>CM040120.1:162050333-164968050 GCA_022559845.1 Amorphophallus konjac | reverse complement strand
GGCCCCCGAGAAATCATCACCTTGTGGAAAGCACAACAAAGGATATTCTCGGTTAGATCTAACCATCATTACTACATAGCAATGAGTTCATGACCCGACCCTTGTGGAAAGCACAACAAGGCCGAGTTCAATTCCTCACCCCATTGAGGCCGAGCCTTGGAGTTTAATCCCGCCCCCAAACTCATGGACCTTGTGGAAAGCACAACAAATCCATGAAATGAAGACGTTCATTCACTCCATAATGATGGAGGGCCACGACGACTCCTAGAGCCACGCTTACTAGATCTAAAATTTAATCATGAGGGAATTTAATTTTATCTTGATCTCACCCTAGGTGATAATATAAATATATCCAATATATTTACCGTACCTAGTAGTTTGCACAAAATAAATGCATCCAATACAAAAATAAAACGCAAGTGATCGTTGACTTAATCCCTAATGTAACTAAGGCATCCAGCCCGCTTCCGAAGCAGCTGGATTGTCCTCGTCGGGTGTGCTCCGCGCTTTCAAACTCCGACACCGCAGTAATTACAACTTTTACACAGCTCACAGCCGGAAAAAAATAAATTACATATCAATGAAATTCCAGAAGCCCTTAGGGCGAGTACAACAACGGAGGAAGATAGAAGTACATTGGAATTTTAACAGAGAGTGAAAGGAGGTTCGCAGACCCCAATTAATTACATTAATCCAAGTCCATGATCACTTGCCAACCCATTCAAATAAAATCAATCAAGGGTTATTTTCTGAAAATAATCCTTATTTTTAAATTTAAAATGGGATGTGCAAACAAAAACAGGCCAGCTTTGTTTAATTTTAAAAATAGAAGCATGATTAACTAAAATTAAACAGACAAGCAGGTCAATACAAGGTAAATAAAGTAGAGCACATAAAGAACCATCATTTTCTACAGGGGCATGTAATTGAGATAATTAATTAAATTTAAATTTAAATTTAATTATCTAATAATCAAATTTAAATTCAAAATTTAAACATGTCAATAATTTAAATTTAAATTCAAACTAATTATCTAATAATTTTGTTTGAAAGTAAATTTAAAATAATGCAATTATCCTCAATTAGCAATTTTCTAAAATTCAAAATTTGAATTTAACAATTATCTAATAATTAAAAATTCAAATGATTGAAATTTTCACATTTAACTTCAATAAAATTTAAAATTTAAATTTTCTAATTATCTAATAATTAAAAAATCAAAAATTCAAATTTACTGAAGTAACTTCAATTATTGCCATTTTATCTCGAGGTAAATAGTAATTATTTCACCTCGGTAAATTCAAATTGGTTAAATAAAATTTATCATTCTACATTTACTATTGAGATAACACTTTTTAACTTATTCGATAAAATTCTATTTAATTTACTATGCATTTTGATATATATATGCACATAATAAATTAAATAAGGATAAAAATGCAATTTTTTTTATTTTAAAAATAAAAAAATAACGGGGGGGGCCACCCCGCCCGCGTGGGCGCTGATCCGCCCGCGGCGGGCGTCCCCGCACGCGGGTCGGCGCCCGCAAGGCGGGCGCTGACACCGCGAGCGGGCGCCCGCCAGGCGGGCGCACTGCGCCCAGAGCGGCGCAGTGCGCCCACCGTATTTTTTTTAAAATTTTTTTTTAAAAAACTTGCTGCTTGGATGCCTAGCATCCAGGAAGAACAGAGATGCCCAGATCTCTTTCTACTAATAATAATTGAAGATTTTGATTACCCCTAAAACATGGTTCTAAACGGCGATAAAAACATCGACCAGAGCACGAACCTGACTCTGATACCACTGTAAGGTTTCGCACAGCACCTACGGGCGACGCTGCGGATAACAAAAATTCATTTGTCAGATCCTGGTGTTATGGAAAGCTTAATTTGTGCTCTAATCGGTGTTTCTAATACCCTAATTACATGTTACGTGTTTCACCTTGCGCGGAACGACGCTGTCTGCGATGCCCGATGCATAATATCGAGCCGCACAGCTGTACGGCCTTTAGAGCAGATCCACACGGACCCTTGCGCAGCGACGGTACCTCCCCGGCATAACTTTCCCCGACTCTATCACCTTCTGGAGAGAGAGAGAGCAAGGGGGAGAAAGGGGGGAGGCTAAACCTCTCTCTTAAGCCTAATGCTTGATTAGCTTAAGGGGTGGGAAGGAGAGTTCGAATGAACTCACGTAGGATTCTATATATAGAGATTTAGTCATTTCTGAAAGGGCTCCAAAAGACTAAAATTATATATATATCCTATCCACTATTATACATATGTATTAAGCACCATTTACACTCCTTTCCAAAAGGAATTAAAAGGAATTAATACACACACTTGTATAATAATAATCCGTCACCCAAGAATCCATTGTGTGTGATCCTCTAGGCCCAAAGTCACTCTAGTTTAAGGCCCATTAACTTCTAATTCCTAATTAGAAGTAAATTAAACGTATTCTTCGCTTCTACCAGAGCCGAAGAATAGTTTAATTTATTCCGAACCTTTGATCACGTTGGGTCAAGCAAATCCGCGTGATCCTAGAGGACGCCGGGTTTAAACCAGCATGTCTGGTACCTGTAAGTCCACAGTTACCGCATCGATATAATCCCTCACTCCTTCTATGAGTCTGGTACGATCGAGGGTATGGTTTCTGTCAAACCCCATGATCGTGCCATTTGACTATGACCTCCTTAAAGTGTATGACGTCCGTTCTAAACGAACTCACACGACCCTGGCCAGGGATTTAACGAAGCGTCAATGTCATGACCCATTGACTGTCTGATATATACCCGACAGTGAGTGATCCCCTCTTGACCATTGATGATCTTCACACGTATCCTGGAGTGGTTAATGACTCGGTAACTCATGACTTATGGTTAAAGTCACTTAGCCAAGTAATTAAACCACTCCAGTCCTCGTGTAAAATCCGATCAATATCTCAGGTCAAAGGACCAACGATGCTACTGAGACAGTTAGATCTTCAGTTGACATTAGGTATAATCAACCATCTGAAGATCCAGTAGCGGATCAGTTCAGTATACATCCTCCAAGGACATACACCTACACATATGTGTTGGTGCCCCGCACCAATGACCATGAGACTGGTCACTGACGCATCATGTGTACTGGTTTAATATGTAATCAAAGTCCCCGAGTGATTACCCTCCAACCAGGAACAGTTTAAGGTATGTGTACATGTAAAATCAATCTCATGTTCGAGATCCCATCTCGAGCTGACTTTACAACCACATATCCTAGGGACAACGTAAAGTAACACAATCGCATATTTACGCTCAAACACCACTTTATTAATAATGAACAAGATCGTACAACTATTGGGCCTACCCGACCCGAAATTGGCATGTAGCACACCAACACTAACATGTTCCCTTCTCCCTGGTCACCCAATCTCCTCGAAGAGGTGACAATACAGAGTAGTCACGAAACCTGTTCGGTCAGTGGGCTAATTATGGTAGCTATAGATGCGTATATATGCGTGTATATGTTAACGGGTTGACAGAACGACTATGATATCGATATTTAGAAGACAATGAGATGAGATATAGGGACAAACTCACCTCCTCTCATTCACAGTTAAGAACAAAGGAAAGTAAGAGAATGGACCTAGGATTAGCCGGAAGAACACATTTGCTCGTATGTATCTGGCGATGAAACCTTCGACGCTCGAGAGGGAGAAAAACCCCGGGGAGAGGGGGATTAATGTAGCCCCTAACGTAGTAGGGCATATAAGCGCCGAGGGAGATGGAACGGAAGAAGCCATCCATGCAGAGAAATACACGAAGGCATTCGAACACTTTACATTCACCCCCGTCGACGCAGTGGATGGGGGGCACGCATACGTCGACGTCCCTATCACGGCGCCGTCCTTGTTGAACGGTGTCGTCCCACCGGCCGAAAGAAGGTCTTGCAGAGACGGGGGGATGGGATGCAGAAGGAGAAGAAGGAAACATTCACCCATTCATCATTGACGTATATATATATGCATATATCTATTCATTCCACGGAAGAAAGCATACAGGGTTTATTCTGGCGTCGGCGTTGTCGTGTGATTGCCATTGAAACAAACGAAGAACAGATGTAGAGATAATAAACGGAAAATGATGAGAGAGGGGGGGGGAAGGTTTGGCTCATATCATCGCCCCTCCCCCCCTTCTCATTTACATTGCGACAGCAGAAGAAAGTAGATGGCAGAAGAGGGGGATCGACCGGGAGAATCACACTGGGAGAATCACACCGACCCACCTAAACAAGAGAAAGGAGCGGACAACTCTTCTTTCTTCTCCGGCACCGGGGGTAGGGCGGAGCAGAGGACGGCGGTGGCGGCCAAAGGAAAAAACCCTAGAGCTCCTCTCGCCAGAACCCTTTTTCTCGAGGCCTCTCTGATTGGTGCTCTCAGACTCTTCTATTCTTCTTCTTCTTCTTCTCCCTTTTTTTTGATTCCCCCCCTTCTTTGTTTCAAAGCCACGACGTATATATAGCCATACTTAATCCGACACCGTGGAAAGGGGCGCGCCGGATTCAATGGTGCCGGGGGACATGTCCTCAATTGATATTGGCGCGTCGGATTTGGCGGCGCCGGATTAAGAGGCGCCGACGTCCTTTTGTGCGCCGATTTAGCTTGTTCACTCGACGCGGGCTAGTCAATGGGTCCGGGGATGGTTCCGGAGGCTCCCGTTGACTGTTCCTCTCGCCCTGGTCCTTGGAAAACCCTGGCGAGTGTTGACGAAGCTCTCCGCGCGGTGAATGACCTTGCTCGGAACTTTGTGTGTGTTTGGCTTCGAGCATACGAGTCTTCCGCCGGTACGGCCTTCGATACTATGATTTGTGCTTCCAGCTCAGACGGACTTGTGCTTGAAGCTTCGTTGTTGGATGGTACAACATCCGGGATAATTCCGCCTTGGCTGGCGACCAATCGGCCACTAACGGGCCCACTATGGCGAGAAGCCGAACCCGTGTCGGGTGATCGGGACCTTCTGCTGACGGAACCTTCGGCTCCTTGTTGTGAATGGCCGAGGACGTTCTTCCTTAGGAGAGTCTTCATTCAGGTGGCGAGCCACCAGGTAGACCTTCGTCCTTGGTCGGGCAACGGGTGTAGGGTTGCGGCATGACGAAGTCGATGCCGGATCATTGGGCAGGCTTGGTCGCACTGCCGATTAGTTGTGAATTTATCTCGACTTTCCTGAGGCGAAGTCCCCGGTGTTCACTTCCAGGTGACTCGGGGCTCTCGCAACTTCAGAAACCTTCAGTCAGTTGATCTTCATCGGCTTCTGTGCTTCAGTGGGCCGTATCATTCGTCTCTGCGGCTTGGTCACCGAAGGATCATATTTTGAGTGCCAACACCTTCCAGATGTGATCCCTGGACACCTCGAACGAAAGGGGGGAAATTGATCTAACGCTATTAGTCTTGTCTCTATTTGTCCGTGTTCTTCGTCTGAAATAGAGGCTGATATTTATGCCGCCATTTTATGAATTTTTGCATCAATGTATGCTATGTGAGTGTTAGACCTTTGCTCCTAGGCCACACGATCATGTATACCCTCAACGAGGTGCCAGGGGCTCGTGAATGTTGGCGTTGTCTCCGGCCTTTCCCAAATTAACGAGGAACATCCTCACTGTGTTTCCTGATTTTTGTTTGCCGCCATTCACTTGATTTTCTTAACCTGAATGTGGATTAGACTTCCTTCTAGACCCCAATAATGCCCTTCTAGTTATGGGAAGGGTGCTATTTTGATTTGGCTTATTTCTATATTTCCCCCTTTTTGATTTCCCATAGTTCATTCGCTCGCAAACCTCTCTGCTTTTCCTGAATCCTGTGTTCATATGCCCTTCATCCCTTTGATCCAGTGCTTGGACCCCCCCTTCTTATGCCGTATCACTCTCCAGGTGCGCCGGATCACACCTCACCCAGCTGCCGATCAAACCCTCTTTGGCGCGCCCTATCAAGGCCACTTCTCTACCCAGCGCGTCGGATCAAGGCCACCTCTCATGCCTGATCCCATGCCCACATTCCCTCTTTGGCGCACCGTATCACCCTGGCCACCGGTCCAATCCCTTTGATCCGGCGCTTGGACTTCCCCTTATTACGCCATATCAGCCTACCCCCCATCACTTCCCAATTGTCACACCGAATCATACCCATCCGCATGCTGCCACCATATCATATTCACCCCCCCACTTCCCAATTACCACGACGGAACACCACCTCCCATGCATGGCCGCCGAATCAAGGCCCAGTCCTTCCCCACCGTATTAGCCTTCCCAGCTGCCAGCCCACTTTGTAACGTATATGAATAGGCATATTTGCATGCTAAACCAACCTGCCCACTCCGCCATATGCCTCAGAGCTACGTACCAATGTCTCGTCAATCATATGTTCGGCTTCCAAATCGGCCATAACATGGAGGTGTACATTGATGATATGCTCATCAAAAGCCTGTACGTGATCGACCATTTGAAGGATATGGTAGAGATGTTCGATATGCTTCAAAGGTACAATATGAAACTCAACCCGAATAAATGTGCATTTGGAGTGAGGTCAGGCAAGTTCTTCAATTTCATGGTGACTCACCGGGGCATCGAAGCAAATTCTCACCAAATCTGAGTAAGGCTGAAGATGAAGCGACCGGCGGGCAAGGGAGGTATAGTGCCTCACTGGATGCGTAGATTTCCTCACTCGATGCCTGTCTAGAGCCGTTGAGAGGTGTCTACCTTTCCTCTGGCTCATCGAGCAAGCCAATAAGTCAACAGAGAAGAGGGGATGCGTGGATTGGGACCAAGAGTGCGAGCAAGCTTTTGAAGACCTTAAAATTTATCTCTCCTCCCCACCGATCCTCTCCAAACCACTCAGTGGGGAACAATTGCTCCTCTATCTGTCTGTGATGCCTAGCACACTCAGCGCGGCGCTCACTCGAGAAAACGAGAGGATTATGAAGTCGGTCTATTATGTGTGCAAAGCTCTCCAAGGGCCAGAGTTTTAGTACTCAAGGATCGAAAAAATTCACGCTCGCCTTAGTAATGGTCGCACACAAGCTGTGACCATACTTCCTCTCCCACGCTATAGTGGTCCTGACTGATCAACTCCTCCGTCATATACTTCAGAATCTTGATGCCTCGAGGAGACTAGTCAAGTGGGCCATCAAGTTGGGAAAATTCAACATCAGCTTCCATCCAAGGACTGCCATCAAGGCCCAATCCTTGGCAGACTTCATAGCCGAATGCACTCTTCACGATAAGGAAGGGTCTGAGAGTGCCCCCGGGCCAACCTGGGAGCTATATGTGGACAGGTCATCGTGTGTAAGTGGAAGTGGGGCTGGCCTAGTCCTCTTATCGCCAGATGGGGTTGAGTTATAGTACGCGTTATGCTTTAACTTCCTGGCCACTAATAACGTGGCCGAGTATGAAGCGTTGCTATCTGGCCTCCGCATGGCGAAGCATCTTATAGCCTCAAACCTCCAGGTGCATAGTGACTCCTTACTCGTCGCCAGTCAAGTTCACGGGGAATTTGAGGCCCAAGAACCAGCCATGATCAAATACCTCGAGAAGATGAAGGTAGTCTCTTCAGGCCTCTCCCACTTTGAGGGAGTGCACATCCTGAGGGTGAAAAACTTTCTAGCAGACGCTCTCTCCCGCCTGGCTTCATCCACAGAAATCATAAACTCTTAGTGTAATACCCCGACTAATTATAAAGACTAAATAGGAATATATATGTATTATTTAGATAAAATGAGAAACGAAAATAAAAATATGAATTAATGTTGTAAATTAGGTTTGATAACTTAGCATAAATAATTAAAATTTAAATAAGCCTTTATGCTAATAAAAAGGAAAGATATAAAATAAATTAGTGATGTGTTAAAATATAGCAAATAAATAATTGATTTAAGGTTTGATTAAATTAAGAAACAATAGACTAAAAAGGGAACCTAACTTAATTAAAACTAAGCTATTGAATAGGTTATAAACAATAATGATAATGAAATAACAACTGATTGGAAAGAGGTTAAATAAGGAGACAACGAGGTTTTAATTAAAGTATAAATATTTTTGATAAGGTTAAAGGTGGGCTTAAAAGAAGTTTTGTTGATAAAAGAAAAATTAATTAAGAACCAAATAATTATAAAATTACCCTTAAATTTAATGTTCACATTTTAATATACATTAGTATTAAATTTATAACACTTAGTGATGATTGTTTATTGAAATGTTAATTAATTTAATGACATCCTCATTCCCTTAAAAGATTCTAAAGCCAAATACATAAATGAAAAGAGGAGTAAAATTGTAATATAAATATCCACATTTAATGTCACGTCCCGAGATTATGTACAACGAAAGATGTTTGAGAAGGTGAACAACCGGCAAGATAAGCCTCAAACTAGCAATATAATCAGAGCACAAATCATTCGCACGTAAGATGAATGGACATAATGTAAAGTACTCAAAATTTCACTTTATTGAATAATAATCAAAGTTTACAATAGAGACTATGACTTCACTCCTTGACACACCTGACTCAATGAAAAAAAATGAAAAAATCATAATATGACTCAATAAAGTAAAAATTACATGATATGACTCCAAACTAACGTAAGGACTCATGACACTCTAAGTCTTCTCTCGGGCCTTTAATCATCACTCTCGGACCCTTCATCGGAATACTCAGAATTCGATCCACAAGAGTTTCCTGGAAAGATTAGAAAAGTAGGGTAATGAGCACACTTGCCCAGTAGGTATCTTCGTATCAACATGAAAGTAAGTTTAAATAATTAACATTTTAGCTCTAGGATGTAAGATAAATAAAATGTGATAAATCATACGATAATAATCCAAAGTAACATCGCAAGTATCAAGACATAAAAGATATGAGAGTTCATGTAGAATGAGAGCAAGATCGAGAACAAATATAACATGAATGTAACTTAGCCTTTCATGAACGAGAATGTACTTTTCATAACCATAAAGGCTATGCACTAGAAAGTCATGTAACAAGAATATACTAGGAAGCATGTAAATATACAAGACTGCCTCGTGGTTTTCACCCGTTTATAAAAAAAGTACTCCCGACGCAATGCGACACCAGTGTTCATCATACCCCATGGTTTAAAGTATGTTTCCGACTATCTGCCGAGGGGGCTAGTGTCGAGCCCTTGGACACTATCCATTCCCTCTCTTGCATCTTCAAGTTAGAAATCAAGCTACTTCCACAAGAAATATAAATGATAACAACATCAAGGTAAGAATGCACCAATTATGAATATGAGAGTTCCAAGGTTGAATTAAGAACAAGGTCATGCTACGGGAGGAATCCGGTAGCAAAACGATACATTCAATAGTTTCCATAATTCATTAATAATTTATTGGATAAAGTGTTAGGTTCTCGACAATCAATAGACCATCTAGGAACATAGGAAAATCTACCCGTGGGCCAAACCTCGGGTTAAGAACACTAGAACAGAAGACAGTCTTGTCTGGACTGTTTCTTGAATAGGCGGTCATGTCCTTGCCGCAACCTGAAGGAGGCAATCATGTCAAGACCGTTTCTTGACAGATTCGACACCAGAGGAAAAAGAAGGGTCGACACAGTGGAACTCTGGAAAGTGGCGGTCATGGTCGGGCCGCTACCAGATGGTGGCGGTCTCCAGAGGGCCGCTATCTTGTCTAGAATGCAGAAAATGCCGATAAACTTGAGTTCTTTCAAGACAAATGGGCTTTGAGGGTACAACCAGCTCGGCGTCCTAGTGAGAATCCCAGGCTCGTGGAGATTTACGGAGGCCTTGAAACATGATCCCCTAGTCCGGCAGAAGGAATATCCGGCGGAGATGTTCACAAGTCCAAGAAAGTGTGCCTATAAGTGCAAAGTGTAACTAATGACATCTTACCAGAATACGTGCCATGTACTTGAGAATGACTCAAAGATGAGAGTGGAATCGTGATAAAACGGCGATCAAACCATCAATAAAATAAGTCCACAAGGCATGTGAAATATAGCTTCAAGACTATATAATTTTGTTTGGGCGTGAAATTAATATACATGAAAATAAGGTTAAAACATGCTAACATGACACAAAACGTAGTAAGAATCATAAACTACATGAAATAACTTCTAACCATGAGATAGTGCCAGAAATAATAGGGCTAAGGCATGGTTTCAATCATTGTAGACTAAGGATATACATATATATAAACTAGATACAGGAAACAAGTTGCGGTCATGATGAGGCCATTATCATCAAGTTGCGATCTATCGGGCGGCCGCTATATCAGGATAGTGGTCTCTGATGGATCGCCTTCTGTCTTTCAGACATAAGGGTAGCACTCATGCCTGCAGGGCTAATCCAGGGCAGTAAACATACAGAAACCATGCTAAACAAGTAGATAAAACATGGTAGGATGAAGATAACTAAGAAGATGCATGGGTTTGCATCTCTTGCAGCCGACGCAAGCCTTGGTGCTTCCCCAGCCCTCGTCCGCAGGCCCAAGCCCCCGCCTGTCGCTGCTCCCGTGGGACCCTGTTCTTCTCTTGCTATGGCATCTGGAGATCCTTTGGCCCCTGCCGTTGTGCTCGTGCCTTCTTCCCTAGTTGCTACATCCACACATGCTAGTTCTGGCCCCAGTTTCTTTCATGTGGTCCCAAGTGATGCCCACGCCTCATCAATTGGCTCTCTTCCTCAAGACGATGTTGGCCTTGGTGCTTCTCCAGCCCTTGCCCGCAGGCCCACATCTTTGAATGGTCTTGTTCTCGTGGCGCCATGTTCCCTCCCTACTACGATGCCTGGCGCTCCTTTGTCCACTGCTGTTGTGCCCGTGTTACCTGCTACCGTGCCCGCGTCCCCTTCCCTAGCTGCTGCGTCTTTACAAGTGTCGGATGGTGCTGCAGTAGTTGGTGACGTCCTGGTCACAGTTGAAGGCTCTTCTTCCTCCAAGCTATCTCCTTCACTTAACCCTGCTACTCGCGCCTGGTCTCCTTCGCCTCCTGCTATAGCTGCCACTCCTCGGCTTTCTTTTTCCCTGGCAGTGCACAGGGCTGCTCGTGCTAAAGCGGGTGATGTGCCTAGTCTCCCTGCACCTCCTCCTGAGGTCCCTTCTACATCATCTCCCTGAGGCTCTCCTGCTCATTCATCTTCGTCTACTTCTATTGAAGCCATTGTGAAGCCCCCTATTATCTACCAGGTTCTCACTGTGCCTAGCTTTGAGCCAACCCGTCCTGCTGATTTCAGTCAGATCCATGCTAATTGGGTTGGTGACCCTGGCCCCGATCGTTCTAGGCCATCTTCCAGGCTCGACGTTGCTCGCTCAAGATGCTCGCTCTGCAGATCCAACTCTACAAGCTTTTCCCATGATCTAGATTGAATTGTTTCTCTTTGCTGGTCGCTGATGGCTTAGGTTGTGCCTACCTGTGTTTATTGGATTGTACCCACCTATGTTGTTAGTCTTGTTTCTTTGGGCTGGGCACTTCATTATTTTTTAGACCCCTCTGCGTAGGGCGTCCATTATTTGGCCCAGGTTCTCTTGTACCTTCTTTTTTGTTTTGTTATATTAATAAAATTGCCTAGCTGATCTTCGGATCTGCCTAGGTATTGCCATAGTAAAAAAAAAAGATATGGATGCAGAGATAAGCTAATTACGCAGTGTAAATAAAACATGAAATTCATCGCGTACAGAGCATGAAATCACGTGAAATTGGAGGGCTTTTACTCCTGACATGATGTTTAAGCCGTTCATGAGATAACCTACCTTTGTAACAGACTCTAGACATCAAATTTTGGACTAGGAGAACAACCTAGTTTCTATACGTCCTGTGCCAAACCAGCAACTTCTCGTCCCTCGTTCTCCTTAACCTATTGACCTGTGTACACGAAGTTTAGAGGGTAGTAAGAAGACATAAAGAGGAACAAAAATTTCTAAAGTCTCAACTTGAAATTACCTCCGCTAACTTCCCTAAAACCTGAATCTTTACTAGCCGAATGTGCTGGTTCCTGTGCAGTCTGCAGAGAACCCGCTTCTTCCTGACGTTCTAGCTGATCCAACGGCTAGATCTCCTATCATGGAATTTGGAGGGGAACTAGATAATACAAAGGAGAGCAAAGTCTTGTAAAGGCTTACCCTGAAATAACGACGTCCTACCTTTGAAATACGCGAGCCAAAAGTAAGGGTCGTGTAGGTCGAATCTGGGCGCCTTTTATAGGGTTTGCTAGGGTTTGAAGGATTTGATCGATTGGGAGTCCAAATCTTGGGTTAGAATCTATCCCCAAGAGCCCTAGATAGGTCTACATGCCAGATAGCATCGAACCTAAGACTAGTCGAACGTGCTGGTTCCAGTGTAGTCTACAGAGAACCCACTTTTTCCTGGCGCTCTAGCTCTCCAACGGCTAGATCTCCTATCATGGAATTTGGAGGGGAATTAGATAATACAAAGGAGAGCAAAAACTTCTAAAGGCTTACCCTAAAATAATGATGTCCTACCTTTGAAATACGCGAGCCAAAAGTAAGGGTCACGCAGGTCGAATCTGGGCACCTTTTATAGGGTTTGCTAGGGTTTGGGGGACTTGATCGATTAGGAGTCCTAATCTGGGGTTAGAATCTATTCCCAAGAGCCCTAGATAGGTTTACATGCCAGATAGCATCGAACCTAAGGGATTGGGATGGGAAAAATCCCATTTTTCCACGCTTCTTCAACTCACGTCTTCGGAGCAAGGTAGCGGTTTAATAGAGACCGCCTTTTATGAGATAGCGATCTCGCGATAGGCCGCTATTTACTTTGGACGTCGAATTTGAATTCTGGTCAAATGCTTCTTATATTTATCCCCAAAAAATGGGGAATTACCCTAAAGACGTTTCTAGAGTGTGGGCTTGGGCTTAAAGGGTTTAAAATTGAGTTCATGGGCCTAATTTAAGTGGGCTAAACTCTTTGGTTAATATAGGGCCTTTAAATTAATTTAATCAACCAGTAATTCCTTAATAGCCTATTTAATCCCTTTTTAAATGCTAATAAATAATTATGAATTCCTGGAAATTCTAAAAAAATCCTATAAAATTCCAAGGTGCTACACCCTCCCCCACTTAAAAGAATTTGGTTCCCAAATTCATTGCATAGGTTTTTATGAAGAGTATACTTACAGTTGAATAGTTTCGGGAATCTCTTACGCATAGCTTCTTCGGTCTCCCATGTCGCCTCATGGTCAAAGCTTTTAGTCCACCTGACCTTTACCATTGGAATAGTCTGGTTTCAGAGTTGATGTCACGCCCCGAGATTATGTAGCGGAAATAATCGGGAGCGTGATCAGCCGGCATGGTAAGCCTCGAGCAAGCAATATAATCAATGCGTAATAACAATCACACAAAGTAATTGCACAACAATTTAATCAAACATTCACTTTTATTTCATCTCATATAATCATAATCCAAGTACACAAATATTCGACTCTTTTTGATCTAGACTCAATAAAATAAAATTACATGTAAAGACTCGATCTAGACATCATTTGACATTCTAAGTCTTCACTCGAATCCATGGACTTTCAATCGCTCTTGGACACGCTACTTGAGTAATCCGAATCCGATTCACTTGTACTTCCTGAAACATTGAGAAAGTAGGTAATGAGCACACTTGTCCAATAGGCATCTTCGTATCAACATGATTGGCAATGTTAAAGTAATTAATGATTTAGCTCTAAAGAAATAATATAAATCATGTAGATACGAGGAAACATGCGAATAAAGCCAAAGTAACAAGATATAATCAAGCTTGAGATATGAGAATATGAATTGAGCAAGTATGATCAAGCAAGAATATATTTATGGCCTTTCATGAACAAGAATGTACTTTTCATAACCATGAAGGCTATGTATTAGAAAGTCATGTAACAAGCAAGAATGTACTCTTCAGTTAGTAACAAGTACTTCGTGAATTCATGTGGATCACCTATGGATATTTCACTTATTTATAGAAAAAGTACTCCCAGCGCAATGCGACGCCAGTAGCATCATACCCCATGGTTTATATAGTATGTTTCTGACAATCAGCCGAGGGGACTAGCATAGAGCCCTTGAATACAATCAGTGCTCGAACTGCATCTTCAAGTATAAATTAGGCTACTTCCACATTTATGACAATAATGTGGCCAAGAATGTACAATTTCAATGATAGCTCCATGATAAGTAACCAAAAATAAGAATGCTTCTAGTGAGAATAAGGAATTTCAATAAATACATTAATAACTAGGTTATGCCATGGAAACAAATTGGCAGCACAACGGTACATTCCTTAACTTTCATAATTTACTTAGATATATTTGGAATAAATAATCAATTGGACCATCTAGGAACATAGGAAAATCAACCCTTGAGTCAAACCCCGGGTTAATCAAATTCAGGATGCTAGCAGTCATTTACTAGACCGTCTCTTGTCCCTGGCGGTCAAGTTCAGGACCGTGAATGATAAGATAATTCGATATTTAAACATAGTATCTGGAGTCTTAGCGGTCAAACAAAGAACCGTTTAGGATCCGTTAGCGGTCAAATGTAGGCCCGCTAGCAGTCGTTGGCGGTCAACCAGAAGGCCACTAATTCCAGAATATAAACATCGGTATAAGTGCCTTCTAGACAATTGGACTTTAATGGTACAACCAACTCGGCGTCCTAGTGGGAATCCCATGCTCGCGGAGAATTACGGAGGCCTTGAAACAAAATTTCCTAATCCACTGGAAGGAATATCCAAGAGAGAGGTCATCATGTCCAAGATTGTGTGCCTAATGTGCATAGGTGTAACTAATAGTCATATATCGGGATATATGGCATGCACTTAGGAAAATGACTCTATAGATGAGAAGAGGATCAATAAGAAATCCACAGTGAAACACATTCATCTTACTTTTGAAATATGCGATTAATACAAAGTATATGATTTTGGGCATAAATTAACATAAGTTAAAATAATACCAATGTGCATGAAACATGAAATCTATGATGATAAATAATGAAATCAAGTACATAAACAAAACCAGTACTTAAATCAGGCTTAAACCTTAGTTAACTAGGCTTAACATATAATAGTCATGGCAAATCTGCTTTAAGTCTCGGGTTACAATAATGCAGAAATTTAGAAATAAAAAACGGTCAAATGGACGCCCACCAATAGCGGTTAGCGGTTTATCGCACGACCACGACAGATCTCTGGTGGTCTCCAAGAAGACCGTTTCTTCTTGTGTCAAACCGAGCTCAATGAAAATAATGAAATTTGCTAATCTATGATACATCATGCATGGAAATCAACATATATAAACGTCCATAAACATGATAGAACGTATATAGGCCAACAATATGCATGTGTTCATGGGTTAACAAGAAAAATTTATTTGTTTCTTCATTAGGACTAGTTCATGCATGAGGAATACACTATATGCATAGTCCTAAGTAAAACATGAAATTCTCTAGATATAATGCATGAAAACGAATGAAACAAGAGGAATTTTATTCTTGACTTTAAATTTAAACCTTTCATGAGATAACCTACCTTTAATAATGTCTCTAAACCTCGAATTTGTGACTGAAATCACGCCCTAATTTTCTGCACTTTCTTGCTCTAAATCAGCAACTTCACGTCCTTCTAACTCTTGATTCTCTTGACCTATGGACGTCAAATTTTGAGGGTAAGTAGAGGATAGAAAGGGTGACAAAAAGTTCTAAAGACACTTTTTCTAAATACCTTGTTTAGGGCTCCGAATTCCTTGATCTTCTTGGGTCGGACGCACTAATTCCTGAGTTCTTAAGGTAGAAACAGTAACTTTGGTAGCTTTTAACTTTCTGTAGGATTGATCTCCTAGAACGAAAATTGGAGGGTAGTTAGTTCTAAGTATAATGAACAAATTCTTAGAAGAAACTTACCTTTAATCCATCCTCCTTACCTGAGTTCCACGGGAGCCAAAGTAGGGGTCACACATGTCAAATCTAGTTACTATTTATAGGGTTTTAGCTAGGTTTTGAGGATTAGAACGATTCTAGAGTCCCAATTAGACTTTCCATTCAATCTACAATCCTTCTAGACCTATCTAATTAACCGATAGAGTTGATCCTAGATGATTTGGATGCTAAAAATCTAACCTTTTCACATTTTCTTCCTCTCACGAAACTGGCAGAGATTAGCGGTCGTTTGGCGACCGTTTTCTTCCCATTAGCGGTCTCGCGATAGACCGTTTTTCTAATTAGACGTCGAATTTGAAAGATTTCAAACTCTTTTGATATTATCCCCAACATTATCTTTTTATTTATGTTCCAAGGAGTAATTATCTCCTTAATTTTGAGATTTCACCTATTTTAAGGTTCTAGAACATGGGCCAAAGTCTAAAATAATCTTTTTGGGCCTATTGGGTTTTATTATATGGGCCTAATCCTCTTGGATCAAATATAGGGCCTAAATAATTGGATTTAATTATACAAAATTCATTTATAGCCCATTAAATGCTTTGTAATTATATTTTAAATCTGAAAAATTCTTAGAAAATTCTCTGGCGTTACACCCCCCCCACTTAAAAAGAATTTGTCCACCAATTCAATTCATGGATTTATGGAGAGTGTACTTACATTCAAATAATTCTAGAAATCTTTTACGCATAGCTTCTTCTGTTTTCCCATGTTTCTCCTAATTTTGTCCACTGGATCTTGACTACAGGAATAGTCTTATTCCGAAGTTGGCGTACCTCTCGTTCAATGATCTTGATTGGCTTTTGCTCGTATGTCAAATCCTTCTTAATCTCCAGATTATCATAAGTGATGACATGGAAAGGATCAGGAACATACTTCTTGAGCATTGAGACGTGAAATACATTATGGACTTCAGATTATTGAGGAGGTAAAGCAATTCTATATGTAACTTCACCAACTCTTTCAAGAATCTCAAAGGGGCCAATGAATCTTGGAGTAAGCTTTCCTTTGATTCCAAATCTTTGAATACCTCGACCTGGAGACATCTTAAGAAATACATGGTCTCCTACTTGGAATTATAGGTCGCGCCTTCGATTATCAGCATATGATTTCTGCCTGTCTTGGGCCATTTGAAGTCTTTCTCGAATGAGTTTAATCTTTTTGGTAGTATTCCCAATGATATCGAGACCGAGAAATTGTATTTCTCTTACTTCATTCCAACAAATAGGGGAACGACAGTTTCTGCCATATAAAGCTTCAAGTGGTGCCATTTGTATGCTAGCTTGATAGCTATTGTTGTATGAGAATTCAACCAGAGGTAAATAGTCGTGCCAACTTCCTCCAAAGTCAATACCACAAGCCCTGAGCATATCTTCCACCACTTGATTTGTCCTTTCAGTTTGACCATCAGTTTGTGGATGGAATGTCGTGCTAAAGTTAAGCCGGGTTCCTAATGAATGTTGAAGACCCTTCCAAAGTTGTGATGTAAATCGAGGATCTCGGTCAGAAATAATGGTGACTGGAACACCATGCAATTTGACAATTTCCTTCATGTATAATGCTACTAATACATCCACAGACCATCGACTCTTGATTGGTAGAAAATGTGCAGATTTAGTCAATCGCTCTATGATCACCCATATACCATCGTGTCCACCTCTTGTCTTAGATAAACCTATGATAAAATCCATCCCTATACTTTCTCATTTCCACTCAGGAATATTTAAGGGTTGTAATTTTCCAGCGGGTTTTAAATGTTCTGCCTTTACTTGCTGACAAGTGAGGCAACGAGACACGAATTCTGCCACTTCTCTTTTCATATTGGGCCACCAAAAGTTTCTCTTCAAATCTTGATACATCTTGGTAGCACCAGGGTGAATAGCATATCTTGATTTATGTGCTTCCTCTATGATCAATTTCTTAGTATCATCGTGATTCGGCACACAAATTCTATCTTTAAATAATAACCTTCCCTCATGTGAAATAGAGAATTCCGGTCTTTGATCAATGTTTTCCTTAATTTCCATTAATGTTAGATCATTCTCTTGCAACTTGACTATATCCTCAATCACTGTAGGTTCAGACCTTATATTGCCAATTATACATCCATCTTCTTCGCTATCAATATCAAGATTTAACTGAGAGAAATCTTTGATAAGGCAAGTCATACCTTCTCTGAGGCTTGCTAGTGTCACCATTGGTCTTCTGCTAAGAGCGTCTGCTATAGCATTTGCCTTTCCTGGATGATATTGAATAGTGAAGTCAAAGTCTTTGAGATACTCCAACCATCTGTGTTGTCGCATATTCAACTCCTTCTGGGTGAACAGATATTTCAGACTTTTATGATCTGAAAATATAGTGAATTTCTCCCCATAAAGGTAATGTCGCCAAATCTTTAATGCGAATATAACCGCACCTAATTCTAGATCATGCATAGGGTAATTTTCTTCATGACGCTTCAGCTGTCTTGATGAATAGCAAATCACCTTTCCATTTTGCATAAGAACGCACCCTAGGCCAATGCTAGATGCATACGTAAATACTTCGAAATCACCACGTTCAGTTGGTAATGTTAAAATAGGGGCTGTAGTAAGGTGATCTTTAAGATTTAGAAAACTTTCTTCGCAGTCCTACGACCATATAAAAGGATTTTCCTTTCTTGTGAGTCTAGTCAAAGGAATAGCGATCTTTGAGAAATCCTTAATAAATCTCCTGTAATAACCAGCCAGTTCCAGAAAACTTACTTCTAACTTCTAACACGGTTGTCGGCCGGATCCAATTCTTAATAGCTTCAACTTTAGAAGGATCAACATCGATACCTCCCTTTGAAATAATATGGCCGGGGAAAGAAACCTCTTTGAGCCAAAACTCGCACTTACTAAGCTTCGCATAGAGTTTGTGCTCTCTTAGCGTTTGTAAGGCTATTCTTAAGTGCTCTTCATGTTCTTCCTTAGTCTTAGAATATATAAGAATATCATCAATGAAGACAACTACAAATTGGTCGAGATAAGGCCTGAAGACGTTGTTCATGAGTTGCATAAAAGTTGTCAGGGCATTAGTTAATCCGAATGGCATTACTACAAATTCATAGTGGCCATATCTGCTCCGAAAAGTAATTTTGTAAGTGTCTTCATCTTTAATCCTGAGTTGATGATATCCTGACCTGAGGTCTATCTTGGAAAAATACTCTGCTCCTGAAAGCTGATCAAAGAGTTCATCGATACGCGGCAATGGATATTTGTTCTAGATAGTAAGTTGATTCAGTCACCGATAATCGATACATAGCCTGAGAGATCCATCTTTCTTTTTGACAAATAGAATTGGCGCACCCCAAGGGGATGTGCTAGGTCGAATGAAACCCTTGTCTAGTAACTCTTGAAGTTATCTCTTTAATTCCTTGAGTTCTGTGGGGGACATCCTCTAGGGAGCTATCGAAACAGGTGTTGCTCCAGGAATGAGTTCAATAAAGAAGTTTACTTCCCTTTCGGGTGGTAAGCCGGGTAAATCTGATGGAAATACGTCCGGAAATTCATTAACAAAAGAGATGTTTTCTAAGATGATTTCCTTGGATTCGGTAAGGATTACAGAAGCAAGAAAGGCTACACATCCTTGCAAAATTAATTTGCAAGCGTGCATAGATGAAATGATGGCAGGATGCTTCCTATATTTGATACCAAGGAAGGAAAATCTTGGAAGACCTAATTTTCGAAAAGAGATAATCCTATTCTGGTAATTGATGTAAGTATCATGGTCTACTAGCCAATCTACCCCTAAAATAGCATCGTAGCCCTCCATGTCAAGGCATACGAGATTTGCAGGAAGATTGTGACCTTCTACCCTTCCCTCACTATCGGGGTAATAAGTTGTAAGTTTGGTTCCGGGACCTAAAGGTGCAGTAATAGCAAGGTCCGAAGGTAAAGGAACTTATGAAACATGCAAAGTTTTTGCGAAGGAAGTAGATATAAAAGAATGAGAATCACCAGTATCGAACAATACGAATGCAGGATGTGAATAGATCTGAATGGTACCTTCCATTAGCCCATCATCCTTGGGCATTTCATCATCATTCATAACGGCATTGAGACGAGCCTACCGTTTACGCCCACCGCCGGACGATTATTCCTTCATGAGGGGGCAATCTGGCATGCGGTGCTCCCTACTACCACAACGTAGACAAGCGCCAAAGCACTTCCAGCATTCTTCGGTCGAATGACCGAACTTTTCATAAAAAGTACAGGCCGTGGCGACCTGCTTCTCTTCTTCCTTAACTTTCGTATCTTTGTGGTAACCACAACCACTCCCATTCCGGGATCTCTTCTTGCTATCACGGGATTTGTAGGGTTCCGTGATGCTGAACTTACTTTTCTTATCACGCCGATTGTGTCACGCCCCGAGAGCGGAAGATACCCGGAGATGCGTGACGAGTTTATATCAATCATGTCAATCAGAGTAGTAGTGTATTCGACACAAAGACAGAGATGCGCAAAAGTAAAGATAACCCAATCCATTTATTTCTTCATAATAAATAGTCTATTACAAACCCAATACTCTTTTCAAAAAAAAAAAGAAAAGAAAAGTACACATTTGACTCAATAAATATATAAAAGACTAGATGACACTTGGAAAAGCTCTAGCTCTTTCACTCTTGATTCTCCCCATCCGATTGACTTTCCTCATCGTCGGACCTACCTGAAAAGTAAGGGAAACACGGAGTGAGCGAACACTCAGTAGGAAATTATATCTCAGGTACTAGCAAGGGGTTTAAGTAGTTACATCTTTCATGAATGCACTATAGCTATGCATGCTCGCCTAAAACGACAAGATAGAAAGAGGATATAACAATAAGATAACAGGGAGAACTAGTCATGAACCTTTCAAGAACTTATATCAAATGACCTCAAGATATTCAAGCAAGTACTTTATCATGTCAAGATGAAATTTGGCTATCACGTTCAAGTACGTAAGTAATTACCCTTTTTCGGGCCACGCAAGTCATGTAATATCAAGTCAAGTACAAGATTTATGGAATGTTCAATCAAACTAGTCATGCACTTCGGTATAATGTCAATACCGTGATCAATCAACTCCCATGGGTACAAGTACTTTCGGGTGCTCCTCCCAGGACCAGATCGGGCCCTATATGCGCAGGCATTAGTCATGTATTTTTACCATCCACATTTTTGTGTATAGCCATCATGGAATTTCAATAAGCAAGCTTGTAGTCATGTAAGACAACTTTGAGAGATTAGAGTCCAAAAATATGACTTTTGACACCAATGGGCGATAATAACAGTACAATCGCACTTTCGATAAAACTAGGTGGAATTGGTTCCCTTAACTCGGGTACCATGATAAGTAAGTAGAGACACTCTTTTATATAGAATTGAGGTCCATATGAATAGCACCTCAATGGCAAGACGTCCTCATTCTTAATATGGAATTGAGGTTCACCAGAACATCAAGTTTAATATAGAATTGGGGTCTACAAGAACATCATAACAATGTTGATATAGAATTGGGGTTTACAAGAACATCATAACAACGGCATATTCCTCCCCGTTCATTAAGATAATTCTCATATCATACCCATGGCATGACATGAGGGCCGGTATTACCATGTTTCTATAGAGGGACATGGCAAAGATTGTGTAATGGGTTTTTAGGGTACAACCAGCTCAGTCGGCCTTGAGAGAATCCAAGGCGGCGAGGAGTCTTACGGAGGTCTCTATGACTAACTTGCTAGTCCAAAGGAACGGAATGTCCAATGGAGAGCTTGTATGTCAATGAGAATTGAGTGTGTAATGCGATAAATCATCGTAGAAAATATGGGACTATACTCACGGAGTGGAGTAATAGTGCCAATGTATATGTATATATGTATAATGAAACCCTCGGATAACAGTAATCAGGAAAAATCAGTAGTGCAGAAAATAGCGACTTTGGTAAAGTCATTTTTCATGAAATTAACGCCTTAATCAGGGGCGTTTATATTAAATTTGACGACATGTATAGAAGTCGTCCTTTCAATATTTCTAATTTTTTAGAATATTAAAAATCTGGAAATTTTCATAAAACACGCCCTGGACAGGGGCGTTAGTTTACAAAAAGCGCCCTGGTATGGGGCGTCAGTTCAATAAAAGACGACCTGGACAAGGTCGTTAATTCACAATTTTATAATTTCGAGACGATGAAATTTCAAAAAACATGATATAGGGTCAGGACCAGAAAAATAGCAGGATTACAAGAGATTGATCATGCATTAATCTAGAATCATGTTTGAATTGATATATGCTTTTTAAACATGGTATTTAGTAATTAAAAGAAATTGACGTCTGTGTGCAGGGCGTCAAATATGAAATTGACGACCTAGTCATGGTCGTTTCTTGTAATTTAGCGCCCTTGATAGGGGCGTTTCTTTCAAAAACTCTTTAGAAACTAATCAAAACGCATGAAATCTATATGCATATATTAACGGATGATGTTATAATTATTAATATGCTAGTTTGGGCTACAATCCCTGAGAAAACCTACCTTTGTGAAGACCTGGAAGAGGATCGTGAAGGTTTTAATGGAAACGATGCTCTGAACTTCTAACAGCAACAGTGATGACAGGAGAAGAGAGAAGTTGATGCAGATGAAGCTTGAAGTTCTGTACGTACTTCAACCTAGAATAGCTTCTTCTTGATGTAGGCAACCTACAGGAAAGATATGAAGAACATTAGTATTCTTCATACGGTGACCGGAGGCAGGGAAGAAGAGCTGTTAATTACTTACACAGCAGCAGAACCTCGACCAAAATAGCTTTAGGGTTCGAATGTTTAGGATATTTATAGGATTTCTAGAATCCTAACGGGGTGAGTGTTTGATTGGAAGTAACACTTCCATATTAGAGTTATTACTACATTCGAACTCTTTCTCATAGTTATCATAAGTTCCTGGTTTGAACGGAACAGAAACTGAATTAACGTCCTAGGTAAGGGCGTCGAATTTAAATTGACGCCTTGGCATGCGTCGATTATTGTTGAAACGCGTCCAAGCAAAGGGCATTACAATTACTTGCCTTTTTATGTAATTTTGGTTGTTTAAGATTTGACGCCTTGAAATGTGGGCGTCCTTTCTCAAAAACACGCCTTAGGTGAGGGCGTTTCTTGTCAAGTAGCGCCTTTATCTGCGGCGTTATTTTCCTCAGGGTTTAATTTTTTTTTCCATTTTCGGTTTTATCGTTTATTCACTTAATCTTTTAATCTATTTTGATTTATCTATCCCCTTCTATTTTATCAGGGTTGCTACACCCTCCCCTACTTAAAAAGAATTTGGTCCCCAAATTCCGTAGCATATATTTATATAGAGAGTGTAGAGTACATACCTTCTAGAATAATTCTGGAAATCGTTTCCTCATAGATTCCTCGGTCTCCCATGTAGCTTCATGTTCTAAATTCTTATTCCATTGTACTTTTAGCATGGGAATAACCTTATTCCTTAGGGTACGCACTTCTCGATCTAGTATTCTTATGGGCTTCTGCTCGCATGTGAGATCTTTCTGGATTACTAGATTTCCATGCTCAATAATATATGATGGATCATGCACATACTTCTTTAACATAGATATGTGGAACACATCATGTACTTCGGACAGTTGAGGTGGCAATGCGATGCGATAAGCAACCTCGCCAACTCTTTCTAGTATCTCGAAGGGTCCGATGAATCTTGGTGTAAGCTTACCTTTAACACCAAATCTCCGTATTCCACGTCCAGGCGATATCTTGAGAAATACATGATCTCCAACTTAGAATTCAAGATCTCTCCTTCTTGTGTCAGCATAAGCCTTTTGTCTAGACTGAGCAACTTGCAGTCTTTCTCTGATTATCTGTATCTTCTCGGTAGTATCCCTTACCATGTCTGGACCTAACAGTTGTTTCTCTCCAACTTCGTCCCAGCATAAGGGTGATCGGCTACTCCTTCCATATAAGGCTTCGAAAGGTGCCATTTGTATACTTACCTGGTAGCTATTATTGTATGCAAATTCGACCAGAGGCAAGTGATCACGCCAGTTTCCACTAAAATCAATAATGCATGCTCTTAGCATATCTTCGACTACTTGATTGGTTCTCTCGGTCTGACCATCCGTTTGAGGGTGAAAAGCTGTACTAAAGTTAAGTCTCGTTCCCAACGAATGTTGTAGTCCCTTCCAAAAATGAGAAGTAAAACGGGAATCTCTGTCAGACACGATTGAAACAGGAATACCATGTAATCTAACTATCTCCTTGATATACAATGCAGCCAGAACATCAATTGACCATCGGCTCTTGATCGGCAAGAAATGCGCTGATTTAGTCAATCGATCAATAATAACCCCTATTCCATCATGTCCTCCCTTTGATTTAGATAGACCCATGATGAAATCCATGCCAATATCCTCCCACTTCCACCTAGGAATATCTAGGGGATGTAGTTTTCTAGCAGGCTTTTGGTGTTCTACCTTGACTTGTTGGCACGTGAGACAGCGCGACACGTGGTCCGCTATTTCCCTTTTCATGTTGGGCCACCAATAATTCCGTTTCACATCTTGATACATTTTGGTAGATCCAGGATGAATCGTGTACCTTGATCTATGAGCTTCATCTAAGATCTTCTTCTTTACCTTGGGACAATCCGGTATGCAAGTTCTATTCCTGAATATTAATCTTCCTTCACAAGTTATTTGGAAATCCGATTGTCCTTCCAGTTTGCCTTTGATCTCTACTAACATTGGGTCATTATCTTGAAGTGCTTGTATTTCAGTTAATAGGTCTGACTGTATGCTTATATGAGATAATGTGACACATCTAGGGTCTGTGTCCATGCCTATATTGAGTTCAGAGAATTGCTCCAGTAATTTCCATTCTTGAATCATACAATTGGCTAACAGTGCTCTCGGCTTTCGACTAAGGGCATATGCTACATGATTACCCTTTTCGGGATGATATTGTATATTGAAGTTGAAGTCTTTGAGATATTCTAGCCAACGTCTTTGCCTCATGTTCAGTTACTTCTGTGAGAAAAGATATTTGAGACTCTTGTGATCGGAGTATACAGTAAACTGCACTCCATAGAGATAATGTCTCCATATCTTCAGTGCAAATACTACCGCGGCCAATTCTAAGTCATGGACGGGGTAGTTCTCTTCATGCTTCTTCAATTGACGAGAAGACTAAGCTATAACCTTTCCTTGTTGCATTAGAACACATCCGAGGCCAATGCCAGAAGCATCAGTGTATACCTCGAATTTCTCTCCTTCCACTAGTAAAGCTAAGACAGGAGCTGTAGTAAGATGATCCTTGAGAGTTTTGAAGCTTCTTTCACATTCCTCACTCCATTCGTAACGGATCTCCTTGCGAGTTAACCTCGTAAGGGGCACGATGATCTTAGAGAAATCTTTGATGAATCATCTGTAATAGCCAGCAAGACCTAAGAAACTTCAGATTTTGCTAGCATTGGTCGGTCTTTCCCAATTTCTTACAGCTTCAACTTTTGATGGATCTACTGATAAGCCATCCTTTGATATAACATGTCCGAGAAAAGTTACTTCTTCAAGCCAGAATTCATACTTGCTGAGTTTTGCATATAATTGCTTTATCCTCAATATTTGTAATGCAATCCTTAAATGCTCCTCATGCTCTTCCTTGGTCTTAGAATAAATCAATATATCATCAATAAAGACCACCACGCATTGATCCAAATAAGGCCTGAATATGCTATTCATTAACTACATAAAGGCAGCAGGGGCATTTGTTAGTCCAAAAGGCATAACAACGAATTCATAATGGCCATACCTGCTTCTGAATGCGGTCTTATGAATGTCATCATCTTTGATCCTTAACTGATGATATCCCGACCTGAGATCAATCTTTGAGAAATACTTGGATCCAGATATTTGGTCAAATAATTCATCGATTCTCAGCAGTGGATACTTGTTCTTGATAGTGAGATGATTCAACTGTCGATAGTCGATGCATAGCCTCATGGATCCATCTTTCTTTCTTACAAACAGTACAGGTGCTCCCCACGGGGAAGTACTTGGTCTAATGAATCCTTTCTTAATGAGTTCCATCAATTGCTCCTTTAACTCCTTGAGTTCAGCAGGTGACATTCTATAAGGTGCCTTTGAAATTGGACCAGCACCAGGGACTAAGTCAATGGTGAAGGCCACTTCTCTTTGTGGGGGTAATCTAGGCAAATCTTCCAGAAATACGTCTGGAAATTCTTGCACTACTGGAATGTCTTCTAGCTTAGTTTCCTTAGCTTCTTTAACTGTGATAAATGCAAGGAAAGATATACATCCTTTCCTGATGAGCTTGCTAGCTCGGAGAGCCGAAATAAAAGGGGATTTGCTTCGACTCTTAGGGCTAGTGAAGATTAATTCTGGAAATTCCTTGAATGTAACCTTGCTATTGCGGCAATCAACCGTTGCCTGATACTTGGATAACCAATCTGCTCCTAGTATGACATCATACTCCTTCAGATCTAAACATATGAGATCGATAGGGAGATTTCTACCCTGAACCAATACTTCACAGTTTTGGTAATGATGTGTAATATCAGTCTCGTCACCCAGAGGAGTAGACAAAACTAATTTCATCCATTCTGGTTCTAGGGGTAATGGGTCAGCGAACTTCTTAGAAATAATAGAATGTGATGCACCAGTATCAATTAAGACATATGCATTCTTGGAACAAACTTTCAATGTACCTTCCACTAGTCCGCCTTCTTCTTCTTGTTCGGACTCCTTGATTGCGTGAAGACGCGCATTCTTGGTTACCGGGCGTTTCCCGACATCGGCTTGATCGTTAAGTAATGGGCAATCGGGAATCCGATGCTCACGACTCCCACAACGGAGACATGCTCCTAGTTTCCTCCAGCATTCTTCTGCTCTATGGCCTGCCTTGTCACAATGTTTGCACACTGTGTTTGATGGGGTAGTGGTGATAGAGAAGGGCTTGGTCTTCTTAAACTTCTGATCTTGCGAGGAAATACCTCCATTGCTAGGCCTCTTCTTGAAGTTGGGTTTAAAGGAACCCGATCCTGTAACTTGTTCCGTCTTATCCTTACCACGAATCCTATCAGATAGTTCTGTGGCATCTTCTAACAGTTGTGCGCGGCGTACTATCTCCGAATAGACCTGAATGTCCATCGGTGCCAGTTGGGTAATATATTGGGGCCTGAGCCCGTTTAGGAACCTCCTAGCTTTCATCTTCTCGGTGCTAACTAAGTGCTTAGCATACCGAGACAATCTAGAGAATTGGGCCTCATACTCGGCCACTGACAAGGATCGTTGCTTCAGTGCAGCAAATTCTGCAGCTTTCTTTTCCTGCACTCGGTCTGAAAAATATTTTGCGTTGAAGTGTTCAACGAATTCCGCCCATGTAACTTGGTCTTGATTTAGAGTAGCCTCTATTGATTCCCACCAGCATCTAGCATCCCTTTCTAGCTGAAAGGTAGCTAACAAAATTTTATCCTGGTCCGTGCATTGCATGACACGGAAGATACGTTCTATTTCTCTAATCCAGTGTTCAGCGTCATCCGGATCAGTAGAACCCATGAACTTGGGCGGGTTCATGTTCTTGAAAGTCTGATGGAGACTTCCTGCTCGTTGTCCACCTCCTTGTGCTACTTGTTGCAGCACCTGAGTCATGCCTTGAAGCGTACGCTGCATGTTTCGCCATTGGGCACGTTCGGCAGCCATTATCCTACAATTATAATAACTAGATTAATACGTGATTTGTATTTTAAAGACTAGCATTCTATGTTAACTTTAACCCTTGGTTCTACCCAATCTCACTGGTTAAAGGGTTAAAACCAATCCTTGGACTTGGGTTTTTCCTAGGAATTGAATACCCTAGGCTCTGATACCACAAAAAATGTCACGCCCCGAGAGCGGAAGATACCCGAAGATACGTGACGAGTTTATATCAATCATGTCAATCAGAGTAGTAGTGTATTCGACACAAAGACAGAGATGCGCAAAAGCAAAGATAACCCAATCCATTTATTTCTTCATAATAAATAGTCTATTACAAACCCAATACTCTATTCAAAAAAAAAAAGAAAAGAAAAGTACACATTTGACTCAATAAATATATAAAAGACTAGATGACACTTGGAAAAGCTCTAGCTCTTTCACTCTTGATTCTCCCCATCCGATTGACTTTCCTCATCGTCGGACCTACCTGAAAAGTAAGGGAAACACGGAGTGAGCGAACGCTCAATAGGAAATTATATCTCAGGAACTAGCAAGGGGTTTAAGTAGTTACATCTTTCATGAATGCACTATAGCTATGCATTGTAGACACGCCAAAATTGACATTACTTTGAGTATTTCTCATATTGCCTTGTAATGCCCCATTTGACCCTCAAATTAGCTTGTTTGAGTGGTTTTTCCCATTTTCTTGAATTTCTCTTATTTTTCCCTCATTTCCTCCTTTTTCCTATTTTTCTAGATTTTCTGGGCATTTATCTCTATTTTCTGAATTCACGCCCTGGAGAGGGGCGTGTTTTTAAAACGCGGCCTGATCAGGGCGTGTCTCCCCATTTTACATATTTCTCCCCATTTTACCTATTTTATAAATTCACGCCCTGGTGAAGGGCGTGTTTTAAAACACGACCTGACCTGGGGCGTTTCTTGATGAAAGGATGCCCTGAGGTGAGGGCGTCAATTCCTGGAATTATGTAATTTTTGAAAAAAGAATAAATGTTTGAAAAATGTTTAATCACGCCCTACCATGGGGCGTTTTCCAATTCACGCCTCTCCCTGAGGCGTCTTTCACAATTTCTAAATAAAAGAAATATTTATTTCCAAAATTGATCTGGGAGTTGACGCCCTGACCCAGGGCGTGTTTTAAATTAACGCCCCATGACAGGTCGTCAATTCTTGAATTGACGCCCTGGCCAAGGGCGTGTTTCATCTGCTGGCTTCGCAGCCCTTTCCCCAGAGAGTCCTTGCCTCATTAGACTTCTGCCTTGATTTGGACTCTTGCCGTTCTTATCCCTCTATTTCCAATCTATATAGGATTGCTTCTGCAGCTCTGTTAGGTTGGACCCCTTCTCCCCCTCCGTTTGTTTTTTTCTTCTTCTGTTTTTTTTTTCTTCTTGCAGGTGGCTATCGCTGCTGCTTCTGGCTGAAGGAGGGACTTCATGTGCATCTGTCTTCATCCTGCAGAGCTTCTTCCCAAACGAGCATTCAAGCCAGAGCAAAAGCACAGGCTCCTCTACTGTTATTTTTATTATTTGCATTAGTTCACGCATCTCCTGTTCAACTTATTTTCTCAACTACGTTGAAGTTCCCCACAGTGCACTCTTGCACAACTCTTTATTTTATTTACATCTTCATTCATATCATTCATATTTTCCCACACCCTCTTTGCATAGGGGTTTAAGGGCAACCACCCTTAAGGTGTGTTCTTGCACATGCTTTCATGCTCATCCTTCTATTAAGAATTTGATGCTACACCATTGTTTCTAATCCATATCTTTATTGGTGTTTGTCTTTATTTGCAAGGGTAATTAATTGAAAAGACTCTCTTCATCGGCCGGCCGATCTTGAAGAGAAAAGGAGCACTCACATCCCCCGCATCTTTTGAGGTATTTTGCGATCATCTCCCCATATCAATCTCCTCTTTGAGACCCTCGTGTCTCTGGCGATCACAACCTCCTTTTAGCACCTCGTGCTATTTTATTGTTATTTTTATTACTTATTCTTATCATTTTTTTTTGTTTAAGTGTGGATTTTAAATCAAATCTACAAATTGGCGATCACGGTGGGACACTTTTCGTTTTTCATTTGATTACCCCTTTCCCCTTGGCACCCTCGCGTGCCCTTTCCTATTGGTACCCACGGTACCCCTCCTTTGTGCCCCTCGGGCACCCTCCATTGTTTTCTTGTCCCACTTGTGATCTGTCAGTTGATAGATTTCTTTTTGAAATCCCACTTTATCCAAAAAATAAAATTTGATGAGCATGATTATGTTTTGATATTCATATTTGTTGATTGACTGTGATTGACTCTGTGAGTGTTTCTCTGCTATTGCTGGCCGTGAAGAATTTCTGGAATAAGGCAATTAACGCCTCTGACAGAGGCGCGTTTTTTGTTAACGCCCTAGCATAGGGCGCCTTTTCCCTGTTTAACGCCTTCTGTCAGGACGCGTTTTTATTATATTTGGTGATCTGTTGAATTCACGCCCTTCCCCAGGGCGTTTCTTTCTTGATTAGCGCCTCACACCAAGGCGCTGTTTCATGATTTGACACCCTTGGTCAAGGGCGTCCTTTTATTTGTAACGCCTCACCACGGGACATTTCTTGACTTGGTTGGCATCTCCCCACAGTGTTTCACGCCCTGCCCCAGGGCGTCTTTTCCATTGGTAGCGCCCTGCCCCAGGACGTCTTTTGATTTATAGCGCCCTGCCCCAGGGCGTCTTTTGCCTGTGTTTTTACCGCACTCCTTCTTCATCACTGTATTATATTTTTTTGATTATATCTGTTGCATTCATTCATATTGCATTGGTTTGGGAGACCTCCTCTCTCCACATATCTAGGAGCCACACACCCCCTTGGTGAAGGAACGACCCTCCATTGAGCATTCCGTCTCTTTGGATTGGAAATTCCTAAACCAAGCCTCCGTAAGTCCCCGCACCTGTGGATTCCCTCACGGACGCTGGGCAGGTTGTACCCTTCTGGAGTCTCGAGTTAGTTGGCCTACACGGTGAGAGAGGATTCCTAGTTGGCATTGGAGTTAAATCATATTGAAACTAGGATCCTCCCTTGTGTGAATCTTTCCAAACTTTATTAAAATTCATTAATTCACCAAGGTTTAAAACAATCAAAATCACGGTAACCATTCCAACTTGTGTGCTTCTTTGCATATTATTGTGAACTTTGATTATATGATGGCTTACCGTAATTGGGAAAATAACGTGTTTAATTCCATTCATGAGGATGCACAACCTAGCACTTCTTACACTCCTCAAATTCAACATGTTCATCAAAATCCTCACCATTCTTTCAAGGGACCACGCCCTCATTCTTATGGTCATGCCCGACCCATGGGCAATGTCCAATCCAATGGTCCTTCAACTCAATTTCGAGCCACTACTCCCTCGGGATCCTCTCGTCCCAATGATGAGAAAGTCTCCCAGATCATTCATGCGTTAGATCATCTTACCCCTCAACAGATCCAAGCCCTTAAGGCTGCCGTTGAGGGTACATCTCATGCATCTCTCCCTCCTTCCAATTCTATATGGGTAGCCCATCACCCACCTCCTTCCAATTCTATTCGGGTGGCCCATCACCCATCTCCCTCCAATTCTACACGGGTGGCCCATCACCCACCTCCTCCTTCCAATCCTGATCGGGTAGCCCATTACCCATCTCCTCCTGTTCATTCTACTCGGGTGGCCCATCACCCGCCTCCTTCTATTCACACTCCTCCTCGGGTGGCCCATCACCCGCCTCCTTCTATTCCTCCTCCACCATGGCCCCGAGGCCCATTTACTCCTTGTAATCCGGCCCATCCGGGTTCTTTTACGGGTCATCCCGTTAACTCCCCTCCATGGCATTTTTATGCTACCCCTCCACCTTCAAGGCCCTGCCAACCCTCGATTGCTCAAGTTACACCCCTCCAACAATCTCTGCTTGATAAGATTACTTTGATGGAGGAACAAATAAAGAGGGTCACGGCTCCTCCTACTCCAGTCAATCCTCTCCATGCCGCTTTGGACGAGATTACAAAGATGGAGAGAGAATGGAAAGACAGGAGGGATGATTACGACATCGGCGGTTCAAGTAAGCAAGAGCCGGCATTCGAAGAGTCCGAGGCAGTATACAATGATGATGAAGCTCCGCAGGCACCCCTTCCGAGTTTCCTTAACTTTCCGCTTTCCCCATTTTCATTCGATGAACCTCCTGCTCAGGATGAAACCATCCCTGATCCAACCCCTATTTATGAGACTAATTGGTGTTACGATGATGGGTCGATACTTCAATCACCCACACCGGCACATTGTAAGTCTCCTCCTATCCTTGACACCGCATACATTACACCTCCTCCAGTTACACCATTAACCTCCGCAACACTGGCCTCCCCCAAGCCTTCCACTATTAAATCTCCACCCGTTAAGCCATCTACCTCCACACCATTAGCCTCCATCGAACCCACCATTGTACCTTCCCCAATTAACCTCCCATTACCGCCACCTCGGCCTTCCATTATCCCTTTAAAACCCACTTTGCCTATTCCACCATTTAACCCTTTACCCTTACCCATGGCTAATCCTGAGCAGGATTCGCCCCTTTTTGCACCCGAGCCAATCCCAACTGCTTCCGAGCAAAGGGAGAAACTCGACGTGTTTGAACCCCCGCTTACGCTCACCCATTTGCCAACGCTTTCCATCATGCCTCCACCATTCATGGAGCCTTCCGCCTCCGCTTCACCTCCCCTCACTACTCGGAATGGGGTGCCTTCTACAAGCACAGGTGCCGAGGACGATCAAGAGCCGGGCAACAAGGATTTGGCCGCACCATTCAAGATTCAAGAATTCATTTGCCAGATGCCAATCCGGGTTATTGTGCCAAGCACGGTCGAAGAAGCCAAGTCACCGCCATGCCAAGCATTAATGCTGTGTAAGGGCCGGGCAGGGCACCCTTTGTTCCAATTTCCCAATTTTGAATCTTTGGGCAACATAATGATTCCGAGCCCAACTTTCCAACTCCCTCACACCGTTACTTTGCACTCTCCAAGGGAGTTGACATTCACCATTGAAGCTTCGGCAGGGGCTATTTCTCATACACTTTCACTGCCGTGGAGGGGCAGTTATCTTAATGCTAAGGGGCCATCCCTTATGTGTTTCACTTTCTATTCATCCATCTCTATCACTTTTTCTTCATGGGCCATTCCCAGGGTTAGGAGGAGGATCTCATCCTCTCGCCCTTCACATTCTTCATATTTTTTGCATTTCATGCATTCATCGCATCCATCCCATTGCATGCATTTGCACCTCCTGCTTCCCGGGTTTCCAAACCCGTATCTTCCCCGCCTTCCGGCACCTCCGGATATTCCGCACTTCCCATCTTATTCATCTTCATCTTTTTATCCACTATCCCTGGGGCATCGCGTCCCTTTTCCTGCTATCTCCCTGGAACCTCCAGGAATTTTATCCCTCCTCCTTGGGCATCGTGCCCCTTTCCATTCTCCTCCTCCGGAACCTTCGGACCTTTCTCTCGGGCATCGCGCCCCTTTCCACTTTCTTCCTCCGGAACCTCCGGACTTTTCCCTCGGGCACGACGCCCCTTTCCACCTTTTTCATCTCCTTCCTCCGGAACCTCCGGACTTTTCCCCAGGGCATCACGCCCCTTTCCACTTTATTCTTCCGGAGTCTCTGGATCTTTCATACTTTTCCTTCGGGCATCGCGCCCCTTCTCATTTGCTACCTCCGGAACCTCCGGATTTTCCTCCTGATCCTCCTTCATTCCTCTCTCTTGGGCATCGCGCCCCTTTCTACCTTCTTCCTACGGAACCTCCGGATTCTCCACTTGATTGTCTCCATCTTTTCCCCGGGCATCGTACCCCTTTCCATTTGCTTCCTCCGGAACCTCCGGACTTTCCCTTCGGACATCGTGCCCCTTTCCATTTGCTTCCTCCGGAACCTCCGGACTTTTCCTTTGGGCATGACGCCCCTTTCCATCTTCTCCTTCCTAATTTCATTCCTCCGGAACCTCCGGATTTTTCTCTCCTCCCTGGGCATCGCGTCCCTCGGCATTTGCTTCCTCCGGAACCTCCGGACCCTCCATCTTTCTTCCAATTCATCTTTCTAATCTTCCAGAATATCACATCATTCGTTTTCCTCTTCCTTTTCCATCATCTTTTTCCCTATTTCGTCCCAGGGCATCGCGTCCCTTCTTTTGTCATCCCTCCGGAGCCTCCAGATGATTTTTCCTCCTATCATGATTCACCTCCACTGCCTCCGGACCCACCAGATCCACATTCTTTCTATCTACCAATTTCTTCTTCTAATTCCTCCTGATTTTGGGTCCGACCCAACTTCTTCCACATCCACTGCCTTGGGCATCTGCCCTTTCTCCCACTGCTTTCGAGACTTTAGTCCTCATTCCTCCTTCTAATTCTCCTCTCCTTCTGTAGACTGTTCCATGTGATCAGGGTCTCCGCGCCTTAGCAAGGGGGTTCTAGCCCTCGCCTCTTTTCCTTTTCTCCTTATTCGTCTGAGTCTGGTTTGAGCACCACTCATTCTTGTTAAGCCACTTCCAAAATCCTTTGCTTCCAATCCTTTTGACTCCCAAAGAGGACAAATCCCATGATGATCAACCTCGCCTCTGACAGCTGCTTCTACAAAGGTTGCAAGGTAACATATTGGCGTAAGTATGCATTTTAATGATATCATTTTCTCATTACTTCACGCATGATTTTCAAAATCAAGTGCTTCTTAACGAGATTAAGAGTGGTGTTTTAAACCTTTATCTTAAGCTTTTGTTTAATTGAAATCATTCTCAAAAGAGTCCTTTAGGCTTGTTTTTTTGCAGCACCTCTGGTTAATAAAAACCCGCGCTGGGAATTCAACATTCTCTCCCTGCTTGTTTAAGAGTAACCCTCAGTTGGGCATTTCACACACTTCACGGCGTCCTTAGCCGGCTCCTTTTGTTAAAATACCGTTGCTACCTTGGCCATGCCATGAGTATTCTGAAAGTCTTTTTCTCTTCTTTACTCGGCCACGTGCAGGGGCAAGAGGTTGACGGATGAGATGACCAACCTTGGTAATCCCCAATACGAGAGGAGTCTCAAATAGGGGCAGTCTTGACCCAAACTAAATATGAATTTCATGATATACATTTCGCCAAAAGGGCTATTATGAAAATCAAGTCAAAATTTCGATAAAAGCAAAAGTATGAATTATGGCATGACAAGAGTGGCAAAGTTCCCGCAGGGAAAACCCTGGTCGTATGCATGTCAAGGGTCTAAAAATCAAAGGCACAAAGCCCCGACACAACAGATTACCTCTTTGAAGGGAACACCTTGGAAGGAATTCAAGTCCCGATATCTCCCATCCTGCACAAAGCTTGTCACAATTATTCTTCTCTTCTACCGCTAAGACCCAATGTTTCTCGGGTATGGCCTTGGTAGGGGCACCGTTGATCAAAGACGGTCGGTTATAGGGCGCCACCCTTCAATGCACGCCTAACTTTGGGTAATTTTAGCGAAAAGGGAAGGAACAAGGACCCCTAGCCAGTGGTTCAAAACAACCCTTTGATGCTGCATTAACAATGTCTAAACCAAAATCCAAAAAAAAATTGAATATTTCCCGATCAAAATCCCAACAAAAATTCAAAACATTTTCCAAAAATCTCCATAAAAATTTAAATATTTTCAAAACTCATAAAAATTTGCATATTCCAAAACTCATAAAAATTTGCATATTTCCAAAATCCAAAAATTTGCATTGTATTTTCTGATGGTGTTTTACAGGAACAGCTTTGCAGAGACCAAAAGCACGGGATGAGTCCTATCTCCACTCATTGCTATCAATCTATTGATTCTCCCGATATTCTCATGACATGCCACCCTGGGCATTTTTGGTTATCACCTCCTTATATCATTTTGGTTATATCTTCTGATTATCATTCTAATTATTCATCTCCAGATCATTCAACTCCTGCTAATTTCTCTGGATCAATTCTGCCGATGGACATTATCAGATCTTGATCATTCAACTCCAAAACTTGATTAGCCAGATTGGCATCCTCATGACAAAATAACAAACAATGATGCTTTGTAATATCATGATTCAACTCATAATGGTTACTATGTTGTGACATGCTATTGATTCATGCTATGCATGCTATGATTAAATGCCTTATTCATTGCTTGTTATATCTTGGCTAATGAAATTTTGAGCGCAGGATAAGAAGCTCTTGGTCCCGCCGACAGGGCATCATCACTCAAAGTCCCACGGTGCTTGCAGCTCATTTCTCAGTTCCCATATTTATTGCTCCACCATCTCTCCCTGTATGCATTTTTACTATATGTTACATACGCTACTAGATTATATCAAGGACCTTGTGGCTTTGGTAAATCTAGGATTTGAGTTCCCCTTCATCAAAAACAATGATGATTCCAGAGAAGTCTTAGTCACACGGATAGGCCGTTGAGCCGTCCAAGACTGGGGACGATGGTTCCCTTTTTACGAGTTGGTGCGTGGATAAACGGGCTTCGGCTTAGTATCAGCTCGCAGAATTGGTTTCTTGACCCAGTCTGGGCAGTTTAACAATATTATCCTTGATTATATTATATTTTCATTTGTTATTTTTCCCTTTAGCCCAGCATGCATTCATGTAGGACTTTGAATTAACATTGGAAAATCATTCTGATAAGCTGATGTTGAGGGTTGAATTGATATTAATCTTTCCAGATATGAGATATTCCATGCCGAATTGAGTCCTCAGTTCGTTTTGTCACTGTTTTGGGTCATTTTCTCGAAAACTCCTTGTTTGGATTTTTCTCATCTTTTTTTATCTCCTCTCCTTTGATCCACCTTGGCTGCAGCACGTCCACTGGCTGGTAATCGCTCCCCAATAGTGAAACCTTGCAGGTTTGTGACCTGAGGTACTTCCACCGCGCTGGAAGTTGATCATTTATTTTATCTCCTTCGTGCACCGCGTGCACATCTCCCCTTTTATCCAAACATTGTTGATTTCATTGAATTTCTCGAGATTTGCTTCATCTCGTGCTTTTGATTTGATTCTCATCAAGTGATGTTGTGTAGCAACCCTAATAAATGAATAATTGAAATGAATTAAAACATATATATTACAGAAGTAATATATATAAAAGGAATAGGGTTAATTGGACGAAATAAGACAAATTAAAAATAACGCCTCTTATTAGGGCGTTAATTCAAAAAGAAACACCTCTATCAAAGGCGTGACTAAAGAAAGGACGCCCACACGTGCGGTCGTCAACTCTCACGACCAAATAGGCAAGTAAAAGAAACGCCTCTATCTTGGGCGTGTTTTAAAACACGAAACGCCCTTTTTCAAGGCGCTTTTTAAGAAACGCCCTTATGCAAGGCGTTAATTCAAGAATACACGCCCTGACCTAAGGCGTTAATTCAGTTCGTGAACAGATCGAACCCAGAACTTATCCAAGGAAAGATTAACCTAATCTAGTAAGTGTCTATTAGAGTAAGGACTCTATTAAGGATATATTACCCTCAATCAAACACTACCTTTGTTAGGACTCTAAAATCCTATAAATATACCCGATCGATCCAACCCTAAACCATTTGATCGATCTACTGCTACACGGTAAGTGAAGAACATACGTTCTTCTTATTTCTTTTGCCCTTCTGTTTACAGCCGCATGAAGAATATTGATTATTATTCTTCTCCTTTAATGCAGGATAAGGATCTGGTGCTTGAGTAAAGAACAAGGTTCTGTAACGTGAAGAACAAGGTTCTTCATCATCTTCATCCAACATCTGCTGCCTCTTTAATTCTTACAGACCCTTCACGGTTATCTCCAAATCAACCCTTTAAGGTAGGTTTTCTCAAGCTACTGTAGCCCAAATGAAATTAATGCAAGATATATATATATATAAGCATGTCATGCATATGATTATTATAGTTTTCGTACGTTTTCTGAAATATTTTGAAAGAAACGCCCTTGCTTAGGGCGCTAATTTAAAAGAAACGACCATACCAGTGGTCGTCAATTTAATATTTGACGCCCTCTACGCAGGCGTTAATTTCATAAGAATCGCATGTGATTAATAATTGATCTGTTTAAAAATTACAATACATATGAAATATTGATTTTTAATATCTTGCATGACTCTGTGAATTCCTGTTAAATTTTACTGCCATGACATGTCTCTTGTCTCTCGAAATATTATTTATTAAAAATCCCTTGAAATTCACGACTTGGACAAAGTCGTTTTCCATATTCTAACGCCCCAGTACAAGGCGTGAACATTAAAAGTAACGCCCCTTTCTAGGGCGTGTATCTGTTAAAAAAACTAAAATTCACATATTCTGTAAGGTGGAATTGGAAAGTAACGCCCCTTCCAAGGGCGCGTTTTTGAAAGTAACGCCCCTTCCAAGGGCGCGTTTTTGATAAATTTCTGAGAATAATTATATCCTGTCAAATATGTAAATGATGAGACGCCTGCCCCTGCAGTCGTCAACTTTTAAGAAACGCCCCCAGGAAAGGCGTGTTTTGATAAATTAATGAAATAATGGAAATTCTGCAAATTGGCAATATATGTAAACGCCCTTAAGTTAGGCGTTAATTACTTGAGACACGACTTGACCTAAGTCGTTATTTTACTGTAAACTGATTCTTCCTCTGATTTGCTAACCGATGGTTTATATATTATACATATATATATATATCGGCACTATTCTCCACTCCGTGAGTATAGTCCCACGTTTCATGTTGATTTATCGATCACACTCAACTCTCATTGACATACAAGCTCTCCATTGGACATTCCGTTCCTTTGGACTAGCAAGTTAGTCATAGAGACCTCCGTAAGACTCCTCGTAGCCTTGGATTCCCTCAAGGCCGACTGAGCTGGTTGTACCCTAAAAACCCATTACACAGTTTTTGCCATGTCAATCTAAAGAAAACATGGTATACCGGCCCTTATGATTATACAAAGAGTATATCATAAGAAATTCTTGATGGGATGATGATATCATGCCATATCGTGTCATTCTTGTAAACCCCAATTCTATGATAAGAATGAGGGTATCTTGCTTGATCTAATGTTCATGTGGACCTCAATTCTATATAAAGAATGTCCATATTGATTTGTCATGGTACCTAAGTTAAGGGAACCATATTCTACCTAGTTTTATCGAACTCGTGATTATACCGTTATTATCGCCATTCTATGTCCTTTGTCATATTTTGGACTCTATTCTATCAAAGTTGTCATACGTATCTACAAGCTTGATTATTGAAATTCTATATTGGCTATATAAACAAGAGTGGATGTCAAAACACATGATAAATGCCTGCGCATATAGGGCCCGATCTGGTCCTGGGAGGAGCACCCGAAAGTACTTGTGCCCAAGGGAGTTAAAATGATAAGGTATCTGGCATTATACCGAGTACTTGACTTGCTTGATTGGACATTCCACACACATCTTGTACTTTAATCGTACTTGACTTTACATGAAATGCGTGGCCCGAAAGAGGGTAATTTACTTGCTTGAAACATGATAGCCAAAGTTCTTGACATGACTTGTTAAACGTGCTTGCATGAATATCTTGAATAACTTGTATCTTGTTCATGAAAGTTCATCTTATTTCTTTGATATTACATTCTCTCTATCTTGTCGTTTCATGCGAGCATGCATAGCTTTATTGCATCCATGAAAATGTAATTACTCAAACCACTTGCTAGTACTTGAGATATAATTTCCTACTGAGCGTTCGCTCATCCCGTTTGTCCCTTTGTACTTTTCAGGTAAGTCCGACGACGATGGAAGTCAATCGGATGGGAATTGTCAAGAGTGAAGAGATAGAGATTCTCCAAGTGTCATCTAGTCTTTTCTATAGTTTCTTGAGTCAACTATGTATTCTTTTCCTTTTTTATTTAACAGAGTATTGGATTTGTAATAGTCTATCCATTATGAAATAAAGGATTGGGTTATCTTGCTATTTTGCGCATCTCTGTCTTTGTGTCGAATACACGACCACTCTGATTGACATGATTGATATAGACACGTCGCGCATCTCCGGGTATCTTCCGCGCTCGGGGCGTGACAGTCTTTGTGGTATCAGAGCCTAAGGTATTCAATTCCTAGGAAACCCAAGTCCAAGGATAGGTTTCAAAACCTTTAACCAAGTGAGAGTGGGTAGAACCAAGGGTTAAATGATCAATGAGTCCTTTATAAGATCATAGTGATATAATACTAACATAGCTATTGTAATTGTAGGATAATGGCTGCCGAACGTGCTCAATGGCGCAACATGCAGCGTACCCTTCAAGGGATGACCCAAGTGCTACAACAGGTAGCACAAGGTGGTGCTCCACGAGCTGGAAGCTTACACCAAGCATTCAAGAATATGAATCCCCCGAAGTTCATGGGATCGACCGATCCAGACGATGCCGAGCATTGGGTTCGGGAGATTGAACGTATATTCCGTGTCATGCAATGCACGGATCAGGACAAAGTCTTATTAGCTACCTTCCAGTTAGAAAAGGATGCTAGATGCTGGTGGGAGTCGATTGAAGCTACTATTGACCCAACTCAAGTTACATGGGGTGAATTCGTTGAATATTTCAACGCCAAATATTTCTCTGATAGGGTCCAGGAAAGGAAGGCCGCCGAATTTGCCGGATTAAAGCAAAGATCTTTATCGGTGGCTGATTATGAAGCACAGTTCTCTAGACTGTCTAGATATGCTAAGCATTTAATTGGCACGGAAAAGATGAAAGCCCGTAGATTTCTTAATGGGCTTAGGCCCCACTACATTACTCAACTGGCGCCTATGGATATTCAAGTTTATACTGAAATAGTGCGCCGAGCTCAGTTGCTTGAAGATGCCACGGAACTATCTGATAGGATCCGTGGGAAAGACAAAAAGGAGCAAGTCACAAGTTCGGGTTCTTTTAAACCCAACTTTAAGAAGAGGCCCAATAATGGAGGTTCTTCCTCTCAAGATCAGAAGTACAAGAAATCCAAGCCTTTCTCTATCACCACTACCCCTTCAAACGTAGTATGCAAGCATTGTGACAAGGCTGGTCACAAAACAGAAGAATGCTGGAGGAAACTAGGAGCATGTCTCCGTTGTGGGAGTCGTGAACATCGGATTCCCGATTGTCCATTAATGAATGACCAAGATGGTGAGGGTAAACGCCCAGTGACAAGGAACGCGCGTCTTCATGCAATCCAAGAGACCGAACCAGAAGAAGAAGGCGGATTGGTGGAAGGTACATTAAAAATTTGTTCCAAATATGCACATGTCTTATTTGATACAGGTGCATCGCATTCCATTATTTCCAAGAAGTTTGCTGACCCATTACCTCTAGAACCAGAATGGATGAAAATAGTGTTGTCTACTCCTCTCGGAAACGAGACGGATATCACGCATCATTACCAAAACTGTGAGGTGTTGGTTCGAGGAAAGAATTTTCCTATTGATCTTATCTGCTTAGATCTAAAAGAATATGATGTTATACTAGGAGCAGATTGGTTATCTAAGTACCAGGCAACGGTTGATTGCCGTAATAGCAAGATTGTTTTCAAAGAATTTCCAGAACTGACTTATACTAGTCCTAAGAGTCGAAGCAAATCCCCTCTTATTTCGGCTCTTCGAGCAAGCAAGCTCGTCAGGAAAGGATGTGTATCCTTCCTTGCTTTTGTCACTAATAAAGAAGCTAAGGAAACCAAGATAGAAGACGTTCAAGTAGTACGAGAATTCCCAGACGTATTTCCGGAGGAATTGCCGGGATTACCCCCGCAAAGAGATGTGGCCTTTACCATCGACTTAGTCCCTGGTGCTGGTCCGGTTTCAAAGGCACCATATAGAATGTCCCCTGCTGAACTCAAGGAGTTGAAGGAGCAGTTGATGGAACTAATCCGAAAAGGGTTTATTAGACCAAGTACTTCCCCGTGGGGAGCACCAGTCTTATTTGTAAAGAAGAAGGATGGATCCATGAGATTGTGTATTGACTATCGACAGTTGAATCATCTTACTATCAAGAACAAGTATCCACTGCCGAGAATCGATGAATTGTTTGATCAGATTTCAGGATCCAAATATTTCTCCAAGATTGATCTCCGGTCGGGATATCATCAATTAAGGATCAAGGATGATGACATTCACAAGACCGCATTCAGAAGCAGGTATGGCCATTACGAATTTGTTGTTATGCCTTTTGGACTAACAAATGCCCCTGCTGCCTTTATGCAGTTAATGAATAGCATATTCAGGCCTTACTTGGATCAATTCATAGTAGTCTTCATCGATGATATATTGATATATTCTAAGACTAAGGAAGAACATGAAGAGCATTTGAGGATTGCATTGCAAGTCTTGAGGACAAATCAATTATATGCTAAACTCAGCAAATGCGAGTTCTGGCTTGAAGAAGTGGCTTTTCTCGGACATGTCATATCCAAGGACGGTTTATCTGTGGATCCGTCAAAAGTTGAAGCTGTGAGAAACTGGGAGAGACCCACTAATGCAAGCGAGATCAGAAGTTTCTTAGGTCTTGCAGGCTATTATCGGCGATTTATCAAAGATTTCTCTAAGATCGCCGTACCACTTACAAGATTAACTCGTAAGGAGATCCGATATGAATGGAGTGAGGAATGTGAAAGCAGTTTCCAAACTCTCAAGGATCATCTCACCACAGCTCCAGTCTTAGCCCTACCAATTGAAGGAGAGAAATTCGAGGTCTACACTGATGCTTCTGGCATTAGCCTCGGATGTGTTCTAATGCAACATGGGAAGGTCATAGCATACTCTTCTCGTCAACTGAAGAAGCATGAGGAGAATTACCCCGTCCATGACTTGGAATTGGCCGCGGTAGTATTTGCCCTAAAGATATGGAGACACTATCTCTATGGGGTACAGTTTACTGTATACTCCGATCACAAAAGTCTCAAATATCTATTTTCACAAAAGGAGCTGAACATGAGACAAAGACGTTGGCTAGAATATCTCAAGGACTTCGACTTCAGTATACAATACCATCCCGGAAAGGGTAATTATGTGGCTGATGCCCTTAGTCGAAAGCCGAGAGCAAGGATAGCCAATTGTATGATACAAGAATGGAGGTTACTTGAACAATTCTCCGAGCTCAATATAAGCTTGGACACGGAATCCAAATTTGTCACATTATCTCATGTAAGCATACAGTCGGATTTGTTATCTGAGATACAAACACTTCAGGATAATGATCCTATGTTAGTAGAAATCAAAGGCAGATTAGAAGGACAATCTGATTTTCAACTAACTTCTGATGGAAGGTTATCGTTCAAAGATAGAACTTGTATACCCGATTGTCCGGAATTAAAGAAGAAGATCTTAGATGAAGCTCACCGATCAAGATACACTATTCATCCTGGATCAACTAAAATGTACCAAGATGTAAAGAGGAACTTTTGGTGGCCTAATATGAAAAGAGAAATAGCGGACTATGTATCACGCTGTCTCACATGCCAACAGGTCAAGGCGGAACATCAAAAGCCTGCGGGAAAACTACATCCTCTAGATATTCCTAAGTGGAAATGGGAGGATATTGGTATGGACTTCATCATGGGTTTGTCTAAATCTAAAGGAGGACATGATGGAATCTGGGTTATCATTGATCGATTGACTAAATCGGCACATTTCTTGCCAATCAAAAGCCGATGGTCGATTGATGTGCTAGCTGCACTATACATTAAGGAAATAGTCAGGATACATGGAATTCCTGTCTCAATCGTGTCTGATAGGGATCCCCGTTTTACTTCTCATTTTTGGAAGGGATTACAACATTCGTTGGGGACAAGGCTCAACTTTAGTACTGCTTTCCACCCACAAACGGATGGTCAGACCGAGCGAACTAATCAAGTTGTTGAAGATATGCTGAGAGCATGCATTATTGACTTTGGAGGAAGCTGGCATGACCACTTACCTTTAGTTGAATTTGCATATAATAATAGCTACCAAGCTAGTATCCAAATGGCACCTTTCGAAGCCTTATACGGAAGGAGTTGCCGATCTCCCATATGTTGGAACGAAGTTGGAGAAAAACAACTATTAGGTCCAGACATGGTAAGGGATACAACCGAGAAGATACAAGTAATCAGAGAAAGATTACAAGTTGCTCAGACAAGGCAAAGGGCTTATGCTGATACCAGGAGAAGAGATCTTGAATTCCAGGTTGGAGATCATGTATTTCTTAAAATATCCCCTGGACGCGGCATACGAAGATTTGGTGTTAAGGGCAAGCTTACGCCAAGATTCATCGGACCATTTGAGGTACTCGAAAGAGTTGGCGAGGTTGCTTATCGCATCGCGTTGCCTCCTCAGTTGTCCGAGGTACACAATGTATTTCACATATCTATGTTGAAGAAGTATGTGCACGATCCGTCACATATTATTGAGCATGGAGATCTGGTGATCCAGAAAGATCTCACATATGAACAAAGGCCTTTAAAGATATTAGATCGAGAAATACGAGCTCTAAGGAATAAGGTTATTCCCATGATCAAGGTGCAATGGAATAAGAATCCTGAACGCGAAGCGACATGGGAGACCGAGGAATCTATGAAGAAACAATTTCCCGAGTTATTCTAAGAGGTATATGTCCTACACTCTCCGCATGTATAATTATATATATATTGAATTTGGGGACCAAATTCTTTTTAAGTGGGGGAGGGTGTAGCAACCCTAATAAATGAATAATTGAAATGAATTAAAACATATATATTACAGAAGTAATATATATAAAAGGAATAGGGTTAATTGGACGAAATAAGACAAATTAAAAATAACGCCTCTTATTAGGGCGTTAATTCAAAAAGAAACGCCTCTATCAAAGGCGTGACTAAAGAAAGGACGCCCACACGTGCGGTCGTCAACTCTCACGACCAAATAGGCAAGTAAAAGAAACGCCTCTATCTTGGGCGTGTTTTAAAACACGAAACGCCCTTTTTCAAGGCGCTTTTTAAGAAACGCCCTTATGCAAGGCGTTAATTCAAGAATACACGCCCTGACCTAAGGCGTTAATTCAGTTCGTGAACAGATCGAACCCAGAACTTATCCAAGGAAAGATTAACCTAATCTAGTAAGTGTCTATTAGAGTAAGGACTCTATTAAGGATATATTACCCTCAATCAAACACTACCTTTGTTAGGACTCTAAAATCCTATAAATATACCCGATCGATCCAACCCTAAACCATTTGATCGATCTACTGCTACACGGTAAGTGAAGAACATACGTTCTTCTTATTTCTTTTGCCCTTCTGTTTACAGCCGCATGAAGAATATTGATTATTATTCTTCTCCTTTAATGCAGGATAAGGATCTGGTGCTTGAGTAAAGAACAAGGTTCTGTAACGTGAAGAACAAGGTTCTTCATCATCTTCATCCAACATCTGCTGCCTCTTTAATTCTTACAGACCCTTCACGGTTATCTCCAAATCAACCCTTTAAGGTAGGTTTTCTCAAGCTACTGTAGCCCAAATGAAATTAATGCAAGATATATATATATATAAGCATGTCATGCATATGATTATTATAGTTTTCGTACGTTTTCTGAAATATTTTGAAAGAAACGCCCTTGCTTAGGGCGCTAATTTAAAAGAAACGACCATACCAGTGGTCGTCAATTTAATATTTGACGCCCTCTACGCAGGCGTTAATTTCATAAGAATCGCATGTGATTAATAATTGATCTGTTTAAAAATTACAATACATATGAAATATTGATTTTTAATATCTTGCATGACTCTGTGAATTCCTGTTAAATTTTACTGCCATGACATGTCTCTTGTCTCTCGAAATATTATTTATTAAAAATCCCTTGAAATTCACGACTTGGACAAAGTCGTTTTCCATATTCTAACGCCCCAGTACAAGGCGTGAACATTAAAAGTAACGCCCCTTTCTAGGGCGTGTATCTGTTAAAAAAACTAAAATTCACATATTCTGTAAGGTGGAATTGGAAAGTAACGCCCCTTCCAAGGGCGCGTTTTTGAAAGTAACGCCCCTTCCAAGGGCGCGTTTTTGATAAATTTCTGAGAATAATTATATCCTGTCAAATATGTAAATGATGAGACGCCTGCCCCTGCAGTCGTCAACTTTTAAGAAACGCCCCCAGGAAAGGCGTGTTTTGATAAATTAATGAAATAATGGAAATTCTGCAAATTGGCAATATATGTAAACGCCCTTAAGTTAGGCGTTAATTACTTGAGACACGACTTGACCTAAGTCGTTATTTTACTGTAAACTGATTCTTCCTCTGATTTGCTAACCGATGGTTTATATATTATACATATATATATATATCGGCACTATTCTCCACTCCGTGAGTATAGTCCCACGTTTCATGTTGATTTATCGATCACACTCAACTCTCATTGACATACAAGCTCTCCATTGGACATTCCGTTCCTTTGGACTAGCAAGTTAGTCATAGAGACCTCCGTAAGACTCCTCGTAGCCTTGGATTCCCTCAAGGCCGACTGAGCTGGTTGTACCCTAAAAACCCATTACACAGTTTTTGCCATGTCAATCTAAAGAAAACATGGTATACCGGCCCTTATGATTATACAAAGAGTATATCATAAGAAATTCTTGATGGGATGATGATATCATGCCATATCGTGTCATTCTTGTAAACCCCAATTCTATGATAAGAATGAGGGTATCTTGCTTGATCTAATGTTCATGTGGACCTCAATTCTATATAAAGAATGTCCATATTGATTTGTCATGGTACCTAAGTTAAGGGAACCATATTCTACCTAGTTTTATCGAACTCGTGATTATACCGTTATTATCGCCATTCTATGTCCTTTGTCATATTTTGGACTCTATTCTATCAAAGTTGTCATACGTATCTACAAGCTTGATTATTGAAATTCTATATTGGCTATATAAACAAGAGTGGATGTCAAAACACATGATAAATGCCTGCGCATATAGGGCCCGATCTGGTCCTGGGAGGAGCACCCGAAAGTACTTGTGCCCATGGGAGTTAAAATGATAAGGTATCTGGCATTATACCGAGTACTTGACTTGCTTGATTGGACATTCCACACACATCTTGTACTTTAATCGTACTTGACTTTACATGAAATGCGTGGCCCGAAAGAGGGTAATTTACTTGCTTGAAACATGATAGCCAAAGTTCTTGACATGACTTGTTAAACGTGCTTGCTTGAATATCTTGAATAACTTGTATCTTGTTCATGAAAGTTCATCTTATTTCTTTGATATTACATTCTCTCTATCTTGTCGTTTCATGCGAGCATGCATAGCTTTATTGCATCCATGAAAATGTAATTACTCAAACCACTTGCTAGTACTTGAGATATAATTTCCTACTGAGCGTTCGCTCATCCCGTTTGTCCCTTTGTACTTTTCAGGTAAGTCCGACGACGATGGAAGTCAATCGGATGGGAATTGTCAAGAGTGAAGAGATAGAGATTCTCCAAGTGTCATCTAGTCTTTTCTATAGTTTCTTGAGTCAACTATGTATTCTTTTCCTTTTTTATTTAACAGAGTATTGGATTTGTAATAGTCTATCCATTATGAAATAAAGGATTGGGTTATCTTGCTATTTTGCGCATCTCTGTCTTTGTGTCGAATACACGACCACTCTGATTGACATGATTGATATAGACACGTCGCGCATCTCCGGGTATCTTCCGCGGTCGGGGCGTGACATGTTGATTGCGTGTCTCATCACACCTTGGCATCTACTTTTCAGTTTGCTACGCTCCCTTGCAAAGCAGACGCCAAGGCGGGGCAGCTGTAGACACGCCAAAATTGACATTACTTTGAGTATTTCTCATATTGCCTTGTAATGCCCCATTTGACCCTCAAATTAGCTTGTTTGAGTGGTTTTTCTCATTTTCTTGAATTTCTCCTATTTTTCCCTCATTTCCTCCTTTTTCCTATTTTTCTGGATTTTTTGGGCATTTATCTCTATTTTCTGAATTCACGCCCTGGAGAGGGGCGTGTTTTTAAAACGCGGCCTGATCCAGGGCGTGTCTCCCCATTTTACCTATTTCTCCCCATTTTACCTATTTTATAAATTCACGCCCTGGTGAAGGGCGTGTTTTAAAACACGACCTGACCTGGGGCGTTTCTTGATGAAAGGACGCCCTGAGGTGAGGGCGTCAATTCCTGGAATTATGCAATTTTTGAAAAAAGAATAAATGTTTGAAAAATGTTTAATCACGCCCTACCATGGGGCGTTTTCCAATTCACGCCTCTCCCTGAGGCGTCTTTCATAATTTTCAAATAAAAGAAATATTTATTTCCAAAATTGATCTGGGAGTTGACGCCCTGACCCAGGGCGTGTTTTAAATTAACGCCCCTTGACAGGTCGTCAATTCTTGAATTGACGCCCTGGCCAAGGGCGTGTTTCATCTGCTGGCTTCGCAGCCCTTTCCCCAGAGAGTCCTTGCCTCATTAGACTTCTGCCTTGATTTGGACTCTTGCCGTTCTTATCCCTCTATTTCCAATCTATATAGGATTGCTTCTGCAGCTCTGTTAGGTTGGACCCCTTCTCCCCCTCCGTTTGTTTTTTTCTTCTTCTGTTTTTTTTTCTTCTTGCAGGTGGCTGTCGCTGCTGCTTCTGGCTGAAGGAGGGACTTCATGTGCATCTGTCTTCATCCTGCAGAGCTTCTTCCCAAACGAGCATTCAAGCCAGAGCAAAAGCATAGGCTCCTCTTCTGTTATTTTTATTATTTGCATTAGTTCACGCATCTCCTGTTCAACTTATTTTCTCAACTACGTTGAGGTTCCCCACAGTGCACTCTTGCACAACTCTTTATTTTATTTACATCTTCATTCATATCATTCATATTTTCCCACACCCTCTTTGCATAGGGGTTTAAGGGCAACCACCCTTAAAGTGTGTTCTTGCACATGCTTTCATGCTCATCCTTCTATTAAGAATTTGATGCTACACCATTGTTTCTAATCCATATCTTTATTGGTGTTTGTCTTTATTTGCAAGGGTAATTAATTGAAAAGACTCTCTTCGTCGGCCGGCCGATCTTGAAGAGAAAAGGAGCACTCACATCCCCCGCATCTTTTGAGGTATTTTGTGATCATCTCCCCATATCAATCTCCTCTTTGAGACCCTCGTGTCTCTGGCGATCACAACCTCCTTTTAGCACCTCGTGCTATTTTATTGTTATTTTTATTGCTTATTCTTATCATTTTTTTTGTTTAAGTGTGGATTTTAAATCAAATCTACATGCATGCTCGCCTAAAACGACAAGATAGAAAGAGGATATAACAATAAGATAACAGGGAGAACTAGTCATGAACCTTTCAAGAACTTATATCAAATGACCTCAAGATATTCAAGCAAGTACTTTATCATGTCAAGATGAAATTTGGCTATCACGTTCAAGTACGTAAGTAATTACCCTTTTTCGGGCCACGCAAGTCATGTAATATCAAGTCAAGTACAAGATTTATTGAATGTTCAATCAAGCTAGTCATGCACTTCGGTATAATGCCAATACCGTGATCAATCAACTCCCATAGGCACAAGTACTTTCGGGTGCTCCTCCCAGGACCAGATCGGGCCCTATATGCGCAGGCATTAGTCATGTATTTTTAACATCCACATTTTTGTGTATAGCCATCATGGAATTTCAATAAGCAAGCTTGTAGTCATGTAAGACAACTTTGAGATATTAGAGTTCAAAAAAATGACTTTTGACACCAATGGGCGATAATAACGGTACAATCACACTTTCGATAAAACTAGGTGGAATTGGTTCCCTTAACTTGGGTACCATGATAAGTAAGTAGAGACACTCTTTTATATAGAATTGAGGTCCATATGAATAGCACCTCAATGGCAAGACATCCTCATTCTTAATATAGAATTGAGGTTCACAAGAACATCAAGTTTAATATAGAATTGGGGTCTACAAGAACATCATAACAATGTTGATATAGAATTGGGGTTTACAAGAACATCATAACAACGGCATATTCCTTCCCGTTCATTAAGATAATTCTCATATCATACCCATGGCATGACATGAGGGCCGGTATTACCATGTTTCTATAGAGGGACATGGCAAAGATTGTGTAATGGGTTTTTAGGGTACAACCAGCTCAGTCGGCCTTGAGGGAATCCAAGGCGGCGAGGAGTCTTACGGAGGTCTCTATGACTAACTTGCTAGTCCAAAGGAACGGAATGTCCAATGGAGAGCTTGTATGTCAATGAGAATTGAGTGTGTAATGTGATAAATCATCGTAGAAAACATGGGACTATACTCACGGAGTGGAGTAATAGTGCCAATGTATATGTATGTATGTATAATGAAACCCTCGGATAACAGTAATCAGGAAAAATCAGTAGTGCAGAAAATAGCGACTTTGGTAAAGTCGTTTTTCATGAAATTAGCGCCTTAATCAGGGGCGTTTATATTAAATTTGATGACATGTATAGAAGTCATCCTTTCAATATTTCTAATTTTGTAGAATATTAAAAATCTGGAAATTTTCATAAAACACGCCCTGGACAGGGGCGTTAGTTTACAGAAAGCGCCCTGGTATGGGGCGTCAGTTCAATAAAAGACGACCTGGACAAGGTCGTTAATTCACAATTTTACAATTTCGAGACGATGAAATTTCAGGAAACATGATATAGGGTCAGGACCAGAAAAATAGCAGGATTACAAGAGATTGATCATGCATTAATCTAGAATCATGTTTGAATTGATATATAATTTTTAAACATGGTATTTAGTAATTAAAAGAAATTGACGTCCGTGTGCAGGGCGTCAAATATGAAATTGACGACCTAGTCATAGTCGTTTCTTGTAATTTAGCGCCCTTGATAGGGGAGTTTCTTTCAAAAACTCTTTAGAAACTAATCAAAACGCATGAAATCTATATGCTTGTATTAACGGATGCTGTTATAATTATTAATATGCTAGTTTGGGCTACAATCCCTGAGAAAACCTACCTTTGTGAAGACCTGGAAGAGGATCGTGAAGGTTTTAATGGAAACGATGCTCTGAACTTCTAACAGCAACAGTGATGACAGGAGAAGAGAGAAGTTGATGCAGATGAAGCTTGAAGTTCTGTACGTACTTCAACCTAGAATAGCTTCTTCTTGATGTAGGCAACCTACAGGAAAGATATGAAGAACATTAGTATTCTTCATACGGTGACCGGAGGCAGGGAAGAAGAGCTATTAATTACTTACACAGCAGCAGAACCTCGACCAAAATAGCTTTAGGGTTCGAATGTTTAGGATATTTATAGGATTTCTAGAATCCTAACGGGGTGAGTGTTTGATTGGAAGTAACACTTCCATATTTGAGTTATTACTACATTCGAACTCTTTCTCATAGTTATCAACTTACCCTGGATAAGTTCCTGGTTCGAACGGAATAGAAACTGAATTAACGTCCTAGGTAAGGGCGTCGAATTTAAATTGACGCCTTGGCATGCGTCGTTTATTGTTGAAACGCGTCCAAGCAAAGGGCGTTACAATTACTTGCCTTTTTATGTAATTTTGGTTGTTTAAGATTTGATGCCTTGAAATGTGGGCGTCCTTTCTCAAAAACATGTCTTAGGTGAGGGCGTTTCTTGTCAAGTAGCGCCTTTATCTGCGACGTTATTTTCCTCAGGGTTTAATTTTTTTTTCCATTTTCGGTTTTATCATTTATTTACTTAATCTTTTAATCTATTTTGATTTATCTATCCCCTTCTATTTTATCAGGGTTGCTACAGATTGGACCTTTGGCTTGGTTCTTCACCTTTTCCTTTTAACTTTTCGACCTTCTCTAAGATCTTCTCGCATAGATGCGCCCGTTGGACCATCTCCGTGTAAGTACAGATATTGTGGGTCCCTAGTTGCTGAATATAACCGGGCCTCAATCCGTCCATAAATTGATTAGCCTTTAATAAGTCGGTGCTAATCAAATGAGGAGCATATGGTGCTAGTCGAGAAAATTGAAGTTCATACTCTGCCACTGACATCATGCTTTGGCGTAGAGAAGCAAACTCCATAGCCTTCCGCTCCTTAACATGCTCATAAAAACACTTGGCTCGGAAGAGCGTAAGAAAGCCTTCCCATGTATGTGGTGCATCAGCCGTTGGTGCCGGGACAACCTTCCACCACGTACGGGCGTCTTTATTTAATTGAAAAGTAGCCAAACAGACCTTCTCTTGATCCGCACATTACATAACTTCGAAAATGCGGTTCATCTCATCTATCCAATTTTCAGCCTCGTCTGGATTTGAAAAACCAAATAATCTTGGAGGATCTAAGCTCCGGAAGTTACGATGTAGGTCTCCAGCCCTTGCTCCTCCCCCAGCTTGCGCCATAGTTTGTAATGCTTGTGTCAGACCCGCAACGGTCTCTTGCATACCGTTCCAGTGTACGCGATGAGCCATTATGAAAATGAGGTACCTGAGAAGAGCAATGAATTTTGTTAATTGAGTGGGGTTAAACTTAGAAATAATTCTAATAACTATCTCATCCCATGTTCTACCCAATTCCTCTCATCGGTTTGGGAATTTCTTTCCTAGTTTTATAGGTATGGGTCCTTAAACCTCGGACTTAACCTATAACATGACCTTTCCCTAGGACTTACTTTTGCCTAGGCTCTGATACCACCTTAACTGTCACGCCCCGGGATTATGCAGCAGAAATAATTAGGAACGTGAACAGCCGGAATGGTAAGCCTCAAGCAAGCAATATAATCAGAGTGCAATAACAATCACACAAAGTAATTGCACGACAATTTAATCAAACCTTCACTTTTATTTCATCTCATATAATCATAATCCAAGCACACAAATATTCGACTCTTTTTGATCTAGACTCAATAAAATAAAATTACATGTAAAGACTCGATCTAGACATCATTTGAAATTCTAAGTCTTCACTCGAATCCATGGACTTTCAATCGCTCCCAGACCCGCTACTTGAGTAATCCGAATCCGATTCACTTGTACTTCCTAAAACATTGAGAATGTAGGTAATGAGCACACTTGCCTAGTATGTATCTTCATATCAACATGATTGGCAATGTTAAAGTAATTAACGATTTAGCTCTAAAGACATAAGATAAATCACGTAGATACGAGGAAACATGCGAATAAAGCCAAAGTAACAAGATATAATCAAGCTTGAGATATGCGAATATGAATTGCGCAAGTATGATCAAGCAAGAATATATTTGTGGCCTTTCATGAATAAGAATGTACTTTTCATAACCATGAAGGCTATGTACTAGAAAGTCATGTAAGAAGCAAGAATGTACTCTTCACTTAGTAACAAGTACTTCGTGAATTCATGTGGATCACCCGTGGATATTTCACTTATTTATAGAGAAAGTACTCCCTGTGTAATGTGATGCCAGTAGCATCATACCCCATGGTTTATATAGTATGTTTCCGACAATCAGCCGAGGGGACTATCATAGAGCCCTTGAACATAATCAATGCTCGAACTGCATCTTCAAGTATAAATCAAGTTACTTTCACGTTTATGATAATAATATGGCCAACAATGTACAATTTCAATGATAGTTCCATGATAAGTAACCAAAAATAAGAATGCTTCTAGTGAGAATAAGGAATTTTAATAAATACATTAATAACTAGGTTATGCCATGGAAACAAATCAGTAGCACAACGGTACATTCCTTAACTTTCATAATTTACTTAGATATCTTTGGAATAAATAATCAATTGGACCATCTAGGAACATAGGAAAATCAACCCTTGAGTCAAACCCCGGGTTAATCAAATCTAGGACGCTAGCGGTCATTTACTGGACCGTCTCTTGTCCCTGGCGGTCAAGTTCAGGACCGTTAATGATAAGATAATTAGATATTTAAACAGAGTATCTGGAGTCTTAGCGGTCAAACGAAGAACCGTTTAGGATCCATTAGCAATCAAATGTAGGCCCGCTAGCAGTCTTTGGCTGTTAACCAGAAGGCCGCTAATTCCAGAATATAAACATCGGTATAAGTGCCTTCTAGACAATTGGGCTTTAATGGTACAACCAACTCGATGTCCTAGTGGGAATCCCAGGCTCGCGGAGAATTACGGAGGCCTTGAAACAAGATTTCCAAGTCCATTGGAAGGAATATCCAAGAGAAAGGTCATCATGTCCAAGATTGTGTGCCTAATGTACATAGGTGTAACTAATGGTCATATACCGGGATATATGCCAAATACTTATGAAAATGACTCTATAGATGAGAAGAGGATCAGTAAGAAATCCACAATGAACCACATTCATCTTACTTTTGAAATATGCAATTAATACAAAGTATATGATTTTAGGCATAGATTAACATAAGTTAAAATAATACCAATGTGCATGAAACATGAAATCTATGATGATAAATAATAAAATCAACTAAATATACAAAACCAGTACTTAAATCAGGCTTAAACCTTAGTTAACTAGGCTTAACATATAATAGTCATGGCAAATCTACTTTAAGTCTCGGGTTAAAATAATGCAAAAATTCAGAAATAGAAAACGGTCAAGTGGACACCCGCCAATTGCGGTTAGCGGTTTATCGCACGATCGCGACAGATCTCTAGCAGTCTCCAGGAAGACCGTTTCTTCTTGTGTCAAACTGAGCTCAATGAAAATAATGAAATATGATAATCTATGATACATCATGCATGGAAATCAACATATATAAACGTCCATAAACATGATAGAACGTATATAGTCCAACAATATGCATGGGTTCATAGGTTAACAAGGAAAATTCATTTGTTTCTTCATTAGGGCTAGTTCATGCATGAGGAATACACTATATGCATAGTCCTAAGTAAAACATGAAATTCTCAAGATATAATGTATGAAAATGAATGAAATAAGAGGGCTTTTGCTCCTGACTTTAAATTTAAGCCTTTCATGAGATAACCTACCTTTAATAATGTCTTTAAACCTCGAATTTGTGACTGAAATCATGCCCTAGTTTTCTGCACTTTCTTACTCTAAATCAGTAACTTCACGTCCCTCTAACTATTGATTCCCCTGACCTATGGACGTGAAATTTTGAGGGTAAGTAGAGGATAGATAGGGTAACAAAAAGTTCTAAAGACACTTTTGCTAAATAACTTGTTTAGGGCTCTGAATTCCTTGATCTTCTTGGGTCGGACGCACTAATTCCTGAGTTCTTAAGGTAGAAAAAGAAACTTTGGTAGCTTCTAACTTTCTGTAGGCTTGATCTCCTAGAACGAAAATTAGAGGGTAGTTAGTTATAAGTATAATGAACAAATTCATAGAAGAAACTTACCTCTAATTCATCCTCCTTACCTGAGTTCCACGTGAGCCAAAGTAGGGGTCACGCATGTCAAATCTAGGACCTATTTATAGGGTTTTAGCTAGGTTTTAAGGATTAGAACGATTCTAGAGTCTCAATTAGACTTTTCATTCGATCTGCAATCCTTCTAGACCTATCTAATTAATTGATAGAGTTGATCCTAGATGATTTGGATACTAAAAATCTACCATTTTCACGTTTTCTTCCTCTCACGGAACTGGCAGAGATTAGCGGTCGTTTGGCAACCATTTTCTTCCCGTTAGTGGTCTCGCGATAGACCGTTTTTCCAATTGGGCGTCGAATTTGAAAGATTTCAAACTCTTTTGATATTATCCCCAATATTATCCTTTTATTTATGTTCCAAGGAGTAATTATCTCCTTAATTCCGTGATTTCACCTATTTTAAGGTTCTAGAACACGGGCCAAAGTCTAAAACAATCTTTTTGGGCCTATTTGATTTTATTATATGGGCCTAATCCTCTTGGATCAAATATAGGGCATAATTAATTAGATTTAATTATACAAAATTCATTTATAACCCATTAAATGATTTGTAATTATATTTTAAATCTAAAAAATTCTTAGACAATTCTCGGGCGTTACAGTTGATGTACCTCTCGGTCTACTATCTTGATCGGCTTTTGTTCGTACGTCATATCCTTTTGAATCTCTAGATTGTCATAGGTTATGACACGGAATGGGTCATAAACATACTTCTTGAGCATTGAAACATGGAACACATCATGGACTCCAGCTAATTGCGGAGGCAAGGCTATCTGATATGCGACTTCGCCAACCCTCAATAATTTTGAAATGGCCAATGAATCTTGGAGTGAGCTTGCCTTTTATGCCAAACCTTCGAATATCTCGACCTGGAAAAATCTTGAGAAATACATGGTCTCCTACTTGGAATTCCAGGTCTCGCCTTTGATTGTTAGCATATGATTTTTGCCTATCTTGAGCCATCCGGAGTCTCTCTCGAATGAGCTTTACCTTTTCGGTAGTATCTCGAATGATCTCAAGGCCTAGAAGTTATCTTTCTCTAACTTCGTTCCAGCATATAGGTGAGCGATAACTTCTTCCATATAATGTAGCAACCCTGATAAATTTAAAAGGAATAAATAAATCAAAATAGATTAAAAGATTTAATAAATAAACAAAAGAGCTTGGAATAAAAATAATTAAAACCCTGATGGAAATAACGCCTCAGATAAAGGCGCTACTTTACAAGAAAACGCCCTTACCTAAGGCGTGTTTTGAAGAAAGGACGCCCACACGTTAAGGCGTCAAATTTCAAACGACCAAAATAAATAAAAAGGACAAGTTAGCGTAACGTCCCTTTCGTGGATGCGTTTTAACAAGTAACGACGCTTGACAAGGCGTCAATTTAAATTCGACGCCCTGACCTAGGTCGCTAATTCAGTTTGAGTTTCGTTCGACCCAGGAGTCTATCCAGGGTAAGATGATAACTATGAGAAAGAGTTCAAATGTAGTAATAACTCTAATATGGAAGTATTACTTCCAATCAAACACTAACTCTATTAGGATTCTAGAAATCCTATAAATAACCTACTGCTTGAACCGAGAACGCTATTTGGCATTCGGACTCTTCTAAGGTACGTAAAGAACAACATGTTCTTTTCTTTACTCTGTCTATCGAATTTGTGAAGAATACTGAAGATTCTTCATCTATTTTCTGATTACAGGTTGAAAGCTTCTGTCATCTGAAGAACGGGTAAGTTCTTCTCCTTCCTTCTTTACCTTATGTTAGTTCTTACGAAGAGTAATACCTTCGTTTTATTCTGCCTCTATAGGTTGCCTGAAGAAGTGAAACCGATCGATTGAAGAATTGAAGGTTCTTCATCCACGTACATCATCTGCAACTTCTCCTTCATCTTCTTCTTCCGGTGATCACTCTGCTACAGACAGAGCATCGTCTCTTCACCAGATCTTTCACGTTAATCATCAAAGGTAGGATTTTCTCATGGAGCGTAGCCCAAACTACCATATAACTATAGATAATTATCATCGGTAGTTCATGCATATAGTTTTCATGCGTTCTGGTTATTTTCTACGGAATTTTTGAAAGAAACGACCCTAACAAGGGCGTTAATTTAAAAGACACGACCATGCACACGGACGTTAATTCTTGTTAATTAATAAATAGCATGTTTAAAAATTAATTATCAATGCAAACATGATTCTAAATTAATGCATGGTCAATTTCTTGTAATCCTGCTATTTTTCTGGTCCTGACTATATACCATGTTCCTGAAATATTCATTACCTCGAAATTTATAAAATTGTGAATTCACGACCTTGACCCGGTTGTCTCTTGTTTAACTAACGCCCCAGACTAGGGCGCCTTTTTTCCTGGTAACGCCCCTACCCAAGGCGCGTTTTCAACGAAATTTACAGATTTTAATATCCTGTAAAATAGCAATATTGGAAAGGACGACCTCTTTATATGTCGTCAAATTTAATATAAACGCCCCTGATTAAGGCGTTAATTTTACGAAAAACGACTTTACCAGAGTCGCTACTTTCTGCATTACTGATTTTTCATGATTGCTGTTATCCGAGGGTTTCACTATATGTATATATATATATGTAGGCACTATTACTCCACTCCGTGAGTATAGTCCCACGTTTCATGATGTTTTATCGATCACCCTCAACTCTCATTGACATACAAGCTCTCCATTGGACATTCCGTTCCTTTGGACTAGCGAGTTAGTCATAGAGACCTCCGTAAGACTCCTCGTACCTTGGATTCCCTCAAGGTCGACTGAGCTAGTTGTACCCTAAAAATCCATTACACTATTGAATGCCATGTCACTCTAAAGAAACATGGTATACCGGCCCTTATGATATGCAAAGAGTATATCATGAGAATACTTAATGGGATGATGATATCATGCCATTTGTTGATGTTCTTGTGGACCTCAATTCTATATAAAGAATGTCCATACTTGTTTGTCCTGGTACCCGAGTTAAGGGAACCTAATTCCACCTAGTTTCATCGTTCATCGTGATTGTACCGTTGTTATCGCCTATCTATGTCCAATGTCGTATTTTTGGACCCCATTCTCTCAAAGTTATCCTACGTGTCTACAAGCTTAAATTATTGAAATTTCCTAGTGACTATATATATATACAAGAGTGGATGTCAAAAATACATGATAAATGCCTGCGCATATAGGGCCCGATCTGGTCCTGGGAGGAGCACCCGAAAGTACTTGTGCCCATGGGAGTTGAATGATAAGGTATCTGGCATTATACCGAGTGCATGACTAGCTTGATTGGACATTCCACACAAATCTTGTACTTGACTTGACATGAATTGCGTGACCCGAGAAAGGGTAATTACTTGCTTGCTTGATACATGATAGCCAAAGTTCTTGACATGACTTGCTAAAAAGTACTTGCTTGAATATCTTGTCATCTTTTTCTTGAAAACTCATGACTAGTTCATTTTGCTGTCTTGCTTGATAAATTCTCTATCTTGTCGTTTTATGCGAGCATGCATAGCTATAGTGCATTCATGAAAGATGTAACTACTTAAACCCTTGCTAGTTCTTGAGATATAATTTCCTACTGAGCGTTCGCTCACTCCGTGTTTGTCCCTTACTTTTCAGGTAATTCCGACGACGAGGGAAGTCAATCGGATGGGAATGGTCAAGAGTGAAAGAGCTAGAGCTTTTCCAAGTGTCATCTAGTCTTTTTCCTATTTTATTGAGTCAACTATGTACTTTTCCTTTTTAATTGAATAGAGTATTGGATTTGTAATAGTCTATCCATTATGAAATAAAGGATTGGGTTATCTTTCTATTTTGCGCATCTCTGTTTTGGTGTCGAATACACTACTACTCTGATTGACATGATTGATATAAACTCGTCGCGCATATCCGAGTATCTTCCGCGCTCGGGGCGTGACAGTTTTTGTGGTATCAGAGCTTAGGGTATTCAATTCCTTGGAAAACCCAAGTCCAAGGATATGTTCAAACCTTTAACCAGTGAGATTGGGTAGAACCAAGGGTTACAGTTAACATAGTATATGAGTCTTTAAATACAATCACATATTAACCTAGTTATTGTAATTGTAGGATAATGACTGCCGAACATGCTCAATGGCGCAACATGCAGCGTACTCTTCAAGGCATGACTCAAGTGCTACAACAAGTAGCACAAGGAGGTGGACAACGAGCAGGAAGTCTCCACCAGACTTTCAAGAACATGAACCCACCCAAGTTCACGGGTTCTACTGATCCAGATGACGCTGAACACTGGATTAGGGAGATAGAACGTATATTCCGTGTTATGTAATGCACGGATCAGGATAAAGTTTTATTAGCTACTTTTCAGTTAGAAAGGGATGCTAGATGCTGGTGGGAATCAATAGAGGCTACTATAAATCAAGATCAGGTTTCGTGGGAAGAATTCGTTGAACACTTCAACGTGAAATATTTCTCGGACCGAGTTCAGGAAAAGAAGGCTGCAGAATTTGCTGCATTAAAGCAACGATCTTTGTCAGTGGCCGAGTATGAGGCCCAATTCTCTAGATTGTCTCGATACGCTAAGCATCTAGTTAGCACCGAGAAAATGAAAGCTAGGAGGTTTCTTAATGGGCTCAGGCCCCAAGCTATTACTCAACTGGCGCCGATGGACATTCAAGTCTACTCAGAGATAGTACGCCGAGCTCAACTATTAGAAGATGCCACGGAACTGTCTGATAGGATTCATGGTAAGGATAAGAAGGAACAAGTTACAAGTTCGGGTTCCTTTAAACCCAACTTCAAGAAAAGGCCTAGCAATGGAGGAGCATCCTCACAAGACCAAAAGTTCAAGAAGACCAAGCCCTTCTCTATCACCACCACCTCTCCAAATACAGTGTGCAAGCATTGTGATAAAGCGGGTCATAGAGCAGAAGAATGCTGGAGGAAACTAGGAGCATGTCTCCGTTGTGGGAGTCGTGAGCATCGGATTCCCGATTGCCCATTACTTAACAATCAAGCCGTTGACGGAAAGCGCCCAGTAACCAAGAATGCTCGTCTTCATGCAATCAAGGAGACCGAGCAAGTAGAAGGAGGCGGCTTAGTGGAAGGTATATTGAAAGTTTGTTCCAGGAATGCATATGTCTTAATTGATACTGGTGCATCGCATTCTATTGTTTCTAAGAAGTTTGCTGACCCATTACCCCTAGAACCGGAATGGATAAAGTTAGTTTTGTCTACTCCTCTGGATGATGAGACTGATATTACACATCATTACCAAAACTGCGAGGTATTGATTCATGGTCAAAATCTCCCTATTGATCTCATATGTTTAGATCTGAAAGAGTATGATGTTATACTAGGGGCTGATTGGTTATCCAAGTATCAGGCAACGGTTGATTGCCACAATAGTAAGGTTACATTCAAGGAATTTCCAGAACTAATATTTACTAGCCCCAAGAGTCGGAGCAAATCCCCTCTTATTTCAGCTCTCCGAGCTAGCAAGCTCATCAGGAAAGGATGTACCTCTTTCCTTGCCTTTGTCACAGTTAAAGAAGCTAAGGAAGCTAAGCTAGAAGACATTCCAGTAGTACAAGAATTTCCGGACGTATTTCCGGAAGATTTGCCGGGATTACCCCCGCAAAGAGAAGTGGCCTTCACCATCGACTTAGTCCCTGGTGCTGGTCCGATTTCAAAGGCACCTTATAGGATGTCACCTGCTGAACTCAAGGAATTAAAGGAGCAATTGATGGAACTCATTAAGAAAGGATTCATTAGACCAAGTACTTCCCCGTGGGGAGCGCCTGTATTATTTGTAAAGAAGAAAGACGGATCCATGAGGTTATGCGTCGACTATCGACAATTGAATCATCTCACTATCAAGAACAAGTATCCACTGCCGAGAATCGATGAATTGTTTGATCAAATTTCAGGATCCATGTACTTTTCCAAAATTGATCTTAGGTCCGGATATCACCAACTAAGAATCAAGGACGAGGATATTCATAAAACCGCATTCAGAAGCAGGTATGGCCATTATGAATTTGTTGTTATGCCTTTCGGACTAACGAATGCCCCTGCTGCCTTTATGCAGTTAATGAATAGTATATTCAGGCCTTATTTGGATCAATTCGTAGTGGTCTTTATTGATGATATATTGATTTATTCTAAGACCAAGGAAGAGCATGAGGAACATTTGAGGATTGCATTACAAATATTGAGGACAAATCAATTATATGCAAAACTTAGCAAGTGTGAATTCTGGCTTGAAGAAGTGACTTTTCTAGGACATGTTATATCAAGGGATGGCTTGTCTGTAGACCCATCAAAGGTTGAAGCTGTAAGGAACTGGGAAAGACCGACCAATGCTAGCGAGATCCGAAGTTTCTTAGGTCTTGCCGGCTATTACAGGCGATTCATCAAGGATTTCTCTAAAATCGCCGTGCCACTTACAAGGTTAACTCGCAAGGAGATCCGTTATGAATGGGATGAGGAATGTGAGAGAAGCTTCCAAACTCTCAAGGATCATCTTACTACAGCTCCTATCTTAGCATTGTCAATTGAAGGAGAAAAATTCGAGGTATACACTGATGCTTCTGGCATTGGCCTCGGGTGTGTTCTAATGCAACAAGGGAAGGCTATAGCCTACTCTTCTCGTCAATTAAAGAAGCATGAAGAGAACTACCCTGTCCATGACTTAGAATTGGCCGCGGTAGTATTTGCACTAAAAATATGGAGACATTATCTTTATGGAGTACAGTTTACTGTATACTCCGATCACAAGAGTCTCAAATATCTTTTCTCACAGAAGGAACTAAATATGAGGCAAAGACGATGGCTGGAATATCTCAAGGACTTTGACTTCAATATACAATATCATCCCGGAAAGGGTAATCATGTAGCAGATGCCCTTAGTCGAAAGCCGAGAGCACTGTTAGCCAATTGTCTGATTCAAGAATGGAAATTGCTAGAACAATTCTCTGAACTCAATATAAGCATGGACACGGACCCTAGATGTGTCACATTATCTCATGTAAGCATACAGTCAGATTTATTATCTGAGATACAAGCACTTCAGGATGATGATCCTACATTAGTAGAAATCAAGGGCAGATTAAAAGGACAATCGGATTTTCAATTAACCACTGAGGGAAGATTAATGTTCAAGAATAGAACTTGTATACCGGACTGCCCAGAATTGAAAAAGAAGATCTTAGATGAAGCTCACAGATCAAGGTATACGATTCATCCTGGATCTACCAAGATGTGAAAAGAAATTTTTGGTGGCCCAACATGAAAAGAAAAATAGCGGACTATGTATCATGCTGTCTCACATGCCAACAAGTCAAGGCGGAACACCAAAAGCCTGCTGGGAAGCTACATCCTCTAGATATCCCTAAATGGAAGTGGGAGGATATTGGTATGGATTTCATCATGGGATTATCTAAATCAAAAAGAGGACATGATGGAATATGGGTTATCATTGACCGATTGACTAAATCAGCGCATTTCTTACCAATCAAGAGTCGATGGTCAGTTGATGTCTTAGCTGCACTATACATCAAGGAAATAGTCAGATTACATGGTATTCCTGTTTCAATCGTGTCTGACAGAGATCCCCATTTTACTTCTCATTTTTGGAAAGGACTACAACATTCGTTGGGGACGAGACTTAATTTTAGTACAGCCTTTCATCCTCAAACGGATGGTCAGACCGAGAGAACAAATCAAGTAGTTGAAGATATGCTTAGAACATGCATCACTGATTTTGATGGAAACTGGCATGATCACTTGCCTCTGGTCGAATTTGCATACAATAATAGCTACCAAGCTAGTATACAAATGGCACCTTTCGAAGCTTTATACAGAAGGAGTTACCGATCACCCTTGTGCTGGAATGAAGTTGGAGAGAAACAACTGTTAGGTCCAGACATGGTAAGGGATACAACTGAGAAGATACGAGTAATCAGGGAAAGATTGCAAGTAGCTCAGACAAGGCAAAAGACTTATGCCGACACAAGAAGAAGAGATCTCGAATTCCAAATTGGAGATCATGTATTTCTCAAGATATCGCCTGGACGTGGAATACGAAGATTTGGTGTTAAAGGCAAGCTTACACCAAGATTTATCGGACCTTTTGAGATACTAGAAAGAGTTGGCGAGGTTACTTATCGCATCGCATTGCCCCCTCAACTGTCCGAAGTACATGATGTGTTCCACATATCTATGTTGAAGAAGTATGTACATGACCCATCACATATTATTGAATATGGAGACCTAGTGATCCAGAAAGATTTCACGTAAGAACAGAAGCCTATGAAGATCTTAGATCGAGAAGTACGTGTCCTAAGAAATAAGGTTATTCCCATGCTAAAAGTACAATGGAATAAGAATTCAGAACATGAAGCTACATGGGAGACCGAGGAATCTATGAGGAAATAATTTCCAGATTTATTTTAGAAGGTACGTACTCTACACTCTCCAAATGCAAATATATGATATGGAATTTGGGGACCAAATTCTTTTTAAGTGGGGGAGGGTGTAGCAACCCTGATAAATTTAAAAGGAATAAATAAATCAAAATAGATTAAAAGATTTAATAAATAAACGAAAGAGCTTGGAATAAAAATAATTAAAACCCTGATGGAAATAACGCCTCAGATAAAGGCGCTACTTTACAAGAAAACGCCCTTACCTAAGGCGTGTTTTGAAGAAAGGACGCCCACACGTTAAGGCGTCAAATTTCAAACGACCAAAATAAATAAAAAGGACAAGTTAGCGTAACGTCCCTTTCGTGGACGCGTTTTAACAAGTAACGACGCTTGACAAGGTGTCAATTTAAATTCGACGCCCTGACCTAGGTCGCTAATTCAGTTTGAGTTTCGTTCGACCCAGGAGTCTATCCAGGGTAAGATGATAACTATGAGAAAGAGTTCGAATGTAGTAATAACTCTAATATGGAAGTATTACTTCCAATCAAACACTAACTCTATTAGGATTCTAGAAATCCTATAAATAACCTACTGCTTGAACCGAGAACGCTATTTGGCGTTCGGACTCTTCTAAGGTACGTAAAGAACAACATGTTCTTTTCTTTACTCTGTCTATCGAATTTGTGAAGAATACTGAAGATTCTTCATCTATTTTCTGATTACAGGTTGAAAGCTTCTGTAATCTGAAGAACGGGTAAGTTCTTCTCCTTCCTTCTTTACCTTATGTTAGTTCTTACGAAGAGTAATACCTTCGTTTTATTCTGCCTCTACAGGTTGCCTGTAGAAATGAAACCGATCGATTGAAGAATTGAAGGTTCTTCATCCACGTACATCATCTGCAACTTCTCCTTCATCTTCTTCTTCCGGTGATCGCTCTGCTACAGACAGAGCATCGTCTCTTCACCAGATCTTTCACGTTAATCATCAAAGGTAGGATTTTCTCATGGAACGTAGCCCAAACTACCATATAACTATAGATAATTATAATCGGTAGTTCATGCATATAGTTTTCATGCATTCTGGTTATTTTCTACGGAATTTTTGAAAGAAACGACCCTAACAAGGGCGTTAATTTAAAAGACACGACCATGCCCAGGTCGTCAATTCCAGATTTGATGCCCTACACACGGACGTTAATTCCTGTTAATTAATAAATAGCATGTTTAAAAATTAATTATCAATGCAAACATGATTCTAAATTAATGCATGGTCAATTTCTTGTAATCCTGCTATTTTTCTGGTCCTGACTATATACCATGTTCCAGAAATATTCATTACCTCGAAATTTGTAAAATTGTGAATTCACGACCTTGACCCGGTCGTCTCTTGTTTAACTAACGCCCCAGACTAGGGCACCTTTTTTCCTGGTAACGCCCCTACCCAAGGCGCATTTTCAACGAAATTTACAGATTTTAATATCCTGTAAAATAGCAATATTGGAAAGGACGACCTCTTTATATGTCGTCAAATTTAATATAAACGCCCCTGATTAAGGCGTTAATTTTACGAAAAATGACTTTACCAGAGTCGCTACTTTCTGCATTACTGATTTTTCCTGATTGCTGTTATCCGAGGGTTTCACTATATGTATATATATATATGTAGGCACTATTACTCCACTCCGTGAGTATAGTCCCACGTTTCATGATGTTTTATCGATCACCCTCAACTCTCATTGACATACAAGCTCTCCATTGGACATTCCGTTCCTTTGGACTAGCGAGTTAGTCATAGAGACCTCCGTAAGACTCCTCGTACCTTGGATTCCCTCAAGGTCGACTGAGCTGGTTGTACCCTAAAAACCCATTACACTATTGAATGCCATGTCACTCTAAAGAAATATGGTATACCGGCCCTTATGATATGCAAAGAGTATATCATGAGAATACTTAATGGGATGATGATATCATGCCATTTGTTGATGTTCTTGTGGACCTCAATTCTATATAAAGAATGTCCATACTTGTTTGTCCTGGTACCCGAGTTAAGGGAACCTAATTCCACCTAGTTTCATCGTTCATCGTGATTGTACCGTTGTTATCGCCTATCTATGTCCAATGTCGTATTTTTGGACCCCATTCTCTCAAAGTTATCCTACGTGTCTACAAGCTTAAATTGTTGAAATTCCCTATTGGCTATATATATATACAAGAGTGGATGTCAAAAATACATGATAAATGCCTGCGCATATAGGGCCCGATCTGGTCCTGGGAGGAGCACCCGAAAGTACTTGTGCCCATGGGAGTTGAATGATAAGGTATCTGGCATTATACCGAGTGCATGACTAGCTTGATTGGACATTCCACATAAATCTTATACTTGACTCGTACTTGACTTGACATGAATTACGTGACCCGAGAAAGGGTAATTACTTGTTTGCTTGATACATGATAGCCAAAGTTTTTGACATGACTTGCTAAAAAGTACTTGCTTGAATATCTTGCCATCTTTTTCTTGAAAACTCATGACTAGTTCATCTTGCTGTCTTGCTTGATAAATTCTCTATCTTGTCGTTTTATGCGAGCATGCATAGCTATAGTGCATTCATGAAAATGTAACTACTTAAACCCTTGCTAGTTCCTGAGATATAATTTCCTACTGAGCGTTCGCTCACTCCGTGTTTGTCCCTTACTTTTCAGGTAATTCCGACGACGAGGGAAGTCAATCGGATGGGAATGGTCAAGAGTGAAAGAGCTAGAGCTTTTCCAAGTGTCATCTAGTCTTTTTCCTATTTTCTTGAGTCAACTATGTACTTTTCCTTTTTAATTGAATAGAGTATTGGATTTGTAATAGTCTATCCATTATGAAATAAAGGATTGGGTTATCTTTCTATTTTGCGCATCTCTGTTTTGATGTCGAATACACTACTACTCTGATTGACATGATTGATATAAACTCGTCGCGCATATCCGAGTATCTTCCGCGCTCGGGGCGTGACATATAATGTCTCGAATGGTGCCATTTGTATACTAGCTTGGTAGCTATTGTTGTAGGCGAATTCCACTAGAGGCAAGTGATCGTGCCAACTCCCACCAAAATCAATGACACATGCCCTAAGCATATCTTCTATCACCTGATTGGTCCTTTCAGTTTGTCCATCTGTTTGTGGATGAAAAGTAGTGCTGAAATTGAGTCGGGTTCCTAAAGAATGTTGTAGATCCTTCTAGAATTGAGATGTAAATCGAGGATCTTGATCAGAAATAATAGTGACAGGGACACTGAACAGCTTGAAAATTTCTTTCATATATAAAGCTGCCAATATATTTACAGACCATCGACTTTTGATAGGTAGAAAGTGCGCAGATTTAGTCAATCGGCCAGTGATCACCCATATACCATCATGCCCACCTCTTGTCTTTGACAGACCCATGATGAAATCCATCCCCATACTCTCCCATTTTCACTTCAGAATTTCTAAGGGATGTAGCTTTCCAGTGGGCTTTAGATGTTTCGCTTTAACTTGTTGACAAGTGAGACAGCGTAATACAAAGTCCACTATCTATCTCTTCATATTGGGCCACCAAAAATTTCTTTTTAAATCTTGGTACATCTTGGTAGCACTAGGGTGTATGACATATCTTGATTTAGGAGCTTCTTCCATGATTAGCTTCTTAGCGTCGGCATGATCCAGCACACATATCCGATCTTTGAACAATAACCTCCCATCAGTTAAAGTAGAGAATTTCGGCCGTTGATCAATATTGGTTTTGATCTCCATCAGTGTAGGGTCATTATCTTGCAACTTAACAAGGTCTTCAATTAGCGTAGGTTGTGACCGGATATTTACAATAATACCCTTTTCTTCATCTGTATCCACATCTAAACTCAATTGTGAAAAATCTTCTAAAAGATACTGTTGCATTCTGTGTGTTTTGATGATGACAATGAAATATGGTTCACTAGCTAACACAATAAGTCTTAATTGTAGGTGCCCTGGCTGTTGGAGCCACATCAAAGTAAGTGAGGAAGTTCTAAGAAATGTCAGAGTTCACCACTGCCTCGATGCAGTCACAACCACACAAGTGAGTTTTAGAGAGCTTCATCAACGCAACCACGAGTTGCAACGACGCATCAAGAACAAGTTGCAATCTAGAAGTCGAAGCAAATCTGACGGTGCCTCGATACATCAAACCACTGCATCGACGCATCTGCTCAGCATTAGAAACCAAATAGCTTTTCATCGGAGTAGCTGTGTACAGTCTTTCAGAAAGAAGGTCGAAGCAGCAAATTGATGATCCGACGCATCAGCTTATGTGTGATATGTCGCTACACTCTACCTCAACTTGGGGATGCTATGCATCGACGTACCAAGACAAAAGCAAGCACTCAAAGCTTTATGGCCAAGGATTCTATGTTAACACTACACTGACGTATCTGAGGAGTACATCGACGCACCAAGGGCCATTCACTTGAAGTCAACTGTCTGAAGTGCTCCTTAGCTACACTGCATCGATGCAGTAAGAAGGCACGTCGATGCAACCCCTTCTAATCTTCAACACAGAAGCATTTATGACGGACTTAAGAGGATTAAGGCATAGTGATGGTTTATTAGTGATGAATAATGATTGCTTAAAGGATAAGTGGATACTTAAGGGAGATTTGCAACATAATTATGAAAATCATTCTCAAGCTCGTGATGAACCTAGGAGAATCACGTGCCAACACTAATGGAAGCTGTTGGCGTGCAAATTTCATCACACGTGACTGATTTCTGGAAAGTTCATATCATAGTATATTCCTTTCCACGTGGACCAATTGATTATCCTGGCTGCTGATCGGAATCTCGAGTGGAAGATGATGCTCTGATGTTTATATATATCAGCCACTCCGTTCAAGAGAGGCTGCTGAAGTTGCTGCCTTCGTTGCCATTGAAAATTCAGAGACCAAAAGAAAGAGAGAGATCCACCTTCAGAAGAAGAGAGAAATTTGAGTGCAGCCAGCCCATCTCCTCTGGAGATTGCTTCAAATCGAAGCTACATTATTTTTGTTTATTTTTCTCCAATCGAATTTCTGTCATCTCTTCTATTTCCTTTTTGGTTCTTCGGTACGAAGTTGTTCTTCGTTCCCTCTGAGTACTTTCAGAGGAAGGGAGAGTGTTCTCCGTGGTCCCCTCCGTGCATCAGAGGAAGAGAGGATTTCATCCTTTGGTTGCGTGGGCTGCTAGGTGCAGCACACGGGGTTCCTTCTGTGTTCACAGAGGAAGGGAGGTTGCTCCTACGAGTTCTTCTTAAGGTTCAGAAGAAGCGAGGAGTGTGTTCCTTGGGGGTGAAGCTGTGTTACTACCGTTGTCGCATACTGAGTCTGCTATTTGCCTTGTTGAGCAAGGAATTCTCACTCCAAGGGTGTGAGGGGTGGATGTAGATTACGGGTAGCAATCGAACCACCTAAAAAATCGCCTGTCTAATTTGTGGTGCATGTTTCTATCTGTCTCTTGCAATTGTTCACAACCAAGAAGTATATCAAAAGGCATGGTGGTAAAGATAGGTTACACCTATCCGGATCATTGCCCCTTGCGTGAGGAGATCTTTAGATCAAACCTCTTCCTAGTACTGTCCCTGGTTTGTGACTAATTGGCGAATTACTATTTTGTTTACTTGTGAGGTTGAGTTTAGTTCTTCTAATATCATATTCCATCTTTGTTGCTTATGCATACATGTCATTTGCCTGGTTGCCTGATCTGATCGTTGTGGTGAATTGTATCTTCATTCATGCTAGATCTGAGTGCATTGCTTGAGAGTTTTTAATCCGTGAAATAATTGAATTAGATCTATTCATCCCCCCTTCTAGATCTGATTTTCCATTTCTATCAATTGGTATCAGGGCAGGTCTCCCACAATGTGGTCCAACGACCAGGGAAGTCTTGGAACCAGCAATGCTCGTAGCTTCATAGCTGAAGGGCATTCAATAAATAGACCTCCATTCTTCGATGGTGCTAATTACCTGTATTGGAAGAACATGATGGGGGTGTTCTTGTGAGCTCAGAGCCATGAGCTGTGGAGGGTTGTCACTAGCGGTCCGTTTGAACTTCCTGAAGATGAAAGCGCTTGGACCAGGGAGCAGATCGGACTGTCAACTGTCAACTGGACAGCTCTGAACATTATGCAATGTGCTATGCATCCAGAGGAATATTCAAGGATCTCAGCTTGCACAACCGCCAAGAAGATGTGGGACGAGCTGGAGTTGATCTATGAAGGAACGTCCCAAGTGAGAGCAACTAAGGTAAACATGCTCACCTTTGATTATGAATTGTTTAAGATGAAGCACGATGAAACCATATCCGAGATGTATGCTAGGCTCTCACTGATCACTAATAGTCTTAAGGCACTAGGAAAACAATTTTAGGAAAGTGATCTAGTTAGGAAAATTCTTAGGTCTCTAACCCCAGCGTGGCACATGAAAGCCACTGTGATAGATGAGTCTAGGGATCTGACCACTATGACAGTGACGGAGCTAATGGGGTCACTGATGACATATGAGATTAATCTCAAAAGGAGTGTGGAAGAAAACAAGAAAGGAAAAACTATAGCCCTCAAAGTGTCTTGGAGTAGTGGAGAGAGCAGTGAAGAGTATGAGAGCTTTTCAGATCTTGATGATGCCCAACAAGCCATGCTGACTCGACAATTCCAAAGGTTTCTGAGAACTAGAGGTAAGACCTTCAGGATAAGAAGGCCACAACAGGCTGGTAAGAATTCTAACTTTAGATCTGATAAAAATAAAAATTCTAGTAAAATCACATGTTTTCATTGCAAAAAGCTAGGACATATGAAAGGAGACTCCCTAGAGCTCATGAGAAAGAATATCAAGGTGCAGAAAAAGAAACCTCAAGCCATGGTTTGCACATAGAGTGATGAAGAAGAAGACACTGAAGGTGGGTCTTCAGAGGAAGAAGAGCAAGGGCTATGCCTCGTGGCAGACAAAGATAATAAGGTAAGCAATCCTTTTGAAAAATATTCAATTGATGATTGCGAAGACGCTTATGTTGATTTGTTAGATAAATTTAACTGTCAAACCAAAGAATACAAAGTAGTGAAAAGAAAGCTAAATAGTGTCATTCAAGATCAAACTTTTGTGGAAAGAGAGAATGAAAATCTCAAGAAACAAATTGAAGAATTAAACTCACTGATAATTGAGAATGAAAATTTGAAAATAGAAAATGAGGACACCAAGAAACATCTGGACGAGTTCAAGATGAAATTTCAAGAAATCTAGAAAGAAAGAGAGTTAATAACTGAAAAATATGAAGCTGTCAAGAATGCAAACTCTGAAATTCAATGACATTGTGAAAAGCTTCAAAAGGATTTAGATGACAAACAAGAAATGCTGGAAAAATTTGTTCAGGGGAAGACCAACCTAGATACCATACTAGGTGTAAAAATGAATTTCAACAAAGAAGGTCTAGGTTATGATCCATCAAACAAAAAGCCTTTTGAATTTAAAACCAGGACTTTCTGCCCAGGCAAAGGAAAGAAAAACTGGACACCCCATCTAGTTCAAACAGTAACAAACATGTCTAGCAACCCAAGATGATGAAATTTATTAAAGCCAGTTCAACAAATCCCACTACACAACCAATCAAAATTCAGGGTAACCCAACCGTTAATACAACCCTGCATCGACGTAGTCCGACTGCTGTGTCGAGTCACTCTGTCACATATAGCACTAAAATTGACTATCAAGCTGAGGTGCATCGACGCAACCCACACCATAGGTCGATGCAGCCTACCCAGAACAGAGACCCAAGAAAATACAGAAATGTGAATAATCACTAAACACAGTGGTCTCATCTTGATTACTCTCAAGAGTATATTAATAAGCATAACTTCCAGAATCAGAAAACGCTCATGAAGAATTCTAGAAGTTATTTTGGAAGGAAGTGGAATAAAAAATTTTCTAATAAAACTCAAGGTAGACCAAAACCAAAATCTGCTGCCTCCAAACCTGTCAACACTGAACACATGAGATTTAATCAGTAGAAAAGTATCAGACAACTTTGGATCCCTAAAAACTTGTTGAAGGATTTGAATGATACTTTTGAACCAAACTTTTCTTGGGTTCCAAAATTTTCTACTTGATTTGTTTACAGGTTAGCCTGACAGCCATGCACAACAGATGGTACTTAGATAGTGACTGTTCTAGGCATATGACTAGAGACCAAACCAAGTTTAGTGAGCTGGAATTGAAGGTAGGAGGACTGGTTAAGTTTGGAGGGAAGAATAAAGGTAGAATAATTGGTTCAGGCACCATTGGTATGTTTTTCTCAAACATTATTTGAGAAAGTTTTACTTGTTGAAGGTCTCAAGCATAATTTATTAAGCATTAGTCAACTGTGTGACAAGGGTCACAAAGTTATTTTTGATAACCATGCATGCAAGATATTTGAAATAAATTCTGACAGAGTTAAATTTGTAGGGCATAGAGTCAATAATGTCTACAGAGTAGACCTGAATGAAAATTCAGCATCCAATTTGTGTTTGTCTGCCAACCTAGATAATAATGCTTCTAATTGGCATAGGAGGTTAGGCCATGCTAGTTACGGCACGTTAAATAAACTGGTCAATCATGATCTAGTTAGAGGTTTACCCAAAATCTAATTCATCACAAATTCAAAAATATGTGATGCATGTGCATTGGGCAAACAAACTAGAAAATCTTTTAAACTTAGAACAGAATCACTGTCTTCCAGACCACTGGAATTTTTGCACATGGACCTATTTGGTCCCTCTAGAACTCAGAGTTTCAATGGTAAACGCTTTGGATATGTGATTGTGCATGATCACACTAGATTTGCATGAATTTTTTTCTTGGCTCATAAAAATGATGCATTTCAGAAATTCAAACAATTCTTTAACAAAATAAAACTAGAAGTAAGCACAACATTTGCACAATTCAGTCTGATCATGGGGGGAATTTGAAAACTTAATGTTTTCAATTTTTTGTGACAGTGAAGGACTGACTCATAAATTTTCTTCTCTCATGACCCCAGAGCAAAATGGAATAGTTGAGAGAAGAAACAGAACGATTGTAGAAATGGCAAGGACAATGCTCATTGAAAGCCAATTAACACGAGGATTTTGGGCAGAAGCTGCAAATATTGCCTGTTATACAATTAATCGGGCCATGGTAAGACCTATTCATAAAAAAATCCCATATGAGCTTTTGAAAGTTAAGAAACCAAACTTGACTTACTTCAGAATTTTTGGTTCTAAGTGTTTCATTCATAACAATGATAAAAAGGACTTAGACAAATTTGAAGCCAAGAGTAGTCCAGGGATTTTATTAGGATATTCTGAAGTATCAAGGGCATACAGGGTCTTTAACATCTCTGACCAAACAGTAGAGGAGTCCCCTCATGTCATATTCGATGAAACATTCAACTCTACTAACATGGGTAATGATGACAGAAAATCAAGAGATGATAGAGAATTTCTGGAGGACAAGCTGAATGAAGAACCACATGAACCTGTTGCACAAAATGACCTAGTTCAGGGTGAGTCAGCCGAGCAAGGTGAGTCCTCAACCAATATCAGATTTTTAAAAGACCATCCTGCACACAACATCATAGGTAATTTACATGATCCTCCTAGAACTAGATCTTATCATCAGGAAGTCAATAATCAAGATCTAGTAGCACTTATGTCCCAAATTGAACCCAAAATCATAGAAGAGGCCCTAAAAGATGAATCTTGGATAAATGCCATGAATGAAAAGTGGGTCAATTTGAAAGAAATAAAGTCTGGAACTTAGTTCCTAGACCTGAAAATGTGTCTGTCATAGGAACTAAGTGGGTCTTTAGGAATAAGGGAAATGAAGATGGAATAATTTCTAGAAATAAAGTCAGATTAGTAGCCAAGGGTCACTGTCAAGAATTTAGGGTGAATTTTGATGAATCCTATGCACCAGTTGCTAGGATGGAAGCAATTAGAATATTGCTTGCATTTGCATGCTCAAATAACATTAAACTTCATTAAATGGACGTAAAAAGTACCTTCTTGAATGGTTTTATTAAAGAGGAAGTTTATGTTAAGCAACCCCCTGGCTTTGAGTTACCTAACCATGTCTTTAGTTTAAATAAAGCCATGTATGGACTGAAACAGGCCCCACGGGCTTGGTATGATAGACTGACAGAATTTCTGCTTAGTAAGGGCTACTGTAGAGGTAAGGTGGATCAAACTCTTTTTACAAAAAATCTGAATAATCATCTTATCATAGTTCAGGTGTGCGTGGATGATATTATTTTTGGTTCAACATGCACTGAACTATGTGATGAATTTGCAAACTTGATGTCTAGTGAGTTTGAAATGAGCTTGGTTGGAGAACTGAAATATTTTCTTGGATTACAGGTACAGCAGTTGAAGGATGGCTGTTTCATCAGTCAAACTAAATACACATTGGAGATCTTGAAAAGATTTGGAATGGACAAACTGAAGCACATAGCCACTCCAATGGGTACAAATGCCTCTTTAGATGCTGATGAGTCAGGTAAAGAAGTAGATGCAAAATTATACCGAGGTATGATTGGCTCCCTACTATACTTAACTACCTCAAGACCTGGCATTCAATTTAGTGTGTATATGTGTGCTAGATTTCAATCTAGACCTACTGAATTACATCTTACTATTGTTAAAAGAATTTTCAAATATATTTCGGGCACACACAATTTAGGTCTTTGGTTTCCTGATGCACACAAACTAGATTTAATTTCATACACTGATGCAAACTATGCTGGCTACAAGTTAGATAGGAAGAGCACAAGTGATTTTTATCAATTCTTAGGTGGGTGTTTAGTTTTTTGGGCTTCCAAGAAACAACATTCTGTTACCCTCTCCACTGCAGAGGCATAGTATGTAGCTGTAGGGAGTTGTGATACACAAGTAATTTGGATAAAACACCAGCTCAAGGACTACAATGTAGACCTTGGCTGCACACCTATTTACTGTGACAACACTAGTGCAATAAACCTGTCTAAGAACCCTGTACTGCATTCACGAACCAAGCATATAGAAATCAGACATCACTTCATAAGAGATGAAATCTCTAAGGGTAACTTTGAACTAATCCATATAGGCACATCACATCAAATTGCAGATACATTCACTAAACCTTTGGATAATGAGAAGTTCTCTACTTTGAGGAGAGAGTTGGGCATTTTTAGATCTTCTTGAATTCCATGTTGTTTTCTAAATCCTAATTCAATTCAGTATGTGTAGTTTGTGTCCATAGCCTACCTCGATGCACTTGAGTCTCTGCCCCGACCTGTTAGTTTAAATTCTTCTTATTTGCAACTCTATGAATAGTCTCTGCGTCGATGCACCCTGATCCTAGGTCGACGCATCTGTGCATTTCAATGTTCTTCATGCTTGACTGCACTTGTTCAATCATCCTTGCTATATAAAATGGTGTTAGGAGAAGGGCAGATTAAGTCTGTCTGGAAACCTGCACTATGCTTAAGGTGGTTTTTGACCTATGTTCTCAGCCAAGTACCAAGGCTAATTGACTCATGTAGTTAGGGGGAGATTCCTTTTGGTCTGTTTATGCATTCTTCTTGAGTCCATGCAGTCAAATTCATAGGGGAAGTCTATCTACTCTTGAAGTCTGTTAGTCTTCATTGTGGTTATTGAGAACTTATACAATTCCTTTACAGATCTTGAGGCTCAGAATACTCTTAAAGAAATTAAGTCTGTTAACTAAAATCTCAGCTAAGAAGTTTAAGCTTCATGATCTTGTATTGACAAAGATAAAGTCTTCTAAAGAATATCTTCCTACAAGACTAATGAGTGAAGAACAATGTTGGAATATCATGCACTGAATTCTTCTAAAAGCTTGAACATTAAACACAATGAGACAACTTTAGCTGAAAAATATGTACATTTAAGTATTGTTCTCAAACATTTGACTTCACTGAAATAAAAAGGGGTAAAATTGTTTCAGAGCAATGATCTGGTTTACTGAGAAACCAACTTTTTCACCATGAAGTGGAGTTAAGTTGAGTCATGAAGTGCTAGATTATCTCTGGCTAAAAAGACTATGCCTCTGAAACCATGGCAGAGCAATGGCATAGAATGTTGAGTAACTAGGTCACTTCACCTAAGACATGGTGTGCCTCACGTAAAAATACATCTCTATTGCTAACTCTGTTCTCAAAAGAGAGGCATTCAGATTACCACACTGAGTAATTGGGGATTCCAGTATCTAACCAATGTGTCTCCTCATATAAAATGGTGTAGGATAACCCACATTGCTCAATGAGAAAAAGACACTCGTTCAGAAACAATAATGAAAGTACTCAAAGCCCCAATGCCAAATATATATGGTGTGGTCTGTTTGTTCTCAATACTGTTGAAAAATTTTCACTTGAGAAGTTTCTAAAAATTTAACTAGTAAAGCATTTAGACAGCTCATTCAAGGCATCTATATGACAATTTGCTCGCCTTCATTATTCATGTATGGAGATAATTTTCATACACTCCTACTCTTTGTCTCTCTAGATTATCAGACTGAAACATCTAAGTAAGTTTTGGTTACCACACTTAAATCCTTAAGAGATGATCCTGAAAAATTTCTGAATCTGTGAACTTACTATATCTGGTCTCACTTGCACTTACAAAACTGTTCTTCTCTGCCCATTTTTTGATGATGTCAAAGGGGGAGAGTAAGAGTGAGAGTGAAAGGGGGAGAGTACGTTGCATTGAGTAAGTTGAATGGAGAGGAGAGTACGTTGAAAAAGTTAAGGGGAGAGCAAGTTGAGCATGTTGTTGGGAGAGAGTATTTTCTCTGTTTTTGTCCTCTCATCATAAAAAGTCTTATCTATCTGTCTTTGTCTTGATTGGTATCATGTCTATCGTTTTGGTAACTCAAATAAACCTTTCTTCTGTATTTCAGTCAATTCCTTTCAAATCTCTGAATGCTCAACTATTTCTCAAGGAAGATGAATTTTTCTTTGGGCATTAATAAGACTTAATAACTCATATTGTTGTCATCATCAAAAAGGGGGAGAATGTTGCATTCTATGTGTTTTGATGATGATAATGAAATATGGTTCACTAGCTAACACAATAAGTCTTAATTGTAGGGGCCCTGGCTGCTGGAGCCACATCAAAGTAAGTGAGGAAGTGTAAGTGAGGAAGTTCTGAGAAATGTCAGAGTTTACCACTGCCTCGATGTAGTCACAACTACAGAAGTGAGTTTTAGAGAGTTGCATCGACGCAACCATGAGCTACATCGATGCATCAAGAATAAGTTGCAATCCTGAAGTCAAAGTAGATCTGACGGTGCCTCGACACATCAAACCACTACATCGACGCATCTGCTCAGCATTAGAAACCAAATAACTTTTCGTCGAAGCAGCTGTGTACAGTCTTTCAGAAAGAAGGTCAAAGTAGCAAATTGATGATCTAACGCATCAGCTTATGTGTGATAAGTCTCTACACTCTGCCTCGACCTGGGGATGCTATGCATCGACGTACCAAGACAAAAGCTAGCACTCGAAGCTTTATGGCCAATGATTCTATGTCAACACTGCATCGATGTATCTGAGGAGTACATCGACGTACCAAGGACCATTTACTCGAAGTCAACTGTCTGAAGTGCTCCTTAGCTACTGATGAGGGCATCTCACGACACTCCCTCTAGCTCGGGTCGCTTGCACACTTTTGGATATGGGATGGCTGCGATCTCTACATGTTATCTTCCTTTGCCTTGATCCCATCTTATGTATTTTCATTTTATTGAGTCTTATCTTATGTACTTTCTTTTATTGAGTCATAGTGTTCTAGTCTATTTCTCTTATTTTGTGTAATTGGGCCTTAGTACCTTAGTTTGGGCCTAATGGGTTGAGTCTAGGACTTGTTGGGTCTTTTGTCTTAATGTCAGGGTCATTTTGGTCATGTAAAGAGTGGTTGCCTATAAATAGGCCCCATCTCTCCCCATGTAATCACTTTTGGATGAATATTGAAAGAGCCATTCTACCACCTCTCTTAATCTCTCACACTCTTTCACTCTCTCTCTCTCTCTCTCTCCCTCTCTCTCTCCCAAAGAGAAGTTCGCCCCCCTCCTCTCTCTCCTCTCCTCCCAACTACCTCCAACTCTCACCTACCCCCATTAAAGCTTCCCACTTCCCATAGCCATCTTTACTCACCCCCCCTTAGTCCCAAAGAAGAATCTTCCCCATTCCAACACTCTCTTCCCCATTCCAACACAATCACCTCTCTTCCCCACACAATCTCCCAACTTCCAAGACCAATTTGAATTTGAAACCCTTCCCTCCATAGCTTTGGCCGCCCCTCTCCCCTTCCATTAGGCCAAATTCGCCCCCCCCACCTCCTCTCCCACTCACCCTCTCTCTTGTGCACACCCACTTCTCCACCACCACCTCTTGCAGCTCCAGCTCCCTCTCCACCCATCCCTGCCCCACCAGAACCCCTTGGAAGCCCTAACCATGTCCCTCCCCTCTCCCAAACCCTCAGCCATCACCCCAAGCTGTGCTAACTCCCCTTGCCCCACCCCTTGTTCTTGCAAGTTGCAGTTTCAGGTAGCAGGTCGCAGGCAGCAGAGTGGGGTCCTGAAGTCGCTTCATCCCCGGCCGCTCCCTGCTCCTCCTGGTGTCAAGGCCTACATCTCTGAAAAGGTCGTCCAGAGAGCTTTCAAGGTGAGGTGGTTTCGTTGACATCCGAGTTCCGAGCTGTCCGCAGGAGCCGATCTCCCTCGACCACGCAGAAGCCCTCTGGCAGGGAACCAGAGCCCCAGCTCCAGTCCAACCACGGCTTCTTCCTTGAAGATCTGGGCGCCATTTTTGGAGGGCAGATACTACTTTCAGTTAGCTGTCATCTCCAAGAAGAAGGACCTCATTCGGCCCCCGGAGCTTCCAGTTACCATTTTCTTCGTCGGAGTGTGTAGTCTGCCCCCTGTGGGTCCAGGTTTGACCTGTCCCTACTTATCCGGCTACCTCGCTCTCCTCCGATCTCGGATTGTGGCCCCGTCAACTTCTGCTCGAAGCTACTCCGACCACGCTCGCGTCACCACAAGCTTAGTTCCGATTGGAGTTTGGGAGCGTCCACAGTGCCTTCTGCAACCAACTGCATCCATTCTGCGCCAGCCAGAGACAGAAGTTGCTGTCCTGTTCCAGTCGCCGACCCGATCAGCCCCGAGTTCCTGAGCCTCCCCAAAAATTCAGACATCATCCTTGGTCCGTTGGGAAGCTTTTGGCGCAAGTCTCATCAAGATCTGAGCTCTGTGGAATTTGTGGCAGCATCATCACCGCCCCACTATCCAGCAACTCTGAAGATTGGCAGAACCGGCAACGCTCCGAACGTCGGGTTTTCTTCATAATTCCCCCACCCCGCTTGGCCGGCTGAAGGCCCCTCCCTGCGTGGAGGTAGTTTTGACTGTAATAAATTTAATCCCCACCCCAAGATCATCCCTCCTGTGAGAGGCGTAGTGCTGTACTCTTTAATTTTCAGGTCAAACGACAATCGCCGCAGCGTTCGGGTATTTACCGACGCTTCCCGGCGCGCCCTCGTCTCCGAGCGGGATCGGTGTCTTCACACCGATCAGGTGAGCCTCTGGTACTATCCTTGATTGCCTCATTTCTGCAAGTTCAGTATTGCTTTGAATGCCCATCGGACGGTGAGAAGAGAGCCCGATCTTGTATGCTACTTTGTGAGTGACCACCGCGGACCGAGAGTGAGTGCCACCCAAACCCCGCCCTGCGGGCCAGCCGCCCACGAAGTTGGGAATCCCAGGCCCATTGAGGGTCAGCCTAAGCCAACTAAGTCACTTAGAATCATTGGGTCCCGCCCCGGACCCTCACCAACATCCCCCGGCCCCACCGGGTGATCACATGTGCCGTGTGAGTAAGCCGCTATTGTGAGAATCATTGGAGTACTTGTATGCTTGCGGGACTAGGTCCTAGGGTCATCAACTCATACTTAGTCAACCTTGGGCTGTGCCACATCAAGTGATATCAGAGCGGTCATAGGCTTGTCCTTACGAGTCTAGTCTTGGGTCACACTAAGTCTTTCATAGGTGCATCCGCACACCCTTGCATAGCCCACCCAACTTTACATGACCACTCATAGTGGAGTCCATTATCAAGTCAATCCATCCTCTTCTAATACCACCATGAATCCCAATCCCCAAGGAAATCCCGCTCACAATGAGCATGAGCTTCTCGACCACATGAGATTTCTTGTGGAAGGCATGACCAATATTATGGGACGGCTTGATGATATAACGGCCCGACTTGAACAAATTGAGGAAAATAGGCCTGCCCCAAGGGTAGGAGATAGGAGGGAACCACCCCCACATGTGGAGCTAGCCATAGAAGAGCCCAACCTTGACCACCCTCCCGAACCGGAAAGGGACCCACCTCCTAGAAGGAATGAGAGACTCCCCCGGGACAATCCGGATGGCCAACTTATGAGACTTGTGAAAGTCGATGCACCCACCTTTGATGGGTCTCATCATCCGAGCATCTACTTAGATTGGGAGGCAGCCATGGACCAATATTTTGATTGGTACCCAATGACTGAGGATAGGAGAGTCCGGCTTGCAAAGATGCAATTAACCAAACTAGCCAAGACTCATTGGATGAATGTTGAGGCATTAAGGATAGTTAGGAGGGAAGCTCCCATCACCACATGGGGGGCCATGAAAGACCAACTCAAACTCAAATATGTCCCACCCTCCTACCATCAAAACCTCCTAGATGAGTGGCAAGCCTTGACCCAAGAGGGAAAGACCGTTATGGAGTACATTGAGAAGTTTGACTACTACCTTCTCAAGTGTGGAGTCCAAGAGGACCCCGCCGTCACACTCTCCCGCTTTAGGAATGGACTCCAATTTCATATCAAAAAGGAGTTATTCATGTGTCAAGTAGTCACTTTAGAGCAAGCCTACCAAGTAGCTCGGGATGCCGAGAAATTCTCTCGGTATACACGAATGGTTCCCCCTCGGGGGATGGACCCTAAAGCCATGGCACCTCGGGCCAACCCTCCACCTCCCCAAAGAGGTCTCCTTCCCACACCCACGGAAGCTCCACCCACCCGGGTCACCCCTCCTAGTGGCACTCCACCACCCCGCCCCACAAGTGGGCCCCTAAACACAACCCCCAATAGGCCCAATCCGACACCCACCCCCCCTCACACTAAGATGACCCCAAACAATCAAAGTGGGCAGCAATGCTTTAGGTGCTATGGGTATGGACATTTTGCCAATCAATGCCCCACCAAGGGAGCATCTAACTTGCTCATAGAGGAGACTAACCCCCAACCCCAAGCTGAATTTGAAGGGAAAGTTGAGATATATGAACCCTCTCTTGAATGGGAGGAGGAGTATGAGAACCACTACATAGAGACCAACCAAGAACAACTCCCTCCATCCACCGACTCCCACCTCGGAGTGGTTAGGTGCACCCTCACTCAAACCCAAGAGCATGATTGAAAAAGAAACACCATATTCCATACCTACATCCGGATAGGGAGCCATCTTAGAAAGGTCATCTTGGATAATGGAAGTAGTGTGAATGTGGTGTCACCCGACACCGTCAAACTTTTGGGCCTTACCACCTCCCTACATCCACACCCATATCGTGTAGCATGGATTGATGCCACCTCCATACCCGTTAGTTCTCGTTGCCTTGTCCCCATTACATTCCAATCCTATCAAGGTCAAGTATGGTGTGACATCCTACCAATGGAAGTTGGGAGTATACTCCTAGGGCGGCCTTGGATCTACGATGTAGATGCCACCTTCCTAGGAAGGACAAACACTTGCATCTTCACTCATGAGGGAAAGAAAATCCAACTCAACCCTTCTCCACCCCGCACCCTTCCCAAGAAAGCATCTCCCTCCCTTGAGGGATCCCCTACCCTCCCCACTACTCCAAACCCACCAAACCCCACCCCATCAAGCCTTAATCCTAGTATCATCAATGAGCCTCCTAGGAGCCTACACCTCATCACTAGGAAAGAGCTTGAGGAAGAAGTCAACCATGGAGAACAAGTGTGTGCCATTGTCATTTGCCTCGGGGAATCCACCCCAACCAACCCACACCCATTAGAAATTCAACAGCTCCTTGAGGACTTCCATGATGTGTTTCCCGAGGACTCCCGGACAAACTACCACCCATGCGCGATGTGCAACATGCCATCGACCTCGTGCCCGGGGCCACCTTGCCCAACCTCCCACACTACCGCCTCAACCCCACTGAGCATGTCGAGCTCAAGAGGCAAATTGAGGAGCTCATCAAGAAGGGCTTCCTCTGGATTAGCAAAAGCCCTTGTGCCGTCCCAGCTCTTCTCACACCCAAAAAGGATGGAACTTGGTGCATGTGTGTGGATAGCCGAGCCATCAACAAGATAACGGTCAAGTATAGGTTCCCCATCCCTCGGTTAGATGATATGTTAGACATGCTAGCTGGAGCCACCATCTTCTCCAAAATTGACCTCAAGAGTGGCTACCATCAAGTTCGCATTAGGCCCGGGGACGAGTGGAAAACCGCCTTTAAGACTAAGGACGGTCTCTATGAATGGCTTGTCATGCCTTTTGGCCTTTCTAATGCCCCAAGCACCTTTATGCGCCTCATGACCGAGGTCCTCTGGCCCTTCATTGGCATCTTTCTAGTTGTCTACTTTGACGACATCCTCATATATAGCCAATCCAAGGAAGCCCACCTCGATCACCTCAAACAAGTGTGCACCATTCTTAGGAAGGAGAGTCTCTTTGCTAACCCCGGGAAGTGTCATTTCTTGACTAATCAACTAGCCTTCCTAGGATTTATTGTCTCATCCGAAGGGGTATCCATGGACCCCGAAAAGGTCCAAGCTATTATTGAGTGGCCCGAGCCCAAGACCCTTCATGAGGCCCGAAGCTTTCACGGGCTAGCTACCTTCTATAGGAGATTCATCCGTGGGTTTAGCACAATCACCGCTCCTATCACGGATTGCCTCAAGAAAGGCACCTTTGTGTGGACTAGGGCAGCCTCCAAAGCATTCCTAGAGCTCAAGGAAAAGATGACCCAAGCCCCGGTCCTTTGCCTACCCGACTTCTCGAAAGTCTTCGAAGTCACTTGTGATGCATCCGGGGTAGGGATTGGGGGCATTCTTAGCCAAGAGGGTCACCCGGTAGCCTATTTTAGTGAGAAACTTTGTGAGGCTAGGACTAGGTACTCCACATATGACAAAGAGCTTTATGCCGTGGTTCAATCCCTTCGGCATTGGAGGCACTATCTCCTACCCAAGGAGTTTGTGATCTTCTCGGACCATGAGGCTTTGAAGTACCTCAACACCCAACAAAAGCTCAATGCCCACCATGCCCGATGGGTAGAATACATTCAAGCTTACACCTTTGTCCTCAAGTACAAGATGGGTAGTGAGAACCGCGCCGCCGATGCGCTAAGTAGGCGGGTAGCCTTACTCTCCACCATCCAGGTGGAAGTGAACGGGTTTGAGAGAATTAAAGGAGAATATCCAAATTGCCCCGACTTTGGGACTCACTACAACACCCTTTCCACTCAGCCCCACAAGGAACATGAGGGGTTCATACTTCAAGAAGGGTATCTATTCAAGGGAGCTAGGCTTTGCATACCCCGGACTTCACTTCGGGACTTCTTAGTTTGGGAGTTACACAGTGGTGGCCTAGCTGGACACTTTGGGGTCTAAAAGACCATAGAGATAGTTGAGAGGCAATTCCATTGGCCTAGTCTCAAGAAGGATGTGGCCCACATGGTGGGACAATGTCACGTTTGTGCCTCAGCCAAACAGGTGAAGCAAAATACTGGGCTTTACACACCTCTACCCATACCAGACCGACCTTGGGAAGATTTGAGCATGGACTTCATCCTTGGCCTACCTAAGACTTTGCGCAAACATGATTCCATCTTTGTAGTGGTTGATAGGTTCTCTAAAATGGCCCACTTTATCCCATGTTCCAAGACCTCCGATGCTTCTAGGGTCGCCCGATTATTCTTTGATGAGGTGGTCCGACTCCATGGGTTACCTAAGACTATTATGTCTGATCGGGATGTGAAATTCACCAGTTATTTTTGGAAGACTCTGTGGCACCTGATGGGAACCCTCCTCAAATTCTCCACTGCTTACCATCCTCAAACTGATGGCCAGACTGAGGTGGTCAACCGAAGCCTTGGGAACTTGCTCCGTTGCCTTGTAGGGGACCACCCTGGGAATTGGGATCTCCTCTTATCTCAGGCCGAGTTTGCCTACAATGATTCTGTCAATAGGTCCATAGGCAAGAGTCCATTTGAGGTTGTACATGGTTATAGGCCTAGAAAACCTTCCGATCTTATCCCCCTTCCCCCACATGCTAGAGTGTCAGTCTCAGCTGAGTCCTTTGCACAGCATATCAAAGAGTTGCATGATGACATCCGCAAGCATATAGGAAAGAGCAATGAGGCTTACAAGAGGCGGACTGATGCGCATCGGCGTCACTGTGAGTTCCAAGTGGGAGACTTGGTGATGGTGAGGACGGAGCGGCTCCTTCCGGGGCCTGCCTCCAAGTTGAGGGCACGGGGTTCGGGACCCTTTCGAGTTCTGAGACGACTTGGCAGTAATGCTTATGAGCTAGACCTCCCTGAGGGTTTTGGGGTACACCCTACTTTCAATGTGGCGGACCTGGTACCCTACAAGGGCCCCGCGGTGGAACCCAGTGAGGAGCTCGAGCCTTTACCCCTCCTTGAGAGAGACACTCCCGGAGGGACTCCACTTTCTAGCTTGAGAGACCGACGAGAGCAGGTAGAGGCAATACTGGATGAGCAAAGTATCATTACTAGGCACAAGGTGTATCAGCGCTACCTGGTTAGGTGGAAGAACCGTCCCCCGATAGAGGATATGTGGGTGAGTCGGGAGGATCTGCTGCGCTTGGATCCCAACATGCTGGAGCATTACGACAGCCAGGCGGACCCATACTCGACGGGGTCGAGTTCTCCCCACCCCGGGGGATTTGATGAGGGCATCTCACGACACTCCCTCTAGCTCGGGTCGCTTGCACACTTTTGGATATGGGATGGCTGCGATCTCTACATGTTATCTTCCTTTTCCTTGATCCCATCTTATGTATTTTCATTTTATTGAGTCTTATCTTATGTACTTTCTTTTATTTAGTCATAGTGTTCTAGTCTATTTCTCTTATTTTGTGTAATTGGGCCTTAGTACCTTAGTTTGGGCCTAATGGGTTGAGTCTAGGACTTGTTGGGTCTTTTATCTTAATGTCAGGGTCATTTTGGTCATGTAAAGAGTGGTTGCCTATAAATAGGCCCCATCTCTCCCCATGTAATCACTTTTGGATGAATATTGAAAGAGCCATTCTACCACCTCTCTTAATCTCTCACACTCTTTCACTCTCTCTCTCTCTCTCCCTCTCTCTCTCCCAAAGAGAAGTTCGCCCCCCTCCTCTCTCTCCTCTCCTCCCAACTACCTCCAACTCTCACCTACCCCCATTAAAGCTTCCCACTTCCCATAGCCATCTTTACTCACCCCCCCTTAGTCCCAAGGAAGAATCTTCCCCATTCCAACACTCTCTTCCCCATTCCAACACAATCACCTCTCTTCCCCACACAATCTCCCAACTTCCAAGACCAATTTGAATTTGAAACCCTTCCCTCCATAGCTTTGGCCGCCCCTCTCCCCTTCCATTAGGCCAAATTCGCCCCCCCCCCCACCTCCTCTCCCACTCACCCTCTCTCTTGTGCACACCCACTTCTCCACCACCACCTCTTGCAGCTCCAGCTCCCTCTCCACCCATCTCTGCCCCACCAGAACCCCTTGGAAGCCCTAACCACGTCCCTCCTCTCTCCCAAACCCTCAGCCATCACCCCAAGCTGTGCTAACTCCCCTTGCCCCACCCCTTGTTCTTGCAAGTTGCAGTTTCAGGTAGCAGGTCGCAGGCAGCAGAGTGGGGTCCTGAAGTCGCTTCATCCCCGGCCGCTCCCTGCTCCTCCTGGTGTCAAGGTCTACATCTCTGAAAAGGTCGTCCAGAGAACTTTCAAGGTGAGGTGGTTTCGTCGACATCCGAGTTCCGAGCTGTCCGCAGGAGCCGATCTCCCTCGACCACGCAGAAGCCCTCTGGTAGGGAACCAGAGCCTCAGCTCCAGTCCAACCACGGCTTCTTCCTTGAAGATCTGGGTGCCATTTTTGGAGGGCAGATACTACTTTCAGTTAGCTGTCATCTCCAAGAAGAAGGACCTCATTCGGCCCCCGGAGCTTCCAGTTACCATTTTCTTCGTCGGAGTGTGTAGTCTGCCCCCTGTGGGTCCCGGTTTGACCTGTCCCTACTTATCCGGCTACCTCGCTCTCCTCCGATCTCGGATTGTGGCCCCGTCAACTTCTGCTCGAAGCTACTCTGACCACGCTCGCGTCACCACCAGTTTCGTTCCTATCAAAGTTCGGGAACGTCCACAGTGCCTTCTGCAACCCACTACATCCATTCTGCGCCAGCCAGAGATAGAAGTTGCTGTCCTGTTCCAGTCACCGACCTGATCAGCCCTGAGTTCCTGAGCCTCCCCAAAAATTCAGACATCATCCTTGGTCCGTTGGGAAGCTTTTGGCGCAAGTCTCATCAAGATCTGAGCTCTGTGGAATTTGTGGCAGCATCATCACCGCCCCACTGTCCAGCAACTCTGAAGATTGGCAGAACCGGCAACGCTCCGAACGTCGGGTTTTCTTCATAATTCCCCCACCCCGCTTGGCCGGCTGAAGGCCCCTCCCTGCGTGGAGGTAGTTTTGACTGTAATAAGTTTAATCCCCACCCCAAGATCATCCCTCCTGCGAGAGGCGTAGTGCTGTACTCTTTAATTTTCAGGTCAAGCGACAATCGCCGCAGCGTTCGGGTATTTACCCACGCTTCCCGGCGCGCCCTCGTCTCCGAGCGGGATCGGTGTCTTCACACCGATCAGGTGAGCCTCTGGTACTGTCCTTGATTGCCTCATTTCTTCAAGTTTAGTATTGCTTTGAATGCCCGTCGGACGGTGAGAAGAGAGCCCGATCTTGTATGCTACTTTGTGAGTGACCACCGCGGACCGAGAGTCAGTGCCACCCAAACCCCGCCCTGCGGGCTAGCCGCCCACGAAGTTGAGAATCCCAGGCCCATTGAGGGTCAGCCTAAGCCAACTAAGTCACTTAGAATCATTGGGTCCCGCCCCGGACCCTCACCAACATCCCCCGGCCCCACCGGGTGATCACGTGTGCCGTGTGAGTAAGCCGCTATTGTGAGAATCATTGGAGTACTTGTATGCTTGCGGGACTAGGTCCTAGGGTCATCAACTCATACTTAGTCAACCTTGGGCTGTGCCACATCAGCTACACTGATCGACGCAGCTAGAAGGCACATCGATGCAACCCCTTCTAATCTTCAACAAAGAAGTATTTATGACGAACTTAAGACGATTAAGGCAAAATGATGGTTTCTTAGGGATGAATAATGATTGCTTAAAGGATAAGTGGATACTTCAGGGAGATTTGCGACGCAATTCTTAAAATCATTCTTAAGCTCGAGATGAACCCAGGCGAATCACGTGTCGGCACTCATGGAAGCTTTTGGCATGCAAATTTCATCACACGTGGTTTATTTCTGGAAAGTTCATATCACATAATATTCCTTTCCATGTGGACCAATCGATTATCCTGGCTGCTGATCAGAATCTCGAGTGGAAGATGATGCTTTGCGCTCTATATATATCAGCCGCTCCGTTCAAGAGAGGCTGCTGAAGCTGCTGCCTTCGTTGCCATTGGAAATTCAGAGAGTGCCCTTCGAGAAAAGAAAGAGAGAGATCCACCTTGAGAAGAAGAGAGAAATTTGAGTGCAGCCAGTCCATCTCTCTGGAGATTGCTTCAAATCGAAACTACATTGTTTTTGTCTATTTTTCTCTGATCGAATTTCTGTCATCTCTTCTATTTCCTTTTTGGTTCTTCGGTACAAAGTTGTTCTTAGTTCCCTCTGAGTACTTTTAGAGGAAGGGAGAGTGTTCTCCGTGGTCTCCTCGATGCATCAGAGGAAGAGAGGATTTCATCCTCTGGTTGCGTGGGCTATTGGGTGCAGCTCATGGGGTTCCTTCTACGTTCGCAGAGGAAGGGAGGTTGCTCCTCCGGGTTCCTTCTGAAGGTTCAGAAAAAGCGAGGAGTGTGTTCCTCGAGGGTGAAGCTGTGTTACAGCCGTTGTCTCAGACTGAGTCTGCTGTTTGCCTTGTTGAGCAAGGAAGCCTCACTCCAAGGGAGTGAGGGGTGGATGTAGATTGCGGGTAGTAATCGAACCACCTAAAAAATTGCCTGTCTAATTTGTGGTGCATGTTTCTATCTGTCTCTTGCAATTGTTCACAACCAAGAAGTATATCAAAAGGCATGGTGGGAAAGATAGGTTACACCTATCCGGTACATTGCCCCTTGCGTGAGGAGATCTTTAGATCAAACCTCTGCTTAGTACTACCCCTGGTTTGTGACTAATTGGTGAATTGCTGTTTTGTCTACTTGTGAGGTTGAGTTTAGTTCTTCTACTATCATATTCCATCTTTGTTGCTTATGCATACATGTCATTTGATCGGTTGCCTGATCTGATCGTTGTGGTGAATTGTATCTTCATTCATGCTAGATCTGAGTGCATTGCCTGAGAGTTTTTAATCCGTGAAATAATTGAATTAGATCTATTCATCCCCCTCCTAGATCAGATTTTCCATTTCTATCAGATAGGTCATACCTTTCTTGAGGCTTGCTAGAGTAGCCAACAGTCTCCTGCTGAGGGCATCCGCTACAGCATTTGATTTGCCTGGGTGATATTGGATGGAGAAGTTGAAGTCCTTGAGATACTCCAACCATCTTCGTTGTCTCCTATTTAACTCTTTTTGGGTGAAAAGATATTTTAGACTTTTGTGATATAAAAATATGGTGAACTTCTCCCCATAAAGGTAATGCCACCATATCTTCAAGGCAAAATAGCAGCCAGCTCCAGATGATGCACAAGGTAGTTTTCTTCATGGCACTTCCACCGCCTTAAAGAATAGCAAATCACCTTGCCATTTTGCATAAGAACGCATCCTAGGCCAATGCCAGATGCATCGATATAGGCTACAAAGCCACCACCTTCAACAGGTAGTGCCAATATAGGGGCTGTAGTGAGATGTTCCTTAAGAGTTAGGAAACTTGCTTCACAATCCTTTGTCCATATAAAAGGGTTCTCATTTCTTGTAAGTCTAGTCAAAGGGACAGCGGTCTTAGAGAAATCCTTGATGAATTGCCTATAATAACCAGTCAGACCCTGAAAACTTCTAATTTCTGACACAGTCGTTGGCCGGCTCCAGTTCTTAACAGCTTTCACTTTAGAAGGATCGACAGCGATACCTTCCTTTGAAATAATATGGCCAAGGAAAGACACTTCTTTTAGCCAGAACTCGCACTTGCTGAGCTTCGAGTAGAGTTGATGCTCTCTTAGTGTTTGCAAAGGTACCCTTAAATGTTATTCATGTTCCTCCTTAGTCTTGGAGTATATGAGAATGTCATCAATGAAAACGACCACAAATCGGTTGAGATAGGGTCTGAAGACATTATTCATAAGTTACATAAATGCTGCAGGGGCATTAGTTAACCCGAACGGCATCACAACGAACTCGTAGTGCCCATATCTGCACCGGAAAGCAGTCTTGTATATGTCTTCATCTTTAATCTTGAGCTGATGGTATCCCGACCTGAGGTCTATCTTGGAGAAATATTCCGCTCCAAAGATTTGATCAAAGAGCTCGTCGATACGTGACAATGGATTGTTATTTTTGATTGTGAGTTGATTTAGTTGTCGGTAATCGATACATAACCTGAGAGATCCGTCCTTCTTCCTGACGAATAGCACTGGTGCACCCCAAGGGGATGTGCTAAGTCGAATGAAGCCCTTGTCTAGTAATTATTGAAGTTGCCTCTTCAATTCTTTGTGTTCCGTGGGGGACATTCTGTAGGGAGCATTTGAAATAGGTGCTGCTCTAGGAATGGGTTCGATGAAGAAGTTTACTTCCCTTTCGGGCGATAAACCGGGTAAATCAGATGGGAAAACATCAGGGAATTCAGTCACAATGGGGATATCCTCTAGGATGATTTCTTTGGACTCGGTGATGATCACGGAAGCAAGGAAAGTTTCACAACCTTGCGAGATGAGTTTGCAAGCGTGAAGAGAAGAAATAACAGCAGGTTGCTTTCTATATTTGATTCCAAGGAAAAAAAATCTTGGAAGATTGAGTTTGTGGAAGGAAATTCTCCTATTGCAACAATTAATGTCGGCATAATGATCAACGGGCCAATCTACCCATAGGATAGTATCGTAGCCTTCCTTGTCAAGGCATACGAGGTTTGCGAGAAGATTATGACCCTGTATTGTTACCTCACTATTTGGGTAGTGGGTAGTAAGTTTAGTTCTAGGACCTAAGGGTGTTGTGATCGCTAGGTCCGAAGGTAGAGGAACAGGTGAGACTGGCAAAGTTTTTACAAAAGCAGTAGATATAAAGGAGTGGAAGCACCAGTATCAAAATAACACAAATGCAGGATGTGAATAGATTTGAACGGTACCTTCCATTAGCCCATCATCCTTGGATGCTTCTTCATCTAGAACAACATTAAGACGAGCTTGGTGCCTACGTCCGCCATTAGAAGATTGTTCCTTCATAAGAGGGCAATCGAGCATACGGTGCTCCTGACTCTCACAATGTAAACAAGTGCCAAGGTGCTTCCAGCATTCCTCGGCCGAGTGGCCGAATTTCTGACAAAATGAGCAAGCCGTCGTGACTTGCGTTTCCTCCTCCTTGATATTTTTATTCTTGCCGTTCCCGTGACCATTATGGGACCACTTCTTATTATCACGGGAATTGTAGGTGCCCGTAATGTTGAACTTCTCTTCCCTTCGTCCTCGCTTATCGAACTTGCGGCTTGACTCCTCGCTCTTGCCTTTGAACTTCTCGACCTTCTCCAAGGTCCATTTGCATAAATGTGCCCGTTGGACCATCTCCATATAAGTATGAATATTTTGCGGTCCAAGTTGAGAAATAAAAACCAGCCTTAGGCCGTCCATGAATCGGTTAGCCTTTAATAGGTCGGTGCTAACCAAGTGAGGAGCATAAGGAGCCAGACGAGAGAATTGAAGCTCATACTCAGCTACAGACATCATCCCTTGTTGTAAGGAAGCAAATTCTGTAGCCTTTCTCTCTTTGACATGCTCGGAGAAGTATTTTGCACTTTAGAGTGTAAGAAATTCCTCCCATGTAAGTTGAGCATTTTGTAGCAATGCCGAAGTGGCCTTCTACCACGTACATGCATCCTTGTTTAGTGGAAAGGTCGCGAGTCGGAACTTCTCTTGGTCGGAGCATTGCATGACGTCAACTATCATGTTCATCTCATCGATCCAATTCTCCGCCTCGTCGGGGTTGGAGGATTCAGAGAATCTCGGAGGGTTCATACTCCAAAAATTCCCGAGCAAATTACCCGCGCCAGCCCTTGCGCCAGCTTGGGCCACAGTTTGTAGGGCCTAGGTAAGGCCCGCAATTGTTTTGTCCCGCCCCGAGCGCGGAAGGAACCCATTACACGTGACGAGTTTATATCGATCATGTTAATCAGAGCACGAGGTAATTCGACACATAAGTTAGAGCGCGTAAAAGTTGAGATAATAAACCAAATCCTTTATTCCATTAATAACTTCAACTAGTTCCATACATAACCCTTCAAAGTAAATGACAAACTAGACTCAATAAAGAGGAAAATACAATGATAGACTCAAGAAATAGGAAGAGACACGGCTAGGTAGACGCTTCCATGTTCAGGTGGTTCTACTCTTGTCACTCGTTTCCATTCCCGTTTGAATGATCCTCGTCATCAGAATTACGGGAAAAATTGGGGAAAACACTAGGTGAGCAAATGCTCATGATGCAGTACGGAAACCCGAGTCTTATGATTTTCTTCACATTTTTGTTTAATTTTCCTTTTTTTTTCAGTATCCATTGGTTCCGGGGTAGGTGCTGGGCCAGCATCAGCCGCTTGCTCTGCATTACCATCGATATTTTGAGGTTGCAGTTCCTGGGGTTGAGGTGAAGCCTCAAATGGCGACAGCATCTGAGGTTTAGGTGGTGCTGGCCTAGGCTAGGTCATTATGGGCCTGCAGAACCTTTCAAGTGTCCCAGCTTTCCTCTTCACATCGACAACAAGGAGGATTAGACCTGTCTACGTGGGCAACATATCTTGTTGCTGCCTTTTTTCACTCTGAGCAAGGCCTCTACTTCACTACACTCATTTATAACCTTTTGTTTCTCAGCAATGTCAATGTGATCAAACTCGAGATCTTTTGAGAGGGCTGCTCTTTTGTAACTGTTAATGCAATAAACAAGATGATCAATGGTAGGCCTCCTCTCAAGGTTTTCCTTGCAACACTCCTCAATACGGTCTCCTTGATTTTAAGCTCCTCAAATTTTTCAACGTAAATGCCCTTTGTTTCGTTCTCTCCGTCACTTTGGGGCCGGCCCATGCAAGTGGCAGATAGGAGGGAGTTCGACGGCAGGCAAGCAATAGGGAGGCCATGCGATGGTGGTGCCGATGGCGATGGCCTGCCGTGCTGCTCGGTGGTGAGCTCACGTGCATGGAAACACAGAGACGGTGGTGGTGAAGGCAGCTGGTGTTGCCGGTGGTGGCGTCGGTGATGGGCGTCTGGCTCTGCATGGCGGGCTGGGGAAGGGGAGGGGCGATGGGCTGGGCCTGGTCGGGCTCCAGTGGAGAAGAGGGAGGGGTGCATGGCTCTGGTGACAGGTGGTGCTAGGTTCTCGGAAGGATAGCAGCGTGCTGGCTGTGGCAGACTGATGCCTGGTGTTGGTAGCAGGTGGGGTTCTCAGATGGGCATGGTGCATGGGCAAGGTGCATGGCGGTGGCGAGCTGGGAGCGGCGGGGCGAGGTGCGGCCGCGATGGACGTGGGTGGTGGTCGCGGCGGGAGACGAGGGATGTGGCAGGTTTGTTGCAAGGAGTAGGCCGTATGAGAGGCTACCGGTGAAGGGAGGCAGATGAAGGAGAGAAGGGAGAGAAGGGAGGGGGAGTGGCGTTAAAAGAGGTTGAGAGATTGTGAGAGAGTGAGTGAGGGCAAAGAGAGAGGGATTGCATGAGAGATGAAGGGGCTTCCAAGGTGGGGTCCGGGGGGTACAGAAGAATGGCCAGTGCCGGTGTGTAGGCTTGTGAGTAGAAGCAAAGGAGAGGGGAGGTGAGGACAAAGAGAAGGAGGGGCGAAGAGAGGTCACCGTCGGTGCAAAGGTATGAGAGAGAAGGCTGAGGAGAGGAGAGGAGAGGGTGAAGAGAGGAGAGGTTGAGAGAGAGACACGGGAAGGGAGGAGGGGAAGCCACTTGGGGAAAGGCCAAGAGAGGGAGGGAGAAGAGGAGACGCAGGAGAGAAGGGAGGGGAAGAGAGAAGAGAGAGGTGGAGAGGGTATGGGCCTTACATCTTTCCAAATTTTTTTGATTCACTTCATTGCATTACAACGTGGGCTTACAAGTCCTTTAAATAGAAAAGGGTGGGGAGGGGAAAGATCACCTTGGGAACCCAAGGGGCTTGGGTATCCATGAGGAGTCCTATTTGAGTGCATATATACATATATATATATATATGTATTATATTTATAAATCTATTACCTGTAACAAATAAAAGCACAACATATTAGGCCCACTAATGTGGCCAATTAACAGAAAACACTTGAAATAGCAAATATAACTTGATGTCTGTCGGCATTGCTTGATGACCGCCTGACGATCCTGTCAAACCCCTCCGCTTGGAGGAGGTTCGACCTCGAACCTCGTAGCTTAGGATCCTGGTTTGATGGAACAAACCGGTTCCCTAAGCTCTGATACCATTTGATGCGGAACAAAAATCCGGGTCTTATGATTTTCTTCACCTTGTTGTCTGATTTTCCTCTCTCTTTTTTCAATATCCATTGGCTCCGGGGTAGGTGTTGGGCCAACATCAGTCGCTTGCTCTGCATTACCATTGATATTTTGAGATTGCGGTTCCTGGGGTTGAGGTGAAGCCTCAAATGGCAACAACATCTAAGGTTTAGGAGGTGCTGGCCTAGGCTAGGTCATTATGGGCCTGCAGAACCTGCCAAGTGTCTCAGCTTTCCTCTTCACATCGCCAGCAAGGAGGATTGGACCTGTGTACATGGGAAACATATCCTGTTGCTGCCTTTTTTCTCTCTCAGCCAGGCCTCTACTTCACTACACTCATTTATAACCTTTTGTTTCTCTGCAATGTCAATGTGATCAAACTTGAGATTTTTCGAGAGGGCTGCTCTTCTGTAACTGTTAATGCAATAAACAAGTTGATCTATGATAGGCCTCCTCTCAAGGTTTTCCTTGCAATGCTCCTCAATACGGTCTCCTTGCTTTTAAGCTCCTCAAGTTTTACAATGTAAACACCCTTTGTTTCATTCTCTCTGTCACTTTGGGGCTGGCCCATGTAGGTGGCAGACAGGAGGGCATCCGACGGTAGGCAAGCAACAAGGAGGCCACGCGATGGTGGTGCCGATGGCAATGGCCTGCCGTGCTGCTCGGTGGTGAGCTCGCGTGCATGGGAACACAGAGACGGCCGTGGCGACGGTAGCTAGTGTTACCGGTGGTGGCATCAATGATAGGCATCTGGCTCTGCATGGCAGGCTGGGGAAGGGGAGGGACGATGGGGTGGGCCTGATTGGGCTCCAGTGGAGAAGAGGAAGGGGTGCATGGCTCCGGTGATAGGTGGTGCTGGGTTCTCAGGATGATAGCAACATGTTGGCTGTGGTAGACAGATGCCTGGCATTGGTAGTAGGTGGGGTTTTTAGATGGGTAGGGTGCATGGGCAGGGTGCGTGGCGGTGGCGAGCTGGGAGCGGCGGGGCAAGGAGCGGCCGCTATGGATGTGGGTGGTGGTCACGGCGGGAGACGAGGGACGTGGCAAGTTTGTTGCAAGGAGCAGGCCGTATGGGAGGCTGCCGGTGAAAGGAGGCAGATGAAGGAGAGAAGGGAGAGAAGGTAGGGGGAGTGGCGTGAAATGAGGTTGAGAGAGGGTGAGAGAGCGAGTGAGGGCAAAGAGAGAGGGATTGCATGAGAGATGAAGGGGCTTCCAAGGTGGGGTCCGGGGGGGTACAAGAGAATGGCCGGTGCCAATGTGTGGGCTTGTGAGGAGAAGCAAAGGAGAGGGGGGAGGTGAGAACAGAGAGAAGGAGGGGCGAAGATAGGTCACCGTTGGTGCGAAGGTATGAGAGAGATGGTTGAGGAGAGGAGAGGGTGAAGAGAGGAGAGGTAGATAGAGAGACGCAGGAGGGGAGGAGGGGAAGCTACTTGGGGAAAGGCCAAGAGAGGGAGGGAGAAGAGGAGACGCAAGAGAGAAGGGAGGGGAAGAGAGAAGAGAGAGGTGGAGAGGGTATGGGCCTCACATCTTTCCAAATTTTTTTGATTCACTTCATTGCATTACAACGTGGGCTTACAAGTCCTTTAAGTAGAAAAGGGTGGGGAGGGGAAAGATCACCTTAAGAACCCAAGGGGCTTGGGTATCCACGAGGAGTCCTACTTGAGTGCTTACATATATATATATTATATTTATATCTATTCCATATAACAAAAGAAAACACAACATATTAGGCCCACTAATGTGGCCCATTAACAAAAAACACTTGAAATAGCAAATATTACTTGATGTTTGTCGGCATTGCTTGATGACCTCATGACGATCCCGTCAGCTCAGTAGGAATTACATCTCAAGATCAAGCTTGCTTTAAGTAAATTACATGTTACATGAACTATGCAAGTATAGCGATGCATGTACGCAAGATAAAGACGAGAGTAGAGTATTAAGAAATAATATAGATGAACTAGCAAGATTTCAAGATAATCAGGTGAAGTATATCAAGATTGTCAAGCATGTAAATATCAAGTCATGTTATGTGAATTGGCTATTATAATATCAAGTAAGTAAATACCCATTTCGAGCCACGCAAGTCATGTCAAGTCAAGTCAAAAAATGAGTCGTGGAATGTCATAATCTAAAAAGTCATGCCCTTCGGTGCAATGTCACACCGTGATCAATCAACTCTCATGGGCACAAGTACTTTCGGGTGCTCCTCCCAGGACGAGATCGGGCCCTATATACACAAGCATTGAGTCATATATACTTTTAGACATCCACTATAGTTTTATAGCCAATATAGAGTTCCAAAGGAATAAGCCATTGTAGGATTGTAAGGTAGATTTCACGGAATGAAGGAGTTCAAGGACAGAACTTGAACAAGTATGACATACCGATAAATCGCATAAAACTCATGACATATCACGAAACTGGGTAATTGGCATCCACTAGACCACCATCAATTAGAGAAATAGCGTTTACTGTATGGTCGCTAATTCCTATGATCAGTACAGGCATGAAAAATTAGCGACACTTCAAGTGGTCGCTCATTCATAATTAGCGTCCAGTCTAAGGTCGCTAACATAGTAAACTGTGCCCATTGACTAGCCGCCAATTCCTTTTGGCGTTCAAGTCCTGGTCGCAATTTCCAAACAGATAATCAGACTTATGTAAGAGGCAAGAAACAGCGCTCTAAGAGGGCTAAAGCATCATGTTTCTTCAGAGTGACGTGACAAGTAAGGGTTCTAAGATTTTTAAGTTACAACCTGCTCGACTGTCTTGAGGGAATCCAAGGCTAGCGTAGACTTACGGAGGTCTCAATGAAGAAAGTACCAGTCCGAAGGAAGGAATATCCCGCGGTGGGTCCAATCATCACCATGAGTTGAGTGTGTAATCGAAAGAAATAAAATAGAGACTCCATCTTCAGATGTGAGATGAGAGTGTCAATAGACCCGCGATATGGGCCAGCAAACCGATAACATCTGAGAGACAAGAATTGGCATCCATTCAGACGGGTGCTCAATTCGGATTGTGCGTCCGTGTGAAATGTTGCCTAATCATTATTTTACAAAATTCTAGGAAAATATACTAAGGATTAGCGACACTGTGAAGGGGCGCTAATTCTAGAAATTTCTAGAAACCAATATAACCTAATTATAATTGCCGACCACATGCAACGATGCTCAATCTTTAATTAGCGTCTATGATCATGTTGCAGAATCATGATTTTCGTATATTTTCTATTTTTACCAAATTTTTATAAACAACGCCTCCTCATAGGGGCGCTCATTCATTAATTGGCGACTATGGGACAGTCGTCCATTCTTTTTCTGCTACGCATCGGGTAGACACTTTCACAGATACAAATAACTATTCATTTGTACATGAACAGTAGTACTTCACTATTTACATGAAATTTTCAGAAACTAAAGACATGGATAGCTAGAGAAAAATATAGGGAATCTAGAAACATGCTAATGCAAGAATTTTAATGCTAGATTTCATAGGTATTAAATTTTAAACATGTTGTATTTATTAATTCTGTTTACAGGAAATAGCGGCAGAGGTGAGGTCGCTCATTAATGGGCAACCAGAAGACCGTCGCAATTTCAGAATTTGTGACCTTCGTCGCGGTCGTTCATTAATAGGCGGCCTCAGGTTGGTCGCTATTTTGATGCTGATAGAAAACTTTACAAAACTACATAAAAACTGTATGACAGAGTCATAGAATCATGGTATACTGCTACATATGCATGCAATGATCCTTTACTATTAATATTGGGCTTATATACTTGAGAAAACCTACCTTTTTTGGGGTTTCGAACGTTGGACAGAGAAGATAATAAAAGAAGATAAGCAATAGCAGCTATGGCAGCAACTGTAACAACGCTATGGCAGCAACGAACGTAGAAGAAAGAAGAAGCAACTGCTTCCTCTTCACGCACGTCCAACAGCAACTACTATGGAAGAAGAAGAAGCCAAGCTCCTTCGTGGTTGCAACGGCAGGAAGAAGACTTCATTCGCCAGGAAGAAGAGGAAGCAAGGGAAGATGACGACGTAATCACAGACTTCCTTCGAACGTGGCAGTAGTCTTGCTCCGTTCGAGAGAGATTTAATTTATAGAGTTGAGGTTTAAGCTTCCTAATAGGTTTGGAATTTCCATGTAAAGAATCCTAATAGATCCAAAGTTTCCAATGCTAATCCTTTCTATCCAGATCTGCAGCCACTTTCCTGGTTGGACATAAACCCTAAAGCCTCATGCAAAGGTTTGAACGTGAATAAACCTTGGGCTTCTGAAATCAACCCACAATATGTATATATATGTATATGCCCTTTTCCTCCTTTGACGTGAAAAGGTTTATGGGCTTTTGTTTATTAAGGCTCATGTATATATATGGGTTAAGGCCTTCAATTGGGTTGATATTTGGGCTTTATTTTTTGTTCGTTTTAGGCCCTTATCTTATTTATTTGGAAGATTTATTTATTTAGGAAATTTTATTCCTATATTTTATTCGGGTTGCTACACCCTCCCCCACTTAAAAGAATTTGATCCCCAAATTTAATTGCATATAGACATGGAGGGTGCAGAACTGTCACGCCCCGAGCTTATTACAGCAGAAGACTCACTCGGGGAGCGCGAACAGCCGGCATGGTAAGCCTCTTGCGAGCAAGAACAACCAGAGCGCGAGACAATCACACATATAAATGCAATTGCACCAATTTATTCAACTTCAACTTTATTTCATAAATGATCAATATTCATAATACACAACTTCAACTTCTCCATCTATTGGCTCAAGAAATAGGAAAATTACATTGACTCAATCTAGACATTATAGACTTTCTATGTCTTCACTCTTGCAACAATAACATTCAATCGCTCTCGGACCCGCTACTTGAATCACCCGAATCCGAATTCGAACTATTTCCATCTCCTGAAAAATATTGGAAAATAGGTCATGAGCACACTTTCCCAGTAGATATCTTCGCATCAACATGAAGACATTATTAAAGTAGTGAACATTTTAGCTCTAGAGAATAAGGTAAAATCATGCAAATGCGAATCAATCATTCGATTAAACCAACGTAACAAGATAATAATGTAAGATAGAATTCATCAAGAATGAACTAGCAAGAATGTAACATGATTAGGATATTTGGCCTTTCACGAGAAATAATGTAATGAGCAAGCCACATATTCATCACACTAGTCTCTTTTGAGTACATAGTTCGTGAATTTCTATGGAATATCAAGCAAGAATGTCATATCGTGTCGTGGATCTTCACTTATTTATAGAAATAGTACTCCCAGCGTAATGCGACGCCAGTAGCATCATACCCCATGGTTTATAAAATAGTATATTTCCGGCAATCAACCGAGGGGACTAGCATAGAGCCCTTGAACACAATCAATGCTCGATCGCATCTTCAAGTATAAATTAAGCTACTTCCATACATGTAACAGTAAAGTATGGCCAAGAATATAACAATTCCAAATAATGAAAATCAATGAATGAATGCTTCAATTCGAATATATGAGATCAAGAAATAGACTTAAACAATGTTATGCTCATGGAAATAAATCGACAGCATAACGGTACATTCTTTTACCTTTCATTCATTTCATTAAGTCTTTTCAATCATTATGCTAAGTTCTAGACTATCCTTAGTCTATCTAGAACTTTAGAAATCAACCCTTGGGTCAAACCTTAGGTTAATATATGCAAGCTGTGTGACGGTCATCTACTGGGCCGTTACATTCTGTAACGCGCCAGTATCGGGCCGTTATAGTGATCCGAATCCAGAACAATAAAATAGATTTAAGGAAATGTGACGGTCATGCAATGGCCGTTACGTGCTTCTGACGGTCCAGTGCAAGGCCGTTACATTACTAGAATCAGAAACAACGATAGTGCATTCTAGTTAATGGGCTTTTAATGGTACAACCAACTCGGCATCCCAGTGGGAATCCCAGGCTCACGGAGAATTATGAAGGCCTTGAAACAATGATTTCCTAGTCCATTGGAAGGAATATCTAATAGAGAGGTCCTCATGTCCAAGATTGTGTTCCTATAGTGCAAAGTGTGAACTAATGGACAACACACCGGAGTATGTGCCATGTACTTATAGAAACGACTCTATTGATAGAGAAAGAATATATAGATATAGACATATATTGATGTGAAACCAGGATAAAAACTTTACTAATTCATCTTTTAAAATAATGTTTCTAATTACAAAACTATAGAGTTTGGCTTCATGAAATTAACATAACTCAAAGTAAAAGTGGGATACCAAATCATGCAATACCTATCATGAATGCTTAAATAATCTCAAAGTCATATAACCAGGTTAACACTTAGGTAACTAGGCTTAATAATAAGAAATATTAACAAATCATATTCTGTCTAGGGTTGACAGATCATAGACTCTGACGGTCTAGAAGTGGGCGTCACAGTGATTGTGACGGTCAGAGAACAGCCGTTACCCTTATGTAACGCGTCTGTATTGGTGCGTCAGAGTTAACAGAGTAACTCATATACCACAGAGACTATGACGGCTCATAGTAAGGCCGTTACATGAATGTGACGGTCATACTGTGACGCGTCAGAGTATTTGCTAACAGGAAATCAGGTAAAACACAAAGAGATCAACTCACATCAACACATGAATCTCTAGACATGATAACGTAGTGTAGGCCAACTACATGCATAGGTATCAATGAATTAGACAAGATACATCTTTTAGCATGTCCAATTAAGGCTAAGGGATGCATGTAATGCATAGGACTTGTAATACATGAAATCAATGATCTATAATGCATAGAAATCACTTGAACCAGAGGGCTTTTAGTCCTATCAAGCTGTTTTTGCCGTTCATGAGATAACCTACCTTTTAACTTAGGCTGTAGCTTCTGAATTGGTTTGAGAATCTTGCCCTAGTTTTCCTCCTTCTGTGACTTTTTCAGCAACTTCTTTAGGTTCTATCTCCATGACCTCTTGACCTAAAGATGTGAAATTTGGAGGGGAGTTAGTCTAAAGTATTATAAACAAATACTTCTAAAGAACTTACCTGAGATAATGACTCCTTACCTTGATTCTTTACGTCCAAAAAGTAAGGGTCGCACAGTTCAGAACTATGCCCTATTTATAGAGTTTTTAGCTAGGGTTTGAAGATTAGATCGAGTTTAGAGTCCTTAATCTATCAAAACTTAATCTCTAAGAGTCCTTAGAGTCTTTATACATTGTTCCAATTAGGTCTCTTGTGGATAGGAACATCAAGTTCCAATCTTTTTACGAGTTCTTCTACTTACGGAATCTGCAGGCTGTGACGGTCTACCCCTGCCGCGTTACACGGCTGTGGCGGTCTTACGATAGACCGTTACCGTCGTCGTACCTAGAATGTTAAACTATTAAAACTCTTTTATTTACTTATCCATATATTTATCTATATAAGTAGTATTTATCCTTAAAAATTCGTAGATAGGCTTAATAACCTTCTAGAATATGGGCCAAACTTAATGGGCCTGGTCTTAAAACCTTTTGGATTTTAATTAAGTGGGTTTGGTTAATTACTTAACACTATTTGGCCTTATATTGTTTAATAAATTCAAATTAACCCATTTAATTACTAATAATGCCAGAAAATTATTAAATAAATTCTAGAATTTTCTTCCATAAATTCTGGGGCTCTACAAGAACACTTACAATTTTGGAATAAGTCGGGGAATCTCTTCATAGATTCTTCGGTCTTGCATGTGGCTTTCTGATCGAGATTCTTGTTCCACTGAATCTTCACCATGGGGATCGTCTTGTTCGTTAGCACACGAACCTCGTGATCAAGGATCCTTAATGGTCTTTGTTCATAAGTAAGATCCTTATGTATTACCAGATTGTCATGTTCTATGACGTGGGATGGATCATGAAACTATTTCTTGAGCATAGACACATGGAACACATTATGGACTTCAGATATCTATGGTGGCAAGGCAATCTGGTAGGCAACCTCGCCAAATCTTTCCAGCACTTTAAAGGGACCGATATGTCTTGGTGTAAGCTTGCCCTTAACACCAAATCTTCTAATGGCTAGTCCTAGGAAAATCTTAAGAAAGACGTGGTCTCCGACTTAGAATTCGGGGTCTCTCCTTCTAGTATCAGTGTAAGTCATTTGTCTAGACTGAGCCATCTAAAGTCTCTCTCTAATGAGTTGAATTTTTTCAGTGGTGTCTCTTACCATGTCCAGGCCTAGAAGTTGCTTTTCACCAACTTCATCCCATCATATTGGTGATCGACAACTCCTTCCGTATAATAACTCGAAGGGTGCCATTTGAATACTTGTCTGGTAACTTTTGTTATATGCAAACTCAACCAAAGGCAAGTGATCATTCCAACTTCCACCGAAATCAATAATGCAGGCTCTTAGCATGTCTTCCACGACTTGGTTGGTTCTCTCGGTTTGACCATCCGTTTGAGGATGAAAAGTAAACTAAAGTTGCGTCTCTTCCCCAACGAATGTTGTATACCCTTCCAGAAATGAGAAGTGAATTGCGGGTCTCGGTTAGACACGGTTGAAACGGGAACTCCATACAGTCTGACGACTTCTTTGATATATAAAGTAGCTAGAACATCAACTGACCATCGGCTTTTTATAGGCAAGAAGTGTGCCGACTTGGTCAATCGATCTATAATAACCCATATTCCGTCATGTCCGCCTTTGGATTTAGACAAGCACATGATAAAATCCATGTCGATATCTTCCCACTTCCACTTGGGAATGTCTAGAGGATGTAACTTACCGGTAGACTTTTGGTGTTCTTCCTTGACTTGTTGGCACGTGAGACAGCGATAAACAAAGTCTGCTACCTCTCTTTTCATGTTAGGCCACCAAAAGGTCCGTTTCAAGTCCTGGTACATCTTGGTAGATCCAAGATAAATGGTGTACCTTGATCGGTGAGCTTCTTCTAAAATTTTCTTCTTCAATTCCGGACAATCCGGTACACAAGTCCTTTCTTGGAATAATAATCTTCCGTCTGTTGCTAGCTGAAAATCAGGTTGCTCTTCTAACTTTCCTTTTATTTCTACTAACACCGGGTCATCATCTTGTAGCCCTTTGATTTTGAAAAGTAGATCCGGTTGTATCTTCACGTATGATAGAGTAATACACCCTTTCTCCTTGTCTGTCCTTATATCGAGTTTGGAAAATTTTTCCAGCATCTTCCATTCCTGGATCAATTAGTTGGCCAATAACACTCTCGGCTTTCGACTAAGGGCATCAGCTATGGGATTACCCTTTCCAGGATGGTATTGTATAGTGAAGTCGAAGTCCTTGAGATATTCTAGCCAATGCCTTTGTCTCATATTCAATTCCTTTTGGGAGAATAAATACTTAAGACTTATGTGATCGGAGTACATGGTGAATTGTTCTCCATAAAGATAGTGTCTCCAGATCTTTAAAGTAAATACTACTGCGGCCAACTCTAGGTCATGCACCGGGTAGTTCTCCTCATGCTTCTTTAATTATGGGGAAGAGTAAGCAATGACTCTCCCTTGTTGCATTAAGACACATCCGAGGCCATTACTAGATGCATCGGTATATACCTCAAACTTCTCTCCTTCAGTTGGTAATGCCAAGACTAGGGCAGTTGTCAAATGATCTTCAAGGCTTGAAAGATTTTCTCACAGTCTTCGTTCCACTTATAAAGAATCTCCTTGCGGGTCAACCTAGTAAGAGGAACAGCGATCTTGGAGAAGTCCTTGATGAATCGCCTTTAATAGCCAGCTAGACCTAAGGAGCTTCGGATTTCCGTTGCACTTGTAGGTCTTTCCCAATTCTTCACAGCCTCGACTTTTGACGGATCAACATGAATCCCATCCTTTGAGATCACATGCCCTAAGAAAGATACTTCCTCGAGCCACAAGTCACATTTGCTAAGCTTGACATAGAGTTGATTCTTCCTTAATATTTTCAATGAAATCCTCAAATGCTCTTCATGTTCTTCTTTGGTCTTTGAATATATCAATATATCATCAATAAAGACCACTACGAATTGATCTCGGTAAGGCTTGAATATGATGTTCATCAACTGCATAATGGCTACAAGGGCATTCATTAGTCTGAAAGGCATAACAGTAAATTCGTAATGCCCATACTTGCTCCGAAATGCCGTCTTGTGAATATCGTAATCCATGATCCTTAATTGGTGATATCCCGACCTGAGATCGATCTTCGAGAAATATTTGGCTCCCGATATTTGATCAAATAATTCATCAATCCTCGGCAGTGGATACTTGTTCTTGATGGTAAGGTGGTTCAACTGCCGATAGTCGATGCAAAGTCTCATCGATCCATCCTTCTTCTTTACAAATAGTACAGGTGTTCCCCACAGGGAAGTTGTCACGCCCCGAACAAGGCGGAAATATCGGGACGTACAGTTAGGGACACGTTGGCAAGAGAGAGAGGAAAAACTAAATAATACACAAGTGCTACAAGATGGAAATACTAAATGATCATTAACAAACCACCACTGATACAATAACCTCATGTTCAACTTACTACAACTGGAATAACAACCACTAAAACTCAATAACATGGCTGAGACTAAAAGCTCTCCAAAACACAACTAAAAGTAAGATATCACACTACTAACACACTAGAACTGATACACTCAAGACATCACTCCTGCCCTTCCCCATCGGTAAGTGTGTCACCTGAACAGCCTGGAAAAGGTGGAAAACACAACTATGAGCTGACGCTCAGTAGGAAATAACAGACAGGTATAAGTGATTAACAGTTTAATTACATTTTAAAATGTCATGCTACAAATGATAAAACAATAAAAAGATAACGATGATATCACGAAACAAAATTCAAAGATCTTGCAAGGTCAAGAAATATAATGAATAGAATGGTAAGACAAGAATTTACTACAGGAGATAACGATAAAAAGTTGGCCATATCAAGATAATTCAAATCATGTCAAGCACGTATGTAATTTCATTTCCACGTCCAAGTAATCAGCAAGTAAAGTAACAACAAGGAGAGTATAGAACAGTGAAGAGTGGAAAGTGAAAAGTAGTAGAAAGTAATGTAGAGAGTAGTGGATAGTCCTAGATTTAACACATGTCAAGTACTGGTGCCAAATGCCACACCTAGTCATTCACCTCCCCGGGGGTACACGTAGTGTTCGGGCGCTCTTCCCAGGACTAGACCGAGTCCTTAATTGTTTGCCAGGCATTGATTTCTTTGGATCAAAGATCCCACGAATCTATACTTCCACAGTTTATGGCCAGAATTCCAAGGTTTAAACTAAGTAGCAATAACAACTTCAAGTAGGAAAGAGATTCATTTCCAGAATTTCAAGGTAAGTATAATCATCAAGGAGATCGAAACCAAGTCACAACAAGAGTAAATCGTGCTGCGCTGCTGTAAAACAGCAGCAATCAAACAAGCTAATCAACATATTAATCCTAATCACCAAGTTAAGATATCATGATTAACCATTATCATTTGTATTAGCCAAAGAGCCAACAAGCTAGAACAAGTTGTCAAGGTAAAGAACAAGCTCTCACAGCGGTGAAATAGAATGCATTATCAGGGGCTTTAATTACACCATTAATCATTAATTAAGTGAGTTTCTATTTAACCAATGTAAGTGTTGTAATGGAGATAGTAAACATCGTGTTTTGTACTATGTTTGCGAGAAAGGACCAATACAAATTGAAATCAAGGGGGGTACATGAATAGGTCAAAAGTTCTTCAAAAATATAATTTCAATGGGTCTAAGTTAAATGGGTTGATTCCCCACTGATTCGGATCCATCTTCAGTTCGAAAAACGAAGAAAATCGGGTTTCTGGTGTACGGGTCGACCCTTGGGGTCGACCCCTGAAAAACTGGGGTCTGGAAGCTGAATGGGTCGACCCCTGGGGTCGACCTCGGCTGGGCGCATGGTCGACCCTGGGGTCGACCCTGGGGCTGGCTTGGGCTGCCAGGTGATGGGTCGACCCCTGGGGTCGACCCCTGCAAGCCCAGAACCGGCCGGGGCTTCCAGAAAACGCATGAACTCGCCCAAATGGGGTCCAAATGAGTTGAAATCAAAACCACATGCCATAGGAATCTTGCTAGACATATTAGGGTCATAAAAATATAATTTGGAAACACGAATTTCATCAGAATTCACAAGAATCACAACTTATTCTATGAAGAACACAAGGAGACCTAGTTCAGGACATACTTCCACTAAATCGTCGAATTCTCTCGATATACAAAACCAAATTTGGGGATTTTGGTGTCAAAAGAAAGCTAACACGATCATGAATCCAAAAATATATGATATGCTACATGAAGATCAAGTTACATGACTCAAAATAAGCCCGTAATCAAGCTCTGACTTAAGGAACACTATATGAGTCATGTTCTAGACATGTTTTTACAAAAATCGAAATTCACGATGCATGCTCAATGGAATTTGGGGCTTTCTACGTTAAATGAAAGATAATAACATACTGATTACTTCATGTAAGTCAATTAGAGTTTGGTTGTTAGATCCTACCTCAAATCGGAGAGAGAAAACTCAAACCTTAGGATGAAGAACACTTGGACAGCACCTCACAAAAAGCTCGATTTCTCCACGGATACCTAATGAAAATTGGGGCTTTTACCACCAATGGATAGAGCTCGATGAGAGGAACAACTTGCTATACTCATGATCAAAATTTGGTTGAGAAATCCTACCTCAATCGATGCATCAAAGAAGGATGAAGGGAAGCCAACGGCCTGCTGACCCACCTCCACAATTCGAACTAGATCTCTCCAGATCTGAAACTTCAGCGAACCCCACAGTAGCCAAATAAAAGAAGACTCGTAGGGCTTCATTTTGATAGCTCATAGTGCTTTTGGAGCCTTCTGAGTTGGGAGTATTCGCTACTGCAAGCTACGTGTTTAGAAACGGCGCCGAAATCCTTGACTTGACCAAACTATGTCGGCAGCACGTTTTGGGGCTAAATTTACCTCAAATTGATTGAGGGTAAATGTTCCTTACATTGTGGCCTTCCATTTGCCACTGATTTCAGATCATTTGGTTGAGAATTGAGGTCGAATTTCGTGTTTTAATCTAAGGGTTAGGTATGGGTCAAAAGTGTGCACTTTTGGGTTTAAACTCTAAATAGATCTTACCACGGATTTACAATGGCTTAATGCCAGAAGGAAAAGTTGTTATCTACATCGACCTAAATCTATTTACTATTTTTACAGATTTTTCTAAGGTAGTCGGATTTTTACTTATACTATTCCGTAAATAGTTAAATGTTAAGTTCGGAAGACTAAGTTCACTAATTCGGTATAATAAATGATTTTCTTAGGCTTAAATGTAGAAGATAAAGTTGCTAAAAAAAATTAATTCTACAAGATGTGATTTTTGGGGATTTTTAGAAAATAGTTAAAAAATGACTTATTCTATTAATTAATTAATTAATCTAATTAATTTAGATAATTCTCATTAATTCGAATAACTTCAAATAAATTCCGAATAATTACAAATAACTTACTAAATAAATTTCTAAAGAATTTGGGGTCTTACACCCTCCCCTACTTAAAGGAATTTGGTCCTCCAAATTCACTGCACTAAAACTGAGAGTAGAAAAAGATCGCTCACCTAGAATAGATCGGGATACCGCTTTCGCATAGTCTCTTCAGACTCCCATGTAGCTTCTTCGGTCCCACGCCGACTCCACTGAATCTTGACCATCGGTATCGAACGATTCCGGAGTTGCTGTTGCTTCCAGTCTAGAATCTTGACAGTTCTTTCCTCATAGGTCAAATCTTCATTCAGTTCAAAATCCACCTGCTGAATGATATGAGTGGGATCGTACACATATTTCTGCAACATAGACACATGGAAAACGTTGTGTACGCCAGATAATTGCGGTGGTAAAGCCAGTCTGTATGCCACCTCTCCCACTCTATCTAGAATCTCAAATGGACCAATGTACCTCGGACTCAGCTTGCCATGAATGCCAAATCTTCGGATCCCTCTCGTCGGAGAGACCTTTAAGAACACATGCTCGCCAACATGAAATTCCAATGCTCTCCTTCTGTTGTCGGCATAACTCTTCTGTCTTGACTGGGCTACTTGTAACCGGTCTCGGATAACACGGATGTTTTGTGATGATTCCGTAACAAGATCTGGTCCAAGCCACTGTTTCTCACCTACCTCGTCCCAACACAACGGGGAACGACAACTTCTACCATATAGTGCTTCAAAAGGAGCCATCTGAATGCTAGACTGATAGCTGTTATTGTAGGCAAATTCAATTAATGCCAAATGCTCACTCCAATTTCCACCAAAATCAATCATGCAAGCTCGCAACATATCTTCCACTATCTGATTGGTTCTTTCAGTCTGTCCATCTGTCTGTGGATGAAAAGCAGTACTGAAATTCAGACGAGTACCCAAAGACTCTTGCAGTCCCTTCCAGAAATGTGAAGTAAATCTGGGGTCTCGATCAGATACTATATTCACTGGAATACCATGCAATCTCACCACTTCCTTTATATACAAAGCAGCCAATACATCAATCGTCCACTTGGACTTAATTGGTAAGAAATGAGCCGACTTTGTCAATCGATCGACAATCACCCATATCGCATCAAATCCACCACGAGTCCTAGGTAGACCCATAATGAAATCCATGCCAATGCTTTCCCACTTCCATTGGGGTATGTCGAGTGGTTTCAATTTCCCTGCTGGTCGGAAATGTTCGGCCTTAACTTGTTGACATACCAAACATCTGCTCACAAAATCTGCAACTTCTCTTTTCATATTCGGCCACCAAAAGGACCTTTTCAAATCTCGGTACATCTTAGTGCCTCCAGGATGAATGGTATATCTGGATCTATGAGCTTCCTCAAGAATTTTATTCTTTATTGTAGCCTCATCCGGAACACAAGTTCTGCCTTTAAATAATAATCTACCATCATCGGCCAACATGAAGTCAGGTCTGCTGCTCAAGTTTCCCTTGATTTCTACCAACTCGGGATCATTTTCTTGCAAGGACTTGATCTCTATCAACAATTCGGGCTTAAGTTGGATCTGAGCAATCATGACCCGATCATTGTCGATATTAAGATCCAGACTAGATAATTGTTCCAACAACCTCCATTCTTGTAACATGAGACTTGACAATCTAGCTACCGGCTTCCGGCTTAAAGCATCTGCCACAACATTACCTTTGCCAGGATGATACTCAATCGAGAAGTCGAAGTCTTTCAAGTACTCCAACCATCTCCGCTGCCTCATGTTGAGTTCCTTTTGAGAAAATAAATAGTTCAAACTCTTATGATCTGAAAACACTATGAAGGTTTCTCCATACAAGTAATGCCTCCATATCTTCAAAGCAAACACGACTGCAGCAAGTTCCAAATCATGAACAGGATAATTATCTTCGTGCTTCCTCAACTGCCTAGAGGAATAGGCAATCACCTTCCCATGCTGCATGAGTACACAGCCTAAGCCAATACCTGAAGCATCAGTATAAACAACAAATCCTCCTTCACCAGAAGGTAAAGCCAAAACAGGTGCAGTAGTCAAACACTCCTTCAGAGTCTGAAAGCTTCGCTGACAATCATCTGACCAATCAAACTTATTCTCCTTGCGGGTTAATCTTGTCATAGGTACTGCAATCTTGGAGAAATCTTGAATAAATCTTCGGTAATAGCCTGCCAGGCCTAGAAAACTTCTAATTTCAGTTGCACTAGTAGGCTGCTCCCAATTCTTCACTGCCTCAATCTTCGAAGGATCAACTGAAACACCTTCCTTGGTGATAATATGTCCGAGAAAGGACACTTCTTGCAGCCAGAATTCACACTTACTGAACTTAGCATAAAGTTGATGATCTCTCAACAATTGCAATGCCATCCTCAGGTGTTCAGCATGCTCCAATTCACTCTTGGAATAGATCAAGATGTCATCAATAAATACCACGACCCACTGATCAAGATAGGGCCGAAATACATCGTTCATCAACTGCATGAAAGCCGCTGGTGCATTCGTTAGACCAAAAGGCATAACGACAAACTCAAAATGACCATACCTGCTGTGGAAAGCCGTTTTATAAATATCCTCTTCCTTAATCCGCAACTGGTGATATCCAGATCGAAGATCGATCTTAGAAAAATATTGAGCTCCTGCTATCTGGTCAAATAGTTCGTCAATCCTCGGCAAGGGATATTTATTCTTGACAGTCTGCTGGTTCAATTGCCGATAATCAATGCACAGCCTCATCGAACCATCTTTCTTCCTGACAAATAGTACATGGGCTCCCCACGGAGAAGTACTAGGACGAATAAAACCCTTCTCGAGCAATTCCATCAGTTGCTGCTTCAATTCCCGCAGTTCCGCAGGAGACATACGATAAGGAGCCTTGGAAATAGGAGATATGCCAGGAATAAGATCAATAGAAAAGATAACTTCCCGCTCAGGCGGAAGTCCTGGTAGTTCCTCTGGAAAGACATCAGGAAAATCTCGGACAACAGGAATGTCCTTAATCTCCATCTGCTGCTCAGGAGTTGTACAGACAAAGGCTAGAAAAGCCTCACACCCATGCCTCAAAAGCTTATCAGCTCGGAGAGCCGAAATGAGCGGTACGGAGTTATGGTGCTTGACTCCCGTAAAAGATAAACCAGAATGTCCAGTAAAAGTCACTGAGCTAGAACTACAGTGAACATTGGCCTCATACTTGGCCAACCAATCTGCTCCTAGGATTACATCATAATCCTTCATATCCATGCAGACCAAATCTGCTGGAAAGTTCTGTTCACCAATCATAACCTTACTAGAAGGATAGAAATACTGGATTGTTGATCTAGTGCCAATAGGGGTTGAAATCTCTAACGGAGTATTCATCAAAACAGGTTCCACAACTAATGACTTAGCAAATCTCCGTGAAATAAAAGAATGTGTTGCACCAGTATCAAAGAGAGCAAATGCGGGCTTATCGATTATAGTAAGGGTACCTTCGACGAGTCCGCCATCATCAGAAATCCCAGTTTCATCTTCATGTAAAGCTTGAAGCTTGCCTTGTGGTTTCTTGAAGACTAGAAGTTTTACCGGTGTAGCTTGCTCCGATATGAGAGGACAATTGGGGATACGGTGCTCCTTGCTTCCACATCGCAAACAGGCGCCTAGCTTGCGCCAGCACTCCTCTATCTTGTGACCCGGACGATCACAATAGTTGCACACGCCCTTGAATGGAACAATAGGGCCAGGCTTCTTGTCTTCATGCCTCAGCATCTTGCCCTTCCACGATCCGGACCCGCTCCACGAACCAGGTCCACTAATAGGCCTCTTCTTGGTATACCCGGGTTTGACACTCCCGAAACCCGTAGGTAATTCTTTCTTGGTGCCTTTACCACGGATTCTCTCCGTCATCTCAAGAGTATCCTCTAGAACTTGCACATTCCTTACCACCTCAGAATACGTGGAAATCTCCATCGGTGCCAATTGGTTGATATAATGAAGCTTCAATCCATTGAGAAAGCGCTTCACCTTCATCTTCTCGGTGGAAATGAGATGTGTAGCATATCGAGAAAGCCGTGCAAATTGAGCCTCATACCCTGCCACGGACAAACCTCGCTGTTTCAAGGCCGCGAACTCTGCCGCTTTCTTCTCTTGCACTCTATCAGAAAAATACTTGCTGTTGAAGAATTCTTCGAATTCTTCCCACATAACTTGCCGATCACCGAGAGTTGTCTTGATAGAATCCCACCAAGTACGTGCATCATGTTCCAGTTGAAATGTGGACAAAAGGACACGCTCCTAGTTGGTGCATTGCATAACTTCAAAGATTCTCCCCATCTCATCTAGCCAGTGCTCGGCTTGGTCAGGGTCAGTCGAACCAGCGAATCTAGGCGGATTCATTCCGCAGAAGTTCCGGTATAGATCACCGGTGCCATGCTGTGCCGCTCCTGTCTGAGCTACTTGCTGAAGGGCCTGAGTAAGGCCTTGAACCGTACGCTGCAGGTTCCTCCATTCAGTACGATCAGCTGCCATCTACAAGAGAAATATATTACTTAGGTCCAATAAGATAGATAAAGCACGATTAAGGAACGAACTTAACCCAAGTTCTACCCATTCTTACCAGGTCAGGTCTTAAACTTTTACAAGGTTAGGGATCTAGTGCACCTAGACACGACCAAAACTCGGTACCTGGCGGAGGTAATCAGTCCGAAGACCACTCGCGCAAGTGTGCGACCTTTCCGATAGGCGTAGCCTAACGTTCGGACAACACCTTTTGATATACCGGTTATTGGGATGCAATGCAAGAAAACCTAAAACTTAGGAAACCTAGGAATGTGAAACCTAGGCTCTGATACCAACTAAACTGTCACGCCCCGAACAAGGCGGAAATATCGGGACGTACAGTTAGGGACACGCTGGCAAGAGAGAGAGGAAAAACTAAATAATACACAAGTGCTACAAGATGGAAATACTAAATGATCATTAACAAACCACCACTGATACAATAACCTCATGTTCAACTTACTACAACTGGAATAACAAACCACTAAAACTCAATAACATGGCTGAGACTAAAAGCTCTCCAAAACACAACTAAAAGTAAGATATCACACTACTAACACACTAGAACTGATACACTCAAGACATCACTCCTGCCCTTCCCCATCGGTAAGTGCATCACCTGAACAGCCTGAAAAAGGTGGAAAACACAACTATGAGCTGACGCTCAGTAGGAAATAACAGACAGGTATAAGTGATTAACAGTTTAATTACATTTTAAAATGTCATGCTACAAATGATAAAACAATAAAAAGATAATGATGATATCACGAAACAAAATTCAAAGATCTTGCAAGGTCAAGAAATATAATGAATAGAATGGTAAGACAAGAATTTACTACAGGAGATAACGATAAAAAGTTGGCCATATCAAGATAATTCAAGTCATGTCAAGCACGTATGTAATTTCATTTCCACGTCCAAGTAATCAGCAAGTAAAGTAACAACAAGTAGAGTATAGAATAGTGAAGAGTGGAAAGTGAAAAGTAGTAGAAAGTAATATAGAGAGTAGTGGACAGTCCTAGATTTAACACATGTCAAGTACTGGTGCCAAATGCCACACCTAGTCATTCACCTCCCCGGGGGTACACGTAGTGTTCGGGCGCTCTTCCCAGGACTAGACCGAGTCCTTAATTGTTTGCCAAGCATTGATTTCTTTGGATCAAAGATCCCACGAATCTAGACTTCCACAGTTTATGGCCAGAATTCCAAGGTTTAAACTAAGTAGCAATAACAACTTCAAGTAGGAAAGAGATTCATTTCCAAAATTTCAAGGTAAGCATAATCATCAAGGAGATCGAAACCAAGTCACAACAAGAGTAAATCGTGTTGCGCTGCTGTAAAACAGCAGCAATCAAACAAGCTAATCAACATATTAATCCTAATCACCAAGTTAAGATATCATGATTAACCATTATCATTTGTATTAGCCAAAGAGCCAACAAGCTAGAACAAGTTGTCAAGGTAAAGAACAAGCTCTCACAGTGGTGAAATAGAATGCATTATCAGGGGCTTTAATTACACCATTAATCATTAATTAAGTGAGTTTCTATTTAACCAATGTAAGTGTTGTAATGGAGATAGTAAACATCGTGTTTTGTACTATGTTTGCGAGAAAGGACCAATGCAAATTGAAATCAAGGGGGGTACATGAATAGGTCAAAAGTTCTTCAAAAATATAATTTCAATGGGTCTAAGTTAAATGGGTTGATTCCCCACTGATTCGGATCCATCTTCGGTTCGAAAAACGAAGAAAATCGGGTTTCTGGTGTACGGGTCGACCCTTGGGGTCGACCCCTGAAAAACTGGGGTCTGGAAGCTGAATGGGTTGACCCCTGGGGTCGACCCTCGGGCTGGGCCGCATGGGTCGACCCCTGGGGTCGACCCTCGGGCTGGCCTGGGCTGCCAGGTGATGGGTCGACCCCTGGGGTCGACCCCTGCAAGCCCAGAACCGGCCGGGGCATCCGGAAAACGCATGAACTCGCCCAAATGGGGTCCAAATGAGTTGAAATCAAAACCACATGCCATAGGAATCTTGCTAGACATATTAGGGTCATAAAACTACAATTTGGAAACATGAATTTTATCAGAATTCACAAGAATCACAACCTATTCTATGAAGAACACAAGGAGACCTAGTTCAGGACATACTTCCACTAAATCGTCGAATTCTCTCGATATACAAAACCAAATTTGGGGATTTTGGTGTCAAAAGAAAGCTAACACGATCATGAATCCAAACATATATGATATGCTACATGAAGATCAAGTTACATGACTCAAAATAATCTCGTAATCAAGCTCTGACTTAAGGAACACTATATGAATCATGTTCTAGACATGTTTTTATAAAAATCAAAATTCACGATGCATGCTCAATGGAATTTGGGGCTTTCTACGTTAAATGAAAGATAATAACATGCTGATTACTTCATGTAAGTTAATTAGAGTTTGGTTGTTAGATCCTACCTCAAATCGGAGAGAGAAAACTCAAACCCTAGGATGAAGAACACTTGGACAGCACCTCACAAAAAGCTCGATTTCTCCACGGATACCTAATGAAAATTGGGGCTTTTGCCACCAATGGATAGAGCTCGATGAGAGGAACAACTTGCTATACTCATGATCAAAATTTGGTTGAGAAATCCTACCTCAATCGATGGATCAAAGAAGGATGAAGGGAAGCCAACGACCTGCTGACCCACCTCCACAATTCGAACTAGATCTCTCCAGATCTGAAACTTCAGCGAACCCCACAGTAGCCAAATGAAAGAAGACTCGTAGGGCTTCATTTTGATAGCTCATAGAGCTTCTGGAGCCTTCTGAGTTGGGAGTATTCGCTGCTGCAAGCTACGTGTTTAGAAACGGCGCCGAAATCCTTGACTTGACCAAACTATGTCGGCAGCACATTTTGGGGCTAAGTTTACCTCAAATTGATTGAGGATAAATGTTCCTTACATTGTGGCCTTCCATTTGCCACTGATTTCAGATCATTTGGTTGAGAATTGAGGTCGAATTTCGTGTTTTAATCTAAGGGTTAGGTATGGGTCAAAAGTGTGCACTTTTGGGTTTAAACTCTAAATAGATCTTACCACGGATTTACAATGGCTTAATGCCAGAAGGAAAAGTTGTTATCTACATCGACCTAAATCTATTTACTATTTTTATAGATTTTTCTAAGGTAGTCGGATTTTTACTTATACTATTCCGTAAATAGTTAAATGTTAAGTTTGGAAGACTAAGTTCACTAATTCGGCATAATAAATGATTTTCTTAGGCTTAAATGTAGAAGACAAAGTTGCTAAATAAAATTAATTATACAAGATGTGATTTTTGGGGATTTTTAGAAAATAGTTGAAAAATGACTTATTCTATTAATTAATTAATTAATCTAATTAATTTGGATAATTCTTATTAATTCGAATAACTTCAAATAAATTCTGAATAATTACAAATAACTTACTAAATAAATTTCTAAAGAATTTGGGGTCTTACAGAAGTACTCGGTCTGATGAATCCTTTCTTCAAAAGCTCCATCAATTGCTCCTTCAATTCCTTGAGTTCGACGGGGGACATTCTATAAGGTGCCTTAGAAACTGATCCAGCACCAGGGGCAAAGTCGATGGTGAATGCCACTTCTCTTTGTGGGGGTAATCCGGGTAAATCTTTCGTTAACACATCGGGAAACTCCCGAACCACTCGGATGTCTTCTATCTTAGACTCCTTAACTTCTGTGGCGGTCACAAAAGCTATGAAAGTCACACACCCCTTTCTTAAGAGCTTACTAGCTTAGAGGGCCAAAATAAGGGGTGACCTATTTTGACTCCGAGGACTAGTGTAGATGAGTTCTGGGAAGTCCTTAAAAGTTACCTTGCTGTTTCGGTAATCTATAACTGCTTTGTGTGTGGATAGTCAATCAGCTCCTACTATGACATCATACCTGTCCATATCTAGGTATATCAGGTCAGCATGTAGATTTTTACCTTTTACCATAACTTCACAATTTTGATAATGGTGTGAGATCTTGGATTCATTTCCGAGAGGAGTGGAAATAACTAGATCTATCCATTCAGGTTCCGTAGGTAGTGGATCAGCAAATCTTTTAGAAACAAAAGAATGAGTCGCGTCGGTATCAAACAAGACACGAGCAGACATAGAACAAATATTTAATGTACCTTCTACAAGTCCACCTTCACTATTGTCTGCCTCTTGGAGAGCTTGGAGATGGCCTTGCTTCTTTGCCGGGCACTTCTCATCGCTGGCTTGCTCATTAAGTAAAGGACAATCGGGAATCCGGTGATCACGACTCCCGCAACAGAGGCACACTCCCAACCTTCTCCAGCATTCTTCGGGCTTATGGCCGGTCTTGTCGCAGTGCTTGCACACCTCTTTGGAAGGTGTGGTAGTAATAGAGAAGGGCTTGTTATTTTTTCTTAAATTTCTTCTCTTGGGAGGGATCTCCTCCAATGCCTGACCTCTTCTTGTTGAATGTAGGTTTGAGAGTACCGGAGCTTGTAACGTGCTCCTTCTTATCCTTCCCACGGATCCAGTCAGACAGCTCCGTGGCGTCTTCCAATAATTGGGCTCGCCTTATCATCTCCGAATAGACTGGAATGTCCATTGGCGCCAGTTGAGTAATGTCTTGTGGCCTAAGTCTGTTTAGGAATCTCCTAGCCTTCATCTTCTCAGTACACACTAGATGTGGTGCATACCTCGATAGACGGGAGAATTGGGCCTCATACTCGGCAACTGATAAGGTCCTTTGCTTGAGGGTGGCGAATTCCGTGGCCTTCTTTTCTTGAATCTGGTCCGAGAAGTATTTGTTGGTGAAATATTCTACGAACTCGCCCCACGTAACTTGCTCATGGGGAAAGGTAGCTTCTACTGACTCCCACCAAAAGGGAGCGTCCCGCGCGCTCTAGTTGGAAAGTTGCTAATAACACCTTCTCTTCATCCGTGCATTGCATTACACAGAATATCCTTTCGATCTCTTTGATCCCATTCTCGACATCGTCGGGATCAGACAAGTCGGTACTTCGGTGGGTTCATATTGCAAAAACTACGGTGGAGATCTCCCGCCCCACGGTTTGCTCCGCCCTACGCCACTTGTTGTAGCGCCTGGGTAAGACCTTGGACAGTTCGTTGCATATCGCGCCATTGAGCACGTTCGGCGGCGATGATCCTACAAGATTTAAGTAACTGTATTATTATATGATTAACCAAGGGTCTAAGTCCCTAAGTTAACTTAACCCATGGCTTTACCTAATATCACCGGGTAAAAAGGTATAAACCTATCCTTGGACTTGGTTTCCTATGAATTGAATATCCTAGGCTCTGATACCACAAAAAATGTCACGTCCCGAGCGTGGAAGGAACCCGGTACGCGTGACTAGTATGTATCGATCATGTCAATCAGAGCACGAGGTAATTCGACACATAAGACAGAGCACGCAAAAGTAGAGATAATAAACCAAATCCTTTATTCCATTAATAATTTCAACTAGTTCCATACATAACCCTTCAAAGTAAATGACAAACAAGACTCAATAAAGAGAAAAATACAATGATAGACTCAAGAAATAGGAAAAGACACGACTAGGTAGATGCTTCCATGTTTGGGTGGTTCTACTCTTTTCACTCATTTTCATTCCCGTCCGAATGATCCTCGTCATCGGAATTACCTTATAAATTGGGGAAAAACACTAGGTGAGCAAACGCCTAGTAGAAATTATATCTCAAGATCAAGCTTGATTTAAGTAAATTACATGTTACATGAACTATGCAAGTATAGCGATGCATGTACGCAAGATAAAGACGAGAGTAGAGTATCAAGAAATAATATAGATGAACTAGCAAGATTTCAAGATAATCATGTGAAGTATATCAAGATTGTCAAGCATGTAAATATCAAGTCATGTCTTGTGAATTGGCAATTATAATATCAAGCAAGTAACTACCCAATACGGACCACACAAGTCATGTCAAGTCAAGTCAAGTACGAGTCGTGGAATGTAATAATCTAGAAAGTCATGAACTTCGGTGCAATGCCACACCGTGATCAATCAACTCCCATGGGCACAAGTACTTTCGGGTGCTCCTCCCAGGACCAGATCGGGCCCTATATACACAAGCATTGAGTCATGTATATTTTTAGACATCCACTATAATTTTATAGACAGTATAGAGTTCCAAAGGAATAAGCCATGGTAGGGTGATAAGGTAGATTTCACGGAATAAAGGAGTTCAAGGACATAACTTGAACAAGTATGACATACCGATAAAACGCATAAAACTCATGACATATCACGAAACTGGGTAATTGGCGTCCACTAGATAGCTATAAATTACAGAAATAGCGCCCATTGTATGGTCGCTCATTCCTGTGATCAGTACAGGCACGAAAAATTAGCAACACTTCAAGTGGTCGCTCATTCATAATTAGCGTCCAGTCTAAGGTCGATAACATAGTAAACTGCGCCCACTGACTGGCCGCCAATTCCTTTTGGCGCCCAAGTCCTGGTTGCAATTTCCAGACATATAACCAGACTTCACTAAGAGGCTAGAAACAACGCTCTAAGAGGGCTAAAGCATCACGTTTCTTTAGAGTGATGTGACAAGTAAGGGTTCCATGGTTTTTAGGGTAAAACCTGCTCGGTTGTCTTGAGAGAATCCAAGGCTAGCGTAGACTTACAGAGGTCTCAATGAAGAAAGTACCAGTCCGAAGGAAGGAATATCCTGCGGAGGTTCCAATCATCACCAAGAGTTGAGTGTGTAATCGATAGAAACAAAACATAGACTCTATCTACAGATGTGAGATGAGAGTGCCAATAGACCCGCGATATGGGTCAGAAAACCGATAAAATCTGAGAGACGAGAGTTGGCATCCATTCAGACAGGCGCTCAATCAGGATTGTGCGTCCTTGTGAAATGTCGCCTAATCATTATTTTACAAAATTCCAGGAAAATATACTAAGAATTAGCGACACTATGAAGGGGCGCTAATTCTAGAAATTTCCAGAAATCAATATAACTTAATTATAATTGGCGACCGCATGCAACGTCGCTCAATCTTTAATTAGCGTCTATGATCCTGTCGCAGAATCATGATTTTCGTATATTTTCTATTTTTACTAAAGTTTTATAAACAACGCCTCCTCACAGGGGCGCTTATTCATTAATTGGCGATTGTGGGACAGTCGTCCATTCTTTTTCTGCTACGCATCAGGCAGACACGTTCATAGACACAAATCACTATTCATTTGTACATGAATAGTAGCACTTCACTATTTACATGAAATTTCTAGAAACTAAAGACATGGATAGCTAGAGAAAAATATAGGGAATCTAGAAACATGCTCATGCAAGAATTTTAATGCTAGATTTCATAGGTATTAAATTTTAAACATGTTGTATTTATTAATTATGTTTACAGGAAATAACAGCAGGGGTGAGGTCGCTCATTAATGGGCGACCAAACGACCATCGCAATTTCAGAATTTGCGACCTTCTGCGCGGTCGTTCATTAATAGGAGACCTCAGGTTGGTCGCTATTTTGATGCTGACAGAAAACTTTACAAAACTATGTAAAAACTATATGACATAGTCATGGAATCATGGTATACTGCTACATATGTATGCAATGATTTTTTACTATTAATATTGGGCTTATATACTTGAGAAAACCTACCTTTTTTGGGGTTTCGGACGTCGGACAGAGAAGATAATAAAATAAGATAAGCAGCAATAGCTATGGCAGCAACTACAACAACGCTATGGCAGCAACGAACGTAGAAGAAAAAAGAAGCAACCGCTTCCTCTTCACGCACGTCCAGCAGCAAGTACCATGGAAGAAGAAGAAGCCAAGCTCCTTCGTGGTTGCAACGGCAGGAAGAAGAGGAAGTAGAGGAAGATGACAACGTAATCAGGGACTTCCTTAGAACGTGGCAGTAGTCATGCTCCGTTCTAGAGAGATTTAATTTATAGAGTTGAGGTTTAAGCTTCCTAATAGGTTTGGAATTTCCATGTAAAGAATCCTAATGGATCCAAAGTTTCCCACGCTAATCCTTTCTATCCAAATCTACAGCCACTTTTCTGGTTAGACAAAAACCCTAAAGCCTCATGCAAAGGTTCGAACGTGAATAAGCCTTGGGCTTTTGAAATCAACCCACAATATGTATATATATTTATATGCCCTAATCCTCCTTTGACATGAAAAGGTTTATGGGCTTTTGTTTATTAAGGCCCATGTATATATATGGGTTAAGGCCTTCAATTGGGTTGATGTTTGAACTTTATTTTTTTTTCGTTTTAGGCCCTTATCTTATTTATTTGGAAGATTTATTTATTTAGGAAATTTTATTCCTGTAGTTTTATCCGGGTTGCTACATGTTTGTTGCATCACTTCCCAATTAGCACGATTAGTGGCATGTTCCGTAGCCATTGTAAGAGTGAAGTGCCTGAAAGAATAAACAATTAGTTATTTCTTGGGATTTGGGAATTTGTCTTAGATAACTCTTCCTAAATAACTATCTCATCTCGGGGTCTACCTGATCTCTCATGGGTTCAGAAATTTCTTTCCTAGTTCATAGGTGTGGCTTCTTAAACCTTAGACTTAGCCTATGACATGACATTTCCTAGGACTTACTTATGTCTAGGCTCTGATAGCAACTTAACTGTCACATCCCGAGATTATGTACAACGGAAGATGTTCTGGAACGTGAACAGTCGACAGGATAAGGCTCAAACTAGCAATATAATCAGAGCGTAAATCATTCACACGTAAGATGAATGGACATAATGTGAAGTACTCAAAATTTCACTTTATTGTATAATAATCAAAGTTTACAATAGAGACTATGACTTCACTCCTTGACACACTTGACTCAATGAAAAAAAATGAAAAATTCATAATATGACTCAATAAAATAAAAATTACATGATATGACTCTAAACTAATGTAAGGACTCATGACACTCTAAGTCTTCTCTCGAGCCTTTAATCATCACTCTCGGATCCTTCATCGGAATACTCAGAATTCGATCCACTAGAGTTTCCTGGAAAGATTAGAAAAGTAGGGTAATGAGCACACTTGCCCAATACGTATCTTCGTATCAACATGAAGGTAAGTTTAAATAATTAACATTTTAGCTCTAGGATGTAAGATAAATGAAATGTGATAAATCATACAATAATAAGCCAAAGTAACATCGCAAGTATCAAGACATAAAAGATATGAGAGTTCTTGTAGAATGAGAGCAAGATCGAGAATGAATATAACATGAATGTAACTTGGCCTCTCATGAACGAGAATGAACTTTTCATAACCATAAAGGCTCTGCACTAGAAAGTCATGTAACAAGAATGTACTAGCAAGTATGTAAATTCACAAGATTGCCTCATGGTTTTTACCCGTTTATAAAAAAAGTACTCCCGGTGCAATGCGACACTATTGTTCATCATACCCCATGGTTTATAGTATGTTTTCAACTATCTGTCGAGGGGGCTAGTGTCAAGCCCTTGGACACTGTCCGTGCCCGCTCTTGCATCTTCAAGTTATAAATCAAGCTACTTCCACGAGCAATATAAATAATGTAGGTTGATAATAACAAGTTCAAACTATAGTTCATGATAACAACATCAAGGTAAGAATGTACCAATTATGAATATGAGAGTTCCAAGTGTTGTGTCCCTATGGTTTTGATGCTTTCCAACACTATGAGTCATTAATATTCTCATCCCTTGATTGCTGACATTGATTGATATTCTCATGACAAATAAGCCAAATAAGTCATGAGAAATGGCAAAATATGAAGCCCAATGCACGCGCCCAAGTCACCTCAGAAAATTCCTCAATGATAATTTTTACATTGGTGGTGTCGACCTCACAGCCCAGAAGTGTCGACCTCACCAGCTCAAGCGCCATCAGTCCAACGAAGGTCAAAGGGTGGTGTCGACCTGCCTGTTTCAGGAGGTCGACCTGTGGGCCTTCTAGAGAGCGTTATAAACTCATTTTCGCTTAGCAGTGTCGACCTGCCTGTTTCAGGAGGTCGACCTATGGGCTTTCCAGAGAGCGTTATAACCACCCCTTCATCAAGACAAGTCAACCTCACCACCTGTACAGGTCAACACCATAGTTACTTCCGCAGAATTGTAAGCCAATTTTCTGTCAAATCAAAGGGCAATCCAGAGAGTGAAAAGTCATACGTAAATCCCCAAAATCATAGATTTCCAAGTCTGGAGGAAGGTTCCAAGTCAGTCACATGTCCTAGTCATCATGACCACATCTAAAAACACCTTTTGGAGGTTACTGTGACAGGGTTCAAATCTGGGAAAAGTCTGCTACCTTTTTGCATCCAACCAATGGGATATGACCCTAGAAAGGTACACCAAGCATAGAAGTGACCTGAGCCAATAAAGAAGCAGTCCACAGGATGCTGTCCACAAAGATCATTAAATGCTCAGATTTGGAATAGAAGGAAAGTATTATTGTATATTTCCTTTGAACCAATCAAAAGAAAGCAGGTGTGAAGACACCTTTTCCACTCAAGCTGAACCAATTAGTGGATAGTTTTTTTGGTGGGAAAATTTCCTCTCTTGAGGAGCCAAGAAAGGACACACACCTCCATATATTGGATGTGATGCAACCAGAAGTAGATGATGATGCTGCTAGTGCTGTCGGCGCCCCTTGGAGAAGAGAATGACAATGCAAGAAGACAGCTGCGTCCAAAACTGAAAGAGAAGAAGAAGAAGAAGGAGAAGAAGGTGAAGAGCTCAAGGCCATTTGTGAAGATCTGAAGCAAACTCACGAGCTCCTCTTCTACTTGCTCATTGCATTACAAAGATAAAGTTACCATCATAGAAGTAACAAACCTCCTCGCAGAAAATCAAGCTCTCCATATTTCAGACAAGGAGTTTTGCATTTTGCATTGAGGTTCACTCTTCCGGTCTGAGCTTTTCATCATCCTCTTTCTTTTGTTTGATCTTATTTAATGAAACCTTGAATCGTCCCTACCGGTGACAGTAGGAAGACAGATCAAGTTTGTGTGCTTGAATATGTGGTATGGCCGGTGTGCCATCAAGCTGTGTATCAGTGATTCCTTGAGAGAGGATAGTCTCTCTACAAGCTGTAAGGTACCGGGTTGTTAAGCTGTGCATTCAGCGGATTGTGCAGTTGCACTAGGGAATCCTCACTTGGTTTAAGTGAGGGGTGGACGTAGGACTTTGGAGAGAGTCCGAACCACCTTAAAAATCCTTGTTCATGTGGATTGCATGTGTGATTGCTCTTTGCTATATGCTTGTCTAGGTAGGTATCTATCTACTCTCTTGCATTGTTCGTGTGAATTACCTGCATCTTATAGTAGTTATCTTTATTCCGCTGCGGTTAGTTTTAGTTCTCAAAAAAGAGGGCCAGATCTCTTCACCCCTCTCCTCTAGATCAGCCATTCCCACACAACATGTGGTATCAGAGCTAATCTCTCATGATGGGGTCCAACGACCTTGAGAGAAATGGTGGAATGGCATCCAAGGGTCTCATGCCCGAAGGACATTCTGTCAATAGACCACCCTTCTTCACTGGAACTACCTACTCATATTGAAAAAAATCGTATGCAAGTGTTCGTCCGCACTCAAGACTATGAGCTTTGGAGAGTTATTAGCAAAGGTCCCTATGAGCTTCTAGAAGATGAGGATACTTGGACAAAGGAGCGGATAAGGAGATCTACAGTCAGCTAGAGTGCAAAGCACATAATGCAGTGCTCTCTCCATCCTATGGAGTTCTCGAGAGTATCAACATGTGCTACAGCCAAAGAGATGTGAGACCGCTTAGAGGTAATATACGAAGGCACATCTCAGGTACGTGAGACTAAAGCCAACATGTTGATCTCAGAGTATGAAATGTTTAAAATGAATCCAGATGAATCCATTTTAGATATGTACGCTCGTTTGACTCAGCTCACTGACATTCTAATTGGCTTAGGAAAGAATTATTCTGAGCAGAAATTTGTAAGGAAGATTCTTCGATCACTTACACCAGCTTGGCATACTAAAGCCACTGTGGTTGAAGAATCTAGAGATTTATCAACCACCATGGTAAAAGAACTCATAGGATCTCTCATGACCTATGAGATAAATCTCAAAAATAAGGAAGTAGAGGTAAGCAAGAAAAGGCCTCTAGCACTGAAAGTTGGACCAAGTAATCGAGGAATATCCGAGGAAGGTGAGTCATCCACTAGCAATGAAGATGAGGATGAAGTAGCTATGCTCACTTGAAAATTTAGAAAATTCTTGAGAAAAGAATGTAAAGGCCTCAAAAAGGGGAGGCCCCAGGTAAGAAAATCATTCAGATCAAAATATGATAATGTAAAGAAATCTAATAAGATTGTATGCAATTCTTGCAGGAAGCCTGGGCATGTGAAATCTGAATGCCCCGAAGAAGTGAAGAAATCATCACCCAAGTGGAAAGGAAATAAGAACATGGCTATGGTATCTACTTGGAGTGATGAAGAAGAAGATGATGATGAAACAAGCTCCACGGAAGAAGAAAAGGTAATTTTTTGTCTCATGGCTAGGGGAGATGAAGAATCAAAGGTACAATCTCCCTTTGATCATTTTTCAACTAGTGACTGGAAAGAAGCTTACTCTGAGTTGATGGATAAATATGATATGTACAAAAAGGAGAATAAAGCTTTAAAAAGGGAAATCAATAATGTTGTGCATGATCATCCTTTAAGTGAAACAAATGCTGCGTTGGAATCTAAAATTCTAGATCTGAAGAAATTAGTTGAAAATCTATAATATGGAAGGAGCGAATTGAAAGATCTAGAAATTGAAAATGAGAGCTTAAGAGATGAGATTGATGATGCAAAATCAAATAAGAAAAAACTTCAAAGTGACATCAAAATAACAAATGAAAAATATGAAGCCGTCAAGGAAGTCAACACCAAACTGCAAGAAAATGTTGAAAAGCTCCAAAAGGAACTGAAGGATAAACAAAGTCAACTGAAGAAGTTTGTGGATGGAAAAGAGAACCTAGATGTCTTTCTAGGAACAAAAATGAACTTTAATAAAGAAGGGCTGGGATACAATCCCACAAAAAAGAAGGAGATTGGCATGAAAACTATAACCTTTGTTTCATCTTCAGATACATCTACCTCAACCTCAAAACCTATCCAAAGTCAAGAAAAATCAAACAGTAAAGGAAAAGAAAAAATGGAAGAACCCCTAAAGAAACAACATGGAATCCCTAACAAGAATGCTCAAAAATTTTAGAAGGGTCGACACTCTCCTTAGCCCAAGTTTGCACATAGTCAGAGTAGAAAAGGTCTGAAAGATAGCACAGGTCGACACCATCCTCAGCCAAGGTCAACACCTTCCTGGTCATCACCTAGTCAGGCCGCTAGGAATGCCCCAACAGGTCGACACTCAAGTCACAAGAGGTCGACACTCCCACCAAACAAAAACCCTTATAAATGGGAAGAACAGGAGTGATGGGAATCAACACCGGGCACTAACATTTTAGTTTGCATTTGTGTCCTTTTATTTGTATTTATATCCTTGGGAAAACATGTTTACAATTGTAAGACTTTATAAGCCAAAATTTGAGTCTTTAGGTTTTAGTGGATTTATGTGCAAAAGTCCAGTAGGTCTAGCAAGGGGCCCCCACCTTCTTCCCCATTCGTCCACCTAGGCTCTAGGGCCCATGTGGGGCTGGTCAAATGTCCAAGGTGGACTTCTAGGAAACTTGACCATTCAAGGGGACAAAGGGAGAAAAAAGTCCATATTCTCTCCCCTTTCTTGGTCCAAGGTAGGCAACCTACCAAACTTGGACTTTCTTCCTTTGAAAATTCAAAGGAAGGAAGCTTCTTTGTCCCCCCCTTGGTCCCTCCCCTCTCTCCCACGAAATTCTCACCCCCCACCCCTTGCCATTCTCTATATAAGAAGATGTATAGTGTCATCTGTAAATTTAATGAAGTATTAATGAAGGAAAAATTCTCATTTGTGCCCAATAGCCCAAGGGCGCCCCTCTCTTCCCCCCTTAGAGCTGTGATAACTTTGATTCAGAGGTGTGAAGCCTCTCCTCCACCACCTCTCTGAGTGCGACGCTCAGCACCGCCGCCGCCGCCGCCATCGAGCCGCCACCGCACCGCCACCGCCAACCCGTCGGAGATCTGTCTACATCAGGACAGAGGTCTAGTGTTCGAATTTTAGCTCCCAAACCTTAGATCTGACAAAGTTGAGATTTTGAGGGTAGGTTCCCCATATCAATCCCCATCTCTAGAAAAATTTCTCTGAATTTAAGCCTTCATTTCATTTTCCTTTCCATTTAAGTTTCTAGACCCATACAAATCTGTCCCTATGCAGATCTTGTCACAGCAACCTTGTTCTTCCATTGTTTGACCCCCTTCCCCTTTTCTGATTGAGTCCAAATTTGGACTGGGTGTTCAGCCCACCAAATCTCACCTCCACAAATATTTCCTCGATTTTAGGAGTTCTTTTTCCCATCTGAAAAATTAAAACTCAGGCCAAAATCTGTTCTGTCCTGTGCAGTCCAGATCCGACCCATGACCACCAAAAAATCCATTTCCCCTGTCAAACCACCTATAGAAACTCCATAAAACATATTGGCATCTTCTTTACTTCTCCCTCTAGAACTTTCATCAAGGGCCCAACTTCCATATCCGAAGTTTTCCCTTCAGTCAACCATTGTTCTCAGGAAAATAGAAATATGTCCTTCCAAATCTTGTCCTATGAACCAGCTGGTTGTAAATTCGACCAAGGCCACTATAGGGATAGATAAAATTCTTTCTCTAGATATAGGTCGTATCCCCTTGAGATAGCTTTCCAACGACGCCAGTCTTGCATCAATCAGAGGTCGGGGCTGATCGCAGCAGCCGTTCTCGCCGAGTCGCGCACTATAGAACAGAAGTACCAGCCCGTGGACAACAAGCCACACCGACCGCCCGGCCGGCCGACTCGTCTTCCACAAGGTGAACCAGCACGTCGCCTTCCCATAGAACGTCCCTCCAGGAGCCACCATTGTAGCAGTATCATTCTCGACCCACTCGGCCCACCCGCCAGCACGTAGGCCTCACAACCCGCAACACGCGTCATCCGGACGGCACCGACGAAGCTATCCAAGTTGCTGCTCGTCAACCCAAGATCGGTCCTCCTAGGCCCACATTGTAGCCCTTTACCTCCCTGGGTGGAGTGGGCAGTAAATTCATTTGCTGTAATTATTGCAATATTTTTCCAGGGAGTTATCGTACTTGGCCGGGGTCATCTTCCCCACGCCCGGCGCGTGGAGGTATCATGTCCACTCCCCATCTCGGCATTTACTTTACTCGTATTTATTTGTATATGCCGCTGCGAGTGATAGGATTATTAGCCCGATATATTGTTATCACCGCTGCGAGAGAGTGAGTGTGACCCATCCCGTGACTCAATCCGAGTACACGCGGAAGAGCCGAATACCCGAGACTCACTGTCGGTTCCTCAACCGCGCACGATCCCGCGTTTCCATCGCTTAGGGAAGAGTTGCGAGCTAGAGTCCTAGGTTCGCGTGTCTGTCCCGCATCAAATTGGTATCAGAGCGGAAGGTTGAGTCTAGGGTAGTTTTGGTTAAAAACAAAAAAATAAAAAAAGTGTCTAAGTCTAAGTGTCGCATTTGCATACCTTTATTCGGTATATCAAAAGGTGTTGCCCGAACGTTAGGTTACGCCTATCGGGAAGGTCGCACATTTGCGAGAGAGGATCTTCGGATCTCGTAACTCCACCAAGTACAATCTATTGGTTGAGTCTAGGTTCATAGTCGAGTCGGTATTCCAACTTGCATTGTCATTTTAGAGTCATGTCTAGTGTCTTGTCCAAGTGTCTTCATGTCCGTCCTATAGTTCCCCAGTCTCCCATGGAGTCCCAATCGCCCAGGCGATATCACTGGCTGCATGACATCCATGGGCTTGGAAACCATCCCATCCACTTCCATAGGCCCGAAGCCTCAGACTTTCATGGCTCCAAGGTCCCGAGTGACTACCTAAAGTGGGAAGCCGCCATGGACAAGCATTTTGAGTGTTACACTATGTCTGATGCCATGCAAGTCAACTTTGCCCAAAAGAGGCTTGTCCACGAGGCCGCCTAGAAATGGGAGAGCATTGACCATATGAGGGAGGTTCGGAGGCAATGGCCTGTCGAGTCATGGCTGGAGATGAAGGATGAGCTTAAAAAGATCTACTTGCCCCGCACAGTCGCCTCTAACCAGCATCACCTAGGCACCCCCAACTGACCCCACCCAATCACCTCCAACCAAGTGGGGCATAGTCGGAGAAGAGCCCTACACATAGATGAGCCTAGACCCAAGCCTAGGCCAGTTGATTACGGGTGAGTCCACCACGATACCCCTACTCCAACCCGCACCGTTGCCGAACTCGTGCAAATGATTTCGGATCGGGTGGATAGGAGGTGTGCTTATATTGAGTCATTAGCCTCCCCTTGCCCACCTCCGAGACAGGAGGTAGCCATACCTGAGCCTAGGGAGGTCATAGCCGATAGCCCCAGCCCGGCCCCACCTACAGGGTCCCAAAGGCCTCTTCCCCTCCGGGAGGACAGTCCTTCCCCAACCATGAGAGCTCCGGAGCCACCTCATTTGGAGCCACCTCAGCCGGAGTCACCCGTGTTTCTAACGGGGATGCTTTTCATCGCCGAGCCACTACTTAGTTGGCTCAAGATAGGCTTGGTCCATAGAGCATCATGCTATCCATCCATGGACCCCACACCACCTTTAGTGCCAATCAACTCATTTCACACCACTTTCTGGTCTAGTCACTATGTGGATACATTGGAAGACCTTCTTAAAGGATTAGACTGGCAGTTGACGTTGACGCACTTGTTGGCCCCAGGCTTTGACCGACCCACAGGTCATAGCTTCACCCATCCCGCTTTGGGGTCCATTACCTCCGTGTGCACCGTGGGTCATGTCACCACGGAGGTTCTTCTATTCTTCCCCTTGCCGGCCGAGCCCGACTTCATTCCCTTTTTCCCAAGGGAGGAACCATATTTTCTTTATGAGACCACCGTCCCATCCCCCTTAATGGATGAAGGTGACCATCTACACCTTCACGAATTCCAAGCATGGGACCGTGACATGTGGGAACCCAATTCGAGGGGTCATAGTTTCTTTGATCCCTTCAACCCCTTCCCGAGTGAACCCCTTGACCCACCATATCTACTCCCCTTTTCCATGGGAGTCTACTACCACACCCCTTCCCCACGGGCCAATCCACTTATACTCAGCCAGGGGCCCGATCCATTGCCATCTTATAGGGGTAAAGAAGAAGGTGCATTCGACACTCCTAGCCCTCCCAAACCTCCCAAATCCAAAGGGCCGTCCGTGCATGAGTGGATCACTTTAGGATGTCTAGGAGTCCCCCATTCCGTCAACCATCGATTGCATCTAGTGTATGCATGGCACACATTCGGATGTCCTGGTCCACCATTGCATATGTATGAGTCGGACTAACAATAGGTTTGTCTAAGGTCTTGTGTGAGTCCGTGTTTTTCTTTTTTGTTGAGTGCATAGGGAGTCTGCATGCATCAAGTCGAGTCAGTCTCATGTCAGCTCGCGATGTTAGTCCCTTTCGAGTGCGAGGCAAGTCGGATCCAATGCGTACGTTGTAAACTTGCCGAAATTTGGGATCGGCTCTACCTCAACATGTCGGATCTAGTTACATAAAGGGACCCAGCGGTGATTCCTAGTGAGTCATTGAGCCGTCACCTTCATTTGAGAGTGACCCTATCCCGGTGTGTCCACCTCGAGCCTCATTCCCCATCAGCGTGAGCATATCGAATCTATACGGGATGAGTAGGTGTCGATTACTTGGAGTGGAGCGTACTCCGCGCTTCCAGGTTCGGTGACAGATCCGCAGGAGCTACTTGAGCAGCCGCACCCCTTACTCGACGGGATTGAGTTCTTCCCACCCAGGGAGAATTGATGGGAAGCAACACCGGACACTAAAATTTTAGTTTACATTTGTGTCCTTTTATTTATATTTATATCCTTGGGAAAACATGTTTGCAATTGTAAGGCTTTATAAGCCAAAATGTGAGTCTTTAGATTTTAGTGGGTTTATGTGCAAAAGTCCAATAGGTCCAGCAAGGGCCCCCCACCTTCTTCCCCATTGGTCCACCTAGGCTTTAGGGCCCATGTGGGGATGGTCAAATGTCCAAGGTGGGCTTCTAGAAAGCTTGACCATTCAAGGGGACAAAGGGAGGAAAAAGTCCATATTCTCTCCCCTTTCTTGGTCCAAGGTAGGCAACCTACCAAACATGGACTTCCTTCCTTTGAAAATTTAAAGGAAGGAAGCTTCTTTGTCCCCCCCCCTTGGTCCCTCCCCTCTCTCCCATGAAATTCCTACCCCCCACCCCTTGCCATGCTCTATATAAGAAGATGTATAGTGTCATCTGTAAATTTAATGAAGCATTAATGAAGGAAAAATTATCATTTGTGCTCAATAGCCCAAGGGCGCCCCTCTCTTCCCCCCCTAGAGTTGTGAAAGCTCTGATTCAGAGATGTGAAGCCTCTCCTCCACCACCTCTCTGAGTGCGATGCTCAGCACCGCCGCCGCCGCCGCCATCGAGTCGCCACCACACCGCCACCGCCAACCCGCCGGAGATCTGTCTACATCAGGACAGAGGTCTGGTGTTCGAATTTTAGCTCCCTAACCTCAGATCTGATGAAGTTGTGATTTTGAGGGTAGGTTCCCCATATCAATCCCCATCTCCAGAAAATTTCCTCCGAATTTAAGCCTTCATTTCATTTTCTTTTCCATTTAAGTTTCTAGACCCATACAGATCTGTCCTAGTGCAGATCTTGTCACAACAACCTTGTTCTTCCATTGCTTGACCCCCTTCCCATTTTCTGATTGAGTCCAAATTTGGATTGGGTGTTCAGCCCACCAAATCTCACCTCCACAAATTTTCCCTCGATTTTAGGAGTTCTTTTTCCCCTCTGAAAAATTAAAACTCAGGCCAAAATCTATTCTATCTTGTGCAGTCCAGATCCGACCCCTGACCACCAAAAAATCCATCTCCCCTATCAACCCACCTCTAGAAAATCCATAAGAAATAATGGTGTCTTCCTTACTTCCCCCTCTTGAACTTTCATCAAGGGCCCAACTTCCAGATCCGAAGATTTCCCTTCGGTCAACCCTTCTTCTCAGGAAAATTCAAATCGATCCTGCCAGATCTGGTCCTTTGAACCAGCAAGTTGTAAATTCGACCAAGGCCACTATAGAGACAGACAAAATTCTTTCTCTAGCCATAGGTCATATCGCTCTGAGATAGCTTTCCAATGACGCCAGTCTCGCGTCAATCAGAGGTCGGGGCTGATCGTAGCAGCCGTTCTCGCCAGGTCGCGCACTACTATTCAGAAGTACCAGCCCGTGGACAGCAAGCCGCACTGACCGCCCGGCCGACCGACTCACCTTCCACAAGGAGAACCAGCACATCGCCTTCCCAGGGAACGTCCCTCCAGGAGCCAACGTCGTAGCAGTACCATTTCCGGCCCGCTCGGCCCACCAGCCAGCACGTGGGCCCCACAACCTGTAGCACGCGTCATCCGGATGGTACCGACGGAGCTGTCGAAGTTGCTGCCCGTCAACCCAAGATCGGTCCTCCCGGGCCCACATTGTAGCCCTTTACCTCCCTGCGTGGAGTGGGTAGTAAATTCATTTGCTGTAATTATTGTAATATTTTTACCAGGAGTTACCGTACTTGGCCGGGGTCGTCTTCCCCACATCCGGAGCGTAGAGGTATCGTGTCCACTCCCCATCTCGGTATTTGCTTTACTCGTATTTATTTGTATATGCCGCTACGAGTGATAGTATTATTAGTCCGATATATTATTATCACTGCTGCGAGAGAGTGAGTGTGACCTGTCCCGTGACTCAATCCGAGTACACGTGGAAGAGCCGAATACCCAAGACTCACTGTCGGTTCCTCAACCGCACACGATCCCGCGTTTCCCTCGCTTAGGGACGAGTTGTGAGCTAGAGTCCCAGGTTCGTGTGTCCGTCCCGCATCAAGGAGAGAGGTCGACACCTAAGTCAAAGGAGGTTGACACTACAGCCAAATAGAAACAATTATAAATGGGCTGAACAGGGGACAGGTCGACACCCACACTCTCACAGGTCGACACCATCATACTATTGGGGCAATCATGATTCATACACACACAGACCTGGTCATAATTATTTTTCTATGAGATGCAACTCCTTTTATCAATCAAGAACAAGCTATTGGAACCAAAATCAACCATTTTCCAACTTCCACCATAAATCAAAGGCTAAAAGCATTCCGAAACAAAGTGCCAATGTGAAAATGGAAAACGTGAACCGGAATTCTCTATCAAGCAAGGAAACCAAGTATGAGAATAAAATTTGGATTTCTCAATCTATGGTATCATGCCTTGCTGAGATGAATGGTTTGTTGGGACCCAATCATGCATGGGTTCCAAAGATTGTTGGTTGATTTGCCTTGCAGGAATGTCTTGCAGCCATACACAACATGTGGTACCTAGATAGCGGTTGTTCAAGACATATGACGGGGGACAGAAGAAAATTCTATCTTCTGGTGGAAAAAGAAGCTGGGCATGTCACCTTTGGAGGGAACAATAAAGGAAAAATCATTCGCTCATGTAAAGTAGGTAAGAATCCCTCCAACTCAATTGAGAATGTTTTATTGGTTGATGGTTTAGAATATAATCTTTTGAGTATAAGTCAATTGTGTGATAAAGGACATAGAGCAGTGTTTGACTCTCATGGATGTAATATTCTGGAACCAAAATCTAATAAAATCAAGTTTTTCGGTAAAAGAGTCAACAATGTATAGATGATTGACTTAGATGATCTAACTCATTTGAATCTCTGTCTTGCTGCACCAAAATCTGAACTTGCATGGTTATGGCATCGTAGACTAGGACATGTTAGCTACAATGTCTTGCATAAACTTATGAAACATTCAATGGTGAAAGGGCTGCTTGAGCTCTCCTTCAAACAAGATAATAAAATTTGTGATGCATGCACCTTAGGGAAACAAACAAGAAAATCATTCAAAACTAGAACTGAAGATTTATCATCTAAACCACTTGAACTAATACACATGGACTTGTTTGGGCCAATAAGAACGGCCAACTTAAGTGGTAGAAGGTATGGCTATGTCCTAGTGGATGATTTTTCAAGGTTCACATGAGTATTCTATCTTGTACACAAGAATGATGCTTTTGGTGAGTTTTAGCCACTCTACAAGAAGATAAAGCAAGATGGTGAGTTCAAAATTTTTAACATTCAATCAGATCATGGTGGTGAATTCGACAATATTGAATTCTATAATTTTTTGCAGGACTGAAGGAATATCTCATAGGTTTTCATCACCAAGGACCCCTGAACAAAACGAGGTAGTTGAGAGGAGAAACTGAACACTCATAGAGATGGCTAGAATGATGATTGCTGAACGACAACTCCTAAGGAGACTTTGGGCCGAAGCGGTAAATACAGCATGTTACATCATCAACTGCTCCATGGTAAGGCCATTCACCCAAAAGACTCCTTATGAGTTGCTCAAAGGTAAAAAGCCTTCTCTCTTACACATAAGAGTGTTCGGATCTAAATGTTTCATTCATAACAATGATAAAAGAGAATTGGATAAGTTCGAGCCCAAGAGCGATGAAAGTATATTTCTTGATTATTCTGAATGATCTAGGGCTTATAGAATTTACAATATCAAGAGTCAAGTTGTGGAAGAATCACCCCATGTTACTTTTGATGAATTCAATGATGAATCTAATAATGACAAGCCTGGCAGGGAAGATGACAACGGGGAGTTCCTAAAATCAAAGGAAGAACATGATCCTCCACAAGATGAGATAAGAAAAAATGATGACTTGGGAGAAATAAGCAATTCAAGGGATCCGACTGTTGGTGAAGGTAATGACATCATTGATGTTAGAATTCTTAAAGATCATCCCTTGGATAATATAATTGGGAACTTAAATGAACTACCTAGAACCAGGTCACATTTTAGAATAGTTGAAGAATTGGACCAAATTTCTCTTGTCTCACAAATTGAACCAAAAAATGTTGAAGAAGCTTTGAAAGATGAAAACTGGATAAATTCCATGCAAGACGAATTAAACCAGTTTGAAAAAAATAATGTTTGGCACCTTGTTCCTAGACCCTCATCAAAATCTATCATAGGTACCAAATGGGTCTTAGAAACAAGCTTAGTGAAGATGGTAAGATAATAAGAAATAAGGCTAGATTGGTGGTTCAGGGCTACAACCAGGAATTTAGAGTAGATTTTGAAGAGTATTTTACCCCAGTGGCTCGACTAGAAGCCATTAGGATGCTGCTTGCATTTGCATGTTCACACAAAATAAAATTACATCAAATGGATGTTAAAAGTGAATTCTTAAATGGACTAATCAAAGAAGAAGTTTATATAGAGCAGCCACCCGGCTTTGAAAGTTTTGATCATGAAGATTATGTGTACAGGCTGGACAGGGCTCTCTATGGCTTAAAGTAAGCACCTAGAGCTTGGTATGAAATGTTAAGCTCTTTCCTCACCAAAAATAAATATACAAGAGATAAAGTAGATCAAACACTTTTCACCAAAAAATAAGGTAAGAACATCTTGATTGTTCAAATCTATGTTGATGATATCGTGTTTGGATTTACAAAACCTGAAATATGTGAGGAATTTGCTAACCTTATGACTAGTGAGTTTGAGATGAGTTTAATGGGTGAACTTCAATTTTTTCTGGGCTTACAGGTCAATCAAGGTGCAGATGGGTGCTTTATAAGCTAAGCCAAATACATTAAGGAGCTGCTAAAAAGATTTGATATGAAAAATTGAAAGTACATTGCAACTCCAATGGGGACCAACACATCACTAGATGCGGATGAGAAAGGTAATTTTGTGGATACAAAAACATATAGAGGTATAATTGGTTCATTGCTTTATTTGACTGCATCTAGACCAGACACCAGTTTAGTGTATGCCTCTGTGCTAGATTTCAAGCTAGTCCTAGAGAATCCCACTTGATTGTCGTCAAGCGTATCCTTAGATATCTTGCTGGGACTCAAGACTTGGGGTTGTGGTATCCGTCATCTTGTGATCTTTCTCTTCTTTCTTATTCAGATGCGGACTACACTGGATGTAAGCTGGATCGCAAGAGCACGTTGCCAGTTTCTGGGCGGGTGTTTAGTCTCTTGGGCCTCCAAGAAATAACACTCGATTGCCCTCTCAACTGCAGAGGCAGAATATGTTGCTGCGGGGAGTTGTGGCACCCAAGTGTTGTGGATTAAACACTAACTCCAAGACTACTTAGTGGATCTTGGTTGTGTCTCGATTCTGTATGATAACAGTAGTGCAATCAATCTTGTAAAATCCAGTCCAGCACTCTTGGACTAAGCACATTGAAATTAGGCATCACTTCATTAGAGATGAGGTCCTTAAGAAAAATTTTGAACTGCATTTTGTTAATACATTGAACCAAGTTGCTGACATATTTACCAAGCCCTTGTGTAATGACAGGTTTTCAACACTTAGAAGGGAGCTTGGTCTATGTAGACCTCAATTGAATAAGAATTGAATTGGTGGACATCCTTATTTCACCTTGGTTGCTTGTTGATTGTGCTGAACTGCAATAAAAAGGTTGTACAGAAAATCTGATGCATATACTTTTCATATCAATACATGTCTTTATGCATTGGCATGCACGGTTTGATAGGTCTATGATCATGATGCATTGCATTGGTTGCTGCATTGTTTTTGCTTGACCATGGTATATAAAATGGTGATTTGTGAAAAGGTAGGTTATGCTTGCCTGAAAGCATTCACCATGTATGAGGATACACCTCCGTCAAGTACCATGAGTCGATACTGCATTTGGGCCATATAGTAAGGGGGAGCAACTTCTTTGAACCGTTCTTGCATACATGTTATCTTCATTTTGTCAACTTTAATAAGTGTATAACCATTGGCATGAACTTCCATATCATGTTTTGATATCTTGCTGATGATCAGGTCGACCCCAGCACCACTCAGGTCGACCTCTCGGTGGCACTCAGGTCGACCTTAGACCTATTCAAGTCGACCTCGCAGGTCTCTTCCGCTTGAACTCTGCCCTCTGTCTAAGCTCATTGCATATCCTATGGGGAAGTGTTCAGTGCTCATTCTCTTCACTTGATAATCATGCTTATCTGAAAATTCAATGGGTCATTTCTTGCTATTGCTAATGGCTATTCTGATCACCTTCTTGAAAAATCTGAAATTCAGTAGCTTCCAATCTGGGTACCATGATCATAAAGCTGAGTGAAATTTAAAGTAAAAATCTTCTATTATATGACCTTGTGCTTGTCCATACTATAAAAATGGTCCAGAATGATTTCATTGACCCTTGATACGAGTGCTTTGAAATCATATGTGCTCATATTTTTAATAGACCTTAACCAATGTTTACATGTTGTGCCCTGAATGATGCTTCCCAAAATCAGAAAATTTCTATTTCAAGGCAACCTTGGTTGAGATACTGATGCTTAGTATTGTTTTTAAACATCCTGAATAATTGGAATTCTTAAATGCTAATTTTTGTCAGAGCAATGACATTGGTTCACTAAGAAACCATATCCCTTGTCCAAGAAGATAAGTGGGCTGTATCATGAGGTGCCTTTGTTAACTCTGCAGTAAGTTGAAGAAATCTAAGGCAGAGCAATGGCACAGTTGCTGGGAAATATGTCCCCTCATTAATGAAATGAGGTTAGATATGTCATGAGGTGACAATGCTATCTCTGTTCAATATGAGGCATGACAGTCAGTCACACCGGGTACCTAAGGATATTGGCATCTAAACAACGTGTATTCTCAAGGGTACAAGGCATGCACTGGACTTAATTGCTCGTAAAATTTATCTTGTGCTCAAAGAAAAATATGAGCTTGATAGCAAAACATAAAAGAAAAAGTGCTGAAATTCTAAGAATTCCATAAGAAAGTCAGGCTTGTTTAACCTCAATACTAGCTTGTGTAATTCCCAAAGGAGTCATCGAATCTGAATGTGTAAGACAAAGGAAGGTTAAAAATGATTTTGACATGTAATTCTGGTTCATTTCTATTAAAATATGAATATAGATGTTTTTGAAATTCTATTGATAAACTAAGATTTCATTAGATTTGAACCATGCAACTTCAATGAGGACATGTTCTAAGTTCTGTATAATGGTCAACTCTGAACTATTGTTATTCTTTGGATTATGAGATTACTATCAGACTGTGATTACTTCTCTCATGGGTTGTATTTCTCCAAAATACCTCATTCTCATATCTTCTTTATCAACTTCTCCTATCTATTGTCTCCTTTCTCTCCACCACTTTTATTGCCTTTTTTTCTGATGTCAAAAGGGGAGAGATACTTGAGTCATTTATTAAGGGGGAGAGTATTTCTTATGTCATTGAAATGGGAAGAGTAGAAAGAGCAGATCTGTTTTCACTTAAGGAGAAAAAGTTCATGTTGTGTCACGAAAATGCTTGATTCGGGTCACATTACCAATAATGACTCAAAGTGTTGCCATCATCAAAAAGGGGGAGAATGTTGTGTCCCTATGATTTTGATACTTTCCGACACTATGAGTCATTAATATTCTCATCCCTTGATTGCTCACATTGATTGATATTCTCATGACAGATAAGCCAAATAAGTCATAAGAGATGGCAAAATATGAAGCCCAATGCACGCGCCCAAGTCACCTCAGAAAATCCCTCAAAGATAGTTTTTACACTAGTGGTGTCGACCTCACAGCCCAGAAGTGTCGACCTCACTAGCTCAAGTGCCATCAGTCCAACGAAGGTCAAAGGGTGGTGTCGACCTGCCTATTTCAGGAGGTCGACCTGTGAGCCTTCTAGAGAGCGTTATAAACGCATTTTCGCTTGGCAGTGTCGACCTGCCTGTTTCAGGAGGTTGACCTGTGGGCTTTCCAGAGAGCGTTATAACCACCCCTTCATCAAGACAAGTTAACCTCACCACCTATATAGGTCGACACCACAGTTATCTCCGTAGAATTTTAAGCCAGTTTTCTATCAAATCAAAGGGCAATCCAGAGAGTGAAAAGTCATACCGTAAATCCCCAAAATCATGGATTTCTAGGTCTGGAGGAAGGTTCCAAGTCAGTCACATGTCCTAGTCATCATGACCACATCTAAAAACACCTTTTGGAGGTTACTGTGACAGGGTTCAAATCTGGTAAAAGTCTGCTACCTTTTTACAACCAACCAATGGGATATGATCCTAGAAAGGTACACCAAGCATAGAAGTCACCTGAGCCAATGATAAAGCAGTCCACAGGATGCTGTCCACAAGGATCATTAAATGCTCAGATTTGGAACAGAACGAAAGTCTTATTGTATATTTTTTCTGAAACAATCAAAAGAAAGCAAGTGTGAAGGCACCATTTCCACTCAAGTTGAACTAATTAGTGGACAGCTTTTTTGGTGGGAAAATTTCCTCTCTTGAGGAGCCAAGAAAGGACACACACCTCCATATATTGGGTGTGCTGCAACCAGAAGTAGAAGCCGCTACTGCTAGTGCTGTCGACGCCCCTTGGAGAAGAGAAGGACAACGCAAGAAGCCAGCTGCGTCCAGAACTGAAAGAGAAAAAGAATAAGAAGGAGAAGAAGGTGAAGAGCTCAAGGCCATTTGTGAAGATCTGAAGCAAACCCACGAGCTCCTCTTCCACCTGCTCGTTGCATTGTAAAGATAAAGCTACCATCATAGAAGCAACGAACCTCCTCGTAGCAAACTAAGCTCTCCATATTTCAGACAAGGACTTTTGCATTTTGCATTGAGCTTCACTCTTCATGTCTGAGCTTTTCATCATCCTCTTTCTTTTGTTTGATCTTTTTTAATGAAACCTTGAACCGTCCCTACCGGTGACAGTAGGAAGACATATCAAGCTTGTGTGCTTGAATCTAGACCTGTAAATGGATCGGATACGGAGCGAATAGTGTGATATCCGAATTAGTATCTAATTAATAATCAAATTATCCGATTAGTAATTGAATTATCTGTCGGATACTTTATTCAGATAATGATCGAATAAATACGAATTTGAATTCGGTTCAAAATTTAAATGGATAATTACTATGCCTACTTAGGGGTGAGTTGTGTTAGCCGTGTGAGAGTATAGTATATTATTTTCGCAAAAAAAAGAGTGAAAGTTATTTTTATTTTGGGAGATGTTATCAAAAGATTAGACTTCATCCTAAAAAATAGGAGATAACTTACCAAGTGGGTGTAAGTGAATTTCTTATTTTTAAATTATATTTTGAGACAAGAAAAGATAAAAAATAGTAACCAAACAATATATGAAGATTTAAGTTAATTATATATAGAATATGTGTATCATTAGATTTTTATCTAAGGGTTCATATTCGGTCGGATAATATTCGACACGGATATCTCAATATCCGAATTCGTATCCGATTAATAAACGGATATCCGATATCCGATTAAATTATCCATCAGATATTTTATTCGCATAATTATCCGATTAAACGAATACGAATTCAAATTCTGTTCGAATTTTAAATGGATAATTGCCAGACCTACTTGAATCTGTGGTCTGGCCGGTGTGCCATCAAGCTGTGTATCAACGATTCCTTGAGAGAGGATAGTCTCTCTGCAAGATGTAAGGTAGCGGGTTGTTAAGTTGTGCATTCAGCGGATTGTGTAGTTGCACTAGGGAAGCCTCACTTGGTTTAAGTGAGGGGTGGATGTAGGACTTTGGAGAAAGTCCAAACCACCTTAAAAATCTTTGTTCATGTGGTTTGCATGTGTGATCGCTCTTTGCTATATGCTTGTCTAGGCAGGTATCTATCTACTCTCTTGCATTGTGCGTGTGCATTACCTGCATCTTATAGTAGTTATCTTCATTCCACTGCGGTTAGTTTTAGTTCTCAAAAAAGTGGGCCAGATCTATTCACCCCTCCCCTCTAGATTAACCATTCCCACACAACACCAAGGTTGAATTAAGAACAAGGTCATGTTACGGGAGGAATCTGGCAGAATAATGGTACATTCAATAGTTTCCATAATTCATTAATAATTTATTGGATAAGGTGTTAGGTTCTAGACAATCAATAGACCATCTAGGAACATAGGAAAATCAACCCATGGGTCAAACCTCGGGTTAAGAACACTGGAACAGAAGACAGTCTTGTCTGGATCGTTTCTTGAATAGGCGGTCATGTCCTGGCCGCAACCTGAAGGAGGCGGTCATGTCAAGACTGTTTCTTGATAGGGTCGACACCAGAGGAGAAAGAAGGGTCGACACAGTGGAACTCTGGAAAGTGGCGGTCATGGTTGGGCTGCTACCAGATGGTGGCGGTCTCCAGAGGGCCGCTATCTTGTCCAGAATGCAGAAAATGTCGATAAACTTGAGTGCTTTCTAGACAAATGAGCTTTGAGGGTACAATCAGCTCGGCGTCCTAGTGAGAATCTCAGGCTCGCGGAGACTTACGGAGGCTTTGAAACATGATCTCATAGTCCGACAGAAGGAATATCTGACGGAGAGGTTCACAAGTCCAAGAAAGTGTGCCTATAAGTGCAAAGTGTAACTAATGACATTGTACCCGAATACGTGCCATGTACTTAAGAATGACTCAAAGATGAGAGTGGAATCGTGATAAAACGGCGATTAAACCATCAATAAAATAAGTCCACAAAGCATGTGAAATATAGCTTTAATACAAGACTATATGATTTTGTTTGGGCATGAAATTAATATACATGAAAATAAGGTTAAAACATGCTAACATGACACAAAACGTAGTAAGAATCATGAACAACATGAGATAACTTCTAACCATGAGATAGTGCCAGAAATAACAGGGAAAAGGTAGGGTTTCTATCATTGTACACTAAGGATATACATATATATAAACTAGATATAGGAAACAAGTTGCGGTCATGATGAGGCCGTTATCATCAAGCTACGGTCTATCGGGCGGCCACTATATGAGGATAGCGGTCTTTGATGGACCTCCTTTTATCTTTCAGAGAGAAGGGTAAAACTCATGCGTGCAGGGCTAATCTAGGGCAGTAAACATACGAAAACCATACCAAACAAGTAGAGAAAACATGGTAGGATGAAGATAACTAAGAAGATGCATGGGTTTGCATGAATTAACCCAAACTTTTCATCTTTTCTTCTTAAGGTGTAAAGATATGCATGCAGAGATAAGCTAATTGCATAGTATAAATAAAACATGAAATTCATTGCGTACAGAGCATGAAATCACATGAAATAAGAGGGCTTTTACTCTTGACATGATGTTTAAGCCGTTCATGAGATAACCTACCTCTGTAACATGCTCTAGACTTTAAATTTTGGACTGGGAGAACGACCTAGTTTCTACATGTCCTATGCCAAACTAGCAACTTCTCGTCCCTCGTTCTCCTTAACCTCTTAACCTATGTATACGAAATTTGGAGGGTAGTAAGAAGATATAAAGAGGAACAAAAACTTCTAAAGTCTCAACTTGAAATTACCTCCGCTAACGTCCCTAAAAACTAAATCTTTACTAGCCGAACGTGTTGGCTCCTGTACAGTCTACAGAGAACCTGCTTCTTCCCGGTGCTCTAGCTCTCCAACGGTTGGATCTCCTATCATGGAATTTGGAGGGGAATTAGATAATACAAAGGAGAGCAAAAACTTCTAAAGGCTTACCCTGAAATAACGACGCCCTACCTTCGAAATATGCAAACCAAAAGTAAGGGTCGCGCAGGTCAAATCTGGGCGCCTTTTATAGGGTTTTCTAGGGTTTGAGGGTTTTGATCATTTAAGAGTCCTAATCTGGGGTTAGAATATATCCCCAAGAGCCCTAGATAGGTCTACATGCCAGATAGAATCGAACCTAAGGGATTGGGATGAGAAAAATCTCATTTTCCACACTTCTTTCACTCACGTCTTCAGAGCAAGGTAGTGGTCTAATGGAGACCGCCTTTTATGAGATAGCGGTCTCGCGATAGGCCGCTATTTACTTTGGGCGCAGAATTTGAATTCTGGTCAAATTCTTCTTATATTTATCTCCCAAAAAATGGGGAATTACCCTAAAGACGTTTCTAGAGTGTGGGCTTAGGGCTAAAGGGTTTAAAATTGGGTTCATGGGCCTAATTTAAGTGGGCTAAACCCTTTGATTAATATAGGGCCTTTAAATTAATTTAATCAATCAGTAATTCCTTAATAGCCCATTTAATCCTTTTTTAAATGCTAATAAATAATTTTTAATTCTTGAACATTCCTAAAAAATCTTAAAAAATTCCAGGGTGTTACATTTAAATTAGTTAATCAACAATATTGTTTATAAAATATTTTCATTATTTTAATAATGCATCTAATATATAAAACATCTAAAAATATTCAAAATAATAGTGAAGGGGAAACCTTGTATTTTCATTAGTTTAATTAATGAGATGTTCAGGTGTATAATTACAGTAAATAATGTCTTGAAAATATTTAAACAATGTAAGCTCTTAGAATGAGAATAAATATTGTAAACTAATTTTCTCATATTTAAATCTCAATTAGTTAATTATTGAAGTATTTGGAGATAAAATTAATTTATAAGAACCTATTAAATAGATTATATATATATATAAATCATATGAAAGACTTTTAAGATAAAAGGTAATAATTATCACATCTGAATTACAATTAGTAAAATTATATTATTTTGTCAAAAGACTGTATTAATTATAGGAGCCTTTAGTTTAATGAAAGCATTCAAAGATATTTAAGAAAATAAATAGAACTCGAGTGATAGTAAATAAAGACAAATTTTTAAAGTGGAAGATAACATGTTTTATTTAATGCATTAATAATATATTTAAAAAATAAATAAAGATAAAACTCGTAAAGTAAGAAAAAATGAGTTATTGTTTAATTAATAGATTTTTTAAAGATATCAAGAAATAAGTAAATAAGAACTCGTAAAATAAAGGATTATGTGTTTGTTAATAATTAATTAGGTGTATTGTGCAACTTGACTCTTGAAAAGATGAAATAATAAGACTTTAAATGAACCTTGATAAATTGATCGACCCTATAAATGAATAAATATAAAATTTAAATTAATACTATTTTGTTACTAATTATCATATTCAAAATTATAACAAAAAATAAACAATACGTCTTTGAATAATAATAATGGGTAATAATATAATAGTACTCATAATAAATAATGTAACCTAATATGCTCGTAATAATGTTATTTAATAAATTAAGATGTGTATTTAATTTATTTAAATATTTTAGTTAACTGGTCATTAGAATAGTTGTTTGTGGGCTTGTTAGATTAGGGCCTAGGACCTAGCTTCTAGAACAGCCCATTGGGGTTGATTAGAGTTTGCTTGGAATTTAGTTGAGGTTTAAGTTAAATAATCATTATTATTTTTGGTGTCCTAATCTAAATAAAACAATTGAGTTAATATTATATTAAGTAATTAAATTTAGTTACCTATTTAATTTGTTAAGAGATAAATATAATACTATTATGATTTTATTAATCCTAATTAGTTTTAATATATATATCATTAAATATATATATACGGTTTGGGATAGTTTTGATTTAATTAGGATTTTAATAGATACGGTTACGCTATTTGTATATAAAATCCCAATACACCTCTTTATCAACTTTAATTAATTGGAGTAAGGGCTTTAGTTTAGTAGGCTGCGGCTGGTCATGAGAAGGATTTTGTAGCACCTCGGACGAACATAATGGAGAAACTAACTTTTTCCTAAATAAATAACTCTATATAAAGGATCAACATCACGTAAAGACCAACATACCAACCCATAGATAACACGTATGGGAGCTTTTCCATTTTTACACACAAAAGGGAATGGGCGCCCCTTACCTGGGCGCCAATTCCATGACTGGGTCAACCTAGTTAATGGGCGCCTCTCCACAAGGGCGCCAATTAGCTTTTGACTAGGTCAACCCAGTTAATGGGCGCCCCTCCACAAGGGTGCCAATTACCCTTTTACTGGTCAACCAGTGTAATGGGTGCCCCTTTCAAGGGCGCCAATTCCATTGATGAGCACCCCCTTGCAAGGGCGCAAATTAATGGGCGCCCCCCCCCGGGGCGCCAATCCTAGACAGGGACAAACCCTATTCTTCCAGCTGTTCTTCTAGAAGTGTTTGAAGGACGAATAGCAAGGTTTTAAAACCTTCTCTAGAAATTTACCTTTCCCTGTTGTTGGACCCCGGAGGGTTCTTTTCCTATAATAATTCCCTCCATAGCGTAGGCAGAGGCTACTGCCGTCATCCTGCTACCTGCAGAAGAGAAGATCTCCCTTCTTTTCTTCGGAAGACGTGAAGGGGCGTCTTCTTCCTGCATTCTATGTCCTGCTGCTGAAGCCGTGTGGCAGAGAACATGTGGCTTTCTTTATTATCATTCTACTACCTCGTTTAACACTCCGAAAAGGTAGGTTTTCTCAAGATTTGGCCAAATTCGAGTTAATATAGGGTTACATGTATGAATAGCACTAGCCTAGCTTCCATCTTCCACATTGTATAGCCCCCGATACATCGGTTTTCAAAAAACTGTTGCATGTGTAAATGGCACCCAGCCTGCTGCCATCAATTAATGGGCGCCCAGATCTTGGGCGCCATTTGTTTGAATAAGCGTCCACATGGGTAGGCGCCTATTAATGGGTGACAGTGTGCACATGCGCCAATTCTTTTTTCATATTTAATAATCACTCATGCTTAGAAAATTAATATCTATGAAATGAAACCCTCATATTCTTACATGATCACGATTCTGAGATCCTAATATTTTTCTCTGTCTATCCATGTCATTAGTTCCTGATTCTGTGAACATCAAAAATTATGAATAGTGTTTTATATCTAATAACGTACCTGCCTAATGCGTAGCATCAGCCAAAAGAATGGGTGCCCCTATCAAGGGCTCCCTTTTGTAAATTGAAGTCTCTCTGAGGGCGCCAATTAGTTTTAGATAAAAAGAAAAAAAGAAAATTGAAATATTAAGAAATGGGCACCCCTTTCAGTAGGCGCCATTTAATAAAATAATGGCACCCTGATGGGTGCCATTTTATCAAATAATGGCACCCTGTAGGGCGCCATTTAGACAAATAATGGCACTTGTATGGGCGCCAATTTATCCTGAGAACCGTTGGACCTGTCCTGTTCACTGAATGGACGCCCCTATAGGAGGGCGCCAATTCTGAAAATAATGGCACCTGATAGGGTGCCATTTAGACAATTAATGGCATCTGATAGGGCGGCAATTCCATCTAGATTCTCGACTAGTCTCATGGTTTGTGCCGATATAACCATAGTTCATTTCCTGCATAATAAGCTAACTTAGAACTCCATTCTTGAAATCTACCTTACGTTCCTACAATGGTTAAACCCTTGGAATTCTATATTGGCTATAAACGAGAGTGGATGTCGAATAAATACATGAATCAATGCTGGCGTTAATGGGGCCTGATCTGGTCTTGGGAGGAGCACTCGAAAGTACTTGTACCCATGGGAGCTATATTGACCACGGTGATAGCATTGCACCGAAGTACTTGCATTCTTGACTTGAGGCATTCCACTCATTCTCTCGTGACAATACTTGACATGACATGCGTGCTTGACTTGACTTGCGTGGCCTGGAACAGGCAAAGTACTTGCTTGACTGAAATAGCCAATTCTAGTAAACATGTTCTTGTTATTACTTGCTTGAACTTGGTTCTTACTTTCCTGAAAAATTGTGTAAACACTTGATAGTACTTGAAGTCATGCAATATTCTTTCTATAAAGTTCTTGATATCTTGCCTTTCAACACTTGATAGTACTTGAAATAATGCGATATTCTTTTATACAGTTCTTGATTTTTTGCATCATGTATGGCTATACCTGCATTGCACGTAAACTTAAAGACTACTCGAACTTGAGATATAATTCCTACTGAGCGATTCGCTCATCTAGTTTCATTCCAACATTTTTCAGGTAACTCGGATAGTGACAACCACACGTATGGGAATGAGACCGAGTGATAGAGCTACCGGATGTCGAGCCATTGCTGAGTCGTGTCTAGCCATGTCTTGTCAAGTCCTATATTATATTGCCTTTTTTATTTGGGAAAAACTTGCTAAGGCTTGTAGCCTAGTAGTTGGTTTGAATAATGAATGTCATGGACTGGAATTATCATCGTTTTGGTTAATTGGATGATTGTCATCTTGGAATATTGATATTGTCTTAGAAATTTAAAATCTTAGTTATTATTTGTCTAGTCTTTTGCGCACTCTGTCTTTTGTTGAAAAATCTTATTGCTCTGATTGACATGATCTATATAAACTCATCTCGCATCCCGAGTATCTTCCGCGCTCGCGGTGTGACAGTTTTCATGGTATCAGAGCCTAGGATTTCAAATTCCTAGGAAACCCAAGTCCAAGGATAGGTTACACCTTATACCCAGTGAGATGGGTAGAGCCATGCGTTAAGTCCTATGTTGACATCCAAGATTTTATAAATTGAAACACAGAACTAAATTGATCAAAATCTCTTGTAGGTTTATGGCCGCTGAAAGAGCACAATGGCACGAGATGCAGTGCACAGTGCAAGGTCTTACGTAGGCGCTATAGCAAGTGGCGCAGGGCGGAGCCAACCGTGGAGCTGGTGATCTCCACAAAGGTTTTCGCAACATTAACCCATCCAGATTCGCGGGTTCATCTGACCCTGAGTATGTTGAAAGCTGGTTGAAGGAAATTGAAAGAATTTTTCGTGTAATGCAATGCACAGATGAAGAAAAGGTTTTGCTGGCAACATTCCAACTAGAGCAGGACGCTCGATGTTTGTGGGAATCCGTGGAAGCAACATTGCTAGGTGACTATGTCACATGGGATGAATTTGTTGAACATTACAACAACAAGTACTTTTCTGACCGCATTCAGGAGAAAAAGGCCACAGAATTTGCCCCACTGAGACAACGAACCCTGACTATGGCCGAGTATGAGGCCCAGTTCTCAAGACTGTCTAAGTATGCACCCCATTTGGTGTATACTAAAAAGATGAAGGCAAGAAGGTTCATCAACAGGCTTAGGCCCCAATACAATTACCTAACTGGCACCGATGGACATCCAAGTCTATTCGGAAATGGTCCGACGTGCACAGTTGCTCGAGGACACCACTGAATTATCTGAAAGGATCCGAGGAAGAGGTAAGAAGGAGCAAGTCACAAGTCCCAGAAACTTCAAACCATTGTTTAACAAGAAGTGGTCTGACAATGGAGGGGAGTCCTCCAAAGAAACGAAGTTTAACAAGAATGACAAGCCATTCTCCAGCACCACACCTTCTAAGGAAGTTTGTAAACACTATGACAAGGCCGGCCATAGAGCCGAGGAATGCTGGAGGAGACTGGGAGCCTGTGTTTGAGGTGGGAGCCGAGAACATCGAATCCCTGATTGCCCGATGATGAATGAGCAAACCACTAAAGATGAGAAGTGTCCAACAAAGAAACAAGGCCGTCTGCAAGCTCTCCAAGAGACGGAACCAACAGAAGGTCGAATTGTGGAAGGTACACTAATTGTTTATTCTAAGACTGCTAAAGTTTTATTTGATATCGGAGCAACTCATTCATTTGTTTCCAAGAAATTTGCCGCTTCATTCTCTAAGGAACCTGAATGGTTAGACTTGGTTATCTCTACTCCTCTCGGGAGTGAATCCAAGACTACATATCAATACCAAAACTGTAAGGTTATGGTTAAAGGAAACAATCTACTTGTCGACCTGATATGCCTAGATATGAAAGGGTATGATATCATACTAGGTGCCGACTGGTTATCCACACACCAAGCAACTGTAGATTGCCGGAATGGCAAGGTAACTTTTGTGGATTACCCAGAGTTGGTTTACACAAGTCCTCGGAATAGGTCACCTCTTATCTCAGCTCTCCGAGCTAGCAAACTCATAAGTAAGAGATGTATGGCTTTCATAGCATTTGTGACTGCCACGGAAGTCGATGAGTCTAAACTTGAAGACATCCGTATAGTTCAGGATTTTCCCGACGTTTTTCCAGAAGAATTGCCCGGCTTACCCCCAGAGAGGGAAGTGTCGTTCACAATCGACCTTGTTCTTGGTGCTGGTCCTGTTTCCAAGGCACCTTACAGAATGTCCCCTACTGAGCTGAAAGAGCTAAAAGAGTAGCTAATGGAGTTATTGAAAAGAGGTTTCATCAGGTCGAGTACTTCCCCATGGGGAGCACCCGTACTATTTTTCAAGAAGAAGCACGGATCAATGACACTCTGTATCGATTATCGACAGCTAAACCACCTCACTATCAAGAACAAATACCCGCTGCCGAGGATTGACGAGTTGTTTGATCAAATATCTGGAGCCAAATACTTCTCCAAGATTGATCTCTAGTCTAGTTAACACCAACTGAGGATCAAAGAAGAAGACATTCATAAAACTGCATTCCGAAGCAGGTATGGGCATTATGAATTTACTGTTATGCCTTTCGGACTAACAAATACCCCCGCAGCTTTTATGCAGTTAATGAACAGTACCTTTAGTCCGCATCTGGATCAATTTATTGTGGTCTTTATTGTTGATATCTTCATTTATTCAAAGTCTGAAGAAGACCATGAAGAACATCTGAAGAAGGTATTGCAGATATTGAGGAAAAATAAATTGTATGCCAAAATTAGCAAGCGCAAGTTCTGGCTCGAGGAAGTATCCTTCTTGGGCCATATAGTCTTGAAGAACGGAATTTTCGTAGACCCATCAATGGTCGAAGCCGTGAAGAATTGGGAACGACCAACAAATGCAATGGAGATTCGAAGCTTCTTGGGACTAGTTGGTTACTACCGGCATTTCATCAATGATTTCTCACCAATTGTTGTTCCTCTCACCAGGTTGACTCGCAAGGAAGTGCCTTATGAGTGGAGTGAAGACTGTGAGAAGAGTTTCTAAGCCTTGAAGGATCTCTTGACCACTGCTCTAGTCTTATCATTACCAATTGAAGGAGAGAAGTATGAGGTATATACCAATGTTTCTGGTATTGGCCTCGATAGTGTATTAATGCACGATGGAAGACTCATTGCATACTCTTCCCGGCAACTAAAGAAGCACGAAGAGAACTACCCGGTGCATGACTGAGAACTGGCCGTGGTAGTATTCGCCTTAAAAATCTAGAGACACTACCTCTATGGAGAATAATTTACAGTGTACTCCGATCACAAAAGCGTTAAGTATCTATTTTCCCAGAAGCAATTAAACATGAGGCAAAGGCGTTGGCTTGAATACCTCAAAGATTTTGACTTCACTATACAATACCATCCTGGTAAGGGTAATTCCGTAGCAGATGCCCTTAGTCGAAAGTCGAGAGCAATTTTGACAAATTGTATGATTCAAGAATGGAAGTTGCTGGAGAAATTCTCAGAACTTAATATAAGCACGGATGCGAAGAACGAGTGCATCACTCTATCCCATATGAGTCTACATCCATATTTGCTACCTGAAATTCAGAAGCTACAAGAAGAAGATCCTGCACTAGTGGAGATAAGGGACAAGATGGACGAGAGACTCGATTTCAAACTGGCATCTGATGGTAGATTACTATTTCATGAAAGGGCATGTGTACCAGACTGTCCCGAGTTAAAGAAGAGGGTTCTTGAAGAAGCTCATCGATCAAGATACACAATTCACACTGGAGCCACTAAGATGTACCAAGACTTGAAATGAACTTTCTGGTGGCCTAATATGAAAAGGGAGGTAGCGAACTTCGTATCTCCCTGTCTTACATGCCAACAAGTGAAGGCGGAACATCAGAAACCCGTCGAAAAATTGCATCCGCTAGATATTCCCAAGTGGAAGTGGGAAGACATCGACATGGACGTCTGATGCGAGATGGATAGAGGGACCGACTCTAAGTGATGCGGACCTCGAACTCTAAATGTAGACGCGACCAGCAACATACGACTAGGAGAGACACTTTGGCCCGACACTAAGAGTTCATATGGGCTATACGTCGCTAATAGAAACGCAAACTCACGCGTCGTCCCAAGCGAGGGAAAGCGTGGATATGCGCGGTTGAGAAATCGACAGAGTCAAGGGTGGTCGACTCACTTCCGTGCTCGGATCAAGCCACGGGACGGGTCGCTTTCTCACTCACAACGGTGACATGAACTCACGAGCTAGGTTCCTAACGCACTCACAGTGGCATATGACCATATATAGCTAAGCAAATGTAACGCCAAGAAGTTAAGACCGTACCTCCACGCTCCCGGCGTGGGGAAGACAACCCCGGCCAAATCCGTACTCCCGGTTAACAAATATTACAGCGGTACAAAGTTCCGACCCACTCCACGCAGGGAGGTAACAGGTCACATGTGGGGCCCAGGAGTAACGGGAATTGGGTTGATGGGCAGCATCTTGATGTCACTCCGTCGGTGCCGAAACCCACGTTTTGGTGCTGCCCGGATGGCGCGATCTGCGGGTTCATGGGGCCCACGTGCTGCTTAGTCCTCCGGACCTGGCGGGGTGGGTCCCGTTGTGGATGGGACACCTGGAGAGGTGATCCCCTGGATGGCGGCCAGACTGGAACACCGGGCGGTGGTCGATCGGCTCTGATCTCCAAGTATTGGAGTTGCTGCCCACGGATCTGATGCTTCTGTTTTACCGCACGCGACCCGGCGAGATCTGTTGCTGCGATCAACACCGATGTCGGATCTGCGCGAAACCAGTGCCGTTGGAACGCTGACTTGAAATCCTTCAACCCTCTGTGGTCCTTGGAATTTCGTTAGGGCTGTAATTTTGATGGCAGGTTTTACAATAGGGTTGTGCTCAGTCTCAGATCTGGTGAGGCAGACTGAGATCTGACTGAGAACCGACATTGACCGCGATGTAGACCTCCGATCTAGGTGTCGAGCTTATCACAAAAGTTGTAGAGGGGAGAGAGACGAAGATTGGGGTAAGTTTTGGAAAATTAAAGTGGAGATTTAGATGGGGAAAAAGTATTTATTAGCATCGGGTGGTCGGATCTGGACAGCAGAGATAGAACTGAATTTGGGATCTGACCATGATTTTAAAAATAGGTAGAAGACTCCAGAAATTCCAAGAAAATTCGTGGATGATGTGGGTAGTGGACAGTGTTGGGTTCTGTGCGTCCCCTCGTTGTCTTTGACAATGGTTTTGATGATTCCAATATATTGTGTGTTTTGTGTTTACTTGTTTTGTGTTTACTTCAAAGTGGAAATCTTGATTGTCTATGTTTTATGGCATCCTGATGGTAAAACAAACTAACACTATGATATCTTGTTTTGCAGGTGGTTCAAACACAATGATCCTTCATGCACACATCCTTGATGTTGGTGTTTGTATTGGTGCCTTCATGCATGTCCTATATGGGACACTTGATGTGGATTTCTACTTAACATGCTTTTTATGATTCTTTTTGATCCAAGGTTATTGGATGTTCTTAAGACCCTCTAACCATGCTATCTAACTTGGTTATATCATGTTCACAATTTGGGTCATGACTCTTTTAATGAATTCATATAAATGCTTGACATTGTGTTTCATGCATACTCAAAGTCCATACATTCTGTTTCATACATTGGCCTTCATAATCCAAGTCTACACATTGGCCTTTGGCCACCAAGTCTGTACATTGGCCTTCATCAGCCAAGTCTGTACATTGGCCTTTGGCCACCAAGTCTATACATTGGCCTTCATACTTCAAGTCTATACATTGGGCTTCATATTTCAAAGTCTATACATTGGCCTTCATACTTCAAGTCTATACATTGGGCTTCATATTTCAAAGTCTGTACATTGGCCTTCATCAGCTAAGTCTATACATTGGTTCAAGCCACCAAGTCTGTACATTGGCCTTCAATCCAAGTCTATACATTGGCCTTCTGCCAAGTCTATACATTGTCTTGTGCCTTCAAGTTTCCAAGTCTATACATTCTGTTTCATGCATATACAAAGTGAAGATTTGAGTTTGCTCTCAATTCATCTAATTCATGTTGGCTTGATTAAATTGTATTTGAAAGGTGAACCTGTGAAAAATATGGTTTGGAAATGTTTGAATCAGTTGTGCATATAGTTGCACTTTCAACATACTAATGTGCAGGTTCATCAAGGTTGAAATGCATTGAAGAGGTGGTAATTGTGTAGGTTGTTTTCTGAACACCTTCTATGAGGTATTATTAGATTAAATGTGTTTCATGCATCATGAAGATGAAGTTTTTGAGTTTTTCGGATTATGCTCTCAAAATCATGAATGACAAGGTAAGAATTTACTTTTTAATGCAATTCATGTTTTAATTTATTGGGTTGCATGCTTAGAACATTAGGATTGGTTTAGAAACCTTTTTATCATGTTCCTAGGTCAGTGGGTCGACCCCCCATGCTCAATGGGTCGTCCCCTGGGCTAAATAGGGTGTTTTCAGCACCCTGTCTGAAAGTGGGTCGACCCCCCTCACAAAGTGGGTCGACCCCCCTGTAAAATATGCTAAAAAATAGCTTCTGGGAGTAGATGGGTCGACCCCCCATGTTTCGCAGGTCCGCGCGGCTTTTTCGTAAATTGCCGAAACCCATCCAAATGACCTCCGATTGGGCTGAAAATTTACACACTTACCCTTAAGTTACTAATGAACATATTGGGGTGATTTTGCTAGGGTTTTGCAAGGGTATTGTGGTCTTTTGCACAACTCATCCCTCTTGTATATATAACATATGAATTTGGGGTTTTAACTATCTCCTTTGGCTAACCTTGTTCTATTTGTTGTAGGAGAGAAAGAAGAGAGCTCAAGGAAGCTTCAACGCTAGATTCGATCTACATCCCTCGACATTTGGAGCTCGTGGAAGAAGAAGAAAAGGAGCGGATCATCAAGGGGATCAAGAGGACACTCTCAACGTCATCATCCGGCTACCCTCCGACCCGTGGCATAGAGAAGACATTCTATAGCCCTTGTTCTTCGATAGGAATTTCTTTCTACATCCTTTTTGTGCTTAATGGAGTCAATCTCTTTAGGTTTCTAAAGTTATATTGATCATATCCTTCGTTTCTAAACATCATGTCTGTGAGTGTGTGAACCGTCGGTGAACGGTTGTGGAGTTATTGTGCCGCGGGCATTGCGGCTTGTGTGTGTGTGATTGTTCGTCCCTTGTGGATCGTGTACGAAGCTGCGTCTCGGTGTATGCTTATTGTCCGGGGTGTGTTCCCCGTCGTGTGTGTGTGGATATTGCTACAGAAGTAGCGTGTGTGTGTGTGGTTGGGGTTCGTCCCCGTGTTGCTACGAAAGTAGCGTGTAGTGAAGCCTCACCCGGTTGGGTGAGGGGTGGACGTAGGGAGCCCTTGTGGTCCCGAAACACCTAAAAATCTCCGTGTCCTTTGTGATTGCCTGTGTGTTTGTCCCTTTCTTCTATCTCGCTTCACAGGTTAGTTTAATAGATTTTTACTCACTACACCACTGCACACTGTTACTTCTGTTATTCGCACTAGGCATAATTTTCTCTAACATTTGCATTGTTATTACGAGCGAGATCGGAAAGATTGAGAGAACCTGTTAAATCTCATATGTGTTTAGGCTAATCAAGTAGTTGATATTTAATTCCACTGTGTTCAGTAAAGAGAATTTTTAAATCCGCCATCTAGGTCAAGGGGACAATTCAACCCCCCTTCTTGTCCGCCATCTAGTCTGGGCCAACAATTGGTATCAGAGCCCAGTCTCTGATTTTATCCAGCGGACCTCACGGTCTAGGAGAAACGATCTTTTTATGATGGCTAGTCTGAATTCAGTTCCTGTATTTGATGGTTTTGATTTTACATCATGGCTTGGAAAATTGTGTGTTTGGATTTCTGGCTTTGATCCGAAACTCATGAAATTAATCTCTCATGGTCCACATGTCTTACCCAAAAATGAACTAAGGTGGACTGATGAACATAGGAAAATGAACTTTGATAATCTTTTTGTTTTGAATGCTCTTAAAGCTGCAATTGACTCTAACAAATTTTCGTTTGTTCTTGATTGTAGCTCGGCCAAAGAAATCATGGATCAACTGATCAAGGTTCATGAAAGAGGGCTAGAGGATGCTTGCATGATGGCTAATAGCAAGGATGATCATTCAGGTTTAGAATCCAAGGAGGTATCTCCTGACTCAAATTCTGATGATGAATTAAGTTTTGAAGAATTAATGGATGCCTATGATGAGTTGCTTGAAAGACATAAAACAATAAAATCTGAAAATAGAAAATTGAGAAATAAAATGGAAAACATTCATGTCAATGATCTTACTTGTGAAAAATGTATTGAATTTGAAAAATCAATTGAATCTCACATGCTTGTTGAAAAAGAACTCAAAGAATTGATTGCAAATCTGAAATCTGAAAATAAATCTTTACAAGATAAAATTTCAGAATTTCAACTCATTGAGAAAGATAATGAGAAGCTGAAAATATTGAACAACTCTTTGTCTGAAAAAGTGCTTCTTTTGGAAAAAGGAAAAGCTACCTTGAATGCTGACAACTCTGAAAAGTTGAAAGAACTTAGAAAGGAAATAGAAAGCTTCAAGAATTTGAATGACAAATTTGAAAACAATGAAACCATTGGTAGAATGGTTGGTGAAAATGCGAATTTTCAAATGAATGAACTTGAACACACTTATATGAACAAAAATTCATTTGAAAAACTCCAAAATGAAAATAGTGCTTTGTTGATTCAAATTTCATTACTTGAGAGCAGATTGAAAAATCTTGAAAAAGAAAAAAGTGTAGTTGTTGCTGATGACTTTGAAAATGCTCATGCTATGGAACAAGACATTGAAAGTCATAAAACTATCAATGTCATTTTGAATGAAAAAGTCACCTCATGTGAAAAAGAGATTGCTGATCTTGAAATGCACATTTTAACATTGGAAGAAGAGATCAAAAATTTGAATGAATCCATGTTGTTGTGTGATAAGCAAAATGAAAAACAGAAAAAGGATGTTGATTGTTCTTGTATGCATGCAGAATCCTCATATAATAAACACAATCATGCTTCAAGAAAAAGAAGAAATGTTTCATGCTATTATTGTGGACAATATGAACATGACATGTATGATTGTTCCTTGATGGAATTTGATGATAATGAAGCATTGAAGTCACAATTGAAAATTGTTGATAAGCCTAACAATCATGATAAACCAATGAAGAAAACCTTCAATGCTCATTGCTATTACTGTGGATTGCATGGACATGTTTTTGAAAATTGCTTCATTAAGAAAAATGATGATGAATGGTCTCTCAGAAAGAATTTTTCCTGTCATTACTGTGGTCAAAATGGACATGTGATGAATGATTGTCATGTAATGAAAAATGATGACAATTGATTTTTGAAAGGAAAATCTTCCAATTGCTATTATTGTGGTAAGAATGGTCATTCAATGGATGATTGTTCCACCATGAGAAATGATGATGATTGGTTTGCTAGGAGATACAAGAATCCATCTGTTTATGTTAACTCTAACCCCTCGGGACCCAAGATGGTTTGGGTACCCAAACATCCAACTTGAGAATCTATTTTGCAGGGGTACCTTGAGGTCGAAGAAATTAATAAACATTGGGATCTCAAGGTGAGGAAGAAAATGATTTGTTTTGAAATTTTTGTCTCACATGGTTCTCTTTGAAAAAAAAATCTGAAAAAGGTAAAATTTATGTTTCGAGAAAAAATGATTCCAACTTAGTTCACTGGTTATGGTATCTTTTGGAAATCTTGAGAATTTTTGAGTTCCATGTCAGAATAACTTGATCACTTCTGTTTTCACTCCATGTGAATAAATTCTATCTTCAAATGCTTTACTCTTCTCATAAATTGTTTTCACACTTATAATCAACTCTTGTAAATAAAATTTGGTTTGAATGCTTCTCATTGTGTATAGAGTTTTCAAACTCTTACTTACTTTTTGTAAATAATCACTCACTTGTGCATACATAGATCACATGCTTAAGTTGCATAAAACATGCTGCACATATCATATACATCCTCACTTGCATACATTTGCACTTGCTTGCATACATTTGCATATTCCTCATATTCGTGTGCTTGATTGCTATGATTCTTCGGTATATAAAATAGTGTTTGTGGAAGGTTGGATTATGTCTAGCCGGAAGCTTGCACTATGCGTGATGGTGGTCTTCGGACCTATGTTCCCCGCCGCGTACCGAAAATCACTTTGTTTGAATAGTTTGCTATATCCTTGCTTGAATGCATGTATATAATTTTAGAACACAATTCCTTACAAATCTTCTAAGACCTCACCTCCTTGCTATATAAAATGTAGTGATTTTAATCATTTGTGAAAAGTGACATATACAAAGGAGGATGATTCATTTCAACTGTGCATACATTTAGGGGGAGTCATAACAGTGTATAGGCAAATTCATCTTCTACATCCAAAGCAATTACCCATACATTATTCCAAAATGATGTATCTGACTTTGATTGATAAGGATTTCAGAAATTTTTTTTAACACTTCATGGGAAACAAATTTCTACATGAAAATTGAGAGAATCGTGAGGAAAAAGCTGCCTACCCCGCATGCTTAAATAAGTAGTATGTCTAACTGAGTAGCCGGGAATCCCCACTGAAATAAATGAGGAAACTCGCGTCGAAAGGTGAAACAAAATACACATTTTGTGATGAATCCTAGTAAGCCGGGAAATCCCATTGAGACACATGAGGTGACTCGCGCCGAACAGTGAAATCCAATAAAAGAAAAACAAAAAGGGGTTGAGCGAAGCTACCAATAGTCGAGGATCAAAATGGAAGTGTAGGAAGGAAAGAACCCTCTAGTGTTTTCTAGAAACTCTGCTAATATCCATATAAACTTGAAGTTCATTGCTCATTTACATAAATTTCAATTGGGTATTTTTGTGATGATTGTATATCTTGAATTTGTTCTTATCATGGCTTATGTAGTACCTTGCATATATGAATGCACTACCTTTTTTTGATTATGGTTCATATCTCACATTTTGATTTTGAATGAACTGTTCTTTTGCTATCCCCTTACCCCATTAAGGGGGAGCTATAGTACTGTATGTGTGCTTAACTCCAATGCATGCTTGCTTGTTTGCTTGCTTGCATACTTCATTTCACATTTAAGTTTGCATAGATGCATCTTTAGGTTACATAATCCCATTGTCTGTTGGCTTTTGTTCTTGACAATTGGGGGAGAATAATGTGCTTTTTGGCATTTTACACTGTGTGCATAGCTAGGTTTCATTTTTGCATATAGGTTAGTTAAATCACACACTTGTGAATAATTAGTTCTTCATATAATGAAAAAATTCAAAAAATTGACCATTTTGCATTGAATTCACATACCTGTTGATTGTATGTCAAATTCCAAACCTTGTGTGGTTCATAGTTCATACTCTTCCCTTCATGAGAAGTAAATTGCTGGGTTCGTGCTCTACTTTTTGAATCTCTGTATCTATTCCCTAAGTCCCCCATTTTTTTTGCTAATGACAAAGGCGGAGAGAACTTTAAAATTATCATAATATATTGTCATCATCAAAAAGGGGGAGATTGTTAGGTTCTGTGCGTCCCCTCGTTGTCTTTGACAATGGTTTTGATGATTCCAATATATTGTGTGTTTTGTGTTTACTTGTTTTGTGTTTACTTCAAAGTGGAAATCTTGATTGTCTATGTTTTATGGCATCCTGATGGTAAAACAAACTAACACTATGATATCTTATTTTGCAGGTGGTTCAAACACAATGATCCTTCATGCACACATCCTTGATGTTGGTGTTTGTATTGGTGCCTTCATGCATGTCCTATATGGGACACTTGATGTGGATTTCTGCTTAACATGCTTTTTATGATTCTTTTTGATCCAAGGTTATTGGATGTTCTTAAGACCCTCTAACCATGAGAGAACTTTAAAATTATCACAATATATTATCATCATCAAAAAGGGGGAGATTGTTGGGTTCTGTGCGTCCCCTCGTTGTCTTTGACAATGGTTTTGATGATTCCAATATATTGTGTGTTTTGTGTTTACTTGTTTTGTGTTTACTTCAAAGTGGAAATCTTGATTGTCTATGTTTTATGGCATCCTGATGGTAAAACAAACTAACACTATGATATCTTATTTTGCAGGTGGTTCAAACACAATGATCCTTCATGCACACATCCTTGATGTTGGTGTTTGTATTGGTGCCTTCATGCATGTCCTATATGGGACACTTGATGTGGATTTCTGCTTAACATGTTTTTTATGATTCTTTTTGATCCAAGGTTATTGGATGTTCTTAAGACCCTCTAATCATGCTATCTAACTTGGTTATATCATGTTCACAATTTGGGTCATGACTCTTTTAATGAATTCATATAAATGCTTGACATTGTGTTTCATGCATACTCAAAGTCCATACATTCTGTTTCATACATTGGCCTTCATAATCCAAGTCTACACATTGGCCTTTGGCCACCAAGTCTGTACATTGGCCTTTGGCCACCAAGTCTATACATTGGCCTTCATACTTCAAGTCTATACATTGGGCTTCATATTTCAAAGTCTATACATTGGCCTTCATGCTTCAAGTCTATACATTGGGCTTCATATTTCAAAGTCTGTACATTGGCCTTCATCAGCCAAGTCTATACATTGGTTCAAGCCACCAAGTCTGTACATTGGCCTTCAATCCAAGTCTATACATTGGCCTTCTGCCAAGTCTATACATTGTCTTGTGCCTTCAAGTTTCCAAGTCTATACATTCTGTTTCATGCATATACAAAGTGAAGATTTGAGTTTGCTCTCAATTCATCTAATTCATGTTGGCTTGATTAAATTGTATTTGAAAGGTGAACCTGTGAAAAATATGGTTTGAAAATGTTTGAATCAGTTGTGCATATAGTTGCACTTTCAACATACTAATGTACAGGTTCATCAAGGTTGAAATGCATTGAAGAGGTGGTAATTGTGTGGGTTGTTTTCTGAACACCTTCTATGAGGTATTATTAGATTAAATGTGTTTCATGCATCATGAAGATGAAGTTTTTGAGTTTTTCAGGTTATGCTCTCAAAATCATGAATGACAAGGTAAGAATTTACTTTTTAATGCAATTCATGTTTTAATTTATTGGGTTGCATGCTTAGAACATTAGGATTGGTTTAGAAACCTTTTTATCATGTTCCTAGGTCAGTGGGTCGACCCCCCATGCTCAATGGGTCGTCCCCTGGGCTAAACAGGGTGTTTTCAGCACCCTATCTGAAAGTGGGTCGACCCCCCTCACAAAGTGGGTCGACCCCCCTGTAAAATATGCTAAAAAATAGCTTCTGGGAGTAGATGGGTCGACCCCCCTCTGAAAGTGGGTCGACCCCCCCTGTTTCGCAGGTCTGCGCGGCTTTTTCGTAAATTGCCGAAACCCATCCAAATGACCTCCGATTGGGCTAAAAATTTACACACTTACCCTTAAGTTACTAATGAACATATTGGGGTGGTTTTGCTAGGGTTTTGCAAGGGTATTGTGGTCTTTTGCACAACTCATCCCTCTTGTATATATAACATACGAATTTGGGGTTTTAACTATCTCCTTTGGCTAACCTTGTTCTATTTGTTGTAGGAGAGAAAGAAGAGAGCTCAAGGAAGCTTCAACGCTAGATTCGATCTACATCCCTCGACATTTGGAGCTCGTGGAAGAAGAAGAAAAGGAGTGGATCATCAAGGGGATCAAGAGGACACTCTCAACGTCATCATCCGGCTACCCTCCGACCCATGGCATAGAGAAGACATTCTATAGCCCTTGTTCTTCGATAGGAATTTCTTTCTACATCCTTTTTGTGCTTAATGTAGTCAATCTCTTTAGGTTTCTAAAGTTATATTGATCATATGCTTCGTTTCTAAACATCATGTCTGTGAGTGTGTGAACCGTCGGTGAACGGTTGTGGAGTTATTGTGCCGCGGGCATTGCGGCTTGTGTGTGTGTGATTGTTCGTCCCTTGTGGATCGTGTACGGAGCTGCGTCTCGGTGTATGCTTATTGTCCGGGGTGTGTTCCCCGTCGTGTGTGTGTGGATATTGCTACAGAAGTAGCGTGTGTGTGTGGTTGGGGTTCGTCCCCGTGTTGCTACGAAAGTAGCGTGTAGTGAAGCCTCACCCGGTTGGGTGAGGGGTGGACGTAGGGAGCCCTTGTGGTCCCGAACCACCTAAAAATCTCCGTGTCCTTTGTGATTGCCTGTGTGTTTGTCCCTTTCTTCTATCTCGCTTCACAGGTTAGTTTAATAGATTTTTACTCACTACACCACTGCACACTGTTACTTCTGTTATTCGCACTAGGCATAATTTTCTCTAACATTTGCATTGTTATTACGAGCGAGATCGGAAAGATTGAGAAAACCTGTTAAATCTCATATGTGTTTAGGCTAATCAAGTAGTTGATATTTAATTCCACTGTGTTCAGTAAAGAGAATTTTTAAATCCGCCATCTAGGTCAAGGGGACAATTCAACCCCCCTTCTTGTCCGCCATCTAGTCTGGGCCAACAGACAGAACCTCCAATTAAATTGGGGACTCAAAAAAAGAAGGATAAGTTGGTCGAAGAGGGGAAACACAGGGTTGCTGTGACTCAGGGCAGAGAATTGGCAGATCTGGAAGGAGGGGAAGCACAAAAATGGAAAAAAAGACTAGAATTTCCACCAATTTTTTTGGGACGTGGGTTGAACCTCAAGAACTCACCCTGAAAGTTTGGACTCCAAAAGATCTCAAGGTTGAGAGAAGAAATTCCGGGAAGAGGGGGCTGTCCTGGGTGGACAGAACTCCGGCGACGATGGCGGTGGTGCGACGGCGGCACGATGGCGGCGACAGAGATGATCTTCACAGCAAATAGATGAGGCTTCAGACCTCTGAAACACAACCTTCACAGCTGCTGGGGGAGGAGAGGAGAGAGAGAGAGGGGCGACCCTTGCTTGGCTCCAACAAAAATCAGATTTTTTATGCATTAATTCCAATCAAAATAGAAATACAAGGTTCTTATAGAAAATACCAAAAGACTAGTTCTATCCCTAGATCTATGATTGCTGGGGGGTAAAAGAGAGAGTCCACAATTATTTCTCCCATGTGATTTGGGTCAAATAAAATAAAATTATAAATCCTAATATAATACTATATATGGGGGGCGCCCCCTTGACTTATGGGCTTCCAATTTTGAATTTGTTTACCCTTTCTCCCCCCTTAGTCCAACCCTTCTAGAAGCCCACCTTGGAGGGTTGACTGACCCCACATGGGCCCAAGAGCTGAGGTGGATCAATGGGAGAAGGGATGGGGGGCCCGCGGGACCCGGGTGGTCCCAAATTATAAATAAACCCCTTTTACAATCCGAATTACAATCCGAATAAAGCCAAATAAACACACATTACACACAAATAAAATCCTAGTAAATATGATAAATACTAAGACTCAAGGGGGAGTCTCCAGACTGTCTCCGAGCCAGATGGAAGCCGATGTAGCTCGAGTGGTGCTCCGCGTACGGTACCCACGGCTTGCCTGTTCGTGCTTCTCGCTCGCTCTGGTGTCCGCACCAATTCTCCCCGGGTGGGAGAAACTCGACCCTGTCGAGTAAGGATCTGCATTGCTCTGGTAGCGCTCCAGTAGATCCGGATCTAGCCTCTGCAACTCTTCACGGGTGATCCAAGTATCCTCGATGGCGGGTCGCCCTCTCCATCGCACTAGGTAGCGCGGGTAGGATCCACTCCTCGTAATAGTCACCTGCTCATCCAGTATATGATCTATATGCTCTCGCTGTCGTGGAAATGTGGCTAGTGGTGGATGACACTCAGGGGTGGGATCACTCCCAATGGGGGGAGATGGCTCGAAAGGCACACTAGGGATCACCGCTGGGTCCCTATATGCAACTAGATCCGACACATTGAAAGTATAGCTTATACCATATTCCTCGGGCAGGTCCACAACATACGCATTGGACCCAACGCGTTTCAGCACTCTAAATGGACCGGCTCCACGAGCTTGCAATTTATTTACAGTTCCAGAGGGAAATCATTCAGGTCTTACCCTGATCATGACATATTCACCCTCTTGGAACTCACAGTGGTGTCGATGGGCATCGGCTAACTCCTTATACCGTGCATTGCTAGCCTAATGGGAATCGACGCCGAGCATGTACTTTTCTTTTGCATTTATGTCCTTTTAGTTTGTGTTTATATCCTTGGGAAAGTATGTACGCAAATGTAAGGCTTTATAAGCCAATGAGTCATTCCCATGGATTGTGTGGATTTTTGTGCAATTTTGTAGTAGGTCCAGCTAGGGGGCCCTCAGCCCTTTCCCAGTGGTCCATGTCACCTTGTGGGGCTAGTCAACCATCCTAGGTGGACATATAGAAGGTTGGACTAGTCTTATGGACACATGGGGGACAAAGGGTGAAGAATGTCAACATTCTACACCCACCCCACCTACCTCTTCCATGGTCAATAGGCCGCCCCCTTCCCCTTGATTTTTTTTATTAATTTTTGTGTGTTGTTCAAACCTCATCCCAGCCCTTCATCCACCATCCCTAGATCCAAGGGTCTACATTAGATTTGATACCTAGCATATAAAAGTGTGTATTTTCATGTGGAAATTAGTGAAAATTCAGAAAATTGTTAGAATCCTTAGAGCTTGGTGTGCCCCCTTCCTCTCTCCCCCTGGTTTCCTCTCCTCAAACCCCCCATTCTAGAGTGTTTCAATCTTCTATCTCCCCCTCTCAACCTCTGATCTTCATTGGTGCCGCCGCCGCCGCCGTTCGTGCCGCCTTCGAGCCGCCGCGCATCCGTCTTCGGTTTTCTATCTTGCTGGATAGAGGTGTCTTCCCGAAATTCGTGATACCAGCCACGGCCTCTTCGTGGTTTGTAATTTTTATGGTGTGTTCCTATCTTCCATCCCCTCCTCCACAACAAAATTCCAGGTCCAAAATCCATCGTTTGTTATTATTACATTTTCAGTCTTTAATCACTCCCAGATCTGTCCTGTCTCTGTCTACAGTGACAGCAGCTCTGAGTTTCTCATCGCCGACCATCTTTTTGATTTTTTTTAGGGCTTTCAATTTTACTGGGAGTTTTTTCCATCACCTCTACATCCACAAATTTTCGTAATTTTGATCAGCCGTCTACCTATTTTTCAAAATTCGTGTTCTATCTCTGCTACAGTGCTTTCAGCTAGATTCTAGATCCGACCACCCTCTAGTCCAAAAATCAGAACAAATCACAGCCACCTCCAAACCCTTCATATAAAATAGTCCGGTTTCCTAGATTGATTTCCTACAACTTTACGGAAGACCACCACTTCAGATTCGGACGTTCACATATCGGTCAAAGGCAGTTATCTGACAAGTTCTTTGCAGATCTGAGAGTCCGGTCACTGTACAACAGCAACTCAAAAATTCATTAAAGCCAAGATCCGTGCAGATCCAGGTCTGATCTCTAGGCCTAGGTTGAAGTATTTGAAGAGATATTTCCAACGGCGCCAGTTTCATCGCATTCCGATGTCGGGGCTGGTCGCAGCGCCCGTTCTCGCCGGGACGCGCGCTGAAAACCAGAAGCTGCAGATCCGGGGCCGGTCATTCCGACTGTGCAGAACGGAGCCGCTCGGCCTCTGGCCGGCGAACCAGCATGCCGCCAGCCCAGGGAACGCTTCCCCAAGCGTCTCCACTATAGCAGTGCCACCGGGTGCCACACGGCCCCTCCGGACAGCACGTGGGCCCCACCGTCACTAGTTCGGGTGTTGCCGAATCAACGCGAGAAGCCGCCCGTCAACCCGAATTCGGTCCTCCCGGGCCCCATTGTGTAGCCCTTTACCTCCCTGCGTGGAGTGGGCAGCGAGTTGTATTGCTGTAATACTGTGTATTATTGTTCCGGAAGTACGAGTTTCGGCCGAGTCCGTCTTCCCCACGCCGAGCGCGTGGAGGTACCGTTCTCGCTCCCTACACTCGGCAGTTGCTTATTTTCATATATACTTATTTATGCCACTACTAGAGAGCATGTTCTAGGATCGTAGCTCGCTTTATATTTATATCACCGCTGCTGCGAGAGAGAGCGTTACCGTCCCGTGACCCGATCCGGGCACGAAAGTGTGAATTGACCACCCTAACTCTTGCCGGTTTCTCAACCGTGCACGTCCGACGCTTCCCCGTTAAGGGACAACCGCGAGCTTGTCGTGTCTGTGTCTTGTCCCGCATCAATTTGGTATCAGAGTAAGTTTGAGTCTAGGGTGTCTAAAAAAAAAAGAGTGTCATTTACGTCTAGTCATTAGTCATTGTCTAAGTCGTGTTTAGGGTCATCATTGTTTTAAAACAAAAAAAAGTATCTTTTTGCATTTGCACCCCTTTACTCGGTATATCAAAAGGTGTTGTCCGAACGTTAGGCTACGCCTATCGGGAAGGCCGTACACTTGCGCGAGTGATCTTCGGATCTCTTATCTCCGCCACGTACCGAGTCTTGGTTTACGTCTAGGGTCCTTAGTGTGCATGCATTCCAACTTTGCATTACTTAGGGTCGTGTCTAGTGTCTTGTCCAAATGGCCTTGCATATCCATTCCTAGGGATCCATTCCCATATTTTGGGAACTATGGCCAACCCATGTCGACCCATCCAAGGCGATAGGTACGTGTCCGAGTACATTCGGGCATATCATACGTATTGGTTGGAACATGGCTTGGGAGAGGAGAGCAACACGGCCGCATTTCAGTTCCGGAGAGGTTTGCGCCTTCACTTCCAGTTGGAATGTCTTATCCGCAATGCATTCTCTCTAGCGGAATCCTATACGGTCGCTTTAGTGGTCGAACCATTTGAGTCACACTTTTCTCGGTATGGTGGCTTTCGACAAGCATCCACCTCCCAGCCGCCTACACCATGGCCTTCACCACTCGAGAGAGTTCCAATGTCATCCCCCTCTATTTCTGAATTTGATTCGGAATCCTCTCATTTGGAACCACCAAGGCCCGAGCCACCCGTATTTCTAACGGGTACGCTTTTCATAGCCGAGCCGCTTCTTCGTTGGCTCAAGGACGGCTTGGTCCCACCTCCCTTCCCATCCATGGACCCCATCCTATCTCTAGTGCCCGTCAACTCCTACCACACAACTTTTCGATCTAGTCACCATGTTGACACATTGGATGATCTTGTCATGGGATTAGATTCACAATGGAAGTTGACGCATCTTCTGGCGCGAGGCTTTGACCAACCCGTTAGTCTTAGCTTCACCCATCCGGCCTTCGGGTCCATTACCTCCGAGTGCACCGTGGGTTGTGTCACCACGGAGGTTCTTCTACTTCTCCCGCTACCGGACGAGCCTGAGTTCATACCCTTTTCTCCGAGGGAGGAATCATACTTCTTGCCTACGATCCCCGTCCCACCCGTCACAATTCAAGAAGGTGACTATCCACACCTTCAAAACTCCTACACGTGGGATCGTGACTTGTGGGACTCCACCACAAGGGGTCATACCTTCTTTGATCCCTTTTACCCACTCCCTAGAGGATCCTTAGACCCTCCATATATACTTCACTTCTTAGAGGGAGTCCACTATCATACCCCTTTCCTACGGGTCGGTCCCTCCATACCCACCAAGCCCGTCCACGATACACCTACACCCGGCTCTTTCACACCCGGCTTTCCTAGCCCTCTCAAGTCTCCTAAATCCAAAGGGCCGTCCATGCATGACTGGGTCATACTTGGACATTTAGGTGTACCCCATGCCACCCATCTCGGGTTACGTCAAATGCATGCATGGCACACATTCGGGTGTCCTGGTCCGCCGTCACCCATGAACGGATCGGACTAACATTAGGTGTGTCTAGGGTCATAGTTGAGTCAATGTGCTTTTCTTCGTGTGGTTTGTCTTGTGTGGTTTGTTTGCATGGTTTGTGTGTAGTTTGAGAGTCTGCATGTTGTCGTTCTCTTATGAGTAAGAGGCAAGTGGACTCGCTCGATGAGTATGGGATCGGTTCTATAGCTACACCCGGATCTAGTCACCTACAGGGACTCAGCGGTGATTCCTAGTGAGTCTTCGAGCCGCCTCCTTCCCTTTTGAGCGTGCCCCATTCGGAGTGTTCACCTTTAGCCATAGCAGTTCGTGCATATCGAGTATATATGGAATGAGCAGGTGACGATCACTTGGAGTGGAGCGTACCCGCGTTACTTGGCACGGTGATGGATCCACCAGAGTACTCGAGCATCCCTACCCCTACTCGACGGGGTCGAGTTCCTCCCACCCGGGGAGACTTGATGGGAATCGACGCCGAGCATGTACTTTTATTTTACATTTATATCCTTTTAGTTTGTGTTTATATCCTTGGGAAAGTATGTACGCAAATGTAAGGCTTTATAAGCCAATGAGTCATTCCCATGGATTGTGTGGGTTTTTGTGCAATTTTGTAGTAGGTCCATCTAGGGGGCCCTCAGCCCTTTCCCATTGGTCCATGTCACCTTGTGGGGCTGGTCAACCATCCTAGGTGGACATCTAGAAGGTTGGACTAGTCTTATGGACACATGGGGGACAAAGGGTGAAGAATGTCAACATTCTACACCCACCCCACCTACCTCTTCCATGGTCAATAGGCCGCCCCCTTCCCCTTGATTTTTTTTATTAATTTTGTGTGTTGTTCAAACCTCATCCCAGCCCTTCATCCACCATCCCTAGATCCAAGGGTCTACATTAGATTTGATACCTAGCATATAAAAGTGTGTATTTTCATGTGGAAATTAGTGAAAATTCAGAAAATTGTTAGAATCCTTAGAGCTTGGTGTGCCCCCTTCCTCTCTCCCCCTGGTTTCCTCTCCTCAAACCCCCCATTGTAGAGTGTTTCAATCTTCTATCTCCCCCTCTCAACCTCTGATCTTCATTGGTGCCGCCGCCGCCGCCGTTCGTGCCGCCTTCGAGCCGCCGCGAATCCATCTTCGGTTTTCTGTCCTGCTGGACAGAGGTGTCTTCCCAAAATTCCTGATACCAACCACGGCCTCTTCGTGGTTTGTAATTTTTATGGTGTGTTCCTATCTTCCATCCCCTCCTCCACAACAAAATTTAAGGTCCAAAATCCATCGTTTGTTATTTTTACATTTTCGGTCTTTAATCACTCCCAGATCTGTCCTGTCTCTATCTACAGTGACAGCAGCTCTGAGTTTCCCATCTCCGACCATCTTTTTGATTTTTTTTAGGGCTCTCAATTTTACTGTGAGTTCTGTCCATCACTTCCTACATCTACAAATTTTCGTAATTTCTGATCAGCCTTCTACGTATTTTTAACAATTTGTGTTCTATCTCTGCTACAGTGCTTTCAGCTAGATTCCAGATCCGACCACCCTTTAGTCCAAAAATCAGAACAAATCACAGCCACCTCCAAACCCTTTATAAAAAATATTCTTGGTTTCCTAGATTGATTTCCTACAACTTTACAGAAGACCAAAACTTCAGATTCGGACGTTCACATATCGGTCAAAGGCAGTTTTCAGATAAGTTCTCTACAAATCTGAGAGTCCGGTCACTATACAACAGCAACTCAAAAATTCATTAAAGCCAAGATCCGTGCAGATCCAGGTCTGATCTCTAGGCCTAGGTTGAAGTATTTGAAGAGAGCTTTCCAACGGCGCCAGTTTCGTTGCATTCCGACATCGGGGCTGGTCGCAGCGCCCGTTCTCGCCGGGATGCGCGTTGAAAACCAGAAGCTGCAGATCCGGGGCCGGTCATTCCGACCGGTGCCGAACGGAGCCGCCCGGCCTCCGGCCGGTGAACCAAAGTGCCGCCAGCCCAGGGAACGCTTCCCCAAGCATCTCCACTACAGCGGTGCCACCGGGTCCTACACGTCCCCTCTGGACAGCACGTGGGCTCCACCGTCACTAGTTCGGGTGTTGCCGAATCAACGCGAGAAGCCGCCCGTCAACCCGAATTCGGTCCTCCCGGGCCCCATTGTGTAGCCCTTTACGTCCCTACGTGGAGTGGGCAGCGAGTTGTATTGCTGTAATACTGTGTATTATTGTTCCGGGAGTACGAGTTTCGGCCGGGTCTGTCTTCCCCACGCCGAGCGCGTGGAGGTACCGTTCTCGCTCCCTACACTCGGCAGTTGCTTATTTTCATATATACTTGTTTATGCCACTGCTAAAGAGCATGTTCTAGGATCGTAGCTCGCTTTATATTTATATCACCGCTGCTGCGAGAGAGAGCATTACCGTCCCGTGACCCGATCCGGGCACGAAAGTGTGAATTGACCACCCTAGCTCTTGCCGGTTTCTCAACCGTGCATGTCCGACGCTTCCCTCATTAAGGGACAACCACGAGCTTGTCGTGTCCGTGTCTCGTCCCACATCATGGCCTCAATGTGACGACGGATGTCGTCATGCTGACTCCTAACATGCCTAGCAAAAGACTCGGCGGACTCAGACACTCGAGCATGAATGGGCATGGGAACAAGATCCACTGGTTTCCTAGGCCTACGCCCTGTGACAATCTTGAATGGACTCATACCGGTAGACCTGTTAACCGAATCATTATATGCAAATTTTTCCATTGGTAATATGAGATCCCAATCCCTTACACGGTCCCTGACAAGACACCTCAAAAGGTCACCCAGACTCCTATTGACCACCTCGGTCTGACCATCTGTCTGGGGATGATATGCAGTGGAAAACTTGAGGTGAGTACCCAACATATGCCACAATGTCTTCCAAAAATAACTAGTGAACCTAACATCACGGTCAGACACTATGCTACGAGGCAACTCGAACTTGCACACCACATGAGTAAGGAAAAGGCGGGCTACCCTCGAAGCATCCGAAGTCTTCGAGCAGGGAATGAAAAGGGCCATCTTCGAGAACCGGTCAACTACCACATAGACCGAATCATGCTTCCTAGAGGTACATGGCAATCCCAAAATAAAATCCATGCTAACATCATGCCACGGAGCATCAGGCACGAGAAGAGGCGTATAAAGGCCCGAGCTTTGCTTCTTCATTTTGACCGTAGCACATGTACGGCACTGGGCCACAATATGAGCAACATCACGCTTCAAGCTCGGCCAATAAAATCTGTGCTCAACACCCTCGATAGTCTTGTTCCGACCAAAGTGGCCGGCTAGACCTCCCGCATGTAGTTCCCAGACTAAGAAGTCTCGAACCGAAGTTCAGGGAACACAAAGCCTGCCTCCTCGAAAGAGGTAACCCTACTGAAGCACATAATCATCATGGTCTCTCGAGGGTCCGGCCTGGAGAGTGGTATAAATCTGACCGAAGTCAGGACAATCAACATAGGCCTCTCTCATCTTCTCTAACCCTATGACCTCGGCGCTCATGGTAGTCAGCAGGCATGCTCACCGACTCAAGGCATTAGCCACCTTGTTCTCCACTCCAGCCTTATATTTAAGCACAAATGTGTACTGCTGGAGATACTCAACCCATCTACTATGACGCGCATTAAGCTTCTTTTGGGAATGAAGGAATCGTAAAGCTTCATGATCGGAGTACAAGACAAACTCCTGTTGTAAAAGATAGTGCCTCCAATGCCTAAGAGCCTGAACAACTGCATAAAATTCTTTATCATAAGTGGAGTATCACAGTTTTGCGTCATTCAGCTTCTTACTAAAATATGCAACCGGGTGGGTCTCCTGACTCAACACTCCTCCAATCCCTACACCCGATGCATCACATGAGACCTCAAACACCTTCGAGAAATCTGGCAATCGAAGGATAAGTGTCTGGGTCATGCGCTCCTTGATGTCCTTGAAGGCAGCAGCAGCGGCCTTCGTCCATACAAACGTGCCCTTCCGAATACAGTCCGTGATCAGGGCAGTGACGGAGCTAAATCCGCAGATGAAACGACGATATAATGTCACGAGGCCATGGAAGCTACATACATCATGGACCGTACGGGGTTCCGGCCACTCAACAATGGCCCGGACCTTCTCCGGATCAGCGGAGACCCCAGTACTAGACACAATAAAACCCAAGAAGATAAGCTGAGGTGTCATGAAGGCACACTTCTGTGGGTTCGCAAACAACTGCTCTCGCCTCAAAAGTAGACAGACCTCCCGTAGATGATCCAAGTGGTCCCCTTTAGTGCGACTATATATAAGGACATCATCAAAATACACAACCACAAAGACTCCAATGAATGGTCGAAGGACCTGAGTCATGAGTCGCATGAAGGTGCTTGGGGCATTGGTCAACCCAAAGGGCATAACCAACCACTCATATAGACCATGCTTGGTCTTAAATGCGTTCTTCCACTCATCACATGGCCTAATCCTCACCTGGTGGTAGCCACTCTTAAGATCGATCTTCGAGAAGATAGTGGCACCGGCCTTCATGTCTAGCATATCATCTAGGCGGGAAATAGGGAACCTGTACTTCATGGTGATTTTGTTGATGGCACGACTATCAATGCACATTCTCCACATGCCATCCTTCTTTGGGGTGAGTAATGCGGGAACATCACACGTACTCATGCTATCTCGAACAGACCCTCTCTGCATCAGCTCATCGACCTGCCGCTTTAGCTCGGCATGTTCCGTGGGACTCATGCGATAGTGAAAAAGATTGGGCAATGAGGAGCCCGGAATCAGGTCGATAGCATGCTGAATATCCCGCATGGGTGGGAGTCCCTCGGGAAGCTCCTCAGGAAAAATATCAGCGAACTCCTGCAGAATAGGAATGACATCGGGTGGGAGTTCACCCTCGGACTTTGGCTCCACTTCTCAGAGCGTAATAGTAAACACAGGGCTGCCCCTACTAGCCTCCCGCTCCATTTCCCGGGAGCTAATCATCATCAACCTCCTAGAAGAGGGTTCGCTTGTGCTCGATGTAACGGTCATGGCCCTAGCCGGGGATGGGATACTAGGTCTCGGGATGGAAGGCTCCGGAGTATTAGGACCAGTAGGACCCCTAACTGAAGGCTTCTTGGGCTGAGAGGGGGGAGGGTAATCCGCTGGCCACCTTGGTCAAAGGTACAGGTGTTCGACCGGCCATGGAGTATGACATCCCGATCAAATAACCACGACCTACCAAGAATAATACTGCCCACCTCCAAGGGGAGGACATCACACCAGATCTCGTCACGGAAGGCATGGAACTGCAGTGGGACCAAACACTGCAGCCGGATCGAAATGGAGGTGGAATACACCCATGATACTCGATAGGGGCAAGGATGGTCCACGGGAGTAAGACCAAGACGTGAGACAGCACCCGTGGAGATTGTATTGATATAACTCCCACTATCGATAATCACCTTACACACTTGCCCGCCCAACCTACATTATGTATGAAAGATGGTGGTCTGATGCCAGTCATTACTGGCCTGTGGCTGGGTGAGAATACACCTGACGACCCCCAAGTGGGTATCATCCGAATGCTGGGCATCCTGGACATCACCTTCAGTCTCATAGAACTCGTCAGCCAGCTCCGGATCTGCTTCATAGCTGACTAACACAAGATCTGAAGAGGTGGCGTCGTCGACCTGTGTGTCCCCAATGACAAGAGACTGGCGAGTGGGACACTAGTTGGCGAAATGGCCAAACCCATAGCAGCGATAACACTGTTGCCGTGATCCACTAGGCTCCCCGATCAAAGGTCCCTTACCCTTATCTTCCCGTCGGATAGGAGGAGTAGGAAACAAGGGACGAGCAATGGGTGCGGGTGCCGGTGGACGGGCCGTGGGTGCCATGGGTTGGGGTTGAGGAGGGATATCCTTTGGAGGTGGAGGGCAAGGCCTAGGAGCGAATGGCTCGGGACGAGTGGGCTCCTGAGGTTGAGCCATGGGGGCCCTCAGATACGTGCCTGAAGAGCCACGGGGCTCGACACTACGAAGGGGAAAGGGGCCCAACCGATGGGTAGGCTCAAACTCAGCCTCGAATTGCTCTAATTCGAGAGCAACCTGATACGCCTGTTCCAAAGTGGTCACATTGCGGCAGAAAAGTTCATATTGGTAGTTCGGCCGCAGACCTCTTCGAAAGCGCGAGATGGTCATGGTGCTCTCTTCCGTAACTCCACACCGTAAATAATACTCGTCGAACTCGGCGGTGTACTCAGTCACGGACCGGTTCCCTTGGAAGAGACTTTACCATTGTCTATGAGACACTGGCGGTATGTGGCAGGTGATAGTTAGGTGCGATAGATAAACACAGATCCAGAGGGGGGTGAATGGATCTTCTAAAGAGTTTTGACCAAATTAAAGTTCGTATGAAATGATAAGCACTAGATCGGTGGATAATTGCTCAAACATAAAAGATGCAAACCCAATTAAACTCTAGGACATGAATAATCAATTAGATCACGGTCCTAGTATGCATCTAGCGGAAGCAAGCAATCAAACAAACCACTGCACAAGGGATTTTTTAGGTGGTTCGGTCCACAGACCTACGTCCACCCCTCACTCCCAACCGGAGTGAGGCTTCCACTAGCAATCAGCTAGAAAGCAGACTCAGTCTGCAAACAAGTTGCTGCCACACATCTTGACCAGGAGAACATCCTCCCCTCTTCCTCCAGACCGGAGGGAACCCACTAGTGACACACAGTCACTAGCAACCGGAGACCCAAGTCTCCCTTCCTCTGGAAGCCAGAGGGAACCACAAGTGACTCCCAGCCACTTTCGACCAGAGACTAGGTCTCTCTTCCTCCAGACCAGGAGGGAACACACAGGTAGCAACCACTACCTACAACCGGAGTCAAGGACTCCCTTCCTCTGAAACCAGAGGGAACCACAAGTGACACTCAGTCACTTGCAGACTGGAGATACAGTCTCCCTTCTCCTGAGTCCACAGGAGGAACCCGATCTCTAACCAGAGAATCGGAAGAACAATGTTCAGTTTAAAAAGAAAAAATAATAAAAGAAAATACAGCAACTAAAAGCTGGAAATATAAAATCAAAATGTGGCTCTCGCAGGAGCTGGCTGGCTTGGACTTGATCCACGGTCCAGTAGAAATTGATCTTCAGTTGAAGCTTCTTTTACTCTAGCTCTCTCTTCTTCTCACTCTTCTTTTTCTTCTCTTTCGCAGGCTCTCTCGATCTCTCTTCTGCTCTCTGGCTCACTCTTCTTCTTTCTTCTTTCTTCTTCTTCTGCTCACTGCCTCTCTGCCTCTCTGCAGCTCTTTCCTTCTATCTCGATCACTCTCTTTCTCTAATTGCTTCTCCCCCTTTTTTTACTTGATCAGTCTTCTCCAGATGGAGGAGGCTTCGTATTTATAGCAGCAGCAATTAGGGCGTTGTCCTCAGATCACGTGCCAGGTGCCAACCTCGGATCACGTGCCACTTATCAACTTCTCGAAGGATGTACCTGTCAAGCAGTCATAAGAAGATATTAGATGGATGTACAAACTTGGTTCAAGCTGTTAACAAAGTGTGTACAGGCATGATGCAGCTTGAGTGTATAGACTTGAAGGGTGATAATGAGTGTATAGAGTTGAAACCTTGGAAATGAGTGTATAGACTTCATCTTGAAGGAGATGTACATGTGCACTGAAGTGTGTACAGACTAGGCGTGCAGGCTACTGGACGCAATGTATAGACTTTGCGTGCAGGCTGCTGGACGCTGTATAGACATGCTATGCAGGCTGTGGGGGAATGCGTAGACTCTGCGTGAAGGCAATGCATGTACAGACTTCGTGCATGCAATGCTATGGCGTGTACAGACTTCGTGTATGCAAGACTGAAGCGTGTACAGACTTAGTGAATGTGACGCTGAAGCATGTACGGACTTTACGTATGCAGACTATGAGCATTACAGATGGTTGTACAGACATGCCAATATGAGACATTGTACAGACTTTGTTGTATAGACTTGATGCATTGTATGGACTTGGTGTGTGCAGGGCAGGCAATCAATGTATATACTTCATGATGCAAGCGACAATGTATAGACTTAACGATGCAAGCGATGTGTAGACTTTGATGCCCAAAGGCAATGTATAGACTTGCACAGTTCAGCTGCCAATGTATAGACTTTGATGCCCAAAGGCAATGTATAGACTTGCACAGTGTGAGACGCTGAATGAGACGGTCGGATGTACAGACTTGGGCTGTACATACTTGCAGTGTGCAATGCATGCGATGTATAGACTTTGCCTTAGAGACGCTGCATAAGACGGTGGATGTAGAGACTTGGGCTGTATAGACTTGGAAAGCTTGAAGACCAGTGTACAAACTTGGAAAGCCTGAAGTCTAATGTACAGACTTGGAAGATGTGAGCGAGACAATGTATGGACTTGGCCAATGCAGCGATGTATATACTTTAAGAGAAAGCCCAATGTATAGACTTACTGAACTGAACGTAGGAAAAGATAAGGAGTGTATAGACTTGCTCAGTTCAGAATGTAGGTAAAGATGGGAAGGAATGTATAGACTTGATGAATGGCTTGCTAGCTACAAGACAATGTATAGACTTGGAAGGTTCAGTGGTGGATGTACAGACTTCAGCTAAGCAAGCTACAGGGCCGATGTATAGGCTTGGGCTAAGCAATGCATGAACAATGTGGCGGTGTACAGACTTGGCCAATGTGCAGACTTGAAGCAAGGAGGCGATGTGTAGACTTGGCCAATGCTGTGAACAATGTATCGACTTTGAGTGACCTTATGCAAAGGCAATGTACAGACTTGATGCACATGAATGAAGACCACTGTGTAGAATTATGGCATGCAATGTCTAGACTTGATATGAAGGAATGCACAATGTCTAGACTTGATGAACAATGCAACAGGCAATGCTGACTGATGTATAGACTTTGAATGAGTGACATGCAATAGACAATGTGCAGACTTGTTTTGAACCATGCACAATGTATAGACTTGCAGTACCATGAAGGCAGGCTGTATAGACTTGAGGTAATGCATGCAGGTGACAATGTATATACTTGCGAATCTGGGGGGTCGACCCATCTGGAAGGGGGGGTCGACCCACTTCTGTCTAGACTATGTTGTCTGATGTATAGACTTGATGGAGAGAACGATGTATAGACTTGCTCTTGCGAAGGCTGTACAGACATTGAATCAAGCAGTGTATAGACTTGATAAATGACAGAATGCAATGATGTATGAACTGAATGTCTGCTAATGCAAGATAGCACATTCATATGCCCAAAGCAGAAACATAATTCAGACACAGATTCATGATATGCAAAGCCACAGATTCATGATGTGCAAAGCTGTAGAACTGACATGATATATGCCCATAGCAAGACAGTCAATCAGATGTTCATGATATGCTATCATCAAAATCATAGAGTTGAAAAATATGTCACAGATGATCAGATAACTCATAGTGTTTGCTATCATCAAAATCACAGGGGCACAATAATCTCCCCCTTTTTGATGATGGCAACACTATGAGTCACACTGACTCATGTCAAACTATTCTCCCCCTTTGACTTCATCAAAAAGAAAAATAGTTTGAGATGAGAGATACAAGCATACATGATATGAATATAGAAAAATACTCCCCCTTTGACTCAGTCATTTAGACATGAAAGACACAGAGGCAGTTAAACAATGAAGCTCAAATCAAGACAATGTTTCAGATACATGCTCTCCTATACCAGCCAGATAAAATCATGCACAAATGATGTCTATGATGCAGATGTTAATCTTCCCCTTAAAGCCAGAATAGAGTTGAGGTATGACAAGAGGTGAAACATCTATCAGCAAAAGCACATAGGCACTCAAGGATTACCATAATCTGTAAGCACAATGAATGAATTGAGGAAGACAGATTTTCATTAGCACACCAAATTCATAAATCTTTGTAAACGAATTTCAGATTCTTCAATTATAATAGATTATGAATGAGTTTAAACTTACCATCATGATTTAAGAGTGATGTATTCAAAGTTTATCAAGAAAATTCAATACTCATATATGAAACACCTTTTAATAAAGATGAACCAACTACTCATTTGATATTCATGTTTAACCTCCTTCCATCTTACTCATTTAAATTCAATGACTCCTATGGAAGTTACTCAAGATAATATTGAGATTAAACAGAGATAAATGTGACTGAACTTGTCTTTAGTTTTTCAGATTTTTCTATTGAACAGCATTCATTTTTCCTGAGCAAGTTTGGTTCAGTCAACACCTTTTTACATGAGGCACAACACATCTTAGGTGAAGTGACCCAGTTACTCAGTGTGACAACCATATTACCTCTTAAGGAGAACAGAGTTAGCAATGGAGTATCTTTTTACATGAGGAGACACCTTGATGAGAGGCCAGAATCCCCAGTTACTCAGCACATCCATGCCATTGCTCTGCCAGATTTTCAAATATTTTGAAAGAGAGGTAACTATGGCACTTCATGACATGGGCTTACTCTGATTTTTTGATAGATAACCCAGTTTCTCTGTGACCAAAGTCATTGCTCTTGCATTAAATTTTTAAGTGTTTTCAGATTTTTCAAACAAAGCTCAGTACACTGAAATGTTTAAGAACAATACCTCTTATATGTATCTTAACCAAAGAAAGCCATGTCTTTTAAAATTTCAGATTTCAGAAAGTTTTGCATGAATTTCATGAGACAATTGGTTAAGATTTATTAAGCATGATGATTGAGATATTTTCAAGTCTTTTACATCAAAACTTAGGAAATACATTAGACTTAAATCAATTTGATTTATCAAAACATTCTTAAGCCAGTATAATAGAAGTTTCTTCTTTTCAGAATATGTCTGATTTATGTCTAGGGTGCACTGACTAAAATCTTTCCTCATTCAGATGAATCAATGACATTGCCAGGAAATCAGTGGAGTCAACAAAGCATTTTTATTGAGAGATTAGCAGAGAGCAATCATGATGAGACAAGGAGTGAATCATTAGAACAGTGCAGTTTTGAAATCAATAGCTGAGTCTGGAGTTCAGACAGAACAGCTACATAAGTGTAGACAGTAGGGAATTCAAGTGAACCGCACATTTGCCAAGAATGGATCAGATAGCTAGACAGTGAGAGTTCAAGAGATGAAGAGATGGAACAGGAAAGCTCCCCCTGACTAGATGCTACATATATACAACAAAGCATGAGCAGCAGTATGGTTAATTAAGAATGATTGAGCTCCCCCTGACTAAGTGCATGATGTGCAGTGAAAGTGACGTGAGACGGAACCTCCAGGCATGTGATATCTCTTCTCGGATCTGGAAAATGTGTCTCCCTTCCTTGAAACTACTTCCAAATGCCGCTGGAAATATGACATCTTTGGTGACATTTTGAAGCTCAGGCCGAACATCTAGTTCGCATGGTTCCTCTAGATCATACAACTTCTTCCATCTACTTACTAGCTCAATACAACAAGCAGAAATTACTGGCAACACGAGCTTCAATTTCTCTTCATGAAAGGCCGGATTGATAATTCTCCTATGCGTTGCCCACTATTCTCCATCATATCTTGCAAGGCCCGTGGCTATACACCATGCAACAGGATCTGTTCTTGGCTTTCCAAAATGATCACACTTGTTGGACAGAACCTCATAGGTTTTGAAGATGGGAGAGAAATGTGTGGGGGTTCTGCAGGTTTAGAAGAGGCTAGGAGAGGGGTGTGAGAGTTGGAGATGAATGGATATCAAGTTAGGTGGATGTTGGGCAGGGTATGGGCGGGTTTTACTAGGTTCAGGCATTCTGGAAAGAGGGAGGGTCGACCCAGGGTGATGGGGGGGGGGGGGTCGACCCATTCTACCTGCAGGAGGGTGTATGGATCTGGGAGGGAGGTGTGTCGAACTAGTGTGTGGGTGGGTCGACCCATCTGTCTTGCCTGATGGGACAGAACTCAAAAAAGGGACTCTGTTTTCAGACCTGAACTCCGCGGACGTCTGAGGAAGCTTGTGAGGTGACGACGTGGCTGCATGGGCCATGGCGAGGGACGAGGGAATAGGCTTCGAACGGTGGCAGGCGGCCAATGAGAGCGGGGACGGAGGGGACACGGCGGTCTTGGCAGATGATGGCTTCTGGAGGCAACGGTGCTACAGTGGTGGCCTTGTTGCTGCCACCGTGATGGTCAGCGAGGTGGGCTTGAGTGGCCTGCGCAGCATGCATGCAGGGGACGTCGCCGGCTTCACGGAGGTACTGTTCATGTGCATGGGCCGTGGGTGGGGCGGCGTCGACCATGGGAGGTGGGGTGCGCAGAGGGTAGCAAGGAGTTGGGTGAGGAAGGGAGGAAGGGGGGGGGCGATCGTGAGCGGGGTGGCATGGGTGGGGTGCGGATGGGGAGGCGGATGATGGGCTTCTCAGTGCTGCAGAGGGGGGGGTGTGGTCTGACCAAAGGAGGGGAGAGGGGGCACCGGCGGTGCCCCTATTCCAAACAGGGGATCGGCCGCGGGTTAAAGGGGGAACAGGGGGAAGGAGAAAGGGCCTTGGGGTGGGTTGTACGTGAGTGTGGCCTTGTGAGAAGAGGCCAAAGGAAGGGGGGGAAGGTCAGAATAGAGGGATGGAGGGATGAAGATGGGGTCCCCAGTGGTGCGAAGGTAAGAGAGAGAGGCTTGGGGAAAGGGGAGGGTGAGAGAGACGCAGGGAGTGGAGCAAGGGAATGGCCATGCAGAAGAAGTTAGAGGGAGAGGGGGGGGGGGGAAAGAGGGGTGACTGCAGTTGCAGGGAGAGAGGGGGCTGAGGGCCGGAGGAAGGGGGTGGGATAGCTTGGGCAAACTGTGGATGTGAGGGAGGGGAAATGCAAAAGCAAAGGAAGGGGGGGGAAGTGGAGTAGGAGGTCGGCGGCCCCAGGGGGTTTGCAGGGAGGCTGAGAAGGAGAACAGAAGACAGATAGGGGAAGTGGGAGAGATAAGAGAGGGCTAGAGAGGGGCCGCCTACGAAGTGGGAAGTTGGGTGGGAGAGAGAGGAGGTAACGTGGGGGAGGGGGTAAGGGCCCCTCGTGGAGGCTTCACATTGTATTCCAAAAATTTTGTTTTCATTCTATTCTCCATCGTGGGTTTACATGGGTATAAATAGAAAATATGGGGAGGGGAAAAGACACCTGGGAATCCCATGGGACATGGTTTCCACGAGGAGTCCCTCATAAGTGGTCATTAGTGCCTAGTTATATATGTAGATTAACAACATAAAGCTCACATATTAGGCCCATTTATCATTTTATGTGACCCATGAACATACAACTCTTAAACGTAGTATAGTTTGATAGTTGCCAGTGCCGTCTCGGCGATCGTCCGCATCCGCTTTGTCGATCCCGTCGGACTCCTCGACTCGGAGAAGGTTCGGCCTCAATCCTTGATTCTTGAACCGACGATCCCATCAAACTCCTCCACTTGGAGGAGGTTCATCCTTGAACCTCGTAGCTCAGGATCCCGGTTGGTTGGAGCAACCCGATTCCCTAAGCTCTGATACCATTTGACGTGAGACGGAACCTCCAGGCATGTGATATCTCTTCTCAGATCTGGAAAATGCGTCTCCCTTCCTTGAAACTACTTCCAAATGCCGCTGGAAATATGACATCTTTGGTGACATTTTGAAGCTCAGGCCAAACATCTAGTTCGCATGGTTCCTCTAGATCATACAACTTCTTCCATCTACTTACTAGCTCAATACAACAAGCGGAAATTACTGGCAACACGAGCTTCAATTTCTCTTCATGAAAGGCCGGATTGATAATTCTCCTATGCGTTGCCCACTATTCTCCATCATATCTTGCAAGGCCCGTGTGGCTATACACCATGCAACATGATCTGTTCTTGGCTTTCCAAAATGATGACACTTGTTGGACAGAACCTCATAGGTTTTGAAGATGGGAGAGAAATGTGTGGGGGTTCTGCAGGTTTAGAAGAGGCTAGGAGAGGGGTGTGAGAGTTGGAGATGAATGGATATCCAGTTAGGTGGATGTTGGGCAAGGTATGGGCGGGTTTTACTAGGTTCAGGCATTCTGGAAAGAGGGAGGGTCGACCCAGGGTGATGGGGGGGGTCGACCCATTCTACCTGTAGGAGGGTGTATGGATCTGGGAGGGAGGTGGGTCGACCCAGTGTGTGGGTGGGTCGACCCATCTGTCTTGCCTGATGGGACAGAACTCAAAAATGGGACTCTGTTTTCAGACCTGAACTCCGCGGACGTCTGAGGAAGCTTGTGAGGTGACGACGTGCCTGCATGGGCCATGGGGAGGGACGAAGGAACATGCTTCGAACGGTGGCAGGCGGCCAGTGAGAGCGGGGACGGAGGGGACACGGTGGTCTTGGCGGATGATGGCTTCTGGAGGCAACGGTGCTACAGTGGTGGCCTTGTTGCTGCCACCGTGATGGTCAGCGAGGTGGGCTTGAGTGGCCTGCGCAGCACGCATGCAGGGGACGTCGCCGGCTTCACGGAGGTACTATTCATGTGCATGGGCCGTGGGTGGGGCGGCGTCGACCATGGGAGGTGGGGTGCGCAGAGGGTAGCAAGGAGTTGGGTGAGGAGAGGAGGAAGGGGGGGGGGGCGATCGTGAGCGGGGTGGCATGGGTGGGGTGCAGCTGGGGAGGCGGATGATGGGCTTCTCAGTGCTGCAGAGGGGGGGTGTGGTCTGACCAAAGGAGGGGAGAGGGGGCACCGGCGGTGCCCCTGTTCCGAACAGGGGATCGGCCGCGGGTTAGAGGGGGAACAGGGGGAGGGAGAAAGGGCCTTGGGGTGGGTTGTACGTGAGTGTGGGCTTGTGAGAAGAGGCCAAAGGAAGGGGGGGAAGGTCAGAATAGAGGGATGGAGGGATGAAGATGGGGTCCCCAGTGGTGCGAAGGTAAGAGAGAGAGGCTTGGGGAAAGGGGAGGGTGAGAGAGAAGCAGGGAGTGGAGCAAGGGAATGGCCATGCAGAAGAAGTTAGAGGGAGAGGGGGGGTGAAAGAGGGGTGACTACAGTTGCAGGGAGAGAGGGGGCTGAGGGCCGGAGGAAGGGGGTGGGATAGCTTGGGCAAACTGTGGATGTGAGGGAGGGGAAATGCAGAAGCAAAGGAAGGGGGGAAGTGGAGTAGGAGGTCGGCGGCCCAAGGGGGTTTGCAGGGAGGCTGAGAAGGAGAACAGAAGATAGATAGGGGAAGTGGGAGAGATAAGAGAGGGCTAGAGAGGGGCCGCCTACGAAGTGGGAAGTTTGGTGGGAGAGAGAGGAGGTAACGTGGGGGAGGGGGTAAGGGCCCCTCGTGGAGGCTTCACATTGTATTCCAAAAATTTTGTTTTCATTCTATTCTCCATCGTGGGTTTACATGGGTATAAATAGAAAATATGGGGAGGGGAAAAGACACCTGGGAATCCCATGGGACATGGTTTCCACGAGGAGTCCCTCATAAGTGGTCATTAGTGCCTAGCTATATATGTAGATTAACAACATAAAGCTCACATATTAGGCCCATTTATCATTTTATGTGACCCATGAACATACAACTCTTAAACGTAGTATAGTTTGATAGTTGCCAGTGCCGTGTCGGCGATCGTCCTCATCCGCTTTGTCGATCCCGTCGGACTCCTCGACTCGGAGAAGGTTCGGCCTCAATCCTTGATTCTTGAACCGACGATCCCATCAGAAAGTACATCACATGATTTCAAATTTGACATTCAAATATAATCCATGCACTTCAGACATAAGTGAGCTACCATGAACATGATTGAGCAATTCCATTTCAAAAAATTCCAACTAAGCATAGATCAAATTAACAAGATGCTTAACCATCTCAAACAGTCAATTTTCAGATGATGGAATTTAAACAGATTGTTCAGAACTGACCTGAAGAGTAGAATCCTGGGGTTTTCCTTTTTGAGTGCCTTGGTTTATTAACCCCTCTTTGTTCTTCAGCCCCCAAGGCACACCTGCAAAGTTTTTGATCATTTTGATTCTACAGGGACCCAAGCAGCTTTGGGTCCTGCGTTAGCCCTGACAGGTGTTCTAAACAATTTCTTAGCAACATGGCCATCATGATCCATCAAATAATAATTTTCCATAGAGTGACCATTCTTTCCACAATATCTACATGATGTGACTGGTTTCTGGTTCTTATGATGCATAGTAACAGTAGTATGAGGTTTATAAACATGATCATAAGATTTTCTGTTGTATGTATGAACAGTTTGTTTCTTATTCCTAACCAGCCAACATTCAGTAGATCCATGGCCTGGCTTCCCACAGTTATAGCATGAGAATCGTGCAAATGGTTTTGCAGGGAATTTGACAACATAGGGGTTAACAGAGTTCTTCTGAACATGCCAACAGTTCTTGACTGTATGGCCATTCTTCCCACAGTGAGAGCAAGCAAAAGAATTTCTTCTATGAAAGCCATTTTTACCCCTAGTGGATCCAAACCAGCACTCAGCAGCCTTGTGCCCAGGCTTATTGCAGTTAAAGCACACAATGTGCTGATTAGACTTGTGTTTAGTTCCATATGGACCATGAAAATGAATGGAAGACCTGGCATGCAATTTATTGTCTTCTTTCATGATAAAACATTCACTCATGAGATGACCATGCTTCCCACAATAATAACATGAAGCATCAGGCTTTCTAGCAGCATGATTTCTATCAAAAGAATTTCTAGAATGTGATGTTTCACTACCATGCTCATCTTTTAGCATTAATATGCAATCTTCCATTATGTGACCTACTTTCCCACAATAATAGCACGACCCCTTTTTAGTATGGGTGTTTGAGAGGTCATGTGAATTGTGTGCAGTAGCCTTTGTACCAACTGGAGTAGTTTTGTCCTTTTTCTGTAGATTTTCATCCTTTTTTAATTTTTGAGTTTGTCCTACAGTTTTGGGACTGACAGTGGGTTTTTGTGCAGTAAATTGAAAAACAGAAGAGCCAGCAGTTATGTTTTGATCAGAAGCTTTTACAAACACAGTTGAAGTTTTATTGCTATTGATCCTTTTGTTTGTTGAACTGTAACCCAGCCCCTCTCTCTGAGAGTTATCACTCTTTCCTAGAAGCTTATTCAGATTGTCCTTTCCCTTGACAAATTTTGACAAGGAATTTTTCAAATCTTGAATTTTAGAATTTAAGCCACAAATATTAGCTTCATATTTGGACAGATCTGTTTCACAGGAAATGACTTGTTGATGCAAGGCATCATTCAGACTTTAGAGTTTTTTAACTTCCTGTTTTAATTTTATTTCATTGTCAGCTTCAGATAGGGACTTATAAAGATCATCAACTTCTTGTTGAAGGGATGTGATTGTTAACTCATATTTAGCTATCTTTTGTTCACAGCAAGTGACATTCCCACTCAACATTAGGTTCATGTTTTTCAGATTTGTAATTTCATGTTCAGCATTCAGCAACTCACTAGAGCTCACCAGGCTTACACTCTTTCCTTTTTCTAAAGTGATTAGCCTCTCAGACATTGCTGAGTTTAGGTGATTCAGCTTATTAATTTCCTCTTTCAGTTTACTGTTCTGCTCTAGAAGTTCATCATCAAACACCCATTCATTTGTTGAAGACTGACATTCATAAAACATTTCTTGCTGTTTGTCGAGATTTTTCTGAAGCTCTAAGTTTATTACTCTCTCAGCCTCCAGTTTCTCAGAAACCAAACTATTTACTTTTTCAAGATTATTTGATTTGTGTTCAGATTCTTTGAGCTGGTTTTTGAGTATTTCAATTTCAGATTTCATGTTTTCCAATTCAGAGTTGACACACTCTAAATCTCTCACTAATTTTTCATTCTGAATAGCATTATTGTGATGAACCTGATCATCATCAATTAAACTATGCCTCTCCTTTCGTTCAGCAATTTCGCAAACAAGCTCTTGATTCTCCTTTTTGTGTAAATGAATTTGTTTCATAAGAGTTTATTTTTCAGATTTCAAATGATCTAAATCTGAACTAATAGAATCAAAATCTGTTAACTATCTTCTAAATATGTCATTTTCAATTTTCAGAATTTCAGGGCTTTCACCTCGAGATTTAGCATCCTCATGTTTCTTTAGCTTCTTTATCAGTTTTTTATTCTTCTTCTTTAGTCTTTCATAGGATTCTAACAGATTGGCATAGGCATCTTCCCAGTCGTCAAAAGTGTAACTAGAGAAAGGATTGGTTACCTCTTCAGCATCTTCGGATTCATCTTGATCACTACCATGGTTGCTCTTGTCAGTCATCAGGCAGCTATCCTCATTTCTCCTCTGAGCTAGCTTCAGCTTATCCAGAATGTCCTTAGCGGACCTGCAGTCATAAAAACAAGAATGTAGAGCCTTGTTAGTAGCTTCTTTCATTAATTTCAAAACTTTCTGATTCTCTCCATTTCTTGATCTGTGACTGTTAGTCCATTTGGACTCTTTCTTTGGCAGTCTATGAGGACAATGTGAGATTAACTTCCACAGATCCGGATCCATCAAATTCACATAATTATGTAGACTGCTAACCCATGAGTTAAAATTAGAGCCATTGAAAACTGGTGGAGAAGCCAAGAAGGCAAATTAATCAAGCAATTTCAAAACTGTATGCAGAAGACAGAAATGCACCGAAAGCCAGCAAGATCCTCTACAGATCGTTGGATCTGGAAAGTCAGAGACCCGCTCTGATACCAATTGATAGTTAGGTGCGATAGATAAACACAGATCCAGAGGGGGGTGAATGGATCTTCTAAAGAGTTTTGACCAAATTAAAGTTCGTATGAAATGATAAGCACTAGATCAGTGGATAATTGCTCAAACATAAAAGATGCAAGCCCAATTAAACTCTAGGACATGAATAATCAATCAGATCACGGTCCTAGTATGCATCTAGCGGAAGCAAGAAATCAAACAAACCACTGCACAAGGGATTTTTTAGGTGGTTCGGTCCACAGACCTACGTCCACCCCTCACTCCCAACCAGAGTGAGGCTTCCACTAGCAATCAGCTAGAAAGTAGACTCAGTCTGCAAACAAGTTGCTACCACATAGCTTGACCAGGGGAACAACCTCCCCTCTTCCTCCAGACCGGAGGGAACCCACTAGTGACACACAGTCACTAGCAACCGGAGACCCAAGTCTCCCATCCTCTGGAAGCCAGAGGGAACCACAAGTGACTCCCAGCCACTTGCGACCAGAGACTAGGTCTCTCTTCCTCCAGACCAGGAGGGAACACACAGGTAGCAACCACGACCTGCAACCGGAGTCAAGGACTCCCTTCCTATGAAACCAGAGGTAACCACAAGTGACACTCAGTCACTTGCAGACCGGAGACACAATCTCCCTTCTCCTGAGTCCACAGGAGGAACCCGATCTCCAACCAGAGAATCAGAAGAACAATGTTCAGTTTGAAAAGAAAAACTAATAAAAGAAAATACAGCAACATAAAGCTGAAAATATAAAATCAATATGTGGCTCTCGCAGGAGCTGGCTGGCCTGGATTTGATCCACGGTCCAGCAGAAATTGATCTTCAGTTGAAGCTCTTTTACTCTAGCTCTCTCTTCTTCTCACTCTTCTTTTTCTTGTCTTTCGCAGGCTCTCTCGATCTCTCTTCTGCTCTCTGGCTCACTCTTCTTCTTTCTTCTTCCTTCTTCTTCTGCTCACTACCTCTCCGCCTCTCTACAGCTCTTTCCTTCTATCTCGATCACTCTCTTTCTCTATCTGCTTCTCCCCCTTTTTTTTTACTTGATCAGTCTTCTCCAGATGGAGAAGGCTTCGTATTTATAGCAGTAGCAATTAGGGCGTTGTCCTCGGATCACGTGCCAGGTGCCAACCTCGGATCATGTGCCACTTATCAGCTTCTCGAAGTATGTACCTGTCAAGCAGTCATAAGAAGATATCAGATGGATGTACAAACTTGGTTCATGCTGTTAACAAAGTGTGTACAGGCATGATGCAGCTTGAGTGTATAGACTTGAAGGGTGATAACGAGTGTATAGAGTTGAAACCTTGGAAACGAGTGTATAGACTTCATCTTGAAGGAGATGCACATGTGCACTGAAGTGTGTACAGACTAGGCGTGCAGGCTGCTGGACGCAATGTATAGACTTTGCGTGCAGGCTGCTGGACGCTATATAGACATGCTATGCAGGCTGTGGGGGAATGCGTAGACTCTGCGTGAAGGCAATGCATGTACAGACTTCATGCATGCAATGCTATGGCGTGTACAGACTTCGTGTATGCAAGACTGAAGCGTGTACAGACTTAGTGAATGTGACGCTGAAGCATGTACGGACTTCACGTATGCAGACTATGAGCATTACAGATGGTTGTACAGACATGCCAATATGAGACATTGTACAGACTTTGTTGTATAGACTTGTTGCATTGTATGGACTTGGTATGTGCAGGGTAGGCAGTCAATGTATAGACTTCATGATGCAAGCGACAATGTATAGACTTAACGATGCAAGCGATGTGTAAACTTTGATGCCCAAAGGCAATGTATAGACATGCACAGTTCAACTGCCAATGTATAGACTTTGATGCCCAAAGGCAATGTATAGACTTGCACAGTGTGAGACGCTGAATGAGACGGTCGGATGTACAGACTTGGGCTATACAGACTTGCAGTCTACAATGCATGCGATGTATAGACTTTACCTTAGAGACGCTGCATGAGACGGTGGATGTACAGACTTGGGCTGTACAGACTTGGAAAGCTTGAAGACCAATGTACAGACTTGGAAAGCCTGAAGTCCAATGTACAGACTTGGAAGATGTGAGCGAGACAATGTATGGACTTGGCCAATGCAGCGATGTATATACTTTAAGAGAAAGCCCAATGTACAGACTTGCTGAACTGAACGTAGGAAAAGATAAGGAGTGTATAGACTTGCTCAGTTCAGAATGTAGGTAAAGATGGGAAGGAATGTATAGACTTGATGAATGGCTTGCTAGCTACAAGACAATGTATAGACTTGGAAGGTTCAGTGGTGGATGTACAGACTTCAGCTAAGCAAGCTACAGGGCCGATGTATAGGCTTGGGCTAAGCAATGCATGAACAATGTGGCGGTGTACAGACTTGGCCAATGTGCAGACTTGAAGCAAGGAGGCGATGTGTAGACTTGGCCAATGCTGTGAACAATGTATCGACTTTGAGTGACCTTATGCAAAGGTAATGTACAGACTTGATGCACATGAATGAAGACCACTGTGTAGAATTATGGCATGCAATGTCTAGACTTGATATGAAGGAATGCACAATGTCTAGACTTGATGAACAATGCAACAGGCAATGCTGACTGATGTATAGACTTTGAATGAGTGACATGCGACAGACAATGTGCAGACTTGTTTTGAACCATGCACAATGTATAGACTTGCAGTACCATGAAGGCAGGCTGTATAGACTTGAGGTAATGCATGCAGGTGACAATGTATATACTTGCGAATCTGGGGGGTCGACCCATCTGGAAGGGGGGGTCGACCCACTTCTGTCTAGACTATGCTGTCTGATGTATAGACTTGATGGAGAGAACGATGTATAGACTTGCTCTTGCGAAGGCTGTACAGACATTGAATCAAGTAGTGTATAGACTTGAAAAATGACAGAATGCAATGCTGTATGAACTGAATGTCTGCTCATGCAAGATAGCACATTCATATGCCCAAAGCAGAAACATAATTCAGACACAGATTCATGATATGCAAAGCCACAGATTCATGATGTGCAAAGCTGTAGAACTGACATGATATATGCCCATAGTAAGACAGTCAATCAGATGTTCATGATATGCTATCATCAAAATCATAGAGTTGAAAAATATGTCACAGATGATCAGATAACTCATAGTGTTTGCTATCATCAAAATCACAGGGGCACAACAGTCGGAAGGTATTTCTGCCTCAACTTGATTTTCATGTCATCCCAAGTACCGATCGGGGGTTGATTTCACTGCATTAACAGGCTCTCCACATTTATCCAATAAATTTGGGCCTGCCCGTGCAACTTCATCTTCGCGTACCGAACTCTTCGGTGGTCCGTCATCTCAAACCACTCGAAGTACCGGTCCATGCCAGCCTCCCAATCTAAGTAGACCTTCGGGTCCAGAGACCCGTCAAATAAGGGAGGGTCCGCACGCACGCTCCTAAGAACGCGGTCGTCGTCATCATCACGATTCTGTCGTTGGTTTCGACGACCATAACCCCCTTGTTCATTATCAGATGGATAGTCATCCACCTCGTGCACCTGCCGCCTCCCAACATCTACCCCATGAGCCCTTGGAGCAGCAGGTTGCTGAGCCGACTCTTGTTGGCCATTCATCGGCGCGGGTTGCACCGCCACTGGGGCCCTCTCAAGGACAGCAATCCTCCCTACAAGACCTTGAATGGATAGGTCCGATGCTTCGGCCCGATCCTCTAGGGCTTTCACTCTCTCTTCTAGATGCGTTCCTATGCCATCTAGATGCGTACTAAGGCCAACCATACACGTATCGAGACGATCCATGAGGGCTCGGAACATCTCGACCATCGAGGGCTCATCGGAACTACGGGCTCGGGAATCCGCCATAGGTGGTGGTGGCGAGTATTGGGTGCCTCGATGGGTGGGCATGCAAAGACACACGGACTAGGAGACACAGACTAATGCAAAGACAGACTAATGCAAAGATGATGCACCTAGACTTAGCCAATATCCGGTACGTGGCGGAGGGTCGACCCGAAGATCTCCTCGACGCGAGTGTGCGGCCTTCCCGATAGGCGTAACCTAACGTTCGTGCGACACCTTTTAATATACCAGGTTATCGGGATGAAATGAGACCCAAAATCACTTTTTTTAAAAACAATGATGACCTAGACTCGACTTAGACCATGCTATGGTGACTACCCTAGACTCAACTTGGCTCTGATACCAAACTGATGTGGGACGGACAGAGGGACCGACTCTAAGTGATGCGGACCTTGAACTCTAAATGTAGACGCGACCAGCAACATACGACTAGGAGAGACACTTTGACCCAACACTAAGAATTCCTATGGGCTATACCTCGCTAACAGAAATGCAAGCTCACTCGTCATCCCAAGCGAGGGAAAGCGTGGATCCGGGCGGTTGAGAAACCGACAGAGTCAAGGGTGGTCGACTCACTTCCGTGCTCGGATCAAGCCATGGGACGGGTCACTTTCTCACTCACAACGGTGACATGAACTCACGAGCTAGGTTCCTAACGCACTCACAGTGGCATATGACCATATATAGCTAAGCAAATGTAACGCCAAGAAGTTAAGACCGTACCTACACGCTCCCGGCGTGGGGAAGACAACCCCGGCCAAATCTGTACTCCCGGTTAACAAATATTATAGCGGTACAAAGTTCTGACCCACTCCACGCAGGGAGGTAACAAGTCACATGTGGGGCCCAGGAGTAACGGTAATTGGGTTGACGGGTAACATCTTGATGTCACTCCGTCGGTGCTAGAACCCACATTTTGGTGCTGCCCGGACGGCACGATCTGCGGGTTCATGGGGCCCACTTGCTGCTCAGTCTTCCGGACCTGGCGAGGTGGGTCCCGTTGTGGATGGGACACCTGGAGGGGCGATACCCTGGATGGCGGCTAGACTGGAACACTGGGCGGTGGTCGATCGGCTCCGATCTCCAAGTATTAGAGTTGCTACCCACGGATCTGATTCTTCTATTTTAACGCGCGCGACCCGGCGAGATCTATTGCTGCGAGCAGCACCGACTTCAAATCGACGCAAAACAAGCGCTGCTGGAACGCTGACTCAAAATCCTTCGACCCTTTGTGGTCCCTGGAATTTCTTCGGGGCCATAATTATGATGGCAGATTTTACAATAGGGCTGTTGATGAGGGCATCTCACGACACTCCCTCTAGCTCGGGTCGCCTGCACACTCTTGATGTGGATTGATTATGGTCTACACTTGTTATCTTCATTTCTCAAGTTTCATCTTATGTATTTTCCTTTTATTGAGTCCTATCTTTTGTATTTTTCTTTATTGAGTCATGTGGTTCTAGTCCATTTCCCTTGTTATGCTTAATTGGGCCTTATTATCTTAGTTATGGGCCCATAGGATTGAGTCTAGGATATGCTCGGTCTTTTGTCTTATTGTCAGGGACATTTTGGTCATGTAAAGAATGGTTGCCTATATATAGGCCCATCTCTCCTCATGTACTCAACTTTTGATGAATCAATTTGAATAGAAACATTTCCCACATCTCACTCCCCTCCACTAAATTTCTCTTCTCTCTTATTCTCTCATTATCTCTCTCTCTCTCTCCCAAGGGGAAGAGTTCACCCCCCTCTCTCTCTCCTCACTTCCCACCCACTTTCTCTCTCTCTTCCCCTCCCCAATAACTCCTCCCAAGTTCTCACACCACTCCCATAACTCCACCCCAGCCCCAAGGTATCCTACACCAATCAAAACCCCACCCTCCAACCACCACCTACCCCTTCCACTTCCCAAAGCACCTTCCCACCCTCCCAAGGCTGAAGGGACTTCCCCCAAGGACCCAAATTCGAATTTCCCTCCCCTTGGGCTGTGACCTTTCATCTCCCCCACCCCCAAGCTCCCAAGTTCGCCCCCCACCTCCCCTTGGTCAAGCCAAGTTCGCCCCCCCCCCCTCTCCCTTGCTCTCCCCTTGCACACCAAGAGCTCCACCATCCCTCCACTCATCTCACAGCCCTCTCCAGCCATTTCCCCCCCACCCTTCATTCCCCCACAGCTCTCACAACCCCTAAACACCTCACATCTCTCTCCCATAGCCACTAGACACACCTCCCACCCCATTTCCCCAACCACACCTTTCACCTATAGCCATTTGCATTTTCAGGTTCAGGCCAGGACGCCGGTTGCAGATTGGCAGCAGATTGCAGAGGGCACCCCGTCGTCTCCTGAGGGATCCTGGCGACCTATTTTACATCGACGGAAGCGTCATCGAGCTAGCTTTCCAACGGTGGTGGTCTCGCATCCATCCGAGTCTGGAGCTGTTCGGAGTCGAGGATCTCGTCCAACTGCGCAATCTGCCCCTGTCTGAAGACCTGAAGCCGAAAGAAGAGGTTGCCACGGCCAGCTCGTGAAGGATCTGAGCGCCATTTTTGGAGGGCAGAAACTACGTCTAGTTAGATTTCATCTCCAAGAAGAAGGACCTCAATCGGCCACCGGAGCTACCAGTTACAATTTTCTTCGCCGGAGGGTGCAGTCTGCCACCTGTGGGTCCAGGTTTGACCTGTCCTCACTTATCCGGCCACCATTCTTTTCCCTGACCTCCGATTGGGGCCCCGTCAACTCCTGCTCGAAGCTACTCCGACCACTATCCCGTCACCATCAGTTTCGTCTGGATTGGAGTTCGGGAGAGTCCGCAGCGCCTTCTGCAACAGACTGCACCAACTCTGCACCATTCTGAGACAGAACGTTGCTGTCTTGTTCCAGTCACCGGCCCGATCAGCCCCGAGTTTCAGAGCCTTCCCAAAAAATCAGACATCACCCTTGGTCAGTTGGGGAACTTTTGGAATAGGTTTCATCAAGATCTGAGTTCCGAGGAGTCCGTGGCAGCATCAACACCAACACCCTATCCAGCGAATCTGAAGATTGGCAGAACCGGCAAAGCTTGGAAAGTCGGGTTTTCTCGCATAATTCCCCCACCCCGCTTGGCCGGATGAAGGCCCCTCCCTGCGAGGAGGTATTATTGATTGTAATAAGTCTAATCCCCACCGCAAGATCATCCCTCCTGCGAGAGGCGTAGTGCTGTACCCCTTTAATTTTCAGGTCAAGCGACACCGCCGCGGTGATCGAGTGTATACCCTCGCTTCCCGGCGCGCCCTCGTCTCCGAGCGGGATCGGTGTCTTCACACCGATCAGGTGAGCCTCTGATACTACCTTTGATTGCCTTATTTCTGCCAGTTTAGTATTGCTTTGTATGCCCGTCGGATGGTGAGAAGAGGGCCCGTACTTGTATGCTACTTTGAAGGTGTCCACCGCGGACCGGGAGAGAGTGCCACCCAAACCCGCCCTGCGGGCCAGCCGCCCACGAAGTTGGGAACCCTAGGCCCTTTGGGGTCATCCTAAGCCAACTAAGTCAATTAGAATCATTGGGTCTCGCCTCGGACCCTTGCCATCATCCCCCGGCCCCGCCGGGTGATCGCGTGTGCCGAGTGAGTAAGACGCTATCGTGAGAATCATTGGAGTGCTTGTATGCTTGCGGGTCTAGGTCCTAGGTTGCTCATTTCATACTTAGTCATCCTTGGGCTTTTTCATATCAAGTGGCATCAGAGCAAGTTCACAACTTGTCTCTATCAAGTTGGTCCTAGGGCATGTTTATGCATTTAGAGTCCTCGGTTGCATCTCTTTGTCCACTAGCATGACCACTTCATACCGACCTTACCCATCAGCCCTCTCCATGAGTTCAAACCCCCAAGAGAAGCCCACCACCAGCATACATAACCTCCAAGTCCATGTTGAATACCTCATGGGAACCATGAACAATGCCTTTGATCGCCTAGATAGCACAAATGGTCAACTTACCCAATTAGGTGACAATGGGCCCACCCCAAGGGTGGACGATAGAATGGTCCCCCTCCCACTCCCACCTTTGATGGAACCTCTCCTAGAGAATATTTAGATTGGGAATCCATATTGGACAAGTACTTCACTTGGTATCCCATGTCCGAGGATGAAAAGGCTTGGGTTGCCAAAATGCAACTTACCAAACGGGCAGAAACTCATTGGTTGCAAATTGTCGGGTTAAGGATACTTAGAAGGGAAACTCCCATCATCACTTGGGAGGACATGAAGGAGAAACTTAGGGCAAAATATGTGTCCCCTTCCTACCCAAATCACCAAAGCCTAAGGAGCACTTCAACTCCTTCACCCCCTCCTGGCCAACCCAAGACCCTAATCCCCCATTCCCCACCACTTCCCACCTATCCTATCCCGACCACCACATCTACACCCTACCTACAAGTTCTCACCACAACCATAGCTCCACAAACCCAATTGGGCCCAATGACCACCCCTCCACCTAGGCCCATGACGACCACCACCCCCCAACCCAAATTCCCCCACCAAACCCATATCCCACAAGCCCCCTTGAACCCCACCATTATCCCTCCATCACCCCCAAAGAAAGATGCACCTCCCAAGGCCAACCAACCTAAACCCCATCACCCAACCCACCTCCCGCTTCCTACACCAATCTTTCCCCAACTTAGGCCTTCACTACTTCCCCATCCTATCCCAACCCAAGTCCACCCTTGCCCACCACCCCGAGTGCGCCATGCATCGACTACCACCAACCCACCCACCATAGACCTTCCTGCCCCATTGTCCTTAGGAGTTGCAACCCACACCCTCACCCAAGTGGAGAGGGATACCAATCGGGATCCACCTTCCAAGATAGAGGAAATCCAAGGGCCACACAACTCACCCACCACTCCTAGCCTAGCTCCTCAAGAGCTACACACCCTTCCCCATGACACCGTCACCATAGAAGAGTCTGTACTCCAATGGCTCAAGCAAGGCCTCACCATTCCTAGTTCACAACCAAGCCACCTACCCATGGGACATCAATCCCAAATCATTCCCACTCAGCCTCATGTCACTTATCAAAACACCTATTGTGTGGAAGATTTGGGAGACTTAGTGGCTTACCTACATTGGCAAGTACACTAGACCGATATGCTAGCCATGAGGCCGTCGGAGCCTAGCACCTTTAGCCTAGCTTACCCCGCCGTTGGCTCCATCACTTCCATCTACACTAATGGCCAATTTACAAGTGAGATCATACTCTTTCTTCCCATGGAGGAGGAACCCATCCTAGTCTACTCCCCAACCATTGAGATCCCAAGTGCTTTGATTGACCAACCCATTAGCAACCTTGGCCCAATTATCTTGGAGGAGGATGACTCACCATTGGAGGACCTTGAGAACATGGAGTACCCCTACCTAGGTGACCCTTACCATGATCCCTTTAACCCCTTCCTAAGGGAGCCTAGATCTCCATGTAACCCACTCCCTCTATTCACCACCCACCTCACCCTACCCATATCGCCCATGTTGACCCAAACTCCTCCCTTCCTAGAATCGGGTTACACCATGAGAGCATTGACCTTAGGCAACAAACACCTTGGGATTGATGAAATGCCCCACCCCATAACCACCTTCCTAGATCCCTTCGACCCATTCACATGGAAGTTCAAAAGTCATCCCACATTTATGCACATGGAAGTCACCTTTGAGATAAATATGCATGAGTCTAGGCTTACCACACCATTTGACATGATTCATAAGTCAGGTACATTCATTCACCTCACCCACATGTCAAGTAGGAAGCATAAGTGGACCGTATTCGGATGTATTGGCCCACCTTCATTCATCATGAGTCTTAAGCATGAGAGGAGCATACATGGATGTCCGGGTCCCCCGACATTTGTCACACCCATGCATAAAAGGTTAATCTATGGATGTCCTGGCCCTCCTAAGTCTGTCACAGTCTTCATGGAATCAAAGTGTGGTCGGTCTACATTTGGCTGCCCAGGTCCACCTTTGCACACCATACTTTTCACACCAACATCACATCATAGTGCATGGCATACGCATTCTCGCAAGCATATAGGAAAGAGCAATGAGACTTACAAAAGGCGGGCAGATGCTCATCGGCGCCACTGCGAGTTCCAAGTGAGAGACTTGGTGATGGTGAGGACGGAGCGGCTCCTTCCGGGACCTGCCTCCAAGTTGAGGGCACGGGGTTCGGGACCCTTTTGAGTTCTGAGATGACTTGGCAGTAATGCTTATAAGCTAGACCTACCTGAGGGTTTTGGGGTACACCCTACTTTCAATGTGGCGGACCTGGTACCCTACAAGGGCCCCGCGGTGGAACCCAGTGAGGAGCTCGAGCCTTTACCCCCCCCCCCCTTGAGAGAGACACTCCCGGTGGGACTCCACTTTCTAGCTTGAGAGACCGACGAGAGCAGGTAGAGGCAATACTGGATGAGCAGAGTATCATTACTAGGCACAAGGTGTATCAGCGCTACCTGGTTAGGTGGAAGAACCGTCCCCCAATAGACGATACGTGGGTGAGTCGAGAGGATCTGCTGCGCTTGGACCCCAACATGCTGGAGCATTACGACAGCCAGGTGGACCCATGTAAGATTTCGCACAGCACCTACGGGCGACGCAGCGGATAACAAAAATTTCATTTGCCCGATCCCGGTGTTATGGAAAGCTTAATCTGTGCTCTAATCGGTGTTTCTAACACCCTAATTACGGGTTGCGTGTTTCACCTTGCGTGGAACGACGCTGTCCGCTAAGCCCGATGCAGAGAAACCGAGCCGCACAACTGTACGGCCTCTAGAGCAGATCCACACGGATCCTTGCGCAGCGACGGTACCTCCCCGGCGCAACTTCCCCGACTCTATCACCTTCTAGAGAGAGAGAGAGAGAGCAAGGGGGAGAAAGGGGGGAGGCTAATCCTCCTCTCTTAACCCTTAATGCTTGGTTAAGTTAAGAGAGGTCGGAAGAGTTCGAGAGTTCAAATGAACTCACGTAGGTTGGCTATATATAGAGTTTTGGCCCTTTTCAAAAGACCTCCAAAGGACCAAAATTGTATATATGACCATTTCATTATTATACTCATGTATTAAGCCCCATTTACACTCCTTTCTAAAAGGAATCAAAGGGAATTAATACATACACCTGTATAATAATTATCCGTCACCCAAGAATCTATTGTGTGTGATTCTCTAGGCCCATAGTCACTCTAGTTTAAGGCCCATTAACTTCTAATTCCTAATTAGAAGTAAATTAAACGTATTATTCGCTTCTACAAGAGTCGAATAATAGTTTAATTCATTCCGAACCTTCGATCACGTTGGGTCAAGCAAATCCACGTGATCCTAGAGGACGCCGGGTTTAAACCAGCCTGTCTGGTACCTGTAAATCCACAGTTACCGCATCGATATAATCCCTCGCTCATTCTATGAGTCTGGTACGATCGAGGGTATGGTTCCTGTCAAACCCCATGATCGTGCCATTTGACTATGACCTCCTTAAAGTGTATGACGTTCATCCTAAACGAACTCATACGACCCTGGCCAGGGATTTAACGGAGCGTCAATGTCATGACCCATTAACTGTCTGATATATACCCGACAGTGAGCGATCCCTTCTTGACCATTGATGATCTTCACACGTATCCTGGAGTGGTTAACGACTCGGCAACTCATGACTTATGGTTAAAGTCACTTAGCCAAGTGATTAAACCATTCCAATCCTCGTGTAAGATCCGATCAATGCCTCAGGTCAAAGGACCAACGATGCTACTGAGACAGTTAGATCTTCAGTTGACATTAGGTATAATCAACCATCTGAAGATCCAATAGCGGATCAGTTCAGTGTACATCCTCCAAGGACATACACCTACACATATGTGTTGGTGCCCCACACCAATGACCATGAGATTGGTCACTGACACATCATGTGTACTAGTTTAATAGGTAATCAAAGTCCCCGAGTGATTACCCTCCAACCAGGAACAGTTTAAGGTATGTGTACATGTAAAGTCAATCTCATGTTCGAGATCCCATCTCGAGCTGACTTTACAACTACATATCCTAGGGACAACGTAAAGTAACACAATCGCATATTTACGCTCAAATATCACTTTATTAATAATGAACAAGATCGTATAACTATTGGGCCTACCTGACCCGAAATTGGCCTGTAGCACACCAACACTAACAATCTCCCACTTGAACTACAGCCAATTGCCCACAACTTTGAGGCCCATCTTATCCCGATGACGCTCAAATACAGTCTGTGTCAAAGGCTTAGTCAGTTGATCTGCTATGTTGTCTTCTGACGGTACACGCTCTACCGTCACATCTCCACGATCAACAATCTCCCGAATAAGGTGAAAGCGCCTGAGAATATGCTTTGACCTTTGGTGAGATCTCGGTTCCTTCGCCAGGGCGATGGCCCCATTATTATCACAAAATAATGGGATGGGAGGTGTTATCTCGGGAACTACGCCAAGTTCCAAGATGAATTTCTTCATCCAGACAGCTTCTCCAACTGACTGCCCCTCCATTCAACATGAATACAAATTCAGACATGGATTTACAGTTATTTGTACCTGACTGGAAACTAGAATCTGTGTAAGCTCTAAGCTATAGGTCATCTCCTCCATAAAGCAGAAAAAGATCGTTAGCCCTTCGCAGGTACTTAAGGATGCCCTTTACTACCTTCTAGTGCTCTTCGCCCGGATTTGCCTGATATCTACTGACAATGCTTAAAGCATTGGCAACATCAGGCCGTGTACATAGCATTGCATACATGATTGACCCTATCGCCGAAGCATAGGGTACCTTATTCATGTGTGCCACCTCCTCAGAAGTTTTAGGACTCATCCCCTTAGATAGGTAAATTCTATGTCTCATGGGAATGAGACCTCTCTTAGAATTTTCCATCCTAAACCTTTTGAGGATAGTGTTTATGTACATGGATTGAGATAATCCTATCATCCTTTTAGATCTATCTCGATAGATCCTTATGCCCAGCACATAGGATGCTTCTCCCAAATCCTTCATGGAGAAGGTCTTGAAAAACCAAGACTTAGTTGATGTCAACATCCCTACATCATTCCCAATGAGTAAGATGTCATCAACATAAAGGACCAAGAAGGTCACTGAGCTCCCACTGACCTTCTTGTAAACACAGGGTTCATCTTCATTCCGAATGAAGTTGAAATATTTGACAGCCTCGTCAAATCTTAAGTTCCAGCTTCTAGATGCCTGCTTTAATCCATAAATGGACCTTTGAAGTTTGCATATCTTATTAGGATGTGGCTTGGAGGTGAATCCCTCAGGCTGTACCATGTACACCTCTTCTGACAAGTTTCCATTAAGAAAAGCTATCTTCACATCCATTTGCCAGATCTTATAATCCGGGTATGCAGTAATGGCAAGGAGGATTCTGATTGACTTAACCATGGCTACCGGCGAAAACATCTCGTCATAGTCAATGCCTTACCTTTGACGATATCCTTTCGCCACTAGTCTAGCCTTGTATGTGTCAACCTGTCCATCTGTACCGATTTTCCTTTTGAAAATCTATTTGCACCCGATAGGCACTGTCACGCCCCGAGCGCGGAAGGAACCCGGAGATGCGCGACGAGTTTATATCAATCATGTCAATCAGAGTATTAGTATATTCGACACCAAAATCAGAGATGCGCGAAAGTAAAGATAACCCAGTCCATTAATTCCTTTAATAAGAATATGTCTATTACAAACCTTGAAGTACTAACTAAAATAAAAGAAAAATACAAGGTTGACTCAAGAAAATATGAAAAAGACTAGGTAACACGGAAGAAGCTCTATCTCTTTCACTTTTGATTTTCCCCATCCGTTTGAGTTCCCTCTTCGTCGGACTTACCTGAAAAGTAGGGAAACACTAAGTGAGCGAACGCTCAGTAGGAAATTATATCTCAAGAACTAGCAATGGGTTTAAGTAATCACATCTTTCATGAATGCACTATAGCTATGCATGCTCGTATAAAACGACAAGATAGAGAGAGAGTATATAACAATAAGATAGCAATAGGAACTAGTCATGAACTTTCAAGAACTTATATCGAAAGATATCAAGATATTCAAGCGAGTAAACTCATCATGTTATGTTGGAATTTGGCTATTTTGTTTCAAGTCAAGCAAGTATGAAATTACCCTTTCTCGGGCCACGCAAGTCATGTAATATCAAGTCAAGTACAAGTACAAGATTTGTGGAATGTTCAATCAAACTAGTCATGCACTTCGGTATAATGCCAATACCGTGATCAATCAACTCCCATGGGCACAAGTACTTTCGGGTGCTCCTCCCAGGACCAGATCGGGCCCTATATGCGCAGGCATTAATCATGTATTTTAACATCCACTTTTGTGTATAGCCAATATGGAATTTTAAGAAATAAGCTTGTAGATATGTAGGGTAAACTAGAGTAGAGTCCAAAAATATGACACTTGACATAGAATGGCGATAATAACGGTACAATCACGATTATCGATAAAACTAGGTGGAATTGGTTCCCTAACTTGGGTACCATGACAAGCAAGTATGGACACTCTTTATATAGAATTGAGGTCCACATGAACAGCACATCAATGGCAAGACGTCCTCATTCTTAATATAGAATTGAGGTCCACAAGAACATCATGTTGAATATAGAATTGGGGTTTACAAGAACAGCATAACAATGTTGATATAGAATTGGGGTTTACAAGAACAGCATCAAATGGCATGATAACCTCATCCCATTAAGAGAATTCTCATGATACACACTTTGCATAACATGAGGGCCGGTATACCATGTTTCTTTAGAGTGACATGGCAAAATAGTGTAATGAGTTTTTATGGTACAACCAGCTCAGTCGGCCTTGAGGGAATCCAAGGCTGCGAGGAGACTTACGGAGGTCTCTATAACTAACTCGCTAGTCCAAAGGAACGAAATGTCCAATGGAGAGCTTGTATGTCAATGAGAATTGAGGGTAGTGCGATAAAACATCATGAAACATGGGACTATATTCACGGACTGGAATATAGTGCCGATATATATATATACAATGAAGCTCTCGGTTAACAGTAATCAGTGAAACAATAATGCAGAAAAAAAGTGACTTTGGTAAAGCCGTTTTTCATGAAATTAACGCCTTAATCAGGGGCGTTTATAATACATTTGACGACGTACATAGAAGTCATCCTTTCAATATTTCTAATTTACAGAATATTAATAATCTGGAATTTTTAACAGAAACGCGCCCTGGACAGGGGCGTGTCTCTTCAATATGCGCCCTGGTCGGGGGCGTCAGTTAAACATGAGACGACCTGGACAAGGTCGTGAATTCAGGAATTTACCAATTTTTAGATAATAAAATTTCAGGAAACAGGGTACATGATCGTGGCAGGAAAAATAGCAGGATTACAAAAGATTGATCATGCATTAATTTAGAATCATGTTTGAATAGATATATAATTTTAAACATGGCATTTATTAATTAAGAGAAATTGACGTCCGTGTGAAGGGCGTCAAATATGGAGTTGACGACCTAGTCATGGTCGTTTCTTTTAAATTAGCACCCTTGACAGAGACGCTTCCTTCAAAAACTTTGCAGAAACGCATAAAATCTATATGCATGTATTAACGGATGATGTTATAATCATTATTAGGCTAGTTTGGGCTACAGTCCTTGAGAAAACCTACCTTTAAGAAGATTTTGACCGACGAACGGATGAAGGTTCAATAATAACGATGCTCTGATGTTCCGGAAGCAGAGGAAGATGATAAGGAAAAACTCCTCCGACACTTCGGTAGTTTGAAGAAGATGTAGACGATGATGAAGACCCTTCGTTCTTCAGCACGTCAACCTACAAAACACATGAAGAATATTAGTATCCTTCATGACTAAGAAATGGTACGAAGAACCACCTGTTCTTCACGCAGCAGCAACAGCTTTAGGGTTTGATCGGACATGGTTTTGTATAGGATTTTGGGCATCCTAATAGAGTTAGAATTTGATTAAGGGTAGTATTCCCTTGATAGAGTCCTTACTATATCCTTCCCTCGACGTAGTTATCCATAACTTGCCCTGGATAGACTCCTGGGTCGAACGAAACTCGAACTGAATTAACGTCTTAAGCGAGGGCGTCGAATTTAAATTGACGCCTTGTCTAGCGTCGTTACTTATGTAAAACGCGTCCATGTAGAGGGTGTTTCATTTCCTTTCCTAGATTTTATCTTTCGTCGTTTGAAATTTGACGCCCTATTGTCTAGGCGTCCTTTTTAAATTAACGCCTTAGACAGAGGCGTTTCCTTTTGAATCAGCGCCTTTATAAAAGGCGTTATATATTTTTTTCCTTTGATTAATGATTTACTCATTTAGGCTCTTTGTCATCTATTCACTTATCTTTTATTTTTTTAATTTGATATATTTAAAAATCTTGCTTTTATCAGGGTCGCTACACCCTCCCCCACTTAAGAGAATTTGGTCCCCAAATTTAATAGTATATATAAGTGGAGAGTGTAGAGTATATACCTTAAAACAATTCTGGAAATTGCTTCCTCATGGATTCCTCGGTCTCCCATGTAGCTTCATGTTCGGAGTTCTTATTCCATTGTACCTTAAGCATGGGAATAGCCTTATTCCTTAGGGTACGTACTTCACGATCTAGTATCTTCATAGGCTTCTGCTCATATGTGAGATCCTTCTGGATCACTAGGTCTCCATGATCAATAATATGTGATGGATCGTGTACATACTTCTTCAGCATAGATATGTGGAATACATTATGTACATCGGACAGTTGAGAAGGCAATGCGATGCGATAAGCAACCTCGCCAACTCGTTCCAGTATCTCGAAGGGTCCGATGAATCTTGGTGTAAGCTTGCCTTTAACACCAAATCTCCTTATGCCACGTCCCAGCGATATCTTGAGAAATACATGATCTCCAATTTGGAATTCAAGATCTCTCCTTCTTGTATCGACATAAGCCTTTTGCCTAGACTGAGCAACTTGCAGTCTTTCTCTAATCATTTGTATTCTTTCAGTGGTAACCCTTACCATGTCTGGACCTAGCAGTTGTTTCTCTCCAACTTCATCCCAGCATAAGGGTGATCGGCAACTCCTTCCGTATAAAGCTTCGAAAGGTGCCATTTGTATACTTGCCTGGTAGCTATTATTGTATGCAAATTCCACCAACGGTAAGTGATCATGCCAGCTTCCATCAAAATCAATGATGTAAGCTCTGAGCATGTCTTCAACCACCTGATTTGTTCTCTCGGTCTGACCATCCGTTTGAGGATGAAAAGCTGTACTAAAGTTAAGCCTTGTTCCCAACGAATGTTGTAATCCCTTCCAAAAATGAGAAGTAAAATAGGGATCTCTGTCAGACACGATTGAAACAGGAATACCATGTAATCTGACTATTTCCTTGATGTATAATGCAGCCAAAATGTAATGCCCTGGATCTTGTTGGATCTTTGTTGGATCTTTCGGGTCTGTTTCGGATTGGTTTCGTTGAGTTTCGGTTCGCTTTCGTGGCTTCCGAGTTGAGTTTGACGAGCCGTGTGGGTTTTTCTCACGTACTAGTTACGGAACCCTACGGTGAGTTTGTTTGTCAATTCTCGAGCTCGTGGATGCTACAACGACGATGTACTCGTCGAGCCGGTCGTTTCGCCTATTTTTGCGTATTTTTCTAAATTTGTGCATTTTCGGCGCATTTTCAGAATTTTCGGAAATTAGGAAAATTTCCTAATTTCTTTCTTTTTTCTTTTCTCTTTCTCTCTCCTTCTCATTCGCGCGACCGTCTCCCTCTCTCCCGTTCTCTCTCGTTCTCTCCCCTTTTCGGCTCCGGCTGCAGACGGAGGCGTAGGTGGGCGAGGCGGTGAAGCCGTGGAGCTGGTTGGATGCGCGATGGAGCGAGGATCGGATCGATTATGGCGCGATCCCGTACGGTGGATTCAAAGCCGGTGAAATCGGTTCGCGAGTGGTTTTCGGCGTGGTTTAGTCCCTTCGGGGCACGGTTTCTTCGGTGGAGGTAGGGTGACGGATCCTTGCTTCTCCATCTTCGTTTTCCCTGCCATTGCACGGCGTTCGTCTAGGAAACGAGTGTGTTTGGGCTTGTTTTGCCTAAACCGTGATTTTCGTGGTTTTTAGGGTCGGCCGGTAAACGGTGACCATTTGCGGCGTAGTTAGTTTCTAAATGACCGCGGGGATGTTAGAATCCCATCCGCGTTGATTTCGTGCGATTTGGTGTTCATTCGAGGCCGGTAGAAGCCCGGGAACCTCGGTGACCCATTTTGGGTGGATTTGTCTAAATCGCCCGGATCTTGTGTTTTTCATGTTGCATGTGGGGTTTGGAGCCCCTTGGCATTGTATTTTGTCGTTGCGGTGTGTTTCCCCTGCATTTCGGCGTGAATGGGGCGTGGAATGGGCCGATCCGGCCATTCCTATGTTTTCCCGCCGTAACCGAAGTGGCGGTCATGCCAGCGACCGTTACTTGATTTAGCGGCCCTACGACTGACCGTCGTTTGGTCTGTGTTGTTTTGAGCTCTTTTGCTTCTGGGTGAGTGACGGCCCGAGGGTGGTGCGTCATTCCCGTGTAACGCGCCAGTGACTGGCCGTTACTTTGCTTTCGTCGTTTTCCTTTGGGGTTTAGTCGGTTGGTCTAACGCGCTTGACCCAGCGTGTTAGATGGAAATAACGCGCCTTGCCCAGGCCGTTACTTTCCGTTGACTGACGTCTGACTCGTTGAGGCGTGGCCTCTAACGGTCGAGCCCTTGTGCGGTGTTTGAGTGTAACGCGCCTGCCCCTGGCCGTTACATTCTGTGTGGACGAGGTTAGGTGGCTGCACCGTTGGAAGTGACGATGGAGACCCCGTGCGTCGTTTGTGAGTAACGCGCATGCCTCCGTCCGTCGTTTTCTGTCATGTTAGGTTGAGGGTGGCTATGCCGTTGGATGTAACGGATAGGCCCCTGCGCGTCGTTTGTCTCTGACGGCCCTCTCCTGCCGCGTCGTTTGGTTGTAACGCACCTGACGTTGTGCGTTACTTCTCGTTGGTTTGGGTTTGCTGCACCGTTGGATGTGACGGTGGGGATCCTGTGCGTCATTTGCTTGTAACGCCCCTGGTCCCGTGCGTTACTTGGCTTTTGTGTGGTTTTGTAGGTTATCAGGGTGGTGTGTGACGGCCCGTGTCCGTCCGTCGTTTGGGAAATAACGCCCCTGAGCTAGACCGTCACTTGCTAATAACGGTCTAGGGCCTGTGCGTTACTTCCTTTGTGCCTTGGTTTTCCGCCCGATGATTCTGCGTGTCTTGGCTTGGCCTAGTGGTCTGCCCGTTGTCCCGTGGATGTCTCTTGATGTCCTATGAGGGTTAAGACTACGTTGTGAGGTAGCCAGGAGTCTTCTTACTTGTGGTAGGACTCTTGATCCTACTCTTGTATGCTGTTGTTGTTTGGTTCAAGTCAACCCGGTTTGACCCAGTGGTTGACATGTGACCTTGTTTGTGCGTGTCTTGGCGGTTCGGTCCTGTCCGAGACACTGTTTCTGGATGCTTCGAGGTGTTGTTTTACCTCGGTTTGCGTGTCCAGCTGTGCTGAGGGTTCTTGGTGCTTCCCTCGGGTCTCCGTGTGTTGTTTTCTGCGGAGCGTGGTTTCTTTGGCCTAGGATTAGACCGATTGGCGGCTTGTCCCGCTGTTGTGACAATCTGGCCTTTGAGTCGTTCGACTCAGGATCGTTACGTAGGAGGTCTAGTTGCTTGTCCTGAGTTGTCGACAGTGGCGATGCTGCCATTTGGTGCCTCGAAGTACGTGTTGAGGGGTGTGGTTGCCCGTTAGTACTTCGGCACTTGTGTTTTGAGCTCCTGTGTCGTGTGAGGCCTCCACTTGTTGTTGCTCTAAGGTCTGTTGAGTGCCGTCCTGCTTGCGGAAAGCAGAGGAGTGTTTCCCATTGAGCGGTTGTAGCTGGTTCCGCGGGCTCCTGGCCAGACGGTAGCGTCCTGCCGAGGGAGAATACTAGCTAGAGGACCTGGCTTTGGGCTAGAGCCAGTGTGTGCACACGTGGTCAGGGACTGAGGACTTACGTCGACGGGCGTGACCCTGACTAGTTACTTGTTTTGTTGTTCCTGCTTGGTTCAGCTGGTGTCTACATCTCTGCTGTTGTTACAGCAGTACTGTAGGTGAGACACTTGAGGTGCGGCGTAAGACGTCAGTGGACGCAGCTGGCTTTGTAAGGGGGTGCTTCCGTCACGTGACGCGTAGTTCTTCGCGTTTTCTTGCGCGTTGTGACCTTTGCGAGTTGCCCGTTCGTGGCTGTACTCGGGGTCAGTGTTTTGTTGTCCGCACGGTGTTCTGTTCGTGCGTGGGGCTGTATGCACGATGTTTCCGGTCGTGTACGTGTTTGTTTGGCGTCTGTCTAGGTCTTGTCTAGACCTGGATTGTTTGGGGCTAGTTGACAGACTGATGTACCCTTCTGTGTGAGTTTGGGGTCATCCATCTGTTGCCTTTTGTTTGGAGTAGTTTGGGGTGCCGAGGTTAGTTCGGTAGCCGCTTGTTTGGTGCGGGTTCTCACCCTCTCCTGCGTGACCCCTACTGAGTTTCTGTTGAGACTCACCCCTGCTACTTTTCAGGTGGGTTTCGCCGTCTGCCTCTGCTGTTCTTGGTGGAGCGCTCTTTCGCTGTTGTAGCTGCCAGCCGTACCTGCGTCGGGCTTCTCCCGACTTCTGTGTACGTTTCTTTCTGTCGTACTGTACTGTGCTAGACTCGTTGTCTTTCCTTTGGGCTGGACTCTGTGTTTAATTGTAATTGTGGAATTTATTAATGAAGCTGTAATTTTATTTCTGCTACTTTAGCAATCCAATCTAATGAAATTTACTTGCTTACTGTTGTATCTCTGTGGCTTCAATGTACTCTACACATGCCTTTTATCCCTTCGGCGCTTTCCCGCGCTTGGGAGGCCTCGCGGGTCCCATGTGGTATCACGTGTATTCGGTATTTATACCGGGTGCACCGGGTATCCGAAATCCGGGTCGCTACAGGTGGTATCAGAGCAGTGTTCTGAGATGTTTGGAGTTTCTTTTCTGAGCTATCAGAGCGTTGTTGTGTGACGTACATGGGAATCCGAGATATACAGTTTCCAGAGTCCTTAGGCCCAGTACAGTCTCTTGCTGGCGTAGGTGTTGCGATGTTTATCGCGGTGCTTCTCGTGTGTGGTCTTGTACGTGCTTGGTTGGCACTGTACGAGATGGTTTTTGCTCTCGTCTGGATGTGACGATGTGCTTCGTTCGGTTTGAAGTTGGTCTCGATCGTGTTGCGCTTGGCAGTGTTTGTCGGTTGGCATGAACCTGCTGTGCATTGTTCGAGCTGTTTTCTGTATTTTGCTCAGGTAGCTTATGACTTTTAGCGTTGGTGTGATGGCCATGCACGTTTTTACGTTGCTTGCGTTGTCCCGGCTTGAGTCTATTTAGCTTCTGATGCATCGTTGTTTTGGTTGTTTCGGTTGTCGTGTTGCCTCGATTGAGAAGTTGCTCGAGCGAACCTAGGATTTTCCCTTCCTGGTGAGCTGCTGTTGTTGAGCTTGTTGCTTCTCGTCCCTTTTTGGTGAAGCTTTTTCGAGGTTAGCCTTGGAATTGTTGTCTTAGTGTTGCCTTTGTCCTGTGTCTGCTTAAGTGTGGACAGCTTTGTGTTGAGCCTGATCTGCTCCTTGTTGTACGGTTGCTTGGCTTTAGATTCCGTAATGGTGTTAAGAGCTGTTGTGTACCGTAATCATCGTGCTGTGTCTGACGGCCGATGTATTGTGAAGGCTCATTTATTGTGTCGGGACGTGAAGGTAAGCTGAGATTGATGCTTTCCTTGTGCTTTGCGCTGAAGCTGGTGCTCTTCTCTTGTTGCACTTAGGCTCCTTGTGTTCGGTTATTCATTGGATCGGTGCGCGTGGCGTGTGAATTGCGATCTTGTTGATTGCGATAGGCGCTGGTGTGTGCTGAGATGCGATTACCGATGTTATTTTGTTGCCTGTGCGCATTGTTAAGAGTACAGCTGTAGTGTGTGGGTTGGCTACCCGTTTGTCGAGAGGTTCTTTCTTTCTCGATGTGACTTCGTCTTGGCTTCCTGTGCCTTGACGTAGTTGTTGCCGTGCCATTGTTTGTGGTTTTTCTTGTGTTGGCATTGGCAACTTTGCGAGTATTGGGGATTTTGTCGGCATTCCTTGCTGATTGAGTGCCTTCTACTCTGTATTTTCTTTCTTGGGTGTTGTGCTCTTGAGGCGTGTTGCTAGTCCTTGAGTTGCGTTCCCCGAGATTGTTGTCGTTTCTTGTTGTTGTGGGTCTTCTCTTGGTGAGCGGTCTGACGCGTGACCCGTTCCTGTGTGGTCGTGTGCTCAGCTGTTCTTGTGCCTTGTTGTGACCCTACTTGCAGATGTGTTCTTTGGTCCTGCGTGTTGCGCGGAGCCAGAGTTCTGCAGGTGCTGCCGTTGTGTTGTTTGGGCGCTGTTTCCTTATGATTTTGTGTTCTTGTCTTGGACCATTGTCTTGTCAGTTAGCTTTGCTGTGCTCCTTTTTCTTCCTTGGAGTGAGCTTGCGACTTGATCAAATGTGATATCTGAGTAAGTGCTGACCTGATTGTGTTTCTGGTCCAGTGTTGTTGTTGTCATTGGTGTCCTGTGTGCCAGGTGTTCCCTGTTGCCTTTGGCACTAGAGCCGATGATGTGGTCGAGCTGTCAGCTGTGAGGACTGTGTCTCCTTGTGTGAGCTGCTGCTTGCCGTGTTGTTGTTGTGCTTTTCGGTGTTGGTTCTCGATTGTTGTGGCTGTCGTGTCTCTTGCCCTGTGAGACGTAAACGACATTGCCTTTGCTTCGGAGGTGTCAGATGTGTTCACTTTGGTGCCATGCTCGTGCTGTAGACTTGCTGTCTTGGAAGCTAGAGTGTGTACCTGTAATTGTGGTCTGACGCTGTTCCTCTGAGCTGTGTTTTCCGAGATTTGTGTTGTTGGGTTGCTCTCCCTTGCTTCTCCTTTGCTAGTCCTTAATTTCGAGGGCGAAATTTCTTAAAGGAGGGGAGGATGTAATGCCCTGGATCTTGTTGGATCTTTGTTGGATCTTTCGGGTCTGTTTCGGATTGGTTTCGTTGAGTTTCGGTTCGCTTTCGTGGCTTCCGAGTTGAGTTTGACGAGCCATGTGGGTTTTTCTCACGTACTAGTTACGGAACCCTACGGTGAGTTTGTTTGTCAATTCTCGAGCTCGTGGATGCTACAGCGACGATGTACTCGTCGAGCCGGTCGTTTCGCCTATTTTTGCGTATTTTTCTAAATTTGTGCATTTTCGGCGCATTTTCAGAATTTTCGGAAATTAGGAAAATTTCCTAATTTCTTTCTTTTTTCTTTTCTCTTTCTCTCTCCTTCTCATTCGCGCGACCATCTCCCTCTCTCCCGTTCTCTCTCGTTCTCTCCCCTTTTCGGCTCCGGCTGCAGACGGAGGAATAGGTGGGCGAGGCGGTGAAGCCGTGGAGCTGGTTGGATGCGCGATGGAGCGAGGATCGGATCGATTCTGGCGCGATCCCGTACGGTGGATTCAAAGCCGGTGAAATCAGTTCGCGAGTGGTTTTCGGCGTGGTTTAGTCCCTTCGGGGCACGGTTTCTTCGGTGGAGGTAGGGTGACGGATCCTTGCTTCTCCATCTTCGTTTTCCCTGCCATTGCACGACGTTCGGCTAGGAAACGAGTGTGTTTGGGCTTGTTTTGCCTAAACCGTGATTTTCGTGGTTTTTAGGGTCGGCCGGTAAACGGTGACCATTTGCGGCGTAGTTAGTTTCTAAATGACCGCGGGGATGTTAGAATCCCATCCGCGTTGATTTCGTGCGATTTGGTGTTCATTCGAGGCCGGTAGAAGCCCGGGAACCTCGGTGACCCATTTTGGGTGGATTTGTCTAAATCGCCCGGATCTTGTGTTTTTCATGTTGCATGTGGGGTTTGGAGCCCCTTGGCGTTGTATTTTGTCGTTGCGATGTGTTTCCCCTGCGTTTCGGCGTGAATGGGGCGTGGAATGGGCCGATCCGGCCATTCCTATGTTTTCCCGCCGTAACCGAAGTGGCGGTCATGCCAGCGACCGTTACTTGATTTAGCGGCCCTACGACTGACCGTCGTTTGGTCTGTGTTGTTTTGAGCTCTTTTGCTTCTGGGTGAGTGACGGCCCGAGGGTGGTGCGTCATTCCCGTGTAACGCGCCAGTGACTGGCCGTTACTTTGCTTTCGTCGTTTTCCTTTGGGGTTTAGTCGGTTGGTCTAACGCGCTTGACCCAGCGCGTTAGATGGAAATAACGCGCCTTGCCCAGGCCGTTACTTTCCGTTGACTGACGTCTGACTCGTTGAGGCGTGGCCTCTAACGGTCGAGCCCTTGTGCGTTGTTTGAGTGTAACGCGCCTGCCCCTGGCCGTTACATTCTGTGTGGACGAGGTTAGGTGGCTGCACCGTTGGAAGTGACGATGGAGACCCCGTGCGTCGTTTGTGAGTAACGCGCATGCCTCCGTCCGTCGTTTTCTGTCGTGTTGGGTTGAGGGTGGCTATGCCGTTGGATGTAACGGATAGGCCCCTGCGCGTCGTTTGTCTCTGACGGCCCTCTCCTGCCGCGTCGTTTGGTTGTAACGCACCTGGCGTTGTGCGTTACTTCTCGTTGGTTTGGGTTTGCTGCACCGTTGGATGTGACGGTGGGGATCCTGTGCGTCGTTTGCTTGTAACGCCCCTGGTCCCGTGCGTTACTTGGCTTTTGTGTGGTTTTGTAGGTTATCAGGGTGGTGTGTGACGGCCCGTGTCCGTCCATCGTTTGGGAAATAACGCCCCTGAGCTAGACCGTCACTTGCTAATAACGGTCTAGGGCCTGTGCGTTACTTCCTTTGTGCCTTGGTTTTCCGCCCGATGATTCTACGTGTCTTGGCTTGGCCTAGTGGTCTGCCCGTTGTCCCGTGGATGTCTCTTGATGTCCTATGAGGGTTAAGACTACGTTGTGAGGTAGCCAGGAGTCTTCTTACTTGTGGTAGGACTCTTGATCCTACTCTTGTATGCTGTTATTGTTTGGTTCAGGTCAACCCGGTTTGACCCAGTGGTTGACATGTGACCTTGTTTGTGCGTGTCTTGGCGGTTCGGTCCTGTCCGAGACACTGCTTCTGGATGCTTCGAGGTGTTGTTTTACCTCGGTTTACGTGTCCAGCTGTGCTGAGGGTTCTTGGTGCTTCCCTCGGGTCTCCGTGTGTTGTTTTCTGCGGAGCGTGGTTTCTTTGGCCTAGGATTAGACCGATTGGCGGCTTGTCCCGCTGTTGTGACGATCTGGCCTTTGAGTCGTTTGACTCAGGATCGTTACGTGGGAGGTCTAGTTGCTTGTCCTGAGTTGTCGGCAGTGGCGATGCTGCCATTTGGTGCCTCGAAGTACGTGTTGAGGGGTGTGGTTGCCCGTTAGTACTTCGGCACTTGTGTTTTGAGCTTCTGTGTCGTGTGAAGCCTCCACTTGTTGTTGCTCTAAGGTCTGTTGAGTGCCGTCCTGCTTGCGGAAAGCAGAGGAGTGTTTCCCATTGAGCGGTTGTAGCTGGTTCCGCGGGCTCCTGGCCAGACGGTAGCGTCCTGCCGAGGGAGAATACTAGCTAGAGGACCTGGCTTTGGGCTAGAGCCAGTGTGTGCACACGTGGTCAGGGACTGAGGACTTACGTCGACGGGCGTGACCCTGACTAGTTACTTGTTTTGTTGTTCCTGCTTGGTTCAGCTGGTGTCTACATCTCTGCTGTTGTTACAGCAGTACTGTAGGTGAGACACTTGAGGTGCGGCGTAAGACGTCAGTGGACGCAGCTGGCTTTGTAAGGGGGTGCTTCCGTCACGTGACGCATAGTTCTTCGCGTTTTCTTGCGCGTTGTGACCTTTGCGAGTTGCCCGTTCGTGGCTGTACTTGGGGTCAGTGTTTTTTTGTCCGCACGGTGTTCTGTTCGTGCATGGGGCTGTGTGCACAATGTTTCCGGTCGTGTACGCGTTTGTTTGGCGTCTGTCTAGGTCTTGTCTAGACCTGGATTGTTTGGGGCTGGTTGACAGACTGATGTACCCTTCTGTGTGAGTTTGGGGTCATCCATCTGTTGCCTTTTGTTTGGAGTAGTTTGGGGTGCCGAGGTTAGTTCGGTAGCCGCTTGTTTGGTGCGGGTTCTCACCCTCTCCTGCGTGACCCCTACTGAGTTTCTGTTGAGACTCACCCCTGCTGCTTTTCAGGTGGGTTTCGCCGTCTGCCTCTGCTGTTCTTGGTGGAGCGCTCTTTCGCTGTTGTAGCTGCCAGCCGTACCTACGTCGGGCTTCTCCCGACTTCTGTGTACGTTTCTTTCTGTCGTACTGTACTGTGCTAGACTCGTTGTCTTTCCTTTGGGCTGGACTCTGTGTTTAATTGTAATTGTGGAATTTATTAATGAAGCTGTAATTTTATTTCTGCTACTTTAGCAATCCAATCTAATGAAATTTACTTGCTTACTGTTGTATCTCTGTGGCTTCAATGTACTCTACACATGCCTTTTATCCCTTCGGCGCTTTCCCACGCTTGGGAGGCCTCGCGGGTCCCATGTGGTATCACGTGTATTCGGTATTTATACCGGGTGCACCGGGTATCTGGAATCCGGGTCGCTACACAAAACATCAACTGTCCATCGGCTCTTTATTGGCAAGAAATGTGCCGATTTAGTCAATCGGTCAATGATAACCCATATTCCATCATGTCCTCCTTTTGATTTAGATAAACCCATAATGAAATCCATGATAATATTCTCCCACTTCCATTTGGGAATATCTAGAGGATGTAATTTTCCAGCAGGCTTTTGGTGTTCCGCCTTGACTTGTTGGCATGTGAGACAGCGCGACACGTAGTTCGCTATTTCCCTTTTCATGTTGGGCCACCAAAAATTCCTCTTCACATCTTGGTACATTTTGGTAGATCCAGGATGAATCGTGTACCTTGATCTATGAGCTTCATCTAATATCTTCTTCTTTAACTCGGGACAATCCGGTATGCAAGTTCTATTCCTGAACATTAATCTTCCTTCACAAGTTATTTGGAAATCAGATTGTCCTTCCAGTTTGCCCTTGATTTCCACTAATATTGGGTCATTATCCTGAAGTGCTTGTATTTCAGTTAATAGGTCTGGCTGAATGCTTATATGTGACAATGTGACACATTGAAAGTCTGTGTCCACGCTTATATTGAATTCAGAGAATTGCTCCAGCAACTTCCATTCTTGAATCATATAATTGGCTAACAGTGCTCTCGGCTTTCGACTAAGGGCATCTGCTACATGATTACCCTTTCCGGGATGATATTGTATATTGAAGTCGAAGTCCTTGAGATATTCTAGCCAACGTCTTTGCCTCATATTTAGTTCCTTTTGTGAAAAGAGATACTTGAGACTCTTGTGATCAGAGTATACAGTAAACTGTACTCCATAAAGATAATGTCTCCATATTTTGAGTGCAAATACTACCGCGGCTAATTCTAAGTCATGGACGGGGTAGTTCTCTTCATGCTTCTTTAATTGACGAGAAGAGTAAGCTATAACCTTTCCTTGTTGCATTAGAACACATCCGAGGCCAATGCCAGAAGCATCAGTGTATACCTCGAATTTCTCTCCTTCCATTGGTAATGCTAAGACAGGAGCTGTAGTAAGATGATCCTTGAGAGTTTGGAAGCTTCTTTCACATTCCTCACTCCATTCGTAACGGATCTCCTTGCGAGTTAACCTCGTAAGTGGTACGGCGATCTTAGAAAAGTCTTTGATGAATCTCCTGTAATAGCCGGCAAGACCTAAGAAACTTCGGATCTCGCTAGCATTGGCCGGTCTTTCCCAATTTCTTACAGCTTCAACTTTTGATGGATCTACTGATAAGCCATCCTTCGATATAACATGTCCGAGAAAAGTTACTTCCTCAAGCCAGAATTCACACTTGCTGAGTTTTGCGTATAATTGGTTTGCCCTTAATATTTGTAATGCAATCCTTAAATGCTCCTCATGCTCTGCCTTGGTCTCGGAATAAATCAATATATCATCGATAAAGACCACCACGAATTGATCCAAATAAGGCCTGAATATACTATTCATTAACTGCATAAAGGCAGCAAGGGCATTTGTTAGTCCAAAAGGCATAACAACAAATTCATAATGGTCGTACCTGCTTCTGAATGCAGTCTTATGAATGTCCTCATCCTTGATTCTTAACTGATGATATCCCGACCTAAGATCAATTTTGGAAAAGTACTTGGATCCTGAAATTTGATCGAACAACTCATCGATTCTCGACAGTGGATACTTGTTCTTGATAGTGAGATGATTCAACTGTCGATAGTCGATGCATAACCTCATGGATCCATCTTTCTTCTTTACAAATAATACAGGCGCTCCCCACGGGGAAGTACTCGGTCTAATGAATCCTTTCTTAATGAGTTCCATCAATTGCTCCTTTAACTCCTTGAGTTCAGCAGGGGACATTCTGTAAGGTGTCTTAGATACGGGACCCGCACCAGGAACTAAATCGATGGTGAAGGCCACTTCTCTTTGCGGGGGTAATCCAAGCAATTCCTCTAGAAACACATCCGGAAATTCTTGCACAACTGGGATATCTTCTATCTTAGTCTCCTGAGCCTCCTTAATCGTGACAAATGCAAGGAAAGATACACATCCTTTCCTTATTAGCTTGCTAGCTCAGAGAGCCGAAATAAGAGGTGACTCGCTCCGACTCTTAGGGCTAGAATAGACTAGTTCGGGAAAGTCCTTGAAAGTAACCTTGCTATTGCGGCAATCGACTGTTGCCTGATATTTGGATAACCAATCCGCTCCTAATATGACATCATACTCCTTTAGATCTAAACATATGAGATCGATAGGAAGATTTCTTCCTTTCACCAAGACTTCACAGTTTTGATAATGGTGAGTAATATCGGTTTCGTTTCCGAGAGGAGTAGATAAAATTATTTTCATCCATTCCGGTTCCATAGGTAGGGGGTTAGCAAACTTCTTAGAAATAAAAGAATGTGATGCACCCGTATCAAATAAGACATGTGCATACTTGGAACAAACTTTCAGTGTACCTTCTACTAGTCCGCCTTCTTCTTCTTCGGTCTCTTTAATTGCGTGAAAACGAGCGTTCTTGGTCACCGGGCGCTTTCCGTCACTGGTTTGATCATTAAGTAATGGGCAATCGGGAATCCGATGCTCACGGCTCCCGCAACGGAGACATGCTCCAAGTTTCCTCCAGCACTCTTCAACTTTATGACCAGCCTTGTCACAATGCTTGCATATTATATTCGAAGGTGTAGTAGTGATAGAGAAGGGCTTGGTCTTCTTAAATTTTTGGTCTTGAGAAGAAGTACCTCCAGTGCTTGGCCTCTTCTTGAAGTTGGGTTTAAAGGAACCCGAACTTGTAACTTGTTCCTTCTTATCCTTCCCACGGATTCTATCTGATAGCTCCGTGGCATCTTCTAACAATTGAGCTCGGCGTACTATCTCTGAGTAGACCTGAATATCCATTGGCACCAGCTGGGTAATATATTGGGGCCTGAGCCCATTAAGGAACCTCCTAGCTTTCATCTTCTCGGTGCTAACTAAGTGCTTAGCATACCGAGACAATCTAGAGAATTGTGCCTCGTACTCCGCCACCGATAATGACCGTTGCTTGAGTGCGGCAAATTCGGTAGCTTTCTTTTCTTGGACTCGGTCCGAAAAATATTTAGCGTTGAAATGTTCAACGAATTCTTCCCAAGTAACTTGGTCTTGATTTAAAGTAGCCTCTATCGATTCCCACCAACATCGGGCATCCCTTTCCAACTGAAAGGTAGCTAATAAGACTTTATCTTGATCCGTTCACTGCATAACACGGAATATACGTTCCGTCTCCCTGATCCAGTGCTCTGCGTCATCCGGATCAGTAGAACCCATGAATTTGGGAGGGTTCATGTTCTTGAAGACTTGGTGGAGACTTCCGGCTCGTTGTGCACCTCCCTGTGCTACTTGTTGCAGCACTTGAGTCATGCCTTGAAGTGTACGCTGCATGTTACGCCACTGAGCACGTTCGGCAGCCATCGTCCAACAATTACAACAACTATTTTAGTATATACTCGCGTTAAGGGCTTTTAAGTTAACTCAACCCATGGTTCTACCCAATCTCACTGGTTAAAGGTTTGAACCTATCCTTGGACTTGGGTTTTCCTAGAATTGAATACCCTAGGCTCTGATACCACAAAAACTGTCACGCCCCGAGCGCGGAAGGAACCCGGAGATGCGCGACGAGTTTATATCAATCATGTCAATCAGAGTATTAGTATATTCGACACCAAAATCAGAGATGCGCGAAAGTAAAGATAACCCAGTCCATTAATTCCTTTAATAAGAATATGTCTATTACAAACCTTGAAGTACTAACTAAAATAAAAGAAAAATACAAGGTTGACTCAAGAAAATATGAAAAAGACTAGGTAACACGGAAGAAGCTCTATCTCTTTCACTCTTGATTTTCCCCATCCGTTTGAGTTCTCTCTTCGTCGGACTTACCTGAAAAGTAGGGAAACACTAAGTGAGCGAACGCTCAGTAGGAAATTATATCTCAAGAACTAGCAATGGGTTTAAGTAATCACATCTTTCATGAATGCACTATAGCTATGCATGCTCGTATAAAACGACAAGATAGAGAGAGAGTGTATAACAATAAGATAGCAAGAGGAACTAGTCATGAACTTTCAAGAACTTATATCGAAAGATATCAAGATATTCAAGCGAGTAAACTCATCATGTTATGTTGGAATTTGGCTATTTTGTTTCAAGTCAAGTAAGTATGAAATTACCCTTTCTCGGGCCACGCAAGTCATGTAATATCAAGTCAAGTACAAGTACAAGATTTGTGGAATGTTCAATCAAGCTAGTCATGCACTTCGGTATAATGCCAATACCGTGATCAATCAACTCCCATGGGCACAAGTACTTTCGGGTGCTCCTCCCAGGACCAGATCGGGCCCTATATGCGCAGGCATTAATCATGTATTTTAACATCCACTTTTGTTTATAGCCAATATGGAATTTCAAGAAATAAGCTTGTAGATATGTAGGGTAAACTAGAGTAGAGTCCAAAAATATGACACTTGACATAGAATGGCGATAATAACGGTACAATCACGATTATCGATAAAACTAGGTGGAATTGGTTCCCTAACTTGGGTACCATGACAAGCAAGTATGGACACTCTTTATATAGAATTGAGGTCCACATGAACAGCACATCAATGGCAAGACGTCCTCATTCTTAATATAGAATTGAGGTCCACAAGAACATCATGTTGAATATAGAATTGGGGTTTACAAGAACAGCATAACAATGTTGATATAGAATTGGGGTTTACAAGAACAGCATCAAATGGCATGATAACCTCATCCCATTAAGAGAATTCTCATGATACACACTTTGCATAACATGAGGGCCGGTATACCATGTTTCTTTAGAGTGACATGGCAAAATAGTGTAATAGGTTTTTATGGTACAACCAGCTCAGTCGGCCTTGAGGGAATCCAAGGCTGCGAGGAGACTTACGAAGGTCTCTATGACTAACTCGCTAGTCCAAAGGAACGGAATGTCTAATGGAGAGCTTGTATGTCAATGAGAATTGAGGGTAGTGCGATAAAACATCATGAAACATGGGACTATATTCACGGACTGGAATATAGTGCCGATATATATATATAATGAAGCTCTCGGTTAACAATAATTAGTGAAACAGTAATGCAGAAAAATAGCGACTTTGGTAAAGCCGTTTTTCATGAAATTAACGCCTTAATCAGGGGCGTTTATAATACATTTGACGACATACATAGAAGTCGTCCTTTCAATATTTCTAATTTACAGAATATTAATAATCTGGAATTTTTAACAGAAACGCGCCCTGGACAGGGGCGTGTCTCTTCAATATGTGCCCTGGTCGGGGGCGTCAGTTAAACATGAGACGACCTGGACAAGGTCGTGAATTCAGGAATTTACCAATTTTTAGATAATAAAATTTCAGGAAACAGGGTACATGATCGTGGCAGGAAAAATAGCAGGATTACAAAAGATTGATCATGCATTAATTTAGAATCATGTTTGAATAGATATATAATTTTAAACATGGCATTTATTAATTAAGAGAAATTGACGTCCGTGTGAAGGGCGTCAAATATGGAGTTGACGACCTAGTCGTGGTCGTTTCTTTTAAATTAGCACCCTTGACAGGGACGCTTCCTTCAAAAACTTTACAGAAACGCATAAAATCTATATGCATGTATTAACAGATGATGTTATAATCATTATTAGGCTAGTTTGGGCTACAGTCCTTGAGAAAACCTACCTTTAAGAAGATTTTGACCGACGAACGGATGAAGGTTCAATAATAACGATGCTCTGATCTTCCGGAAGCAGAGGAAGATGATAAGGAAAAACTCCTCCGACACTTCGGTAGTTTGAAGAAGATGTAGACGATGATGAAGACCCTTCGTTCTTCAGCACGTCAACCTACAAAACACATGAAGAATATTAGTATCCTTCATGACTAAGAATTATGGACAGAGGAAGAAAACTGTACGAAGAACCACCTGTTCTTCACGCAGCAGCAACAGCTTTAGGGTTTGATCGGACATGGTTTTTTATAGGATTTTGGGCATCCTATTAGAGTTAGAATTTGATTAAGGGTAGTATTCCCTTGATAGAGTCCTTACTATATCCTTCCCTCGACGTAGTTATCTATAACTTGCCCTGGATAGACTCCTGGGTCGAACGAAACTCGAACTGAATTAACGTCTTAAGCGAGGGTGTCAAATTTAAATTGACGCCTTGTCTAGCGTCGTTGCTTATGTAAAACGCGCCCATGTAGAGGGCGTTTCATTTCCTTTCCTAGATTTTATCTTTCGTCGTTTGAAATTTGACGCCCTATTGTCTAGGCGTCGTTTTTAAATTAACGCCTTAGACAGAGGCGTTTCCTTTTGAATCAGCGCCTTTATAAAAGGCGTTATATTTTTTTTTCCTTTGATTAATGATTTACTCATTTAGGCTCTTTGTCATCTATTCACTTATCTTTTATTTTTTTAATTTGATATATTTAAAAATCTTACTTTTATCAGGGTCGCTACAGGGACCTTCCCTTCGGGTACATGAACTAAGTTTCAAACTTTATTGGTGTACATGGACTGGAGTTCTGAATCCATTACCTCTTGCCATTTCTCGGAGTCTACACTATGGATCATCTCCTGGTACGACTGAAGATCATCATCCTCATCGATACATACCTTAGAGGACCCCTCTGAGACATGTCCAACATATCTCTCAGGTTCTCTCGGTAGTCTACCAGATCTCCGTAGTGTCAATGTTTCACTTTGAATAGGATCAACCGATACAGTCTCATCTAATGAGTTTGTGTCTTTGGGTTGTGGTTCTTGGACCTCATCCAATTCTATTTGGCTCCCACTATTTTTCTGGAGTAGATATTCTCTTTCCAGAAATATAGCTCTCTTGGCCACTAAGACCCTTTGCTCAGAAGGGTGATAGAAATAATATCCAAACGTCTCCTTTGGATATCCCACAAACCTACACTTATCGGTCCGTGAGTCAAGCTTATTACTCTCGTTCTTCTTTACATGAGCAGGACACTCCCAAATTTTAATATAATTAAAATTTGGTTTCCTGCCCTTCCATATCTCATATGGTATAGGAGGAACTGATTTACTTGAGATCCTATTCAATAAATATGCTGCAGTCTCTAATGCATAGCCCCAGAGAGACAAGGGTAGTCCTGACATAGACATCATGGATCGGACCATGTCTAACAAGGTCCTGTTTCTCCTCTCGTATACACCATTATGCTGTGGTGTATACGGTGGAGTCTACTGAGAAACTATTCCATGGTCTTTAAGATAAGAAGTGAATTCATGGCTTAAGTATTCACCTCCTCGATCCGATCGAAGAGCCTTAATACTTTTGCCAGTCTGTTTCTCTACTTCATTCCTATATTCCTTAAACTTCTAAAAAGCTTGTGACTTATGTCTCATTAAATACACATAGTCATATCTAGAGAAGTCATCAATAAAAGAAATGAAATAGAGGTAACCCCCTTTTGCTTCTATGGACATGAGTCCACACACATCCGAGTTTATGAGCTCGAGAAGGTCAACAGCTCTCTCACCATGTCCACCAAAGGGAGCCTTGGTCATTTTCCCCATGAGACACGACTCACAGGTATCAAATGGCTTATATTCGAACGAATTCAAATACCCATTTGAGTGTAAGTGAGAGACTCTTTTCTCACCTACATGACCATGTCTGCAATGCCATAGATATGCAGAATTCACTTCATCAGCATTGGAAATTTGCATAACATTAGAACGTGTATCTAATACATAAAGACCATTGACTAATGAACCATTGGCTATAACCAAACCATTATTCATTATAGAGCACCCAGTGCTATTAAAAGCCAATGTATATCCAATGTTATACAAGCCAGAGATTGAAATAATGTTCTTAATAATATTAGGAACATAATAACAGTCATTCAGCTCAAGAATGACTCCTGAAGGTAAACTGAGGCGTGCAGTCCCGACAGCTTTGGCAGAAACCAAAGCTCGATTGCCCATCCTCAGTTCAATCTCCTTTTTGTCAAATCGCCTTCTATTTGTCAGCACCTGCACAGAATTACAGATATGAGATGCACATCCAGTATCCAATACCCATGATGTGGATTCCATATATGACAAATTAAGGTCTATGACAAAAATACCTTCATTTAGAATTGCCTTGCAATTCCTTTTCCAATGCCCAGTTTCCCCTCATCGAAAGCATTTGTCTTCCTTTTCATTCTTCTTGCCCTTCCCTTTGTCAACTTTGGCGAGCTGCTTACCCGTGGCCTTTTTCTTTCCCTTCCCTTTGTTACTTGTGGCGGATAGTTGGGTTGCCTTCCTTTTCTTGTTGGCCCGGCCAACAATCATTACAGACGAAGATGGTTTATCTTTCTGCATGGTTCCTTCAGCACTCTTTAACATATTGAGCAGCTCTGGGAGAGTTGCTTCAATCCTGTTCATGTTAAAGTTCATGATGAAGGAAGAAAAGGAATCGGGCAATGACTGGAGTATAAGATCAATGCATAGTTCAAGATCCAACTTGAACCCCAATGCATTGAGTCGTTCAATCCACTCCATCATTTTCAGTACATGGGCATGTACTGATGAACCCTCAGACATCCGTGTCCTGAAAAGCCTTTTAGAGATGTCATACCTCTCAATCCTACCCTGCTCCCCGAAGAGCTGGCGTAGATTGAGAAGTATACTTCTACAATTAGTCTTTTCAAATTACCTCTGTAGCTCGGGAGCCATAGAGGCCAACATGTAACATTGGGCAAGGGAGGAGTCCTCAGACCACTTGGCATAAGCCAGTAACTCGCCCTCGTCGGCATCAGGAGCTGGCTCAGAATGAACCGTGTCCAACACGTACACAATCTTTTCGGCGGTAAAGACTATGCGTAGATTACGCAGCCAATCCGAGTAATTCGGTCCAGTTAATCTATTTGCATCCAAGATGCCGCGGAGGGGGTTGGACGACGACATTGTAATCTGGATAAGAAATAAAAGACAACTTAGCATGTTTTCAAATTCTAACTTAGATGTGGTTTTCTATCTTAGTTAGTCCCACTATTTTTCGATCGAACTATATAACCCTCAGTATATAGAACGGGAGATCAACGAGATCAACCTAGAGGGTCGGAATCTCAACGAGACTGATGTACGACCTTGTGGAAAGCACAACAAGCCATACACCATCTCAAGGGCAGTCAACAGGCACTTACATCTAATGCAATATCCGATATTCGGCCCCCGAGAAATCATCCCCTTGTGGAAAGCACAACAAAGGATATTCTCGGTTAGATCTAACAATCATTACTACATAGCAATGAGTTCATGACCCCAAGCCGAGTTCAATTCCTCACCCCATTGAGGCCGAGCCTTGGAGTTTAATCCCGCCCCCAAACTCATGGACCTTGTGGAAAGCACAATAAATCCATGAAATGAAGACGTTCATTCACTCCATAATGATGGAGGGCCACGATGACTCCTAGAGCCACGCTTACCAGATCTAAAATTTAATCGCGAGGGAATTTAATTTTATCTTGATCTCACCCTAGGTGGTAATATAAATATATCCAATATATTTACCGTACCTAGTAGTTTGCATCAAATAAATGCATCCAATGCAAAAATAAAACGCAAGTGATCATGGACTTAAACCCTAATGTAACAAAGACATCCGGCCCACTTCCGAAGCAGCTAGATCGTCCTCGTCGGGTGCGCTCCGTGCTTTCAAACTCCGACGTCGCATCAATTATAACTTTTACACGGCACGCAGGCCGAAAAAATTAAATTACATGTGACTCAAATTCCAGCAACCCTTAGGGTGAGTACAGCAACGGAGGTAGATAGAAGTACATTGGAATTTTAACAGAGAGAGAAAGGAGGTTTGCAGACCCCAATTAATTAAATTAATCCAAGTCCATGATCACTTGCCAACCCATTCAAATAAAATCAATCAAGGGTTATTTTCTGAAAATAATCCTTACTTTTTGAATTTAAAAATGGGATGTGCAAACAAAAATAGGATAGCTTTGTTTAATTTTAAAAATCAAAGCATGATTAAGTAAAATTAAACACACAAGCAGACCAATACAGGGTAAATAAAGTAAAGCACGTAAAGAACCATCATTTTCTACAGGGGCATCTAATTAAGATAATTAATTAAATTTAAATTTAAATTTAATTATCCAATAATCAAATTTAAATTTAAAATTTAAACATGCCAATAATTTAAATTTAAATTCAAACGAATTATCCAATAATTTTGTTTGAAAATAAATTTAAAATAATGTAATTATCCTCAATTACTAATTTTCTAAAATTCAAAATTTGAATTTAACAATTATCTAATAATTAAAATTCAAATAATTGAATTTTTCACATTTAACTTCAATAAAATTTAAAATTTAAAATTTTTAATTATCTAATAATTAAAATTTCAAAAAACTTAAATTTTACTGAAGTAACTTCAATTATTACTATTTTATCTTTAAGGTAAATAGTAATTATCTCACCTTGATAAATTCAAATCGGTTAAATAAAATTTACCATTCGACATTTACTATTGAGATAACACTATTTAACTTATAAAATAAAATTCTATTTAATTTACTGTATTTTTCATATATATATATATGTCATATATATATATTTATGTTGGAGTACAATAAATTAAAAATAAAAAGCAAATTTTTTTTAAAATTAAAAAAAATTAAGGCGGGCTGACCCGCCCGCGCGCGGGGCGGGCACGGGCGCCGCCACGCGTTGCGGGCGCGACCCGCAACGCGGGCGCCTGCAACGCAGGGTCCGCGTGGCTGCGCCACGTGGGCGGCCGCCCCGCGGGTCAGCGCCCGCGGCCGCTGACCCGCGGGCGCCGCCTGCGGGCGCCCGCCACGCGGTCGCCCCGCGTGGGGCGGCGCCCGCAAGGCGGGCGCCCGCCATGCGGGTGCCCCAGCGTGGGCGGCCCCGCGCCCAGGGCGCAGTGCGCCCAAACCGGGCAGGCCCAATTTTTTTTTTTTTAAAAAAAAATTTGCTCCAGCGATGCCCAGCATCCCCTTCTAGCAATAACAATTGAAGATTTTAATTACCCCTAAAACATGGTTCTTAACGGCGATAAAAATACCGACCAGAGCGCAAACCTGGCTCTGATACCACTGTAAGATTTCGCACAGCACCTACGGGCGACGCAGCGGATAACAAAAATTTCATTTGCCCGATCCCGGTGTTATGGAAAGTTTAATCTGTGCTCTAATCGGTGTTTCTAACACCCTAATTACGGGTTGCGTGTTTCACCTTGCGCGGAACGACGGTGTCCGCTAAGCCCGATGCAGAGAAACCGAGCCGCACAACTGTACGGCCTCTAGAGCAGATCCACACGGACCCTTGCGCAGCGACGGTACCTCCCCGGCGCAATTTCCCCGACTCTATCACCTTCTGGTGAGAGAGAGAGCAAGGGGGAGAAAGGGGGGAGGCTAATCCTCCTTTCTTAACCCTCAATGCTTGGTTAAGTTAAGAGAGGTCGGAAGAGTTCGAGAGTTCAAATGAACTCACGTAGGTTGGCTATATATAGAGTTTTGGCCCTTTTCAAAAGACCTCCAAAGGACCAAAATTGTATATATGACCATTTCATTATTATACTCATGTATTAAGCCCCATTTACACTCCTTTCTAAAAGGAATCAAAGGGAATTAATACATACACCTGTATAATAATTATCCGTCACCCAAGAATCCATTGTGTGTGATCCTCTAGGCTCATAGTCACTCTAGTTTAAGGCCCATTAACTTCTAATTCTTAATTAGAAATAAATTAAACGTATTATTCGCTTCTACAAGAGTCGAATAATAGTTTAATTCATTCCGAACCTTCGATCACGTTGGGTCAAGCAAATCCGCGTGATCCTAGAGGACGCCGGGTTTAAACCAGCCTGTCTGGTACCTATAAGTCCACAGTTACCGCATCGATATAATCCCTCGCTCATTCTATGAGTCTGGTACGATCGAGGGTATGGTTCCTGTCAAACCACATGATCGTGCCAATTGACTATGACCTCCTTAAAGTGTATGACGTTCGTCCTAAACGAACTCATACGACCCTGGCCAGGGATTTAACGGAGTGTCAATGTCATGACCCATTAACTGTCTGATATATACCCGACAGTGAGCGATCCCTTCTTGACCATTGATGATCTTCACACGTATCCTGGAGTGGTTAACGACTCGACAACTCATGACTTATGGTTAAAGTCACTTAGCCAAGTGATTAAACCATTCCAATCCTCGTGTAAGATCCGATCAATGTCTCAGGTCAAAGGACCAACGATGCTACTGAGACAGTTAGATCTTCAGTTGACATTAGGTATAATCAACCATCTGAAGATCCAATAGCGGATCAGTTCAGTGTACATCCTCCAAGGACATACACCTACACATATGTGTTGGTGCCCCGCACCAATGACCATGAGACTGGTCACTGACACATCATGTGTACTGGTTTAATAGGTAATCAAAATCCCCGAGTGATTACCCTCCAACCAGGAACAGTTTAAGGTATGTGTACATGTAAAGTCAATCTCATGTTCGAGATCCCATCTCGAGCTGACTTTACAACCACATATCCTAGGGACAACGTAAAGTAACACAATCGCATATTTACGCTCAAATATAACTTTATTAATAATGAACAAGATCGTACAACTATTGGGCCTACCTGACCCGAAATTGGCCTGTAGCACACCTCCCACCCCATTTCCCCAACCACACCTTTCACCTATAGCCATTTGCATTTTCAGGTTCAGGCCAGGACGCCGGTTGCAGATTGGCAGCAGATTGCAGAGGGAACCCCGTCGTCTCCTGAGGGCTCCTAGCGACCTATTTTACATCGACGGAAGCGTCATCGAGCTAGCTTTCCAACGGTGGTGGTCTCGCATCCATCCGAGTCTGGAGCTGTTCGGAGTCGAGGATCTCGTCCAACTGCGCAATCTGCCCCTGTCTGAAGACCTGACTCCGAAAGAAGAGGTTGCCACGGCCAGCTCGTGAAGGATCTGAGCGCCATTTTTGGAGGGCCGAAACTACGTCTAGTTAGATTTCATCTCCAAGAAGAAGGACCTCAATCGGCCACCGGAGCTACCAGTTACAATTTTCTTCGCCGGAGGGTGCAGTCTGCCACCTGTGGGTCCAGGTTTGACCTGTCCTCACTTATCTGGCGACCATTCTTTTCCCCGACCTCCGATTGGGGCCCCGTCAACTCCTGCTCGAAGCTACTCCGACCACGATCGCGTCACTGCCAGTTTCGTCTGGATTGGAGTTCGGGAGAGTCCACAGCGCCTTCTGCAACAGACTGCACCAACTCTGCACCAGTCTGAGAAAGAACGTTGCTGTCCAGTTCAAGTCGCCGGCCCGATCAGCCCCGAGTCTCAGAGCCTTCCTAAAAAATCAGACATCACCCTCGGTCAGTTGGGTAACTTTTGGGACAGGTTTCATCAAGATCTGAGTTCCGAGGAGTCCGTGGCAGCGTCAACACCAACACCCTATCCAGTGAATCTGAAGATTGGTAGAACCGGCAAAGCTTGGAAAGTCGGGTTTTCTCGTATAATTCCCCCACCCCGCTTGGCCGGCTGAAGGCCCCTCTCTGCGAGGAGGTATTATTGATTGTAATAAGTCTAATCCCCACCCCAAGATCATCCCTCCTGCGAGAGGCGTAGTGTTGTACCCTTTTAATGTTCAGGTCAAGCGACACCGCTGCAGCGATCGGGTGTATACCCTCGCTTCTCGACGCGCCCTCGTCTCCGAGCGGGATCGGTGTCTTCACACCGATCAGGTGAGCCTCTGATACTACCTTTGATTGCCTTATTTCTGCGAGTTTTGTATTGCTTTGTTTGCCCGTCGGACGGTGAGAAGAGGGCCCGTACTTGTATGCTACTTTGAAGGTGTCCACCGCGGACCGGGAGAGAGTGCCACCCAAACCCCGCCCTTCGGGCCAGCCGCCCACGAAGTTGGGAACCCTAGGCCCTTTGGGGTCAGCCTAAGCCAACTAAGTCAATTAGAATCATTGGGTCTTGCCTCGGACCCTTGCCATCATCCCCCGGCCCCGCCGGGTGATCGCGTGTGTCGAGTGAGTAAGATGCTATCGTGAGAATCATTGGAGTGCTTGTATGCTTACGGGTCTAGGTCCTAGGTTGCTCATTTCATACTTAGTCATCCTTGGACTTTTTCACATCAGCTGTGCTCAGTCTCAGATCTAGTCCGGCAGACTGAGATCTGACTGAGAACCGGCATTGACCGTAATGTAGACCTCCGATCTAGGTGTCGAGCTCTTCACAAAAGTTGTAGAGGGAAAAGAGAGGAAGACGGGGGTAATTTTAGTGAAAATTAAAGTGGAGATTTGGATGGGGAAAAAGTATTTATTAGCACCGGGTGGTCGGATCTGGACAACAGAGATAGAACAGAATTTGGGATCTGACCATGATTTTTAAAAATAGGTAGAAGACTCCAGAAATTCCAAGAAAATTCGTGGATGATGTGGGTGGTGGAAAAAACCTCCAATTAAATTGGGGACTCAAACCAAAAAGGAGAAGTGGGTTGAAGAGGGGAAACACCGGGTTGCTATGACTCAGGATAGAGAATTGGCAGATCTGGAAGGAGGGGAAGCACGAAAATGGAAAAATAAAAAATAAATACTAAAATTTCCACCAATTTTTCTGGGACGTGGGTTGAACCTTAGAACTCACGCTGAAAGTTTGGACTCCAAAAGATCTCGAGGTTGAGAGCAGAAATTCCGGGAAGAGGGGACTATCCTGGGTGGACAGAACTCCGACGACGAAGGTGGTGGTGCGACGGCGGCACGATGGTGGTGGCGGCGGCGGAGATGATCTTCACACCAGATAGATGAGGCTTCACACCTCTAAAACACAAACTTCACAGCTGCTGGGGGAGGAGAGGAGAGAGAGAGAGAGGGGCAGCCTGACGGGATCGGCAAGCGGCTTCAACAAAATTATCAAATAGATATTCATGTTTTAGTTGTCTCATGTTAATTGGGCCATATGTATGGGCCTAATGGGTCATGTTTTATGTTTTGTAGTAATTATGTCTCCAACTATTATGTAAGAGTCTTTTTTTTATTTTATGTCTTTTAGTCTTCCCAAGAGAGTTATGGTGAGTAGGTGTTAGGTGAGTTGTCTTTTGGTCTTCTTAGTGGAGTCTATATAAGTGTCATGTAACCTCTCTTTTAAAACAATGAAGTGAATAAAAAATATTTGGAAAACTACCTCCAACATGAGGTCCCTTACCCTCCTTCTATCTCTCTCTCTTTGGAGTGGATTCTCCAATATTCTCTCCCTCTCTAGGAGTGGATTCTCCTGGGTTCTTTCTTTCTCTCTAACTTCACTCTCTCTCTCTTTAAGGGGTGAATTCCCCTCTCTCTCTCTCTCTCTTTCTCTCTCTCATTATCTCTCTCTTTCTCTAAGGGGTGCACCCCTTTCTCTCTCCTCCCCCTTCCCAACCACTTTCTATCTCTTCCCCTCCCCTAATAACTCTTTCCCTAGTTCCCACACCCTTCCATTAACTCACCCAACCCCAAGAGCTCTCCTCCAATCCTCTCCTCACCTCTCAACCCCCAACTACCCCACTCTCCTTCCCCATGCATCCCACCACCTTCCCAAGGCTAAAATAACTCCTCCCAAGGCCCACATTCGAAATTCCCTCCCCTCTCCCATTCCCCCCACACCCTAGGTCGCCCAACTCCAGCCCCAACCCAGCCAAGGTCGCCCTCCCCTTCCCTCCATCTCATTCCACCACCATTTGCCACCACAAGGTTTCAACTTCATTGCAGGTCGCAGGCAGCAAATTTGGTCCTAGAAGCTGCATCATCTCCGGCATTTTCCTGAATCTTTTGGTGGCAAGGCATACATCTCTGGAAAGGTCGTCCAGAGAGATTTCCAAGCGAGGTGGTTTCGTCTCCATCCGAGCACCGGGCTGATCAGAAGGTCCATTCTCCCTCGACTGCGCAAAACTGCTCGGACAGAAGACTAGAGCCAGAGTGGAAGATCTACAGCGGCCAACCACCTGGGAATCTGAGCAGGAGTTCTTCATAAAAAATCTTCTACTCTGAGTCTTCTTTCATCCCGAGAAGAAGAGCTCCGTTTGGCATCCGGATCCAAAATTTATCAATTTTCTCCCACCGGGCATGCAGTTCTGCTTCCACTCTGTCGGCATCAACCACCTTCAGTGTTCAAGATCTACCGGCCATCTCCGACCATATCTGATAGCCCTGTTAGTTTCGTTGCAAAGACAACTCGTCAACGGAACCAACAACTTCAGCGGTGCCTGATTCTGAGCTCGGGAGCGATCGCAGCATCCTCATCTTCCCACTGCTGAGAACCTGTTATAGTCTGCGCAACAGACCTGCCACTCTGTTCAACCATCTGCCTCGACCAGAATCGATGCCCACAGAAATCAAGAAAATTCTGGTGTCTTCCCGGTCAAGCTACGAAGAGTTTCCCACTAGTTTCGTCTTCAGCAAAAATCCGGAGTTGCCGCAGTGTCAAGAGAACCGACTGTCTATCCTGAAGCACAGAGAGTGGACAGCATCGGCATCGGCGGCCTTTTCATCACTTCTAGCTTGAATTCCCCTTCCCGCTTGGTGTCACATCAAAATGGTATCAGAGCAAGTCATCCGATTTGTCCCAACAAGTCGGGGTCCTGCAGTTTGAGATTCGAGAATCAAGGTTCGAGTTCGAACCTTCTCCAAGTGGAGGGGTTTGACGGGATCGGCAAGCGGCTTCAACAAAATTATCAAATAGATATTCATGTTTTAGTTGTCTCATGTTAATTGGGCCATATGTATGGGCCTAATGGGTCATGTTTTATGTTTTGTAGTAATTATGTCTCCAACTATTATGTAAGAGTCTTTTTTTTATTTTGTGTCTTTTAGTCTTCCCAAGAGAGTTATGGTGAGTAGGTGTTAGGTGTTAGGTGTTAGGTGAGTTGTCTTTTGGGCTTCTTAGTAGAGTCTATATAAGTGTCATGTAACCTCTCTTTTAAAACAATGAAGTGAATCAAAAATATTTGGAAAACTACCTCCAACATGAGGTCCCTTACCCTCCTTCTATCTCTCTCTCTTTGGAGTGGATTCTCCAATATTCTCTCTCTCTCTAGAAGTGGATTCTCCTGGGTTCTTTCTTTCTCTCTAACTTCACTCTCTCTCTCTTTAAGGGGTGAATTCCCCTCTCTCTCTCCCTCTCTTTCTCTCTCTCATTATCTCTCTCTTTCTCTAAGGGGTGCGCCCCTTTCTCTCTCCTTCCCCTTCCCAACCACTTTCTCTCTCTTCCCCTCCCCTAATAACTCTATCCCTAGTTCCCACACCCTTCCATTAACTCACCCCAACCCCAAGAGCTCTCCTCCAATCCTCTCCTCACCTCCCAACCCCCAACTACCCCACTCTCCTTCCCCAAGCATCCCACCACCTTCCCAAGGCTTAAATAACTCCTCCCAAGGCCCACATTCGAAATTCCCTCCCCTCTCCCATTCCCCCCACACCCTAGGCCGCCCAACTCCAGCCCCAACCCAGCCAAGGTCGCCCTCCCCTTCCCTCCATCTCATTCCACCACCATTTGCCACCACAAGGTTTCAACTTCATTGCAGGTCACAGGAAGCAAATTTGGTCCTAGAAGCTGCATCATCTCCAGCATTTCCCTGAATCTTCTGGTGGCAAGGCATACATCTCTGGAAAGTTCGTCCAGAGAGCTTTCCAAGCGAGGTGGTTTCGTCTCCATCCGAGCACCGGGCTGATCAGAAGGTCCATTCTCCCTCGACTACGCAAAACTACTCGGATAGAAGACCAGAGCTGGAGTGGAAGATCTGCAGCGGCCAACCTCCTAGGAATCTGAGTAGGAGTTCTTCATCAAAAATCTTCTACTCTAAGTCTTCTTTCATCCCCAAGAAGCAGAGCTCCGTTTGGCATCCGGATCCAGAATTTATCAATTTTCTCCCACCGGGCATGCAGTTCTACTTCCACTCTGTCGGCATCGACCACCTTCAGTGTTCAAGCTCTACCGGCCATCTCCGACTATATCTGACAGCCCTGTCAGTTTCTTTGCAAAGAAGACTCGTCAACGGAACCAACAACTTCAGCGGTGCCTGATTCTGAGCTCGGGAGCGGTCGCAGCATCCTCATCTTCCCACTGCTGAGAACCTGTTATAATCTGTGCAACAGACCTTCCACTCTGTTCAACCATCTGCCTCGACCAGAATTGGCGTCCACAGAAATCAAGAAAATTCTGGTGTCTTCCCGGTCAAGCTACGAAGAGTTTCCCACTGGTTTTGTCTTCAGAAAAAATCCGGAGAGGTCGCAGTGTCAAGAGAACCGACTGTCTGTCCTGAAGCGCAGAGAGTGGACAGCATCGGCATCGGCGGCCTTTTCATCACTTCTAGCTCGAATTCCCCTCCCCGCGTGGTGTCACATCACGGCCCTTGCTTGGCTCCAACAAAAATCATATTTTTTATGCATTAATTCCAATCAAAATGGAAATACAAGGTTCTTATAGAAAATACAAAAAGACTAGTTCTATCCCTAGATCTATGATTGGTGGGGGGTAAAAGAGGGAGTCCACAATGATTTCTCCCATGTGATTTGGACCAAATAAAATAAAATTACAAATCCTAATATAATACTATATATGGGGGGCGCCCCCTTGACTTATGGGCTTCCAATTTTGAATTTTTTTACCCTTTGTCCCCCCTTGGTGCAACCCTTCTACAAGCCCACCTTGAGGGTTGACTGACCCCACATGTGCCCAAGAGCTGAGGTGGATCAATGAGAGAAGGGATGGGGGCCTGCGGGACTCGGGTGGTCCCAAATTACAAATAAACCCCTTTTACAATCCAAATTACAATCCGAATAAAGACAAATAAACACACATTACACAAAAATAAAATCCCAGTAAATATGATAAATACTAAGACTCAAGGGGGAGTCTCCAGACTGTCTTCGAGCCAGATGGAAGCCGATGTAGCTCGAGTGGTGCTCCGCGTACGGTACCGACGGCTCGCCGGTTCGTGCTTCTCGCTCGCTCTAGTGTCCGCACCAACGTCATCATGGGCTTGCCTAAGTCTAGGGGCGGACATGATGGAATTTGGGCAATCATCGACCATCTAACTAAATCGACTCATTTCTTGCCCATCAAGAGCCGATGGTCAGTTGATATCCTTGCTGCCATATATATACCAAGGAGATGGTTAGATTGCATGGAGTTCCTGTGTCAATCGTATCTGACTGAGACCCGCGCTTTACTTCCCATTTCTGGAAGAGTTTACAACGCTCTCTGGGGACGAAACTCAATTTTAGCACTGCTTTCTATCCCCAGACAGATGGTCTGTAACGACCCAGAGATCCGAATACAGGTAACCCGATACCAAGAACTCGGAGACGCCACCCAAGGGGCTGATGAGGCCCCATAAAGGTTAGAGGATTGGTCAAGGAGGTGCATAATGAATTAGAATTACACGCGCAATTATAAAATAACAATTTTTAACAGAAGCAATTAACAATATCAGAGTGATATATTTACATAAAATAGTCCAGTGCTATTAACATAATAATCCAGATCCATACATCACAATTCCAACACTGTACAAGAGGCAAAATAAACAACTACACGGGGCATACCCCGGTAAAAATGGAACAAAAGACTGACAACTGGACCAACCACAGTTGGCGTCTAAGACTTCCCGCCAAAAATGTGAGAGAAACCTACGGACTGCTGCTCTGGCTCAGCTGAAAAGGAAAGGTGAGTCTCACAACAAAGACTCAGTAGGGTTCACGTGGATCCCTACCTCGCAACTAAACATATAACAGCAATTAATCATGCAATGGCATAAAGAAATGATAGGAAATAAAGCTGTACAGGTATATGAATAAATTAAAGATAGCTAACTGAAATGCCATTTACTATAGACATGAATAATTAAACTCGAGATTCGAAATCTACCAACAGAATAATAATTCAACCATTCCAAGTGATAGGAGAGAGAAAAGACCACCAGAAAGAAGACCAGACGCGTCCACTAACGACTTATATTACGTCTCAAGTATCTACACAAGTCTGGATCGTGGCAAGCGAGACATGTAACAGTAACTAAAGTCAAGAACTAATCAGGGTCACACTCATTAGTGTCAGTCCAAGCCCCTCACCACGTCTGCACACACAGGCTATTGTGTTAAGCCAGGCCTCTAGCTAGTTTTCCCTCCCAGTAGGACGCTACTGCCAAGCAAGGGGGCCCATAGAAACTAGCTTACAAACCGTACACCGGGACTACCCCGCCACCTCTCCCAGGTGGGCCGATGCTAGAGGTCATCGGGCTACGACTAGTGGTTCCATCACAAGGAAAGAGAAAATAATTCTATTGGGATCTAAAAACATGCCACGGTTTATAAGAATATTTAAACATGACTAATATCCAACATTAAACACATAATTACTAAACATGATATAATTCTCATGCTGCAGGCATTAGCGGTCAAATGAAGAACTGCAAGTGGTTCATAAACAGTCGAGCGCTTGACCGCGAATGTGGCTTAAGCGGTCGTCCTCATAACTGCTAAGGCACAGATATTGCATAAAATTCAAACGGGAAAAATATGGTCGTAAGCGGTCGTACGATAGACCGCGAATGGATAGAAGACGGTCTGGTCAAAGACCGTGAGCCGTCCACCGCCTTACTCAGTCAAAGAGTATTAGCGGTCATTCACTGGGCTGCTAATCCCAGAAAACAGTCAGTCGAAAGACTGTCGATGGTTAAAAAATGGTCAAGGGGTTACCGCTAACGTTTGCCGCCTCATACCGCACTAAAAATGGTCTCTGGAACAACCGCTATTCGTCCAGAGAACCCGAATCATGGGAAACTCAATGGAGTCCCCTCCCAATTGATCCAAATCAATGGGAAATCATGCTAGACCTGCCTTTCATCAACCCACATCCATCCTACAACAATTATATGCCCCGAAAACATAATTACAATGGCCATGGTGGATTGAAAACATAAATAACGAGGTTCATGCTTCAAAGACATAACGACAATGTTCATGCTATACGGCTGGCCATCCACACGCCAAGGGGTGGGGAAACAACCCTAACGACGCAAGGAAGCCATCCCCCTACCCAGTTTTAGCCGAAAGCGCCGTTCCCTCGCGGTTCTTCGCGAAGGACGCCGCGCTTCACCACGTGGTTCCTCGCCTCCACGCTTCACAGCTAGCCACCAGGATGACACCACCCCACTCCTCACGCCTCAGGCTCGCCAACGCCACCACCTGCACACCCTGTAGCACCCCGAGGTGATCAACCCACCCAGGGAGCAAGAGGAGAGAGAGGGTGAGAGGGAAGAGAAACCCTCGTAGGTTTCTCACAAATTTTTTTTATTATATTATTTTTTTGTGAAAAAACCTCAAATTGTAAAAATGCTTTAAAATAAGCGATATTGCATATATGCCTTATCTGATTTCTAAAAGCTTATACAAATTGATTAAGCCCATTAAAGTAGGCCCATTAAGCCCAATAAAATAGCCTAAATTCACAATTCTTTCCACACTTCAATACCGATAAGGATCCGCTAAGAATCCATTAACTACCGGATCTTATAGTCCCTCCCTCCTAATAGAAATTTCGTCCTCGAAATTTAAAGGAATCACAAGGAGAGAACTGAAAGAAATATAGCTCATACGAATAAAAATGGAAATTGCTGACGCATTTCATCCTTACGTTCCCAAGTAGCTTTGGAGAGGGGAAATCTAACCGCCCATATGGAGAGGCCAAATGAGGTCTGACCCGACCCAACGAGGCCCAGCTCCTTAAAGTGGTAGCCCCCGGGCCCACTAAAGATAAGCCTAACTCACTCAGAACAAGCACTTCCTAGGCAGCCTTCGGGTTGGGAAGTCCGAGCATTAGTTCGATCGGGAGAGCTCCATCGGAGCCCCGTACTCTCTGCCCAGACCACGCGCTCATCGCTCGGGAAGACATCTCCTGAGCCAGTGCCTCATGCTCGGGCCAACTGATGAAAGCTTATCTATACGGTCGTTACGTGTCCCTTAAAAGTTGGGAGCTCAAGGGATAGGGGAGATCAGGAGTCCGCATGCTATAAAGAGCCTGAAAGGAGGACATAACCCCCCCAAAACTCCTCATCTTACAGGGATTATTTACTCAACGAGCCATTATTTAAACTGAAAGAACCCTCCTGAGAGAAGGTAAGCCAAGAACTCTTAGCAGGAACCACTTCACCTCTTGGTGGAGAGGGATCTCGCGTTCCCATCTTCCTCCTATCTATTTCCTTCGCACCAGTGCTCTACTACATTTATTGACTTAAGCATCGGAGGGTCTTCCCCAGGGATCTATCCCCGGGCACCTCTGACTTGTTTCCCTTCTTGCAGTTCATACTTCAAGGATATGTGGTCATCTTCCTCCCCGCTCAGGAGTAGCGCGAGATCACCCCTCTTCATCTTGCACTGTCTGTGGGAAACGAACAAAGAGCCATCGTGGTGTGAAGGAGTTCTGGCAGGAGGACTTCCGGCGACAAGGGAAAAGACCTGGCGACGGAAGAAGGCGCACCTTCCCTCCCCATGGAGAATTCCCCATCAGGCAACCATGCCAATGAAATACCTCCGTCGGTGGCGGGGGAACAGCTTCCCGACGAGAGTACCGACGCCCTCCAAACCCTTAACGTAAAACTGGATGTCCTCGTGGATCTCATGGGGGCCTAGGCGGACAGGGAGGAGAAGTCGCAACTCCCCCGAAAGAGCCCTCCCCGTGGAGATGCCTCCCAGCAAACTGCTGGAGTCTGTTTTACCCTCCGGGGGCGGCCGCTAATCCGCAACCTGTCAGGAGGACCATCGCATGCCCCTCCCCCGGAGCAGGAAGCCTCCTCTACCCCGAGGAGGGAGAAGTCCGGAGCACACTGACAGTTCCCAAAAACTGAGGTCCCTGAAGAGTGCCGGGACAGCATGCAAGTACGCCCCCCCAGCCCTGCAGGCCAGCGACAACCGGAACTGTCTCTCTGGCCGCGAGACTTTGAGAGCCATTTCGTAGAGCAAGAGCGCCCCCTCCGCGCCTTGCAGAAGACCTCTCCTGTGAAGGACGAGGAGCGATCCCCGTTCTCCGACTACATCTTGAAGGCCGAGATCTCCCCCAGGATCTCACTCCCGACCTTCAAGTCATATGACGGCCAAGGAGACCCGGTCAATCACTACGACAGCTTTGACGCCTTGATGACCTTGCATGGGGCGTCAGACATGATCAAATGCCGAGCATTCATGACCACTTTGGTCCAAGGAGCTCAAGCATGGTTCAGGGCCTTTGCCCCCGGTAGCATCCACAATTTCAAGTAGTTCGGGCGAGTGTTAAAGGAAAGCTTCACCGGCAGCGGTCCACCCTGGTCAGTAGCAGGATTAATGGCCCTCAAGCAGGAACAGGGGGAGAATTTGTGGGCTTATATCAACCGATTTAAATTGGAAGCCCTGCGCATCCCCCGCCTAGATGTTACCTCGACAATCACCGCATTGACCGGGGGTACCCGTGACGAGAACCTACGGAGCGAGCTAGTGCTTCATCCTCCCACCTCCCTCACCGATATAGTGACCCTAGCACCGCGCCACGTAGAGTACGAGGATGTCCTCAGCGCCTTTCGAGGCACGACAGGCTTAGGTCGGGAGGGGGACAAGAAGCGACAGTTTGAGCAAGGGACGGGCCAAGGAAAAAGGCGGAACCAGGACGGAGACCGCAAAGAGTCATCTCGAAAGTATGAGCGGTATACCCCCCTTACTACTCCCGTCTACGAAGACATCAAAGGCTCGGGTCTCCTCCACCAGCCCGAGCCTATGAAGGCCAAGCACCGTAATCGCCGCAAGTATTGCCTGTTCCATAGTGATCACAGGCATCACACCAGCGATTGCCATCAACTTCAAGATGAGATCGAGCGCCTTGTCTGCCAGGGACACCTGTCCCGATACGTGGCCGGGCAGAAAGAAGACTGAGGCACCCCCGAAGAAATCTACAATGCTCCTCGTGGAGTCCACATCAATGTCATCGCAGGTGGCGCGGCATCAGGCGGAGATAGCAGCCGAGGAAGAAAGCGTCACGTCGAGCGGGGGAGCTGAGCCTCTTTTGAGCGCTCTACGGCCCCGCAAGCGAGCGAATCATAGGCCCTGGTATTCTCTGACCAGGACCTGGAAGGGTTAACCACCCCACATGATGAAGCACTCGTTGTATCGGCTATAATGAACCATTGTAACGTAGATAGGATCTTAGTTGACAATGGTAGTGCCCCTGATGTATTATCCTATGAATGTTTCCTCAAGATGGGAGAGAATCCATCTAAACTCTGCCCGATCTGAACCCCCCTCTGTGAGTTCAACGGCCAGGCAACTTATCCCGAGGGAGCCCTGAGCCTGCCAGTTAATATCGGCACCCCACCCAAAACTGCTACGGTTATAGTGGACTTCATCGTGATTAAGGGGATGATGGCATATAACGCCATCTTCGGCCGAGGTATCCTCAGCCGAATAAAGGCGATGCCCTCTACCTTTCACCAAAAAATGAAGTTCCCTACCAAGTATGGCATGGGGGAGGTCCGGGGTAACTAGGCATTGGCTAGATGGTGCTATATAATCTCGGTTGAAGTCATGAGGCTGGAATGGAAAAACAAAGGAGTAAAGGGAGCCGAAGAGGGACCAACAACATCCGAGCCTGGTGGCGAGTTGCGAACAGTCTTCCTCAACGGTGACCCGACTCTAGGAGTCAAGATCGGAGCCGATCTACCACTTGAGGAACAGGAAAAATATAAAGATTTCCTTGCCCGGTACATCCAAGTCTTCGCATGGTCTGACGAGCACCTTCCCGGGATCCCAGGAGACGTGGTAATGCACAAGCTCAACCTCGACACAACGGTGAAGCCTGTCCAGCAACGTAAGAGAAAGCACGCCCCGGAGAAGCAAGCGGTCATCAAAGAGCAAGTCATCAAGGGACAGAAGACTGGCCTCTTTCATCTGGTCTTGTACACTACATGGCTCGCCAACGTCATCCTGGTACCGAAGGCTTCGGGGAAATGGCGAATGTGCGTGGACTTCACCGACCTCAACCAAGCTACCCCAAAAGATTTCTACCCGCTGCCGAGCATCGATCAACTGGTCGATTCAACCTCTGACAATAAGTTACTCAGCTTTCTGGACGCCTACTCCGGTTACCATCAGATCAGGATGGACCCGGAGGACATCGAGAAGACCGCCTTCATCACCAACTTAGGCGTACACTGCTACACCCCAATGCCGTTCGGATTGAAGAACGACGGAGCAACATATCAGAGACTGATCAACCATGTCTTCGAGGGACAGCTCGGTCGGAACGTCGAGGCCTACATTGATGATATGCTCGTCAAAATGCCGAAGGTCGAAGATCATCTTGCCGATTTAGCCGAGACCTTCGACACCCTCCTATGGTGCAACATGAAGCTCAACCCCGCTAAATGTGCATTCGGAGTCAGATCCGGGAAGTTCCTAGGCTTCCTAGTAACTCAGCGTGGGATTGAGGCCAATCCAGACAAGGTTCAGGCCATCATGAACATGCGGCCACCCACCTGCAACAAGGATGTCCAACGCCTTTCGGGGCGCATTGCTGCGCTCACCCGCTTCCTGTCTCGGGCGGCCGAACGATGCTTGCCCTTGTTCAAATTATTGAGGGGACCCAAAATGGCATCTGCGACGTTCGCCTGGGATGAAGAATGCCAGAAGGCATTTGCAGAAATCAAGAAATTCTTGGCCTCGCCCCCGATGCTATCCAAGCCGCTCCCGGGTGAAGCTCTAGACCTTTATCTCTCGGCGACCTCTTCCACAGTGAGCACAGTCCTAGTCAGGAACGACGCAGGGATTGAGAGACCGGTTTACTATACCAGCAAGGTGCTTAATGAGACTGAAAGAAGGTACCCCGCAACCGAGAAACTCGTGCTAGCGTTGGTTACCTCAGCCAAGCGCCTCCGACCCAACTTTCAAGGGCACTCCATCGTCGTATTGACCGGCGAACCCCTGAAGAAGATTCTCTTTCACCCTGAAGCCTCGAGACGCCTCGTCAAATGGGCCATCATGCTCGGGGCCTAAGACATTTCGTATCGCTCCCGCTCGGCCATCAAGGGACAGACCCTCGTGGACTTCATCGCCGAAAGCACCGTCCCAGTTGAGGAAGCACTTCCACCTGCGCACGGTCCCTCCTGGGACCCGTTCGTCGACGGGTCCTCCAACTCAGCCGGAAGCGGCGCCGGTATCCTTCTCAAGTCCCCCGAACGAGCGGAGCTGCGGTACGCCTTGAAATTCAACTTCCAAGCATCCAACAACACCTCCGAGTACAAAGCCCCTATCTCAGAGGCCAGGATGGCTCGATGATTGGCAGCCAAGCGAGTCAGGATCCACACCGACTCCCAACTGGTCGCTAGCCAGGTTAACGGTGATTACGAAGCTCGGGAAGGACAAATGATCAAGTACCTCCAGGTGGTCAAGAGGATGGTCCAACTCTTCGATAGCTTTGAGGTTGTCCGAATAGCCTGGGAGGAAAACTCCCGAGTGGACGCCCTCTCTCGTCTAGCCTCCTCCCTCGACCCCGAAGGTACACGATCAGTCTTCCTCAAAGAGCTCGAGCGACCGAGCATCGAATCCGAGCTTATGACCGTTGACCCGATACCCCCGAGCGACTGGCGGACCCCCTATATATCCTGGCTTCAGGATTCCCAAGAGCCCCCCGACCCTCGGGAGGCTCGGAAACTCAAGTACCAAGCTCGACGTTTCGTCATGCTAGATGATGACTTGTACCGCAGATCTTTCTCCAGTCCCCTCCTCAAGTGCATCAGCGCCGACGAAGCCCGTTGAGTGGTTCAGGAAGTACACGAAGGCATCTGCGGTATGCACCAAGGAGGAAGATCGCCCGCCAGGATAATGCTTCGACAGGGTTACCGGTGGCCCACTCTCCAGCGCGACTGCACGACCTATGTGCCGAAGTGCGACCGATGTCAGCGCTTCGACCATCTGATCCACTAGCCCGCTATGGAGCTCATTACCTTTGCCGAGCCATACCCCTTCGCTCGGTGGGGAATAGATATTTTCAGGCCGTTCTTGTAGCACCCCTGAAAATTTTAAAAGAATAAGATAGATTTTTAAATAAATAAAAGCTATTTGTGCAAATTTGGTCGGGAATTAAATAAAATAAAAATTCGATAAAAAGAAAATAACCCAAACTGATAATGGGCCTTGCGCTTAAAAGATAAATGGGCCAAAATGAAATAACGCCTTTCATTAAGACGTTAATTATAGTAAAGACGCCTTTAGCATGGGCGCTAATTCATACGAAGAAATTTGGAAATAAAGCGGCAAAATATAGAAATAATAAGAGACGACCTAGGTTAAGGCACTAATTAATGAAAAGAAGCCCTCTTTTAAGGCGCGACTTAATGTGAAAACGCCCTTGTCTCAGACATCTTTTTCCTGAGGGAAAAACCGTGCTCGGTCGAATGCATGGCTATAGTTTTCTATGCAAATGGAAGCAGGCGGCTATTTAACTGGAAGGGAGCTGACCATGCATGGTAGGTTTTAAACCCTGCCAATCCCACACGTAAAGCTTTCCAATATCGAGCATTAGAACCCTCCAGAATGTTGCCACCATTAGTTCGATCACCCCGTTAAGGCCTTTCCTCCTCTATAAAAGTACTTCCCGATCGAACAGGCCTGGCCTGTTAATGCTGCTGCACTTCGTTGACGACCGTGAAGGGGCGTGAGGCTTCATCTTGTTGCCGTGTTCGTGAAGAACGTGGAAGTTCTTCAACCTCTGCATTCTTCTTCCTGTTGCTGTGGAAGCGGTGGGAGCCATTCATCCACTTCTTCCATCTACTTCCGTTTTATTTATTGGCTTCTTCTTCTTATTCAACATTCGATCTTCAACAAAAGGTAGGTTTTCTCAAGGATTGTAGCCCAAACTAGGATAAGATTCATAATAATATCATCTGTTCATCCATGCATATAGCTTTACTACGTTTCCAAAGCTTTCTGCAAAATTTTGGAAAGAGGCGACCCTCTCTAGGGTGCTAATTCATGTTCTGACGCCCGACCTAAGAGTCGTTAATTTTAAGAAATTGATAAATACTCATGTTTATCCTGGAAAGGAATGAATTAACGACAGCCAGTAGGTTATGAAAGTGATGCCCCACCCAACGGCGCTATTTTAAATTAATGGCTTAGGATAAGTCGTTACTTTCCTGAAATTTCTAAAAGTTATTAAATTCTGGAAAATGGTAATTAACGACACCGTGCAAGTCGCTTCTTTGTGAAATAACGCCCCTGCCTAAGGCGCGTTTTCTTGAAATACAGAATTGGGTAAATTACAGCAATAATAGAAATTACAGATGGGACGACTGTTCCAGCAGTCGTCAATTAGTAAAGAAACGGCCCAGAGAAGGTCGTGAATTTATTAAATAGTGACTTGGCGTAAGTCGCGAATTTCCTGCATATTTATTTTTCCACGGCTTTCTGTGAACCGAGGGTTATATATATATATATATATATATATATATGTATATCGACACTATATTCCATTCCGTGAGTATAGTCCCATGTTTCACGATGATTTGTCGCATTACCCACTAATTCTCGGTGACATACAAGCCCTCCATTGGACATTCCGTTCCTTTGGACTGGCGAGTTAGTCATTGGGACCTCCGTAAGACTCCTCGTAGCCTTGGATTCCCTCAAGGCCGACTGAGCTGGTTGTACCTTAAACACCTTGTACCTTTTTGATTGCCACGACTTGTGGTAAACCGGCCCTCTCATGTCACCATCTTGGTCCGTGAGAGAAAAATCCTAGCCAGTGGAATGATGATATCCCACTAGGCGATGTCTTGGATTGAGTCCTATATATATATATATATATATATGTGTGTGTGTGTGTGTGTGTGTGTGTGTGTGTGTGTGTATGTATATATGTATATCGGCACTATATTCCATTCCGTGAGTATAGTCCCATGTTTCACGATGATTTGTCGCATTACCCACTAATTCTCGGTGACATACAAGCCCTCCATTGGACATTCCGTTCCTTTGGACTGGCGAGTTAGTCATTGGGACCTCCGTAAGACTCCTCGTAGCCTTGGATTCCCTCAAGGCCGACTGAGCTGGTTGTACCTTAAACACCTTGTACCGTTTTGATTGCCACGACTTGTTGTAAACCGGCCCTCTCATGTCGCCATCTTGGTCCGTGAGAGAAAAATCCTAGCCAGTGGAATGATGATATCCCACTAGGCGATGTCTTGGATTGAGTCCCTTATAGATGGGGTCAATCTCTCAGCTTGATTCATGTCCCTTGATTGGTGACAGGTTTAGTCATCCACTCAAGTTATCTCGGCTACCTAGTTAAGGTACCGATTCTACCCAGGTTATCAACATGTCATGGTTCTCGTTGGTTTTATCATTGACTATCTAATGTTCTTCCTTGAATTCCGTGGAACCTATCCACGAATCTACCTTGACATCTTACATGAGTTTGTTCTTGGAATTCCATGGCTATCACTAAAGTGGTTGTCTAGATATTACATGTAACAATGTCCGTGCATATAGGGCCCGATCTGGTCCTGGGAGGAGCACCCGAAAGTACTTGTGCCCATGGGAGTTATATTGATCGCGGTGTGCCATTGCACCGAAGTGTTTGCTTGAATCTACAACACTCCACAATCTCTCTCTCTCTCTCTCTCTCTCTCTCTCGTGCTTGACTTGACTTGCGTGGCCCGGAATGGACAAAGTACTTGCTTGTTAATAGCCATTATCTCATGACATGAAAACTTTATTGATATACTCGGTACTTGTTCAAATACTTGAAATCTTGAATACTTGAAATTCCTTATCTTGGATCAACCGCACATGTTATTTCCTCACGTTATTATGTTCAAACCTATATCGTCCTATTTTACATGTTTTGCATGCTAGACTTGCATTTTCTTTTGGAAGAAGTAATTACTTAAACCAATTGCTAGTTCTTGAGATATAATTCCTACTGAGCGTTCGCTCATCAAGTTATTTTCCCCAACTTTTCAGGTAATGCAGACCCTGACTCGGACTCGGATGGGCAGGAGCAAGAGTGACGAGCGTAGAACCTACAAGTGTCATGCTATTGCACTCTATCGTGTCATGTCGTCCCTAGTTTATTCTTGGAGTCTTGTTATTGGAACTTATGTCATTGCAAGAATTGTAAAAATTAAGGCTTGTGGGCCTATTTAGACTTGTTAAGTCCTGGAGATGTGACATTGTTTAATGGATTAGGTGGTTATCAATGGTATCAGTATTTGGTTATGTTTTAAGTCCTTGTCTTATTGCGCACTCTATGTTGATGTCGAAATTCTATTTGCTCTGATTGAAATGATTGATATAAACTCGTCACGCTCTCCCCGGGTTCCTTCCGCGCTCGAGGCGTGACAGTTCCCCACGGCTCAGGCTCAGAAGAAGTACGCCATCATCGCCGTCGACTACTTCACCAAATGTATCGAAGCCGAGGCCACCACCAGGATCACTGAGTCAGTCGTATGGAGTTTTGTTTGGAAGTCGATCATTTGTCATTACGGTGTCCCCCGAGTGATAGTGAGCGATAATGGTCAACAATTTGATTCTCATTATTTCAGAGACAAATATGTCGACCTAAACATTCACAACCACTTCACTTCAGTAGCCCACCCTCAGGCCAACAGACTGGTCGAGAATGCCAACAGAACTATCTTAAAAGGCATCAAAACCAGGTTCAACAAGGTCAAGGGAAGCTAGCTCGAGGAACTACCGAGCGTACTATGGTCGCACCGAACTACTCCGAGAACGGCCACCGGTGAAACACCTTTTCAGCTGGTGTATGGCACGGAAGCCGTGATTCCATTGGAGGTCGGCAATCCCTCTCTCCGAGTCATCCACTTTGAACCCGAGATAAACAAGCAGAAACTGCTAGAAAAACTCGACTTAGCGTATGAGATCCGAGAGATTGCAAAGATCCGAGCAATGGAATACCAATGGCGCATCACTCGATACTACAACTCCAGAGTCCGAGATAGACACTTCCAGCCAGGGGATTTCATCCTAAGAAAGGCCGAAGCCTCTCGACCACTGGAGGAGGCGGGGAAGCTAGCCCCTACCTGGGAAGGCCCCTACCGAGTGGTCGAGACACTCGGGAAAGGGGCGTATCGACTGTCCACCATGGAAGGAACACCCATGCCTCGGACATGGAACGCGACTACACTTCGTAAATTCTACTTTTGATCATATGGCAAGCACACACATGTAAGCAAAGTGGAAAAAATATTCTTCTCTTTTCATTAAACTCTGGTGTACATCAAGTAGGCCGCAGCCAATACAATATCATGTACAACAAAAAAATCATCCACTGGTACTATGACACGAGAAAAACGCTCGGCCAACCCGGTAGGGACTCCTACGTCCAGCCACTGACTCTCCCTTGTGCGGAAACTGGCTCGGATAAGGGATAGCCGGCCTCGTTGGCTCGAGAAGCTCGGAGAAAAGATGAAAAGAGGGGAAACAAAAAAAATAAAAAGAAAGAAGTCGACCCAAGACAAATGAAGAGGAAGCTTGAGAGAGCTGGGGTTCTTAGTGATGGGGTCGACGGCGGAAAGAAAGGAGGGGCTGGGTGACCAGAAAGGAGGAAGCTTAAAGAGCTTCCCCTTCCCCCAAGGATGGCGTCGGCGGGTCAGGGATAGGAAGGCGACATGCTCCCGCATATCGAACCCTCTCCCAAACTGACCCCCGACTGTCGAACCCTTTTCCAAACTGAAATAGCAGGAGCCTCCCTCCTACTGTCGTCTGCATCGTCATGTTCCGAAGCGCTCTCCATGCTCCGCTGAGATCGACAGCACAACGCTTCACGGAAAGAGAAGAAGGAGAAACCGTCAGGGATGGCCTTAAGTGATGGAAGAAGGAGGAGACGCCCCTCGGACATTTTATAGGCCGAAGGGGGAGCTGATTACCTTAAATGACTCTCCCCTTAAAAACACGCTAAAAGGAGCCTTCCCTGAGACGGTTACCTCATTTCCTAACAGTCCCCTCAGCGGGACGCGCGAAGTGGCAAGTCATTTACAGCGGCATGGAAAAGTGGAAAGGTGCCAGTGCCATGTCAGTTATCTGATAGATCGGCACGCGCGATATCTACAGAGAAAATCGGTGCCTTACCCAACAACTACGGATACGGCAGTCAAATCACACCAAAGTGGTAAGAAATAATCAATTCATCACTTAATATTGCCGCTACTATACTTTCCAAAAAGCAAAAAGGTCTTGCACGGCTACAAAAGGGAAAAGAAAGGAAAAGCTTGTACATCAGGCCTCGGGCCCATCTCTAGACTCGGTAGACAAGGGCCCCTCAGCACCAGATGATCTGCCCCCAGTATTCTCGGCGACGGCTGACCCAGGCACTGACCCCACCTGCGTGGGAACTGTTTCGGTCGCGTGCCCTCCCGAGACTGTTGAAGTTGTCAATCGCTCAGACGATCTCGAGGACTCCCGACCCCTCTCTTCTCTCGACATATAGTGGGAAGAGTCGGTAGAGCCCCAGTCTGAGTCATAACGTTGCCCAGAAGGAAAAACGAGCCCATTCGCTTGGGCCTCAACCTCTTTGATGGCCCGATTGAAGCCCTGGGAGAAGCCCTTCTGAAGGCCCCGACGATAGCCCGACTCATAATAAGGGAAGGTAGCCTGAAGAAGAGCCACGTGGTAAGCCTCTGAGCATTTATGTTGCTCGAGCGCTTCCACCCCGGCCAGCTCCGCCTTCCCCTCAAGCTTGGCTATCCTCTGTTCCGACTCGGACAGCTTCCTCTCGACCTCGGTCCGCGCATCCTCGGCCCCCCGAACTCAGCCCTCGAGCACCTCCCGCTCGGCCTTTCATTGCTCACCACGCTTGACCTAAATCCTATGCTCTGCATCAAGGGGCTCATTCTTCCGACCGACCATACGACGGGCCTGGGCCAGCTGCTCCGCTAATGACCGAGCCTCCGCCTGGCTCAACTACACCTGTGCTCGGAGCGGGGCCACCTCCTAACAAAGGTCTTGAAGATCGAGGGTCAAACGCTCGACCTTCCGATCGAGCGCACCACAGGCCCATGAAAGAGTCTCCCACTCCGACTCCACCCGAGTGTATGCATCCACTGCCTCGGCTCCAAGCTGGGTCAAGACCAGCCCACCTTCCATAAGTTGCTCGAAAAGCGTGGAGTGGGGACCCTTCCGGAGTTTTTCTCACAAGGCTCCTGAAGCTATGGAATGGCACGTCTGGTATAAAGAGGCCCAGACGCTAAAGGCACTGGCCGAGGGAGGGGAAACCTTCTCCGGAGCAGATGGGATTGGGGCACCTCCCCCGAGCAACCCCATCTTGGGGGCCCCATCGGTTGGCTCAGGATGAGCAGCCCCGCCACGTACCTCCCCGGCCTCAGTCGGCTGTGATTGAGTCGCTTCAGCCTGCGACCCTCCAGCCTCAACCGGCTTAGACTGGGCTCCTCCGTCTGGCGCCCCCTCTGCTTCGCTTGGCGCCCCGACATTGGCCGTGGCCCCACTGTTGTTGGCCCCTTCCTACTCTATAGAAGGGAGAGCCGGCAGAGAAGCCTCTTCGGTCGGGCGGGCGACCTCTGCCTTCCTCGCCCATTTCTTCTCGGTAGACAAAGCCTGCAATGAAGCCCCCAACAGCTTCTCCATGGGATCCTTACGCTTGACCCCCTGGCGCTAGGAAGCGTCATCCCGGGTGACCCGCTTGCCTTTATCTCGGGCACGGGAAGAACCCTCAAAAGCTCGGGGATCGCTAGGAGCCGACGTATCATCCCCGTCGATGATCCCCAACTCGGATGGCAGTGCCTCATCCTCAACCGCTCGCCTCTGGTCTGAACGAAGAAGAGCAAATTGAAAGAAGGAAGGCACTTATTCTACAAAAAAGAGAACAAGTCCCTGAGATCCTCACCTGTCGACAGCAGTGCTCGAGAAAGATACTCCTCGATGTTGGACGAGGTCACCAACTCAGCAGTTGGCCGGCGATTCTGGAGAAGGATAGCAGGATCCCTCTCCACCTCCATGGGGACCTCCGTTTGCTTTGGGGGAATGTTCGGGTGAAAGTTGGGAGCCGTCGTGAAATTCCAGACCACACCGACCGCCGATGCACCCACCTAGAAATATTGGGTCTTCCACCCTGAAGAGGCGGAATCTCGCGCTGGGTCCTGAGCGGGCTGTGGATCACCAGAAGATGAATCTGCAAGAGAGGGAAACGTGTCAGAGGGCCCAGGGGATCTCCCTGGGGCAAACCCTCCGATGGCTAAGTCAGTAGAGCGATGGTGGAAGCGATAATGGGGGGAGGAGAGAGCTGATGCGCGAGAATCCTCTCCACCAAAGGGTGAAGCGAATCGTGCTCAGGAGCTTAGGGTATGTGAATGCCTAGTTCATCTTACCATCTTCCGGAGGGTATCCCTTGCTTAAATAGTGCATCGCCTTTTAAGAGTCCGGTGAGCTGAGGGCTTCCCGGCGGGAGTTACGTCTTCAGCGGGGGCTTTTATGGCCGGATCGTGGGGACGTTATCCCCTTGGAGTCCGGCGGCACCCCTGACTCTCCCGTCGGCGGAGGACTCTGAACGGCCGTACCTACGGATTAATCAAACGGTCTTACCGAGCTTCGGGGAGGCTAGCTCTGGTCTGAGCGATGGCCCGGTGAAGGTGGGGTCGGATAGGTCGGCTGGAGCCTGTCTCCCTCGGGTGAGGAGAGGGCTTTTAGACCGGACCTTCCTTGGGACCTGACCGCTGTCTCGGGCCCTTCGAGCCTAGAAGGCCGCCGGGGAGAGTTGGTTCCTCGAGTCTTTATTTATTGGGCTTTTCTTCCCTGAGTGGGCCCAGCGGGCTATCACTCGGGCGGGCTCGCCTAGTTGGACCGTGTGGGTCTTCTTGGGCTGCCTTTGTGGTGGGCTACGGAAATCCCCCTCTCCACACCCTTTGTGAGAGGAGTCCTTCACGGAAAAGGACACGCAACTCCTGTTCCATTATTTTTTTGAGTTGAAGGAGAATTCTCATGCGGGGAAAGGCTTCTTCTTCGTGAAAGTTGGGAGCCGTCATGAAATTCCAGACCACACCGACCGCCGATGCACCCACCCAGAAATATTGGGTCTTCCACCCTTTGTGAGAGGAGTCCTTCACGGAAAAGGACACGCAACTCCTGTTCCGTTTCGCCTGGATGAAGAAGAAGCCTTTCCCCGCATGAGGATTCTCCTTCAGCTCCAAAAAATAATGGAACAGGTCCAGCAAGGTGCTCACCCCACACTGGCCACAAAGAAAAATAAAGGAGAAGATGAGGGTATAAGAGTTGGAGACCAGCTAGATAGGAGCCAGTTGGTAGAAACGAAGCAACTCTGCGACAAAGGAATGAAGGGGCAGGCGAAAGCCACACTTCCAGGCTAGGAGGATGGAACAAAAGAGGACAGAGTGAGTGGCCAGACTAGACTCATGAGGCTCAGGCGTGAGGAACTGGAATCGCCAAGGCAGCCCATACTGGTTCTCCAGTCGCTACACCTCAGCCTCCCCCAACTCGCTGCGGAGAGGCTCCGATTGTACCAAGAAAACCCTTGGGGTATGTTCTTTCTGCCACCCCTCGGCCTCAAGATTTTGGTCCGCCATTTAACAGATGGATGAACTGGAAGAAGGTGGGGAAAGCTCTGAACCAGAGAACCCCAGAGGGGAAGGAAGCTGATGGATCACTGCCGCGGTAATCTCTTCTTGCTCCGCGAAAGCCGCTGCGATTCTCCACTCCTCCGAACTACTCTCACGGTGCATGAGCCCCCCTATATAAATGAAAAGGATGGCAAAACCCTAAACCCCGGAGATAAAGGGACGCAAATAACGCGCAATGCTTATAACCCCTAGTCGGAGGCGGTGCGGCGTTCTGATCTCCCGAGGAGGGGCCTTCTTTTACTCATCATGACAGGCATATTTTCAGGACAAGCCGCATCATGTGGCCCCTGCAAGAGAGAGATCTCCACCCAACTAGAGCCATGAAAAGTCCAGCCCAAATGCTACTCAGTCGAGCCTAATTTTGGCTCGGGAGTAGGAGAGGGACAAGTGGAGAGGGGAAATATAATCACCCATATGGAGAGGCCAAACGAGGTCTGACCCGACCCAATGAGGCCCAGCTCCTTAAAGTGATAGCCACTGGGCCTACTAAAGATAAGTCTAATAACTCACTCGGAACAAGCACTTCCTAGGTGGCCTTCAGGTTGGGAAGTCCGTGCATCAATTTGATCAGGAGAGCCCCATCGGAGCCCCGTACTCTCTGCCCAGACCACGCACTCATCGCTCGAGAAGACATCTCCTGAGCCAGTGCCTCATGCTCGGGCCAACTGATGGAAACTTATCTGTACGGCCGTTACGTGTCTCTTAAAAGCTGGGAGCTCAAGGGGATAGGGGAGATCAGGAGTCCGCATGCTATAAAGAGCCCGAAAGGAGGACATAACCCCCCTTAAAACTCCTCACCTTACAAGGATCATTTACTCAACGAGCCATTATTTAAACTGGAATAACCCTCCTAAGAGAAGGTAAGCCAAGAACCCTGAGCAGGAACCACTTCACCTCTTGGTGGAGAGGGATCTCATGTTCCCATCTTCCTCCTAACTATTCCCTTCGCACCAGTGCTCTACTACATTTGCTGACTTAAGCATCGGAGGGTCTTCCCCGGGGATCTATCCCTGGGAACCTCTGACTTGTTTCCCTTCTTGCAGTTCATACTTCAAGGATACGTGGTCATCTTCCTCCCCGCTCAGGAGTAGCGCGAGATTGCCCCTCTTCAAGCTTCATTACCCGAGTGACGCTGCCATACTACCTTTACCAGAGGGATCACCTTATTCCTCAGTCGTTGTTCACGATGATCATGAATCCATACTGAAAACTCTGGCGTGGATAAATCCACTGTCACCTCAGGCCATAGTGAATCATCTAACACGTGAGATGCATCAGGAATATACTTTCTTAGCTGAGAAACATGAAACACATCTTGGATTGCTTGCATCGTCGATGGCAATTGAAGTCGATACGCCACTTGGCCCACACGTTCTAGAATAGGAAATGGACCAATATATCGGGGACTAAGCTTTCCATGCTTCCCAAACCTCATCGCACCTTTCATCAGAGATATCTTCACAAAAATAGAATCTCCAGGCTCAAACTGTAATGGTCTTCTACGCCGATCCGTATAGCTTTTCTGTCAACTTTGAGCTATCAACATTTTCTGTCTGATCAGGCGCACCACATCAACACATTGCTGAATCATATCTGGTCCTATCAATAGTCGGTCACCATTCTCAAACCAGTCCAATGGTGTACGACAAGGACACCTATACAAAGCTTCATACGGAGCCATCTCAATACTGGAATGATAACTGTTATTATATGAGAATTCCACCAATGGCAAGTGTTGACTCCATGAACCCTGCCAATCTAAACAACACGATCACAACATATCTTCTAATGTCCGAATAGTCCTCTCGGACTGCCCATCAGATTGAGGATGATACACTGAACTGAATGCCAATTCTGTGCCCAACGCATTTTAAAAGCTCTGCCATAAGCCAGAAGTAAAACGCGGGTCACGATCTGACACAATAGATATTGAGATTCCATGCAACGGCACAATCTTTTCAACATATACTTCTGCCAATTTCTGAACATTCCACGTTACCTTGATCACTAACATTCTCACTGTCTTAGTCAGACGATCAACTAGCAGCCAAATACCATCATAACCTTAAGAAGTGCGAGGCAAATCCATAATAAAATCAGTAGTGATGTGATCTCATTTCCACATTGGAATCTCTAAGGGTTGAAGCATTCCTCCTGGCTTTTGATTCTCGACTTTAACCTGTTGACATGTCAAACATTTAGACACAAAATCAGCTACATCTTTCTTCATACCTGGCCACCAGAATTGCCTTTTCACATTGTGATACATTTTCGTGATGCCGGGATGAATGACATAGCGAGATCCATGTGCCTCACGCAAAATAATATTCCTTAATGAATCACCAACTGGAACATAAAGCCTCCCTCTGAATCGAACCACAGAATCATCACCAAACTCCACATCTGGCATTAACACAATACAAGACAACTCATAATCTACATGTTGTGCCTCCCTGATCTGCTGGTAAATAGTTGGAGTCATCACTAGACTAGCAAACACGACTAACATCGGATCATGGGGAATTTGCAATCTGAATGTCTGACAAGGAAACTGTTCCCACAACTTCCATTCACGAATCATTAAATGACTAACCTGCACTTTCCTGCTCAGTGCATCAGCCACCACATTCATCTTGCCAGGTTGATAAGACAGTGTAAAATCATAGTCTTTCATATACTCCATCCACCTACGCTGACGAAGATTTAAATCCTTATGCGAAAATACATATTTCAAGCTTTGATGATCTATAAAGATCTCAAACTTCTCACCATACAAGTAGTGTCGCCAGATTTTTAATGTAAATATCACCGCTGCCAGCTCCAAATCATAAGTAGGATAATTTTCTTCCTGTTGCTTTAATTGACGGGACGCATATGCCACAACTGTGCCATGTTTTATAAGCACTGCACCCAAACCTACTCGAGAAGCATCTGTACACACAACGAAGCCACCCGAGCCAGAAGGCAAAACAAGCACTAGCGAAGTGATGAGCAGCCTTTTCAATTCATTGAAGCTCTGTTCACACTTATCCGACCACCCAAAAGGCACATCTTTGCGAGTCAACTTGATCATTAGTGCGGCAATCCGTGCAAAATCTTGAATAAATCTTCTGTAATAACTAGCAAGACCTAGAAAGCTTTTGATCTCTGTCACAGTCTTAGGGCTTGCCATTGTAGAACAGCTTCAATCTTGATAGGATCAACTGCCACTCCATCGCCAGAAATCACGTGGCCTAGAAAATGAATTTTCCGAAGCCAAAACTCACATATGCTAAATTTAGGATAGAGCTCGTGTTCTCGCAGAGTCTGTAATACTATCCGAAGATGCTGAACATGTTCTTCCTCAGAGGCAGAATAGACCAAAATATCATCTACAAAGATCACCACAAACTGGTCCAAATATGGGCGAAACACACGATGCATGAGGTCCATAAAAGCTGCTGGAGCATTGGTTAGCCCAAATGGCATAACCAAAAATTCATAATGACCATACCTCGTACTAAAGGTAGTCTTCTCCACATCAGATTCCTGAATCCTCAATTGGTAATAACCAGATCAAAGATCAATCCGTGAAAAGACACTTGTCGACTGAAGTTGGTCAAATAAATCATCAATCCTAGGTAAAGGATAATTATTCTTGACAGTCACCTGATTTAATTGCCTGTAATCAATACATATCCTCAGGCTTCCATCTTTCTTCTTCACAAACAACACAGGAGCACCCCATGGAGAAAAGCTAGGATGGATATAGCATTTTTCCAGCAGTTCTGACAACTGTGCTCTCAATTCTTTCAACTCTGCAGGAGCCAAACGGTAAGGTGCCTTTGCTAAAGGTGCCGTACCTGGAATTAGTTCAATCACCATCTCAATCTCTCGCTATGGGGGTAAGCCTGGTAACTCATCAGGAAACACATCAGGAAATTCACAAACCACATGAACATCATTTATCTCCTATTGTGGTGCCTCAACAGTAACCACGGAAGCAAAGAATCCCTGACAACCTACATTAAGCAATCTACAGGCTCTAATAGCAGAAATAAACAAGCGAGAAGAACGAGATCAAATACCTTGAAAATAGAATGATGCCTTCCCAGATGGCTGAAAATAAACTTTCTTGGATTTACAATCAACCACGGCTCCATAATTTTTTAACCAATCCATGCCCAGAATAACATCATAATATACCAGCTTCAACGCATATAGCCTAGCTGGCAACTGCTAATTCCCAATCACTATAGGAGTCTCATCAAGACAGAAAGGCGTAAACATGAACTCCCCAGAAGGCAATTCAACAAGTAACTCACAAGACATCTCTGATGTCGACTCCTCAATACAGGCAACAAAATCTTCAGAAATAAATGAATGAGAAGCACCCGAGTCAAAAAAACATGAGCTGCAGGCCCATAAATCATAATGGTACCTTCCATAAGATGAGACGCCACTGCTTCAGAACGAGTCATATGCATGACTCTCCCTTTCTGTTTCTTTCCGCCTGCCGTTGACTGCTACGACGATGATATAGACGCCTGTGAATATTGATGTGACTGTGATGGTGGTGGAGGTGGAGGTCTAAATTGTTGTGGCTGTGAAAAAGTAATAGGCTGCTTCGGCCTCATCGCACTTGAAACACACCATGGGCATCGAGCATGGTCGCCATAAATGATTACCGCCACACCTCAGACATGGTCTCGGCTGACTAGCCACTGATCCCTATCGCTAAAAAGAAGTAGGTACCGCTTGTTGCACAGTACCAGAGGAAGCTTCCTTATCATACTGCTTCTTGGAATTTCTGAACATCCGCTTGAATTTAGATTTGGAGGTAGTACCACTGGCAGAAGGAACAGAAGATGGTACCCCCGTGACACCTGGTAAACTAGTAGCCTGCTGCTGCTGCACAGTATGCTGCACTAGCTCCACTTGGGTTCGCCCTCGAGATATTGCCATATCAAGTTCTAAAGCTGCTGCTGCCTGATATGCCAAATCTAACTCTGCCACCCTAGTTGCAATTAGAGGCTATCTCAGCTCCGGCTTCAAACCACGCAAGAATTGCTCAGTCTTCAGCCCTTCATCAGCAAGAATATGAGGAGCATACCAACCCAATTCCATTAATTTATTCCGATATTGCAATACTAACATCTCGCCCTGCGCCAACTCCATGAACTGATGCATTTTGTCCATTCTGAGATAGGCCGGACTATAAGTACTCTCAAATGAGGTCACAAACTCCTTCCATGAGATTTGTTGAAGAGGATGGGACTTGAAGGTCACATCCCACTCCGTGGTCCACCACGCGAGTGCTGCCCCCTGCAACTGGAACGTAGCTTACATTACCTTCTCATCTTCGGTGCATTCCATAGAACGGAATACACGCTCCGTCACATCCAGCCAAACCCTCGCCGCATCTGGATCAGCTTGTCCTTCATATGTCGGTGGGTGGAAAAGAAGAAACTCCTTCAAAACTTGACCACGACCACCTTGAGGCACTAAGTCTTTACCAACAGCAGGGTCAACACAGCCTTACCTCGAACATTCGTTGGAGGAGGCGAAGTACCGCTCTCTTCCCTTGGAACATCTCGAGGCACATTAACTTGGACACGACCTCGGCCTCTCCGTCTAGGCGGCATTGCAATCTAAGCTTACTGGAAAACATACAATAAGGAAATCACAAGTATTCACGGAAAACAACCTAAGCCAGCAATTGTGGTACACATGGACTGTTCTGGACTATTACAATTTCAATTCTTTATACATCACCCCAACACCGCTCTGATACCAACTGTAACGACCCGGAGATCCGGATACAGGTTACCCGATACCAAGAACTCGGAGACGCCACCCAAGAGACTGATGAGGCCCCGTAAGGGTTGGAGGATTGGTCGAGGAGGTGCATAATGAATTGGAATTACACGCGTAATTATAAAATAACAATTTTTAACAGAAGCAATTAACAATATCAGAGTGATATATTTACATAAAATAGTCCAGTGCTATTAACATAATAGTCCAGATCCATATATCACAAGTCCAACACTGTACATGAGACAAAATAAACAACTACACGGGGCATACCCTGACAAAAAGGGAACAAAAGACTGACAACTAGACCGACCACAGCTGGCGTCTAAGACTTCCCGCCAAAAACACAAGAGAAACCTGCGGACTGCTGCTCCGGCTCAGCTGAAAAGGAAGGGTGAGTCTCACAACAAAGACTCAGTAGGGTTCATGTGGATCCCTACCTCGCAACTAAACATATAATAGCAATTAATCATGCAATGGCATAAAGAAATGACACGAAATAAAGCTGTACATGTATATGAATAAATTAAAGACAACTAACTGAAATGCCATTTACTATAGACATGAATAATTAAACTCGAGATTCGAAATCTACCAATAGAATAATAATTCAACCATTCCAAGTTACAGGAGAGAGAAAGAACCACCATAAAGAAGACCAGACGCGTCCATTGATGACTTATACTGCTTCTCAAGTATTTACACAAGCCTGGATCGCGGCAAGCGAGACACGTAACAGTAACCAAAGTCAAGAACTAGTCAGGGTCACACTCGTCAGTGTCAGTCCAAGCCTCTGACCACGTCTGCACACACAGGCTCAATGCCTTGAGCCAGGCCTCTGGCTAGTTTTCTCCCCTAGTAGGACGCTACTGTCAAGCATGGGGGCCCACGGAAACTAGCTTACAAACTATACACCGGGACTACCCCGCCACCTCTCCCAGGTGGGTCGACGCTAGAGGTCGTCGGGCTACGACTAGTGGTTCCATCACAAGGAAAGAGAAAATAATTCTATTGGGATCTAAAAACATGCCACAGTTTAAAAGAATATTTAAACATGGCTAATATGCAGCATTAAACACATAATTACTAAACAAGATATAATTCACATGCTGCAAGCATTAGTGGCCAAATGCAGAACTGCGAGTGGTTCATAAACGGTCGAGCGCTTGACCGCGAACATGGCCTAAGCAGTCATCCTCATAATCGCTAAGGCATAGATATTGCATATAATTTAAACAGGAAAATTACGGTCGTAAGCAGTCGTACGATAGACTGCGAACGGACAGAAGATGGTTTGGTCAAAGATCGCGAGCCGTCCACCGCCTTACTCGATCAAAGAGTATTAGCGGTCATTCACTGGGTCGCTAATCCCAGAAAACGGTCGGTCGAAAGACTGTCGATGCTTAAAAAATGATCAAGGGGTGACCGCTAACGTTCGCCGCCTCATACCGCACTAAAAACGGTCTCTGGAATGACCGCTAGTCGTCCAGAGAACCTGAATCACGTGAAACTCGATGGAGTCCCCTCCCAATCGATCCAAATCGATGGGAAATGATGCTAAACTTACCTTTCATCAACCCACATCCATCCTACAACAATTATATGACCCTAAAACATAATTACAATGGCCATGGTGGATTGAAAACATAAATAACGAAGTTCATGAATAACGAAGTTCATGCTTCGAAGACATAACGACGATGTTCATGCTATACGGCTGTCCATTCACATGCCAGGGGGTGGGGAAACAACCCTAACAACGCAAGGAAGCGATGCCCCCTACCCGGCTTTAGCCGAAAGCGATGTTCCCTCGCCGTTCTTCGCGAAGGATGCCGCGCCTCACCACGTGGTTCCTCGCCTCCACGGTTCACGGCTCGCCACCAGGATGACGCCACCACACTCCTCACGCCTCAGGCTTGCCAACGCCACCACCTACACACCCTACAGCACCCCGGGGTGATCAACCCACCGAGGGAGCAAGAGGAGAGAGAGGGTCGTGCGAGAGAGAGAGAGAGAGGGGGTGAGAGGGAAGAGAAACCCTCATGGGTTTCTCACAAATTTTTTTATTATATTATTTTTTTTTTGTGAAAAAACTTCAAATTTCAAAAATGTTTTAAAATAAGTGATATTGCACATATGCCTTATTTGATTTCTAAAAGCTTATACGAATTGATTAAGCCCATTAAACTAGGCCCACTAAGCCCAATAAAATAGCCCAAATTCATAATTCTTTCCACACTTCAATACCGATAAGGATCCACTAAGAATCCATTAACTACCGGATCTTACATGGTCATACCGAGAGGACAAACCAAGTTGTTGAACATATGTTAAGGGCATGTATTATAGATTTCGGCGGAAGTTAACATGACCACTTACCCCTGGGCCAATTTGCTTATAACAACAGCTATCAAGTCAGTTTCCAAATGGCACCTTTCGAGGCACTTTATGGTAGGAGCAGTCGAACTCCAATATGCTGGGTTGAAGTCAGCGAAAAACAAATTCTAGGCCCTGATATGGTAAGAGATATAACCGAGAAGATTCACCTCATTCGAGAAAGACTCAAGGTAGCACAATCAAAGCAGAAGTCATATGCTGACAATAGAAGAAGAGATCTGGAGTTTCAAACTAGAGACCATGTTTTTCTCAAGGTATCTCCCGGATGAGGTATTAGAAGATTCGGTGTTAAGGGCAAGCTTACACCAAGGTTTATTGGTCCATTCGAGATATTGGAAAGAGTGGGAGAGGTGGCTTACCGCATTGCCTTGTCTCCACAACTATCAGAAGTGCACAATGTGTTCCATATTTCTATGTTAAAGAAGTATGTGCATGATCCTTTCCACGTCATTGACCACAATGACTTAGTGATACATAAGGACCTTACCTACGAACAAAAGTCGATGAAGATCTTCGACCGAGAACTCCGAGTTTTAGGGAACAAGATGATCCCTATGGTGAAAATCTAATGGAATCGATGCTTAGAACAAGAAGCTACATGGGAAATCGAGGAGTGTATGAGATGGAGATTTTCGGAGCTATTCTAGTTTGTAAGTACTCCGCACCCTCCATGTCTCTGTATATGTAGTTGAATTTGGGGACCAAATTCTTTTAAGTAGGGGAGGGGGTAGCACCCCGGACGAACATAATAGAGAAACTAACCTTTTCCTAAATAAATAACTCTATATAAAGGCCCAACATCACGTAAAGATCAATAGACCAACCCATAGATAACATGTATAAGATCTTTTCCATTTTTCCACACAAAAGGAAATGGGCGCCCCTTACCTGGGCGCCAATTCCATTGATTGGGTCAACCCAATTAATGGGCACCCCTCCACAAGGGTGCCAATTTCCTTTTGACAATGTCAACCCAGTTAATGGGCGCCTCTCCACAAGGGCGCTGGAGAGGGGGGATTTCCGTAGCCCACCACAAAGGCAGCCCAACAAGACCCACACGGTCCAACTAGGCGAGCCCGCCCGAGTGATAGCCCGCTGGGCCCACTCAGGGAAGAAAAGCCCAATAAATAAAGACTCGAGGAACCAACTCTCCCCGGCGGCCTTCTAGGCTCGGAGGGCCCGAGACAGCGGTCAGGTCCCAAGGAAGGTCCGGTCTAAAAGCCCTCTCCTCACCCGAGAGAGACAGGCTCCAGCCGACCTATCCGACCCCACCTTCGCCGGGCCATCGCTCAGACCAGAGCTAGCCTCCCTGAAGCTCGGTAAGACCGTTTGATTAATCCGCAGGTACGGCCGTTCAGAGTCCTCCGCCGACGGGAGAGTCAGGGGTGCCGCCGGACTCCAAGGGGATAACGTCCCCACGATCCGGCCATAAAAGCCCCCGCTGAAGACGTAACTCCAGCCGGGAAGCCCTCAGCTCACCGGACTCTTAAAAGGCGACGCACTATTTAAGCAAGGGATACCCTCCGGAAGATGGTAAGATGAACTAGGCATTCACATACCCTAAGCTCCTGAGCACGATTCGCTTCACCCTTTGGTGGAGAGGATTCTCGCGCATCAGCTCTCTCCTCCCCCCATTATCGCTTCCACCATCGCTCTACTGACTTAGCCATCGGAGGGTTTGCCCCAGGGAGATCCTCTGGGCCCTCTGACACGTTTCCCTCTCTTGCAGATTCATCTTCTGGTGATCCACAGCCCGCTCAGGACCCAGCGCGAGATTCCGCCTCTTCATCTGGCGCCGTCTGTGGGAAACGCACGAAGAGTCAAGATGGTAAGAAAAAGCTCAGGGAGGAGATCCGCCGGCGGGGCAGGTAAGGCTGTGGCGGCGGCGGGAGGCGCCCCCTCTAGGGTCTCACAGAGCCCCCCCTCCAACGCCAGCGTCCCCACCAACGGGCCACCCCCCCCGGCGGAGACAGGGGAACCCCTCGAAGGTGGCGCCAACGCCTCCCCCAGCCCCACGGCGCGGCCACAGCCGAACTGTCTCTCCGGCTACGAGATTTTGAAAGACGATTCGCAGAGCAAGAGCGCGCTCTCCGAGCCCTGCAGAAGACCTCTTTCCCGGAGGACGAGGAGAAATCCCCTTTCTCCGAATACATCTTGAAGGCAGAGGTCTCTCCTAGAGCCTCCATCCCAACCTTCAAGCTCTACGACGGCCAGGGCGACCCAGCCGACCACTACGATAGCTTCGACGCCCTGGTGACCCTGCATGTAACGTCGGATCCCATCCAATGCCGAGCCTTCGCGGCCACCCTGGTCCAAGGTGCTCAGGCATGGTTCCGGGCCCTCGCCCCAGGGTCCATTCGAGACTTCAGGCAATTCGGGCGAATTTTCAAGGAGAGCTTCGCCGGTAGCGCCCCCCCAAGGTTAGTAGCGGGGCTCCTGGCTCTCAAACAGGCGCAAGGGGAGAGGCTCCGGACTTACGTCCACCGATTTAAATCGGAAGCCCATAGGATCTCCCGCCTAGATGTGGCCTCAGCCACAACCGCACTGACCGGGGGCACCCGGGACGAGAATCTCCGCCGCGAGCTTGTCCTCCACCCTCCCTCGACTCTTGCCGAGCTAGTGACTCTGGCACTGCGCCACGCCGAGTGCGAAGAAGTACTCAGCGCCTGCCGAGACGCAACCGGCTCGGGTCGGGAGGGGGACAAAAAGCGGACCTCCGAGCCAAACCCCGGCTCGAGTAAGAAGCGCGATCGAGAAGGAGAGCGCAAGAGAAAGTACGACCGGTATACCCCCTTGACCGCACCAGTCTACGAGATCTATGAAGACATCAAAGACTCGGGACTTCTCCGCCAGCCCGAGCCAATGAGGTCGAAGAACCGCAAGCGGGACAGGCATTGCCTGTTCCACGGTGACCACGGGCACCGCACCGGAGATTGCCATCAGCTCCAGGACGAGATCGAGCGCCTCATCCGTCTGGGGCATCTAGCCCAGTTCACGACCGGGCACAAAGAAGACCGAGACGCCGCAGAGGAGATCGACAATGCTCCCCGAGGGGTCCACATCAACGTCATCTCCGGAGGGGCGGCATCGGGCGGCGACACCAGCCGAGGAAGGAAACGTCATGCCGAGCGGGCCAGCCAAGCCTTAGTGCCTCCCAGAGGTCTGCCGATGGAGCCCCAGGTCATAGTCTTCTCCGACCAAGACCTGGAAGGGTTGAGCACCACGCATGATGATGCCCTCGTTATCTCGGCCACGATAAATCACTATAATGTAGACAGGATTTTGGTTGATAATGGGAGCGCCCCCGATGTATTATCTTATGACTATTTTCTCAAGATGGGGGAAGACCCATCCAAGCTCCGCCCGATCCGAACACCCCTTAGCGGGTTTAATGGCCTGGCCACCTACCCCGAGGGAGCCCTAAGCCTGCCGGTCACACCCCACCCAAAACCGTTATGGTCATAGTGGACTTCATAGTGATTAAAGGTATGATAGCGTATAACGCCATTTTCGGCCGAAAATTTCTCAGCCGAATAAAGGCCGTACCATCTACCTATCACCAAAAAATGAAGTTTCCCACCAAAAACGGGTTGGGGGAAGTCCGAGGTAACCAGGCCACGGTTAGAAGGTGCTACAATATCTCGGTGGAAGCCTCAAGGCCGGACGGGAAGGATAAGGGCCCCAGGGGAGTCGAAGGAAAAGCCGTGACCACCGAGCCCGGTGGCGAATTATTAACGGTATTCCTGAACGACGACCCGGCCATTGGAGTAAGGATCAGTGCCGACCTGCCACCGAAGGAACAGCAGCAATACAAGGAGTTTCTTTCTGGGTACGTCCAGGTCTTCGCTTGGTCCGATGATCAACTCCCTGGTATACCAGAGGAAACTGTGATGCACAAGCTTAACCTCGATGCCACCGTGAGACCCGTACAGCAGCGGAGGAGGAAGCATGCGCCCGAGAAACAGGCGATCATCAAGGCGCAGGTCACCAAGGGACAAGAGACTGGTCTTTTCAGACCGGTCGTGTACCCAACGTGGCTAGCCAACGTCGTCCTGGTGCTGAAGACCATCGGTAAGTGGTGAATGTGCGTAGACTTCACCGATCTGAACAAGGCCACCCCCAAGGACTGCTATCCGCTACCGAGCATCGACCAACTGGTTGACTCAACCTCGGGCAACGAGATACTCAATTTCCTGGATGCCTATTCGGGTTATCATCAGATCCGAATGAACCATGAAGATGTCGAGAGGACCGCCTTCATCACCGACTACGGCGTGTACTGCTACACCCGGATGCCCTTCGGATTGAAGAATGCTGGAGCCACATACCAGCGACTGGTCAACCATATGTTCGAGGGATAGTTAGGTCGAAACGTCGAGGCCTACATCGACGACATGCTCGTCAAGACCCCGAGGGCCCAAGACCACTTCACCGACCTCGCCGAGACTTTCGGCACCCTCTTGAAGTACTGCATGAAGCTCAACCCCGCCAAGTGCGCCTTTGGAGTAAGATCCGGGAAGTTCCTGGGTTTCCTGGTCACTCAGCGAGGGATCGAAGCCAACCCCGATAAGGTCCAGGCCATCCTGGACATGCGCCCGCCCGCGTGTATTAAAGACGTCCAGCGTCTAACGGGGCGTGTCGCTGCTCTCAGTCGTTTCCTGTCCCGTGCGGCCGAACGATGCTTGCCCTTCTTCAAGCTGATGAGGGGGCCCAAGGTAGCATCTGCCACGTTCGCATGGGATGGGGAATGCCAGACAGCATTCACCGAGCTCAAAGAGTTCCTGGCTTCGCCCCCGGTGCTTTCCAAGCCCGTCCCGGGCGAGGTCTTGTTGCTCTATCTCTCGGCGACGCCGTCAACGGTCAGCTCGGTCCTAGTCAGAAATGACTCGGGAGTCGAGAGGCCGGTCTACTACACCAGCAAGGTGCTCAACGAGGCCGAGCGGAGGTACCCCGCAACCGAGAAACTCGTGCTAGCGTTGGTTACCTCCGCAAGGCGCCTCCGACCCTACTTCCAGGGGCATCCCATCACAGTGCTAACCGGCGAGCCACTGAAGAAGATTCTGGCCCACCCCGAAGCCTCGGGGCGACTTGTCAAATGGGACATCATGCTCGGGGCATACGACATCTCGTATCGGCCACGATCAGCTATCAAAGGGCAAGCGCTCGCCGACTTCATCGCCGAGAGCACCGTTCCGGTCGAGGACAGGCCTCCGACAGCAACCGGGCCAACCTGGGAGCTGTTCGTCGATGGATCGTCCAACTCGGTCGGCAGCGGCGCAGGGATCCTCCTAAGGTCCCCCGAAGGAATAGAGTTGCAATACGCTCTAAAGTTCAACTTCTTGGCATCCAACAATGCTTCCGAGTACGAGGCCCTTATCTCGGGGGCCCGCATGGCCCGACGGTTGGGGGCTGAGCGAGTCAGGATCCACACCGACTCCCAGCTAGTTGCAAGCCAGGTCAGTGGCGAGTACGAAGCTCGGGAGGCACCTATGATCAAATACCTCCAGTTGGTCCGGAGCCTGGCCCAGCAGTTCGAGGAGTTCGAGGTAGTCCGAATAGCTCGGGAGCAAAACTCTCGGGCGGACGCCCTCTCCCGACTGGCCTCCTCCCTAGACCCGGAAGGTACACGATCGGTCCTCCTAGAAGAGCTAGAGCGCCCGAGCATAGACTCGGAGCTCCTCGCCATTGACTCGGCCACTCCCGACGACTGGCGCTCCCCCTACCTATCCTGGCTACGAGACTCCTAGGAACCCTCCGACCCTCGAGAAGCCCGCCGGATGAAGTACCAGGCTCAGCGCTTCGTCATCCTCTACAACGCTCTCTATCGAAGATCGTTCTCCGGGCCCCTTCTGAAGTGTCTCGGCCCCGACGAAGCGAGCCAAGCTATTGAAGAGATTCATCGAGGCCTGTGCATAGCACATTCGGGAGGTCGGTCGCTGGCCAGAATCCTGCTAAGGCAAGGATACTGGTGGCCGACCCTACAGCGCGACTGCACGGCTTACGTACAACATTGCGACCGTTGCCAGCGGTTCGACCATTTGGTCCCCCAGTCGGCCACGAAACTTGTCACCCTTACCGAGCCCTACCCTTTCGCTCGGTGGGGGATCGACATCCTTGGGCCATTCCCAACAGCTCAATCCCAGAAGAAGTTCATCATCGTCGCCATCGACTACTTCACCAAGTGGATCGAGGCTGAAGCAACAGCGAGGATCACCGAGACAGTCGTCTGGGGTTTCGTATGGAAATCGATCATTTGTCGCTTCGGCGTCCCCCGAGTGATAGTGAGCGATAACGGGCGGCAATTCGACTCTCGATACTTCCGAGACAGATGTGCCGACCTAAATATCCGCAACCACTTCACCTCGGTCGCCCACCCTCAGGCCAACGGGCTGGTTGAAAATGCCAACAAGACCATCTTGAAGGGCATAAAAACCAGACTCGGCAAGGCTAAGGGTAGCTGGCTCGAGGAACTGCCTAGCGTACTATGGTCGCACCGAACGACCCCCAGAACGGCAACCGGTGAGACCCCTTTTCAACTGGTATATGGCACCGAAGCCGTCGTTCTGTTAGAAATCGCCAATCCGTCTCTCCGAGTGATCAGCTTTTTGCCCGAGGCAAACGAGCAGAAGCTGCTCGAGAACCTCGACCTGGCAGACGAACACCGAGAGATTGTGAACGTCCGAGCTACGGAATACCAGCGCCGCCTCACTCGGTACTACAACACCAAGGTCTGAGGTAGACAATTCCGACCAGGGGACTTCGTTCTCAGGAAGACCGAAGCATCTCGACCACTGGAGGCAGCGGGCAAGCTATCCCCCAACTGGGAAGGCCCCTACCGAGTGATCGAGACGCTCGGGAAAGGTGCGTACAGGTTAGCCACAATGGAAGGGGAACCCATTCCCCGGACATGGAATGCAACCACACTACGCAGATTTTATTTCTGAATACTGGATCAACAAATCGGGTAAAATAAACCCCCTTATCTTTCGCATTCATTCAAGATAATTGTTGGTACATCAGAAAGGCAACTGCCAATACATTACATAGTGAAAAGCAAAAATCCATCTAGCACCGCGGCAAACGGCCATCACCCGGCCGACCCGGTCTTGACCTTCTAGCATCCAGCCACTGACTCTGCCTAGCGTAGAAACTGGCTCGAACAAGAGATGGTCGACCCAGTTGGCTCGGGTGGACCGTGACAAAGGTGACAGAGGGATAGCAAGGAGAAGGCCACCTTTCACACAAGGAAGGCTACCTTCCAAGTTGGCAACAACCTGGAAAAAGGAACGCCGTGAAGGTCTCCTCTCCGCCAAACTACCAACTCTTTGGAGGCGAACAGAAAGCAAGCAGCCCCCGAAGAGTGAAAGAAATGAAGAACAAAAGAGAGAGAAAGAGGCTGCGGACAGGGGCGAGGAAGGGACTGGAGCCGCCTCCTCCCCTCCCACGGAGGGGAATGGCGGCCGGCATCCCTAACTCCCCCATCCGCCCTCCATCTCGGCGTCCGCCCGAAAGCCTCGCCGGAGCCAAGAGGAGGCAAACGGCGTGCCCCCGCACGTCGAAGCCCTCTCCAGATCCGCGCGGCGACCGTCGGACCCGTCTCATGCACGCGCGGCGACCGTGGGACCCGACCGATATTCCAGGACAGCTGGAACCGGCCGCTCCCCGTCGTCTGCAGCGTCACCTTCTGAAGGGTCCTCCATGCTCCGATCGCGGCGGCGCTACGCAGAGCGAAGACGAGGGAATAAGAGCAGACCGCCGGCGAGAGTCCTAAGTGTTAAGAGGGAAGGAGCACCCTTCGGTCCTTTTTATAGGCCAAGGGAGGCCACGCGCCTTAAATGACTCCCCCCTCGAAAACACGCTATAGGACCTCCCCTGAAAGATCACCTCAAATTCCTCGGTCCCCACCCTAGCGGCATTCGCGAAGCACCTCGACTTTCAAAGCATGGTAATACGGAAGGACGCCCGCAAAAAGTCTCCCGAATCGACGTGCGAAAACGGCGCAAAAGATATCGGCACTTTCCAACTGCCCCGATACGCCAACCAAATCACAGCAAAGATAGCGATCAAATAAAGTAAGTCATTTATTACCTCCAATAAAAACCTCTTACAAAAGGAAAGACAGACAAAAAGGGGAAGGGGCAAAATGAAGTTACATCAGGCCTCGGGCCCACTTTGAAGCTCGGGAACAGCAGTAGGGGACGCGTCACCCCCGGTACCCTCGGCGACGGCTGGCCCGGACACTGACCTTGCCTGTGCGAGAACTGTCCCGGTCGTGAGCCCTCCCGAGGCCTCCGGAGCTGGTGACCCCGCTGGAGGCGACTCCTCCGGTTCTTCCCCGGCCGAAGATGAGGATCTGGAATCTGACTCGTTCGAGTCATAACTCTGGCCATAAGGAAAATCACCCCCGGCAAGGTGCTCATTGGCATAGTTCATCGCCCGGCGATAGCCCTGCCTGAACCCCATTCGAGCACCCTGGCGGAGCGCTACCTCGTAGTAGGGTAGGGCAGCTGCAATCAGGTCGGCCGAGTAAGCTTCCGAGCCTTTATAGCGCTCGATCGCCTCCGCCTTGACCTGCCCGTCCCGAACCCGCTCCGCCTCGGCCGCACGCTCTTCCGCCCTCGCCAAACGCTCCTCCAGCTCGGTCATCCTCTGCTCAGCTTCGATCATCCGACCCTCCGCCCGGGCTCGGTCCGCCTCGGCCTCAGCGCGAAGGCGCTCCGCGTCCTCCGCCCGATCCTGCAGCTCGCCGCGCTCAAGCTCCCAGAGGCTATCCAGCTCGATGTGACGTTGACGCTCGTCTTCTAGACGTTTGCTCTTCCTCTCGAGCGATTCTTGGGCCCTTGTCAGCTGCTCGGCCAGCACCTCGGCTTCCCATCGGCTCGACCGCGCCAACTCCCTGAATGCGAGGAACTCCCGCCGGAGCCCCTCGTGCTCCCCCTCGAGCCGAGCTAGTTTCCCCTCGCATCCACCAAGGGTCCAGGCGAGCTTCGACCGCTCCGCCTCCGTCCGGGCGTGCGCCTCTGCCATCACGGCCGCTGTCCGAGCTATGACCAGGCCGCCCTCCATCAGGATGTCAAGGACCCCGGCAGGAGTGCTGCGCTTTTCTCCCCCACTCGTCCTATCGGCGATCGACCGGTAGAGCCGGTACAGGTCACCCGAGACACCGAGCCTAACCAGAGGTTCCGGCAAAGGGGACTGCTCCACCCTGGGCACCCCGCCAGAAGGCCCTGTTGTGGCGGCGAAACCAACCGCCCCGCGCGCCACGGTCGGTTGGGGTTGCAACGCCTCCCCGGGCGAACCCCCACCCTCGACCGGCGCCGCGGGATCAACCGCACCAGAAGCTGCTAGCACTTGGGGTTACGACGCCCCCGCGGGCGAACCCCCATCCGCGCCGACCGAACCCTCGGTCCCAGCGCCGACCACGCCGGCATCGGCCCCTTCTGTCCCTACAGAGGGGAGAGCCGACCCATCACCTCCCTCTGCGGGGCCCCTGGTCTCCTCGGCCCCCTCTCGCTCGGCGGATGGGAGAGCCAGCCCGGAAGGGTCGGCCCCATCCTGCCCCCGAGGGGGGAGTGCCGCCGAGCCAGAATCACCCCCGACGGCGGTAGGAAGACCGGCTTTCCTGGCCCTCTTCCTGGCCTTCGCGGCCTCTCGCTGTTTCCCCACCAGGGGATCCTTGCGCTTCAGACCAGTCGATCGAGAAGACCCCTCGGAGGCCGCCCCCTTGCCCTTATCTCGGGCATTGACGCGACCCACCGGGGCATCAGGCTCATCGGCTGCCGAGTCATCTCCCAGATCGATGACCTCGGCCGCCTCCTCCAGAGGCACCCGCCTTACGTCTGTAGCAAGAAGAAGCCCCGATCAGGAGGAGAAAAAAAGAGCTACCACCCCAGAAAAAGAGCCTCAAGAGCCGTACCTGACGACGTCAACCGCGAGAGAAGACACCGTTCGATGTTCTCCGGTGTCACCAGCTCCTCGGTCGATTGGCGATTCTCCAGCAGACGGGCAGCCTGCTACTCCACGTGGGGAGGGAACTCCTCCTGGCGAGGGGGCAGATTCGGGTGAAAGTTGGGCGAGATCCGGCATCTCCAGATCTCGTCCGTCGCCACCGCCTTCACCCAGAAGAATTGGGTCTTCCACCCCTTGTGCGAGGAGTCCTTCGCCGCAAGCGAGATGCAACTCCTGTTCCTCCGCGCCTGGATGAAGTAGAAGCCTTTCCCCGCCTGCGAGTGCACTTTCAACTCAAAGAAGAAGTGGAAGAGTTCCAGAGAAGGGTAGATGTCGCGCTGGCGACACAGAATCCCGAAGGCCGAAAGAAGAAGATAGGAGTTGGCCACCAACTGAATAGGTGCCAATCGGAAAAAATTGAGAAGCTGCAGCACGTAAGGATTGAAAGGAAGCCGAAATCCGCTCTTCCAAGCCAGAAGGAAGGTGCAAATAAGCCCAGCACGATCATCCAAACTCGTCTCGTACAGAGTGGCAGCAACAAAGCTATAGCGGAGAGGCAGACGGAAACGGTGCTCTAACCTCCTCACCTCGTCTCCCCCAACTCGCTACAGTTGGGGACGGGTTCCCGCCTCACCGGCACAGGCTCCGGGCTCCGGTCCGCCATCGAGTCGAGAGAAGATCCCTCGCATGAGCTTGAAGACTCCGGGGGAGAAGGAAGCTGCCGGATCGCCTCCGCGGTTATCCTCGCCAACTCTTCGAACGCCGTCGCAAGGCTCCGCGTCTCCGCTGTGCTCTCACGGTGCATCAAGAAGCAAGGAAAGCCTAAAACCCTGGAAGCCTAGAACGATGAACAGCGCCCCTTAAAAAACCCCTGAGGGTGGCGGCGCGCCGTTCCGTGCTCCGAAAAAAAGGGGGGCCCCTTCGCTTCCAATCCGTCAGGATCATCATTATGGGCCTCGGCGACCGCTATAAGCGGCTCCACAACGCCAACGGAATTCCACCCACCTGAGCCACGCCGGTCCAAAGCCTCGAAAAACTACTCATCCGAGCCTCCTTGGCTCGGGAGTAGGAGGGGGACAAGTGGAGAGGGGGATTTCCGTAGCCCACCACAAAGGCAGCCCAACAAGACCCACACGGTCCAACTAGGCGAGCCCGCCCGAGTGATAGCCCGCTGGGCCCACTCAGGGAAGAAAAGCCCAATAAATAAAGACTCGAGGAACCAACTCTCCCCGACGGCCTTCTAGGCTCGGAGGGCCCGAGACAGCGGTCAGGTCCCAAGGAAGGTCCGGTCTAAAAGCCCTCTCCTCACCCGAGAGAGACAGGCTCCAGCCGACCTATCCGACCCCACCTTCGCCGGGCCATCGCTCAGACCAGAGCTAGCCTCCCTGAAGCTCGGTAAGACCGTTTGATTAATCCGCAGGTACGGCCGTTCAGAGTACTCCGCCGACGGGAGAGTCAGGGGTGCCGCCGGACTCCAAGGGGATAACGTCCCCACGATCCGGCCATAAAAGCCCCCGCTGAAGACGTAACTCCCGCCGGGAAGCCCTCAGCTCATCGGACTCTTAAAAGGCGACGCACTATTTAAGCAAGGGATACCCTCCGAAAGATGGTAAGATGAACTAGGCATTCACATACCCTAAGCTCCTGAGCACGATTCGCTTCACCCTTTGGTGGAGAGGATTCTCGCGCATCAGCTCTCTCCTCCCCCCATTATCGCTTCCACCATCGCTCTACTGACTTAGCCATCGGAGGGTTTGCCCCAGGGAGATCCCCTGGGCCCTCTGACACGTTTCCCTCTCTTGCAGATTCATCTTCTGGTGATCCACAGCCCGCTCAGGACCCAGCGCGAGATTCCGCCTCTTCAGGCGCCAATTAGCTTTTGACTGGGTCAAACCAGTTAATGGGCGCCCTCCACAAGGGCGCCGTTTACCCTTTGACTGGGCAACCAAGGTAATGGGCGCCCCTTTCAAGGGTGCCAATTCCATTGATGAGCGCCGCCTTGCATGGGCGCAAATTAATGGGCGCCCTCCCCTTGGGCGCCAATTCCTAACAGGGCAAAACCCTATTCTTCCAGCTGTTCTTCTAGAAGTGTTTGAAGGATGAATAGCAAGGTTTTAAAACCTTCGCTGGCAATGGACCTTTCCCTATTGTAGGACCCGGAGGGTTCTTTTCCTATAATAATTCCCTCCATAGCGCAGGTAGAGGTTACTGCCGTCATCCTGCTACCTGCAGAAGAGAAGATCTCCCTTCTTTTCTTCAGAAGACATAAAGGGGTGTCTTCTTCCTACATTCTACGTCCTGCTACTGAAGCTGTGCGGCAGAGAATGTAATGCCCCGGGTTTTTCGGATCTGGATCTGCGGGTTTCGGATCACTTTTCGCGGGTTGCGGATTGTGTCCGTTTGAGCTTCAAACTATTTTTACCGGATTGTCGGACCCATTGGTGGTGTACCCGTGAGTTTCCTTGGGTCCGTGGTGCTGTGAGGAGCACGCCGGTATTTTTTGAAATTTTCGGAGCGCCTTTGTGGGTCTCGGGTTGCGTTTTGGGTTTTACGTGTGTTTTCATCTGTCGGACCTTCGGAACCCCAGACAGGGTGAACCGTTACGTTCTCCGACACCGGGACGTTACCACGGCGATCAGCGTGTTCCGAAGATCACGGGGGTATATTATTCTATTTTTCGTATTTTTTGGAAAATCCAGATTTTCTATATAACCCCCATTTCTTTTCCTTTTTTCTATTCCTTTTTCTTTTTCTTCTTCTTCCTCCTTTCTTCCTCCCGTCAGTGACCGGCGCCTCCTCTCCTCCCCCTCTCCCATGGACGCGGCGGCGTGCTCCCCTCCGGCTGCAGACGGCTGTGGGCGACGGCGCGGCGATGGCGGTGGCGGCGTGGTGATCGTGGTGGCGTGCGTGGTTCATGGGAAGCTCAGGAACAATGAGGGTTTCGTGAAGTTTTCTTCGTGGATCGGCGTCCACGGCGCGTCGAATCTTCGATGGAGGTGGGAGATGGACCCCCAGCTCGTGTACTTCCTTTCCCACGAGTTTTGTAGGTCGTGGTGAGCCGAGCGGGCTTATTTGAGCTGTTTTGGGAAAATCCATGTTTTTGGGGAGTGAGCCAGATCTCTCGTTTCGCCGCATTTTTGGCCGATCCAGGGGTTTAGATGGATGCCTAAGGGCTTGGGTATGGATTCCCCTTTGTTTCCCCATCACCCGGGGGTGATTGGGGCGTGGATCGGATTTTTGGGGTGTTTCCCGCCGTTCTTGATTTTCCGGAAGTGTGGCGGTCCTTCCAGTGACCGCCACATCCTTCTGGCGGTCCCTGTTCGACCGTTTCAACCTTTCCGTGCATGGGTTGGGCCTGGCGGCCGCACGATGAGCCGCCAGAGCCCAGGTGGCAGCCGAAGGTCCGGCCGCTAAGCCTAGTTGTCCGACGTGGCCTTCGAGGCATTTTGACCACTGGTTTTTGACCGTTGGAGGTTTTGGGGTCTGGCGGTCGAAGGTACGCCCGCTACATGCCTTGTGGCGGCCCTATATAGGATTGCTTGTTCTTTCGCGACCCAAGGTGTGGCGGCTCATTGTTGAACCGCTATAGTACCTGTCCCGGCCTAAGGTTGGGCCGCTAGAGTCGTGTGGCGGCCCAAGAGAGGACCGCCTGGCGATTCCTGTGCTTGCGATGTCGGGTTCGTGTTGTGTTGGTCTCCGGTCGACCCGGTTGTGACCCAATGGTTGACCTTCAGCCTCGTGAGTGTCCCGGACACCCCGTGAGTTCCGTGTCCGTGTTTCTTGGGTGTCGGGAAGTGCCGTATTATCTCGATTAGCCTGCCCGTAGGTGTGGTGGGTTTGGGTGACCCCATGTGTTCTGGGTTTTTGTGTGTTACGCTCGATCGAGTCACCGTGTATCGGTGTGAGTGCGGTGAGGTTTCCCCGCATGTCGTGGGTTTCTACGGAAGAAGGTTCCCGTGTGGGCCTCGAGTAAGGCCTTGGACTGCGAGTCCAGTCGTCCAGCTTGGAGTTGGAGGTTTCCTACTCTTCTCTAGGATGGGGAATTGGCGTGGCGGCCTGTGTGCTACCTTAGGAATCGTGCTTCTATGTTTTCCGCGTGGGCCATATGTGTGGCCTTGGACTGTTAGTCCAATTACCCAGCCTGGGGATGGTCTCGGCGACTCGTGAGCTGACTCGGTATTCATGCTATCGTAGTTTTAGACCCAGGGATTAAGCTAGATTAACGTCATTGTGCCGCGATGTACGACGGTCTTGACCCTGAGTCTTGTGACCCAAGGACCGTTGGATTTAGTGAGTCTAGAGGACCGTCCAGAGTCAAGTGGCTCGTCGCCACTTGGTCCTTCTCGACTTTCGCGCAGGGTGCGTGTGTGGTTCTCAGAGTTTCTCTTCGGAGAGTAGTCACATCAGTGACTCCCCACTAGTCGTATCCTTCCGACACGTGAGTGGTCCCACCAGGGAGTGGTGACGAGGCTATCCCGAGAGATGGTTTTTAGATTGATTTCTGTTGGGCCCCACGTCTTGCAGCCAGAGTCCGGCTGAGGGAAAAACCAGTCAGAGGGCCAGACCTGGGACGGATGGTCTGTGTGTGCACACGTGGTTGGGGGCGGTTGGACCCGCGCTGATGAGCGTGACCCCAGCTAGTCACTTGTTCTGTGGTTACTAGTACGGTGTCTCAGTTCCCGCTGGGCCGGAGTGAGACACCAGAGGCGCGGTCTAAGACGTCAGTGGACGCATCCAGCCTTGCTTCTGGTGGGCAGGTACTCATGTGACGTGAGACGTGACTCTCCTGTTTTCGGGTTCCATTTTCAGTCTGCGAGACGTGGTTTTCTGGACCGTCCGGTGTTTTCGAGTTAGTGTCCAGGGTGCTAGTAGCTTCACCGAGGTTGCATCTTGTTAGTGTTGTGTTCGCGACGAGGCGGTCACGGCTTGACCTTGGGCAGTGTGTCCAGGTTGGTCTTGTCATAGGAGATAGGCCTCTACGATAGGGTTGCCGTGGGTTTTACCTCGGTGAGTGGTTTTAGTGTGGTCCGGTTCCCGATTATGAGATCAGGATTTCTCTATCTGCTTGACCGGTACAATAGGAGTAGTTGTAGTGCCGAGTTTTGACCGGCCAACAAGTTATTGTTCCTGCTGCTACTGTTGTTCTTGTAGTTACTGCTTTCTGTGCCACCGTTGTTCTCAGTTGGTGTGACGACCCAAAGCTCCGGATACCGATATACCGATATCATCGATACATCGATACCAAGAACTGGGGAAGCCACCCAAGAGGCTGATGAGGCCCCTTAAGGGTTAGTAGAGTTTGCTGAGGAGTTGCATAACGAATTGAGACCACAGGCGCGCAATATTAATTAGGACAACAGTTAATAAATAAGTGCGGAAGTAAAATAAAATATCAGAGTGGTAAAATATATACAATAGTCTAGATTTACAAATAACAGAGGTCCACTGTACAACTATACGGGGCATACCCCGGCACAAAAGAACAAAAAGACAAACCGATAACAGCTGGCACTCTAACAACGGTCAGCACAACCACGAGAAGGACCGGCAGACGACTGGGGCGGCTCACCTGAAAGGAGAAAGGGTGAGCCACAGCCAGACTCAGTAGGGGTCACGCGGATCCCTACCTCACACTAAACAAGCAAGCATGTAAATATAAAAGCAATTAGAGCATGCATTTAAACAATAAACAGGCAGATGCACGATTTAATAAATAAATAACAACGACAGGAAATAGCGTCAGGAGCTAAATCTACCAATAGAATAAACCACTGCTAACCAAGTGAAGTGAGAGACGGAACAACCCACTAGAAGAACAAGACCTGATGCATCCTCCGACGACTTACACTGCGTCTCGGCAACTCGCAAGTCTGGAACGTGACAAGTGAGAGGCGTAACAGGATCAAACCAAGTACTAGTCAGAGCAACACTCGTCAGTGTCAGTCCAAGTCTCCGACCACGTGTGCACACACTGACTCCTGCCTAGAGCCAGGCCTCTAGCTAGTCCCCCCCCGTTGGACGCAACGGTAACCGCAGACGCCCACGGTAACTAGCTTACAAACTGTTCAATGGGAACACCCCTCCACCTCTCCCGGGTGGGACGACACGCTCAGTCGCTGGGCTACGACTAGTGGTTCCATCACAAGGAAAGAGAAAGTAATTCCATCGGGATCTAATAACAAGCCATCGTTCATAAAATAACTTAAACATGGCATATATATATCGTGGTATGCATTAGAAATTGACCATGCATGCTTTTAAAAACTAGGGGAATGTAACGGTCTAGGTCTGCCGCGTCACAGGGTGTGACGGTCGAGGAAGGGTGCGCTACAGGTCGGTGACGCGTCCCTGGCGGGCCGTCAGGTACAGGCTGTAACGTGCCAGGACAGGGGCGTTACGCGAACGTAACACGCCTCCCCTGAGCCGTTACACCATGCGAAGCTATAAAAATTAGAGTTTTTCTAACGATCAGACAGGGTGTGACGCATGCCAGGAGGTGCGTCACGGAACCCTGACGGTCGCCCGACGGACCGTCAGGCCAACCGCCTTACCGGGTCAACTATAGACAAAAGAAATGTAACGGTCGTGGGCTCGACCGTTACACAAACTGTGACGCACCTACTTAGGTCCGTCACAGTACTGTAACGCGTCCCATGAGGGCCGTTACCAATGTGACGGTTCCTGGTAGGACCGTCACACCGCCTGGGTTACGGACGGGTTAGGTTCAAAATGGAACTCCCTCCCGGTCGAGCCGGATCGATGGGAAAACATGGAAAAGCTGTAAAACCTGCCAAACCACAACATTCTACAACTAAGCATGCCATTGAAATTTAAAAACAACGCCTATAACAATTAATTTCATGAAATTAAGCATAAATAGGCTAACATGGAGTTTTGCACAGAAAACGAGGAAAATGGCCATGCATGTGCGTGCATGTGGCGTCAAAATGATCCTAGCGACGCAGGGATTCCATCCCCCTACCTCAAACTCGATGAAGACGGCGATTCGGTCCCGAACGGACGAAGGGACGCCGCAGCTACTCTCGGCTACACACGCCTCCACGTACCACGGATCGAGACAAAGCTGGCGTCCACGCGATCCTCGCATCGAGCCCGTCCCGTCGGTACCTCCCGTGCCTCGATCGGGGCCCGTCCGGACCGAATCCGAGAGAGAGGGAGAGGAGAGATCGTGAGAGGGAGAGAGGAAGAGAGAGAACGAGTGAGTGAGAGAGAGTGTTCGATGGGGGAGAGAGAGAGATGTATATATATATATATATATATATATATATATATTATTATTATTATTTGAAAAATTAACTCTAATTGCCATAATTCTTAAACAAATTCCAATAAATGTCAAACGAATGCCAAAAAATCCGTAAAAATAGCCAAAACGATCAGGACAAAGCCTAGATCCAAACTGCTACGAATCCGCTACGGCACGAGCACTACAGTCCCTCCCTCCTTAAAGAACTTTCATCCTCGAAATTTAAACAGAAGGTGAAAGGAGGCAACTGTAAAATTAAAGCATACCTTGGAAATAAAAGAATGGCTTCCCGCGTGGCATAAAATAGACTCGTTTGTATCTACAGTCAACCACGGCACCATACAATTCTGGCCAGTCCATGCCTAGAATAGCGTCATATTCGGCCAATTTCAATGCATAAAGCTTCACAGGCGTCTGCCGATTGCTGACGACAATAGGGGAATCTTCCAGGCACACCGGAGTGGACATGAAATCTCCAGAGGGTAACTCCACGCGCAAATTACAAGACACTTCGGTCATCGGCTCCCCAATGCAAGCAAGAAAATCCTCGGACATAAAAGAATGAGTTGCACTAGAATCGAAAAGAACATGAGCTGGATGACCGAAAATTGAAATCGTACCTTCTACCAGATTAGCTGCCACAGCTTCTACACTAGTGATGTGAGTGACCCTGCCTCTCGGAGGACGGCCGGCTGCAGAAGACTACTGGGAAGGAACTGGAGCAGCTAGATAAGATGGTTGAGGTTGAGGCGGCGGAGGAAGACGAAACTGAGGCTGCTGCGGCTGGGTAGACTGTGAGAACTGCACCGGTTTCGGCTTCAGCGGATAGTCTCGGACTACGTGACCCAACTGATCACAGCGGTAACAGATGATCGGCAAAGAACACGGCACGCCTGGATGACTGGCACCACACCTCGGACACGGACACTGCTGACTACCGAAAAAATCTTGGCGCAGTCGAACAGAAGGAATGGACAGCTGACTTGAATCGGAAGGCGCCGAATGCTCAAACTTCCTCTTTGATTTCTTATTATTGAATTTCCAGAAATGAGAGTCAGAAGAAGAAGGAACACCGCTGATAGCAGGAACATCATAAGGAACTCCTGGGACAGACGGCTGGTAAGTCGGCTGAAACTGCACAGTCGGCTGCACCATCCTTACCTGAGAAAGCCCTCGAGTCCTCGCCATTTCCATCTCCACTGCATCAACAGCCTGGTACGCTGAATCCAACTCAGACACTCGGGTAGCGAACAACGGCAGGCTCAATTCCGCTTTCAGTCCGCGTAGAAACTGCTGAGTCTTCATAGCTTCATCAGCAAAGATATGGGGTGCGTACCTGCACAATTCGATGAACTTATCTCGGTACTGCAACATAGTCATGTCACCTTGCGTCAGCTCTAGAAACTGGTACATCTTGGCTAACTTGAGGCAGGCCGGAGTGTAAGCACGCTCGAAAGCAACAACGAACTCTGCCCAGGTGATTTGCCGAAGCGGACGGGAACGGAAGGCAACATCCCACTCTGTAGTCCACCACGTGCGTGCGGTACCTTGAAGCTGATAAGTAGCCAACATGACTCTCTCATCATCCGCGCACTCCATCGATTGGAACACGCACTCAGTGGCATCGAGCCACGATCTAGCTGCCTCCGGATCTGATTGACCCTCGAAAGTCGGTGGGAGGAACAACAGAAATTCCTTTAACGCTCTACCACGACCACCGGGCACTTCTTCACGCGGAGCAGGGTTGACAGAGACTGGCACAGCTGGGGCAGAGGAAGTGCCACTCTCCTCCCGAGGAGCCCGAGCTTTCTTCCATCCACGAGGTAACATCTTGAATCTAGGAAACACACGATACCGAAAAACCATCAGTAATCACGAGAAACATCCTAAGCCAGCAATGGATGACTCAGTGGACTTACTCTGGACCAGCGCGAGTTTCAATTCCTAATACAAATCCCCAACACAGCTCTGATACCAAATGTGACGACCCAAAGCTCCGGATACCGATATACCGATAACATCGATACATCGATACCAAGAACTGGGGAAGCCACCCAAGAGACTGATGAGGCCCCTGAAGGGTTAGTGGAGTTTGCTGAGGAGTTGCATAACGAATTGAGACCGCAGGCGCGCAATATTAATTAGGACAGTAGTTAATAAATAAGTGCGGAAGCAAAATAAAATATCAGAGTGGTAAAACATATACAATAGTCCAGATTTACAAATAACAAAGGTCCACTGTACAACTACACGGGGCATACCCCGGCACAAAAGAACAAAAAGAAAAACCGACAACAGATGGCACTCTAACAATGGTCAGCACAACCACGAGAAGGACCGGTGGACGACTGGGGCGGCTCACCTGAAAGGAGAAAGGGTGAGTCACAGCCAGACTCAGTTGGGGTCATGCGGATCCCTATCTCACACTAAACAAGCAAGCAGGCAAATATAAAAGCAATTAGAGCATGCATTTAAACAATAAACAGGCAGATGCACGATTTAATAAATAAATAACAACGACAGGAAATAGCGTCATGAGCTAAATCTACCAATAGAATAAACCACTGCTAACCAAGTGAAGTGAGAGACGGAACAACCCACTAGAAGAACAAGACCAGATGCGTCCTCCGATGACTTACACTGCGTCTCAGCAACTCACAAGTCTGGAACGTGACAAGCGTGAGGCGTAACAGGACCAAACCAAGTACTAGTCAGAGCAACACTCGTCAGTGTCAGTCCAAGTCTCCAACCACGTGTGCACACACAAACTCTTGCCTAGAGTCAGGCCTCTAGCTAGTTTTCCCCCCCGTTGGATGCAACGGTAACCGCAGGGGCCCACGGTAACTAGCTTACAAACCGTTCAATGGGAACACCCCTCCACCTCTCCCGGGTGGGACGACACGCTCAGTCGCTGGGCTACGACTAGTGGCTCCATCACAAGGAAAGAGAAAGTAATTCCATCGGGATATAATAACAAGCCATCGTTCATAAAACAACTTAAACATGGCATATATATATCGTGGAATGCATTAGAAATTGACCATGCATGCTTTTAAAAACTAGGGGAATGTAATGGTCTAGGTCTACCGCGTCACAGGGTGTGACGGTCGAGGAAGGGTGCGCTAAAGGTCGGTGACGCGTCCCTGGCGGGCTGTCAGGTCCATGCTGTAACGCGCCAGGACAGGGGCGTTACGCAAATGTAACGCGCCTCCCCTGAGCCGTTACGCCACGTGAAGCAATAAAAATTAGAGTTTTTCTAACGATCAGACAGGGTGTAACGCACGCCAGGAGGCGCGTCACGGAGCCCTGACGGTCGCCCGATGGACCGTCAGGCGAACCGCCTTACCGGGTAAACTATAGACAAAAGAAATGTAACGGTGGTGGGCTCGACTGTTACACAAACTGTGACGCACCTACTTAGGTCCGTCACAGTACTGTAACGCGTCCCATGAGGGCCGTTACCAATGTGATAGTTCCTGGTAGGACGGTCACACCGCCTGGGTTACGGACGGGTTAGGTTCAAAACCAAACTCCCTCCCGGTCGAGTCGGATCGACGGGAAAACGTGGAAAAGCTGTAAAACCTGCCAAACCACAACATTCTACAACTAAGCATGCCATTGAAATTTAAAAATAATGCCTATAACAATTAATTTCATGAAATTAAGCATAAATAGGCTAACATGGAGTTTTGCACGAAAAATGAGGAAAATGGCCGTGCATGTGGGTGCATGTGGCGTCAAAATGATCCTAGCGACGCAGGGATTCCATCCCCCTACCTCAAACGTGACGAAGACGACGATTCGGTGCCGAACGGACGAAGGGACGCCGCGGCTACTCTCGGCTCCACACGCCTCCACGTACCGCGGATCGAGACAAAACTGGCGTCCACGAGATCCTCGCGTCGAGCCCGTCCCGTCGGTACCTCCCGTGCCTCGATCGGGGCCCGTCCGGACCGAATCCGAGAGAGAGGGAGAGGAGAGATCGTGAGAGGGAGAGAGGAAGAGAGAGAATGAGTGAGGGAGAGAGAGTGTTCGATGGGGGAGAGAGAGATGTATATACATATATATATATGTATATATATATATATATATATATATATATTATTATTATTATTATTATTATTATTATTTTCAAAAATTAACTCTAATTGCCATAAATCTTAAACAAATTCCAATAAATGCCAAATGAACGCCTAAAAATGCGTAAAAATAGCCAAAACGATCAGGACAAAGCCTAGATCCGAACTGCTACGAATCCACTAAGGCACGAGCGCTACAGTTGGGGTTCCGCGGGATCCCTACTGAGCCAGTGAAAGGAGGCTGACCCCTTCTTTTCAGGTGCGGCGGTTCTTCCTCGAGATTTGAGGGTGCTGTTCGGAGGTTCTTAGTTGCCAGCTCGTCGGGCCGAGTGTTCACTTGGCATGTGGTACATTTTACTACTTTAGACTGTACTTTCTATTGACTGGACTCTGTTGTAGTAGTTGTTTATTTATTTCTGTTAATTTTTTAATTATTCTACCTTATTTCCTATTTCTTTGTACCTCCACACTCCTTTTAGCCCTTCCGAGCCCTCCGGCTCGTGGGCGGCGGGCCAGGATTCGAATGGTATCGGGTTCTTCCCGGTATCCGGATCTTGGGTCGTCATAGCTGGTATCAGAGCGGTGGTTGTGGACGTACATAGGAATTTAAAATATTGCAGTGATCAGAGTCCATAAGGTCCAGTACAGTCGGCAGCTGGCATAGGGTTTTGTGCATATTTTTTCACTTTGTTTCTTGCTTGAGAGCTCGAGTGCACCGCGCGGTGCTGTTAAGGTGGTTGTTGTTCGCGGCTTTCGTGCCGGCGTGGGATCTAAGGATCGAGGTTGAGGGCTTCTCTCTCATCGGTGGTGATCCCGATTGTCCAGCGTTGGGCAGAGGTTGCTAGCAGGCGTGAGTTTGTGGTGCTGCGTTCGAGGCATTTGTCGCGATGTCAGGTGGCTGGCGAGGATTGGTCATGGTTAAGTGGCCATGAGTGTGCTCTGAGGGAGCTGTTGTCGAGTCTGGCCACTCCAGCTTGAGATTTATCCAGCCCCTGAGGTGTTAAGGTTGTGGTTTGAGGTGGTAGAGCGGGTGCTCTGGTCGAGAAGTGTGCTCGGGTGAGCGGAGAATCTTCTCGGTGAGTTTCTGTTTTGTCGAGCCTTGTTGTATATCTATCTCAGTGTTTTTGATGATAACAAAACCAAGGACCTTTGGTGGCTCTCCTGTTTGGAATCCTTGACCCAAGTGTTTTTCACATGTTTTCAAGGCCGGATTTTTTCATGCTTTTGCTTAAGGTTTTAGTTTTCCGAATGGGCTTTCTCAGATCTCAAATGAACTTGACATTTCTCATAAACATGCATCCAATTCATGTCTCGATCTTGTGGATATGGTTCTCTGGGCTAAACTCTTATTTTTCAGGTTTTTTGATAGTCCGGTCGACCTCCAGCATGACCCCGGTCGACCTGAAATAACAGAATGCAATTCTCTACAGTCTGTCACAGTGGCAGTCGACTGCCCCTCAAATCCCGATCGATCGGATTTCCCAGGGACCGGCCACTTGCAGATTTTTCAGTGGCGGTCGACCGCCAGCCCCTGTTGGTCGACCGCCAGCCCCGAGCTGCCAACAATTGTTGACTTTTTAACCTTTCGAGATAAGCCACTCTCATGGGAATTATTTAATCCCTAAGCTACCAAACTCTCCAGATATTGTGGATCTGGTCTGGGGGAGGCCTTGGACCATTCAAGAACCTATATAACTTATACAAGAGGGTTTGGAAAACCCTAATGCTCCAGCAAGATCAAAGGGAGGCTGCCAAGAGGAAGAGAAGGGATTTGGCACTGTAGACGTGAACAGTGCTCCGAGAGAAGTTCTTCATCCTTCTTCATCAAGTCAAGTGAAGATCAGCCCAAGGATTCAAGCTGCATCCAAAGCATCCAACCATCCATTAAGGGGGAGCAAATCAAGATTCTTCTATTGTGTTCTAAATTCTTTTTGCCTTCTTAAGCTTCATATGTGGATCTTGTAGTTGTTAAAATATTTCGGTGTGTGTGGATCTTCCTAGATCCGTGTGTGTGTGTTTGTGTGTGTCCTCCCGTGTAGCTGTGTGTGTATTAAGGTGTTCTTACATCTTCGCGGGAACTCCTCTTCCCAGTGTGTAAGTGTTGTGTGTGGTTGATCTTGTAACTTTTTACAAGATAGTGTGTGGATCCTCACAGTCCGCGAGGGGTGGACTTAGGTTGCCGTTGTGGCATCCGAACCACCTAAAAATCATTGTCGCCGTGTGGTTTGTTCCTTTTCTTCTATCCCCATTCTGTGCAAATTGCATGTGTGATTTCCAGTTCATTTTTATTCTCGTTTATCCTGAATAATCCATTTATCACCTTTTAGATCTTGCCTTGTTTTTTGGTCTCTGTTAACCTTGTCTCTCATATAGCATTCTATCACATATTTTATACAAAAAGAAAAAAATCTTCATTAATTTTTTAACACCCAATTCACACCCCTCTTGGGTGCCATTTAAACTCGGGACTTCAATTGGTATCAGAGCGAGGGCTCTTTCCTTCACAGATCTAACGATCTAGAGCAAGATCCGATTAAATGGCAAACAAGGGTATGATACCCGAGGGTCACTCCATCAACCGTCCTCCATTTTTTGACGGCTCAAACTACTCTTACTGGAAAAATAGAATGCATGTTTTTCTGAGGGCGCAAGAGTACGAAGTTTGGAGAGTTGTGGACAAGGGTCCTCATAATCTCGGGGCTGATGAAGAAAAATGGACGCCCGAGGAAATTAAGAAATGCACTGCTAATTTTAATGCCATGAATATTATGCAATGTGCAATACACCCTAGTGAATTCTCTCGTGTCTCTATGTGCAGTTCAGCCAAAGAAATGTGGGACAAGCTGCGACTCATATACGAGGGAACTTCAGAGGTCAAAGAAACCAAGGCAAATCTCCTAGTCACTGACTATGAGCTATTCAAAATGAAACCTGAAGAAACCATCTCTGAGATGTTTGCAAGGTTAACAGAGATCCCAAATGGTCTCAAAGGTCTCGGGAAGGAATACTCAAATTCTGAGCTTGTGAGGAAGGTGTTAAGGTCCCTACCGTCAGCTTGGCACAAAGGCCACGGTAATTGAAGACTCAAAGAACTTGTCAACTCTCACCTTGGATGAACTCATAGGATCACTCATGACCTATGAGATAAATATAAAGAGAACAGCTGACGAAGACATCAAAAAGAAAAAGGTCATTGGACTGAAAGCTCACCAATCCGATGACGAATTTCAATAAGGTGAATCAAGTGACGGAAGCAATGAAGAGGAAGAATTGGCGATGATAACTCGCCAAGTGAGGAAATTTCTAAGGAAGAAGAGAAACTTTCAGGGAAGCTTTAGAAAGGGGCCAAGAAGGCCCACGCAAGCCAAAGGCGAATCGAGCAAGCCAAGTAGCATCATATGCTACGAATGCAAGAAGCCTGGGCATATGAGAGGTGAATGTCCATATCTAAAAAAAAAATTCAAGAAGGATAATTTCAAGAAACCCAAAGCCATGGTCGCCACTTGGAGCGAAAAAAGAAGATGAACCATCTGATGAAGAGATTCAAGAACTTGTGGAAAGCTTGTGCCTCATGGCACATGAAGATGAATCCACGGAGGTAAATTCTGACCATGAATTCATTTCCAATGAACAATGGGAATCTGAATATGAAAAGTTGTACACTAAGTACAAGAAAACCAGATCTGAAAATAAAACTCTCAAAAAGAAACTTGATGACTTGTCACGCGAAGATATCTTTGCTAAATTTGAGAAACTGGAACAGGAATGGTTTGAGGCTACGGAAGAAAAGGAAAATCTACTGCAAACAATTATAGAATGTGATAAGACCAAAAAGAAACTATCATGCAAGATAACTGAAATGGAGGAAGCATGTGAAAGGATCCAAATTCAAGAACAAATTTTGAAATCCACCAATTCAGAACTCGAAAGGAGAAATGGGTCTTTGACTGAAAAAGTTGCTGAACTTCAGCTCACCTTGACTAGGTTTGTTAAGGGGAAACAAAACCTGGATAACCTACTGGGAGTTAAAGTCAACTTCCAAAAGGAAGGCTTGGGGTACACACCACAAAACAAAAAATATTTTGAGCATTAGATCACCACATCCTTTATTCATGAAAAGGACTATAATCATGCTTCATGTTCTGATTCTCAATCCCAACATGTTCAGCGTAAACCACACAAAAATCAAAGAACCTTCTCACATGCTAATTACTTTCATTGTGGTAGATTTGGTCACGTGATGTCCAACTGCTGGTTCAGACAAAGCATACCTAAATATCATGTTCCATGGACCAAGAAAACATCCACAAGAAGTTGGACTAACTTTTATGGACCCAAACTTGTTTGGGTACCAAAAACAATTGCATGAGAAGTTTTTTTCTTGCAGATATGTCTTGAAGCCAGGGGGAGCAAATGGTACTTGGATAGCGGCTGTTCAAGGCATATGACAGGGGACAAGGAATTGTTCTCTGCACTGCAAGATAAGGATGGAGGGTCAGTTGTCTTTGGAGGTCAAGATAAAGGTAAAATCATTGGAACTGGCAACATTGGCAAGAATTCTGAAATCCTTATTGAAGATGTGCTTTTGGTGAAAGGTTTAAATCATAACTTGCTAAGCAATAGCCAATTGTGCGATAAGGGTTTTAAAGTTATTTTTGATGAAACTCACTGCATTGTCTTAAACAAAAATTCAAATGAGATCAAATTTCTTGGAAAAAGGAATAACAATGTCTACACTATTGATATTGATAATGTTTCATGCGATAACTTCTGCTTGGTTGCGAACAATCATGAAAATGCTTGGTTATGGCACCAAAGATTAGGTCATGCTAGTTTTGGAGTAATCTCCAAGCTGTCTAGACATGACTTGGTGAATGGACTGCCAAAATTAAAATTTGAAAGTGATAGGATATGTGAAGCTTGCACTAAAGGCAAGCAAACATGAACCTCTTTCAAAAATAAAAATATTGTTTCATCTGCTAGGCCTTTGGAACTGTTGCATCTTGATCTTTTTGGTCCCACTAGAACATCTAGCCTAGGAGGAAAATCCTACGGCTTTGTGATTGTTGATGACTTCTCCAGATTCACATGGGTGTTATTTTTAGCTAATAAAAGTGATGCTCTGATGGAGTTTCAAGTGTTTTGCAGAAAAATTTAAAATGAAAAAGGTTACCTCATCACCACCATCCAGAGTGATCATGGTGGTGAATTTGAAAATCATGATTTCAGCATCTTCTGTGAAGAGCAGGGGTATACACACAATTTTTCATCACCAAGGACGCCCCAGCAAAATGGAGTAGTGGAAAGGAAGAACAGAACATTAATAGACATGGCCCGGACCATGCTAAGTGAGAATTCCCTGCCTAAGTATTTTTGGGCTGAGGCGGTGAGTACAGCTTGCTACATCATCAACAGGGCAATGGTAAGGCCCATTCTGATGAAAACTCCTTATGAGCTCTACAAGGGTAAGAAACCCAACATCTCTTATCTTAAACCTTTTGGATGCTCCTGCTATATTTTGAACAATGGTAAGTCCAACCTGGGTAAGTTTGATGAAAAGAGTGATAAAGGAATCTTCCTAGGTTATGCACTCAATTCTAGAGCTTACCGTCTATTTAATAAAAGGACTTTGGTTGTTGAAGAAAGTCCTCATGTCATCTTTGATGAATCCGAATCAAAACTGATAGGTCAAACTTCTTCTACCTTGGATGCAGATGAAGATCCTAAGAACTCAATAAGTGTCAAGGCTAAGGATGAATCATTGGAAGCAACCTCAAGCAATAGTGAAAAAGATGAAGATCCTATACTCGAGACACTACAAGAACCACAAGTGCAGCATCCTGATCTACCCAGCTCCTCCACCCGTCTAAAGGATCATCCAGCTGTGAACATCATAGACAATTTGGAGGATGGGGTAAGAACTAGGTCCTCTCTAAGGCAAGTTGAAGAGGAAGACTTGATAGCCTTGCTATCACAAGAAGAACCCAAGGACTTTCGTGAAGCTCTTCAAAATGAATCCTAGATTCAGGCTATGCATGAAGAACTGCACCAGTTTGAAAGAAACGAGGTATGGACTTTCATGCCGCGTCCTAAGAACCATCCCACTATTGGAACTCGTTGGGTCTTCAGAAACAAGTTAAATGATGCGGGATTGGTGGTTAGGAATAAGGCCCGGCTTGTGGCCAAGGGGTATAGCTAGGAGATGGGCATTGATTTTGATGAGTCTTTTGCACCAGTTGCCAGACTTGAAGCTGTTCGAATCTTATTGTCCTATGCTTGTTCTTTGAACTTTAAGTTATTTCAAATGGATGTTAAATCTGCATTTTTTAACGGCTATATCAAGGAGGATGTCTTTGTAGAACAGCCTCCAGGTTTTGAAGATTCCAAACATCCACAACATGTGTACAAACTCCAAAAGGCCCTATATGGACTAAAGCAAGCACCAAGGGCGTGGTATGAACGGCTTACCTCATTTTTGGTTGAAAATAGTTTCAAGAGAGGTAAGGTTGACCAAACACTTTTCACCAAGAGATCAGGTAAAGACATTTTGGTGGTTCAAGTGTATGTAGATGGCATCATCTTTGGGGCCACTAACAATGTCTTATGCAATGAATTTGCAAAAATCATGCAAGGAGAATTCGAGATGAGTTTAATGGGGGAGCTAACCTTCTTTCTTAGATTACAGGTGAAACAAACTTTAGAAGGAATCTTCATCAATCAAACCAAATATACTATTGAACTGTTGAAGAAATATGGGATGGCGGAAGCAAAACCCATATCAACTCCCATGGCTACCACCACAAAGCTGGATAAAGATGAAAATGGTAAAATAGTAGATCCTACACTGTTTCCAGGTATGATCGGACCGCTATTGTACCTTACAACATGTCGCCCTGACATTCAATTCAGTGTATGTCTCTGTGCCCGTTTTCAGTCATGCCCCAAGGAATCTCATTTATCAGCCGTGAAACGCATCTTCAGATATCTCATTGGATCCTTAAACCTTGGCTTGTGGTTTCCTATCGGTGGTTCCTTTGATTTAATTGCTTATACCGATGCGGATTATGCTGGGTGCATTGTAGATCGTAAAAGTACAAGTGGATACTGTCAGTTTCTTGGTGGTTGCCTAGTCTCATGGGCCTCCAAGAAACAACATTCAGTAGCTCTCTCAACGGCCGAGGCTGAATATGTAGCCGCCGGAAGTTGTGGAGCCCAAGTACTTTGGATCAAAAAGCAACTGCTTGATTTAGATGTTGAAATGAAAACTGTTCCAATTCTGTGTGACAATACCAGTGCGATAAATTTGTCTAAAAACCCTGTTCAGCACTCCAGGACCAAACATATAGATATTCGTCATCATTTTCTGAGGGATCATGTAGGAAAAGGGGTCTTTGAATTGAACTTCATTGACACACACAATCAGCTAGCTGACATTTTCACCAAACCTCTAAACCAGGATCAATTTAATAAGATAAGAAGAGAACTTGGGATGTGCAAGGGTGAGAGCATACATGCATAGGTTTGCATCTAAGGTATAGGGTTGCATTTGTAGAAAAATCATGTGCATCGAGGGTAGAAACCATGCATTTTGCCTCTTCTCTTTCTTATGTGTTGTTTCTCACGTTGTTACTCACCTTGCATGCCTGTTTATTACTTCTTATATCCAACCCTTCTTGAATAATTCTTCTATGGCTTAATATTCCTTGCTCAAACATCTGTGGACTCAGTGTGCTGGTACTAAAGGTACTTACTAGGGAAAATCAGAACCTCTTATCAGTTATGCATCTTGCTCTTTTCACTTCCCTTGTCCTGATTAGTGGCCCCTCTCAGGCAGTCTGTTGCCTATCCCCCAATAGAGAAAGAAAAATAAAAAAGAAAAAAAAAGAAAAAGGAAAAAGGAAAAATAAAGAAACAAAAAAAAGGAATATCTAGTTTTGGGGATTTTGGTCCTGGCAGTCGACCGCCAAGCCCGCGTCGGTCGACCGTCGGCGGCGGACCGGCCCGACTTAGGGGTCCACCGACCCTTCATATATGGGTCTTTTTTCTTCCTTTCTCTCTCTCCTTCACTTCCACTCACTCTCTACCACCAAACCCTAACCCCAACACTCCTCATCTCCACCATCCAAGCCTCCACAACCCTTCTTCCTCCATCCGCACATTGATTTGGTCGTCCCGGCATCACTTCGGGACCTCTCCCATATTGTCGGGTGTGCGTTCGTGGAGATCTCTCTCAACTTCTTCTCTGTGGAAAAGTTCCTCCAAGCCGTAGAAGTGTCCCTTGTGCTTCATCCACGTTCCCGGGGTTGAGATCGATTCCTCAAGAGTTTCCCGGTGGGTTTTTCAAGTTCGGAATGCCGCCAAGACGGAGTTCTCGGCATTCTACCCAAGGTGAAGCTAGCCGTCAACGGCAAGCGGCCCCGACTCCTCCATCTCACCAAGCTCCTCCTCTGCCTCGAGCACCCTTACCTCCACGTCCTATTATCGACCCTCGCTTGGTTGACTTTGATGAGGTGAATGAGCTCTTCCCGAATTTGTGCGCTCTTTTGAGGTTCAGGACGGTTGGATGGACTTTGTTACCCGGTACAATAGGTATTATCCTCGGTTGGTGCAGCAGTTCTATGGCTTTTTAGCTATGAGAAATGACCAGTTATACACCACGGTTGAGGGTGTGGAGCTTCATATCACTTCGGAGTTATTTCAGCAGGCCCTAGGAGTATCCGCCATGGGTGCAGATAGGGCATATGGTTTTGGTGAAGTTCCAGCAACATTTACTGCTATGACCAGCTGTGAGTATGTACACAGTGTGAGCAATTTGATCAAGCTAAATGCCAATCATTTTCCTTCAATACAGCGAGTCCTGCACCACATGTTTACATCATTGATTTATCCCAAAGTGGGCGGTCGGGATGAGGTTACAGAGGTTCAGCGTTTTCTATTCTATCATGTTATGAATGGTATTCAAATCAATATGGGTCGGCTCATGACTGATCTGATTGGAACCTGTCGTACCTACCTCCGGCGGTCTCTTCCCTATGCTTCGCAGTTGATCGGAGTCTTTATTCATGCCGGGATTAATGTGGCAAATGAGCAGTTCATCTATGTTCGGCCGGATGATGTGTACAATAAGCATAAATTTTTCACAGATTTTGGCTACTACTTTGGTCCCGACGGCGAGCTTGTGCGGGACATTCCAGTTTATGGGGAAGATGAGCTCCGTGAGGAAGATGATGCGCCAGCGCAGCAGCAAGGCGACGGGGATGTCCCCCCTCCAGTTCCCGCTGAGGAGCAGCCTCCTCCCTCGTCCCCGTTTCACCCGGATCTTGAGATGCCTCCTCCACCCCAGTTTCACCATGGGGAATCTTCCACTCAGGGGGCCGGACAGCGCCCTTCGGTGGACTACGAGGCTCTTGACGGGCGGCTTACCGGCTTGGAGACTCGTGTGGATAACCTTGGGGATCGTCTCTCTACCCTTGGAGACAATATGGGCACTGCGTTTGACACCCTATCAGGGCGTTTGGACACCTTCTCTACTGCTTTTGAGACTCTCTCTACTCAGATGGCCACTCTCACCACCCACATGACTTCTCTCCGCGCAGATTTCGCTGAGTCTGGCCGATCCTTTACCCTCTTGCAGCTCTCCCTTATTGGCATGCGGCGCCAGGATGCGGCTCGTGATGTATCCATTGGTCATGTTCTTGATCTTCTTCACAGTCATGGCCACCAACTTAGCGCCATTCGTCAGCACCTTGGCCTTCCACCTACACCTCCCGCCGATCAGCCCCCTCCTGCAGATGCTCCATGAGGCTTTGTTTTGCTTTCACCTCTAGCATGTTCTCTTTTGATCCAGTGCTGCTTGAGTCCCTCCTTCGTCTATCCCATCCCTTTTTGCTGTTGATAAAGGGGGAGAAGTAGTAGGGCAGGCTTATTATTTACTTATGTATGTCGTTGTGTGGTTGGGTTGCTTTCTTGCATGTCATGTGAGGGCTGTCTGTAGTGTTAGTCTTTTGCTTAGACTTTGGTTTTAGAGTCGTGCATCCACTCGCACTAATGTATCTTGTAATGAAACTGATGAATTGAAAGCACTGGTGTTTGAATTCATTTGTTGGCTTTGGTGTCTCATTTCATACTCTTATTGCCTATCTAGTGATCTGTGCTACATCGTGTTGATTGGTTTGTTTTGGTGAATGACATTTCTAGCACAACGTTTAATCTGAATTTTTACAACATAAACCTTGGTGTGTAAGCCTAGCGTTTTGTCATCATCAAAAAGGGGGAGATTGTTGTATATCTATCTCAGTGTTTTTGATGATAACAAAACCAAGGACCTTTGGTGGCTCTCCTGTTTGGAATCCTTGACCCAAGTGTTTTTCACACGTTTTCAAGGCCGGATTTTTTCATGCTTTTGCTTAAGGTTTTAGTTTTCCGAATGGGCTTTCTCAGATCTCAAATGAACTTGACATTTCTCATAAACATGCATCCAATTCATGTCTCGATCTTGTGGATATTGTTCTCTGGGCTAAACTCTTAATTTTCAGGTTTTTTGATAGTCCGGTCGACCTCTAGCATGACCCCGGTCGACCTGAAATAACAGAATGCAATTCTCTACAGTCTGTCACAGTGGCGGTCGATGCCCCTCAAATCCCGGTCGACCGGATTTCCCAGGGACCGGCCACTTGCAGGTTTTTCAGTGGCAGTCGACCGCCAGCCCCTGCAGGTCGACCGCCAGCCCCGAGCTGCCAACAATTGTTGACTTTTTAACCTTTCGAGATAAGCCACTCTCATGGGAATTGTTTAATCCCTAAGCTACCAAACTCTCCAGATATTGTGGATCTGGTCTGGGGGAGGCCTTGGACCATTCAAGGACCTATATAACTTATACAAGAGGGTTTGGAAAACCCTAATGCTCAAGCAAGATCAAAGGGAGGCTGCCAAGAGGAAGAGAAGGGATTTGGCACTGTAGACGTGAACAGTGCTCCGAGAGAAGTTCTTCATCCTTCTTCATCAAGTCAAGTGAAGATCAGCCCAAGGATTCAAGCTGCATCCAAAGCATCCAACCATCCATTAAGGGGGAGCAAATCAAGATTCTTCTATTGTGTTCTAAATTCTTTTTGCCTTCTTAAGCTTCATATGTGGATCTTGTAGTTGTTAAAATATTTCGGTGTGTGTGGATCTTCCTAGATCCGTGTGTGTGTGTTTGTGTGTGTCCTCCCGTGTAGCTGTGTGTGTATTAAGGTGTTCTTACATCTTCGCGGGAACTCCTCTTCCCAGTGTGTAAGTGTTGTGTGTGGTTGATCTTGTAACTTTTTACAAGATAGTGTGTGGATCCTCACAGTCCGTGAGGGGTGGACGTAGGTTGCCGTTGTGGCATCCGAACCACCTAAAAATCGTTGTCGCCGTGTGGTTTGTTCCTTTTCTTCTATCCCCATTCTGTGCAAATTGCATGTGTGATTTCCAGTTCAGTTTTATTCTCGTTTATCCTGAATAATCCATTTATCACCTTTTAGATCTTGCCTTGTTTTTTGGTCTCTGTTAACCTTGTCTCTCATATAGCATTCTATCACATATTTTATACAAAAAGAAAAAAATCTTCATTAATTTTTTAACACCCAATTCACCCCCCTCTTGGGTGCCATTTAAACTCGGGACTTCAAGACTGATGTTCATGTCGTGCTTTGTGGCGTCAGAAATGACGTGTCGGTCCCGGTTGTTTTTGTGGATTTCAAGGCAAGATTAGGCTGAGTTGTCCCGGTAAGTCTTGCTCCTACGCTCTTGTGTGCGAATGGATTGTGTTCGCATTGGATTTGGTTGACATGTGAAGGTTCTGCGGTGGTTTCGGGACTCGACGATGAGCGTCGACGGTTGCCATTTTGGCTGTGTTCGTGGATCAGAGTGCGCAGCGGAAGCCTGGTGGGCTCATAACCCACTGGTTCAGGATCGTAGCATTGGTTGCTACGGGTGGATTCCTGAGTTTGCGTTGAGCATTAGAGGATTGGTTCTTCTGTGTGAGACGTGTTGTTGCCGTGCCGTTGCTCGAGATATTATGGTTCTTGGCACTGACAGGATGGAGTGTTGGGGAAAAATGTTGGCAAGTGTGCCGCATGAGTACCCTGTTCCTGTGATGAAAGTCGTGTCAGGCGTCGGCGCTAGACCCGGATGGGGTTGTTGAGGATGCCGACTGATGGAGGTCGAGGACATGTTGGTTAGAGTCGGTGGTTTGGTGCCCGACTTGTGTCACAAGTTGTGTTCTCAAAGGCGATCGTGTTCTAGAGGAAGTGATCTCGGAGAGATTTTGGGTTCCTGTTGGTAGCTGAAAGTGACTGGTAAGGCTAGTCTCGTAGTCGACCACGGTAAGATGTGTATTGTTGGGGACCCGTGTGCATTGGTTGCGGCATTGGCGACAAGGTTGCTGTGATTTGGATGGCACTTTCCTCCCCTAGAGACGTGTGCCATGAGTCGTTCCGGTGGTGTCTCGTGGCTCTGTGGTGAGGGCGGAATCGGGATTGGCAGGTGTCCACTTGGATTAATTGAGATGAAGGATTTGATGAGACAAGACGGAAGAGTGACGCCTGTGGGTGGAGGCCTTTTAGTGAGATCGGCGTCGGAATGGTGGTCCTTGATGGGACGTTAGCATTGGAGTGGTCATCCCTGGTCTGGTGACCATGCATGGGAGGATTTCCCTGTAAGTCTGAGTCGAGTGAGGTGATGACCAAAGACTCCTGAGTCTTGTCATTTGGTTTCGTCGTGCTCCCTGAGAGGGTCGAGTTGGCGCGATGCTCGAGATCGGATGTAATGTCCGAGAGGAGTGCAACTTGAGATGTGGTAATTATTTGTGTGAGTTAGCGGATGGCCTGTCGTGAGTTGGATCGTGCCTGCTGGGCCGGTGGAGGTTTCACGTTGACGAGCAGCTGGTGATCAGCATGTGGTCTTTCACAGACAGAAGATGCTGCTGGTTGCGCATCAAGATTGGTGCTAAGCCGATATTTTTGCTGTGATCTGTTGAGATGACTACATGAGCTGGTGGAGGCTCTGTTTTGGTTTCCCTTAACACTAAGCTGATGCCAGACTATGTCCTTTGGTGTGTGCCTGCTCTGATGGCCGGTGTGCACGACGTGCGGAGCGAGGTGCCGTTCATGATTGTAGTCTGGCTGCGTCCCTCAAGATCGGTGCTTTCGTGAGAATCGATGTTTCCTGTGCTGGGGTTCTGACGGCGTTGTCAGTTGGTTAAGGCTTTCTTCCCCTGTGTGTTGTGCGTCTTAGGCACAAGCTTATGTATTTTGTTTTGATGATAGCAACACAGTGAGAGTATCACAGGTGCATTCATTACAGTGAGTCAGTATAGATGCATTGCATTCTGTCAGTTAGCTTCAGTTCAATATCTGCTTTGTGCATACTTTGTGTCACTTGCTTCATGCTTCAAGTCTAGCTTATGTATTTTGTTTTGATGATAGCAACACAGTGAGAGTATCACAGGTGCATTCATTACAGTGAGTCAGTATAGATGCATTGCATTCTGTCAGTTAGCTTCAGTTCAATATCTGCTTTGTGCATACTTTGTGTCACTTGCTTCATGCTTCAAGTCTGCACATTGCACAACGCATCGTCTGTCAAAGTATAAGCACGCATGCAAAGTCTAGACAGCCATGGGCAAGTCTATACATCGTTCACTCTAGCAAGTCTATATAGCCTGCAAGCTTCATAACGCTAAGTCTATACATCCGCTTGTTGGCTAGTTGCATGAAATCTATACAGTGCTTATCTTTACCTATGTTCAGTCACCAAGTCTGTACATTCAGCAGATTGACTTTCCAAGTCTGTACATCCTTCTGTTGAAATTCCAAGTCTGTACATCGGACTGGTTGAGCAAGTCTGTACAGTGGTTGCATTCATATTGGAAGTCTATACATTGGGGTCTTCACCTACGTTGCATTCATAAGTCTATACATCACAAAGTCTGCACATCACTGTGTTCAAGCTTTTCAAGTCTATACTTTGGTCGGTGGCAAGTCTGTACACTGGTCGAGCTTTCAAGTCTGAACATTTGCAAAGTCTATACATCGGCCCTATAGCTTGTCTAGCCAAAGTCTATACATTGCACTGTTTGCAGACTGTTCATGCTCTCAATTCAGCAAGTCTGTACATTGCTCACCATCTCACTGAGCGTCTCAAGTGGACACCAAGTGTGTACACTGCCATCTTGCAGTACAGCATATGTTCTTCAAAGTCTTCACATTGCATCGTGTGCTTCATCATTCAAGTCTGTACAGGGTTTGCCTAGAATGCATTGTTCATCAAGTCTACACACTCTGTGTGTCTGCATCGCATTCATCAAGTCTATACACTCTTGTGTTTGCATTGCATTCACGCTAAGTCCATACACTGCATTTGGGCATTGTTCTTCACAGCAAGTATGTACATTGTTCAGAACGCCAAGTCCATACAGCCATTGTGCATACTTCATCTTGTGCATCATTGCACACACTGCAAAGTCTATACATTGTCTTCGCATTATCAAGTCCACACATTGCTTGATGCATCGAACGAAGTCTATACAATGTGTCGACATTAAACTGATAATTTTCTATCTGACAGGCTCTGTTCGTGAAGCTTAATGAAGGGGCACGTGATCCGAGGCTGGAAGGGCTGACAGGATGACACATGGCCAAAACACTTGGGCGGTAAATGTGGAAGACACGCGCCCAGTGCTGCTCCTGCAGTGACTGCTTATAAAAGGAAACCTTCGTCCACAGATGAAGACTGATCGAAGCAGAAGGAGAGAAGGAGAAGAGCAGAAGCAGAGAGAAAGAATAGAGAGCTGTTCAATCCAAAGAAAAGAGAAGTAGAAGAAAAGAAAGAGAGAAGAAGCAGAAGAGAAAAAGTGAGAGATAGAGAGCTCGAGCAGAGTGTGAAGAGAAGAAGAAGAGAGAAAGAGAGAAGGAGTTCGTTCCTCAGATCTTTGGTTCAAAACCAGATCTGAGGTTGCTCACTTGTTTGAGCGATATTCCCTACAGGGATACATTTCCTTTTTATTTTGTTTGTCTTTTGTTTTGTCTTCCGAAACTCTTGTGTTCAAGCTGTGTGGCAGCACTTGCAGTGGTGGATTCCACTGGACGGCTAAGCTGTATTGCCCAGCGGGTTTTGTAGAGGAGGATTCCTCTGGACAAGCAAGCTGTGAGGCTCAGCAGGCGAGGTGGATACCTCAGACAGCAAGCTGTGAGGCTCAGCGGATTGTAGGCAAGCTGTGAGGCCCAGCGGTTCAAGCTGTGAGTCAGCAGTAAGCCACACTCGGGTTGAGTGTGGGGTGGATGTAGGTCTGGAGGACCGAACCACCTAAAATCCTTTGTCTACTGTGTGATTGTTTTGTGGTTTGCCTAGCTTCTATATTTCTATCTTCGCGCAGTAGATGTATGCTTAGGACGGTTCTTCATCTGTTCTGGGTGGTATTCGCATTGTGCCCACTATCTGTTCAGTAGAAGTTTTAATTCCGCATTTGATCACTACCAAAAAAAGCGGGATTTCAGACGGAATTTTCAGACGGAAATTTCAGACGAAAATTTCAGACGGAAATTTCCGTCTGAAATTTGTGACGGATTTTTTTCCGTCGGAAATCCCGTCTGAAATTTGCAATTACACACCGAATTTCAGACGGAAATTGTGACGGAAAATATTCCGTCACAAATTTCAGACGGAATTTGGGACGGAAAATTTAATCTGTCAGAAATTTATGACCAAGAATTTGTGACGGCCACATTTGTGACGGATCCGTCTGACAATCCGTCACAAATGTGTCTTCTCACGGATTTTTAGACGGAAATTAATCCGTCACAAAATTTTTGCGCCCCCAATCCGTCGCAAATGTGCCTTTGCGACGGATTGGGGGCACAAACATTTTGTGACGGATTAATTTCCGTCTGAAAATCCGTGAGAAGACACATTTGTGACGGATTGTCAGACGGATCCGTCACAAATGTGGCCGTCACAAATTCTTGGTCATAAATTTCTGATAGATTAAATTTTTCGTCCCAAATTCCGTCTGAAATTTGTGACGGAAAATTTTCGTCTGAAATTCGGTGTGTAATTGCAAATTTCAGACGGGATTTCCGACGGAAAAAAATCCGTCACAAATTTCAGACGGAAATTTCCGTCTGAAATCCCGCTTTTTCTGGTAGTGGATTCTACTGCAGTAAATCGTTAACGGGTGTGTGATCTATTCACCCCCCTCTAGATCACCCTTTAGCGTCCCAACAATTGGTATCAGAGCCTAACTCTTTGTGCAGGACTAACATCCTAAAGAGGGTCGGCCATGGATGCTAGAGGGCTAACAGCAGAGGGTCAGTCCACTACGAAGCCACCATTCTTCGATGGTTCCAACTACCCATATTGGAAGAACCGGATGCAGGTCTTCCTTAGAGCCAAAGATTACAAGATCTGGAAGATTATAAGCAAAGGTCCCTATGAGCTACACGAGAATGAGGAATTGTGGACCAGAGAAGAAGTCAGAAAATCTACTCTGAATTGGAGCGCCATCAACGCCATTCAGTGTGCACTTCATCCCACCGAATTTGACAGAGTGTCATCCTGCAAGACAGCGAAGGAGATGTGGGATACCCTCGAAGTCATCTATGAGGGAACATCTGAAGTGAGAGAGACGAGGGCAAACATGCTAGTGTCAAGGTATGAAGCATTTCGGATGAAGCCTGGTGAGACAGTGACCAAAATGTATGCTCGTCTGACCATCATAACAAATGGTCTAAGAAATCTGGGAAAGACTTATACTGATCATGAAGTTGTGAGGAAGATCCTTCGATCGTTGACTCCTATATGGCATACCAAAGCAACTGTGGTTGAAGAGTCAAACGATCTACAAAGGATGAAACCCAATGAGCTGATAGGCTCCTTGATGGCGTACGAGATGAATTTACTTCAAACTGAAGAGCACGAATACATGAAGCCTATTGCACTGAAGGCCAAGCATAGCTGCTCAAAACAGTCCAGCAGCATTGGATCATCCAGTGATCGGAGTTCATCTGGATCAGATCTTGAAAAGGATGAAATAGCTATGATCACAAAAAGGTTCAGTAGATTTCTTAAAAGAGAAGGGAAGAATCTCTACAGAAAATACCACAGCAGGAAACAAAACAGGTATAAATTTAACCCTGCTGAAAAATCTGATGTTAATGCTTGTTATCATTGCAGGAAAACATGTCATATAAAGGCTTATTGTCCAGAGTTACAGAAAATGAAAGGAAGACCATGGAAGAAAGCGCCAAAGGGGAAGGCCATGGTTAGTACATGGAGTGATGAGGAAGAAGGCACACTGAGCACTTCCTCAGATAGTGGAAAATCAGAAAAGGACATTTGCTTGATGGCCAGGAATGGAGAAGAAGAAGAAGAGTCTGATCAGGTATCATCCCTTTTTGAACATTACACTATTTCTGATTGGGCAGATGCTTATGAAGACCTGTTAGATAAAGCTAATGATATTATGAAGGAAAACAGACTCTTAAAGAAGAAAATGAATTCTCTGGTTAATGATAAAACTCTTTCTGATAAAGTTGCATGCTTACAATCAGAGAATGACAAATTGAAAAATGCATGTTCTGATTTTGATGAATTAAAGCATGTTGTGATTGATTGTAGGAAAGAAAATAATTTGCTGAAAAATGTTGTTGATGAGTTGAAATTGAAAATTCAGAAGTCTGAAAATGAAATAAAGACTTCAAATGAAAAATATGAAGCTGTTTTGTCAGTGAATGCTGAATTAAAGAAAACTATTGAAAATCTGGAAAATGGAAATTCTGACAAAATGAAAATCATTGAAAGCATGACCCAAGGAACTGAAAATCTAAATGCCTTGCTAGGGTCAAAAGTTAATTTCAGAAAGGAGGGTCTTCGTTTTAATCCCTCAGCTAAAAAGAGCTTTGAATTGAAAACCATTTCATGTGTGGGAGAAAAGAATAGAGGACCACTCATAAAAATGGTCAATGAAAAATTTGCCTTCAATAATGCTAAATCAAAAGTGTCCAGTGCTAAGGACAAGGGAAAGCAGAAAGTTGTAGAGCCTAGAGCTGCATGCTCTTCTTCCAAGGATAAGTCCAAGGCTAGGGGTCAGCCAGCTAGCACATCAAAACCCCAGCCCAAGGCTGCTAAGTCTCCATCACCATCAACTGCTCAGAAAAAGACCCAATATAAGTCAGTTCAGAAACCTAGAGGATCAAAGGTGACAGGGAGACCAAGTGCAGCTAGGAACCCATTTGCTCATCCCTATTTCCCTAGAGCCAAAGTCTATCATAACTTTCATCCTCAACCACTTAATAGGTTTGGGTGGAACCCTGTACACATGAGGTTCGGGTATCAGAATTTCCCCACTTGGTATCAGCCATATAGACCTCAGCCAGCTAGGAGATGGGATAGTCAGTTTAGGACATGGAGTCCTAGTCACCAGGGGTTCTATGGTCAGCCTAGGACCAATTTGGAACACAACTTCCAGTACACTCATTGGCCAAGGCACTGGCAGAAAAATAAAAACGTTTTGAATAAAATGAATGCCAGGACTACACAACAACCATCAAAGCACCAGGAAAACAAAACTAAACCTGTTGGTGCTGAGAAAAAGAAAAATAACAAAAAGAACTGTCAAGCTGTAGAATCCACTAAACCTTCCATCTTTACACAAATGTGGATCCCCAAACAGCTATTGTCTTGTTTTCACTCTCAAGTATCTGGTTCTGTCTTGGAGCCCAAAATATCTTGGGTTCCAAAACCTGCTCCCTAAGTGTGTTTACAGGTATGTCTGGTAGCCAGGAACAAACTGATGAAACAGAAAAAGCTACTTCAGGCATATGACAAGAGACATGGCCAAAATCCTAAGAGCTGAAAGAAATTGGAGGCCTTGTCAAAATATCTGGTGCAACACCAAGGGTAAAAATAAATCAATCTGGTAAAGCAGGTAAGTGATTTACCTTCAGAACTGAATTGAGAAAGTCATGTTGATTTGATTGTTTGATGTCTGATATTCTATTCTTGTCTAGCTGATCTGTCTGTATTTCAGACTCAGCTATTGAATTTAATTCTACTCAAATTCAATGCTATTCTCTTGCTAGTTATTGCATGTGTACATAATGTTAGAGTGTGGAGTCAGAACTCTTGAACGTGCGCCTCTGCACGGGATCCACTCTGCCTCAGGAGAGCATTCTCAGCATCAGGGGAGCATCCTTCAGTGTCAGGGGAGCAATCGCTGCTCCAGGGGAGCATATGCTGTCTGGGTTCTAGCAGGGAAGCACATGCTGTCTCTGGAGGGCATTAATTGCCTCAGGAGAGCATCACTGTCATCAGGAGGGCAGGCATTGCGGGCTCAAGGCATTTCGATGTCACTTGAGGTGTCGACCCGAAGTGTCGACACTAAGTGTCGACCTGGTTTTAAGAATGCATGAACCTGACTGATGGTGGGGGAGCATCTGCAGTCGCTGGAGGGCATACTCGGTCTCAGGAGAGCATCCGGGGGGACAGGCGAGCATGCGCGTCTGATGTATCCCGGAAGAGGATTTCTGTTTATCAGGGGTATTATTATCCTTAATGCCCTGACTAATGACGCCCTAATCTCCTAGGCATATCATCATTGTCAGGTTTGGATTTTCTGAACTTTCCTCATACCTGATTTGCATATAAATGATTGTCTGAAATTGCATATGCATACATGTTGATTTGTTGGTGCTAAACTGGAGCTTCTGCAATATGAATTGAACAATCATGCTAATGGTAATTCTCTTCTGTCTAATTTGTATGAATCATATTCGAATGCAAATTTTGATATCATGTGATGTGATTTCAATACATTTCGTGCATATAGACAGGGGGAGCTTGTATGCTGTCGCTTGGTCATCATTATCAGATTTGTTGCATAGTCAGCATGTAGAACAGTGTATTGCATTGCATATATTTTGCATCATGGTGTCAGGGGGTGCTGTGAGTTTAGTTCAATTCTTTGAATCCTTTTCACTCCTCAGAGTCCCCACTCAATTCATTCATATTCTTTGACATCAGATGCTCTTGGATCTTAATGACTATTGCTATCATTTCCCTAACCTTCACTGAACAACAGTATTGCATCTGGTTTAGTGCATTGAGCTGTGGTCATTGCAATTGTTCATTTATAAGAATTACTCTTACAAATTGAAAGGAACTAAAGGTTTAACCTTTATAAATTGAAGAGTTAAGTGTCTGCACTTCAGAACTTGAGATAAAAGAAAACTTTTATAGCTCTTAATCTTTGTCTCATGGTTAAAATAGAAAAAGTCTTTTTGTAATATCTGAAAGTGTTAAACTGGAAATGTCTAGAACAGGTGAATAAGAGTGTGTACTGATTTTTAAACAATCTCTCTAAAAGATATCAGGGCAGCTGTAAATAGGATCATAAATGTAATGAGCTGAACACAGTGACAGAGCAATGGTTGAATTGCATTGAGAAACTGTGATCTCCTCCAAAGAAGCAGGAGAATTCATAGTCATGAAGTGCTTCAGACTACCTCTATTCATAGGGTCAAATATATAGGGGGAGTCCTCACCAAGTAACTGGGGGTACTGGCCTCTGATCAAGGTGTACCCTTAATGTCAAAGGTGAAGATAGTTCCTTGCAGGTCTTGATCTGAAATAGATCCAGTAGTTTATGCCTAGTAATTGGGGGTACCTGCCTCTGATCAAGGTGTACACCTAATGTCAACAGCATAAATGCCACTGGTCTATTCACTTAGCTCAGTTTCTGAAAATGAAAAAGTGAAAAACAAACTGCTGTAACCCATGAAATCAAAAGTCATTGAGTGAAAATTATTTTTCTCAATACACATTCAAGTTGCCTTTCTTAAACTTCCATGCTTAATCACAAAGGGTATTATTTCTGACTTATCTATTAAAATCATGTGCCTTAGATTCATTGCTATAAATGAAGTCTAAAACTCTTTTTCAGTGGTCAGCTGCTTTACTCTATTTTTATCACTGTTAAACCTGAATTTCTGTCAAGATTGTATATTGCTGATTCTTATGCCTTAACAGTTGTTTATAGTCATGCTCATTTTCTGAACCAATGCTTCAGCTGTTGTCCAGTAACCCTCCTACCTTCTATACCTTTTGATTATCTGTCCATATTCTTTTTCATAGGGGGAGAAATATTTCAAGGGGAGTTATTCATTCAGGGGGAGTTTTGAGCTGTTCATCTGCATGTTTGCTGCAATTTGCACTCATGTGTTTCTTTCTTTTTGATCATGTCAAAGGGGGAGAATATTTTTGTTGGTGAGGTGACTCACTATTTTTTGTTGGTGCGGTGACTCACTGTCACTTTGTTGCCATCATCAAAAAGGGGGAGAATTTTGTGCCTCTTAGGCACAAGCTTATGTATTTTGTTTTGATGATAGCAACACAGTGAGAGTATCACAGGTGCATTCATTACAGTGAGTCAGTATAGATGCATTGCATTCTGTCAGTTAGCTTCAGTTCAATATCTACTTTGTGCATACTTTGTGTCACTTGCTTCATGCTTCAAGTCTAGCTTATGTATTTTGTTTTGATGATAGCAACACAGTGAGAGTATCACAGGTGCATTCATTACAGTGAGTCGGTATAGATGCATTGCATTCTGTCAGTTAGCTTCAGTTCAATATCTGCTTTGTGCATACTTTGTGTCACTTGCTTCATGCTTCAAGTCTACACATTGCACAACGCATCCTCTGTCAAAGTATAAGCACGCATGCAAAGTCTAGACAGCCATGGGCAAGTCTATACATCGTTCACACTAGCAAGTCTATACAGCCTGCAAGCTTCATAACGCTAAGTCTATACATCCGCTTGTTGGCTAGCTGCATGAAATCTATACAGTGCTTATCTTTACCTATGTTCAGTCACCAAGTCTGTACATTCAGCAGATTGACTTTCCAAGTCTGTACATCCTTCTGTTGAAATTCCAAGTCTGTACAGCGGTTGCATTCATATTGGAAGTCTATACATTGGGGTCTTCACCTACGTTGCATTCATAAGTCTATACATCACAAAGTCTGCACATCACTGTGTTCAAGCTTTTCAAGTCTATACTTTGGTCGGTGGCAAGTCTGTACACTGGTTGAGCTTTCAAGTCTGAACATTTGCAAAGTCTATACATCGGCCCTGTAGCTTGTCTAGCCAAAGTCTATACATTGCACTGTTTACAGACTGTTCATGCTCTCAATTCAGCAAGTCTGTACATTGCTCACCGTCTCACTGAGCGTCTCAAGTGGACACCAAGTGTGTACACTGCCATCTTGCAGTACAGCATATGTTCTTCAAAGTCTTCACATTGCATCGTGTGCTTCATCATTCAAGTCTGTACAGGGTTTGCCTAGAATGCATTGTTCATCAAGTCTACACACTCTGTGTGTCTGCATCGCATTCATCAAGTCTATACACTCTTGTGTTTGCATTGCATTCACGCTAAGTCCATACACTGCATTTGGGCATTGTTCTTCACAGCAAGTATGTACATTGTTCAGAACGCCAAGTCCATACAGCCATTGTGCATACTTCATCTTGTGCATCATTGCACACACTGCAAAGTCTATACATTATCTTCGCATTATCAAGTCCACACATTGCTTGATGCATCGAACGAAGTCTATACAATGTGTCGATATTAAACTGATAATTCTCTATCTGACAGGCTCTGTTCGTGAAGCTTAATGAAGGGGCACGTGATCCGAGGCTGGAAGGGATGACAGGATGACACATGGCCAAAACACTTGGGCGGTAAATGTGGAAGACACGTGCCCAGTGCTGCTCCTGCAGTGACTGCTTATAAAAGGAAACCTTCGTCAACAGATGAAGACTGATCGAAGCAGATGGAGAGAAGGAGTAGAGCAGAAGCAGAGAGAAAGAATAGAGAGTTGTTCGATCCAGAGAAAAGAGAAGAAGAAGAAAAGAAAGAGAGAAGAAGCATAAGAGAAAAAGTGAGAGATAGAGAGCTCGAGCAGAGTGTGAAGAGAAGAAGAAGAGAGAGAGAGAGAAGGAGTTCGTTCCTCAGATCTTTGGTTCAAAACCAGATCTGAGGTTGCTCACTTGTTTGAGTGATATTCCCTACAGGGATACATTTCCTTTTTATTTTGTTTGTCTTTTGTTTTGTCTTCCGAAACTCTTGTGTTCAAGCTGTGTGGCAGCACTTGCAGTGGTGGATTCCACTGGACGGCTAAGTTGTATTGCCCATCGGGTTTTGCAAAGGAGGATTCCTCTGGACAGCAAGCTGTGAGGCTCAGCAGGCGAGGTGGATACCTCGGACAGCAAGCTGTGAGGCTCAGCGGATTGTAGGCAAGCTGTGAGGCCCAGCGGTTCAAGCTGTGAGTCAGCAGTAAGCCACACTCGGGTTGAGTGTGGGGTGGATGTAGGTCTGGAGGACCGAACCACCTAAAATCCTTTGTCTACTGTGTGATTGTTTTGTGGTTTGCCTAGCTTCTATATTTCTATCTTCGCGCAGTAGATGTATGCTTAGGACGGTTCTTCATCTGTTCTGGGTGGTATTCGCATTGTGCCCACTATCTGTTCAGTAGAAGTTTTAATTCCGCATTTGATTCTACTGTAGTAAATCGTTAACGGGTGTATGATCTATTCAACCCCCTCTAGATCACCCTTTAGCGTCCCAACACCGTGTTCCTGAGTTTGTCCTTAATTTTGAGGATGAAATTTCTTTAAGGGGGGAGGGCTGTAATGCCCCGGGTTTTTCGGATCTAGATCCGCGGGTTTCGGATCACTTTTCGTGGGTTGCGGATTGTGTCTATTTGAGCTTTAGACTATTTTTACCGGATTTTCGGACCCATTGGTGGTGTGCCCGTGAGTTTCTTTGGGTCCATGGTGTTGTGAGGAGCATGCCAGAATTTTTTTGGAATTTTCGGAGCGCCTTTGTGGGTCCCGGGTTGCGCTTTGGGTTTTACGCGTGTTTTCATCTTTCGGACTTTCGGAACCCGGTACAGGGTGAACCGTTGCATTCTCCGACACCGGGACGTTACCACGGCCATCAGTGTGTTCCGAAGATCACGGGGGTATATTATTCTATTTATTGTATTTTTTGGAAAATCCAAATTTTCTATATAACCCCTATTTCTTTTCCTTTTTTCTTTTCCTTTTTCTTTTTCTTCTTCTTCCTCCTTTCTTCCTCCCGAGAGAGACCGGTGCCCCCTCTCCTCCCCCTCTCCCGTGGATGCGGCGGCGGCATGCTCCCCTTCGGCTACAGACGGTAGTGGGCGACAGCGCGGCGACGGCGGTGGCGGCGTGGTGATCGTGGTGGCGTGCGTGGTTCGTGGGAAGCTCGGGAAGAATGAGGGTTTCGTGGAGTTTTCTTCGTGGATCGGCGTCCACGGCGCGTCGAATCTTCGGTGGAGGTAGAGTGATGTGACACGCCCTTGGACTTTAACAAGCAAGCATAATTCATAATAGTAATGGACCGAAATCAGCGGTCACTCACCCGACACTCACCCAAACCCGGGGTAACTCGGCGATGCCAAGTGGAGGATGTGAGGGCTGGGCCTTTGCTGGTAGAGGGCCAGCAAGGCTAAGGTTTGTTCCCAAGGGAATGGAGGACCAATTCAATGGAGCCGACATTGTGCCGAGGGCACGGGTTACACTCTTCCCCACGGTGGTCACTCGAAGCAACGGAGCATGAGGGACCGAGCACTCACTCTCACGGCCAGCGGAGCTATGAACTAATATTGAAAGGACAAGCACTAAGGGAATCAAGGTTAGAACACTTACTCGACCGGTTTGAAGAAACTGGTCCCGCTCGGAGACGTGGGTGAGCGGGGAAGCGTGGTTTCCCCACACGCTGCACTGGAGTAGCTTGAACCTATTTTAAAGATTTACAAGACTACTCCCCATGCAAGGGGGTGGAACAACAGGAGGGGGAGTCACACATACATTCAAACACTACCTCCCGCAGGGAGGGGCTTTAAGCCGGCCAGGCGGGGAGGGGAAACTGTAGTGACCCAGATTCCGGATACCCGGCATACCCGGTAGGACTACCGGATACGCGTGATACCGCATGGAACCCGTGAGGCCTCCCAAGAGCGGGAAAGCTCCGAAGGGAAAAAGGCACATGTAGAGTACATTGAAGCCACAGAGATAGTACAGTAAGTAATTAAATTTCATTAGATAGGTTTGCTAAAGTAGCAGAAATAAAATTACTTTTTAATTAACTGTTCAAATTAACAATTATATCCCAGAGTCAGTCCAAAGCTAAAGACAACAAGTCTAGCATAGTACAGTCGACAGAAATGAAAGATGTACCAAAAGGTCGGGAGAAGCCCGACGCAGGTACCAGCTGGCAGCAACGGCACGCAACGAGCACGCACACTCCAGGAACCACGTGGAAGCAGAAGGCGAAACCCACCTAAAAAGCAGGGGTGAGTCTCTAACCAGAAACTCAGTAGGGGTCATGCGGATCCCCACTGGAAAACACACAGTGCAATGGAAGCAACTGTAAAACAGCAAAGCAGGAAAAGCTACACTACAAAGCTGTAAATAGAACAGGGACAACAGGAGTAGGGAACATGCTAAGAGCAAGGGAAGCTCAACCAAAAGAAAGAGCGAGGCCGCAAAACCCGGAACACGGCCACCGAGGAGAACTCGGCACGCTAAGCTACTCCAAAAGGCAACAGATGGTCAACCCTAAACTCACACGGTAGGGTACACCAGTCCGTCGGCCAAAACTGAGAAGAGGGAAAAAGCCAACTACACAAATGGAAAAGGTCTAGAAAAGACCCAAACGGACGACAACCAGAATGACTAGAACGCCGTGCACGCCGCCCCACGCACAACCAGAACGTCGCGCACGTAACAGGGCACCGACCCCGAGTACAGCCATGAAAGGGCCACTCGCAAAGGTCACAATGCGCAAGAAACGCCGAGAGTCACGTGTCACGTGACGGAAGCACCTCCTCACAGGAACAGCCAGCTGCGTCACTCACGTCTTACGCTGCGCCACAAGTACCTACCTACACATGCCCAGAACGGCGGAGGCCAAGGTACTCAAAACCAAGTCCAAGGAACAACCGCTCCGAGTCCAAGGAGAGGCAGCACCAACATATGCTGAACCAGAAATAGAACAATAACAAGACAAGTAACTAGTCAGGGTCACGTCCGTCGACGTAAGTCCTCAGTCCCTGACAACGTGTGCACACACTGGCTCTAGCCTAAGCCAGGTCCTCTAGCTAGTTTTCTCTTTCGGCAGGACGCTATCGTTGGCTGGGAGCCCACGGAACTAGCTTACAAACCGTGTACGGGAACCCTCCGCTATCCGCAAGCAGGCCGGCACTCAAGAGACCGAAGTGTAACAACAAACGGAGGCTCACGAGGCACAAGACTCGAAAAAACGAGTGCTAAAGTGCAGACATCCCACAAACCCTGTCGCAAGAACAGACAGCACTCCTGGCAGTACAACCACCGCCGAACAGACTCAGGATAAGGCAACTAGACCTACAACGTAACGATCCTTGAGTCGGATGACTCAATGACAAGATCGTCACAAACAGCGGAACAAGCCGCCAATCGGTCTAATCCTAAGCTAGAAGAAACAACGCTCCGCAGAAAATAACACACGGAGACCTGAGGGAACACCAGCAACCCTCAGCACACCTGGATGCGCAAACCGAGGTAAGGCAATACCTCAAGGTATCCAGAACCAGTGTCTCGGGCCGGACAAAACCACCGAGACACACACAGGGCTACTCGTCAACCCCGGGGTCACCCCGGGTTGACCGGAACCCAACCAAAGACACACACAAGAGTAGGATAGAGAATCCTACCACAAGGAAAAAGACCCCTGGCTACCTTACAATGTAGTCCTAGCCCTCGTAGGATGTCAGGAGACATCCACGGGACAACGGGCTAACCACAAGGCCAAGCCAAGACAAGCAGAAACCAGAAGAACGAAATCGGAGCACAAGGCATGTAACGCGCCACCCCTAGACCGCTACAAGCATATGACGGTCTAGACCTGGGCCGTTACACTCCAAGCGACGGTCGGGGGAGCAGCCGTCACTCACACCGCCCTAACCAACTCTAAAACACAGAAAACAGCATGTAACAGCTAGCACGGGGCGCGCTACACACACCTGACGCGCCCGACCAGGGCCGTCAGGGCCAACACGGACCAAAACGCAAACACAACAAATGTAACGTGCCATGGAAGGCGCGTTACAAGCACCTAACACGTAGAACAAGGTGCGTTACAACCACAAACCGAAGACAAAAATCCACGGCAACTCGAGCCATGTAACGCGCTAGGCCAAGCGCGTTACACACGCCTGACGCGCAGGAGCAGGCGTGCTACACACTGGCTTAAGACAAAAATAGAGGCTGAGAGGCATGTAACGGCCAGCACAGGCCGCGTTACAAATGCCTGACGCACAGGGGCCTCACCGTTACATCCAATGGCGCAGCAACCCCACTCAGCCAAAACAACATGTAACGGTCCAGAGAGGACGCGTTACACAGGCCTAATGCACGGGGGAACCACCGTCAGAGGCACCGCCTCTAATGGTCAACGTCGGTCAAACGGAATGTAACGGCCAGCACAGGGCGCGTTACATCCATCTAACGCGCTAGGTCAAGCACGTTAGAGGAACCGACTTAACCCCAAAACTCAAAACGACGAAGCAATGTAACGCGTTAACACAGGCACGTTACATGGGTGTGACGCCCCTCCCCAGAGCCGTCACACACCCAGAAGCCACAAAACTCTAAACGCCAAACGAAGTGGCGGTCTATCGTAGGGCCGTCAGGGCCATGTAACGGTCCATGGAACGACCGCTATATCGGTCACGGCGGGAAAACAAGGGAATGGCCAAACCGGCCCATTCCACTCCCCATTCACGCCGAAACGCTGGGGAACCAAACCCAAATGACAAATAACAACATAAAATGGCTCAAAAGCCCACATGCAACCACAAAAACACAAGATCCGGGCGATTCCAATGAATCAACCCTAAATGGGTCAACGAGGTTCCCGGGCTCCTACCGGCCTCGAATGACCACCGATCAACACAAAATAAGCATGGATGGGATCCTAACATCCCAACGGTCAGTTCAACACTAACCGAGCTACAAATGGTTGCCGTTTTTTGGCGAACCCTAAAAACTCCGAAAATCACGGTTTAGACTAAACAATCCCAAACTCGGCCGTTTCCTTGCCAAACGACGTGCAATGGCAGGGAAAACGGAGAGGAAGAAGTGAGGAACCGTCACCCTACCTCCACCGAAGAAACCGTGCCCCGAAGGGACTAAACCGCGCCACGAATCGAACCGTCGGCTTTGAATCCACCGTTCGGGATCGCGCCAAATCCATCTCGATCCTCGCACTATCGCGCACCTCAGCAGCATCTCGTCATCACCAGCACGCCCTTGCACCCCTCCGTCTGCAGCCGGAGGCGAGAAGGCGGGAGAACGAGAGAGAACGGGAGAGAGAGAGGTGAGCGTGCGAATGAGAAGGAGGAGAGAGGAAAAGGAAAGAAAAAGGAAAAGAAATTAGGAATTTTCCTAATTTTCAAAAAATCTGATTTCTGGCCCTATCTCCGAAAAATACGCAAAAATAGTCGAAATGACCGGCTCGAAGAGTACATCGTCGTTGTAGCATCCGCGAGTCGAGGAACTGAGAAACAAACTCACCGTAAGGTTCTGTAACTAGTACGAGAGAAAAACCCACACGGCTCGTAAAGCTCAACTCGGAAGCCACCAAAGTGAACCGAAACTCACCGAAACCAATCCAAAAGATCCAATGAAGATCCAGCAAGACCTACCAAGGATCCAGGGCATTACATCCTCCCCTCCTTTAAGAAATTTCGCCCTCGAAATTAAGGACTAACAAAGGAGAAGCAGGGAAGAACAACCTAAAAACACAACCTTAAAAACAACACAAATCTCGAGAAACACAATTCAGAGGAACACCGTCAGACCACAATCACGAGCACATGCTCTGGATCGAGCATGACACAAGTGAACACAAGTCTGACACTTCCCAAATAGGGCAACGTCGTTTACGTCTCACAAAAAAGGAGACACGACTGCCACAACAACAAACTACCGATCGAGAAACACAACGATGACACGGCAAGCGGCAGCTTACACAAGGAGACACAGTCCTCACAGCTGACGGCTCGACCACATCATCGGCTCCAGTGCCAAAGGCGACAAGGAACACCTGGCACACAGGACACCAACGACAACACCAGCACCGGACCACAAACACAATCAAGTTAGTCCTCACTCAGATATTACATCTGATCGAGTCGCAAGCTAACTCTAGAGAAAAAGAGTACAGCAAGGCTGACCGACAAGACAATGGTCCAAGACAGAGACACAAAATCATAGAGAAACAGCACTTACAGAAACAACACAACGGCAGCACCTGCAGGATTCCGGCTTCGCACAACACGCAGGGCCACAGAATACCACTGCAAGCAGGGTCACATCAAGGCACAAGAACAGCTGAGCACACGACCACGAGAAACGGGTCACACATCAAACTGTCCACCAAGAAAAAGACCCACAACAACGAGAAACAGCACCAAAACAACCACAACATCGGGGAATGCTACTCAAGGACTACGAACACGGCTCGAGAGCACAACACCCAAGAGAAGAAAATGTAGAGTAGAGGGTACTCAATCAGCAAGAATGCCGACAAATTCTCCAATACTCACAAATGCCAATGCCAACACCAAAAAAACACCAGCACCGGCGCGACAACAAACGAAGTCAAGGCACAAGAAGCCCGGACGAAGTCCCATCGAGAAAGAAACAGACCTCTCGACTAGTGGGTAGCCAACCCACACACTTCTGCTGCGCTCTCAACAACGCGCACAGGCAACATAACAACCTCGGTAGTCGCACCTCAGCACACACCGGGCGCCATCGTAATCAACAAAGTTCGTAAATCACACGCCACAAGTACCGATCTCACGAACAACCGATCACAAGGAGCCTATGTGCAACCAAAGAAGAGCACCAGCTTCAGCACAAAGCACAGGGAAAGCATCGATCTCAGCTTACCTTCACGTCCTGAACACGACAAATGAGCCTTCTCAATACATCGGCCGCTGGACACGGCACGACAACACGGTGCACAACAGCTCTTAACACCATTACGGAGTCTAAAGCCAAGCAACCGTATAGCAAAGAGTAGATCAGGCTCAAAATAAAGTTGTCCACACTTAAGCAGACACAGGACAAAGGCATCACTAAGACAGCAATTCCAAGGCAAACCTCGAAAAGATTCCACCAGAACGGACGAGAAGCAAGAAGCTCAACCACAAAAGCTCACCAGGAAGGGAAATCCTAGCTTGCCCGAGCAACTTCTCAAACACGGAATCTAATCGAGCACTTCGACAGAAGCAAAACACATCAGGAGCTGAACAGACTTAAGCCGGGATGACCAAGACAACGTGAGAACGCGTACGGTCAGCAAACCAAGGCCAAAGGTCAACAGCAACCTGAACAACACACGGAGAAAGACTCGAACAACGTACCGCAGATTCAAGCCTTCCGGCGAACACTGCCAAGTACAACATGATCGGAACAAACGCAACGACGAAAAAGAAACACCTCGTCACTTCTTGACGAGAGCAGAACCATCTCGTACAGTGCTAGAACAGCACGCACAAGACAACATACGAAAAAAACAACGCAACAAAGAATCACAAACCACAGCCAGCTGAAGACTGTACTGGACCTTCACGACTCTGGAAACTGTATATCTCAGATTCCCATGTACTTCACACGATAATGCTCTGATAGCTCAGAAAAGAACTCCGAACATCTCAGAACACTGCTCTGATACCAAGCTGTAGTGACCCAGATTCCGGATACCCGGCATACCCGGTAGGACTACCAGATACGCGTGATACCGCATGGAACCCGCGAGGCCTCCCAAGAGCGGGAAAGCTCCGAAGGGAAAAAGGCACGTGTAGAGTACATTGAAGCCATATAGATAGTACAGTAAGAAATTAAATTTCATTAGATAGGTTTGCTAAAGTAGCAGAAATAAAATTACTTTTTAATTAACTGTTCAAATTAACAATTATATCCCAGAGTCAGTCCAAAGCTAAAGACAACAAGTCTAGCACAGTACAGTCGATAGAAAAGAAAGACGTACCAAAAGGTCGGGAGAAGCCTGACGCAGGTACCAGCTGGCAGCAATGGCACGCAACGAGCACGCACACTCCAGGAACCACGCGGAAGCAGAAGGCGAAACCCACCTGAAAAGCAGGGGTGAGTCTCTAACCAGAAACACAGTAGGGGTCACGCGGATCCCCACTAGAAAACGCACAGTGCAACGGAAGCAACTGTAAAACAGCAAGTGCAGCAAAGCAGGAAAAGCTACACTACAAAGCTGTAAATAGAACATGGACAGCAGGAGTAGGGAACATGCTAAGAGCAAGGGGAGCTCAACCAAAAGAAAGAGCGAGGCCGCAAAACCCGGAACACGGCCATTGAGGAGAACACGGCACTTTAAGCTACTCCAAAAGGCAACAGATGGTCAACCCTAAACTCACACGGTATGGTACACCAGTCCGTCGGCCAAAACCGAGAAGAGGGCAAAAGCCAACTACACAAACAGAAAAGGTCTAGAAAAGACCCAGACGGACGACAACCAGAATGACTAGAACGCCGTGCACGCCGCCCCACGCACGACCAGAACGTCGCGCACGCAACAGGGCACCGACCTCGAGTACAGCCACGAGAGGGCCACTCGCAAAGGTCACAATGCGCAAGAAACGATGAGAGTCACGTGTCACGTGACGGAAGCACCTCCTCACAGGAACAGCCAGCTGCGTCACTAACGTCTTACGCTGCGCCACAAGTACCTACCTACACACGCCCAGAACGGCGGAGGCCAAGGCACTCAAAACCAAGTCCAAGGAACAACCGCTCCGAGTCCAAGGAGAGGCAGCACCAACAGATGCTGAACCAGAAACAGAACAACAACAAGACAAGTAACTAGTCAGGGTCACGTCCGTCGACGTAAGTCCTCAGTCCCTAACAACGTGTGCACACACTGGCTCTAGACAAAACCAGGTCCTCTAGCTAGTTTTCTCCCTCGGCAGGATGCTATCGTTGGCTGGGAGCCCACGGAACTAGCTTACAAACCGTGTACGGGAACCCTCCGCTATCCGCAAGCGGGCCGGCACTCAAGAGACCAAAGGGTAACAACAAACGGAGGCTCATGAGGCACAAGACTCGAAAACACGAGTGCTAAAGTGCAGACAGCACACAAACCCTGTCGCACGAACAGACAGCACTCCTGGCAGTACAACCACCGCTGAACAGACTCAGGATAAGGCAACTAGACCTACAACGTAACGATCCTTGAGTCGGACGACTCAACGAAAAGATCATCACAAACAGCGGAACAAGCCGCCAATCGGTCTAATCCTAAGCTAGAAGAAACAACGCTCCGCAGAAAACAACACACGGAGACCTGAGGGAACACCAGCAACCCTCAGCACACCTGGATGCGCAAACCGAGGTAAGGCAATTCATCGAGGTATCTAGAACCAGTGTCTCGGGCCGGACAAAACCACTGAGACACACACAGGGCTACTCATCAACCCCGGGGTCACCCCAGGTTGACCGGAACCCAACCAAAGACACACACAAGAGTAGGATAGAGAATCCTACCACAAGCAAAAAGACTCCTGGCTACCTTACAACGTAGTCCTAGCCCTCATAGGACGTCAGGAGACATCCACGGGACAACGGGCAGACCACAAGGCCAAGCCAAGACAAGCAGAAACCGGAAGAACGGAAATCGGAGCACAAGGCATGTAACGCGCCACCCCTAGACCGCTACAAGCATATGACGGTCTAGACCTGGGCCGTTACACTCCAAGCGACGGTCGGGGGAGCAGCCGTCACTCACTCCGCCCTAACCAACTCTAAAACATAGAAAATAGCATGTAACGGCCAGCACAGGGTGCACTACACACACCTGACGCGCCCGACCGGGGCCGTCAAGGCCAACACGGACCAAAATGCAAACACAACAAATGTAACGCGCCATGGCAGGCGCGTTACAAGCACCTAACACGTAGAATAAGGCGCGTTACAGCCACAAACCAAAGACAAAAACGCACGGCAACTCGAGCCATGTAACGCGCTAGGCCAAGCGCGTTACACACGCCTGACGTGCAGGGGCAGGCGCGCTACACACTGGCTTAAGACAAAAACAAAGGCTGAGAGGCATGTAACGGCCAGCACAGGGCGCGTTACAAACGCCTGACGCACAGGGGCCCCACCGTTACATCCAACGGCACAGCAACCCCACTCAGTAAAAATAGCATGTAACGGTCCAGAGAGGACGCGTTACACAGGCCTAACGCACGGGGGAACCACCTCTAATGGTCAACGTCGGTCAAACGGAATGTAACGGCCAGCACAGGGCGTGTTACATCCATCTAACGCGCTGGGTCAAGCGCGTTAGAGGAACCAACTTAACCCCAAAACTCAAAACGACGAAGCAATGTAACGCGTTAACACAGGCGCCTTACATGGGTGTGACGCGCCTCCCCATAGCCGTCACACACCCAGAAGCCACAAAACTCTAAACGCCAAACGAAGTGGCGGTCTATCGTAGGGCCGTCAGGGCCATGTAACGGTCCCTGGAACGACCGCTATATCGGTCACGGCGGAAAAACAAGGGAATGGCCAAACTGGCCCATTCCACGCCCCATTCACGCCGAAACGCAGGGGAACCAAACCCAAACGACAAATAACAACATAAAACGGCTCAAAAGCCCACATGCAACCACAAAAACACAAGATCCGGGCGATTCCAATGAATCAACCCTAAATGGGTCAACGAGGTTCCCGGGCTCCTACCGGCCTCGAATGACCACCGATCAACACAAAACAAGCATGGATGGGATCCTAACATCCAAACGGTCAGTTCAACACTAACCGAGCTACAAATGGTTGCCGTTTTCCGGCGAACCCTAAAAACTCCGAAAATCATGATTTAGACTAAACAAGCCCAAACTAGGCCGTTTCCTTGCCGAATGACGTGCAATGGCAGGGAAAACGGAGAGGAAGAAGTGAGGAACCATCACCCTACCTCCACCGAAGAAACCGTACCCCGAAGGGACTAAACCGCACTGAAAATCGCACCACGAACCGAACCGTCGGCTTTGAATCTACCGTTCGGGATCGCGTCAAATCAATCTCGATCCTCGCACTATCGCGCACCTCAGCAGCATCTCGACGTCACCAGCACGCCCCTGCACCCCTCCGTCTACAGTCGGAGGCGAGAAGGTGGGAGAACGAGAGAGAACGGGAGAGAGAGAGGTGAGCGTGCGAATGAGAAGGAGGAGAGAGGAAAAGGAAAGAAAAAGGAAAAGAAATTAGGAATTTTCCTAATTTCCGAAAAATCCGATTTCTGGCCCTATCTCTGAAAAATACGAAAAAATAGTCGAAACGATCGGCTCGAAGAGTACATCGTCGCTGTAGCATTCGCGAGTCGAGGAACTGAGAAACAAACTCACTGTAGGGTTCCGTAACTAGTACGAGAGAAAAACCCACACGGCTCGTAAAGCTCAACTCGGAAGCCACCAAAGCGAACCGAAACTCACTGAAACCAATCCAAAAGATCCAATGAAGATCCAGCAAGACCTACCAAGGATCTAGGGCATTACATCCTCCCCTCCTTTAAGAAATTTCGCCCTCGAAATTAAGGACTAACAAAGGACAAGCAGGGAAGAACAACCCAACAACACAACCTCAAAAACAACACAAATCTCAAGAAACACAATTCAGAGGAACACCGTCAGACCAGAATCATGAGCACATGCTCTGGATCAAGCATGACACAAGTGAACACAAGTCCGACACCTCCGAAACAGGGCAACGTCATTTACGTCTCACAAAAAAGGAGACACGACTGCCACAACAACAAACTACCGATCGAGAAACACAACGATGACACGGCAAGCGGCAACTTACACAAGGAGACACAGTCCTCACAGCTGACGGCTCGACCACATCATCGGCTCCAGTGCCAAAGGCGACAGGGAACACCTGGCACACAGGATAGAGAATCCTACCACAAGCAAAAAGACTCCTGGCTACCTTACAATGTAGTCCTAGCCCTCATAGGACGTCAGGAGACATCCACGGGACAACGGGCAGACCACAAGGCCAAGCCGAGACAAGCAGAAATCGGAAGAACGGAAATCGGAGCACAAGGCATGTAACGCGCCACCCCTAGACCGCTACAAGCATATGACGGTCTAGACATGGGCCGTTACACTCCAAGCGACGGTCGGGGGAGCAGCCGTCACTCACTCCGCCCTAACCAACTCTAAAAAATAGAAAATAGCATGTAACGGCCAGCACAGGGCGCACTACACACACCTGACGCGCCCGACCGGGGCCGTCAAGGCCAACACGGACCAAAATGCAAACACAACAAATGTAACGCGCCATGGCAGGCGCGTTACAAGCACCTAACACGTAGAATAAGGCGCGTTACAGCCACAAACCGAAGACAAAAACCCACGGCAACTCGAGCCATGTAACGCGCTAGGCCAAGCGCGTTACACACGCCTGACGTGCAGGAGCAGGCACGCTACACACTGGCTTAAGATAAAAATAAGGCTGAGAGGCATGTAACGGCCAGCACAGGGCGCGTTACAAACGCCTGACGCACAGGGGCCCCACCGTTACATCCAACGGCACAGCAACCCCACTCAGCCAAAATAGCATGTAACGGTCCAGAGAGGACGCGTTACACAGGCCTAACGCACGCGGGAACCACCGTCAGAGGCACCGCCTCTAATGGTCAACGTCGGTCAAACGGAATGTAACGGCCAGCACAGGGCGCGTTACATCCATCTAACGCGCTGGGTCAAGCGTGTTAGAGGAATCGACTTAACCCCAAAACTCAAAACGACGAAGCAATGTAACGCGTTAACACAGGCGCGTTACATGGGTGTGACGCGCCTCTCCAGAGCCGTCACACACCCAGAAGCCACAAAACTCTAAACGCCAAACGAAGTGGCGGTCTATCGTAGGGCCGTCAGGGCCATGTAACGGTCCCTGGAACGACCGCTATATCGGTCACGGCGGGAAAACAAGGGAATGGCCAAACCGGACCATTCCACGCCCCATTCACGCCGAAACGCAGGGGAACCAAACCCAAACGATAAAGAACAACATAAAACGGCTCAAAAGCCCACATGCAACCACAAAAACACAAGATCCGGGCGATTCCAATGAATCAACCCTAAATGGGTCAACGAGGTTCCCGGGCTCCTACCGGCCTCGAATGACCACCGATCAACACAAAACAAGCATGGATGGGATCCTAACATCCTAACGGTCAGTTCAACACTAACCGAGCTACAAATGCTTGCCGTTTTTGGCGAACCCTAAAAACTCCGAAAATCACGGTTTAGACTAAACAAGCCCAAACTCGGCCGTTTCCTTGCCGAACGACGTGCAATGGCAGGGAAAACAGAGAGGAATAAGTGAGGAACCATCACCCTATCCCCACCGAAGAAACCGTGCCCCGAAGGGACTAAACCGCGCTGAAAATTGCACCGTGAACCGAACCGTCGACTTTGAATCTACCGTTCAGGATCGCGCCAAATCCATCTCGATCCTCGCACTATCACGCACCTCAGCAGCATGTCGTCATCACCAGCACGCCCCTGCACCCCTCCGTCTGCAGCCAGAGGCGAGAAGGCGGGAGAACGAGAGAGAACGGGAGAGAGAGAGGCGAGCGTGCGAATGAGAAGGAGGAGAGAGGAAAAGGAAAGAAAAAGGAAAAGAAATTAGGAATTTTCCTAATTTCTGAAAAATCCGATTTCTGGCCCTATCTTCGAAAAATATGCAAAAATAGTCGAAACGACCGGCTCGAAGAGTACATCGTCGCTGTAGCATCCGCGAGTCGAGGAACTGAGAAACAAACTCACCGTAGGGTTCCGTAACTAGTACGAGAGAAAAACCCACACGGCTCATAAAGCTCAACTCGGAAGCCACCAAAGCGAACCGAAACTCACCGAAATCAATCCAAAAGATCCAATGAAGATCCAGCAAGACCTACCAAGGATCCAGGGTATTACAGAAACGCTGAAATAGAAGCCGAACGGATGGAAGACGCTGGTTCTTCCCGTTCTCTGGAACAGGGGACAGACAGTTGAAGTTGACGCTGCTGTGGCCACTCTCGAATTTTGTTATCGATGAGACCAGTGGGAAAATCTTCGGGGTTGGATCAGGTTGACGTCCAATTTTTATGGAATTTTCTGGTTGACGGTGGTGGTTGGGGAAGAGCCGCGAACAGGACCCCTGAGTTCCGGATTTGAGTGCTATGGTACCACAACAACAGAAAGACGAGGCCGTCATGAGCGTTCCCGATCTCTGAATCAAGCGTGGCTGGAGTCGTTGGAATCACTGTCGAGTTCTCTTAGAAACGAGACCCACGGGGATGCCATAGGATGCCGGAGTAGACAGATAGATCCCATACAGTAAATGGGTGTCTGTTCAGTCCCAGAGGGAACAGAACGGCGCACCCGGGGAAGAAAATTGATAATTCTTAGCTCCGGATGCCGAACGGGGTTCCGCTTCTTGTTCCTGAAAGTAGACATGTCGTAGAAGATTCCAGCCAAGTCCTGCCTCAAGGTTCTCAAGAGGGTGGCCGTGGTAGTCTCTGCAAGTTGCTTCAGGTTGACAGTCTGGGGAGATCGGCTCCTCCGGGCAGCCACAAGCTCAGAATGGGACGAGACAATCGCCGTTCCCAAGAGGATAGGAAGACGCTTCCGCTGATACCACTTGTGCTTCCGGGGACGCCGACATGAAGTCATGGCCAGATTTGCAAGACGTTGGTTCTCTGCAGATCCTCAGCTGCGAACAGAACCTTCGGTGTAGCTCCAGGTGTTCATGAAATGGGGATGAGGGGTTGTTGAATGGTGAAGGGGAATGGATGAGTAGTAGGAGGGAGATGTGGGGGGAGGTGTGGAAGGCTGCTAGGGCAGAGATGGAGGGGTAGGAAGAGGGGGGGGGGAATGCATAAGAGTGGTTGCTGGCCTCTGCTCAAGGTGGAGAAGGAGGGGAGGTGGGGGATGATCTAGGTTGATGGAGGGGGAGAGTGGGGGTGACCAAATCAAGTGGGGGCTCTCCTTGGGTCGACCTAGGGGATGGGGTGTAATGCCCCGAGTTTTTTGGATCCTCGTTCGTGGGTCTCGGATCTGGTTTCTCGGAGCGTCCGACTCCGTTGTGTCTGAAATTTTGTTTCGGACATCTTTCGTGTTCAGATCGGCGCGATCCGGAGTCGTTTCGGAGGCCCGGAGGCGTTCCGTGACTTTTTCCGCGTGTGTTTTCCGAATCCCGGCGTGGGTTTCGGCTTTTTCTTCGGAACCTCGTTGCGGGTGAACCGGGCCGTTCACCTAGGCGAGTGTGGTACCGTTGCGGTCGGTGCGTTCCGAGGATCGCGAGGGTGTGATTTTCTATTTTTCAGGATTTTTTTGATTTTCCGGATTTTCCTATATATACCCCCCACCCTCTCTCTTCCTCTCATTTCTCACTCTCACCCTCTCTCTCTTCTCCCACTCTCTCCTTTCACTCTCTCCTCTCCGGCGACCGACGGACCGAGGCGGGGGCGAGGCGGGGCGATGCGGGCGAGGAGGACGGCGAGGATGGGTCGAGGATCGAGGCTCGAGGGCGCGTTGAAGCTCGGCCGTGAGTTCGTGGAGCGGCGAGGCTTCAACGGCGTTTTCTTCGTGGATCGGCATCCACGGTGCGCGAAATCTTGGGTGGAGGTAGGGTGATGGACCCCCAGCTCGTGCTCTTTCTTTTCCCGCAAGTTTCGTAGGCTACGGTGAGCCGAGCGGGCCAAACGGGGTGATTTGGGCAAAATCCATGTTTTAGGGCTTGTGGGCCGATCTCCCGTTTCATTGCGTTTTAGGCCGATCCGAGGCCATAGATGCATGCTAGGGGCTACTGGGGAGCTTCCCCTATGTTTTCCCCTTCATCCGTGGATGATTGGGGCGTGGCGTGGATTTTTGGGTGTTTTCCCGCCGTTCACGGTTTTCCGAAATGATCGCGGTCCACCAGTAACCGCGTTCACTAGTCGCGGTCGTGGGAGAACCGCCTTCATCCTTTGTGCTTTGGTTGAGAAGGCTTTCAGGCGTCGCGATCGTGCGATAGACCACTTTGGTCTAGTCGCGGTCATGGGATGACCGCTACTATCTGGTCGCGGTCCTCGGGCGACCGCTACCAGCGGGGTTGCGCGTGGCTTGTTGCGGTCGTGAGATGACCGTGACAGCATGGTCATGGTCGCCGGTCGACCGCTACCATCTAGTCGCGGTCACCAGGTGACCACTACCACGTTCTGGTTCCTGTTTGCACTGTTTTGACCTTCGGTCAACCCGGTTGTGACACAGTGGTTGACTTTAGGTCTCGTGAGTGTCTCGGACACCCCGTGGAGTTCCGTGACCGTGTCTTTGGGTGTCCAGAGGAGGTCCCACTTACCTCATTTTGCGTGTCATGAGCTTAAGAGTCCGGGTAACCTTTTAGCGTCCCGATTGTGTTATGTTGGTCTCCGGTCGACTCGGTTGTGACCCAGTGGTCGACCTCCGGCCTTGTGAGTATCCCGGACACCCCATGGGTTCTGTGTCTGTGTTTTTGGGGTGTCAGGAGGGACCGTGTTGCCTCGATTAGTGTGCCCGTAGGTGTGGTGGGTCCGGGTGACCTCACGTGTTCCGGGTTGTCGTGTTTACGCTTGATCGAGTCACCGTGTATCGGTGGGTGTGCGGTGGGGTCTCCCCCGCATATCGTGGGTTTCTTTGGTTGGTGATTCCCATGTGGGCCACGTGTTTGGACTTGGACTGCGAGTCCAGTTATCCGGCCTGGGACTGGAGGTTTCGCACTTGCTTCAAGATGGGAAATAGACATGGTGACTTGTGTGCTACCTTGGGAATCATGCTTCTGTGGTTTCCGCGTGGGCCGTGCCTATGGCCTGTGAACCGCGAGTCCATGTCCTAACTTGGGACTTGAGGTCTCCTGAGTTCCCAGGTGGGGGAATGGTCTTGGCGATTGCGATTCGCCTCGTGAGTCATCGCATTGTGGTTTTGGACCTAGGGATTAGGCCATATTGACGGCTCAGTGCTGTCGTGTGCAACGGTCTTGACCCCGAGTCTTGTGACTCAAAGGCCGTTAGGTTTGTAGGTTTAGTGGGCTGTCCAGAGTCTAGTGGCGTCGTGCCACCTGTTACTCCGTGTTACTCGTAATGGGTGCGTGTGTGGTTTTCTGTGTCCACGTTCTGTGACACGTCCACTAGTCGTAGCTTTCCCATGGCACGCGTGTGCTGGCTCGCCTGGGAGTGGCTGAGCGGCGTACCCGAGAGAGGCGGTGAGTTGGCTGGTTACCGCAGGGCCCCCGCGTACTTCCGAGTCCGGGTTTAAGGGGAAATACCAGCTAGAGGACAGGCCTAGGGCGTACGGTCTGAGTGTGCACACGAGGTTGGGGGCGTCGGACGGCGCCGACAGGCGCGACCCCAACTAGTCCTTGTTCTGTGGTACTGGTTATTGTGTGTGTCTGAGTCTCACGCCCGGGGTGTCGTAGCTAGACACTTGTGACGCGGTGTAAGACGTCAGGGGACGCAGCCGGTCGTTCTTCTAGTGGGTGGTGCTCCTGTCATGTGACTTGGGTTGTCGTGCACCGGGTTTTGTTTCTGTCCGCGGGACGGGACTTCGTGAGTGGTTTCGGGAGTGTTCCCGGAGTCGAGGTCTGGGGTTTTCGGTGAGCGTCACCGAGGGCCTTTCTCCAGACAGTGTTGTGTTCACGACGGTGAGGTCATGACCGTGTTTCCTGGCCGTGTGGTTTTGGCTCAGGCCCTTTTTCGGAGGGCAGGCCTCCGCTACAGAGGTAGCGTGGCATTTTCCTAGTAGCATGGCTAGGGCGGTTCGTGTCTGGTGGTCCCCGATCGTGGGATCGGGTGGTCGGGCGCGTGGCTTGGTTGTCCCCCGACGGGAGACTAGGTCGTGTTTTCTGGTACAGTAGGAGTAGCTGTAGTGCCGAGTTTTTGACCAGCCACCGGTTTGCTGTTCCTGCTGTAGTTGTAGCTCTCCTTTCCGCTACCGCCGTTGTTTCCGGTTGGGGTTCCGCGGGATCCCTGCTGAGTCTCTGTTTGGAGACTCATTCCCTGCTTTTCAGGTGTAGCGGTTCTTCCTCGTGATTCGAGAGTGCGGAGCGGAGGTTCTCAGTTGCCAGCTTGCCGGGCTGAGTGTTCACTTGGCATGTGGTACATTTTACTGCTTTAGACTGTACTTTCTGTTGGACTGGACTCTGTTGTAGTTGTTTATTTATTTCTGTTAATTATTGAATTGTCCTGCTTTTATTTCCTATTTCTTTGTGCCTCCACACTCCTTTTTAGCCCTTCCGAGCCCTCCCGGCTCGTGGGCGACGGTGCGAGTCTCGGGTTATCGGGCCTTCCCGGTAATTGGATTCTCGGGCCGTCACAGCTGGTATCAGAGCGGTGGTTGTGGACGTACATAGGAATTCGAAATGTTGCAGTGATCAGAGTCCATAAGGTCCAGTATAGTCGGCAGTTGGCTTAGGGTTTTGTGTTCGCTTTCCGCCTTGTTTCTCGCTTGAGAGCTTGAGTGCGCTGTGCGGCGCTGTGAAGGTGGTTGCTATCCGCGGCTTTCGTGCCAGCGTGGGGTCTAAGGATCGAGGACGAGAGCCTTCTCCCTCATCGGTGGTGGCCCTGGTTGTGCTACGTTGGGTAGAGGTTGAAAGCAGGCATGAGTTCACGGTGCAACGTTCGAGGAATCTACGGCGTGGTTAGGTGGCTGGAGAGGATTTTTTGTGGTTAAGAGGCCGTGAGCGTGCTCTGAGGGAGCTGTTGTCGATTTTGGCCACTCCAGCTTGAGGTTTGTCCAGCCCCTGAGGTGTTCAGGTTGTGGTTTAAGGTGGCAGAGCGGGTGTTCTGATCGAGAAGTGTGCTCGGGTGAGCGGAGGATATTCTCGGTGAGCTACTGTTTCGTCGGGCCTGATGATCTTGTCGTGCTCTGTGGAGTCAGAAATGACGTGTCGGCCAGGTTGTTTTGCGGATTTCGAGGCAGGATTGGGCTATGGTGTCCCAGTAAGTCTTGCTCATGCGCTCTCGTATGCGTAGGGGTGTGTTCGCCTTGGATTTGGTCTGAGGTGTGAAGGTTCCGCGGTGAGTTTTAGGACTCGAGGATGAGCATCGGCGGTTGTTGTTATGGCTCGTGTTGCAGCTCTTGGCATGCCGTGTTGCAGTTCGAGGAATTGCAGCGGTGGTGCATCGAGAGATGCTGTGATCATGGTCCGACGTGACACTCGCCGAGTGTGTCGGAGGCGCTGACCTGATGGAAGCGATGGTTTTCCTTGGTGCTGGATGGTGCTGTCTCCAGCGTGTGCGAGGTTCGAGGTCAGGTCGAGCGTAGAGTTCTTCCGTTGGCCGAAAGTGCACTGGGTTCTCCTTTGGTTTGTGAGATTACATTTGGTTAAGGTTCGTCGTCTTGCACTGTGCGTCCGGATTGATTGGCCTTCGTGTGCCATGAAGTCCGTGTGAGACGCGTCCCGCGTTTTGGCAAGGTGGTTGCCTGTGAGAAGTGTTGCCCGTTCCCTGATGTGTAAGGGTGTTGGCGCTGTTCCGGAAGGATGAGTGTCAGCTGGGCGGTGTTTTTGAGATTTGCGGTTGGTGTCGCGGTTCCCGATGTGTGGAGGATCGGAGTCTGCGGGGTTGCAGATGGTTGTCGGGATGGTGGATCCCGAGTTGGCGTTGTGGTGGCTATGTATGTGGATCAGAGTGCGCGGATCGTAGCATTGGTTGCTGCGGGTGGATTTCTGAGGAAGTGTAGAGCAACGGAGGATTGGTTCATCGGTGTGTGTTGTCTCCGGCGGCGTGAGACGTGTTGTTGCCGTGCCTTTGCTTGGGATATTGTGGTTTATGGCATTGGCAGGTGTCCATTTGGATTGATCGAAGGATTTGATGAGACCAGATGGATGAGTGACGCCTGTGGGCGGAGGCCTTTTGTGAGATGGGCGTCGGAGGATGGTCCTTGATAGGACGTTGGTGTCGCAATGGTTATCCCTGGTTTGGTGACCAGAATGGGATGGTTCCTCTGTGAGTCTGAGTCTAGTGAGGTGATGATTGAAGACACCAGGATCCGTCATTTGGTTTCGTCGTGCTCCCCGAGAGGGTCGAGTTGGCGTTCGGATGCGGAGTCCGAGAGGAGTGCTGCTCGAGATGCGGCTTCAGTCTGTGTGTGAGTCGACGGATGGCTTGCCGAGGTTTGGAATGTTTCCTTTGGACCCGGTCGAGGACCAGGAAAGAAGGAAGAAGCTGAGCAAGCGGAGGTTTCCCGTTGACGAGCAGTTGGTGACCAGTGGATGGTCTTTTCAGAGACAGAAGATGCTGGTTGTTGGGGCTCGAGCGTGGCGAGAGCCGTGTGCCAGCGAGACCTTTGGTGGTCGTTTCTGTGATGTGCCTTTCCGGATGGGATCTGGACTTTGTCGAAGTTTGTCTTCTGACAAGGGTTGGCACAGTGTTATGCCCGGCTTTCGGCTTGCCATGTGTGAGGTGTTTCTTGGTGCTGAGCCGATGTTCTAGTTGCGGTCTGTTGAGATGGCTGCGTGAGCCGATGGAGGCTCTGTGTTCGCTGTTCTCTTGAGAGGGCCTGCGACCTGTCTGCTGGCTGCGAAGCTGATGTGCGATTTGTCTACTGACCATAGGATGGATCGGTAGCTGTTGCTCGTGTCGAGGGTTGTGTTTCCGCGGTGAGCGAGATTGTGGCTGCGGTGCCATGTTGGTTCTCGCGTTGTCTGAGGTGATGCCGGACTGTGCCCTTTGGTATATGCCTGCTCTATTGGCCAGTGTGCTCGGCGCGAGGAGCGAGGTGTTGTTTGTGATTGTAAGTCTGGTTGTGTCCCTCAGGACTGGTGTTTTCATGAGAATCGAGATTTTCTGTGCTGGGGCTCTAACAGCGTTGTCAGTTCGTTCAGTGTTCTTCCCCTGTGACTTCGTGCTTGGTCCTGAATTTCGAGGACGAAATTTCTTTAAGGGGGGAGGGCTGTAATGCCCCGGGTTTTTCGGATCCTCGTTCGTGGGTCTCGGATCTGGTTTCTTGGAGCGTCTGACTCCGTTGTGTCCGAAATTTCGTTTCGGACATCTTTCGTGTTCGGATCGGCGCGATCCGGAGTCGTTTCGGAGGCCCGGAGGCGTTCCGCGGCTTTTTCCGCGTGTGTTTTTCGATTCCTGGCGTCGGTTTCGACTTTTTCTTCGGAACCTCATTGCGGGTGAACCGGGCCGTTCACCTAGGCGAGTGTGGTACCGTTGCGATCGGTACGTTCCGAGATCGCGAGGGTGTGATTTTCTATTTTTCAGGATTTTTTTGATTTTCTGGATTTTCCTATATATACCCCCCACCCTCTCTCTTCCTCTCATTTCTCACTCTCACCCTCTCTCTCTTCTCCCACTCTCTCCTCTCACTCTCTCCTCTCCGGTGGCCGACGGACCGAGGCGGGGGCGAGGCGGGGTGATGCGGGCGAGGAGGACGGCGAGGATGGGTCGAGGATCGAGGCTCGAGGGCGCGGTGAAGCTCGGACGTGAGTTCGTGGAGCGACGAGGCTTCAACGGCGTTTTCTTCGTGGATCGGCGTCCACGGTGCGCGAAATCTTGGGTGGAGGTAGGGTGATGGACCCCCAGCTCGTGCTCTTTCTTTTCCCGCAAGTTTCGTAGGCTACGGTGAGCCGAGCGGGCCAAACGGGGTGATTTGGGCAAAATCCATGTTTTAGGGCTTGTGGGCCGATCTCCCGTTTCATTGCGTTTTAGGCCGATCCGAGGCCATAGATGCATGCTAGGGGCTACTAGGGAGCTTCCCCTATGTTTTCCCCTTCATCCGTGGATGATTGGGGCATGGCGTGGATTTTTGGGTGTTTCTCCGCCGTTCACGGTTTTCTGAAATGATCGCAGTCCACCAGTAACCGCATTCACTAGTCGCGGTCGTGGGAGAACCGCCTTCATCCTTTGTGCTTTGGTCGAGAAGGCTTTCAGGCGTCGCGGTCGTGCGATAGACCGCTTTGGTCTAGTCGCGGTCATGGGATGACCGCTACTATCTGGTCGCGGTCCTCGGGCGACCGCTACCAGCGGGGTTGCACGTGGCTTGTTGCGGTCGTGAGATGACCGTGATAGCATGGTCGCGGTCGCCGGTCGACCGCTACCATCTGGTCGCGGTCACCAGGTGACCACTACCATGTTCTGGTTCCTGTTTGCGCTGTTTTGACCTCCGGTCAACCCGGTTGTGACCCAATGGTTGACTTTAGGTCTCGTGAGTGTCTCGGACACCCCGTGGAGTTCCGTGACCGTGTCTTTGGGTGTCCAGAGGAGGTCCCACTTACCTCGTTTTGCGTGTCATGAGCTTAAGGGTCCGGGTGACCTTTTAGCGTCCCGATTGTGTTGTGTTGGTCTCCGGTCGACTCGGTTGTGACCCAGTGGTCTTCCTCCGGCCTTGTGAGTATCCCGGACACCCCATGGGTTCTGTGTCTGTATTTTTGGGGTGTCGGGAGGGACCGTGTTGCCTCGATTAGCGTGCCCATAGGTGTGGTGGGTCTGGGTGACCTCACGTGTTCCGGGTTGTCGTGTTTACGCTTGATCCAGTCACCATGTATCAGTGGGTGTGCGGTGGGGTCTCCCCCGCATATCGTGGGTTTCTTTGGTTGGCGATTCCCATGTGGGCCACGTGTTTGGCCTTGGACTACGAGTCCAGTTATCCGGCCTGGGGCTGGAGGTTTCCCGCTTGGTTCAAGATGGGAAATCGACATGGTGACTTGTGTGCTACCTTGGGAATCGTGCTTCTGTGGTTTCCGCGTAGGCCGTGCCTATGGCCTGTGAACCGCGAGTCCATGTCCTAACTTGGGACTGGAGGTCTCCTGAGTTCCCAGGTGGGGGAATGGTCTCGGCGATTGCGATTCGCCTCGTGAGTCATCGCATTGTGGTTTTGGACCTAGGGATTAGGCCAGATTGACGGCTCAGTGCTGTCGTGTGCAACAGTCTTGACCCCGAGTCTTGTGACTCAAAGGCCGTTGGGTTTGTAGGTTTAGTGGGCTGTCCAGAGTCTGGTGGCGTCGTGCCACCTGTTACTCCGTGTTACTCGCAATGGGTGCGTGCGTGGTTTTCTGTGTCCACGTTCTGTGACACGTCCACTAGTCGTAGCTTTCCCACGGCACGCGTGTGCTGGCTCGCCTGGGAGTGGCTGAGCGGCGTACCCGAGAGAGGCGGTGAGTAGGCTGGTTACCGCAGGGCCCCCGCGTACTTCTGAGTCTGGGTTTAGGGGGAAATACCAGCTAGAGGACAGGCCTAGGGCGTACGGTCTGAGTGTGCACACGAGGTTGGGGGCATCGGACGGCGCCTGCAGGTGCGACCCCAACTAGTCCTTGTTCTGTGGTACTGGTTACTGTGTGTGTCTGAGTCTCACGCACGGGGCGTCATAGCTAGACACTTGTGACGCGGTGTAAGACGTCAGGGGACGCAGCTGGTCGTTCTTCTAGTGGGTGGTGCTCCTGTCACGTGACGTGGGTTGTCGTGCACCGGGTTTTGTTTCTGTCCTCGGGACGGGACTTCGTGTGTGGTTTCGGGAGTGTTCCCGGAGTCGAGGTCTGGGGTTTCCGGTGAGCGTCATCGAGGGCCTTTCTCCAGACAGTGTTGTGTTCACGACGGTGAGGTCGTGACCGTGTTTCCTGTCCGTGTGGTTTTGGCTCAGGCCCTTTTTCGGAGGGCAGGCCTCCGCTACAGAGGTAGCGTGGCATTTTCCTAGTAGCATGGCTAGGGCGGTTCGTGTCTGGTGGTCCCCGATCGTGGGATCGGGTGGTCGGGCGCGTGGCTTGGTTGTCCCCCGACGGGAGACTGGGTCGTGTTTTCTGGTACAGTAGGAGTAGATGTAGTGCCAAGTTTTTGACCGGCCACCGGTTTGCTGTTCCTGCTGTAGTTGTAGCTCTCCTTTCCGCTACCGCCGTTGTTTCCGGTTGGGGTTCCGCGGGATCCCTGCTGAGTCTCTGTTTGGAGACTCATTCCCTGCTTTTCAGGTGTAGCGGTTCTTCCTCGTGGTTCGAGAGTGCGGAGCGGAGGTTCTCAGTTGCCAGCTTGCCGGTCCGAGTGTTCACTTGGCATGTGGTACGTTTTACTGCTTTAGACTGTACTTTCTGTTGGACTGGACTCTGTTGTAGTTGTTTATTTATTTCTGTTAATTATTGAATTGTTCTGCTTTATTTCCTATTTCTTTGTGCCTCCACACTCCTTTTTAGTCCTTCCGAGCCCTCCCGGCTCGTGGGCGACGGTGCGAGTCTTGGGTTATCGGGCCTTCCCGGTAATTGGATTCTCGGGCCGTCACAGCTGGTATCAGAGCGGTGGTTGTGGACATACATAGGAATTCGAAATGTTGCAGTGATCAGAGTCCATAAGGTCCAGTACAGTCGGCAGCTGGCTTAGGGTTTTGTGTTCGCTTTCCGCCTTGTTTCTCGCTTGAGAGCTTGAGTGCGCTGTGCGGCGCTGTGAAGGTGGTTGCTGTCCGCAGCTTTCGTGCCAGCGTGGGGTCTACGGATCGAGGTCGAGAGCCTTCTCCCTCATCGGTGGTGGCCCTGGTTGTGCAGCGTTGGGTAGAGGTTGCTGGCAGGCGTGAGTTCGCGGTGCACTGTTCGAGGAATCTGCGGCGTGGTCAGGTGGCTGGAGAGGATTTTTCGTGGTTAAGAGGCCGTGAGCGTGCTCTGAGGGAGCTGCTGTCAGTTTTGGCCACTCCAGCTTGAGGTTTGTCCAGCCCCTGAGGTGTTCAGGTTGTGGTTTAAGGTGGCAGAGCGGGTGTTCTGATCGAGAAGTGTGCTCGGGTGAGCGGAGGATATTCTCGGTGAGCTGCTGTTTCATCCTGCTTTATTTCCTATTTCTTTGTGCCTCCACACTCCTTTTTATCCCTTCCGAGCCCTCCCGGCTCGTGGGCGGCGGTGCGAGTCTCGGGTTATCGGGCCTTCCCGGTAATCAGATTCTCGGGCCGTCACATGGGGGATGAGAGAGGGGAGGGAAATTTTGAATTTTGGCCTAGGGAGGGGTGGGTTCAACCTTGGGAAGGTGGTAGCTTGCTTGGGAAGGGGACGTAGGTAGTTGGGAGTTGGATGGTGGAGCTAGGATTGGGTGGGGATCTATTGGGGTTGGGATGGAGTAAAGAGAGGGGTGTGGGGAGTTGGAGTAGCCTTAATGGAAGGTGGAGGAGTGAGAAAGTAGGTGGGAGGGTGAGGAGAGAGAGAAGGGGGCGAACCCCATAGAGGGAGAGAGAAAGAGAGAGAGGGGGGGTAAGGGATTGAGGTAGGTTTCTCACCCTAGGTTTCACACCTTCTCACATGGGATCTCTCCACTAAGATTTGAATTTTGAACTCTTAAAATGGCAATTTTCATTAACTTGAAATGGGGAAAATGGGTTCCTACATATAGGCAACCCACATTTTACAAAAAGTCCCTGACTCTTGCTACAATGACAAATAACCAAGGGGTAGGGGGCACCCTTGGGCCTAGCCCAATGAATTGGGCCCAATAACAATCTAATCAACCTAATGACACTCAAACTTAGGGGAATAAACAAAAGTCATAGGGACATGACTCAAATAAAAGGGAAAATACATCAAATGACCCAAATAGAAAGTTCAAAATGGATAATTGGGCCCACATGGAATGATGCCCGAGCTCAAACAACTCCGGAGTGTGAAGATGACCAGAGTGAGAGGGAGTCGTGGGTGATGCCTCCATCAAATCCCCTGGGCTGCGAAGAGCTCGACTCCGTCGAGTAGGGGTCCATCCTACTGTGATCCTGCTCGAGAAGGTCGGGATCTAGCTGCTGGAGGTCTTCCCGACTCACCCACGAATCCTCCGAAGGACGCCGATCATTCCACCTGACGAGATAGCGCTCGTATACCTTGCTCCTTGTGGTAGTGACATATTCATCCAATATTCGCTCAACTCGCTCATGCTAGGCTCTCTTGGCTGGTGGACTCTTCTCACGGGTGCGTGCTCTCTCAATGGGGGAATGGGCTCAATATCCTCACTGGCTACCACCGTGGGACCCTTATATGGCACTAAGTCGGCCACGTTGAATGTGGGGCTCACTCCATATTCCTCGGGGATATCTAACTCATAGGTATTAGTGCCAAAGTGCCTCAGAACCTAGAAGGGACTAGCCCCACGAGGCCTTACTTTCGAGATGGCTCCTGGGGAGATCCTCTCCATTCTTACCATCACAAAGTCACCCATGTGGAATTCTTGGCGACGTCGATGAGAGTCGACCTGCCTTTTATAAGTCTCAATCTTCTTGCTAATGTGCGTGTGGATTTCTTCATGCAATTCTCTAATGTGTTGGACAAATGACTCAGCTGAAATAGACACTCTAGCATGCTGGGGAGAAGGAATGAGATCTGAAGGCTTCCTTGGCTTGTACCCATGTACAGCCTCAAATGGACTCATCCCTATGGATTTGTTGATAGAGTTGTTGTATGCAAATTTAGCCTGAGTTAGAATGAGATCCCAGTTCCCTGGACGATCCTCAATTAGACACCTAAGGAGATTCCCTAGACTCCGATTGACAACTTCATTTTGGCCATCAGTTTGAGGGTGGTAGGCCATGGAGAATTTAAGGAGGGTACCCATCAAGTGCCAAAGGGTCTTCCAAAAGTAGCTGGTGAACTTGACATCCCTATCGGAGACTATGGTCTTGGGTAGGCCATGGAGGCTAACAACCTCATCAAAGAACAATCGGGCCACACGGGAGGCAACGGAGGTTTTGGAGCAAGGTATGAAGTGGGCCATCTTAGAGAATCGGTCAACTACCACAAAGATCGAATCATGTTTCCTTTGAGTCCTGGGTAGGCCTAACACAAAGTCCATGCTTAAGTCTTGCCATGGGCAGTCGGGGATGGGGAGAGGGGTATAAAGGCCAGTGTTTTGCTTCACCTGTTTGGCCGAAGCACATGTGCGGCATTAACCCACTATCTTGGCTACGTCTCTCTTGAGACTTGGCCAAAAGAATTGACCCTCAACTAGAGCAATGGTCTTATGAACCCCAAAATCACTAGCTAGCCCCCCTGCATGTAACTCCCAAACCAAGAAATCACGGAGTGAGGTCCGTGGTATGCAAATCTTTGGTCCTTTGAAGAGGAACCCATCCTCCAAGATGAAACCCTCATGTTCTTTGCTAGGATGCGTGGTCAAGGTGGTATAGATGTGCCCAAAGTCGGCGCAGCCATGGTACTCGTCCTTGAGCCTCTCAGATCCGGTAACCTCCACTTGGATAGCGGACAACAAAGAGACCCTCCTACTAAGAGCATCCGCCGCTCGGTTCTCACTTCCCGCCTTGTGTTTGATGACACAGGTGTAGGATTGGATGTACTCAACCCAACGGACATCTCGGGCATTCAACTTTTGTTGGGAGTTATGGTATTTGAGGGCCTCATGATCGAAAAGATGACAAATTCTTTGGGCAACAAATAGTGCCTCCAATGTTGAAGGGACAGGACCACATCATAGAACTCTTTGTCATAAGTAGAGTACCGTGTCCTAGCATCACATAGCTTCTCACTGAAGAAGGCCACGGCGTGACCCTCTTGACTAAGGATACCTCCTATTCCTATCCCGGATGCATCACATGTGACTTCAAAGACCTTAGAGAAATCGGGTAGGTATAGGACCGGGGCTTGGATCATCTTCTCCTTAAGCTCTTCGGTGGCTTTGGAGGCTGGTTTGGTCCATACAAAATTCCCCTTTTTGAGGCAATCGATGAGAGGGGTGATGATGGTGTTAAATCCCCGAATAAACCTCCTATAGAATGTGGCCAACCCATGGAAACTTCGGACCTCATGAAGAGTGTGGGGTTCCGGCCAATCTAGAATAGCTTGGACCTTCTCGGGGTCCATGGAGACACCTTTGGTAGACACCACAAATCCTAGGAAGGTGATGGATGTGGTCATGAAGTGACACTTGCCTAGGTTGGCAAATAGACTCTCATGTCGAAGGACGGTGCAAACTTGCCTAAGGTGGTCAAGGTGGGCCTCTTGGGATTGACTATATATGAGGATGTCATCAAAGTAGACCACTAGAAAGATTCCCATGAAAGGCCTAAGGACCTCCGTCATGAGACGCATGAAAGTACTTGGGGCATTTGATAGCCTGGAAGGCATGACCAACCCTTCATACAAGCCATCCTTGGTCTTGAAGGCCATTTTCCATTCATCTCCTGGCCTAATCATAACTTGGTGATAGCCACTCTTAAGGTCAATTTTGGAGAAAATAGTGGCTCCATCTAGCATGTTAAGCATGTCATCAAGCCTAGGGATGGGGGACCTATACTTGACGGTGATCATATTAATGGCCCAACTATCTACACACATCCGTCATGATCCATCCTTCTTAGGAGTGAGAATGGCCGGTACGGCACATGGGCTTTTGCTAATGTGGATGAAGCCCTTCCTAATGAGTTCCTCTATTTGCCTCCGAAGTTTGGCATGTTTCGTGGGATTGAGGCGGTAATGAGGAAGGTTGGGAAGGGTGGCTCCAGGAACTAGATTAATTACGTATTGCACATCACGCATGGGAGGGAGTTGGTCTGGGAGCTCTTCTGGGAACAAATCATGAAACTCCTCTAGGAGGTGCCAGACTTCTATGGGATGGGGGTTAGAGGGGGTGGGCTCTCCTAGACAAATGACTACCGCACATAGAGGTGTCCCTTGAGCTATCTCCTCCTCAAGCTCTCTTTTGGTGATGAGGTGAAGACCCTTGGCCATTTCCAAAGTCTTACCTTGGTTGGGGTTTTGGGAGAGAGGTTGGGTTGGTGGGGTGGAGTTCCCCATGACTTGAGTTGTGGTGGGGTGTTGACCTTGAGGGGGTGGGATTTTCTTAGACAAGGGACATGGTGGGGAGGGATTAAGACAGATGCTCTTTCCCTCATGCTCAAAGGTGCATGTGTTGGTCTTACCTAAAATAGTGGCATCCACATCATAAAGCCACGGTCTCCCTAGTAGGATGCTACCTACTTCCATGGGGATAACATCACACCATATTTGGCCATGGTAGGAAGATAAGGTGAGGGGCACAAGGCAGCGAGTGTTGATCGGGATGGAATTGTTGTTGATCCAAGAGACCCGGTATGGGCTAGGGTGGGGAGTAATGGTAAGCCCAAGGAGCTTAACGGTGTCGGGAGACACGGTATTGACACAACTCCCATTATCTAAGATCACTTTTCTCACATGGCCCCCTATCTTAACAAAGCTGTGAAAGATTGAAGTTCGTCGCCAGTCCTCCTCTTGGGGTTTGGTGAGGGTGCATCTAATCACTCCTAGATGGGAGTCGGTAGATGGAATGGTGTAGTCTAGACCCGACTCATGGTATTGGCCCTCATACTCTTCTTCCCAATCTAGTGAGGCTTCATAGACCTCAACCACACTCTCAAGTTTCCCTTGGGGTGGGGGAGCTTCTTCCTCAATTAGTAAGCTAGACAATCCTTTGGATGGGCATTGCCCCGCAAAGTGGCCAAACCCTTGGCACCTATAGCATTGTTGACGGCCACTACCCGGTGTGGTCCCTCCTACACTTGGACCCTTGGAATTCTCTTCCCTCCATGGAGGAAGATGGCTAGGGGCGGTCTTGGTTGGAGTGATGGTGGGAGGGGGATTGTAGGGCCGCATTGGGGCATTTCCACTTGGACTAGGGGCCTTCATGGGGGGCGGGGGCGGGTTGGTTCAGGGTCCCATGCCTTTGGGATCGGCCGGTCGGAGAGGAGCAAACCTAGAGATCCTAGAGAATCTTTTAACATCCCGAGCTACTTGGTAGGCTTGTTCAAGATTGGCAACATCTCTCATAAAAAGCTCTCTCTTCATGTGGTTTTGGAGCCCATTCCTAAAGCGAGACAAGGTGACGGCCGTAGCTTCGTGTACTCCACACTTTAAATGATAGGAGTCAAATTTCTTAATGTATTCAACCATAGTCTTCCCCTCTTGGGTGAGGCTTTGCCACTCATCTAAGAGCATTTGGTGGTAGGATGTGGGTAGGTACTTATTTCTAAGTTGATCTTTCATGTCTTTCCAAGTGTCAATGGGCTCTTCTTGCCTAATCCTCATTAATCTCTCTTGATTTGGCCAATAAGTCTTGGCTAGTTTGGTGAGGTGCATTTTGGCCAATCTCACTTTCCGTTGGTTGGACATGGGATACCAATCAAAGTATTGGTCCATGGTGGTCTCCCATTCTAAGTAGACACTTGGTTCATGGGAACCGTCAAAGTTCGGGGCTTCTACCTTGATCATCCTTAAGAGAGGGTCAACCGGGTCTTCCCGTGGGCGCCTTTCATTATATTGGTGGTGGCGAGGCCTCTCATGGTCATAGTAGGGGTCAGCATTCAAATCATCCCTATCAATTTCAGCATGTGGAGGGCGGGCTCTTGGTCCATTGTTCCTTGGGTGGAACTCATCCCTATTAATTTCAGCATGTGGAGGGTGGGCTCTTGGTCCATTGTTCCTTGGGTGGAACTCATGCTCTTCTAGCCGAGCAAGTCGGGTGGAAATGGACTCTAGTTGGGCAAGGATGTTTGCAAGGGTAGCATCCACCCAATCCATTTGGCCTTAGGGTTCCTCCCTATGGGCATCTTGATTGAGTTGGGGATTGGGATCCATGGGGGGATCTGAAGATGATGGATCGGGTCGGTATATGATTCCACTACGGGTGGACATTGATGCGGGACGGACTGAGGAGACGATGCTATATGAGACGGACACGACTCGACCAGCAACGACACGACTACTAGAGTGACCTCGGATCGACACTAAGAGCTCCTATAGGCTACACGTCGCTAACAGAAGTGCAAACTCACTCGTCGTCCCATGCGAGGGAAAGTGTGGATCGTGCGCGGTTAAGGAACCGGCAGAGTTCAAGGTAGTCTGACTCAACTTCTGGACTCGGATCGAGTCACGGGACGGGTCACTCTCACACTCACAGCGGTGACACGAACACACGGGCTAGGAACCTACACTCTCGCAGCGGCAAAAGACCGTATACTAGCTAAGCAAAGTAACGCCGAGAAGTTTAGACCGTTACCTCCACGCACCCGGCGTGACGAAGATAACCCCGGCCGATTTATGGACTCCCGGTTAAACAATGTTACAGCGGTACAAATATTTGACCCACTCCACGCAGGGAGGTAAAAGGTCACATGCGGGGCCCGGGAATCACGCGAATCGGGTTGACAGGCAGCATCTTGATGTCGCCCGACGGTGCCGAACACGCGTCTATAGTGCTGTCCAGACGGCGCAATCTACTGGTCCGTGGGGCCCACGGACCGCTCTGTCATCCGGGTCTGCTGGGGTGGGGCCCGCTATGATGGGGACCCCTGGTGGCGCGCCTCCTTGGACGGCGGTCGGCTGGAAACACCGATCGGCTCCGATCTCCAATTCTTGAAGTTGTTGTCCACGGATTTCCGGTTCTGTTGTCCGGCGCGCGCTCCGGCGAGATCGGACGCTGCGATCAATCCCCATGTCGGATTGGGGCACAGGAGCTATCGTTGAAAAGCTCTCTTGAAGTTCTTCAATCTAGGGCCAGAGGGATCTACTGAATCTGCTCGGATCTGGACTTTGCTGAATTTTGAAGTTTTGATTGTACAGTACCCGAACTCTCAGATCAGCAGGTGAGTTGTCTGAGAACTACCGTTGACCATGAAATAGACGTCCGATTCAGCTCCTGAGCTCTTCACCAAAGTTGTAGGAATTTGAACAAGAAAAACGGCAATAATTTTTGTGGAAAGATTGGTGGAGGGTACGAATTGGTATGAATTTTGAACTGACAGGTGGTCGGATCTGGAAACTGGCTGACAACACTGTACATGACTCTGAAAACGATTTTTAGAAAATAGATGGAGGGCTGACCAAAAATGAAGAAAACTCTTGGGTGGAGGGGTTGATGGGTAAAACACCCAGTAAATCTGGGAGCTCTGGGAAAAATCACAAAAGGAATCGAAGATGGGAAACTCAGGAAAGATGGAAATCAAATCTGAAACTGGCATAACTGAAATTGAAAGTTGGACGAAAATGGAAAATTAGAAAAAGTGAACTAGAAGGCCAACCGATTTTTTTGTGGTGTGGTTGACATCCCTAGAACATCCCCTCCAAATTTGGTGCCCAGAAGATCGCGAATGAGAGCTGCAAAATTCGGACACGCTGCTGCTGCACTGCGCGGACAGAATACCGATGAGAACCGTGGCGGTGCGAGGGCGGCACGATGGCGACGGCGGCGATCACCGGAACGATAAGGGAGGCGTCACACCTCAGAATGGCAACCGTCACAGCTGCAAGGGGGAGAGGGAGGAGAGAGGAGGGGGGCGCACCAGCCCTTGCTCAAGGAATTTTCAGATTTCAAATGGCATTAATTCTCCAAAATGGGAAAATACAAGTTTTATATGATACATATCAAACCCATTATCCACCATTGGATCTAGGGATGGGGAAGGGATGACCTAGATTAAGTGTGGCCAACACACAAAAAAAAAGAAATAAAATTTCAAGGGGGGGGCCTATTGACCAAGGGGACATGGTAGGTGGGGTGGGTGGGAAATGTTGACAATTTTGGTCCATTGTCCCCCATGTGGACAATTGACTAGTCCAAGGCTTCTAGATGCCACCTAGGAGGTTGACCAGCCCCACAAGGATGACATGGACCAATGGGAGGGGGTCTGGGGGCCCATGGGACCCGGGAGTCCCATTTTGCAAATAAACACCTCTTACAATCAAAATTACAAACCGAATAAAATGAAGCAAACACACATTACACACAAATAAAGTCTAAACAAATATGATAAATGTCGAGACTCAAGGGGGAGTCTCCAGGCTGTCTCCGAGCCAGATGGACGCTGAAGTGGCTCGAGTCGTGCTCCGCGTGCGGTACCGGTGGCTCGGCGTAATTGCTCGGGTGTCCGCACCAGACATGCAAGGGAGGGGAATGACTTGATGGATGGACAACACAATGCAATGGTCCTAGGACTTAGACTTAGTAGAGACAAGTCTAAACTTGCTCTGATACCAATTGATGTGACATGCCCTTGGACTTTAACAAGCAAGCACAATTCACAATAGTAACGGACCGAAATCGACAGGCAACTCACCCGACACTCACCCAAACCCGGGGTAACTCGGCGATGCCACGTGGAGGATGTGAGGGCTGGGCCCCTGCTGATAGAGGGCCAGCAAGGCCAAGGTTTGTTCCCTAGGGTATGGAGGCCCAATTCAATGGAGCCGACGTTGTGCCGAGGGCACAGGTTACACTCTTCCCCACGGTGGTCACTCGAAGCAACGGAGCTTGAGGGACCGAGCACTCACTCTCACGGCCAGCGGAGCTATGAACTAATATTGAAAGGACAAGCACTAAGGAAAGCAAGGTTAGAACACTTACTCGACTGGTTTGAAGAAACTGGTCCCGCTCGGAGAAGTGGGCGAGCGGGGAAGCGTGGGTTCCCCACACGCTGTGCCGGAGTAGCTTGAACCTGTTTTAAAGATTTACAACACTACTCCTCATGAAAGGGGGTGGAACAAGGGGAGGGGGAGTCACACTTACATTCAAACACTATCTCCCGCAGGGAGGGGCATTAAGCCGGCCAGGCGGGGAGGGGAAAAGTTGAAATAGAAGCCGAACAGATGGAAGATGCCGGTTCTACCCGTTCTCATGAACAGGCGACAGATAGTTGAAGTTGACGCTGCTGCGGCCACTTCCGAATTTTGTTATTGATGAGACCAGTGGGAAAATCTTTGGGGTTGGATCAGGTTGACGTCCAATTTTTATGAAATTTCTTGGTTGACGATGCTAGTCGGGGAAGAGCCGTGAACAGGACCCCTGAGTTCTGGATTTGACTGCTATGGTACAATAGCAACAGAAAGACGAGGCTGTCACGAGCGCTCCCGATCTTTGAATCAAGTGTGTTTTAAATCGTTGGAATCATTGTCGAGTCCTCTTCGAAACGAGACCTACGGGGACGCCATAAAATTCCAGAGTAGAAAGATAGATCCTAAACTGTGAATGGGTGTCAGTTCTGTCCCAGACAGAACAGAACGGCGCACTCGGGGAAGAAAAGTGATAATTCTTAGCTCCGGATGCCGAACGGGGTTTCGCTTCTTGTTCTTGGAAGTAGACTCGACGTAGAAGATCCCAGCCAAGTCTTGCCTCCATGCCCTCAAGAGGGTGGCCGTGGCAGTCTCTGCAAGTGGCCTCAGGTTGACAGTTAGGGAGAAGATGCGCAGTCTGGATAGATCAGCTCCTCCGGGCAGCCACGAGCTCAGAATGGGAGGAGACCACCGCCGTTGCAAAGAGGATAGGGAGACACTTCCACCGGTACCACTTGTACTTATAGGGACACCGGGATGAAGTCGTGGCCAGATCTGCAAGACGCTGGTTCTCTACAGATCCTCAGCTGCGAACAGAACCTTCGCTGTAGCTCCAAATGTTCATGAAATGGGGAAGTGGGGTTGTTGAATGGTGAAGAAGAATGGATGAGTGGTAGGAGGGGGATGTGGGGGGAGGTGTGGAAGGTTTCTAGGGTAGAGATGGAGGAGTAGGAAGATGGGGGGAATGCAGAAGAGCGATTGCTGGCCTCTGCTCAAGGTGGAGAAGTAGGGGAGGTGGGGGATGATCTAGGTTGATGGAGGGGGAGAGTGGGGGTGACCAAATCAAGTGGGGGCTCTCCTTGGGTCGACCTAGGGGATGGGGGATGAGAGAGGGGAGGGAAATTTTGAATTTTGGCCTAGGGAGGGGTGGGTTCAACCTTGGGAAGGTGGTAGCTTGCTTGGGAAGGGGAGGTGGGTAGTTGGGAGTTGGATGGTGGAGCTAGGATTGGGTGGGGATCTATTGGGGTTGGGGTGGAGTAAAGAGAGGGGTGTGGGGAGTTGGAGTAGCCTTAATGGAAGGTGGAGGAGAGAGAAAGTAGGTGGTAGGGTGAGGAGAGAGAGAAGGGGGCGAACCCCATAGAGGGAGAGAGAAAGAGAGAGAGGGTAAGGGATTGAGGTGGGTTTCTCACCCTAGGTTTCACACCTTCTCACATGGAATCTCTCCACTAAGATTTGAATTTTGAACTCTTAAAATGGCAATTTTCATTAACTTGAAATGGGGGAAATGGGGTCCTAGATATAGGCAATCCACATTTTACAAAAAGTCCCTGACTCTTGCTGCAATGACAAATAATCAAGGGGTAGGGGGCGCCCTTGGGCCTAGCCCAATGAATTGGGCCCAATAACAATCTAATCAACCTAATGACACTCAAACTTAGGGGAATAAACAAAAGTCCTAGAGACATGACTCAAATAAAAGGGAAAATACATCAAATGACCCAAATAGAAAGCTCAAGATGGATAATTTGGCCCACATGGAATGATGCCCGAGCTCAAACAACTCCAGTGTGTGAAGATGACCCGAGCGAGAGGGAGTCGTGGGTGATGCCTCCATCAAATCCCCTGGGCTGCGAAGAGCTCGACTCCGTCGAGTAGGGGTCAATCCTACTGTGATCCTGCTCGAGAAGGTCGGGATCTAGCTGCTGGAGGTCTTCCCGACTCACCCACGAATCCTCCGAAGGAGGGCGATCCTTCCACCGGACGAGATAGCGCTCGTATACCTTACTCCTTGTGGTAGTGACCTGTTCATCCAATATTCGCTCAACTCGCTCACGGTAGGCTCTCTTGGCTGGTGGACTCTTCTCACGGGTGCGTGTTCTCTCAATGGGGGAATGCGCCCAATATCCTCACTGGGTACCACCGTGGGACCCTTATATGGCACTAAGTCGACCACGTTGAATGTGGGGCTCACTCCATATTCCTCGGGGAGATCTAACTCATAGGTATTAGTGCCAAAGTGCCTCAGAACCTGGAAGGGACCAGCCCCATGAGGCCTTAATTTTGAGATGGCTCTTGGGGAGAGCCTCTCCATTCATACCATCACAAAGTCACCCATGTGGAATTCTTCGCGACGTCGATGAGAGTCGGCCTGCCTTTTATAAGTTTCATTATTCCTGCTAATGTGCTTGCAGATTTCTTCATGCAATTCACTAATGTGTTGGGCAAATGACTGAGCTGAAATAGACACTCTAGCATGCTGGGGAGAGGGAATGAGATCTGAAGGCTTCCTTGGCTTGTACCCATGTACAGCCTCAAATGGACTCATCCCTATGGATTTGTTGATAGAGTTGTTGTATGCAAATTTAGCCTGAGTTAGAATGAGATCCCAGTTCCCTGGACGATCCTCAATTAGACACATAAGGAGGTTCCCTAGACTCCGATTGACAACTTCGGTTTGGCCATCAGTTTGAGGGTGGTAGGCCGTGGAGAATTTAAGGAGGGTACCCATCAAGTGCCAAAGGGTCTTCCAAAAGTAGCTGGTGAACTTGACATCCCTATCGGAGACTATGGTCTTGGGTAGGCCATGGAGGCTAACAACCTCATCAAAGAACAATCGGGCCACACGGGAGGCATCGGAGGTTTTGGAGCATGGTATGAAGTGGGCCATCTTAGAGAATCGGTCAACTACCACAAAGAGCGAATCATGTTTCATTTGAGTCCTGGGTAGGCCTAACACAAAGTCCATGCTTAAGTCTTGGCATGAGTGGTCGGGGATGGGGAGAGGGGTATAAAGGCCAGTGTTTTGCTTCACCTGTTTGGCCGAATCACATGTGCGGCATTGACCCACTATCTTGGCTACGTCTCTCTTGAGACTTGGCCAAAAGAATTGACCCTCAACTAGAGCGATGGTCTTATGAACCCCAAAATGGCCAGCTAGCCCCCCTGCATGTAACTCCCAAACCAAGAAATCACGGAGTGAGGTCCGTGGTATGCAAATCTTTGGTCCTTTGAAGAGGAACCCATCCTCCAAGATGAAACCCTCATGTTCTTTGCTAGGATGGGTGGTCAAGGTGGTATAGATGTGCCCAAAGTCGGGGCAGCCATGGTACTTGTCCTTGAGCCTCTCAAATCCGGTAACCTCCACTTGGATAGCGGACAACAAAGAGACCCTCTTACTAAGAGCATCCGCCGCTCGGTTCTCACTTCCCGCCTTGTGTTTGATGACAAAGGTGTAAGATTGTATGTACTCAACCCAACGGGCATGTCGGGCATTCCACTTTTGTTGGGAGTTGAGGTATTTGAGGGCCTCATGATAGGAAAAGATGACAATTTTTTTGGGTAACAAATAGTGCCTCCAATGACGGAGGGACTGAACCACAGCATAGAACTCTTTGTCATAAGTAGAGTACCGTGTCCTAGCATCACATAGCTTCTCACTGAAGAAGGCCACGGGGTGACCCTCTTGACTAAGGATCCCTCATATTCCTATCCCGGATGCATCACATGTGACTTCAAAGACCTTAGAGAAATCGGGTAGGTATAGGACCGGGGCTTGGGTCATCTTCTCCTTAAGCTCTTCGAAGGATTTGGAGGCTGGTTTGGTCCATACAAAATTCCAAGCTAAATCCCCGAATAAACCTCCTATAGAATGTGGCCAACCCATGGAAACTTCGGACCTCATGAAGAGTGTGGGGTTCCGGCCAATCTAGAATAGCTTGGACCTTCTCGAGGTCCATGGAGACACCTTTAATAGACACCACAAATCTTAGGAAGGTGATAGATGTGGCCATGAAGTGACACTTGCCTAGGTTGGCAAATAGACTCTCATGTCGAAGGACGGTGCAAACTTGCCTAAGGTTGTCAAGGTGGGCCTCTTGGGATTGACTATATATGAGGATGTCATCAAAGTAGACCACTAGAAAGATCCTCATGAAAGGCCTAAGGACCTCCGTCATGAGACGCATGAAAGTACTTGGGGCATTTGAGAGCCCGAAAGGCATGACCAACCATTCATACAAGCCATCCTTAGTCTTGAAGGCCGTTTTCCATTCATCTCCGGACCTAATCCTAACTTGGTGATAGCCACTCTTAAGGTTAATTTTGGGGAAAATAGTGGCTCCAGCTAGCATGTCAAGCATGTCATCAAGTGTAGCAACCCTGGTAAAATAAAAGGAAGATTTCAAGAAAAATTAAGTAAGTAAATGATAAGAACCAAAATGAATAAATAATAAGTCAAATGTAAATAACGCCTCTCAACAAGGCGCAATTTAAATAAGAAACGCCTTCACCTGAGGCGTTAATTCAAAAAGTGACGCCTATACCAAAGGTCATCAAATTTCAAAAACGTCCAAAATGAATAAAAGGAAAGAGAAAGAAACGCCCTCTTCTTCGGCACGAATTACAAAAGAAACGGCACAGGTCAAGACGTCAATTAAAATGCACGCCCTAACCTAAGGTGTTAATTACATTTGTGTTCCATTCGAACCAGGAGACTATCCAGGGTAAGTTTTAGGATTGCTACGTGTTCGATTGACTATGGCAAGGACTCTATCAAGGAAACTAGAGTTCTAATCAAATTCTAACCCCAAGGGATTCCTGAAACCCTATAAATATCCCTTTCAATCGAACCTGTTTGCTATTTTTGGCGAACCGTTCTGCTGCTGCTGTACGTGAAGAACAAGTGGTTCTTCTTCCTCTGCCTTTCATCATGGATTATGAAGAATATTAATGTCCTTCATCTTCCTTGTGCAGGTTGTCTGCAACATCATCTTCTTCTTTTGTAGGTTGCCTGCAGCGTGAAGAAACTCTCTCATCTAGCTGAAGAACGTGGGTTCTTCATCAACGTACATCTTCCTCCGTTACAGAGAAAGCTGTGACCGTAGTCTAGGAGAAACTTCTTCTCATCGAATATCATCCTCACTGCACCATCTGGGGTCTGTTGTTGCTTGGCGGTTGGTGCTGCTATTACTTGGATTCGTAGGTGGTTGTTTATATAAATCCCAGAAGACTCTGTTCAGAACAGAGTATCGTTTTCTCTTCACATCCTTCACGTTCCTTCACCTAGATCATCATCGGGTAGGTTTTCTCAAGAATTGTAGCCCAAACTAGCATAAAAATTTATGATAATATCATATGTAATTCATGCATATAGTTTTACTGCGTTTTAGAGGTTTTCTGTGAAATTTTGGCAAGAGGCGACCCATGTCAGGGCGCTAATTCATGATCTAACGCCGAACTAAGAGTCATCAATTTTAAGAAATAGATAAATACGCACGTTTGAAATTTAATATCTATGAAACCTGTAGTTAAATCTAATGCATGATCATATAGCTTGAATCCTTCTATTTTTCTTGTCCAGTTCATATATATGGTTCCTGCAAACTATTTATCATGAAAACCTTTACTATTCATATTCCTGGAAACCAAAGAGAATTAACGACCTCCAGTAGGTCGTCTTTTTTGAAAGTGACGCCCCTGGATAAGGCGCGTTTTATCAAAAATACAGAATAAATAAAATTTCAATAAAATAGAAATTTATAATGGACGACGGTTACAGAAGTCGTCAAATTTAAAATAACGACCCAATGAAGGGCGTTAATTTAATAAGTAGTGACTTATGTTAAGGCGCTAATTTCCTGTGTAATTATTTTATACTGTTTACTGTTAACCGAGGGTTTTATATAAATATATATGTATATAGCGACACTATATTTCCATTCCGTGAATACAGTCCCATGTTTCACGATGATTTATCGAATTACCAACTAACTCTCGGTGACATACAAGCCCTCCATTGGACATTCCGTTCCTTTGGACTGGCAAGTTAGTCATTGGGACCTCCGTAAGTCTCCTCGTAGCCTTGGATTCTCTCAAGGCTGACTGAGCTGGTTGTACCATAAAAACCTATTGCACTATTTTGCCATGTCACTCTATAGAAACATGGTATACCGGCCCTCGTGATATGCTAGGAGTATATCATGAGACTACTCTTAATGGGATGAGGACATCATGCCTTTAATATGCTGTTCTTATGGACCTCAATTCTATATCAAATAACATGACCATCTATATATGGACACTTAATTGTCATGGTACCCAATTAGGGAACCAACTCCACCCAGTTTTATCGATACTCGTGTTTATATCGTTATTATCGTCCTTATACATCAAGTTCAAATTTTGAACTCTACTATATCTTGAATTTCCACAAGCTTTTTCTTGAAATTCCATATTAGCTATACTATAAAGTGGATGTCTAGATCTATCTTTAATGCTGTGCATATAAGGGCCCGATCTGGTCCTGGGAGGAGCACCTAAAAGTACTAGTGCCCATGGGAGTTGTAATGATCACGGTGTCTAGCATTGCATCGAAGTACTTGTCTCTCTTGATCTTTGGCATTCCACACACACTCTCTCTTTCTTGCATGCGTGACTCGACTTGCGTGACTTTAATAGCGTGGCCCGACACGGGCAAAGTACTTGCGTGAAATAGCCAATAATCTATAAAGTCTCTCATGAATATTTCTTGTTTAAGACTCGCTTGGAAGTTTTACACGACGTGTTATTCTATTGATTAGTTATTTCTACATGCATAGCCATATTACATTTACATGTGATAAATTGTAATTACTTAAACCCATTGCTAGTTCTTGAGATATAATTTCCTACTGAGCGTTCGCTCACTCAGTGTTTCCCTACTTTTCAGGTAAGTCTGACGATGAGACTCAATCGGACTTGGAAGGTCAAGAGTGAAAGAGATTAGAGCTTCTCAAAGCGTCAACTAGTCTTGTCTTTTCTATATTTTCTTGAGTCAATTTTGTACTTTTCTTTTTATTAAGTTTAGCATTTTCAAGGGATTGTAATAGAAATACTTTTGTGAAGGAATAAAAGGATTGGGTTATCTTTACTCTTGCGCATCTCACTACCAGAAAAAGCGGGATTTCAGACGGAATTTTCAGACGGAAATTTCAGACGGAAATTTCCGTCTGAAATTTGTGACGGATTTTTTTCCGTCAGAAATCCCGTCTGAAATTTGCAATTACACATCGAATTTCAGACGAAAATTGTGACGGAAAATATTCCGTCACAAATTTCAGACGGAATTTGGGACGGAAAATTTAATCTGTCAGAAATTTATGACCAAGAATTTGTGACGGCCACATTTGTGACGGATCCGTCTGACAATCCGTCACAAATGTGTCTTCTCACGGATTTTCAGACGGAAATTAATCCGTCACAAAATTTTTACGCCCCCAATCCGTCGCAAATGTGCCTTTGCGACGGATTGGGGGCACAAACATTTTGTGACGGATTAATTTCCGTCTGAAAATTCGTGAGAAGACACATTTGTGACGGATTGTCAGTCGGATCCGTCACAAATGTGGCCGTCACAAATTCTTGGTCATAAATTTCTGACAGATTAAATTTTCCGTCCCAAATTCCGTCTGAAATTTGTGACGGAATATTTTTCGTCACAATTTCCATCTGAAATTCGGTGTGTAATTGTAAATTTCAGACGGGATTTCCGACGGAAAAAAATCCGTCACAAATTTCAGACGGAAATTTCCGTCTGAAATTTCCGTCTGAAAATTCCGTCTGAAATCCCGCTTTTTCTGGTAGTGTCTCTGATTTGGTGTCGAATACACTAATACTCTGATTGACATGATCGATATAAACTCGTCACGCGTCTCCGGGTATCTTCCGCGCTCGGGGCGTGACAGTTTTTGTGGTATCAGTGCCTAGGGTATTCAATTCCTCGGAAACCCAAGTCCTAGGATAATTCTGAACCTCTAACCAGTGAGATTGGGTAGAACCAAGGGTTAAAGTCAAAATAGAATTAAAGTCCTTTAAACGCAATCACATACTAATAGCTATTGTAATTGTAGGACAATGGCTGCCGAACGTGCTCAATGGCGCAACATGCAACGCACTCTTCAAGGCATGACCCAGGCACTTCAACAAGTGGCACAAGGAGGTGCACTACGTGGAGCCGAAAATCTCCACCAAGGCTTTAAGAACATGAATCCTCCAAAGTTCGTAGGATCTACCGATCCGGACGATGCCGAACACTGGATCCGGGAAACTGAACGGATCTTTCGGGTTATGCAATGCACGGATCAAGAGAAGGTCTTACTAGCAACTTTTCAATTAGAAAGGGACGCCCGCTGTTGGTGGGAGTCGGTAGAAGCTACGTTAAATCAAGGACAAGTCACTTGGGATGAGTTTGTTGAACATTTCAACAATAAATATTTCTCAGATCGAGTTCAAGAGAAGAAAGCCACTGAATTCGCCGCACTTAAGCAACGATCTTTGTCGGTGGCTGAATATGAAGCGCAGTTCTCAAGGCTGTCTCGGTACGCTAAACACTTAGTTAGTACTGAGAAGATGAAAGCTCGAAGATTCCTTAATGGGCTCAGGCCCCAGTATATCACACAACTGGCACCGATGGACATACAAGTCTATTCGGAGATGGTTCGACGAGCCCAATTACTAGAAGATGCCACGGAACTATCTGATAGGATCCGTGGGAAAGACAAGAAGGAGAATGTTACTAGCTCCGGCACCTTCAAACCCAATTTCAAGAAGATGCCAAGTAATGGAGGTACTCCCTCCCAGGAGCAAAAGTTCAAGAAGACCAAACCTTTCTCCATCACCACTACACCTTCTAGGGTGGTATGTAAGCACTGTGATAAGGCCGGGCACAAGGCCGAAGAATGTTGGAGGAAACTTGGAGCGTGTCTCCGTTGTGGGAGCCGTGATCATTGGATTCCCGACTGTCCCCTACTCAATGATCAAGCCAGTGACGGAAAGCGCCCGGTGACAAAGATTGCTCGTCTCCAAGCTATTAAGGAGGCGGAACAAGACGAAGGCGGACTAGTAGAAGGTACACTCAAAGTTTGTTCCAAGTCTGCACATGTCTTAATTGATACGGGTGCATCACATTCTTTTATTTCCAAGAAGTTTGCTGACCCACTACCTATGGAACCGGAATGGATGAAAATATTTTTATCTACTCCTCTCGGAAACGAAACCGATATTACTCACCATTATCAAAACTGTAAAGTCTTGGTAAAAGGAAGAAATCTTCCTATCAACCTCATATGTTTAGACCTAAAGGAATATGATGTCATATTGGGAGCAAACTGGTTATCTAGGTATCAGGCAACTGTGGATTGCCGTAACAGCAAAGTTACTTTCAAGGACTTTCCAGAACTAGTCTATTCTAGCCCTACGAGTCAGAGCAAGTCACCTCTTATTTCGGCTCTCCGAGCTAGCAAGCTAATAAGGAAAGGATGTGTATCTTTCCTTGGATTTGTCACCATTAAGGAGACTAAGCTAGAAGACATCCCAGTTGTGCAAGAATTTCTGGATGTATTTCTGGAAGATTTACCTGGATTACCTCCACAAAGAGAAGTGGCCTTCACCATCGACTTGGTCCCTGGTGCTGGACCAGTTTCTAAGGCACCATATAGGATGTCCCCTGCCGAACTCAAGGAGCTGAAGGAGCAATTGATGGAACTTCTCAAGAAGGGATTTATTAGACCAAGCACTTCCCCGTGGGGAGCACCTGTGCTATTTGTAAAGAAGAAAGATGGATCCATGAGGTTATGCATCGACTATCGACAGTTGAATCATCTCACTATCAAGAACAAGTATCCACTGCCGAGAATTGATGAGTTATTTGATCAAATATCTGGATCCATGTATTTTTCAAAGATTGATCTCAGGTCGGGATATCACCAACTAAGGATCAAAGATGAGGACATTTATAAGACCGCGTTCAGAAGCAGGTATGGGCACTATGAATTTGTTGTTATGCCTTTTGGACTAACAAATGCCCCTGCTGCCTTTATGCAGTTGATGAATAGTATATTCAGGCCTCATCTAGATCAATTCATAGTGGTTTTCATTGATGATATACTGATCTATTCAAAGACCAAGGAAGAGCACGAGGAGCATTTGAGAATAGCATTACAAATATTGAGGATAAATCAGTTATATGCAAAGCTCAGCAAATGTGAATTTTGGTTAGGAGAAGTAGCTTTCTTGGGGCATCTTATATCAAAAGACGGTTTATCCGTAGATCCATCAAAGATTGAAGCTGTAAGGAATTGGGAAAGACCGACCAATGCTAGCGAGATCCGTAATTTCTTGGGTCTTGCGGGCTACTATCGGCGATTCATCAAGGATTTCTCCAAGATAGCCGTACCACTCACTAGGCTAACTCGCAAGGAGATACGTTATGAATGGAGTGAGGAATGTGAAAGAAGCTTCCAAGCTCTCAAAGATCATCTAACTACTGCCCCGGTTTTAGCTTTACCAATTGAAGGCGAGAGATTCGAAATATACACCGATGCATCTGGCATTGGCCTCGGATGTGTTTTAATGCAACAAGGGAAGGTTGTAGCCTACTCTTCTTGCCAATTGAAGAAGCACGAGGAGAACTACCCAGTTCATGATTTAGAATTGACTGCGGTAGTATTTGCACTGAAGATATGGAGACATTATCTGTACGGAGTGCAGTTTATTGTATACTCTGACCATAAAAGTCTTAAGTATCTCTTCTCTCAGAAGGAATTGAATATGAGGCAAAGACGTTGGCTAGAATATCTTATGATGCGGGACGAGACACGGACACGACAAGCTCGTGACTGCCCCTTAACGAGGGAAGCGTCGGACGTGCGCGGTTGAGAAACCGGCAGTGAGCTAGGGTGGTCGGCTCTCACTTGTGCCCGGATCGGGTCACGGGACAGTAACGCTCTCTCTCGCAGCAGCGGTGATATAAATATAAAGCGAGCTAATTGTCCCTACACATGCTCTCTAGCAGCGGCATAAACAAATATATATGAAGTAAGTAAAATGCCAAGTAAGGAAGCAAATGCGATACCTCCACGCGCTCGGCATGGGGAAGACGGACCCGGCCGAAACTCGTACTCCCGAAACAATAATACACAACATTACAGCAATACAAGTCGCTGCCCACTCCACGCAGGGAGGTAAAGGGCTACACAATGGGGTCTGGGAGGACCGAATTCGGGTTGACGGGCGGCTTCTCGCGTTGATTTGGCAGCACCCGAACCTGTGACGGTGGGGCCCACGTGCTGTCCGGAGGGGCCGTGTGGGACCCGGTGGCACCGCTATAGTGGGAAAATTTAGGGAAGCACTCCCCGGGCTGGCGGCATGCTGGTTCGTCGGCCGGAGGCCGGGCGGCTCCGTTCGGCACCGGTCGGAATAACCGGCCACGGATCTGCAGCTTTTGGTTTTCAGCGCGCGTCCCGGCGAGAACGGGCGCTGAGATCAGCCCCGATGTCGGATCGACACGAGACTAGCGCTGTTGGAAAGCTAACTTCAAATCCTTCAACCTAGGCCTAGAGATCTGGCCTGGATCTGCACGGATCTAGGCTTTAATGAATTTACAACTTCCTGTTGTACAGTAGCCGAACACTCAGATCTGTAGGGTTATTCTCTGAGAACTACCTTTGACCGCTATGAAACACTTAGATTCAGACTTCAATCTCTTCATTAAAGTTGTGGGAAATTGAGCTAGGAAAACGGTAAAATAGGTTTGGACAAGTTTGGATGTGGTTACAAATTGATAGGAGTTTTTCACTAACAGTGGGTCGGATCTGGAAATGGGCTGAAAGCACTGTAGTTGAGATAGAACACGAATTTTGAAAAATAGATAGAGGGTGGATAAAAACTAAAGAAAAATGGTGGACGTAGGGGATGATGGACAGAACTCCCAGTGAAATTGGGAGGGTTTGAAAAAATCAAAAAGGTGGTCGAAGATGAGAAAATCAGAGCTGTTGTCACTATAGACAGAGATAAAATAGATCTGGGAATGACAAATGAACGAAAATGGAAAATTACTAAATGGAGGAGTTTGGAAGTGAAAATTTAGGTGGAGGTGGGGATTCAAGGCAAGAACACACCCTCAAAAGTTCAAATCCATCTGAGCTCGTGGCTGACAGAAAGAATTCGTGGAAGTCACCTCTATCCAGCAGGACAGAACCTTGACGATGGCTCCGTGGCGGCTCGTAGGCGGCACGAACGGCGGCGGCGGCGGCACAGATGATCACCGGAGATAGAGGGGAGAGAGATAACACTCTAGAATGGGGGTTGGGGATGAAGAAACCAGAGGGAGATAGAGGGGAGGTCGAAATTCACTCAAGGGGGGGCTCTTGCACAGTGCTTTTTCTCATTTCATTAATTCTAGAATAATAGAAATACATGACTTATATAATAAATAAAAAAAGACCATGAATACCCTTAGATCTAGGATCTGAAGGGGCATTTAAGGGACTTCATATTTGATCTAAATAAAATAAAAAAAATGAAATTCTTAATTAATTCTAATGGGGGGACAAGGTAGGTGAGGTAGGTAGCCTACCTTTGAATTTTTAATCCACTTGTCTACCCATGTGGCATTTGACATTCAACCCTTCTAGATGGCCACCTAGGATGGTTGACCAGCCCCACATGGATGACATGGACCAATGGGAAAGGGCTGAGGGCCCCCTTGCTGGTCCTACTGACAAATTACGTAGAAACCCACACAATCCGTGGGAATGACGCATTGGCTTACAAAGCCGTATAATTGTGCATATACTTTCCCAAGGATATGAAAACAAACTAAAAGGACATAAATGCAAATGAAAATGTACATGCTCGGTGTCGATTCCCATCAACTCTCCCCGGGTGGGAGGAACTCGACCCCGACGAGTAGGGGTATGGATGCTCGAGTACTCCGGCGGATTCGTCACCGTGCCAAGTAACGCGGGTATGCTCCACTCCAAGTGACCGTCACCTGCTCATTCCATATATACTCGATATGCGCAAGCTGCCATGGGCTAGAGGTGGGCACTCCGGGTGGGGCACTCTCAAAGGGAAGGAAGCAGCTCGAAGACTCACTAGGAATCACCGTTGAGTCCCTGTAGGTGACTGATCCGGGTATAGATGTAGAACCGATCCCATACTCATCGAATGAGTCCAATCGCCTCTTACTCATAAGAGAATGACAACGAGCTTGCACAAGACACATGCAGACAAACAAACGACACACAAACCATGCAAACAAATCACACAAAACAAACCACACAAGGAAAACACACGGACTCATCTATGACCCTAGACACACCTAATGTTAGTCCGACCCGTACATGGGCGACGGCGGACCAGGACACCCGAATATGTGCCAGGCATGCATGTTGTGCAACTGGGAATGGATGGCATGGGGTACACCTAAATGTCCAAGTATGACCCAGTCATGCATGGACGGCCCTTTAGATTTAGGAGACTTGAGTGGGCTAGGAAAGCCGGGTGTGGAAGAGCCGGGTGTAGGTGTATCGTGGACGGGCTTGGTGGGTATGGATGGCCCATCCCGAGGGGAAGGGGCATAAAAGTGGGCTCCCTTGAAGAAGGGGATTACGGGTGGTAACTCGGGAAGCCTAATAGTGAAGGGGTCAAAAGGGTCAAAGAAGGTATGACCCCTTGTGGTGGGTTCCCACAAGTCACGGTCCCACATGTAGAAGTTTTGAAGGTGTGGGTAGTCACATTCTTGAATTGTAACGGGTGGGACGGGGATCGTAGGTAAGATGTATGATTCCTCCCTCAGACAAAAGGGTATGAATTCGGGCTCGTCCGGTAAGGGGAGGAGTAAGAGGACCTCCGTGGTGACACAACCCACGGTGCACTCGGAGGTAATGGACCCTAAGACCGGATGGGTGAAGCTAAGACTAGCGGGTTGGTCTAAGCCTCGCGCCAAAAGATGTGTCAACTTCCATTGTGAATCTAATCCCATGACAAGATCGTCCAATGTGTCAACATGGTGACTAGATCGAAATGTGGTATGGAAGGAGTTGACCGGCACTAAAGGGAGGATGGGGTCCATGGATGGAAAGGGAGGTGGGACCAAGCCATCCTTGAGCCAACTAAAAAGTGGCTCGGCGATGTATAGCGTTCCCGTAAGAAACACGGGTGGCTCGGGGTGAGACGGCTCCAAGCATAATGGTTTCGAATGTAGAGTGGGCCGCTGGGGTTGGGTGGCTAGACATGTGAGGGTGATCTTGCCGGGTAGGTAAAATGGGTATAAGGTGCAAGTCCTCTTGCCCCAGTCAAGATTGGCTCTTCGTTCTCCTAACCACGTTTGCCCTAAAATGATGCATGAACCAGCAAGTGTGCCGATCCTGCACCATGCACCATCGGTGTAGAGAACAGAGTCGATCCTCTTATAGAACTCAACACAAGCAAAATCACCATCGCGGACAATCTCGCCTGTCTTGGAGAGAGACTCCACGATGTCAAGAGAAACCCAATTATCCGACTCCCTATCGGTGAAATGGAGTTCCATTGTGGACCCGTTGGGTAGAGCGACTTTCATAGTGAGAGGGGTAAAACCAAGGGCTCGGTCCATGAGGACATTGACTTTGGCCACAAAGGTTGACCACTCGGATGTATGGTCTTGGGGAACGGCCATGGGTAGCGGATATGGACATGCATACACACGGTGACAAGACACTAGACTGACTATGCAAGTTTGGAATGCATGCACACTAAGGACCCTAGACGTAAACCAAGACTCGGTACGTGGCGGAGTTAATCGATCCGAAGATCACTCGTGCAAGTGTGCGGTCTTCCCGATAGGCGTAGCCTAACGTTCGGACAACACCTTTTTATATACCGACTAATGGTATGCAAATGCGACCCAAAAGACACTTTTTTTGTTTTAAAACAATGATGACCCTAAACACGACGTAGACAATGACTAATGACTAGACGTAAATGACGCCTTTTTTTTGACACCCTAGACTCAACCTCACTCTGATACCAAATTGATGCGGAACGAGACACGGACACGACAAGCTCGTGACTGCCCCTTAACGAGGGAAGCGTCGGACGTGCGCGGTTGAGAAACCGGCAGTGAGCTAGGGTGGTCAGCTCTCACTTGTGCCCGGATCGGGTCACGGGACGGTAACGCTCTCTCTCGCAGCAGTGGTGATATAAATATAAAGCGAGCTAATTGTCCCTACACATGCTCTCTAGCAGCGGCATAAATAAATATATATGAAGTAAGTAAAATTCCAAGTAAGGGAGCGAATGCGATACCTCCACGCGCTCGGCGTGGGGAAGACAGACCCGGCCGAAACTCGTACTCCCGGAACAATAATACACAATATTACAGCAATACAAGTCGCTGCCCACTCCACGCAGGGAGATAAAGGGCTACACAATGGGGTCCGGGAGGACCGAATTCGGGTTGACGGGCGGCTTCTCGCGTTGATTCGGCAGCACCCGAACTTATGACGGTGGGGCCCACATGCTGTCCGGAGGGGCCGTGTGGGACCCGATGGCACCGCTGTAGTGGGGACACTTAGGGAAGCGCTCCCCGGGCTGACGGCACGCTGGTTCGCCGTCCGGAGGCCGGGCGGCTCCGTTCGGCACCGGTCGGAATAACCGGCCACGGATCTGCAGCTTTTGGTTTTCAGCGCGCGTCCCGGCGAGAACGGGCGCTGAGATCAGCCCCGATGTCGGATCGACACGAGACTAGCGCTGTTGGAAAGCTAACTTCAAATCCTTCAACCTAGGCCTAGAGATCTGGCCTGGATCTGCACAGATCTAGGCTTTAATGAATTTACAACTTCCTGTTGTATAGTAGCCGAACACTCAGATCTGCAGGGTTATTCTCTGAGAACTACCTTTGACCGCTATGAAACACTTAGATTCAGACTTCAATCTCTTCATTAAAGTTGTGGGAAATTGAGCTAGGAAAACGGTAAAATAGGTTTGGACAAGTTTGGATGTGGTTACAAATTGATAGGAGTTTTTCACTAACAGTGGGTCGGATCTGGAAATGGGCTGAAAGCACTGTAGTTGAGATAGAACACGAATTTTGAAAAATAGATAGAGGGTGGATAAAAACTAAAGAAAAATGGTGGATGTAGGGGATGATGGACAAAACTCCCAGTGAAATTGGGAGGATTTGGAAAAATCAAAAAGGTGGTCGGAGATGAGAAACTCAGAGCTGTTGTCACTATAGATAGAGACAAAATAGATCTGGGAATGACAAATGAACGAAAATGAAAAATTACTAAATGGAGGAGTTGGGATGTGAAAATTTAGGTGGAGGTGGGGATTCAAGGCAAGAACACACCCTCAAAATTTCAAATCCATTTGAGCTCGTGGATGACAGAAAGAATTCGTGGAAGTCACCTCTGTCCATCAGGATAGAACCTTGACGATGGCTCCGTGGCGGCTCGTAGGCGGCACGAACGGCGACGGCGGCGGCACAGATGATCACCGGAGATAGAGGGGAGGGAGATATCACTCTAGAATGGGGGTTGGGGATGAAGAAACCAGAGGGAGAGAGAGGGGAGGTCGAAATTCACTCAAGGGGGGGCTCTTGCACAATGCTTTTTCTCATTTCATTAATTCTAGAATAATAGAAATACATGACTTATATAATAAATAAAAAAAGACCATGAATACCCTTAGATCTAGGATCTGAAGGGGCATTTAAGGGACTTCATATTTGATCCAAATAAAATAAAAAAATGAAATTCCTAATTAATTCTAATGGGGGGACAAGGTAGGTGAGGTAGGTAGCCTACCTTTGAATTTTTAATCCACTTGTCTACCCATGTGGCATTTGACATTCAACCCTTCTAGATGGCCACCTAGGATGGTTGACCAGTCCCACATGGATGACATGGACCAATGGGAAAGGGCTAAGGGCCCCCTTGCTGGTCCTACTGACAAAGTACGTAGAAACCCACACAATCCCTGGGAATGACGCATTGGCTTACAAAGCCGTATAATTACGCATATACTTTCCCAAGGATATGAAAATAAACTAAAAGGACATAAATGCAAATGAAAATGTACAAGCTCGGCGTCGATTCCCATCATCTTAAGGACTTCGACTTCACTATACAATATCATCCTGGAAAGGGTAATCCTGTAGCCGATGCCCTCAGTCGAAAGCCGAGAGCACTATTAGCCAATTGTATGATTCAGGAGTGGAAGTTGCTAGAACAATTCTCTAAACTTAATATAAGCATGAACAAGGACAGTAGGTGTGTCACCTTATCCCATATGAGCATACAGCCAAACTTGCTATCCGAAATACAAGGACTTCAAGGTAGTGACCCCGTACTAGTGGAAATTAAGGGCAAAATGGAAGAACAACCTGATTTCAAATTAGCTCCAGATGGAAGATTGATGTTCAGAAATAAAACATGTATACCGAATTGCCCAGAGCTAAAGAAGAAAATCTTAGATGAAGCTCACAAATCAAGGTACACGATTCATCTAGGATCAACTAAGATGTACCAAGAATTGAAAAGGACCTTTTGGTGGCCCAATATGAAAAGAGAAATAGTGGATTTTGTGTCTCACTATCTCACATGTCAACAAGTCAAGGCAGAACACCAAAAGCCTGCCGGTAAGCTACATCCTCTAGATATTCCCAAGTGGAAGTGGGAGGATATCGGTATGGACTAAATTATGGGTCTGTCCAAATCAAAGGGAGGATATGACGGAATATGGGTTATCATCGACCGATTGACCAAATCGGTACACTTCTTGCCAATCAAGAGTCGATTGTCAGTTGATCTTCTTGCTGCATTATACCTTAAAGAGATAGTCAGGTTACATGGAGTACCTGTCTCAATCGTGTCTGACAGAGACCCCCGTTTTACTTCTCACTTTTGGAAGGGTTTACAACATTCGTTAGGGACGGGACTTAACTTTAGTACAGCTTTTCATCCTCAAATGGATGGTCAGACCGAGAGAACTAATCAGGTGGTTGAAGATATGCTTAGAGCTTGCATCATTGATTTTGGTGGAAGCTGGCATGATCACTTGCCTTTGGTTGAATTTGCATACAATAACAGCTACCAGGCAAGTATACAAATGGCACCTTTCGAAGCTTTATACGGAAGGAGTTGTCGATCGCCTTTGTGCTGGGACGAAGTTGGCGAAAACCAACTATTAGGTCCAGACATGGTAAGGGATACCACTGAAAGGATTCAGTTGATTAGAGAAAGACTTCAAGTTGCTCAGTCTAGATAGAAGGCTTATGCTGATACACGAAGAAGAGATCTCGAATTCCAAGTGGGAGATCACATATTTCTCAAGATATCACCTGGACGTGGAATAAGGAGATTTGGTGTTAAGGGCAAGCTTACACCAAGGTTTATTGGACCTTTTGAGATACTAGAAAGGGTTGGCGAGGTTGCTTACCGCGTCGCTTTACCTCCTCAATTGTCCGAAGTTCATAATGTATTCCACATATCAATGTTGAGGAAATATGTGCATGATCCGTCACATATCATTGATCATGGAGACCTGGTGATTCAGAAGGACCTTACGTATGAGCAAAAGCCTATGAAGATCCTCGATCGCGAGGTACGAACCCTAAGGAATAAAGTTATTCCCATGGTTAAGGTGCAATGGAGTAAATGTTCAGAACACGAAGCCACATGGGAGACCGAGGAGTCTATGAAGAAACGATTCCCAGACTTATTCTAAAAAGGTATATATTCTACACTCTCCACGTTTATATGTGATGGAATTTGGGGACCAAATTCTTTTAAGTGGGGGAGGGTGAAGCAACCCTGGTAAAATAAAAGGAAGATTTCAAGAAAAATTAAGTAAGTAAATGATAAGAACCAAAATGAATAAATAATAAGTCAAATGTAAATAACGCCTCTCAACAAGGCGCGATTTAAATAAGAAACGCCTTCACCTGAGGCATTAATTCAAAAAGTGACGCCTATACCGAAGGTCGTCAAATTTCAAAAAAGTCCAAAACGAATAAAAGGAAAGAGAAAGAAACGCCCTCTTCTTGGGCGCGAATTACAAAAGAAACGGCACAGGTCAAGACGTCAATTAAAATGCATGCCCTAACCTAAGGCGTTAATTGCATTTGTGTTCCATTCGAATCAGGAGACTATCCAGGGTAAGTTTTAGGATTGCTACGTGTTCGATTGACTATGGTAAGGACTCTATTAAGGAAACTAGAGTTCTAATCAAATTCTAACCCCAAGGGATTCCTGAAACCCTATAAATACCCCTTTCAATCGAACATGTGCGCTATTTTTGGTGAACCGTTCTGCTGCTATTGTACGTGAAGAACAGGTGGTTCTTCTTCCTCTGCCTTTCGTCATGGATTATGAAGAATATTAATGTCCTTCATCTTCCTTGTGCAGGTTGTCTGCAACATCATCTTTTTCTTCTGTAGGTTGCCTGTAGCGTGAAGAAACTCTCTCATCTAGCTGAAGAACGTGGGTTCTTCATCAACGTACATCTTCCTCCGTTACAGAGAAAGTTGTGACCGGAGTCTAGGAGAAACTTATTCTCATCGAATATCATCCTCACTGCACCATATGGGGTCTGCTGTTGCTTGGCGGTTGGTGCTGCTATTACTTGGATTCGTAGGTGGCTGTTTATATAAATCCCAGAAGACTCTGTTCAGAATAGAGTATCATTTTCTCTTCACATCCTTCACGTTCCTTCACCCAGATCATCATCAGGTAGGTTTTCTCAAGAATTGTAGCCCAAACTAGCATAAAAATTTATGATAATATCATCTGTAATTCATGCATATAGTTTTACTGCGTTTTAGAGGTTTTCTGTGAAATTTTGGCAAGAGGCGACCCATGTCAGGGCGCTAATTCATGATCTGACGCCGAACTAAGAGTCGTCAATTTTAAGAAATTGATAAATACGCACGTTTGAAATTTAATATCTATGAAACCTGTAGTTAAATCTAATGCATGATCATATAGCTTGAATCCTTCTATTTTTCTTGTCCAGTTCATATATATGGTTCCTGTAAATTATTTATCATGAAAACCTTTACTGTTCATATTCCTGGAAACCAAAGAGAATTAACGACCTCCAGTAGGTCGTCTTTTTTGAAAGTGACGCCCCTGGATAAGGCGCGTTTTATCAAAAATACAGAATAAAGAAAATTTCAGTAAAATAGAAATTTATAATGGACGACGGTTACAGAAGTTGTCAAATTTAAAATAACGACCCAGTGAAAGGCGTTAATTTAATAAGTAGTGACTTATTTTAAGGCGCTAATTTCCTGTGTAATTATTTTATACTGTTTACTGTTAACCGAGGGTTTTATATAAATATATATGTATATATCGGCACTATATTTCCATTCCGTGAATATAGTCCCATGTTTCACGATGATTTATCGCATTACCCACTAACTCTCGGTGACATACAAGCCCTCCATTGGACATTCCGTTCCTTTGGACTGGTAAGTTAGTCATTGGGACCTCCGTAAGTCTCCTCGTAGTCTTGGATTCCCTCAAGGCCGACTGAGCTGGTTGTACCATAAAAACCTATTGCACTACTTTGTCATGTCACTCTATAGAAACATGGTATACCGGCCCTCGTGATATGCTAGGAGTATATCATGAGACTATTCTTAATGGGATGAGGACATCATGCCTTTAATATGCTGTTCTTATGGACCTCAATTCTATATCAAATAACATGACCATCTATATATGGACACTTAATTGTCATGGTACCCAATTAGGGAACCAACTCAAACCAGTTTTATCGATACTCGTGTTTATATCGTTATTATCGTCCTTATACATCAAGTTCAAATTTTGAACTCTACTCTATCTTGAATTTCCACAAGCTTTTTCTTGAAATTCCATATTGGCTATACTATAAAGTGGATGTCTAGATCTATCTTTAATGATGTGCATATAAGGGCCCGATCTGGTCCTGGGAGGAGCACCCAAAAGTACTAGTGCCCATGGGAGTTGTAATGATCACGGTGTCTAGCATTGCACCGAAGTACTTGTCTCTCTTGATCTTTGGCATTCCACACACACTCTCTCTTTCTTGCATGCGTGACTCGACATGCGTGACTTTACTAGCGTGGCTCGACACGGGCAAAGTACTTGCGTGAAATAGCCAATAATCTATAAAGTCTCTCATTAATATTTCTTGTTTAAGACTCGCTTGGAAGTTTTACACGACGTGTTATTCTATTGATTAGTTATTTCTACATGCATAGCCATATTACATTTACATGTGATAAATTGTAATTACTTAAACCCATTGCTAGTTCTTGAGATATAATTTCCTACTGAGCGTTCGCTCACTCAGTGTTTCCCTACTTTTCAGGTAAGTACGACGACGAGACTCAATCGGACTGGGAAGGTCAAGAGTGAAAGAGATTAGAGCTTCTCAAAGCGTCATCTACTCTTGTCTTTTCGATATTTTCTTGAGTCAATTTTGTACTTTTCTTTTTATTAAGTTTAGCATTTTTAAGGGATTGTAATAGAAATACTTTTGTGAAGGAATAAAAGGATTGGGTTATCTTTACTCTTGCGCATCTCTGATTTGGTGTCGAATACACTAATACTTTGATTGACATGATCGATATAAACTCGTCACGCGTCTTCGGGTATCTTCCGCGCTCGGGGCGTGACATCAAGCCTAGGGATGGGGGACCTATACTTGACGGTGATCTTATTAATGGCCCAACTATCTACACACATCCGTCATGATCCATCCTTCTTAGGAGTGAGAAAGGCCGGTACGGCACATGGGCTTTTGCTAATGTGGATGAAGCCCTTCCTAATGAGGTCCTCTATTTGCCTCCGAAGTTTGGCATGTTCCGTGGGATTGAGGCGGTAATGAGGAAGGTTGGGAAGGGTGGCTCACGGAACTAGATTAATTGCGTGTTGCACATCACGCATGGGAGGGAGTTGGTCTGGGAGCTCTTCTGAGAACACATCATGAAAATCCTCTAGGAGGTGCCGGACTTCTATGGGATGGGGGGGTTAGAGGGGGTGGGCTCTCCTAGACAAATGACTACTGCACATAGAGGTGTCCCTTGAGCTATCTCCTCCTCAAGCTCTCTTTTGGTGATGAGGTGAAGACCCTTGGCCATTTCCAAAGTCTTATCTTGGTTGGGGTTTTGGGAGAGAGGTTGGGTTGGTGGGGTGGAGTTCCCCATGAGTTGAGTTATGGTGGGGTGTTGACCTTGAGGGGGTGGGCTTTTCTTAGACAAGGGACGTGGTGGGGAGGGATTAAGACAGATGCTCTTTCCCTCATGCTCAAAGGTGCATGTGTTGGTCTTACCCAAAATAGTGGCATCCACATCATAAAGCCACGGTCTCCCTAGTAGGATGCTACCTACTTCCATGGGGATAACATCACACCATATTTGGCCATGGTAGGAAGAGAAGGTGAGGGGCACAAGGTAGCGAGTGTTGACCAGGATGGAATTGTTGTTGATCCAAGAGACCCGGTATGGGCTAGGGTGGGGAGTAATGGTAAGCCCAAGGAGCTTAACGGTGTAGGGAGACATGGCATTGACACAACTCCCATTATCTAAGATCACTTTTCTCACATGACCCCCTATCTTAACAAAGGTGTGGAAGATTGAAGTTCGTTGCCAGTCCTCCTCTTGGGGTTTGGTGAGGGTGCATCTAATCACTCCTAGATGGGAGTCGGTAGATGGAATGGTGTAGTCTAGACCCGACTCATGGTATTGGGCCTCATACTCTTCTTCCCATTATAGTGAGGCTTCATGGACCTCAACCACACTCTCAAGTTCCCCTTGGGGTGGGGGAGCTTCTTCCTCAATAAGTAAGCTAGACAATCCTTTGGATGGGCATTGCCCCGCAAAGTGGCCAAACCCTTGGCACCTATAGCATTGTTGACGGCCGCTACCCGTGGTGTTCCCTCCTACACTTGGACCCTTGGAATTCTCTTCCCTCCATGGAGGAAGATGGCTGGGGGCGGTCTTGGTTGGAGTGATGGTGGGAGGGGGATTGTAGGGCCGCATTGGGGCATTTCCACTTAGACTAGGGGCCTTCATGGGGGGGGGGGGGTTGGTTCGGGGTCCCATGCCTTTGGGATCGGCCGGTCGGAGAGGAGAAAACCTAGGGATCCTAGAGAATCTTTTAACATCCCGAGAAGGTTGGCAACATCTCTCATAAAAAGCTCTCTCTTCATGTGGTTTTGGAGCCCATTCCTAAAGCGAGACAAGTGACAACTGTAGCTTCGTGTACTCCACACTTTAAAAGATAGGAGTCAAATTTCTCAATGTATTCAACCACATTCTTATCCTCTTGGGTGAGGCTTTGCCACTCATCTAAGAGCATTTGGTGGTAGGATGTGGGTAAGTACTTATTTCTAAGTTGATCTTTCATACCTTTCCAAGTGTCAATGGGCTCTTCTTGCCTAATCCTCGTTAATCTCTCCTGATTTAGCCAATAAGTCTTGGCTAGTTTGGTGAGGTGCATTTTGGCCAATCTCACTTTCCGTTGGTCGGACATGGGGTACCAATCAAAGTATCGGTCCATGGCGGTCTCCCATTCTAAGTAGACACTTGGTTCATGGGAACCGTCAAAGTTCGGGGCTTCTACCTTGATCGTCCTTAAGAGAGGGTCAACCGGGTCTTCCCGTGGGCGCCTTTCATTATATTGGTGGTGGCGAGGCCTCTCATGGTCATAGTAGGGGTTAGCATTCAAATCCTCCCTATCAATTTCAGCATGTGGAGGGCGGGCTCTTGGTCCATTGTTCCTTGGGTGGAACTCATCCCTATTAATTTCAGCATGTGGAGGGTGGGCTCTTGGTCCATTGTTCCTTGGGTGGAACTCATGCTCTTCTAGCCGAGCAAGTCGGGTGGAAAGGGACTCTAGTTGGGCAAGGATGTTTGCAAGGGTAGCATCCACCTGGTCCATTTGGCCTTAGGGTTCCTCCCTATGGGCATCTTGATTGAGTTGAGGATTGGAATCCATGGGGGGATCTGAAGATGATGGATCGGGTCGTTATATGACTCCACTAAGGGTGGACATGCAAGGGAGGGGAATGACTTGATGGATGGACAACACAATGCAATGGTCCTAGGACTTAGACTTAGTAGAGACAAGTCTAAACTTGCTCTGATATCAATTGATGTGACATGCCCTTGGACTTTGACAAGCAAGCACAATTTACAATAGTAACGGACCGAAATCGGCGGCAACTCACCCGACACTCACCCAAACCCGGGGTAACTCGACGATGCCACGTGGAGGATGTGAGGGCTGGGCCCCTGCTGATAGAGGGCCAGCAAGGCCAAGGTTTGTTCCCAAGGGTATGGAGGCCCAATTCAATGGAGCCGATGTTGTGCCGAGGGCACGGGTTACACTCTTCCCCACGGTGGTCACTCGAAGCAACGGAGCTTGAGGGACCGAGCACTCACTCTCACGGCCAGCGGAGCAATGAACTAATATTGAAAGGACAAGCACTAAGGGAAGCAAGGTTAGAACACTTACTTGACTGGTTTGAAGAAACTGGTCCCGCTCGGAGACGTGGGCGAGCGGGGAAGCGTGGGTTCCCCACACGCTGCGCCGGAGTAGCTTGAACATGTTTCAAAGATTTACTACACTACTCCCCATGCAAGGGGGTGGAACAAGGGGAGGGGGAGTCACACATACATTCAAACACTACCTCCCGCAGGGAGGGGCTTTAAGCCAGCCAGGCGGGGAGGGGAAAAGTTGAAATAGAAGCCGAACAGATGGAAGATGCCGGTTCTACCCGTTCTCATGAACAAGCGACAGATAGTTGAAGTTGATGCTACTGCGGCCACTTCCGAATTTTGTTATCGATGAGACTAGTGGGAAAATCTTCGAGGTTGGATCAGCTTGATGTCCAATTTTTATGGAATTTCCTGGTTGATGATGCTGGTCGGGGAAGAGCCGTGAACAGGACCCTGAGTTCTGGATTTGATTGCTATGGTACAACAGCAATAGAAAGACGAGGCCGTCACGAGCGCTCCCGATCTCTGAATCAAGTGTGGCTTGAATCATTGAAATCACTGTTGAGTCCTCTTCGAAACAAGACCCATGGGGGCGCCAGAAAATGCCGGAGTAGAAAGATAATCCCAAATAGTGAATGGGTGTCAGTTCAGTCCCAGAGGGAACAGAACGGCGCACTCGGGGAAGAAAAGTGATAATTCTTAGCTCCGGATGCCGAACGGGGTTTCGCTTCTTATTCCTGGAAGTAGACTCGATGTAGAAGATCCCAGCCAAGTCTTGCCTCCAGGTCCTCAAGAGGGTGGCCAGGGCAGTCTATGCAAGTGGCCTCAGGTTGACAGTCAGGGAGAAGATGCGCAGTCTGGGGATATCAGCTCCTCCGGGCAGCCACGAGCTCAGAATGGGAGGAGACCACCGCCGTTGCAAAGAGGACAAGGAGACGCTTCCGCCGGTACCACTTTTACTTCCAGGGACACCGGGATGAAGTCGTGGCCAGATCTGCAAGACGCTGGTTCTCTGCAGATCCTCAGCTGCGAACAGAACCTTCGGTGTAGCTCCAAGTGTTCATGAAATGGGGAAGAGGGGTTGTTGAATGGTGAAGAGGAATGGATGAGTGGTAAGAGGGGGATGTGGGGGGTGGTGTGGAAGGTTGCTAGGGCAGAGATGGAGGGATAGGAAGAGGGGGGGAATGCAGAAGAGTGGTTGCTGGCCTCTGCTCAAGGTGGAGAAGGAAGGGAGGTGGGGGATGATCTAGGTTGATGGAGGGGGAGAGTGGGGGTGACCAAATCAAGTGGGGGCTCTCCTTGGGTCGACCTAGGGGATGGGGGATGAGAGAGGGGAGGGAAATTTCGAATTTTGGCCTAGGGAGGGGTGGGTTCAACTTTGGGAAGGTGGTAGCTTGCTTGGGAAGGGGAGGTGGGTAGTTGGAAGTTGGATGGTGGAGCTAGGATTGGGTGGGGATCTATTGGGGTTGGGGTGGAGTAAAGAGAGGGGTGTGGGGAGTTGGAGTAGCCTTAATGGAAGGTGGAGGTGAGAGAAAGCAGGTGGTAGGGTGAGGAGAGAGAGAAGGGGGCGAACCCCATAGAGGGAGAGAGAAAGAGAGAGAGAGAGGGTAAGGGATTGAGGTGGGTTTCTCACCCTAGGTTTCACACCTTCTCACATGGAATCTCTCCACTAAGATTTGAATTTTGAACTCTTAAAATGGCAATTTTCATTAACTTGAAATGGGGTAAATGGGGTCCTATATATAGGTAACCCACATTTTACAAAAAGTCCCTGACTCTTGCTACAATGACAAATAACCAAGGGGTAGGGGCGCCCCTGGGCCTAGCCCAATGAATTGGGCCCAATAATAATCTAATCAACCTAATGACACTCAAACTTAGGGGAATAAACAAAAGACCTTGGGACATGACTCGAATTAATGAAAAAATACATCAAATGACTCAAATAGAAAGCTCAAATTGGATAATTGGGCCCACATGGAATGATGCCCGAGCTCAAACAACTCCGGAGTGTGAAGATGACCCGAGTCAAAGGGAGTCGTGGGTGATGCCTCCATCATAGGGAGATGGACCCCCAACTCGTGCACTTCCTTTCCCGCGAGTTTTGTAGGCCGTGGTGAGCCGAGTGGCCTTATTTGAGCTTTTTGGAGAAAATCCATATTTTTGGGGAGTGAGCCGGATCTCTCATTTCGTGACATTTTTTACCGATCCAGGGGTTTAGATGCATGCCTAGGGGCTTGGGGATAAATTCCCCTTTGTTTCCCTATCACCCGGGGGTGATTGGGGCAGTGAACGGATTTTTGGGGCATTTTTCGCCGTTCTCGATTTTCCGGAAGTGTGGCGATCCTTCCAGTCACCGCCACATCCTTATGGGGGTCCCCGTTCGACCGTGTCAACCTTTCCGTGCGTGGGTTGGGCCTGGTGGCCGCACGATGAGCCGCCAGAGCCCATGTGGCGGCCGAAGGTCCGGCCGCTAAGCCCAGTTGGCCGGCGTGGCCTTCAAGGCATTTTGACCGTTGGAGGTCTTGGGGTCTGGCGGCCGAAGGTAGGCCCGCTACATGCCATGTCGCAGCCCTATATAGGACCGCTTGTTCTTTCGCTACCCAGGGTGTGGCGGCTCATAGTTGAACCGCTACAGTACCTGTGGCGGCCTAAGGTTGGGTCGCTAGAGTCGTATGGCGGCCCAAGAGAGGACCGCCAGGAGATTCCCGTGCTTGCGATGTCGGGTTCGCGTTGTGTTGGTCTCCAGTCGACTGGGTTGTGACCCAGTGGTCGACCTTCAGCCTCGTGAGTGTCTCGGACACCCCGTGAGTTCCGTGTCCGTGTTTCTGGGGTGTCGGGAAGTGCCGTGTTACCTCGATTAGCCTGCCCGTAGGTGTGGTGGGTCTGGGTGACCCCATGTGTTCCAGGCTTTTGTGTGTTACACTCGATCGAGTCACCGTGTATATGTGTGAGTGCGGTGGGGTTTCCCCACATGTCGTGGGTTTCTACGGAAGAAGGTTCCCGTGTGGGCCTCGAGTAAGGCCTTGGACTGCAAGTCCAGTCGTTTAGCTTGGAGCTGGAGGTTTCTCGCTCTTCCCTAGGATGGGGAATCGGTGTGGCGGCCTGTGTGCTACCTTGGGAATCATGCTTCTGTGTTTTTCGCGTAGGCCATATGTGTGGCCTTGGACTGTAAGTCCAATTACCCAGCCTGGGGCTGGAGGGTTTCTGAGTTCCCTTTTAAGGGGATGGTCTCGGCGGCTCGTGAGCTACCTCGATATTCATGCTACTGTGGTTTTAGACCCAGGGATTAGGCTAGATTAACGGCATTGTGCTGCGATGTACGACGGTCTTGACCCCGAGTCTTGTGACTCAAGGATCGTTGTATTTAGTGAGTCTAGAGGACCGTCCAGAGTCAAGTGGCTCGTCACCACTTGGTCCTTCTCGACTTTCACGCAGGGTGCGTGTGTGGTTCTCGGAGTTTCTCTTCGGAGAGTGATCACATCAGTGACTCCCCTCTAGTCGTAGCCTTCCGACACGTTAGTGGTCCCACCGGGGAGTGGTGACGAGGCTATCCTGAGAGATGGTTTTTATTCTAGTTTTCGTTGGGCCCCACGTCTTGCAGCTAGAGTCTGACTGAGGGGAAAACCAGTCAGAGGGCCAGACCTGGGATGCATGGTCTGTGTGTGCACACGTGGTTGGGGGCGGTTGGACCCGCGCTGACGAGTGCGACCCCAGCTAGTCACTTGTTCTGTGGTTACTAGTACGGTGTCTCAGTTCTCGCTGGGCCGGAGGGAGACACCTGAGGCGCGGTCTAAGACGTCAGTGGACGCATCCGACCTTGCTTCTGGTCGGCAGGTACTCCTGTTACGTGAGACGTGACCCTCCTGTTTCCGGGTTTCATTTCCAGTCTGTGAGACGTGGTTTTCTGGACCGTCTGGTGTTTCTGAGTTAGTGGCCAAGATGCTAGTAGCTTCACCGAGGTTGCATCTTGTTAATGTTGTGTTCGCGACGAGACGGTCGCGACTTGACCTTGGACAGCGTGTCCAGGTTGGCCTTGTCCTGGGAGACAGGCCTCTACTGCAGGGTTGCCGTGGGTTTTACCTCGGTGAGTGGTGTTAGTGTGGTCCGGTTCCCAATTGTGAGATCGGGATTTCTCTTTTTGCTTGATCGGTACAGTAGGAGTAGTTGTAGTGCCGAGTTTTGACTGGCCACCGAGTTACTGTTCCTGCTACTACTGTTGTTCTTGTAGTTACTACTTTCCGTGCCGTCATTGTTCTCAGTTAGGGTTCCGCAGGATCTCTACTGAGCCAGTGACAGGAGGCCCACCCCTGCTTTTCAGGTGTGGCAGTTCTTCCTCAAGGTTCGAGGGTGCTGTTCGGAGGTTCTTAGTTGCCAGCTCGCCGGGCCGAGTGTTCACTTGGCACGTGATATATTTTACTGCTTTAGACTGTACTTTTTGTTGGACTGGACTCTATTCTAATAGTTGTTTATTTATTTCTGTTAATTATTAAATTATCGACATTTCCTATTTCTTTGTACCTCCACACTCCTTTTAGCCCTTCCGAGCCCTCCGGCTCATAGGCGGCGGGCCAGGATTCGAATGGTATCGGGTTCTTCCCGGTATCCGGATCTTGGGTTGTCACAGAGAACGTGTGGCTTTCTTTATTATCATTCTACTACCCCATTTAACACTCCAAAAAGGTAGGTTTTCTCAAGATTTGGCCAAATTCGTAGTTAATATAGGGTTACATGTATGAATAGCACTAGCCTAGCTTCCATCTTCCACATTATATATCCCCTGATACATTGGTTTTTGGAAAACTGTTACATGTGTAAATGGCGCCCAGCCTGCTGCCATCAATTAATGGGCGCCCATATCTTGGGCGCCATTTGTTTGAATAAGTGCCCACATGGGCAGGCGCCCATTAATGGGTGATAGTGTGCACAGGCGCCAATTCTTTTTCCATATTTAATAATCACTCATGCTTAGAAAATTAATATCTATGAAATGAAACCCCTATATTCTTGCATGAGCACGATTCTGAGATCCTGATATTTTTCTCTGTCTATCCACGTCATTATTTCCTGATTCTGTGAACATCAGAAATTATGAATAGTGTTTTGTATCTAATAACGTGCCTGTCTGATGCATAGCATCAGCCAAAGGAATGGGCGCCCCTGTCAAGGGTGCCCTTTTATAAATTGAAGCCTCTCTAAGGCGCCAATTAGTTTTAGACAAAAATAAAAAAATGAAAATTGGAATATTAAGAAATGGGCACCCCTTTCAGCAGGCGCCATTTAATAAAATAATGGCACCCTGATGGGCGCCATTTCATCAAATAATGGCACCCTGTAGGGCGCCATTTAGACAAATAATGGCACCTGTATGGGCGCCAATTTGTCTTGAGAACCGTTGGACCAATCTTGTTCACTGAATGGGCACCCCTATGGGAGGCACCAATTCTAAAAATAATGGCACCTGATACGGCCCCATTTAGACAATTAATGGCATCCGATAGGGTGCCAATTCCATCCAGATTCTCGATTATTCTCATGGTTTGTGCCGATATAACCATAGTTCATTTCTTGCATAATAATCTGACCTTGAACACCATTCATGAAATCTATCTTATGTTTCTACAATGGTTAAACCATTGGAATTCTATATTGGCTATAAACGAGAGTGGATGTCGAATAAATACATGAATCAATGCTGGAGTTAATGGGACCCGATCTAGTCCTGGGAGAAGCACCCGAAAGTACTTGTGCCCATGGGAGCTATATTGATCACGGATATAGCATTGCACCGAAGTACTTGCATTCTTGACTTGAGGCATTCCACTCATTCTCTCGTGATAATACTTGACATGACATACGTGCTTGACTTGACTTGCATGGCTCGGAACAGGCAAAGTACTTGCTTGACTGAAATAGCCAATTCTAGTAAACACGTTCTTATTATTACTTGCTTGAACTTGGTTCTTATTTTCCTGGAAAATTGTGTAAACACTTGATAGTACTTGAAATCATGCAATATTCTTTCTATAAAGTTCTTGATATCTTGCTTGTCAACACTTGATAGTACTTGAAATCATGCGATATTCCTCTATACAATTCTTGATTTCTTGCATCATGCATGGCTATACCTGCATTGCACGTAACATGTAATTTACTTAAAGACTGCTTGAACTTGAGATATAATTCTTACTGAGCGATTCGCTCATCTAGTTTTATTCCAACATTTTTCAGGTAACTTGGATAGTGACAACCACACGAATGGGAATGAGAGCGAGTGCTAGAGCTTCCGAATGTCGAGCCGTTGTCGAGTCGTGTCTAGCCATGTCTTGTCGAGTCCTATATTATATTGCCTTTATTATTTGGGAAAAAGTTGTTAAGGCTTGTAGCCTAGTAGTTGGTTTGAATAATGAATGTCATGGACTAGAATTATCGTCGTTTTAGTTAATTAGATAATTGTCATCTTGGAATATTGATATTATCTTAGAAATTTAAAATCTTAGTTATTATTTGTCTAGTCTTTTGCGCACTCTATCTTTTGTTGAAAAATCTTATTGCTCTGATTGACATGATCTATATAAACTCGTCTCGCATCCCGGGTATCTTTTGCTCTCGGGACGTGACATATTTAGTTAGAGTTGGATTACTATTGGTTAAACCTTGTTAAATAGGACTCTAATTAGGGTTTCATCCTATAAATAGTTAAACACTTTTATGCTCCCGCATAGGAAACCAAAACCCAGTAATTCCCTGCGTGAGAGAGCGGCTATAACTTGAAGGCTTTGCTGGGAATTGGAGGCTAGTTGGTTGTGATCGTGAGTGACGAAGGTTGAAGGAGAGAATAGCTTATTATTCTCTAGAGGGTCTTTTGATCGTGAGATTAAGGGCGGCTGGCTCGTACGTGACGAGGGTGGTGGTTAGTCCGTGGGCTTTTGAAGAGGATAACAAAAGGGGAATATTATATTCCTCGAAGGCTTGTTCACGGTGGTTTGAAGAGAAGACGGAGTTTCACATAGGTTTAGATCGTGGGAAGGTTTCCCTTGGACTGTTAAGGTAAGTGTTCTCTTACGAATCTCAATATTATTTAATTAATTAAAGTATGTTCTAGTCTCCATCTCTCTATTTTGATTTTTTGTTTTTGAACGTGGAATTCTCGGTCACCACGTTCTGAACGCGTGTTTGCGATTGACCGCATTCCTCTAGTCGCAGTTGGTTGCCTGACCGCATTAATTCTATTCACAATTGTTTGTCATACATGTTGGGAATATATGCTGAAAATAATAAAAACTAACAACAAATTAATTATATTTAAAACATAAATTAAGAGGTTTAAGAAAGCGTAGCCTTTTAGTCGAAGCACGATGTCGCTGAACTAAGAGAACTTATTACCGGCCGATGTGCGGTCCTCGTGACAATGATCTCCTAGAGATACGATGACCCCGGGTAGGTGATACCCGCTCTTCATTCGGCACGTCCTCCAGAAGAACTTTACGAACACGATCTATCTCACAAGTACTCCGCAAAATGAAAATAATAACAATGAAAAAAGAGAGCTTTCAGATGAGAACCGTGAGAGAAAGAAAGAAGAAAGGATGTGTGAGTATTATATCCAGATGACCACCCTCGGTGGTCTATTTAAAGGGTTATAGTAACCCTTCAAAACATAGAAACCGATGACTAACGGATGTATTTTCATCCATTTGCGGTAATGTCTAAAACGGACGCTTTAAAACTCCAACGGACGAATCCGTACATTTTGGAGAGGTTTCAAATCACTACTAAACGCGATGCGTTAACAATCCCCCACATGATTTAAAACCTTCAAATCTTACAAAATAAGTATAGAAAAGAAATATTTCTGAGTACCTTCTACTATGCAGTAGGTGAAAATACCTTTCAGTTTGAATTTTCACTTAGTGATATTTGGTGTTGTCTGTGGTGGACTAGACCTTGAACCAGGTCCCATTGATCAGACTCCCCCAAATTCACACATAGTATAGATAGATTGAGATTCTAAGCGGGTTGCGCTATTAATGGCCTTGCGCAGGTATCTCATGTGTGTTTTAGAAAATGGCCCACATTTTCATAGTCGCGGCCTCACGACTCCACACATATCTGTGAATCCTACAAAGGGTGGAAGCAAGATAACCATCCTGCCACTTAGGTCTCGGATTCATTAAGAGTATAGCACTCACCCTTACCTCTTACTTTTAAATGAGCACTAGCGCCATAGCGATGAGAACATATTTCATTAGTGCCCTCCCAAGTTACCTATCAAGCTTTTTTCTACCCATTGAACCTCCGTGAGGTTGGGTTGATGTCGTGGTAACTTCTTTCTTTTATGGGCTCAATCCCATCCCCCTCGACGCCTCAAGAATCACGATTCTAGACAAGCCTTTTGTAAAGGCATCTGCCAAGTTTCTTTCTGATTTCATAAAGTTTAAAGCAATTAGTTGTTGCTTCATTTTATCTCTTATTGATTTATGTCTCACTTTTAAGTGTCTGTTCATTTTTACATCTGCATTAGCTTGCATGCATTTATCAATGGCAGATTTACAATCACATAGTATAGATATAGGAGGTAGTGGATTAGTCATCAAGGGAATATCAGCTACAAGGTCTCTTAACCATTCTGCCTCCATGCAGGTGGTGTCTAGTGCAATCATTTCAGAGTCCATAGTGCTCCTAGCTAACACTGTTTGTTTAGTTGATTTCCAAGATACTGCACCTCCTCCCGGGAGAAAAACAAATCCTGATGTGGATTTTATATCTAAAGAATCACTAATCCAATTTGCATCACTATATCCCTCTAAGACAGAAGGATAACCAGTGTAGTATAATCCGTAGGTTAAAGTCCCTTTTAAATACCTAAGTACTCTTTCTAAAGCTTTCTAATGACTCTCGTCAGGATTTGTGGTGTATCTACTAAGCCTGTTGACTGCATATGCAATATCAGGCCTGGTGTAATTTGTTAAGAATCCAAGTGACCCTATAATTTGTGCATATTCACTTTGTAGTGTTGGATGCACTAAATTTTTCTTTAAGTGAATATTAGGGTCATAGGGAGTAGATACAGGTTGGCAATCTAAGTAATAGAAATTTTTAAGAATTTTCTCTATGTAGTGAGATTGTGATAAAGTTATCCCGAATGAATCTTTTATGATTTTCGTGTTAAGAATTAAATCTGCTTCACCCAAATCTTTCATGTCGAAGCTTTGGGAAAGAAATTCTTTAACTTCTTTTACTACTTTTATATTAGACCCAAAGATTAAAATGTCATCAACATATAAGCATAATATAACAATGTGACTCCCAAATTGTTTATGATATATGCACATATCAATTTTGTTGATTTTAAATCCATAGGATATTATAGTCTCATCAAATTTTAGGTGTCATTGTTTGGGTGCTTGTTTTAAGCCATATAAGGACCTTTTTTTTTGTGTGTGTAAAGCCCTGCCTAGGGATAGGAAGTGGACTGTAGCCCAATCCACCATCATATCAGTAGGGGGTGAATTTTATTACTAATAAGGAAAAATTACATTCACATCAATCGGATGCTAGGCATATCTAGCTTATCTAAGCGAGCTGCACCCTTTATATGAGAGGGAAGCTCATGGTAAGAATAAAAAGAATTACATTGCAAGGTGCAAGCTAAATAAGCCAAAGAATCAGCCACAGTGTTGCCTTCTCTATAGATATGAGTGATGGTATCCAGCTGTGAAAGAATACTCCAAATATCTCTGACATATATGAGGATGGACCAAGGACATTGGGCTTGTCTATTGATGATCTGTACAAGAGTTTTTGAATCACATTCAATGAGGGCAGGCTTTGAATCAATGGTACGTAAATACTTAACACCATCAAGGAGCGCTCGGGCCTCAGCTATGATGCTATTGGACTTTCCATAATAGTGAGAGAAAGCAAGGAGAATGCTTCCTATGTGATCTCTAATAACACCACCTCCCCCAGAATCTCCAGTTTGCTTTGAGGCACCATCAATGTTAAGTTTAAGGGATGGCCAAGGTGAGCAGATCCATTTGATGGCCAAAAGCTGTTGCTGTCTAGATTTAACATTCTGCAACCCAAAAGCTTCCAAGACTTTCCTTTTGCTGTGATTGATTTCCTTGAGATCAGCAGCTAGGCAAATTTGCTTCACTTTGAAGCTAATGTTGTGAACAAGGCTCTGGTTAGATATGTGCTTACCATCATACTAGATTAAATTTCTAGCACACCATAGCTCCCACATATCATAACCAATAACTGCTAGTATGAAGAGGCCGAATAAATACTTTTGCTGTGAATTATTGATGGTATTCAGTATTAGGGATCTGACAGAATTACCTTCGATTTGCAAACCAAAGGATCTAAAAGAAGACCAAATATGAGTTGCCAATTCACTTTGCATAAATAAATGGTTAATGTCTTCAACGTGTGACATCTTACAGCAATAACATTTTGAACAAAGAGATACTTCCACCCGTTGGATAATGGAATCAAGGGGAATACAGTTGTTTAAAATTTTCCATAGGTGAACAGAGATCTTGATAGGAAACCAACTAGACCATAATCGAGTCCACGGGATATTGGTATGAGAATTATTACTGCTGCAAATTAATTTATAAGTTGAGGCAACACTGCAATTCCCGATGGTGAAAGACTCCAAACCTCCAAATCATGTTCCTGGTTCAAAGTAACATTCCTTAAAGCATTACTGATTTCAATAGGAAAGATTCTGTCTTGCAGAGCTAAATCTTCAGTGGTCGGATGTAGTAAACAATCTCTGACAGACATTGTAGAATTGGGAATATAACTTGCAGGAACCAATTCAGCCAGGGTGATATTGCCAAACCATTTTTTAAACCAGCAGTTGGTGTGATTGCCATCACCCACAATTACCCTTTTATGTTGGATAATAAGATTTTTAGCTCTAGTCCAACTCCTTCTAGCCCGGCCTTCCATGTTTTTGAACTGAACATTGGATAAAGGACTGTCTCGGATGTACTTGGCTCTAAAAAAAACGCCCATAAGGAGTTTGAATGTAAAGCCTGCCAAAGCATCTTGACCCTCAATGCAGATTCCATATGTCTAAGAGACATAATTCCAAGACCACCATGAGATACTGGCTTGCAAATGGCCTGCCAAGACCTCCAATGCTTCTTATTACCATGGGTAGATGAACCCCAAAAGAAATTGGTAAAGGCTTGCTCTAGCACTTGGTGAGTGCCAATGTGAAGAGGTGAAGAAGTCAAAAAATAAATTGGCAGTGAGGCCAGGACATGTTTGATTAGAACCAGCCTATCGCCCTGAGAAAGCAGGTTAGATCTCCAACCAGAAATGCGCTTCTGAATAGAATTAATTATACCAGCATAATGACTTTTCTTGCATCTGCCATTAACCAGTGGAAAGCCTAAATACTTGTGTGGGAAGGAATGTCTGGCAAACCCAGTAATATCCTGAATCCTCCTAGCAACATTATTGCAACTCGTAGAAAGCATGAAAAATACACTTTTTGCTACATTAATCTGCTGGCCCGAGGCTCTCTCATATGATCTGAGAACTTTAAGCAGATTCCAGACTAAAACAATACTGGCTTTGCTGAATATCAGCGTATCATCAGCAAAAAGAAGGTGTGAAATATTAGGGCATCTTCTTGGGCCAGAGAACCATTCCACCCGGCCACTGGAGTATGCTTGATTCAGGGATTTGCTCAGTGCCTCTTCAGCAATGAAGAATAGAGAAGGGGCAATGGGGTCACCCAGTCGAACCCCTCTTGTGGATTTAAAGAAACCAGCAGGTACCCCATTCAGAAGAATTGAAAACCAACAGTTATTCACCATTTTTTCAACAAGAAAGATGAATTGATTACTAAATCCAAACTTGTGCAAAACAGAGAAAAGAAAGTCCCATTCTAATCAGTCATAAGCCTTGGCCATATCAAGTTTTAACATCACATTTGATCCCCTAGTTTTCTTGCCCAGTCCATGAGACAGCTCTTGTGCAAGAGCTATATTCTCGACAATTTATCTTCCTTTCAAAAAAGCAGATTGCTCTAAGGAGATAATCTTTGGTAGAATGGTAGCTAATCTGCTATTTATAATAGAAGAAATTATCTTGTAAAAATAGTTACACAGACTGATTGGCCTGAAATCAGAAATGTTAGTGGCATTAACCTGTTTAGGGATGAGAGCTACCAGAGTGGCAGTGACACTCTTAGGGAGAGCTAGCTGTGAAATAAAAAATTCCTGGACAGCACTAACAACTGAACTAGAAATAATATCCCAAGCTTTGTGATATAAGGACCTGATTAATTTACAAACTTTCTTTTCTTGTCTTGGGACTATAAAGCCCTCAGGTTGATCCATATAGATTTCTTTTTTTAATTCACTATTTAAGAATGCAGTTTTTACGTCCATTTGGTGAATGACTAATTTATTTATCGAGGCTAAAGCTATTAGGATCCTAATCGTAGTGATCCTAGCCACAGGGGAATATACATCAAAGTAATCTATGTTTTCCTTTTGGGTAAACCCTTTGGCTACTAATCGGCCCTTAAACTTATCTATGGTTCCATCTGGTTTAAGTTTCTTTCTAAATACCCATTTGCATCCAATTATTTTACATCCAGGAGGTAAATCAGTTAAGACCCATGTGTTGTTTTGAATTATAGAGTTCATTTCATTATCTGTGGCTTCCTTCTAAAAAAGTGAATCTATAGATTTCATGGCTTCAGCATAAGTGGATGGAGAATCTTCAACTAGCAGAGCTTAAAAATCATCAAAGACTTTTTCTGTTCTTGCTCTTTTACTTCTTCTTGGTTCTATAGGAGTTTCTTCTTCTTCTCTAAGTCTAGTAATTTTAGAGCTAGAGCCAACTTCATTATTTTCTATGTTAGTTTCAATTTTAGTTTTAAAAGAAAATATATTTTCATAATATATTGTATCTCTTGCCTCAATTATTATGTTGTTCGATATATCACTAATTTCAGATTTTATTACTAAAAAACGGTTAGTATTGCTAGTAAACTTATCTGCATTGTTATTTGTTGTATAACATATAAAGATAGCATCTATAGTTTTAGGTCCAATTTTCTTTCTTTTATTTTCTGATATTTTTACTTCAGCAAAACACCCCCACACTTTGAGATAATTTAAATTAGGCCTTCTTTTCTTCCAAATTTCATAGGGTGTAGTATCATTTTGTTTGAATGATATTCTGTTTAAGACATAATAGGCTGTTAGGAGTGCCTCCCCCCCACAAGTTCTCGGGTGCACCTGAGCTTATTAACATTGAGTTAACCATATCTATTAATGTTCTGTTTTTCCTCTCGGCTACACCGTTAAATTGAGGAGAGTAGGGGGCAGTTACTTCATGTATGATTCCATATTCTTGAAAAAAATCTGCAAGTGCAAGAGAAGTGCATTATCCTCCTCTATCAAACCTAAAGTATTTTTATTTTATTTTCTTGTTGGTTTTCAACTTCAGCCTTATAAATTTGAAATTTTGTTAAAACTTTATCTTTTGTTTTAATTAGATAAAGATAGCAATGTTTTGATAGATCATCAGTGAAGGTTACAAAGTATTTGTTACCTCCCCTAGATACCCGCCCAGAGTCACATACATCACTATGTACTAATTCTAGGATATCGCTATCTCTATCTACAGTTTTAAATAGTTGTTTGGACAACTTAGCTTCTACACAAATTTCATATTTTTCATGGTGTTGAATATCCATTTTGGGAATTAAGTTTAATCGCATTAGTCTTTTAATTGAGTTATAGTTTAGGTGACCTAATCTTGAATGCCAAATGGAAGATGATTCAACATTTAACATAGTGGATTGATTACTAAAGGAAGAAGTACACATATTTAATTTGAAAAGGCCGTCACATATAAATCTTTTTCCAACAAAGGATAGGCCTTTGGTTATTACAACTTTATTTGACTCAAATACAAGTTTATAGCCTTGTTGTACTAGAAGGGTTCCCCTAATGAGGTTGATCTTGATGTCAGGAACGTGGTGAACGCCGTGAAGGGTCAAAGTCATCCCTGAAGTTAACTCCAGATCGACTCTTCCTGTCCCTAGCACTTTCATCTCCGCATTATTTCCCATCATCACACCTCCTGCACCTGAGTCCTGATAAGTGGAAAACCAAGAGCGATTAGCACAAACATGAATATTAGCTCCGGTATCAATCCACCAATCAATGGGCAAATTGGTCAAGTTCACTTCGGGGTTTGAGAGAACTGACCTAAATGTCGGCTCTGATGCACCAGCGCCATCAGTCACCATGTTGACTTGAGGGCCGGTTGGAGGATGACCATTTTCTTTCGCCGTTCAAGTAGATTTATTTCGAAAGTAACATTGGTAGGCGAGATGGTTGGTCCGACCGCATACATAGCAGCAGCGCTCCCCATCATTCTCATTTGGCCTTTTGTTTTGTTTGTTCGAATTATGTGGTTTGTTATTATTTTTGTTAAAGGGTCGATAATTTTTCTTGAAGTTTTTGCGTTTAGGAGGAAACGACTTTTTGTGATGTTTTTGTGTTTTACTTTCCACCATGTTGGCTTTGGGCTTGTTATTTTGAGTAGCAGTTTCCATTAACTTGTGTTGTTCTTCTATTCTTATTGACGCGAACAATTGGGTTAAGGTTAGATCACCTTGGGTATGGCTAAGAGTCCTGGTGAAATCGGACCAAGAGGGAGGTAGCTTGTCTAGTAAACATGCTATTTGGAAGGATTCATTGAGCTGGGATCCATTGGCTTTTAGTTCGTGAACTAGATTTTCATATTCATGTATTTGTTCATTCATAGGTTTATTATTCACAAATTTAAATTTGTTAAATTCGGATGCTTTGAACCGCTTAATGCCGGCATCATCTAGACCATATTTGGCTTCTAAGGTGTCCCAAAGTTTGCTAGCACTTTTTGAGTTATAATATAGATCATATAGATTATCGGAAAGAGCTCCTAGAATTCAGTGGAGATAGTGATAGTCTATCTCTTTCTGTGTGGCTGTGGAGGAGGAGGATTTAGGTTCAGTTTGGGTTCAAGTTGACCGAGTTTGAATTCGACGGGTGTTTTGAGTTTGAGAGGAACCCGACCCCCAATTTTCAGTTGTGCTATCACTAATGGCTGATATCAACCCTAGTATGGTCAGTCATAATCTCATTTGATTTTGCCACCTTTTAAAGATTGTTCCATCAAATTTGTCTGGTTTGACACTAAGTGTTTCTTTTGTAATTAAACTAGCCATTAAGAAAATATTTGAGGGTCGACAAAATCTCTTGATGTGATATGTTGAGATTTTGTCAAAACACTTGAATATTTAAAGTCAACAAATAATAACTTTAAATTTAAATTATCATAGAGTAACTAACACAAGCACAAGTTTAATAAAAGCAAAAAATAATAAAGTTATATTTTTCAAGCAAGTAAAAATAGCTAAATTTTTATTTTCAACAACGAAGATTAGTTAATTCATACAAACTAATCAAAAGTAATAATTTTTAGAATTTTTCTTTCTGAAAATAGAAATTATTTATTTAAGCAGAAATGATTTTAACTATTTTTTTATTTTCTGAAGATAGAAATAATTTATAGCAACATGAATTTTCAAAAAAATTAGAAATACTTTATTTTTCTGTTGAATCTGTAAATAGAAATTGTTTTCAGAAAAACTAGAAATGACTTATTTTTCTGTAAACAGAGATATTTTTTTTAAAAAAAATAATATGTAAACAGAAATAACTTTAAAGCAGAATCTATATTTTTAAAATTATATTTTCTAAAAACAGTAATAAGTATTTTCTGTAATAGAAATTATTTTCTGTAGAATAGAAGGTTTTAAAAAAATAGAGATTTTTTTATTATAATCTGTTACATTTAAAAACCAGAAATATAATTTTCGAAATATAATAATAGGAGCAATTATATTTCAGAAATATAATATCATAATTTCTGATTTCTGAAACTTTAGAAACTTAATTCTGATTTCAGAAATTTCACTAAATCTTAATTTCAGAAATATATATTTTTCTTACTTTTATTTTTGATTTTAAAATTTTAATTCTGATTTCAGAAATTTCACTAAATCTTAAATTCAGATATATATATTTTTATGACTTTTAATTTCTGAAATCAGAAATGACTATTGTAAATAATTTCAGAATTTTTTTTCAAAATTAGAATTTTAATTATCAAAAAATAAGAATTCTAATTATGATTATTATATATATATATAATTAAAATATGTCGACGAAGAAGACGTGTTTTTATATAAAACTCGTCGTCGTAGAAAAACGCGTTATAAAATAGTGTCTTGTCTTGTAGACGTATTTTATAATCAAAATTGTAGTATTATTTTCAGCAATATAATATAACAACAAAAATAAGTTCTCTTAGATTGTTGGGAATATATGCTGAAAATAACAAAAACTAACAACAAATTAATTAGATCTAAAACATAAATTAAGAGGTTTAAGAAAGCGTAACCTTTTGGGCAAAGCGCGATGTCGTTGAACTAAGAGAACTTATTACCGATCGACGTGCGGCCCTCGTGACAATGATCTCTTAAAGATACGACGACTCCGGGTAGGCGATACACACTCTTCTTTCGGCACGTCCTCCATAAGAACTTTACAACACGATCTATCTCACAAATACTCGGCAAAATGAAAATAAGAACAATAAAAAAAGAGAGCTTTCAGATGAGAACCGTGAGAGAAAGAAAGAAGAAAGGATGTGTGAGTATTATATCTGAATGACCACCCTCGGTGATCTATTTATAGGGTTATAGTAACCCTTCAAAACATAGAAACCGATGACTAACGGATGTATTTTCATCCATTTGCGGTAACGTCCGAAACGGACGTTTTAAAACTCCAACGGACGAATCTATCCGTTTTGGAGAGGTTTTAAATCACTACTAAACACGATGCGTTAACAATACCACATTCCATTGGCGATGACTAACGGATGTATTTTCATCCATTTGCGGTAACATCCGAAACGGACGTTTTAAAACTCCAACGGACGAATCCGTCCGTTTTGGAGAGGTTTTAAATCACTACTAAACGCGAAGCGTTAACAATACCGCATCCCATTGGGGTTGATTAGAGTTTGTCTCGACCGCATGACATGATTATTAATTTCTGTTAATCTGATTATTTTAAACGGTGTTTCCTTCGTATGACACGATTTGCTCACTTTCTAACGGCTTCTTAAAATTTTGTTTTGGTATCCTTGCCTTCTTAATGATTAATCTTAATTAACTTACACCCATGTCTATATTAATTGAAATTGTTCACCCTCAAATTAATTAAGATTATTCTTCCTCAATTTATTTCACAAGGAAAATATAAATCATGTTTTATATTGAACTCAGATTTTTATTAAAAAAATTTTATTTGTTGGTATTTTGCACCTTCTTGTATATTTTAAAGGCTCGTCCCTTAATCTTTTTAAAAATCATGTTCTCAAGACATGTTCTTAGATTTTAAAGTACACTTCCTTTTATAGTCTTACATATTTCTAACGCATGACTCTAGTTATTTAAAGCATGTATTAGGTTTTCAAATATTATTGGTTAATTATTATATTTTTAAAATTATCCTTATAATAGAGATTATTTTTTCTATTCTATCTCTTGATCGCAACACTACCAGAGACCGCGTTAAGGTCACGGCTCTAGGGTCGACCGCGTTCTTGTCAGTCATAGTCCCTGTGCAGAACGCGTTCTCACCTCTATTCATCCAGTACTCGTTTCCTGAATATCTAAAATTAATGAAGTCTGTAAAAGTGAATATTAACCAATAATTCTAAAAGCTAATTTGTAATATTAATATTACTTGAACTTCTTCGTTACTTTAATTCCTTCATATAATCTCTCTCTACATGATTCTTGCTTCTTACTTGATAATTACTTGAACATGACTCCTTTAGATCCATTTGGCCATTAATGTTAGATGAAAATCTCTAGAATTATTGGATGAGACTTCGGTCCAATGACCCTAATGCCTGTGCATATATGGGCTCTGTATGGTCCTAGGAGGAGCACCGGAAATATTCGTAACTGTGGAAGTTATATGACTTGTGGTGTTACATTGCACCAGAATGAAATGTAAGATTGATGTAGACATTTCACCTATACGTGATACAGATAAATGAATGATTGATACATGATTGATTCGTTATTTGATTAACTCATATTTGATATTTGTTGAAATTCTAATGTCATGGCCAATCTATAGTCATGTTCATCGTAGCATGTTCTCTATCGTCTATTCATTGCATGATGATTCTATCTTGTTATTGGTTATGTGTGCCATGTTGGCCATCTCTTGAACCTTTCATTCCTATGAACTTTGATATCCATGCAAAGTCGTTGAATTCTGCTTATTATGACTATTGGATCATTGTTCTATTTTTCATCTTATAATATGGCATAAGAAATGTAAAAGAGATTAATCACTTTAATTTACTTGTGTTAGATGTAATTTATATTGAGTTTTATGCTCATGCAGTGTTAGATATTTTTTTTCAAGTTGTTTCAAGACTTAAGTGGGAAAAAGGGCAAGAGTGTGGAGTGCACTAAGATGTCTTAATGATCTTCCAAGTTCTTAGTTTAGTTTGAGAGTTATTTGTTATGAGAGGAGTCTTATAATTATAGAGAGTTAGTATTATGAGGTTGTCTTTTGTATATTGAGAGCTTGTTGTAAATTTAGAATTTTCTAGTTGAGATTTCATGAATAATAGAAGTTAGTTAATTATGAAATGTTATCTTGGTATTTCTAGTTGTTGGGTCCGAGGCAACGACAATCAAGAGGGGGGTGAATTGATTGGCCTTCTAAAAAATTAATTCCAAACAACTTTGAACACTCTTCAAGTTCGATAGATAGATAAGCAATTAAATCTTTAATGACTTGACAAATAAAGAACAAAATGAAGCAAATTGGACTACGCTCTCAAGGCTCACTCACGAGAGATTAGAATTGATGTGGAAGTGTGTGTGTATGTAATGATGTGTCGAAGCCTCGAATGGCGAATAACTAAAACAAGAGAATGTAAATCACAAACACATCACAAGCAAACCACGAGGCACACATGTTTTTAAAGTGGTTCGGGACCACGACGAGCTCCCTACGTCCACCCCTCACCAAACTGGTGAGCCTTCACTGCTCTAAAAATAGCCCGGGGATAAATCCCCCCACACACACGGAGCCAAGCTCCAACACACACACGTAGGGCGACGCCTACTCAACCGCACGTGAGTAAACTCCTAACCACATACGGGGAACACACCCCAAGTTACGCCCAAGCACACACGCGGATAAGCTCCACACAAAACGACCCACACGCGTGAACACAAACACTCGGAGAACCCTTTCTCCGAACACCCACACAAAATATTCTTTCAGAAATGTATGAAGCATAGACAAATGGATACAATGAACCCCAAACAAACTCTAAAAACTGAAATGAAGAAGATATAGCATGTATAGAGCTCCCCCTTCTTCGATTCTTCCGGTTCTTCTTGACCCGTTGTCGGATGATCATGAAGCCGCCATCATATTGCTCCTCTCAGCATTTCACTCCCTCTTTTCTTCTATCATGAGCTCCAAAAACCCTTTGATGGAGATGAAAACCCTTCCTCAAGAGCTCTTTGGTTGCTTTTCCCCTTTTCTTCACCTACAAGATAGAACAAAATAACATTAGGGCTCTACTTTCTCAAATTCGTAGCTGATGTATATATACAAGTCAGGCTGACCAAATGACCCATAAAACCCTCATAAAACATGTTAAAAACACCATCATATGTCTAGGAAACTTTTGGGGGTAATTTGGTAATGTTTCGAGGCCAAACGAATGAGTTATGGACGTTTTCGTGAAGCTCGACGGGAAAGGGTCGACCCCTGAGTTTTCTGCACCTCGGGACACCCAAACAGAACTCAGTCCCAAAGGGGTCGACCCCTGGGGTGGACCCATGAAGGGGGGTCGACCCCAGGGGTTGACCCATGCAGTTTTTTGCCTCCCAACTGCCCTGGCAGCAGGAGAACCTAAGAGGGTCGACCCCAGCCAGTTTGGGTTTTAAAACATCATCAAACCTCCATGAATCCAAGGGAAAACATGTGATTAGATATTACCATAATCCAATGAGGATCAGCCATGAATTTTCATCCTGAAAAACATGATAAAGCAAGAGGTTAGTTGATAATCAAAATACTTGCATCAAGCATTAACACTTTGAACTTGTTCACAATAAAATATTTCAATGAACCCATTCAAACATGTATTTGGCTTCTCATATCAACAAAAAACACATTCCACCATATGACAAGTTTTTGTTATGATGAAATTGAATATCTCAATCATCCAAATATAATGACATGGAAGCTCAACATTCAAATAGCATTCTTTTATCTATATATCTTCAACATCAAAAAGCTTCATTACCCAAATGTTAACAACCATGCCAAATGCAAAGCATGTACAAAAGCATGAGAACTCATTCATTCAAATGGCATTCTTGTTGATAAAGACTAACATTCATGAAGTATTATTTTCACGAGGAGCATTGTCATAAACATAGAATCTTCAAATCGCATGCATCACATGCATCACACACATTAGTAAATATCCAATCATGCAAACATGTTTTCTCATGAATTCTCATTGAGTACAAGGCATATGCATTCTTTCAAGCATGTTTCACAAATTCATTCTCATTTAATACAAAGAATTCTCAACCAAGCTTTCATACACAAACATGAAGTTTGTTGCCAATCACACACAAAATTTTGTTGCTATCAAAATCACACTCATAGCACAACACTAGTGTTGAATGATTGTGGGGTTTTCCCCCTATTGTGCCCTAATTTTCTGGTTTGGGGCATGACACTCAGTTAGTGCTGGTCGAAGAACTGCAGCTGCCAAGCATCGAAGAACCAGAGCCCCAGGTGAATGCCATTGACTATGAGTCGTCATTGATGGACCCCATCCTCGACTACCTCCTTCACCAGTGCTTGCCCGAAGACCGTCCGTAGGCCCTCCGAGTGCAAGCATGGGTAGCATACTTCACACTTGTCAATGGATGCCTCTTCAGGCATTCACTTTCTGTGCCATTACTAAAGTGCTTATTCCCTACCGAAGCCAAGCAGGCTATTTGCGAGGTCCACAAAGGACTCTTTGCGAGGTCCACGAAGGACTCTGTGACACCCATATCAGGGGACAATCACTCGCCAGAAGCATTATTAAGTAGGGATGTGTAAGGATTGTAGGGGACTAGACAGAACTTGAGAGAGATGATAGCACAGCGGAATTAAAATTTTTCTACTCATAAATCCACGTGGCCCTTTGTAGCAACCTGGAAAATTTAAATAAAGCACATATAGATATATATAGTGTGACGACTATGTAATATTGGTCATAGAATAAATATGGGGAATAAAATTTTGATAAAAGAGAAATAGAAATAGCTAATGGGCCTTTAATTCTCAAAACAGATAACTAATAGGCTTTTATAGGAAAGCAATGGGTTGGCTTTAGTGGGTTTAACAATATATATAAAACCTAAAGAATATGTATACATATGAATCCTTTTAAAACCGAAACCCAACTCTCTAACTCATAAGAAGGGGCCATACTCTATTAACTAATGGGCTTCAAAGAGGGTATAAACATGAATATCATTACAATAGGGTCTTGGGGATGTACCAAAGCTTTTCCGTTGGCATTAGGAATTTAAAATCCTAAAACACGTTCGAAGCTTGCATGGGCTTAAGGTTTAGTTTAACTAGGAGCGGCCGTAGATAAGGAAAGATCAGATCAATCTAACGGAATTAGTGTTGCAATCAAACTAGGATTCTTGGTAGGATTCAAACCAAAGGAAAACTCGATAAACATGAACCCTACGGTGATGGCAGAGCAATCGTGCTCTTGCTGTGCTGTCGATCTGATGTGTCGAAGTCGTCCGATCATCTTCCTCTCCTTCCTTTTACATCATGTTGCTGTGATCGAAGTGAAGGCTGTTCTTCTTCCTCTGTCTTCCCCGTTCGTCTGCTGCAGTGGTCGTGTGCTGCTGCCGTTGCTGAACGAACTGCTACTACTGCTACTGTCTTTCTTCGTGTTTCCCATGTCTTCGTATGTTAAGATCGAAAAGGTAGGTAATCTCCCAAGCAAAACTCTTGAATATTCATGTAAAACGTGCAAAGTTCATGCTAGATAGGCCATGTAGTTTTATTGTACCGTTTCACATGTTTTAGATCGTGTTTAAGAGGTCTCTACATGAAAAAGGAATTAGCAACCACAGAGTGGCCGCTAATTCAGTGAACTGTGATAGTGCCCTGGACGCCAAATCAATGGGCGCCTAACACTCTGTCGTAAAATACCTTAGCTAATTAATAATTACATCACCTTTAAAATTAAATAACTATGGAACCATACATCTGAAAAATCATGTGATGCATATTTCTGAATCCCTGTAATTTTCTCTTCACTATCATGTCTTTAGTTTTCCAAAATTCTATCAGGATAGAAAGTAGCATTGTTCATCCCCTAATGAATAGTAATAACTGGAAATGAACACTTCCTTGAGTCTGCAAGCGCATCCATGCGATAAGTTGCAGCGTAAAATGTTAAAAAGAATTAGCGACTTGCCCCTGGTCGTTAATTAGAACCGGCGCCCGTGCACAGAGGCGCTAAAAGGAAAGAACTAAAGAATGGGCGACCCTGTATGTGTCGCATATTAAGATCATGCGCCCATCTAGAAATGCACCATTTCCTGAAAAAGGAAAGCTATTTTCCTGAATTATATACATGTAAATAAAATAAGTAAAAGAATTGGCGCCATACTCCAGGGCGTAGATTAATGATACTGCGCCTCTCCAAAGAGTCGCCTGTTATCTGATGATTAAATTAATTCTGGGAATTATATAGATTTACGTCCATACTGTGGGCACTAATTATAATTAGTGGCCATTGTTAGGACGCCATTTCTTCTAACTATTTCATCGCATGTTTTCTCGATCCTATACCGCTGGATCTTTGGCACCCTTGTCTCAGGTCCGAGACTTGGTCCCTATTTTGTTTTCTACCGTTTATACACTCAACTCTCGGTGATGATTGGACCCTCCGCGATATATTCCTTCCTTCGGACTGGTACTTTCTTCATTGAGACCTCCATAAGTCTACACTAGCCTTGGATTCCCTCAAGGCAGCCGTACTACTTGTACCCTAAAAATCTTGGAACCCTTGTTCGTCACGTCACTTTGAAGAAACATGTTGCTTTAGCCCTCATAGAGCGCTGTTTTTGGCCTTTTTGAGAAGTATGTGTTCTATCTGGAATTTGCGACCTAGACATGGAAGCCAAATAGAATTGGCGGCCAGGCAGTGGGCGCAAATTATTGATTTAGCGGCCTGGATATGGGCGCTATTTCTTCAAGCTTGTTCTGATTCACAGGATGGACGATCGCTACAGTGGGCACATATTTTGTAATTGGTGGCGACCTGAGTGGATGCCAATTATCCAGATTTCCATAATGTTCATGGTTTTCGTATGGTTTATTGATATGTCGTCCTTGTTACAAATTCTATCCTTGAACTCTATGCTTCATGAAATCTACCCTAATGTTCCTACATGCTTTATCCTTGGAATTATTTGGCCATTATTTTAAGTGGAATTGGTCTAGACACAAAAGGGGCTATGGTCTAAACAAATTGATACTCAATGCTAGAACATAAAAGTGACGGGGTCCAGATCTGATCTCACGGGCGAGGTAAAGTCCAAACGTATATCAGTATCATGATTGATTAGGTGTGGCATTGCACCAACCAAAAGTAAGATTGATCTATGATCTTCCACAAGTGATTGTCATGCTCATTGTTGATTGTTTGAACTCCTAAATGTATATGGACAATCTTATAAAGTGATAGTTACATGTTATGCTCTTATGGAAGCAAGTGCCTTATTGAAAGCTCGTTATTGTCTCCTCTTGAATGACTTGCAATTATCTATTGTCACATCTACTTTTCCTTTATAGTTCTTGAAATTTGTATCCAATTCATTTATCTATCTCATGTCATTATAGTTCTTGATTATCATTCCTTGCATGATCTGCATATTCATGTTAAATTGTTAATTACTTAAAGCTAGCTTGGAACTTGAGATATAAGACCTACTGAGCATTTGCTCACCTAGTGTTTTCCAATATTTTTCAAGTAACAATAATAATGATGGCGAGAACGATCAAGGTGGGTAAGGGCAAGAGTGAAGAGAGAGAGCTTCGACAAACTTAAATGGACCTTATGTTCTTTTGTCTTATGTCTATGTCAAGATTAGTCTAGTCAAGAGTTTCTTGTAATTTTCTTTTATTGAGTCTTTCTAGTTGGGGTCAAAATTGTAATAGACTTACATTTACAATAAAAATTATATTTTTGGTTCAATTATATCTTGTCTTATGACTATGCTCTGATTGACACGACTGTTTAACTGCCACGTTCCGAGTAACGACACGTTCCGCTACTATCGGTTTCGGGCATGACAGAAGGTGGAATCAGAGCCTAGGCTTTCTACATCCCTAGGTCATTAAGTCCAAGTTAAAGATTGAGTCATCCCTGTCTGTCATCGTATAAGAATTCCATGAGATTGGGTAGAGCTATGGGCTAACTAATAAATTATGTTTCATCTACGGTGGATTAATGTCAAAATATGAGTAATCATTACCTTAAAAATTATTTTGTAGGTTAAAATGGCTGCCGAGAGAGCCCAATGGAGGGAGATGCAACGTACCGTCCAACGGTTGACACAAGCGTTGCAACAAGTTGCACAAGGAGGAGTTCAACAAGGAGTCGGGGATTTGCATCGGAAGTTCCAAAAGATGAATCCCCTAAGTTTAGTGGGTCTACCGACCCGGATGAGGTAGAGAATTGGGTGCAAGAAATAGAGAGAACCTTCTGGGTTATGTAATGTACCGACCAAGAGAAGGTACTATTGGGGACTTATCAACTAGAAAAAGATGCTCGGGCATGGTGGGGGTCCGTGGAAGCGATTTTTCCGAACAACCAAGTTACATGGGATGAATTCCTAGAGCACTTTAATGAGAAATATTTTTCGGAGAGAATCCGGGAAAACAGGCTATGGAGTTTGCGGCATTGAAACAACGTAGTTTATCGATAGCGGACTATGAGGCGAGGTTTTCTAGATTGGCCCATTACACACCTCATTTAGTCATCACAGAAAAGATGAGAGCATTGAGATTTATGAATGGCTTGAAGGTGGAGCTTATTCCTCAATTAGCTCCGTTAGAAATTCAAACTTATACGGAGATGGTTAGGAAGGCACAACGATTGGAATATGCTATGGATATGATGGAACGAATTAAAGGAAAAATTGCCAAGAAGGAGTTAGTGAATGCATCCAAGAATAAGGAACCCGTGAATGGCAAGAAGAGGTCCAATGAAGGTAACGGTTCCCGTAAGGACAAGAAACCCCGGAATGACGACCACCAAGTTGTCTCGGCCAAGGAAAAATGTGAACATTGCAATAAAGGAGGGCACCAATTGGAAGAGTGTTGGTATAAACTCAGGAAGTGCATTTGTTGCGGGAGTGAAGAGCATAGGATCGCCCGTTGTCCTCTCATAAAGGAGAAAGCGACGTGAGAGCAACAACAAGGTGGACCAAAGCGGCAGGGTAGGCTTCAAGCGTTGGAAGGTAACTCTAAACCATCCTATTCATAATTGTATGATTGGATATGGTGATCTTAGTACTTAGCATGCTATGAGAATGGATCTAGCTAGAACAAATGTCTTGAATACGGTGATTTTACCCCACTACTATGGAAAGAAAATCATGTGAATTTGGGGACAAAATTCTTTTAAGTGGGGGAGAGTGTAGTAACTCAAAAAATTTAAATAAAACATATATATATATATATATATATATATAGTGTGTGTGTGTGTGTGTGTGTGTGTGTGTGTGTGTGTGTGTGTGTGTGTGTGTGTGTGTGTGTGTGTGTGACGACTATGTAATATTGGTCATAGTTAAATATGGGGAATAAAATTTTGATAAAAGAGAAATAGAAATAACTAATGGGCCTTAAATTCTCAAAATCGATAACTAATAGGCTTTTATAGGAAAGCAATGGGCTGGCAATAGTGGGTTTAACAATATATATAAAACCCAAAGAATATGTATACATATGAATCCTTTTAAAACTGAAGCCCAACTCTCTAACTCATGAGAAGGGGCCATACTCTATTAACTAATGGGCTTCAAAGAGGGTATAAACATGAATATCATTACAATAAGGTCTTGGGGATGTACCAAAGCTTTTACGATGGCATTAGGAATTTAAAACCCTAAAACACGTTCGAAGCTTGCATGCTCTTAAGGTTTAGTTTAACTAGGAGCGGCCGTAGATAAGGAAAGAGCAGATCAATCTAAAGGAATTAGTGTTGCAATCAAACTAGGATTCTTGGTAGGATTCGAACCATAGGAAAACTCTATAAATATGAACCCTACGACGATGGCAGAGCCATCGTGCTCTTGCTGTGCTGCCGGTCTGCTGCGTCGAAGTCGTCCGATCATCTTCCTCTCCTTCCTTCTACATCCTATTGCTGTGATCGAAGTGAAGGCCGTTCTTCTTCCTCTGTTTTCCCCATTCGTCTGCTGTAGTGGCCGTGTGCTGCTGCCGTTGCTGAACGAACTGCTACTACTGCTATTGTCTTTCTTCGTGTTTCCCCTGTCTTCGTCCATTAAGATCGAAAAGGTAGGTAATCTCCCAAGTAAAACTCTTGAACATTCATGTAAAATGTGCAAAGTTCATGCTAGATAGGCCATGTAGTTTTATTGTACCGTTTAGCAAGTTTTAGATCGTGTTTAAGAGGTCTCTGCATGAAAAAGGAATTAGCGTCCACAGAGTGGCCGCTAATTCAGTGAACTGTGATAGTGCCCTGGACGCCAAATCAATGGGCGCCTAACACTCTGTCGCAAAATACCTTAGCTAATTAAAAATTACATAACCTTTAAAATTAAATAACTATTGAACCATACATCTGAAAAATCATGTGATGCATATTTCTGAATCTCTGCAATTTTCTCTTCACTATCATGTCTTTAGTTTTCCAAAATTCTATCAGGATAGAAAGTAGCACTGTTCATCCCTTAATGAACAGTAATAACCAGAAATGAACAGTTCCTTGAGTCTGCAAGCGCATCCATGCGATGCGTTGCAGTGTAAAACGTTAAAAAGAATTAGCGATTAGGCCCTGGTCGTTAATTAGAATTTGCGCCCATGCACAGAGGCACTAAAAGGAAAGAGCTAAAGAATGGGCGACCCTGTCTGTGTCGCATATTAAGATCCTGCGCCCAACTAGAGAGGCGCCATTTCCTGAAAAAAAAAGCTATTTTCCCAAATTATATACATGTAAATAAAATAAGTAAAAGAATTGACGCCATACTCCAGGGCGCAGATTAATGATACTGCGCCTCTTCGAAGAGTCGCCAATTATCTGATAATTAAATTAATTCTGGGAATTATATAGATTGACGTCCATACTATGGGCGCTAATTATAATTAACGGACATTGTTACCACACCGTTTCCTATGACTATTTCATCGCATGTTTTGTCGATCCTATACCGCTGGATCATTGGCACCACTGTCTCACGTCTGAGACTTGGTCCCTATTTTACTTTCTACCGTTTATACACTTAACTCTCGGTGATGATTGGACCCACCGCGAGATATTCCTTCCTTCGGACTGGTACTTTCTTCATTGAGACCTCCATAAGTCTACACTAGCCTTGGATTCCCTCAAGGCAGCCGAACTACTTGTACCCTAAAAATCTTGGAACCCTTGTTTGTCACGTCACTTTGAAGAAACATGTTGCTTTAGCCCTCATAGAGCGCTGTTTCTGGCCTTTTTGAGAAGTCTGTGTCCTGTCTGGAATTTGCGACCTAGACATGGAAGCCAAATAGAATTGGCGGCCAGGCAGTGGGCGCAAATTATTGATTTAGCGGCCTGGATATGGACGCTATTTCTTCAAGCTGATTCACAGGATGGACGACCGCTACAGTGGGCACATATTCTGTAATTGGTGGCGATCTGAGTGGATGCCAATTACCCCAATTTTCAGAATGTTCATGGTTTTCGTATGGTTTACTGATATGTCGTCCTTATTACAAATTTTGTCCTTGAACTCTATGCTTCATGAAATCTACCCTAATATTCTTACATGCTTGATCCTTGGAATTCTTTGGCCATTATTTTAAGTGGAATTGGTCTAGACACAAAAGGGGCTATGGGTCTAAACAAATTGATACTCAATGCCAGAACATAAAAGTGACGGGGTCCGGATCTGATCCCAGGGTCCGGATCTGAGGGTCGAGGCAAAGTCCAAACGTGTACCGGTATCATGATTGATCGGGTGTGGCATAAAACCAACCAAAAGAAAGATTGATCTATGATCTTCCACAAGTGATTGTCGTGCTCATTGTTGATTGTTTGAACTCCTAAATGTACATGGCCAATCTTATAAAGTGATAGTTACATGTTATGCTCTTATAGAAGCGAGTGCCTTATTGAAAGCACATTATTATCTCCTCTTGAATGACTTGCAATTATCTATTGTCATGTCTACTTTTCCTTTATAGTTCTTGAAATTTGTCTCCGATTCATTTATCTATCTCGTGTCATTATAGTTCTTGATTATCGTACATTGCATGACCTACATATTCATGTTAAACTGTTAATTACTTTAAGCTAGCTTGGAGCTTGAGATATAAGACCTATTGAGCGTTCGCTCACCTAGTGTTTTTCAATATTTTTCAGGTAACAATAATAATTATGGCGAGAATGATCAAGGTGGGCAAGGGCAAGAGTGAAGAGAGAGAGCTTTGGCAAACCTAGATGGACCTTATGTTCTTTTGTCTTATGTCTATGTCAAGATTAGTCTAGTCAAGAGTCTCTTGTAATTTTCCTTTATTGAGTCTTTCTAGTTGGGGTCGAAGTTGTAATAGACTTACATTTGCAATAAAAACTATATTTTTGGTTCAATTATATCTTGTCTTATGGCTATGCTCTGATTAACACGACTGTTTAACTGCCACGATCTGAGCAACGACACGTTCCGCTGCTATCGGTTTGGGACATAACACCCTTGATCCGTTTCTACAAAACTAAGCGGCTGAAGATCAGATTTTCACCTTGCACGGAATCCGATCTGTGATCGAGGGTGATTCCTATTGAGCGATGACGCTACCTGCGCAGGTGCCCGGCTTCCAGTGGTATCCATGCAGTTCTTAGGTTGAAGGATCGTCCTCACCTCCTCTCTCGTGGGTTGATCCCTCGATCGGCTCCTAGTCATAGGCACTCGGGGCGACATGCGACATCCTCGCCCCGGAGCCAAATCTAAGGCCCACCAGTTAGCTACCCAAGCCGTTCGACAACCTGAAGTGTGTTGGGAATTTCCCCGAACACCTTGCGAGTGGTTGTGACCACGCCAAATAATTGACCCCCACGGGCCAATCTCAGCACCCCGGAGCCTCAGGTCTTTCAAAGGACAACACCGAGCGATGAAAGAAGGACCCCGGGGCAACGGCTAGCCCGAGGGGGGGGGGGAGTTCGCCCCAGGTGCGGCCGCGCCCTGGTGCAGGCGAACTCCCCCTGGGAGGCCCCTCTACCCAGCCTAGTCAATCTCAGTGCAAGTTCATCTCCGTCCTAGTCCCGTCCGAGGTCGATCGACGTACCCACATGAAGGAATTCACGAAGATCGAGGCTCGGGGCCACATGGGTGAATCTCCTCGGTCTACCCGTGCATGCGGCCAACCAACTAGTCCAGTCCCCGTATCCTTATCCTCTTGTCGTCACACTGAGTCAAAGTGGGCCCAAAAGTGTTAAAATTGGGTATTTTACAGACCTGGGAAAAAACCCATGGTCAGCCCCGCGTAAACCCCCCTGGGGGGGGTTACACGGACCTACCAGGCCCCCCCGGGCAGGTCTGCATAAACCTGGGACCACAACAAAAAATAAAAAAACTTTTTTTAAAACAAGAAAAAAGGAGTTTCAGCCCCGCGTAAACCCCCCCAGGGAGGTTTACGCGTACTTGGTCGGCCCCCCGAGTAGGTCCGCGTAAACCCCCTTAGGGGGCGGTTTATGCTGTAGCAACCCAAGTTTAAATAAATTAAAAATTTTTGCCTTATTAGCCAAATTTTGAACAATTTATAAAACTATTAAAAATATATATTTGTGTAGAGGATCAATTTTCCAACAAAATTATCTTCTAGGACAACCCCAAAAGAAAATTTGATTTGGCCCAAATTGAAGGTTTTGGTATAAACTCGGAGGTTTGGTAGAATGGTCTTAATTCGATCAAATTCGAGCCCAAATCGAGCTCTAATGGGCTCAATCCGAACCCAATCATTAGGCCAGGTAGGAGGTCCACTTTCTCTCTATTTCCACGTGCAAACCCTAACCATCGCGGTTGAATTTTGAAGAGGAGGCGGCGCGACCCGGTCAAGCGTGAATATCGCGCACGTCGAATCCACGGCATCCCCCCATCTATATCTTGACTCTAGGAGCGACCCTAGCTCTATAAAATGAAGCCTAATACTACCAAGAACCCTCATTTGCTGAGGCGGCCGATAGGGTGCGTATTCGAGGGCGGGAACGTCGAGTTTAGGAGAGGGTTTCACCTGCAGTTCCAGAGTCGACTTCCGTTCTTTCACATCTTTTCAAGCTCTTTCCATTGATAGTAAAATGCCCATTTTTTTTTTAGTAAACCGATCACTACGAGGCCTTTTTCTAGAGGTCTGTCATGGTCCGCTGGAGGTCGGGGCTCAGGTCTAAATCGCGGTTTACCAGAGACTGCTATTTGGATACCAAGGTCACGCGACTTGCCACCTTCTCCTGGCCCAGTCTTTTTTTTTAAATGGGTCAAAGCGGACAAAATGCGATCGTAGACCGACCGCTACCATCAGGTAGCGGCCCTTCCTTGACCGCATTCTTCCCTCTCGTTACAGACATATCGATGTTTTCATTGTATTTCAAGTTGAATAGCCAGCATGTTTAGGGTCAACAACGCACTGAATATCTAGGGCCTTAAAACAGAACTCTAACTCTAAGGTCAACACAGATCATTGCTTATTTATTCTTTTAATCCCTTCTTGATGTACCTTGCAAAACAAGAAGATTAAATGTTGCTTAAGCAATTCATAACTTGAAATTTCTACAATAGTTTTTTCCACTAGCTTAGTCTAGTTATTGATTACATTGTTAGGATTGTGTTAGGGCCATGCCACTCTGGTGGTAATGGCTTACTGTTCACTCTCATTTTTCACGTTTCACACCTTTATTTCTTGGGATAGTGGGGACTCTCTACCGGATACTCCTTCCGTCGGACTAGAACCATTATTTCGAGACCTCCGTAAGACTCCGTGAGCTTGGGATTCCCACTAGGATGCTAAGCAGGTTGTACCCTAAAATCCCGAACCTACTGAGTCAACCAGATTTTGATTTAGGGCAGCCCGAAGTTATAACTAAGTTCTGCCCAACCAGTCCAGAATGCGGCCCTTGGAGGATCGCTACTAGAAAGTAGCAGCCAGAAGTTGACCACATTCTTCTTTCATCCTGGCATGTGCGCCAGTCTTGTCCAGTCGACGGACCTCTGTCTCAGTCGACTCCACCAAGTCACAGTAGACCTATCTTGCCTCAGTCAACCGTGGATGGGTAGGTTGAGCTCTGTTTCAGCCAAATCCTATCCTAGGTCGACCGATGGCCTTGACTCATTGACAGAAACTTGCTTTCTGCCATTGACCTGATCGCGGTTCCATTTAGACCACTTTTTCTAGGTAGCGACTCACCCTACACCACAACCTTTTTCTGGCCTTGTGCGTCGACCCGCTGGCCTCTTGAGTCGACGCAGGCACCCTTTTGGCTCCTGATTGCGGTTGTTACCAAACCGTGACTCATGACCGCGATTCTCTACAAGCCATGATCACCTTTTCTATTACTCAGTGAGTCGACCCCACCACGTAGTGAGTCGACTCAGCCCTTGTTGTTGCCCTTTTGATAGCGGTTCCCCCTTGACCGCTTCCTCAAGATCGCGGTTCTGTGTTGACCGTGGCTTGTCCCATGTTTCATATTTTTGTGGGTTTTTATGTGATGTAACGTATGTCAATATTAGCCCTTCAGGCCATTGTCCAATTATATTTTGAACCCCCTTTGATAATACTTGGCTTCCAAGTCATATCTTTATGACTTATCAAGTGATTCGTGCTATGGGATGACCCTTTTTCTTAGAGTTTGGTAACTTGAGCTTAACCTTGGAATTCTTAGCCGAATTAAATGAATGTCTAGATATTACTTGGGATCTTGATCTACCACTCAATACCAGGACATCATAAAGGGCCCGGTTTGGTTGTCACGCCCTGAGATATGTAGCGGAATTAAGTTAGGAACGTGAACAGCCGGTAATACGCCTCAAGCTAGCTATATAATCATAGCGTACTAATACATCCACATAAAAGATGAATGCACAAGGTCATATACTCAAAAGGCTTCACTTTATTGTAAAATAATGATCAAGGTTACAAAGACCCTGATCTTTGACTCTCTTTGACTACTAGACTCAATAAAGAGAAAACTACATAACATGATCAACTTCACCGCCTATTACAGTGAAGGTAACAAGACTCTTGACTAGACCATCTATGGCTTCTCTCGAACCATCAATCACTCTCGGACCCGTCACTTGAGTAGTCCGAATCCCCTCTATAGTTTCCTGAAAAAGATTAGGAAAGTAGAGAATGAGCACACTTGCCAAGTAGGTATCTTCGTATCAACATGAAGGCAAGTTTAAGTGATTAGCAATTTAGCTCTAGAAGGCAAGATAAAGGAAATACGATGAAACATGCGATAAAACCAAAGTAATAACATAAGTAGCAAGATATAGACCATAGAGATAAGAGTGTTCATGTAGAATGAGAGCATGATCAAGTAAGAATATAATGTGGCCTTTCATTAACGAGAATGTAATAGAATGTAGCGAGAATGTACTTTTCATAACCATAAAGGCTATACACTAGAAAGTCATGTAACAAGAATCTATAATTTCATGATGTGCCTCGTGGTTTTCACCCGTTTATAAAAAAAGTACTCCCGACGCAATGCGACGCCAGTGTTCATCGTACCCCATAGTTTATAGTATGTTTCTGGCCATCCGCCGAGGGGACTAGCGTGGAGCCCTTGGACAGTGTCCGTGCCCGCTCTTGCATCTTCAAGTTATAAATCAAGCTACTTTCACGAGTAATATAAAGTTTGGCCAATAATGTAAAGTTCAAACAATAGCTTTATGATAACAAAGATCAAGGTAAGAACGCACCAAATATGAATCATATGAGTTCAAGAACGAATTAAGAACAAGGTCATACTACGGAAGAAATCCGGCAGCATAACGATACATTCATTAATTTCCATAGTTCATTAATAACTCATTGAATAAGGTTTTGGGTTGCAGATAATCAAAAGACCATCTAGGAATAGAGTAGGCTTAACCCTTTAGGTCAACCCACGGGTTGGACATGAACCCAGAAAACGCGGTCAAGGTAAGACAGTTTCTTGAAGGTAGCGGTCAGGTCAAGACAGCTATCAGGATGGGTCGACGCTTAAATGTTGAACAAGTTGCCGCATGAGTGTTGAAACCAGAAAGCGGTCACCTCAGGACCGCTATCATATAGTAGCGGTCGCCTGATGGCCGTGTTCAGGTTTGTTCACAGAAAAATGCTGATAACACAAGTGCTTTCTAGACCATTGGGCTTTTAAAGTACAACCAGCTCGGCGTCCTAGTGGGAATCCCAGGCTCACGGAGACTTACGGAGGCCATGAAACATGATCACCTAGTCCGGGGGAAGGAATATCCAACGAAAAGGATCACAAGTCCAAGAAGTGTGCCTATCATGTGCATGTGTAACTAATAGCAACGTACCGGGATACATGCTATGTACTTAAGAAAGACTGGAGATGAGAATGATACGTGTAAAAACAACGATCAAACATCAATGTAACAAGTTCCATAAATCATATAAAAATAGCTTTAATACAAGACTATATGATTTTGGCATGAATTAGCATAAGATTAAAATAAGTTTCTAAAACATGATGTATATAAAAACTACCATGATTGATGCATAATATAACCAAAATCATGAATATAACAACATAACTAGGAATAGAACATAATTACCTAGGCTTAGCATATATTTATAAGGCTGATCTGCATTCTGTTTGGGGTTAACAGAAAGCAAAAAATGGTTTGGCGAGAACTGCATAGTGCAAATAGTGGTCAGTCTGGAACCGCCTCTTGACAGTAGCGGCCTCTGATGGACCGCCTTCTGTCTTCTACAGATAGAAGTAAAACTCTGATGTGTAGGGGCTATCCCGGGCCATACATGCATATAAACTAAAGGGAATAGAGAGATAGGATATGATAACATGTCTAACATGATGAAAAGGCATGAAAAGGCATGAATTGGGCTAAGAATTCTCTTATTTTAATTAAGGTGTAGGGATATCATGCAGTGAAAAACTTGATTGCGCAGTCATGAGAAAACATCAAACACTCAACGTAGAAAATATGAAATCGAGCAAGATCAGAGGCTTTTAATCCTAAATAGATGTTTAAGCTGTTCATGAGATAACCTACCTCTGAGGTTGCTTCTAGAGTTCAAATTTCCGCCTGGAAGACGGTGTTGGTTCCTGCGCGTCCTGCGTAGAAACAGGAACTTCCCGACCTTCTAACTCCTTAACCTCTTGATCTAAATTCACGAGATTTTGAGGGAAGTTAGAAGACATGAAGGGGAACAATAAACTTTAAAGGATGAACCTGAAAATACCTCTACTGAGGTCCCCAAACCTCGGGTCTTCACCAGAGAGATACGCTTGTTCCTGTGTGCTCTACAAAGAAACAGCTACTTCTGGATGCTCTAGCTCTCTGGTTGCTTGACCTCCTATCATGAAATTAGGAGGGGAGTTAGACAATACTAAAGGAAATAAACACTTCTAAAAACTCAACCTGAGATGATGACTTCTTACCTTCGAACCACGCGAGCCAAAAGTAAGGTTCACGCAGGTTGAATCTGGGTTCTATTTATAGAGTTGGCCTAAGGTTGAGAGATTAGATTGATTAAGGAGTCCCAATTGGGATTAAAATCAATCCCCAAGAGTCCTAGACATGTTTCCTCATTGGATAGCATCGATCCATGGGGATTGGAATGCTAAAAATCCCATTTTTCCATGCTTCTACAAACCTCATTCACGGAAGATAGTAGCGGTCGTCTTTGGATCACTACTAGGAAGACGCGGTCGCGCGATAGACCGCATTCTTGCGTATTTTTCAAAATTTTTAGATTTTATTATTTATCTACTATTTATCCCCTAGTTAGTCTATTTATCTATTTTAAATCCATAAATAGCCGTAATTACGTCTCTAGAGTGTGGACTTGGGCCAAAAGGGTTTAGAAATTGGTCTTTGTGCCCAATTTAAGTGGGCTTATTTATTTGGTTAATTTAGGTCCTTCAAATTTATTTACCTAACCCATAATTCATTAAATAGTCCATTAAGCTTTTTAAATGTTTAATGAATTTATTTAATTCTTAAAAAATCCTAAAAAAATTTAAGGTGTTACACCCTCCCCCACTTAAAAAGAATTTGGTCCTCAAATTCATTGCATGAGTTTTTATGGAGTGTATACTTACAATCAAATAGTTCTGAAAATCTTTTGTGCATAGCTTCTTCTGTTTCTCAGGTCGCCTCTTCATCAGTATTCTTAATCCATCAGACTTTTACCATGGGAATGGTTTTATTCTGAAGTTGACGCACTTGTCGATCAATTATTCTGATTGACTTTTGCTCGTACGTCATATCCTTTTGAATCACCAGATCGTCATGACTTATAATATGGAAAGGATCATAGACATACCTTTTGAGCATTGAGACATGAAATACATCGTGGACTCCTTCTAATTGAGGGGGAAAAGCTATCTGATATGTGACCTCGCCAACCCTTTCAAGAATTTCAAAAGGGTCTATATATCTCAGAGTGAGCTTGCCTTTAATGCCAAATCTTCGCATACCTCGACCAGGAGAAACCTTGAGAAACACATGGTCTCCCACTTGAAATTGCAGGTCTCATCTTCTATTGTTAGCATATGACTTTTGTCTATCTTGAGCCATTTGGAGTCTCTCTCGAATAAGTTTTACCTTCTCGGTAGTATCCCAGATAATTTCAGGGCCTAGAAGTTGTCTCTCTCCAACTTTATTCCAGCAGATAGGTGAGCGACAACTTCTTCTGTATAATGTCTCGAATGGTGCCATTTGTATACTAGCTTGGTAGCTATTGTTGTAGGTAAATTCAACTAGAGGCAAGTGATCGTGCCAACTCCCACCAAAATCAATAACACATGCCCTGAGCATATCTTCTATCACCTGATTTTTCCTTTCAGTTTGACCATCTGCTTGTGGATGGAAAGCAGTGCTGAAGTTGAGTCGGGTCCCCAAGGAATGTTGTAGACCCTTCCAGAATTATGATGTAAAATGAGGGTCTCGATTAGATATAATATAGGGACACCGTGTAGCTTGACAATTTCCTTCATGTATAAAGCTGCTAATATATCCACAGACCATCGACTTTTGATAGGTAGAAAATGTGCAGATTTAGTCAATCAGTCTATGATCACCCATATACCATCATGTCCACCTCTTGTCTTAGGCAAACCCATCATTAAATCCATCCCTATGCTCTCCCATTTTCATTCGGGAATTTCTAAGGGATGTAGCTTTCCAGCGGGCTTTAGATGTTCCTCCTTGACTTGCTGACAAGTGAAGTAGCAAGATACAAAGTCCGCTATTTCTCTCTTCATGTTGGGCCACCGGAAATTCCTTTTTAAGTCTTGATACATTTTGGTAGCACTTAGGTGAATAGCATATCTTGTCTTGTGAGATTCTTCTATAATCAATTTCTTAGTGTCGACATGATCCGGCACACAAATCCGACCCTTGAATAATAGCCTTCCCTCGGTCGAAACAGAAAATTCCGGCCGTTGACCAATATTAATCTTGATCTCCATCAATGTGGGGTCATTATCTTGCAACTTAACTAGATCTTCTATGAATGTGGGTTGCGACCAGATATTAGCAATAATACCCCTTTCTTCTTCTACATCAACATCTAAATTCAAATTTGTAAAATCTTCTATAAGATTTTTCATACCTTTCCCGAGGCTTGCTAGAGCTGCCAGTAGTTTCCTGCTAAGTGCATTAGCTACCGCATTTGCTTTACCTATGTGATATTGGATAGAAAAGTCGAAGTCCTTAAGGTACTCCTGCCATCTTCTTTGCCTCATATTCAAATCCTTCTGGGTAAAGATATACTTCAGACTTTTGTGGTCCGAAAATATGGTGAATTTCTCCCCATAGAGGTAATGTCGCCAAATTTTTAAGGCGAAGATAACAACATCTAGCTCCAGATCGTGAACTAGGTAGTTCTCCTCATGACACTTTAATTGTCTAGAGGCATAGGAAATCACCTTTCCATGTTGTATAAGGACACAACCAAGGCCAATGCCTGATGCATCCGTGTAGACTTCGAATCTACCACCTTCAACAGGTAGTGCTAACAAGGGTGCAGTAGTAAGATGTTCTTTAAGGTTTAGAAAACTCTCTTCACAGTCCTTCGACCATACAAAGGGATTCTCATTTCTTGTAAGTAGGGTCAAAGGGACAGTGATCTTTGAAAAATCTTTGATAAATCGCTAATAATAACTAGCTAGACCAATAAAACTTCTAACTTTAGATACCGTTGTCGGTCGGCTCTAATTCTTGACATCTTCAACTTTTGAAGGATCCATAGCGATACCTTCTTTTGAGATAATGTGGCCAAGGTATGAGACCTCCTTTATCCAGAACTAGCATTTGCTAAGCTTCACGTAGAGTTGGTGTTCTCTTAGTGTTTGCAAAGCTATTCTTAAATGTTCATCATGTTCTTCCATGGTCTTGGAATAGATGAGAATATCATCAATGAAGATGACCACAAATCAGTCGAGATAGGGCCTGAAGACATTATTCATGAGTTGTATAAATGCTGCAGGGGCATTGGTTAACCCGAACGGCATCACCAATGCGGTCTTGTAAATATCTTCCTCTTTAATTCTGAGCTGATGGTAACCCGACCTGAGGTCGATCTTTAAGAAATACTCCGCTCCAGAGATTTGATCAAATAGCTCATCGATACGCGGAAGTGGATATTTTTTCTTGATAGTGAGTTGATTTAGTTGCCGATAATCGATACATAGCTTGAGAAATCCATCCTTCTTTCTGACGAATAAGACCGGCACACCCCAAGGGGATGTGCTAGGTCAAATAAAGCCCTTCTCTAATAACTCCTGAAGTTGCTTCTTCAATTCTTCGAGTTCCGTAGGGGACATCCTTTAAGGAGCTATCGAAACATGTGTTGCTCTAGGAATGAGTTCAATAGAGAAGTTTACTTCCCTTTCGGATAGTAAACCAGGTAATTCGGATGGAAACTCATTAGGGAACTCTTTTACTATAGGTATTTCTTCTAGAATGATTTCCTTAGACTCGGTAATGATTATGGAAGCAAGGAAAGCTTCACAATCTTGCGAGATGAGTTTGCAAGCGTGAAAAAAAGAAATAAGAATAGGATGCTTCCTATATTTGATGCCAAGGAAAGAAAATTGTGGAAGATCCGGTCCATCTCGTCGATCTACTTTCTAGCTTCATCCGGATTAAAATAACCCGAGAACCACGGAGGATTCATACTCTAGAAATTATGATGTAAATCACCAGCGCATACCCTTGCGCCAGCTTGGGCCATGGTTTGAAGGGCCTGGGTAAGACTCGCAACAGTTTGTTGCATAGCTTCCGAGTTAGCATGATTTGCCGTCATTGTGAGAGTAAGGTGCCTGAGAAGATAAATAATTAGTTGTTTCCTTATGGAATCTATAGAGGTTACCCTAGAAATAAGTTTCTAGAAACTAGCTCATCCCGGGATCTACCCAATCTCATTTAGGTTCAGAAATTTCTTTCCAAATTCATAGATATGGGTCCTTTAACCTTGCACTTAGCTTATGACATGATATTTTCCTAGGACTTACTTATGCCTAGGCTCTGATACCAACTTAACTGTCATGCCCTAAGATATGCAGCAGAATTAAGTCGGGAACGTGAACAGCCGACAATATGCCTCAAGCTAGCCATATAATCAGAGCGCAATAATACATCCACAAAAAAGATGAATGCACAAGGTCGTATACTAAAAAATCTTCACTTTATTGCAAAATAATGATAAAGGTTACAAAGACACTGATGTTTGACTCTCTTTGACTACTAGACTCAATAAAGAGAAAATTACATAACATGATCAACTTCACCGCCTATTACAGTGAAGGTAACAAGACTCTTGACTAGACCAGCTATGGCTTCTCTTGAACCATCAATCACTCTCGGACCCGTCACTTGAGTAGTCCGAATCCCCGCTAGAGTTTCCTGAAAAGGATTAGGAAAGTAGAGAATGAGCACACTTGCCCAATAGGTATCTTCGTATCAACATGAAGGCAAGTTTAAGTAATTAGCAATTTAGCTCTAGAAGGCAAGATAAAGGAAATACGATGAAACATGCGATAAAACCAAAGCAATAACATAAGTAGTAAGATATAGACCATAGAGATAAGAGTGTTCATGTAGAATGAGAGCATGATCAAGTAAGAATATAATGTGGCCTTTCATAAACGAGAATGTACTAGAATGTAACGAGAATGTACTTTTCATAACCATAAAGGCTATGCACTAGAAAGTCATGTAACAAGAATGTATAATTTCATGATGAGCCTTGTGGTTTTCACCCGTTTATAAAAAAAGTACTCCTGGCGCAATGCAACGCTAGAGTTCATCATACCCCATGGTTTACAATATGTTTCCGGCCATCCGCCGACGGGGCTAGCATGGAGCCATTGGACACTGTCTGTGCCCGCTCTTGCATCTTTAAGTTATAAATCAAGCAACTTCCACGAGTAATATAAAGTTTGTCTGATAATGTAATGTTTAAACAATAGCTTTATGATAACAAAGATCAAGGTAAGAACGCACCAAATATGAATCATATGAGTTCAAGAACGAATTAAGAACAAGGTCATGCTACGGAAGAAATCTGGCAGCATAACGGTACATTCATTAATTTCCATAGTTCATTAATAACTCATTGAATAAGGTTTTGGGTTCCAGATAATCAAAAGACCATCAAGGAATAGAGTTGGTTTAACCCTTTAGGTCAAACCACGGGTTAGACATGAACTGGGAAAATGCGGTCAAGGTAAGACCGTTTCTTGAAGGTAGCGGTCAGGTCAAGATCGCTATCAGGATGGGTCGACGCATGAATGTTGAACAGGTCGATGCATGAGTGTTGGATCTAGAAAACGATTGCCTCAGGACTGCTATCATGTAGTTGTGGTCGCCTGATGGCCGCGTTCAAGTTCGTTTATAGAAAAACATCGAAAACAAAAGTGCTTTCTAGACCATTGGACTTTTAAGGTACAACCAGCTCAGGGTCCTAGTGGGAATCCCAGGCTCGCGGAGACTTACGGGGGCCTTGAAACATGATCACCTAGTCCGGCAGAAGGAATATCTGATGGAGAGGATCACAAGTCCAAAAAGTGTGCCTATCATGTGCATGTGTAACTAATAGCAACATACCGGGATATGTGCTATGTACTTAAGAAAGACTGAAGATGAGAATGATATGTGCAAAAATAGCGATCACACATCAATGTAACAAGTTCCATAAATCATATAAAAATAGCTTTAATACAAGACTATATGATTTTGGCATGAATTTAGCATAAGATTAAAATAAGTTTCTAAAACATGATGTACATAAAAACTACCATGATTGATGCATAATATAACCAAAATCATGAATATAACGACATAACTATGAATAGAACCTAATTACCTACGCTTGGCATATACTTATAAGGCTGATATGCATTCTGTTTGGGGTTAACAGAAAGCAGAAAATGGTCTGGCGAGAAATGCCTATTGTAAATAGCGGTCAATCTGGAACCGCCTCTTGACAATAGCAACCTCTGATGGACCGCCTTTTGTCTTCTAGAGACAGAAGTAAAACTCTGATGTGCAGGGGCTATCCAGAGCCATACATGCATAGAAACTAAAGGGAACAGAGAGATAGGATATGGTAACATGTCTAAGATGAAGAAAAGGCATGAAAAGGCATGAATTGGGCTAACAATTCTTCTCTTTTAATTAAGGTGCAGGGATATCATGCAGTGAAAAATCTGATTGCGTAGTCATGAGAAAACATGAAATACTCAACGTAGAAAATATGAAATTGAGCAAGATCAGAGTGCTTTTAATTCTAACTGGATGTTTATGTCATTCATGAGATAACCTACCTCTGGGGTTGCTCCTAGAGTTTGAATTTTTGACTGGAAGACGGTGCTGGTTCCTACGCGTCCTGCGTAGAAACAACAAATTCCTGACTTTCTAACTCCTTAACCTCTTGATCTAAATTCACAAGATTTGGAGGGAAGTTAGAAGACATGAATGGGAACAATAAACTCTAAAGGATGAACATGTAAATACCTCTACTAAGGTCCCCAAACCTCAGGTGTTCACCGGACATACATGCTTGTTCCTGTGTACTCTACAAAGAAATAGCTACTTCTGGATGCTCTAGCTCTCTGGTTGCTTGACCTCCTATTATGAAATTCAGAGGAGAGTTAGACAATACTAGAGTAAATAAAAAGTTCTAAAGACTCAACCTGAGATGATGACGTTTTACCTTCGAATCACGTGAGCCAAAAGTAAGGTTCACACAGGTTGAATCTAGGTTCTATTTATAGAGTTGGCCTAGGGTTGAGGGATTAGATTGATTAAGGAGTCCCAATTGGGGTTAAAATCAATCCTCAAGAGTCCTAGACATGTTTCCTCATTGGATAGCATCGATCCATGGGGATTGGAATGCTAAAAATCCCATTTTTTCACGCTTATACAAACCTCGTTCATGGAAGATAGTAGCGGTCGTCTCTGGACCGCTACCAGGAAGACGCGGCGCGCGATATACCGCGTTCTTGCGTATTTTCTAAAATTTTTAGGTTTTCTTATTTATCTGCTATTTATCCCCTAATTAGTCTATTTATCCATTTTAAATCCGTAAGTAGCCCTAATTACCTCTCAAGAAGTGGGCTTGGGCCAAAAGGACTTGGAAATTGGTCTTTGGGCCCAATTTAAGTGGGTTTATTTATTTGGTTAATTTAGGGCCTTCAAATTTATTTACTTAACCCATAATTCATTAAATAGCCCATTAAACTTTTTAAATATTTAATAATTTTATTTAATTCTTGAAAAATCTTAGAAATTTTCAGGGTGTTACACTGATTCTGGGAGGAGCACTCGAAAGTACTTGTGCCCATGGGAGTTTATAATGACAAGGTGTGACATTACACCGAGTACTTGCTAGCGTGTTGTCTATGACATTCATTCCTACATGAAATTTGTAACCCTAAATGACATGTTATACTTACATGCTTGTTACGGCCAATTACATGAAATCTTGTTATACATGGTTCTATCTTCTATTCTTGGCTATCATATCTTCCTTTGTTAGATTATTTACTTTTGCTCATTGTTTTCATGAAAGGTTTTATTAAATGGTTAATCACTTATACATTGCTTGGTATAGAACCTACTGAGCGCTCGCTCACCCAGTTTCCAACACTGTTTCAGGTAGCTCGGATGAGGACATGCAAATCAATAAGGATGGGCGAGAGTGATGGCCTTGAAGCGAGCCAGCTTAGGAGTGTGTCAAGTCTATATGAATATCTTAGCGTGTAGTTGTATCGGATTGTCAACACTTAGAGTTGTAACTTTGATGGATATTTGGTTTTGAGTCAATTATGTAAGTGGATGGTTAAATGTTGTTGGTGATTTTCTTTTACTAAATAAAGCTAGAAGTTTCATTGAGTATTATGGTTCTTGTCCTTGTTGTGTTTATTTCTATTATCGCTCAGATTGACATGAATGATTATAACTACTACGTTCTGATTTTTTCGCATCGGGGCGTGACAGTTTTGTGGTATCAGTGCCTAGGTTTTCTAAAAGACATTAGGTTCTAGAAATGTCAGTAGAACCCGTGTCATTGATAAGAGTCTAGGATCAAACCAAGTGAGATGGGGTAGAGTCTTGGGTTAAGTTAATTAATGAACAAACTCTAAGGAAATCACGATAGGACATTCTTAATTCTTCTCTCTACATTGTAGGTTTCATTCCTAATGGCGACAGAGCGCGTGCAATGGCGTGAGATGCAACGGACCATGTAGGGCCTGACCCAAGCTTTCCAGCAGGTGGCACAGGGAGGCGCGCACCATGGAGCTGGTGATCTTCACCACAATTTTTGAGGCATGAATCCCCCACGGTTTAGTGGTTGTCCGGACCTGGACGAGGCAGAGCTTTGAGTTAAGGAGATGGACCGTATTTTCTGGGTGATGCAGTGCAGTGATCAAGAGTGGGTGTTGTTAGCAACTTTTTGTAGATTTGATTTAAAATCCACACTTATAAAATTAATTAACAATAAGCATGAAAATATGCATGGAATAGCAATGAAAATATATGTAGCATGAGATGCTATAGTGGAGTGTGATCGCCAGAGACCGAGGGTCTCAAAAGGAGATACAATATGAATACGTAGGGAGATGATCGCAAATACCTCAAATGCGGGATGATGTGATTGTGAGTACTCCTTTTCTCTTCAAATCGGCCGGCCGACGAAGAGAGTCTTTCTATTTGATTACCCTTGCAAAAAGACATACACAAATAACAAGATAGGAATTAGAAATAATGTGTGTGTAGTATCAAATTCCAATAGAAGATATGCGCATGAAGATCTATGAAAGACACACCTTGTGGGGGTGTTAGCCCTTAAACCCCTATGCAAGAAGGGTGGGAAAAATGATATGATGAATGAAAAAAATATAGAAATATGGGGAAAGAGTGCAAGTGTGTACTGTGGGGAAAATCTCAATATGATTGAGATGAAATCAATAATATGATGAATGAACGATGCATGAATATGAATTATTCAAATAAAATAGAATAAGGAGGAGGTGAATAAAAATCTGATTTTTAATGAAGCTTCTTGGCTTGAATCTCCAATCGGGAGATTGCTTCAAAAATATTGAGATTGGTCTTCAATGGAGAGCCCTCCTTAAGCCAAAGCCCTTCCCTTCCCCTTCCTCCTTCGGTTCCTGCAGAGGCAAAGAAAACAAAACAAAAAGAAACACACAGGCGGAAGAGAACAGAAGAGGAGAAGAAAAGAGAAAGGCAGAAGAAGAAGAAGAAAAAAAAACGCAAGAAGAAGAAGCGGCTGAGGTGACTGCGGAAAGAAAAGAACAAAACGAAAACACCAAAAAAAAGAAACAGAAGAAGGGGAAAAGAAGAGAAAAAGCCTCTCGGGAACTTTCGGAACCGAACCAAAGGATCAACTCCACCCCTTTAAATAGATTTCAAAAAAGAAGATAAATAAGGGAAGGAAGATAAGAACAGCAAGAGTCCTCAATAGGGGAAGACAAGAACGAGGAAGGTGCCCAAACGAAGTAGGGACTCTTTGAGGAAAGGCTGAGTTCGTTCAGAACTCGGAAGGCAAAACACGACTTGAACAAGGGCGTTTCTTTAAAAATTGACGACTTGTACACAGGGCGTTTCTTTAAAAAAACACGCCTTGGATAAGGGCGTTAATTCAAAAAATCAAATTTTAGAATTTATTTGGAAAATTATGAAACACGTCTGATTCAAAGGCGTTAATTAAAAAACGCCTTAGCAAAGGACGTTAATTCAAAATATTCAAACTAGGGCCATTTTTTATTTCTCAATATTATTTTCTCATTTTTTAGGTGGAGGTGCATCTCGTCGCCCTGATTCCAACGACTATTTTTGCGAATTTTTCTGACACCCGGAAGGCCACCAAATCACCTCTGGAAGGGGGTTAAAAAAATAATAATAATAAAATCCATTTGAAAGACACGCCCTCACGTGAGGCGTGAATTCATTTTTTTAATTTTTTTATTCAAAATAACGCCTTATGATAAGTCGTTAATTCTCGAAAAATTCCGAAAAATTCCCAGAAAAATCTAGAAAAATGGAAATTTCAAAGAATGGACGCCCTTACATATAGTCGTCAATTTTTAAGAAAACGCCCATGTATAAGTCGTTATTTAAAAGACGCCCCCAGTTAAGTCGTTATTTCTGAAAAATAGAGAAAAATGCCCAGTAAATCCAGAAAAATTCAGAAAAATCCAAAAAAATCCAGAAAAATAGGGAAAAATAGAAAAAAAATAAGAAAAGGGTGAAAAAAAGGAGAAATCCAAGAAAAATGGGGAAAACCACTCAAACAAAGCTAATTTGAGGGTCAAATTGGGGCGTTACAAGGTAATAATGAGATGCACTCTCAGTAATGTCAATTTTGGCGTGTCTACAGCTGCCCCGCCTTGGCGTCTGCTTTGCAAGGGAGCAAAGCAAACTGAAAAGTAGATGCCAAGGTGTGATGAGACACGCAATCAACATCACTTGATGAGAATCGCAATCAAAAGCTCGAGATGAAGCAATCTCGGGAAATTCACGGAAATCAACGATGTTTGGAAAAAAGGGGGAGTGTGCACGCGGTGCACGAAGGAGATAAAAATAAAATGATCAACTTCCAGCGCGGTGGAAGTACCCCAGGTCACAAACCTGTAAGTTTCACCATTGGGGAGCGGTTACCAGCCAGTGGACGTGCTGCAGCCAAGGTGGATCAGGGGAAAGTGTTGAAATAAGATAATAGAAATCCAAACAAGGAGCTTTCGAGAAAATGACCCAAAACAGCGACGAACTGAAGACACAATTCGGCATGGAATATCTCATATCACGGGAGATTAAGATCAATTCAACCCTCAAAGTCAGCCCATCAGAATGATTTTTCACAATTATTTCAAATTCCTACATGAATGCATGCTGGGTTTAAAGGGAAAATTAAATCAAACGAAAATATAATATAATCAAGGATAATATTGTTAAACTGCCAAGACTGAGTCAAGAAACCTATTCTGCGAGCCGATACTAAGCCGAAGCCCGTTTATCCACGTACCAACTCGCAAAAGGGAACCATCGTCCCCAGTCTTGGATGGCTCAACGGCCTATCCGTATGACTAAGACGCCTCTGGAATCGTCGTCGTTTTTGATGAAGGGGAACTCAAATTCCAGATTTATCAAAGCCACAAGGTCCTTGATATAATATAGTAGCGTAATAACATATAGTAGAATGCATACAGGGAGATGGTGATAACAATCAGCATGGTGGGACTGAGACAATGAAGTGCAAAACACCGTGGGACTTGGATGATGCCCAGTCGGCGGGACCAAGAGCTTCTTATCCTGTGCTCAAAATTCATTAGCCAAGATATAATAATAACAAACAATGAATAAGGCATTTAAGCATAGCATCCAAGTGTGCACAACATGAATAACATGAATAATCATTGTAAAGCATCATTTGCAAAATATCATTGTTTGTTGTTATGTTATGAGGATGACAGTCTGGCAATCAAAATTTGGAGTTGGATGATTGAGGAATCGAGAAAAGGCCCAGCGGCAAATGATCAGGAAAAATTAGCAGGAGTTGACTGAATGATTTAGAGATGAATAATCAGAATGATACAATCAAAATGCCCAGCGACAAATCATGATCAGGTAAAATCAGCAGGAGTTGATTGAATGATCTCAGAATGATATAATCAGAATGATAATCAGGAGAATAATCAATAGAATTTGATTGAAAGATCTGGAGATGAGTAATCAAAAAATGCCCAGGGTGGCATGATAATATCGGGAAGAATCAATGGCTTGATAGTAATGATTGGAGATAGGACTCATCCCGTGCTCTTGGCCCTTGCAAAAACTGTTCCTGCAAAACACCATCAGATAATACAATGCAATTTTTTGGAGATTTTGAAATATGCAAATTTTTATGAGTTTTCAAAATTTTCAAATGTTTATGAATTTTATAATATGCAAATTTTTATGAGTTTTCAAAATTTTCAAATGTTTATGAATTTTTGTAATATGCAAATTTTTATGAGTTTTCAAGAAGTTTTCAAATGTTTATGAATTTTGTGATATGCAAATTTTTTGTGTACTTTTGGAAAGATATTCGATTTTTTATGGATTTTGGCTTAGACATCGCAAATGCAGCATCAAAGGGTGTTTATTGAACCACTGACTAGGGGTCCTTGTTCCTTCCCCTTTTGCCAAAAATTACCCAAAGCCGGGCGTGCATTGAAAGCGGCGTCTTATGACCAACTACCTCTGATCAACGGTGCCCCTACCAAGGCCATACTCGAGAAACATTCGGTCTTGGAGGAAGAAGGGAAGAACAATTGGGGACAAGCTTAAAGCAGGATGTGAGACATCAAGATTTGAATTCCTTCCAAGGTTTTAACCCTCAAAGAGGTAGTCTGTTGCGCTGGGGCTTTATGCCTTTGATTTTTAGACCCTTGACATGCATACGACCAGGGTTTTCCCTGCGGGGACTTTGCCACTCTTGACATGCCATAATTCATAATTAAATTATCGAAAGTTTGACTTGATTCTTAATTGCCCTTTCTGGCGAGATATGTATATCATGAAGTTCATATTTTCTTCGGGTCAAGACTGCCCCTGTTTGAGACTCCTCTCGTATTGGGTTTTACCAAAGTTGGTCATCTCATCCGTCAAACTCTTGCACCTGCATTCGGCCGAGTAAAGGAGAGAAAAAGACTTTCAGATATACTCATGGCATGGCCAAGGTAGCAACGGTGTTTTAACCAAAGGAGCCGACTAAGGACGCCGTGAAGTGTGTGGAATGCCTAGCTAAGGGGTACTCTTAACAAGCGGGGAGAGAATGTAGAATTCCCAGCGCGGGTTCTTATTACCAAAGGTGCTGCAAAAGCAAGCCTAAAGGACTCTTTTGAGAATGATTTCAATTAAACAAAAGCTTAAGATAAAGGTTTAAAACACCACTCTTAATCTCGTTAAGAAGCACTTGATTTTGAAAATCATGCGTGAAGTAATGAGAAAATGATATTATTAAAAATGCATACTTACGCCAATATGTTACCTTGCGACCTTTGTAGAAGCAGCTGCCGCGAGAAGCGATCTTGATCATCGTGAGATTTGTCCTCTTTGGCAGTCAAAAGAATTGGAAGCAAAGGATTTTGGGAGTGGCTTAACAAGAATGAGTGGTGCTCAAACCAGACTCAGACGAATAAGGAGAAAAGAAAAGAGGCGAGGGCTAGAACTCCCTCACTAAGGCGCGGAGACCCTGATCACATGGAAGGTCTACAGAAGAAGTGGAGAATTAGAAGGAGGAGTGAGGACTAAAGCCTCGGAAGCAGTGGGAGAAAGGGCAGATGCCCAAAGCAGTGGATGTGGAAGAAGTTGGGTCGGACCCAGAATTAGGAGGAATCAGAAGAAGGAATTGATAGATGGAAAGAGGCGGATCCGGAGGGTCCGGAGGCAGAGGAGGATCGTGAGAGGAGAAACCATCCGGAGGCTCCGGAGAGATAACGAAAGAAGGGACGCGATGCCCTCGGAAGAAATATGGAAAAAGATGATGAAAAAGGAAGAAGAAAATGAAGGAGACGATATCCCGGAGGAGCAGAAAGATGAATCGGAAGAAAGATGGATGGTCCGGAGGTTCTGGAGGAATGAGATGGAAAGGGGCGTGATGCCCTGGGAGATGATAGAGAGAATAAGACGGAGAATCCAGAGGTTCCGGAGGAATAAAATCAGGAAGGAGAAGGTGGAAAGGGGCGTCGTGCCCGAGGGAAAAGTCCGGAGGTTCTGGAGGAGGAGAATGAAAAGGGGCGTGATGCCCGAGGGGAAAGTCCGGAGGTTCCGGAGGAAGCAAATAGAAAGGGGCGCGATGCCCGGGGAAAAGATGGAGACAATAAGGTGGAGAATCCGGAGGTTCCGGAGAGATGAAATCAGTAAGGAGAAGATGGAAAGGGGCGTCGTGCCCGAGAGAAAGGTCCGGAGGTTCCGGAGAAATAGAATCAGAAAGGGCGAGATGCCCAAAGAGGAGGGATAAAATTCCTGGAAGTTCCAGGGAAATGGCAGGAAGGGGGACGCGATGCCCCAAGGAGAGTGGATAAAAAGATGAATATGAATCAGATGGGAAATGCGGAATATCCGGCGGTGCCGGAAGGCGGGGAAAATACGGGTTTGGAAACCCGGGAAGCAGGAGGTGCAAATGTATGCAAAATGATGGATGTAATGAATGCAAAGAATGGAATGAATGAATGAATGAAAAATGCATGAAATTCGAAGAAGAAGAAGAATGTGAAGGGTGAGAAGGTGAGATCCTCCTCTTTTCCCTTAGAGTGACCCATGAAGAAAAAGTGATTGAAATGGATATGGATGAATTTGAATGAATAAGAGTGGAAGAAATCGGGGACGGCCTCTTAAGGCAATTGCCCCTCCACGGCAATGAACATGTACGACCAAGTGGCCCAATAAAGGAAGCTTCAATAAATGACAACCCCCTTGGAAAGCGAAGATCAATAAGGTGAGGGAGTCGTAGAGTTGGAAAATGAAGCGTTGCCATGCCCATTGATGGTGATGAATATGGAATGTTGAATAAAATGGGCATTCGCCCCTTGTAAATGAATTCGGAATTCGAAGGTTTGAACAAAGGGTGCCCTGCCCGGCCTTCAAACGGCATCAATGCCCGGCATGGCGGCGACTTGACTTCTTCGGCCGTGATTGGCACAATAACCCGGATTGGCATCCGGCAAATGAATTCCTGTATCTTGAATGGCACGGCCGTGGCCAAAGTTTTCTTACCCGGCTCTTGCTTATCCTTGGCGCAAGTAGCTGCAGAAGCACGCCCCTTCCGAGTAACAAAGGGAGGTGAGGCGGAGGCGGAAGGCTCCGTGGATGGTGGAGTTATAATGGAAAGTGTTGGCAAATGGGTGAATGGGGGCGGAGGTTCAAACACGTCGAGCTTCTCCCCTTGCTCGGAAGCAGTCGGGATGGGCTCGGGTGCAAAAAGGGGTGGATCCTGCTCAGGATTAGCCATGGGTAAGGGTAAAGGGTTCAATGGTGAAATAGGCAAAGTGGGTTTTAAAGGGATAATGGAAGGTCGAGGTGGAGGTAATGGGAGGTTAATTGGTGAAGGTTCAACGGTGGGCTCAATGGAGGCCGATGGTATGGAGGTTAAGGGTTTAATGGGCGCAGGTTTGATGGAAGACTCAGGGGAGGTTGATGGTGTGAAGTTTGATGGTATAACTGGTGGAGGTGTAATGTAAGCAGCGTCAGGGATAGGAGGAGACTCACAATGTGCCGGTGTGGGCGATTGGAATATCGACCCATCGTCGTAACACCAACTGGTCTCATAAACAGGGGTTGAATTAGGAGTGGTTTCCTCCTGAGCAGGGGGTTCATCGAATAAAAATGGGGAAAGCGGAAAGTTAAGGAAACTCGGAAGGGGTGCCTGCGGAGCTTCATCATCATCGTATACTGCCTCGGATACTTCGAGTGTCGGCTCTTGCTTACTTGAACCGTCGACGCCGTAATCATCCCTCCTGTCTTTCCATTCTCTCTCCATCTTTGTAATCTCGTCCAAAGCGGCATGGAGAGGATTGACTGGAGTAGGAGGAGCCGTGACCCTCTTTATTTGTTCCTCCATCAAAATAATCTTATCAAGCAGAGATTGTTGGAGGGGTGTGACTTGAACAACCGAGGGCTGGCAGGGCCTTGAAGGAGGAAGGGACGCATAAAAAGGCCGTGGAGGGGAATTAATGGGCCGGCCCATGGAAGAATCCGAATGGGCCGGATTGCAAGGAATAAATGGGCCTCGGGGCCGCGGTGGAGGAGGAATAGAAGGAGGCGGGTGATGGGTCACCCGAGAGGAAACATGAATAGAAGGAGATGGGTAATGGGCTACCCGATTAGAAATATGAATAGAAGAGAGAGATGGGTGATGGGCCACCCGTGTAGGAATAGGAGGAGGAGGAGATGCAGGAGATGCACCCTCAACGGCAGCCTTAAGGGCCTGGATCTGTTGAGAGGTGAGATGGTCTAATGCATGCAAAATTTGGGAGACCCTCTCATCATTAGGAGGAGACGGTCTTGTTGGAATAGCGGCACAAATTTGAGGAGGGGGACCATAAGAATGGACATTGCCCATGGGTCGGGCATGACCATAAGAATGAGGATGGGATCCCCTAAAAGAATGATGAGAATTATGAACATGTTGGAGTTGAGGATTATAAGAAGTGCTAGGTTGTGCATCCTCATGAATTGAATTAAACATGTTTCTATCAAGATAAGCCATCATATAAATATAAACCAAGTTCACAACAATATGCAAAGAATCACACAAGTTGGAATGGTTACCGTGACTTTGATGTGTTTTAAACCTTGGTGAATTAATGAATTTTATGTAAATTAGTATGATTCACACAAGGAGGAACCTAGTTTCAAAATGTGATTTCACTTCAATGCCAACTAGGAACACTCTCTCACCACGTACGGGCCAACTAATTCGGGACTTCAATATGGGTACAACCTGCCCGGCGTCCGTGAGGGAATCCACGGGTGCGGGGACTTATGGAGGCTTGGTTTAGGAATTTCCAATCCAAAGAGACGGAATGCTCAATGGAGGGTCCTTCCTTTACCAAGGGGGTGTGTGGCTCCTAGATGTAGAGAGAGGAGGTCTCCCAAACCAATGTAAAATGAATGAATGAATGCAAGATGATATAATATACAAGATGTAATATGCAAATCACAGGGATAAACAAGGGCTCGGTGAAAACCAGAGGAAAAGACGCCCTGGGGGAGGGCGCTACCAACTCATAAGACGCCCTGGGGCAGGGCGTGAACAAAGTAAGACACGCCTTGATGTGAGGCGCTACCAGCAAAAGGAACGCCCTGGGGCAGGGCGTTAACTATCACGAGAAGCCAAACAAATAACAAACGCCCTCTGGAAGGGCGTTATCAATGGAAAAAACGCCCTTGGAGTTGGGCGTCAGTTCTCAAGCGCTGGGATAATCAAACAAAACACGCCCTGTAAGAGGGCGTTACCAATAAAACACACGCCCTGGGTGAGGGCGTTTTAAATAAGAACACGCCTCTGATAGGGGCGTTACTAATCTGATGACAGAAACTCTCGGCGGCCAGAAAGACAGAAATACTCACAAACAGCAGGCAATCAATAGAATCATGCTCATCAAAAAAAAATTTAAATAAGTGGAGATTTTTAAAATAAATCTATTCAATTGACAATCACTTAGGGGAGAGTGCAAAGCACAATGGAGGGATGCCCGAGGGGCATAAGGGAAAGGATACCGAGGGTACCAATGGGAAAGGGCACACGCGGGTGCCAATAGGAAAGGGGTAATCAAAGAAAACAAGAAAGGGTCCCACCGTGATCGCCAATTTGTAGATTTGATTTAAAATCCACACTTATAAAATTAATTAACAATAAGCATGAAAATATGCATGGAATAGCAATGAAAATATATGTAGCATGAGATGCTATAGTGGAGTGTGATCGCCAGAGACCGAGGGTCTCAAAAGGAGATACAATATGAATACGTAGGGAGATGATCGCAAATACCTCAAATGCGGGATGATGTGATTGTGAGTACTCCTTTTCTCTTCAAATCGGCCGGCCGACGAAGAGAGTCTTTCTATTTGATTACCCTTGCAAAAAGACATACACAAATAACAAGATAGGAATTAGAAATAATGTGTGTGTAGTATCAAATTCCAATAGAAGATATGCGCATGAAGATCTATGAAAGACACACCTTGTGGGGGTGTTAGCCCTTAAACCCCTATGCAAGAAGGGTGGGAAAAATGATATGATGAATGAAAAAAATATAGAAATATGGGGAAAGAGTGCAAGTGTGTACTGTGGGGAAAATCTCAATATGATTGAGATGAAATCAATAATATGATGAATGAACGATGCATGAATATGAATTATTCAAATAAAATAGAATAAGGAGGAGGTGAATAAAAATCTGATTTTTAATGAAGCTTCTTGGCTTGAATCTCCAATCGGGAGATTGCTTCAAAAATATTGAGATTGGTCTTCAATGGAGAGCCCTCCTTAAGCCAAAGCCCTTCCCTTCCCCTTCCTCCTTCGGTTCCTGCAGAGGCAAAGAAAACAAAACAAAAAGAAACACACAGGCGGAAGAGAACAGAAGAGGAGAAGAAAAGAGAAAGGCAGAAGAAGAAGAAGAAAAAAAAACGCAAGAAGAAGAAGCGGCTGAGGTGACTGCGGAAAGAAAAGAACAAAACGAAAACACCAAAAAAAAGAAACAGAAGAAGGGGAAAAGAAGAGAAAAAGCCTCTCGGGAACTTTCGGAACCGAACCAAAGGATCAACTCCACCCCTTTAAATAGATTTCAAAAAAGAAGATAAATAAGGGAAGGAAGATAAGAACAGCAAGAGTCCTCAATAGGGGAAGACAAGAACGAGGAAGGTGCCCAAACGAAGTAGGGACTCTTTGAGGAAAGGCTGAGTTCGTTCAGAACTCGGAAGGCAAAACACGACTTGAACAAGGGCGTTTCTTTAAAAATTGACGACTTGTACACAGGGCGTTTCTTTAAAAAAACACGCCTTGGATAAGGGCGTTAATTCAAAAAATCAAATTTTAGAATTTATTTGGAAAATTATGAAACACGTCTGATTCAAAGGCGTTAATTAAAAAACGCCTTAGCAAAGGACGTTAATTCAAAATATTCAAACTAGGGCCATTTTTTATTTCTCAATATTATTTTCTCATTTTTTAGGTGGAGGTGCATCTCGTCGCCCTGATTCCAACGACTATTTTTGCGAATTTTTCTGACACCCGGAAGGCCACCAAATCACCTCTGGAAGGGGGTTAAAAAAATAATAATAATAAAATCCATTTGAAAGACACGCCCTCACGTGAGGCGTGAATTCATTTTTTTGATTTTTTATTCAAAATAACGCCTTATGATAAGTCGTTAATTCTCGAAAAATTCCGAAAAATTCCCAGAAAAATCTAGAAAAATGGAAATTTCAAAGAATGGACGCCCTTACATATAGTCGTCAATTTTTAAGAAAACGCCCATGTATAAGTCGTTATTTAAAAGACGCCCCCAGTTAAGTCGTTATTTCTGAAAAATAGAGAAAAATGCCCAGTAAATCCAGAAAAATTCAGAAAAATCCAAAAAAATCCAGAAAAATAGGGAAAAATAGAAAAAAAATAAGAAAAGGGTGAAAAAAAGGAGAAATCCAAGAAAAATGGGGAAAACCACTCAAACAAAGCTAATTTGAGGGTCAAATTGGGGCGTTACAAGGTAATAATGAGATGCACTCTCAGTAATGTCAATTTTGGCGTGTCTACACTTTCCAGTTGGAGCGAGATGCTCGTGCATGGTGGGAGTCAGTGGAGCCCACGCTAGGGAATGGCCCCATGACGTGGGATGAGTTCTTGGAACACTTTAACAACAAATATTTCTCGAACCAAGTCCAGGAGAAGAAAGCGACCAAGTTTGCTTCTCTGAGGCAGAGGAACTTGTCAATGGCCGAATGCGAGGCGCAGTTCAACAGGCTGTCCCACTATGCGATGCACCTGGTATATACATAAAAGAGGGAAGCCAAGCTGTTTCTTAATGGGCTAAAGCTTTGGTACATCAACCACCTGGTGCCGATGGAGATCCATAGTCATGCCAAGATTGTGCGAAAGGCACAAGTGCTAGAAGACACCATGGAGATGACTGAACGGATTAGAGGAAGAGATAAGAAGAGGGAGCAGGCTCTGGCTCTAAGAGTTTCAGGCCGACCAATGGCAAGAAGAGGCCCAATGGCGGGCCGAGTTTTTGGAAGGATAAGAAACCGTGAGAGGGAGACAAGAAGGCAGGATCGACTGCCCCGTCCTAGGCAGTCTGCAAGTACTGTGACTGGCCGGGTCACAAGATGGAAGAGTGTTGGCGCAAGCTTGACGCCTGTTTACATTTTGGAAGTAGGGACCACCGGATCCTTAAGTGTCCCCTCCTTTCTGATCAAGCTCCACCAGAGAAGCCGCAAGGGAGTCAAAAGTGGCAGGGCAGGCTCCAAGCTCTTCAGAAAGAAGAAACTGATGCCACCGAGGAGGGTGGTATTGTCAAAGGTACCCTTGCTATTCTTTCCAAGCTAGCATTCTTTCTTTTCGACATCGGAGCTACTCATTCGTTTATCTCTAAGAATTTTTCTAAATCTATATCTGTGAAACCTGTGTTGTTGAACTCTCACCTCGTCATTTCAACCCCTCTTGGTTCGAGGTCGGAAATCAAATACTTCTACCCCTCTAGTGTGGTTCTAGTTAATGGTCATAATCTATCTGCTAATCTAGTATGTATGGAGATGAAGGACTATGATGTAATCCTAGGAGCAGATTGGTTAGCTAGACATGAAGCTAGTGTTCATTGCAAGTCTGGATCGGTGTCTTTTTCTGGGCACCCCGAGCTGTCCTTCCCTGGTTATAGGTGTAACGACCCAGAGTTCAGGATACCGGTATACCGATAACATCGATACACCGATACCAAGAACTGGGGAAGCCACCCAAGAGGCTGATGAGGCCCCTGAAGGGTTAGTAAGGTTATGCCGAGGGAATGTATAATGAACTGCAATTTGGAACGCGTAGATTACAAATAAGTAATTAAAATTAACACAAGTGCGGAAGCAATTCAAAATAACCAGAGTGATATATATAAATACTAGTCCAGATAAACAAGAGTACTAGTCCACAAGGGCACAACTACACGGGGCATACCCCGGTAAAAGTGCAACAAAAGCCTCAAAAAGGCGGCTCGACTAGAGCTGGCAGCTAGACGCGGTCTCTGAAACAGCTCACGAAGCACCGGGAGACGACGGGCGCGGCTCACCTGAAAGGAGAAGGGTGAGTCACAGCCAGGCTCAGTAGGGGTCACGCGGATCCCTACCTCGCACTAAACAAGCATTCATGCATAAATAAAAGCAATGAGAGCATGCATTTAATTGGAATAACAGGCAATGGCATGAATAAACTAGTCAAGTAAAGCTGTAAACTCTAACTAAGCCAGTATAACAGCTAACACATGCCACAGCTAAATAAATGCAAGCGACTAAAACTAAATCTACCAAAATAGAATAAGCCTTAACTAATCCAAACAATAAGGAAGGACAACCACTGGAGCAGAAACCAGAAGCGTCCACTGACGACTTACACTGCGTCTCAAGCACTCGCAGTCAACAAAGCGACAAGCTGGGCGCGTAGCCAGTACCAAACCAAGTGACCAGTCGGAGTGGCACCCGTCGGTGTCAGTCCACAGTCTCCGACCACGTGTGCACACACTGACTCTAGCCTGAGCCAGGCCCTCTAGCTAGTTTTCTCCCTTGGTAGGACGCTACCATTGGCTAGGAGCCCACGGAACTAGCTTACAAACCATGTATGGGAAACACCCCTCCGCTATCCTCAAGCGGGTCGGTACTCAACAGACCTAGGGCAACAACAGTGGCTCCATTGCATGGAAAGAAAAGCTACTCTATTGGTATAAGAAACATGCCCTCGAACAATGAAACAACATAAACATGTCACAATTATGTAAAGGAACGCATAACAAATGGCTGGCAACTTATTAAACCCAACAGGTAAGCGGCGGTCGGATGCCCACGCGCTACATGAAAGTAACGGTCAGTGGCTGGCGCGTTACACCAAGAACGACACGTTTGTCTCCATCCGTCACTCCTGCCTGAGTTCCAGCTCAAAAGGCCCAAAAGGGAATGTGACGGTAGGGGCCCTGTGCGTTACATCGATGCAATGCGTTGGGTCACCGCCGTTACATCCACCCGAGGCCAAAAACCAACGTACAACGTTCGAAATCAGACGCAGGCGAAGCGACGCGCTCGCTCAGGCGCGTCGGACGGAAGCGACGGCCGGCCGACTGGCCGTCGGGCTAACCACCTCACCCGGTCAACATAAAACGACGGACGAGTAACGGATGGGGATCCCATCGTTACTCTCCAAATAACGCACCCTCATCGGGCCGTTGTTTGGAAATGACGCGTCCACTAAGGACCGTCAGGCGTGTGACGGTTCCTGGCAGGACCGTCACGCCACCTGGAACACGGGCGGGTACGGTTTGAAAACCGGAGCCCTCCCGGACGATAAAAATCATCGGGTAACGTCGTAGAAACCTGTAACCTGTCAAACCATTCAACCCAAACAATAAAATAATACCCAAATACCACACATGCAATGCCCACAATGCATCAAATTCAAGAATTAAGCTAAAACCCCAAAGTTATGAAATATGAACATTAAGCATGCTACGGGGTTCTAATCAAACGAACGAGCTATAGGAAATGATCCTAGCGAGATCAGGATTCCATCCCCCTACCTTTTGCGAGCCGAAACGGTCGAAAAGGCCGCATGCAAGGAGGAAGAGCCACGAGGCCTTCACGCTCCACCTCGCTCCCACGAGCCACGAAACACGTCGAGGTGGGCGTCCACGCGATCCACGCGACGCGAGGAATCCACCGGTACCTCCCACGCCTCAATCCGGCGCCAAAAAGCCTGCTTCCCAAGGGGAGGGGAGAGAGGCGATCGACGAGAGGAGAGAGAGAGTGAGGTGAGATCGACGAGGGAGAGAGAGAGAGAGTGAGGGTGAGGGATTAAAAGAGAAGAAAAATAAAATTAAAATATATACAATATAATTATTATATATATTAAAATCTTATTAATCTCTAATAACCCTCAAAGCTCCAAATAAATCCGAAAAAATACCAGAAAAATTCTTAAAAATACAGGAAAATAGTCAAAAATTCCAGAACAAATATTAGAACAAAATCCATTAAGGATCTATTAAGGCACGGGCCTTACAATAGGCATCCTAAGTCTGTGCCACTCATTTCATCACTGCGGGCTGATAAGTTATTAAGGAAGGGGTGTTAGGCATTCTTGGCCTTTGTCACTTTGATTGATAAGAATGAGTTAGAGTTGAAGGACATTCCTGTTGTTCGAGGCTTTCCGGATGTGTTTCCCGAAGATCTACCAGGTCTTCCTCCTGAGAGGGAGGTCATTTTCTCTATTGATTTAGTTCCGGGCATGACACCAGTTTCAAAGTCTCCGTATCATGTCTCCTGCGGAGTTAAAGGAGTTGAAAGAGCAATTACTGGAGTTGCTAGAAAAAGGTTCATTCATCCTAGTACTTCCCCCTGGGGAGCTCCTGCTCTTTTTGTGAGGAAGAAGGATGGGTCGTTAAGGCTGTGCATTGATTACCGCCAGTTGAATCAGCTTGCTATCAAGAATAAGTACCCGTTGCCAAGGATCGATGAGCTATTCTATCAGATATCTGGAGCACAATATTTCTCGAAGATTGACCTCAGATCGGGGTATCACCAGTTGAGTATCAAGGATGAAGATATTTTTAAGATGGCGTTCCGAAGCAGGTACGAGCATTTTGAATTTGTAGTAATGCCTTTTGGTATAATAAATGCTCCTGCAACTTTCATGCAGCTGATGAACAATGTGTTCCGGCCTTACTTAGATCAGTGGGTCATAGTATTCATTGACGATATTCTTATATACTCCAAAAGCAAGGAGGAGCATGAGGAGCACTTAAGGATGGCGTTGCAGATATTGAAGGACTATCAGCTGTACTCCAAGTTCAGTAAGTGTGAGTTCTGGTTGCAAGAGGTATCCTTTTGGATGAGGGACGGACACGCGACTTGGGACTCTAGCTCGCGGACGTCCCTAGCGAGGGAAACGCGGGATCGTGCGCGGTTGAGAAACCGGCAATGAGCCTCGAGTATCGGCTTTTCCGCGTGTACTCGGATTGAGTCACGGGACGAGTCACGCTCTCTCTCTCGTAGCGGTGATATAAAAATATAACGAGCTAGTTCCTATCACTCTGGCAGCAGCATTCAAAAATATACAAGATAAGCAAATGTGATAAGAGAGTGGCGAATTTACCTTCATGCTCCTAGCGTGGGGAAGACGACCCCGGCCAAGTACGGTAACTCCCGGTAAAAATAATTACAATATTTACAACAGTGATATTATTGCCCACTCCACCTAGGGAGGTAAATGGGTACAAGTAGTGTCCGGGAGGACCGATCTTGGGTTGACAGGCGGCAACTTGGATAGCTCCGGTGGTAGCGTGTGCCGGCAACCGTGGGGTCCACGTCCTGGCTGGTGGGCCGAGTGGGCCGGGGATGGTACTACTGTGACAGTGGCTCCTGGAGGGGCGTTCCCTGGGAAGGCGACGTGCTGGTTCGCCTTGTGGAAGGCGAGGCGGCCGGCTCAGGGGTGATTGTTGCTTGCTGTCCACGAGTTGCTTCTTCTGTTCCTGCAGCGCGTGACCCGGCGAGAACGGCTGCTGCGATCAGCCCCGACCTCTGATTGATGCGAGACTGGTGCTGTTGGAAAGCTCTTTCAGAGAGCTATGACTCCATGCCAGAGAAGGAATTTTGTCTATCTCTGTAATGGCCTTGGTCGAATTTACAACCTGCTAGTTCACAGAACCAGATCTGGCAAGATAGATTTGGATCTGACTGAGAATGGGGTTTGACCGGAGGGAAAACGTCGGATCTGGAGGCTGGGACTTTTATGGGAGATAGAGGGGGAAGTAAGAAAGACACCAACATTTTTTGTGAATTTTATAAAGGTGGTTTGACAGGAGATTTAGATTTTATGGTGGTCAGGGGTCGGATCTAGACTGCACATGACAGAACAGATTTTGGCCTGAGTTTTAATTTTCCAGAAAAGTAAATGAAATTCTAAATTCGTGAAAAAAATTGTGGAGGTGGGTTTTGGTAGTCAGAACACCCAGTCCAAATTTCAGATCGATCTGAATTTGGGAAGGGGGTCGAAAGGGGGAAGAACTGGGTTGCTGGAACAGAGATCTGCACAAAAGGCAAATTGCTAGGGGTGGAAAGATAGAATTGGGAAAAATAGCTAACGTGGGTTTTATGGCCTGAATTGTTTTGCGGAGGATGGGAGGGGGCGTGGGGGACTCACCCTCTAATTTTGCGCATGACCTGAGCTCCTGATGGAGATCTAAAAATCAGCCTTTACTGTTCTATCCAGGGGTGGACAGAACTCCGAAGATGCGACGGTGGCGGTGCGATGGCGGCTCGATGGCGGCGGCGACGGCGACGGCGGTGTTGAGCTTCTCACTCAGGGAGGGGGTAGAAGAGAGGCTTCACACCTCAGAAGATGGAGCCTTCACAGCTCTGCAAGGGGGGGAGAGGAGAGAGGAGAGAGGAGAGAGGAGGAGGGCACCCTTGGGCATTCCTTGGATTTTCCAACAAAATCTTTCATTAAATCTCATAAAATGGGAAATACAAGGTATTTATATGAAAATACAAATGACCTAAACTATCCTCAGATCTAGGGTTAGGGAGGGGCAAACAAGGGATGGAAGAATTATTTCTCCCATGTGTTTACAACAAAAATAAAAATAATATCCTATGGGGGGCGCCCCCTTGACTTAAGGGGAGAGAATATAGACTTTTTCCTCCCTTTGTCCCCTTGAATGGTCAAGCTTTCTAGAAGCCCACCTTGGACATTTGACCAACCCCACATGGGCCCTAGGGCTTTGGTGGACCATTGGGAGAGAGGATGAGGGGGCCCCACTGGACCTACGGGACTTTTGTAAATAAACCCAAAGACTTCTAAGGACTAACAAATTGTCTTATAAAGCCTTACAATTGCAAACCCAATAATGAAAGGGTATAACTACAAAAAAGGACACAAATGTAAAATAAAAATGTTAGTGCTTGGAGTCGATTCCCATCACTTTTTAGGTCACATCATTGCCAAAGAAGGTATTGTAGTAGATCCCTCTAAGGTAGAGGCAGTAAGAAATTGGAAAAGACCTATGAATGTGACCGAAGTCATGAGTTTCTTAGGCCTAGCAGGTTATTATCGGAGATTTATTAAGGACTTCTTGAAGATTGCGGTACCCTTAACTAGGTTGACACGTAAGGAGAATCGATTCGAGTGGCCAGAAGAATGTGAGAATAGTTTCGAGACCCTGAAGGAATGTTTAACCACTACCCTTATGTTAGCCTTACCCTCTGGAGAAAGAGGTTTTGAAGTGTATACAGATGCATCAGGAATTGGCTTAGGCTGTGTGTTGATGTAGCAAGGAAGGGTGATAGCTTATTCTTCTAGACAATTGAGGAAGCATGAAGAAAATTACCCTGTTCACGACTTAGAGCTCACTGCAGTTGTTTTTGCCTTAAAGATTTGGAGGCAATACTTGTATGGAGAAACCTTTGTGGTATATTCTAATCACAAGAACCTAAAGTACTTATTTTCCCAGAAGGAACTTAATATGAGGCAGAGAAGGTGGCTCGAGTATCTAAAGGATTTTGATTTCTCCATTGAGTACCATCCCGGGAAGGGGAATGTAGTAGCATATGCTTTGAGCCAGAAGCCGATGGCCAGATTGTCAAGCTTAATGCTTCCAGAATGGAAGATGTTGGAGTAGTTGGCTAGTTTAGATCTTAATGTCGGGGAGAAGGAAGATCAGGTTTTGATCACTCCTGTCAAGCTTCATTCAGATTTGATGGCCAAGATTAAGGATCTACAAGATAATGATCCATCACTTGTGGAGATTAAGGAAAGTCTGGGTAGCCGACCAGATTTCTTATTTGACGATGATGGCATATTATTGTTCCGGGGAAGAACTTGTGTCCCTGATTCTGTTGAAATGAAAAATAAGATCCTTGAAGAAGCCCATAGGTCCAAGTATACTATCCACCCAGGAGCTACAAAGATGTACCTGGATTTGAAGAGGACATTTCGGTGGCCGAAAATGAAGAGAGAAGTGGCCGAATTCATGAGCAGATGCTTAGTTTGTCAGCAAGTCAACACCGAGCATTTTAGGCCTGCAAGAAACTTAAAGCCTCTTGAAATACCGTAGTGGAAGTGGGAGAGTGTTGCATTGGATGTTATTATGGGCTTACCGAGGACGCGTGGCGGTTTTGATGCAATTTGGGTAATTATAGATCGACTGACAAAGTCAGCACACTTCTTATCCATTAAGTCAAAATGGACTGTCGATGTTTTGGCAGCCTTGTACATGAAGGAAGTAGTAAGGCCAAATGGTGTTCCTATATCGATTGTATCTGATAGAGACCCCAGATTTACTTACCATTTCTGGAAAGGATTACAAGCATCTTTGGGAACTCGTCTAAACTTCAGTACCGCTTTTCATCCTCAAACTGACGGACAAATAGAGAGGACTAACCAGATTATAGAAGACATGTTAAGGGCCTACATGATTGATTTCGAAGGTAGTTGGCACAAATATTTGGCACTAATTGAATTTGCCTACAATAACAGTTACCAGTCTAGCATTCAGATGGCACTATTTGAGGCCTTATATGGAAGAAGTTGAAGATCACCTCTGTGCTAGGAAGAAGTTGGTGAGAAGTAATGGCTCGGACCAGATCTTATCTTTGAGTCATCCAAGAATATTCAGATTAACAGAGACCGTTTGCAAGTTACTCAATCTAGGCAGAAGAGCTACGCTGATAACCGAAGAAGAGACTTGGAATTTCAGATTGGTGAGCATCTATTCCTGAAAGCCTCAACAATCAGAGGAGTCCGAAGATTTGGAATTCGAGGTAAATTAAGTCTGAGATTCGTTGGCCCTTTTGAAATCTTGGAAAGGATTGGTGAAGTAGCCTACAGGCTGGCGTTACCACCCCAGTTGTCAGGTACGCATAATGTCTTCCATGTATCCATGTTGCGGAAGTATGTGTACGACCCCTCGCATGTCATCCAACATGATGATCTAGAGCTGAAGGAGGACCTATCCTACGAAGAGAAGCATGTCTAGATTTTGGACCGGAAGCAGCAACAAGTCAGGAATCGGTCTATACCGATGGTCAAAGTCCAATGGAGTAGGTGTGAAATCGAAGAAGCCACGTGGGAATCTGAAGAAGCGATCAAGAAGCAATATCCGGAGTTATTCTAAGGTCAATATATGTGGTATATTTTGTTCATAAGTTCGGTGAATTTGGAGGACCAAATTCCTTAAAGTGGCGGAGGGTGTAGCAACCCGAGTTTAAATAAATTAAAATTTTTCGCATTATTAGCTAAATTTTGAACAATTTATAAAAATATGAAAAAATATATCTGTGTAGAGGATCAATTTTCCAACAAAATTATCTTCTAGGACAACCCCAAAAGAAAATTTGATTTGGCTCAAATTGAAGGTTTTGGCTTAAACTCAGAGTTTTGGTAGAACAGCCCTAATTCGATAAAATTCGAGCCCAAATCGAGCTCTAATGGGCTCAATCCGAACCCAATCATTAGGCCAGGTAAGAGGTCCACTTTCCCTCTGTTTCCTCATGCAAACCCTAACCATCACGGCTGAATTTTGAAGAGGAGGCGACGCGACCCGGTCAAGCGTGAATATCGCGCGCGTCGACTCCACGGCGTCCCCCCATCCATATCTCGACTCTAGGAGCGACCCTAGCTCTATAAAACGAAGCCTAATACTACCAAGAACCCTCATTTGCCGAGGCGGCCGACGGCGTGCGTATTCGAGGGCGGGAACGTCGAGTTTAGGAGAGGGTTTCACCTGCGGTTCCAGAGTCGACTTCCATTTTTTCTCGTGTCTCAGGTAGGTTCTCTTGGGCTAAACCTTAATCAAAATACATCATGTTGCACATCTTTTCAAGCTCTTTCCATTGATAGTAAAATGCCCATTTTTTTTTGAGTATACCAATCGCTACTAGGCCTCTTTCCAAAGGTCTGTCATGGTCCGCCGGAGGTCGGGGCTCAGGTCTAAATCACGGTTTACCAGAGACCGCTATTTGGGTACCGCGGTCGCGTGACTGACCGCCTTCTCCTGGCTGCATCTTTTTTTTGAAATGGGTCAAAGCGGACAAAACGCGGTCGTTGACCGACCGCTACCATCAGGTAGCGGCCCTTCCTTGACCACGTTCTACTCTCTGGTTACAGACAGATCGCTATTTTCGTTGTATTTCAAGTTGAATAGCCAGCATGTTTAGGGTCACCAACGCACTGAATATCTAGGGCCTTGAAACATAACTTCTAATTCTAAGTTCAACACAGATCATTGCTTATTTAATCCCTTAATCCCTTCTTGATGTACCCTGTAAAACAAGTAGATTAAATGCCGCTTAATCTATTCATAACTTGAAATTTCTACAATAGTTTTTTCCACTTGCTTAGTCTAGTTATTGATTACATTGTTAGGATTGTGTTAGGGCCATGCCACTCCGGTGGTAATGGCTTACCGTCCACTCTTGTTTTTCACGTTTCACACCTTTATTTCTTGGGATAGAGGGGACTCTTTGCCATATACTCCTTCTGTCGGACTAGAACCACTATTTCGAGACCTTCGTAAGACTCCGTGAGCCTAGGATTCCTACTGGGACGCTGAGCATGTTGTACCCAGATAGCCCAAACCTACTGAGTCAACCAGATTTTGATTTAGGGCAGCCCGAAGTTGTAACTAAGTTCTGCCCAACCAGTCCAGAACGTGGCCCTTGTAGGACCGCTACTAGAAAGTAGCGGCCAGAAGTTGACCGCGTTCTTCTTTCATCCTGGCCTGTGCACCAGTCTTGTCTAGTCGATGGACCTCTGTCTCAGTCGACTCCACCGTGTCACAGTCGACCTATCTTGCCTCAGTCAACTGTGGATGGGTAGGTTGAGGTCTATTTCAGCCAAATCCTGTCCTAGGTCGACCGATGGCCTTGACTCGTTGACTGAACCTTGCTTTCTTCCCTTGACCTGATCGCGGTTCCCTTTAGACCGCTTTATCTAGGTAGCAGCTCACCCTAGACCGCGACCTTTTTTCGGCCTTGTGCGTCGACCCGCTGGCCTCTTGAGTCGACGCAGACACCCTTTTGGCTCCTGATCGCGGTTGTTACCAAACCGCGACTCATGACCGTGGTTCTCTGTAAGCCATGATCACCTTTTCTATTACTCAGTGAGTCGATCCCACCGCCTAGTGAGTCGAATCAGCCCTTGTTATTGCCCTTTTGATAGCGGTTCCCCCTTGACCGCTTCCTCAAGATCGCAGTTCTTTGTTGAGCGCGGGTCGTCCCATGTTTTAGATTTTCGTGGGTTTTTATGTGATGTAACATATGTCAGTATTAGCCCTTCATGCTATTGTCCAATTATATTTTGAACCCCCTTTGATAATACTCGACTTCCAAGTCATATCTTTATGACTTATCAAGTGATTTGTGCTATGGGTTGACCCTTGTTCTTAGATTTGGTTACTTGAGCTTAACCTTGGAATTCTTGGTGAAATTAAATGATTGTCTAGATATTACTTGGGATCTTGATCCACCACCCAATGCCAACGCATCATAAAGGCTGTCTGGTCCTAGGAGGAGCACCCAAAAGTACTTGTACCCATGGGGGTTTATAATGACAAGGTGTGGCATTGCACCGGATACTTGCTAGCATTTTGTCTATGACATTCATTCCTACATGAAATTTGTAACCCTACATGACATGTCATACTTACGTGCTTGTTACGGCCAATTACATGAAATCTTGTTATACATGGTTCTATCTTCTATTCTTGGCTATCATATCTTCCTTTGTTAGCATATTTACTTTTGCTCGTTGTTTTCGTGAATGGCTTTATTAAATGATTAATCACTTATACATTGCCTGGTATAGAACCTACTGAGTGCTCGCTCACCCAGTTTTCCAACCCAATTTCAAGTAGCTCGGATGAGGACACGTAAACCGATGGGGATGGGCGAGGGTGAAGGCCTTGGAGCGAGCTAGCTTAGGAGTGTGTCAAGTCTATATGCATGTCTTAGTGTGTAGTTGTGTCAGATTGTCAACACTTAGAGTTGTAACTTTGATGGATATTTGGTTTTGAGTCAATTATGTATGTTGATGGTTAAATGTTGTTGGTGATTTTCTTTTACTAAATAAAGCTAGAAGTTTCATCGAGTATTATGGTTCTTGTCCTTGTGGTGTTTATTTCCATTATCGCTCTGATTGACATGAATGATTATAACTGCTGTGTTCCGATTTTTTCGCATCGGGGCGTGACATACGCAGACCTGCCCGACCTCCCCGGGCAAGTCCGCGTAAACCCAGGGTCCACCAAAAAAAACTTCTTCTTTTAAAAAAAAAAAGGACTTTCCCCACGTAAATCCCCCAAGGGGGGGTGGGGGGTTATGCGGACTTGCTCGACCCCCCCGACCAGGTCTGCGTAAACCCCCCTCCCCCTCTCAGAATCAAAAAAAATGTTTTTTTATTATTTTCAGGGGGTTTACGCGGACTTGCTCACCCCCTCCAACCAAGTTTGCGTAAACCCCTCCTAACCCTTCATCTTCCACTATAAAACCCCCCTTAGAACCTCCAGGGGCATAGAGAACATATGGACACATAGCCAAAAGAGCTACAGGCACGCAAGGACTCAAGCCCCAACGCTTCCGGCAAAGACGCGAGGAGCAAAGCGTGTGGGTGGCTTGTTGATTGGCTCATACACGCCGAGGGTATGTCAAGTGTACTCCCCTCACATGTCGTCTAGCTGTCTAACTCAAGTCCACTCCCCCGCGTATGAGGCGTTATGATAACAGCGAACACACCCGCATATCAGGTCCGCCCGTGTATGGCGCGTTATGATAACAACGCGCACGCCATAATGTCAGATTTGCTCCCATCATGGGACCCCGTGCCTGCCGCTCATCCTGAGCCGACCACCGACGGTCCCGACCGCTGACCCGAGTTAGCCAAACCCTAGCTCGGAAGTAATATTCCCGGGACCGGCTTCAACTCCCCGGCATGAAGACGCTCACCTTCCGGGACCCATACCCAACCGCTCACCTTGAGCCGCGTCCAGGCTCTCGCAGGTGCCAGCCAGCATTCTCCCCTGCCATCTAGTCAAGCCCTCCCTCGACAACTCGGGCACGTCCTTACGTCCTTGTGGAGAGCCCCTGTAAAAACACGCGGATATCCGCTTTATCCTGCATTGACTCGGGGACCGACCCACGTGTCGGAATTGTCCCGAGGCTTGCACCAGTTGTACCTCGGCCTTCTAGGTCCACTTGTAAAGCCTACATGACACCTGTAAAGCAAGAAACCAGTTGACTATGCATACCCTCACTCGGGTCTCAGTCTCCCCTCCACTCCTGCCAGTGTGTGTGTCCGGTCTCCCAGACTCCAGTCAACTAACCCTCCCAATCGAGTGCGACGGCCACCTTACGGTCGCCGGGTATCCCCGGACCTCTGCCCATGGCTTCAAAAATATCCAGGCTCTTCTTCATCACAGAACAAAAGTGTTCGGATTCAATCTGATGTAAATAAACACCGACTACTTGAGGTCGGTGGGGAAAGATGTCCCGTACACAAATCCTTGCAATCGCCTGCACACTCGCACCCGTGGGACCACCTCTCTCTCCACGTGTCGTCCGATACCCTCATGCCCATGTAATGCGTCGTGGCGATGCTTCCCCAGTCAACATTTGGTTCCATAGGTGATTGTCGGAAGATCGACTGGCACGCCCGCATCCTGTCCAATTACCTAGGCACCCAGTTACCACGGTTCCATTCACCCAGAATGAGCAGCCGTCCTATCACCTCTCGTGCAAGTTGACCCCTCTTGACTTTCCGTAAAAGGTAAGTGTACGGTACTACCGCGAGAGACATAAGGCTAGTAAAGAAAAATACTCCTGATATAACATAAATGCCCCTATTTTTTTCTTTGTCGCTTTATTCCCCTTTCTCGCCTCGATCACCGACATATGTGTTGACACCCATTTTTTGCTTATGAGTTGAGTCATTTTCTTACCCTTATTTTTGATGCCTCGAGTTGTCCATTACTCATTGGGCTATTTCCAGGCATATCTTTGGACTTGTTTTATGGGTATCTTCCTCCCTGGCTAAGTTTGCTTTTGAATTTGGGCTTAATGGGCCCTGATATCACTTGGTCTTTGGGGTAAATGGGCTTATTTATCCCAATTTGTTAATTTCCACCCCCAACAAATACATGGTCTAGAGACAGACCGTGTATCTCTTGAACGGTTGTTTTGGAGACCACGTGAGACTTATGGTGATTTATCTCTGGATTAGTTGGATTATTCTGAATTTCCACCGACAACCGTATACACGGTCTATCGTTGGGCCGTTTACTCAACTTGAACGGTCTATCATTGGACCGTGTGTATCTCCCAGAGTGCTTAATCGGTTGATTTTTTAGATAATTATCTGTTTATCCTAATTTCATTGATTTATCACCGACACATGATACACGGTCTATAAATGGGCCGTGTATATTATTGAACGGTGCATAGTAGACCGTGTTTATCTTGAGCGTCCTACGCTGGGTCAGCCGGTCTGTTTCTTGGGGATAAATGGATAATTTGTCTTTTTATTTATTTATCACTGACACCTGTAAGCGGTCCAACATTGGACCGTGTGAAGAGGTAAGCGGCTCATCGATTGACCACGTATGCGGCCGAGAACCTTAACAGATTTTCTCTCTCCATCCATGGTTGAATGGGCTGCTTAATCCTCGATTTTCTCCGCGGATTCTCAACCAAATTGAGTTCCGTTTGATCTCGATAAAAGCTGGTGATATTATCTTTGATTTATCCTTCACAATCTTGGCCTAATTATCACTGAAAACCACTCAATTTTGAGTCGACTTTCAGGGGTCTATAAATAGAACCCTTAGTCCATGCTTGAAAAGGGGGAGATCCAGCGTCTACGTCGAAGTGCTGTCGGATTTTCGAGCGAACTGTAGCCAGGGAGGGAGGCTCTCTACATCCGTTTGAGCTTCCGGTTCAGGGAGTAGTGGTTTTTATTTGGTTTTGGTCTAGCTTTCTAGTCATTCTTTCACCCATTGCATGATCATTTCTTCCCTTTTCTATCCACATTTTTTTATCCTCATTCACATTATTCCACACCCTCCTACTGTTTTCACCCCCTTTAGGGGTTAAAAAACTAACCCCCCAGGTATTCCCCATTCCAGTTATATGTGGGTTCTTCTATTCTTGTTATAGATACTACACATCCATGGGCTAATTTGTGTTCTATTTTCTTGTTCTTTGCTTTGTTTTGCATGTCAATAGAAGCATAGCACGAGGCCCATCCCCTTTGGCCGGCCGGAAGGGGTGGAGGATCTGGTTCCACAACTTGAAGTATGGCAGTTCTACACGGTTCATCTCCGTCCGTTGGAGAGGGCACACGGTCTCATACAGACCGTTTATATCCTTCCTGCGGCTAACCACGGACCGTTTAGGCGCCAGTCGGTCTTCGTCTCACGTTCTCTAGATCTCCAGCGCTGTAAGCGGCCTGTCGGGAGGCCGTGTACGTTCCTGAGTGGTCACCACTGGACCGTGAACCTCATACCAGCGTTGCATCTTGGCGAGTGCCTCATCTTCTCCCCTTTCCAAGGTACGTAGTGCTTCCCATTTACCCTTCGTGTCTTGGTGGCGATCACAATCCATTTACACACCTTTTCCCTCAATTAGCGTTATTTTATTTTCATATCTTGATTTCGAAAGGAGGAAAAGAAAGGAAAGAGGGAGAAAATATATCTACATCCCAATTTTATGGTGATCACGGTGGGACCCCAAGTGCCCATCGTGCTTTTGATTTGTGTTGACCTATATTCCTGTGTTTAAGTAAGTTGATAGTCCTCTTGTGGTTGTCGTCACGGTTCGTTGTTGTTTTCTATTCCCAGAGTGGTACGCGGTCCTTTAATGGCCGCTTACATCTTCCAATGGTCGGTCGATAGGCCGTGTACGGCTATCTCAGGTACGTGTCTGCCATTTATTCTTCTGTGAGCCTATCACATTTAACGGTCCTCTTTGGGCCGTGTCTGGATTCCCACGGTCGGTCGATAGACCGTTCATTTCTGTCTCACGTGCCTTTCTGTTCCATATATTTCTGTGGGCCTGATAGCTTCTGCAGTCCACTTCAGGCTGTGTCTTGGTTTCCACGGCCGCACGATAGACCGTGTGTGTGTGGCCTCAGGTATGGTTCTGCGCTTCACATTTTCTGTCGGGCTGTTGTTTCACGCGGTCCTCTGAGAGCCGTGTTTATCATACCGCGGTCAATCGACAGACCACTCATATTTGCATCCGTCTGTTTTTGTTGATTATATTTATGGATTTTTTATTATTCACGGTCCTGTCAGGGCCGTTTCACAGGTTTAGCGGGCGTTTTCCAGACCGCCCAGTCCACTCAAGTACGCATAGGTCTTGATTATTTCAGTTCATTTTAAGTTCTGTGCTTTTATTTTTTTTACTGCTCCCTGTCACCACACGGTCCTACCCAGGGCCGTTCAGACTCCCTGAGCGGTCTCCCATCAGACCGCGTATGTGCTACGGTGCACCCGAGGTTTATAGTTTAGTGTGATTTCATATAATTCCACGTTATTCTTGGGTGCTATTCATCTCCCCTGATTGGCATTTATCCTTGCATGCTTATTCTCACATTTACCATATAGTGTGATCATTGATTGTTAGTTTTAGGCTAGACTTTGCATGCACTCTAGTGCACATAGGATTCATACATCTTATCATATGAGTTGCATTCCTACCTTGGCAGGGGATCCTCTCGTCTCCATATTCCTTGGAGCCGACTAGGTGACCTTACCCGGGACCTCCGTAAGCCCCCGTGAGCCGTGGATTCTCACAGGAACACCGGGCAGGTTGTACCTTACCACCCCCAGTCTAGGTTGCATCCGTGAGAGAGAGAGAGTACACTTAGAGTCAACCAAGTCCCCTTTCCACTCCTACTAAGAACCTTATTGTTGAGAGAACCTCATTTAATCCAATTCATTAAGGTTCTAAAAGGGGAACACAAAGAAACTTTCACGCATCATTATAACTTGGTTGATAATTGGTTGCCTCTCATCTCCTCTTTTGATTGTGCATGTTTGTTAGTCATCTCATTTTAGGTGATTATTAGGTGTTGTCTTCTCTTATTATCTAGGTGTCCGTTGTATGTGGAGTTGCTTCACACCCTCAGGATCATCTCCTAGGGGCAATTCCTTCTTCATTTCTTATCTCAAACCATTGTTCGATTCTCCTGCCAACATGTCTTTCCATGATTTCTCTCACTCCCGCGAGGACTCGCTCCCTCAGGGAGTTCTGGAAGACCCACCTAGGGTCACCACTGTGCAAGGGAGGAAGGGGTCCGCCCCTCCTCTTCCGACTGTTGTTGTTGAGGGTGGTCAACCCTCCCATTCCGATTCCTCCTCTCATAATTCGACCAATCATGTTCTTTACATGATGGCTCAGTTGGATCCCACCCAGCTCCACCTTCTTCGTCAGGCTTTGCAGGGGCCGGATGCCCCATCTTCAGTTCCTCTTCAGGGCGGGCTTGCTGCCGCCACTTCATCTCCAGTTGTTGGGTTAGGGGTTGTTTCTGTTGCGCCCATTGATCTCACTCCTGTCCATCCCCGGACTCTCCGATTTCCTAGTATGGAAGTGGGCCAAGCTTCTAGCTCGGCCCATTAGATTTCTGATAAGGGGAAGACCCAGATCCCCTCGTCTTCTTATTCAGATCCTTATATCACCACTTCTCCAGCGCCGCAGGCTCTTGTGGCCCCGGCTGACTTTGTTCGTCTTCAATCAGGGGCTGCCCAGCTAGCTCATGTAGATATGGGCCCTTCCTTGGCCCACTATCCTTCTTACGGGCTTCCCCCTCCGTCGGTCTATCCTTCGGCCCCATATGCCGAGTCTGCTCTCTCAGTTTTGCCTCCTCCTTCTCGGGAACAGGAACTTCTTGATAAGTGGGTTGCCATGCAGCAACAGATTGACCTTCTTCATAAGCGGGTCGGCCCACAATCCCTTGCTGATATGCTTGTTCCCAATTTTCATGATATCCGTTTTCCTCCACAGTCGAAGCTCCCCACGTACTGCAAGTACAATGGGAATGGCAACCCCTTCATTCATATAAGGGAGTTCTTGTACGAGTCGGCGTAGTTCCAGCATGACGACTGCCTCATGGCGTATCTTTTCTGCCGCTCCTTGGACGGGGTAGCATTGGAATGGTTCTGCACTCTGCCGTTGGAGGAGGCAGAGAGTTTTAAAGTTGTCAAAGAGAAATTTATACAGAGATTCCAACACCGGGTGGGCCCAGAATATACTTTTACTAATTTAGTGGCCGAGAAGATGAAGGCCGATGAAGACTTTGCAACTTATGCTGATAGATGGAGGCAGATTGCCTCCCGTGTGCCTGGGCAGATTCTGGAAGGAGAGAAAGTGAAACTATTGATTTCCAATGCCACACCCACGTTCTGGAATATCTTAGCAATGAATGACATTTCCAATATGCACCAGTTGTACAGTAGGGCCCAGTTCATCCAGACCCAGTTTAAGGACTCCCCCATTCATTCCTTGTTTGAGACCCAGAAGTCCAAAACCACTAGAAAACCTCAAGGCCCAGTCACTGAAGGAGTCCAGACAAACGAGCAGGTGCAGGCTATCCACTTTCCCAACTAGTCCGCTCCACCACGCTTCCAGCAACCTCCCCATAACCCCCAGTTCACCGCTCCACCAGTTACCCAACCATCATTTCCCGCTCCGCGTCCACCACAACAACCACCACCACCGCAACAGCCACAACAGCCGCCACAGTACCACAACGTCCCTCCACCAAATGGCTATGCACCTGCTCGATCGGGTCCCAAGAGAACCCACTACCCTCCACTTCCTAAAACTCTCCCAGCCATTTTCTCGGCTCTAATGTACACTGGTGATCTTCAGCTCCCTCCGGAACGCCCAAATTGGAATCCGACAGCCGACCAGTCCAGATATTGCATATATCATCGGCAGCCCGGGCACACTATAGAATGGTGCTATCAGTTCCGTGACTTTGTTTATGATTTGCATGAAGGGCAGAGGATTGATCGGGCCCAGATGCATAAGTTGATTGAAGATATGAAGGAGAGAAGAAGACAGGCACCGAGGCCACAGTAGCCGATGCCGCAGCAGTAGCAACCTCAACCTCAGCAGCAGTAGCTTGCACCAGAGTTAGGGATTCATCAGAATCCAATGCCAGACCACCCGCCCGCTCCTCAACAACAGCCACCGGCACCGGCTCAGGTAAATATTGTTCACCGCCCAGCTCCCAACGCTTGGTGGTCCTATGATGATGAGACTCCTGCTCATATTTTGGCCCTCCACCATACATACACCAACTCCCCATCACCTTCTATCCCTTCCATCACCCCATTCACCATTCTGACCCCCGCAACACCCACCATTCCCTCCAGATCCCCCATTGCACCCGCCACATTGCCTACCATTTCACCAATCCTTGCACCCTCACCCGTCATACCCTCTGTTGTCACCCCTTCATCTAACCCTTCATCTATCATCTTTCTGCCAGGGCCTGTCAGACCCGCCTCCACTGTCGCCTTTCCCACCATTGTTCCTTCCACTTACCCCGCTGGGCTAGTCGGGAGTCCATCCAATGCCGTGCCAGCACAAAACCTAGCCCTCCGGAGCGGGTGTTTGTTTCAGAGAAGTTATCCCTCCACTGGTGCACCTGCACCAACCCTCCAGTTTCCTTACCCACAGTTGAGCAAGAAGAAGCCGATCCCCTGCTTGGCACAAGATATGATCTGTTTCAGCACTTGGACCGGACGCCGGCCAAGATTTCAATATTGGAGTTGATCAAGAGGTCCACACTACACCAGGATGCTCTAAAAACTTTTCTTCAAAAGGTAATGGTCAGTGAGGACATGGCAGTAGAGAGTTTACCGTCGGCATTGGCCACAATTACGAAGGGGCTGTCCATTTCTTTTTCAGAATCAGAACTAGCCCCCCCTGAGGCACGATAGATGCCACTTTGCATTTCAATCACATTGAATAAGGTGGCAGCTGATGCAGCTCTAGTGGACACAGGAGCTTCGATAAATGTTTGTCCCTTGAGCACTCTGCGTGCCTGCAACATTTCTGAAGATATGCTAAGGCCAACTCCGAAAACCATTGCTGCTTATGACAACTCCAGGAGAGCATGCCATGGGGTGGTGACTGTTCAGGCCGAGCTTGGGCCTCTCACAATGGCCGTGGAATTTCATGTGTTGGACATTGATCCGATGTTTAAGGCCATTCTAGGCCGTCCATGGATCGATAGTCTTCATGCTGTGCCTTCGACCGCTCACCAATGCCTCAAATTTCCATTTCAGGGGCGGGTGGTCAAGGTAAAGAGCATTTCCACGGTGCAAACCATTGAGGCTATTTCTGATAAGATTCTGTCAACTCTCTGGCCGACCAATAAGTTGGTCCTTTCTATGATGGACTTGGATTTTCCTTGGGCATATGCGTCACGCAAGCCCGCCACTATACCTGTCAATGTCAAAGCCAAGTCCAAGATACGAGACTCCAAGGGCTGGCACATGATTTTGAAGTTAGGTTACCAGCCAGGCATGGGTCTCGAAGCCCAGTTACAGGGGCAGACTACGCCCATCCCAAGGGGCAGAAAGATGACCAGAAGAGGCCTCGGCTATCGAGAGTCATCATTGTCGATTCTGGGAGATTCTGGGCCACTGACGTGGGACTACCGTCAGCATTTTGTAAAGGGGCCGCTACAGCCAGGTACCCTGAAGAGGCCGCCCTGCTCTAATGAGAAAGGTAATGTCGCTTGTGCTATTGCTGACCCGCCTCCGCCGCTGAAGGGGCTAGTGGGTGATATGGAAGATTTTTGTAACAGTTTTAAAAAGATGTTTTCTGAAGAAGAAGTTTGTCCGAAGAAATCGGAGATCCAGCTTGTGAAGTGCTCTCTAGCGGAGCCAGTTTATCGGAGGCCGCAGAAAGAGGGGAGCTCCCTCATTGCTTTTCTTGGTCACTATCCCGCCTTGCCTCCCTTTTTCAAGAACTTGAGTCCATTCCTCGTTCACCTCCAATCATGGTCGATCCATTCTTTACGGAAAGGCCATTCGAGATTTTGTTTGTGCCGTGTGCATGTGGGCAATGCCCACCTATTGATCTCTTCACCATGTGGACCCCCACAACCGATCTTTCAAACATGTGGTTTTCTTCTTCTGACCCTTTCTTTGATGTTCTATTCCCATCTCTCTTCCCCCTTCGACTTCCTCCTCCTCCCTCCTCTAACCCCTCTTGTTGCGTGATTTTCTCCGATCTCCAAAAAAAATGCCAATTTTAAAACAGAGATTTTAATGGAGGATTATGCTATGTTTTGTCAGTCTTCTTCCTAGGGGCACGAGACCCCTGTTTCCTTTCCTGTAGATTTCCTGTAGATTTTCTATCCTCTAGGTTAGATGTAGGGCTTGCTGAGCTTAGGGAGGTAGAGTCAATTGAGTCTAGTGAAGTAGGATCCTGTTCTAGCATCTTCAACCCTTCCACGCTTGCCACGCGCCCGAGGATGCGTCACTCTAAAGTTGTTCCTGATAGATTCCTTCAAGATCTTGTTCAACGTTGTCACACCCTCCTTAAGTGCCCTGAGTTTGTAGAGACAACCATCATCTTGGAGGATGACGAAGAGCTAGACGGGGTGTGGGGCGATGATGGATTAGGTGTTTATGAAATCATAGATAAGAAGGACCCTATCAATGATGAGGATAGCGACGTGGATGACACTGCCAATTTGTACGAGCAGGGATTGAAGAAGTTTGATGAACCATCGTCGGTAGTGGATGAACCCACGAAAGAAATTAATCTTGAAACTGAAGAGGATCCCAGGCTTATAATTATTTTTGCTAATCTCCCTCCTCAGGTTGAAGAGGAGCTAATCAAGATTTTGAGGGAGTATAGTGATTTATTTGCCTTATCCTACAAGGACATGCCGGGCCATGACCCCGCCCTGGTGGAACATAGATTGGTGCTTAAACCAGGGGCAACGCCCGTTAAACAAAAATCAAGAAGATTCCACCCCCAAGTGGCCTTAAGGATAAAAGAAGAAGTGGATGAATTGCATAAGGCCAAATTCATTAGAGTTGTTTTATATCCTCAATGGGTGACAAATATTGTCCCTGTGATGAAAAAGGATGGAAAAATTCGGATTTACATCGATTTCAGGGACTTAAATAAATCATGTCCTAAGGATGATTTTTCGCTTCCTCATATCGACGTGTTGGTGGACAACACGGCTGGGTATGAAGCCCTCTTGTTTATGGATGGATATTCAGGCTATAATCAAATCTGTCTCGCTCTTGAAGATCAAGAAAAGACCTCATTCATCACGCCCTGGGGCACCTACTGCTATGTAGTCATGCCGTTTGGACTGAAGAATGCGGGTGCCACATACCAACGGGTGATGATGGCAATTTTCCACGATATGATGCACGTCTATATGGAGGCATATGTGGATGATATTCTGGTGATGTCAAGGTCGAAGAAGAGCACCCTTCTATCTTAACCAAAGTGTTACAAAGGGCTAGGGAGTATAAGCTGAAGATGAATCCGAAGAAATGTGTGTTTGGGGTAGCATCAGGGAAGTTGCTAGGTTTTATAGTTAGCAAGCGTGGGATTCAAATTGATCCAAACAAAGCGAAAGCCGTTATGAAAATGCCACCGCCTAAAAACATCACTGAGCTTAGAGGATTGATTGGGTGTTTGCAATTTATTCAAAGATTTATATCTCAACATTCACAAAGATGCCACCCATTTTATGAACTGTTGAAGGCGGGGGCCAAGTTTGAATGGAACGAACAATGTCAAAAGGCCTATGAAGATCTTAAGGTTTATTTGTCCAATTCCCCTATTCTGTAACCCCATGTTCCTGGAAAACCCCTGATTTTATACATTTTGGTTATTGATGACTCCCTAGGAGCTGTCCTGGCACAAGTGGATGACGAAGGGAAGGAAAGGGCAGCCTACTACCTCTCTAGGTTGTTCAATCCTGCTAAATCTAAGTATACCACTATGGAGAAGACTTGCGCAGCCTTAGTTTGGGTAGCCCAGAAATTGAAACATTATTTCCTTGCCCATGAGGTTAAGTTGATCTCTAGAATGGACCCAATTCGCTATCTTTTAGAGAAACCCATCCTTTCTAGTAGGTTAGCTCGCTGGCAGAGCTTTCTCTCAATTCGATATTACCTTCGTCGTTCAGAAAGCCATCAAGGGATATGCTATTGCTGAACATCTTGCTCATTCACCTATCCCTTGTACAAATTCTATCCAGGATGAGTTTCATGATGAACATCTAGTTGTGCTCACTCATCGCCCTTTTTGGTCATTACACTTTGATGGTGCACTCAATTCTCAGGGCCGAGGGATCGGCGCCGTTCTTCTCACTCCAGAGGGAGTGACCATTCCGTTTGCATACCAACTCTCTTTTCCTGCTACCAATAATATAGCCGAGTATGAGGCTCTCCTTGCTGGATTGAAGCACGCCTACATCATGGGCGCGCGATACTTAAATATTAAAGGAGATTCTCAGTTGGTGCTGCGTCAAGTTCTTTCCACTTATCGCACCCGTGACCTAAAGCTCAAACCTTATCAAGATTTGGTCACGCTTTTGACTAAGCAATTCCAAAAGCTGATTTACATTCATACCCCTCGATCTTAGAATATCCTTGCCGATGCACTTGCATCGCTTGCTTCTTCCCTCTCTTTGCCCCTCAGTCGCTCCACTGAGACCATTGTGGTCCAGCAGTTAGATGCTCCTTCCCTTCAGGATCCGTGGTTTGACAACCTTAGGAAGTCTGTAGAGAAGAAAGCTGAGAAGGAAGATTTGAAAGAAGTGTCGTTAACTGAGCTCGAGGAAATTTTATAAGAGGAGGAATTGCCTTGGTATCACGAGATCGAGCAGTATTGTAGGGACGGGTCATTCCCAAAATCAGCCAACGCCGCGCAGCGCAAGGCCATAAGAAGAGTCGCCTCTAGATACACCATTATTGCAGGAGAGTTGTATAGGCGCGCTCTCAATGGAGTTCTCATGAGATGCTTAGACGATGATGAGGCCTGGAAAGTTGTTGAAGCAGCTCACTCGAGTGAGTGTGGAGGGCATGTCAATGGTTAGGCTCTAGCGAAGAAGATTCTTAGGCAGGGCTATTACTGGCCAACCTTAGAAGAAGATTGTTCCAGCTATGTCCGTAGGTGTCTTCAATGCCAACTTCATGCTGATAAAATTCACGCTCCTGCTTCATCTCTCCATCCTCTTTCTCCTCCTTGGCCATTCTCCATGTGGGCTTTTGATATTGTAGTCCCACTAGGTGATCCAAACTCCCATGTCAAACAAAAATCTTTTATCCTAACTGCTACGGAGTACTTCACCGAATGGGAAGAAGCTGAAACATATGCAGAAATCAAAGCTACCATAGTTTGTCACTTCATCCTCAAGAATATCATTTCGCGGTTTGGAGTGCCGAGCGACATCGTCACCGACAACGGACCTCAATTCATGTCACAAGAACTCCGGGACCTCTGTAAGAAATTCAACATTTCATTGCATCATTCATCATCATACTACCCCCAAGGCAATGGCCAAGCCGAGGTTACCAACAAGACTCTTCATAAAATCATCAAAAAATATGCGAGTCGCATAAATTTGCTAATTGGGCTGATAAATTAGTAGAAACTCTATGGGCTTATTGCACCTCCGTCCGTACTCCCACGGGGTAAACTCCTTTTGCTCTCACCTATGGGATGGAGGCGGTACTCCCGTATGAGATTTTGATCCCTTCTCTAAGGGCCACTTTGGTAACGGGTTGGGTTAAGGGCGAGTGGCCTACTCGGGGTGTCCCACCCGCCCTTAACCCAACCCGTTACCAAAGTGGCTCTAACCGGGGTGGAGTAACTCATTCCACCTATTTAAGTGGAATGAGTTAATCCACTTTAACCCTATCCGACCCAGGTTAAGGAAAAAAGTATCAAACAGAGAATAAATCACCCGACCCCGGTTAATCCACTCTAACCCACCTTAACCCGTTACCAAAGTGACCCTAAGAGTGCAGCTCGACAAAGAACTTAATCTCGATAAACGTCGAGAGGCATTGCTAGTCCAGCTGGAACTCTTGGACGAGAAGAGGCTTAATGCGGTGAATCACGTCTCCATTTATCAAAAACGTGTCTCGCGTCATTTTCAAAAGAAGGTCATTGAACGAAAATTTCAAGTGGGTAATATGGTTTTGAAACATAAATTTATTAGGTCAGTAGGCCCTAGGTCTAAGCTGCAACCCAATTAGGAGAGGCCGTTCGTAATCAAAGAAATTTATCATGGGAACACGTACCGTCTAGTCAACGCAGAGGGCGAAGAATTACCTAATCCGTGGAACGGGTTGTATCTTAAACGTTTTTACCCTTAGAGTCGAGCTAGCAACGGCCCGGTGGCGGGGTGTTCCTCTCCTTGATCATGAAGGGAGGTCCCTAGTTCAACACTCACACACTACACGACCTCCGTGGTTGGGTTTTCCTTTTTGCGCAACACCGTTTCTCCTTTGGCCATGCTTGGGGAAAAGTGAAAATCCTTATTTTTCTCCTCTTCGGCTGAAAATAGGGGTAAGTGGTGAATAAGGCAGCGAGAACTGATCTAGACACCCCGATGAAGGAGAGGTCTCAAATGAGGGCAGTCCGTTATGACCTCATTCTGCAAAACAAGAAACAAGAAAGTAAGAAAAGTAAAAAAAGAAGAAAAGAGGGCAAAAATCAAGGCAAAAGCTAAAAGCTCATTCAAATGCTCGAAGCTCAAAAGCCTAAATGCTCCGAAGAATGAAACTAGGCATGGCAAGAGTGGCAGTACAGATTCTCCGCGGGACATTATGAGCCCGGTCGTATGCGTGCCTAGAGCGGATGAAGGTTCGATGACGGATACAAAGTCCCGGTGCAACAGACCAAATCTCTTGCAGATGGATTGTCGTGAGAAGGACTCAAGCCCTAAAAATCTCTATACCTATTACCGACTTCCCTATCAGATTCTCTTTTTTAATTTCTCAAGGACAGGATCGTACCCCGAGTAGGGCCTCAGCAGAGGCATCGTTAAGTGAAATTGGACCTTGGCCATGGATGGTCACCCTTGATGCACGTTGTGCTCGGGAAACCCCTAATGAGATATAAAGGTATCCCATCGCCGAGTTTGAGCTGGCTTAAAAATAAAAAAAAATCAAATATTTCAAAATCCAAAAAAATCAAATATTTCAAAATCTAAAAAAAATTAAATATTTCAAACCCCCCAAAAATTAAATATTTCAAAATCCAAAAAATCAAATATTTCAAAATCTAAAAAAATCAAATATTGTAAAATCTAAAGTAATTAAATATTTCAAAACGCCAAAAAAATCAAACATTTTAAAATCCAAAAAAATCAAATATTTTAAAATCCAAAAAAAATCAAATATTCCATAATCCAAAAAAAATTGAATATTTCAAAACCCCCAAAAATCAAATATTCCATAATAAAAAAAATCAAATATTTAAAAACAAAAAAAATCAAATATTTTGAAACCTAAAAAAATTCAAATATTTCAAAATCAAATATCTTCAAAACTACAAAAATATTTTCAAAATCATCACTTGCATTTCATGGCATGCATTGCATCCTTTTCTTTTGCCATTTTTCCTATTTAATAAGGCTTACCCCCTTGACCAAAAATCAAGGATTGATTATTCCCTTACTTGATGCAGGCAAGGGGATAAGCCTAAAATAGATTTAACTTATTTTTTATCTGAGTGTGTGTGCAGGAGCAGGTTTTACAAATGATGATGGCTTCTACAAGTACGCGGTCTCTAGACGACCGTCTACATCCTTCAAACGGTCATCATATGACCATTTCAGCCTTCTAGACGGCCTTCATGAGGTCACCTTCATGAGGCCACCTTCATGTTATCTCTCCAGTTTAATAGCTCTTCCTTGTGCCCAGAGTTCTGCGGTTTGAATATGACCGCTTATTCCTCATGGGGTCTCTCACTAACCGCTCCATTATTCTAGATGGACCCTCGATAGACCGCCCATCCTCATTTTAAACCCCTCACAACCGTCAATTGAGAGGTTTATCTAAGACCGTTTTGGCTTTGGTCCGCGGTCACATGATGACCGTTTAAACTGAGTAGCGGTCTTTTGTGGGCCGCTTATTTTCAGAAACCACTTCAATCCACACAACTTCACACGAAAGACAAGGCCAAGTTTATTCCAATCAAACATTCAATTCCTTTATTTCAAAATCAATATCAAATCCATTGTTTCCATACATCATAAATGCTCAGAATCACTCAATCCTCAGCCAGGCATCCCCGCGAGGTCTGATCTCACGCAGCTCTCTCACATAAGCCTGATACTCCTCCTGAAGCTCTGTCACCTCCGCTGGTAGGGTGCGCACCTTACTGATCTCCCACATGATCAGCGCGCTCCTGACCGCCTGCTCATCCTCCTCTGTCCCGAGCCTCCTCAGCTGAAGTGCGGAAAGGTGGGGTAGTGCTGGAACTGTCGTCCTGGAGAGCCCGACCTGTAGAAAACACTTGTGTGGGCTGTACATCACCAAGCTTGTGTCTCCCACAAGCCGCAAGTTGAGTCCAAGCCTCCTAGGAAGCTTGAGGGTGGTGCCGTGGAGGAAGAACGGACGCATTACGAACCTGTCCAGGGGCAGAGTGTTGATGTAGAGGTGCCATTCATCCTTTAGATTTCTTGTCTGCTGTCCGACACTCCACCTGCTGAGAGAACCTGAAAGAATCGCCAATGAAGAACAATGGATGGCTCCCAAAGATTCGGCTGACCGAAGTAATATCCTCTCTAGGCATGAATTTTAACCTGACACCCATCCAGCACTCGAGAAGGATCATAGAACCGAAAAGTGGCCCCCCTAGAGCAACTGAGCTAAGGCCCTCGTAAAGGTAAGCAAGGACGGCCTGAGATATGGAAAGGGTGCTAAGGATGGGGATGTCCATGACGTGGTCAGTAGAGGGGAAGAGTATGGCCCCGTACAAGCAAATGGAAGCAGCCTTGGCTATGGCTTCATCCCACCCACACTTATGTTTGCAATGAGCTAGGATCCACTGGCTCAAGGGTAGCAAATGGATATGGTGTGGACCAATCATAGTACGGATGTCCTTAGTGCTAGGTAGGAACTCCCCTAGGATGAGGGCAGGATCTACAAAGGCAACCGTATGACAAACCAAGTCTTCCTCGCCCACTTTGGATCTAGGAAGGGATAGATAGGTCTCTACCTCCTCTAACAAGATGGTGGCCTCAAAGGAAGGGAAGATGAAAGTATGTGTCTGTGGATGCCATAGTTCTATCAAAGCTGTGATACTATGCCAATCTAAGGAGAGCTTGGGGTAATTTTTGGCTAAGATTAGAATTGGGTGCAAATGCCAGGCCTTTAGGATGGATATCACTGATATGGGTAGTTCACGGATCATGGGAGCCATCCACTTCAAGGTGGAATAGCGCCTAGGACCAGGGAGAAGCTGAGGTGACAAATGAAAAGGAAAAGAAGAGAAGAAAAAGAGAGGAAGGACATATAAGCTTTTGTTGAATGAATTGGAGTGAAATTGAATGAAATAGCATTAGCTTACCTCTCTCATAGGGATGGAGCTCAGATGCCCGGAGATGGTGGTCAGCCGTTGTAGCACCCCATGCTCCTTCCTAGCCGACTTTGGCCCACCATAAGCAGCCCCCTCCATAGAGCTTCCTTCAAGGGCCCTCTTGATGGTGTTTTGGGGAGGATTAGCAAGGTTTTCAAGGCTTGATAGAGAGGTGTTGTGTGAAGAGCGAGGTTGGAGTGCCCCTCTACTTATAGGACCTAATGTGTGGCCTAATACCCCTAGGGTTGAGGTAGGATAACTCTAGAATGGGTTCGGATAGGCTTTGGCCCCGTTTGGGACTCTTTCCCCTCGGGTTGGGACTCTCCAAGGGAGTCCCGATCGGAGCTACCAGGGTATCCTCATACGCGGTCTATCGATAGACCGCGTACATTCATACACGGTCTGATAAAGACCGTTTATTCACCTTCTACACACTTCACCCCTCACCACCTAAACGGTCCTGAAGTGGCCATTCTGCCAATTTGAACGGTCAAGATAAGACCGTCTTTCAGAATCCACGGTCTAATGGGGACCGTCTATGGCCTTCTTTGGAGCTCTGGCTGAGCAAACATCCGCGGCCCACCATGGGACCGTCTGAACGCTGGAGCAGTCGTATGGCTGACCGTTTATCTATCTGAAGCCTCAATTTTGTCCTTTGCACCAATTCCTACTCAAGTTCTCATCTTTCCCTCTCCTTCTCTCTCGCTCTCTCGTATCAGTCTGGGAGTCGTTAGTTAGCTAGCACTGAGCATACACGCATTCATTCACACATTCATTTCACAAAATAAAAAACATGTCATATCACAATCATATCATACTGTCCACATGTATATAAGTCACAAGTACATCAAGCCTGTCCCTCTCCTTGGCCCCCGCTCTCACTCGAGCCCTCATGCCTCTTCGGTGGTGGGTCCATCACTGAGCTAGCCTCCTCCGGGTGCCGTCGGCGCCGCTCCTCCTCCTTGTTCCTCCGACGACCAGAGGAACTCGTGAAGTAACTCCTGTAGGAGCCGTGAGTGCCGCTCGGAGCTTCGCAATGCTCTGTTCTCTGGGTCATCTTCTTGAACGCCCGTACCTCACCTCTCAGCTCGGCTGCCTCTAATTGATCTCGCTCCGCCTCTGCACGAGCACGCCCCGCCTCAGCTCGATAAAGGTCTACCTCCGTCGCCCGAGCTTGAAGAAGCTCCGTCTCTGTCGTCCCAGCATGGGATCGCTCCATCTCTGCACAAAGGCGTGTGGCCTCTACTACCTCTGTTCGAAGTGCCAAGGCCTTGGCACGGGAATGCTCAGCATCCTCCCTATGCCGGGTGGCCTCACCCAGTGCTACTGCCAACTCTCACTCCTACAGATACATTTATCTCATAAATTACTTGGCTACATTTCAATCAGAAGGTTCAGCGTAGTGGTTACTTACCCTCTCGGCGAGCGCCGCCTTGGCCTCCTCAGCCCGTGTCACCATCCTCGCAAACTCCGCATCCCGCTCAGCACGGTCCCCAGAAGGCTGGGAGGAAAAAGAAGGCGCGTCATCTCCCTGACACTGGGTCCCTTCGGCTCGCTACATTTGGAACTCCAGGTTAGTCATAAGCATATGCACAATTAAGTCTAAGGTTCGGTGTCACTCACCAGGAGGTCCAGTGACTATCGAAGCTCATCCTGCTACTGGACAGTGGAGTCCAGAAGGCCCTGAAGCTCGGCAATCCACCGTTGGGGGTCGAGCTGCATGTAGAAGTTATTTGTCAGTGCATCATAATCATAAAGCATAATAGAAAGCATAGGGTTAGAGTCGTACCGATCGTTGAGTGCCACGGAAGACCTGGTCTCTGTAGCGCCTAGCGTACGCCCTCAGGTACGCCTCGTCACTCTCTGGGCGGGCGCGCACCACTCTTCCGAGCCCTGTCCAATCGCGATCTGCTCCGCTGCTCGGCTGGTCCAGTCGATCTTTGCCACTAATCCTCGCACGTGCCGATCGACCCGCTCCTCCGGCTTCTCGGGCGTCGGGAACTCCACCTCCGCCTAATGAACCCCGAGGGTCCTCATCACTAGCCGGTAGTAGAGGGGCTCTACTACATTCATGCAGTGGAGCTAGATGTCGCGTCTGGCGTAGGCTAGAGCATGCACCACCCAAGGCTGGCCCTCATGCCCCTCTCCCTGATAAGGCATCCATCTGACCTGTCAAAAGAGCAATTGCATCAGCATATAGGCATATAGTTACGTTCATGAAGTTCAAGTTCAGGATCTTACCGAAGCGTAAGGTAAGGTGTCCAGGTCATCCTGAATTGCCCGGACCTAGCGACGCAGGGAGCCGACCTCCCGTGGTGCCGCCCACCGTCTCGCTATCGGCAGCCGGTCCGGATGAGTCTCCTCTCCTCTCCCCAGCCCAGGGAGGTGCACATAGGCCCACACCTGCATTGCATTGCATTAAATGTTAGTACATATGCATTTAGAAAATTCATATAGCAAATGCATAATCATTTTTAGGAATCGAGTCGTACCTGGAGTAAAGGGGAGAACCCGTCGAGCATTGTTCGTCGGCTGGTCGAGCTTAGTGTGTCAAAGAGGAAGGTGAGGACCGCCGCTCCCCAGTCGTAGTCCCCGACTCGGTCGACGTCCTCGAGTATGGGTAGCAGATGGTAGCTAACAACGTCTGCTCGTGTGGCGAAGAGAAGCCTCCCGAAGAAGAGCATCATGAAGCGTCTCAGCACCACATCCACCTCCGGTCCTGCTGCAGCCGCCACTCGTGGTCACGCTCGGTCCACGAGTCATGTCAGGTGCTGCTCGGGCAGCTCTCCTATGGTGATCCCCGCTCCCCTCAAGCCGAGGCTGTCCTGTAGCTTCACCAGCTGCAGTGTAGTTGATTGTCGCTTCGGTCACAGTAGCTCCAGGCCCAGCAACCTCTGAGCTAGCTCCCGGTAGTCCACTAGGGTCCTCCCGCTCACCTGCGTTCCATGCACGCGCAGGCCAGTGATGCGTACAACGTCCTCTAGAGTTGGGACCATGTGGCCCCAAGGAAAGAGGAACGTCCGGCTCACCGGATCCCACCGGTCGTGTAGGGCGTACAGGAGCGGGGTGTCGAGTCTGATCACCTCTACGCTCAAGAACTCCCCGAAACCCATCGCCGCCAGGTGCTCCCACTGGAAGTCCGACAGTGCAAGGTACACTGCTCGGACATGGAGCCAGGAGATCCGGGTATTGTGCTTTCCCTGCATACATTTAAACAAATCGCATTAGTCATACATTTCATAATAAACCATCGATCAAAATAAATGGATGAAAATAAAAATGAAAAAAATGCACTTTTCCAAGATCACGGTCCCTATTGGGCCGTTTATATCACAATAATGGTTTGTTTCTGACGTTTTCACTCTTGAAAGTCTCCATTATCTGCACGGTCATCCATTGGACCGCTTTGCCTAGAGGACGGCCCATTGAGGACCGCTTGTTTCATGGATGGCCCAATATGGACCGTGTATCCTTCATCTGTCTATCCACAGAATGGTAGCCTTCCAACCGTTTCAGAACTCCACGGTTCCCATTTGACCGTTTGATCTCCCCCTCAAGCCCCCTGCGGATCTAAGTTACACGGACAATCCCTTGACCGTTTTCCTGATGGACAGTCTGATGGAGACCGTTTCGTTTGTCAACATTTCAGTTTCTGAACGGCCAGACATGGACCGTCCTACATTTCCACGGTCATCCCAGATCGTGTTCTCTCCCCCAACACCCCGACGATTCAGATCCCCTTTAACGGACACCCCTGGTCCGTTCTACACATAAACGGTTCTATGTGAACCGTGCAGTTTTGAAGGTGGTCACTGTAAGACCGTGTATAAGTTGCCATGCCCGACGGCATTCAAACCTTCCCCACCAGCGGCGAGGGCCCATGAGGCCTCCCAACCGGCCCTATAGGAGTCGTATACCCCTCTTCTACCCCTAAAAGCTCCATGCATACATAAAAAAATAAAAATAGAAATGGGGATGGGTTTAGGGGCCTACCTCGGAGGTCTGCGGTGGTTTCTCCACCGTCCCCATGGCCGCCTCTGGCGGTGCGTCCTCGTCCTCCTCCCTGGTGACGATCACCGTGGCGTCTCCCTCATCCACGGGCGGTGGCGGTGGTGCCCCTCCTTCGACCGTGGACGGCGGCGCCATCTCCTCCTCCGCAGGGTTCATCGCCGGCAATGGCGGTGCTTGGGCCTCCTCTCGAGCCATCCGTCGCTCCAAGGCCTGATGTTTGAAACACATAGAAGGTGGGAAGGCTAGGGTGTGGAGAGGAGAATGTGGAGAATAGGAGAGGAGGAGCTCCGGTGGAGAGTGGAGAACATGGGGGGAGGTTCCTCCGTCGGTTACGGTGAGGAGGGAGACGATGGGGCTCGGTTTATTTTTTTGAAATCGACAGTATAGAAGCTGTCTATCGATAGACTGTGTATGATTCTGAACGGTCATTATAAGACCGTTTTAGTATGATGCTTCATATGCATTTACACGGTCTGCATATAACCGTGTACCTATCTGAGCGGTCTAGAGTTGGGCCGTGTTTATGCCACGATGGGATCTCAACTAGCATTGCCCTTACGGCCCTATATGAACCATTTACGTGCTTTCGGCGATCTTGATGTAGACCGTGTGGATGCTTAATAACTCTTTGTGCTCACTATTCTTGCTGCATTATGTGCTTGATTGATAACTCTTTTGACTTATATTGTTTCATGATATATATATATATATATATATATATATATATATATATATATATATATATATCAATTGCAAATCCAGTTCGTGGTTCCCTTGCAGCCTCACTTTGCCTTGCCTTCCACTGCCGTCAGGTAAGTATTTTAATCCCTGTATCCCTTCATGCATTACTATATGGTATTGTGCTATATTATCTCGAGAACCGGCTGGTCATTCACGTGTTCTAGGATCTGATGTTCCTCTATAACAAAAATGATGATGATCTAGGTTCATGTGTTTAATCATCGGATAGGCCGTTAGGTTGGGAAGGTTGGGGGATGACGGTTCTATCCTACACGTCGTGGTTGCAGATAGTGTCCTGACCTTGATTATTCCAGTCTAGTGATATTATTATTGAGTATTTTCTATTTTATGACTTTATTTGCATTCGTTTTGATGATTTCTTTTATTTTAGCCCAGCATGCAGCATGCGCATCATTTGAGCATTCACGACCCATGGTCTGTCTGAAAGGGTCTCGTTAGTGATGGATGATTGTGCGTTTATGGTTTTGGGTAAGAGGAGCTATTCCACTCAGAGTTGGAAGGTCTTCTATGGTCTGCTCACCTGGTTTGGTTGACTAAGGGTCCCTGTCTGGAGTTTTTTTAGTCTGCTTCTTTACTTTTTCGTTGTTGTTGATCCCCTCATTGGTCCGAGGGATTGTGTCCCCTATGAGGTCAATCGGACATTCTTCCTTTTTATTTTTAGTGTCTCCAGACTGGCATCGCTCTAGTCCGATCATTCCTTGTGTTTGGTTCGGAGTTTTTCGGAAGATTCCTATCACTCATTGGCAAGAAAATGGGTGTCTTTTTACCTTAACACCTACTTTTAAGTCCGCTCTGCTTCGTTTCTGCTTCATCTCCGTGTTCCATTTCGCTTCCGCTACATCTCCGCTCGCTCCCCTGCAAAGAGGGGCATCTGTTGACACCCGTTTTTTGCTTATGAGTTGAGCCATTTTCTTACCCTTATTTTTGATGCCTCGAGTTGTCCATTACGCATTGGGCTATTTTCAGGCATATCTTTGGGCTTATTTTATGGGTATCTTCCTCCCTGGCTAAGTTTGCTTTTGAATTTGGGCTTAATGGGCCTTGATATCACTTGGTCTTTAGGGTAAATGGGCTTATTTATCCTAATTTGCTAATTTCCACCGCCCAGCAAATACACGGTCTAGAGACATACCGTGTATCTCTTGGACGGTTGTTTTGGAGACCGGGTGAGACTTACGGTGATTTATCTCTGGATTAGTTGGATTTTTCTGAATTTCCACCGACAACCGTTGTCACGCCCCGACGTGGAAAATCGAGGGCGTGAGCAGTTACGAGGCACTTGTGTCGATCACAGCATGTACAAATTTAATTCTAAGACAAGAGATAAGAAGAAATTGAAAATTTTATTCCATCAAAATAGAGGTTTACATCACTAATTTATAAGCTATAAAGGCATGATACAATCTTCCAAATTTCATAATTCTAGTAAGAGTACTATTGATCTACATAAATCCTAGGGAAAAGAAAAACACTCATTCACTCTTGTCCAATTCCTTGTTCATTTTCCTTTCCTGCAACAAATAACCAAAACGTAGGGTGAGCAAAATGCTCAGTATGATTTTATATCTCTAAAGCCAGGCAATCTTTAAGTATTTAACAATTTTAACAATTTGTGTCAGGAAGTAGTTGACCATGAATTTCAAGTATGGAATTTTGTATAAGGAATTTCCAAGTAATTTCAAGATAACAAGATAATTTCAAGATCATGATAGTAGACAAGATGATGGTCATTTCCAGAAATATATCAAGAACTTTCATGATGAGACGATGGGTACTATCGTTAAGACAATTCAAGAACTTTCATGATGAACTTTTAAGCAATATCGAAGTAGAGCAATCACTTGAACTTTAAACAATATAGAAGTAGAACAATCACTTCTACAATGATATTTATGATGAACCTTTAAGCAATAATAATATAGAAGTAGAGCAATCACTTCTACCAACACTCAATAGGATTGGCCAAAGCACTAAGGGGAGATCACGACGATATGACAGCCCCTCATGGAATATCACTATTTGGCTACACACTTAGGGGTTCTCACGACAGTATGATTGCCCCTAACTGTAATAGACCATGTATTGGTGAATGCCAGCACCTGATCATTATAATACCGGTTTATATTTGGACTTTACCTTGCCCGTGGGATCAAATCAGAACCCCTTTATACACTAGTATTTAAATGTCATTTCATTGGGACCCAGAGCCCCTGACATTTTTCTATATAATTCCACAATATGGCCAAAGAATTTCAAGAACAAGCTCATTTGTAAACAAGTACAGATCAGGCAAAAATTGTGATAATTGCAAAGGAGAGTGGAAAACTCATTTAGGCATCATATTTAACGACATTAAGTCGTAGAATTCAAGGATGACGGTAAACTAGGAAGGAAGTCAAGTAAATAGAATTATTTTAAATTTCATAGTCTAATCTGATGTGTATTTTTCATAATTAAGTGTTTTAGGTAGGAAGTATAATTTCCAAATTTTAAAATCCTGATTTTTGGTATTTACTATTTATTCATCAATATACTAGTTATTTGATAAGAAAATAGAGCTTATATATTAAAAATAAGTTTACTTGCTGGAAATAATTTTCATGTGTCACTTTACTGCTGAGATGATAAGATAGACTTTTCATGCTAGAATTAACTTTTTATCATGCTGAAAATTTTTATTTAACAAATTAATATGAATACTTAACATGCTAAATAATCCTCGTACACTAAATTACTGATGAGGTGATAATCATAAGTTTACCATGCTATTTTCCTAATTTTTATGATAACAAAATAAAGTTTTCATGCTGAAAAATAATGTTTCTACATTTATTTGCTAATTATTTGTTGAGAAAATAGGTTTATCATGCTGGAAATAATTTGTAAATAGATTTAGCATGCTTAAATTAATTCTAACATGCTAAGATAATCCTGACATACTATAAATAATTTTATCTTACTGAAAGTAATTTTTAGCATGCTGAAAATATTTATTATACATTTATTTACTAATTTCTTGATAGGAAAATATGCAGAATTTAGTTTTAAATAAACTTATCATGTTTAAAAATAATTCCCTATCTCAATATGCAGGAGGTAAATTTATCATACTTGAAATAATTTTTTTAACATGTTGAAACTAATTTTTATAAATTACTTTACTAATAACATGATAAAAATATATTTTTACATGCTGAAAAATAGTTTAAAATAACTTTAATATGCTAAAAAATAGTCCTAACAAGCTAAAAATAATTCTAACATGTTGGAATTAATTTTATCATGCTGGCAGTATTTTTAACATGTTGGAAATATTTTTCATGCATTAATTTCCTACTTATTCGATAAGAAAATAGGTTTAATCATACTAAAAGTAATTTTCATAACTCAATTTCTGATAATATGACAGAAATAAATGTTATCATGCTGATAATACCTTTTGAAACATCAATTTACTTATAAGCATACTTTTACATGCTTCAAATGAGTTTTATAACTAAATTTTCTAGTAAAATAGACCTATCATGTTGTAAATAGTATTTAACACACTAAAAATATTTTATTCTGTAAAAATAAATTTAACATGCTGAATTTAATATTTAAGATGCTGAAAGTAATTTTAACATACTAATGCTTTACAATTAAGGTGGATTCCAAGTACTATAATCTCATTGTATGGTGGCTAAAGTTTAGTCCTATATTAGAAGTTAGAAAAACTTGAATTGCTTTATATGTTGGAGAACTCACCCTTGGGTCAGGACCCACGGGGCATAAGATGTGGGCTCGAGTGGTGTGTGGATACAAAATTATACTATTAATATATATATTTATTTATTTATTTATTCTGAGCCGAGCCGAGCTCAGTCGAGGTGGCACTATAGCTATAGATACATATACATATTTTAAAAATATTTATTTTGACCTCCGGTATTCCTGGTAAAATTTTTATGAACGTGCTAGCTTATGCTAGCGCGATATTGAAGATCGCGCTACCCTCGGGTAGTGTGTTCTGGAAAGTATATATACATTTTGAAATTATGAATTTTATGAACGCGCTAGCTTATGCTAGCACGATCCTGAAGATCGTGCTACCCTAGGGTAGCGTGTTCTGAGTAAATATATATATATATTTTGAAATTATGTTTTTTGACCCACTGAGGGTGGTATGAAGGTGCTATGTCGGGCTAGCGCGTTCCGAACGCGCTACTGAAGTATAGCACGTTCTGGACCTGATGAAAAAATGGGAATACCCCTCTAATAAAATGACCATAACTTGCTCAATTCATAACGGAATTTAATAAATGAGCTATCAACAAAAAGAGGACAGAAAAACGAACAAGATGGCATACTTTAATTAGAGTTTAACCTGAGAGACACCTACCTTTCAGCAGATCTAATGAGAGGTAAGAAAAATGCTCAAATAATATGAAACCCTTTGATTTCTCTCAATCCTCCTTCAAATCTCCTTCAATCTCTGCAACAACATAGCCTTGGCTTCCAGGGATGATTTGAGGGTCGAATGGAGTTCTATTTATAGCCAAAACTTGGCCAAATTTGTCAAGATTCCTTGCCTAACAATGCCAATCTTTTCAACTTTGAATTGGTAGAAAATTCCAATATTTCTTCTTAATCCAGCCACAATTTGGTGTGAAATCAATGTAAAAATAGCTGGTCCAAGGTGGGCTGTTAGGTAAGGGTTGATTTTTGTGTCAACCTTCTAGAAATGGGGTTATTTTAATCCCTTAAATGCCATATTAAACACGTGTTACGAATTTAAGGTTAAATATCCTTTAATAAATCTTTTAATCCATTAATCCAGCCCATTATGAATTATCCAATGGGCCAATTGTAATATTAATCTATTATATGGACTTTTATTGGGCTTGCAATGATTTATCTAAGGGTTAAAGCATTTATTTTTTAATTTACCTTAAGTAAATTCAAGTAAATTTATTAGTCTAGTTTAGAAAAATGTAATTTAATTATTTCATGAAAAATTTAATTGTATAATTTATTTGAAATTTTTTTCTCATTTTAAATTATCGGGTTTCTACATCCTCCCCCACTTAAAAGAATTTGGTCCCCAAATTCACATGATTTTCTTTCCGTAATAGTAGGGTAAAATCACCATATCCAAACTATGCATTCTCACTAGATCATTTTTATAACATGCTAAGTGCTAAGATCACCATATCAAATTTATGGACGAAATAGGTTTATAAAGTTACCTTCCAATGCTTGCGGTGCTTCTTTCTTTAAGAGTGGACAACGGGCAATTTTATGATCCATGCTTCCGCAACGGATGCACTTCCCAAGTTTATACCAACACTCATCTAGGTTGTGCCTTCCTTTCTTACAATGCTCACATTTTTCCTTAACTGGAACAATTTGTTGATCATTATCCCGGGGCTTCTTGTCCTTACGGAAATCGTTACCTCCATTTAACCTCTTCTTGTCACTCACGGGTTCCTTACTTTTGGATCCATCGACTAACTCTTTCTTGGCGACTTTCCCTTTGATTCGCTCCACCATATCCATAGCATCTTCTAAAATTTGTGCTTTCCTAACCATTTCCGTATAAGTTTGAATCTCCAATGGAGCCAATCGAGGAATGAGTTCCACCTTTAATCCGTTCACAAATCTTCTTACTCTCATTTTCTCCGCACAAACTAGGTGTGGGGCATACCGAGCTAATCTAGAAAATGTCGCTTCATAATCTGCTACGGATAAGCTACGTTGTTTTAATGCTGCGAACTCCATGGCCTTCTTCTCGCGGATTCTTTCCGAGAAATACTTCTCATTAAAATGTTCTAAGAACCCATCCCATGTAATTTGTTCATTAGGTAAAATCGCTTCGATGGATACCCACCATGCTCGGGCATCCTTTTCTAGTTGATAGATCCCTAGTATTACCTTCTCTTCGTCGGTGCATTACATTACCTTAATGGTTCTCTCTACTTCTTGCACCCAATTCTCCACTTCATCCGGGTCAATAGATCCACTAAACTTTGGGGATTCATCTTTTGGAATTTCTGATGCAAATCCCCGGCTTCATGCCGTGCTCCACCTTGCGCAACTTGTTGCAAGGATTGTGTTAATCCTTGGACAGTGCGTTGCATCTCGCGCCATTGAGCTCTCTCGGCGGCCATTTGCGAGATTTAGCCTAAAACCATTGTTATAGGGTTTAATTATTTTTCCTTGGTATTTATTTTTTGATAATTCATTCTTTTTAAAACTTAACCCGTGTTTCTACCCAATCTTACTCGGAAAGTTTAAATTTCTAACCAAGTTTCTATCAAGGGAAACCTAAGTTCTAAGAATCCTAAGATTTATGTAACCAAGGCTCTGATACCACTAAAATTGTCACGCCCCGACGCGAAAAATCGAGGGCGCGAGCAGTTACAAGGCACTCGTGTCGATCAGAGCATGTACAAATTTAATTCTAAGACAAGAGATAAGAAGAAATTGATAATTTTATTTCATCAACATAGAGGTTTACATCACTAATTTATAAGCCATAAAGGCATGATACAATCTTCCAAATTTCATAATTCTAGTAAGAGTAACTATTTATCTACATAAATCCTAGGAAAAGAAAAACACTCATTCACTCTTGTTCAATCCCTTGTTCATTTTCCTTTCTGCAACGAATAACCAAAACGTAGGGTGATGATGCGGGACGGACACGGGGACCGACTCTACGTGGTATGGACCTCGGACTCTAGATGCGGACACGACCAGCAACACATGATGGGAGAGACATTAGGCCCGACACAGAGAGCTCCTATGGGCTATACGTCGCTAACAGAACGCAAGCTCACTCATCGTCCCAAGCGAGGGAAACGCGGATTGTGCGCGGTTGAAGAACCGGCAGAGTTCAAGGTAGTCAGACTCACTTCCGGACTCGGATCGAGTCGCGGGACGGGTCACTCTCACACTCACAGCGGTGACATGGACACACGGGCTAGGAACCTACACTCTCGACAGCAGCATATGACCGTATACTAGCTAAGCAAGCAAATGCCAAGAAGGTGAGACCGTTACCTCCACACACCCGACGTGGCGAAGACAACCCCGGCCGAATTACGGACTCCCGGTTAACAATTATTACAACAATACACTAAGTCGACCCACTCCACGCAGGGAGGTAAAAGGTCACATGTGGGATCCGGGAATCACGCAACTCGGGTTGACGGGCAGCATCTTGATGTCGCCCGGCGGTGCCGAACTCCGCGTTTTCGTGCTTTCCGAACGGCGGCTTCTATGGGCCCGCGGGGCCCACGGACGGCGCTGTCCTCCGGATCTGCGGGGGTGGGACCCGCTGTGATGGGGACCCCTGGTGGTGCGCCTCCACGGACGGCGGTCGGTCGGGAACACCGATCGGGGGTCGATCGGCCCCGATTCCCAACTCTTGAACTAATAACCCACGGATTTTGGTTGCTGTCTTCCGGCGCGCGCTCCGGCAAAAACGGCCGCTGCAATCAATCCCGACGTCGGATCGGGACGCATGAGATATCGTTGGAAAGCTCTCTTCAAATGCTTCAATCTAGACCCAAAGAGATCTGCTGGATCTGGTCGGATCAGAACTTTATTGAATTTACAAGTCCCTATTTTACAGTAACCGAAATCTCAGATCTACATGGCACTTGTCTGAAAACTACCGTTGACCGCCTAGTAAACCTCCGATTCAGCTCTTGAGCCCTTCATCACAGTTATGGAATTTTGGACAAGGAAGACAGGGGTATTTTTTGGGGACTGATCGGAGCTGTCTGTGATTTGTTATGATTTTTTTACTGGAAGGTGGTCAGATCTGGGAATAAGTGGACAGCACTGTAGCTAGCTCTGAGATCGATTTTTGAAAAATATGAGATGGCCTCACAAAAATTCAAGAAAATTTGGGGACGGTGGGGTTGGTGGAAGGAACTCCTAGTAAAATTGGGAGGTTAAACAAAAATACGAAAGAGGTCCGAAACTTGGAAACACAGGGCGGATGGAAATGGAAACAGACAGCAGACATATCTAGAAATTAAGATTGGACGAAAATGAAAAAATATCAAGTGGGATCTTTATGACCAACCAATTTTTGTGGGATGTGCTTGACACCTCAAGAACATCCCCTCAAAAGCCCAACTCGATCTCAGCTCGTGGCTGACTTCAAGAATTCGTGGAAGTGGTGGCTGCAGGCAGATGGCAGAAGTCCGGTGAACTTGATGGCGGTGCGATGGCGGCTCGTGGCGGTGGCGGCGGCGACCGGAACTGATAGGGTGGAGAAGTCACACCTCCAGAGGGAAGCCTTCACAGCTTCAAGGGGGAGAGGGAGCAGAGAGGAGGGGGGCGCACCAGCCCTTGCTCTTGGAATTTGTTTGATTCAAATGGCATTAATTCCCTAAAATGGGAAATTACAAGTATTTATGTGTTACATCTCAAATCCATTGTCCACCGTTAGATCTAGGGGATGGGAATGGGTGGCCTGGATTGAGTGTGACACACACACACATAATACAATAAATATATTAAGGGGGGGGCGGCCCTTGGACCAAGGGGAGTGGGCTTGACTTGGTAGGTGGGGTGGGTGGCCAAAATGTGGACTTTCCAAGCCACTTGTCCCCCACTTGACCCAACCTTCTAGAAGCCTCCATGTGGAAGGTTGACTGACCCCACATGGGACCCTAGGCTGAGGTGGCTCAATGGGATGGGGCCTGGGGGGCCCGTGGGGCCCACGGGGCCCAAATTGCACATAAGCCCTTCTTACAATCAAAATAGCAAACCGAATACAATGAAATAAACACAAATTACACACAAATAAAGTTTAACTAAATATGATAAATGGGGAGGCTCAAGGCGGAGTCTCCAGGCTGTCTCTGAGCCAGATGGTCGCTGAGGTGGCTCGAGTCGCGCTCCGTGTGCGGTACCGGTGACTCGGCGTATCGCGCCGCTCAACTACTCGGGTGTCCGCACCAATTCTCCCCGGGTGGGAGAAACTCGACCCTGTCGACTAAGGGTCTGCATCGCTCCTGTATCGCTCCAGAAGGTCCGGATCAATCTGCTGCAACTCGCCATGTGTGATCCATGTGTCCTCGGTAGCGGGCCGTCCCCTCCATCGCACTAGGTAGCGCGGGTGGGATCCACTCCTGGTAACTATCACCCGCTCATCCAGTATATGATCTATATGCTCACGCTGTCGTAACAACGGGGCTGGAGGTGGACACTCATGTGTGGGATCACTCTCAAGGGGAGGAGATGGCTCGAAAGTCTCACTAGGGATCACCGTTGGGTCCCTATATGCAACTAGATCTGATACATTAAAAGTAGAGCTAATATCATATTCCTCGGGCAAGTCCACAATGTACGCATTGGATCCAACGCGTTTCAACACTCTGAATGGACCGGCTTCGCGAGCTTGCAACTTCTTAACGGTTCCAGAGGGAAACTGTTCAGGTCTTACCCTGATCTTGACATATTCGCCCTCTTGGAACTCTCGGTGGTGTCGGTGGGCATCGGCTAACTCCTTGTAACGTGCATTGCTGGCCTCAATGTGACGACGGATGTCGTCATGCAAACTCCTAACATGCTTAGAAAACGACTCGGCCGACTCCGACACTCTAGCATGGATAGGCATGGGGACAAGGTCCACGGGTTTCCTAGGCCTACGACCTGTGACAATCTCAAATGGGCTCATGCCGGTAGACCTATTCACCGAATCATTATATGTAAACTCAGCCATGGGTAAAATGAGATCCCAATCCCCAATGCGGTCCTTAACTAGACACCTCAAAAGATCTCTCAGACTCCTATTGACCACCTCGGTCTGACCGTCTATCTGGGGATGATATGCAGTGGAAAACTTGAGGTGCGTACCCATCATATGCCATAGTGTCTTCCAAAAGTAGGAAGTGAATCTAACATCACGGTCAGACACTATAGTGCGAGGTAACCCGAACTTGCACACCACATGAGTAAGGAATAGGCGGGCTACCCTAGAAGCATCCGAAGTCTTCGAGCAAGGGATAAAGAGGGCCATCTTCGAGAAACGGTCAACCACCACATAGACCGAATCATGCTTCCTGGAGGTACGTGGCAATCCCAAAACAAAGTCCATGCTAACATCCTGCCATGGGGCATCAGGCACGGGAAGAGGCGTATAAAGGCCGGAGCTTTGCTTCTTCATCTTGGACGTAGCACAGGTACGGCACTGAGCCACGATGTTAGCAACATCGCGCTTCAAGCTCGGCCAATAAAATCGATGCTCCACTGCCTCAATAGTCTTGTTCCGACCAAAGTGGCCGGCTAGACCTCCCGCATATAGTTCCCACACTAAGAAATCTCGAACCGAAGTTTGGGGAACACATAGCCTGCTACCTCGAAAGAGGTAACCCTCCTGAAGCACATACTCATCAAGGTCTCTCGAGGGTCCGGCCTAGAGAGTGGTAAAAATCTGACCGAAGTCAGGACAATCAACATAGGCCTCCTTCATCTTCTCTAACCCTATGACCTCGGCACTCATGGTGGTAAGCAAACATGCTCGCCGACTCAAGGCATCAGCCACCTTGTTCTCCACTCCAGCCTTATGTTTAATCACAAAGGTGAACTGCTGGAGATACTCGACCCAACGACTGTGACGCGAGTTCAGGTTCTTTTGGGAGTGGAGATACCTCAATGCCTCGTGATCGGAGTATAGGACAAACTCCTGATGTAAAAGATAGTGCCTCCAATGCCTAAGAGCCTGACCAACTGCGTAGAATTCTTTATCATATGTGGAATATCGCAGTTTCGCGTCATTCAGCTTCTCGCTGAAATATGCGATCGGGTGGGACTCCTGACTCAAAACTCCTCCTATCCCAACACCCGACGCATCACAAGAGACCTCAAACACCTTCGAGAAGTCAAGCAATCGAAGGATAGGCGTCTGGGTCATGCGCTCCTTGATGTCCTTGAAGGCGGCTGATGCGGCCTTCGTCCATACAAATGTGCCCTTTCGGATACAATCCGTGATCGGGGCGGTGACGGAGCTAAATCCGCGGATGAAGCGACGATAGAACGTCGCAAGACCATGAAAGCTGCGGACATCATGAACGGTACGGGGTTCCGGCCACTCAAAAATGGCCCGGACCTTTTCCGGATCGGCGGAGACCCCGTACTAGACACAATGAAACCCAAGAAGGTAAGCTGAGGTGTCATGAAGGCACACTTCTGTGAGTTCGCAAACAGCTGCTCTCACCGAAGAAGTAGACAGACCTGCCGAAGGTGGTATAAGTGGTCCCCTGTGGTGCGGCTATAGATAAGGATATCATCAAAATACACCACTACAAAGACTCCAATGAAAGGTCGAAGGACCTGAGTCATGAGCCGCATGAAAGTGCTAGGGGCATTGGTCAACCCAAAAGGCATGACCAACCACTCATATAGACCGTCCTTGGTCTTAAATGCGGTCTTCCACTCATCACCTGGCCTAATCCTCACCTGATGGTAGCCACTCTTAAGATCGATCTTCGAAAAGATAGTGGCACCTGCCATCATGTCTAGCATGTCATCACGGCGGGGAATAGGGAACCTGTACTTCACGGTGATCTTGTTGATGGCACGACTATCAATGCACATTCTCCACGTGCCATCCTTCTTCGGGGCGAGTAATGCGGGTACATCACATGGACTCATGCTGTCCCGAACAGACCCTCTCTGCACTAACTCATCGACCTGCCGTTTAAGCTCGGCATGCTCCGTGGGACTCATGCGATAATGAGGAAGGTTGGGAAAAGAAGAGCCCGGAACAAGGTCGATGGCATGCTGAATATCCCGCATAGGTGGGAGTCCCTCGGGAAGCTCATCGGGAAAGACATCAGCATACTCCTGCAGAATGGGAACAACCTCGGGTGGGAGCTCACCCTCGGAGTCCCGCTCCACCTCTCGGACCATAATGGCAAACACCGGACAGCCCTGACTAAGCTCCTGCTCCATTTCCCGGGAGCTAATCATCATCAATCTCCTCGTCGAAGGCTCTCCTGGGCCAGAGGTAACGGTCATAGCCCGAGCTGGGGATGGGGTACTAGGCCCGGGAACGGAAGGCTTCGGAGTACTAGGGCCAGTAGGACCCCTGACTGATGGGCTCCTGGGCCGAACGGGTTGGAGGGTGACCCGCTAGCCAGCGTGGTCGAAGGTACATGTGTTCGACCGGCCATGGAGCGTGGCATCCCGGTCAAATAACCACGGCCTACCAAGAATGATACTGCCCACTTCCATGGGGAGAACATCACACCAGATCTCGTCACGGTAGAAGTGGAGCTGCAGCGGGACCAAGCACCGCAGCCTGACCGAAATGGAAGTGGTATCCACCCATGATACCTAATAGGGACAAGGATGGTCTACGGGTGTGAGACCAAGACGGGCGACAGCGTTCGTGGAGATTGCATTGATACAACTCCCGCTATCGATGACCACCTTGCAAATTTACTTTCCCAGCCTACAGAATACATGAAGGATAGTAGTCCGACGCCAGTCATCACTGACCTGCGACTGTGTGAGGATACATCTGACGACCCCCACGTGGGTATCGTCCGAATGCTGGGCATCCTGGGCCTCACCTCCCATCTCATAGTACTTGTCAGCTAGCTCTTCATCTGCCTCATAGCTGACTAACTCGAGGCCCGTAGGGGTGGTATCCTCGGCCTGTGTGTCCCCAATGTGAAGAGATGGGTGGGTGGGACACTGGTTGGCGAAATGGCCAAACCCATTGCAGCGATAACACTGCTGCCGTGATCCACTAGGCTCCCCAATCATAGGTCCTTTACCTTTATCCTCCTCACGGATAGGAGGCGGAGGCAACAAAGGACGTGCAGGAGGTGCGGGTGCCGGTGGACAGGCTATGGGTGGGGCCGTAAGATGCTGGGGACAAGGAAGGTCCCTCGGGGGTGGAGGACGAGGCCTAGGAGCAAAGGGCTCGGGGCGAGCGGGCTCCTGTGGTCGAGCCATGGGGGCCCTCGGATACGTGCCAGATGAGCCACGAGGCTCGACACTACGAAGGGGAAAAGAGCCCAACCGATGGGGTGACTCGAACTCGGCCTCGAATTGCTCCAATTCGAGAGCTATCTGATATGCCTGCTCCAAAGTGGTTGCATTGCGGCGAAAGAGTTCATATTGATAATTGGGCCGCAAACCTCTTCGAAAGCGGGATATAGTCATGGTGCTCTCTTCCGTGACCCCACACCGTAAGTAATACTCATCGAACTCGGCGGTGTACTCGGTCACGGATCGGTTCCCTTGGGAGATGCTTTGCCACTTGTCTATAAGATGTTGGCGATATTAGGTGGAAAGGTATTTCTCCCTCAATTTGATTTTCATATCATCCCAAGTACCGATTTGGGGTTGACGTCACTGATTAAGCAGGCTCTCCACATTGATCCAATAAGTTTGAGCCTGCCCTTGCAGCTTCATCTTATCGTATCGGACTCTTCGGTGGTCCGTCATCTCAAACCACTCGAAGTACCGGTCCATACCGGCCTCCCAATCTAAATACAACTGAGGGTCCAAGGACCCGCTAAAAGTGGGAGGGTCCGCACGCACGCCCTTAAGAATGCGGTCGTCCTCCTCGTCATCACGATTCCGTCGTTGATGACGACGACCGTTACCCCCTTGATCATTATCAGATGCATAATCATCCACCACATGCACCTGTTGAACCCCAACATTCTCCGCCTGAGCTCTTGGTACAGCAGGTTGCTGAACCAGCTCCTGTTGGCCGTTCGTCGGTGCGGGTTGCGCCGCTACTGGGCCCCTCTCGAGGACGGCAATCCTCCCAACTAAGCCTTGGATGGACTGATCCGAACTCTCGGCCCGATCCTCGAGGGCTTTCATCCGCCCTTCTAGACGCGTTCCTATGCCATCCATATGCGTACTAAGGCCATCCATACGCGTGTCAAGACGTTCCATAATGGCTCGGAACATCTCGGCCGTCGAGGACTCATCGGAGCTACGGGCTCGGGAGTCCGCCATAGGTGGTGGTGGCGAGTATTGGGTACCTCGACGGGTGGGCATGCAAAGACACACGACCTAGAAGACACCGATTAATGCAAACACTCACTAGATGATGCACTTAGACCTAACCAATATCCGGTACGAGGCGAAGATAAGCGATCCGAAGATCACTCGCGCAAGTGTGTGGCCCTCCCGTTAGGCGTAACCCAACGTTCGGACAACACCTTTTGATATACAGGGTAAAGGGTGCAAATGCAAGTTAAAACACTCTTTTTTTTTGTTGTTTTGAAATAATGATGATGCTAGACTTGACTTAGACCATGATGCATGTAAGACATATGCAATGACTACCCTAGACTCAACCTGGCTCTGATACCAAACTGATGCGGGACGGACACGGGGACCGACTCTACGTGGTATGGACCTCAGACTCTAGATGCGGACACGACCAGCAACACATGATGGGAGAGACATTAGGCCCGACACGGAGAGCTCCTATGGGCTATACGTCGCTAACAGAACGCAAGCTCACTCGTCGTCCCAAGCGAGGGAAACGCGGATCGTGCGCGGTTGAAGAACCGGCAGAGTTCAAGGTAGTCAGACTCACTTCCGGACTCGGATCGAGTCGCGGGACGGGTCACTCTCACACTCACAGCGGTGACATGGACACACAGGCTAGGAACCTACACTCTCGACAGCGGCATATGACCGTATACTAGCTAAGCAAGCAAATGCCAAGAAGGTGAGACCGTTACCTCCACGCACCCGGCGTGGCGAAGACAACCCCGGCCGAATTACGGACTCCCGGTTAACAATTATTACAACAATACACTAAGTCGACCCACTCCACGCAGGGAGGTAAAAGGTCACATGTGGGGTCCGGGAATCATGCAACTCGGGTTGACGGGCAGCATCTTGATGTCGCCCGGCGGTGCCGAACTCCGCGTTTTCGTGCTTTCCGAACGGCGGCTTCTACGGGCCCGCGGGGCCCACGGACGGCGCTGTCCTCCGGATCTGCGGGGGTGGGACCCGCTGTGATGGGGACCCCTGGTGGCGCGCCTCCACGGACGGCGGTCGGTCGGGAACACCGATCGGGGGTCGATCGGCCCCGATTCCCAACTCTTGAACTAATAACCCACGGATTTTGGTTGCTGTCTTCCGGCGCGCGCTCCGGCGAAAACGGCCGCTGCGATCAATCCCGACGTCGGATCGGGACGCATGAGCTATCGTTGGAAAGCTCTCTTCACATGCTTCAATCTAGACCCAGAGGGATCTACTGGATCTGGTCGGATCAGAACTTTATTGAATTTACAAGTCCCTGTTGTACAGTAACCGAAATCTCAGATCCGCAGGGAACTTGTCTGAGAACTACCATTGACCGCCTAGTAAACCTCCGATTCAGCTCTTGAGCTCTTCATCAAAGTTATGGTATTGTGGACAAGGAAAACGGGGGTATTTTTTGTGGACTGATTGGAGGTGGCTGTGATTTGTTATTATTTGTTTACTGGAAGGTGGTCGGATCTGGGAACAAGTGGACAGCACTGTAGCTAGCTCTGAGATCGATTTTTGACAAATATGAGATGGCCTCAAAAAAATTCAAGAAAATTTGGGGACGGTGGGGTTGGTGGAAGGAACTCCTAGTAAAATTGGGAGGTTAAACAAAAATCAGAAATAGGTCCGAAACTTGGAAACACAGGGCGGATGGAAATGGAAACAGACAGCATACAGATCTAGAAATTAAGATTGGACGAAAATGAAAAAATATCAAGTGGGATCTTTATGACCAACCAATTTTTGTGGAACGTGCTTGACACCTCAAGAACATCCCCCCAAAATCCCAACTCGATCTCAGCCCGTGGCTGACTTCAAGAATTCGTGGAAGTGGTGGCTGCAGGCAGATGGCAAAACTCCGGTGAACTTGATGGCGGTGCGATGGCGGCTCGTGGCGGTGGCGGCGGCGACCGGAACTGATAGGGTGGAGGAGTCACACCTCCAGAGGGAAGCCTTCACAGATTCGAGAGGGAGAGGGAGGAGAGAGGAGGGGGCGCACCAGCCCTTGCTCTTGGAATTTGTTTGATTCAAATGGCATTAATTCCCTAAAATGGGAAATTACAAGTATTTATGTGTTACATCTCAAATCCATTGTCCACCATTAGATCTAAGGGATGGGAATGGGTGGCCTGGATTGAGTGTGACACACACACACAAAATACAATAAATATATTAAGGGGGGGCGGCCCTTGGACCAAGGGGAGTGGGCTTGACTTGGTAGGTGGGGTGGGTGGCCAAAATGTGGACTTTCCAAGCCACTTGGCCCACCCTTCTAGAATCCTCCATGTGGAAGGTTGATTGACCCCACATGGGACCCTAGGCTGAGGTGGCTCAATGGGATGGGGCCTGGGGGGCCCGTGGGGCCCACGGGGCCCAAATTGCACATAAGCCCCTCTTACAATCAAAATAGTAAACCGAATACAATGAAATAAACACAAATTATACACAAATAAAGTTTAACTAAATATGATAAATGGGGAGGCTCAAGGCGGAGTCTCCAGGCTATCTCCGAGCCAAATGGACGCTGAGGTGGCTCGAGTCGCGCTCCGTGTGCGGTACTGGTGGCTCGGTGTATCGCGCCGCTCAACTGCTCGGGTGTCCGCACCAGGTGAGCAAAAAGCTCAGTAGGATTTTATATCTCTAAAGCTAGGTAATCTTTAAGTATTTGACAATTTAAACAATTTATGTCAGGAAGTAGTTGACCATGAATTTCAAGTATGAAATTTTGTATAAGGAATTTCCAAGTAATTTCAAGATAACAAGATAATTTAAAGATCATGATAGCAGACAAGACGATGGTCATTTCCAGAAATATATCAAGAACTTTCATGATGAGACGATGTGTACTATCATTAAGACAATTCAAGAACTTTCATGATGAACTTTTAAGCAATATTGAAGTAGTGCAATCACTTGAACTTTAAACAATATAGAAGTAGAACAATCACTTCTATAATGATATTTATGATGAACCTTTAAGCAATAACAATATAGAAGTAGAGCAATCACTTCTACCAACACTCAATAGGATTGGCCAAAGCACTAAGGGGAGATCATGACGATATGACAGCCCCTCATGGAATATCACTATTTGGCTACACACTTAGGGGTTCTCACGACAGTATGGTTACCCCTAACTGTAATAGACCCTGTATTGGTGAATGCTAGTACCTGATCATTATAATACCAGTTTATATTTGTACTTTGCCTCGCCCGTGGGATCAGATCAGAACCCCTTTATACACTAGCATTTAAATGTCATTTCATTGGGACCCATAGCCCCTGACATTTTTCTACATAATTCCACAATATGGCCAAAGAATTTCAAGAACAAACTCATTTGTAAACAAGTACAGATCTAGCAAAAATTGTGATAATTGCAAAGGAGAGTGGAAAACTCATTTAGACATCATGTTTAATGACATTAAGTCGTAGAATTCAAGGATGACGATAAGCTAGGAAGGAAGTCAAGTAAATAGAATTATTTTAAATTTCATAGTCTAATCTGATGTGTATTTTTCATAATTAAGTGTTTTAGGTAGGAAGTATAATTTCCAAATTTTAAAATCCTGATTTTTGATATTTACTATTTATTCATCAATGTACTAGTTATTTGATAAGAAAATAGAGCTCATGTATTAAAAATAAGTTTTACTTGCTGGAAATAATTTTCATGTGTCACTTTACTGCTGAGATGATAAGATAGACTTTTCATGTTGGAATTAACTTTTTATCATGCTGAAAATTTTTATTTAACAAATTAATATGAATACTTAACATGCTAAATAATCCTCGTACACTAACTTACTGATGAGGTGATAATCATAAGTTTACCATGCTGTTTTCCTAAATTTTATGATAACAAAATAAATTTTTCATGCTGAAAAATAATTTTTCTACATTTATTTGCTAATTATTTGTTGAGAAAATAGGTTTATCATGCTGGAAATAATTTTTAAATAGCTTTCGCATGTTTAAATTAATTCTAACATGCTACGATAATCCTGACATACTATAAATAATTTTATCTTACTTAAAGTAATTTTTAGCATCCTGAAAATAATTTTTATGCATTTATTTACTAATTTCTTGATAGGAAAATATGCAAAAATTAGCTTTAACTAAACTTATCATGTTGAAAAATAATTCCCTATCTCAATATGCAGGAGGTAAATTTATCATACTTGAAATAATTTTTTTAACATGCTAAAACTAATTTTTATACATTACTTTACTAATAACATGATAAAAATAGATTTTTACATGCTGAAAAATAGTTTTAAATAACTTTAATATGCTGAAAAATAGTCCTAACAAACTAAAAATAATTCTAACATGTTGGAATTCATTTTATCATGCTGACAGTATTTTTAAAATGGTGGAAATATTTTTCATGCATTAATTTCCAACTTATTCGATAAGAAAATATGTTTAATCATGCTAAAAGTAATTTTCATAACTCAATTTCTGATAATATGACAGAAATAAATGTTATCATGCTGATAATACCTTTTGAAACATCAATTTACTTATAAGCATACTTTTACATGCTTCACATGAGTTTTCTACCTAAATTTTCTAGTAAAATAGACTTATCATGTAGTAAATAGTATTTAACACACTAAAAATACTTTATTCTGTAAAAATAAATTTAACATGCTGAATTTTATATTTAAGATGTTGAAAGTATTTTTAACATGCTAATACTTTACAATTAAGGTGGATTCCAAGTACTATAATTCCATTGTATGGTGGCTAAAGTTTAGTCCCATATTGGAAGTTAGAAAAACTTCAATGGTTTATATGTTGGAGAACTCACCCTTGGGTCAGGACCCAAGGGACATAGGATGTGGGATCGAGTTGTGTGTGGATATAAAACTATACTATTAATATATTTATTTTTTATTTGTTTGTGTCGAGCCGAGCCGAGGTGAGGTGGCGCTATAGCTATAGATACATATACATATTTTCAAAATATTTATTTTGACCCCCAGTATTCCGGGTAAAATTTTTATGAACTCGCTAGCTTATAAGCTAGCGCGATATTGAAGATCGCGCTACCCTCGGGTAGCGCATTCTGGAAAGTATATATATATATATTTTGAAATTATGAATTTTATGAACGCGCTAGCTTATGCTAGCGCGATCTTCAAGATCGCGCTAGCTTATGCTAGCGCGATCTTCTAGATCGTGCTACCCTAGGGTAGCGCATTCTGGTAAATATATATATATATATTAAAATTATGTTTTTTGACCCACTGAGGGTGGTATGAACGCGCTATGTCGGGCTAGCGCGTTCAGAACGCGCTACTGAAGTATAGCACGTTCTGGACCTGATGAATAAACGGGAATACCCCTCTAATAAAATGACCATAACTTGCTCAATTCATAACGGAATTTAATAAATGAGCTATCAATGGAAAGAGGACAAAAAAATGAACAAGATGGCATACTTTAATTAGAGTTTTGCCAGAGAGACACCTACCTTTCAGCAGATCTAATGAGAGGTAAGAAAAAAACCCAAATAATATGAAACCCTTTGATTTCTCCCAATCCTCCTTCAAATCTCCTTCAATCTCCGCAGCAGCATAGCCTTGGCTTCTAGGGATGATTTGAGGGTCGAATGGGATTCTATTTATAGCCAAAATTTGGCCAAATTTGTCAAGATTCCTTGCCTAACAATGTCAAACTTTTCAACTTCGAATTAGTAGAAAATTCCAATTTTTCTTCTTAATCCAGCCAGAATTGGGTGTGAAACCAATGTAAAAACGGCTGGTCCAAGGTGGGCTGTTAGGTAAGGGTTGATTTTTGTGTCAACCTTCTAGAAATGGGGTTATTTTAATCCCTTAAATGTCATATTAAACACATGTTACGAATTTAAGGTTAATTATCCTTTAATACATCATTTAATCCATTAATCCAGCCCATTATGGATTATCCAATGGACCAATTGTAATCTTAATCCATCATATGGACTTTTATTGGGCTTGCAATTATTTATCTAAGGGTTAAAGCATTTATTTTTTAATTTACCTTAAGTAAATTCAAGTAAATTCACTATTCTAGTTTAGAAAAATGTAATTTAATTATTTCATGAAAATTCTAATTGTATAATTTATTTGAAAAAATTATTTCTCATTTTAAATTATTAGGTTTCTACAACCGTATACACGGTCTGTCGTTGGGCCGTTTACACAATTTGAACGGTCTATCATTGGACCGTGTGTATCTCCGAGAGTTCTAAATCGATTGATTTTTCAGATAATTATCCGTTTATCCTAATTTCATTGATTTATCACCGACACATGATACACAGTCTATAAATGGGCCGTGTATATTATTGAACGGTGCACAGTACACCGTGTTTATCTTGAGTGTCCTACACCGGGTCAGCCGGTCTGTTTCTTGGGGATAAATGGATAATTTATCTTTTTATCTGTTTATCACTGACACCTGTAAGCGGTCCAGCATTGGACCATGTGAAGAGGTAAGCGGCTCATCGATTGACCGCGTATGCGGCCGAGAACCTTGGCCTTAACAGATTTTCTCTCTCCATCCATGGTTGAATGGGCTGCTTAATCCTCGATTTTCTCCGCAGATTCTCAACCAAATTGAGTTCTATTTGATCCCGATAAAAGCTGGTGATATTATCTTTGATTTATCCTTCATAATCTTGGCCTAATTATCACTGAAAACCTCTCAATTTCGAGTTGGCTTTCAGGGGTCTATAAATAGAACCCTTAGTCCAAGCTTGAAAAGGGGGAGATCCAGCGTCTACGTCGAAGTGCTGTCGGATTTTTTTGAGCGAACTGTAGCTAGGGAGGGAGGCTCTCTATGTCCATTTGAGCCTCCGGTTCAGGGAGTAGTGATTTTTATTTGGTTTCGGTCTAGGTTTCTAGTCATTCTTTCACCCATTGCATGATCATTTCTTCCCTTTTCTATCCACATTTTTTTATCCTCATTCACATTATTCCATACCCTCCTACTGTTTTCACCCCCTTTAGGGGTTAAAAAGCCAACCCCCCAGGTATTCCCCATTCCAGTTATATGTGGGTTCTTCTATTCTTGTTATAGATACTACACATCTATGGGCTAATTTAGGTTCTATTTTCTTGTTCTTTGCTCTGTTTTGCAGGTCAACAGAAGCATAGCACGAGGCCCATCCCCTTTGGCCGGCCGGAAGGGGTGGAGGATCCGGTTCCACAACTTGAAGTCTGGCAGTTCTACACGGTTCATCTCCGTCCGTTAGAGAGGGCACACGGTCTCATACAGACCGTTTATATCCTTCCTGCGGCTCACCACGAAGCGTTTAGGCGCCAATCGGTCTTCGTCTCGCGTTCTCTCTCCAGTGCTGTAAGCGGCCTGTTGGGAGGCCGTGTACGTTCCTGAGCAGTCGCCAGTGGATCGTGAACCTCATACCAGCGCTGCATCTTGGCGAGTGCCTCATCTTCTCCCCTTTCCAAGGTACGTAGTGCTTCCCTTTTACACTTCGTGTCTTGGTGGCGATCACAATCCATTCAAACACTTTTTCCCCCAATTAGCATTATTTTATTTTCATATTTTGATTTCGAAAGGAGGAAAAGAAAGGAAAGAGGGAGAAAATGCTTCTACAATATGTTCCCCCCAGGCGCATTCCGAACCCTCGTGTTGGGGTCGGGGAAACAAAGTTGGCACGCCTGGTGGGACGTCTCCCGCCTTTCTTCTTTCTACTGAAGAGAAGCCTGTGCCAGCCCTGAAACCGTGGTGCCCTTTTCCTATCATTGCAGGAAAGGTAGAGGAGGGACACATTCCCCTGCAGCTTCCAGGTCGCGTTCCAGTAGCCAGATCATGTCCTGTGACCGTCTTCCACCATTACTCTCCAGCAACCAGCAGTTCAGCAATCATGGTGGCCATCACATATGGCCCCATCGTCATCACCACCCATGCACGGGTGGGCTACTTGGCAATGCCGATTGCTTTCGATGACTTCGCCCCTGTCATCGGATTGCCCTACTTTCTAGGCGTGGTCCTTGTGGCCGTCTTACGGCCAATCCCAGTTCCTGTTCCTGCTCGCACGGTCGACTTGCCACGCGCTTCTCCAGCACCGGTGGCCCACCCGAGTACCCGACTTGGGGCCTCCACTACCGGCCCCCGCAGGGGTCCTAGATCATCACTTGCCTGGACAAGCGTCAGCTCCAGGTCCCAGAACGGGCCCCGAGCCCCGGACTTCGGATACCACCTCAACACCTTACTCGGGTTCCCAATCCCGAGTTCCAGCTAGGCCTGCACTTGACACAGGCTCTTTGCCCCAAGTTCAAGGCTCCTCAGCGCCATACTCGGGCCTCCCAGCCCGAGTCCCAGGTGAGCCGAAACTCAACACGGGTTCTCAACCCCGACTCCGAGACTCCCCAGCATCTAGTCCAGGCTTACAACCTCGGATCCCAGCAAGGTCGATCCCTGATGTAGGCTTCTGCCTTGGGCTTCTGGCCTCCCAGCTCCACAACGGGGTCTATACCCCCATGAACTAGCAATGTTGACTCCCAGCATAGGCTTTCCGCCTCATGATAAAGCAATCTCAGCACCCAGCATGACCCTTCGGCCCTAAATTCTAGCAGTGCCGACACTCAACATAGGTTCACAACCTCGAGTTTTCGGCACCCCAACATCTTCTACAACCTCAGTTCTTAGTGCAAGAGCATCGTCTCGAGCTCCGGCAACACTTCTTTCGGCCCGGGTAGAAGCCTATACTCGGGTCACTCAGCCTTCGACTCTTGGTATGTGCATCATTCCCCAAAGGCCGACCCCAACACCTTTTGCCGATAGCTTTACGTTGACGGCAACGGTAGACCAGGTCTTCTCCGTCTACCACCTTGGAGTAGAGTCCTCTTCAGCTCCCCAGAAAAAGAACTGCAGCGGCCGCAGAGGCAGGCGACCCACTGCTGCAAGCAGTAATTCTGATAAGACCATTCTTGTCAGTGACATGAGGGTTCGTCTCAATGGGGGTGAATCAATTGTGCCCCGGGATCGGACCATGCCTATGATCCTCACTGCCAACCGCTTTAGTCTCCTACAACAAACGCGAGAAGACAAAGCAAAACTAAGAGAAGTCGGTGCCTCGACAATTGACCGGGGGCATCGACACCAGTCCGGCACTCGGACTCCCAAGTCCAGTCGAAAGGATGGAGACAAGAGAGGACAACAACTTAGCGTGAGAAGAATTTGGGTTACCCCGGAAGAGGCTCAAGCTATCCGAAGGGCGCGTACCAAGAACTCCCTTTGAACGCCCGGGCGCAGCATCGCTCAGGGCATCACTGAATCCTCGTCGGCACAGCCCAACGGCACCGATCCACTTAGCGTCTCTAGCCTAAATAGGCCAAAGAAAAGAAGGGCTCGTGCCGGGCCTCGCCAGCATCCAGCCTCGAGCTTTTCTCGGGTCGGCTCCGGTCTCACAACGGAGGATCCAACCCGAAGGACCTCAGTCTTTAATAGACTGGGGGCACCAGTCTGCTCCGAGAAGCATTCCCGGAAGAAGCGGACGGTTTGGCTCATCAACGACGTTGTTCGGGTGTTCACGTGTTACGCCACCGGCCACCAACCCGACACTTTGTCTGATGACCTGAACCAGGCTCTGGCCCAGCTTAGGAGGCCTTGTCCTCAAAACCAACCCCTAGTGCCACCAGGTCATATCGACACTTCTGCTGGACCATAGGCGTCGGAACACCCCAAAGAGGTCCCCATCGAGGACCGTGGCCCTCCTGCTAATGCAGATCCAGTCAACAATGATCCGCCAGCAAATGAGGTTCAAGAGGTGACTCTCGAGACTCTCATGAGGGAGAACCAACACTTGAAGACCCTCCTGCAAGACCTTCTTCAGGAGCGGGACCTTCACCCTCAGCAACCTGCTAGGCCATTGACCAAAACACTGGCACTACCCATTGGGCACAATGGTGCCAATGCCTCAGCAACAGCCGCCAGGACCCCGACAGTAGTAGGGTTCGGCATGTCTCCAGCAGAAGCTCAGCCACGGGCATCCAACATGCCAGTGCTGAAAAATCTCATGGCACAACGGCAGATGATCGAGCGAATCATCGAGACAAAGCTCGCTCAGTATGTGGAAGGGGTCGGCACCATAGACCTCTACAGTGTACCATATCTGCTGCATCACCAGTTGAAAAAGCTTCCTCCAGAGTATGCCAAGCCCCCGAAACTACAGAAGTTCGACGGGCAAGGGTCTCCACATGAACACTTGGCCTACTACATTATGGCCATGGGCGAGCTAGCATTGGACGAGTCGTACCTCCTCTGCTATTTCGCCACCTCTCTTACGGGAACAACCTTCCAATGGTATTCCCGCCTGAAGCCCAACTCGGTGGTTGATTACGCAGATCTCCAGAAGAAATTCCTCGACCGTTTCCAGATGGCTGAGCGCAAGATCTCCCTGGCAGAGCTTTACTCCCTCCGACAGAAGGAGGGCAAGAGTGCCCTCGACTTCATCAAGAGATGGCGAGACCTCAGCATGAGGTGCATCAATCTGCCAGTCCAAGAGGATGCCATTACTATATGCCACAAAGGCTTGGCAGCCGAGGTCAGCAAAAAGCTTCTCGACACCAAAATTAAAGGCTTCGACTAGCTCAACTCGGCGGTAGCCGAAATAGAGATGTTCTTCGCCGATAGCCCGGGCTATACTTGTAACGCCCGACAAATTATAAAGGTTAAAGTAGAAATAATTACCTATATATATATATTTTAAAAAAGAAAGGATAATTGGAAATCTTGTATATCTTTATGAGAAATAAAACAAAATATCCTTGTCAAAGATAAAAGGAAATAAGGTCATCAAGATATGAATAAAAGAAGACATAGGCGAGAAGATTAAATGACAATTGGATAATAAATTATCTCATTTCAATCAAGATGGAAATCTAATAATCATTAGTGAATTAAATTATATTTAAAATAGAGATAAAGCTCAGGAAATTATCTTTAAGCTAAATCTCCTGAAGTACGACGATTAATATAAAATATAATCTCTCAAAATACTTAACAATTTCAAGTTAATAGGATGAGGTAAAATTGTTAACGTTGTAATAGTCAATTAATGATAAACAATGAAAGTCCAACTTAAAAATAATTAATAATAGACTTAAACTATTAAGACTTGCCCAATTAATTAATGGGCCTCATAATTAATGAAGGGGTCAAAAGACTTTACAATAAATAATTAAGTCACCTAGAACAATTAATAGTTATTGGGCTTGGGCCTTCGTAATAATAATGATAAAAATGTTCTAACAACTCTTCACGTATGAGTCCAATTAGTAGACAGGCAAAATATCATAAATGGGTTTTATTTAAAATTAAACCAATAAAACCCAATAGTAGAAACCTTTTTTTTTATATAAACAAGTAGTATAAAACTATAAACTCACAGACCAAACCTATTAACCCCAACCGTCTAAGGAACCTTCGGAAGGCATTAATGGACTGCCAACGCTAACACATTAATTCTGATCAAATGATTAGGTCGACTCATGCACATGAGACTTTAGGGTTTCTGATCAAACAAGGATAGCGACTGAGTGATGCGCACTAAACTCGTCGTCAAAAATCGTGTCAAAATTTTAAAAATAATCACACTCACTCACTAAAAAGATTTTAAATATAAGTAGAGTGGTAAGAACGGGTCGATTCCACGGAGAAGAAATATTTTTTAATTAAGCAAGTTGGAAAATCCTTATGTTGTGAAAACCGAATTTGAGTGAGTTTATGCTAAAGGAAAATAAATTTGGGTGAAAATAAAACTATCTAAAGAATATGAGAGGGTTGAGGAGAGAAATTTGAAAGGTGTGGAGAGAGAAAATAGAATAACACAATTGCAAAGATTTGATTTTTATTGCTAAGAAGAAACATTACAACTCTATAGAAAATAAAATTACAACTTGCATAAAAATAAAAGACTAAGGGAATAAAAGAGCCAAGAGAGTAAAGAGTAGCGTCGTCCAATCGCCGTGCCGAGTCTTTGAGATGGTCGCCCCACCTTGGAAGTAGACGCCGCCTTTAGAGCACCAAAAGAAGAATCTCTCCCAAAGGGATGTTTAGATGAAAATAGAGAAGAGAGAGATAGATAGAAGAGGGGAAGAAGAATAAAAAAAACAATAAAAGAGATGTATGTGTGGGTTTGAAAACAGAGAGAAGAGAGGGATTGAGAAGGTACGGTGGGGAGAAAGAAAAATACAGTAAAAATTAAATTAAAAATAGAGCTGAAGAGAAAAGGAAATAACTTTCAAACCAGAGAGAATTAGAAGATGTAGTAGAAGAAAAAGTTGTATATCAAAGAAAGATGAAGAATATTGATGAAGACTGCAGCAAGAGAAGAAGATTGGAAAGGGGTGAAAATTGGCGAAGAACAGAGAGGTGTTTGCGCCGATGAACAGTAAAAGCCTAAAAACTGAACTTTGAAAAATAATGAATAACTTAAAAACGAGAAAGAATTGGAGACAGAGGAAGAAGAAGAAGTTGAAGAACACTTAAAAACGAAGAAGTTTGCAGAAAAAAGAACATATAAATAAGCTAAGAAAAGGTTAATATGGCTAAGATTCTCCCTCGGTCTACTCTGGGCATCTATTTATAGTGCACAGTAACTTTCCACGATAGTGGCTTTTTGGATTAGGCTTGAAGCCACCTGTTAAGCATCCAATCTTCTTCGAAAAAGGTCTCTTGCCATGTTTAGAGTCCTCCTTTTATCAAACAAGAGAAGATAAGTTCGAATATTTGAAAGATAACTGCGATCGGGGCATTGCGTTCACGTTTCTGCCTCTCGCGAAAATGGAGACTGGGGCAGTGGGCGTTCATTCCTTTATGCAACTGAACAGGCGGCCGCCCATTGTTCATTTCCTCTTTTTGATATTTTCCTTTTTTCCATAAATCAAGGAATTGGTGACTCACCAAACATGCGCTAATTCTTTTATCATTTTTCACGATTTTTCTTCTGATTTTTCGTATAATAGAATGAGCGTCTGCTTGGTCGACCGCTCATTCTTCTCCAATGAATTAGCGCCCGAGTGGACGCTCATTCATTCCTCTCCTTTTTTCAGCTCTTTTCCTTTTTTTCTATTTTCATCAAATGAATGGGCGCCTGTTTACTCGATCGCACATTTTTAATGAGCGCCCTTCCTTCAGCCGTAAATTCTTTTTTTTTCATAAAAAAATACTTCTGAAATGACGTCTGCTATAGTTGTCATTCATTATTCAATGGGCGCCCTTCTGCTTTGACACGAATTCCTGAGATTTTTAAAAAATTCAAAATAATCAATATACTTCATTACAAAATGAATTGTGATAATTGTGCAATTTCTTAAATATTTCTCACATTGCCATTTTGATTCAAAATGATGGTTAAAATGCATGAAGCCTCAAATTGATAGTGAGAATGAGATTTGGTCACAGTAATGTACAACTATGCTCATTAAATGCTCAAAAATTGATGAATGCGATGTAATTTATGATATAAAATATAGCACTTATCACACCTCCCAACTTACTCATTGTTAGTCCCTTAACAATGTAATTAGATTAAAATTTAGGGTCAACAAAAGTATGCAAAGTTCATATCTTTATATCCGGCTCTCCCTTCACAGAATCAGCCAAAGATTAATAATCCGGAATCATTAATACACACTAGCCTTAGAGTGAAAATTTAAGGTACTTGATCAAGAATTCAAATCAAAGTTCAATAGCACTTATGCATGTGTAATACTAAATCCACAGCATAGACAATTGCATCCCTCATTTGCTATTCCAAGCGAGTGCCTTTCAACCCTGCACCTCTTAGATCAGAGCATTAAGTATATTAGCTTTTTATCTTCCTTATTCCTTTGTCCCTTTTGGGATCTTTTTTTTTTATTTTTTTCTACACACATGATGCTGCACTACCCTTCACTGTTTAACATGAACCTTGACTCTTGCCTTAGGAGAAGCATGCCCAGTTATACAGATCAAGGTTCTCTTTTTCGTTTGACGCGAACCTCAACACGTCTTAGGTAAAGTATGCACGGTTACTAAGATTCGGGATATTTTTCATGGTGTTCTTTTTCTTTTTTTTTTCAACATTGTGCTTTTGCACTTATTTTATTGATAACGTAGCAGAAAGTCTATAATAGACCTCTTAAGAAGTGCAGAATATCAGACAAACATACTTAAAATAGCAGAAGGCTTGTTCTACTTGTTTCATTAGGGTGCAATGCTATTTCTTTTCTAAAGTGCACATGAACTTTAAAGAGATTCTTTCATCATTTTTTCATGACTAGATTGAAATAAATTTTCTTTCATCCTTCTCTCTAGTCTTTCCTATTCCAGAATTACTTTCAATTTAAACATGAATCAAGAAAACTCATTCAGAGATTTCATCTTTTTATTTTATGCAAAAATGTAGGACATTATGATCATGCAAGAAGTCCTTTCATCTTTATGGAAAAACTAAGCATTATACCACAATAAGATAAGATTGAGCATGATTGCGTAGGGACTAGAGTGGTTGTTATCACAATTAGATTGATCATGTGATGCATAGGTTAACGACCGTACTTTGAATTGGGGTGGCCTATGACAAATACCATGATGGATCAGTTAGGCCAAAAGGATCCCACTGATTAATGATAAAAAAAAATTCTCAAACTTTTGGTCTTTGTATGTGTTGAAAATATTAATGAAGACCTTATTATCAAGCAAAATATCTTTTTCTACCTCAATTTTAGATATTTCATGAATATTAGTGAGGTGAGAAGGGATCAAAGGGAGAGGAGTTTTAAGTAATGGATCAGTGTCAAGGAGACTAGGAGAATCAACAGTGAAAGACCATGGTGGATTCAGCTCAAAAGGACCACCCCGATCATAGAATGAAGGAAGAACATTACTAGTGATCATATCATGAATGATGAAATATTCCTCCTTACGGTCTGTAGAAGGTGCGAATGAAGCAATGTAGACCTTAGTACTGTTGATAGAATTTTGATCATCCTCAAATGTGGGCTTGTCTAGATTCAAGTCGAGGGGAGGAAAACCAGGAATGGGGGGGGGGGCGTCAAAAGATTCCACCACACGTTCATTGTCCAGGAGGCAAGAAAAATGAATATATTCCTCGACACAGTGATGTTCATGCATTTCAGGTGGATTTGACTAATCGACTTGAAGAATTTCAGAAAGATCTCTAGGATTACCGTGGTCAGGAATGGGTGAGAGCTCTATCCTCTCCTCTGGATTAAAGGTTGCCTTGTCATAAAGATTTTCATGCGAAAAATTCAACTCCTCATTAACCATAGTTGCATTATTCAAATAAATGCTCAATTCTTTTTCTATCCTCACTTTTTCTTCCTTTCCATCTTCAAAGAGAGTTTTGTCAAATTCAGGGAGAGGCATTTGATTATAGATCAGATGTTCATTTCTTTCTTCTTCTCTTCCCAACTTAGACTCCTCATTATTTTCTTCATGATTATGCTTGGCCATCACAACTTGAGCTTCACTAGCTTCCTCTTAATTTTCCTGATATAGCTGTCCCATATACTCCTCATCATCAAAAATTATTTGAGAGTTGTTGAATTGAGGATTTATGGATTGATCGTTCAGGCTGATGTTATAGTCATAATCAGGAAATGGATTTTTAAAGTTTTCAGCGAGGAGGCTAGCATGTTGGTCCATTTCGAGCTCTCTATCAAGTTGGTCAAGCTGGGCTTGGATAATTTAGCTTTGAGCTTTAATGGACTGTTGATTGGCCAAGATGAGTTGATTCATTTGATTAAACCTATCCTCGAAATCAGATTGTGGAGGAGCTAGATAGGTTGGGTGGCACTCAGACTATGGTGAGTAATAATCAAAATAGAAGTCAGTTTGGTACTGAGATAGTGGGGAGTATATGGGGTGTCCTTCATGTTGGGCTTGGTTGTAAGGAGCATTTGAGTAAGAAGTCCAATCTGAAAAGTGTGAGTTCGAAGGACTTTTCATGGGGTCTTGATAGGGTGTCCAAGAAAAAGATTGCTGATTTTCCCACCTAGGATATGGATATGTGTAGGAATAAGGGGTGGAAAAATCCGGTGGCAATTGGGGTGGTTCTTGAGTAAGAGGTGGATTGTAAATCCCATTGGGGAAGAATGAAGGATTTTGATGATGTTGGGTAAATGAGGAATTTAAGTTCAAGTGGCCCGCATGGTTTAGCATGTATTAACCTCTCAATTTTACTAATGGGTCCTAACAAAGGTGGGTGTAAGGATCTCCTACCTTGCATGCAAAAAAGGGCCCAAAGGGAATGTTCTTTTTTTTTCAAAATAATGCAAATGCAAAAATAACCATATAAGTTATGTATGCAAAAAATGATATTTTTTATTTTTTATTTTTATTTTATTTTATTATTTTTATTTACAAAAGAAGAATTGGCACTGTGAGGCCCGTGCCTTAATGGATCTTTGGTGGTTCGGCTCTAGAACTTATTCTAGAATTTTCGGCTATTTTCCTGGATTTTTATGAATTTTTCTGGTATTTTTTCGGATTTAATTGGAATTGATTGAGGTTTATATGGGAATAATAGGATTTTTATATATAATAAATATATTATATATATTAATCTTATTTTTTTCTTTTAATCCCTCACCCCCCCTCTCTCTCCCCTCGTCGATCTCATTCTCACCCTCACGCTCTCTCTCTCGTCCGATCGCCCACCTCCCCTCTCCTTGGGATCCAGGCGATTCGGCGACGGTTCGAGGCGTGGAAGGTGTCGGTGGAATCCTCGCGTCGAGAGGAACGTGTTGACGCCCACCTCGTCGTGATTCGTGGCTCGTGGGAGCGAGACGGAGCGAGAAGGCTCGGTGAACCCTCTTTGGTGCATGCGGCTTAATCGGCCGTTCCGGCTTGCACGAGGTAGGGGGATGGAATCTCGATCTCGCTAGGATCATTTCCTATAGCTTGTTTGCTTGATTAGACTCCCGTAGCATGCATAATGGTTATTTTCCATTTTTGGGGGTTTAAGCTTTGTTCTTCATGTATAATCCATTGTGGGCATTGCATGTGGTTATTTTTGTTAGTATTATGTTGTTTAGGACGTGTGGTTTGACAGGTTTTACAGGTTTTCGTCGTTACCCGGTGATTTTGATCGCCCGGGAGGGAACCCGTTTTCAAACATAACCCGTCCGTAACCCAGACGATGTGACGGTCCTTCCAGGAACCGTCACACCCGTAACGGTCCATGGGGGACGCGTTACAGAACTGTAACGGCCCTTTGGAGGGGCGTCACAGTGGGTGTAACGGTCAGGCTCCCGACCGTTACGCTTCCGTTGATTTCCGTTGACTGGCATTGGCGGTTGGCCTGACAGCCTGTTGGGCGACAGCCAGGAGGCTGTAACGCGCCTGTGCGAGCGCGTTACACCGTGTTTTGAGGGTTCAAAAAACTGTTAGTGTTAATGTTAGTCTCGGGTGAGCCTGACGGCCTGTCGGCTGGCCATCAGGGCGGCGTAACGCACCCCCGTAAGCGCGTTACACTTTGTTTGATCGATTAGAACTGGGGTTTTGGGTGATTGTAACGGCTAGGGGTGGACACGTCACAAGCGATGTAATGCGCCAACCCCCGACCGTCACTCTCTGTGACGCGCTGGCAGTAGTCCGTCACACCCCTATTAGTTTTCAAAAGCTGCCTATTCATTCTTTAATGCTTTTCAGAATGATTACACGCCATGTATGAGTTATTTTAAGAAGTAATGGCATGTTTTTAGATCCCAATAGAATAGCTTTACTTTCCTTGCGATGGAACCACTGTTGTAGCCCTAAGGTCTTTGAGTACCGACCCGCCTAGGGAAGGCGGAGGGGTGTTCCCATTACACGGTTTTTAAGCTAGTGCCGTGGGCTCCCCGCCAACGGTAGCGTCCTACCGAGGGAGAAAACTAGCTAGAGAGCCTGGCTCAGGCGAGAGTCAGTGTGTGCACACGTAGTTGGAGACTTTGGACTGACACTGACGAGTGTCACTCTGACTGGTCACTTGGTTTGGTACTATTTATGCGCTCAGCTTGTCGTGTTGCCGACTGCGAGTGCTTGAGATGCAGTGTAAGCCGTCAGTGGACGCATCTGGTTTCTGTTCCCAGTGGTTGTCCTGTTCTCTGTGGCTTGGCTAGTTGAGGCACATTCTATTGGTATATTTAGTTTCTGTCGATTAGATTTAATTGTCATTGGCATGTATTAGCTGTTATATCTGTGTAGTTAGATTTTACAGCTTTATTGTGATTAGTTTATTCATGCCATTGCCTGTTAATTTAATTAAATGCATGCTATAATTGCTTTCTTTTTGCATGTATGCTTGTTTAGTGCGAGGTAGGGATCTGCGTGACCCCTACTGAGTCTGGCTGTGATTCACCCTTCTCCTTTCAGGTGAGCCGCGCCCGTCGTCTCCCGGAGTTTCCCGTGTGCTCGGAGACCGTTCTTAGCTGCCAGCAGTAGACGGGTCACCTTTTTGGGCTTTCTGGTGTACTTTTGCCGGGGTATGCCCCGTGTAGTTGTACTTTTGGACTAGCACTTTTGTGCCTCTGGACTAGTATATATATTTAGCACTTGTTTAGTTTAAATTGCTTCCGCACTCTTGTTAAATTTTATTGTTTAATTCTAATATGCGCGCTTGTGATTGCAATTCGTTATGCATCCCCTCGACAAACTTCACTAACCCTTCTGCGGCCTCATCAGCCTCTTGGGTGGCTTCCCCAGTTCCTGGTATCGGTGTATCGATGTTATCGGTATATCGATATCCAGCGCTCTGGGTCGTCACAGTTGGTATCAAAGAGATGTTGAGGATTTGTGTAAGGAATTGGAATTTGCACTTGTCCAGAGTGAGTCCTTTATGTTGTCTATTACTGGCTTAGGATGTTTTCCGTATGATTGATGGATTTGCTGTTGTTGTCTATTTTCGGTAGTTGTAAGATGCCACCTCATCGAGGAAGACCTCCTCGAGTTCCTCGAGCTCCTAGAGATGCGCCTAGAGAAGAGAGTGGTTCTGCTCAACCTCCTGTAGTTCCTGCTGTTCCTGCTCCAGCCCCAGTTGTTGCTCCTCATGTTGAAGCGCTTGGTAGTCGAGGCAAGGCTCTTAAAGAGTTTCTTCTATTCAATCCGCCTGCGTTTGACGGACAGGCTGATCCAGAGATAGCGAGGCAATGGCTGGATGCGATTGAGCACGTGTTCCTGTCTATGGAGTGCACGGAGGATGAAAAGGTTATGTTGGCAGCATTTCAACTTCAAGGTACAGCCATTACATGGTGGAAAGCCGAGTGGCAGATTGCCTTTCGTTCTAGGCCCCTTCGACAGATCACTTGGGCAGAGTTTGTTACAGCTTTCAAGCGTGCCTATACTCTTGCCTGTTTGCAAATGGCGAAGATGTACCAGTTCATGGAATTGTCTCAGGGTGGTATGATTGTGCTTCAATATCGGAACAAATTTATGGAATTGGGTCAGTATGCACCCCATGTGCTGGCTAATGAAGCTTTGAAGACTCAGCAGTTTTTGCGAGGGTTGATTGCAAGTCATGTTGCTGATCTTGATGGTGCGTGCCAGGCAGCCGTGGCACTTGAGCTAGAGATGGCGAGACCAGGAGGATATTCTCAAGCTGGGTCGGTTCAGCCGACGGTTCAGTTTCAGCAGACTTACCGACCGCCAGCGACAGGAATTTCCTCTGTTCCGCCTGATGTTAGCAGTGCTTCTTCCCCTTCCAAGCCCAAGTTTAATAAAAGGTTTAAGAAGAAGAAGAAGTTCTTTCAGCAGCCACCATCTGGTACAGATTCTGTTCAGCAGCTGTCGACGCCTTCTTCCCAAAGTCGTCAGAGTTCTGCTATCAGTCCGCCGTGGACTTGTCAGAGATGCGGTGGTCACCATAAGGGTCAACCGTGTTCTCTTCCTATTGTTTATTTTCGTTGTGACCAGCCTAGTCATGTTGTTCGAGATTTTCTGTTGAGGCCGAAACCGGTGCAAGCTCCTCTATTTTCGTAGCCTCAGCAGTCGCAGTTTAGACCTCCTCCTGTACCTCAACCTCAGCAGCAATTCTTTTCGCAAGCTTCAGCATCTTCCCAACAGTCTTCTGCCGCATCCAAGAAGCAGAAAGGCAAGGTTTCTCATATTTCTCGAGCTGAAGCGATTGCATCCCATCTGGTGGAAGGTACGATTATGCTTTATGGTCATTCTGCACATGTCTTATTTGATTTGGGTGCTTCTCACTCTTTTATCTCTGAGGATTTCATTGCATGTATTGAGGAACCAACGTCAGAAATGACTTGTGAATTGTATGTTGAGATGGCTTCTTGAGATTTTATGATCACGCCTCTGTGTTTGGAAGAATCTCCTGTTATGATTAATAATCATCAGTTGCCGGCAAGATTGTATGCATTACAGCTGGCAGATTATGACGTCATTCTGGGTATGGATTGGTTGGAGCAATATGGAGCTGTGGTTGACTGCAGATCAAAGAAGGTCTATTTTCAGCCACAGGGAAAATCGGTATTTTATTTCCAAGGTATTCGATCCCGCTCTTCTCGCTTGATTATTTCTGCTATTCGAGCCTGTAGATTGCTTAGTGCAGGTTGTCAGGGATTCTTGGCTTCTGTGGTTGCTGTTGAGAAACCACGACCGGACGTCAGTGATATTCCCATTGTCTATGAGTTCCCTGATGTGTTTCCTGACGAGTTGCCAGGCTTGCCTCCAGAGCAAGAAATAGAAATGGTGATTGATCTGATTCCAGGTACAACCCCGTTAGCAAAGGCACCGTACCGAATGGCTCCAGCTGAACTTAAAGAACTGCGAGCATAGCTACTTGAATTGCTGGAAAAAGGCTATATTCGCCCCAATTTTTCTCCATGGAGTGCTCCAGTGTTATTTGTAAAGAAGAAAGATGGAAGCCTGAGGCTTTGTATTGATTATAGACAGCTGAATCAGGTGACTATCAAGAATAAATATCCGCTTCCCAGGATTGATGATTTGTTTGACCAGTTACAGTCTGCTACTGTCTTTTCATGGATTGACCTCCGGTCTGGTTATTTTCAATTGCGAATCCGGGAATCTGATGTGGAGAAGACAGCTTTCAGTACTCGTTATGGTCATTATGAATTTTTGGTAATGCCGTTTGGCTTGACTAATGCCCCAACATCTTTCATGGACCTAATGCAGCATATTTTCCGTCCATATTTGGATCAGTTCGTGGTGATCTTTGTTGATGATATTCTGGTTTATTCTGCTTCTGAGGAAGATCATGTGCAGCATCTGAGGATCGTTCTGCAGACTCTAAGAGATCACGAGCTCTATGCGAAGCTTAGTAAGTGTGAATTCTGGCTTCGGGAGATTCATTTTCTTGGCCACGTGATTTCTGGTGACGGAGTAGTAGTGGACCCTGCAAAGATTGAAGCTGTTTTAAATTGGCAGAGACCGAGAACTGTAACAGAGATCAGAAGCTTCTTAGGTTTGGCTGGGTATTATCGCAGATTCATCCAGGATTTTGCAAGGATTGCAGCCCCAATGACTAGACTGACTCATAAGGATGTACCTTTTGTCTGGTCGGATCAGTGTGAGGATAGCTTTGTTGAATTGAAAAGGCTCTTGACTTCTTCTCCAGTGTTGACTTTGCCTTCCGGCTCGGGTGGATTTATCGTTTGCACAGATGCTTCTCGAGTGGGTTTGGGTGCAGTGCTGATGCAAAATGGAAAGGTTATTGCTTATGCATCTTGGCAATTGAAACAGCATGAAAAAAATTATCCCACGCATGATCTGGAGCTAGCTGCAGTTATATTTACTTTAAAGATCTGGAGACATTATCTGTATGGTGAGAAGTTTCAAATCTTTACTGATCATCAGAGTTTATAGTATATATTCTCCCAGAAAGATCTGAATCTCAGGCAGCGTCGCTGGATGGAATACATGAAAGATTATGACTTTACACTCTCCTATCAGCCGGGTAAAATGAATGTTGTGGCTGATGCTCTGAGTAGGAAAGTACAAGTCAGTCATCTGTTGCTTCATGAATGAAAATTGTGGGAGCAGCTTCCGAGCGAGGCATTCAGTGTGGAGATTCCTGCCGATCCGAGGATAGCAGTTTGTACTAGTTTGGCTTTGGGTTCAGCTTTACATCAGCAGATTAAGGAAGCTCAGCAAGCTGATCCTGATTTAGCCCGTGTTATATCAAGATATGATGTGGAATTTGATGGTGAGACGGTCATCAGTTTCCATGGCAGATTGTATGTCCCCGCAGAGGATGCATTGAGATTTGCAGTTCTGAGTGAAGCCCAAGGATCCCGCTTTGCTATTCACCCAGGTGTCACCAAGATGTATCAAAATTTGAAAAAGCAGTTTTGGTGGCCAGGTATGAAGAAAGATGAGGCGATATTTGTTTCCAAGTGCTTGACTTGTCAGCAGGTTAAAGCCGAACATCAAAAGCCAGGTGGATTACTTCAGCCATTAGATATTCCAATGTGGAAATGGGATCATGTTACTATAGATTTTGTGGTGGCTTTACCTCGGACTTCTCAAGGTTTTGATGGTATCTGGTTGCTTGTTGACAGATTGACTAAGACTGCCAGATTGTTGCCAATAAAAGTTGCTTGGAATGTGCAGAGGTTGGCTGAACTTTATGTGCAAAAGATTGTGCCACTGCATGGAATTCCAATTTCACTTGTGTCAGATCGCGATCCACGTTTTACCTCCGGCTTCTGGCGTAATTTTCAGAAAGCTTTGGGCACTGAGTTAGCATTCAGTTCAGCATATCATCTGCAATCAGATGGACAGTCGGAGAGGACTATTCAGACCCTGGAAGATATGCTGAGATCGTGTTTCCTTGACTGGCAAGGTTCGTGGAGTCAACATTTGCCACTTGTTGAATTTGCTTATAATAACAGTTTTCACTCCAATATTGGCATGGCTCCTTATGAAGCACTGTATGGTCATCCTTGTCGTACTCCCTTGAACTGGTTTGATGTTGGGGACAGACTGTTGACGGGACCTGATATGGTACATCAGTGTTCTGATGTGGTTCATCTGATCAGACAGAGATTGTTGACGGCTCAGAGTCGACAGAAAAGCTATGCAGATCAATGCAGACGCCCACTGCAATTTGAGCCAGGAGATATGGTTTTTGTCAAGGTGTCTCCTATGAAAGGTGTTTCCAGATTTGGGAAGCGTGGAAAGCTTAGTCCGCGTTATGTTGGCCTGTTTCCTATTGTTGAAGCTGTGGGTCCGGTGGCTTATCGATTGCAACTACCAGCGGCTATGCTAGCTATTCATAATGTGTTCCACGTCTCTCAGTTGAGGAAATATGTGCCAGATGCATCCCATGTCCTTGATGACTCTGTTTGGCCCGAAGTGACTACTGATTTGTCTACGCCAGAGTTTCCTATTAGAATTGAAGACCGTCGTGAGCAGCGGTTGAGAAATAAGGTTATCCCTCTGGTAAGAGTTACTTGGCAACGCCACTCCGGTAATGAGTCTACTTGGGAACGTGAAGATGAGATGCATCAGCTTTTTTCTTTTTTATTCCAGAAAGGTATAATTCTTTTCTCAGTTTCCTCCTTATCCGTTATTGTAAATTTCGAGGGTGAAATTTTAATTAGGAGGGAGGGACTATGAGGCCCGTGCCTTCATGGATCTTTGGTGGTTCGGCTCTAGAACTTATTCTGGAATTTTTGGCTATTTTCCTGGATTTTTAGGAATTTTTCTGGTATTTTTCTGGATTTAATTAGAATTGATTGAGGTTTTATATGGAAATAATAGGATTTTTATATATAATAAATATATTATATATATTAATCTTATTTTTTTCCTTTAATCCCTCACCCCCCTCTCTCTCCCCTCGTCGATCTCATTCTCACCCTCACGCTCTCTCTCTCGTCTTATCGTCCACCTCCCCTCTCCTTGGGATCCAAGCGATTCGGCGACGGTTCGAGGCGTGGAAGGTGTCGGTGGAATCCTCGCATCGAGAGGAACGCGTTGACGCCCACCTCGGCGTGATTTGTGGCTTGTGGGAGCGAGACGGAGCGAGAAGGCTCGGTGAACCCTCTTCGGTGCATGCGGCTTAATCAGCCGTTCCAGCTTGCACGAGGTAGGGGGATGGAATCTCGATCTCGCTAGGATCATTTCCTATAGCTTGTTTGCTTGATTAGACTCTCGTAGCATGCATAATGGTTATTTTTCATTTTTGGGGGTTTAAGCTTTGTTCTTCATGTATAATCCATTGTGGGCATTGCATGTGGTTATTTTTGTTAGTATTATGTTGTTTAGGACGTGTGGTTTGACAGGTTTTACAGGTTTTCGTCATTACCCGGCGATTTCGGTCGCCTGGGAGGGAACTCGTTTTCAAACATAACCCATCCGTAACCCAGACGGTGTGACGGTCCTTCCAGGAACCGTCACACCCGTAACGGTCCATGGGGGATGCGTTACAGAACTGTAACGGCCCTTTGGAGGGGCGTCACAGTGGGTGTAACGGTCAGGCTCCCGACCGTTACGCTTCCGTTGATTTCTGTTGACCGGCATTGGCGGTTGGCCTGACGGCCTGTCGGGCGACCGTCAGGAGGCTGTAACGCGCCTGTGCGAGCGCGTTACACCGTGTTTTGAACGATCGAAAAATTGTTAGTGTTAATTTTAGTCTCGGGTGAGCCTGGCGGCCTGTCGGTCGGCCGTCATGGCAGCGTAACGCGCCCCCGTAAGCGCGTTACACTTTTTTTGATCGATTAGAACTGGGGTTTCGGGTGATTGTAACGGCTAGGGGCGGACGCGTCACAAGCGATGTAACGCGCCAACCCCCGACTGTCACTCTCTGTGACGCGCTGGCAGTAGGCCGTCACACCCCTGTTAGTTTTCAAAAGCTGCCTATTCATTCTTTAATGCTTTTCAGAATGATTACACGCCATGTATGAGTTATTTTAAGAAGTAATTGCATGTTTTTAGATCCCAATAGAATAGCTTTACTTTCCTTGTGATGGAACCACTATTTTAGCCCTAAGGTCTTTGAGTACCGACCCGCCTAGGGAAGGCGGAGGGGTGTTCCCATTACACAGTTTTTAAGCTATTGCCGTGGGCTCCCCGCCAATGGTAGCGTCCTACCGAGGGAGAAAACTAGCTAGAGGGCCTGGCTCAGGCGAGAGTCAGTGTGTGCACACGTGGTCGGAGACTTTGGACTGACACTGACGAGTGTCACTCTGACTGGTCACTTGGTTTGGTACTGTTTACGCGCTCAGCTTGTCGTGTTGCCGACTGCGAGTGCTTGAGATGCAGTGTAAGCCGTCAGTGGACGCATCTGGTTTCTGTTCCCAGTGGTTGTCCTGTTCTCTGTGGCTTGGCTAGTTGAGGCACATTCTATTGGTAGATTTAGTTTCTGTCGATTAGATTTAATTGTCATTGGCATGTATTAGCTGTTATATCTGTGTAGTTAGATTTTACAGCTTTATTGTGATTAGTTTATTCATGCCATTGCCTGTTAATTTAATTAAATGCATGCTCTAATTGCTTTATTTTTGCATGTATACTTGTTTAGTGCGAGGTAGGGATCCGTGTGACCCCTACTGAGTCTGGCTGTGACTCACCCTTCTCCTTTCACGTGAGCCGCGCCCGTCGTCTCCCGGAGTTTCCCGTGTGCTCGGAGATCGTTCTTAACTGCTAGCAATAGACGGGTCGCCTTTTTGGGCCTTCTGGTGTACTTTTGCCGGGGTATGCCCCGTGTAGTTGTACTTTTGGACTAGCACTTTTGTGCCTCTGGACTAGTATATATATTTAGCACTTGTTTATTTTAAATTGCTTCCGCACTCTTGTTAAGATTTATTGTTTAATTCTAATATGCGCGCTTGTGATTGCAATTCGTTATGCATCCCCTCGACAAACTTCACTAACTCTTCTACGGCCTCATCAGCCTCTTGGGTGGCTTCCCCAGTTCCTGGTATCGGTGTATCGATGTTATCGGTATATCGGTATCCGGCGCTCTGGGTCGTCACAGGCACTCACTACCAAATTAGTCCACTGGCCAAGTAAGAGGTGGGGTTGTGGGAGGCTCCCCGTACTTTCGTAGGGACCTAATTAAATAACCACAAGCCCGCTTAGACATTTGCCACTTGACCTCTACCCTAGACACTAATATTCTAAAATAGTAATAAATTTCAAAACTCCTCTCATTTTTTTGTGTGACCTTTCAAGGGCAATCTAACTTCAAAGTGCTTCTTGGTACAACCGGCCCCGCGTCCGTGAGGGAATCTACAAGTGCGGGGACTTATGGAGGTCTTGGAAAAAGAAATTTTAGTCCAAAGAGATGGAATGCTCAATGGAGGGTTCTTCCAATTCTAAGAAGGGTGTAAGGAACCTAACTTGCCCTTGAGAAGGGGAAATAGAAGAGAAGAGAAAGAATTTTTTTTCCAAATGATTATGCAAGTAAATAAAGAAACAATCAACTAGATGCAACAATGCATGCAAGAGATATAACTAAAATGAAGGCATGATGTCATGATAATTTTTTTTTCTTTTTTCTATTTTCTATTTTCTATTTTCTATTTTCTAATTTTTTTTGTATTTTTCGGTAGTTTTTCTGATTTTTTTTGTTCAAAAAGAGAGATGGATGAAAGATAAATAGTAACTAAAAATACTAATCAACATGCAACCTACTGAATAATAAAGTCAAAAATCATGCTTTCTGTATTATTTTAGTTTTCTGATTTTTTTTATATTTTTAGTAGTTTTTTTTGATTTTTTTGAGATTTTTGAGAAATTAGAAAAACAGTTGCTATATCTACGCTTACTGACCTTTAGCGACGCTTGATTTTCTAGGATTTTTAAAATTTTTAGAATTCCTACTTTCTGTAGTGACAGATATAGGTTTTCAGCGATACTTTGTGGCTTTCTGCAACAATTGATTTTCTGTGAATTTCAGTCTAAATTTTCCTTTTCTTTGATTTTTTAATTTTTTTCTTTTTCCTATAAAATAAAAAATGAAAAAATCAATATACAAATATACACACCAAACACAAGAATATCCAACCATAAAAAAATATTTTCATTCCTCGGCAATGACGCCCAAACTTGATGCGCACTAAACTCATCGTCAAAAGTCGTACCATAATTTTAAAAATAACCGCACTCACTCATAAAAAGATTTTAAATATAAGTAGAGTAGTAAGAGTGGGTCGATCCCACGGAGAAGAAATATTTTTCAATTAAGTAAGTTGGAAAATCCTTATGTTTTGAAAACTGAATTTGAGTGAGTTTATGCTAAAAGAAAATAAATTTGCGTGGAAATAAAACTATCTAAAGAATATGAGAGGGTTGAGGAGAGAAATTTGAAAGGAGTGGAGAGAGAAAATAGAATAACACAATTGCAAATATTTGATTTTTATTACTAAGAAGAAAGATTACAACTCTATGAAAAATAAAATTACAACTTGCATAAAAATAAAAGACTAAGGGAATAAAAGTGCCAAGAGAGTAAAGAGTAGTGCCGCCCAATCGCCGTGCTGAGCCTTTGAGATGGTCGCCCCGCCTTGGAAATAGACGCCACCTTTAGAGCAACGAAAGAAGAATCTCCGCCAAAGGGATGTTTAGATGAAAATAGAGAAGAGAGAGATAGATAGAAGAGGGGAAGAAGAATAAAAAACACAATAAAAGAGATGTATGCGTGGGTTTGAAAATTGAGAGAAGAGAGGGATTGAGAAGGTACAGTGGGGAGAAAGAAAAACACAGAAAAAACTAAATTAAAAACAAAGCTGAATCGAAAAGGAAATAGTTTTAAAATCAGAGAGAATTAGAAGATGTGGTAGAAGAGAAAGTTGTAGATCAGAGAAAGACTAAGCATATTGATGAAGAGTGTAGAGAGAGAAGAAGATTGGAAAGGGGTGAAAATTGGTGAAGAACATAGAGGTATTTGCGCCGATAAACAGTAAAAGCCTAAAAACTGAACTTTGAAAAATAGTGAATAACCTGAAAATGAGAAAGAATTGGAGGAAGAGGAAGAATAAGAAGTTGAAGAACTCTTAAAAATGAAGAAGTTTGCATAAGAAAGTAAATTGAAAAGATGAACAGAAAAGTATGTAAAATAGGCTAAGAAAAGGCTAAGATGGCTAAGATTCTCGCTCGGTCTGCTCTAGGCATCTATTTATAGTGCACAGTAACTTCCCACGATCGTGGCCTTTTGGATTAGGCTTGAATCCATCTATTAAGCATCTAATATTCTTCAAAATAGGTCTCTTACCATGTTTAGAGTCCTCCTTTCATCAAACAAGAGAAGATAAGTTCAAATATTTGAAAGATAACTGCGATTGGGGCGTTGCATTCACGTTTCTGCCTCTCGTGAAAATGGCGACTGGGGCGGTGGGCACTCATTCCTTTGTGTGGCTGAACAGGCGGCCACCCATTCTTCATTTCCTCTTTTTGATATTTTCTTTTTTTCCATAAATCAAGGAATTGGCGACTTACCAAACATGTGCTCATTCTTTTTTCATTTTTCTTGATTTTTCTTATGATTTTTCGTATAATAGAATGAGCTCCTGCTTGGTCGGCCATTCATTATTCTCTAATGAATTAGCACCCGAGTGGACGGTCGTTCATTCCTCTCCTTTTTAAAGCTCTTTTCCTTTTTTTCTATTTTGATCAAATGAATGGGCGCCTGTTTACTCGGTCGCACATTTTTAATGAGCGCCCTTCCTTCAGCCGCAAATTCTTCTTTTTCATAAAAAAATGCTTCAGAAATGACGTCTGCTACAGTTGTCGTTCATTATTAAATGGGTGCCCTTCTACTTTGACGTGAATTCTTGAGATTTTCAAAAAATTTAAAATAATCAATATACTTTATTACAAAATGAATTGTGATAATTATGAAATTTCTTAAATCTTTCTTACATTGCCATTTTGATTCAAAATGATGGTTAAAATACATGAAGCCTCAAGTTGATAGTGATAATGAGATTTGGCCATATTAATGCACAACTATGCTCATTAAATGCTCAAAAAATGACGAATGTGATGCAATTTATGATATAAAATAAAGCACTTATCACTGAGGTTATGGAAGGATAAGGTCGATCGAAGGGAAGGTTGCATTTTAGTTGCATTAGGAATCCTTAGTAGGACTCAAGATTTAAAATCCTTATAAATAGACCCCAACAAACGAAGCAGAGCTTATTGCTGTTGCTACGTTCGGAGGAGGAGACTTGCTGTTGCTGCCGTGGGTTGAAGGAGAACCCGTGGAGCGTTCTTCCTCTTCGTCCTCTTCCTGTGTGTCGACACATCGCCTTGCTTTCTTCTTTCGTTCGTGGAGGATTGTCTTCCTCTATGTCCTTGTCTTCTTCCTCTGCTTCCTGCTTCTTCGTCCTTCGTCCTCTTCATCCATCACAAGAGGTAGGTTATCTCAATAATCTCAGGCAAAACACGTAGTTGATAGTAGCATGCATACCAACCATATTATTTTCTCGATTAAAAATCTATCTTCATACTCCATGTTGTTAAGTTTTTATGGAGTTTTAAAGGTTTTTGTTTCACGTGAAATTCGCCACCAGAACAGTGGACGCGGTTTAATTGGTGTCTCTTCGGACGGACGCGAATTCCTGAAATAACGTCAGCCCCTTAGACGCGAATTAATGCGTGCCCATCACCCCTGATCCTAATTCTTGTAGTGTATTAAATAATTAATGCATGTTTAAAATTTAATAAGCATGAAACCCTAATCTGCAAAATCTGCATGAGTATGTTTTTAGGATCCTCATATTTTTCTCTTAATTGTCATGTATTTTGATCCATAAAATTCCACATAGAAGCAAAAGTGTACTGTCCATGTCCTAAATAAGAAATGAATGGTAGTATGTATATGTGATTGTACCTGCCCGATGTATAACAACATGTAACCAAGAAGAATTAGCATCTACTTACACAGACATGAATTATTGAAATAGCGCCTCTTCATAGAGATGTGAAATCCTTTTTAATTTATTAAATATGAAATAACCTATAAATCGTGGAATTAACGTCCATTCACATGGTCGCGAATTAAAGAAATGGCGCCTCCGTACGCGGACGCCAATTGGTAAAATTTTTATTTAATTATAGTTAATTAAAGAATTGGCACCTCTCTAAAGAGACGTGAATTATTAAAATAACGCCTGCTTGCTTGGACGCGAATTCTTCTCTCACAGTTTTATCGCTATTTTGACCCAAACCGTGGGGCTTCTGGCACTACTATCTCATGACAGAGATAGAGTCCCTGTTTCCTGAGTTTTTCACGTTGACACCTCAATTCTTGGAGATTGAAGGACTCTCCGCCGGATATTCCTTTCACCGGATTGGAAATTCTTTCTCTAAGACCTCTGTAAGTCTCCGCTAGCCTTGGAATCCCTCAAGGAAGCCGAGCGGGTTGTACCCTAAAAACCTTGGAAACCATGTTAGTCATGTCACTCTGAAGAAACATGACGCCCTAGCCATCATAGAGCGCTGTGTTCAGGTGTTCTGTGAGAGAGTCCTGTCAGTGTCCAGAATCAACGTCCAGTATAGTTGACACCAAATTGGGAATTAGCGTCGAGACCAATAGACACAATTTTCCTTCGTGCCTTACTGTTCATAGAATTAGCGACCACTACAGAGGATGCAAATTCTGTATATTGACGGTGACCTGAGTGGACGCCAATTTGTCCCAGATTCATGAACATCTTGGTTTTTATGAGAGATTTATCGCTATGTCATCCACACAAAGTTCTGTCCTTGAATTCCTCAATTCCATGGGTTTACCTTAATATTCCTACAATGGCTTATTCCTTTGGAACTCTATTGGCTATAAACTATAGTGGGTGTCTAGATATTTACATGACTCAATGCGTGGCGTTAATACGGCCCGGCCTAGTCCTGGGAGGAGCACCCGAAAGTACTTGTGCCCATAGGAGCTATATGGATCACGGTGTGACATCGCATCGAAGTGCATGCCTTTCTAGATTTATTCTGTGGCATTCCACTCTCTCTCGTGACATGATATTACATGATATTACTTGACATGCTTGACTTGACATGGTACTTGCTTGAACTTGAAATAGCCATTATCTCATGACAATATACATGCTTGATACTCCTTGTAACCTTGCTCAATCTTTCTTGCTAGTAGTTCCATAACTTGCTCGATTGTTATATTCTTGCGTTTATTCATGCACAGCCATAGTGCATTTCATGTAACATGTAATTACTTAAAGCAAGCTTGTTATTGGGATGTAATTCCTACTGGGCATTTTGCTCATTTAGCATTTCCCCTTAATTTTTCAGGTAATAAGGTGGCTATCGATGCCATTGATATCACGGGAAGAGAAAGTGTGCACGAGAGCTTCGGAAACTAGATGACCAGTGTCTTTTACTTTTTCTTGAGTCTAGATTAGCTCTGTGTCTAGTTAGTGCATCTTTTCCTTTTCTTTATAACTGTAATTTGAGTCAAAGTTTGCAATAGCAGGATTATATTAATAAAAAAATATTTTGTTAATTTCTGGCCTCTTGTGTTTTTAAGTTATTGCTCTGATTATCATGACTGTATCGTTGCCACATTTCGAGCAATGTTTCCGCTGCTATCGGTTAGGGACATGATATAAATGGTATCAGAGCCTAGGTTGTTTAAACCCCAGGTTTGACCGTGAGTATGTGTCATTTTAGATCTTTTCCTTATTACTTGGTGAGATTGGGTAGAGCTTAGGGTAAAATATTAAAAGGTGTATTTCTAAGAAGGATAAAGATAATTACCTTTCATAACAAACTTTCATCATAATTCTTGAATAAAATAATTAACCTGCATAATTATTCTTGCAGGAACCTAAATTCGATGGAGTCCACTAGGCCTGGCTTTGTTCCCCAGGTAGCGCTCGTAGATATCTAAGCTTATGAGGATCTAGTTAGGAGAGTTCAGTTCTTACAAAAAGCCGTAGGGAAGAGAGAAAGAGTCGAAGAGAGAGAGCAAGCCACTAATTCTAGAAAGTTTAACTCAGCTAAGAAGAGACCTAATAAGGGTTGTAGCTCGCAAAAATGGTAAGAAGCTTAAGAGAGAGAACGGTTGGGTAGCTCCTATAGATTCCTCTCAAGGTAGGTGTAAATTTTGTGAGAAGTATAATCATCAATCGGAGATTTGTTGGCGAAAGTCGAGAGCGTGTCTTTGTTGTGGAAGTTTAGAACATAAGATAGCCAAATGCCCTATTCCGACCTGGAAGCGTCAAGGAGAGACTCAAGTTTTAGTGAAAGCTGAGCCTGTTAAAGAAGGAATGGTAGAAGATACCCCTCATCCTTAACCTTGAGCTAGTTCTTTTCCCATTCCATATATCTTAGATTCTTTTGCTTGCATAGTTACCTTAGTGATTTGTAATTTTTTTTCCGTTCTATAATAGAAGGTGGTGTGAATTTGGGGACTAAATTCTCTTTTAGTGGGGGAGGGTGTAACACCCGACAAATTATAATGGTTAAAGTAGAAATAATTACCTATAATTTTTTTTAAAAAAGAAAGATAATTAGAAATCTTGTATATCTTTATGAGGAATAAAATAAAATCTTCTTGTTAAAGATAAAGTAAAATAAAGTCATCAAGATATGAATAAAAGAAGACCTAGGCGGGAAGATTAAATGACAATTGGGTAATAAATTATCTCATTTCAATCAAGACGGAAATCTAATTATCATTAGTGAATTAAATTATATCTAAAATAGAGATAAAACTCGGGAAATTATCTTTAAGCTAAATCTCCTGAAGTATGGTGATTAATATAAAATATAATCTCTCAAAATACTTAACAATTTCAAGTTAATTGGATGAGGTAAAATTATTAACGTTGTAATAGTCAATTAATGACAAATAATGAAAGTCCAACTTAAAAATAATTAATAATAGACTTAGACTATTAAGACTATCCCAATTAATTAATGGCCCTCATAATTAACGAAGAGGTCAAAAGACTTTACAATAAATAATTAATCCATCTAGAACAATTAATAGTTATTAGGCTTGGGCCTTCAGAATAATAATGATAAAAATCTTCTAACAACTCTTCACGTATGAGCGCAATTAGTAGATAGGCAAAAGATCATAAATGGGTTTTATTTAAACTTAAACCAATAAAACCAAATAGTAGAAACCTTTTTTTTCTTATAAACCAGTAGTATAAAACTCTAAACTCACAGACCAAATGGTGCGGACACCCGAGCAGTTACGCCGAGCCACCGGTACCGCACGCGGAGCAAGACTCGAGCCACTTCAGCGTCCATCTGGCTCGGAGACAGCCTAGAGACTCCCCCCTGAGTCTCGACATTTATCATATTTGTTTAGACGTTATTTGTGTGTAATGTGTGTGTGTTTCATTTTATTCGGTTTGTAATTTTGATTGTAAGAGGGGTTATTTGTAAAATGGGACCCTCAGGCCCCACGGGCCCCCCAGACCTCTTCCCATTGATCCACCTCAGCCTAGGACCCCATGTGGGGTCAGTCAACATTTCAAATGGAGACATCTAGAAGGTTGAATGGTAAATGTCACATGGGTAGACAATTGGACTTCAAAGTCCATGGTAGGCTACCTACCATTCTACCATGTCCCCCCCATGGTCAATAGGCCGCCCCCCACCCTTAATTTTTTATTTTAATTTTTGTGTGTTGATCACACTCAATCCAGGCCCTCTATTCCCCTTCCCTAGATCCAACGGTAGAGGATGGATTTGATATGTAACATATAAAAGGTTGTATTTTCCCATTTTGGATAGAATTAATCCATTTGAAATCAGAAAATTACTTGGAGCAGCCCTTGGGCGCACCCCTCCTCTCTCCTCCCTCTCCCCCTTGTAGCTGAGACGGTTGCTCTTCTGAGGTGTGACGCCTCCCTTATCGTTCCGGTGATCGTCGCCGCCGCCATCGTGCCGCCCTCGCACCGCCACGGTCTTCATTGGTATTCTGTCCGCACAGTGCAGCAGCAGCTTGTCCGAATTTTGCAGCTCTCCCCCGTGATCTTCTGGGCTCCAAATTTGGAGGGGATGTTCTAGGGATGTCAACCACACCACATAAAATTTGGTTGGCCTTCTAGTTCACTTTTCCTAAATTTCCATTTTTGTCCAACTTTCAATTTCAGTTCTGCCAGTTTCAGATCTGATTTCCCACTTTCCTGAGTTTCCCATCTTCGACCCCTTTTGTGAATTTTCCAGGGACCCCCAATTTTACTGAGAGTTCTTCTCATCAACCCCTCCACCCATGATTTTTCTTGCTTTTTGCTCGGCCCTCCATCTATTTTTCAAAAATTATTTTCAGAGTCTGCTACAGTTCTGCCCACCTCTGTCCAGATCCGACCATCTTCCAGTGAAAAATTCATAACAATTCTTAGCCTCCTCCAATCCTTTCACAAAAATTATTTCCATTTTCCTTGTTCAAATCCCTACAACTTTGGTGAAGAGCTCAGGATCTGAATCGGACGTCTTCCTGGCGGTCAACGGCAGTTCTTAGAAAACTTACCTACAGATCTGAGAGTTCGGGTATTGTTCAGCAGAAGCTTCAAAATTCATTAAAGCCTAGATCCGTGCAGATCCAGGTCCTCTCTCTGGGCCTAGATTATAGGATTTGAAGAGAGATTTCCAACGATAGCTCATGTGTCCCGATCCGACATCGGGATTGATCGCAGCGGCCATTCTCGCCGGAGCGCGCGCCGGAAAATAGAAGTGAAAATCCGTGGGTAGCAACTCCAAGAGTTGGAGATCGGGGCTGATCGGCCACCGATCGGTGTTTCCGGCCGACCGCCGTCCGAGGAGACGCGCCACCAGGGGTCTCCATCACATTGGCCCCCACCCCAGCAGGTCGGGAGGACAGCGCCAACCGTGGGCCCCACGGACCCGTAGAATCCACCGTCCGGACAGCACGAAAACGCGGAGTTCGGCACCACCGGGCAACATCAAGATGTTGCCCGTCAACCCAATTCGCGTGATTCCCGGGCCCCGCATGTGACCTTTTACCTCCCGGTATGGAGTGGGTCAAATTATTGTACACTGCTATAATAACTGTTAACCGGGAGTCCGCAATTGGCCGGGGTCGTCTTCCCCACGCCGGGTGCGTGGAGGTAACAGTCTCACCTTCTTGACATTTACTTGCTTAGCTAGTATACGGTCATATGCCGTTGTCGAGAGTGTAGGTTCCTAGCCCGTGTGTCCATGTCACCACTGTGAGTGCGAGAGTGACCCGTCCCGCGACTCGATCCGAGTCCGGAAGTTGAGTCAGACTACCTTGAACTCTGCCGGTTCCTTAACCACGCATGATCAACGCTTTCGCTCACATGGGATGACGAGTGAGTTTGCACTTCTGTTAGCGACGTGTAGCCTATAAGAGCTCCTAGTGTCGAGTCGAGGTCGCTCTAGTAGTCGTGTCATTGCTAGTCGAGTCATGTCCGTCTCATATAGCGTCGCCTCCTCAGTCCGTCCCGCATCAGTTTGGTATTAGAGCGAGTCGAGTCTTGGGTAGTCTTGCATAAGTATTGCATGCATCATGGTCTAAGTCGAGTCTAGGATCATCATTATTTTTAAAACAAAAAAAAGGTGTTTTAAAATTGCATTTCATCCCGATAATTTGGTATCTTAAAAGGTGTTGTCCGAACGTTAGGCTACGCCTATCGGGAGGTCGCACACTTGCAGGAGTGATCTTCGGATCGATTAACTCCGCCACGTACCGGATATTGGTTAGGTCTAAGTGCGTCTTTTTGCATTAGTCGGTGTCTTCTAGGTCGTGTGTCAGTTGCATGCCCACCCGTCGAGGTACCCAATACTCGCCACCACCACCCATGGTGGATTCCCGGGCCCGTAGCTCCGATGAGTCCTCGACGGTCGAGATGTTCCGAGCCATTATGGAACGTCTTGACACGCGTATGGATGGTCTTAGTACGCGTATGGATGGCATAGGAATGCGTCTAGAAGGGTGGATGAAAGCCCTCGAGGATCGGGCTGAGAGTTCGGATCAGTCCATCCAGGGCCTAGTTGGGAGAATTGTCATCCTCGAGAGGGGCCCAGTAGCGGCGCAACCCGCGCCGACGAACGGCCAACAAGAGCCGGTTCAGCAACCTGCTGCACCAAGGGCTCAGGCGGAGAATGTTGGGGGACAACAGGTGCATGTGGTGGATGATTATGCATCGTATAACGATCAAGGGGGAAATGGTCGTCGGAATCAACGATGAAATTATGATGATGATGATGACGACCGCATTCTTAGGGGCGTGCGTGCAGACCCTCCCACTTTTAGCGGGTCCTTGGACCCTAGGGTGTATTTAGATTGGGAGGCCGGCATGGACCGGTACTTCCAGTGGTTTGAGATGACGGACCACCGAAGAGTCCGATACGCGAAGATGAAGCTGCAAGGGCAGGCCCAAACTTATTGGATCACTGTGGAGAGCCTGCTCAATCAGCGACGTCAACCCCAAATCGGTACTTGGGATGATATGAAAATCAAATTGAGGGAGAAATACCTTCTCGCTTCATATCGCCAACGTCTCATAGACAAATGGCAAAGCATCTCCCAAGGGAACCGATCCGTGACCGAGTACACCGCCGAGTTTGATGAGTATTACCTACGGTGTGGAGTCACGGAGGAGAGCACTATGACGATATCTCGCTTCCGAAGGGGTCTGCGGCCCAACTATCAGTATGAGCTCTTTCACCGCAATGCGACCACTTTGGAGCAGGCATATCAGATTGCTCTCGAATTGGAACAATTCGAGGCCGAGTTTGTAGAGCCCCAAAATTTATAAAAGTAATTTCTAGTTTTTTAAATAATATTCTGGCATTAATTGGGCTAAATAATCAATATAAGGCCAAAATTGTGTTAATCAATTAACCCAACCCACTTCATTGAAGTCCAAAAGGGTTTAGGACCTAGACCATTAGGTTTGGCCCATATTCTAGAAGGTATTTAAGCCTATCCAAGGATATTAAGGATAAATACTAATAATATAAGATAATGATTTAGATAATTAACAAAAGAGTTGTTATAAATTGAAACTCTAAGCTACGATGACTGTAACGGTCTATCGTAAGACCGCCACATCCATGTAACGTATGGGAACTCAACCGTTACATCCTGTTAGTTCCGTAGGTGAAGGGACTCATGAAAAGATTGGAACTTGATGTTCATATCCACTATGGATCGACTTGGGAAGGATTGTAAAGACTCTAAGGACTCTTAGAGATTAGGATTTGATGAAATAAGGACTCTAAACTCGATCTAATCCTCAAACCCTAGCCCAAACTCTATAAATAGGGCATAGTTCTGAACTGTGCGACCCTTACTTTTTGGACGTAAAGAAGCAAGGTAAGGAGTCATTATCTCAGGTAAGTTCTTTAGAGGTATTTGTTTACAATACTTTAGACTAACTCCCCTCCGAATTTCACATCTTTAGGTCAAGAGGGCGTGGAGTTAGAGCCTAAAGAAGTTGCTGAAAAAGTCACAAGAGAAGGAAGGGATCTAGGGCAAGGTTCTCAATCAAATTCAGAACCTACAGTCTAAGTAAGAGGTAGGTTATCTCATGAACGGCAAAAACAGCATGATAGGACTAAAAGCCCTCTGGTTTGATTGAATTCCATGCATTATAGAGCATTGATTTCATGTTTTATTTGTTCTATGCACATCATGCACCTCTTAGCCAAATTAAGAAATTAAAACATGACTATTCATCTATTCATGATTACCTATGCATGTAGATGGCCTTACTTCGTTAACATGACTAGAAGCTCATCATGTTTTGATAAAAGACATGATGTGAGTTGATCTCTTAGTTTCTATGATTATTTTCTGTTAGCAGATACTGTAACGCACTAGCATAGGACCGTCACTTTCAAGTAACGGCCCTACTACAGGCCGTTACAAACTCTGTAGTATTTGAATTGCACTGATGTTTCTAACGCGCTTGGACAGACGCGTTACATTCAAGTAACGGCTTGATCATGACCGTCACTTTCACTATGACGCCCCCTCTTAAGACCGTTATATCCTGCGACAGAAAATAACTTGCCAATATTATTATTGACTAAGTATAGTTACTTAGGTTTTAACCTGATTATATGATTTTTAGGATATCTGATTGTGCATGATAGGTCTTGCATGTTTTGATATCTTAATGATATTTTAATGATATGTTAATTTCATGCCAAAATTTTATAGTTTTGTACTATATAGCATGACTTTTTAACATTGTATTGACGGAGTCTTTATCATGATTTTCACATTGATTATACATATCTCTCTCTGTCAATAGAGTCAATTCTATACGTACATGGCACATATTCCGGTATGTTGTCATTAGTTCACACTTTGCACTATAGGAACACAATCTTGGACATGAGGACCTCTCTATTGGATAATCCTTCCAATGGACTAGGAAATCATTGTTTCAAGGCCTCTGTAATTCTCCGCGAGCCTGGGATTTCCACTAGGACGCCGAGTTGGTTGTACCAATGAAAGCCCATTAATTAGAACACTCTATCGTGGTTTTGATTCTTGAAATGTAACGGTCTTGAACTGGACCGTCAGGATCGCGTAACGGCCCAGTGCCAGACCGTCACATTCCTCTGAGTCTATTTTTATCTTTTTGGACTCGGATCACTTTAACGGCCTATTACTGGCGCGTTACATAATATAACGCCCCAGCAAATGACCATTACATAGCTTGTTTATGTTAACCCCAGGTTTGACCAAGGGTTGATATTCCAATGATTCTAGACAAACTTTGATGATCTAGAACTTGTCATATTGCTTAAATTGATCTAAAAGAAATGGAAGTTAAGGAAAATACCGTTATGCTGTTGATTTATTCTATAAGCATAACTTAGTTTAAATGTCATTCTTGATCTCATATATTCAAAATTAAAGCATTCATTCATTGATTATTGTTATCATGGAATTATTGGAAGTGCTATATTCTTGGCCATACTTTACTGTTATACTGCGTGGAAGTAGCTTAATTTATAACTGAAGACGCGATCGAGCACTGATTGTGTTCAAGGGCTCTATGCTAGTCCCCTCGGCTGATTGCCGGAAACATACTATTTTATAAACAATGGGGTATGATGCTACTGGCGTCGCATTGCACTGGGAGTACTATTTCTATAAATAAGTGAAGATCCACGGCACAACATGACATTCTTGCTTGATATTCCACAGAAATTCACGAAGCACTTGCTCTTAAGCATAAGATGCTAAAGTGAGGAATATGTGGCTTGCTAGTACAATCTCGTTACATTCTTATTCATGGAAGGCCAATATCATGTTCTTGTTATATTCCTGCTAGCTCATTCTTGATCATTCTATCTTACATGGTTATCTTGTTTTTATTGATTTGATCGCGTGATCGATTCGCATTCGCATGATTTTATCTTATTTCTTTAGAGATAAAATGATAATTACTTTAATAGTGCCTTCATGTTGATGCGAAGATACCTACTGGGCAAGTGTGCTCATGACCTATTTTCTAATGTTTTTCAGGAGATGGAAATAGTTCAGATTCAGATTCGGGCTATACTAGTAGCGGGTCCGGAAGCGAGTGAAAGTGTTATAAAGATGAGAGTGAAGACTTAGGAAGTTAAAGTGTCTAGATTGAGTCAATGTAATTTTCCTATTTCTTGAGTCTAGTAAAATGGAAATCAAATTAGTGATTGTATCTTGAATATTGAGCATTATGAAATAAAGTTGAAGTTTGATTAAATCTTGTGCAATTGCGTTTACTTGTGTGATTGTCTTACGCTCTGATTGATTCTTACTTGCAAGAGGCTTACCATGCCGGCTGTTCGCGCTCCCCGAGCGAGTCTTCCGCTGTAGTAAAGGCTCGGGGCGTGATAGAGTTCAAGTCACCCCATCGGTTGGGCTCCTTCCCCCTTCGTAGTGTCGAGCCCCGTGGCTCATCTGGCACGTATCCGAGGGCCCCCATGGCTCGACCTCAGGAGCCCGCTCGCCCCGAGCCCTTTGCTCCTAGGCCTCGTCCTCCACCCCCAAGGGACCTTCCTCGTCCCCAGCATCTTACGGCCCCGCCCACAGCCCGTCCACCGGCACCCGCACCTCCTGCACGTCCTTTGTTGCCTACACCTCCTATCCGTCGGGAGGATAAAGGTAAAGGACCTATGATTGGGGAGCCTAGTGGATCACGGCAGTAGTGTTTTCGCCAACCAGTGTCCCACCCACCCATCTCTTATCATTGGGGACACACAGGCCGAGGATACCACCCCTGCGGACCTCGCGTTAGTCAGCTATGAGGCAGATCAAGAGCTAGCTGACGAGTACTATGAGTTGGGAGGTGATGCCCTGGATGCCCAACATTTCGATGATACTCACGTTGGGGTCGTCAGATGTATCCTCACCCAGCCACAGGTCAGTGATGACTGGCGTCGGACCACTATCCTTCATACGTTCTGTAGGCTGGGCAAGATAATTTTTAAGGTGGTCATCGATAGTGGGAGTTGCATCAATGCAATCTCCACGGGCGCTATCACTCGTCTTGGGCTTACACCCGTGGACCATCCTTGCCCCTATCGAGTATCTTGGGTGGATTCCACCACCATTCCGATCAGGCTGCAGTGTTTGGTCCCACTGTAGTTCCATGCCTACCGCGAAGAGATCTGGTGTGATGTCCTCCCTATGGAGGTGGGTAGTGTCATTCTTGGTAGGCCATGGTTATTTGATCGGGATGCCACGCTTCATGGCCGATCGAACACCTGTACCTTCGACCATGCTGGCCAACGGATTACCCTCCACCCCTCTCAGCCCAAGAAGCCCTCAGTCAGGGGTCCTACTGGCCCAAGTACTCCAGAGCCTTCCGCCCCCGGGCCTAGTACCCCCTCCCCAGCTCGGGCTATGACCGTTACATCTGGCCCAGGCGAGCCCTCGATGAGGAGATTGATGTTGATTAGCTCCCAGGAGATGGAGCGGGAGGCTAGTCGGGGCTGCCCTGTGTTTGCCATTGCGGTCCGAGAGGTAGAGAGAGACTCTGAGGGTGAGCTCCCACCCGAGGTTGTCCCCATTCTGCAGGAGTTTACTGATATCTTTCCTGATGAGCTTCCCAAGGGACTCCCACCTATGCGGGATATTTAGCATGCCATCGACCTTATTCCGGGCTCTTCATTGCCCAACCTTCCACATTATCGCATGAGCCCCACGAAACATGCCGAGCTAAAACGGCAGGTCGATGAGTTGATGGAGAGAGGTTCTGTTCGGGACATCTTGAGTCCATGTGTTGTACCCGCTTTACTCGCTCCAAAGAAGGATGGCACATGGAGAATGTGCATTGATAGCCGTGCCATCAACAAAATCACCGTGAAGTATAGGTTCCCTATTCCCCGCCTGGATGACATGCTAGACATGATGGCTGGTGCCACTATCTTCTCAAAGATTGATCTTAAGAGTGGTTACCATCAGGTGAGGATTAGGCCAGGTGATGAGTGGAAGACTGCCTTTAAAACCAAGGACGGTCTATATGAGTGGTTGGTCATGCCTTTTGGGTTGACCAATTCCCCTAGCACATTCATGCGACTCATGACACAGGTCCTTCGACCTTTCATTGGAGTCTTTGTGGTCATGTACTTTGACGATATCCTTATCTATAGTCGCACCACGGGGGACCACTTAGACCACCTTCGGCAGGTCTGTCTTCTTCTTCGGCGAGAGCAGTTGTTTGCAAACCCACAGAAGTGCGCCTTCATGACATCTTAGCTTACCTTCTTGGGTTTCATTGTGTCTAGTACTGGGGTCTCCGCCGATCCGGAGAAGGTCCGGGCCATTGTTGAGTGGCCGGAGCCCCGTACGGTTCATGATGTCCGCAGCTTTCATGGCCTTGCGACGTTCTATCGTCGCTTCATCTGCGGATTTAGCTCCGTCACCGCCCCGATCACGGATTGTATCCGGAAGGGCGCATTTGTATGGACGAAGGCCGCAGCAGCCGCCTTCAAGGACATCAAGGAGTGCATGACCCAAACACCTATCCTTCGACTGCCTGATTTCTTGAAGGTGTTTGAGGTCTCTTGTGATGCGTCGGGTGTTGGGATAGGAGGTGTGTTGAGTCAGGAGGCCCACCCGGTCGCATATTTCAGCGAGAAGCTGAATGGCGCGAAACTACGATACTCCACATATGATAAGGAATTTTTCGCAGTTGTTCAGGCTCTTAGGCATTGGAGGCACTATCTTTTACATCAGGAGTTTATCTTATACTCCGACCATGAGGCATTGAGGTACCTCTATTCCCAAAATAAGCTTAACTCGCGTCACAGTCGTTGGGTCGAGTATCTCCAGCAGTTCACATTTGTGCTTAAACATAAGGCTGGAGTGGAGAACAAGGTGGCCGATGCCTTGAGTCGGCGAGCATGTTTGCTTACCACCATGAGTACCGAGGTCATAGGGTTGGAAAAGATGAGAGAGGCCTATGTTGACTGTCTTGACTTCGGTCAGGTTTATACCACTCTCCAGGCCGGACCCTCGAGAGTCCTTGATGACTATGTGCTCCAGGATGGTTACCTCTTTCGTGGAGGTAGGCTATGTGTTCCCCGAACTTCGGTTCGAGATTTCTTAGTGTGGGAGCTACATGTGGGAGGTCTAGCCGGCCACTTTGGTCGGAATAAGACTATCGAGGCAGTTGAGCATAGATTTTACTGGCCGAGCTTGAAGCACGATGTGGCTCACATCGTGGCTCAGTGCCGTACATGTGCTACGGCCAAGATGAAGAAGTAAAGCGCGGGCCTTTATACGCCTCTTCCCGTGCCTGATGCCCCGTGGTAGGATGTTAGCATGGACTTTATTTTGGGATTGCCACGTACCTCCAGGAAGCATGATTTGGTATATGCTGTTGTTGACCGTTTCTCAAAGATGGCCCTTTTCATTCCTTACTCGAAGACTTCGGATGCTTCGAGGGTAGCCGGCTTATTCCTTACTCATGTGGTGTGCAAGTTCTGGTTGCCTCGCACTATAGTGTCTGACCGTGATGTTAGATTCACCTCTTATTTTTGGAAGACACTATGACATATGATGGGTACTCACCTCAAGTTTTTCACTGCATATCATCCACAGACAGATGGTCAGACTGAGGTAGTCAATAGGAGTCTGGGAGATCTTTTGAGGTGTCTTGTTAGGGACCGCAAAGGGGATTGGGATCTCATTCTACCCATGACTGAGTTTGCATATAATGATTCGGTGAATAGGTCTACCGGCATGAGTCCATTCGAGATTGTCACAGGTCGTAGGCCTAGGAAGCCAGTTGATCTTGTCCCCCTACCTGTCCATGCACGTGTGTCGGAGTCGGCAGAGTCGTTTGCTAGGCATGTTTGGAGTTTGCATGACGACATCCGTCGTCACATTGAGTCCAGTAACGCACGTTACAAAGAGCTAGCCGATGCTCACCGACACCACCGAGAGTTCCAAGAGGGCGAATATGTCATGATCAGGGTAAGACCTGAACGGTTTCCCTCTGGAACTGTTAAGAAGTTGCAAGCTCACGGAGCCGGTCCATTTAGAGTGTTGAAACGCGTTGGATCCAATGCGTATGTTGTGGACCTGCCCGAGGAATACGGTATAAGCTCTACTTTTAATATTTCGGATCTAGTTGCATATAGGGACCCAGCGGTGATCCCTAGTGAGCCTTTTGAGCCATCTCCTCCCATTGAGAGTGTGCCCACACCTGAGTGTCCACCTCCAGCCCCTTTGTCACGGTAGCGTGAGCATATCGATCATATACTGGATGAGCATGTGACAATTACCAGGAGTGGATCCTACCCACGCTACCTAGTGCGATGGAGAGGACGGCCCGCTACCGAGGACACGTGGATCACGCATGGAGAGTTGCAGCGGATTGATTCGGATCTTCTGGAGCGATACCGGAGCGATGCAGACCCTTACTCGACAGGGTCGAGTTTCTCCCACCCGGGGAGAATTGGTGCGGACACCCGAGCAGTTACGCCGAGCCACCGGTACCGCACCCGGAGCACGACTTGAGCCACTTCAGCGTCCATCTGGCTCGGAGACAGCCTGGAGAATCCCCCCTGAGTCTCGACATTTATCATATTTGTTTAGACGTTATTTGTGTGTAATGTGTGTGTGTTTCATTTTATTCGGTTTGTAATTTTGATTGTAAGAGAGGTTATTTGTAAAATGGGACCCTCGGGCCCCACGCCCCCCCCCCAGACCTCTTCCCATTGATCCACCTCAGCCTAGGGCCCCATGTGGGGTCAGTCAACATTTCAAATGGAGACATCTAGAAGGTTGAATGGTAAATGCCACATGGGTGGACAATTGGACTTCAAAGTCCATGGTAGGCTACCTACCACTCTACCATGTCCCCCCCATGGTCAATAGGCCCCCCCCCTTAATTTTTTATTTTAATTTTTGTGTGTTGATCACACTCAATCCAGGCCCTCCATTCCCCTTCCCTAGATCCAACGGTGGAGGATGGATTTGATATGTAACATATAAAAGGTTGTATTTTCCCATTTTGGATAGAATTAATCCATTTGAAATCAGAAAATTGCTTGGAGCAGCCCTTGGGCGCACCCCTCCTCTCTCCTCCCTCTCCCCCTTGCAGCTGAGGCAGTTGCTCTTCTGAGGTGTGACGCCTCCCTTATCATTCCGGTGATCGCCGCCGCCGCCATCGTGCCGCCCTCGCGCCGCCATCGTGCCGCGCAGCAGCTTGTCCGAATTTTGTAGCTCTCCCCCGTGATCTTCTGGGCTCCAAATTTGGAGGGGATGTTCTAGGGATGTCAACCACACCACATCAAATTAGGTTGGCCTTCTAGTTCACTTTTCCTAATTTTCCATTTTTGTCCAACTTTCAATTTCAGTTCTGCCAGTTTCAGATCTGATTTCCCACTTTCCTGAGTTTCCCCTCTTCGACCCCTTTTGTGAATTTTCCAGAGACTCCCAATTTTACTGGGAGTTCTGTCCATCGACCCCTCCACCCATAATTTTTCTTGATTGTTTATCAGCCCTCCATCTATTTTTCAAAAATCATTTTCAGAGCCAGCTACAGTTCTGATCACCTCTATCTAGATCCGACCATCTTCCAGTGAAAAATTCATAACAGTTCTTAGCCTCCTCCAATCCTTTCAAAAAAAATATTTCCATTTTCCTTCTTCAAATACCTACAACTTTGGTGAAGAGCTCAGGAGCTGAATCAGACGTCTTCCTAGTGGTCAATGGAAGCTCTCAGACAACTCACCTGCAGATCTGAGAGTTCGGGTACTATTCAGCAGTAGCTTCAAAATTCATTAAAGCACAGATCCATGCAGATCCAGGTCCTCTCTCTGAGACTAGATTTTAGGATTTCAAGATAGCTTTCCAACGATAGCTCATGTGCCCATATCCGACATCGGGATTGATCGCAGCGGCCGTTCTCGCCGGAGCGCGTGCCGAAAAACAGAAGTGAAAATCCGTGGGCAGCAACTCCAAGAGTCGGAGATCGGGGCTGATCAGCCACCGATCGGTGTTTCCGGCCGACCGCCGTCCGAGGAGACGCGCCACCAAGGGTCTACATCACATTGGGCCCCACCCCAGTAGGCCGGGAGGACAGCGCCAACCGTGGGCGTGGAACCCGTAGAATCCGCCTTCCGGACAGCACAAAAACGCGGAGTTCGGCACCGCCGGGCGACATCAAGATGCTGCCCGTCAACCCAATTCGCGTGATTCCCGAGCCCCGCATGTGACCTTTTACCTCCATGTGTGGAGTCGGTCAAATTATTGTACACTACTGTAATAACTGTTAACCGGGAGTCCGCAATTGGCCGGGGTCGTCTTCCCCACGCCGGGTGCGTGGAGGTAACGGTCTCACCTTCTTGGCATTTACTTGCTTAGCTAGTATACGGTCATATGCCGCTGTTGAGAGTGTAGGGTCCTAGCCCGTGTGTCCATGTCACCACCATGAGTGCGAGAGTGACCCGTCCCGCGACTCGATCCGAGTCCGGAAGTTGAGTCAGACTACCTTGAACTCTGCCGGTTCCTTAACCGCGCACGATCCACCCTTTCCCTCGCATGGGACGACGAGTGAGTTTGCACTTCTGTTAGCGACGTGTAGCCTATAGGAGCTCCTAGTGTCGAGCCGAGGTCGCTCTAGTAGTCATGTCGTTGCTGGTCGAGTCGTGTCCGTCTCATATAGCGTCGCCTCCTCAGTCCGTCCCGCATCACCAAACCCATTAACCCCAACTGTCTAAGGAACCTTCAGAAGGCCTTAATGGGCTTCCTACGCTAACACATTAATTCTGATCAAATGATTAGGTCAACTCATGCATAGGAGACTTAAGGGTTTCTGATCAAACAAGGATAGGGGTTGAGGTTATGGAAGGATATGGTCGATCGAAGGGAAGGTTGCATTTTAGTTGCATTAGGAATCCTTAGTAGAACTCGGAGATTTAAAATCCTTATAAATAGACCCCTGTGAATGAAGCAGAGCTTATTGCTATTACTACGTTCGAAGGATGAGACTTGCTGCTGCTGCCGTGGGTTGAAGGAGAACCCGTGGAGCATTCTTCCTCTTCATCCTCTTCCTGTGCGTCGACACATCGCCTGGCTTTCTTCTTCCGTTCGTGGAGGATTGTCTTCCTCTACGTCCTTGTCTTCTTCCTCTGCTTCCTGCTTCTTCGTCCCTCGTCCTCTTCATCCATCACCGTAGTTAATAGTAGCATGCATGCCAACCATATTATTTTCTCGATTAAAAATCTATCTTCATGTTCCATGTTGTTAAGTTTTTACCTAGTTTTAAAGGTTTTTGTTTCACGTGAAATTCGCGACCAGAATAGTGGACGCGGTTTAATTGGCATTTCTTCGGATGGATGCAAATTCCTAAAATGGCGTCAACTCCTTAGACGTGAATTAATGCACGCCCATCACCCCTGACGGGAATTCTTATAGTGTATTAAATAATTAATGCATGTTTAAAATTTAATAAGCATGAAACCCTAATCTATAAAATCTGCATGAGCATGTTTTTAGGATCCTCATATTTTTCTCTTAATTGTCATGTATTTTGATCCCTGAGATTCCACATAGAAATCAAAAGGCTACTGTTAATGTCCTAAATAAGAAATGAATAGTAGTATGTATTTGTGAATGTACCTGCCCAATGTATAACAACATGTAACCAAGAAGAATTAGCGCCTGCTTACACAGACGCGAATTATTGAAATAGCGCCTCTTCACAGATGTTGACACTCATTTTTTGCCGATAAGTTGAGTCATTCCTCTTACTCTCATTTGTTGATGTCTTGAGTTGTCCATCGCTCATTGGGGCTATTTTCGGGCACGTTTTGGGCCAGTTTCATGGGTAGCCTCCCTCCCTGGCTGGGCTTGTTTCAATTCTGGGCTTAATGGGCCTTGGTTTTGGTTGATTGGACTTTTCTATAAGTTTCAAGTGCCCATATACATGTACGGTTCATCCCTGGCCGCTCAATCATTATGCGGTTGCCCGTGGGCCATCCATACATTCATGGATATTTTGGTTAGTTTTCTGAATTTCCACCGACAAGCATTCATGCGGTCTCATTTTAGCCGTTCAAAATAATGGACGGACTACTAGTAGCCGTTCTTCTCCCCGAATCCTACGCTTGGTGGCCTTCTCAGATAATTACCCAATTTATCTATTTATCACCGACAAGGCTAGAACGGTCGGCCTTCGACCGCTCTTCCTCTTGAACGGACTAATCTTAGCCGTTCATCTATGAGAGTCCAACGGCGAACTATTCATCCGGTTCAATGGATAATTTGGATTGATTTATGAATTGTTGAATTTCCACCGACAGGGTTGGACGGCCCAGAATGGGCCGCCCATATGGATGTGTGGTCTATCGTTAGACCGTGCATCTGCTCGATTGCTAAAGATTCAACAGATTTTCTCTCTCTCATCGTGGATTGATCCCAAACTTCCTCCGATGATTTCCCCGCGTATCCTTAACCATTTCGAGTGCCGTTTCTTCCAGATGAAAGATAATTGAATTATCTTCACCTTTTATTTGATAATCTCGACCTGAAAATGCTTCTAAACCCTAATTTTGAGCTGGACTTTAGGTGCTCTATAAATAGACCCAAGAGGCTGAGTTTGAAGAGGGGGAGATTTTGGTCGACGGCAAAGCCCTGCTGAACTCTTGAGCGACCTAGCACCAAGGAGGGAGGCCTTCTACGTCCATATAGGCCTCCGGTTCAGGGAGTAGTCCTAGTCTTGAGTCTTTTGCATTTGATAGTCCCGTTTCTTCTCATTGCATGTTTGTCTCTACACATCCATTCTCCCACGTTTTCATTGTTTGCACTGTCATGCGCACACTCTCCCATGTTTTTTGACGCCCTAGGGGTTTAAAAATCCCTCAGGTATCCCCCATTCAAATACTTATGTTTATTTCCCTTCATTCGAGCATTTGCTACACTCCACGTTTCTAACTTGGGTTTTTCCTTGTGTTCTACACTTTGTTTTGTAGGTCAGCAACATGCTAACGCGAGGCCCATCCTTTCTGGCCGGCCAAAAAGGGTGGAGGTTGGACACTTTGCAACTTCTGGCGTGGTGGCCTTGTGCGGTTCTTTCCCATCCGTTCAAGGAGACGTGCGGTGCGACATAGACCGTCCTTCTTCATCCTGCGGTCGTGATAGAACCATTCACCTGCCAGGAGTGCTTCATCCCGCGTCCTCTGCAGCGTTCTTAGACGGTCTGTCGTGATACCGTGCATGATTATAGGCGGTTCCTCCTGAGCCGTATATCTTTACAGCGCTGCACACCAGGCGAGTACCTCTCCCTCTTTCCAAGGTACGGCGTGTCCATCACGTTCAGCACCTTGGTGGCGATCACAGGTTTTTTATTCCTCCCTTTCCCCCTGTCTTTGTTCATTTCCCATGTTGGATGTGGTAAGATAGGCATGGGAAGGCATTAAAGGACGGACGGGAGGAGAAATATATCTACTCCCCTTCTTTTGTGGCGATCACGGTGGGACACCTAGTGCCCATCGTGTTAGTGGCTTGCTGACCCTCTCTTTTACTTTGTTAATCCTTTTTCTTCGAGTGGTTCCAGGTTGATCTTTGCTGGTTGCATTTTTTGCCCTCTGGAATTTGAACGGTTCTTCCAGAGCCGTCCAACTTTTGTGCAGCTGAGAGTGCACCGTCCATCTTGCTGGCACAGGTACGCCCCTGCCTTTACTCTATTGGCTTGGTTGCTGTTACACGGTTGATGAAGGTCTGTTCCAGTCATTAAGCGGCTGTCCATAGATCGCTCATCCTGGTACGCGTCTCATTTCTGTCATTGTTCATTTCTAGCATTCTTTGATTTTCCTGTTATTTTACCGTTACTCCCTGAATTATATAGTTATCTACAGACCGTCCTTCTCTCTGAGCGGCCTTCTAGAGACAGTTCTTGTGGTGCTATAGTGCATCCGTGTTTCACTTTGATTGCCATGTTAGTTGATCTCCATGATATTTGGTGCTGACTATTGATCTCCCCCTGCTCTGATATCATTGTTGCATGCTTGCTTTAGTTACTTGCATATCTGGTTGCTCATTGGTTGTTAGTTGCTAGGCTAGACTTTGCATGCACTCCAGTGCGCATAGGGACATACATTCTTTTCATAGTAGTTGCATTCCTACCGAGGTAGGGTTTCCTCTTGTCTCCACACTCCTTGGAGCCGACTAGGGGACCTTACTGAGGACCTCCATAAGCCCTCGTGAGCTATGGATTCCCACACGGACGCCAGGCAGGTTGTACCGTATCCACCCCCAGTCTAGGGTTTGCATCCATGAGAGAGAGAGTTCTGTAGAGTCACCCAGTTCCTCATTTCCTACCCTGATTAGGTACGTTGTGGTTGAGCGAATTTATACATTAATTAATCCACTAAGGTCCTAGAAGAGGAATCTAAAAATTGTCGCGCATCATTTGACAACTTGGTTGCTTAAGTGGCTGATTCTCCTCTCATCTCGCTCCTCCATTGTATGCATCTCATTTGAGTTGTTTATTTTAGCTCTTTACTTAGGGTTGTTTGCCTCCCCCTTCCCCATTATCATTAGTGTATGCTGAGTTGTTTCTTCCCCATAGGATCGTCATCTAGGGGTAACTCTCACTTCATTTCTTACTTTAATCCTCTGTTTGATTCGTCATCCCCCATGTCGTCATACGACTTCTCCCATTCCCATAAAGATTCTCTCCCTCGCAGACTTCTTGAGGACCCGCCCAGGGTTGCCCATGTGCAGGGATGACAGGATACTGCCCCTCCTCTCCCGACCATCGCCATCGAGGGCTCTCGACCCTCCCTTCCTGGCTCCTCCACACAAAATTCGGCCGTTCAAATTATTAATTTGATGGCCCAGCTTGATCCCTCCCAGCTCCACCTTATCCGGCAAGCTCTGCAAGGGGCAGACGCCCCGTCCTCAGTTCCTTCCTATGGCATGACTGCCACCACCACCACTACATCTCCTGTTGTTGGGTCAGCACCCGTCCCTGCTGTCCCCATTGATCTTACTCCCATCCATTCCCAGGTTCTCCGATACCCCAGCATGGAAGTGGGCCAGGTCTCCACCTCGGCCCATCAGTATCTTGATAAGGGGAAGGCCCAGGTCCCCTCTGGTTCTTATCTTGATTCATACACTACAATCTCTCCATCGCCGCAGGCCCCTCTGGCCCCGGCTGATTTCACTCGTTTAGAACTCGGGGCTGCCCAATTGGCTCACGTGGATATGTGCCCTTCCTTGGCCCATTATTCATCTTATGGGCTCCCCTCCCAGCCGGTTCACCCCTCCTTTCCTCATCCGGGCTCCATCTTTCCTGCTTAGTCCCCTCCTTCCCAGGAGCGGGAACTCCTTGACAAATGGGCTGCTATGCAGCAACAAATTGACCTCCTCCACAAGCGGGTTGGCCCGCAGTCTTTGGCTGATGTCCCTATTCCTAACTTCAGGGACATTTGTTTTCCTCCTCAGTCCGAGCTCCCCATGTACCGAAAATATGATAGGAACGGCAACCCGTTCATTCATGTTCGGGAGTTTCTTTACGAGTCGGCGCAGTTCCAGCATGATGATCGTCTGATGGCTTACTTATTCCGCCGATCATTGGAGGGGGGCGCCCTGGAGTGGTTCTATACCTTGTCTCTGGAAGAGGCAGAAAATTTCAAGACAGTCAAGGAGAAGTTCATTCAGAGGTTCCAAGATTGGGTTGGTCCCGAGTATTCCTACACCGACCTGGTAGCGGAAAAGATGAAGCCGGAGGAGGATTTCGCAACCTATGCGGATCGATGGAGGCAGATGGCCTCACGTGTGCCTGAGCAAATCCTAGAAGAAGAGAAAGTTAAGTTGCTGATCTCCAATGCCACCCCGACATTCAGAAATATTTTGGCAATGAATGACATTTTGAATATGCACCAGTTATACAACAGGGCTCGGTTCATACAGACGCAGTTTAAAGACTCCCCTATTCATTCAATGTTCAAGGCCCGGAAACCCAAAATCGCCAGAAAGTCCAAGGGTCCCGTCACTGAGGGAGTGCAAATCAATGAGCAGGTCCAGGCTGTCCAATTTCCCCACCAAGCCGCTCCGCCTCGCTTCCCGCAGCCTCCACGCAACCCCCAGTTCTCCGCTCCACAAGCTCCCCAACCCACTTTCCCGGCTCCTCAACACCCGCAACAACCACCACCACCACCCCAACAGCCTCAGCGGCCGCCGCAATATCATAATGTTCCTCCACCCGGTGCTTACGGACCTGCCCGACCGAGCCCGAAAAGGACCCATTACCCTCCTCTTCCTGAAACCTTGCCTGATATTTTCTCTGCTTTGATGTACACTGGTGATATTCAACTGCCTCTGGAGCGTCAGAATTGGAATCCGGCCGCCGATCAGTCCCAATATTGCATATATCATCGGCAGCCCGGGCACACAATAGAGCGGTGCTATCAGTTTAGAGATCTGGTGTATGATTTACACGAGGGCCAGAGGATTTATTGGGCCTAGATGCACCAGTTGATCGAGGACATCAAGTAGAGGCAGAGACAAGCCAGGCTACAGCAGGCGGCGCCCCAGTAACACCAGCAGCAGCAGCAACCCCCACAGCAACAGCAACCCCAGCAACAATAGCAGCAGCAACAAGACCTCGGGATCCATCAGAATCCCATGCCAGTACACCCGCCCGCTCCTCAGCAACAACAAAAGCCGCCGGCGCCGGCACCGGCCCAGGTAAACATTGTTCAGCACCCAGCCCCCAACGCTGGGTGGACTTTTGATGATGAAACCCCCGCACACCTCTTGGCCTTCCACCACAACCATTCCCCCGCACCTGCTATCCCCTCCGTCCTCAGGCCCGTTGTTCTGACCACCACTCCACCCATTATTCCCTCCGCGTCACCCATCAGGCCCACCGCATTCCCCTCCATACCGCCAGTCCTTTCACCATCACCCACCATACCCTCCATCATCACCCCTCCACTTAACCCTTCGCCCATTTCCCCTTCACCAGGGCCCATTAGACCAACCACCGTCATCTTCACTCCCACTCCACCTACCCCACCGGGCCGAGCGGGGGTCCATCTCAGGCCGTGCTGGCCCAACATTACGCCCTTCGGAGCGGGAATCCATTCCACAAAGTTTATCCTTCTACTCGTGCACCCGCACCTAGCCCTCAGGCTTCTCCCTCAACAGTTAAAGATGCAGACCCCGTGTCGGGCACGAAGTACGATTTGTTACAGCACTTGGACCGGATGCCGGCCAAAATTTCAGTTTTGGAGTTGATCAAAAGGTCGCCACTGCACCAGGACGCCTTGAAGACTTTTTTGCAGAAAGTAGTGGTGAATGAAGATGTGGCGGTGGACAGTTTACTGATGGTGTTGGCAACAATTACGAGGGGGCCTTCTATTTCATTTTCTGAGTCAGAATTAGCTCCCCCAGAGGCACGGCAGATGCCACTCTGTATCACCATTTCTTTGAATAAGGTGGTGGTGGAGTCAGCCCTCGTGGACACATGAGCATCGATAAATATGTGTTCATTGAGTACCCTCCATGCCTGTAACATTTCAGAAGACATGCTTAAGCCCACACCGACCACAATAGCAGCGTATGACAACTCCAGGCGTGCTTGTCACGGGGTCGTGACTGTACAGGCCGAGCTAGGGCCTTTGGTTATGGACGTAGAATTTTATGTATTAGACATAGACCCAATGTTCAAAGCAATTCTGGGTCATCCATGGATAAACAGTTTGAATGCCGTGCCCTCGACTGCCCACCAATGCCTAAAATTCCCATTCCAGGGCCAGGTGGTCAAGGTGAAGAGTATTTCCACCGTCTAGTCTGTTGATGCCATTATAGATAAGATTCTCCCTTCATTATGGCCAAACAATAGGCCAGTTTTGTCAGTAATGGACTTAAATTATTCATGGGCATATGCATCACGCAAGCCCGCCACTGCACCAACAAATGTCAAAATTAAGTCCAAGATTAGAGATTCCAAACGGTGGCACATGATTCTAAAATTGGGTTATCAGCCGGGCCTAGGTCTCGGTGCACAATTACAGGGACGGACCAAGCCCGTCCCTAAAGGTAGGAAGATGGGCCGCCGAGGCCTTGGCTACCGTGATTCAGCAATGTCGATACTTGGAGATTCTGGGCCGTTGACGTGGGACTATCGACAACATTTTGTGAAAGGCCTGCTGCAGCTCGACACTTTGAAGCCACCGCCATGTGCTGATGTGAAGGTTGATGCCGCGTGTGATGTTTCTGACCCACCGCCGCCGCTGAAGGGGCTGGTGGGTGATATGGATGATTTTTGTGTTTGTTTTGAAAAGCTGTTCCGTGAAGAAGAAGACCGTCCGAGGAAGAAGGAGATGCAGCTGGTGAAGCATTCTCCAACACAGCTAGTCCGTCGGAGGCCATGGGAAGTGGGGAGCTCTATCACTACCTTTTCTCTATCCCCATCCCGTCTTGCCTCTCTGTTTCAACAATTGGGGTTTGTCCCCCGTTCCCCTCCAATTCTGGTCGACCCGTACTTCACGGAGAGACCGCCTGAAATTCTGTTCGTGCCATGTGCATGTGGGCGCTGCCCACCTATTGATCTTTCAACTTTGTTTACTCCTCCCCCCAATGCCCAACTCCACGAGATGTGGTTTCGATCCTCTGATCCATTCTTCGATTGCATCTTCCCCGATTTGTTCCCCATGCAACTACCTCCTCCCCCGTCTTCTTCCTCCTCTTGTCTCATGATCACCTCCGACCTCCAAAAAAAAATGCCAATTTTAAAACGGAGGTTTCAATGGAAGATTACGATGTTTTCAGTCCGTCCTCTCCCCAGGGGCACGAGACCCCAGCTTCTTTCCTTTTAGACTTCTTATCTCCTAGGTTAGATGTATAGTGTGCAGAGTCTCCTAAGATAGTCGAGTCAGTTGGGGTAGAGTCTAGTTCGAGTCTAGTCAGCCCATCTACGTCTGCGGCGCACCCTGTGATGCGTCATTCTAAATCCATCCCTGATAGGTTTCTGTAAGATTTGGCCGAAAGATGCCATGCCCTCCTTAGGTGCCCTTAGTTTGTAGAGATCGCAATTGTCTTAGAGAATGATGAGGAATTGGATGGGGTGTGGAGCAATGACGGATTGGGAGTATATGAGATTGTAGACGAGAAGGATCTAGCCGATGATGAGGAAAGCGAAGTGGATGACACTGCCGATTTGTACGCACAAGGTTTGAAGAGGTTTGACGAACCGTCCTCGGCAGTGGATGAGCCCACTAAAGAAATTAATCTTGGAACAGAAGAGGACTCCAGGCCCATACTTATTTATGCTAATCTCCCTCCTCAGGTTGAAGAGGAGTTAATCAAGGTTTTGAGGGAGTACATCGATTCGTTTGCCTAGTCGTATGAGGACATGCCGGGTCTTGATCCCACGTTGGTTGAACACCGATTGATTCTTAAACCAGGGGCAACACCCGTTAAACAAAAAGCAAGAAGGTTCCACCCGCAGATGGCCTTAAGGATAAAGAAAGAAGTCGATAAATTGCACAAGGCCAGGTTTATTAGAGTTGTATTGTATCCGCAATGGGTGGCAAACATAGTTCCAGTAATGAAGAAAGATGGCAAAATTCAGATTTGTATTGATTTCAGGGACTTGAATAAGGCATGTCCGAAAGACGATTTCCCGCTTCCTCACATTGATGTATTAGTAGATAACACGGCTGGGTATGAGGCCCTCTCATTCATGGATGGTTATTCTGGATATAACCAAATCCGTCTTGCTCCTGAGGATCAAGAGAAGACCTCGTTCACTACGCCCTGGGGCACATACTGCTATGTTGTTATGCCATTTGAATTAAAGAATGCATGTGCTACTTATCAGAGGGCAATGATGGCTATCTTCCATGACATGATGCATGTGTACTTAGAAGCTTACGTGGATGACTTTCTGGTAAAGTCGAGGTCCAAAGAAGAACACCCCGCCATTCTAGCCAAAGTGTTGCAAAGGGCTAGGGAATATAAATTGAAAATGAATCCAAAGAAATGCGTGTTTGGAGTTGCATCAGGAAAATTGCTTGGGTTTATAGTTAGTAAACTGGGGATTCAGATCGATCCAAATAAAGGAAAGGCCGTTATAGAGATGTCGCTGCCTAAGAACACCACCGAGCTCAGAGGTTTGATTGGGCACTTACAATTCATTAGGAGATTTATATCTCAACATTCGTAAAGATACCGCCCATTCTATGAATTATTAAAGGTGAGAGCTAAATTTGAGTGGAATGAACAATGCCAAAAGGCCTACGAGGATCTTAAGGTCTATCTTTCTAATCCCCCGGTTTTGCAACCACCCGTCCTTGGGAAACCCCTGATCCTATACATTTCTGTTATTGAGGATTCCCTAGGAGCTATCTTGGCTCAAGTGGACGATGAAGGAAGGGAAAGGGCAGCATACTATCTTTCAAGGTTGTTTAATCCCGCTGAATCCAAGTATACTGCCATGGAGAAGACCTGTGCAGCGCTAGTGTGGGTGGCTCAGAAGCTCAAACACAATTTTCTTGCCCATGAGGTCAAGCTAATCTCTAGAATGGACCCCATTCGTTATCTTTTAGAAAAACCTGTCCTTTCTATCCGCTTAGCTTGCTGGCAGAGCTTTCTTTCCCAATTTGATATCACCTTCATCGTCCAGAAAGCGATCAAGGGATACGCCATTGCTGAGCATCTTGCTCATTCTCCTATCCCTCGCACTGATTCAATCCAAGATGAATTTCCTGACGAACACTTGGCATTAATCACTCATCTTCCTTTCTGGTCTCTTCATTTCGATGGTGATCTCAATTCCTAGGGCCGTGGAATCAGTGCCGTTCTCCTCACTCCGGAAGGAGTGACCATCCCTATCGCTTATCAACTCTCTTTTCCTGCCACAAATAATATAGCCGAGTATGAGACTCTCCTTGCTGGTCTGAAGCACGCCTACCTCATGGGCGCACGATACCTTAACATCATAGGAGACTCTCAGTTGGTGCTGCGTCAAGTTATGTCAACTTACTACACCCGTGACCCCAAGCTTAAGCCCTATCAAGATCTAGTCACGCTCTTGGCTAGGCAATTCTGAAAGCTCATCTACATTCATACTCCTCGTTCTCAGAACATCCTGGCTGATGCACTTGCATCACTCGCTTCTTCTCTTTCATTCCCCCTCAGTCGCGCCACTGAGACTATTGTGGTCCAGCGACTAGACGCTCCTTCTCTTCAGGATCCCTGGTTTGACAACCTTAGAAAATATGTAGAAAGGAAGGCAGAAAGGGAAGATGTGAAAGAAGTTTCGTTAACTGAGCTTGAGGAGATCATAGAAGAAGAAGAATTGCAATGGTATTATGAGATTGAGCATTATTGCAGGGATGGTTCATTTCCCGAGATGGCAAACGCCGAGCAGCACAAGGCCATTCGACGAGTCGTCGCAAGATACACAATTGTTACCAGAGAATTGTATAGGTGGGCTCTCAATGGAGTTCTGATGAGATGTTTGGATGACGATGAGGCTTGGAAGGTAGTAGAAGCCGCTCACTCCAGTGAGTGTGGAGGGCACGTAAATGGGCAGGCGTTAGCAAAGAAGATTCTTAGGCAGGGCTATTTCTGGCCAACCCTAGAAGAAGATTGCTCCACCTATGTCCGTAGGTGTCTTCAATGCCAGCTCCTTGCTGACAAGATCCATGCTCCTGCTTTTTCTCTCCATCCTCTCTCTGCTCCTTGGCCATTTTCCATGTGGGCCTTTGATATCGTTGGACCTCTCGGTGACCCAAATTCCACAGTCAAACAGAAATCCTTCATTCTAACGGCTACGGAGTACTTCACCAAGTGGGCGGAAGCTGAAGCTTATGCAGAGATCAAAGCCACCACATTATGCCGCTTCATCCTGAAGAATATCATCTCGCGGTTTGGAGTGCCAAGTGATATCGTCACCGACAACGGGCCTCAATTCATCTCTCAAGAACTCCGGGACCTCTGTAAGAAATTTAATATATCATTGCATCATTCATCACCATACTACCCCCAAGGTAATGGCTAGGCTGAGGCCACGAATAAAACCCTTCTTAAAATCATCAATAAAACATGCGAGTCACACAAATTTGCTGATTGGGCCGATAAACTGGTAGAAGCTTTATGGGCTTATCGCACCTCCATCCGTACTCCCACGGGAAAAACTCCATTTGCTCTCACCTATGGGATGGAGGTGGTACTCCCATACGAGATCTTGATCCCTTCCCTAAGGGTGCAGCTGGACGAAGAACTTAATCTCGACGAGCGTCGAGAGGCGTTGCTAGTCCAACTAGAACTCTTAGACGAGAAGAGGCTTAACGCGGCCAATCACGTCTTGGTTTATCAAAAACGTATCTCGCGGTATTTCCAAAAGAAGGTTATTGAAAGAAAATTCCAAGTGGGTAACATGATTTTGAAACGCAAATTTATCAGATCAGCAGGTCCCAGGTCTAAGCTGCAACCCAACTGGGAAGGGCCGTTTGTAGTTAAGGAAGTCTATCCAGGTAATGTGTATCGTCTAATCAACGCGGAAGGTGAGGAATTGCCGAATCCGTGGAATGGGCTATACTTAAAACACTTTTATCCATAGAGTCAAGCCAATGATAGCCCGGCGGCGGGGTGTGCCTTCACCTGATCACAAAAGGGGGATCCCCGGTTCAACATTTCACACACTACATGACCCCCCGTGGTCCGGTTTTCATCTTTTGCACAACACCGTTTCTCCCTTGGCCACACTTAGGGGAGGGGGAATATCCTTGCTTTTCTTCTCTCTCGGCTGAACATAGGGGCAAGTGGTGAATAAGGGGGCGAGAACTGATCTAGACCCCCCGATAAAAGAGGTCTCAAATAGGGGCAGTCCGTTACGACCTTATTCCGCCGGACAAAAGAGCAAGAAAAAGACTCAGAAAAGAAATGGAGAAAGAAAAGGGCAAAAATCAAAGCTAAAAATCTCACCCAAAGCTCGAAGCTCTCAAAAGTTTGAAAGTCCCCAAGATGATAAAACTAGGCATGGCAAGAGTGGCAGTACAGTTTCCCCGCGGGACGTTATGAGCTTGGTCGTATCCGTGCCTAGAGCGGATGTAGGTTCGATGACGGACACAAAGCCCCGGCGCAACAGACCAAATTCTGTGAAAAGGGGGTGTCGTGAGAAGAACTCAAGCCCTAAAAACCTCTATACCTATCGCCAGCTTTTCTACTAAATCTTGTTTTATTTTCCAAGGAATGGATCCCACCCTGGGTATGACCTCGGTAAAGACACCGTTAAGCGAAATTGGCCCCGGCCACGGGCGGTCCCTTGTAGCATGTGTTGGACCTGGAAGACCCCTAGTGAGATGGGAGGTTCCCCGTTGTTAAGTTTAAGCTTGTTTCAAAACCAACAAAAAATCAAATATTTCAAAACTCCAAAAAAATCAGATATTTTAAAATCTAAAAAAATCAAATATTTCAAACCCCAAAAAAGCAAATATTTCAAAACCTGAAAAAGAAAAAAAATCAGATATTTTAAAACTCCAAAAAAATCAAATATTTCAAAACCCAAAAGAAAAAAAATCAAATATTTTAAATAAAAAAATCAAGTATTTTAAAAATAAAAAATCAAATATTTTAAAAAACTCAAACAAAAAAATCCAAACATTCCAAAATCCCAAAAAATTTAAATTTTCAATATTACAAAAAAGGGTTTTATGATTTGCATTCATAGCATCCATTGCATTCATCATTTCATTTGCCTATTTAATAAGGCATACCCCCTTGACCAAAAATCAAGAACTAGTTATTTCCGTACTTACTACAGGCAAGGGGTTAAGCCTAAAACAGATTTAATCTGTCTTTTCTGTTTGCGTTTGTGTGTGTGCAGGGATAGGTTGAAGTTGAAGGTTCAGTCAGTCTGTGACTGCGTACATTCTGAAATCATATCCCAACTCACTCATTCACACCAGCAAAGCCCAAACTCAACTCAAATCAAATCATTAGCTTTATTCATTCATATCAAACTCACTAAGCACAAATCTCTACATCAATACCATCATGAAAAGAAGAAAAGGAAAATCACTCAGTCCTCCGCTGGGCATCCCCGCAGGGAAGTATCTCTCTCAGCTCTCTAACGTAGGCCTGGCGTGTCGCCGGAATCTCTGCAACCTCTGCTGGTAGGGTAAGCACCCTGCTCACCTCCCACATGATCAGGGCACTCCTGACCGCCTGCTCGTCCTCCTCCGTACCGATCCTCCTCGCCTGGAGTGCGGGAAGGTGGGGTAGTGCTGGTAGAACTGTCCGGGGTAGTCCGACCTGTAGGTAGCATCGGTGCGAGCTGTACATCGCCAGCGCGGTGTTGCTCACGAGCCTCAAGTCCAAGCCCGGCCTCCTAGGAACTCTGACAGTGGTGTCACAGACGAAGTTCGGGCGCATCACGAACCAATCCAGGGGCAGCCTGTTGATGTGCAGTTGCCACTCGTCCATGGTCTTCTTTTCTGCTGTCCTGCACTCTACCTGTGGAGAGAACCCGAACGTGCCACCTATGAAGAAGAGGGGGTGGCTCCCGAAGATCCTACTAGCTAAAGTGACATCTTCCTTGTAGATGAATTTCATCCTCACACCCATCCAGCACTCTAAAAGGATCATAGAGCCAAACAGGGGACCTCCTAAGGCTGCTGAGGTGAGGCCCTCGTACAAGTAGGCAAGGATTGCCTGGGAGACGGAAAGTCCCTGCCATAGGCCGCTGATGGTACTAAGAAGGGAATCTCTAGCACATGGTCAACTGAAGGAAACAAGATAGCCCCGCACAAGCAGATGGACGTGGACTTAGCTATGGCCTCATCCCACCCACACCGATTCCTGCAATGTTCAACTACCCACTGGCTAAGAGGAAGAAGGTGAATCTGACGTGGGCCTATGAAAGTGTGGACATCCCTGCTGTCTGGTATGAACCCTCCCAAGATAAGCCTAGGATGTACAGGGGCAACAGTGTGACACACGGAGTCCTCCTCCCCTACTTGGGACCTAGGTAAAGAGAAGTAGGTCTCTACCTCCTCTAGTAGGACAGTGGCCTCAAATGATGGAAATATGATTGTGTGGGTCTGGGGGTGCCAGATTTCTAGTAAGGCTGAGATGCTGTGCCAATCAAGGGAAATCTTTGGGTAGTTCTGACCCAGTACTAGGAGAGGTTGTAAGTGCCAAGATCTTAGGATAGATGTCACTCCTAGGGGCAAGGCGCGGACCATGGGAGCTAGCCACTTCAAGGTGGAATATCGCCTAGGACCAGGGAGAAGTTGAGGTAGAAGGATGAAAGAAAGAGATAGAAAAGCAGAGCACGTAAGTAAATGAAAGATTTGAACTGAAGGAAATCACTATTAACTTACCTCTCTCAGAGGGCTCGAGATGAGATGTCATGGGATCGCGGTCAATCGTTGGAGCACTTCCCGCTCCTTCCTAGCCGGCTTTGGCCCATCAAAAGATGCTCCCCCCATGGAACTCCCCTCTAGGGCCCTCTTCATGATGGTTTGGTGAAGTATGGCAAAGGTTTCAAGGCTTAGAAGAGGGAGGGTGTGTGAATCACGAATTTGGACCCCCTTCCTACTTATAGGGCTTGGTTAGAGGCCTAGACCCCTTAGCAATGAGATTGGATAAATTTAAGAAGGGATAAGATAGCTTTGGATTGGGTTAAAGTGGTTTACCCTCGGGTTAGGACTCTCCAGGAGAGTCCCATTCAAATTCGCAGGACGCCCATTTGGGCGGTCTCACGATAGACCGCCTATCTTATTGCGCGGCCACCGAAGGACCGCTTATCATCTTCCAGGGGGTTCGAATGCTGAAGTTTGAGCGGCCCAAGTCAGACCGTTCTTGTTATCGAGCGGCTGGTTATAAACCGTTCTACTTTCTGAATGGTGGTCAGTGGACCGTTTATCATCCTTCTGTACGGTCTAACGAATGACCGTATGTCTGCTTTGGCAGCCCGATTGAAACCGTTCTACTGACTTGAGGCCTTCATTTAACAGTTGTGCACCTGTGCCACTAGTAGTCGTGACTGTCACTCATCTCACTCATTTGGCGTCCCTCATCTCACTCATTTGGCGTCCCTCATCCCACTCATTTGGCGTCCCTCATCCAACTCATTTGGCATCCCTCTTCTCACTCATTTGGCGTCCCTCATCTCACTCATTTGGCGTCCCTCATCTCACTCATTTGGCATCTCTCTCTCACTCTGGGTCGGCCTCTCTCTCACTCACACTCGGCTCTCTCTCGCTCACTCGTGTCCTCTCTCTCTCACTCTGTCACTTGCTCGTGTCGTCTCTCTCTCTCTCGTGCGTGTCCGTCTCACTCGTGTCGTAGTCGTAGTCATAGTCAGTAACTCAGTGTCAGTAATTTGCATTCATTCATACATGCATACATCCACAAAATCAAAACAAAGAAAGGCATATCACTATCATATCATATCATGTACAAAAGTCGAGCCTCAAGTACAAAAGTCAGGACTGTCCCTCTCCCTGGCCCCCATCACTGTCTCCACCGCCCTCGTGCCTCTTTGGTGGAGGCATCGCTGAAGTCGCATCGTCACGCTGATGTCGCCGGTGCTGCTCGTCCTCCTCATTCCTCCGGTGACCGGGGGAATCCGTGAAGTAACTCCTCACAGAGTCATGGGTGCCGTGGCTGCCACTCGGAGTCCCGCTGCGTGAACGCCGGCTCATCTCCTTATAGGCCCGCAGCTCTCCACTCAGCCCGGACACCTCGATCAGAGCCCGATCCCGCTCCGCTCAGACCCGCACCAGCTCCTCCACTCCAGCTCAGAGTCGTTCTAGCTCCGCTCGCAGAAGGGCTGTCTCGAGGGTGTCAGCTGGCTGGCTCTGTGCTGCCTCCTCCCGTACACGGGCCACCTCCTCCCTAGCCGCTGCCTGGCTCTGCTCTAGCTCTGCTCTAAGACGGGTCAGCTCGGACGTCTGCATGCACATGTCATAGTCAGTCAATTGCATTTCATACATTTCATAAGCATAAATAACAAGGGAGAGTGTCGTGATTTTGCGTACCCTCTCGGTGAGTGCCACCTCGGCCGCCTTGGCCCGCGCTACCATCCGAGTGAAGTCGGCCTCCCGCTCGGCCCGATCTGCATGAGTCTGGGTAGAAGAAGAAGAAGGAGCATCGGCCCCCTGTCGCTGGGCCCCCTCGGCACGCTGCATCCAAAACTCCAGGTCAGTCACATACATAGTCATAATCATAAGTATTTGCATAATTTAGAGAGTTTAGGGTTTAGAAAACTCACCAGTAAGGCCAGGGCCTGTCGGGCCTCGTCCCGCTCCCTGATCGTAAGAGTGCAGGAGCCCCTGCAGCTCCGCCAGTCATCCCTCAGGGTCAATCTGCATGTAGAAGTCCAAGTGTCAGTGCATCATCATATAGAAATCATAAGCATAATAAGTAGAGTTTGAGTTTAGAAGTCGTACCGGTCGGTGGGCACCCCAGAACACCTGGTCCCGGTAGTGTCTAGCGTACGCGGTATAGTATGCTGAGTCACTCTCTGCTCGGGCGGTCACCACTCGCCCAAGACCTGTCCAGTCGGCCACCTGCGTAGCATTCCTCGTCGTCCAATCAAATGCTGCCGCCAGGCCCTGGGTAGTCCTCGTCACGCACTCCCTTGCCTTCTCAGGCGCTGGGAACTCCACCGTGGGCTGATGGACCCCGATGGTCCTCATCACCAATCTGTAGTGCAGTGGCTCCACCACATTCATGCAGTGAAGCCACACGTCTCGTCTGGCAAAAGCGAGGGTGCCAACCACCCAAGGTTGACCCTCCTGGCCCTCCTCTGTGAAAGGTGTCCACCGTACCTGCAAGAAATAGAAAGTCGCATCAGCATCATCATCATATAAGAATTGCATTTAATTAAAGAGTCTAAGTTTAGAAGCATACCGAGGTAAATGGTAGAGCATCCAAGTCATCCTGCAACTCTCGGACCTGTCGTCTCAGGGCTGCAGCCTCTCGAGGTGCTGTCCACCTCCGTGCAATCGAAAGGAGCCCAGGACGGGTCTCCTCACCTCTGCCCAGCCCACGTAGGTGCACATAGGCCCACACCTGCATCACAACATCGTGTCAGCATTTAGGAAACATATAGAGTTGCATAATTAAGTCTAGGGTAGGAGTCGTACCTGGAGTAAGGGGGAGAAGCCCCCGAGCATCGTCCGACGGGCCGTTAAACTCAGTGTATCGAACAAGAACGCGAGGACTGCTGCTCCCCACGCGTAGTCGCCCACGTGGCTGAGCTCCTCGAGGAAAGGAAGGAACCCGCAACTCATCACGTCCACCCTAGTGGAGAAGAGGAGTCGCCCGAACATCAGCATCAGGAATCGTCGTAGTACCCTGTCCGCCTCTGCTCCCGGCTCCGCAGCTACCCTCGGTCGCGCCAGCTCGACCAGCCACTGCAGGTGCTCCTCCGGCTGCTCACCAACTGCAACTCCCGCCCATCGTAAGCCTAGGCTGTCCTGGAGACTAGCCCGGGGTAGGAGGGTCTACTGTCTCTCGGGGCGCCGTAGCTCTAAGCCCAGTAGCCCCCGAGCCATCGCCCAATAGTCGAGAAAAGTGGTCCCGCTAATCGGTAGCCCGTGCACTCGAAGGCCAGTGAGTCTGGCCACGTCCTCCAGCGTGGGGACCATATGCCCCCATGGGAAGAGGAACGTACGACTCACTGGGTCCCAGCGGTAGTGCAGGGCGTAGAGCAGAGCTGTGTCGAACTGACACACCTCAATGCTCAGGAATGGGGCGAACCCCATGGCAGCCAACCGCTCCCGCTGAAAGTCCGACAGTGCCAAGTACACCGCTCGGACCTGCAGCCACGAGGTGCGGGTCCTGCGCTTTCCCTGCATTTCATTCATTCATTTTAATGCATTTAGTAATTTCATTAGGCATTTTATTTCATAAATAAATAAAAACAATCAAAGTTCAACTCTCTGTCAGAAGGACGGTCTCCTTTGGACCACTCTTCCTCATGAGTGGTCCCATATGGGCCGTTCCAGTCCTCAGGCTTCTTATTCTGAACGGGCCGGCATTGGCCGTTTTTAAGTTGAACGGTTTATCATTCGCCGTTCTTTCCCTGGGTTTATTCGCTTTCAGGAGGCCGCTCCTGGGCCGTTTAGAGGTTGGGCAGTCCTATGTGGACTGCATTGTTTTGGGTTGGCAAGGTGTTGAACGGACCAATGTGGCCCGTTCGTCATTTGTGCGGTGATCCCCTCACAGTCTTTGTTTGACTCGGTACTAGTGTTGTATAGCCAACCTTGGGCCGTGTGGGTTATGGGCAGCTCTATGTGAGCCGTATGTTATTGTTTGTGCGGTTTCTTGGAAACCGCCCTACCGTCGTCTTCCCCGACGACGGTATGGGCTTCCCCACCGGCGGGGAGGCCACCGTTGCCCCCCACACCGGTCTCTGAGCACCCTATTCCCCCTAAAAGACTCCTAGAACTAACATGCATACATTAAAATTAAAGAAAAATGGCTAAAAAGAAGGGGAGGCCTACCTCGGGGTCGCGGGCCGGCTTAGCCCTCGCCGCCGCCGCCGGTGGCGCGGTGGCATCTCCTCCTTCCTCCACTTCTTTTCCGATCATGGCGGCCTCTTCCTCTGGTTCGGGCACGGCAACCGCCGTGGTCTCCTCCTCCACAACGGCGGGCGGCGCGGCCGCGGCGGGCGCCTCCACGGCGGCATACCCCGGTGGCGGCGGCAGTGTCTCTTCCTCCTCGCCGGCCATAGCGGGGCGTTGAGCTTGGTGTTTGGTCCTCATCGGAGAAGGGTATGGGAGAGGGAGATTGAGAGTGAGAGGGGTGTGAGGGATTGAGACAATGGGTGGTTTGGGGTTGCCCCTTCGTTCTCCCTCCCACCGTCGGTTACGGTGGAGGGAGGGAGGCGAAGGGTTTTAGGCTTTCGAAGTTGTAGAGGTTATACGGTCTAACGATAGACCGTCCTTCATTTGAGTAGTTTGTATGTAACCGTTCGTCTCCAACGATATGCTGTCTAAGTCAGTTTGAATTCCAGGTATTTAGACGGCTAATATCTAGCCGTCCTTCCATTTGGGCGGTTTGTGCTTGACCATGCATGTTTTGAAGAAATGATCTCTCTCTTATTTCTTGGTATTCAATTGATGAATTTTGGCTATTTTCGTGATATCATTGGAAATCTTGCTAACAATCTCATGTGTAGCATCAAACTCTCACTTGCCGTTTCACCTGAGAGGTAAGTCAGGTATGGCCTTCTAACCTTATCACCCTTATTGCAATACAATATGGTATTATGTTATATTATCTCGAGAACCAGTTGGTTATCTACGTGTTCCAGGATCTGATGTTCCCCTTTAACAAAAATGATGATGATCCAGGTTCACGTGTTTAATCTTCGGATAGGCCGTTAGGTTGGGAAAGCATGGGGAGGATGGTTCTATCTTGCACGCTATGGTTGCGGATAGTATCTTGACTCTAATTCTCCCAGCTTAGCAATATTATTCTCGAGTATTTTATATTTTAATCTTTCTTTACATTTGTTTTAACGATTTCTTTTATTTTAGCCCAGCATGCATCATACGCATCTTTTGAGCTTTCATGACCCATGGTTTACCTGTAAAATGTCCCACCAGTGATGGTTAGCTGTGCGTTCAGTGTTTGGGTAAGAGGAACTAGTTCCACTCTGAGTTGGAAGGTTCTCTTTGGTCAATTCGCTTGGTTTGGTTGATTAAGAGGTCCCCATCTGGAGCTTTAGCCTGTTTCCTTTACTTTTACTACCTGCTTTTGGCCTCCTCATTGGACCGCGGGATTGTGTCCCCCATGAGGTTGGTCTTATCGATTTGTTTCATTTCATTTAGTTTAGTTCCTCCAGACTGGTGTCGCTTTTGGTTTAATCATTCCTTGCATTTGGTTCAGAGTTTTCTGGAAAATTCCTGTCGCTTGTTAGTAAAAACGGGTGTCGTTTTATCTTAACGCCTGCTTTTCGGTCCACTCCGCTTCATTTCCGCTTCATCTCCATGTTCCATGTCACTTTCGCTTCACCTCCGCTCGCTCCCCTGCAAAGAGGACGTTAAGGAGGGGCATCTGTTGACATCCGTTTTTTGCCGATAAGTTGAGTCTTTCCTCTTACTCCCATTTGTTGATGCCTCGAGTTGTCCATCACTCATTGGGACTATTTTCAGGCACGTTTTGGGCCAGTTTTATGGGTAGCCTCCCTCCCTAGCTGGGCTTGTTTAAATTTTGGTTAGTTTTCTGAATTTCCACCGACAAGCATTCATGCGGTCTCATTTTAGCCGTTCAAAATAATGGACGGATTACTAGTAGCCGTTCTTCCCCCAGAATCCTATGCTTGGTGGTCTTATCAGATAATTACCCAATTTATCTATTTATCACCGACAAGGCTAGAATGGCCGGCCTTCGGCCGCTCTTCCTCTTGAACGAGTAAGCTCCCAACCACATACAAGGAATAATCCCCAAACACACACGCGGAGTTCCTCCGCCCAAAACGACGCACACGTGTCAACACACACACTCGGAGATCAAATCTCTGAACACACACACAAAGTATTTGTTCAAGAATTAATGAAACATGGACAAATAGATACAATAAACTCCAAACAAACTCTAGAGGCTGAATCAAAGAAGATATAGCATGTATGAAGCTCCCCCTTCTAGAAATACTCTGGCTCTTCTTGGCTAGTTGTCGGATGGTCACGATTTCATCGTCCTCACGTTCCTCTCTTCAAGCCGCTCCCTTTTCTCTTCTATCACGAGCTCAGAAGCCTCTCCAAGTATATCAAAACCACCTTGCAAGAGCTCCTTCGTTGCTTTCCCCCATTCCTTCACCTACAAGATAGAAACATGAACACATTAGGTTGTTTTGGACAAATTCGGAGTTGAGGTATATATACAAGATGGAGTGAGGAAAAGACTAATAAAACCCTTCTAGAACATGTTAGAAACACCCTCATATGTCTAGGAAACTTTTGGGGGTAATTTGGTAATGTTTCAAAGGGTTTAGAAGACATTCGCAAATCTCGTGCCGGAAAGATTCGACTCTTAGAGTCGACTCTTGCACCCTGTGTAGGCCAGAAGACAAAAACAAGAACTCTGCCAAAAAAGTGTCGACTTTTAGAGTCGACTCTTCTTCCCTGCAACCTATACAACACACAAAACAGAACTATGTCCAAAGAAGAGTCGACTCTTCTCTACTCACAGGCAAAAACACCTTCTTTAGCCTCAAAAACCCATGAACTTAATGTGGTTTGATTGTACCATCTATCCTTGATTCAAAAGGGGTTTAACCTATGAATTTGAACCTCCAAAGTCAAGAAGAAACATGAGATTTTCATGGGTATCAAAATCAAATATCATGAGTGACCAAAAAGAACTTTCTTCACTTAACACACCTCAGCATACATTGAGCTTCTACTTAAAACCACCTATTGAGTTTATATGCATGACTAGCACTATGAGGAATCAAGCTCAATTATGAAAGCTCACTCAAACCTTGAGTTCATTGATTTTATCATCAACTCATTCTTCCACAAACATCCACATGCACATTGACATGTTTTCATGAAAATAAGACCTCTCCAAGAATCATTTAATATAGAAAGGAGTCAACCATCAATTTCCACTTAAGAACATGACTGAACAATTGTTTTGCATGAGGATCAAAGTTTATGCATCAAGAATAATACATTAGACTTGTTCATTCAAAATACTTCATTGAACTCACTTAGAACATGCTTTCTCAACCATACTCAACCATACATTCTCACACATACATAAAGTATTATTGTCATCAAAATCACAAGCATAGCACAACAAGTTGGTATCAGAGCCTAGACTTAAGTAGGTCCTAGGAAAATGTCAAGTCATAGGTTAATTCCAAGGTTTAAGGACCCACCCCTATGATCTAGGAAAGAAATTTTTGAACCCATGTGAGATGGGGTAGATCTCGGGGTGAGATAGTTTATTTAGAAATTTACCCTTAGGTTAATCTCTATAACTTTAAAGAAAATAACTGGCTGTTTATTTTCTCAGGCACCTCATTTTCCCAATGGCTACTAACTGAGCAAACTGGGAAGCCATGCAACAAATAGTCCAGGGTCTTACCTAGGCCCTGCAGACCGTGGCTCAAGTTGGCGTATGGGCGGGCGTCGGTGATCTTCATCGCAATTTCTGGAGTATGAACCCTCCACGATTCTCGGGATCGTCAAATCTGGATGAAGCAAAAAATTGGATCGATGAAATGGACTAGATCTTTAATGTTATGCAATGCATGGACTAGGAGAAGGTCTTTCTTGCCACTTTCCAACTCAATAAGGATGCCCGTACGTGGTGGAAAGCCACCTCGGCCCATCTACAGAATGCTCAAATTACTTGGGAGAAGTTTCTTGAACTCTTCCGAGAGAAGTATTTCTCAGAGCATGTCCGTGAAAGGAAAGCGATAGAATTTGCCTCTCTTAGACAAGGTATGATGTCCGTAGCGGAGTATGAGCTCCAATTCTCAAGGCTAGCCCCGTATGCTCTGCATCTTGTTAGTACGGAGTTGCTCAAGGCCAATCGCTTTATAGATGGATTGAGGCCGGTCTTCGTCAAACAACTCAGCCCATAAAATATCTGAACCTATACGTAGATGGTTCATAGGGCATATTATGTGAACGGACCATTGAAAAAGTCGAGAAGTACAAGGGCAAAGGTGAAGAACCTAGCCGCAAGGACAGAAGAGGAAGGAAAGAAGAGAAATTTAGCATCACAGGGTCCTACAAATCCCGTGACAACAAGAAGAGGTCTCGTAACGAGAACGGCAACAACAACCACAAGAATAAGAGAGTTAAAGAAGAAGATAAGAAAGCTATGTCGGCATGTACTTTTTGTGAGAAATTCGGTCATTCGGTCAAAGAATGCTGGAAGCGCCTCAGTGCTTGTCTCTGATGTGAAAGCCGGGAGCATCGCATGCCCGATTGCCCCCTCATGAAGGAACAATCTTCTAAAAATGATGGTGGATGCCAGCGGCAGGCTCGTTTAAATGCCGTAATGGATGAGGAAGCGCCAAAGGATGATGGTTTGATGGAAGAAACTATCCAAATTTATTCACATCTTGGTTTTGTATTATTTGATACTGGTGCTTCTCATCCTTTTATATCTACCGCTTTTGCTAAAACTCTACTAGTTTCACCTGTTCCTTTACCTACGGACCTAGCTATTACTACACCCTTAGGTTCTGGAACGGAACTCAAAACCCACTACCCAGATAGTTAGGTAACCATAGAAGGCCATAATCTCCTTGAAAATCTCGTATGCCTTGACATGGAAGGCTACGACGCCATCTTAGGTGTTGATTGGCTATGTGAACATTATGCGAACATTAATTGTCGCAATAGGTGAATCTCTTTCCATAAACCGGATCTTCCAAGATTCTCTTTCTTTGGCATCAAATATAGGAAGCATCCTATCCTTATTTCTTCTCTTCACGCCTACAAACTTATTTCACAAGGTTGTGAAGCTTTCTTTGCTTCTATAATTATCACCGAGTCCAAGGAAATTATTATTGACAAAATCTTTATTTTAAGGGAGTTCCTCGATGTCTTCCCTTCCGAACTACCCGGTTTACCACCCTCAATGGAAGTAAACTTTTCCATTGAACTCATTCCTAGAGCAGCACCTGTTTCAAAAGCTCCTTATAGGATGTCCCCCACGGAACTTAAAGAATTGAAGAAGCAACTTTAAGAACTATTAGACAAATGTTTTAATTCGACCAAGCACGTCCCCTTGGGGTGTGCCGGTCTTATTTGTTAGGAAGAAGGATGTATCTCTCAGGCTTTGTATCAACTACCAACAGTTAAATTAACTTACAATCAAGAACAAATATCCACTATTGCGTATTGATGAGCTATTCGATCATATTTCTGGTGCGGAATATTTTTCTAAGATCGACCTCAGGTCTGGTTATCATCAGCTGCGGATCAAAGATGAAGATATTTCCAAAACTACTTTTCGAAGTAGATATGGGCATTATGAGTTCGTGGCTATGCCATTTGGGCTAACCAACGCCCCTACGGCTTTTATGCAACTCATGAACAATATCTTCCGGCCTTATTTGGATTGGTTCGTGGTCGTCTTCATTGATGATATTCTCATTTATTCAAAGACCAAGGAAGAACACGAAGAACACTTAAGAATAGCTTTGCAAACACTAAAAGAACACCAACTCTGTGAGAAGCTCAATAAATGTGAATTATGGCTAAAGGAGGTCTCATTCCTTGGCCACATCATATCAAAGGAAGATATCGATGTTGATCCTTCTAAGGTCGAAGCTATCAAGACTTGGAGCCAACCGACAACTATATCTGAAATCAGGAGTTTTCTTGCATTGGCTGGCTATTACCGGCGGTTCATAAAAGATTTCTCTAAGATCACCGTTCCTCTGACCAGGCTTACCAGAAGGGAAAATCCTTTTATATGGTCAGCGGATTGTGAAGAGAGCTTCTTGACTCTCAAGGAACATCTCACCACTGCCCCTGTATTGGCTTTGCCCATTGAAGGGGGTGGCTTTGAAGGTTATACGGATGCATCAAGCATTGGCCTTGGCTGTGTCCTTATGCAGCATGGTAAAGTGATTTGTTATGCTTCGATACAATTGAAGCGTCATGAGGAGAACTACCCGGTTCATAATCTGCAATTAGTTGTTGTTATCTTCGCCTTGAAAATATGGCGACATTAACTTTATGGGGTGAAATTCACTATATTCTCAAACCACAAAAGTTTGAAATATCTCTTCTCCCAGAAGGATTTAAATATGAGGCAGAGAAGATGGTAGGAGTACCTTAAGGACTTTCATTTCTCTATCCAATATCATCCTGGCAAGGCAAATGTTGTAGCAGATGCTCTCAACATGAAACCACTGGCAACATTATCAAGTCTCAGGAGAGGTATGACCAACCTTATAGAAGATTTTGCTTAGCTTAATCTAGATATTGACACGGAGAACGAGAGGTGTATTATCACCAACATCAGGTCACAACCCACATTAATAGAAGATCTTGTCAAGTTGCAAGGTAATAACCCTATACCGGTGGAGATCAAAGCCAATATTGATCAACGACCATATTTCTCTATTACGAGCGATGGAAGATTGTTATTCCGAGGTCAGATTTATGTACCAGATCATGCTAACACTAAAAAGCTGATTATGGAAGAACCCCGCAGATCAAAATATGCTATTAACCCTGGTGCTACCAAGATGTACCAAGACTTAAAAACAAAATTTTGGTAGCCTAACATGAAGAGAGAAGTGGCGGACTTTGTATCTCGTTGCCTCACTTGTCAACAAGTTAAGACGGAACATCTAAAGCCTGCTGGAAAGTTACATCCCTTGGGGATTCCGAAGTGAAAATGGGAGAGTATACGGATGGATTTCATCATGGGTCTGTTGGGAATGTGTCGAATATGCTTGATTCTATTATTTTGATGATGTCTGACTATGAATCACTGATGAGTCTTCTATGGATTCAATAATGTCAACATGTATAAGTTTCAGGTCAAAGTCAGCACTGGTATGTGTTGGCCACATGAAGATACCATCCAATGGTGTCATGTGATATAATGCATTGAACAAGGCCAACCAACAGTAGTGCAAGGCAAAGGGAATGAAGCAATGAAGTTCCATATCCAAGAGTTCCTTATGGCTGATATTCAGTTGATAAGCTTATGTGCAAATCAAGCAAGGCAGTTTGAGGAAGTGTCACTGGTAGATCAAGCATTTTGGACCAACCTCCCAAGTACAAAGGTCCTTTGGATGCACAAAAATTGAGACAGTTGGATGCACAAAAATTGAGGCAGGTGATGCAAAAAGAAAGGTATTTAAAAGAGAAAGCCAAATTGATTTCAATCAACGGTTGACCCAGACAAGTTTGACCAAGTCAAAGTCTATACAAGTCAAGTCAATAGTCAACATATGTCAACCATTTCACAAGAAGAAGTCAACATGGTCAACCCAGTCACAAGGCTAACAAATAGCTATTACTGATGTCACGGTGTCAAATGTGTCACAAAGGTGAGAAAGAGCAAAGGCGACGGCTCAAGGGTCACAAGGGTGACAAATAGATCATAACTATGACAAATGGTGCATAAGGGTGACAAATGGGTATATAAGGGTGACAAATAGGTGATACCCATGACAACTGGCCCGTAAGGAAGTTTTCACAAAGGTGGTGTCAACCTCACGAAGCTATAGTGTCGACCTCACCAGCTCCAGAAGCCATCAATCTGATGAAATCTCTAAAGTGGTGTCGACCTCAGGATCTCAGGAGGTCGACCTCATGGTGCTTCCAGAAGCCGTTGAAGATAAGATTTTACAAAGCAGTGTCGACGTCACTATCTCAGCGGGTTGACCTCATGGTGCTTCCAGAAGCTGTTGAAGACAGGATTTTACAAAGTAGTGTCGACCTCACTATCTCAGCAGGTCGACATCATGGTGCTTCTAGAAGCCTTTTAACCTCTTCTGTCCAAACACGTCAGCTCTTCCAGAGAATATAATATTCAGGCGTAAAGCTCCAAATACACACTTTTTGAGGTCTGAAGGAAGGTTCCCAGGTCAGAGGTCCTGCCATCTCTTTATAACATCTCAGAAAATCCTTTTGAAGAAGACCATGACAGGGACCAAATCTGCAAAGGCCTTCTCTGCCAGGAAAACTGTCTCTTCTGTCCTAAGAAAAGACTGGTCAGGTGGTCAGCCTTCTAAATGCATACTGGATAAAGCTATGTCTCTCTGCCATAGCTCTCACATAAGGTCCACTCTCTCTTGCCACCGTGCTACCCTAGGACTGGTCTGGAAAGCCTTGCAAGCTCAAGACAATATCCTACATAATATTTTCTACAAAGCCAAGAAAAGATTTTTGGAGGGAAATTTGACTTTTCAGCTACTTCCTTATATCCGGTGAATCAAGTCAAGCTCTGATGATGAAGGATAGTGGTCAAAGAGAAGACTTCAATTTGAACCAGTTATATTGGAGGGAAATCTCTTCACCAGGCTCTTCTATATATTCATGTGGCTTCTAATGAAGAAGCTACTATTGCTGCCTTGAAGAGAGCCACGTCCCTTGAGCATTCAAGAAGAAAATTTATGAGTAAGAATAGAAGGGAAAGTGAGCGGCCCAACATCTGGCCATTCAATGCTGTAAGAGAAAAGAGAGAAGAAGAAAGGAGAAAAGAGAAAAGTCTTAGAGAGAGTAGTCCTGCCCAAAGCTTGAAGGGAAGATCCATTCGGATCTAAGTCTAAAGTAACAGCCACTGGTCTTCAAAGTCTTATCTGAAGCTATTTTCATTTTCCTTGTTTTGGTTTATGTTTTTGTTTTTAAGTTTCTCTACTTCTACCTCTTTGTAAGTGGAGCGTTGTCCCTGTGTAGTGCTACTTTGCAGCGTGTGATGAAGCCTCACCAGGTTCGGTGAGGGGTGGACGTAGGTTGCGGGGTGTCAACCGAACCACCTTCAAAACCCCTATGCCATGGGTTGTGATTATCCTCTACCCCCATTCACAGGTACGCATGAGCTCCAACGTATTCCATTCTAACTGATTTCCATCGCACACTCAAGCCTTCTGATCTGCACACTGTTTGTCTTGCATGTACACCGCTTGCCCCTTACGCCACACTTGTATTTCCTCAGTTTCCTGCTGCAACCTTGCACACAGGCACTAGGGAGTCTACTCTGGTCTGGGGGAGTTACCTTTGTCAACACACACTCTAGCATTGACTTCACACAAACAGGTAGCCTATTCACTAATCTCTTTGGAGTCTCGTGAGATCCCTGCAGACTAGTGCATCAGATCTCTCTTAGTTCTGAAGTTGCTCTGAAGGAGTGTCGACCTCACCACTTGTGAGTGTCGACCTCAACAGTCTGTGCACTATCTTCTGCCGTTCTATTTTAAGCTTTTGCTATCAGATCCGCTGTGCATTATGTCAAGTGCTCAATTAAAATTATATTACAGTGATTATCATTTTAATCAGCTAAGATTTTAATCGGGCCAAAGTTTGTGAAAGGATCTATTCAACCCCCCCTTCTAGATCCGGTTGCACCTGGGAACCAACAATTGGTGTCAGAGCTAAGCGCTGCTATACTCAAATCCAACGATCTGCAGAGAAAGATCCCGGTGCTTTTGATTTAAAGGCTTCATCCATGGAACAAGTTTCAATGAATTTCCCGCCCTTATTTGATGGTTCTGATTTTAGCATGTGGCTAGGGAAGATGTGTGCCTTTGTCAACTCCATTGATACAAGGTTATGGAATCTTATATATCATGGTCCGCACAAGCTGCCATCAGATACATCTGAGTGGTCTGCTGAATAAAGGATCAAAAATATTGATAACCTTCCTGCCTTCAAACTGATAAAAGCTGCGGTTGATGCTTCCATATTTCCTTTTGTCTACAGCTGCAGCACTGCTAAGGAGATCCTAGATGGACTGGGCAGGATCCACGAAGAAGAAAATGGGAATCACTGCCTCATGGTCGACAGTCTAGATCATCCAAGTGATCCGTCTACATCTTAGGTAAGATCTGACTCTGAGGAATTTACCTTTGAAGAATTGATGGATGCATATGATGAGTTGGCTAAGCAATGCAAGAAGTTAAAGTCTGAAAACAGAAAATTGAAAAAGAAGCTTGAAAACAATTCTGAGGACAGCTCTCCTTGTAAAAAATGTTCTGATCTTGAGCAAGTGATTGAAACTCTCATGATTGACATAGATATACATAAAGAACACATTGCATGCATGAGAGATGAAAATGGAATCTTGTTAGCTCAAATCACTAGATTGGAAGAAACTGTAAGACAGCTTCAAGTTGAATCTAAGTCCTTGTCAAATGACCAAGACTTGACTGAAAACAAGGCTCTTTCTGAGGAAAATGAAATTTTGAAAAAGTAAAATAATCAGTTACTTGCTAAGTTACATGCTTATGAAAGGGGAAGAATGTAAGCACTGTTGACTCAGAAAAATTGGTTGTCCTTCAAAAAGATTTTGATTACTACAAAATTGTGAATAACATGTTAAATGAGCAGCTTGCTGCTTGTGAGAAAGATTTGGCCATCTCGGAACAGCACATCCTCTCACTTGAAAACCAAGTCCAAGACCTAAAAAGCTCACTGTCAAAATCTGCTAAAGGCTAGGAAAACTTGGGCAGACAATCGAGGATAAAAGTGAACTTCCGGAGAGAAGAGCCTTGGCACTGCCAAGTAAATAAAAAGGTTTTTTTAAGTAAATCGTCTACTTCTTATAGTTCAAACTCGGATGTTGCCTCCTCTTCCCAATCACCCCCAAAACAGTTTGCGGCCCAGAAAAATCAAAATCAAAACAGAAACCAGAAAAACAAAATATTAAAGCAAAAGTAGAAAAATGTGTTTGCTTGCCTTGCTGAGAATGATAGACACCATGCCTTCCAGACAAAATATGCTTCATGTACTTATTGTGGATGATATGGTCATTTGATGCATGATTGCTATGACAAGAAAAATGATGAACTGATAGCTTGTAAGTCCAATTTTGATTTCAGTCACTATAAGAAATCGGCCAAGGGCGGCCAGCTCTCCCACTGCCACCACTGTGGGAGGTTTGGACACATTATGTCAAATTGCTGGGAGTTGAAGGTTATGACATCTTTTGCTCAGTGTTATCACTGCAAAGAGCATGGCCACACAGTCAAAAACTGTTAGCAAAGAAGGAGGAAGGACAGTCCTCATGACAAAGCTATGAGCATTCACAGTTTCCCATGAAAACTCACCACACACGGTCATGAGAAGAATGAGAATTCTCTTGTGTGTTGCCCTTACTGTGGGATAGTAGGACATGATGTGTATGACTGTCACATGATGAGGAAAGATGATTTGACTATCTTGATAAAGAAGAGCAATCTACTTTAAAATGCTGTTAATTCTCGAGGACCCAAGAAAGCTTGGGTACCTAAAAATTCAAACTGAGAATTTTGAATGCAGGAGTGCCTTGGAACTGAACAAAGGATGATCAGGTAAATAAAAGCTCAAGGCACTAGTTTGTGAATAAAATTTCCAACTTATGGTATTCTACATGCTAAAGGTTGCTTTGTAGTTACTACATTATAGGTCTATCTTGTTATTTTTAATAAGTCCTGCAAGCATGAACATCTGAATGTCTGAATTGTATATTTGATTAACACTTGGTTTGAGTTTCTAGTATATCAAATGGTGATGTGCAGAAAGACAGGTTAAGCTTGCCCGGAACTATCACTATGCGCGAGTTGGGTCTTTGGATCAATACCTCCGCCTTGTACCGGAAATCAATAATTTCATATGCTTAATCCATGAGAAATCTATCATGCTGATGGAATTGATACAATGATGAGTTGTTGTTTGCCTCTTGCTACCATTTAGCAGCCATATGAATTTCTTGTTGAGCATTCCTTGCTTTTGATGATGTCTGCCATGACTACACATATATTTCAACTCATCATTATTATGGACAAACAACACATTTTTTAATTATCTTGATCTCCATAAGCATTAGACAAAGGGGGAGTTTGTAACACCCCAGTTAAATAATAAAGTATAAAAGTAAAATTTTAAATTATGTATTGGAATTAAAGCTATTTCCTTACTATTTAATGACTTCAATGATTTTCTTAATTAAAGCATATTATTTATTTTAAAAGTGGCCAAATTATATCAATAAAAAGAAATAATTATTTTTCTACAATCAATATAAAAAGACTTTCATATTACAAGATGCAATCGAATTTTTATACGATGATTTGAATTTAATAGGTATAAATTAAATTAATTAAATTTCACCCGTAGGCCAAAGTTTTGACTAATTTCTAAAAATATGAAAAAATTGTATTCTTGTAGAGAATGAAGTGTCTAACAATAATGTCAACAGGGCTGACCCTTAATAAAAATTTAATTAGGCTAAATTAAGGAATTAATGGCTAAATTCGTTGTTTTAATAGGTTAACCTTAAACGATCAAATAGAGCCCAATTCTTAACCATTTGAGCCCAAACCAAGCCCAAATGATAGGCCCATCTTAAAAGTCCATTTCCCCTTCAAAACCCTAGACTGTAGAAGCTCCTTTTCGACGGTGGCGACGCGGATCGGGTCGAGCTTCGTGATTTTCACCGATTTCTTCTATTAGGACTCTTGAGTCGAATTCGATCTCTAGAAGCCTCCTTGTACATAATAAATATAGGGCTTTAGCAGCCCTAGGCCTCCTTTTATTTTTCCAACAGGTGGCGGAGACTTTTGTGGCTGGAGTCGAGCGAATTTGGGCGTTTGGTGGCGATGTGTTTTAGGGTTCCGGCAAGCACATTTTCCCATTCTTCCTCGATTAAAGTAGGTTTCTCTCAGGCCCAACCTAATTAAACAATGTGAACATGTAGATCCCGTTCTCACCTTTCATTTGAATCCATTTTTCCCAATTTTAGCCATCAATATCATGCATATTTATGATTTTTGAAGTACATGTGATTAGGGTTTCCTACTTTCATCAATTCCGTTGATTTATATGGACTAATCGAAGTCCAATCTTTTAATTGGCCATGCTACGTTGTGCGTTTTTGAGCTATAATGGCCTGGATCCTTGGCAGGTCTGGTTGGATCTTTATTGGATCTTTTGGATCTGTTTCGGTGAGTTTTGGGTCACTTTTGTGGCTCCCGAGTTGAGTTTTATGATCCGTGTCGGTTTTTCTCTCGTACTAGTTACGGAACCCTACGGTGAGTTTATTTATCAGTTCATCGACTCGTGAATGCTACAGCGACGATGTACTCTCCGAGCTGGTCATTTTGACTATTTTTGCGTATTTTTCTGAAATAGGCCCAAAAAATCAGATTTTTCAGAAATTAGGAAAATTCATAATTCTCTTTTCTATTTATTTTCCTTCCCGTCTCCTCCCTTCTCATTTTCGCCGCCGCCCCCTCTCTCTTCGTTTTCTCTCCTCTCGAGCTTCCTCGGCTCTGGCTACAGACGGAGGACCTAGGGGCACGTGCTGGGGATGCAGAGGAGCCGGTCGGGTGCGCGACGGGGCTAGGATGGAGTGGTTTTTGCGAGATCCCGAACGGTGGATTCAAAGCTGACGGTTCGGCTCGCGGCGTGGTTTTTGGCGCGGTTTAGACCCTACGGGGCACGGTTTCTTCAGTGGAGGTAGGGAGACGGATCGCCACTTTCTCCTGCACGTTTTTCCTGCTTCTGTGCGTTGTTTGGTGCTCGATCGGGGGAGATCGGGCCGATTTTGTGAAAACCGTAGTTTTTGGGGTTTTCAGGGTTCACCGAAAAACGGCAACCATTTATGATGTGGTTAGTGTCAAACTGACCGTTGGGATGTCTGGATCCCATTCATGCTAGTTTCGTGTCGATCGGTCGTCATTCGAGGCCGGTTGGAGTCGGTGACTCGTTTAGGGTCGATTTGTCTAAATCACCCCGATCTTGCGTTTTAGCGCGTGCATGTGGGCTTTTTAGCCTCCAGACGTCATTTGCCATCGTGTAGCTTTGTTTCCCCTACGCTTCGGCGTTAATGGGGCGTGGAACGGCCCGATTTGGCGTTTCCACTATTTTCCCGCCGTGGCCGGTGTAGCGGTGGTATCAGAGACCGTCACAGTCTCTGACGGCCCTACGATAGACCGCCACAGCGTCTGGTCGTTTTATATTTTTCGTGGCTGTGAGAGTGTGATGGCCCAGGTGTGGTGCGTCACAGCTCCTTGACACGTCCGGGTGTACGCGTCACAGCTATTTTGTCGTCCTGTGTTTTGGTTAAGTCGGTTCCTCTGACGCGCCTGCCCTGGTGCGTCAGGCTCGCGTAACGCGCCTGCCCTAAGCCGTTACGTTCTGTTTGACCGGATTTGATCGGGTCAGTCGGTTCGTGTAGCGGCTGTGCCCCTGTGCATCACAGCTGTGTAACGCGCCTACCCTATGCCGTTATGTTCTGTTTGACCGGATTTGACCGGGTCAGTCGGTTCGTGTAGCGCTGTGCCCCTGTGCTTCATAGCTGTGTAACGCGCCTGCCCCAGGCCGTTACACTCTATTTGGCTGAGCTGGGTGGCTGTGTTTGTTAGCTATAACGGTCCTGCCCCCGTGCGTCACGGTGTTGTAACGCGTCAGTTGTGGACCGTTACGTGCTCTTTGTCTGAGGTTTCAGACTTGGGTCTTGTCACGCCCCGAGCCTTTATTACAGCGGAAGACTAACTCGGGGAGCGCGAACAGTCGGCATGGTAAACCTCTTGCAAGCAAGAACGACCAGAGCGCAATACATTCACACACATAAATGCAATTTCACAGAATTTAATCATACTCCCACTTTATTTCATAAATGATCAATATTCGAAATACAACCACTTTCCATCATCTTTCATTCTACTATACTCAAGAAATAGGAAAATTACATTGACTCAATCTAGACATTATAGACTTTCTAAGTCTTCGCTCATCTTTAATCGCTCTCGGATCCGCTACTTGAATAATCTGAATCCGAACCCGACTCACTTTCATTTCCTGAAAAAGATTGGAAATAGGTAATGAGCACACTTGGTCAGTAGGTATCTTCGCATCAACATGAAGACACTATTAAAGTGATTAACATTTTTGCTCTAAATACATAAGGTAAAATCATGCAATGCGATGATCATGCGATTAAATCAAAGTAACAAGACTATCATATAAGATGGAATGAGAACAAGAATGAACTAGTAAGAATAGGACAAGAACATGATATTGGCCTTTCATGAACAAGAATATATCGAGAATGTACTAGCAAGCCACATATTCCTCACTTTAGCATCTTATGCTTATGAGCAAGTGCTTTGTGAATTTCTGTGGAATATCAAGCAAGAATGTCATGTCGTGTCGTGGATCTTCACTTATTTATAGAAATAGTACTCCCAGCGCAATGCGACGTCAGTAGCATCATACCCCATGGTTTATAAAATAGTATGTTTCCGGCAATCAGCCGAGGGGACTAACATAGAGCCCTTGAACACAATCAGTGCTCGATCGCATCTTCAAGTATAAATTAAGCTACTTCCACGCATGTAACAGTAAAGTATGGCCAAGAATATAACAATTCCAAATAATGAAAATCAATGAATGAATGCTTCAATTCGAATATATGAGATCAAGAAATAGACTTAAACAATGTTATGCTCATGGAAATAAATCGACAGCATAACGGTACATTCTTTTACCTTTCATTCATTTCATTAAGTCTTTTCAATCATTATGCTAAGTTCTAGACTATCCTTAGTCTATCTAGAACTTTAGAAATCAACCCTTGGGTCAAACCTTGGGTTAATATGTGCAAGCTGTTTGACGATCATCTACTGGGCCGTTACATTCTGTAACGCGCCAGTATCGGGCCGTTACAGTGATCAGAGTCCAGAACATAAAAATGGATTTAGGGAAATGTGACGGTCATGCAATGGCCGTTACGTGCTTCTGACAGTCCAATGTAAGGCCGTTACATTACTAGATCCAGAAACAACGATAGTGTATTCTAGTTAATGGGCTTTAATGATACAACCAACTCGGCGTCCTAGTGGGAATCCCAGGCTCGCGGAGAATTATGGAGGCCTTGAAACAAGATTTCCTAGTCCATTGGAAGGAATATCCAATAGAGAGGTCCTCATGTCCAAGATTGTGTTCCTATAGTGCAAAGTGTGAACTAATGGACAATACACCGAAGTATATGCCATGTACTTATAGAAACGACTCTATTGATAGAGAAAGAATATATAGATATAGGCATATATTGATGTGAAACCAAGATAAAAACTTTACTAAAACTTCTTTCAAAATCATGTTTCTAATTACAAAACTATAGAGTTTGGCTTCATGAAATTAACATAACTCAAAGTAAAAGTGGGATACCAAATCATGCAATACCTATCATGAATGCTTAAATAATCTCAAAGTCATATAACCAGGTTAACACTTAGGTAACTAGGCTTAATAATAAGAAATATTAACAAATCATATTCTGCCTAGGGTTGACAGATCATAGACTCTGACGGTCTAGAAGTGGGGCGTCACAGTGATTGTGACGGTCAGAGAACAGCCGTTACCCTTATGTAACGTGCCTGTATTGGTGCGTCAGAGTTAACAGAGTAACTCATATACCACAGATACTGTGACGGCTCATAGTAAGGCCGTTACATGAATGTGACGGTCCTACTGTGACACGTCAGAGTGTCTGCTAACAGAAAGTAATATGAAACATAAGAGATTAACTCACATCATGTCTATAATCAAAACACCATGAGTTTCTAGGCATGATAAAGAAGGATAGGCTATCTACATGCATAGGTGACCATGAATAGATGAAATACATGTTTCAAGTTCTCAATTTAGGGTTAAGAGATGCATGTAATGCATGGAACTAGTAAAACATGAAATTGATGCTCTACTATGCATGAAATTCAATCAAACTAGAGGGCTTATAGTCCTATCAGGTTGTTTTTGCCATTCATGAGATAACCTACCTCTTGTCTAGGCTTCAAACTTCCAATTATGGTCTGAACATCGAACCCTAGTTCCCTTCTTCCTGTGATTTTCAGCAACTTCCTTGGGCTCTAACTCTACGACATCTTGACCTAAAGATGTGAAATTTGGAGAGGAGTTAGTCTAAAGTATTGTAAACAAATACTTCTAAAGAACTTACCCAAGATTACACCTCCTTTCTTTGATTCCTTGCGATCCAAAAGTAAGGGTCGCACAGTTCAGAACTAGGTCCTATTTATAGGGTTTTGGCTAGGGTTTGAAGATTAGATCGATTCTAGAGTCCTTAATCTGCCAAACTTGATCTCTAAGAGTCCTTAGGGTCTTTATACATTGTTCCAATTAGGTCTCTTGTGGATAGGAACATCAAGTTCTAATCTTTTTGCAAGTTCTCTCACTCACGGAAGTCGCAGGCTGTGACGGTCGTCCCTTGCCGCGTTACACGGCTGTGGCGGTCTTACGATAGACCGTTACAGTCATCGTATTCAGAATTTTAAATTTAATAAAACTCTTTTATCCATTATCCATTAAATTATCTTATTAAGTAGTGTTTATCTTTAAAAAATCCGAGGATAGGCTTAATAACCTTCTAGAATATGGGCCAAACTAAATGGGCCTAATCATTAAATCTTTTGGATAATAATTAGATAGGCTATGTTATCTTATTAACATATTTGGGCCGTATAATGACTTATTAACCCGTTAATCCATTTATAAATTCGTTTAACCCAAATAAATTCCAGAAATTTATTAATAAATCCAGAAATTACTTATATAAATTCCGGTGTACTACACCCTCCCCCACTAAAAAAAATTTGGTCCCCAAATTCAATACATGGATTATGGAGAGTGTACTTACAGTTAAATAATTCTGGAAATCTTTTTCTCATGGCTGCTTCGGTTTCCCATGTTGCTTCGTATGGTCATGTTTTCTTCCATTGAATTTTGACCATAGGGATAACCTTATTTCTTAGTTGGCGCACTTCCCGATCCAGAATCTTTATTGGCGTTTGCTCATATGTCATATCCTTCTGGATCTCCAGATTGTCATAAGTGATAATATGGTCAGGATCGTATACATATTTCTTCAGCATGGAGACGTGAAATACGTCATGAACTCCTGTTAATTGTGGAGGTAAAGCCAATCTATAAGCCACTTCACCGACCCTTTCAAGAATTTCAAATGGGCCAATGAACCTTGGAGTTAGCTTTCCTTTAATGCCAAATCTTCGAATACCACGACCTGGAGAAACTTTTAAATATACATGATCTCCTACCTGAAACTCCAAGTCACGTCTTCGATTGTCGGCATAAGACTTTTGCCTATCTTATGCCATTTTCATTCTCTCTTGAATGAGCTTGATTTTCTCCGTAGAATCCCTGACAAGGTCGGGGCCTAAAAATTACTTTTTCTCTATTTCATTCTAACATATTGGAGATCGACAACTTTTCCCATATAGAGCTTCAAAAGGTGCCATTTTTATGCTTGCTTGATAGCTGTTATTATATGCAAATTCCACTAGAGGCAAGTGATCATGCCAACTTCCTCCAAAATCAATGACACAAGCCCTGAGCATGTCTTCTACCACCTGATTTGTTCTTTCTGTCTGACTATCAGTTTGTGGATGAAAAGCTATGCTAAAATTTAATCTGGTCCCTAGTGAATGTTGTAGACCTTTCTAGAACTATGATGTGAATCGAGGATCTCTATATGATACAATAGTAATAGGGACACCATGTAATTTGATAATTTCCTTTATGTACAATGATGCTAGAATATCCACAGATCATCGACTCTTTATTGGTATGAAGTGTGCAGATTTAGTCAATCGATCTATGATTACCCATATGCCATCATGTCCACCTCTTGTCTTAGGTAAACCCATAATGAAGTCCATCCCTATGCTCTCCCATTTCCATTCTGGAATATTTAAGGGATATAATTTACCTGCGGGTCTAAAATGTTCAGCTTTAACTTGTTGGCAGGTTAGACAACGAGACACGAAGTCAGCTATTTCTCTCTTCATATTGGGCCGCCAAAAGTTTCTTTTGAGATCCTGATACATTTTTGTACCTCCTAGATGAATGGTGTACTTTGATTTATGTGCTTCTTCTAGGATCAATTTCTTTATATCCTCATGGTCCGGTATGCACATTCGGCCCTTGAATAGTAATCTTCCATCATTAGAAGTAGAAAAATCCGGCCTTTGTTCAATATTGGCCTTAATTTCCAGTAAAATTGGATCATCCTCTTGTAACTTGGCCAAATCCTCTATTAATGTAGGTTGAGCTTGGATATTAGCTATGAAGCAATATTCTTCCTTAATGTCAACTTCTAAATTCAACTGAGCAAATTGAGGAATAAGGTTAGTTACACTAATCATGAGACTTGATAACATACCTATTGGTTTTCTGCTGAGTGCATCTACTACAGTATTTACCTTGCCAGGATGATATTGAATAGCAAAATCAAAGTCCTTGAGATGTTCTAACCACCTCCTCTGCCTCATATTAAGCTCCTTTTGAGAGAATAAATACTTCAAGCTCTTGTGGTCTGAGTAGATCGTAAACTTTTCTCCATAAAGATAATGACCCCAAATTTTCAAGGTGAAAATAACTGCTGCCAATTCTAAATCATGTACAGGATAATTTTCTTCGTGACGTTTCAATTGTCTTGAAGAATAGCAAATCACCCTTCCGTTTTGCATAAAGACACATCCTAAGCCAATTCCAGACGCATCCGTATACACTTCAAATCCACCACCCTCCATTGATAGTGATAAAATAGGGGCTGTGGTAAGATGATTCTTAAGAATTTAGAAATTCTTCTCACATTCATCTGACCAGACAAAAGGATTTTCTTTTCTGGTGAGTCTAGTTAAAGGGACTGCTATCTTTGAGAAGTCCTGAATGAATCTTCTATAATAACCAGCTAGACCCAGAAAGCTCCTTACTTCAGACACAGTCATAGGCCGACTCCAATTCTTGACAGCTTCTACCTTAGAAGGATCCACAGCAATACCTTCGTTTGAAATAATGTGGCCTAGGAATGAGACTTCCTCAAGCCAGAATTCACACTTATTGAGTTTGGCATATAGCTTGTGTTCTCTAAGTGTTTACAAAGTTATTTTCAAATGTTCTTCATGTTCTTCTTTTGTCTTTGAGTATATCAGGATATCATCGATGAAGACAACAATGAATCGATCCAGGTATGGCTGGAAGACACTGTTCACAAGTTGCATGAATGCTGCTGGGGCATTAGTTAACCCAAATGGCATTACCACGAATTCATAGTGGCCATAACGACTTCGAAAAGCTGATTTATAAATATCTTCTTCTTTAATTCTAAGTTGATGATAACCAGATCTGAGGTCAATCTTATGGAAGTACTCAGCTCCAGAAAGCTGGTCGAAGAGCACATCAATACGCGGCAACGGATACTTATTCTTAATTGTAAGCTGATTCAGTCGCCGGTAATCGATATATAGCCTGAGGGAACCATCTTTCTTCTTGACAAATAGAACAGGCGCACCCCAAGGGGATGTGCTGGGTCTAATGAAACCCTTGTCTAGAAGTTCTTGTAACTGCTTCTTTAGTTCCTTGAGTTCTATGGGGGACATCCTGTAAGGGGCTATAGAAACAGGTGCCGCACCAGGAATGAGTTCAATGGTAAAGTTTACTCCCCTTTCGGGCTGTAAACTAGGTAGTTCAGATGGGAACACATCTAGGAACTCATTTGCAATATGAATATTGGCTAGGATAATCTCCTTAGATTCGGTAATAATGACTGAAGCAAGGAAAGCTTCGCATCCTTGCGAGATAAGCTTGCAAGTGTGAAGAGAAGATATAATGGTAGGATGCTTTTTCTATTTGATGCCAAGAAAAGAAAATCTTGGAAGACCGAACTTTTGAAAAGATATTATCCTATTTCGGCAATTGATATAAGCATCATGGTCAACAAGCCAATCTACCCCTAAAATGGCATCATAACCTTTCATATCAAGGCATACTAAGTTTGCGGGGAGATTGTGTCTTTCTACCACTACCTCACAATCAGGATAATGCTTGGTAAGCTTAGTTCTAGATCTTAAAGGTGTAGTAATAGCAAGATCTGAAGGTAAGGAAACTGATGCAATTGGTAAGGTTTTTGCAAAAGTGGTGGAGATAAAAGAATGAGAAGCACCAGTATCGAATAGCACGAATGCAGGGCGAGAACAGATTTGAAGAGTACCTTCCATAAGCCCATTATTTAAATCCATGGGTGCTTCATCTTCATCTATAACCGCATTGAGATGAGCCTGCCTCCTGCGTCCTTCATTAGCTGATTGCTCTTTCATAAGGGGGCAATCTGGCACACGATGCTCCCCACTTCCACAACGCAAACAAGCACCGAGGCGCTTCCAGCATTCTTCAGCCGAATGGCCGAATTTCTTGCAAAAGGTGCACGCCACAGCAACTTGCTCCTTCTCTTCCTTAACCCTTTTATTATTCTTCTGGGAACTTCCACCGTTCCCGCTCCTTGATCTTTTCTTGTTATCACGGCTTTTGTAGGGTTCCGTGATGCTAAACTTCTCCTTCTTAAAATGCCGATCTAAGTGCCGGCTGGAATCCTCTCCCTTTCCTTTCAACTTTTTGACCTTCTCTAAGGTCCTCTCGCATAGATATGCCCTCTGAACCATCTCTGCATAAGTGCGGATATTTTGTGTCCCAAGTTGCTGAATGAACCCGGGCCGTAACCCGTCCATAAATTGATTTGCCTTTAATAATTCCGTGCTAATAAGGTGTGGTGCATATGGTGCTAGTCTTGAAAACTACAGCTCATACTCTGCTACTGACATCATCCCTTGACGAAGGGAGGCAAACTCCATGGCCTTCCTTTCCTTCACATGTTCGGAGAAATACATGGCACGAAATAAAGTGAGAAAACCATCCCATGTGTGAGGTGCATCGGCCGGAGGTGTCGGGACCGATTTCCACCAAGTACGGGCATCTTTATTTAATTGTAATGTTGCTAGACGGACCTTCTCCTGATCAGTGCATTGAATAACGTCAAATATACGATTCATTTCATCTTTCCAATTTTCTGCTTCGTCTGGATTGGAAGATCCATAGAAACACGGAGGATTTAGACTCCGGAAATTACGATGAAGGTCGCCAGCCTGTGCTCCGGCCCCTGCCTGGGCCATGGTTTGCAATGCCTGCGTAAGGCCGGCAACGGTTTGTTGCATGCCATTCCAGTCTACGCGATGAGCCATGATAAGAATAATAAGGTATCTGAGAGAAATATAACAGCTTGTTATTTCTCGTGAGACTGAAAGAAAATCAAACTTAAAGCTAATAACTATCTCATCCCGGCTCTACCCAATTCTCACATGGGCATGAAAATTCCTTCCTTGGTTCACAGGTGGGGGTCCTTAACCCTTGGACTTATCCAATGACATGATTCTTTTCCCTAAGTCCAGAGACTTAGGCTCTGATACCAACTTAACTGTCACGCCCCGAGCCTTTATTACAGCGGAAGATTAACTCGGGGAGCGCGACCAGCCGGCATGGTAAGCCTCTTGCAAGCAAGAACGACCAGAGCGCAATACAATCACACACATAAATGTAATTTCACAGAATTTAATCATACTCCCACTTTATTTCATAAATGATCAATATTCGAAATATAACCACTTTCCATCATCTTTCATTCTACTATACTCAAGAAATAGGAAAATTACATTGACTCAATATAGATATTATAGACTTCCTAAGTCTTCGCTCATCTTTAATCGCTCTCGGATCCGCTACTTGAATAATCTGAATCTGAACCCGACTCACTTTCATTTCCTGAAAAAGATTAGAAATAGGTAATGAGCACACTTGCCCAGTAGGTATCTTCGCATCAACATGAAGGCACTATTAAAGTGATTAACATTTTTACTCTAAATACATAAGGTAAAATCATGCAATGCGATGATCATGCGATTAAATCAAAGTAACAAGACTATCATATAAGATGGAATGAGAACAAGAATGAACTAGTAAGAATAGGACAAGAACATGATATTGGCCTTTCATGAATAAGAATATATCGAGAATGTACTAGCAAGCCACATATTCCTCACTTTAGCATCTTATGCTTATGAACAAGTGCTTCATGAATTTCTGTGGAATATCAAGCAAGAATGTCATGTCGTGTCATGGATCTTCACTTATTTATAGAAATAGTACTCCCAGCGCAATGCGACGCCAGTAGCATCATACCCCATGGTTTATAAAATAGTATGTTTCTGGCAATCAGCCGAGGGGACTAGCATAGAGCCCTTGAACACAATCAGTGCTCGATCGCATCTTCAGGTATAAATTAAGCTACTTCCACGCATGTAACAGTAAAGTATGGCCAAGAATATAACAATTCCAAATAATGAAAATCAATGAATGAATGCTTCAATTCGAATATATGAGATCAAGAAATAGACTTAAACAATGTTATGCTCATGAAAATAAATCGACAGCATAACGGTACATTCTTTTACCTTTCATTCATTTCATTAAGTCTTTTCAATCATTATGCTAAGTTCTAGACTATCCTTAGTCTATCTAGAACTTTAGAAATCAACCCTTGGGTCAAACCCTTGGGTTAATATATGCAAGCTGTGTGACGGTCATCTATTGGGCCGTTACATTCTGTAACGCGCCAGTATCGGGCCGTTACAGTGATCCGAGTCTAGAACATAAAAATAGATTTAGGGAAATGTGACGGTCATGCAATGGCCGTTACGTGCTTCTGACGGTCCAATGTAAGGCCGTTACATTACTAGATCCAGAAACAACGATAGTGTATTCTAGTTAATGGGCTTTAATGATACAACCAACTCGGCGTCCTAGTGGGAATCCCAGGCTCGTGGAGAATTACGGAGGCCTTGAAATAAGATTTCCTAGTCCATTGGAAGGAATATCCAATAGAGAGGTCCTCATGTCCAAGATTGTGTTCCTATAGTGCAAAGTGTGAACTAATGCACAACACACCGGAGTATGTGCCATGTACTTATAGAAACGACTCTATTGATAGAGAAAGAATATATAGATATAGGCATATATTGATGTGAAACCAAGATAAAAACTTTACTAATTCATCTTTCAAAATCATGTTTCTAATTACAAAACTATAGAGTTTGGCTTCATGAAATTAACATAACTCAAAGTAAAAGTGGGATACCAAATCATGCAATACCTATCATGAATGCTTAAATAATCTCAAAGTCATATAACCAGGTTAACACTTAGGTAACTAGGCTTATTAATAAGAAATATTAACAAATCATATTCTGTCTAGGGTTGACAGATCATAGACTCTGACGGTCTAGAAGTGGGGCGTCACAGTGATTGTGATGGTCAGAGAACAGACGTTACCCTTATGTAACGCGTCTGTATTGGTGCGTCAGAGTTAACAGAGTAACTCATATACCACAGAGACTGTGACGGCTCATAGTAAGGCCGTTACATGAATGTGACGGTCCTACTGTGACGCGTCAGAGTGTCTGCTAACAGAAAGTAATATGAAACATAAGAGATTAACTCACATCATGTCTATAATCAAAACACCATGAGTTTCTAGGCATGATAAAGAAGGATAGGCTATCTACATGCATAGGTGACCATGAATAGATGAAATACATGTTTCAAGTTCTCAATTTAGGGTTAAGAGATGCATGTAATGCATGGAACTAGTAAAACATGAAATTGATGCTCTACTATGCATGAAATTCAATCAAACTAGAGGGCTTATAGTCCTATCAGGTTGTTTTTGCCATTCATGAGATAACCTACCTCTTGTCTAGGCTTCAAACTTCCAATTATGGTCTGAACATCGAACCCTAGTTCCCTTCTTCCTGTGATTTTCAGCAACTTCCTTGGGCTCTAACTCTACGACATCTTGACCTAAAGATGTGAAATTTGGAGAGGAGTTAGTCTAAAGTATTGTAAACAAATACTTCTAAAGAACTTACCCAAGATTACACCTCCTTTTCTTGATTCCTTGCGAGCCAAAAGTAAGGGTCGCACAGTTCAGAACTAGGTCCTATTTATAGGGTTTTGGCTATGGTTTAAAGATTAGATCGATTCTAGAGTCCTTAATCTGCCAAACCTGATCTCTAAGAGTCCTTAGGGTCTTTATACATTGTTCCAATTAGGTCTCTTGTGGATAGGAACATCAAGTTCTAATCTTTTTGCAAGTTCTCTCACTCACGGAAGTCGCAGGCTGTGACGGTCGTCCCTTGCCGCGTTACACGGCTGTGGCGGTCTTACGATAGACCGTTACAGTCATCGTATTCAGAATTTTAAATTTAATAAAACTCTTTTATCCATTATCCATTAAATTATCTTATTAAGTAGTGTTTATCTTTAAAAAATCCGAGGATAGGCTTAATAACCTTCTAGAATATGGGCCAAACTAAATGGGCCTAATCATTAAATCTTTTGGATAATAATTAGATAGGCTAGGTTATCTTATTAACATATTTGGGCCTTATAATGACTTATTAACCCTTAATCCATTTATAAATTCGTTTAACCCAAATAAATTCCAGAAATTTATTAATAAATCCAGAAATTACTTATATAAATTCCAGGGTACTACAGGTCTGTTGGCCCTGACGCTCCTGTCGTCGTGCGTTAGGCCGCTGTAACGCGCCTGCCCTGGTGCATTATGTGGTTCGTGTTTTGGTTTTGTGCCTGTTGGCTCTGACGCGCCTGCCCTGGTGCGTCAGGCGCCTGTAACGCCCCTGTGGTGGTGCGTTACAGCCCTGTTGTGGCCGTGATGGCCGTTGGGTGTTCGGTGTTCGCCCGTGTGTTGGGCAGTCGTAGGTTGGTGTCCTAGGGCTGTGTTTGTGTGGCAGTGGTCTTCTGGATTGGTCGGTTTAGGTGACTGGGTGCGGTCTTTTCCCTGACTGTGACAGTTCCCTAACGACGCAATCTAGAATTGGCAATGTCCTTGTCTCTGGTTGTGTGTCGGCTGTTCCTTGACTGCTGGGTCTGCCTAGTGGTTGAATGACGGTCTGTTCTACCAGAGTGTGGTTTTTGTCATTTCGGTTTCTGCTTGTCTTGGCTTGGTCTCGTGGTTTGCTCGTGACCCGTGGGTGTCTGTTGATGTCCTATGAGGGCAGTAACCATGATGGGACAGCCAGGAGTGCTTGTGCATGCCATGTTGTGTGTCGGTGTTGTCTGGCTCCGGTCAACCGGGGGTTACCCAAGGGTTGACATGTAGCTTTGCGTGTCTCGACAGTTCTGTCCAGCTCGAGGCATTGGTTTTGGATACCGCGAGGTGTTGCCTTACCTCGGTCCGTGTGTCCAGGCGTACCGGAGGGTTCTTGCTGTTCCCTCAAGTCTCCGTGAGTCATTTTCTGCGAAGTATTGTTTCCCGTGGCTTAGGATTAGACCGATGGGCGGCTTGTTCCGCTGTCAGTGAAGATCTTACCTTTGAGTCATCCGACTCAAGGATCGTTACGTTGTAGGTCTAGTTGCCAAGTCTTGAGTCGTTTGGCAGTCGTCTTGCTGCCTTGGTGCTTCATAGTACGTGCGATAGTGCTTCCTTGCCTGTCTGTACTATAGCACTCTTATTTTAGAGTTTCTGTGTCTAGTGAGCCTCCACTAGTTGTTGCCTTACGACGCGTTACGACGTGTCGACCCACCTGGGAGTTGGTGGCGAAGGCAGTTCCCGATATACGGTTTGTAAGCTAGTTTCCGTGGGCCCCCGCTGTACAGTGGCGTCCTGCTGGGGGGGGGGGGAAACTAGCTAGAGGCCTGGCTCTCCAGCAAGAGTCGGTGTGTGCATACGTGGTTAGGGGCTTTGGACTGACGCCGACGGACGTGACCCTGACTAGTACTTGAACTGTGGTTCCGCATGGGTCTGTGACTCGGCCGAGTCCGCGTAGGCCGCGCTTGGTGGGTAGTTGAGACACTCGTGGGATGTGTTTCTCAGAGCGTATCTTAGACTCCGCCCTTCTAGGTGCGGTAGGCTAGGTGTTGGTGGCATAGTGTAAGACGTCAGTGGACGCAGCTGGCTGTTCTTCTGGTGAGGAGGTGCTTCCATCACGTGACACGTGACTCTTCGCGTTTCTTGTGCATCGTGACCTTTCCGGGTTAGCCCTCTCATGGCCCTACTCGAGGTCAGTGTTGTGTTGTGGGCACGATGTTCTGGTCGTGTATGTCTCCTAGTCTGTCTGTCTTTGCAGGTCTTTGTCTTAGGCCTGGTGTCGTGTCGACAGATCGGTAACTCCTGACTCCGTCAGATCAGAGTCGCCCTTCCGTCGTTGCTTGGAGTAGTTTGGGGTGTCAAGGTTAGTTCGGCATCTGCTTGTCTGTTGCGGATTCTCTCCCTTTCCTACTTGTTCCCTACTCCTATTCCCCGTCTGTTCCTTACTGCTCCTAGAGTAGTTTTACAGCTTTGTAGTGTAGTTTTCTTGCTTCACTACACCTGCTGTTCCTCTTGTCATTTTTGTTGTTCCGTGTTACTGCGTGTTTTTCAGTGGGGATCCGCGTGACCCCTACTGAGCCAGTGACACGAGGCTCACCCCTGCTTTTCAGGTGGGGTGACGTGTTGGTTCTGCTTTCGCGTGTCCTGGTGTTCGAGTCGTTGCTGTCAGCTGGTACCTGTGTCGGGCTTCCCACGACTTCTCGGTACGTCTTTCTTTTCTGTTGACTGTACTTGCTAGACTGCTATCTTAGCTTTGGGCTTTTCTGGTATATAATTGTTAATTTGAAAATGCTAATTAAAAAGTAATTTTATTTCTGCTACTTTAGCAAATTGATCTAATGAAATTTAATTGCTTACTATTCTATCTCTGTGGCTTCAATGTACTCTACACATGCCTTTTTCTCCCTTCGGAGCTTTACCGCTCTTGGGAGGCCTCGCCGGTTCCATGTGGTATCACGTGTATTCGGTAGTCCTACTGGGCATATCTGGTATCCGGGATCTGGGTCGCCACATGAGCTATCTATCTTTTAATAGTAAATTGCCCAATTTTTATGCCATATCCATGTTTTAATAATGCTTTATTCTACTGGTGTCATGTTCTTCGTGATTTGGGGCTCAGGTTAGGAGAAACGTCCTAATAGGAACCGCCAAGCTTCAAGCGGTCGCACGATCGACCATTTTTCATGGTCTAGCGGCCCCGCGCTTGACCGTTTGCTTCGTATTAGGGCTACGTGATGCGGGACGGACACGGGGACCGACTCTACGTGGTATAGACCTCGGACTCTAGATGTGGACACGACCAGCAACACATGATGGGAGAGACACTGAGCCCGACACGGAGAGCTCCTATGGGCTATACGTCGCTAACAGAAACGCAAGCTCACTCGTCGTCTCAAGCGAGGGAAAGCGTGGATCGTGTGCGGTTAAGGAACTGGCAGAGTTCAAGGGTAGTCGACTCACTTCCAGACTCGGATCGAGTCACGGGACGGGTCACTCTCATGCTCACAGCGGTGACATGAACTCATGGGCTAGTACCTATCGCTCTCAGCAGCGGCAAAAGACCATATACTAAACTAGCAAGTGAATGCCGAGAAGTTAAGACCATTACCTCCACGCACCCGGCGTGGCGTAGACAACCCCGGCCAAAATATGGACTCCCGGTTAAACAATATTACAGCAATACAATGATTTGACCCACTCCACGTAGGGAGGTAAAAGGTCACATGTGGGCCCTGGGAATCACGCAAATCTGGTTGACGGGCAACATCTTGATGTCGCCCGGCGGCGCCGAATTCCGCATTTTCGTGCTTTCTAAACGACGGGTTCTACGGGCCCGTGGGTCCCACGGATGGCGCTGTCCTCCGGATCTGTGGGGGTGGGACCCGCTGTGATGGGGACCCCTGGTGGCGTGCCTCCACGGACGGCGGTCGGCCGAAAACACCGATCGGGGGTCGATCGACCCCGATTCCCAATTCGTGGACTAGCTGCCCACGGATTTCTAGTTCTGTCCTCCGGCGCGTGCTCCGGCGAGAATGGCCGCTGCGATCAATCCCATCTTTGGATCGGGGCGCATGAGCTATCGTTGGAAAGCTCTCTTGAAATCCTTCGATCTAGGCTCAGAGAAATCTGCTGGATCTGGTCGGATCTGGACTTTACGGAATTTACAAGCTCCTGTTGTACAGTACCCGAAACCTCAGATCTGCAAGTGAGTTGTCTGGGAACTGCCGTTGACTGTGAGCTTGATGGCCGATTCAGCTCCTAAGCTCTTCACAAAAGTTATAGGATTTTGAACAAGGAAGATGGCAATATTTTGTTTGGACTGTTTGGAGGTGTCTACGAATTGATATGATTTGTTCACTGGACATGGGTTGGATCTGGGAACAGGTGGACAACACTATAGCTTGCTCTGAAAATGAATTTTGAAAAATAGGTGGAGGGTTGATCAAAAATCAGGAAACTTCGTGGAAGGAGGGGTGGGTGGAAAGAACTCACAGTAAAATTGGGAGCCCTACAAAAAATCACAAAGGGGTCCGAACATAGGAAACACAGGGCGGGTGGAAATTGAAACAGAAAGCAGACAGATCTGGGAAAGGAGGTTGGACGAAAATGGGAAATTAGCAAACGGATGATTTATGACCCACCAATTTTTGTAGGACGTGGGGAACACCTCTAGAACATCCCCTCAAAATCCCAAATCGATCTGAGCTCGTGGATGATGGCAGTAATTCGTGTAAGTGGAAGCTACGAGCAGATGGAAAAACTCCGACGGTTGCGATGGCGGTGCGGTGGCGGCTCGTGACGGCGGCGATGATGACCGGAACCGATAGGGGAGACGTCACACCTCAGAATGGCAACCGTCTCAGCTGCAAGGGGGAGAGGGAGGAGAGAGGAGGGGGGCGCACCAGCCGTTGCTCAAGGAAATTGTTTGATTCAAATGGCATTAATTCATCAAAAATGAAAATTACAAGCATATATAGGTTACATGTCTAATCAATCCTCAACCGTTGGATCTAGGGATGGGAGATGGAGGGCTGGGATTGCATGTGACCATCCACAAAAATTAAAATTATAAATACAAGGGGGGGGGGGGTAATTGACTAGGGAGGCAAGGGGGGACATGGTAGGTGGGGGTGAGTTGGAATTGTTGACATTTTCATTCCAATGTCCCCCACTTGGCCCACCCTTCTAGAAGCCACCATTTGAATGGTTGACCGACCCCATATGGGGCCCTAGGGATGAGGTGGATCAATGGGAGGGGGCCTGGGGGTCCCGTGGGGCCCAGGGGTCCCATTTTTCAAATAAGCCCCTCTTACAATCAAAATTACATACCGAATAAAATGAAGTAAACACACATTAAACACAAATAAAGTCTAACTAAATATGATAAATGTCGGGACTCATGGGGGAGTCTCCAGGCTGTCTCTGAGCCAGATGGATGCTGAGGTGGCTCGAGTCGTGCTCCGTGTGCGGTACCGGTGGCTCGGCGTGTCGCACCGCTCAACTGCTCGGGTGTCCGCACCAATTCTCCCCGGGTGGGAGAAACTTGACCCTGTTGAGTAAGGGTCTGCATCGCTCCTATATCGCTCCAGAAGGTCCGGATCAATCCACTGCAACTCTCCATGTGTGATCCACGTGTCCTCGGTAGCGGGCCGTCCTCTCCATCGTACTAGGTAGCGCGGGTAGGATCCACTCCTGGTAACTATCACCTGATCATCCAGTATATGATCTATATGCTCACACTGCCGTAACAAGGGGCTGGAGGTGGACACTCAGGTGTGGGATCGCTCTCAAGGGGAGGAGATGGCTTGAAAGGCTCACTAGGGATCACCGCTGGGTCCCTGTATGCAACTAGATCCGATACATTGAAAGTGGAGCTTATACCGTATTCCTCAGGCAAGTCCACAACGTACGCATTGGATCCAACGCGTTTCAACACTCTAAATGGACCGGCTCTGCGAGCTTGCAACTTCTTAATGGTTCCGGAGGGAAACCGCTCAGGTCTTACCCTGATCATGACATATTCGCCCTCTTGGAACTCTCGGTGGTGTCAGTGGGCATCGGCTAACTCTTTGTACCATGCATTGCTGGCCTCAATGTGACGACGGATGTCGTCATGCAAACTCCTAACATGCCTAGCAAAGGACTCGGCTGACTCTGACACTCTAGCATGGAAAGGCATGGGGACAAGGTCAACCAGTTTCCTAGGCCTACGACCTGTGACAATCTCAAATGGACTCATACCGGTAGATCTATTCACCGAATCATTATATGCAAACTCAGCCACGGGTAGAATGAGATCCCAATCCCCAATGCGGTCCCTAACTAGACACCTCAAAAGATCACCCAGACTCCTATTGACTACCTCGGTCTGACCATCTGTCTGGGGATGATATGCAGTGGAAAATTTGAGGTGAGTACCCATCATATGCCATAGTGTCTTCCAAAAATAGGAGGTGAATCTAACATCACGGTCAGACACTATAGTGCAAGGCAACCCGAACTTGCACACCACATGAGTAAGGAATAGGCGGGCTACTCTAGAAGCATCCGAAGTCTTCGAGCAAGGGATAAAGAGGGCCATCTTCGAGAAACGGTCAACCACCACATAGACCGAATCATACTTCCTGGAGGTACGTGGCAATCCCAAAACAAAGTCCATGCTAACATCCTGCCACGGGGCATCAGGCACGGGAAGAGGCGTATAAAGGCACGAGCTTTGCTTCTTCATCTTGGCCGTAGCACATGTACGGCACTGAGCCACGACGCTAGCAACATCGTGCTTCAAGCTCAGCCAATAAAATCGATGCTCCACTGCCTCAATAGTCTTATTCCGACCAAAGTGGCCGGCTAGACCTCCCGCATGTAGCTCCCACACTAAAAAATCTCGAACCGAAGTTTGGGGAACACATAGCCTGCTACCTCGAAAGAGGTATCCCTCCTGAAGCACATAATCATCAAGGTCTCTCGAGGGTCCGGCCTGGAGAGTGGTAAAAATATGACCGAAGTCAGGACAATCAACATAGGCCTCTCTCATCTTCTCTAACCCTATGACCTCGGCACTCATGGTGGTAAGCAAACATGCTCGCCGACTCAAGGCATCAGCCACCTTGTTCTCCACTCCAGCCTTATGTTTAAGCACACATGTGAGCTGCTGGAGATACTCGACCTAACGACTGTGACACGAGTTAAGCTTCTTTTGGGAATGGAGGTACCTCAAAGCCTCATGATCGGAGTATAAGACAAACTCCTGATGTAATATGTTGTGTCCCTGTGATTTTGATGATAGCAAACACTATAAGTCATCTGAATGCATACATTTCTGTTTGTGGTGCATATGAATATTTCATTGAAAATCTTATCTGAATTATTGCTGCATTTAAATATGGCTGTGTGGTGTGTGCTTTGGTGCATTTCATTATTGCTGATGCATTTCTTAATTGATTGTTATCTGGATTGCTTGTTATCTGGATATCTTGATGTCATATATGTTTACATGTGTTTGATGATATCATACAGCACATTGTTTAACTGTGAGCATAGCTGCATTTCATGTTTTAGTCTGTACAGTGGTGCATGTCCGAACATCCATGATTAAGTGTGTAATATGCATCTGTGCATTCATTTATCTGGCTGCATAACACATACATCCACATGCTAGCACACACTAAGTCTGTACAGCCCATGTACAAGGTCTCATGCATATTGAATGTAAAGTCTATACATCGTCCAGTGTATTGCTGCATGCCATGAAGTCTGTATAGAGTCTTTGCATCGTGTGCTTCGCATTTGGGAATCAAAGTATGTACATTGGCAGAGGAACTGCATCAAGTCTATACACTGCCTTTGATTTTTAAAGTCGATACATTGCCTTTGTTTCAAAGTCTAGACATCGCTGTTTTGGCCTTCGAAGCGTTCAAGTCTGTACATCGGACACTTGTTCATGCATGTTTGCAAGTCTATACACTGGCACTGTTAAGTCTATACATTCCTCATCTTTACCTTCGTTCCAAGCCAAAGTCTGCACATTGGCCAAGTCTACACATCGGCCTGTGGCCTGCTTAGCTGAAGTCTGTACATCGCCTTCAGACTTTCAAGTCGATACACTCCTTGCTCATTCAAGTCTATACATCCACAGTGTAACTTCAAAGTCTGAACATTGTCTCACTCCGTCAAAGTCCATACATTCTCAGCTGAACCCCAATGTCTATATAGTGGCCTTGAGCTTATCAAGTCTACACACTGTCTTTGGTCTTCACGTGAAGTCTGTACAGCCATTCTCTTATCAAAGTCCATACATCCTTCTGTTGGAATTTCAAGTTCATACATCGGACTGTTTGAGCAAGTATGTACAGCATTTCATTCACACCGGAAGTCTATACATTAGACTGTGGGAAAGTCTATTCATTCGTTTCCAGAAGTTCAAGTCCATACATTGATCGTTTGGGTAACAAAGTCTGTACAACGTGAGCTTCGGTTCTTAAAGTCTACACATTCTCCCGTTCAAATCCTTCAAAGTCTATACATCAGTTTGATTGAGTAATCAGTTTGATTGAGTAAGTCTGTACAGCATGCCTTGTGTTCACAGCCTTTAAAGTCTGTACATTGGCTTCGCATCTGCAAGTCTGTACATCGGTTTGATATCATCAAGTCTGTACATTGGCTTCAACTCTCCAAGTCTATACACTCAATCACTATAGCATGCACGGGGTGAAGTCTGAACATTGGCATGGTTTTTCCAAGTCTGTACATCCACTGTTGAACCTTCCAAGTCTACACATTCTTCACCTTTACCTTCGTTCAGCTCACAAAGTATGTACATCGACTTGAAGCTGGCTAAGTCTATACATTGGGGTATTCTTTACCTACGTTTCATGCTTAAAGTCTATACATTGATCAGCGTCTTGTCTCACTCGAAGTCTGTACAGTCTGGCAACGTCTCATGCTGCATCTTAGGCAAGTCTATACATTGCTCTGTTGCACGAAGCAAAGTCTGTACATCCGATCGTCTCACTCATCGTCTTGGCCATCGTTCTTTCAAAGTCTATACAGCCCATGGTCTAGAGACCAAGTCTGTACATCGTCCTGTGCCTTCAAGCTTTCAACGTCAAGTCTGTACATCGTACTGTGCCTTGAGCTTGGAGCAAGTCTATACATTACTGTTGCATTCACGCAAGTCCATACATTGTTTGTTGGGCCAAGTCTATACATTGTTCCATTGTGTGCTTGTCTAAGTCTATACATCGCCATTCTTTGCACGAGCTGAAAGTCCTTCAAGTCTGCACATTCTGCTGTTGTGTTCAGCATCTTATAAGCAAGTATGTACATTGTTACGCAGAGGCTACACATTCGTTTGGCTTGGCTGAGTCTACACACTCGGTTTGGCTTGGCTGAGCATTCATCGTCAATGTACACACTTCACCATATGCATACTGCAGCATGTGCTATTAAGTCCATACACTACTTTTGTGCATCGTTCAGAAAGCAAGTCTGTACATTGGTTCTGTCATGCACAGAAACGCTTAAGTCTATACATTGCTATGCCTTGTTATTGCAACGCTCTTTAAGCAGCAACTCTGTACACCCTTCTAATATTGTCTTCGACTGATTATCTGACAGGATTAATGGATGAGGTTATTAAGACTGGCACGTGATCCTAGAGGCTGAGATGCTGACACGTGGACCAAACCTTCTGGGCAGGAATCATCGAGAGCTCACGCCCTAGCTGCCTGCTGCTGGTATAAAAATGGAGCTTCCTCCATCGGCTGAAGGAGGATTGATGAGAAGTGAGCCATCGTGAAAAGTAGAAGAGCAGTGAGTGCCTCCACGATATAGAGAATAGAGAAGAAGAAGAAAAAGGGAAAGAAAGAGAGTGAGAGCAGCTGAAGAAGAAAGAAGAAGAGTGAGCCAGAGAGCAGAAGAGAGATCGAGAGATCCAGAAGAAGAAGAAAAAGAGAAAGAGAGAGGGCTCGTGAAGAAGAAGAAAGAAGCTTCAGTTGAAGTTCTGCCTACTGGACTTTGGATCAGATCCAATCCAGTCAGCTCCTACGAGAGCCACATTCCTTGTATTTCATTTACAGCTTTCAGTCGCTGTGACTCTATTTTCTGTTTTCTTTTTCATTTGATATCTTGTCTTTCCGATACTCTGTAGAGAGGTCGGTGTCCCTCCTGTTGGTTCAGGAGAAGGGAGATTGCTATCTCCGGTTGCAAGTAGCTGGGTGCTACTTGTAGGTTCCCTCCTGGTTTGGAGGAAGGGAGATTCATCTCCGGTTCTGGGCTTGTGGGTTGCAAGTCCAGGGGTCCCTCCTGATCTGGAGGAAGAGAGGTCTTCGACCTCTAGTTTGCTGGTGACGGGGAGTCACTGGTGGGTTCCCTCCTGGTCTGGAGGAAGAGAGACTGTGCGTCTCTGGTTTCCAAGTGGCTGGGAGTCACTTGGGGTGTCCCTCCGGTTGGGAGGAAGAGGGGAGGCTGTTCCCCTGGTCAAGCTGTGTGGCAGCATCTTGTTCGCAGACTGAGTCTGCAGTCTTCTAGCCTGAGCTAGTGGAAGCCTCACTCCGGTAGGGAGTGAGGGGTGGACGTAGGTCTTTGGACCGAACCACCTAAAAATCTCTTGAGCAGTGGTTTGTCTGTGTGTTTGCCTCCGCTAGATGATTGATTAGGAGCGCTCCAAGTGTCTCTTCATATGTTCAATTGAATTAGTTTTTATTCTGGATTTGTGTTTAGCTTCTGAGTTTAATTGGGCGATATTTCGAGCAGGATACATTCACCCCCCTCTGTATCCAGGGCTTGCACCCTAACAATTGGTATCAGAGCAAGGTTCTCTGATTGATCAGATCCAACGATCTGCAGAGGATCCTGTTGTCCCTTGGTGCATTTCTGAATTTATTCTCTGCTGCATAAATCTACTTGCCGATTTAATCCATGGGTTCTCCACCGGTTTACAATGGTTCTAACTTGAATTCTTGGGTTAGCAGTCTACACAATTATGTGGAATTGATGGATCCGGATCTGTGGAAGTTAATTTCACATGGTCCTCACAGACTGCCAAAGGAAGAGTTCAAATGGACTAAAAGTGACAGATCAAGAAATGGAGAGAATCAGAAAGTTTTGATATTAATGAAAGAAGCTACTGACAAGGCTCTACACTCTTGTTTTTATGACTGCAGGTCCGCAAAGGACATTCTGGATCAGTTGAAGCTAGCTCAGAGGATGAATGAGGACAGCTACCTGATGGCTGATAAGAGCGACCATAGCACTAATCAAGATGAATTTGAAGATGCTGAAGAGGTAATCAATCCTTTCGATAGTTTCAATTTAGATGACTGGGACGATGCCTATGCTAATCTGTTAAACTCCCATGAAAAATTGAGGAAGAAGAATAAAAGTCTGATAAAGAAATTAACAAGTCTAGGGGATCCTATTTCTGGAACTGAAAATCTTGAAAATCCTAAAATTCTGAAAACTGAAAATGAGATACTCAGAAGACAAGTGTCGAAACTAGATGGAATCCAATCAGAACGTGATCATGTTAAATCTGAAAACACTAAACTCAGAAACCAATGTCAAGAATCTGAACAAAAACTAATCAGTCTTGAGAATGAAAACAAATTGATCAATGAAGAGTTCAAGGCTGTTAGTGTTGCGAACTTAAAATTTCAGGAAAACTTTGAAAACTGTAAATCAGAATATCCAAGTTTCCTAACTGATGTTTTGTTTGATGATGATAAACTTGAGCAGGAGAACACTAGTCTAAAGGAGGAAATTGAGAAACTAAAACAGTTGAACTCCATAATGTCAGAGAGATTGCTGACATTTGAAAAAGGAAAATATGTTGATGAAAATCAAAATGAGCTCAAACTAAAATCAAAAATTGATACCCTTAAAACTTTGAATGATGTGATGCATCAACAAATTCTAGTCTGTGAAGAAGATATAGTCAACTATGAATATCAGGTCTCTTCCCTTCAATCTGAATAAATGATCTGAACAATACTTTGTCAAAATTCGTAAGTGGGCAGAAAAACCTAGACAAGCTACTAGGTGTAAAAATCAACACTAGGAAGGAAGGGCTGGGCTACAATAATGGTAGCAAGAAAGAATTTCAGAGCAAGTTGATGACATCTTTTGTAAAGGCTTCAAATGTAGCCACCACTTCAAAAGATAAATAGCCCATTGTTCAGAAAACTGAAGAACAGAACAAAAATCAGAAAAAGATTGGAAAACAGAAAATAAATAAAAAGGGTTCATTAGGGCATGTTGATCAAAGTTCACACACACATTCACATGCATCTAAAAAGAAAATGTCATGCCATTATTGTCATAAATTTGGTCATCTGATGCATGAATGTAAATTGATGGAGAAGGATGATATGACTGCTAGGAACTTTCATGATAGAAATCCTTCATTCCAGAAAAAGAAAATTGAATGTTTTCACTGTGGTAAATTAGGACACACAGTTGCACAATGCTGGTTTGCAAATGATAAGAAAACATCTCATTCATATCATGGTAAACCTCCTGCAAGCCAACATGGTCCTAATAAGAACAAATTTGTTTTTAAAGATAAGCTCATTACATGCTTTGAGTGTGGAAAGACAGGCCACAGGGCCATTGAATGCTGGCTGAGGGCTGGTGGAAGAAATTCTAGTTCATGCTTTCACTGTGGCAAGATGGGCCACATTGCAGCCCATTGTTGGCATGCTCAGGGAAGGAAGTTTAACAATAAATCTGGTAAATTCCCTGTCAATAGAAATACTTCTAATAGAAATGAATTTGTGTTTGAAAAGAAAACACTTACATGTTTTAAATGTGGGAAGCCAGGCCATAGAGCTGCTGACTATTGGCTGGCTTATGTTGGTAAACAGAATCTTAATTCTGTTAACAGAAAATTTCATGCATATGCACATAGAACTCATACTAATCAGAATGTGCATAAATCAAATCTGAAATCTGCTGTCTCTTGCTATTATTGTGGTATATTAGGTCATTCAATGAATAATTGTCAACTGATGAGATCTGATGACCTACATGCTAAGAGGTTGTTTAGAACACCTGCCAAAGGTGTCACTATTAACCATGCAGGGCCCAAGACAGTTTGAGTACCTGCCCATGCAACATAGTGTGCTAACTTGCAGGTGTGCCTTGGAAGCTGAAGAATAATAAAAAAAAGGGGGGGAAATAAATCAAGGCACCCGAGTTGATAAAAGCCCATTCAGGTAAATCCTTCACATCTGTTCAAATGAAATTTATGGTTGATCTGATAAGTCATAGTTGCATGCATACATGCTTTTTGTTTGGTTTGACTCTTGCATTGAGCTTTATGGGCTTTCTTGTTTGTACTTTGAGCTGAGTGCATATATGAGTATTGCATAATCATGCACTTGACACACAATCATTGAAAATCTGATGCATATAGGACTGTTGGTATTGCATTGTCATGCATGACCACTTTGGTATATCAAATGGTAAGCTACTAAAGGGCAGAGGAAATCTGTCTGGAAGTTCTTACTTTGTGTGAGATGATCTTTTAGACCAAGTTCTCCGCCAAGTACCAAGGGTTAAATTTGCATATTAGAGAATGTCTGCATCTTCATGTGAATATTTTGCTTCATGCCCGTGCATACATGTAGTTAATTGCATTGCATTTCATTACATTGAAAATGCCAAAAAGATAGATTGAATGCATACATTTAGGGGGAGCATTATTCTTACTCTTGAAATCTCACAACTGTTTTTAGATTTACTGCATAGCATGTTAAATCTGTTGTTGCATAGTTATTCATCATCTGCATTGTCTTCATGACATATAAGATGATTTATTGTTTTTAGTTAAAGGGAGTCATAGCATAGCATAACACTTATGTTTGAAAAATCAAAAAAAAAGGGGGGGGGGGGAAGGTAGTGTCTCACTGCATATAGATAGGGGGAGCATGCTTAATCCGTTCAGTTGTGTTTTTATCTGAATTCTTCCTATCCACCTACTTGATTCATCTTGTCAATTCTATAGTGTCAGTGATTCCATCACGAAAGTGGTATCAAAAGATCTTTCTTGACTGCTTCTGAAGTTGTTCAAAATCTGAATTCATACCTTATAGGTATCTATCTGTCTCTCCTAAATCTGCTGAAGGAGAGCTTCACTTCTATTCAGTCATCCTTGAACTTCTATGCTCAAGAGCAGCTCCTTTGCTACAATTGTTTAGAATCCATGCTGTCTGTTGAATATTCTCACTTGAATTACTGTTGAATATTCTCACTTGAATTACTAAGCTGAGATATGAAGTAAATCTTCAGCCTGAATACTACTTCATAAAAGTTAAAACATCTTCAATGAGGAACCTTCCATTATACATGCTTAAGAATATTTGTTAACTGGAACTGGTTTAAGTCTTATGTACTCTTGTTTGGTCACAAGGAACTTGAAAATATCTGTTTCAACCTCTTAATAAACTTTAACTATCTGCTTCATGTAAATTCATGTAAGACTTTCTGAAATCTGAAAAGTTGATATCCATGTCTACGCTGACTGAGATATATAGTGTATGTGGTTGTTCCTAAACATCTAATTTGTTCTGAATCCATTTTGAGTAAAAGTATGGACAGAGCAATGACTGTGGTTACTGAGAAACCTGTCTAAAGGATTGAGTCATGAAGTACCATGGTTAACTCTGTTTAAAGAGATGATTGGAAATTATTGTGAAAATATGGCAGAGCAATGGCATAGTAGTATTGAGTAACTAGGGATTCTGGCCTCTGATCAAGGTGTATCCTCATGCCAAAGATACCTTTAATGCTATCTCTGTTCTCTAAAATGGAAGAAGCAATACGGTTGTCACACTGAGTAACTGGGGATTCTGGCCTCTGATCAAGGTGTTTCCCCACGTCAAAAGGTGCTGATGAACCAAAATTATTCATTAAAAAAAATTGAATTTGTGTAAATCAATTTCTGAAAGAACAATTAAAATTCAGGTGCATTCACTTATGTTTCTGTTAAAGCTGTCATGGAAAGCAAACTAAGTAAGATAGAAGTTGGTTGAACTAGAATCTTATATGAGCTTGTAGTTCCTTTTTATTAAGAGTTGGTTCAGATATGAGTACAATTTCTCTTTGAAAAATTTAGGTTTACATAATTCTTAAACCACATCTGAAAATCAAGGTTTCATAAGCTTCTATAATGGAGGAATCTAGAACTTAAAATTATGCTCTATGAAGTTGGTATCTTGCTGAAAAGTTCAATATCTCAATTATCACTAATTGTTGAATCTGCTCATCCTATGGCTCTTTATCACTTCTCTCAGTTTAACCTGTGTACTTGCAGTTCTTTGGATAACCAGAGTTCATCCTTGCAGTGTGCTACTGAAAAGTTAGCATTCTTGAGTGTCCCTGTACTTTTGTTGACATTCTCACTTCATCTCAATGGGTTTCATTCATCAAAATGTTTTCTGATAAGAGGGAGCTTAGTCAAAGGGGGAGTTTGTAATTCACTCATTTTATGCAGTCTTATTCTTTCCTCTTCAATTCATGTCTTTTTGCTGAAGTCAAAGGGGGAGAAATATTTGATCAAGTCAGTATGACTCATAGAGTACTCATAGTGTTGCCATCATCAAAAAGGGGGAGATTGTTGTGTCCCTGTGATTTTGATGATAGCAAACACTATAAGTCATCTGAATGCATACAATTCTGTTTGTGGTGCATATGAATATTTCATTGAAAATCTTATCTGAATTATTGCTGCATTTAAATATGGCTGTGTGGTGTGTGCTTTGGTGCATTTCATTATTACTGATGCATTGCTTAATTGATTGTTATCTGGATTGCTTGTTATCTGGATATCTTGATGTCATATATGTTTACATGTGTTTGATGATGTCATACAGCACATTGTTTAACTCTGAGCATAGTTGCATTTCATGTTTTAGTCTGTACAGTGGTGCATGTCCGAACATCCATGATTAAGTGTGTAATATGCATCTGTGCATTCATTTATCTGGCTGCATAACACATACATCCACATGCTAGCACACACTAAGTCTGTACAGCCCATGTACAAGGTCTCATGCATATTGAATGTAAAGTCTATACATCGTCCAGTGTATTGCTGCATGCCATGAAGTCTGTATAGAGTCTTTGCATCGTGTGCTTCACATTTGGGAATCAAAGTATGTACATTGGCAGAGGAACTACATCAAGTCTATACACTGCCTTTGGTTTTTAAAGTTGATACATTGCCTTTGTTTCAAAGTCTAGACATCGCTGTTTTGGCCTTCGAAGCGTTCAAGTCTGTACATCGGACACTTGTTCATGCATGTTTGCAAGTCTATACACTGGCACTGTTAAGTCTATACACTCCTCATCTTTACCTTCGTTCCAAGCCAAAGTCCGTGATAGGTCCAGAGGGGGGTGAATGGACCTTTACCAGTAAAAACAATGAGGATTAAAAAATTAAGTTCTCAAATAGGAGTTTCCGAAAAAGATCTTAACGGTCAAACACTAACCGCGCAGAACGATCAGCTAGGAAGATAGAGATGGATCAGCCTAGACAAGCATCTACCGAATAGATCCAAAGCCAGAATAGAAACCAAACACACAGCGCCAGAGATTTTTAAGGTGGTTCGATCAGACCTCCAGTCTGTCTACGTCCTCCCCTCACTTCAAACCGAAGTGAGGCTTCCACTAGCACCGGCTAGCCAAGCAGACTCAGTCTGCGACAACGGCTGATTCACAGCTTCACCAGGGGAACAACCTCCCCTCTTCCTCCACACCTGGAGGGAACCCTAAGGACGCCAAGTCCCTAGAAACTAGGAAACAAGTTCCTCTACCTCCAACCGGAGGGAACACTAGTGATCTGCAGTCACTAGAATCAGAGACTAAGGTCTCTCTTCCTCTGAAGCCCAGAGGGAACCCACAAGCAGCACACGGCCACTTGCAACTGGAGACAACGTCTCCCTTCTCCTGCACCAACAGAACAGGAGGACCACCGATCTCAACCTGAGAATCGGAGACAAAACTAGAACAGTAAAGAAAGATCAAAAACAAGAAACTAAAAAGATACAGCAGACTGAATGCTGGAACGATAAAACACGGAATATAGCTCACAATAGAGCAAATTGGTTCGGATTTGATCCTGAAACCAGAATCCTTCTTCTTCTTCTTTCTGAACTCTCAGCTTCGAGCTCTCTCTCTCTCTCTCTCACTCTCTCTGCTATTCTCTCTTCTTCCTCTTCTTCAGTTTCTGCCCTCTATTTTCTTCTCTTCTTTTTCTGGATCGAACTCTTTGCACTTCTGCTTTTACTTTTTCACTTTCGATCAACCTTCATCTGTGGATGAAGGCTTCAATATATAGTAGCAGCAGGTGGATAAGGTACAGAATGCGTGTGCCTCCCATACTCGATCCAGAACCTTCTTTCCACGTGCCCTTATAGCATTGGTTCCTTTAGTATTGGATCACGTGCAGCCCAGACACTGGGAATATTCTTCCTCGGACCACCTTCTTCTTTTTGTTTTTCTTCTTCTCCTGCAAAGAAATTAAAACCATTAAAACTCAAGGCCACAAAAACTAAAACTGCATGAGGTATGTGATAGCAATACGAGATGCACTATACTGAGAATGACACGAGGTACATAAGATGACTACAACACGAGATAAAGAGAGAACGACACGAGGTACCATAGTAACAAGGCTAACACTACAAAGAGAACGACACGAAGTCAGATGAGAACAGCACGAGGTGAGAAGGAAATAACACGGAGTAAAACGGTAGTAAAACACGCGATCAGAGGAAACCTGGACGAAGAAAGAAAGAAGCAACACGAAGACATAAAAACAACACTAAGACACAAACACAGAAATAACATGAAGACTCAAACACAAAATTAACACGAAGACATATAAACAATACGAAGACACAAATACAGAAATAACATGAAGACTCAAACGCAAAAATAACACGAAGACACAAGCACAAAAGATAACACGAAGACACAAGCACAAAAGATAACACGAAGACACAAACACAGAAACAACACGAAGAACGACCAATCAAACCGACTAAGTTGATTCGAGGTCATCGGTGAATCAATACGAGAATCAACACGAAGTATCAAACAGCAAAGGGAACGGCACAAAGTGAAACGACACTTTACACTAACATGACTTGAAGACACAGGAAAATGACTCGTAAACGAGGACGACACGGGCTGAAAACAACTCGAAGATGAAAACAGAAACCGACACGAAGTGTGGTCACAAAGCAAAAAGGACACGGGGTCTAGGAAAAACAACATGAGGATAGAAGACATAAACGGCTACAACGATACGTGATAAAATAGTGAAAGCAGTAAAACGACTCGAGTAACTCAGTAAATGACACGAAAACACAAGTTCAAAAATAAAAAGGATGACTCGAGATGAGCAACTAAATACTGAAGAAACGACACGAGGTTCACAGAAAGCAGCACGAGGTGATGCAGTGTTCAGCACACGATGGAACAAATAACGACACGAAGACAACCCCTGAAAATAACTGAAGTGACTCGAAAGTTTATTTTTCACAGAGAAATATTTTTTGTTCTCCACTAAGGCTTATAGTGTTGTCATCCTCAAAACGTGTAAAGACTCAACAATCTCCCCCTTTTTGATGGATGGCAACACTATGAGTCTTGAGTCTTTGCAGAAATAATTTTCAACCTGTTCAAAGCTAAACATCATCAGCACCATCATTAATCATCATTAAAGAATCATTAACAATAAAAAATCATTCTCAATCGTAGTAGTAGCAAAGACTTGAGTTCTCCCCCTTTGTCAACATCAAAAAGAAAGAAACAAAAGGAGGCAGAAATGCAAATGATATGAGATGTAATTAACAAGTCCAAGAGTGAGAGAGAGCCTCAAAATGGGCAAAAAAAATACAGAACACTATTTTTTTAAGGAGAAAAGAATCTGGCATGTCTGCTGGAAGGGCCATGCGGCTTGTCTTGTGGTGGTCTACCCCTTGGAGCAGCAGATGAGAAATCTTGAGTTGGACCTCTGCTGGAGGATGCCTGACCAAGGGCTGAACCCAAGGCAGAGTGAAGATCCTTCAAGTCATTGGACAATTCAGCTAGCCAATACACAACGGAGCTTCTGACATGTGCCACTTCTGAAATGATGTCTTCCTGGCGAATATTAACAGATTCATATCTGTCAGTCAGAGTTCTCACTTCTGCTAAGAAAGCGATCAATCTGTCATAGATCTTCTGGTCATCTGGACCTAGGGCACTAGATGACCCCTTCAAAACTTCTAAGGATGTCCTGATCTCAAAACAATGATCTATAATGCTGGCAGATGACTTAAAGGAGGAAATATGAGCATCTTGTAATTCACGAAGTGCTGTTGCTATCTTTGAACATACCACCTGCAAGCTTTCCATCGAGGACCTGGTGGCATCATCTGAAGCTTTCTTGTTTAGCAGGAACTTTTTCCATTCAATTAGGAGAGAAATTTCAAGCTTCAGTAGCCTGGAATGAACTTGATTAATATTTAGAGTGACATACTTGAGCAGATCATCCATTTTCTTATCCTGTCTCTGCATCTGCTGAGTCAAATTTATAAGGAGTTCTTCAATGTTGGGCGCCCGAGCAGATAGAAGTCAAGGTTGACCTAGGGGTGTACCATAAGATTCACAGCCAGGTGCTGTTCTCTCATCTGCTTCTTCTTGTACTGGCGTTTGGCTGTCTCCTGCTGGAACCCGATCTTCATCTTCAGCTTGGATTTCTTTTTCAGGAAATACATTTTCAGGTGCTTCTTCTTCACTTGATGATTCTGCTTCTTGTTCTATGTCAGTAGCTTTCTCTTGACACTCATCCACTCTTTCTTCCATGAGATCATCATCTGCAGAGTTTTCAACAGGAGCCTGTTCTATAATTTTAGCTGTAACCACGTTGTCAGCCTCTTCCAAGCTTTTCTCCACAGTCTCTCTAAGAATGAAATTAACAAACTCAGCAAGGTCTTGCTCATTACATTCTTGCTCTTGAGCAGGCTGTTCCACGGGCAGCCTCACTTCTTCTGATGTCTTCCCAAAGGAATCAAACAAACCATCAATATTTGTATCTAGTTCAGTTTGAATGTTGTCTTCAGACATCCTAACTTCTTCAGATGCAATCTCAACAAGCCTCTGAAAAGATAGAGATGCTTCAGTAGGTGCAGCAGAAGTAGCAGACAGTGGTTGTTCAGATGGTGTCTTTTGTAAAGCAACCTCAGAAGCTAATTCTAAAATTGTTTGGGCAGATTCTTGAGGGTGTTCCAGAAGCTCTCTCTGAGCTTGTGATTCTTTGACTTTCTGGGCCTTAACCTACCCCATGAGAGAAGAACCCTCCAAGCCCAAAAATACTGAAACAAAATTCATGTTAAAAATGTTTCGACCCCTAACTTCAGACATGGCCTCTCCATCCAAGGAAATCTTTGAATACTTGAAGATGTCTGTCAGATGGGCGGCGTAGGGCAGGTGTCTTTTGGACCCAATACACCCCTTCATGACAGAAAAAATAATTTCACGCAGACAGATCTTTACATGCTGAATCAGACAGAACAAAAGAAATCTCTGAGTGTCTGTGATTCTTCCTCTAGCTCTAGTCTGTGGGGTGACTATAGATGCAATGATGTTCTGAAGAAGCTTGTGAACAGGGGGAAATGATAAGGTTTGGTAAGCTTTCAGCTTCAATTGCCCCTTGTCATGAATATTACTGGGTTTACCAGTAATGACCGAAAAGGCTTCATGCAGACTATATCTAAACCCTCTTTCCACCTCTCCTTTTTCTGGAATACTGAGAGCTTTGTGGAGAGAGTCACACGTTACTGCTATCTCAATCCCCTTAACAGACGAGATCAGAGCAGACTTATCTCGGCTCAAAGACAAATTATTATAAAATTCCATTACCAGGCTAGGGTAGTAGACACGGTGATTTTCTAGGAATTTCCTCCAATCCTGAAACTCAAAAATCTCCAAAAGTTCTGGAAACTTCAAAACCATGGATTCATCGCCGAAATCTATTATCCTTGGAGGAATAATTTTCCCACTCTCTAAAAACATGATAGACTGAGAAAGCCTGGTACCTTGTGCAGAAGAAATTTCCACGGCTATTTCTGGTTCTAGACATCTTTGTTGCTTGGACGAAGGCTCCTCAACTGTTTCTTTTCCCTTCCTCTTCCTTTCAACAGGAGCGACGGATTCTAGCTGATCCATTTGCCGTAACTCCCAGAGTATCAACTCTTTCTTGCTGGTTGCTGCTGGAGATGAAGCTAGAACTAAGAACGGAGGAGAACTCTGTGGGGGAGATGAGATTTTCGTGGAGGAAAATGAGCGGGAGAGAAGGGTTTGAAGGAGCAGCGAGACGTATCGGCACGAGGAGGAACAGGAAGCAACAAGGGCACACGAGGGTTTTTGGATGTAACCTTGAGGAATAAGAAGGGTTTTTGGGGGGTCACTTTTCACTCTTATCGAACTTTTGAGGAAATACCCAGACTACCCTCATTCAATATGTAACACAGCCATTGCCCGTTAAAGTTCGCTCTTCAAAATATGGCTTTATTATATTCTTCCGAATACCTTGGTCAGTTACCTCAAGACATTAAATCAACAAGATCATAAAACTAGTTGTTAAAGGTACTTAGCCTACAGAAGGTCAACATCAAAAAGAAAGAAACAAAAGGAGGCAGAAATGCAAATGATATGAGATGTAATTAACAAGTCCAAGAGTGAGAGAGAGCCTCAAAATGGGCAAAAAAAATACAGAACACTATTTTTTTAAGGAGAAAAGAATCTGGCATGTCTGCTGGAAGGGCCATGCGGCTTGTCTTGTGGTGGTCTACCCCTTGGAGCAGCAGATGAGAAATCTTGAGTTGGACCTCTGCTGGAGGATGCCTGACCAAGGGTTGAACCCAAGGCAGAGTGAAGATCCTTCAAGTCATTGGACAATTCAGCTAGCCAATACACAACGGAGCTTCTGACATGTGCCACTTCTGAAATGATGTCTTCCTGGCGAATATTAACAGATTCATATCTGTCAGTCAGAGTTCTCACTTCTGCTAAGAAAGCGATCAATCTGTCATAGATCTTCTGGACATCTGGACCTAGGGCACTAGATGACCCCTTCAAAACTTCTAAGGATGTCCTGATCTCAAAACAATGATCTATAATGCTGGCAGATGACTTAAAGGAGGAAATATGAGCATCTTGTAATTCACGAAGTGCTGTTGCTATCTTTGAACATACCACCTGCAAGCTTTCCATCGAGGACCTGGTGGCATCATCTGAAGCTTTCTTGTTTAGCAGGAACTTTTTCCATTCAATTAGGAGAGAAATTTCAAGCTTCAATAGCCTGGAATGAACTTGATTAATATTTAGAGTGACATACTTGAGCAGATCATCCATTTTCTTATCCTGTCTCTGCATCTGCTGAGTCAAATTTATAAGGAGTTCTTCAATGTTGGGCGCCCGAGCAGATAGAAGTCAAGGTTGACCTAGGGGTGTACCATAAGATTCACAGCCAGGTGCTGTTCTCTCATCTGCTTCTTCTTGTACTGGCGTTTGGCTGTCTCCTGCTGGAACCCGATCTTCATCTTCAGCTTGGATTTCTTTTTCAGGAAATACATTTTCAGGTGCTTCTTCTTCACTTGATGATTCTGCTTCTTGTTCTATGTCAGTAGCTTTCTCTTGACACTCATCCACTCTTTCTTCCATGAGATCATCATCTGCAGAGTTTTCAACAGGAGCCTGTTCTATAATTTTAGCTGTAACCACGTTGTCAGCCTCTTCCAAGCTTTTCTCCACAGTCTCTCTAAGAATGAAATTAACAAACTCAGCAAGGTCTTGCTCATTACATTCTTGCTCTTGAGCAAGCTGTTCCACGGGCAGCCTCACTTCTTCTGATGTCTTCCCAAAGGAATCAAACAAACCATCAATATTTGTATCTAGTTCAGTTTGAATGTTGTCTTCAGACATCCTAACTTCTTCAGATGCAATCTCAACAAGCCTCTGAAAAGATAGAGATGCTTCAGTAGGTGCAGCAGAAGTAGCAGACAGTGGTTGTTCAGATGGTGTCTTTTGTAAAGCAACCTCAGAAGCTAATTCTAAAATTGTTTGGGCAGATTCTTGAGGGTGTTCCAGAAGCTCTCTCTGAGCTTGTGATTCTTTGACTTTCTGGGCCTTAACCTGCCCCATGAGAGAAGAACCCTCCAAGCCCAAAAATACTGAAACAAAATTCATGTTAAAAATGTTTCGACCCCTAACTTCAGACATGGCCTCTCCATCCAAGGAAATCTTTGAATACTTGAAGATGTCTGTCAAATGGGCGGCGTAGGGCAGGTGTCTTTTGGACCCAATACACCCCTTCATGACAGAAAAAATAATTTCAGGCAGACAGATCTTTACATGCTGAATCAGACAAAACAAAAGAAATCTCTGAGTGTCTGTGATTCTTCCTCTAGCTCTAGTCTGTGGGGTGACTATAGATGCAATGATGTTCTGAAGAAGCTTGTGAAGAGGGGGAAATGATAAGGTTTGGTAAGCTTTCAGCTTCAATTGCCCCTTGTCATGAATATTACTGGGTTTACCAGTAATGACCGAAAAGGCTTCATGCAGACTATATCTAAACCCTCTTTCCACCTCTCCTTTTTCTGGAATACTGAGAGCTTTGTGGAGAGAGTCACACGTTACTGCTATCTCAATCCCCTTAACAGACGAGATCAGAGCAGACTTATCTCGGCTCAAAGACAAATTATTATAAAATTCTATTACCAGGCTAGGGTAGTAGACACAGTGATTTTCTAGGAATTTCCTCCAATCCTGAAACTCAAAAATCTCCAAAAGTTCTGGAAACTTCAAAACCATGGATTCATCGCTGAAATCTATTATCCTTGGAGGAATAATTTTCCCACTCTCTAAAAACATGATAGACTGAGAAAGCCTGGTACCTTGTGCAGAAGAAATTTCCACGGCTATTTCTGGTTCTAGACATCTTTGTTGCTTGGACGAAGGCTCCTCAACTGTTTCTTTTCCCTTCCTCTTCCTTTCAACAGGAGCGACGGATTCTAGCTGATCCATTTGCCGTAACTCCCAGAGTATCAACTCTTTCTTGCTGGTTGCTGCTGGAGATGAAGCTAGAACCAAGAACGGAGGAGAACTCTGTGGGGGAGATGAGATTTTCGTGGAGGAAAATGAGCGGGAGAGAAGGGTTTGAAGGAGCAGCGAGACGTATCGGCACGAGGAGGAACAGAAAGCAACATGGGCACACGAGGGTTTTTGGATGTAACCTTGAGGAATAAGAAGGGTTTTTGGGGGGTCACTTTTCACTCTTATCGAACTTTTGAGGAAATACCCAGACTACCCTCATTCAATATGTAACACAGCCATTGCCCGTTAAAGTTCGCTCTTCAAAATATGGCTTTATTATATTCTTCCGAATACCTTGGTCAGTTACCTCAAGACATTAAATCAACAAGATCATAAAACTAGTTGTTAAAGGTACTTAGCCTACAGAAGGTCAACATTAAAAAGAAAGAAACAAAAGGAGGCAGAAATGCAAATGATATGAGATGTAATTAACAAGTCCAAGAGTGAGAGAGAGCCTCAAAATGGGCAAAAAAAATACAGAACACTATTTTTTTAAGGAGAAAAGAATCTGGCATGTCTGCTGGAAGGGCCATGCGGCTTGTCTTGTGGTGGTCTACCCCTTGGAGCAGCAGATGAGAAATCTTGAGTTGGACCTCTGCTGGAGGATGCCTGACCAAGGGCTGAACCCAAGGCAGAGTGAAGATCCTTCAAGTCATTGGACAATTCAGCTAGCCAATACACAACGGAGCTTCTGACATGTGCCACTTCTGAAATGATGTCTTCCTGGCGAATATTAACAGATTCATATCTGTCAGTCAGAGTTCTCACTTCTGCTAAGAAAGCGATCAATCTGTCATAGATCTTCTGGACATCTAGACCTAGGGCACTAGATGACCCCTTCAAAACTTCTAAGGATGTCCTGATCTCAAAACAATGATCTATAATGCTGGCAGATGACTTAAAGGAGGAAATATGAGCATCTTGTAATTCACGAAGTGCTGTTGCTATCTTTGAACATACCACCTGCAAGCTTTCCATCGAGGACCTGGTGGCATCATCTGAAGCTTTCTTGTTTAGCAGGAACTTTTTCCATTCAATTAGGAGAGAAATCTCAAGCTTCAGTAGCCTGGAATGAACTTGATTAATATTTAGAGTGACATACTTGAGCAGATCATCCATTTTCTTATCCTGTCTCTGCATCTGCTGAGTCAAATTTATAAGGAGTTCTTCAATGTTGGGCGCCCGAGCAGATAGAAGTCAAGGTTGACCTAGGGGTGTACCATAAGATTCACAGCCAGGTGCTGTTCTCTCATCTGCTTCTTCTTGTACTAGCGTTTGGCTGTCTCTTACTGGAACCCGATCTTCATCTTCAGCTTGGATTTCTTTTTCAGGAAATACATTTTCAGGTGCTTCTTCTTCACTTGATGATTCTGCTTCTTGTTCTATGTCAGTAGCTTTCTCTTGACACTCATCCACTCTTTCTTCCATGAGATCATCATCTGCAGAGTTTTCAACAGGAGCCTGTTCTATAATTTTAGTTGTAACCACGTTGTCAGCCTCTTCCAAGCTTTTCTCCACAGTCTCTCTAAGAATGAAATTAACAAACTCAGCAAGGTCTTGCTCATTACATTCTTGCTCTTGAGCAGGCTGTTCCACGGGCAGCCTCACTTCTTCTGATGTCTTCCCAAAGGAATCAAACAAACCATCAATATTTGTATCTAGTTCAGTTTGAATGTTGTCTTCAGACATCCTAACTTCTTCAGATGCAATCTCAACAAGCCTCTGAAAAGATAGAGATGCTTCAGTAGGTGCAGCAGAAGTAGCAGACAGTGGTTGTTCAGATGGTGTCTTTTGTAAAGCAACCTCAGAAGCTAATTCTAAAATTGTTTGGGCAGATTCTTGAGGGTGTTCCAGAAGCTCTCTCTGAGCTTGTGATTCTTTGACTTTCTGGGCCTTAACCTGCCCCATGAGAGAAGAACCCTCCAAGCCCAAAAATACTGAAACAAAATTCATGTTAAAAATGTTTCGACCCCTAACTTCAGACATGGCCTCTCCATCCAAGGAAATCTTTGAATACTTGAAGATGTCTGTCAGATGGGCGGCGTAGGGCAGGTGTCTTTTGGACCCAATACACCCCTTCATGACAGAAAAAATAATTTCAGGCAGACAGATCTTTACATGCTGAATCAGACAGAACAAAAGAAATCTCTGAGTGTCTGTGATTCTTCCTCTAGCTCTAGTCTGTGGGGTGACTATAGATGCAATGATGTTCTGAAGAAGCTTGTGAAGAGGGGGAAATGATAAGGTTTGGTAAGCTTTCAGCTTCAATTGCCCCTTGTCATGAATATTACTGGGTTTACCAGTAATGACCGAAAAGGCTTCATGCAGACTATATCTAAACCCTCTTTCCACCTCTCCTTTTTCTGGAATACTGAGAGCTTTGTGGAGAGAGTCACACGTTACTGCTATCTCAATCCCCTTAACAGACGAGATCAGAGCAGACTTATCTCAGCTCAAAGACAAATTATTATAAAATTCCATTACCAGGCTAGGGTAGTAGACACGGTGATTTTCTAGGAATTTCCTCCAATCCTGAAACTCAAAAATCTCCAAAAGTTCTGGAAACTTCAAAACCATGGATTCATCGCCGAAATCTATTATCCTTGGAGGAATAATTTTCCCACTCTCTAAAAACATGATAGACTGAGAAAGCCTGGTACCTTGTGCAGAAGAAATTTCCACGGCTATTTCTGGTTCTAGACATCTTTGTTGCTTGGACGAAGGCTCCTCAACTGTTTCTTTTCCCTTCCTCTTCCTTTCAACAGGAGCGACGGATTCTAGCTGATCCATTTGCCGTAACTCCCAGAGTATCAACTCTTTCTTGCTGGTTGCTGCTGGAGATGAAGCTAGAACTAAGAACGGAGGAGAACTCTGTGGGGGAGATGAGATTTTCGTGGAGGAAAATGAGCGGGAGAGAAGGGTTTGAAGGAGCAGCGAGACGTATCGGCACGAGGAGGAACAGGAAGCAACAAGGGCACACGAGGGTTTTTGGATGTAACCTTGAGGAATAAGAAGGGTTTTTGGGGGGTCACTTTTCACTCTTATCGAACTTTTGAGGAAATACCCAGACTACCCTCATTCAATATGTAACACAGCCATTGCCCGTTAAAGTTCGCTCTTCAAAATATGGCTTTATTATATTCTTCCGAATACCTTGGTCAGTTACCTCAAGACATTAAATCAACAAGATCATAAAACTAGTTGTTAAAGGTACTTAGCCTACAGAAGGTCAACATCAAAAAGAAAGAAACAAAAGGAGGCAGAAATGCAAATGATATGAGATGTAATTAACAAGTCCAAGAGTGAGAGAGAGCCTCAAAATGGGCAAAAAAAATACAGAACACTATTTTTTTAAGGAGAAAAGAATCTGGCATGTCTGCTGGAAGGGCCATGCGGCTTGTCTTGTGGTGGTCTACCCCTTGGAGCAGCAGATGAGAAATCTTGAGTTGGACCTCTGCTGGAGGATGCCTGACCAAGGGCTGAACCCAAGGCAGAGTGAAGATCCTTCAAGTCATTGGACAATTCAGCTAGCCAATACACAACGGAGCTTCTGACATGTGCCACTTCTGAAATGATGTCTTCCTGGCGAATATTAACAGATTCATATCTGTCAGTCAGAGTTCTCACTTCTGCTAAGAAAGCGATCAATCTGTCATAGATCTTCTGGACATCTGGACCTAGGGCACTAGATGACCCCTTCAAAACTTCTAAGGATGTCCTGATCTCAAAACAATGATCTATAATGCTGGCAGATGACTTAAAGGAGGAAATATGAGCATCTTGTAATTCACGAAGTGCTGTTGCTATCTTTGAACATACCACCTGCAAGCTTTCCATCGAGGACCTGGTGGCATCATCTGAAGCTTTCTTGTTTAGCAGGAACTTTTTCCATTCAATTAGGAGAGAAATTTCAAGCTTCAATAGCCTGGAATGAACTTGATTAATATTTAGAGTGACATACTTGAGCAGATCATCCATTTTCTTATCCTGTCTCTGCATCTGCTGAGTCAAATTTATAAGGAGTTCTTCAATGTTGGGCGCCCGAGCAGATAGAAGTCAAGGTTGACCTAGGGGTGTACCATAAGATTCACAGCCAGGTGCTGTTCTCTCATCTGCTTCTTCTTGTACTGGCGTTTGGCTGTCTCCTGCTGGAACCCGATCTTCATCTTCAGCTTGGATTTCTTTTTCAGGAAATACATTTTCAGGTGCTTCTTCTTCACTTGATGATTCTGCTTCTTGTTCTATGTCAGTAGCTTTCTCTTGACACTCATCCACTCTTTCTTCCATGAGATCATCATCTGCAGAGTTTTCAACAGGAGCCTGTTCTATAATTATAGCTGTAACCACGTTGTCAGCCTCTTCCAAGCTTTTCTCCACAGTCTCTCTAAGAATGAAATTAACAAACTCAGCAAGGTCTTGCTCATTACATTCTTGCTCTTGAGCAGGCTGTTCCACAGGCAGCCTCACTTCTTCTGATGTCTTCCCAAAGGAATCAAACAAACCATCAATATTTGTATCTAGTTCAGTTTGAATGTTGTCTTCAGACATCCTAACTTCTTCAGATGCAATCTCAACAAGCCTCTGAAAAGATAGAGATGCTTCAGTAGGTGCAGCAGAAGTAGCAGACAGTGGTTGTTCAGATGGTGTCTTTTGTAAAGCAACCTCAGAAGCTAATTCTAAAATTGTTTGGGCAGATTCTTGAGGGTGTTCCAGAAGCTCTCTCTGAGCTTGTGATTCTTTGACTTTCTGGGCCTTAACCTGCCCCATGAGAGAAGAACCCTCCAAGCCCAAAAATACTGAAACAAAATTCATGTTAAAAATGTTTCGACCCCTAACTTCAGACATGGCCTCTCCATCCAAGGAAATCTTTGAATACTTGAAGATGTCTGTCAAATGGGCGGCGTAGGGCAGGTGTCTTTTGGACCCAATACACCCCTTCATGACAGAAAAAATAATTTCAGGCAGACAGATCTTTACATGCTGAATCAGACAAAACAAAAGAAATCTCTGAGTGTCTGTGATTCTTCCTCTAGCTCTAGTCTGTGGGGTGACTATAGATGCAATGATGTTCTGAAGAAGCTTGTGAAGAGGGGGAAATGATAAGGTTTGGTAAGCTTTCAGCTTCAATTGCCCCTTGTCATGAATATTACTGGGTTTACCAGTAATGACCGAAAAGGCTTCATGCAGACTATATCTAAACCCTCTTTCCACCTCTCCTTTTTCTGGAATACTGAGAGCTTTGTGGAGAGAGTCACACGTTACTGCTATCTCAATCCCCTTAACAGACGAGATCAGAGCAGACTTATCTCGGCTCAAAGACAAATTATTATAAAATTCCATTACCAGGCTAGGGTAGTAGACACAGTGATTTTCTAGGAATTTCCTCCAATCCTGAAACTCAAAAATCTCCAAAAGTTCTGGAAACTTCAAAACCATGGATTCATCGCTGAAATCTATTATCCTTGGAGGAATAATTTTCCCACTCTCTAAAAACATGATAGACTGAGAAAGCCTGGTACCTTGTGCAGAAGAAATTTCCACGGCTATTTCTGGTTCTAGACATCTTTGTTGCTTGGACGAAGGCTCCTCAACTGTTTCTTTTCCCTTCCTCTTCCTTTCAACAGGAGCGACGGATTCTAGCTGATCCATTTGCCGTAACTCCCAGAGTATCAACTCTTTCTTGCTGGTTGCTGCTGGAGATGAAGCTAGAACCAAGAACGGAGGAGAACTCTGTGGGGGAGATGAGATTTTCGTGGAGGAAAATGAGCGGGAGAGAAGGGTTTGAAGGAGCAGCGAGACGTATCGGCACGAGGAGGAACAGAAAGCAACATGGGCACACGAGGGTTTTTGGATGTAACCTTGAGGAATAAGAAGGGTTTTTGGGGGGTCACTTTTCACTCTTATCGAACTTTTGAGGAAATACCCAGACTACCCTCATTCAATATGTAACACAGCCATTGCCCGTTAAAGTTCGCTCTTCAAAATATGGCTTTATTATATTCTTCCGAATACCTTGGTCAGTTACCTCAAGACATTAAATCAACAAGATCATAAAACTAGTTGTTAAAGGTACTTAGCCTACAGAAGGTCAACATTAAAAAGAAAGAAACAAAAGGAGGCAGAAATGCAAATGATATGAGATGTAATTAACAAGTCCAAGAGTGAGAGAGAGCCTCAAAATGGGCAAAAAAAATACAGAACACTATTTTTTTAAGGAGAAAAGAATCTGGCATGTCTGCTGGAAGGGCCATGCGGCTTGTCTTGTGGTGGTCTACCCCTTGGAGCAGCAGATGAGAAATCTTGAGTTGGACCTCTGCTGGAGGATGCCTGACCAAGGGCTGAACCCAAGGCAGAGTGAAGATCCTTCAAGTCATTGGACAATTCAGCTAGCCAATACACAACGGAGCTTCTGACATGTGCCACTTCTGAAATGATGTCTTCCTGGCGAATATTAACAGATTCATATCTGTCAGTCAGAGTTCTCACTTCTGCTAAGAAAGCGATCAATCTGTCATAGATCTTCTGGACATCTAGACCTAGGGCACTAGATGACCCCTTCAAAACTTCTAAGGATGTCCTGATCTCAAAACAATGATCTATAATGCTGGCAGATGACTTAAAGGAGGAAATATGAGCATCTTGTAATTCACGAAGTGCTGTTGCTATCTTTGAACATACCACCTGCAAGCTTTCCATCGAGGACCTGGTGGCATCATCTGAAGCTTTCTTGTTTAGCAGGAACTTTTTCCATTCAATTAGGAGAGAAATCTCAAGCTTCAGTAGCCTGGAATGAACTTGATTAATATTTAGAGTGACATACTTGAGCAGATCATCCATTTTCTTATCCTGTCTCTGCATCTGCTGAGTCAAATTTATAAGGAGTTCTTCAATGTTGGGCGCCCGAGCAGATAGAAGTCAAGGTTGACCTAGGGGTGTACCATAAGATTCACAGCCAGGTGCTGTTCTCTCATCTGCTTCTTCTTGTACTGGCGTTTGGCTGTCTCCTACTGGAACCCGATCTTCATCTTCAGCTTGGATTTCTTTTTCAGGAAATACATTTTCAGGTGCTTCTTCTTCACTTGATGATTCTGCTTCTTGTTCTATGTCAGTAGCTTTCTCTTGACACTCATCCACTCTTTCTTCCATGAGATCATCATCTGCAGAGTTTTCAACAGGAGCCTGTTCTATAATTTTAGTTGTAACCACGTTGTCAGCCTCTTCCAAGCTTTTCTCCACAGTCTCTCTAAGAATGAAATTAACAAACTCAGCAAGGTCTTGCTCATTACATTCTTGCTCTTGAGCAGGCTGTTCCACGGGCAGCCTCACTTCTTCTGATGTCTTCCCAAAGGAATCAAACAAACCATCAATATTTGTATCTAGTTCAGTTTGAATGTTGTCTTCAGACATCCTAACTTCTTCAGATGCAATCTCAACAAGCCTCTGAAAAGATAGAGATGCTTCAGTAGGTGCAGCAGAAGTAGCAGACAGTGGTTGTTCAGATGGTGTCTTTTGTAAAGCAACCTCAGAAGCTAATTCTAAAATTGTTTGGGCAGATTCTTGAGGGTGTTCCAGAAGCTCTCTCTGAGCTTGTGATTCTTTGACTTTCTGGGCCTTAACCTGCCCCATGAGAGAAGAACCCTCCAAGCCCAAAAATACTGAAACAAAATTCATGTTAAAAATGTTTCGACCCCTAACTTCAGACATGGCCTCTCCATCCAAGGAAATCTTTGAATACTTGAAGATGTCTGTCAGATGGGCGGCGTAGGGCAGGTGTCTTTTGGACCCAATACACCCCTTCATGACAGAAAAAATAATTTCAGGCAGACAGATCTTTACATGCTGAATCAGACAGAACAAAAGAAATCTCTGAGTGTCTGTGATTCTTCCTCTAGCTCTAGTCTGTGGGGTGACTATAGATGCAATGATGTTCTGAAGAAGCTTGTGAAGAGGGGGAAATGATAAGGTTTGGTAAGCTTTCAGCTTCAATTGCCCCTTGTCATGAATATTACTGGGTTTACCAGTAATGACCGAAAAGGCTTCATGCAGACTATATCTAAACCCTCTTTCCACCTCTCCTTTTTCTGGAATACTGAGAGCTTTGTGGAGAGAGTCACACGTTACTGCTATCTCAATCCCCTTAACAGACGAGATCAGAGCAGACTTATCTCAGCTCAAAGACAAATTATTATAAAATTCCATTACCAGGCTAGGGTAGTAGACACGGTGATTTTCTAGGAATTTCCTCCAATCCTGAAACTCAAAAATCTCCAAAAGTTCTGGAAACTTCAAAACCATGGATTCATCGCCGAAATCTATTATCCTTGGAGGAATAATTTTCCCACTCTCTAAAAACATGATAGACTGAGAAAGCCTGGTACCTTGTGCAGAAGAAATTTCCACGGCTATTTCTGGTTCTAGACATCTTTGTTGCTTGGACGAAGGCTCCTCAACTGTTTCTTTTCCCTTCCTCTTCCTTTCAACAGGAGCGACGGATTCTAGCTGATCCATTTGCCGTAACTCCCAGAGTATCAACTCTTTCTTGCTGGTTGCTGCTGGAGATGAAGCTAGAACTAAGAACGGAGGAGAACTCTGTGGGGGAGATGAGATTTTCGTGGAGGAAAATGAGCGGGAGAGAAGGGTTTGAAGGAGCAGCGAGACGTATCGGCACGAGGAGGAACAGGAAGCAACAAGGGCACACGAGGGTTTTTGGATGTAACCTTGAGGAATAAGAAGGGTTTTTGGGGGGTCACTTTTCACTCTTATCGAACTTTTGAGGAAATACCCAGACTACCCTCATTCAATATGTAACACAGCCATTGCCCGTTAAAGTTCGCTCTTCAAAATATGGCTTTATTATATTCTTCCGAATACCTTGGTCAGTTACCTCAAGACATTAAATCAACAAGATCATAAAACTAGTTGTTAAAGGTACTTAGCCTACAGAAGGTCAACATCAAAAAGAAAGAAACAAAAGGAGGCAGAAATGCAAATGATATGAGATGTAATTAACAAGTCCAAGAGTGAGAGAGAGCCTCAAAATGGGCAAAAAAAATACAGAACACTATTTTTTTAAGGAGAAAAGAATCTGGCATGTCTGCTGGAAGGGCCATGCGGCTTGTCTTGTGGTGGTCTACCCCTTGGAGCAGCAGATGAGAAATCTTGAGTTGGACCTCTGCTGGAGGATGCCTGACCAAGGGCTGAACCCAAGGCAGAGTGAAGATCCTTCAAGTCATTGGACAATTCAGCTAGCCAATACACAACGGAGCTTCTGACATGTGCCACTTCTGAAATGATGTCTTCCTGGCGAATATTAACAGATTCATATCTGTCAGTCAGAGTTCTCACTTCTGCTAAGAAAGCGATCAATCTGTCATAGATCTTCTGGACATCTGGACCTAGGGCACTAGATGACCCCTTCAAAACTTCTAAGGATGTCCTGATCTCAAAACAATGATCTATAATGCTGGCAGATGACTTAAAGGAGGAAATATGAGCATCTTGTAATTCACGAAGTGCTGTTGCTATCTTTGAACATACCACCTGCAAGCTTTCCATCGAGGACCTGGTGGCATCATCTGAAGCTTTCTTGTTTAGCAGGAACTTTTTCCATTCAATTAGGAGAGAAATTTCAAGCTTCAATAGCCTGGAATGAACTTGATTAATATTTAGAGTGACATACTTGAGCAGATCATCCATTTTCTTATCCTGTCTCTGCATCTGCTGAGTCAAATTTATAAGGAGTTCTTCAATGTTGGGCGCCCGAGCAGATAGAAGTCAAGGTTGACCTAGGGGTGTACCATAAGATTCACAGCCAGGTGCTGTTCTCTCATCTGCTTCTTCTTGTACTGGCGTTTGGCTGTCTCCTGCTGGAACCCGATCTTCATCTTCAGCTTGGATTTCTTTTTCAGGAAATACATTTTCAGGTGCTTCTTCTTCACTTGATGATTCTGCTTCTTGTTCTATGTCAGTAGCTTTCTCTTGACACTCATCCACTCTTTCTTCCATGAGATCATCATCTGCAGAGTTTTCAACAGGAGCCTGTTCTATAATTTTAGCTGTAACCACGTTGTCAGCCTCTTCCAAGCTTTTCTCCACAGTCTCTCTAAGAATGAAATTAACAAACTCAGCAAGGTCTTGCTCATTACATTCTTGCTCTTGAGCAGGCTGTTCCACGGGCAGCCTCACTTCTTCTGATGTCTTCCCAAAGGAATCAAACAAACCATCAATATTTGTATCTAGTTCAGTTTGAATGTTGTCTTCAGACATCCTAACTTCTTCAGATGCAATCTCAACAAGCCTCTGAAAAGATAGAGATGCTTCAGTAGGTGCAGCAGAAGTAGCAGACAGTGGTTGTTCAGATGGTGTCTTTTGTAAAGCAACCTCAGAAGCTAATTCTAAAATTGTTTGGGCAGATTCTTGAGGGTGTTCCAGAAGCTCTCTCTGAGCTTGTGATTCTTTGACTTTCTGGGCCTTAACCTGCCCCATGAGAGAAGAACCCTCCAAGCCCAAAAATACTGAAACAAAATTCATGTTAAAAATGTTTCGACCCCTAACTTCAGACATGGCCTCTCCATCCAAGGAAATCTTTGAATACTTGAAGATGTCTGTCAAATGGGCGGCGTAGGGCAGGTGTCTTTTGGACCCAATACACCCCTTCATGACAGAAAAAATAATTTCAGGCAGACAGATCTTTACATGCTGAATCAGACAAAACAAAAGAAATCTCTGAGTGTCTGTGATTCTTCCTCTAGCTCTAGTCTGTGGGGTGACTATAGATGCAATGATGTTCTGAAGAAGCTTGTGAAGAGGGGGAAATGATAAGGTTTGGTAAGCTTTCAGCTTCAATTGCCCCTTGTCATGAATATTACTGGGTTTACCAGTAATGACCGAAAAGGCTTCATGCAGACTATATCTAAACCCTCTTTCCACCTCTCCTTTTTCTGGAATACTGAGAGCTTTGTGGAGAGAGTCACACGTTACTGCTATCTCAATCCCCTTAACAGACGAGATCAGAGCAGACTTATCTCGGCTCAAAGACAAATTATTATAAAATTCCATTACCAGGCTAGGGTAGTAGACACAGTGATTTTCTAGGAATTTCCTCCAATCCTGAAACTCAAAAATCTCCAAAAGTTCTGGAAACTTCAAAACCATGGATTCATCGCTGAAATCTATTATCCTTGGAGGAATAATTTTCCCACTCTCTAAAAACATGATAGACTGAGAAAGCCTGGTACCTTGTGCAGAAGAAATTTCCACGGCTATTTCTGGTTCTAGACATCTTTGTTGCTTGGACGAAGGCTCCTCAACTGTTTCTTTTCCCTTCCTCTTCCTTTCAACAGGAGCGACGGATTCTAGCTGATCCATTTGCCGTAACTCCCAGAGTATCAACTCTTTCTTGCTGGTTGCTGCTGGAGATGAAGCTAGAACCAAGAACGGAGGAGAACTCTGTGGGGGAGATGAGATTTTCGTGGAGGAAAATGAGCGGGAGAGAAGGGTTTGAAGGAGCAGCGAGACGTATCGGCACGAGGAGGAACAGAAAGCAACATGGGCACACGAGGGTTTTTGGATGTAACCTTGAGGAATAAGAAGGGTTTTTGGGGGGTCACTTTTCACTCTTATCGAACTTTTGAGGAAATACCCAGACTACCCTCATTCAATATGTAACACAGCCATTGCCCGTTAAAGTTCGCTCTTCAAAATATGGCTTTATTATATTCTTCCGAATACCTTGGTCAGTTACCTCAAGACATTAAATCAACAAGATCATAAAACTAGTTGTTAAAGGTACTTAGCCTACAGAAGGTCAACATTAAAAAGAAAGAAACAAAAGGAGGCAGAAATGCAAATGATATGAGATGTAATTAACAAGTCCAAGAGTGAGAGAGAGCCTCAAAATGGGCAAAAAAAATACAGAACACTATTTTTTTAAGGAGAAAAGAATCTGGCATGTCTGCTGGAAGGGCCATGCGGCTTGTCTTGTGGTGGTCTACCCCTTGGAGCAGCAGATGAGAAATCTTGAGTTGGACCTCTGCTGGAGGATGCCTGACCAAGGGCTGAACCCAAGGCAGAGTGAAGATCCTTCAAGTCATTGGACAATTCAGCTAGCCAATACACAACGGAGCTTCTGACATGTGCCACTTCTGAAATGATGTCTTCCTGGCGAATATTAACCGATTCATATCTGTCAGTCAGAGTTCTCACTTCTGCTAAGAAAGCGATCAATCTGTCATAGATCTTCTGGACATCTAGACCTAGGGCACTAGATGACCCCTTCAAAACTTCTAAGGATGTCCTGATCTCAAAACAATGATCTATAATGCTGGCAGATGACTTAAAGGAGGAAATATGAGCATCTTGTAATTCACGAAGTGCTGTTGCTATCTTTGAACATACCACCTGCAAGCTTTCCATCGAGGACCTGGTGGCATCATCTGAAGCTTTCTTGTTTAGCAGGAACTTTTTCCATTCAATTAGGAGAGAAATCTCAAGCTTCAGTAGCCTGGAATGAACTTGATTAATATTTAGAGTGACATACTTGAGCAGATCATCCATTTTCTTATCCTGTCTCTGCATCTGCTGAGTCAAATTTATAAGGAGTTCTTCAATGTTGGGCGCCCGAGCAGATAGAAGTCAAGGTTGACCTAGGGGTGTACCATAAGATTCACAGCCAGGTGCTGTTCTCTCATCTGCTTCTTCTTGTACTGGCGTTTGGCTGTCTCCTACTGGAACCCGATCTTCATCTTCAGCTTGGATTTCTTTTTCAGGAAATACATTTTCAGGTGCTTCTTCTTCACTTGATGATTCTGCTTCTTGTTCTATGTCAGTAGCTTTCTCTTGACACTCATCCACTCTTTCTTCCATGAGATCATCATCTGCAGAGTTTTCAACAGGAGCCTGTTCTATAATTTTAGTTGTAACCACGTTGTCAGCCTCTTCCAAGCTTTTCTCCACAGTCTCTCTAAGAATGAAATTAACAAACTCAGCAAGGTCTTGCTCATTACATTCTTGCTCTTGAGCAGGCTGTTCCACGGGCAGCCTCACTTCTTCTGATGTCTTCCCAAAGGAATCAAACAAACCATCAATATTTGTATCTAGTTCAGTTTGAATGTTGTCTTCAGACATCCTAACTTCTTCAGATGCAATCTCAACAAGCCTCTGAAAAGATAGAGATGCTTCAGTAGGTGCAGCAGAAGTAGCAGACAGTGGTTGTTCAGATGGTGTCTTTTGTAAAGCAACCTCAGAAGCTAATTCTAAAATTGTTTGGGCAGATTCTTGAGGGTGTTCCAGAAGCTCTCTCTGAGCTTGTGATTCTTTGACTTTCTGGGCCTTAACCTGCCCCATGAGAGAAGAACCCTCCAAGCCCAAAAATACTGAAACAAAATTCATGTTAAAAATGTTTCGACCCCTAACTTCAGACATGGCCTCTCCATCCAAGGAAATCTTTGAATACTTGAAGATGTCTGTCAGATGGGCGGCGTAGGGCAGGTGTCTTTTGGACCCAATACACCCCTTCATGACAGAAAAAATAATTTCAGGCAGACAGATCTTTACATGCTGAATCAGACAGAACAAAAGAAATCTCTGAGTGTCTGTGATTCTTCCTCTAGCTCTAGTCTGTGGGGTGACTATAGATGCAATGATGTTCTGAAGAAGCTTGTGAAGAGGGGGAAATGATAAGGTTTGGTAAGCTTTCAGCTTCAATTGCCCCTTGTCATGAATATTACTGGGTTTACCAGTAATGACCGAAAAGGCTTCATGCAGACTATATCTAAACCCTCTTTCCACCTCTCCTTTTTCTGGAATACTGAGAGCTTTGTGGAGAGAGTCACACGTTACTGCTATCTCAATCCCCTTAACAGACGAGATCAGAGCAGACTTATCTCAGCTCAAAGACAAATTATTATAAAATTCCATTACCAGGCTAGGGTAGTAGACACGGTGATTTTCTAGGAATTTCCTCCAATCCTGAAACTCAAAAATCTCCAAAAGTTCTGGAAACTTCAAAACCATGGATTCATCGCCGAAATCTATTATCCTTGGAGGAATAATTTTCCCACTCTCTAAAAACATGATAGACTGAGAAAGCCTGGTACCTTGTGCAGAAGAAATTTCCACGGCTATTTCTGGTTCTAGACATCTTTGTTGCTTGGACGAAGGCTCCTCAACTGTTTCTTTTCCCTTCCTCTTCCTTTCAACAGGAGCGACGGATTCTAGCTGATCCATTTGCCGTAACTCCCAGAGTATCAACTCTTTCTTGCTAGTTGCTGCTGGAGATGAAGCTAGAACCAAGAACGGAGGAGAACTCTGTGGGGGAGATGAGATTTTCGTGGAGGAAAATGAGCGGGAGAGAAGGGTTTGAAGGAGCAGCGAGACGTATCGGCACGAGGAGGAACAGGAAGCGACAAGGGCACACGAGGGTTTTTGGATGTAACCTTGAGGAACAAGAAGGGTTTTTGGGGGGTCACTTTTCACTCTTATCGAACTTTTGAGGAAATGCCCAGACTACCCTCATTCAATATGTAACACAGCCATTGCCCGTTAAAGTTCGCTCTTCAAAATATGGCTTTATTATATTCTTCCGAATACCTTGGTCAGTTACCTCAAGACATTAAATCAACAAGATCATAAAACTAGTTGTTAAAGGTACTTAGCCTACAGAAGGTCACGATTAAAATACTCCTTATGTTTGTCAGGCAAAGAAATAACAAAAAGATAGTCAAGCAGGGTTCATTACTTCATTTAAAAGACAAGAGAGGGCATATAGAGTCAACCAATTTGTTGAGCACTTAGGTAGAATTGTCCCTTTTTACACAAGGAGACATGTTTATAAGACACCAGAATCTCTGGTTACTCAGGACAGGCTACCTTTATGCCAATGAAAACCAATGAATTTTTGTTGACTTTTCTTTCCCCTTCTCCCTTTTTTTTTATTTTAACTTTTCTATAAGAAACAGAGATAGATAATTGTATCATGACAGAAACTCTAGACTTCTTTGATCTAGAATATCTATTTCTCCACAATTGCCATTGCTCTGCCACAAAGTATGGCGTATTCCCTGGTAACACCTCTCATGATCTTGGACAAAAGACAGAGCCCTTACTTAACACAATTTTTTTTTCATAGCCCTCTTCACATAAGTTTCAGTTAAAACGAAATCCTCCGCAAGGTTTTTCCATTTAACAGAAAGTTTTACAATATGTTGACCAACAATAGAGAGGATAACTTAGAAGGATTAAAGGACAAGATATAACCCCCATACATTAAAGGTCTTTATTAACAGGTGTAACTTGTTACAATAGATTTTGGGTGGTTTAAGGTATTCTGATCAAATCTGATAAGAGTAACAAAGCTATAAGAAGGAATTTTTCTTCAAGAATATTCCTGAACCAAAGGGGATAAGAAAAGGATAAGAAGGTGACAAATAGAATGGAGAGAGATGAGATGAGATGAGAAGCACTCCTTACAGCAAAGCAGCAAGTGAGAGATTACTCTAGAAAGTAAAGACCAAGGAGCTCACAAATGAAATCTTCCTAAGGAAATACAATCTCGTAACCAGAGAATGCTCTTGGGCAAAAATCTGCAACCTCATGAGATGTCTGAACTCAACACCAACTAACCACATCGGCAGACAAAGATTCTTCAGATACCAGATGACCTGACAAGCTCCTTTTCAGCCCACGCTAGGACATCTCACACACAACTCTTGGAAATATTAATTATTTATTGAATAACATACATGCTATCAGCTGAAATGCAATACGTTGAAGCAAACTTATGGTTTTTCAAATAAAAGGAATGTGATGCAATGAGCACGAATCAGTAAGTTGACATAATAATTGTATGCCTCCCCCTGACTATGAGCATGAATTACAGCGTGATACCAAGTATCCATCCAAGAGAGATTTTAGCAAAGCAGTCAGAGGAGGACACTCGTGATCATGGAATACTTAGTTGCACACAGACTACATCACAGAACCAAATTTAAATCTCAATAAAATAGAATTAAAGCAGGTATTGGGAACTGAACTGAATATTAAGATCCCTTTTTTTTTCTTTTCGAGTGCCTTGGCTTATTACACCTCTTTATTCTTCAACTTCCAAGGCACACCTGCAGGTTAGCAAACTATTTTGCACGAATAGGCACCCAAGAAGTCTTGGGTCTTGAGTTAGCAGTGACATTCTTAGCAGGTTTTCTAACCCGTCTCCTAGGAGCATGGTCATCAGATTTCATCAGATAGCAATTATTAATTGAATGACCAATCGTACCACAATAATAGCAAGATGCAGCAGGTTTCAGATTGGATTTATGCACATTCTTATAAACATGATTTTTATGCACATATGTATGAAAATTTTTGTTAACAGAATTGAAATTCTGTTTACCAAAACCAGCATTGCTTTGGTATCCTGCCAGCCAACAGGTTGCAGCCCTGTGATCTGGCTTTCCACAGTTAACACATGCAGAGTATTTTCTATTTGCAGCAACTTTATTCCTATCAACATCATTATGGTTTGCAGGAGATTTAGCATGATGTGAAGAATATATTTTCGTACCATTTGCAAACCAGCATTGTGCGATGCTGTGTCCTAGTTTGCCACAGTGCAGACATTCAATTTTCTTTTTCTGGAATGAAGAATTTTTATCATGAAGTTTCTTAGCATTCATTATCCCGGCCCTCATATCATCTTTCTCCATCAATTTACACTCATGCATTAAATGTCCAAGTCTATGACAGTAGTGGCATGACATTTTCCTTTTAGATGAATGTGTGTGTGGACTGTGATCAACATGCACAGATGAGCCCTTTTTATTCATTTTCTGTTTTTTATCATGTTCTTGTGTTTTCTTAGCCTTATAGTGAGGTGGAGAAGAAGTAGAAGGTTTTTCCTGTTCAGATGATTTAACAAAGACAGTTTCCAAATTTGATCCATAGACCTTACTCATGACTGGACTGTAGCTCAGTCCCTTTTTCTTAAAAGTAGAACTAGAAACAGAATATGTCTGAATTTTATTTTCAAAGATCTTTTTATTTACAGGGTTATAACCTAACCCCTCCTTCTGAAAATTGACTTTTACTCCCAGCAGTTTGTTCAGATTTTCTTGCCCATCAACAAATTTAGACAAAGATTTCCTTAAGTCTTGGATTTCTTCTTCTAAAGAGGCAATGTGTAACTCATAACTTGCAGTCTCTTGTTCACTGCAATTGACAGCCTCATTCAAGACTTTGTTGGCAATTATGTATTTCTCAACTTCCTTTCTCAACTCATCAATTTCTTCTGAATTATTGGACACCACATGTTTACCCTTTTCAAATGTCAGCAATCTCTCTGACATGATGGTGTTCAACTGTTTTAGTTTCTCAATTTCTTCCTTTAGTCTGTCATTCTGAATTAATTCGTTTACCAAAATCTGATCATCAGAGTCGGTTTCAAATTTTCTTCCATCGTTAAAAGTTTTCAAGTCTTTTTGCAGTTTCTAAATGTTTTTCTGTAATTCAAAGTTGACAGACTTAATGGCTTCAGATTTTTCAGCAAGTACTTTATTTTCAATCCTGAGCTTCTCTAAACTTTCCTTGCTTTCAGTTGAGAATTTTCTCAGGGAATCAATCTCACTCACATGATTCTTATTTCCATTGATTAGCACATGATTTTGTTTTTTCAACATTTGTAGATTAGACACACAGGCATCATGAGAACTCTTCAATTCAGCACATTTTTTACAGTCAGACCTTGAATTATCTAATCCCTTATTCCTTTTCAATTTTTTATATCATTTTTGCAATTTTTCATATGACTCAGATAAATCGCTGTAAGCCTTTTCCCAATCTTCTATAGAAAAGTTCTCGAAGAGGTTTACCTCTTCTTCATTCTCCTCCACCTCTTGGATGGTACTGTGGTCACTTCTGCTAACCATCATGCATGTGCTTTCATTTCTCCTGTGGGCTAGCTTCAGTTGGTCCATAATATCCTTGGCGGATCTGCAATCATGGAAACAAGAATGCAATGCTTTATCAGTCACTGTTAACATTAGGTTTAAGGCCTTTTGATTCTCTCGGAACATCTGATTCTCACTGTCCGTCCACTTGGACCTTTTCTTGGGCAGTTCATACGGACCTTGTGAAATCAACTTCCAAAAGTCCTTATCAGCTTGTTTAACAAACATGCGAAAAACACTGAACCAAATGTCAAAATCAGATCCCTTAAAAATCGGTGGATTAGCCATTGCCATCAGTTCAAACGAACAGATATCAAACACTAACTCACAAGCAAAACAATGCACACAGGAAACACGTAGAGGATCCTCTGAGAATTGTTGGATTCTGAACCAGAGACCGCTCTGATGCCAATTGATAGGTCCAGAGGGGGGTGAATGGACCTTTACCAGTAAAAACAATGAGGATTAAAAAATTAAGTTCTCAAATAGGAGTTTCCGAAAAAGATCTTAATGGTCAAACACTAACCGCGCAGAACGATCAGCTAGGAAGATAGAGATGGATCGGCCTAGACAAGCATCTACCGAATAGATCCAAAGCTAGAATAGAAACCAAACACACTGCGCCAGGGATTTTTAAGGTGGTTCAGTCAGACCTCCAGTCTGCCTACGTCCACCTCTCACTTCAAACCGAAGTGAGGCTTCCACTAGCACCGGCTAGCCAAGTAGACTCAGTCTGCGACAACGGCTGATTCACAGCTTCACCAGGGGAACAACCTCCCCTCTTCCTCCACACCTGGAGGGAACCCTAAGGACGCCAAGTCCCTAGAAACTAGGAAACAAGTTCCTCTACCTTCAACCGGAGGGAACACTAGTGATCTGCAGTCACTAGAACCAGAGACCAAGGTCTCTCTTCCTTTGAAGCCCAGAGGGAACCCACAAGCAGCACACGGCCACTTGCAACTGGAGACAGCGTCTCCCTTCTCCTGAACCAACAGAACAGGAGGACCACCGATCTCAACCTGAGAATCGGAGACAAAACTAGAACAGTAAAGAAAGATCAAAAACAAGAAACTAAAAAGATACAGCAGACTGAATGCTGGAACGATAAAACACGGAATATAGCTCACAATAGAGCAAACTGGTTCGGATTTGATCCTGAAACCAGAATCCTTCTTCTTCTTCTTTCTGAACTCTCAGCTTCGAGGTCTCTCTCTTTCTCACTCTCTCTGCTATTCTCTCTTCTTCCTCTTCTTCAGTTTCTGCCCTCTATTTTCTTCTTTTCTTTTTCTGGATCGAACTCTCTGCACTTCTGCTTTTACTTTTTCACTTTCGATCAACCTTCATCTGTGGATGAAGGCTTCAATATATAGCAGCAGCAGGTGGATAAGGTACAGAATGCGTGTGCCTCCCATACTCGATCCAGAACCTTCTTTCCACGTGCCCTTATAGCATTGGTTCCTTTAGTATTGAATCACGTGCAGCCCAGACACTGGGGAATATTCTTCCTCGGACCACCTTCTTCTTTTTGTTTTTCTTCTTCTCCTGCAAAGAAATTAAAACCATTAAAACTCAAGGCCACAAAAACTAAAACTGCATGAGGTATGTGATAGCAATACGAGATGCACTATACTGAGAACGACACGAGGTACATAAGATGACTACAGCACGAGATAAAGAGAGAACGACACGAGGTACCACAGTAACAAGGCTAACACTACAAAGAGAATGACACGAAGTCAGATGAGAACAGCACGAGGTGAGAAGGAAATAACACGGAGTAAAACGGTAGTAAAACACGTGATCAGAGGAAACCTGGACGAAGAAAGAAAGAAGCAACACGAAGACATAAAAACAACACTAAGACACAAACACAGAAATAACATGAAGACTCAAACACAAAATTAACACGAAGACATAAAAACAATACGAAGACACAAATACAGAAATAACATGAAGACTCAAACGTAAAAATAACACGAAGACACAAGCACAAAAGATAACACGAAGACACAAGAACAAAAGATAACACGAAGACACAAACACAGAAACAACACGAAGAACGACCAATCAAACCGACTAAGTTGACTCGAAGTCATCGGTGAATCAATACAAGAATCAACACGAAGTATCAAACAGCAAAGGGAACGGCACAAAGTGAAACAACACTTTACACTAACATGACTTGAAGACACAGGAAAACGACTCATAAACGAGGACGACACGGGCTGAAAACAACTCGAAGACGAAAACAGAAACCGACACGAAGTGTGATCACAAAGCAAAAAGGACACGGGGTCTAGGAAAAACATCACGAGGATAGAAGACATAAACGGCTACAACGATACGTGATAAAATAGTGAAAGCAGTAAAACGACTCGAGTAACTACAGTAAATGACACGAAAACACAAGTTCAAAAATAAAAAGGATGACTCGAGATGAGCAACTAAATACTGAAGAAACGACACGAGGTTCACAGAAAGCAGCACGAGGTGCTGCAGTGTTCAGCACACGATGGAACAAATAACGACACGAAGACAACCCCTGAAAATAACTGAAGTGACTCGAAAGTTTATTTTTCACAGAGAAATATTTTTTGTTCTCCACTAAGGCTTATAGTGTTGTCATCCTCAAAACGTGTAAAGACTCAACAGTCTACACATTGGCCAAGTCTACACATCGGCCTGTGGCCTGCTTAGCTGAAGTCTGTACATCGCCTTCAGACTTTCAAGTCGATACACTCCTTGCTCATTCAAGTCTATACATCCACAGTGTAACTTCAAAGTCTGAACATTGTCTTACTCCGTCAAAGTGCATACATTCTCAGCTGAACCCCAATGTCTATACAGTGGCCTTGAGCTTCTCAAGTCTACACACTGTCTTCAGTCTTCACCTGAAGTCTGTACAACCATTCTCTTATCAAAGTCCATACATCCTTCTGTTGGAATTTCAAGTTCATACATCAGACTATTTGAGCAAGTATGTACAACATTTCATTCACACCAGAAGTCTATACATTAGACTGTGGGAAAGTCTATTCATTCATTTCCAGAAGTTCAAGTCCATACATTGATCGTTTGGGTAACAAAGTCTGTACAACGTGAGCTTCGGTTCTTAAAGTCTACACATTCTCCCGTTCAAATCCTTCAAAGTCTATACATCAGTTTGATTGAGTAATCAGTTTGATTGAGTAAGTCTGTACAGCATGCCTTGTGTTCACAGCCTTTAAAGTCTGTACATTGGCTTCGCATCTGCAAGTCTGTACATCGGTTTGATATCATCAAGTCTGTACATTGGCTTCAACTCTCCAAGTCTATACACTCAATCACTGTAGCATGCACGGGGTGAAGTCTGAACATTGGCATGGTTTTTTCAAGTCTGTACATCCACCGTTGAACCTTCCAAGTCTACACATTCTTCACCTTTACCTTCGTTCAGCTCACAAAGTCTGTACATCGACTTGGCGCTGGCTAAGTCTATACATTGGGGTATTCTTTACCTACGTTTCATGCTTAAAGTCTATACATTGATCAGCGTCTTGTCTCACTCGAAGTCTGTACAGTCTGGCAGCGTCTCATGCTGCGTCTTAGGCAAGTCTATACATTGCTCTGTTGCACGAAGCAAAGTCTGTACATCCGATCGTCTCACTCATCGTCTTGGCCATCGTTCTTTCAAAGTCTGTACAGCCCATGGTCTAGAGACCAAGTCTGTACATCGTCCTGTGCCTTCAAGCTTTCAACGTCAAGTCTGTACATCGTACTGTGCCTTGAGCTTGGAGCAAGTCTATACATTACTGTTGCATTCACGCAAGTCCATACATTGTTTGTTGGGCCAAGTCTATACATTGTTCCATTGTGTGCTTGTCTAAGTCTATACATCGCCATTCTTTGCACGAGCTGAAAGTCCTTCAAGTCTGCACATTCTGCTGTTGTGTTCAGGCATCTTATAAGCAAGTATGTACATTGTTACGCAGAGGCTACACATTCGTTTGGGTTGGTTGAGTCTACACACTCGGTTTGGCTTGGCTGAGCATTCATCGTCAATGTACACACTTCACCATATGCATACTGTAGCATGTGCTATTAAGTCCATACACTACTTTTGTGCATCGTTCAGAAAGCAAGTCTGTACATTGGTTCTGTCATGCACAGAAACGCTTAAGTCTATACATTGCTATGCCTTGTTATTGCAACGCTCTTTAAGCAGCAACTCTGTACACCCTTCTAATATTGTCTTCGACTGATTATCTGACAGGATTAATGGACGAGGTTATTAAGACTGGCACGTGATCCTAGAGGCTGAGATGCTGACACGTGGACCGAACCTTCTGGGCGGGAATCATCGAGAGCTCACGCCCTAGCTGCCTGCTGCTGGTATAAAAATGGAGCTTCCTCCATCGGCTGAAGGAGGATTGATGAGAAGTGAGCCATCGTGAAAAGTAGAAGAGCAGTGAGTGCCTCCACGATACAGAGAATAGAGAAGATGAAGAAAAAGAGAAAGAAAGAGAGTGAGAGCAGCTGAAGAAGAAAGAAGAAGAGTGAGCCAGAGAGCAGAAGAGAGATCGAGAGATCCAGAAGAAGAAGAAAAAGAGAAAGAGAGAGGGCTCGTGAAGAAGAAGAAAGAAGCTTCAGTTGAAGTTCTGCCTACTGGACTTTGGATCAGATCCAATCCAGTCAGCTCCTACGAGAGCCACATTCCTTGTATTTCATTTACAGCTTTCAGTCGCTGTGACTCTATTTTCTGTTTTCTTTTTCATTTGATATCTTGTCTTTCCGATACTCTGTAGAGAGGTCGGGGTCCCTCCTGTTGGTTCAGGAGAAGGGAGATTGCTATCTCCAGTTGCAAGTAGCTGGGTGCTACTTGTAGGTTCCCTCCTGGTTTGGAGGAAAAGAGATTCGTCTCCGATTCTGGGCTTGTGGGTTGCAAGTCCAGGGGTCCCTCCTGGTCTGGAGGAAGAGAGGTCTTCGACCTCTGGTTTGCTGGTGACGGGGAGTCACTGGTGGGTTCCCTCCTGGTCTGGAAGAAGAGAGACTGTGCGTCTGTGGTTTCTAAGTGGTTGGGAGTCACTTGGGGTGTCCCTTCGGTTGGGAGGAAGAGGGGAGGCTGTTCCCCTGGTCAAGCTGTGTGGCAGCATCTTGTTCGCAGACTGAGCCTGCAGTCTTCTAGCCTGAGCTAGTGGAAGCCTCAGTCCGGTTGGGAGTGAGGGGTGGACGTAGGTCTTTGGACCGAACCACCTCAAAATCTCTTGAGCAGTGGTTTGTCTGTGTGTTTGCTTCCGCTAGATGATTGATTAGGAGCTCTCCAAGTGTCTCTTCATATGTTCAATTGAATTAGTTTTTATTCTGGATTTGTGTTTAGCTTCTGAGTTTAATTGGGCGATATTTCGAGCAGGATACATTCACCCCCCTCTGTATCCAGTGCTTGCACCCTAACATAATAGGTAATGCCTCCAATGCCTAAGAGCCTGAACAACTGCGTAAAATTCCTTATCATATGTGGAGTATCGCAGTTTCGCGTCATTTAGCTTCTCACTGAAATATGCGATCGGGTGGGCCTCCTGACTCAACACACCTCCTATCCCAACACCCGACGCATCACAAGAGACCTCAAACACCTTCAAGAAATCAGGCAGTCGAAGGATAGGTGTCTGGGTCATGCGCTCCTTGATGTCCTTGAAGGCGGCAGATAGGGCCTACTTCCATACAAATGTGCCCTTTCGGATACAATCCGTGATCGGGGCGGTGACGGAGCTAAATCTGCGGATGAAGCGACGATAGAACGTCGTAAGGCCATGAAAGCTGCGGACATCATGAACCGTACGGGGTTCCGGCCACTCAACAATGGCCCGGACCTTCTCCGGATCGGTGGAGACCCCAGTACTAGACACAATGAAACCCAAGAAGGTAAGCTGAGATGTCATGAAGGCGCACTTTTGTGGGTTTGCAAACAACTACTCTCACCGAAGAGGTAGACAGACCTACCGAAGGTGGTCTAAGTGGTCTCCCGTGGTGCGACTATAGATAAGGATATCGTCAAAATACACCACTACAAAGACTCCAATGAAAGGTCGAAGGACCTGAGTCATGAGCCGCATGAAAGTGCTAGGGGCATTGGTCAATCCAAAAGGCATGACCAACCACTCATATAGACCATCCTTGGTCATAAAGGTGGTCTTCCCCTCATCACCTAGCCTAATCCACAGCTGATGGTAGCCACTCTTAAGGTCAATCTTTGAAAAGATAGTGGCACCTGCCATCATGTCTAGCATGTCATCCAGGCAGGGAATAGGGAACCTGTACTTCATGGTGATTTTGTTGATGGCACGACTATCAATGCACATTCTCCATGTACCATTCTTCTTTGGGGCGAGTAAAGCGGGTACATCACATGGACTCATGCTGTCCCGAACAGAACCTCTCTCCATCAACTCATCGACCTGCCGTTTTAGCTCGGCATGTTCCGTGGGGCTCATGCGATAATGTGGAAGGTTGGGCAATGAGGAGCCCGGAATAAGGTCGATGGCATGCTGAATATCCCGCATAGGTGGGAGTCCCTCGGGAAGCTGATCGGGAAAGATATCAGTAAACTCTTGCAGAATGGGGACAACCTCGGGTGGGAGCTCACCCTCGGAGTCTCTCTCTACCTCTCGGACCGCAATGGCAAACACAGGGCAGCCCCGACTAGCCTCCCGCTCCATCTCCTGGGAGCTAATCAACATCAATCTCCTCGTCGAGGGCTCACCTGGGACAGATGTAACGGTCATAGCCCGAGCTGGGGATGGGGTACTAGGCCCGGGGGCGGAAGGCTCCGGAGTACTTGGGCCAGTAGGACCCCTGACGGAGGGCTTCTTGGGCTGAGAGGGGTAGAGGGTAATCCGCTGGCCAGCATGGTCGAAGGTACAGGTGTTCGACCGGCCATGAAGTGTGGCATCCCAATCAAATAACCATGGCCTACCGAGAATGACACTACCCACCTCCATAGGGAGGACATCACACCAAATCTTTTCGCGGTAGGTATGGAACTGTAGTGGGACCAGACACCACGGCCTGATCGGAATGGAGGTGGAATCCACCCAAGATACTGGATAGGGGCAAGGATGGTCCACGGGCGTAAGTCCAAGACGAGTGATAGCGCCTGCGGCGATTGCATTGATGCAACTCCCACTATCGATGACCACCTTAAAGATGATCTTGCCCAGCCTACAGAACTTATGAAGGATAGTGGTCCGACGCCAGTCATCACTGACCTGTGGCTGGGTGAGGATACATCGGACGACCCCAATGTGAGTATCATCGGACTGCTGGGCATCCAGGGCATCACCTCCCAACTCATAGTACTCGTCAGCTAGCTCTTGATCTGCCTCATAGCTGACTAACTCAAGGCCCGTAGGGGTGGTATCCTCGGCCTGTGTGTCCCTAATGATGAGAGATGGGCAGGTGGGACACTGGTTGGCAAAATGGCCAAACCCATTGTAGCGATAACACTGCTGCCGTGATCCACTAATCTCCCCAATCATGGGTCATTTCCCCTTATCCTCCCGACGGATAGGAGGTGTAGGTAGCAAAGGACGTGCAGGAGGTGCGGGTGCCGGTGGAACGGCTATGGGTGGGGCCGTAAGATGCTGGGGACGAGGAAGGTCCCTCGGGGGTGGAGGACGAGGCCTAGGAGCAAAGGGCTCGGAACGAGCGGGCTCCTGAGGTCGAGCCATGGGGGCTCTCGGATATGTGCCAGATGAGCCATGGGGCTCGACACTACGAAGGGGAAAGGAGCCCAACCGATGGGGTGACTCGAACTCGGCCTCGAATTGCTCCAATTCGAGTGCTATCTGATATGCCTGCTCCAAAGTGGTTGCATTGCGGCGAAAGAGTTCATATTTATAATTGGGCTACAAACCTCTTCGAAAGAGGGATATAGTCATGGTGCTCTCTTCCGTGACTCCACACCGTAAGTAATACTCATCGAACTCGGCGGTGTACTCGGTCACGGATCGGTTCCCTTGGGAGATGCTTTGCCACTTGTCTATGAGACGTTGGTGATATGAGGCGGGAAGGTATTTCTCCCTCAATTTGATTTTCATATCATCCCAAGTACCGATTTGGGGTTGACGTCGCTGGTTGAGTAGGCTCTCCACATTGGTCGAATAAGTTTGGGCCTACCCTTGCAGCTTCAGCTTTGCGTATCGGACTCTTCGGTGGTCCGTCATCTCAAACCACTCGAAGTACCGGTCCATGCCGGCCTCCCAATCTAAATACACCCTAGGGTCCAAGGACCCGCTAAAAGTGGGAGGGTCCGCACGCACGCCTCTAAGAATGCGGTCGTCATCCTCGTCATCACGATTCCGTTGTTGATTACGACGACCGTTACCCCCTTGATCATTATCAGATGCATAATCATCCACCACATGCACCTGTTGTACCCCAACATTCTCCGCCTGAGCCCTTGGTGCAGCAGGTTGCTGAACCGGCTCTTGTTGGCCGTTCGTCGGCGCGGGTTGCGCCACTACTGGGCCCCTCTCGAGGACGACAATTCTCCCAACTAGGCCCTGGATGGACTGATCTGAATTCTCGGCCCGATCCTCGAGGACTTTCATGCGCCCTTCTATACGCGTACTAAGACCATCCATACGCGTACTAAGACCATCCATACGCGTGTCAAGACGTTCCATAATGGCTCGGAACATCTCGACTGTCGAGGACTCATCGGAGCTACGGGACCGGGAATCCGCCATAGGTGGTGGTGGCGAGTATTGGGTACCTCGACGGGTGGGCATGCAACTGACACACGACCTAGAAGACACCGACTAATGTAAATACTCACTAATGCAACAATGATGCACTTAGACCTAACCAATATCCGGTACGTGGTGGAGATAAGCGATCCGAAGATCACTCGCACAAGTACGCTACCTTCCCGATAGGCATAACCCAATATTCGGGCAACGCCTTTTAATATACCGGGCTATTGGGTGAAATGCAATTTTAAAACACTTTTTTTTTGTTTTGAAAATAATGATGATCCTAGACTCGACTTAGACCATGCAAAGACTTATGCAAAGACTACCCTAGACTCGACTCGCTCTGATACCAAACTGATGCGGGACGGACACGGGGACCGACTCTACGTGGTATGGACCTCGGACTCTAGATGCGGACACGACCAACAACACATGATGGGAGAGACACTAATCCCGACACGGAGAGCTCCTATGGGCTATACATCGCTAATAGAAATGCAAGCTCACTCGTCGTCCCAAGCGAGGGAAAGCGTGGATCGTGCGCGGTTAAGGAACCGGCAGAGTTCAAGGGTAGTCGACTCACTTCCGGACTCGGATCGAGTCACGGGACGGGTCACTCTCACGCTCACAGCAGTGACATGAACTCACGGGCTAGTACCTACCGCTCTCAGCAGCGGCAAAAGACCATATACTAAACTAGCAAGTGAATGCCGAGAAGTTAAGACCATTACCTCCACGCACCCGGCGTGGCGTAGACAACCCCGGCCGAAATATGGACTCCCGGTTAAACAATATTACAGCAATACAATGATTTGACCCACTCCACGCAGGGAGGTAAAAGGTCACATGTGGGTCCCGAGAATCATGCAAATCGGGTTGACGGGCATCATCTTGATGTCGCCCGACGGTGCCGAATTCCGCGTTTTCGTGCTTTCTGAACGGCGGGTTCTGCGGGCCCGTGGGGCCCACGGACGGCGCTGTCCTCCGGATCTGTGGGGGTGGGACCCGCTGTGATGGGGACCCCTGGTGGCACGTCTCCAAGGACAGCGGTCGGCCGGAAACACCGATCGGGGGTCGATCGACCCCGATTCCCAATTCGTGGACTAGCTGCCCACGGATTTCTGGTTCTGTCCTCCAGCGCGCGCTCCAGCGATAATGGCCGCTGCGATCAATCCCAACGTCGGATCGGGGCGCATGAGCTATCATTGGAAAGATATCTTGAAATCCTTCGATATAGACTCAGAGAGATCTATTGGATCCGGTCGGATCTAGACTTTACTAAATTTACAAGCTTCTGTTGTATAGTACCCGAAACCTCAGATCTGCAGGTGAGTTGTCTGAGAACTGCCGTTGAACGGGAGGTTGATGGCCGATTCAGCTCCTGAGCTCTTCACAAAGGTTATAGGATTTTGAACAAGGAAGATGGCAATATTTTGTTTGGACTGTTTGGAGGTGGATACGAATTGATATGATTTTTGCACTGGACAGAGGTCGGATCTGGGAACAGGTGGACAGCACTGTAGCTTGCTCTGAAAATGAATTTTGAAAAATTGGTGGAGGGTTGATCAAAAATCAGAAAAATTCTTGGAAGGAGGGGTGGGTGGAAATAACTCCCAGTAAAATTAGGAGTCCTATAAAAAATCACAAAGGGGTCCGAACATGGGAAACACAGGGCGGGTGGAAATTGAAACAGAAAGCAGACAGATCTGGGAAAGGAGGTTGGACGAAAATGGGAAATTAGCAAACGGATGATTTATGACCCACCAATTTTTGTAGGATGTGGGGAACACCTCTAGAACATCCCCTAAAAATCCCAAATTGATCTGAGCTTGTGGATGATGGCAGTAATTCGTGGAAGTGGCAGCTACTGGCAGATGGCAAAACTCCGACGGTTGCGATGGCGGTGCGGTGGCGGTGCGGTGGCGGCTCGTGGCGGCGGCGATGATGACCGGAACCAATAGGGGAGGCGTCACACCTCAGAATGGCAACCATCTCAGCTGCAAGGGGGAGAGGGAGGAGAGAGGAGGGGGGCGCACCAGCCCTTGCTCAAGGAAATTGTTTGATTCAAATGGCATTAATTCATCAAAAATGAAAATTACAAGCATATATAGGTTACATGTCTAATCAATCCTCAACCGTTGGATCTAGGGATGGGAGATGGAGGACCGGGATTGCATGTGACCATCCACAAAAATTAAAATTAAAAATACAAGGGGGGGGGGGGTGGCGGCCCATTAACTAGGGAGGCAAGGGGGGACATGGTAGGTGGGGGTGGGTTGGAATTGTTGACATTTTCATTCCAATGTCCCCCACTTGGCCCACCCTTCTAGAAGCCACCATTTGAATGGTTGACCGACCCCACATGGGGCCCTAGGGATGAGGTGGATCAATGGGAGGGGGCCTGGGGGTCCCGTGGGGTCCAAGGCTCCCATTTTACAAATAAGCCCCTCTTACAATCAAAATTACATACCGAATAAAATGAAGTAAACACACATTAAACACAAATAAAGTCTAACTAAATATGATAAATGCCGGGACTCATGGGAGAGTCTCCAGGCTGTCTCCGAGCCAGATGGATGCTGAGGTGGCTCGAGTCGTGCTCCGTGTGCGGTACCGGTGGCTCAGCATGTCGCGCCGCTCAACTGCTCGGGTGTCCGCACCATTACGCTAGGCTTAACGGTCTTACGATAGACCACTTGTGTGTCTAGCGGTCGCCCGATAGACCGCATGGATCCGATTTTTTGCATTGTTTCTTTAGCGGCCGTAAGTTTGACTGCTATCTTGGCTAAGCGGCCTTACCCTTGACCGTTTACTCTTCTGGCGGTCTGCTCTGTGACCGTTTTCTACAGTGTGTTGTTCATTTGATTATGGCGTATTATGTATTGTTAATCCATGTTGCTTAACTTGATGGTAGGACTTTTATGTTAAATATCACCATGTTCATCATCATCATCATCATCAGAGCCTTATCCCAATTAATTGGGGTCGGCTACATGAATCCTGTTCCGCCAAAGATTTCTATCAAGTGCAATATTCATATTTAAACTCAAGGAACTAATGTCCTTCCTAATAACATCGCACCATCTCATTTTAGGCCTTCCTCGAGCTCTTTTGCTAGCATCCACTAAGATTTGATCACATCTTTTAACCGGCGCTGAGTTAGGGCGACGAAACACATGTCCAAACCACCTGAGTCTATTTTCTCTCATTTTACTATCAATTGGAGCTATCCCTAAGTCCTTACGGATGCGCTCATTCCTAATCTTGTCTTTCTTAGTCTTGCCACACATCCATCTCAACATCCTCATCTCTGCTACACACATTTTGTGGATGTGTTCCTTTCGTACTGCCCAACACTCGGTACCATATAACAGAGCAGGTCTCACAGCCGTTCTATAAAACCTCCCTTTGAGTTTCACAGGCATACGACGATCACAAAGGACACCTGATGCACTTCTCCATCTTAACCAGCCTGCCTTAATCCTATGTGTAACGTCATCATAAATCTCCCCATTCTCTTGTATGATAGACCCTAAGTATCGAAAGCTACTACTCTTCGGAATGTTATGTCCGTCAATTAGAACCATGTCTTCCTGAACCACACTCCCATTACTAAAATTACAGTGCATAAATTCTGACTTGCTCCTACTAATTTTAAAACCTTTAGACTCCAAGGCAAGTCTCCAACGCTCTAACTTAGCATTTAGAGCATCAATACTCTCATCAATTAAAATAATATCGTCTGCAAATAGCATACACCAAGGGATATCATCATGCAATTGTTTAGTTACTTCATCCATAACTAAGGCAAAGAGATACGGACTTAGTGCAGAACCTTGATGCAAACCTATAGAAACGGGAAATTCACCAGTCTCCCCAGCAATAGTTCGAACACTAGTAATAGCACCGTCGTACATATCCTTAATCAAATCAACATATCCTTGAGAGATTCCTTTCTTTCTTAGTGTCCACCAAATCAATTCTCTCGGTACTCGATCGTACGCCTTCTCTAAATCAAGAAAAACTATATACAAATCTTTTCTCATCTCTCTACACTTCTCCATTAGCTGCCGTAGCAAGAAAATAGCTTCTGTAGTAGATCTATTTGGCATAAAACCAAACTGATTTTCCGACACAGTAGTCATACCACGGAGGCGTTTATCAATTACTCTTTCCCAAAGTTTCATAGTATGACTCATAAGCTTAATTCCACGATAATTATTACAACTTTGAATATCTCCTTTATTTTTATAGAAAGGAACTACAACACTTTTTCTCCAAACTTATGGCATTCTTCGTTCCTTTAAAATTTTATTAAAAAATTTAGTTAGCCACTGAATACCAATATCTCCTAGGCCTTTCCATACTTCAATAGGTAAGCCATCTAGTCCTAAGGCCTTGCCCACTTTCATTTTCCTTAAAGCATCCTCCACTTCTGACATCTTAATACACCTGAAATATTGATATTTATCAAATATTGTGGACTCTTGGGTACCTTCTAAAGATAAATCCTTGACGGAATCTCCATTAAGTAACTTCTGAAAATAGCTATGCCACTTCCCTTTAATCTCAAGATCCTTAGTTAAAACCCTTTGATCTTCACCTTTAATGCACCGAACATGATCTAAATCTCTAGTTTTCCTTTCTCTTAATTTAGCTAGTTTAAATATGTCCTTTTCACCCTCTCGGGTTCCTAATTTATTATATAAATCTTCAAATGCCTTTGATTTGGCTTCGCTGACTATTTTCTTAGCTCTCTTTTTAGCGATTTTATAAGCTTCTAGGGTTTGAGCATTTTTGTTAGCTTGCCAAACTTTAAAGCATTCCTTTTTTATTTTAATGGTATTTTGAATTTCCTCACTCCACCACCAAGTCTCTTTTTCTAAATTCTTTTTACCTTTAGATTCGCCTAAGAGTTGTTTTGCAACCCTCGTTATACAATTTGTAACATTATTCCACATTACATTAGTTTCTTGTTCTAAATTCCAAATATTTTCCTTTAATAGATGATTTTTAAATGTTTCTAAACTTTTACCTTTTAAATTCCACCATTTAATCTTGGAATAATTATTTATAATGATCTTTCTTTTGAATTTAGGGATAGTGACATCCATTACTAACAATCTATGTTGAGGGGCTAGACTCTCACCAGGAATAACTTTGCAATCTTTACATAAAACTCTATCGACCTTCCTAATGAGAAAATAGTCAATTTGACTTATATGTGTTCCACTCTTGTATGTTATTAAGTGTTCGTCCCGCTTCTTAAAGAAGGTATTAATAATTGCTAGATCATAGGCCATAGCAAAATCAAGAATAGTGTTACCCATATCATTCCTATTACCAAAACCAAGCCCTCCATGAATCCTCTCATAGCCTCTATTATCTATACCCACATGACCATTAAGATCCCCTCCAATAAAGATTCTCTCTTCACTAGGGATATTTTGGATCAAACTATCAATAGCCTCCCAAAATTGCTTTTTAATGCTCTCTTCTAATCCTACTTGAGGTGCATATGCACTAATTATATTCAAAATATCATCACCTAAGATAAGTTTAATTACCATTAGTCTATCCCCCAATCTATTTACTTCCACAACTCTGTCTTTTAAGTTTTTATCTATTATTATAGCAACACCATTTCTAGAGTTATTATTACCCGTATACCAAATTTTATACCCATCAATGTCTTTAGCTTTATGTCATTTCCACCTAGTTTCTTGTAGGCAAGCTATGTTAACCCTCCTGTCCTTCATTAATAACTCTAAGTTAATCTCCTTCATGATTATTCCTCCATGATCATCATTCTTGATATCTTATGATTGAAAATGAGTAGAGTAATTAATATTAGTTTCATGGTTCCATTATCACCTTGTTATCTTATTAGTGTTGTTTTAAGGTCGTGACACTCCGGTGGTGGCGACTGGACCGAATACATCATTTTTCGTTGATTATGAGCTATTGAATTCTTAGACATCGAATTACCTCTCCGTCGGATATTCCATCCGCCAGACTAGGTGTTCATGTTCCGAGGCCTCCATAAACCCCCGCGAGCCTAGGATTCCCACTAGGATGCCGGGCGGGTTGTACCCACAAGTCTGAACCTTTTTGACTCGATCGAATCATGTATTTTTGGTAAATCCCAGAATCGAGACTGTCCTGTTGATGGCGGCCCTTCCGAGACTGTTTATGTCAGTAAGCGGCCCAGTCATTACCGTCAGACTGTTTGAATGGCCCTCTTGTGACCGTGTTTAACCGGATGTGCATTGACTTTAGTCCTTTTGGACTCTGTAATGTACACGGTTGATATCAAACCGTTTACTCCTTCAAGCGGCCCAACCTGGACCATCCAGTCCTGATCGCATCCCATCTTGGACCATTTTATACTCGTCTGCCCTGGGTTGGATCTTTGACCCATCTAGCCTTTACCGATCCTTAGACCGTTTATGTTTTACATACGGTCTTGATTAGATCGTGTACCTATCTTAGCGGTCCTTTGCTGACCGTTTCACTTTCTAGTTTTTCAGAAATTGATGTTTTCATGGTTTTGATATGTGTGAGCTACTCTAGCCTAACTAGGCTATTCAACCTCGAGTTTTGACCTATTGTTAGGTATATTGTCAACATTTATCCATTCTAGAGCCATTTCTATAAATGACTATTCCTCTCGATTAGTGAGCTTGTTATTGGAATCTCAAGAAAATCAATATTTCTTACGCATTCTACCTTGATTACATGAGCTTGATCTTGGAACTCTTGGCGATTCTATTTGTGGATGTCTAGATTTCGTGGGATCTATGATCCAAACAAATCAATGCCAAGGCAATTGAAGAGGCAAGATCTCGCGCTGGTCCTGAGCGGGGAGTGGATCACCGGATAGTGAACTGCAAGAAAGGAAAACGGATCAGGGGGCCCAGGGGTGAGTCCCTGGGGAAAACCCTCCGATGCTTAAGTCGGTAGAGTTATGGTGGGAGCAATATAGGGAGAAAGTAGCTTCTGCGCGAGATCCCTCTCCACCAGAAGGGTGAAGTGGTTCCTGCTCAGGAGTTTTGAGCCTGTGATTGCCCTTACCTTACGCCGGAGGGTATCCCTGGGTTAAATAGTGCACCGTCTTCTAGAGTCCTGTAAGTCGAGGAGTTTCAGGTGGGGGTTACGTCCTCGACGTGGGCTTTCATTGCCTTATCGTGGGAGCGTTATCACCTTGGGGAGCTGGAGTCCCTCACCTTTATAAATTCCTACCCACAGAGGACTCTAAACGGCTGCCTGGATAAGCAATCGTCAGCCGCACCGAGCTCAGAGAGGCCAGCCCTATCCGGGCGGTAGGCTTAGCTCGGACGAAGATGGGTCGGATTGGTCAACATGCGCCTTCTTCCCCCGGGCGGAGAGATGGCTCGGGCATGGACCTTTCCTGTGACCTGACCGACGCTCGGGCCTTCTGAGCCTAGAGGCCGCCTAGGAAGGTAGTATCCTCGAGCGAAACTTTTTTTGGGCTTTCTTGCCTAAGTGGGCCCCAGGGGGCTGTCACCTGGCTGAGCTGAGCCTTGTTGGGCCTAGTTCGGCTGCTCTTAATTAGGCTAAAGAAATCCCCCTCTCCACTTGTCCCCCTCCTACTCCCGAGCCTTAATAAGCTCGGAGGAGTAGTCGTTTGGGGTTTTGGACCAGCGTGGCTCAGGTGGGCAGAAATTTGGCGGTGTTATGAAGCCGCATGTCGTGGTCACCTGGGATCGTAATAATTGCAATCCTGACGGATTTGAAATGAAGGGGCCCCCTTTTCTCGGAGGTCGGAACGACGCGCCGCCTCCCGTGTGGATTTATAGGCGTTGGGCGCTGGTTGTCATCCCAGACTCTTTCCGTTGTTAGGGTTTTAGCTTTCCTTCGCTCTTTTACTTTTGGGGATCTTTGATGCACCGTGAGGACACAGCGGAGGAGCATAGACTTGCGGCGGCGTTTGAGGAGTTGGCGAAGATAACTACGGAGGCGGTCCGGCAGCTCCCTCCTCCCCCGGAATCTTCGAGGTCTCGAGAGAATTCTTCTTCAAGTTTTTCCTCAAAATCTATGGTGGGCCAGCGTTCGGATGCCGAGGGATGGGGTGACGAACAGGTGGTGAGAGCGCCGGTCCCGAACTGCAGCGAGTTGGGGGAAGCCGAGGTGAAGAGGCTGGAGCATCAGTTTCGCCTACCTCACAAGTATAGCTTCGCTGCTGCTGCCCCATATGAGACGAGCCTGGATTCTCATACGGGCCACATCTGCATCTTTCTTCTGGCGTGGAAGAGCGGGTTTCGCCTCCCCTTCGAGCCCTTCGTCCTCACGCTTCTCAACTTTTTCCAGTTGGCACCCATTCAGTTGGTAGCCAACTCGTACCTTCTCCTCTCCGCTTTCCGAATCCTTTGTCGTCAGTGCGGGGTTCCTCTTTCTCTGGACCTCTTCCACTATTTCTTCAAGTTGAAGGCGCACCCGTCGGCAGGAAAGGGTTTTTACTTCATCCAGGCGAGGAGGAATAGGAGCTGTATTTCGCTAGCGGCGAAGGATTCTTCGTACAAAGGGTGGAAGACCCAATTTTTCTGGGCGAGGATTGATTCGGTGGAGGAGACTTGGAGGTGCCAAGTAATGCCTAATTTCCACCCAAATATCCCTCCCTGGCAGGAGGAGTTCCCCCCACATGTGGAGGAGTATGCTACTCGTTTGCTGAAAAATCGCCAGTCTACCGAAGAGCTGGTGACGCCGGAGAATATCGAGCGGTGTCTTCTTACGCGGCTGAAGCCGTCATGTGCCACCACTTAGATCTTCCGTCGGAGGCGGGGGTCATCTTTCCTTTTCCTGATCACGCCTTCTTCTTTGTGCAGACACCAGGCGAGAGCCTTTGGAGGAGGCCGCTGAGATCATTGACCTTGGCGACGACGCGGCGGCTGATGAGCCGGGCGCTACTGTGGGTCGCTATCGAGCCCCGGACAAGGGCAAAGGGGCGGCCTTGGAGGGGACTTCTCGGCCGTGCGGGGCGAAGCGCAAGGATCCCGTGGAGGGGAGGTTGCGGGAGGCCGTGAAGGCCAGGAAACGGGCCAGGAGGCCGTCCCCGCCGCTGGGGGCAATTCTGGCTCGGCGGCGCTCCCCTCTCTGGGGCAAGATAGGGCCGACCCTACCGAGCCGGCTCTCCCATCTTCTGAGCGAGAGGGGGGCGAGGAGACTAGGGGCACCCCGGGGGATGACGGTGACGGGTCGGCTCTCCCCTTGTCGGGAACAGAGGGGGCCGAAGTTGAAACAACCGTGGCCGAGGCCGGGGCGCCGGTCGAGGCGGGCGATGTCTCGGGCGGTGACGCGTAGGCCGAGACGGTCGAGGTTGGGGGTTTGCCGATAGAGGCGTCGCAGCCCCAACCGTTCGTGGCGCACGGGGCGGTCGGGCTCTCAGCGTCGATCGAGGTCGGGGGTTTGCCTGCGGGGGCATCGCAACCCCAACCACCGTAGCGCGTGGGGCGGTCGAGCCCGCAGCCCGATCTGGGCCTTTCGGCGAGGCGCTAGGTGCAGAAAGGGTTCCCATGTCAGAGGCACTGGAAAGGCTCGGCATCTCGAGCAATTTATACCAGCTTTTCCGTGAGGTGTCCGCGAGGATGAAAGGAGGAGACAAGCGTCATTCTCCACCCAGGGTCCTCGACATCATTATGGAGGGCGGCCTGGTCATGGCCCAGATGGAGGCCACAATGGTGGAGACTTATGCCCGGTCGGAGTCAGAGCGGTCGAATCTTGCTTGGACCCTCAGAGGGTGCGAGAGGAAACTAGCTCGACTCAATGAGGTGCATGCGGGGCTCCGACGGGAGTTCTCCGCGATCAGGGAGTTGTCACGGTCGAGCCGGCTGGAGGTCGGAGTGCTGACCGAGCAACTAACCAAGGCTCGGGAATCGCTCGAGAGGAAAAGTAAACTCCTTGAAGAGGAGCACCTTCTTCATATCGAGCAGGATGGCCGTTCGGAGGCCGAGCGCGCCGAGTTGGTGGACCGGGCGGAGGCAGCGGAGCGCCTTCGTTTGGAGGCCAAGGCCGACCGAGCTGAGGCGGAGAAGCGATCGGTCAAGTCCGAGGAGTGGGCGGCCGAGGCCAAATGAAAGTCGGCCGAGGCAGAGAAACGATCGGTAGAGGCCGAGGAGCGGGCGGTCGAGGCGGAGCGGGAGAAGGCCGAGCTTGCTGACAGGATGGGACTGGCCAGGGTGGAGGCGATCGAGCAATACAAGAGCTCAGAGGCCTACCGGGCCGACCTGTAGGAAGCTACCCTTCCATACTATGAGTCAGCACTTCGCCGAGGCATCCGCAAGGGGTTTAAGCAGGGTTACCGCCGGGCAGTAGCTTATGCCGGGGAATAAGATTCTGGGATTGACTTCCCCTCTGGCCAACGCTATGACTCGGACGAGTCGTCTTCCAGCTCCTCTGCGTCGGGCGGGGAAGATCCAGAGGGCTCTTCTCCTGAGGGGTCGCCAACTCCGGCTGCCTCGGGAGGGCTCGGGACCGAGGCAGTTCCCGCGCAGGTGGGGTCAATGCCAGGGCCGGCCATCGCCGAGGGTGCCGGGGGTGAAACACCTGTGCCTCCGACTTTCGAGCTTCAAAGTGGGCCCTGTGGATGCACTTTTCGATCGTTTATTATGCTCGTCTGTTCGGGAATGGTTGATTCGTATATTAAGTGCGTGGGCGTGCCAGTCACAAAGTGACAATTTGTTCGGGCTCCGAAGAGCCCATGGTGCGTCGATCTGACTCGGTCAGAAGATTGTGTGGTTCGTGTCGGGACCAAAACCCGCCGCGCCATAAAGGTCATGGCGTCATTTACATCCCCCATACAAGGGAACACCCTTGATTAATCGCCGAGATTCAGGGCCTCATGGCCAAGAAATTAATTGCATGAAAGCTTTATTACGAGGTATTGAAATCCTCACGCGAGGGCGAGAAGAAAACCATTCGCGGTCATGTCGGTCGTGTACTGACCATTTAATGTTCGGACGAACGTCCGGCTTGAGAAAAGTGCGATCGTCATGGGAAAACCGGAGCATATGTATGCCGGGATACGGTAAATTTATTGTTCAGAAGAACGGAAAATGTTCAGCTAAATCTCGGTTAGAGCGGTCAGAAACCAATAAGTCTGTTGGCCCGGTGCAAGATCAAGCTGCGACCATACTGCGGTGGGCCCCCCGGGGTCGAAGTCTGGCTCACATGAGCGTCATTAATATTTCCGGTGCCAAGGGGCAGCGAGGGAATATCCCTTGAATCGGCTGAAAAGCCCTGTGTCTAGGGAAGCGGACGTTCGAAACGTGTCGGTCATTCGGGAGACCGTTTAATATTCGGACGGGTGTCCGGCTTGAGAGTATCATAATCGTCGCAGGAGGACCTGGAACATATGTATGCTGTGATACCGCAAATACATTATTCCGAGACACTAAAAACATTCAGTTGAATCTCGATTAGTGTAGCAGGAAACTAGCGAATTTATTGGCCCGGTGCGAGATCGAGTCGGGACCATACCGGGGGCGCCTCCCGCGGTCCAAACGGGGCTTGCGTGGGCATCATTAATGTTCCTGGTGCCGGAGGGCAACGGGGAAGAGTCCCGGAACTAGATTCTAAAACCAAAACATGTTCGAAGGAAGCGAGCTATAGGTCGAGGGTGTGGGTCAGACAATGACCATAATCGGGACGGACCCGAGGTCCAAGCACAGCCCACAAAGGCCTTATTGATATTCCCGTATATAGGGTCCAGGGATGACAGGAGCCATCTCGTTCTATTCAGATTTCTGTCGGTCACTTGCGGACCACTTGATATTCGGACAAGGGTCCATATTAAAGGTGCAAAGTGGATAGGAATGACCCCATACAAATGTATGCCGAGTTTACGGTAATTTCAATGAAAGGGCGGGAACGAATCCCGATAGAGTGAATCCGATTTGACGAGCTATCGGCCCGGAGCAATACTGGGTCACGACCACGTCGGGGTAGGAGCCATCGGCCATGTTGGTTGCTCACGGGTCTTTTCATATTCAGACACAGGTCCATAATAGAAACGCGACGAAAATCGAGGTGAACCCGTTCAAATGTTTGCCGAACGCACGGCAATTTCAATGATGGCTAGGAAGGGATCCGGGGTGAGAAACGAATCCGATCTGATTGGAATGTCAGCCCAAGACTAGGTCAGGGCCTGGCCACGTCAGGATAATTCCCAAGACTCGGGCCCAGCCTGGGAGGGCGGCACTATTGTTCCTTCTACGTCGAGTCACGAAGAGAGGGGGCTACAATGTGGAATTATTAATACCTTATATTGTTTTATCATTGTTGTTCTTGTTATTTCGTTGCTTATTCCTCTTTCCGTATCTGTTCCGGGTGATTTCCCTCATCTTGCTCATTATCATTATTACCCTTTTATTATTATTGTCACTTATTTCATTCATCATTTTATATATATATGAATATGTTCAGGTTTATCTATTCACCATGATTTTTATTAGCTTGTCAGTGCTACCGTTATATACCGGTTTGTACATATATACAAGTATTTTTTTGTTTGGGGGGGAGAGTTGTCCCTTGGCGGGTTAAAAAAAGGGATAAAGGGGGATGTACCGCTGAAGAAAGGTGGGCAGAAAGTGTGCTGGCGAAGGACTGGAGATGTGTACCATTGAAGGACTTAAGGAGGGTGCCGCTGAAGGGCTGAAGTCTGTACATTGGCCGGTCGCTACGACATAAAGCCTGTACATTCATCAGCCCAACGTCTATACGTTGGCTGTATTCATCAGCTCAAAGTCTATACATTGGCTGCATTCATCAGCTCAAAGTCTGTACATTGGCCAGCTCAAAGTCTATACATTGTAGCTCAATGTCTATACATTGTTTAGCTCAAAGTCTATACATTGGCCAGCCCAAAGTCTGTACGTTGGCAAACTCAAAGTCTATACATTGTTCAGCTCAAAGTCTATACATTGTCCCTTGGCTGCAATTCAAAGTCTGTACATTGGCCAGCCCAAAGTCTGTACGTTGGCCAACTCAAAGTCTATACATTGTTCATTGGCTGCAGCTCAAAGTCTATACATTGTCCCTCGGCTGTAGTTCAAATTCTGTACATTGGCCAGCCCAAAGTCTGTACGTTGGCCAACTCAAAGTCTATACATTGTTCATTGGCTGCAGCTCAAAGTCTATACATTGCAGCTCAAAGTCTATACATTGTCTCTTGACTGCAGTTCAAAGTATGTACATTGACCAGCCCAAAGTCTGTAGGTTGGCCAACTCAAAGTCTATACATTGTTCATTGGCTGCAGCTCAAAGTCTATACATTGGCCAGCCCAAAGTCTGTACATTGGCCAGCCCAAAGTCTATACGTTGGCCAGCTCAAAGTCTATACGTCAGCCAACTCAAAGTCTATACATTGTTCAGCTCAAAGTCTATACATTGTCCCTTGGCTGCAGTTCAAAGTCTGTACATTGGCCAGCCCAAAGTCTGTACGTTGGCCAACTCAAAGTCTATACATTGTTCATTGGCTGTTTGCAGCTCAAAGTCTATACATTGTCCCTTAAAGTCTGTACATTGGGTTCCACTTCGGAGAGTGAGAAGAGTGTGCCACTGAAGGGCCGAGAAGGTGTGTCGTTGAAGGGTTGATAGGGTGTGCCGCTGGAGGGCTGATAGGGTGTACCGGTGAGGACAAGAATGAGACGGTGGAGGAGTGTGCCGGTGAGGAGCCAAGAAGGTGTGCCGTTGAAGGGCTGATAGGGTGTGCCGCTGGAGGGCTGATAGGGTGTGCCACTGGAGGGCTGATAGGGTGTACCGGCGAAGGCTGGAACGGACGCGCCGATGAAGGTCCACTCCTCTGTTACTTGTTTTTAAGGCTTTTCTTTTCTTCTTTTCTTTGAGTTTTGTGTAGTCTTATACAAATCTTTTCTCTTTCTTCTTGCAATCTGTTGTTGTTCTATTCGTTTGATGGTTTTGTTGTCTTTTGATATCTTTTGGTGTGTATTTATTATCCCATTTGTTTGTTGCATCCTTTTGTCTTTTCAATGTGTTATTATTTCTAAATAAAATTCGGCAACATCTCCCCTTGACCCGAGCGTAAGGGAGATAAAGGGAACGCGCCCACATAGAGTGGCGGAACCCGACAACTGGAGGTGGGCGCCCGAAGGCGGCAACACCTTTAATAAAACTTCGGGAAACCCGGAAGAAACGATGGATGGGGGACTCGTCTAGGACTGGCTGGGGGTGCACCGGGCAAGAGAAGAGGATTGGAGGGTGTGCCGGGCAGGAAGCTAGAAGGGTCGCCGGCCAAATGAAGTGTGCCGCTGAGGGCCAAATGAAGTGTGCCGGCGAAGGACTGCTGAAGGCGTGCCGCTGAGGGCCAAATGAAGCGTGCCGGCGAAGAGCTGCTGAAGGTGTGCCACTGAGGGCCAAATGAAGCGTGCCGGCGAAGGCCGCTGAAGGTGTATCAGCGAGGGGCTTAGCCAGGACGCACGGCTGGAAACTAGGGAGGCTGGGTGAAAGGATGAAGACTGAGGGTTAGCCAGGTGGGCTAGGGATTGAAGAAAGGGGGAAGGCCAAGGAGGGCGTCAGTGGCAGGATGTTCAAGGGAAGAAGAGGGAGGCCTCTCCCTCTAGGTAAACGGCTGAGGTTGGAGGCCAGGAAGGAGGGCATCGAGCTCACGAAGCCTCGAGAGAACAGAAGGATAAACTCCCTTGGGCCGAAGACTAAGCGTAAGGCCATGGATCGTGCGGGGGAACGATACCGACATGGAGACTCCAAGACACCGGAGAAGGAGAGAAAGTGAACAACATACCATGCACACTGGCACAAACCAACGGAAGCAACAAGAAACCCAAGAAGGGTGATTTTTATTCATGAAGAGGAACGACCGCGGCCAGCCACATACATTGCAAAGCACATTCGTGCTGACACTACGGACAGGGGAGGGGAGGAGATCATGAAAATAAAAAAAGAAGGACATGGGGGGAGTGTTGGGGCCGAACAAGGGTGACTACTCCCTGCTCTTCCCCACTTCCCCATTACATGAAGCCTCTCTCTCTCTCTCTTTCTTTTCTTTGCCTGGTGGTTGTCGGAAGACTCCACGCCGGAGCCCTCGCCCTTTCTCTTCTCTCTTCTCCTTCTTCTCGTAGGTGGCTTTTTCTGTTCGTCTCTTCTCCTCCTACCTCTTCTCCCGGTCTGTCTGTCCCTCTTCTCTTCGTCGGAATGAGAGTGGTTTTATACTCCCAGCAGCGGGAGCCCTCGAGCACGGCAGCCGGAGGCGGGAAGTGGCTAGTCATGATGGGGTTCGACTTCCCCCGTCCTGGACGTCAGGGGAGTAGCCTGCGTGGCCCAACCTCTGGTTGACACCTCGGACAGCTCACTGCACGCCAAGGATACGTAGGGCATGGGCGTCACGTCGTTCGGGCGTTGAAACGACTTCACGCTGTGCCGCTGGCGGGCTCAATAAGTGTGCCGCAAGAGGGCCAAAAAGGCGTGCCACTGAAGCCCCAAATGGGCGTGCCGCTGAAGCCCCAAATGGGCGTGCCGCTGAAGGCCAGAAATAGTGTGCCGTTGAAGGCCTGAAATAGTGTGCCGTTGAAGGCTTGAAATAGTGTGCCGTTGAAGGCTTGCAGGGTGTGCCGTTGAAAGGGCACAAGGGCGTGCCGCTGAAGGCCCAGGGGTGTACCGCTGAAGGGCTAAAAGGTTGTGCCGCTGAAGGCCTAGGGGTGTACCGCTGGAGGGCCAAAAGGCTGTGCCGCTGAAGGCCAAAAGGCTGTGCCGCTGAAGGGCCAAAAGGCTGTGCCGCTGAAGGGCTAAAATGGGCAGTTCTGAGCCCGTTGTGAGCACGAGTTGTGGCCCATTTAATTTTCTTCGAGGCCCATGGTTTGTGGGGGCTCTTGGTGGTTGATTTCTCTTCACTGTCGTGACTCCAGAGATGGCTTCACGGCAGTGTTCATATTTGGGAGTCCGGATGACCAGCCCCTCCGGGGCTTCTTCACTCGGTGCCATTGTTAATGCTGGGCTGAGCTGGATATCTGTGCGTGCAATTTTTGGTGTCCACAAATACCCCCCACCCATGGGTAGCGCAGGTGAAGGATGAGACGGGCGGTGCCCACGGGTGTACTGGTCTCTTTTCTCTTCATCGGCACCGACGGGGTGTCGGGAGCTGACGTAGCATGCTTGTCTCTTCTCCTCTTCATCAGTGTCGACAGGGCGTCGGGAGCCGCCGTAGCGTGTTGGTCTCTTCTTCTCTTTTGCATCAGTGCCGACAGGGCGTCGGGAGCTGCCGTAGCATGTTGGTATCTTCTTCTCTTTTCCATCCGTGCCGACAGGGCATCGGGGGCTGACATGGTATGCTAGTCTCTTTGTCTCTTCGTCAGTGCCGATGGGGTGTCAGGAGCTGTCATGGTTTGTCGATCTCTTTGTCTCTTCAGCAGTGCCGACAGGGTGTCGGGAGCTGACCTGGTTTGTTGATCTCTTTGTCTCTTCATCAGTGCCGACGGGGTGTCGGGAGCTGACCTGGTTTGTTGATCTCTTTATCTCTTCGCCAGTGCCGAAAAGGTGCCGGGAGCTGACCTGCTTTGTTGGTCTCTTTGTCTCTTCGTCAGTGCCGGCAGGATGTCGGGAGCTCACCTATTTTGTTGGTCTCTTTGTCTCTTCGTCAGTGCCGACGGGGTGTCGGGAGCTGACCTGTTTGTTGATCTCTTTGTCTCTTCGCCAGTGCCGACAGGGTGTTGGGAGCTGACCTAGTTTGTTGATCTCTTTGTCTCTTCGCCAGTGCCGACAGGGTGTCGGGAGCTGACCTGGTTTGTTGATCTCTTTCTGACCTGGTTTGTTGGTCTCTTTGTCTCTTCGTCAGTGCCAACGGGGTGTCGGGAGCTGACCTGGTTTGTTGATCTCTTTGTCTCTTCGCCAGTGCCGACACGGTGTTGGGAGCTGACCTGGTTTGTTGATCTCTTTGTCTCTTTGCCAGTGCCGACAGGGTGTCGGGAGCCGACCTGGTTTGTTGGTCTCTTTGTCTCTTCGCCAGTGCCGACAAGGTGCCGGGAGCTGACCTGGTTTGTTGGTCTCTTTGTCTCTTCGTCAGTGCCGACGGGGTATCGGGAGCTGACCTGGTTTGTTGGTCTCTTTGTCTCTTCGTCAGTGCCGACAGGGTGTCGGGAGCTGACCTGGTTTGTTGATCTCTTTGTCTCTTCATCAATGCCGACAGGGTGCCGGGAGCTGACCTGGTTTGTTGTCTCTTCTTTTCTTTTCTTTCTCTCTCTTTTTTTTGAACCACATTACCGATACAAGCGCCCTTTCGGGTTTTCACCGGTACCGGCCCCCTCTTACTTTTGTCCACGTGCCCTATCGGGTTTTCACGCGGCGGGGTACCCGATTTTGCCTGTAGCGCCCTTTCAGGTTTTCACCATAGCCGGGTTGTTGCCATTTTTGCCCTTATCCCCGTGTAGGGGCAAGTCCGGCGGGGTATCTCTATTTTTAACGCCATTTTCTTTTCTTTTTTTTTTGACGAGCGAGTGATACGCCAGTGTCGACTAGGGCACGAAGCCTTACGCCGGAAGGTAAGGCTCATTCGTTGGCAAGAAGAAAATGCCAGCGCAACAGGAGAATTCGTGCCGATTCGGACGTAGGGTCCGTAATGGCAATATTGTATGGAGTTGGTGGCTAGGGAACGGAGCCTTGCGCCAGAAAGGGGTTTATTCGCTGGCAAGGGATGAATGCCAGCGCAAGGATAGAGGTTCTGCCGATCCGGGCGTAAGGCCCGTGACGGTGATTTTGCATGAGAGAAGGTGGCTAGGGCGCGAAGCCTTGCGCCGAAAGATAAGGTTCATTCGTTGGCAAGAAGATAATGCCAACGCAACGGGGGTTTTCTTTTTTGTCGATTCGGACGTAAGGTCTGTAGTGGCAATATTGTGTGAGAGCGGGTGGCTAGGGCACGAAGCCTTGCGCCAGAAAAGGACTTATTTGTTGGCAAGGAACTGACGCCAACACAGGGGTGGAGCCGTCTTTGCCCGTGCGGATGTCCGTCGATACGTAGGGGCATGCATACGGGAGACATATGTATATATATACATATTATTATTATTATCATTTTCCCTTCTTTCTCTTTCTTTCTCTCTCTTTTTCTTTTCCTCTTCCTCTCCGTTTTTATTTTCTTCTCTCTTTTTTTTGTCGAAATCCCCTCCTTCCCTTCCTTTTTTATTCTCTTCCTCTTTTACCGTCTTTCCACTTTTTCCTTTCCCCTTTTTTTTTGCCGTATAAGGGGGGCGGGGGGTGGGGCGCCGCTGAAGGGCTAGCTAGAGCGTGCCGCCGGGACACTTGAAGGGCGTGCTGGGAGAGAGCACAGGAAGGTGTGCCACGTAAGGTACTCCGAAGGTGTACCGCCGGGGGCGCGTGGGAGCGTGCCGGATGGGGCATGTCATCGGTGTGCCGCTGGGGCGCCGGGAGTGTGCCGTTGGAGCAGCAGAAGGGCGTGCCGCTGGAGGCTTCACAATGGGTGTGCCGCTGAGGACACGTAGTAGTGTGCCGCTAGAGGCCTTGCAGGCTACTACGCCGTTGGAGCACTTCAAGAGTGTTTCTTTTTCCTCTCTTCTTCTTTTCACCTTCTCTTCTCTTTTCTCCCCTTCTATATTCCCCTGCACGTAAACATGGGGTGAGAATTTATTTAGTGTCCACGAATCGAGAAAGCGGGATACAAAAGCCTAAATTGGGGAGCGGGCAGGCTGCCAGAGCCAAAATTAGGAAAGCGGGCCATGGGGGCCGAGGTAAGCAGGCTACAAGAGCCAAAGTTGGGAAGCAAGCTATGGAAGCCGAATTGGGGAGGCAGGCCATAAAAGCCAAGGGTATTGGGAAGCGGGTTGCAAGAGCCAAAATTATGGGAAGCGGGCCGTGAAGGCCAAATTCTAGGGAGTAGGCTACGAGAGCCGAGTTCTGGGAAGCAGGCTGCAAGGGCCAAAGATATCGGGAAACGGGCTGCGAGAGCCGAAATTATGGGAAGCAGGCTGCGGGAGCCAAATTGGGAAGCAGGCCGCAAAGGCCGAAGGTAAGCAGGCTACACGAGCCAAGGTTACAGGAAGCGGGCCGTGGAGGCCGGATTGGGGAAGCATGCTATAAAAGCCAAAGGGAAGCAGGCTGCAAGAGCCAAAGTTGGGAAGCAGGCTGCAAGAGCCGGAATTATGGGGAGTAGGCTACGGAAGCCAAATTAGGGAAGCAGGCTACAAGAGCTAAAATTGGGGTGCAAGATGTGAATGCCCAAATCGGGGAACCAGACTATAGAAGCCGGAGTTGGGAGATTAACAAGCCGCGAGGGCAAGAGGTAGGCCATGGGGGCCAAGATTGGGCTCTACGAGCCAGCGCTGGGAAAGTAGGCTCCGCTAGCTGAAATTGAGTTTATTGTATACACATATTTTATTATTTATCATTATTATATTTTTTATATTATAAATTTTTTATTCAAGCATGCAAGCATTCATCAGCAGACAGAACATATATATAAGTAGGGTAGCTCTCTCTATAGGGGATAGGATAGGGACATCGCCCAAAATTCATAGACACGGTGTGGGCCACGAGGCACAATTGGGGGGGTGGTACACCCGTCAAGAGGATATCGCATGTCTTACATGCATAGCCTAAATTCACGCATTTTACCCGAGGCAATTCTCTGTGGCATGGCAGTGCAAATGTGTGAACAAAGAGCCCTAACCATAGGGATATGCAAGTTTTCCTGGTGACGTTCGAGGATCACTCTAGTGCCTACACATTAGTTCCAGGCTTTCGACTTTCAGTAGCTTCACATAGCCCCCATCTATTTATTTTGGTAGCGGATTTCACCGTTCGGCGCGAGTCTCCTCATGTGTCTCAATGGGGATTCCCGGCTACTAAGATTCATCCTTATTGTGATTCGCTTCACCATTTCGCTCGAGTCTCCTCATTTGTTTCAGTGGGGATTCCCGTCTACTCGGCTCCGCGTTTCTCTCTCTTTTCTTTTTTTTCTCTCTCTTTTTTTCTCTTTTTTTTGTTTTTTTTTTACAGTGGGGGTAGGTAACTTTTTCCTCACGATTACCTTTCACGCGAGTGCAGGAATTCAAGCATCCGTAGAGTGCTAAGAAGAAATTCGGGCAATCCCTATAGTTAAAAGCTATTGAACACGCTACGTGCTAAGTGTGGGAGCGTTGCCTCAGATTTATTTTGTGAGTTGGGCTTAGCAATTCAGCCATGACTCTTCCCCTTGACGTGTGCACCCGCCATAATAGGGTTCCCTTCGAGCGCGTGCCCTGACGCCTGTGCATTCGGAATCGGGTGATATTATTTAGCAAGGAAGCACGGTCCTAGAAAATTCCAAGGAGGTGTATTATTCTATATTAAGCAACCATGCAAACAGAGCAATCAAGCATTCTCTTCTTTCTACTTTTTTGTTTTGTTGTTTTGTTGTTGTTTTTTTGTTTGTTTATTTTTCTGTGTTTTTTTTTATTTGTTGTTTTTTTTGTGGCATAAGAAAATATTGTTGTTACGTATAAGTGTAGTGGTAGTAGAGGTATTAGGGAAGCAGACCGCGAACGGCTAAAAGGGTATTAGGGAAGCGGGCTACAGAACCCAAGGGACATTAGGGGAGTAGGCCATAAGGGCCGAAATTAGGAAGCGGGCTGCAGGAGCCAAAGTTATGGGAAGCGCGGTGGGACAGATGGATTAACCCTGACAGTGGGCCCCGGCCGAAATGGCCCTGCAGAGGGGCGTTGGGTAGCGGGATGTGAGAGTCGAAGAGATGGGTCTCTTTTGTTCTCTGGCCGGGGAAGGGTCCGGACCAAAGTGAAAGGTTTATTCTATTGTCCTCTGGCCAGGGAAGGATCCGAACCAAAGTGAGAGGTCTATTATTTTTTTTTTAACTGGGAAGCTGTCGGCTGAGGTACCAATGATGAAGTAGCTGTCGGCTAGGAGCCGATGATTATATAGTTGTCGACTCGAAGGCCGATAATGAGGTAGCTATCGGCTTGGAGGCCGATGATTGGATAGCTGTTAGCCCGAAGGCCGATGAAGGGGTAGCCATCGGCCAAGAGCCGATGATGAGGTAGTTGTCGGCTAGGAGCCGATGATGAGGTAGCTATCGGCTCAAAGGCCGATAATGAGGTAGCAGTCGGCTAAGAGTCGATGATGATGTAGCTGTCGGCTTAAAGGCCGATAATTAAATAGCTGTTGACCCGAAGGCCGATGAAGGGGTAGTTGTCGGCTTGAAGCCCCGATGGCTGAAAGTTGGTCGGTTTAGTGCCCCGTCGGCGGAAGGTCTAGTTGGTTTAACGCCCCGTCGACGGAAGGCTTAGTCGGTTTAACGCCCCGTCGGCGGAGGGTTTACTCGGTTTAACGCCCCGTCGGCTGAGGGTTTACTCGGTTTAACGCCCCGTCAGTAGAAGGTCTAGTCGGTTTAACGCCCCGTCGGCGGAAGGTCTAGTCGGTTTAACGCCCCATCGGCAAAAGTTTAGTCAGTTTAACGCCCTGTAGGCGGAAGGTCTAGTCGGTTTAACGTCCCGTCGGCGGAAGGTCTAGTCGGTTTAACGCCTCGTCGGCAGAAGGTTTAGTCGGTTTAACGCCCCGTCGGCAGAAGGTCTAGTCAGTTTAAAACCCCAATGGCTGAGTATCTGTCGGCTTGAAGCCCCGATGGCTGAATATCTGTCAGCTTGAAGCCCCGATGGCTGAATATTTTTTTTGGTTTAACGCCCCGATGGCTGAATATTTTTTTTTGGTTTAACGCCCCGTCGGCGGAATATTTTCCGGTTTAACGCCCCGTTGGCAGATATCTATCGGCTTGAAGCCCCGATGGCTGAATATTTTTTGGTTTAATGCCCCGATGGCTGTTCTTTCTCTTCTTCTCTTCTTCTTTTATGGACATGCAGGTGCAAAGATCGCGTCTGCCTCGTGACTCTCTTTTTTTTTCTTCTCTTCTTCTTTTGTAGAGAGGCAGGTGCAGAGACCATGTTCGCCCCGTGATTGTTCTTTCTCTTCTTCTCTTCTTCTTTTATGGAGAGGCAGGTGCAAGGACCATGTTCGTCCCGTGATTGTTCTTTCTCTTCTTCTCTTCTTCTTTTATGGAGAGACGGGTGCAAAGACTGCTTCTGCCTCGTGACTCTCTTTTTTTTCTTCTCTTCTTCTTTTGTAGAGAGGCAGGTGCATAGACCATGCTCGCCCCGTGATTGTTCTTTCTCTTCTTCTCTTCTTCTTTTATGGAGAGGCAGGTGCAAGGACCATGTTCGCCCCATGATTGTTCTTTCCTTCTTCTCTTCTTCTTTTATGGAGAGGCAGGTGCAGAGACCATGTTCGCCTCATGTGCATTCTTTCTTTCCTTCTCTTCTTTTGTGTGATGAGGCGGGCTCGAAGACCACGTCTGCCTCATGTGTATTCTTTCTTTCCTTCTTTTCTTTTGTGTGATGAGGCGGGCTCGAAGACCACGTCTGCCTCATGTGTCTTCTTTTGGTTCTGCTCTTCTTCTTTTATGTGAAGAGGTGGGTTCAGGGACCACGTCTGCCTCATGTGTCTCTTCTTCCTTTTCTTCTCTTCTTTTGCATGATGAGGCGGGCTCGAAGACCATGTCTGTCTCATGTGTCTTCTTTTCCTTTTCTTCTCTTCTTTTGTGTGATGAGGCGGGCTCGAAGACCACGTCTACCTCGTGTGTGTCTTTTTCTTTACTCTGCTCTTTTTTTCTCTTAATGTGCCCCAGGTTGGGGCGTAGCTTCATTTGGTGTGCATCCCCTCTGAGGGGGGTCTGTTTTTCCTCTTCGCTTCTGTGCCCCCAGGCGGAGTGAATTCTTTTCTTCTTATGCCCCCATGGCGGGGTATGTTGTTTCGTCAAATACCGCTTGGGCAGAGTATACCTTTCTTCTCATGCTCCCGGATCGGGATGTATGTCTCTTTGTTTCTGTGCCCCGGGTCGGGATAGATGCTTCTGCTTCTTATGCGCCAAGGGCGGAGTGTGTCTCTTTCTGTGCCCCTAGGCTGGGGTACATTCTTCATGTTTCTTACACCCTTTTTGCATGGCATATTCTCTTGCTTCTTATGTCCTTGGATCGGGGCGTATGTTTCTTCTTTTGACGTCCCTAGGTCGGGGTATATTCTTTCTTCATGTGCTCCCAGGTCGGGATGTATGTCTCTTTACTTCTTTCTTCAAGTGTCCCCAGGTCGGGGTGAATTCTTTTCTTCTTCCCAGACACACCGGGGAGAATGTTTGTGATGGGGGCATCTCTCGCCCTTCATATTTTTTACAACTTCGATTGCTTGCTAGCATAGCTCCATTGTGTCCGTCATATTTCTCTAAGTCGAGTCATGTAATTTTCATATTTTCTTTGAGTCATAATCATGTAATTTTCCTTTTATTTGAGTCTCGTACCTAGGCTAATGAGTCATTTCCCTAAGTTTGAGTCTCATTAGGCTAATGAGTTTGTTATTGGGCCTATTTCTTTGGGCTAGGCCCATGGGCGCCCCCCTTCCTTCGGTTATTTGTTAGTGTGTTAAATGTCAGGGTCTTTTGTGAAAATGTGGGTTGCCTATATATTGGACCCCATTTCTCCCATTTGTAATCAATCAATGAATCAATGAATGAAAAACTTGCCATTTTGAGAGTTTACACTTCTTATCTAGTGGAGAGATTCTATTTTTTGGGTGAGAGACCCTAGGGGAGAGATTCCCCACCCATCCCTCTCTTAATCTCTCCTTTTCACTCCCCTTTCTCTCTCCTCCACACCCAATTTCGAAAATTTTCTCTCTCCTCCCTTCCCAACCACCTCCACTCCCCACCTAACCCAATAAAGTCTCTTCACTTCCCTACAACCCTCATCAATACCCCACCCCTTCCCAATACCCCCTCCACCAATCCTCACCTCACCTCCCAACCCCCAACTACCCCTCCCACTTTCCTAAGCACCCTTCCCACTACCCCAAGCACCACTCCACCTCCCTAGGCCATTTGAATTCAAGTTTCTCCTTCCCTCCACAGCCCTAGGTCACCCAAGCCCCTCCCCCTTTGGTTAGGGTCGCCCCCCCCCCCTCTCTCTCATCTCCACCATTCTTCCTTACTCCTCTCCATCACCTCTCAGCCCTAGTTCGCAGTTGAAGACCTACAAAAGACCAGTAACTTGCAGCAGCGACTCCGACCACATCACAGCGAGTTTGAAAACCCAAGAGCTATCCGCGGAAGCATCATCCTGTTTTCTTCGCAACGGAAGTGGTTTCATCTTCATCTGAGCTGTGTGCTGCCCGGGAGCTCCGTTCTCCCACAACTGCGCAGAGTTGCCCCTGCTGAGTACTAGAACCGGAGTAGAAGCTTCACCACGATGAACCTTGGAAGAATCAGTTCAAAAGCTCTTCTGAAAAGTTCTTCCTTGCCCTGTCTACTTTCAGAATCAAGAAGCGGAACTTCGATCGGCATTCGTGATCCAGAGTTATCAATTTCCTCCCTTAGCTACGCGGGTCTGCTACCCACAGTCTGCACCGACCTGTCATCATTGTTCAGAGTCCCTTGGTCTCCTCCGGCATTGTTTGGCTTCCCTGTCATTTTTTTTCCGTAGAGGACTCATCCACGGTTCCAACGACTCTGACGGTGCTTGATTCCGAGTTCATGAGCTGTCAGGGCATCTTCTGCAACCTGCTGTTGGAAACCAGGAGCTGCCAGTCCGAGACTCTGCCTCCCTGTTCGGGCCTCCACCCAGACCAGCATCGGCGACAGAAGAAATTAAAAAAATTTGGAAGACTTCCCCGGCCTCCTACGAACATTTCCCAGGTGGTTTCATCCCCAACAAAATTCGGTAGCAGTTGCAGCAGTCAATTCTTCAGTCCCCTATCAGCACTCACAGAACTGGACAGATTCGGCATCGGCTTCTTCTCTTGTGTTTTCATCTCTTTCTCCCCTCCCTGCTTGGCCCGCTGAAGGCCCCTCCCTGTGTGGAGGTAGTAATTGGATGTATTCTTTGGTTTCCCTTCCCCAAGATCCCCCCCTTGCATGGGGTGTATTGCATGTCATTTAAAATTTCAGGTCGAAGCTTCTCCGGCGCGGCGTACGGGTAAGCCCACGCTTCCTCGCTCGCCCTCGTCTCCGGTCGGGATCGGTGTCTTCACACCGATCAGGTGAGCCACCGCACACTCCTCTTTGCTTAAATTCCTTTGCTTAATTAGTATCGCATCTTAGTGCCGTCGGTGGTAAGTGGAGCGCCCGAACCCGAATTTGCTTATGATTGAGTGACTACCGCGAGTGAGTTGCGAGAGAGCCATTAACACCCACGCCCTCGGTGCGCTGGCCGCCTACGAGAGTGGGCATCCTAGGACCCTTGAGAGGTCCAATCTAAAGCTAGCCAACCCCCGGAGCAGCAAGGGCCCGTCCCGGACCCTCACCACTATCACCGGTTTGCCTACGGGCACAAGAGTGCGTTTAGCGGGTGAGTCTGCCCGAGTAAAGTCACCGGTTCGTGCGTTGGTTGCTTGCTAGGTCCAAGGGTCATTTGATCATGTGATTATCACCCCAAGGTGGTGTCACATCAATTGGTATCAGAGCAAGTTCACAACTTGTCTCTCCACAAGTTGGTCCTAGGGCATGTTTATGCATTTAGAGTCCTCGGTTGCATCTCCCATGTCCACTAGAATGGCCACTTCATACCCGTCATATCCATCCCCATCAACTTTCCCAAGAAGCCAAAATCCTCATGGAAGCTCCATTGCCAACAAAGTGGGTAGCAACACCTCTCTCATAGAAGCCCTACCTAATGTCCTTAATCGGCTTGAAGATATCATGTCTCGACTCGACCGACTTGAAGGAAATAGCCGTGCACCAAGAGTGAATGAGAGTGACCTTTGGGGAAATCTAGAAATCATATTTTTAGAACACTTGAAAATCAAAACCCCCGCCTTTGATGGATCCAACAGCCCAAGCCTTTACCTAGATTGGGAGATTTCCCTAGACCAATTCTTTAAAAGTTGCCCCTTGAACGAAGAAAGGAGAATGAGGCTAGCCAAGGCACACCTCTCCAAACAAGCTAAAACTCATTGGTTAGTTGTGGAAGGTTTAAGAAGGATCCGCAGAGAGGCCCCCATTAGCACTTGGGATGAGATGAAGGTCGAGCTTAGGAAAACCTACACTCTCCAACCCTCTCCCTCCTACTCAAATCACAAAAGCCCAAGGAGCACTTCAACTCCTTCATCCCCACCCGGTCAATCCAAGACCCCAATCATACATTCCCTACCACTTCCCATCTCTCCCACCCCAACCACTACATTTACACCCCACCTCCAAGTCCACACCACAACCATAGGTCCCCATACCCAATTGGGCCCCATGGCCAACTCTCCACCTAGGCCCATGGTAACCCCCACCACTACCTCTCCATCACCCCAAAAAGAGACACTCCTCCCAAAATAAATCAACCCAAACCCCTTCAACCCACCCATCTTCCTCTCCCTACCCCAATCCAACTCCCACCAAAGATTCCACTACTACCCTTACCTATCCTAACCCAAGTTTCCCACTACCTACCACCCCGGATACACTATGCCCCAATCATCACCACACCCTCAAAAGCCCCTCTCACCTCCTTGGAAGAAGAACCCATACCCCACCCCATAGTGGTGAACACTCCAAACCCACTCTCCACCTTGGAGGAAACCCAAGCCCAAATTTAAGAAGAAACAACACACGAGGGTCTTCACCTTACATCACCATCTCTAGTTGGAGTTAATCTCATCTTAGGGGAAACCCTTGTTGGTTGGCTAAAGAAGAGCCCAATAAGAGAGATCACAGCCCACGATTTCCCACCCATGAAAGAAAACCATCCCATAATGCCCATCTCCTCTTATCACACCACAATCCAAGCATCTTATCAAGTAGAGACCTTAGAGGATTTTCTTAGAGACTTAGCATGGCAAATTGAGTTCACTAGCTTGTTGACCCCAATGGCCGAACAACCTAGGAGCCTTGGCCTCCTACACCTATGCATCGGGTCAATCACCTCGGTCTATACCATTGGTTGCTACACTAGCGACCTCCTTTTTCTTCTCCCTATAGTAGAAGAACTCATCTCGATCCACTCCCCTACCATTGAGATCCCAAATACTTTGATCGGCCAACCCACTAGAAAACTTGACCCAATTACCTTGGAGGAGGATGACTCACAATTTGGGCACCTTGAAGACATAGAGTGCCTCCCTCTAGGAAGACCTTTCCACGACCCCTTTGATCCCTTCCTATGGGAGTCTAGTTCCCCATGTGACCCAACCACCTTATCCACCACCCACCATTCCCTATCCCAACCCACCATGTTAGACCTAATTCACCCCATCCTACATTCGGGTTGCACCTTGGGAACCATGACCTTGGGCCACATACGCCTAGGTAATAAGGTTGTGCCCCACCCCATGATGACCACCTTCTTAGATCCATTCATCCTTTCCAATGGCAGTTAAAGGGTTGTCCCACACCTATACACATGAAAGTCACATTTAGGAAAAACATGCATGTGTCTAGGCTTACCACACCACTTGGCATGAACACTATGTAGGGTCCATTCATCCATATCACCCACATGTCAAGTGGAAAGCATGAGTGGTCCATATTCGGATGTAATGGGCCACAGTCATTCATCATAAGTCTTAAACATGTTAGGAGCATTCACGGATGTCCGGGTCCCCCGGCACTCATCACACCCACACATGAAAGGGACACCTATGGATGCCCCAGCCCTCCCTCACTTCACATTGGTCATACACATGTCAAAGGCATCTACGGATGTCCGGGTCCCCCGATATTTACCACCACTTTGCATGATAGGGCCACCTACGGGTGCCCCGGCCCACCTAGGTTGACCGAAGTCTACACTGCGTCATTACATGATAGGTCTTCTTTTGGTTGCCCCGGTCCCCCTTTGCATACCACACACTTCCCACCCACACCGCACCGTAGCTCAAGGCATACTCATTCAAGCAAGCATCTAGCAATGGGCGGTGAGGATCGTAATGAGCGGGCAAAAACTCACGAGTGACACTTTGAATTCCAAGAAGGCAACCTCGCGATGGTGGCTTTGGAATGGCTCTACCTTAGGGCTACCTCCAAATCGAGGGCACGAGGGCTTGGACCTTCCATGTTCCAAGTGGCTTTGGCAACCTGGCTTACGGGTTGGATTTACTCATGGGATTTTGGGATATACCTCACTTTTCACGTAACGGATCTAGCACCCTCTAAGGGCACCGCGGTAGATCCTAGTGAGCACCTTGAGCCTACCCCCATCTTTTTGAGCGACACCCTCGGAGAGCTTCCACATAACAGCTTGAGAGTCCGACGTGCGCACACGGAGGCAATACTGGGCAAGCAAGGTACTATCATCGGCAAGAGGGTGTGTCCAAGCCACCTTGAGAAGTTGAAGCGCTGTCCCCTGGTTGCGAACGCGAGGTTGAGTTTGGAGGTTGTAGCTTGCCCGGAGTTACGTTGGAGGACCTCTTCCCCGACGGACTCATACTCGACGGAGTCGAGTTCTTCGCACCCTGGGGGTGTGATGGGGGCATCTCTCGCCCTTCATATTTTTTACAACTTCGATTGCTTGCTAGCATAGCTCCATTGTGTCCGTCATATTTCTCTAAGTCGGGTCATGTAATTTTCATATTTTCTTTGAGTCATAATCATGTAATTTTCCTTTTATTTGAGTATCGTACCTAGGTTAATGAGTCATTTCCCTAAGTTTGAGTCTCATTAGGCTAATGAGTTTGCTATTGGGGCTATTTCTTTAGGCTAGGCCCATGGGCGCCCCCCTTCCTTCGGTTATTTGTTAGTGTGTTAAATGTCAGGGTCTTTTGTGAAAATGTGGGTTGCCTATATATAGGACCCCATTTCCCCCATTTGTAATCAATCAATGAATCAATGAATGAAAAACTTGCCATTTTGAGAGTTTACACTTCTTATCTAGTGGAGAGATTCCATTTTTTGGGTGAGAGACCCTAGGGGAGAGATTCCCCACCCATCCCTCTCTTAATCTCTCCTTTTCACTCCCCTTTCTCTCTCCTCCACACCCAATTTCAAAAATTTTCTCTCTCCTCCCTTCCCAACCACCTCCACTCCCCACCTAACCCAATAAAGTCTCTTCTCTTCCCCACAACCCTCATCAATACCCCACCCCTTCCCAATACCCCCTCCACCAATCCTCACCTCACCTCCCAACCCCCAACTACCCCTCCCACTTTCCTAAGCACCCTTCCCACTACCCCAAGCACCACTCCACCTCCCTAGGCCATTTGAATTCAAGTTTCTCCTTCCCTCCACAGCCCTAGGTCACCCAAGCCCCTCCCCCTTTGGTTAGGGTCGCCCCCCCCCTCTCTCTCATCTCCACCATTCTTCCTTGCTCCTCTCCATCACCTCTCAGCCCTAGTTCGCAGTTGAAGACCTGCAGAAGACCAGCAACTTGCAGCAGTGACTTCGACCACATCCCAGCGATTTTGAAGACCCAAGAGCTATCCGTGGAAGCATCATCCTGTCTTCTTCGCAACGGAAGTGGTTTCATCTTCATCCGAGCTGTGTGCTGCCCGGGAGCTCCGTTCTCCCACAACTGCGCAGAGCTGCCCCTGCTGAGTACCAGAACCGGAGTAGAAGCTTCACCACGACGAACCTTAGAAGAATCAGTTCAAAAACTCTTCTGCAAAGTTCTTCCTCGCCCTGTCTACTTTCAGAATCAAGAAGCGGAACTTCGATCGGCGTTCGTGATCCAGTGTTATCAATTTCCTGCCTCAGCTACGCGGGTCTGCTACCCACAGTCTGCACCGACATGTCATCATTGTTCAGAGTCCCCTGGTCACCTCTGGCATTTTTTGGCTTCCCCGTCAGTTTTTCTGCATAGAGGACTCATCCACGGTTCCAACGACTCTGACGGTGCTTGATTCCGAGTTCATGAGCTGTCGGGGCATCCTCTGTAACCTGCTGTTAGAAACCAGGAGCTGCCAGTCCGAGACTCTGCCTCCCTGTTCGGGCCTCCACCCAGACCAGCATCGGCGACAGAAGAAATTAACAAAATTTGGACGACTTCCCCGGACTCCTACGAATATTTTCCAGGTGGTTTCATCCCCAAAAAAATTCGGTAGCAGTTGCAGCAGTCAATTCTTCAATCCCCTATCAGCACTCACAGAACTGGACAGATTCGGCATCGACTTCTTCTCTTGTGTTGTCATCTCTTTCTCCCCTCCTCGCTTGGCCCACTGAAGGCCCCTCCCTATGTGGAGGTAGTAATTGGATGTATTCTTTGGTTTCCCTTCCCCAAGATCCCCCCCTTGCATGGGGTGTAGTGCATGTCATTTAAAATTTCAGGTCGAAGCTTCTCCGGCGCGGCATGCGGGTAAGCCCACGCTTCCTCGCTCGCCCTCGTCTCCGGTCGGGATCGGTGTCTTCACACCGATCAGGTGAGCCACCGCACACTCCTCTTTGCTTAAATTCCTTTGCTTAATTAGTATCGCATCTTAGTGCCGTCGGTGGTAAGTGGAGCGCCCGAACCCGAATTTGCTTATGATTGAGTGACTACCGCGAGTGAGTTGCGAGAGAGCCATTAACACCCACGCCCTTGGTGCGCTGGCCGCCTACGAGAGTGGGCATCCTAGGACCCTTGAGAGGTCCAATCCAAAGCTAGCCAACCCCCGGAGCAGCAAGGGCCCGTCCCGGACCCTCACCACTATCACCGGTTTGCCTACGGGCACAAGAGTGCGCTTAGCGGGTGAGTCCGCCCGAGTAAAGTCACCGGTTCGTGCGTTGGTTGCTTGCTAGGTCCAATGGTCATTTGATCATGTGATTATCACCCCAAGGTGGTGTCACATCAGTTTGCTTCTTGTGCTCCCAAGGTGGGGTGTATTGCTGCTTTTGATGCCCCCAAGGTGAGGTATCCTTTTTTTTTTCATACGCCCCCGGCACGGGGTGTATTCCGCTTCTAGTGCCCCCAGAGTGGAGTGTATTGCCGCTTTTGATGTGGGGTGTAGTTCTAGCTTTTTATGCACCCGAGGCGGGGTGAATTCTTCTTCTTTGTTTACGTGCCCCCATATCTGGGTGTATTCCTCTCTTCATATGCTTCCCTAAGCCGGGGGATGTTGTTTGTTCTGCTTTAGATGTCCCCCTCGGGGGGGTGCATGTTGCTTCATGGACTCCGAGCCTGGGGTATGCTCCTTCAAAGGTCCCTAAGCCGGGGTGGATTCTCTTTTCTTCTCATGCTCCCAAGGCGGGATGTAGCTTCTTCAAGTACCCCTAAACCGGAGCGTATTCTTTATGGCTTCTATGTCCCTTGGCGGGGCATGCTTCTTCTTCAAATACCCCTAAGCCGGGGTGGACTTCTCTTCATATGCCCCTAAGTCGGGGCGTGTTCTTTATAGCTTCTAGGCCCTTGAGGCGAGGTATGCTTCTTCTTCAAATACCCCCGAGACGGGGGTGTGTTTCTTGGCTTCATATGCCCCGGACGTGAGGTATATCTTTTGTTTCTTATGCTCCCGAGCCGGGATGTAGCTTCTTGTCCTCATATGCTGTCGAGGCGAGGGGTATGTTGCTCTACGTGCCCCCAGGGGGAATGCATTTTGCCTCTGTTGCCCTGTGGCGGGGTATATCTCTTGGCTTCTTACGCCCCCATGGTGGGGTGTGTTTTCTTCTTGTGCCCCCGGGGTGGGGTATATCTTTCGCTTCTTATGCCCCCCCCCCTTGAGGCGGGGTGAAGTCTTTGCTTCAAATGCCCCTAAATCGGGGTATAGTTTTGTCTCATATGCCCTTGGAGTAGGGGTGTATTTCTCTTCATGTGCCCCTGGGAATGGGGTGTATCTTTGTTGCTTGTTGTGCCCCCTAGCAGGGTGTATCGCTGCTTGCAATGTCCCCCGAGACGGGGTATCCTTCTTCTTCAAATACCCCTAAGCCGGGGCTTATTCTTTATGGCTTCTATGCCCCCATAGCGGGGTGTGTTTCTTATTCAAATACCCCTAAGATGGGGTGGACTCTTTTCTTCTTATACTCCCAAGGCAGGATGTAGCTTCTTCAAATGCCCCTAAGCCGAGGCGTATTCTTTACGGCTTCTATGCCCCTAGGCGGGGTATATTTCTTCTTCAAATACTCCTAGGCCGGGGTGTATTCTTGCTGCTTCTCATTCTCCCGAGGCGGGATGTGACTTCTTCAAATGCCCTTAAGCCGGGGCGTATTCTTCATGACTTCTGTGCCCCCTGGCGGGGTATGTTTCTTCTTCAAATACCCCTAAGCCAGGGTGTGTTCTTATACTTTTTGCGCCCCTCAGGGCGAGGTGCATTCCTCTCCATATGCCCCTAGCATGGGGTGTGCTTTTGTTTCTTATGCCCCCAGGCCAGGGTATGTTCCTTCTTCATATACCCCTAAGCCAGAGTGAGTTTCTATTTTTGTGTGTCCTCAGGCCGTGGTGAATTCTTTTCCTCTTATGCCCCCATGGCGGGGTATGTCTTTTGCTTCAGGTGCCCCCATATCGGGGTGTATTTCCCCTTTAAATGCCCCTAAGTCGGGGTGCAACTCTATTTCTTCTTACGTCCCCAGGTCGGGGCGGATTCTCCTTCAAATGCCCCGAAGCCGGGGTGTAGCTTTTGCTTTGTGTGCCCCTCGGTCGGGGCGGATTCTCTTCATGTGCCCCTGAAAATGGGGTGTATTTCTTTTTTGCCTCCTATGCCCCCGTAGCAGGGTATATATCTTCTTCTCATCCTCCATGGTGGGGTATGTGCATGCTCTCTTCGGGAGTGGTGGCCATGCTTGGCCTCATCGCTGTAAAGCATTCCCCACAGCGGGCAACCATTCACCAAGCTACAATTATGGCTCGCTGGGTCTTTTAACAACCACTCGGGGCCGTTTTGTGCCGGATGGAGGCAGCAGGAAGGAGGAACGAGCGGGGTCATTGCACCGCGGACTCGGGACCTCCTAGAGTCGGGCGGGATGCCAGGTTTCTTCTTGCTCTTTCAGTCGGCGATGCTGGCCAAATTTTCTACCTTTCTTCTTTATTTCTCCCCCCTTTTGTATGATTGACGAGGGTGGAGGTGTAGGAGAGCGCTCATCCCCTCAGGGAGGGGATGAGTGGTTCGCTCCACCGCATCAACCCCACAATGGTAATCTTAATTCAGCACGGGTCTCGACGGGCGTGGCCGTGTAGCCCTCTCTCGCCGACTCTTTCTCTTCTTTTTTTTGCTTCTTTCTTTTCTCTTTTTCTTCTTTTCTTCGTTTCTCCTTTTCTTCTCTTCTTATTTTCTTATTTTCTTCTTTTCTTCCCTTTCTTCTTGAGGAAAAGGGGAGGGTTTAATTTCCCCTCCCTTCTCTTCTCTTCTCTTCTATTCCCCTTTTTATAATAGCCCCCATGATTCCTGGAAGCCGCATATGCTTCGAAGCAGCGTCCTCGAGGCCACGAAGGCAGCTGCACCGAGTCTGGCTTCTCTCTTTTTTTATAGGACTGGCGGAGACAGCACCTGCAATTCATCAAAGCAGGCAAACATCGTTTATTAGGGGGCTATGAGGCCCTGAATCCCGGCGAAGAGATGAAGGGTGGTTTGGTCCCACCGGGCGTGCCAGACTTGTGGACGCACTTTTCGATCGTTTATTACGCTCGTCTATTACGCTCGTCTATTCGGGAATGGTTGATTCGTCTATTAAGTGCGTGGGCGTGCCAGTCACAAAGTGACAATTTGTTCGGGCTCCGAAGAGCCCATGGTGCGCTCGATCTGACTCGGTCAGAAGATTCTGTGGTTCATGTCGGGACCAAAACCCGCCGCGCCATAAAGGTCGTAGCGTCATTTACATCCCCCATACGAGGGAACACCCTTGATTAATCGCCGGGATTCAGGGCCTCATGGCCAAGAAATTAATTGCATGAAAGGTTTATTACGAGGTATTGAAATCCTCACGCGAGGGCGAGAAGAAAACCATTCGCGGTCATGTCGGTCGTGTATTGACCATTTAATGTTCGGACGAACGTCCGGCTTGAGAAAAGCACGATCGTCATGGGAAAACCGGAGCATATGTATGCCGGGATACGGCAAATTTATTATTCAGAAGAACGGAAAACGTTCGGCTAAATCTCGGTTAGAGCGGTTAGAAACCAATAAGTATGTTGGCCCGGTGCAAGATCAAGCTGCGACCATACTGCGGTGAGCCCCCCAAGGTCGAAGTCTGGCTCACATGAGCGTCATTAATATTTTCGGTGCCAAGGGGCAACGAGGGAATATCCCTTGAATCGGTTGAAAAGCCCTGTGTCTAGGGAAGCGGACGTTCGAAACGTGTCGGTCATTCGGGAGACCGTTTAATATTCGGACGGATGTCCAGCTTGAGAGTATCATAATCGTCGCAGGAGGACCTGGAACATATGTATGATGTGATACCGCAAATATATTATTCCGAGACACTGAAAACATTCGGTTGAATCTCGATTAGTGTAGCAGGAAACTAGCGAATTTATTGGCCCGGTGCGAGATCGAGTCGGGACCATACCGGGGGCGCCTCCCGCTGTCCAAACGGGGCTTGCGTGGGCATCATTAATGTTCCTGGTGCCGGAGGGCAACGGGGAAGAGTCCCGGGACTAGATTCCAAAACCAAAACATGTTCGAAGGAAGCGAGCTATAGGCCGAGGGTGTGGGTCAGACACCATAATCGGGACGGACCCGAGGTCCAAGCACAGCCCACAAAGGCCTTATTGATATTCCCGTATATAGGGTCCAGGGATGACAGGAGCCATCTCGTTCTATTCAGATTTCTGTCGGTCACTTCCGAACCACTTGATATTCGGACAAGGGTCCATATTGAAGGTGCTACGTGGATAGGAACGACCCCGTACAAATGTATGCCGAGTTTACAGCAATTTCGATGAAAGGGCGGGAACATGAGCGTCAAGGTCGAAGTCTGGCTCACATGAGCGTCATTAATATTTCCGGTGCCAAGGGGCAACGAGGGAATATCCCTTGAATCGGCTGAAAAGCCCTGTGTCTAGGGAAGCGGACGTTCGAAACGTGTCGGTCATTCGGGAGACCGTTTAATATTCGGACGGGTGTCCGGCTTGAGAGTATCATAATCGTCGTAGGAGGACTTGGAACATATGTATGATGTGATACCACAAATACATTATTCCGAGACACTGAAAACATTCGGTTGAATCTTGATTAGTGTAGTAGGAAACTAGCGAATTTATTGGCCCGGTGCGAGATCGAGTCGGGACCATACCGGGGGCGACTCCCGCGGTCCAAACGGGGCTTGCGTGGGCATCATTAATGTTCCTGGTGCCGGAGGGCAACGGGGAAGAGTCCCAGGACTAGATTCTAAAACCAAAACATGTTCGAAGGAAGCGAGCTATAGGTCGAGGGTGTGGGTCAGACAATGACCATAATCGGGATGGACCCGAGGTCCAAGCACAGCCCACAAAGGCCTTATTGATATTCCCGTATATAGGGTCCAGGGATGACAGGAGCCATCTCGTTCTATTCAGATTTCTGTCGGTCACTTGCGGACCACTTGATATTCGGACAAGGGTCCATATTGAAGGTGCAAAGTGGATAGGAATGACCCCGTACAAATGTATGCCGAGTTTACGGCAATTTCAATGAAAGGGCGGGAACGAATCCCGATAGAGTGAATCCGATTTGACGAGCTATCGGCCCGGAGCAATACTGGGTCACGACCACGTCGGGGTAGGAGCCGTCGGCCATGTTGGTTGCTCACGGGTCTTTTCATATTCAGACACAGGCCCATAATAGAAACGCGACAAAAATCGAGGTGAACCCGTTCAAATGTTTGCCGAACGCACGGCAATTTCAATGATGGCTCGGAAGGGATCTGGGGCGAGAAACGAATCCGATCTGATTGGAATGTCAGCCCAAGACTAGGTCAGGGCCTGGCCACGTCAGGATAATTCCCAAGACTCGGGCCCGGCCTGGGAGGGCGGCATTATTGTTCCTTCTGCGTCGAGTCACGGAGAGAGGGGGCTGCAATGTGGAATTATTAATACCTTATATTGTTTTATCATTGTTGTTCTTGTTATTCCGTTGCTTATTCCTCTTTCCGTATCTGTTCCGGGTGATTTCCCTCATCTTGCTCATTATCATTATTACCCTTTTTATTATTATTATTATTATTGTCACTTATTTCATTCATCATTTTTTATATATATGAATATGTTCAGGTTTATCTATTCACCATGATTTTTATTAGCTTGTCAGTACTACCGTTATATACCGGTATGTACATATATACATGTATTTTTTTGTTTGGGGGGAGAGTTGTCCCTTGGCGGGTTAAAAAAAGGGCTAAAGGGGGATGTACCGCTGAAGAAAGGTGGGCAGAAAGTGTGCCGGCGAAGGACTGGAGATGTGTACCGTTGAAGGACTTAAGGAGGGTGCCGCTGAAGGGCTGAAGTCTACGCATTGGCCGGTCGCTGCGACATAAAGCCTGTACATTCATCAGCCCAACGTCTATACGTTGGCTGTATTCATCAGCTCAGAGTCTATACATTGGCTGCTCAGAGTCTATACATTGGCTGCATTCATCAGCTCAAAGTCTGTACATTGGCCAGCTCAAAGTCTATACATTGTAGCTCAAAGTCTATACATTGTTCAGCTCAAAGTCTGTACATTGGCCAGCCCAAAGTCTGTACGTTGGCCAACTCAAAGTCTATACATTGTTCATTGGCTGCAGCTCAAAGTCTATCCATTGCAGCTCAAAGTCTATACATTGTCCCTTGGTTACAGTTCAAAGTCTGTACATTGGCCAGCCCAAAGTCTGTACGTTGGCCAACTCAAAGTCTATACATTGTTCAGCTCAAAGTCTATACATTGTCCCTTGGCTGCAATTCAAAGTCTGTACACTGGCCAGCCCAAAGTCTGTACGTTGGCCAACTCAAAGTCTATACATTGTTCATTGGCTGCAGCTCAAAGTCTATACATTGTCCCTCGGCTGCAGTTCAAAGTCTATACATTGGCCAGCCGAAAGTCTGTACGTTGGCCAACTCAAAGTCTATACATTGTTCATTGGCTGCAGCTCAAAGTCTATACATTGTAGCTCAAAGTCTATACATTGTCTCTTGACTGCAGTTCAAAGTCTGTACATTGGCCAGCCCAAAGTCTATACGTTGGCCAACTCAAAGTCTATACATTGTTCATTGGCTGCAGCTCAAAGTCTATACATTGCAGCTCAAAGTCTATACATTGGCCAGCCCAAAGTCTGTACATTGTCCAGCCCAAAGTCTATACGTTGGCCAGCTCAAAGTCTGTACGTCGGCCAACTCAAAGTCTATACATTGTTCAACTCAAAGTCTATACATTGTCCCTTGGCTGCAGTTCAAAGTCTGTACATTGGCCAGCCCAAAATCTGTACGTTGGCCAACTCAAAGTCTATACATTGTTCATTGGCTGCAGCTCAAAGTCTATACATTGCAGCTCAAAGTCTATACATTGTCCCTTAACGTCTGTACATTGGGTTCCACTTCGGAGAGTGAGAAGAGTGTGCCACTGAAGGGCCGAGAAGGTGTGTCGTTGAAGGGTTGATAGGGTGTGCCGTTGGAGGGCTGATAGGGTGTACCGATGAGGAGAAGAATGAGACAGTGGAGGAGTGTTCCGGTGAGGAGCCAAGAAGGTGTGCCGTTGAAGGGATGATAGGGTGTGCCGCTGGAGGGATGATAGGGTGTGCCGCTGGAGGGCTGATAGGGCGTACCGGCGAAGGTTGGAACGGACGTGCCGATGAAGGTCCACTCCTCTGTTACTTGTTTTTAAGGCTTTTCTTTTCTTCTTTTCTTTGAGTTTTACGTAGTCTTATACAAATCTTTTCTCCTTCTTCTTGCAATCTGTTGTTGTTCTATTCGTTTGATGGTTTTGTTGTCTTTTGATATCTTTTGGTGTGTATTTATTATCCCATTTGTTTGTTGCATCCTTTTATCTTTTCAATGTGTTATTATTTCTAACGAAAATTCGGCAGTATCTCCCCTTGACCCGAGCGTAAGGGAGATAAAGGGAACGCGCCCACATAGAGTGGCGGAACCCGGCAACACCTTTAATAAAACTTCGGGAAACCCGGAAGAAACGACGGATGGGGGACTCGTCTGGGACTGGCTGGGGGTGCACCGGGCAAGAGAAGAGGATTGGAGGGTGTGCCGGGCAGGGAGCTAGAAGGGTCGCCGGCCAAATGAAGTGTGCCGCTGAGGGCCAAATGAAGTGTGCCGGCGAAGGGCTGCTGAAGGCGTGCCGTTGAGGGCCAAATGAAGCGTGCCGGCGAAGAGCTGCTGAAGGTGTGCCCCTGAGGGCCAAATGAAGCTTGCCGGCGAAGGCCATTGAAGGTGTATCAGCGAGGGGCTTAGCCAGGATGCACGGCTGGAAGCTAGGGAGGGTGGGCGAAAGGATGAAGACTGAGGGTTTGCCAGGTGGGCTGGGGATTGAAGAAAAGGGGAAGGCCAAGGAGGGCGTCAGTGGCAGGATGTTCAAGGGAAGAAGAGGGAGGCCTCTCCCTCTAGGTAAACGGCTGAGGTTGGAGGCCAGGAAGGAGGGCATCGAGCTCACGAAGCCCCGAGAGAACAGAAGGATAAACTCCCTTGGGCCGAAGACTAAGCGTAAGGCCATGGATCGTGCGGGGGAACGATACTGACATGGAGACTCCAAGACACCGAAGAAGGAGAGAAAGTGAACAACATACCATGCACACTGGCACAAACCAACGGAAGCAACAAGAAACCCAAGAAGGGTGATTTTTATTCACGAAGAGGAACGACCACGGCCAACCACATACATTGCAAAGCACATTCGTGCTGACACTACGGACAGGGGAGGGGAGGAGATCATGAAAATAAAAAAAGAAAGAAATGGGGGGAGTGTTGCGGCCGAACAAGGGTGACTACTCCCTGCTCTTCCCCACTTCCCCATTACATGAAGCCTCTCTCTCTCTCTCTTTCTTTTGTTTGCCTGGTGGTTGTCAGAAGACTCCACGCCGGAGCCCTCGCCCTTTCTCTTCTCTCTTCTCCTTCTTCTCGTAGGTGACTTTTTCTATTCGTCTCTTCTCCTCCTACCTCTTCTCCCAGTCTGTCTGTCCCTCTTCTCTTCGCCGGAATGGGAGTGGTTTATACTCCCAGCAGCGGGAGCCCTCGAGCACGGCAGTCGGAGGCGGGAAGCGGCTAGTCATGATGGGGTTTGACTTCCCCCGTCCTGGACGTCAGGGGAGTAGCCTACGTGGCCTAACCTCTGGTTGACACCTCGGACAGCTCACTGCGCGCCAAGGATACGTAGGGCATGGGCGTCACGTCGTTCAGGCATTGAAACGCCTTCACACTGTGCCGCTGGCGGGCTCAATAAGTGTGCCGCAGGAGGGCCAAAAAGGCGTGCCGCTGAAGCCCCAAATGGGCATGCCGCTGAAGCCCCAAATGGGCGTGCCGCTGAAGGCCAGAAATAGTATGCCGTTGAAGGCCTGAAATAGTGTGCCGTTGAAGGCTTGAAATAGTGTGCCGTTGAAGGCTTGCAGGGTGTGCCGTTGAAAGGGCACAAGGGCGTGCCGCTGAAGGCCCAGGGGTGTACCGCTGAAGGGCCAAAAGGCTGTGCCGCTGAAGGCCCAGGGGTGTACCGCTGGAGGGCCAAAAGGTTGTGCCGCTGAAGGCCCAGGGGTGTACCGCTGAAGGGCCAAAAGGCTGTGTCGCTGAAGGGCTAAAATGGGCAGTTCTGAGCCCGTTGTGAGCACGAGTTGTGGCCCATTTAATTTTCTTCAAGGCCCATGGATTGTGGGGGCTCTTGGTGGTTGATTTCTATTCACTATCGTGACTCCAGAGACGGCTTCACGGCAGTGTGCATATTTGGGGAGTCCGGATGACCAGCCCCTCCGGGGCTTCTTCACTCGATGCCGTTGTTAATGCTGGGCTGAGCTGGATATCTGTGCGTGCAATTTTTGGTGTCCACAGGCCCTAGGCCTGATGTATCGTCCTGTTTTGCCTCCTTCTTTGTTTGTCTCTTTCTTTTTTCAAAAAAGGACTTCCACTTTTTGTAAGACAATAAATAAAATCATACTTGCTCCACACTATCCTCTCTATGATTTGATCAGCGTATCCATTGTAGTTGGAAAGGACCGATACTTTCTGCGCAGATCTCGCATGATGGTTGGGTGAGCGTCTGCCAGGGTGTCTTTCCGTTTGATCGTGCCTTGAATGCTTAGCCGCCTCGTGTGTCCCGTTGGGGACGAAAATGAGGAGTTTGAGGTGACCAGTCATAAAGGGGAAATCCCTTCGGCGTGTTTTCGAGGAGAGAGTCTTTTAAGGCAAGCAGCCTCCCCTTGCCTTTATAAGGGACTTAGGTGCATCTCTCCGTCTACATCGCTTTAGGGTTTTCTAGGGCGGTCTTTCCTCTCTCCATTTCTCATAGCGCTGAGCCTTTGCATTCAGAGCATGGAAGATCCTTCGGAAGATGATGTTGCCGATGATGGAGGGCGGTAGGTTTTTGCCGCTTCAGGTTTTGAGCAGGTCCGACAGTCGTCGCGCGGGTTTGAAGCGGGTCCGATGGTCGTCGCGCAGATCTGGAGACGATTTTGACGGAAAAATCACGCCGTTTCCTCTATCAGTTCCAGCGAGGCATCCCGGAGGGGGCGAGATGGAGGACGGATGGGGGCATCCGGCATCTCCGCCGCCCATCCCTCTCTGCTAGCTTCAGGGATGGGGGGAGGAGCAAATTAAGCTCCCTCCATTCCGGGCCTTCCCCTGCCTCCTTGTCCAGCTATGCTGGACTTCTTTTTCTTTCTGGCAGCCTCTTTTTCCCTCTTCTGCTCGTCCTTTCTTTCACTCTTCGGAGGGTGCTTGCTCTCTGTACGTTCCAAAGAGTTGGCAGGTTGGAAGAGAGGAGGCCTTCATAAGCGTTCCCTCTTCCCCAGCCTCTGTCAACTTGGAAAGTAACCTTCCCCTCCGCCGTCCCTCTGTCACCTTTGTCATGGGCCGCCCGAGCCAACTGGATCAACCAGCTTTTATCCGAGCCAGTTTCTACGCGAGGCAGAGTCAGTGGTTGGACGCAAGGAGATCAACCGAGTCAGCCGAGCAATGGCCTCTTGCAGTGGTGCCAGATGGATTTTTTACTTTATGTTGTGTAATGTATTGGCTTTTGCCTTTCTGATGTACCAACAATCGTGTGAATGAAAAAGGAGAAAATTTTATTTCACTCAAATTATTTGCACAACTTCAAAAGTAGAACTTGCGTAGTGTGGCTGCATTCCATGTCCGAGGGATGGGTTCCCCTTCCATTGTAGATAGCCGGTATGCTCCTTTCCCGAGCGTCTCGACCACTCGGTAGGGGCCTTCCCAGTTAAGGGATAGCTTGCCCGCCGCCTCTAGTGGTCGAGAGGCTTCGGCTTTCCTAGGGACGAAGTCTCCCAGTTGGAAGTGCATGTCTCGGACTTTGGCGTTGTAGTATCGAGTGAGGCGGTGATGGTACTCCATTGCTCGGATGCTGGCAATCTCTCGGAGTTCATCTGCTAGGTCGAGGTTCTCAAGTAATTTTTGCTCGTTTACCTCGGGCGAGAAGCAGATGACTCGGAGGGAGGGATTGGAGATCTCCAACGGAATGACGGCCTCGGTGCCATATACCAACTGGAAAGGACTCTCACCGGTTGCCGTTCTGGGAGTCGTTCTGTGGGACCAAAGTACGCTAGGCAATTCCTCGAGCCAGTGCCCTTGGCCTTGTCGAGTCTAGTCTTTATGCCTTTTAAGATAGTCTTATTGGCATTCTCGACTAGCCCGTTGGCCAGAGGGTGGACGACCGAAGTGAAGTGGTTGCGAATACCTAGGTCGGCGCATCTGTCTCAGAAATAACGAGAGTCAAATTACCGACCGTTATCGCTCACTATCACCCGGGGGATGCCGTAATGACAAATGATCGACTTCCAGACAAAACTCCAGACGACTGTCTCGGTGATCCTCGCCGTGGCTTCGGCCTCGATCCACTTGGTAAAGTAGTCGATGGTGACGATGATAAACTTCTTCTGGGCCTGAGCAGTAGGGAACGGCCCAAGAATGTCGATCCCCCACCGAGCGAAGGGGTATGGCTCAGTCAGGGTGACGAGCTCCGTAGCCGGCTGATGGACTAAGTGGTTGAATCGCTGGCATCGGTCGCACCGTTGCACGTAGGCCATGCAGTCGCGCTGCAGAGTGGGCCACCAGTAACCCTACCGTAGCAGGATCCGGGTAAGTGACCTTCCTCCTGAGTGCGTTCCGCACAGGCGTTCATGAATATCTTGGATAGCTCGGTTGGCTTCGTCGGGGCCGAGACACTTCAGGAGGGGACTGGAGAAAGATCTCCGGTAGAGAGTGCCGTCTAGAACGACGAAGCGCTGGGCTTGGTACTTCAATATGCGGGCCTCTCGAGGGTCAGAAGGCTCTTGAGAGTCCCGGAGCCACGATAGGTAGGGGGTGCGCCAGTCGCTCGGAATGGCTGAGTCAATAGTAAGGAGCTCCGAGTCAATGCTCGGGCGCTCTAGCTCTTCAAGGAGGACCAATCGGGTACCTGGGGGTCGAGAGAAAAGGCCAGCCGAGAGAGGGCGTCCGCTTGGGAGTTTTCCTCACGAGCTATTCGGACTACCTCAAATCTCTCGAACTGTTGGGCCAGGTCTCTGACCAGTTGGATGTATTTGATCATTGGTGCCTCTCGAGCTTTGTACTCGCCCTTGACTTGGCTAGCGACCAGATGGGAATCAGTATGGATTTTGACAAGCTCAGCCCCTAACCGTCGGGCCATGCGTGCTCCCGAGATAAGGGACTCATACTCGGAAGCGTTGTTGGATGCCTGAAAGCTGAACTTCAAGGCATATTACAATTCTGCTCCTTCAGGGGACTTCAGGAGGATTACAGCACCACTACCGACCGAGTTGGAGGATCCATGAATGAACAATTCCCAGGTCGGCCCGGGAGCGGACGGGGGTCTTTCTTCAGCCGGGATGGTGCTTTCGGCGATGAAGTCGGCGGGCGCTTGGCCCTTCACAGCTGAGCGTGGCCGATAGGATATATCGTAGGCCCCAAGCATAATGGCCCATTTGACGAGTCATCCCGAGGCTTCGGGGTGGGCCAGGATCTTCTTCAATGGTTCACCGGTTAGCACGATGATGGGGTGACCCTAGAAATAGGGCCGGAGGTGCCTGGCAGAGGTAACCAACGCTAGCACGAGTTTCTCGGTTGCGGGGTACCTCCTTTCCGCCTCGTTGAGCACCTTGCTGGTGTAGTAGACTGGCCTCTCGACTCCCGAGTCAGTTCTGACTAGGACCGAGCTAACCGTAGATGGTGTTACCGAGAGGTAGAGCAGCAAGACTTCACCCGGAACGGGTTTGGAGAGCACCGGGGGCGAGGCCAAGAACTCCTTGAGCTCGACGAACGCTTTCTGGCATTCCTCATCCTATGCGAACGTAGCAGATGCCAATTTGGGCCCCCTCAACAGCTTGAAGAAGGGCAGGCATCGTTCGGCCGCACGGGACAGGAACCGGCTGAGAGCGGCGACACGCCCAGTTAGGCGTTGGACGTCCTTGACGCAGGTGGGCGGGCGCATGTCCAGGATGGCCTGGACTTTGTCAGGGTTGGCCTTGATCCCACGCTGAGTGACTAGGAAACCCAGGAACTTCCCGGATCTCACTCCGAAGGCACACTTGGCAGGATTGAGCTTCATGTTGTACCTCAGGAGGGTGTCGAAGGTCTCAACGAGGTCGGTGAAGTGGTCTTCGGCCTTGGGGGTCTTGACGAGCATATCGTCGATGTAGGCCTCGACGTTCCGACCTAGCTGTCCTTCAAACATGTGGTTGACCAGCCTCTGGTACATGGCTCCGGCGTTTTTCAACCCGAAAGGCATCCGGGTGTAGCAGTATACGCCGTAGTCGGTGATGAAGGTGGTCTTCTCGACATCTTCTGGATCCATTCTGATCAGGTGGTAACCTGAATAGGCGTCTAGGAAGCTAAGTATCTCGTTGCCCGAGGTTGAGTCAACCAATTGGTCGATGCTCGGCAACGGATAACAGTCCTTAGGGGTGGCCTTATTCAGGTCGGTGAAATCCACGCACATCCGCCACTTGCCTGAAGCTTTCGGTACCAGGACGACGTTGGCTAGCCACGTCAAGTACAGGACCGGCCTAAAAAGGCTAGTCTCTTGCCCCTTGGTGACCTGCGCCTTGATGATCGCCTGTTTCTCCGGTGCATGCTTCCTCCTGCGCTGTTGTACGGGCTTCACGGCGGGGTTGAGGTTGAGCTTGTGCATTACAGTCTCCTCTGGTATCCCAGAGAGTTGATCATCAGCCCAAGCAAAAACTCGGATGTACTCAGAAAGGAACTTTTTATATTGCTGTTGAACCTCAGACGGTAGGTCGGCTCCGATCTTTACTCCTAGGGTCAGGTCATCGTTTAGGAAAACTGCCAGCAATTCGCCACCAGGTTCGGTGGTTGTGGATTTATCCTTGACTCCCCGGGGGCCCTTGTCCTTCTCGTCCGACCTTGTGGCCTCTACCGAGATATTGTAGCACCTTCTGGCCGCGGCCTGGTTACCTCGGACTTCCCCCAACCCATTTTTGGTGGGGAACTTCATTTTCTGGTGATAGGTAGGTGGCACCGCTTTTATTCGGCTGAGGATTCCCCGGCCGAAGATGGCGTTGTATGCTATCATACCTTTAATCACTATGAAGTTCACCATGACCGTAACAGTTTTGGGTGGGGTGCCGAGGGTAACCGGCAGGCTTAGGGCTCTCTCGGGATAGGTGGCCAGGCCATTGAACCCGCAGAGAGGGGTTCGGATGGGGCGGAGTTTGGATGGTTCCTCTCCCATCTTAAGGAAACAATCATAAGACAGTACATCAGGGGCACTCCCATTATCAACTAGAATCCTATCTACGTTACAATGGTTTATCGTGGCCGAAATCACGAGGGCGTCGTCGTGCGGGGTTTTCAGCCCTTCCAGGTCTTGGTCGGAGAAGACTATGACCTGGGGCTCACTCGACGGGGCCTTGGGAGGCTCTATGGCTCGGGTCACTCGCTCGGCATGATGCTTCCTTCCTCGGCTGCTGTCGCCGCCTGATGCTGCTCCTCCGGAGATGACATTGATGTGTACCCCGCGGGGGGCATTGTCGATCTCCTCCGGGGTGCCTCAGTCTTCTTTACGCTCGGCTATGAACCGAGCTAGATGTCCCTGACAGATGAGGCGCTCAATCTCATAATGGATCTGGTGGCAGTCACAGGTGTGGTGCCCGTGATCGCTGTGGAACAAGCAGTGCTTGTTACGATTACGGTTCTTCGATCTCGTTGGCTCGGGTTGGCGGAGGAGGCCCGAGTCCTTTATGCCTTCGTAGATCTCGTAGACCGACACGGCTAGTGGGGTGTACCGCTCGTACTTTCGTGACGGTTCCTTGCGTTCCCCGTAGCGGTTCCGCCTTTTCCCCAAACCTGAGCTTGGCTCGGAAGCCCGCTTCTTGTCCCCCTCCCGACCCAAGCCGGTTGCGTCTCGGCAAGCGCTGAGCACCTCTTCGCACTCGGCGTGGCGTAATGCCAGAGTCACTAGCTCGGCAAGGGTCGAGGGAGGGTGGAGGATAAGTTCACGGCGGAGATTCTCGTCCCGGGTGCCCCCAGTCAGCGTGGTTATGGTTGAGGCCACGTCAAGGTGGGGGATTCTCAGGGCTTCCGACTTGAATCGGTGAATATAAGCCCGGAGTCTTTCCCCTTGCGCCTGTTTGAGGGCCAGGAGCCCCGCTACCGACCTTGGGGGGGCACTTCCGGTGAAACTCTCTTTGAAGACTCGCCCAAATTGCTTGAAGTCTCGGATGGATCCGGGGGCGAGGGCCCGGAACCACGCCTGGGCGCCCTGGACCAGGGTGGTTGCGAAGGCTCGACACTTGATGGCGTCCGATGCTCCATGCAAGGTTATCAAAGCGTCGAAGCTGTCATAATGGTTGGCCGGGTCGCCCTGGCCGTCGTAGAGCTTGAAGGTCAGGATGGAGGTTCTGGGAGACACCTCTGCCTTCAAGACATATTCGGAGAATGGGGATTTCTCCTCATCCTCTGGGAAAGAGGTCTTCTGCAGGGCGCGGAGGGCGCGCTCCTGTTCTGCGAACCGCCTCTCGAAATCTCACAGTCGGAGGGATAACTCCGGCTGTTATCGTGCCGTGGGGCTGGGAGGAGCGTCCTAGTGATCCCCGGGAACATCGGTCTCCGGGTTTGGACGGCGCGCCCCAGGTTTTCCCCGCCTTGGTGTGGAGGAAGCCTCTTGCTCCGGAGGCGGAGCCTGCGAGGGTCCTCCAATCCTGTTGCGGATGATCTGCTGGCCGCGGAGAGTGAAGCGGCCTCCGGCGGTGTGCTGGGATGCATTCTCGTGGGGAGGGTTCCCTGACGGGGTGCGAGACCTTCCATCCCCAACCGCCTGGGTCCTCATGAGCTCCACGAGGACATCCAGTTTCGCGTTGAGGGCCTGGAAGGCGTCCGTACCGCCGTTGGGCGGTAGCCCTACCGCTGCAGGGGGGGTGGTGGTGGTGGTGGTGGTCCGTCGGTGGGGGCACTGGCATTGGAGGGGGGGTTCTGCAAGGCCCGAGAGGGGCCATCCCCCGCCGCTACCATGGCCTTTCCCCTGTCACCGGCGGACCACCTCCCTGAGCTCCTTCGCACCATACTGGCTTCTCATACGCTTCCCACAGATGGCGTCAGATGAAGAGGTAAGATCTTGCGCTGGTCCTGAGCGGGGAGTGGATCACCGGATAGTGAACTGCAAGAAAGGGAAATGGATCAGGGGGCCCAGGGGTGAGTCCCTGGGGAAAACCCTCCGATGCTTAAGTCAGTAGAGTTATGGTGGGAGCAATATAGGGAGGAAGTAGCTTCTGCGCGAGATCCCTCTCCACCAGAAGGGTGAAGTGGTTCCTGCTCAGGAGTTTTGAGCGTGTGATTGCCCTTACCTTTCGCCGGAGGGTATCTCGGGGTTAAATAGTGCGCCATCTTCTGGAGTCCTGTAAGTCGAGGAGTTTCAGGTGGGGGTTACGTCCTCGACGTGGGCTTTCATTGCCTTATCGTGGGAGCGTTATCACCTTGGGGAGCTGGAGTCCCTCACCTTTATAAATTCCTGCCCACAGAGGACTCTAAACGGCTGCCTGGATAAGCAATCGTCGGTCGCACCGAGCTCAGAGAGGCCAGCCCTATCCGGGCGGTAGGCTTAGCTCGGACGAAGATGGGTCAGATTGGTCGACATGTGCCTTCTTCCCCAGGGCGGAGAGATGGCTCGGGCATGGACCTTTCCTGTGACCTGACCGACGCTCGGGCCTTCCGAGCCTAGAGGCCGCCAAGGAAGGTAGTATCCTCGAGCGAAACTTTTATTGGGCTTTCTTGCCTAAGTGGGCCCCAGGGGGCTATCACCTGGCTGAGCTGAGCCTTGTTGGGCCCAGAGGGGCCTAGTTCGGCTGCTCTTAATTGGGCTACAAAAATCCCACTCTCCAGCAATCATATTTAAGGGCCCAGTCTAGTCCTGGGAGGAACACCCAAAAAGTACTTGATCCCCGGGGAGGTGAATGACTAGGTGTGACATTTGGCACCGAGTACTATCTAGCGTGTTGAGTCTACGACATTCCACACTCTCGTAATACTTGCTATACTTGCTTGAAAGCAGGGAGTACTTGCTTGCATGACATGACTTGCTTGACTTGAAATGGCCATTCGTTGAAAAGTTCTTGATAATAGTGCTTGATCTCTCGACTTGCAATATCCCTTTCCGTTTATCTATTGATTATCTTCTGATCTAGTTGGTTACTTAGTTTGCTTTAATGGAGTTTCTCGAATTATTCGTGCATTCCTAAAGTTGATTAATTACTTAAATTTACCTGATGATAGAGTATAATTCCTACTGAGCTTTTCACTCACCCCCCTTATTTCCATCATTTTCAGGTAACGTTGTAGATGGAACGCTTACAATTGGGGATCGGGACAGCATGATCGAGTGAACCTGGAGCCTTGAGACCGAGTCTTTTTATTTTCTTGAGTCTGGATAGTATTGTGGATCTTGCTATTTCCTCTTCTTTATTTCTTTTATTGAGTCCACATTATATTTAAATTTCCAAATATCAATAAAATCACATTTTTCTCAAATTAATGGCCTCCATGTGTCAAATATTATTTAATTGTGTTTATTTATTTTCTGCTCTATTTATCATGACTGTTTTGCTGTCACGTTCCGAGCATCGCTTCCCGCTGCTATCGGTTCGGGGCGTGACAGAAGTGGTATCAGAGCCTTAGTTATTTGAGTCCACATTGTATTTTAAATTTCCAATATCAATAAAATCATATTTTTCTCAAATTAATGGCCTCCATGTGTTGAATATTATTTATTGTGTTTATTTATTCTCTGCTCTATTTATCATGATTGTTTCGCTGCCACGTTCCGAGCATCGCTTCCCGCTACTATCGGTTCGGGGCGTGACAGAGTCTATGAGTTTGCACCTTAGTTCAGAATGCATTGCAAATAATTTGTGCTTGCATCATCTGGTGGTCTCATGCATTCCAATGCATATCATGTTAAAGGGACACAACAATGCATATCAATTGATACATACACCATTGTCAACCCATGCACAAGTTTAGGGGGAGTCAACATTATAAATTCAGTCTGCATCCTTGCACATCTTTGGTGACATATGTATAGACTACATCTTCTTAGGTGGAGCTTGTTTAATTTGATAAATCTGTTAAAATCTCTTTGTTGTTGATCAGGTCGACCTCGCAATTCATTTCTTTTGAAAACTACTCTCTGTCTGAGCTCAGTGCGTCGACACCATGAGGTGCCTGTGTCGACACTCCTTTGCATCTGATGATCTTACTTCACTCATTCTAGTCTGATTTCACTACACATCCTCAGGGGGAGTGTTCACCATCCATTCTTGCCTTCTACCCATCTGCACTCCATGTATGAATCAGGCCCTTGCATCATGGTGATTTGCTATGTTCTAGCTTGGGTCTGAATTGCCTTGAAAATCTGAATCTAATGGAGGGTTGCCTACTCCAATTTCCTTGAACGCTTTGAACTCTTGGGAGTATTTCTATATGTTGCTAAAGCTTATTTATCAGAGTAAATCTTAAAGAGGAATCTTATTTTATAGAGCTCTATGACTTCCCAAGTTATAAAACTATTGGTTTAAGTTTAATGGGTTCATGAGTTTTTGAGCTGAACTTTCTTGAAAATGGCTGTATTCAGACTTAATGGACTTAAACCATTGTTTCATGTTTTGACATGTTATGCCTTCTTAAATATGAAAGTTTATTTTAGTACAAAGGCATCCTTAGTTGAGGAACTTCATTGTAGTATTATTTTTAAACAATTGTCAAATCTAAAGATTTCAAAAGGGGTACAATGAAAGCAATGAACTTCAGTCATGCTGAGTAACTGGGGATATTGGCATCTGATAAATGTATATCCTTATGTAAAAAGGTGTATGCTGAGTTCAAGTGCTCTAAGGCAGAGCAATGGCAATTGTTTCACTGAGAAATCGAGTCACTTCATAAATGAAGTGGAGTGGACAAAGTCATGAAGTGCCTTGCTACCTCTGTTCTATGTGAAGCAGAATGGTGGGATACACTGAGTAACTAGAGATGCTGGCGTCTAATCAACGTGCACTCTCACGTCAAAAGGTGCATGCCACACCTGAATGCTCTTGAAAAGTGAAAGGCAATAATAGTTTGTATCAAACAGTGGTTTCAAAAGAAAAATCTGAACTTTAGTGCCCATGGATAAAATCAGAAACGTCTAGGTGTTTTAACCTCAATACTAAATGTAGCTTTCCTTCAAAGGGGCTAATAGAACTGAATGAGTAAGCTTAAAGGAGGTTTACCTGGTCTCTATATGTTATAGTGGTTCATTTCAATTAATTTTGAATGCAGAAATTTTTAAATGTCGTTATTTGAGAAACTCAGAATTCATCAGATTTAAACCAATCTAAATATAAGGGCTTTCTCATTGGATTTATATATCTGAAGTTTCTAAAAAATCTATAACTTTGCATTTAAGAACTTGCCTTCAGGCTGAAGAACTCCCATCCTAACATCTCTTGGTGTGATGCCCTAAGAATTTATAGTTCATTACTTTATTTGATTAATGAAAATATATTTATTTATGTCTAAATGTTTGAATTATTAGTCTTATTATAATTATTTTAGTCTTGGTAAATAAAAGAAAGAAAGAAAGAAAGAAAGGGGTTTAAAAGTTAAGGGAAGAGAATAAAGAAAAATAAATAAATAAAGTAAAACAAAAGAGAGAGAGAAGGGGGCAAATAGTTAAAAAAGGAGGAAGGGGGTAATTGATAAAAAAAAATAGAAGGGGCTAATAAAAAAATGGAAGGGTCAAATTAAAAAAAAAGGTCGACGGGGGGGGGGGGTCGCCCACAAGAAAGCGTGCGTGCGCGCAGGCGCACCGCCCTCCCCCGTCTTGGCCGCTTGCGGCTTATAACAAAAATTTATTTTTTTCTTATTATTAAGCTTTCCCTCATTAGTTTAAACTCTTTTTCTCTTAAGTCAAATCCAATGTGCCCTATATGCATAAAAAAAAAGAAAAATATGGGGTAGTCAAAAGGAATGGGTTGAGTGGGTTGGTGAAGTTTGAAGGTCAGATTTTTAATTAAATAACATTAAACTAATAGTTTAATCCCCACCCTTGATTTAAATCAATGGTTAAAATTGATTAGAGTAAAACCCCTATAAATAGCCATGAGAGGGGCTTCATTTGCTCTTCTTGGAGGCTCGCTACGTGAAGTGCTGAAGGAGAAGGTGTAGGGATTATTAAGGAGGTGTTTAAGCTTTATTAAGGTAAGAGATTTAACATTAATCCTCTTGATTAGCATATTTAAAATGATTTAGTGTGTGTTAATTAACATCTATAGAGATAATTAAATCAAGAGATCTGTATTTCACCATGTGTGATCACATCTAGTCGAATTATCATGAGATCATTAGTGTTAAGGTATGTGATTAAGGGTAAAATCAAGTGATTAATACACTATAATTAGCAACGGTACATGATAAATTTAGAAAGTTTTCAGAATGATGAGATCTGATATTCTACGCTCTCTGTAAAAAATTCAATGTCTGATTCAAATTATGTCCACGTTTATAAATATTTTAATATTATCTTAAAGATGTTTAATTATACTAAAAGTCTAAAGGGGTGATATAAAATCACCATAAATTGTAGGAATGCATCTTACTATGAGACCCACGTGTAGAAAAGGTTTTATTATTTTTAGACCATGATATTTCTGTTAATCAATTTTTAATAGATGATAAGAAAATAAATAATTATATAGAAATTATATACTGTTCATAAAAATCTTACGATTTCACAGTATAGTTATTATGTTGTGTGTGATGTATTCTTAAAATACCAACAATTATAGATGTCTGTAAGTGAACTGACAGAATTTTTAATAAGTTATGAAGTATAAAATTATGAGATAAACAGAAATACTTTATGAAAATTTTAAAACTTTACCAGAAGAATTAAATGCATGTTATAACTAATTTATTAAAATTTCATGTTATTCTGATGACGGAATATTGACTTGTATAATTTTCAATGTTTGAACAAATAATTAAAAAATTCAATAAATATTAATATTCTGTGAAAATCTTGAGAATATTACAGAGCCGATATATGATATTTATAAGTTAATGTTTAGTATATTTCACTCATTGTGAACATTTTGAATAATTTTCTCTATTTAAATGCTATTGTTGTAAATCTTAGAAACTGATATAAAATTTCAGAAATTCGAAATACTAAATGAAAAATAGTGAATTTTCCTCTATATGATACCTCTGTCTGGAACAATGTTCTGTAAATTTTGATTAATTTTTTGATCATTGTGGATATATTTAGTTGACTTATTATTCATGATGCATTTTGTTATTCTATCAAAATATTAGTAATACAGTGTGAAAAATAATGAAAAGTTTCAGAAATGATATTTCGATTATAAATAATGGTTTTAAAAATTATTGTGATATTTAGAGTACTGTCATTAAATTTAGTTAATTTTCCATACATAGGAGAATTTAAATGATTCTGAAAAATTTTGACTTCCTGCATGAAAAATTATGGAAACTTTTTTGTGTAGTGTTACATACAAATGTAATTTTCAGTAAAAGTTTAATGGCCTTCTGATTTGGTAGCTAAAGTTAGTCAATTTATGATGCATGTTGAAGTATATATAATTTTAGAAAAATTATAATTACTGTCTGAAAAATGATGGAAATTTTCTGTTTTGATCATTTCTGTAAATGTATTAGTTTCCTGAAATTGTAATCTATTTTGAGTTCGGAGAACAAAATTAGAAATTTTTGATGAATAAATGGAATATAAGGAATCCTGTAAAAATTATAAATACTGTCTGAAATTTTTTGATAATGTCTTGTTTTGATCCTTTCTGTAAATGTATTGATTCCATGAAATTTAAAAGCATTCTGATCTATGTGCACAGAATTAAATTTTTTTGATATATATATGCCCTTATGTTTGGATAAGTTGAGAATTTCAGAAATAAAGAAAAAAAGATTTTCAGTAATGCCATATTTTATACTTAATATTCACAGCATGAATTTTTGAGTGACATGTGTCTATTTCATATGAGTTATACATATATATTTATCGTACTGTTACTACTGCCTGAATTGAAATTGAAACTGAAATTGAAACTACTGTTACTACTTACTGAATCGATATTGAAACTACTGCTATTGTTCACTGAATCGATATTCAAACGACTGTTACTGCTCACTGAATTGATATTGAAACTACTATTACTGTTCACTGAGTCATTTTTGAAACGATTATTACTGCTCACTGAATTAAAATTGGAACTGCTATTACTGTTCACTGAATCGATATTGAAATGACTGTTACAGTTCACTGAATTGATATTGAAATTACTGTTACTGCTCATTGAAATGATATTGAAACTAGTGTTATTGCCCACTGAACTGTTATTACATTTCATTATTATTACACTATAAATGTTTATTGTTAATGAATCTCCTGTTGAGTTATGGTTTTGATGATTGTTGTGATTGTTAAGTTATGATTTTGATGATAACTAAACTTAATGTGTGATTCAGTGATGATAACTAAACTTATGGTTGATTGCACATATTCTTGCTGACTGTGCACACTCATGTTGTTGTTTAAATATGATTGAGTTGGTTTTACAAGAGGCAAGAGGTTTCATAACCTCTTTAATGTGAACAAGCATGGTATTAACCCTGGCCATCTTGCTTGCAGGATCAAACTCATGGCAGTCACCTAGTGAACCAAATGTGTGGATAAGCGCCCTACTCCTCTACAATCCAAAACAGGTGGTATATGTCATGTATTGTCAAGAACCATTGGTAAGGCTCTTACCCTGTTATACACTCCTTGTTATTGAGTGTTCCATGAGGTTATTTCATGAATAATTTACTTGGGATGATTGAGTTTTATCTCTTGATTCTTAGCCCAAAACTTGATCCTTATCTCAGAACATGTGTGTTTCAAAGTGTTCATATGCACCTAGTTCATGAGGTTTTAAGCCCTTGCACAACTCGCCATCGTGCGCCCTCACACGCGGATCGACCTGCGCTGTCAGGTTGCAGGGATCGACCTGCCCGGTCAGGTCGCGGGGGTTTCCAGGGGCTCCGCCCCCGGAAGGTAATTTTGATTATAGGGGCGATATTCCTTTAATTTGTTATCTTCAAGAGTGAGCATTGAACTTGTTTAAGACAATCTCATGTAATGACAAGTGCTCATTTGCTTTGAACTTTCCAAATGCATAAGCTAAGTTAAACCAAACCCAAAATGCATGAAATTGATATGGACATGAAGCTCTTGACTTATAGATGTGTTTCCTTGGGCTAACACTTCATTTTTACATGTATGAGTCATTTCGGTGGACCAACACACCATGGCCAGTCGACCAGAATTAACAGAATCGAAAAGATAGAAATTTTGCAAGTTTTGGTCTACCGCCACCATAGGGTCAGTCAATCGATTTTGCCAGAACCAAAAATTGTTTCGACTGTAAAATTCCGATCGACCGACCCAATGCTTCTGGTCGCCTAACTGCCCCGAGGCCCCTATTATTGACTTTCGATTTCAAGCTCGTGGAGAGGAATCTTCACCCATTTGTTTAATCCCAATAACCCCAGTTAAGCCATGATTTATGGATCTGGTCTGGGGCTTGTCTTTGGACCATTCAAGGGCTATAAAACATCTCTTTGAAGTCATTAACCCTAACCATCCAAGATGGCTTAAAGGGAGATCAAGAGGGTGTTGTCCAAGGAGGAAGAAGAAGGGTACTGTAGCCGTGAACAGTACTCCGTGCAGTAAGTGTTCTTCATCCATTCTCAACCCATTGAAGGCATATCTGAAGTCAACCTCCTCCAAGGAAGAGAAGAGCCAAGCAAGCAAGCAAGGATTCCAAGAAGAGTGCCTAAGGGAGAAACAAGAGAAGCCAAGCAAGCATAAAAGGAGAAAAGCTAAGCAAGCACAGATTGAAGCTCCGGTCAAGTGCAGATTGAAGATACGTTCAAGATCCGCAACATGCATTCAAGGGGAACCCAAAACAGGAGTTTTCTAAACTAAGCCTCATTGTCTTTATGATTTGGGTGTTGTATTTGTGTTCGTCATAAAATGAAGAACTTGTATGTGTGTGGATCATTGTTGGATCCATGGTCGTGTGTGTGTGTGTCGTATCTGATTAGTGTGTGTGCGTGGATCTTCCTAGATCTACGTTTGTGTGTGTGTGGGTCTATTTAGATCCATTCTGTCTCGTGTGTGTGGATTGCTACACTTGTGGCAGCGGGTGTTTGTGTTGGTGATCCGGTTGTCGGATCGTGTTGGAGTCCTCATCTCCGTGTGTGTGTGTGTCTGTGTATTGGGGTGAGTCCCCGTGTGTGCGTGCAGGCGTCGTCCTACGTGTGTGGTTTGAGCGTCGTCTCCGTTTGGAGATTTATCCCCGAGTGAAGCCTCACCGGGTTTGGTGAGGGGTGGACGTAGGATTGCCGTCGTTGCATCCGAACCACCTTAAAAACCGATGTGAACTATGGTTTGAATTGTGTGGTTTGGTCCTTTTCTTCTACCTCCATTCTACGTGAGTATTAGTGTGCTTTGTTGTTCAAGTTTTATTCTTGTTCATCTTGCATAATCTATCTCATCACTAATTAGATTTTGATAAATCCAACTTATGATTGAATAGATTTGTATCTCTTAAGTAGTGTTTTATCACATTCTTCAAAATGGTCAAAAGTTTTCTTAAAATTTATAAACACCCAATTCACACCCCTCTTGGGGTGTCATTGATCGTGGGACTTCATCTCCAGTATATCAAATCGTGATTTAGAAAAGGGCAGATTAAATATGTTTGGATCCTTTCACTATGCGTGAGACTTTACTCCGCCTTGTACTGTAATCATTCTATTGATAAATGAATCGAATTATATTGCATAGTAATGTTTATTAATGTTGAATACTCATTTACTTTGTCATAGATAGAATAAAATTTTAATGTACATGCTTTATTTGTAAAATGCTAATATCATGACTTATGATCGTAAAAATTGAAATTGGGTTCAATGTATTAATCTCATGTGTTATCTAATTGAAATTATTTCTAAGAATGACTTATAAAATGAAATGTCGTAAATCACTTTGGATATGTTCATACATGTTATGACTGAGGACTATGCCTAGTCTCTTACTAGGTCTATTCGTAGACTCACCATGTTGAACATTTTCAGGTGAAGCGATAGAAGAAAGCGGGGAGTGATCTCGCAGAGTTCTGACCGAAGCTTAGATTTACTACGTGTCATTATCTTAGGTAGTTATGTCTTAGAAAAAAAAATGTGTGTAAAATTTGGTTATCTGATAAATGACATGTTAAATTGTTACCTTTATTTCGACATATGTGGATGAAGTATTTTGACTGTAAGCTGACTGATTGAGTAATTTCATTTTCGCTACAATGATATCTCAATGTTTATGTGAAATTCTCTACCGTAAATGTACCGTTTGGGTTGTCCCACTGTGACGTTTCGATCGAAATCTGACGTGAGTCTTTACGACTGTACCGGATTTACGAGTCGGGGCGTGACAGAGAATGGTATCAGAGCCACCGCGGTTGAGAATCTACATAAATAGTCATCAGCTAAATTCACATTTTAAAATACTTGAACTAGTAGGTTGTTATGATGAAAACTTAATCATATAATTACATTTTTAGACCATGGTAGGAGGGGTGACCATAATGGAGAGATTTCGGCGGATGCCTCCATCCTCTTTTAAGGGGGAGAGTCAGCCAATCATGACTGAAAACCGGCTCCACGAGATCGAAATGATTTGTTGGGTCATCCGGCCAGCGGATGATGACAAGACGAGTCTGATGGCGTACATGTTGCAAGAGAGAGCGGACGTATGGTGGGCGTCTGTGCTAAGGAATCAACTTGATAGACTCGAGCATGTTATTTATTGGGAAGAATTCCGGTGGCTTTTCACGGAAAAGTACATACCGGAGCATATGCAAGACAAGATGGAGCAAGACTTTCTGGCCCTAACTCAAGGGTCAATGACCGTGCTCGAGTATGAGGCCAAGTTCGCGGAATTATCAAAGTATGCACCGCACATTGTTACTGATGAAAGAAGGAAGGTAAAGAAGTTTGTGGCGGGATTACGACCGTCGCTTCGGACTCGTCTAGTTGCACTGGATCTTGCTACGATGGAGATAGCTCTTGGCGCGGCATGTCGTCAAGAGAGCGACATGGATTTATATCAAGAGGAGAAGAGGACTTCGATAAAGAGACCATCGGCATCATTTCACGGGAATGACAATGGCAAAAGAGTGATGGAGAATCCGTCGCGATCGTTCGTGATAGGGAAGATCACGCCATCAGCAAGAGGCAACGATAAATCAGAATGTAAACACTACGGCAAGCGACATGGTGGGGAAGTATGCTGGATCACCACCAGCAGGAATCTTTGTTATGGAGAGAAGGGCCACATGATCCGAGATTGTCTGAAGATGATGCAACCTGTAGCAGCTCAGCCAGTAGCAGTAGTAGCAGCTCCAGTAGTAGCCAGACCAGCAGTAGCGGGACCCACAGGGAGATCCCGAGCCCCAGCTCGGGTGTTTGCGCTAGCTAGAGGGGAGGCTGAGCAAGCAGAGGATCTCACAGAAGGTACTATGGAGGAACTTCTCGCATGAGGAGGCCACGTGGAAACCAAAGGAAGGAGATGAAGAAGAAGTACCATGGATTGTTCGGTAAGTGATCTAACCCCAAACTTCGAGGACGAAGTTTTCTTTAAGGGAGAGAGGGTGTGATGCCCTACGAATTTATAGTTTAGTATTTTATTTGATTAATAAAAATATATTTATTTATGTCTAAATGTTTAAATTATTAGTCTTATTATAATTATTTTAGTCTTGGTAAAAAAAGAAAGAAAGGGGTTTAAAAGTTAAGGGAAGAGAATAAAGAAAAATAAATAAATAAAGTAAAACAAAAGAGAGAGAGAAGGGGGCAAATAGTTAAAAGAAAGGAGGAAAGGGGTAAGTGATAAAAAAATAGAAGGGGCTAATAAAAAAAATGGAAGGCTCAAATTAAAAAAAACGGTCGACGGGGGGTGGCCGCCCACGCGGGCGCGCGCGCGCGAGCGCACCAGCACCGCCCTCCCCTATCTTGGCCGCTTGCGGCTTATAAAAAAAATTGCTTTATTATTATTATTATTAAGCTTTCCCTCATTAGTTTAAACTCTTTTTCTCTTAAGTCAAATCCAATGTGCCCTATATGCATTAAAAAAAGAGAAAAATATGGGGTAGTCAAAAGGAATGGGTTAAGTGGGTTGGTGAAGTTTGAAGATCATATTTTTAATTAAATAACATTAAACTAATAGTTTAATCCCCACCCTTGATTTAAATCAATGGTTAAGATTGATTAGAGTAAAACCCCTATAAATAGCCATGAGAGGGGCTTCATTTGCTCTTCTTGGAGGCTCGCTACGTGAAGTGCTGAAGGAGAAGGTGTAGGGATTATTAAGGAGGTGTTTAAGCTTTATTAAGGTAAGAGATTTAACATTAATCCTCTTGATTAGCATGATTAGCATATTTAAAATGATTTAAGGTGTGTTAATTAACATCTATAGAGATAATTAAATCCAGAGATCTGTATTTCACCATGTGTGATCACATCTAGTCGAATTATCATGAGATCATTAGTGTTAAGGCATGTGATTAAGGGTAAAATCAAGTGATTAATACACTATAATGAGCAACGGTGCATGATAAATTTAGAAAGTTTCCAGAATCATGGGATCTGATATTCTACGCTCTCTGTAAAAATTTCAATGTCTGATTCAAATTATGTTCACATTTATAAATATTCTAATATTATCTTAAAAGTGTTTAATTATACTAAAAGTCTAAAGGGGTGATATAAAATCACCATAAATTGTAGAAATGCATCTTACTATGAGACCCATGTGTAGAAAAAGTTTCATTATTCTTATATCACTATATTTCTGTTAATCAATTTTTAATACATGATAAGAAAATAAATAATTATATAGAAATTATATATACTGTTCATAAAAATCTTACGATTTCACAGTATAGTTATTATGTTGTGTGTGATGTATTCTTAAAATACCAACAATTATAGATGTCTGTAAGTGAACTTACAGAATTTTCAATAAGTTATTAGAAGTATAAAATTATGAGATAAACAGAAATACTTTATGAAAAATTTTGAAACTTTACCAAAAAGCTTAAATGCATGTTATAACTAATGTATTAAATCTTCATATTATTATGATCATGGAATATTCACTTGCATAATTTTCAATGTTTGAACAAATAATTAAAAAATTTAATAAATATTAATATTCTGTGAAAAATCCTGAGAATGTTACAGAGCCGATATATGATATTTATAAGTTAATGTTTAGTATATTTCACTCATTGTGAATATTTTTAATAATTTTCTCTATTTAAAAGGTATTGTTGTAAATCTTAGAAATTGATAAACAATTTCAGAAATTTGAAATACTGAATGAAAAATAGTGAATTTTTTTCTATATGATACTTCTGTCTAGAACAACGTTCTGTAAATTTTGACTAATTTTCTGATCATTGTGGATATATTTAGTTGACTTATTATTCATGATGTATTTTGTTATTCTATCAAAATATTAGTAATACACTGTGAAAAATAATGAAAAGTTTCAGAAATAATATTTCAATTATGAATGATGGTTTTAAAAATTATTGTGATTTTCAGAGTACTGTCGTTAAATTTAGTCAATTTTCCATGCATAGGAGAATTTAAATGATTCTAGAAAATTTTAACTTCCTACATGACAAATTATGAAAACTTTTTTGTGTAGTGTTACGTACAAATGTAATTTTCAGTAAAATTTTAATGGCCTTATGAATTTGGTAGCTAAAGTTAGTTAATTTATGATGTATGTTGAAGTATATGTAATTTCAGAAAAATTATAATTACTATCTGAAAAATGATGGAAATTTTCTGTTTTGATCCTTTCTGTAAATGTATTAGTTTCCTGAAATTGCAATGTATTTTGAGTTCGGAGAACAGAATTAGAATCTTTTGATGTATAAATGGAATATAAAGAACCTGTAAAAATTATAAATACTGTCTGAAATTTTTTGATAATTTCCTATTTTTATCCTTTCTGTAAAGGTATTGATTCTATGAAATTTTAAAGCATTCTAATTTCTATACACGAAATTAAAATTTTTTGATATATATATGCCCTTATGTTTGGATAAGTTGAGAATTTCAGAAATAAAGAAAAAAGGATTTTCAGTAATGGCATATTTTATACTTAATGTTCACAGCATGAATTTTTGAGTGGCATGTGTCCATTTCATATGAGTTATATATATATATTTACCGTACTATTACTACTGCCAAATGAACATTATCACCTTAGGGGGAGACTGGAACCAAGCCATAGAAATGCCCCTATGGGGAGGTTCACACTGTACTGGCCCCGAGGATAACGGGGATTGAAATCATGGAGGTGGACAAGTACCACTGGTAAAGGGGGAGAGCACTTCTCCCGGTTCTGCGCAGTAATCAAGACTCATCACTATTTTTACCTAGGTGATCGAGTACCGACTGACTGTCCTTCTAGTGCTGGTTTAGGCACTATGTCTTGGCTATTTACCACTGTTACTACTCATTGAATTGAAATTGAAACTACTACTACTGCTTACTCAATTGATACTGAAACAGCTGCTATTGTTCACTAAATCGATATTGAAACGACTGTTACTGCTCACTGAATTGATATTGGAACTACTATTACTGTTCACTGAGTCGTTATTGAAACGACTATTACTGTTCACTGAATTGAAATTAGAACTGCTATTACTATTCACTGAATCGATATTGAAATGACTGTTACAGTTCACTGAATTGATATTGAAATTACTGTTACTGCTCATTGAACTGATATGAAACTAGTGTTATTGCCCACTGAACTGTTATTGTATTTTATTGTTATTACACTATAAATGTTTACTATTAATGAATCTCCAGTATATCAAATCGTGATTTGGAAAAGGGAAGATTGAATCTGTTTGGATCCTTTCACTATGCGTGAGACTTTACTCCACCTTGTACTGGAATCATTCTATTGATAAATGAATAGAATTATATTGCATGGTAATGTTTATTAATGTTGAATACTCATTTACTTTGTCATAGATAGAATAAAGTTTTAATGTACATGCTTTATTTGTAAAATACTAATATCATGACTTATGATCGTAAAAATTGAAATTGGGTTAAATGTATTAATCTCATGTGTTAACTAATTGAAATTATGTCTAAGAATGACTTATAAAATGAAATGCCGTAAATCACTTTGGATATGTTCATACATGTTATGATTGGGGACTATGCCAGGTCTCTTACTGGGTCTATTCGTAGACTCACCATGTTGAACATTTTCAGGATAAGCGGTAGAAGAAAGCGGGGAGTGATCTCGCAGAGTTCTGACCGCAGCTTGGATTTACTACGTGTCATTATCTTAGGTAGTTATGTCTTAGAAAAAAAATGTGTGTAAAATTTGGTTATCTAATAAATAACTTGTTAAATCGTTACCTTTATTTCGACCTATGTGGATGAAGTCTTTTGACTGTAAGCTGACTGATTGAGTAATTTCATTTCCGCTGCAATGATATCTCAATGTTTATGTGAAATTCTCTACCATAAATGTATCGTTTGGGTTGTCCCACTGTGACATTTCGATCAGAATCCGACGTGAGTCTTTATGACTGGTGTAACGACCCGGATTCCAGATACCCGGTGCACCCGGTATAAATACCGAATACACGTGATACCATGAGGGACCCGCGAGGCCTCCCAAGCGCGGGAAAGCGCCGAAGGGATAAAAGGCATGTGTAGAGTACATTGAAGCCACAGAGATATAACAGTAAGCAATTTCATTAGATTGGGTTGCTAAAGTAGCAGAAATAAAATTACAGCTTCATTAATAAATTTTTAACAATTAAACACAGAGTCCAGCCCAAAGGAAAGACAACAAGTCTAGCACAGTACAGTACGACAGAAGAAACGTACACAGAAGTCGGGAGAAGCCCGACGCAGGTACGGCTGGCAGCGACAACAGCGAAAGAGCGCTCCACCAAGAACAGCAGAGGCAGACGGCGAAACCCACCTGAAAAGCAGCAGGGGTGAGTCTCAACAGAAACTCAGTAGGGGTCACGCGAATCCCCACTGGAAAGCGCACAAAGCTAAAGCAACGGAAGCAGCAACAAACGTAGCAAGAGCAGCAGGTGTAGCAAAGCAGGAAAAGCTACACTACAAAGTTGTAAAGGAACAGACGGGAAGTAGGAGTAGGGAACACGCAGGAGAGGGTGAGAACCCGCACCAAACAAGCGGCTACCGAACTAACCTCGGTATCCCAAACTACTCCAAACAAAAGGCAACAGGTGGATGACCCCAAACTCACACAGAAGGGTACATCAGTCTGTCAACCAGCCCAACAAAGGCGAAGGCGAACGCCGACGCCGAGAAGCAGACAAAGCGCGACAGAGAACGTCGTGCACAAAGCCCCACGCACGAACAGAACACCGTGCGGACAGCAACACACTGACCCCGAGTGCAGCCATGAATGGGCAACTCGCAAAGGTCACAACGCGCAAGAAAACGCGAAAGCTACGCGTCACGTGACGGAAGCACCCCCTTAGAAAGCCAGCTGCGTCCACTGACGTCTTATGCCGCACCTCAAGTGTCTCACCTACAGTACTGCTGTAACAACAGCAGAGATGTAGACACCAACTGAACCAAACAGTAACAGCAAAACAAGTAACTAGTCAGGGTCACGCCCGTCGATGTAAGTCCTTAGTCCCTGACCACGTGTGCACACACTGGCTATAGTCTAAGCCAAGTCCTCAAGCTAGTATTCTCCCTCGGCAGGACGCCACCGTTGACAAGGAGCCCGCGGAACTAACTAAAAACCACTCACCGAGAAAATCCCTCCGCCATCCGCTAGCGGGTCGGCACCTCTAGGCCTTAGGTCACACAAGTGGAGGCTTCACACGACACAGAAGCTCAAACACAAGTGCCGAAGTATAGACAGGCAACCACGCCCCTCAACACGTACTTCGAGGCACCAAATGGCAGCATCGCCACTGCCGACAACTCAGGACAAGCAACTAGACCTCCTACGCAACGATCCTTGAGTCAAACGACTAAACGGCAAGATCGTCACAACCAGCGGAACAAGCCGCCAATTGTCTAATCCTAAGCCAGAGAAACCACGCTCCGCAGAAAACAACACACGGAGACCTGAGGGGAACGCCAAGAACCCTCAGCACAGCTGGACATGCAAACCGAGGTAGAACAGCACCTCGAAGCATCCAGAAGCAGTGTCTCGGACAGGACAGAACTGCCAAGACACGCACAAGCAAGGTCACACGTCAACCACTGGGTCAAACCGGGTTGACCTGAACCAAACAACAACAGCATACAAGAGTAGGATCAAGAATCCTACCACAAATAAGAAGACTCCTGGTGTAAGGCCCGTGTCTTAATGGATCCTTCGTGGTATTTGTTCTATTAATTGTTCTGGAAATTCCGGCTATTTTCCTGGATTTTTAGGAATTTGTCTGGCATTTTTCCGGATTTGTTCGGAGCTGTTTGAGGGTTAATGAATATTAATAAGATTTTTATATATATAATGATTATATTATATATATATTAATTTTATTTTTATTTTTTTATATCTCTCACCCTCTCTCTCTCTCCCCCGTCGATCTCTCATTTCACCCTCTCCCTCTCTCTCTCCTCCGTGCGGTCACCTCCTCTCCTCTCTTAGGGATCGGGGTCGAGACGGCGTCGGATTGAGACGAGGTTGGCACCGTTGGATTCCTCGCGTCGAGTAGAGCGCGTGGGTGTCCACTTCGGCGTGGATCGGTGATCGTGGGAGCGAGGTGGAGCGTGGAAGCTCCGTGGCTATTCCTCCTTGCATGCGGCCCGTTCGACGGTTTCGGCTTGCGAAAGGTAGGGGGATGGAACCTCGATCTTGCTAGGATCGTTTCCTTTAGCTCGCTTGTTGATTAGCACCCCGTAGCATGCATGATGTTCATATTTCCATTTTTGGGGTTTTAGCCTAAATCTTGAGTTTAATGCGTTTTAGGCCTTGCATGTGCTAGATTTAGATGTTAGATTGTTGTCTAGCATGCGTGGTTTGACAGGTTATCAGGTTTTTCGTCGATACCCGGCGTTTTCAGCCGTCCGGGAGGGCTTCGGTTTACAAACCGTACCCGCCCGTAACCCAGGTGCAGTGACGGTCCTGCCAGGAACCGTCACTTGCCCGACGGTCCAAGGTGGACGCGTCACTACCAAATAGCGGCCCAATGGGGGTGCGTTACTTGGAGAGTAACGGTGGGGCTCCCATCCGTTACTCATCAACTGTTTTCCGTGATTTTGGTCAGGCGGTGCGCCCGGCGGCCAGTCGGCCGACCGTCGTTTCGGTCCGACGCGCCTAGACCGGGGCGTTACTTCGCCTGCTACCATTTAGAACGCTGATAGGTGGTTTGAGCCTCGGGTGGATGTGACGGCGGTGACCCCACGCGTCGCTTCGAAGTAACGCGCAGGGCCCCCACCGTTACATGCCTTTGGTGCCTCTTGAGCTGGAATCCTGAAGGGAGTGACGGATGGGGACTGGAGCGTCATTCTTGAAGTAACGCGCCGACCCCCGACCGTCGTTTGCATGTGGCGCGTGGGTCCTTGACCGCCACTTCCCTGATGGCTGCAATATATTCCCAGCCCATTGCTTATGCGTTCCGTTCTATATTCATGCCATAGTTGTATTGTTTTACTATATCGTGGCGTGTTTTATGTGCCAATAGAGTAGCTTTTCTTTCCAGGCAATGGAGCCACTGTTGTTGCCCTAAGGTCTGTTGAGTACCGACCCGCTTGAGGATGGCGGAGGGGTATATTTCCCATTCACGGTTTGTAAGCTAGTTCCGTGGGCTCCCAGCCAATGGTAGCGTCCTGCCAAGGGAGAAAACTAGTTAGAGGGCCTGGCTCAGGCTAGAGTCAGTGTGTGCACACGTGGTCGGAGACTGTGGACTGACGCCGACGGGTGTCACTCCGACTGGTCACTTGGTCTGGTACTGTTTGCGCGCTTAGCTTGTCGCTTGTCGACTGCGAGTGCTTGAGACGCAGTGTAAGCCGTCAGTGGACGCTTCTGGTTTCTGCTCCAGTGGTTGTCCTTCCTTGTTGCTTGGACTAGTTGCAGCTCATTCTAATTGGTAGTTTTAGCTTTAATCGCTTGCATTTAATTAGTAGCGGCATGTGTTAGCTGTTATACTTGCTTAGATAGAGTTTACAGCTTTCTTGTGATTAGATATTCATGCCATTGCCTGTGTATTTATTTGAATGCATGCTTTAATTGCTGTTAATTATGCATGTTCGCTTGTTTAGTGCGAGGTAGGGATCCGCGTGACCCCTACTGAGTCTGGCTGTGACTCACCCTTCTCCTTTCAGGTGAGCCGCGCCCGACATCTCCCGGAGTTTAGCGTGCTGTTTCGGGACCGTTCCTTAGCTGCCAGCTGTGCACGAGCTGCCTTTTTGAGGCTTGTGTTGTACTTTTGCCGGGGTATGCCCCGCGTAGTTGTGCCCTGTGGACTAGTGTTTGTGACTCTGGACTAGTTATATATATCACTCTGGTTATTTTAAATTGCTTCCGCACTTGTGTTTAAATCTTAAATACTTATTTGTATTGCGCGCCCCAATTCGCAATTAATTATGCATATTCCTCAGCTAACCCCCCACTAACCCTTCAGGGGCCTCATCAGCCTCTTGGGTGGCCTCCCCAGTTCTTGGTGTCGGTATACCGATGTTATCGGTATATCGGTATCCTGAACTCTGGGTCGTCACAGGTGGTATCAGAGCTTGAAGTTGAGGATTTGCGTAAAGAATTGGAATTGACGCTTGGTCCAGAGCTAGTCCTGTTGTTGTCTCTTGCTGGCATAGGATGTTTTCCGTATGATTGATGGATTTCATTGTTGATTGTGTTTCTGGCAGCATAATTATGCCGCCTCGTCGAGGAAGACCTCCTCGAGCTCCTCGTGTTCCTCGAGATGCGCCCAGGGAAGATAGCGGTTCTGCACCTCCTCCTGCAGTTCCCGCTGTTCCTGTCGTTCCAGTTGCTCCTCCAGTGCCGATCGTTCAAGCTGAAGTGCCTGGCAGTCGAGGCAAGGCTTTGAAGGAATTTCTGATGTTCAATCCGCCTGCTTTCGATGGCCAAGCTGATCCAGAAGTCGCGAGGCAATGGATGGATGCGATAGAGCGTGTTTTTGTCTCGATGGAGTGTGCTGAAGATGAGAAAGTCATGCTCGCTGCCTTTCAACTCCAGGGTACGTCCATTGCGTGGTGGAAAGCCGAGTGGCAGATTTCCTTTCGATCCAGACCTCTTCGGCAAATCACTTGGGCAGAGTTCGTTGCTGCTTTTGAGCGTGCCTATACTCCTGCCTGCTTGCAGATGGATAAGATGTATCGGTTTATGGAATTGACCCAGGGCAGTATGACCGTGCTTCAGTACAGGAATAAGTTCTTGGAATTGGGTCAGTATGCGCCCCATGTGCTGGCCAGTGAAGCTTTGAAGACCCAGCAATTCTTGCGAGGGTTGAGGCCAGAGTTGAAGATGCCGTTGATAGCGAGTCGTGTTGCGGATCTCGATACTGCGTGCCAGACAGCTGTAGCTTTAGAGCTGGAGATGGCGAGACCGGGTGGATATCCCCAGGCAGGGTCAGTGCAGCCGGTGGCTCAGGTTCAGCAGGCTTACCGACAGCCCGTGCCTAGTGTTCCTTCGGTCCAGTCAGAGGTTTCCAGTGCTTCCTCTCCTTCTAAGCCCAAGTTCAAAAGGTTCAAGAAGAAGAAGAAGTTTGTTCAGCAGCCGTCCGGTGCAGATTCTGTTCAGCAGCCGACAGCACCTTCTTCTCAGACTCGACAGAGCTCAGCTGCTAGTCAGCCGTGGACGTGTCGGAGATGCGGTGGTCATCATAAGGGCCAACCGTGTTCTCTTCCTGTTGTTTGCTTTAGGTGTGACCAGCCAGGTCATGTGGTTCGAGATTGCCCGCTGAGGCCGAATCCATTGCAAGCTCCTCAGTTTTCTCAACCTCAGCCGCAGTTTAGACCTCCTGCACCTCAAGCTCCACAGCAATTTTTCTCTCAGGCGTCGGCGTCTTCTCAGCAATCTTCAGTTGGTTCTAAGAAGCAGAAAGGCAAAGTTTCTCATTTGACAAGAGCTGATGCTGCTGCGTCCCATCTTGTGGAAGGTACGATTATGCTTTATGGTCATTCAGCTCATGTCTTATTTGATTCTGGTGCTTCTCACTCTTTTATTTCTGAGGATTTTATGGCTTGTATTGAGGAACCCACTTCTGAGCTGTCTTGTGAGTTGTTTGTGGAATTGCCTTCTGGAGATTTCATGGTTACTCCCTTGTGTTTGGATGAGTCTCCTGTGATGATTGATGATCACCAGTTGCCGGCGAGATTGTATGCGTTGCAGCTGGCAGATTATGATGTTATTCTGGGAATGGATTGGTTGGAGCATTATGGAGCTGTGGTTGACTGCAGATCGAAGAAAGTCTATTTTCAGCCCCAGGGAAAATCAGCCTTTTATTTTCAAGGTATTCGATCCCGTTCTTCTCGTATGATTATTTCTGCTATTCGAGCCTATAGGTTGCTTAGCGCAGGTTGTCAGGGATTCCTTGCTTCAGTGGTGGCTGTTGAAAAACCACGACGGGATGTTTGTGATATTCCGGTTGTCTGTGAGTTCCCTGATGTGTTTCCTGACGAGTTGCCAGGCTTGCCCCCAGAGCGAGAGATTGAGATGGTGATTGAACTGATTCCAGGTACTGGCCCCTTAGCAAAGCCGCCGTACCGAATGGCTCCAGCTGAATTGAAAGTACTGCGTGCACAGCTACTAGAGTTACTGGAGAAGGGTTATATTCGTCCCAGTTTTTCTCCGTGGAGTGCCCCAGTACTGTTTGTGAAAAAGAAAGATGGAAACCTGAGGCTTTGTATTGATTACAGGCAGCTGAATCAGGCGACTATCAAGAATAAGTATCCGCTCCCCAGGATTGATGATTTGTTTGACCAGTTACAGTCTGCTGCTGTCTTTTCACGGATTGATCTCCGATCTGGCTATTTTCAGTTGCGGATCCGGGAATCTGATGTGGAGAAGACTGCTTTCAGTACTCGATATGGTCACTTTGAATTTTTAGTCATGCCGTTTGGTTTGACTAATGCCCCAGCAGCCTTCATGGATCTAATGCAGCGTATCTTTCGTCCATTTCTGGACCATTTTGTGGTGATCTTTGTTGATGATATCTTGATATATTCTGCCTCTGTTGATGATCATGTGCAGCATTTGAGGATCGTTCTGCAGACTCTAAGAGATCACGAGCTTTATGCGAAGCTCAGTAAATGTGAATTCTGGCTTCGGGAGATTCATTTTCTTGGCCATGTGATTTCTAGTGATGGAGTAGCAGTAGACCCTGCAAAGATTGATGCCGTTTTGAGTTGGCAGAGACCGAGGACCATCACGGAGATACGAAGTTTTTTAGGATTGGCTGGGTATTACCGCAGATTCATTCAGGATTTTGCGAAGATTGCAGCACCGATGACTAAATTGACACGGAAGGGTGTGCCATTTGTCTGGTCGGATCAGTGTGAGGCTAGCTTTGTTGAATTGAAAAGGCTGTTGACTTCTTCTCCAGTGTTGACTTTGCCTTCCGACTCGGGTGGTTTTCTTGTTTGTACAGATGCGTCTCGAGTAGGTTTGGGTGCAGTGCTGATGCAACATGGTAAAGTTATCGCATATGCATCTCGGCAATTGAAACAGCATGAAGGAAATTATCCCACTCATGATCTAGAGCTAGCTGCAGTTATTTTTGCCTTGAAGATCTGGAGACATTATCTGTATGGTGAGAAATTTCAGATTCTTACTGATCATCAGAGTTTACAGTATATTTTCTCCCAGAAAGATCTGAATCTCAGGCAGAGGCGATGGATGGAATACATGAAAGATTATGACTTTACACTCTCCTATCAGCCAGGTAAAATGAATGTTGTGGCTGATGCTCTGAGCAGGAAAGTACAAGTCAGTCATTTGTTGCTTCATGAATGGAAATTGTGGGAACAGCTTCCGAGCGAGGCATTGTGTGTAGAGATTCCTGCCGATCCGAGGATGGCAGTTTGTGCTAGCTTGGTTTTGGGTTCAGCTTTGTATCAGCAGATTCTAGAAGCCCAACAAGCTGATTCTGATTTGGCCCGTGTTATATCAAGATATGATGTGGAATTTGATGACGAGCTGGTCGTCAGTTTCCAGGGCAGATTGTATATTCCTGTTGATGATGATTTGAGGAATGAGATTTTGAGTGAAGCCCATGGTTCCCGTTTTGCTATTCACCCTGGTGTCACCAAGATGTATCAGAATTTGAAGAAGCAGTTCTGGTGGCCCGGCATGAAGAAGGACGTGGCTATTTTTGTTTCTAAGTGCTTGACTTGTCAATTAGTTAAAGCCGAACATCAAAAGCCAGGTGGTCTGCTTCAGCCATTGGAAATTCCGATGTGGAAATGGGACCATGTTACTACAGATTTTGTGGTGGGTTTGCCTCGAACTTCTCAAGGTTTTGATGGAATCTGGCTGCTTGTCGACAGATTGACGAAAACCGCCAGATTGTTGCCAATTAAAGTTACTTGGAGTGTGCAGAGATTGGCCGAGCTCTATGTGCAGAAGATCGTGCCATTGCATGGAATTCCTGTTTCACTTGTGTCAGATCGTGACCCGCGTTTTACCTCTGGCTTCTGGCGTAGTTTCCAGAAAGCTTTGGGCACTGAGTTAGCTTTCAGTTCAGCGTATCATCCACAGTCAGATGGACAGTCAGAGAGAACTATTCAGACTTTGGAAGACATGCTGAGATCGTGTTGCCTTGATTGGCAAGGTTCGTGGGGTCAGCATTTGCCACTTGTTGAGTTTGCTTATAATAACAGTTTTCACTCCAGTATTGGCATGGCTCCTTATGAAGCGCTGTATGGTCGTCCTTGTCGTACTCCTCTGAACTGGTTTGATGTTGGGGACCGACTGTTGACAGGACCGGACATGGTACAGCAGTGTTCTGATGTGGTTCGTCTGATCAGACAGAGATTGTTGACGGCTCAGAGTCGACAGAAAAGTTATGCAGATCGGCGCAGACGTCCACTACAATTTGAGCCAGGAGATATGGTGTTTGTTAAAATATCTCCAATGAAGGGTGTTTCCAGGTTTGGGAAGCGTGGAAAGCTTAGTCCGCGGTATGTTGGCCCTTTTCCGATTGTTGAAGCTATTGGTTCAGTGGCTTATCGTTTGCAACTGCCGGCGGCCATGCAAGCTATTCATAATGTGTTCCACGTGTCTCAGTTGAGGAAATATGTGTCTGATGCTTCTCATGTTCTCGATGATTCAGTGTGGCCCGAGGTGACTGCTGATTTGTCCACGCCAGAGTTTCCTATCCGAATTGAAGACCGTCGTGAGCAGCGGTTGAGAAATAAGGTTATTCCTCTGGTAAGGGTTGCTTGGCAGCGTCACTCTGGTAACGAGTCTACTTGGGAGCGTGAAGATGAGATGCGTCAGCTTTTTCCTTTCTTGTTCCAGTGAGGTATAAGTCCTTTCTCAGTTTCCTCCTTTTCGGTTATTGTAAATTTCGAGGGCGAAATTTCTGTAAGGAGGGAGGGACTGTAAGGCCCGTGCCTTAATGGATCCTTCGTGGTATTTGTTCTATTAATTGTTCTGGAAATTCCGGCTATTTTCCTGGATTTTTAGGAATTTGTCTGGCATTTTTCCGGATTTGTTCGGAGCTGTTTGAGGGTTATTGAATATTAATAAGATTTTTATATATATAATGATTATATTATATATATATTAATTTTATTTTTATTTTTTTATATCTCTCACCCTCACTCTCTCTCCCCCGTCGATCTCTCATTTCACCCTCTCCCTCTCTCTCTCCTCCGTGCGGCCACCTCCTCTCCTCTCTTAGGGATCGGGGTCGAGACGGCGTCGGATTGAGACGAGGTTGGCACCGTTGGATTCCTCGCGTCGAGTAGAGCGCGTGGGTGTCCACTTCGGCGTGGATCGGTGATCGTGGGAGCGAGGTGGAGCGTGGAAGCTCCGTGGCTATTCCTCCTTGCATGCGGCCCGTTCGACGGTTTCGGCTTGCGAAAGGTAGGGGGATGGAACCTCGATCTTGCTAGGATCGTTTCCTTTAGCTCGCTTGTTGATTAGCACCCCGTAGCATGCATGATGTTCATATTTCCATTTTTGGGGTTTTAGCCTAAATCTTGAGTTTAATGCGTTTTAGGCCTTGCATGTGCTAGATTTAGATGTTAAATTGTTGTCTAGCATGCGTGGTTTGACAGGTTATCAGGTTTTTCGTCGATACCCGGCGTTTTCAGCCGTCCGGGAGGGCTTCGGTTTACAAACCGCACCCGCCCGTAACCCAGGTGCAGTGACGGTCCTGCCAGGAACCGTCACTTGCCCGACGGTCCAAGGTGGACGCGTCACTACCAAATAGCGGCCCAATGGGGGTGCGTTACTTGGAGAGTAACGGTGGGGCTCCCATCCGTTACTCATCAACTGTTTTCCGTGATTTTGGTCAGGCGGTGCGCCCGGCGGCCAGTCGGCCGACCGTCGTTTCGGTCCGACGCGCCTAGACCGGGGCGTTACTTCGCCTGCTACCATTTAGAACGCTGATAGGTGGTTTGAGCCTCGGGTGGATGTGACGGCGGTGACCCCACGCGTCGCTTCGAAGTAACGCGCAGGGCCCCCACCGTTACATGCCTTTGGTGCCTCTTGAGCTGGAATCCTGAAGGGAGTGACGGATGGGGACTGGAGCGTCATTCTTGAAGTAACGCGCCGACCCCCGACCGTCGTTTGCATGTGGCGCGTGGGTCCTTGACCGCCACTTCCCTGATGGCTGCAATATATTCCCAGCCCATTGCTTATGCGTTCCGTTCTATATTCATGCCATAGTTGTATTGTTTTACTATATTGTGGCGTGTTTTATGTGCCAATAGAGTAGCTTTTCTTTCCAGGCAATGGAGCCACTGTTGTTGCCCTAAGGTCTGTTGAGTACCGACCCGCTTGAGGATGGCGGAGGGGTATATTTCCCATTCACGGTTTGTAAGCTAGTTCCGTGGGCTCCCAGCCAATGGTAGCGTCCTGCCAAGGGAGAAAACTAGTTAGAGGGCCTGGCTCAGGCTAGAGTCAGTGTGTGCACACGTGGTCGGAGACTGTGGACTGACGCCGACGGGTGTCACTCCGACTGGTCACTTGGTTGGTACTGTTTGCGCGCTTAGCTTGTCGCTTGTCGACTGCGAGTGCTTGAGACGCAGTGTAAGCCGTCAGTGGACGCTTCTGGTTTCTGCTCCAGTGGTTGTCCTTCCTTGTTGCTTGGACTAGTTGCAGCTCATTCTAATTGGTAGTTTTAGCTTTAATCGCTTGCATTTAATTAGTAGCGGCATGTGTTAGCTGTTATACTTGCTTAGATAGAGTTTACAGCTTTCTTGTGATTAGATATTCATGCCATTGCCTGTGTATTTATTTGAATGCATGCTTTAATTGCTGTTAATTATGCATGTTCGCTTGTTTAGTGCGAGGTAGGGATCCGCGTGACCCCTACTGAGTCTGGCTGTGACTCACCCTTCTCCTTTCAGGTGAGCCGCGCCCGACATCTCCCGGAGTTTAGCGTGCTGTTTCGGGACCGTTCCTTAGCTGCCAGCTGTGCACGAGCTGCCTTTTTGAGGCTTGTGTTGTACTTTTGCCGGGGTATGCCCCGCGTAGTTGTGCCCTGTGGACTAGTGTTTGTGACTCTGGACTAGTTATATATATATCACTCTGGTTATTTTAAACTGCTTCCGCACTTGTGTTTAAATCTTAAATACTTATTTGTATTGCGCGCCCCAATTCGCAATTAATTATGCATATTCCTCAGCTAACCCCCCACTAACCCTTCAGGGGCCTCATCAGCCTCTTGGGTGGCCTCCCCAGTTCTTGGTGTCGGTATACCGATGTTATCGGTATATCGGTATCCTGAACTCTGGGTCGTCACACCTGGCTACCTTACAACGTAGTCTTAACCCTCATAGGACATCAAGAGACATCCACGGGACAACTGGCAGACCACAAGGACAAGCCAAGACACACAGAATCATCGGGCGGAAAACCAAGGCACAAAGGCAAATAACGCACCAGCCCTAGACCGCTACTAGCAAGTGACGGTCTAGCTCAGGGACGTTATTTCCCAAACGACGGACGGACACCAGGCCGTCACACACCACCCTGATAACCTACAAAACCACACAAAAGCCAAGTAACGCACGGCTCTAGGCGCGTTACAAGCAAACGACGCACGGGGTCCCCACCGTCACATCCAACGGTGCAGCAAACCCAAACCAACGTGAAGTAACGCACAACGCCAGGCGCGTTACAGCAAAACGACGCGGCAGGAGAGGGCCGTCAGAGACAAACGACGCGCAGGGGCCCATCCGTTACTTCAACGGCATGGCCACCCTCAACCCAGCACAACAGCAAACGATGGACAGAGGCATGCGCGTTACTCACAAACGACGCACAGGGAGTCCACCGTCACTTCCAACGGTATAGCCACCTGACCTCGTCCACACAGAATGTAACGGCCAGGGGCAGGCGCGTTACACTCAAACAACGCACAAGGGCTCGACCGTTAGAGGCAACGCCTCAACGAGTCAAACGTCAATCAACGGAAAGTAACGGCATGGGCAAGGCGCGTTATTTCCATCTAACGCGCTGGGTCAAGCGCGTTAGACCAACCGACTTAACCCCAAGGAAAAATGACAAAACGCAAGTAACGGCCAGTCACTGGCGCGTTACACGGGAATGACGCACCACCCTAGGGCCGTCACTCACCCAGAAGCAAAAGGGCTAAACCCTCAAACCAAATAACGGTCCATCGTAGGGCCGTCAAAAGCAAGTGACGGTCGCTGGCTAGACCGCTACTTCGGTTACGGCGGGAAAACATAGGAATGGCCGGATCGGCCCGTTCCACGCCCCATTCACGCCGAAACGCAGGGGAAACACACCGCAACGACAAAAGACAACACAAGGGCTCAAAAGCCCACATGCAACATCAAAAACGCAAGATTCGGGCGATTTAACCAAATCAACCCTAAGTGGGTCACCGAGGTTCCCGGGCTTCTACCGGCCTCGAATGAACACCAAATCGCACGAAATCAACGTGGATGGGATTCTAACATCCCTGCGGTCATTTAGAAACTAACTGAACCGCAAACGGTCACCGTTTACCGGCCGACCCTAAAAACCACGAAAATCACGGTTTAGGCAAAACAAGCCCAAACACGCTCGTTTCCTAGCCGAACGCCGTGCAATGGCAGGGAAAACGAAGATGAAGAAGCAAGGATCCGTCACCCTACCTCCACCGAAGAAACCGTGCCCCGAAGGGACTAAACCACGCCGAAAACCACTCGCGAACCGATTTCACCGGCTTTGAATCCACCGTTCGGGATCGCGCCAGAATCGATCCGATCCTCGCTCCATCGCGCATCCAACCAGCTCCACGGCCTCACCACCTCGCCCACCTACGCCTCCGTCTGCAGCCGGAGCCGAAAGGGGAGAGAACGAGAGAGAACGGGAGAGAGAGGACGGTCGCGCGAATGAGAAGGAGAGAGAGAAAGAGAAAAGAAAAAGAAAAGAAATTAGGAAATTTTCCTAATTTCCGAAAATTCCGAAAATGCGCCGAAAATGCACAAATTCAGAAAAATACGCAAAAATAGTCGAAACGACCGGCTCGACGAGTACATCGTCGCTGTAGCATCCACGAGTTCGAGAATTGACAAACAAACTCACCGTAGGGTTCCGTAACTAGTACGTGAGAAAAACCCACACGGCTCGTCAAACTCAACTCGGAAGCCACAAAAGCGAACCGAAACTCAACGAAACCAATCCGAAACAGATCCGAAAGATCCAACAAAGATCCATCAAGATCCAGGGCATTACATCCTCCCCTCCTTTAAAGAATTTCGCCCTCGAAATTAAGGACTAACAAAGGAGAAGCAGGGAAGAACAACCCAACAACACAAAACTCGGAAAACACAGCTCAGAGGAACACCGTCAGACCACAATTACAGGTACACACTCTAGCTTCCAAGACAGCAAGTCTACAGCACGAGTATGGCACCAAAGTGAACACATCTGACACCTCCGAAGCAAGGGCAACGTCGTTTACGTCTCACAGGGCAGAGACACGACAGCCACAACAATCGAGAACCAACACCGAAAACACAACAACAACACGGCAAGCAGCAGCTTACACAAGGAGACACAGTCCTCACAGCTGACAGCTCGACCACATCATCGGCTCCAGTGCCAAAGGCAACAGGGAACACCTGGCACACAGGACACCAACGACAACAACAACGCTGCTGGACCCGAAACACAATCAAGTCAGCACTCACTCAGACATCACATCTGATCAAGTCGCAAGCTAACTCCACAGGAAAGAGAGCACAGCAAAGCCAACTGACAAGACCATGGTCCAAGGCAGAGACACAAAATCATAAAGAAACAGCGCCAAAACAACACAACGGCAACACCTGCAGAATTCCGGCTCGCACTAACACGCAGAGCCAAGGAACACATCTGCAAGCAGGGTCACAACAAGGCACAAGAACAGCTGAGCACACGACCACAAGAGACAGGTCACGCATCAGACTGCTCACCAAGAGAAGACCCACAACAACGAAAACGACAACAATCTCGGGGAACGCAACTCAAGGACTAGCAACACGCCTCAAGAGCACAACACCCAAGAAGAAAATACAGAGCTAAGGGTACTCAATCAGCAAGGAATGCCGACAAATTCCCCAACACTCGCACAATGCCGATGCCAACACAAGAAAAACCACGAACAAAGGCACGGCAACTGACGACAGTCAAGGCACGAGAAGCCAAGACGAAGCCACATCGAGAAGGAAAGACTCTCGACAAACGGGTAGCCAACCCACACACTCAGCTGTACTCTCAACAACGTGCACAGGCAACAGAACAACATCGGAAATCGCATCTCAGCACACACCAGCGTCATCGCAATCAACAAGATCGCAATTCACACGCCACGAGCACCGATCCAGCGAATAACCGAACACAAGGAGCCTAAGTGCAACAAGAGAAGAGCACCAGCTTCAGCGCAAAGCACAAGGAAAGCATCAATCTCAGCTTACCTTCACGTCCCGAAAAGATAAATGAGCCTTCACAACACATCGGCCGTTAGACACAGCACGACAACTACGGTACACAACAGCTCTTAACACCATCACGGAGTCCAAAGCCAAGCAACCGTACAACAAGGAGCAGATCAGGCTCAAAATAAAGCTGTCTACACTTAAGCAGACACAGGACAAAGGCAACACTAAGACAGCAATTCCAAGGCAAACCTCGAAAAGCTTCACCAAGAAGGACGAGAAGCAACAAGCTCAACAACAACAGCTCACCAGGAAGGGAAAATCCTAGGTTCGCTCGAGCAACTTCTCAATCGAGGCAACACGACAATCGAAACAACCAAAACAACAATGCATCAGGAGCTACACAGACTCAAGCCAGGACAACCAAGCAACGTAAGAACGTGCATGGCCATCACACCAACGCTAAAAGTCATAAGCTACCTGAGCAAAATACAGAAAACAGCTCGAACAATGCACTGCAGGTTCATGCCAACCGACAAACACTGCCAAGCGCAACACGATCGAGACCAACTTCAAAACGAACGAAGCACATCGTCTCATCCAGACGAGAGCAAAAACCATCTCGTACAGTGCCAACCAAGCACGTACAAGACCACACGCGAGAAGCACCGCGATAAACCATCGCAACACCTACGCCAGCAAGAGACTGTACTGGGCCTAAGGACTCTGGAAACTGTATATCTCGGATTCCCATGTACTTCACACAACAATGATCTGATAGCTCAGAAAAGAAACTCCGAACATCTCAGAACACTGCTCTGATACCACCTGTAGCGACCCGGATTCCGGATACCCGGTGCACCCGGTATAAATACCGAATACACGTGATACCACATGGGACCCGCGAGGCCTCCCAAGCGCGGGAAAGCGCCGAAGGGATAAAAGGCATGTGTAGAGTACATTGAAGCCACAGAGATATAACAGTAAGCAATAATTTCATTAGATTGGATTGCTAAAGTAGCAGAAATAAAATTACAGTTCATTAATAATTCAATTACAATTATACACAGAGTCCAGCCCAAAGGAAAGACAACAAGTCTAGCACAGTACAGTACGACAGAAAGAAACGTACACAGAAGTCGGGAGAAGCCCGACGCAGGTACGGCTGGCAGCTACAACAGCAAGCGAGCACTCCACCAAGAACAGCAGAGGCAGACGGCGAAACCCACCTGAAAAGCAGCAGGGGTGAGTCTCAACAGAAACTCAGTAGGGGTCACGCGGATCCCCACTGGAAAACGCACAAAGCTAAGCAACGGAAGCAGCAACAAACGCAGCAAGACAGCAACGTAGCAAAGCAGGAAAGCTACACTACAAAGCTGTAAAGGAACAGACGGGAAGTAGGAGTAGGGAACACGCAGGAGAGGGTGAGAACCCGCACCAAACAAGCGGCTACCGAACTAACCTCGGTATCCCAAACTACTCCAAACAAAAGGCAACAGATGGATGACCCTAAACTCACACAGAAGGGTACATCAGTCTGTCAACCAGCCCAACAAAGGCGAAGGCGAACGCCGACGCCGAGAAGCAGACAAAACACGACAGAGAACGTCGTGCACAAAGCCCCACGCACGAACAGAACACCGTGCGGACAACAAAACACTGACCCCGAGTGCAGCCACGAACGGGCAACTCGCAAAGGTCACAACGCGCAAGAAAACGCGAAAGCTACGCGTCACGTGACGGAAGCACCCCCTTAGAAAGCCAGCTGCGTCCACTGACGTCTTACGCCGCACCTCAAGTGTCTCACCTACAGTACTGCTGTAACAACAGCAGAGATGTAGACACCAGCTGAACCAAACAGTAACAGCAAAACAAGTAACTAGTCAGGGTCACGCCCGTCGACGTAAGTCCTAGTCCCTGACCACGTGTGCACACACTGGCTATAGTCTAAGCCAGGTCCTCTAGCTAGTATTCTCCCTCGGCAGGACGCTACCGTTGACTAGGAGCCCGCGGAACTAACTAAAAACCGCTCACGGGAAAACCCTCCGCCATCCGCTAGCGGGTCGGCACCTCTAGGCCTTAGGTCACACAAGTGGAGGCTTCACACGACACAGAAGCTCAAACACAAGTGCCGAAGTACAAACGGGCAACCACGCCCCTCAACACGTACTTCGAGGCACCAAATGGCAGCATCGCCACTGCCGACAACTCAGGACAAGCAACTAGACCTCCTACGTAACGATCCTGAGTCAAACGACTCAAAGGCAAGATCGTCACAACAGCGGAACAAGCCGCCAATCGGTCTAATCCTAAGCCAGAGAAACCACGCTCCGCAGAAAACAACACACGGAGACCTGAGGGAACATCAAGAACCCTCAGCACAGCTGGACACGCAAACCGAGGTAGAACAACACCTCGAAGCATCCAGAAGCAGTGTCTCGGACAGGACAGAACCGCCAAGACACGCACAAACAAGGTCACATGTCAACCACTGGGTCAAACCGGGTTGACCGAACCAAACAACAACAGCATACAAGAGTAGGATCAAGAATCCTACCACAAGTAAGAAGACTCCTGGCTACCTTACAACGTAGTCTTAACCCTCATAGGACATCAAGAGACATCCACGGGACAACGGGCAGACCACAAGGACAAGCCAAGACACACAGAATCATCGGGCGGAAAACCAAGGCACAAAGGAAAGTAACGCACCAGCCCTAGACCGCTACTAGCAAGTGACGGTCTAGCTCAGGGCCGTTATTTCCCAAATGACGGACGGACACCAGGCCGTCACACACCACCCTGATAACCTACAAAACCACACAAAAGCCAAGTAACGCACGGCTCTAGGCGCGTTACAAGCAAACGACGCACGGGGTCCCCACCGTCACATCCAACGGTGCAGCAAACCCAAACCAACGTGAAGTAACGCACAACGCCAGGCGCGTTACAGCAAAACGACGCGGCAGGAGAGGGCCGTCAGAGACAAACGACGCGCAGGGCCCATCCGTTACTTCAACGGCATGGCCACCCTCAACCCAGCACAACAGCAAACGACGGACAGAGGCATGTGCGTTACTCACAAACGACGCACAGGGACTCTACCGTCACTTCCAACGGTATAGCCACCTGACCTCGTCCACACAGAATGTAACGGCCAGGGGCAGGCGCGTTACACTCAAACGACGCACAAGGGCTCGACCGTTAGAGGCAACGCCTCAACGAGTCAACGTCAGTCAACGGCAAGTAACGGCCTGGGCAAGGCGCGCTACTTCCATCTAACGCACTGGGTCAAGCGCGTTAGACCAACCGACTCAACCCCAAGAAAAACGACAAACGCAAGTAACGCCAGTCACTGGCGCGTTACACGGAATGACGCACCACCCTAGGGCCGTCACTCACCCAGAAGCAAAAGGCTAAACGCTCAGACCAAACGACGGTCAGTCGTAGGGCCGCTAAAGCAAGTAGCGGTCGCTGGCATGACCGCTACTTCGGTTACGGCGGGAAAACATAGGAATGGCCGGATCGGCCCGTTCCACGCCCCATTCACGCCGAAACGCAGGGGAAACACACCGCAACGACAAAAGACAACATCAAGGGCTCAAAAGCCCACATGCAACACCAAAAACGCAAGATTCGGGCGATTTAGACAAATCAACCCTAAGTGGGTCACCGAGGTTCCCGGGCTTCTACCGGCCTCGAATGAACACCAAATCGCACGAAATCAACGTGGATGGGATTCTAACATCCCTGCGGTCAGTTAGAGACTAACTACGCCGCAAATGGTCACCGTTTACCGGCCGACCCTAAAAACCACGAAAATCACGGTTTAGGCAAAACAAGCCCAAACACGCTCGTTTCTTAGCCGAACGACGTGCAATGGCAGGGAAAACGAAGAGGACGAAGCAAGGATCCGTCACCCTACCTCCACCGAAGAAACCGTGCCCCGAAGGGACTAAACCACGCCGAAAACCACTCACGAACTGATTTCACCGACTTTGAATCCACCGTTCGGGATCGCGCCAGAATCGATCCGATCCTCGCTCCATCGCGCATCCAACCAGCTCCACGGCTTCACCGCCTCGCCCACCTACGCCTCCGTCTGCAGCCGGAGCCGAAAAGGGGAGAGAACGGGAGAGAGAGGGACGGTCGCGCGAATGAGGGAAGAAAGAGGAAAGAAAAAAGAAAAAGAAAGAAATTAGGAAATTTTCCTAATTTCTGAAAATTCCGAAACTTTCGAAAATACACAAATTCAGAAAAATACGCAAAAATAGTCGAGACGACCGGCTCGACGAGTACATCGTCGCTGTAGCATCCACGAGTTCGAGAATTGACAAACAAACTCACCGTAGGGTTCCGTAACTAGTACGTGAGAAAAACCCACACGGCTCGTCAAACTCAACTCGGAAGCCACAAAAGCGAACCGAAACTCAACGAAACCAATCCGAAACAGACCCGAAAGATCCAACAAAGATCCATCAAGATCCAGGGCATTACAACTGGACCGGATTTACGAGTCGGGACGTGACACTTGGTCTTTGGTGCTTTTACAATTCCAATTGTCGACCCCAAGGGTCGACCCCTTGTGTCAAGACTTTTGTCTGGCTGTCCTGGCTTTTGTTGATACATGCTCTCATATTGTTTGACAACCCTGGGACCCTGATAACTCTGGACCATTTGCGATAAACTCTCCTGGCTGCTATGAAAGCATCATCTATCTAAAGCAATTGGTAATAGTTCAATCCATGTCATTGGTTGGTTTGCATTTTCTTATTTCATTGCATTGCATAGAAAACAACCTAAAAATCTGAAAACCCTGAAAACCAACTCAGTTCAATGGCTGTCGAACTGCTCTTGTTGATTTGCTTTACTCATTGGTTGCCTAACTGATCTATTGTCAAGTCTCCTTAATGTTTGATGCATACACCTTATTGAAGTCAAAAATTGGTTTCAGTTATCTTTTCAATTGGTATCAGCCTTCCTCTCTGTTACATAAACCATGGTTTGTACCAAAACAAAGTGACCCAACAATTGGGACCCAACAAGCTTGCTGCTGAATTGGTCTCTCACATTATGCCGTGAATGGGACCCAATTGCTCGCCTGCTTGTGCTTGGCATTTAAGCCTTTAATCTTCTCATACAACCCCATATGCTTATAATTCAGACTTTGTAATTGGCCTTAATTTGAGCCATCTTTGCTGATGGCAAAGGGGGAGATGTTTTGATGAGTCGTTGCCTATTTCATGTCTATAACTCCTTAAAGAATGACTCATGATGAACTCATAATGACTCATAGTTGCCATCATCAAAAAGGGGGAGAATGTGGGGCAGGTGTGGAACATGTTTGATTCTATTGTTTTGATGATGTCTGACCATGAATCATTGATGAGTCTTATATGGATTCAATAATGTCAACATGTATAAGTTTAAGGTCAAAGTCAGCATTGGTATCTGTTGGCTACATAAAGATACCATCCAATGATGTCATGTGATATGATGCATTGAACAAGGCCAGCCAACAGCAGTGCAAGGCAAAGGGAATGAAGCAATGAAGTTCCACATCCAAGAGTTCTTTATGGCTGATATTCAGTTGATAAGCTTATGTGAAAATCAAGCAAGGCAGTTTGAGGAAGTGTAACTGGCAGATCAAGCATTTTAGACCAACCTCCCAAGTGCAAAGGTGTAATGCCCCGAGATCTGATTCCCAATTTATGGGCAATTGTTTTTCCAATCGAACCTCGAAACATTACGTCATACGTATCGCGGAAGCACACATATATATATATTCGCATGAGAGAGAGAGAGAGAAAGACCATAATTACATGAAATGTAAATAACATCTTAACCATTCATAATCCAAAAATACATGTCCATTGTCCAAATACATATAAGTCCATACATGATCACCAATCCATAAACTATCTATAATGTGAAAGATAAATATCCATAGTCTACCCTGATGTAGGGAGGACTAGAACTACTCCTCGGCCGCAACCTCCTCCTCGACCTCCTCTACTGTGTCCCATGAAAACGTGTGTTACAAGGGGATGAGTGTGGCACTCAGTAGGCAGCCTAATCAAATTGGGGTTAACTCGCATTCATATATCCAATTCATATACATAATTCAAATGTTAACAATATCATAATCCATTCATTCTCATTTGCTTAAAGGTAATCATACGTGAAAATACACGTTTATTATCTAACATATAAAATACTTGTGCATGCACTAAATCCCCAATAAATGATTAATTGCACATTTTCACAAGTTACACTTCTTACATTATTCATGGAACCAAACAGCTGCCTTAAACACAGGAGGCCCACACACAAACGAACGAAAGAGTACTGCGCAGACCCGAGAGTGAACTACCACCTAGACTCAATACCGCACGGGGCGTTACGTATCGCCGTCCCATGGTTTCTGTGGCGTTACGTATCACCATCCCATAGAACGAACCAGCCAAATCATAGGATTTTAACCAAGGTATTACGTATCACCGTCCCTTGGGTTCTTTTACTTCCGCGGTGTTACGTATCGCCATCCCGCAGAAGGGACCGAAGTCTAACCTCACAGAATGCTGCTATTTTTCATTCATAACATTCACATCGTATTCGCATTCACATTCATATTCATATTACAATATTCGTATCATACTTAATCTTATCTTATCATAACATAAGCATGCTTCCATATGGTTTAAGTGGGCCAATCATACTTATAAGCTTACTGTTGCGAAACAAAACATGATCAAGTTACCAGCAAGATTTTTGTTACAGAATTATCAAATTGCATAATCTAATTATGATATCTTTCATGTATTTGGACATATTTCATCATGCTAATGATCCCTAGCTCCTGCCTACATGTCATGACAAACACCAAACAGAAGGGACTCCGTAATGAGTTATAGTAACGTACTGATGCAACAGCAACAGTGTCCAACTTGAGATCTTAATGTGAATAATTAGGATTCGGACTGAGCCACATAACTAATAAACAAAACTTGATGACTGCCAGATGATCCCACATACCCTTAGTCTCTCTTTAATGTACAAAAACTACTTAGAAATTGTTCTAATGCATCATTGACCCCTAAGATTTGAGGGTAGGTGCCTACCTTCAAAGTGTTAGACCAATGATCCGGGGATGAGATCCATACCCCAGATCCTCCTAAAGCTTTTCCCTTCATCCTAGGGCTTTGCAGGATCATCCTCCACATGCCGGATCATCCTCCCATGCAGAGTCAAGGTCTCTCACCCTCTCTCACTCAAGAAGGACAGTAGATGGTGAAGACTTGAAGAGAATGGTTGCTAAGGGCTTACTACCCACGAAACCCACCTCCTTATATGGATTTCAAGCCTCCCTAGGGTTTTCCAATGACCCACGAGGCTTAATCCCACTCCCAAGGTTTGCTAGTTGGAGAGAAGTTAAGGCCATGCACCTTTTCAGGTTTGAACAGACGTGACCCTTCATCTATCGGTCATAAACACGGGTGGGGGCGCTCTTCTGTTGAGATATGGGTTGGGACGTCTTCCGATGAAGTCGAGTGGACTTCCTGATCTAACCTTGGGACGTGGTTTCTTCGAATTTCATCAACCCTAGCATGAGTTATGATTTTCTCAAGATTAACGTTTATTCTCCCCCATTCCAGTCGGGACCTTTTGGTAGCCCGAGATAATTCAGGTATAACTCTAGTATCCATGCAGAATTTGGCCTTGACCTCAACATAGAAGATGTAGCTAACATCCCATTCAAGTTCATGGCCTTGGTTGCAGGTCATTTAAATAACTACAAACGAAGTTATGAATTTCTAATTATTTACATGTGAATTTTCTCAACAGCCACACCTCTCCGTGACAGTTGGTGACAATGGGCTCAGAACCTTGGGTTCTTGTACGAATTGTGTTTCCATCTCAACAGAAGAGTTTGGGTAAGGGCCCAAACTTTCTAATGGACTTAGTTTCAACCCATTTGGTTGACTATGGGCCAAGAAGTCCTAATTTCAACAGATGACAGTATTTTCTGTAACTATTTCGACCTATTATCATAAACTCCCTCTTATCTCCTATTAGGCCTATTTTTCAGAAGTTATAATCTTCAGCTAAGTTGTTCTTTACCCAATGACCATTGCACGGGCTTTGGTTTCACTTAATTCTGACCTTCCTAGGTTAAGTTATGAATTCCTAAAGATCCTTCAATATTCTGTTTAGATTTCTAGTTCATTGTGTTAATGGGCCTGAATTGTACCCAATTGGGCCAGTGCCCAATTGGTGATCCTAACATCCTCTCCCCCTTAAAAATAATTTCATCCTCAAAATTAACTTGAAATTTTTAAGATTACTTACTGAATAGTTGAGGATATTCCTAGCGCATCTTGTCCTCCGGTTCCCATGTTGCTTCCTCGGAATGAGAATTCTTCCATAACTTCACCAGCCGGATGTTTTTATTCCTTAACACATGTTCCTTCCAGTCTATGACCTCATTAGGCTGCTCCACATATGACAAATCTGCTCGAACCTCCAAGGGCTCGTACTCTATAACATGTGAGGCATCTGGGACATACTTTCTAAGCATGGAGATGTGAAAGACTAGATGTACATGCGACAGAGCAGGCGGAAGTGCAAGTCTATAAGCCCCCTCGCCAACCTTTTGCAAAATCTCGAAAGGGCCGATATATCTAGAACTGAGCTTACCCTTCTTCCCGAATCGCATGACTCCCTTGGTGGGAGACACCTTTAGGAACACATGGTCTCCCTCTACAAATGCTAACTCTCTCTGCCGCCGGTCTACATAACTTTTCTGATGGCTCTGGGCTGTGAGGAGTCACTGCCTGATCATAGATATCTTCTCTGAGCAGTCCTGTACCAACTGTGGTCTGAAAAGCTACTTATCACCAACTTCATACCAACACATTGGTGATCTACATGGCCGCCCATAGAGTGCTTCATAAGGTGCCATTCCGATGGCGGAATGGTAACTATTATTGTATGCAAATTCTATTAGAGGAAAATGATCGTCCCAATTCCCCTTCGATTCAATACTGCATGGCCTCAGCATATCTTCTAAAGTCTGGATAGTGCGCTCGATTTGCCCATCAGTCTGAGGATGGAATGTTGAGCTGAATCGCAACTTTGTCCCCATAGCCTACTGCAGACTCTTCCAGAATCTCACTGTGAACCGAGGGTCTCGGTCAGAGATGATAGATAAAGGTGCACCATGCAACCGAATGATCTCAGCAATGAACAGTTTCGCTAAGGATTCGATTGGAGTTTGCTTGTTGATGGGTAGAAAGTGTGTAGTATTTGTGAATCTGTCCATAATTACCCAGATGGTATCATGCTTCCTTCTTGTCATGGGTAGACTAGTCACAAAGTCCATTGTGACTTGTTCACATTTCCATTGTGCCATCTCAATGGTCTGGAGAGGACCTCCAAGTCTTTGATGCTCAATCTTCACCTACTGACAAGTGAGATATTTGGACATGAACTCTGCTATGTCTCTCTTCATTCTTGGCCACCAATACATCCTCTTCATATCTTGAAACATCTTAGTGCTTCTGGGATGGATGGAGAACTTTGATCTGTGAGCCTCCTGCATCAAGTCCCTCTTCAATTCCACGTTATCTGGTACACAGATCCTTCCTCAGGTCATGATCAGCCCATCAATCCCCACATGGAAGTCCTCATTGTTCAGTAACTTCTGCAATACCATGTCCTACTTTTGCACCTCAACAATCCGATTTAAGAATGTAGGTTGAGCAGACAACCCAGCCAAGAGACAGAATTGCTTCCTTCTCTCAGGTTTTGATTCAATCACACCATCCATCATATCCCATTCTCGATGCAAGCTCAGCACCATCAACTTATGGCTGAGAGCATCTGCCACAACATTTGCCTTGCCTGGATGGTACTGCAAGGCGAAGTCATAGTCCTTCAATAGTTCGACCCATCTCCTTTGCCTCAAATTGAGTTCCTTCTGAGTGAATATTGTTGACATGTTTTTCCTTGCTCCCTTTTGTATCCTTCCAACCCCTCTTACTATATCAATATGATAAATGAATTGAATGCAAAGTAGAAGGGGATAGAGGGATGTGAGTGTGTGATCGCCACCAAGGTGCCAAGTGTAATAAATACACCGTACCTTGGAAAAGAAGGAGAGCACTCGCCTGATTGTTCAGCGCTGGCAGGGGTAGACGGTCCTGGAGGATCCGCTCAGTGGAGTGGAAGGTCACACGACAGACCGCTCAAAGCACCGAAGTATGAAGCGGGACGAAGGCAGATCTGGCAATGGAACGGCTCGAAGACAGTCGCATGAAGAACTGAATGGTTGGTGATAGACCGCCTTGATCTATAAAAGGATGGGATGAGGCCGTGTAGAAGCGCCAGACTCTAAACTCGTGGGATCTGATCCTCCACCCCTTTCGGCCGGCCAGAGGGGATGGGCCTCGTGCTAATATGCTGTTGACCTGCAAAACACAATGAAGACCACAAAAGAAAACCCAAATCAGAACTATGAAGTGTAGCAACTATAAGAATAGGCAGACGTAAACATAATAACTTGGGATGGGGAATACCTAGGGGTTTTTAAACCCCTGTGGGCGTGGAAAACCGTAGGTGGGTGTGTGTAATGGGATGCAATGATGAAAAACGTGGACAAAGAATGAAAGAAGCAATGCATGCACTGAAGAAAGGACAGTGGGACTATTACAACAAAGACTCAAAAACACCGAATACTCCCTAAACCGGAGGCTTATGCAGACGTAGAAAGCCTCCCTCCTTGACTGTAGGTCACTTAAGAATTCGGCAGAGCTTCGCCATGAGCTTGAAATCTCCCCCCCCCCCCCCGTTTCAAAGCTTGGCCTTAGGGTCTATTTATCGAGCCTAAAAAGTCAGCCATGAAATTAGGGTTTCCAATGAAAATCAGCTCGAGATATCAACATAAAATCCGTAGATAATGGAATTACCTTCCAACCAATTCAAACAAAACCCCATTTGGTGGAGTATCCGCGGAGAAATGGGTGAAACCAATCAAGGATCAAACCACATGTGGAGAGAGAAAAACCCTTAACTTATTCAGTAATCGGACCATTGTGCGGTCTCTCGATAGACCGCGCAGTCCATTGCGCGGCCTGTTGCCCGGGCGTTCAACTATGTCGGTGGAAATTAAATAAATAAGAAATATTATCGAAATATCCATCAAACTGACCGATCATTTTGTCGTTGGACTCTCATGGATTGGACGGTCTAATAATAGACCACTCAACTCATGGGGCAGTCCAATACGAACCGTTCAGAGCTTGTCGGTGATAAATCTAAATAAAATAGATAAATATCTGAAAAGGTAATGAGCATGGGACTCTGGGAACTGGACGGCCATATGTATACCGTTCAATGAAATTGGACGGCTACAGTCTGACCGTTCAAAAGCTTGTCAGTGGAAATTCAGAAAATCACCTTAATATCTGATAAATAGACGAACGGTTCACCATCAACCGCTTACTTACTGAACGGTCAAGCGATAGACCACTCAAAGGCTGGATGCTTGAAAATTCATAAAATGTGATAAATCAAGCAAAATCAAGGCCCATTAAGCCCTGAATTGAAGCAAACCTAGTCAGGGAGGGAGGTACCCATAAAATAGGCCCAATAAGCTGCCTGGAAATAACCCAATGAGCAATGGACAACTCGGGACATCATCAAATGGGGGTAAGAGAAATGACTCAACTTATCGGCAAAAATGGGTGTCAACAGATGCCCCTCTTTAACGTCCTCTTTGCAGGGGAGCTAGCGGAGGTGAAGCGAAAGCGAAATGGGACATGGAGATGAAGCGAAAACGAAGCGGAGCGGATTGAAAAGCAGGTGTTAAGATAAAACGACACCTGTTTTGCCAACGAGCGATAGGAATCTTCTGGAAAACTCTGAACCACTCACAAGGAATAGTCAGACTAAGAGCGACATCGATATGGAGGAACTAGCTAAATAAAAGAAAACACACGATCATCCTCATGGGGGGCATAATCCCTCGGACCAATGAGGAGACCAGAATAAGTAGCAAAAGTAAAGAAACAGACTAAAACTCCAGACAGAGACCTCTTAATCAACGAAACCGAGTGAATCGACCAAAGAGAACCTTCCAACCCAGAGTGGAATTGTTCCTCTTACTCGAACACTGAACACACAGCTATCCATCACTGGTGGGATATTAGCGGGCAAACCATGAGTCATGAATGCTCAAAAGGTGCGTATGATGCTTGCTGGGCTAAAATAAAGGAAATCATTAAAACAAATGCAAAGGAAGGATAAAATATAAAATACCCAACAATAGTATTGCTAATCTGGGAGAATCAGAGTCAAGACATTATCTGCAACCACAGCGTGCAAGATAGAACCATCCTCCCCAAATTTTCCCACCCTAACGGCCTATCCACTGATTAAACACGTGAACCTGGATCATCATCATTTTTGTTAAAGGGGAACATCAGATCTTGGGACACGTAGATAACCAGATGGTTCTCGAGAGAATATAATAAAATAGATACCATATAGTAATGCAATAAGGGATATAGGGATAGAAAGCCATACCTGACTTACCTGTATAGGCGAAACATCATTTCTTTTTTGATTTCCATTTTTTGATTTTTATGGATTTTTTATCATAAGACAACCAATAACATGAATAAGCAAGCATGAACAAAACAAAAACATAACGGCATAACATAACGAAGAATGAACGAGTAAGCATGCGTGAGATTGAAGAATACAGCGGAACAAGACAACACCACAACACGGTGGGACAAGGACAAGGTGGGACAAAGATACATGGGACAACACCACGGGGAACATAAGACAACACGTGCAAGACAAAGACACATGAGACAAAGACATCCTTCAATCAAAGCCCCAAGATCAGATGAAGCAAAACTTGCCAGGTTCAAAATTGCGAGGCAATACCCTCTCATAGAGACATGATGAGAGGAAGCAAGAGTTGAGAAGGACACCAGCTTAAAAATAGATCGAGACACATAGATTGAAGACGAGAGAATGGATCAGAAGTCGTGAACAGGAGGCAAAGCGAAAGATAGAGTAAGGAAACTCGAACACCTGCAACCTTCACACTTAGCAAACAGATCACGTATCCGTCCTCAAGACAAATAGATAGAAAGATAAATATTTTTTGATTTTATTCTTTCAATTTTCCTGATTTTTCCTTTCTTTAGATTTTCAACAATATTTGATTTTTTGGTTTTTTTGAACAATATTTGATTTTTTGGACTTTTGAACGATATTTCATTTTTTTTTTGGATTTTAGAAATAGTAATATGTAGCACCTTAGACGGGCTCAAACTGCTGGCCGGGGGTCGTCGTTCCTACCCTTCTCATTAAGGCTTCCCTTAACCAGGGCATGCATTTAAGGGTGACTTGCCACAACCAACCCCCTCTAAAGAACGGTGCCCCTACTAAGGTCATACCCGAGATACGACCTAGCCTAAGAGGGAGAAATAGAAGAAAAAATTGGAGACAAGCTTCGTACAGGATGAGAGCTATCAGGATTTGACTTCCTTCCAGGGCACTACCCCTCAAAGAGTAGGTCTATTACGCCGGGGCTTTGTGTCTTCATATATAATTTTGACATAGCCCTTATTGACCAGATATTGAAATAAAGCTCACTTATGCCGCACTACCCTTCACCGTTTTACACGAACCTCATCTCTTGCCTTAGGAGAAGCAGGCCCAGTTACTAGGATCAGGGGTATTTTTCATGGTGTTTTTCATTCATTTCCTTTTCCAAGATTGCCCCTATTTGAAACCTCTCTCGTATTGGGGAATGCCTAGCTTGGTTATTTCATCTGTCAACCTCTTTCCCCTGCACTTGGCCGAATAGAGAAAAGAAAAGACCTTTGTGCATACCCATGGTATAGCCAAAGCAGCAATGGTGCGCCTCAGAGGAATCGACTATGGCTTGCCGTGAAGTGTGTGAAAAAACCCATACTCAAAGGTCATCCTAAATGATGGGGAAAGAAACTAGACTCCCAGTGCGGAGCTATCATCAGCCAAAGAATGCTACAGAAGCTAACTTTTTATTTGACACAAAGTTAAGATTTAATTAAACAAAGACTCCTAAAGCCACCCAAACATGTTAAGGAACCAGTACTATAAGCGCGTGCAGGAATAACAGAACACTAGCAATGATAACATGTTCTTGCACAAAATAAAAGATACCTTTGCAAAGCCATGGCGTGTGAACCAGCATCCTGAAGCGTTTTCGATCATCGAGCTTCGAGGAGTGCGAGCTTGATATTCCTTACTTGCTGGGATAACGGATGAAAGGAGAGCACAGGATTGGATTCCTCGACATAGAGGAGTGGCAGACATTATACTGGACGAAGAAGGGATAAAAAGGAAGAGAGACGAGAGCTAGAACTCCCTCGTTAAGGCACTGAGGCCCTGATAACAAGGAACCAGATACAGAATAAACATGGATTAACTAAGATCAAGGCGGGCTAAAGCCTCGAAAATAGCATGAGAAAGGGTAAGAACACTGAAAGGGTGAGGAAGAAAGAATAGAAAGATGAGAATAAGAATCATCCGACATGGTCAGAGAAGGAAAATGAAATTCATCCGCCAGGGGCGGGGAAGAAGCGACATGATCGCCCGACAAAGTCGGGGAAAAGAAATGGACACCACCCGACCAAGTTGGGGAAGGATTATAAAAACCACCCGACAAGGTCAGGGAACGAGCACAAGGAATCCCCAACAGAGTCGGTGAAAAAGGATGAGAAGTGGTGTCCGGACGTACCCAGGGAGGAAAACTAGAAGATGCCCCTGGATCAGGGGCAGAGGAGGACATGGGTCGGGACCTAAAATGGTGAGGATATGAGAAGATGGTAGAAATAGGGTCAGGTGGTGGACGGTACACCACCCAAGGATAGGAACTGAGCAAGAGAAATGACGAATGGACAGAAGAAGGAGATGGAGTGAGCCCCCGATTGCACAACTGACGGCCCTTATACTTGCGCCGCCACCTCTTCTTGGCCGAAATCTTTTTGAAACGAACCTGTCTGGCACAGACTCGGACCTTCGACCTTCTCAATCTGCCGTGTCTTCTCATATAACGGGCCCACCTGGCAGATGGCCTGGCCCAATTATGAACATGCAGTTTTATCAGGGCGGTTGCCCCTAGACACGCAACGCTAACCATGGGCGGACGCTCCAACTCCTCGTGATGAACATCAGAAAGCAGTGGAGTTTTGTTGCTTAGCACCAGGAGCATGAGATTCGGCATCTCCATTCGATAGTTGGGCTTAAAACATGACTCCCTTAGCGTAAGTGTAGGACAAAACTGAGGGAGAGTAATGCGTGGCGTTGACATGGCTGATTTACCAATAAACCAAGGGAGATTGCATAACAAGTGCAGAATGCCCCTAGTCAACCTTGAAAATACGGTTGATTGCCCCTTGTATAGGGAATCCATTAGGCTCCTGGTGGCCGTATGAGTTAGCATGATCCGAGTAGAGAACCCTTCTCAGCTAGTGAACTGAACAGCAATCGAGTGTGGAGCAATAAAAGCATTGATAGTGAATTCTCCAGCGAGCAAAGAGATTGCCACTGGTCTCGCTCGAGAAGAAACTGGCACTAGTGCTACGGAGCTTCTCTTGGCAATCGTCGTGGGAAGTGCAGACATATCATCCCCAAAATAGATAGGGACCAGAACTCAGACCGGCATATGGCAAATGAAATCTTGAAGCTGTAATGCACGATCGAAGCCTGGCTCGGCTTATCATCTTCTTGGGGACCAGACCCAAGGGGCACCAACGATAATGAACACCCGCTCCGTGGGATGGAAATAGGTGGAGAAAGGGGTGGAGAAGGCTTGGGAGGCGTAGGTGAAGGTGCAGAGGGTGTAGAGGCCTTTGACAGTGGAGGGACAGCGGAGATAATAGGCTCAAGTGGAGGTAAAAGCAAAGGCGGAGGCGTAGGAGAAGATAAAGGCAAAGGTGGAGGCGTAGGAGTAGGCGTAGCCTGCTCAAACTCGGGCAATGATGGCGAAGGAGATGGCAGAAGCGATGGAGATGGTGGTTGTGAGATGGGGATCTTTGAGGGGGAAGGCGATGAAGGTAATGGTGATGACGATGAGGGTAGTGGAGGTAGCGATGGTGGAGAGGATGATGTGGTCAATGGAGCAGAGGAAGTGGCAGGTTGCGGCGCTCTTCGACGTATCGACATGATGCGTCGAGCGGCCTTGGGAGTAGGAGTGGTGGTAGAAATGGGAGTAGAAGGAGGGGTAGCGCTAGCCTGAGCAGAGGCTTGGGTTCATGGAGGTTGAGTAGGAGATGGTGAAGGTAAGGGGGTAAGGGAAGGTAATAAGGTGGGTGGAGTAGAAGATGGAGCGGATGCTTTATTAATTAAAGAACCATAGGGGTGCCCCTGGTCTTGAAACGGAGACTGGTGCCTGGTCGGTGCTTGCTGCTGCTGTTGCTTGCTTCGGAGATTCAAAATCACTTTATGCACGACAGCCCAATCGATCATCTTCTTATCCTCCATACCATAAACAAATTTCCAGAGCTCGGGGCAATTCTCGACCAAATGCCCCTGTTGACGAGGTAACTCACAAAAATGGAGCAAATTTCTGACTGCGGATTGGCAAGGCATAACTGGAGGGAGTTGGAATGTGCGAGTGACCATCAAAGCCCTGAAAATATCTATAAAGGACTCCGGCAACGGAGGGCGAGGAGCCTTCTTCGGACACGGTGGATGCAATGGAGTCGGTTGCGGGGATGGAAGCGGGGGTTGCGAAGGTAAAAATGCATGGCCACTAGTGGAATGACCCGGCGGAGGCATGCGTGGAGCAGAACAGAAGGTAGGAGGTAAGTAGACGGCATCCACATGCTCGTGGTGTGGTGTCTCTTTGACCGGAGGTGTAGGTTCATGCGGGTATGAAGAAGCGGAAGGCTGACTCGTGGAGGGTTGATATGTGGAGGAGTATGTGGAGGTATATGGGAGTGTGGGAGCGGAAGGCTGACTCGTGGAAGGATATGTGGTGGAGGGCTGACTCATGGAGGGATATATGGGAGATGATGGATAGGAGGCATACGTGGGCGCAGAAGGTGGAGGGGACTCGGGGTCAAGAGGACTTAGGAGTTGTTGGCGGATGAAGCGAGCTCGGCTGTAAAGCTGTTGCCAGTAGGTGATGTCATTCAAGGCTAAGATAAGGTGGTACTCGGGTGTTGCATTGGAAATGACCATCTTGATCTGCTCTCCCTCCGGAATGTGCCCCGGGACTTGAGCGGCCAAATGACGCCAGCGGTAGGAAAAGGTAGAGAATTCCTCGTCAAGCTTCATCTTCTCATGGGCCAGATCAACTATAGAGTACTTGGGCCCAACCTGGTCTTGGTATTGCTGAAGAAACTTCTCTTGAACGGCTCGAAAATTCACCACTTGATCTTGCGACAATGCAAAGAACCAATCCTGAGCCGGGCCTTCTAACGACAGACCAAACAGATAAGCCATCAGGCGTTGGTCATGCTGAAATTGGGCCGACTCGTACAAAAACTCCTTCAAGTGCACGTAGGGGTCACTGACTCCACCATAGCGACGATAAGTAGGAATCTACGAACATGGCAGAAATTGAAGACCTTGGAATACAAATGGGACACTCAGAGAAGTTTGAGGATTGATTCGACGTTGTAGTTCATCAAGCTGGCATTGAGCTTGGGCAATCATCTCCTAACTGGGGAGAGATCGAGAAGGATGCGGACCAGCATGAGCAAGAGACTGTGAATTTGGACCAGGGTTATGATAAGGGGCCGGATAAGGGGATCCGGACTGAGGAGAAGGAGAGCCCATTCCGGGGGTGGAAGAGTATGTGGGCATGGAAGGCTTATGAACATGGGAATAAGGATCGATTGGGCCAGCAGCAACACAGGGCCCATTAAGAGGGTAAAAGGGCTCGTTAAAGGAAGGGGGCCTGCTAAAAGTAGAAGAGGGGAGCCCATTGTGAGAATAAGGCCCATTAAGATAATGTGATCCGTTGAGGGGAGATGGGCCTGCGTGGGAAGAGGAATCCACGCGGGAGTAAGAAGACGATGAAGAAGAAGGGTAATATACAGGAGAGAACTGGCGCTCCATGAAGGTAAATGGAGACTGAACATAAAAAAAGATGGGAAATACAATGCGGGAGGTAAAGACTCGCCTCAACAACGTGGAGAAAAGAAGAAAAGAATCCTACGACAATATGACCAGACAAATGCACACACAAAATGAACTAGCCTAAATGGACCTAATATCAAAACCTACGTGGATAATGGGAATGCAACAAAACAACACAAACGGGCCTAAAGAAGCCCAAACAAACAATATGGGTGTGAGAGGGCTCAACCAAGATCAAACAAGTTGATATGATCGTCAATTTTTATTTTACCAAGGTTTCAGTGGACCTCTTAAGAATTTGATTTAGCATCAATACCCTCAAGATAGGAAACCTATAGGGAATAAAGTCCAAACTTTGGGTTAATCTAGGGGCAACTCTCTCACAACGTATGCAACATGCAAAAGCTATGGGGTGGAAAGATACAACCAGCCCGGCGTCCGTGTGGGAATCCACGGCTTACGGGGACTTACGGAGGTCTCAGGCAAGGTCACCTAGTCGACTCTACGGAATATGGAGACGAGAGGATCCCCTACCTAGGTAGGAATGCAACTAAGTATTATAATGATGCATGAACCTATGTGCACTGGAGTGCCTGCAAAATCTAGCCTAGATCTAGCAAACAATAATCAAGCAAATATGAGAAAAAATGAACACAATCATGCAACAATATAATGACAGCAAGGGGAGATCAGAATAGCACCAAATATCTATGCAAGGTATGGAACAATGACCAAAATGCTAGCCTCGGGTGTAATGTAGCAGTAAAGCACGGTCTAAGGAAGACCGCTCAAGGAGTTTAGACGGTCTCGAATGGACCGTTTAGGGAGGGCAGACGGTCTAGAATGGACCGTTCAGGAGCAGGGAGTAATCGCAGAATACCGAAATGAACTAAGCAGTAGGGAATAGAGGCGTACCTGGATGGACAGTCTCTCGACAGACCGTGCAGACTAGAACGGTCCTGCAAAGGCCGCCGAATGTCAGTAAAACCAGTAGCGTATGGCTAGAAGTGTACCTGAGCGAGCGGCACCGGGCGGTCTATATCAGACCGCTCAGGAAATGAACGGCCAAAATAAGACCGCTGAAGGCAGTTGGCTCGCAGAATGATCGGCACTGCAAACAGTTCAAAACGGTCGATTGTTTGTCGCTCAGGCTTTTGGACGGCTCTGAGGAGACCGCGCGAACCCCAGAGAACAGAAATGAGAGATGGCGAACTAATGACCTGAAACCACTCAAACGCCAACTCTAAACAAGAACAGAAGCTGGTCAGCACATCACTAACACGACGGGGACTAGGTGTCCCACCATGATCGCAAAAAAATGGTGTGTTGACATGTTTTTCCTTGCTCCCTTTTGTATCCTTCCAACCCCTCTTACTATATCAATATGATAAATGAATTGAATGCATAGTAGAAGGCGATAGAGGGATGTGAGTGTGTGATCGCCACCAAGGTGCCAAGTGTAATAAATACACCGTACCTTGGAAAAGAAGGAGAGCACTCGCCTAATTGTTCAGCGCTGGCAGGGGTAGACGGTCCTGGAGGATCCGCTCAGTGGAGTGGACGGTCATGCGATAGACCGCACAAAGCACCGAAGTATGAAGTGGGACGAAGGTAGATCTGGCAATAGAACGGCTCGAAGACAGCTGCATGAAGAACTGAACAGCTGGTGATAGACCGCCCTGATCTCTAAACGGACGGGATGAGGCCGTGCAGAAGCGCCAGACTCTAAACTCGTGGGATCTGATCCCCCACCCCTTCCGGTCGGCCAGAGGGGATGGGCCTCGTGCTAATATGCTGCTGACCTGCAAAAGACAATGAAGACCACAAAAGAAAACCCAAATCAGAACTATGAAGTGTAGCAACTATAAGAATAAGTGGACGTAAACATAATAACTTGGGATGGGGAATACCTGGGGGTTTTTAAACCTCTGTGGGCGTAGAAAACCGTAGGAGGGTGTGTAATGGGATGCAATGATGAAAAAATGTGGACAAAGAACGAAAGAAGCAATGCATGCACTAAAGAAATGACAGTGGGACTATTAGAACAAAGACTCAAAAACACCGAATACTCACTGAACCGGAGGCTTATGTAGACGTAGAAAGCCTCCCTCCCTGACTGTAGGTCGCTTAAGAATTCGGCAGAGCTTCGCCGTGAGCTTGAAATCCCCCCCCCCCCCCTTTCAAAGCTTTGCCTTAGGGTCTATTTATAGAGCCTAAAAAGCCAGCCCTGAAATTAGGGTTTCCAATGAAAATCAGATCGAGATATCAACATAAAATCCGTAGATAATGGAATTATCTTCCAACCAATTCAAACGGCACCCCATTTGGTGGAGTATCCGCGGAGAAATGGGTGGAACCAATCAAGGATCAAACCACGGGTGGAGAGAGAAAAACCCTTAACTTCTTCAGCAATCGGACCATTGCGCGGTCTCTCGATAGACCACTCAGTCCTTTGCGCGGCATGTTGCCCGACCGTTCAACTCTGTCGGTGGAAATTAAATGAATAAGAAATATTATCCAAATATCCATCGAACTGACCGATCATTTCTCCGTTGGACTCTCATGGATTGGACGGTCTAATGATAGACCACTCAACTCATGGGGGGGTCCAATACGAACCGTTCAGAGCCTGTCGGTGATAAATCCAAATAAAATAGATAAATAGATAATTATCTGAAAAGGTAACGAGCATGGGACTCTGGGAACTGGATGGCCATATGTATACCGTTCAATTAAATTGGACGGCTATAGTCAGATCGTTCAAAAGTTTGTCAGTGGAAATTCAGAAAATCACCTTAATATCTGATAAATAGATGAACGGTTCACCATCAACTGCTTACTTACTGAACGGTCAAGCGATAGACCGGTCAAAGGCTGGATGCTTGAAAATTTATAAAATGTGATAAATCAAGCAAAATCAAGGCCCATTAAGCCCTGAATTGAAGCAGACCCAGTCAGGGAGGGAGGTACCCATAAAATAGGCCCAACAAGCTGCCTGGAAATAACCCAATGAGCAATGGACAACTCGGGGTATCATCAAATGGGGGTAAGAGAAATGACTCAACTTATCGGCAAAAAACGGGTGTCAACAAATATGTACTTGAGGCTCTGATGGTCGGAGAAGACCTTAAATCGGACCCCATATAAATAGTGTCTCCAGATGCACAAATCATGGACCACTGCTGCCATTTCAAGGTCATGAGTGGAGTAGTTCTTCTCATGGTACTTCAACTGTCTCGAGGCATAGGCGATCACTCGGCCATTTTGCATTAGTACACAACCAAGGTCGATCCTGGAGGCATCTTTATAAACAGTGAAGACATCATTCCCTTGAGGGAGTGCCAACACTGGGGCCGAAGTCAACTTTTCCTTGAGCATCTGAAAATTGTCTTCACACTCTTCTGACCAGATAGATTTAGCTCCTTTCTTGGTCAACTTGGTCATTGGGGTTGCAATGGTGGAGAAGCCTTCAATGAACCAGTGGTAGTATCCTACCAGACCAAGGAAGCTTCTAATCTCCATGACTGTCTTCGGTACTTCCCACTTTATCACTGCTTCAACCTTGCTAGGGTCCACAGATATGTCGTTTCTGGATATAACATGTCCGAGAAATATCACCTGGTCTAGCCAAAATTCACACTTGCTGAATTTGTCGTATAACTTGTTCTCCCTGACAGTCTGTAGAACCACTCTCAGATGCTACCGATGATCCTCCTAACTGGCAAAATATATCAGGATGTCATCTATAAAGACCATGACAAACTGATCTAAATAAGGGCGGAAGATCTGATTCATCTGTTCCATGAACACAGTCGATGCATTAGTCAACCCGAATGGTACCACTAAGAACTCGTAGTGGCCATAACGAGTCCTGAAGGCTATCTTCGACACATCTTCGGGCTTGTTTCTGATTTTGTGATAACCAGACCTCAGATCAATCTTGGAGAAGACCTTAGCAGATGACAATTGGTCAAATAATTCTTCAATCCTCGGCAGAGGATACTTGTTCTTAATGGTGGCCTGATTAAGCTTGTGGTAATAAATGCACAGCCGCATAGCCCCATCTTTCTTCCGCACAAATAAGACTAGTGCGCCCCATAGAGACACACTAGGCCTAATGAAGCCTTTGTCTAGCAACTCTTGCAATTGCTTCCTGAGTTCGACAAGCTCTGCTGGAGCCATTCTTTATGGTGAGATGGAGATAAGTGCAGTGCCCGGCACCAGATCAATAGAGAAGTCTGCCTCTCGAACTGGTGGCAGTCTCGATAGATCCTCGGGAAATACATCAAGAAATTCTTAGACTACATCCAAGTCTTCCAAAATCTTGATAGTGCCTTCTTCAAGTACCACACTAGCCAAAAAATAATCACATCCCTTGCTAATCAGCTTGCAAGCCCTGATGGCCGATACCATCATTCACCCAAACTTTCTTTTCGGGCATTGGAAGAAGAATGTCTCCTTCCCCGGCTCCTGAAAGATCACCCTCTTCTGACGGCAGTCCAAGAGAGCATAGTGCTTGACTAACCAATCCATTCCCAGAATGAGATCAAAGTACGTCATATCTAGGATGTACGCTTCCCCTAGCAATATCCTCCCATTGATGTTGACTTCTAAAGTAGGGATCACAAGCTTGGTGTAGACTTGTTTCTCGGTTGGTGTACTAACTACCATCTCCCCGAAGAATGTGGCTTGGGGTCTGTTCTTCAGTTGCTTAGCAAAACTAGTGGATATGAATGTGTGTGTAGCCCCCGGGTCGAACAAAACCTTTGCATAAACATTATCCACAAGAAGTGTACCATAAGACATGGTAGGGGTATTGTCTACCTCTTCTTGCATTAGTGCATAAACTCGCCCTCTGTACTGAATCTTCTCCTGCTGTAGTACTGGCTTTTGCTGAGCCTTCTTAGGGTAGTTCCTCGCAAAATGTTCGGCCTCTCCGCATTCATAGCACTTGCCTTTTGTCCTCAAGCACTCCTGCCCCAGATGGGTGTGCCCACAATGGACACAGAATGGAACCCCCAGCTTGTTCCTTGGTACCGCCTCCTGGCGCACCTTCTCCTTGTCCTGCCTCCCTCCTTCCTGCATAAGCCTTTTGCCCATCGTCTTCTGCTCCTCGATGAACCTATACATGGATATTCATTAGAACCTGACTTAATATGTCCCTTAAATCTTTATGGTTTTAATTATTACCTTGCATTCTCTTGCTCGGCTAGATGAGCAAGTGATGGGGACATCCCCAGTCACTCCATCTTTTTTCGAGACTTCGGTTGCTCGCCATCGGCGCATCATCATCTCCATCACTTAATTTTAAGCAGTAGCATGTAATTTTCATTTTATTTGAGTCATAGATGTGTAATCTTTCTTTATTTGAGTTAGTTAATAGGTTAACGGGTCAGTTTGATAGTCATTTGTGCCCAACTAGTGGGCTAGGCCCAGGGGTGCCCCTCCCTTGGACTTGCTTGTCATTAGTGCACTTGGTCAAGGTTAGTTTGGTCATATGGAATTATGTAAGCCTATAGGCCCCCACTCCCCTCATATGTAACAACTTTTGATGAATCATTTGAATAGAAGAAACCTTCAAGTCTCTTTCTCCTCCACCAAATTTCACTCTACTCTCTCTCTCTCTCTCATTATCTCTCTCTCTAAGGGGTTCACCCCATTCTCTCTCCTCCCCCTCCCAACCACTTTCTCTCACTCCCCCTTCCCTAATAACTCTCTCCCTAGTCCCCATACCCTTCCATTAACTCACCCCAACCCCAAGAGCTCTCCTCCAATCCACACCCCACCTCCCAACCCCCAACTACCCCTCTCTCCTTCCCCAAGCATCCCACCACCTTCCCAAGGCTGAAATAACTCCTCCCAAGGCCCAAATTCGAAATTCTCTCCCCTCTCTCATCCCCCCCCACACCCTAGGTCGACCCAAGGAGATCCCCTTAGGTCTGGTCACCCCCTCCACCCCCTCTCTAGTGCACATCCACCCCTATCACCACCAGCAGCAGCTCCAGCCCCCCCCCTCAACCCCATCCCTGCCACCCCAGCCTCCTTGGAGACCCCAACCACGTCCTCCCCTCTCCCATATCCATCAGCCATTATCCCCTTGCTGTGTTACCCCCCCTCCTACTCCATTTGCCATCACAAGGTTGCACCTCCGGTAGCAGGTCGCAGGCCGCAAGCATTGGTCCTAGAAGCCGCATCATCTCCGGCCCTTCCCTGATTCTTATGGTGGCAAGGAATATACCTCTGGAAAGGTCATCCAGAGAGCTTCCTAGGCAAGGTGGTTTCGTCATCGTCCGAGCACCGAGCTGCCCGTGGGAGCATTTCTTCCTCGACTGTGCAGAACCACTAAGGCAGAGGACCAGAGCTACAGATCCGGTTCGACCACGACCTCTCCCTTGCAGATCTTGGCGCAAGACTTGGCTGAGAGCTTTCCTCTTAAGTCCTCTTTCATCCCCAAGAAGCAGAGCTAAGTTTGGACATCGGCATCAAGAGTTACAAATTTTCTACTCCAAGTGTGTCAGGTCAGTTTATGGGAGCCAGAACTGATACATCTCTACTGTTCGGGACTTCACGATCATCTCCAACATCTGCCGACAACGCTGCTGGTACCGACGGAAAGAGGACTCGAGCACGATCACATCGGTACCTGCCACGCCTCCAACAGAGTTTGGATCATCTCTTAGCGTCCCCGTCTTCCAGAAGTAACACACTGAAAGTACCCAGAGCCAGCGAAGACTACCCCTGTTCTCGGCTCTGCCCCAACCAGCGACAGCGACACGAAATTCCAAGAAAAATCCGGCGTCATTCTAATATAGCTACGAAGAATTTACAATAGGTTTGGTCATCAACAAAATTCTGGAGTGGCCGCAGCGTCAAGAAAACCAACTGCCTGTCCTAAAGCGCAGAGAGTGGTCAGAATCGGCATCGGCTACTATTCTTTGCTTCTAGCTCTATTTTCCCCCTTTTGCTTGGCCGGCTGAAGGCCCCTCCCTGTGTGGAGGTAGTTTTGGATGTATTAACAGTTAACCCTCACCCCAAGATCGCCCTCCTGCGAGAGGCGTAGTGTTGTAATCACTTAAACAGGGTCAAGCGGCATCGGCGCGGCGTGCGGGTGCGTATCCACGCCTCCCCGCTCACCCTCGTCTTTCGGCCGGGATTGGTGTTCTCACACTGATCAGGTGAGCTCCGAGACACTTCCCTCGCTGGTTTATTCGTGCTTATTTAGTATTGTCTTTAGCTCCGTCGGACGCTAAGTGAGTGCTTGATCTAAATTTCCCACCAATTGAGTGGCCACCGCGGAGTGAGGTGAGAGCGACCCTACAACCCATGCCTTTGGCATGCTGACCGCCCACTAAATTGTGTATCCCAGCCCCTTAGGGGGTCAGCCATAGTGAAGCCTAACCTTGGAACGTCAAGGTCCCACTTTGGACCCTCCCCACCATTGCCAATTTACCCACGGGCAATAGTGTTCGCTAAGTGAGTGAGCTCGCCCGAGTAATTTCATCATCAAAGTTGCTTGCTTGCGAGTCATAGGTCCACGGTGTATGGGCCTTGTGATTACCACCCAAGGTGGTGTCACATCAAGTGGTATCAGAGCAAGTTCACAACTTGTCTCTCCACAAGTTGGTCTTAGGGCATGTTTATGCATTTAGAGTCCTCGGTTGCATCTCTTTTGACCACTAGCATGGCCGCCTCATACCAACCTAACCCATCGACTCTCCCCATGAGTCCCAAACCCCAAGGGAAACTCACCACCAACACACATGACATCCCCGGCTGTGTTGACTACCTCATGGGGGCCATGACTAATGCCTTTAATCGCCTAGATAGCATAACAGGTCAACTTACCCAATTAGGTGACAATGGGCCCACCCCAAGGGTGGATGATAGAATGGTCCCCCTCCCACTTCTCACCTTTGATGGAACCTCTCCTAGAGAATATTTAGACTGGGAAGCTACAATGGACTAGTACTTCACTTGGTATCCCATGTCCGAGGATAAAAAGGCTTGTGTTGCCAAAATGCAACTTACCAAACGGGCAGAAACTCATTGGTTGCAAATTGTCGGGTTAAGGATACTTAGAAGGGAAACTCCCATCACCACTTGGGGGGACATGAAGGAACAACTTAGGGCTAGGTATATTTCCCCCTCCCATTCCGAACACCGAAGCCCAAAGAGTATTTCAACTCCTTCATTTCCCCTTGGCCAACCCAAGACCCTAATCACGCATTCCCCACCATTTCCCACCTCTCCTACCCCAACCACCACATCTACATCCTACCTCCAAGCCCTCACCACAACCATATGTCCACATACCCAATTGGACCCCATGTCCACCCCTCCACCTGGGCCCATAATGGCCACCACCCCCAAACCCAAATCCCCTCACCAAACTCGTACCCCACAAGCCCCCTTGACCACCACCGCAACCTCACTATCGTCCCCAAAAAGGGACACATCTCCCAAAACCAATCAACCCAAATCTCCTCACCCAACCCACCTTCCACTTCCAACCTAATTCCTATCCCAACTTAGGCCTCCACTACTTCCACTCCCAATTACAACCCACGTCCGACCTTGCTCACCTCCTCGGGTGCGCCATACGTCAACTATCACCAACCCGCCCACCATAGACCTCCCTACCCCATTGTCCTTAGGAGTTGCAACCCACACACCCACCCAAGTGGAGAGGGATACCCATCCGGATCCACCTCCCAAAATAGAGGAAATCCAAGGGCCACACAACTCACCCACCTCTCCTAGCCTAGCTCCTCAAGAGCCACACACCCTTCCCCATGACACCGTCACCATAGATGAGTCCGTACTCCAATGGCTCAAGCGAGGCCTCACCCTTCCTAGCTCACAACCATGCCACCTACCCATGGGACATCAATCCCAAATCATTCCCACTCAGCCTCATGTCACTTATCAAGCCTCCTATTGTGTGGAAGATTTTGGAGACTTAGTGGACTACCTACATTGGCAAGTCCACTTGACCGATATGCTAGCCATGAGGCCATCGGAGCCTAGCACCATTAGCCTAGCTTACCCCGATGTTGGCTCCATCACTTCCATCTACACTAATGGCCAATTTACGAGTGAGATCATCCTCTTTCTTCCCATGGAGGAGGAACCCATCCTAGTCTACTCCCCAACCATTGAGATCCCAAGTGCTTTGATCGACCAACCCATTAGCGACCTTGGCCCAATTATTTTGGAGGAGGATGACTCACCATTTGAGGACCTTGAGAACATGGAGTACCCCTATCTAGGTGACCCTTAACATGATCCCTTCAACCCCTTCCTATGGGAGTCTAGATCTCCATGTAACCCACTCACCCTATTCACCCCCACCCACCTTACCCTACCTATATCGCCCATGTTGACCCAAACTCCTCCCTTCCTAGAATCGGGTTACACCATGAGAGCCTTGACCTTAGGCAACATACACCTTGGGATTGATGAAAAGCCCCATCCCATAACCACCTTCCTAGATCCCTTCGACCCATTCACATGGAAGTTCGAAAGCCATCCCACATTTATGCACATGGAAGTCACCTTTGGGATAAATATGCATGTGTCTAGGCTTACCACACCACTTGGCATGATTCATGAGTCGGGTACATTCATTCACATCACCCACATGTCAAGTAGGAAGCATAAGTGGACCGTATTCGGATGTATTGGTCCACCTCCATTCATCATGAGTCTTAAGCATGAAAGGAGCATACATGGATGTCCGGGTCCCCTGACATTTGTCACATCCATGCATAAAAGATTCATCTATGGATGTCCCGGCCCTCCTAAGTCTGTCACAGTCTTCATGGCATCAAAATATGATCAGTCTACATTTGGCTACCCCAGTCCACCTTTGCATACCATATTTTTCACACCAACATCGCATCGTAGTGCATGGCATACGCATTCTCGCAAGCATCTAGCAATGGGCGGTGAGGATCACAAAGAGCGGGCAACAGCTCGTAAGTGGCACTTGGGATTCCAAGTAGGCAACTTGGTAATGGTGACATTGAAGTGGCTCTACCCTAGGGCTAACTCCAAACCGAGGGCACAAGGACTTGGACCTTCTCGAATTCTAAGTGGCATTGGCAAACATGCTTTTGGTCTGAACTTTCCAAAGGATTCTGGGACACACCCAACTTTTTGTGTGGCAGATCCAGCACCCTATAAGGGCCCCGCGGTGGAACCTAGTAAGCATATTGAGCCTACACTTACCTTTGTGAGTGACACCACCGGAGAGTCTCCACATATCAGCCCGAGAGCCCGACATGAGCACAGGGAGGCAATACTAGATAAGCAAGGTACCATCGCCAGGAAGAGGGTGTGCCCGCGCTATCCTGAGAAGTGGAAGAGCCATCCCTCGGCTACGAAGGCAGGGTTGAGTTGGGAAGACGTTCTGCACCCAGATCCGCTTTGGTGTGCTGCTACCCCGATGGACCCACACTCGACGGGGTCGAGTTCTCCCCACCCCGGGGGTATGATGGGACATCCCCAGTCACTCTATCTTTGTTAGAGACTTTGGTTGCTCGACATTGGCGCATCATCATTTCCATCACTTAATTTTGAGCAGTAGCATGTAATTTTCATTTTATTTGAGTCATAGATGTGTAATCTTTCTTTATTTGAGTCAGTTAATAGGTTAATGGGTCAGTTTGATAGTCATTTGGGCCCAACTAGTGGGCTAGGCCCAGGGGGCCCCCTCCCTTGGACTTGCTTGTCATTAGTGCACTTGGTCAAGGTTAGTTTGGTCATATGGAATTATGTAAGCCTATAAATAGGCCCCCACTCCCCTCATATGTAACAACTTTTGATGAATCATTTGAATAGAAGAAACCTTCAAGTCTCTTTCTCCTCCACCAAATTTCACTCTACTCTCTCTCTCTCATTATCTCTCTCTCTCTAAGGGGTTCGCCCCATTCTCTCTCTCCTCCCCCTCCCAACCACTTTCTCTCACTCCCCCTTCCCTAATAACTCTCTCCCTAGTCCCCACACCCTTCCATTAACTCACCCCAACCCCAAGAGCTCTCCTCCAATCCACACCCCACCTCCCAACCCCCAACTACCCCTCTCTACTTCCCCAAGCATCCCACCACCTTCCCAAGGCTAAAATAACTCCTCCCAAGGCCCAAATTCAAAATTTCCTCCCCTCTCTCATCCCCCCCACACCCTAGGTCGACCCAAGGAGATCCCCTTAGGTCTGGTCACCCCCCTCCACCCCCTCTCTAGTGCACATCCACTCCTATCACCACCAGCAGCAGCTCCAGCCCCCCCCCCCCCTTAACCCCATCCCTGCCACCCCAGCCTCCTTGGAGACCCCAGCCATGTACTCCCCTCTCCCATATCCATCAGCCATCATCCCCTTGCTGTGTTACCCCCCCTCCTACTCCATTTGCCATCACAAGGTTGCACCTCCGGTAGCAGGTCACAGGCCGCAAGCATTGGTCCTAGAAGCTGCATCGTCTCCGGCCCTTCCCTGATTCTTCTGGTGGCAAGGCATATACCTCTGGAAAGGTCATCCAGAGAGCTTCCCAGGCGAGGTGGTTTCGTCATCGTCCAAGCACCGAGCTGCCCGTGGGAGTATTTCTTCCTCGACTGTGCAGAACCACTCAGGCAGAGGACCAGAGTTGAAGATCCGGTTCGACCATGGCTTCTCCCTTGGAGATCTTGGCGCAAGACTTGGCTGAGAGCTTCCCTCTCAAGTCCTCTTTCATCCCCAAGAAGCAGAGCTAAGTTTGGACATCGGCATCAAGAGTTACAAATTTTCTACTCCAAGTGTGTCAGGTCAATTTATGGGAGCCAGAACTGATACATCTCTACTATTCGGGACTTCACGATCATCTCCAACATCTGCCGACAACGCTGCTGGTACCGACGGAAAGAGGACTCGAGCATGATCACATCGGTACCTGCCATGCCTCCAACAGAGTTCGGATCATCTCTTAGCGTCCCCGTCTTCCAGAAGTAACACACTGAGAGTACCCAGAGCCAGCGAAGACCACCCCTGTTCTCGGCTCTGCCCCAACCAGCGATAGCGACACGAAATTCCAAGAAAAATCCGACGTCATTCTGATCCAGCTACGAAGAATTTCCAACAGGTTTCGTCATCAAAAAAATTCTGGAGTGGCCGCAGCATCAAGAAAACCAATTGCCTGTCCTGAAGCGCAGAGAGTGGTCAGAATCGGCATCGGCGACTATTCTTTGCTTCTAGCTCGATTTTCCCCCTTTTGCTTGGCCGGCTGAAGGCCCCTCCCTGTGTGGAGGTAGTTTTGGATGTATTAACAGTTAACCCCCACCCCAAGATCCCCCTCCTGCGAGAGGCGTAGTGTTGTAATCACTTAAACAGGGTCAAGCGGCATCAGCGCGGTGTGCGGGTGCGTATCCACGCCTCACCGCTCGCCCTCGTCTTTCGGCCGGGATCGGTGTTCTCACGCCGATCAGGTGAGCTCCGGGACACTTCCCTCGCTGGTTTATTCGTGCTTATTTAGTATTATCTTTAGCTCCATCGGACGGTAAGTGAGTGCTTGATCCAAATTTTCCTCCAATTGAGTGGCCACCACGGAGTGAGGTGAGAGCGACCCTACAACCCATGCCTTTGGCATGCTGACCGCCCACTAAATTGGGTATCCCAGCCCCTTAGGGGGTCAGCCATAGTGAAGCCTAGCCTCGGAACGTCAAGGTCCTACTTTGAACCCTCCCCACTGATAAGTGTATATTTTTACATATTAATTCGTGATTATACACATTTTTATGAGCTTAAATAATAATAAATATACACGTATCACACTTACTATTAATTTAGAGTCAAATATTTAATTTTCTAAAATTAACTAATTTTAATAATAATATTTACTTATTTATGCAGGCACTCGGTACGAGGGAAGCTACAAGAAATAAATATAAAGAAAAAAAGAAAATAAAATTATATGATGAACAAAGTCAAAAGCTCATGGACTTGTTCAAAAAGAAAAGAAAAAGAAACAAAAAGAAAAAAAATTTATTTGATATTTTTAAGGGATTTTATAAGATATATAGCAATATATATAATATATATATAGATATTATATATATATATATATATATCGTGAATGTGTGTGTGCGTGTGTTTTCAAATGCAGGAAAGGCGCGATGCGCCTTCACCTCGTCGGCACGGGCGACGATGATGGCGCCCGGCGTCAACGGGCGAAGCGCGGTCAATGCGCGCGCCACGCGGCTCGCCAGGGAGGCGGCCGGCATACCGCGCCCGCGTGACACGCGGCGGACGGCGGAGTGGGCGGCGCACGGTGGGCCCACGCAGGCGCGCCTCACGCGGAGAGAGAGGACGGCCGGCGCACGCGGCGCACGCGGCCGGCCAGGAGAGAGAAAGAGAGAGAAAGGAAGAGGAAAAGAAGAGAAAAAAGGCCAAAAAAATTAGAAAAAAATTATAAAAATTAGAAAAGTGTGCAACACATGCTAGCACATAATTCCAAGTCAACAAGAGCAACAATTGTCAACAAAAGAAGCAAGAAGTGTTCATATTAGCTAAAGGGTTGTTGTGTTACCCTATATAAAGGGGTTCAATTGTAATGAAAGGGGGGTTAAGAGAGGAGAGCTAAGAGTTGTAAGCTAGGGGTTGCTAAGATTTGTAAGTGTTTACTTTGTGTTCTTGAAATTCTTACTTGTTGGCTTTAGTAGGAGGCATTTTGAGAACTTTGTGTTTAAGTTTTGGAGTTGGTTGTTAGTTTGTATTGAATATTTTCATTGTACTCTTAGCCATTTTTGGCTCTTCATAGTCAATTTACAAGCTTGTGTGATCTCCATTTCATTTTCTTGTCTTCAAGAAAGTTGTTCATCTTTATGTGTTCTTCAATTTCTATTTCTATCATTTCTTCCAATTCTTCCTAGTTCGTGAGTTATTTCCCGTTTTCTTAAGTGCTGTTCTACGTATTTACTGTTCATCCGAGGTGATATCTTTTAGTATTCTTCTATTTTGAAGCTTTTCCAATCTTTTTTTTACTCTGAGTTCTTCATGAAAGGTTTTCTTCTCTTGTAGATCTAAAATTTCTTCCTCTACCACTTCTTCAAATGCTTCTTATTTTGAGAGTTATAATTAATTTTTCACTATTCTGATTTATGTCATATTACTGTTCATCCGCACTGATAGCTCTTGAGTTTTTCATATTTTTCACTGTCTTATTCTCATTTTCTGTTTCTGTGTTCTTCATCAAACTTCTTCATCATTTCATTCTCTACAACTTTTATTTCTTCCACTTCTTCTAATTCTCGCCAGTTTAAAAGTTATTTTCTTCCTAGTTCACCTTAGTTTCATTATAATTGTCTATTTGTTCTTCTATCGATTCCACCCTTCTAAATTGCATCCCAATCTTTCTAAGGCGGTTTCAATTCAATTCTCTTGATTTTTAAATCTTAACAACTCAAGGTTTTCAACTTTCAAATCTACTTCTCCCTGTGGATTCGACTCGGTCTCATCACTTAACTATTCCAGTTATTTAATTTATGTGCCATATATTATAATTTGATAGTGGGGCGTATTAACGACGTGCGTTTTCCACGTATCAATTTTGGCGCCGTTGCCGGGGAGGGGTTGAATTAGAAGTTGATAACTTTGTGCTTTCTTTTGTATATATATATTGGTGCTCACTCTTATTTTTGTAGAAAAACAAAAGGATCCACAAAAGTATAAAAAAATAACAAATTTTGAAAATGCCAAAAACAAATGTTATGTCTCCTCGAGGTAAGTCTTCTTTATCTTTTAATCTTGTTATTTTTCATTTGTCCAATAAAGAACGAGGGAATGCAATTAAGGTTAGAACTCTTACCCTCTCTCTATAGATTTAGTTTCTTTATTTTTACTTTCAATATGTAATTAGTTTTCATGCTTAGAAAAGTTCTTAAAAAAATAAAAAAAAGAAATAAAAAAATATAGTGGACTAGCTCAGTTCACTAACGAAAAAAATAGAAAATCAAAAACATAAAAAAGGCATAACTTGGGCTCACTATCATCTTTGAAACTGGTGTCTAAGGCTAGAGCTCAACGACAAATGCTATAAGCGGAAAAGTGGTTACTTAATTAGGACCTTGTGAAAGCAAGGGGAGCCTCCCACTTCCACACCTGTTACCTGGCCGATGGACAAGTTTGATGGTGGATCTAAGTTGGACTTTGTTTGCTAATTTATTTGTCTAAAAAAAACTCAAAAAAAAGGGGGAGGAATAAACAAATATATACAAAAGAATGGTGAGATCATAATTTTCATCTATAGATTGGGCACACCAATTAGACAGGTTTGACCAATTGGCTCATAAATTTGATCAATTTCTAGCCATGGATCAAGGCCACTTCATACCACCTAGTTGCCATGACAATGATCACATGTGGGCTAGCTCGGCCCATTATGAAGGTGGTTGCCCAAACCAAATCCCATTTCTCACCCAAAATAGTCCGATCTATTATGAAAGTCCATACTCATGGTCGGCCCAAAATGAGATCCTGTCACCTATGATGGCCCAGTTTTCATCATTTACCCAAGAACGGGCTCAAACCACTCAGTTCTTCCAAGGGGGGCATGATCTACCTTTCACCCTGGAGCAAGGCCAATATGATCAACGATTTTCTCGGCCCGATTATGAATTATCCTCAGATACCTATAACTCTAGCTGGGAAGATCACCCAAACATCTCTTGGATGGACCAAGTAAGACAAACCTAAATGTCTCAAGACCTCTCAACACCTTATTTTAACCCATGTCCAAATAACTTTAATTCTGGTTGAAGAGATCAACATGATTCTTCTTGGGAGTCTTATCAGGATCAAGGCCAAAATCCTCAAGAATAAGATTTTCAAAATTGGGCCCCATACCCAAATGATTCTTATGATCAACCCTATTATGAAGGGCAACCCATACACTCTCCACCACCTCATTCTCAAACTGAGTGCCCTTCAAATTACTATCCATCACAATCTGACTCTCAGCCCATTTATCTATCTCCTCCATACACAGATTTGTATAAGGAGGAGATGTTTGATCAATTGACACGGCTCTTCCAGACTCAACAACAAGCCTTCCAGGAACAACTGTAAAACTTTGAGGCCCAAGTGAGCAGGGTTGCTAAAAATATCATAGAAATGGAAGTCGATCCAATGCCTAGCAACTCCACTACAAGTCTTGAGGACCAACTTCCTGGATTTGATGGATGTGATAACGATAAAAGTCCATATGATCAACCTATGATCCCCCGATCTACAGCTCATATCACTGTTGATTTTGAGGGGATCATGGAGCAGTCTTATGAGGAGGACTTAAAGGAAGTTAGTGAAGAGCAGCCTAAGATGCCTAAACCTAACTCCATTAGTGATGAAGATTATGATGAGTCTGTTGATCTTGAGTCGGGGGGAGAAGAAGATGAAGATGATTTGCCAATCCATGATCAAATTCCATTTCTTATCCTTCCTGACTTTGATGAATCTTCTTTCCAAGTGAATGACGAAGAAAATGTGAGTGTGGAGAGAGAATTGAGTGTGGTCATAAACCCTTCTTCTTTGGTAATTGCGGAACCGGGTACTCCATTTGAAATTCACTCTAGCCGGGCATCTCCTGATTTAGGGGAGGATGTTGATATTTTCCCCATCCCTAACCTTGGTGAATCCATAATCATTCCAAATATTCTGCAACTCACCAACTGGTTAGATCCATATGAGCCTTCTGAGAATTCATGTGTTGAGGAGCGCACTGATTTCATGCCTAATCCTCCTTATCTCCTTGACACTGGCCATGTGGTAACTTCCCCAAAAATCTATAACACCCTTATCCTCTCTCACCTAAACAATACACAAGTACATCTTAAAAGTGAGGATGAAGGAGAAAAGTTGAGAGAAATTAAGGTCCGCATTGATGTGTTTAATACTTATAAAGACCTTAAACACACAGAGGAATATTTTGTAATTGAAGATTTGATAATTCCTCCATCATTCTCTGACCGAGGGGGTCCATCCAAATTCCTAGACCCACCTTGGCATGATTCTAACCCACATGCACATGCATATAATATTTTCCTCCAATGGTACAAGGGCTGGAATTTATTTGAGGATAAGATCATTTGATGGCTCATTCTGAATGCCACCCGTTGGTTAAATGAGTTGCATTGCGTCTGGCCGACGACGTTAAACTAAGCGCTTCTTAGGAGACAACCCAAACCTTTAATAGTTTCGTGTGATAATAAATAGCTTTTTGGGAGACAACCCAAATTTTTATTGTGGTTTTATGTTTATTTTGCAGGTTTGAATAAATGATAAGTTGGGGGGAGAGAGCTGATTGCTTACTCAGTTTCTCAGATTTTCAAAGCCAAGTGCCACCTCTCATTCCAGCAAGGATGCCCGTCGAAGTTCACTTCCATCAGGTTGTCCCGTTCCTTTACACATTTCATGTCTACATTGTTCTATTAATCCATATTATTCATGTCATTGAGAACAATGTCATTTAAGTTGGGGGGACGGAAATCATATTATCCTATACAACCTTATTTCGCCTACAATTTTTTTTCCCTAAATCCAAAATAACACCCAATTGAGTTTTCTTGATTTATGCTCTCATGAAAAGTAATTCTGGAATGGAAAAGATTAGGAAGAAGGATGATGGAACATTTATCTAATCGAGCCATGGAAAACTGATCTAAGAATCTTTTTAAAGTTCATGTGCACTTTAGAAAAAAGAAAATCACTTTGTACGCTAATGAAACAAGTAGGACAAGCCTCCTGCTATTTTGGATATAATGTCTAATATTATGCACTTCTTGAAGAAGAGATCTTTTATTTATAAACTTTCTGTCATGCGATCTATCAAAATTAGTGCAAAAGCACAATTGAAAAAAAAAATTTGAAAAAAAAAACACCATGAAAAATGCTCCGATTCTGAGTAATCGGGCCTACTTCACTTAAGACGTGTTGAGATTCGCGTCAAAAGGAAAAGTGAACTTTGATCTGTGTAACCGGGCCTGCTTCACCTAAGACGTGTTGAGGTTCGCGTAAAACAGTGAAGGGTAGTGCAGCATCATGTGTGTATAGAAAAGAAAAAAGAGAAAAAAATAGAGATCCCAAAAGGGACAAAGTAATAAGGCAGACAAAAAGCTATTATGCTTAATGCTCTGATTAAGAAGTGCAGGGTTGAAAGGCACTTGCTTAGAATAGCAAATGGGAGACGCAATTGTCTACGTTGTGAATTTAGTATTACACATGCACAAGTGCTATTGAACTTTAAATTGACTTCTTGATCATGTATCTTAATTTCTAAATCTAAGGCTAGTGTGTGTTAATGATTCCACATTCATAATCTTTGGTTCACTCTATGAAAGATGATCTAAAAATGAGGCATAGACATTTTAAACTCTTGTTAGTCCTTATATTTTGAGATTATTTGCATTGCTAAGGGACTAGCAATGAGTAAGTTGGGGGGTGTGATAAGTGTATATTTTTACATATTAATTCATGATTATACATATTTTTATGAGTTTAAATAATAATAAATATACACGTATCACACTTACTATTAATTTAGAGTCAAATATTTAATTTTTTGAAATTAACTAATTTTAATAACAATATTTACTTATTTATGCAGGCACTCGGTACGAGGGAAGCTACAAGAAATAAGTATAAAGATAATAAAGAAAATAAAATTATATGATGAACTAAGTCAAAAGCTCATGGACTTGTTCAAAAAGAAAAGAAAAAATAAGAAAAAGAAAAGAAATTTATTTGATATTTTTAAGGGATTTTATAAGATATATAGCAATATATTATATATATATATAGATATTATATATATCGTGAATGTGTGTGCACGTGTGTTTTCAAATGCAGGAAAGGCGCGATGCGCCTTCACCTCGTTGGCACGGGCGACGATGGTGGCGCCCGACGTCAACGGGCGAAGCGCGGTCAACGCGCGCGCCACGCGGCTCGCGAGGGAGGCGGCCGGCATACCGCGCCCGCGTGACACGCGGCAAACGGTGGAGCGGGTGGCGCAAGGCGGGCCCACGCAGGCGCGCCTCACGGGGAGAGAGAGGACGGCCGGCGCACGCGGCGCACGCGGCCGGCCAGGAGAGAGAAAGAGAGAGAAAGGAAGAGGAAAAGAAGAGGAAAAAAGGCCAGAAAAATCAGAAAAAAATCAGATAAATTAGAAAAGTGTGCAACACATGCTAGCACATAATTCCAAGTCAACAAGAGCAACAATTGTCAACAAAAGAAGCAAGAAGTGTTCATATTAGCTAAAGGGTTGTTGTGTTACCCTATATAAAGGGGTTCAATTGTAATGAAAGGGGGGTTAAGAGAGGAGAGCTAAGAGTTGTAAGCTAGGGGTTGCTAAGATTTGTAAGTGTTTACTTTGTGTTCTTGAAATTCTTACTTGTTGGCTTTAGTAGGAGGCATTTTGAGAACTTTGTGTTTAAGTTTTGGAGTTGGTTGTTAGTTTGTATTGAATATTTTCATTGTACTCTTAGCCATTTTTGGCTCTTCATAGTCAATTTACAAGCTTGTGTGATCTTCATTTCATTTTCTTGTCTTCATGAAAGTTGTTCATCTTTAGGTGTTCTTCAATTTCTCTTTCAAACATTTCTTCCAATTCTTCTTAGTTTGTGAGTTATTTCTTATTTTCTTAAGTGCTGTTTTACGTATTTACTGTTCATCCAGGGTGATACCTTTTAGTATTCTTCTATTTTGAAGCTTTTTCAATCTTTTTTTTACTCTGAGTTCTTCATGAAAGTTGTTCTTCTCTTGTCGATCGAAAATTTCTTGTTATACCACTTCTTCCAATTCTTCTTATTTTGAGAGTTATAATTAATTTTTCACTGTTCTGATTTCTGTCATATTACTGTTCATCTGCACTGATAGCTCTTGAGTTTTTCACATTTTTCACTGTATTATTCTCATTTTCTGTTTCTTTTTTCTTCATCAAACTTCTTCATCATTTCATTCTCTACAACTTTCATTTCTTCCACTTCTTCTAATTCTCGCCAGTTTAAAAGTTATTTTCTTCCTAGTTCACCTTAGTTTCATTATAATTGTCTATTTGTTCTTCTATCGATTCCACCCTTCTAAATTGCATCCCAATCTTTCTAAGGCGGTTTCAATTCAATTCTCTTGATTTTTAAATCTTAACAACTCAAAGTTTTCAACTTTCAAATCTACTTCTCCTTGTGGATTCGACTCGGTCTCATCACTTAACTATTCCAGTTATTTAATTTGTGGGCCGGATATTGTAATTTGATAGTGGGGCGTATTAACGACGTGTGTTTTCCGCGTATCACCCACCATTGCCAATTTGCCCACGGGCAATAGTGTTCGCTAAGTGTGTGAGCTCTCCTGAGTAATTTCATCATCAAAGTTGCTTGCTTGTGAGTCATAGGTCCAAGGTGTATTGGCCTTGTGATTACCACCCAAGGTGGTGTCACATCAGCAATCCTCAATGCCGTAGTGTAGGAGTCAGGGTCTTGGGTAGCCACATAGCGTCGAATGCTGCTACGCAGACTGTTGATGAATTTCTTCACCTTTCTACGTGCCTCATCGAATATGTGTGGAGCATACCGACCCAGAGCGAAGAATCTGGCCTCATAGTCTGCTACTAACATGTTTCCTTGTTCGAGGCTTAAGAATTCTTGCTCTTTAGCATCTCGCACATGCTCAGGGAAGTATTTTTCTCAGAAAACAGCTAGAAATTCTTCTCATAATATGTCACCATTGTGCTCTGCAAAGGTGGTCCTCAACTTGGCCTTCCACCATAAGTCAGCTTGATCTTGCAATACATAGGCCGCCAGATTCACTTTCTCTTCCTTGGGACATCGCATCACGCGAATTTTTTTTTCCATCTCGCTCAGCCACGACTCAGCCACCTCTGGATGGCTCTCCCCCATAAAACAAGGAGGTGCTAGCCTCAGAAATCGGTCAAGCGCAGGTAAGTCATGGCGTGGTGCAGGTGATGGCTACTGTAACATCTGTTGCTGCATGGCCTGCATAAGTCCTTGGAAACTTTACATGAATCCCTCCAGATTAATTCCTGCATTGGGAACATGTCCGCCCCCAACTGTCGAAGCATTGACTGCCCCGTCGTTCACCATATTGGGGTCATCCACCCCCGATCCTCTCTCATCAACCTAGGGAAAATCCCTTTGCCTTCTCAGCGGCATAGCCCTGAGAAGATAACAATTATTAAGTGTGAGGGTTTGTTTTAAATGGGTTCTAAATATACTCTACCCCTTTTCACTCTAGCCTATCTCTTCTTCTACTACTTAGACAATTGGAATGGTTATAACCATGGTTTGTCTCTCGTGTTCTGATACCACTTTGTAACACTCCAAGATCCAATTCCCAATTTATGGGAAAATAATTTTTTTTCTATCGGACCTCGAAACATTACGTCGTACGTATCGCGAAAGCACATATATATATATTCGCCTGAGAGAGAGAGAGAGAGAGAGAGAGAGACCATAATTACATGAAATGTAAATAACATCTCAACCATTCATAATCCAAAAATACATGTCCATTATCCAAATACATATAAGTCCATACATGATCACCAATTCACAAACTATCCATAATGTGAAAGATAAATATCCATAGTCTACCCTGATGTAGGGAGGACTAGCACTACTCCTCAGCCACAGCCTCCTCCTCGACCTCCTCTACTGTGTCCCATGAAAACGTGTGTCACAAGGGGATGAGTGTGACGCTCAGTAGGCAGCCTAATCAAATTGGGGTTAACTCATATTCATATATCCAATTCATATACATAATTCAAATGGTAACAATATCATAATCCATTCATTCTCATTTGCTTAAAGGTAATCATACGTGAAAATACATGTTTATTATCTAACCTATAAAATACTTGTCCATGCACTAAATCCACAATGAATGATTAATTGCACATTTTCACATTTTCACGAGTTACACCTCTTACATTATTCATGGAACCAAACAGCTGCCTCAAACATAGGAGGCCCACACACAAACGAACAAAAGAGTACTGCGCAGACCTGAGAGCGAACTCCCAACTAGACTCAATACCGCACGAGGCATTACATATCGCCGTCCCGCGGGTTCTGTGGCGTTACGTATCGCCATCCCACAGAACGAACCAGCCAAATCATAGGATTGTAACCAAGGCGTTACGTATCGCAGTCCCTTGGGTTCTTTTACTTCCGCGGCGTTACGTATCGCCATCCCGCAGAAGGGACCGAAGTCCAACCTCACAGAATGCTGCTGTTTTTCATTCATAACATTCACATCGTATTTGCATTCACATTCATATTCATATTACAATATTCGTATCATACTTAATCTTATCATAACATAAGCATGCTTCCATATGGTTTAAGTGGGCTAATCATACTTATAAGCTTACTATTGCGGAACATAACATGATCAGGTTACCAGCAAGGTTTCTATTACAAAATTATCAGATTATAGAATCTAATTACGATATCTTTCATGCATTTGGACATATTTCATCATGCTAATGATCCCTAGCTCCTGCCTACATGTCATGACAAACCCCAAACAAAAGTGACTCCATAATGAGTTATAGTAATGTACTAATGCAACAGAACAGTGTCCGACTTGAGATCTTAACGTGAATAATTAGGATTCAGACTGAGCCACAGAACTGATAAACAGAACTTGACTACTGCCAGACGATCCTACATACCCTTAGTCTCTCTTTAGCATACAAAAACTACTTAGAAATCATTCTAATGCATCGTTGACCCCTAAGATTCAAGGGGAGGTGCCTACCTTCAAAGTGCTAAACCAACGATCTGGGGATGAGATCCACACCGCAGATCCTCCTAAAGCTTTTCCCTTCGTCCTAGGGCACTGCAGGATCATCCTCCACGTGTCGGATCATCCTCCCACGTAGAGTCAAGGTTCCTCACCCTCTCTCACTCAAGAAGGACAGTAGATGGTGGAGAGTTGAAGAGAATGGTGGCTAATGGCTTACTACCCACGAAACCCACCTCCTTATATGGATTTCAAGCCTCCCTAGGATTTTCCCATCACCCACAATGCTTAATCCTGCTCCCAAGGTTTTCTGGTTGGAGAGAAGTTAAGTCCATGCACCGTTTCGGGTTTGAACAGACGCGACCCTTCGTCTATCGATCATAAACGCAGGTGTACACTCTCTTATGTTGAGATATGGGTTGAGACATCTTCAGATGAAGTCGATAGGACTTACTGATCTAACCTCGGGATGTGGTTTCATCAAATTTCATCAACCCTAGATGAAGTCGATAGCTAACATCCCATTTGAGATTATGGCCTTAGTTTCGAGTCATTTCAATAACCACAAACGATGTTATGAATTTCTAATTATTTACGTGTCAATTTTTTCAATAGTCACACCTCCGTGACAGTTGGTGACAATGGGCTCAGAACCTTGGGCTCTGGTGCGAATTGAGTTTCCATCTCAACAGAAGAGTTCGGGTAAGGGCCCAAACTTTCTAATGTATTTGGTTTCAGCCCATTTGGTTGACTATGGGCCAAGATATCCTTATTTCAATAGATGACAGTGTTTTCTGTAACTGTTTCGACCTATTATCATAAACTCCCTCGTATCCCCTATTAGGTCTATTTTCCAGAAGTTATAATCTTCATCCAAGTTGTTCTTTACCCAATGGTCATTGCATGGGCTTTGGTTTCCCCTAATTCCGACCTTCCTAGGTTAAGTTATGAATTCTCTAATAATATTCTATTTAGATTTCTAGTTCACTGTGTTAATGGGCCTGAATTGTACCAGATTGGGTCAGTGCTTAATTGGTGGTCCTAACAAAAGGTCCTTTGGATGCACAGAAATCGAGGTAGTTGGATGTCCAGAAATCAAGGCAGGTGATACAAAAAGAAAGGTATTTAAAAGAGAAAGCCAAGTTGATTTCAGTCAACGATTGACCCAGACAAGTTTGACCAAGTCAAAGTCAACACAAGTTAAGTCAACAATCAACACATGTCAACCATTTCACAAGAAGAAGTCAACATGGTCAACCCAGTCACAAGGCTAACAAATAGCTATTATTGATGTCACGGTGTCAAATGTGTCACAAAGGTGAAAAAGAGCAAAGGCAACGGCTCAAGGGTCACAAGGGTGACAAATAGATCATAACTATGACAAATGGTGCATAAGGGTGACAAATGGGTATATAAGGGTGACAAATAGGTGAGACCCATGACAACTGGCCCGTAAGGCAATTTTCACAAAGGTGGTGTCGACATCACGAAGCTATACTGTGGACCTCACCAGCTCTAGAAGCCATTCGTATGATGAAATCTCTAAAGTGGTGTCGACCTTAGGATCTCAAGAGGTCGACCTCGTGGTGCTTCCAGAAGTGGTTGAAGATAGGATTTTACAAAGCAGTGTCGACCTCACTATCTCAGCAGGTCGACCTCATGGTGCTTCCAGAAGCTGTTGAAGATAGGATTTTACAAAGTAGTGTCAACCTCACTATCTCAGCAGGTTGACCTCATGGTACTTCTAGAAGCCTTTAAACCTCTTCTGTCCAAACACATAAGATCTTCCAGAGAATATAATATTCAGGCATAAAGCTCCAAATACACTCTAGCCTTCTGATCTGCACACTGTCTGTCTTGCATGCACACCCCTTGCCCCTCATGCCACACTTGTATTTCCTCAGCTGCCTGCTGCAACCTTGCACACAAGCACTAGGGAGTCTACTCTAGTCTGCGGGAGACTGGGAGTTACCTTTGTCAACACACACTCTTGCATTGACTTGACACATATATGTAGCATGTTCGCTCATCTCTTTGGAGTCTCGTGAGATCCAGGCAGAGTAGTGCAGCAGATCTCCCTTAGTTCTAAAGTTGCTTTGAAGGAGTGTCCACCTCACCACTTGTGAGTGTCGACCTCAGCAGTCTGTGCACTATCTTCTGTCGTTCTATTTTGTGCTTTTGCTATCAGATCTGTTGTGCATTATGTCAAGTGCTCTATTAAAATTATATTGCAGTGATTGTCATTTTAATCAGCTAAGATTTTAATCGGGCCAAAGTTTGTGAAAGGATCTATTCAACCCCCCCCTTCTAGATCCGGTTACACCTGGGAACCAACAAGGTCTACCTAAGACAAGAGGTGGACATGATGGTATTTGGGTGATCATAGACTTGACAAAATATGCATATTTTTTACCTATTAAAAGTCGATGGTCTAGGGATATTATAGCAGCCTTGTACATGAAGGAGATTGTTAAATTACACAGTGTCCCTGTCACTATTATATCTGACCGAGATTCTCTTTTCACATCACAATTCTGGAAGGGTCTACAACACTCATTGGGGACCCGATTAAACTTCAGCGCAACATTCCATCCACAAATTGATGGTCAAACTGAAAGGACAAATCAGGTGATTGAAGATATACTTAGAGCTTGTGCTATTGATTTTGGTGGAAGTTGGCACGACCACTTGCCTCTAATTGAGTTTGCACAATAATAGCCATCAAGCTAGTATTCAAATGGCACCATTCGAGACATTATATGGAAGGAGTTGCCGTTCACCAATCTGCTAGAATGAAGTTGGGGAAAAACAACTTCTAGGCTCGAAACCTATTAGAGATACAACTGACAAGATTAAATTGATCAGGGAAAGACTCCAGATGGCACAATCAAGGCAGAAGACATATGCTGATACAAGAAGAAGAGACCTGAAATTTCAAGTGGGAGAACACGTGTTTCTCAAGGTTTCCCCAGGTCGTGGAATTAGAAGATTCGGCATCAAGGGCAAGCTTACTCCGAGATTTATTGGCCCTTTTTAAATTCTTGAAAGGGTTGGTGAGGTTGCTTATCGGATAGCTTTGCCGCCACAATTATCTAGAGTTCATGAGGTGTTCCATGTCCCGATGCTTAAAAGGTATGTTCATGATCCATTTCATGTCATCAGTCATGATGATCTTATAATACAGAAGGACCTAACATATGAGCAAAGGCCACTTAAAATACTGGATCGAGAAGTACGTCAGCTTCGAAATAGAACCATACCCATGGTAAAAGTCCGGTGGAATAAAAGTACAGACTAAGAAGCAACATGGGAGATGGAGGAAACTATGCACAAGAGATTTTCGGAGCTATTCGATTGTAAGTAAAATACACTCTCCATAACTCCATGCAATGAATTTGGGGACCAAATTCTTTTTAAGTGGGGGAGGGTGTAGCACCCCGAAAATTCATTTAGATTTTTTAAGAATTAAATAATTAATTAAGCTTAAAAGAAGCTAATTATTGATTTAATGGGTTATTAAACACTTATTTAAAGGCCCAATTATTTGTAGCCCATTAAGACCATTTAAAATGGGCCCATAGACCGAATTCCAAGACTATTAGGCCCAAGCCCAACCCTAGAAGCATAATAGGGAAATATTCTATAATTAAAATAATAATTAGGGGATAATTATAGGAGGAATTTGACCAAAATTCAAATTCTAGCGTCGAGGCAAGTCACGGCCTATCGCGCGACCGCCTTCTAGAGATGGCGGTCCAGACCAGACCGCCACCTTGTTCCGTAAACGGGTGACGGAGAAGCGTGAAAAGATTAGATTTTTATCGATCCTGTAATCATAGATCGATGTAGCCTGGCATGGAAATATGTCTAGGACTCTTAGGGATCGACTCTAACCCTGTTGGGTTCGGTGCAGTAGATTCAGAGGGGGGTGAATGAATCTCCCCTTAAAAATTTCACCCAATTAAAAATTCAACCTGATACTAACAGAAGTCCAATAAGCAATTGCGGAATTCAGATTCACTAAGTCAAGTGAAATGCTTATAGATGAACTGACTAGTGACTTAGGAACAATGCCAAAGGACTCTCAAAGCTACAATCGAACACACAGTGTACAATCAAACCATATCGTCCCTAAGCATTCATCTAGCGCCAATCAGATAAGAAAATTCAAACCACAGTTCACAAAGGATTTTTAGGTGGTTCGGTCTTCCAGATCTACATCCACCCCACACTCAAACCCGAGTTTAGATTCCGCTGACTCACAGCTTGAACAGCTGGACATCACAGCTTGCCATACAACCGCTGGGCAACACAGCTTGCCTTCCGCTGGGGACTACAGCTTAACCCGTCCGAGGTATCCACCTCGCCGCTGTGCATCACAGCTTGCACTGCTGACAGACAGCTTGAAGAAAGGTTTAAAAGGAAAGCAAAAACAAGAAACTATAGCAACGAAAACTGTAAACAATGAAGCACGAATGTGGCTCACAAGGAGCTGACTGGCCTGGATTTGATCCACGGTCCAGTGAAGGCAGATCTCTCTCGATCTCACTATCTTTCTTTCTCTTTTACTTCTTCTGCTAATCACACTCTCTCTTTCTCTGCTCAAGCTCTCTAACTCTCTCTTTCCCTTCTTTCTCTTCTGCTCTTCTTCTCTTTTTCTTTTTCTTCTCTCTTTCTCTTTTTCTTCTCTGCTTCTTCTGCTTCTCTTTTCTTTCTCACAGGATTGTGCATGCTATCCTTTGCTTCAGTCGATCTTCTTCTTCTGAAGGAAGAAACTCCATATATATATATACCAGCAGCAGGAAGGGCGTGTGCTCTCCACATCTCCCGCCCAATGGCTTGGACCACGTGACAGCATCCAGCAGGCTTTAGTACACGTGTCACCATCTGGGCACCTCGTCCTTCCTTGGATCATGAGCCAAGTCATCAGTCTCTGCAGATAGTCCCTGTTCGACATTCGAAAGGAATTATCAGTTTAAGGGTTAACAGATGTACAGACCATACATAGACAGAGCTTGTAGCACCCCTTATAAAAAAAATGAATTTTTTTTATTATTATTATTAATATTTTCCAAATAAAAAAAATATTAAATAAACTCTTTAGGAAGTTTATGTAAGAAGTGGAACACGAAGTTATCATATGTAAAGGTTATTCATTTAACAAGGGGCTTCCTAGTGTAGTTGGTTAAGTGATTTGTCTTCCGACCCAATGACCAGCGTTCAAATCCTAGCATCCACCATTTACGTTTTTTGCCAAATAATTATATGTTATAGACAGATGGGCCATGGATTAGCTGTCCAAACATTATCTCTATCTCTCGTAAAAGCCCCATTATTTCCTAACGTGAATAGTGTCATGAATAGTACCACTTTTTATTTAAAAAGAATTTTTCAACAAAAATTATATGTAAAAATAGAGAAAAATATAAGGATCTTATCCATGAAATTTCATAAACTAACTTCATCAATTTTTAAAGATAAAAATCTTTGAAGTTTAACTTGGAATCTTAACTTATGAATAGTGCACCCCAACTTACATCACTTCGTAAAAGAGACACGAACAGCCTATTTGAGTTGGCATCGCACTATGGGATGCTATTATTTCAGATATGGTTCCCCTCCTGTCTACCAAAAATCCTAAAATCCCTATATTATACCCCTCTATTGAGGTAGAGACTCTTGCCTTCTCTGACATTCGAAGCCTTGCTGCAGAGAACGAGGGAGCATTCTCTGAAGCATTGTAGAGGAGGGAAGGAGCTGATCTTCTTCCTTTCTTCTTCCACCTGTACCCTTTCTGCCACCACACAGAGGTAGGTGATCTAGAGCTTTAACCAAACCATAGCTAATCTAGGTTATATTAGCATGTAAAATTAGTGATTAGTCTCATCTCCATGCGGTATTTAGTGGTTACACATCATGTTATAGTAGGTGTTCTCAACTTTTAACTAAACTAATAGCTAATCTAGGATGATTAGTCTAGGCATTTAGTCTTAGGCTCATTTCCATGCGATATTTAGTGTTTATAAAGCATGTGTTGGCTTAAATCTAGGATGATTAGTATGCCTTAGCTTCATACCTAAGATAATTAGCATGTATTAACTTTATACCCAGAATAATTAGCAAGTATTAGTCTCATATCTAGAATGATTAACATGTGTTGGCTTAAATCTAGGATGATTAGCATGCATTAGCTTCATACTTGAGATGATTAGCATGTATTAGCTTCATACCTAAGTCGATTAGCATGCATTAGCTTCATACTTGAGATGATTAGCATGTATTAGCTTCATACCTAAGCCGATTAGCATGCATTAGCTTCATACTTGAGATGATTAGCATGTATTAGCTTTATACCTAAGATAATTAGCATGTATTAGCCTTATACCCAGAATAATTAGTAAGTATTAGCCAGTATTAGTCTCATACCTAGAATAATTAGCATGTGTTAGCTTAAATCTAGGACGATTAGCATGTATTAGCTAATATCTATATTTGATATAGTTCATGCTTTAGTAAAGGGCCTGTCATTATGTCAATTTCTGTGAAACTAAAATCACCATGTTAAAGATGTTATATGAGAGAAACTAAAGCCTAAAAATAGTGAAAGAAGAAATTGTAGTCAAGAGGATGAAAAATGTGGAAAAAGATCAAGTTGAAAGCACAATGAAATGATATTGAAAATAGGGGGTTCTAAGAAGGAGAATAATGAAAAATCTAGAGAGAATGAGAATATGTGAAAGAAGAGAAAGTCATAGATTAGAAGGTTAGGAAGAAGTTTTATGAAGAGTGCAGAGAGAGAAAATGAGAGGAAGAAGGTGAAAAAGGTGAAAAAAATGAGATCTATAGGCGCAGGTGAACAGTTACTGAGTAAAAAATAGAACCGTAGAAAATTAATTATAACTTAAAAACTAAGAAGAATTGGAGGATGTGGTAGAATAAGAAAATCCATATCTACAAGAGAAGAAGAACTTTTGTGAAGAACTCAGAGTGAAAGAAGGATTGGAAGGGCATGAAAACTGGGGAACAAAAGAAAGTATCGACCCTGCCTGTTGGCAGGGTCGACCCTGCCTGTTGGCAGAGTCGACCCTGCCTGTTGACAGGGTCGACGCTGCCTATTCACGGCGTTGACGTAGTGAACGGCAGAGTCGACCCTGCCTGTCGACGCTACCTGTTCACTGCGTTGACGCAGTGAACGGCAGAGTCGACCCTGCCTGTTGACAGGGTCGACGCTGCCTGTTCACTGCGTTGACGCAGTGAACGGCAGAGTCTACCCTGCCTGTCGACGCTGCCTGTTCACTGCGTTGACGTAGTGAACGGCAGAGTCGACCCTGCCTGTTGACAGGGTCGACCCTGCTTGTTCACCGCGTTGACGCGATGAACTGCAGAGTCGACCCTGCCTGTTCACAGGGTCGACCCAGCCTGTTCGCAGGGTTGACGCGATGAACTGCAGGGTTGACGCGATGAACTACTGAGTCGACACAGCCGGCTCATTACGTTAACCTGATCGTTAGGCCTTCTCTTTTGCCATCTCCACTGATAGATGGCAGCCTGAGAAGTGATATTTAACTCCTGACAGGGTCCTCTAAACCCTGTATAGTTCCCAAGAAGGGCATCCCACAGTGAGGGTGTCGTTTCTAAAAATTGTCAGGTGGCCCATAAGGCACCTCTCTTATCTAGTTTTTTTTCGTGTATCAAACGTTACTGGTTTCCACTCCTAGTTCATCCCTACGCATAAATGCGCCCTTGGACTCTATTCCATAATTCCACCTTATATATCATACTGGTCAAACCTTGAAATTCCATATTGGCTATAAATAAGAGTGGATGTCAACAAACATGATAAATGCTGTGCATATAGGGCCCGGTCTGGTCCTGGGGGGAGCACCCGAAGGTACTTGTGCCCATGGGACTTTATTGACCACGGTGTTTGGCATTGCACCGGAGTACTTGCTTGCTAGGCTTTAGATAGTCCACTCATTCTCGTGATATTACTTGATTGATTTGACTTGAGACCCGCAGAAGGGTAAAGTTTTACTTGAATGAAATTGATAAATAGCCAATTCCAATTTTACAGGCTTGAATTTATATTACTTTCTATTACTTGCTTGACATGAGTTCTTACTCTCTTGGAAAGATTTCGTTAATTCCAGTTATTACTTGCTTGAATCTCTTGCTATTGCTGCATTGAAGTTGGAATCCTTATACTCTCACTTGTTATTCCTTCACTACTCTTGTCGATTTTTACAATCCTTGATATCTACTCATCTACATGCATAGTTTTACTGACATTAATTGAACTTGTAAACCACTTAAAGCCTGTTAACTCTTGAGATGTAATTCCTACTGAGCGATTCGCTCATCTAGTTGTTTTCTAATATTTTCAGGTAATTTGGATGCCAACCAACACTCGGAAGGGAATGAGACTGAGTGATGAGTGTTAGAGTGAAGTTATCAAATTGTCATGTCCTTTTTGTTATTGTATTAGTTCACTTATGTCAGTTGTATCAATTCATCTATGTCATTTGTATTAGTCAACTTGATTAGAACTGCTCAAGATTTGAAGCCTAGTCGTTGGACTCTGGGAACACATGTAATTATCCTTTGATTAATTGTGACAATTGTCAGCTTGTACTATTTGTATTAAATTTCGAGTTAAATCTTAGTTATTTGCGCACTCTGATATTTACATGATTGACACGATCTATATAGACGCGTCACGCCTCCCGGTAATCTTCCTCGCTCGGGGCGTGACAGTCTTCGTGGTATCAGAGCCTAGGTTTTCAAACCTAGGGAACTAGAAAAATAAACGGTTAGAAATTGAAATCTAAGTAAAAACTTGAGTCCAAGGATAGGTAAAACCCAAGTTCAAGGATAGATATACCTTACCCGGTGAGATGGATAGAGCCATGGGTTTAGTTCTACAATGACTTTCGACCTTACAAGTAAATCCGATCTTTATCATACTGAACTCTTTTGTAGGATCATGGCTGTTGAAAGAGCACAATGGCGCGAGATGCAGCGCACTGTGTAGGGCCTTACACAGGCACTACAGCAAGTGGCCCAAGGTAGAGCTAACCGTGGAGCGGATGACCTCCACAGGAGTTTCCGTAACATGAACCCACCAAGGTTCACAGGTTCGTCCGACCCCGAGGATGCCGAGAATTGGCTAAAGGAGATGGAGCGAATCTTCCGTGTAATGCAATGCACGGACGAGGAGAAAGTTTTACTGGCTGTATTCCAACTTGAGCGGGACGCTCGATGCTGGTAGGAATCCATAGAAGCAACACTGCCAGAATACCATGTTACATGTGATGAATTCACGGAGCATTTCAACAACAAGTACTTCTCCGATCATATCCAGGAAAAGAAGGCCACAGAATTCGTCGTTCTAAAACAACGGGGCTTGAAAGTGGCCGAGTATGAGGCCCAATTCTCTAGATTGTCTAGGTATGCACCCCACTTGGTGTGTACAGAAAAGATGAAGGCGAGAAGATTCATCAATGGGCTTCGGCCCCATTATATCACACAACTTGTCCCGATGGACATCCAAGTCTATTCGGAGATGGTTCGGCGTGCTCAACTGCTGGAAGACGCCACCGAATTATCTGAGAGAATCCGAGGAAGAGACAAGAAGGAACCTGTCACAAGCCCGGGAAAATTCAAACAATCCTTCAACAAGAAGCGATTCTTCATGGGAGGGGAGCCCTCTAAGGTGAAGAAATTCCAGAAGAATGACAGACCATTCTCCACCACCACACCATCAAAGGAGATTTGCAAGTATTGTGATAAAGCTGGTCATAAGACCGAGGAATGCTGGAGAAAGTTAGGAGCTTGTCTTCGATGTGGGAGCGGAGAGCATCGAATCCCGGACTGCCCACTGATGAAGGAACAAGACACCAAAGACGAGAAGCGTCCGGTAAAGAAACAAGGCCGTCTGCAAGCTCTCCAAGAGACGGAACCCACTAAAGGTGGAATTGTGGAAGGTACTCTCACTATTTGTTCAAAAATTGCTCAAGTTTTATTCGATACCGGAGCAACTCATTCATTCGTTTCCAAGAACTTTGCTGCTTCATTTTCTAAGAAACATGAACTGCTAGATTTGGTCATATCTACACCTCTTGGGAATGAGTCTGATATCACTTATCATTATCCAAACTGTGAAGTGATGATTAAGGGAAATAATTTACCTGCTGACCTGATATGCCTAGACATAAAGGGGTATGATGTCATACTAGGTGCCGACTGGCTATCCACATACCAAGCAACTGTAGATTGCCGGCTTGGCAAGGTAACTTTCATAGATTTCCCAGAGCTAGTTTACAATAGCCCTCGGAGTAAATCACTTCTTATATCAGCACTCCGGGCTAGTAAACTTATGAATAAGGGATGCATGACTTTCATAGCAGTCGTGACTGCCACGGAAGTCGAGAAGGTTAAACTTGAAGACATCCGTGTAATTCGGGATTTTCCTGATGTTTTTCCAGAAGATTTAACCGGCTTACCCCCGGAAAGGGAAGTGTCGTTCACAATCGACCTTGTCCCTGGTGCTCATCCTATTTCCAGGGCACCATACAGAATGTCCCCTGCTGCGCTGAAGGAACTAAAAGAGCAGCTAATGGAGTTATTGAACAAGGGTTTCATCAGGCCGAGTACTTCCCCATGGGGAGCACCCGTGCTATTCGTCAAAAAGAAGGACGGATCGATGAGATTATGCATAGATTATCGGCAGCTAAATCACCTTACAATCAAGAACAAGTATCCACTGCCAAGGATTGATGAGCTGTTCGATCAACTTTCTGGAGCTGTATATTTCTCAAAGATTGATCTTCGTTCTGGTTACCACCAATTGAAGATCAAAGAAGAAGACATTCATAAAACTGCATTCCGAAGCAGGTATGGGCATTACGAATTTACTGTTATGCCTTTCGGACTAACAAATACCCCTGCAGCTTTTATGCAGTTAATGAACAGCATATTCAGGCCCTATTTAGACCAATTTATTGTGGTCTTTATTGATGATATTCTGATCTATTCAAAGACCGAAGAGGATCATGAAGAACATCTCAAGAAGGCATTGCAGATATTAAGGGGAAACAAGCTATATGCCAAATTCAGCAAATGCGAGTTTTGGCTCGAGGAAGTATCTTTCTTGGGCCATATCATTTCGAAGAACGGAATTACTGTTGACCCATCAAAGGTCGAAGCCGTGAAGAACGGGGAACGACCCACAAATGTAACTGAGATTCGGAGCTTCTTGGGTCTAGCTGGTTACTACCGGCGTTTTATAAAGGACTTCTCCAAAATTGCTGTTCCCCTGACCAGGTTAACCCGCAAGGAAGTGCCTTATGAGTGGAAGGAAGACTGTGAAAAGAGTTTTCAAACTTTGAAGGATCTCTTGACCACTGCTCCAGTCTTATCATTACCAATGGAAGGAGAAAAATACGAGGTATATACCGATGCTTCTGGTATTGGCCTCGGATGTGTATTGATGCAGAATGGGAGAGTCATTGCATACTCTTCCCGACAATTAAAGAAACATGAAGAGAACTACCCAGTTCACGACTTAGAACTGGCCGCAGTAGTATTCGCTTTAAAGATCTGGAGGCACTATCTCTACGGAGAATAATTCACTGTCTACTCCGATCATAAAAGCCTCAAGTACTTATTCTCCCAAAAGGAGCTGAACATGCGGCAAAGGCGTTGGCTCGAGTATCTCAAGCATTTCGACTTCACTATACAGTACCATCCTGGTAAGGGTAATTCCGTAGCTGATGCCCTTAGTCGAAAGCCGAGAACAGTATTGGCCAACTGCATGATACAAGAATGGAAACTGCTGGAGAAATTCTCTGAGCTTGATATCAGCACAGATGAGAAGAACATGTGTATTATTCTATCTCATATGAGCCTACATCCAGATTTGCTACCTGAAATCAAGAAGTTACAAGAAGAGGATCCCTCGCTAGTGGAGATAAAGAGCAAGCTGGACGAGGACTGGATTTCAAGCTGGCACCTGATGGCAGATTACTATTTCATGAACGGACATGTGTGCCCGACTGTCCCGAATTGAAGAAGAAGATTCTTGAAGAAGCTCATAGATCGAGGTACACAATCCACCCTGGAGCTACTAAGATGTACCAAGACTTGAAAAGAACCTTCTGGTGGCCTAACATGAAAAGGGAGGTAGCAGACTTTGTGTCTCGTTGCCTCACATGCCAACAAGTGAAGGCGGAACATCAAAAACCCGCCGGAAAGCTACATCCACTGGATATTCCCAAGTGGAAGTGGGAAGACATTGGCATGGACTTTATCATGGGTTTGCCCAAATCTAGGGGCGGATATGATGGAATTTGGGTAATTATCGACCGGTTAACTAAATCGGCCCTTTTCTTACCCATCAAAAGTCGATGGTCAGTCAACGTACTTGCTGCCCTATATATTAAGGAGATGGTTGTTTGGGTGCTTAGCCAGGATACAGAGGGGGGGTGAATGAATCCTTCTATGAATAATGGCCAAATTAAAACAAGGATGCTAGATAAAGACGCAGAATAGAACCAATTCGATTCAGCTCAAATACAAACACATGGAGCGCGCCTATTCAACCATCTAGCGGAAACAAACCAGACAATCAAGCCACTGCTCAATAGATTTTTTAGGTGGTTCGGTCCTTCAGACCTACATCCACCCCTCACTCCCAACCGGAGTGAGGCTTCACTAGCAAACGCTAGAACCAAGAAGACTCAGTCTGCAAACAGTTGCTGCCACACAGCTTGACCAGGGGAACAGCCTCCCCTCTTCCTCCCAACCGGACGGACACCCAAGTGACTCCCAGCCACTTGGAAACTAGAGGTCGAACACCTCTCTTCCTCCAGACCAGGAGGGACCACTAGACTTGCAACCACAAGCCCAGAACCGGAGGGCTAGCCTCCCTTCCTCTAACCAGAGGGCAACCCACAAGTGACAACCTGTCACTTGTAACCCAGAGATCAGATCTCCCTTCTCCTGAACCAACAGGAGGTACCCGATCCCCAACAGGGCTATCGGAAGGACAAGATGACCAGATGAAAATGGAAGAAAACAAAAACACGAAATGAAAATAACTTCAGCAAACAAAACGCTGAAAAATGAAATGCATAATGTGGCTCCAAACGGAGCTGACTGGCCTAGATCTGATCCACGGTCCAGTGAAGACAGGACTTCAAGCAGCTTCTTCCTTCTTCTCCACGAGCTCTCTCTCTCTCTTTCTATATCTCTTTCTTTCTCCTCTGCTCTCTTCTTCTTTTTAATCTCTGCTCCTCTATTCTCTTTTTTGCTTTAATGCTTACCCTTGCTCGACCAGCCTTTGTTCTTTTTATATCAGCAGCCAGCAGGAGGATGGGGTACAGAGTGCGTGTGCTTCACACGCTTGATCCAGAACCTTCCTGCCACGTGCCCCCTTCGTATTTGTTCCTTCAGTGTCGGATCATGTGCACCCAGACACCGATGAATGTTCTTCCTCGGACCTGCAAAGAGGTAAGAATCATTAACCTTGAGTGCCACAAGAACTAGAACTGCATGAGGTAAGTGGACACGACAAGAGGTGCACTAAACAGAGAACGACACGAGATACAGTGGTGACACAATGAATACTAATAAGAGAGTGACACGAAGTGAGGTTATAAAACAACACGAGGTAAAAAGAAGAACGACACGAAATGGTTGCAACAACAAGCAAGACATAAAAGATGACACGAGATGCAACTAGAGGACAGAGTGAAGCGACACGATGTTCACACAGAAACGACACAAGGTGGCACAGAAAGTAACACGAGGTGCTGCAATGTTCTGCACGCAGTGGATCAAAAATGACACGGAGACACAACAAGGAGAACGACACGAGGTCATAACAAGGAGAACGACACGAAGTCACTGTAACAAACCAAAAACACTACGAAGAGAACGAATACAAAATCAACACGAAGTCATGAATACAAACAACACGAAGATGAAACAGTAACCGACATGAGTTGAAAACAACACTAAGACGAAACAGTAGAATTGACACGAGGTGAAGTCAAAAAGCGACAAAGTCACGAGGTCTAGCAACCATGACACGAAGTCATGAGTTAGACATGTCTTCAACAACACGAGATGAAATAGTGGAAGCAGAGGAACAACACGAGGAACTACAGTAACTTACACGAAGACACAAGAACAAAACATAGAAGACTGACTCGAAATGAGCAACTAAGTGCTAACGACACGAGGTCAAACAGAACACTTTTTAAAACACCACGAGGTACGAGAGGACGACACGGCATAATGAAAACACAAACAGTACTAAAACGAAAAGCGACACGAGGACAAACAGTACAACACGAGGTGTTATACACAAACAATACTAAAACGAAAAGCGACACGAAGACAAACAGTACAACACGAGGTGTTATACACAAACAAGACGAAGTGCCAACCAACACGAATACAGTCCCTGAAAAATACCTGAAGTGAAATGAAGGTTCATTCTTCATAAGAAAATATTCTTTGTTCACTTTCACAGAAAAATATTTTTGTTAATTTTTCACATAGACATATTTTTGAACACCACTAAGACTTATAGAGTTGTCATCATCAAAACATGTAAAGATTCAACAAGACTCAACAATCTCCCCCTTTTTGATGGATGGCAACACTATGAGTCTTGAGTCTTTGCAGAGAAGGAAAAACACTAAATAGCCATTCTCAATGAATAACAAACATTAAACATTTTCAACGAGCTGGCAAAGGCCTGATTTCTCCCCCTTTGACATCATCAAAAAGAATGAAACAATAAGAATGCAACAATGCAAATATGCGTTTTAATTAATAAGTCCAAGAGTGTGAGAGAGACAGCCTCAAAATGGTCAGCAAGATACAGAGCGTAGTCTGTTCAAGAAAAGTATCTGGCTTGTCTGCTAGAAGGGCTACGCGGCCTGCCATGAGGTGGTCTCCCCCTTGGAGAAGCAGAAGAATATTCTTGAGGTGGAGTTCTGCTGGAAGAAGCTTGGCCAGGTGCTGAACCCAAGGTAGACTAAAATTCCTTTAGGTCATTTGACAGTTCAGCTAGCCAATACACCACAGAGCTTCGGACATGTGCCACTTCAGAAATGATGTCATCTTGGCGAACATTGACAGTTTCATATCTGTCAGTCAGAAGTGTCATTTCTGTTAAAAAGGCGACCAATTTATCATAGACCTGCTGAATACCTGGACCCAGGGCACTGGATGACTTCTTCAAAAGTTCTAAAGATGTTCTGATCTCATAGCAGTGATCTATAATGGTGGAAGACATTTTGAAGGAGGAGATTTGAACATCTTGCAATTCACTCAGTGCTTTAGCTATCTTTGAACACACCTCCTGCAACCCTTGCATCAGGGATCTGTTGGCATCATCTGAAGCCTTTTTGTTGAGAAGGAATCATTTCCATTCAGTGAGGAGAGATATCTCGAGCTTCAGTAGCCTGGAATGTACCTGATTTATGTTGAGGGTGACATATGTGAGCAGGTCATCTAATTTCTTATCTTGTTTCTGCATCTGCTGAGTCAGGTTTATAAGAAGTTCTTCAATGTTGGGCGCCTGTGTAGATAGAAGTCTAGGTGGACCTAGAGGTGAACCAAAAAATTCACTGCCAGGTACAGTTCTTTCAGCTGCTTCCTCTTGTACTGGCGTTTGACTACTCTCAGCTGGGCCCTGATCTTCATCTTCATCTTCAGTTACTTTCTGAGGAATATCACCTTCAGGTGCCTCTTCTTCACTTGAAGATTCTGAATCTAGTTCTATGACAGGGACCTTTTCTTGACTGCTATCCCCTCTATCTTCCATGAGTTCCTGATCTGCAGGGCTGTCAACAGATGCCTGTTCAAGACTTTCAGATGCAACCAAGTTGGTAGCCTCTTTGGTGAGGACACGCGACGCTATCCCCGATGGAGCACCCGACACACTGCTACCTCCTTGTGGCTCGGCGACGGCGGCACCTTCTAGTTATCTTTTATTATGCTTTAGGCCATGTTGGGCCTAGGTTTGGTCCCTGCGTGGACACGTTATCTAGTTTCTTTCCTATTGTTATCAGGCTATGTAGGGATAATGGGCTTCTTCCTCCCTTATTGGGCCTAGCCTTGGTCCTTGGTTAGTGGGTTAGGGTTAGGGTTTGGAGAGGAGGGCGCAACCCCCCACCTAGGGTGGCTGCGCCTCCTTTCCCCTCTTGCCCCTCCTCTTTCCTTTTTTGGGCCCCCCTCCTTTCCCCTTTCCTCCTCTCCCCTCTTTCCCCTTTGGGCGCCCCCCCCCCTTGGATTCCTCCTTGATTGGAGGAGGATGGATCGCACCCCCCCTGTTTGGAGGAGGGATGGCCGCCCCTACCCCCTCCCTTTTGCGCCCCCCCCCTTCCCTTTGGCTTGGGTGAAAACCCTAATTCCCCTTCCCCTATAAGTAATCTTCTCCTTGTACTGATCACGGTTTAGACATAATTTGAATACAAAAATGGATTATTGTGCAAGGCATTTGCGCCCCTCTCTCTCTCTTTCTCTTCTCCTGCGACGGGAGAACGGCGAGGTGTGAAGCCTCAGCCCTCGGTGGACTCCGGGGTTCCTTCTTATCCTCGTCTTCTTCCTCGACGGTTCGTGCACGCAAATTCCAGATTTCGGCCCCGACTTGTAGCAGAGCTCGCGCCCTCCTCTTGGACGAGTTTTGCCGTGACCTAATTTCTGGGGGTACCTCTGCGGATCGTCTTCGCGTCAGCGCCAGTTTCGCGTCAATCGGAGATCGGCACCGCCCGTACCGATTTTATCCGCCGACCTGCACCAGCATCACCTTCTCTGCTCGCCCAGCGGGGAGGCCCTACTTGCGAATTTTCCCCAGACCTCCACACTGCGCCTTTTTTCCTGATTTCTTCAGGGTTCGTAGATCTCCAGGTCTACTTTCCAACGCCACCAACGGCGTCGCGTTTCGTCGTCGTCACCAACCGTGGCAGTCGATCTCGTGGGGTTGCGCCGGCGTGCCTGCACAGTCCGCCCAGCGAACCAACCCCAACTTCCAGCGGCTCCTGCGACTCGTGTCGGCATCATCTGCCGACGCCGTTTGGCCGAGGGTTACCTCTGCCAGTCAGCTCTCACCTCCAACCGGCCCGGACCTGTTCGGGCACCAGACGACCGAGTTCCGGATTTTACCGACGGCGTGCGCGGTTCTGCGACCACAGAACCAGACCTGGTTTTCGGCAGTGCCCACGGCCACCACCGGCGCATCCAGCGCGTCCCCTCTGGTCTGAGCGTTCCTCCAGCCATCAGCAACGCGTCCTCTCTGACGGTGCCTCGAACGGACATCGCATCAACCCGTGGGACCCGTCTCCGTCCAGGCGCGCGCGACACCGATTCTGCAGCATCGCGCCCGTCATCGAGTGCGGCCCGTCAACCCGTGTCCGGCAACCCGAACGTATTGTTTGTAGCCTCTTACCTCCCTGCGAGGAGTGGGCCATTATTGGGGGTTGTAATTTATTGCTCTGGTGTATCGGGTTGTTGGCCCACGGCCGGGGTTCCTTCCCCACGCCTAGGCGTGGAGGTACGCGCTCCGACTCCTCCACCTTTGCTTGCTCTTTTAGTCTGTGATTGAATATGCCGCGTGAGAGAGAGTAGGCGCCTAGCTACTTTTGCCATCACCGCGGACCGTGAGTGAGAGCACCCGTCCGTTAGCACTAGCCGAGCTTCGAGCTAGGACTCGATTCCCTTTGTCTTTGGTGGTCGATCTTACGCCTAGACACGTGCGCTTCCCTCCGTGGGGCGGCCGAGGTCGGAGTTTCTGTTGAGAGACGTCCTTCCTTCTGTGGGATATCACGGTGGTCAGCCACTTGGCGACCCTTGAGCGTGCTACTGCTAGCCTCAGTTAGAATCTTAGTGAGTCTCAGTCCGTGTCGGTCCCCGTCCCCCATCAAATTTTGGTATCAGAGCTTAGGGAACCAGTTTGTTCTAACAAATTGGGGTCTTAGGTCTTTTGAGTCTTTAGGTTGTCTAGGGTGCATTGAGTCTCTTAGTTCATCTAGGTAACCAACCATTGCATTGTCATTTTAGGCTTGTGTCTAGTTAGAGTTTTTATCCTTGTCTCGTTGAGTCTTGCATGTCCAGCTCCCCGCCAGCCCCATGGTGGTTCCTCGTGCCCACGTGTCAGATTGGTCATCCCTGTTGGCCCGATTCGACGCTCTTATGGCACGACCCGTGGGTGTCGGCCCTACCACTCAGTCGTCGGGAGACCCGATCCCTATACCGATGACCGAGTCGTTTCAGCGCCCTGTCATGTCCGTGGCCATCCTACCTAATGGGTTGCATACGGAGATCGACTTCATCAGTAAGGTTTCATATAATTGTGTCTCACAGGATATTGTTGAGTCTCTCTCTAAGACTGGGGAGATTGTTCTCCGTGATGGTTTAGCTTTTATCGAGTTTCAACGGTGGTTTGGCCCCGTTAAATATTTCGATGGCGCTTGGTGCAAGATCAGCACACTTGCTGGTCCATGCATCATTTTAGGGCGAACTTGGTTGGAGGAAAGAAGTGCGACCATCGACCTGGATAGGAGGACCTGCACCTTACACCCATCTCACCTTCCCGGTGAGTTTGTCTTCCATGACGGCGTTACGCCGACCACCTCCATGTCATCACCTGGGTTTGTTCCAGTGAGTTACGAGGCTGAACAGGAGTTGATTGAGGAGTACCTAACTGAGGTTGAGGAGTTAGGGAGTGATCCCCTCCACATCATAGAGGACTCCGTTTCCCCTCCCGAGAGAGAGGCTTCACCCTTAGACCCTCATATAGAGACATTCTTACCTTCCGAGGGTGAACTGGTCATTGGTGAGTCTTTAGCTAGCTGGCTAAGGGAGGGTCCACTTCTAGATGTCTCCATTCCTCGCTATACACCCATGGGACCAGCCCTCCCAATAATACCCCTTAACTCCTTTCACACCACTTTTCGGTCCTTCTGCTTTCTTGAAAATGTGAAGGACTTCCTTAGGAGTTTAGATTATCAATGGGAGTTGACTTATATGTTGACCTTAGGGTCTGACCAACCCTATAGTCATAACTTTACACTCCCTGCTTTGGGGTCTATTACCTCGGTCTACACCATAGGACATATCACATCCGAGGTCCTTTTATTATTTCCCATACCCGTGGAGGTTGATTTTGTCCCCGCTTATGGTTTCACGGTCCCGAGGGAGGAACCTAGCCTTCCTTGCCTTCCTTATGAGCCTCTTGCCCCATACATGAGAGTGCCTGAAGGTGATTATCTGCACCTGGGCGAATGTCGCACATGGGCAAGTATAGTGAAGGGACCTGTCGGGAGGGGTCATCATTTCTTTGACCCTTTCGATCCCCTCCCTAGTGAGCCTCTCGACCCATATTATTTTCCCCACCTTGTCGAGGGGGTCCACTATCATACACCACCTAGGCCTTCTAGTCAACACCTCACCGTGCAGGCATCCAGATGCCCGAGCTTAGGAGGCCAGGGACACATGTCTCTTCCCCATGTTTCACCATGTCCATCGTCATATAGGGGAGATGTCATGAGTAAACTTGGGATTATTCATCCTTCTGAGTCTACCATATGTCATAGGACACATGTGCCTGCTAGGTTCTACTTTGGTTGTCCAGGCCCTCCCCATGTTGTCAAGTCAGGTAGACGTCATAGGCATGTTAGATCCATGTTTGGATGTCCAGGACCACCACTGCATTCACATAGGTATGAGTCAACACAGCTAGTTCGGAGTCTGCATCATCACCACCTCGAGGCCAGCAACGCACGTTATAAGGATCTAGCTGATGCGCACAGACGCACACGTGAGTTCCGCGAGGGAGAGTACGTCATGGTCCGGGTTAGACCGGAACGGTTTCCTTCGGGAGCCGTAAAGAAGCTCCAAGACCGCGGTGCAGGACCATTCAGAGTGTTGAGGCGTATTGGGTCGAACGCGTATGTGATCGAGCTACCAGACGACTACGGGATCAGTTCCACGTTCAATGTCTCTGATCTGGTGGCTTACCGGGATCCCGCGGTGATACCCAGTGAGTTATTTGGGCCTGACCCTCCTGTTGTGAGTGACACACCTACTGAGAGTCCACCTCCTCCAGCCCCATTACATACACGCGAGCATATAGATTGCATACTGGATGAGCAGGTGACTACTACCAGGAGCGGAGCCTACCAACGCTTCTTAGTGCGTTGGAGAGGGCGCCCCGAGTCGGACAACACCTGGATTACACGTGGAGAGCTGGAGCGGATCGATCCGGACCTGCTGGAGCGGTACCTCAGCGACCGTGACCCTTACTCGACGGGGTCGAGTTCTTCCCACCCGGGGAGAATTGGTGAGGACACGCGACGCTATCCCCGATGGAGCACCCGACACACTGCTACCTCCTTGTGGCTCGGCGACGGCGGCACCTTCTAGTTATCTTTTATTATGCTTTAGGCCATGTTGGGCCTAGGTTTGGTCCCTGCGTGGACACTTTATCTAGTTTCTTTCCTATTGTTATCAGGCTATGTAGGGATAATGGGCTTCTTCCTCCCTTATTGGGCCTAGCCTTGGTCCTTGGTTAGTGGGTTAGGGTTAGGGTTTGGAGAGGAGGGCGCAACCCCCCACCTAGGGTGGCTGCGCCTCCTTTCCCCTCTTGCCCCTCCTCTTTCCTTTTTGGGCCCCCCTCCTTTCCCCTTTCCTCCTCTCCCCTCTTTCCCCTTTGGGCGCCCCCCCCCCTTGGATTCCTCCTTGATTGGAGGAGGATGGATCGCACCCCCCCTGTTTGGAGGAGGGATGGCCGCCCCTACCCCCTCCCTTTTGCGCCCCCCCCCTTCCCTTTGGCTTGGGTGAAAACCCTAATTCCCCTTCCCCTATAAGTAATCTTCTCCTTGTACTGATCACGGTTTAGACATAATTTGAATACAAAAATGGATTATTGTGCAAGGCATTTGCGCCCCTCTCTCTCTCTTTCTCTTCTCCTGCGACGGGAGAACGGCGAGGTGTGAAGCCTCAGCCCTCGGTGGACTCCGGGGTTCCTTCTTATCCTCGTCTTCTTCCTCGACGGTTCGTGCACGCAAATTCCAGATTTCGGCCCCGACTTGTAGCAGAGCTCGCGCCCTCCTCTTGGACGAGTTTTGCCGTGACCTAATTTCTGGGGGTACCTCTGCGGATCGTCTTCGCGTCAGCGCCAGTTTCGCGTCAATCGGAGATCGGCACCGCCCGTACCGATTTTATCCGCCGACCTGCACCAGCATCACCTTCTCTGCTCGCCCAGCGGGGAGGCCCTACTTGCGAATTTTCCCCAGACCTCCACACTGCGCCTTTTTTCCTGATTTCTTCAGGGTTCGTAGATCTCCAGGTCTACTTTCCAACGCCACCGACGGCGTCGCGTTTCGTCGTCGTCACCAACCGTGGCAGTCGATCTCGTGGGGTTGCGCCGGCGTGCCTGCACAGTCCGCCCAGCGAACCAACCCCAACTTCCAGCGGCTCCTGCGACTCGTGTCGGCATCATCTGCCGACGCCGTTTGGCCGAGGGTTACCTCTGCCAGTCAGCTCTCACCTCCAACCGGCCCGGACCTGTTCGGGCACCAGACGACCGAGTTCCGGATTTTACCGACGGCGTGCGCGGTTCTGCGACCACAGAACCAGACCTGGTTTTCGGCAGCGCCCACGGCCACCACCGGCGCATCCAGCGCGTCCCCTCTGGTCTGAGCGTTCCTCCAGCCATCAGCAACGCGTCCTCTCTGACGGTGCCTCGAACGGACATCGCATCAACCCGTGGGACCCGTCTCCGTCCAGGCGCGCGCGACACCGATTCTGCAGCATCGCGCCCGTCATCGAGTGCGGCCCGTCAACCCGTGTCCGGCAACCCGAACGTATTGTTTGTAGCCTCTTACCTCCCTGCGAGGAGTGGGCCATTATTGGGGGTTGTAATTTATTGCTCTGGTGTATCGGGTTGTTGGCCCACGGCCGGGGTTCCTTCCCCACGCCTAGGCGTGGAGGTACGCGCTCCGACTCCTCCACCTTTGCTTGCTCTTTTAGTCTGTGATTGAATATGCCGCGTGAGAGAGAGTAGGCGCCTAGCTACTTTTGCCATCACCGCGGACCGTGAGTGAGAGCACCCGTCCGTTAGCACTAGCCGAGCTTCGAGCTAGGACTCGATTCCCTTTGTCTTTGGTGGTCGATCTTACGCCTAGACACGTGCGCTTCCCTCCGTGGGGCGGCCGAGGTCGGAGTTTCTGTTGAGAGACGTCCTTCCTTCTGTGGGATATCACGGTGGTCAGCCACTTGGCGACCCTTGAGCGTGCTACTGCTAGCCTCAGTTAGAATCTTAGTGAGTCTCAGTCCGTGTCGGTCCCCGTCCCCCATCACTCTTCCAAGCTTCTCTCTACAGTTTCTCTTAAAATTTCATTAACAAAAATAGCAAGATCTTGATCAGTACTGTCTTGCTCTTTAGTTGGCTGTTCCTCATGCACTATTACCTCTTCAGATGTCTTCCCAAAAGAATCAAATAGACCAGCAATATTTGCATCTAGATCAGTCTGAATGCTTTCGTCAGACAACCTGATTTCCTCAAATGCAACCTCGATTAGCCTCTGAAATGAAAAAGGTACTTCGGTGGGTGCAGCTGGCAAAATAGACTCTGGTTGTTCAGCTGGTGTTTTCTGTTGAGCAATCTCAGAAACTAATTGCACACCAGTTTGGGCTACGTCTTGAAATTGTTCCAAATGCTCCCCCTGAGTATGTGATTCCCTGACCTTTTGGGCCTTGACTTGCCCCACCATAGAAGATCCCTCTAAGCCCAAAAATACTGAAACAAAATTCATATTAAATATGTTTCGGGCTTTAACTTCAGAAGTGGCCTCTCCATTCAAGCAAATCTCTTAATGCTTGAAGATGTCTGTCAGATGGGCGGCATAGGGAAGGTGTCTCTTGGATCCAATGCAACCCTTCATGACAGTAAAAATGATCTCTGGCAGACAAATCTTTACATTTTGAATCAGACAAAACAGTAGGAATCTCTGTGTATCTATAATTCTTCCTCTAGCCCCAGTCTGTGGGGTGATAATGGAAGCAATGACGTTCTGAAGGAGCTTATGAAGAGGAGGAAATGACGACGTCTGATAAGCTTTTAGCTTCAACTGCCCCTTATCATGAATATTACTGGGTTTACCAGTAATGACTGAGAAAGCTTCATGGAGACTGTATCGAAAGCTTCCCTCTACCTCTCCTTTATCTGGAACACGGAGGGCTTTGTGAAGGGAGTCACATGTAACAGTTATCTCGACCCCTTTAACAGAAGATAACAAGGCAGACTTGTCTCGACTCAAGGACAAATTATTGTAAAATTCCATTACCGGCCTAGGGTAATAGACACGGTGATTTTCTAAGAAATTTCTCCACTCCTGAAACTCAAAGATTTTCAACAGTTATGGAAACTTCGAGATCATGGTTTCATCTCCGAAATCTATTATTCTAGGAGGAATGATTTTCCCACTTTCTAAGAACACGGTAGACTGAGAAATCCTGGTACCTTGTTCTGAAGAAACTTCCGCAGCAGGTTCTGGCTCAAGACATCTCTGTTGCTTAGATGAAGGCTCTTCAACTATTTCTTTTCCCTTCCTCTTCCTTTCACCAGGAGCTGCTGACCTTTGCTGATCCATCTGTCGTAACTACCAGAGTATCAACTCTCTCTTGCAGGTTGCTGCTGGAGATGAGGCTAGACCCAAGAGAGGAAGAGACCTCTGTGGGGAAAGAAGGTGAGCGGGAAGAGATGGAGATGAGTTTGAAGAAAAACGCTCAAGGTGGAGCGGCACGAGGATGAATAGGAAGCGGCAAGGGGAAATGAGGGTTTGAGGTTGAAGGCGTGTGAAACAAGAAGGGTTTTTTCGGGTTGCTTTTTACTCTTATCAAACTTTTTCTGGAAATACCCAAATTACCCTTAGTTATGATGTAACGAAGCTACTGCCTGATAAAGTTAGCCCTTCAATATGTGGACGGGTTATATTCTTCCAAATTCCAAGGTCAGTTAACTCAAGATATTAAATCAGCATAATCACAAAATTAGCTGTTAAAGTTGCTTAAACTAGAGAGAGTCACGATTAAATTGCTCCTTATGTTTGTCAAGCAATGAAATAACACATCGATGTCAAGCAGATTTCTTTTCTTCATTTAATGGACAAGAGAAGGCATACAGGGTCAACCAATTTGTTGAGCACAAGGTAGAATAGTCCGTTTTTACACAAGGAGACATGTTTATCAGACACCAAAAACCCTGGTTACTCAGGACGGACTACCTTTATGCCAATCAAAGCCAATGAATTTTCTTTGAGGATTTTTTCTTTTTTTTTTATTTTAAACTTTTCTACACAGAGATAGCTAATTGTATCATGACAGAAACTCTGGACTTCTCTGATCTAGAGTGTCTATTTCTCCACAAAAGCCATTGCTCTGCCACATATAATGGCGTATTCCATAGTAGCACTTCTCATGATTTTAGACAAAAGACAGATATCATACTAAACCCAATTTTTTATCTCAGAGCTCTCTCCACATAAGTTTCAGTTAAGTCGAGATCCTCAACAAGTTTTACTCATTTAACAGGAAGTTTTATAATATGTTGACCAACACTTGAGAGGATAACTTAGAAGGATCAAGGACCAAATATAACCCCCAAACATTGAAGTTCTTTATTAACAGGTGTAGGTTGTTACACTAGATATTGGGTGGTTTAAGGTATACAGAACACATCTGATAAGAGCAAGAAGACTGAAAACACAATTTCTTCGAGAGAATGTCTGAACCAAGAGTGATAGGAGAGAGATAAGAAGGTGGCTGACCGAATAGAGAGAGATGAGATGAGATGAGCAGCACTCCTATCAGCAAGCCAACAAGTGAGAGATCACTCAAGATATTCGGCACTAAGGACACATCCAAATATAGTATTCTTGAAGAAGTTCTGTCTCACATCCAGAGAAGCTCTTGGGCAACAAAACGCAACCTCATGAGATGACAGATCTAAGCACCACATAAACTGCATTGGCTGACACAATTCCTCAGAAACCAAATGGCCTGACAAGCTCCTTTTCAGCCCACTCAAGGACATCTCACACACGACTCTTGGAGGTATTAATTAATTATTGAATGCAGTGTTTGTCATGAGAATTAAACATGTGAGTTTGAGTTATGCACAAGCAGGCTCCCCTGATCATCAGAATGACTCATGGTACTAGGCAGAGCATTTGGTCTGAAAGACCATCTCACACATAGTAAGGACCTCCGGACAGATTTCCCTGCCTTTGGTAGCTTACCATTTGATATACCATAGAGGTCAAGAATAACAGGGTAAACTCAACAGTCCTATAAGCAATTCAGATTTTCATGAATTATCCAACATACATTTTTCAACTAGCATTCACATTCAGTTCAGATTTTCAGAATATTCAGAGTGCATGTTCAGAAAATAATGCAACTTGCAGATGATGAATGAATATGCAAGAACAGATTCAATATGCATGCACTAGATGAAGCTAAGAGCAGGATAAGCAAGAATACATCGAACCAGATATGTAATAGGTTTCAAAATGGGACATGCAGAGAGATTACCTGAACAGTGTGAGAATGGGGTTTTCATTCTTGAGTGCCTTGGATCATTACCCCTTTTATTCCAGTCCCAAGGCACACCTGCAAAACAAAGTTTATTTTGCACAAACAGGTACCCAAGAGGTCTTGGGTCCTGACATGACATTATTATTTCTAGCAGGTTTTCTCAGCACATTTCCAGGAGTAGTTTTCAGATCTGATTTATGCACATTCTTATTAGCATGAATTCTATGTGCATACACATGAGATTTTCTGTTATCATGGTAAAATTTCTGTTTACCAAAACTGGTTTGTTCTTGATGTCCTGCCAGCCAACAGGTTGCAGCCCTGTGACCTGGCTTCCCACAATGATAACATGAAGGTTTTGCAAATTGTCTTACAAGGAATTTAGCATGTTTGAGATTCACACTTCTACCCTGAATATGCCAACAGTCCTTGACTGTATGGCCATGCTTTCTACAGTGAGTGCAAATGAGAGAATTTCTTCTAAAGGGACCTGACCAGCATTCAGAGGCCATGTGACCCATTTTGTTGCAGTTGAAACAAATGATATGCTAGCTCATTGAACCAGATTTGTTTTTATTAAAAACATGTTGGTTTGTAGGGAATTTAGCATGATATGAATAAAAGGTTTTCTTACCGCTAGCAAACCAGCAATGAGCAATAGAGTGTCCTATTTTGCCACAATTAGAGCATGTGACATTTCTTTTCTGAGGTGATGGATTTTTATCATAAGATCTCCTAGCATTCTTATCATCCTTCTCCATCAACTTACACTCATGCATCAGATGTCCAACTTTATGACAGTAGTGACAGATAATCTTCCTTTTAGATGCATGTGAGTGTGTGTGAGGACTGTGATCAGCAAAAGCTGATGGACCCTTTTTATTTATTTTTTGATTTTTAGTCCTTTTCTGATTTTTATCTTGTTTTCCTATTTTCTTAGCCTTGTACTGAATTGGAGATGAAGTGGAAGGCTTTTCCTGTTCAGAGGATTTAATGAAAATAGTTTTTAGCTTGGATCCATCAACCTTTTTCAACTTTTCAGTTTGGTTCTGATTCTTCTGAACATTTGGTTGTTTATTTTCTGAGGTTGTGGCTATATCAGAAGCTTTGACAAAGGATGTCGTCAGCTTGTTTTCAAAAACTTTTTTATTGATATTGTTGTAGCCCAACCCTTCCTTTTGAGTATTGACCTTAATTCCTAACAACCTGTCCAGATTTTCTTGACCACTCACAAACTTTGACAAGGAGTTTTTCAGATCCTGAATTTCATTATCAAGAGATGCAATGTGTATTTCATAACTAGCGATCTCTTGTTCACTACAATTGACAGTTTCATTCAAAACCTTATTAGCTGTTTTGTATTCTTCAATTTCCTTTCTCAGCTCATCTACTTCATCAGTTTCGTTAGTACAGATGACTTTTCCTTTCTCCAATGTAAGAAGTCTTTCAGACATGGCACTGTTTAACAATTTTAATTTTTCAACTTCTTCTTTAAGCTTATCATTTTGAATTAACTCATTTATTAGAAGCTGATCTTCTGAGTCAACCATGCTTTCTCTCCTAGCTAAAAACTCCCTCAATTCCTTTTGTTGTTTTTCAAAATCTTTCTGTAGTTTTATGTTTACAGATTTTATGGCATTAAACTTTTCAATCAGCAAATCATTCTCTCGTTTAAGTTTCTCTAATTGTTCTTCATTTTCTTTAGAGAACTTTCTGAGAGAGTCATTCTCATTTTTCAGCTTGTTTAAGTCAGATTCAACGCGTTCAAATTCTTTCAGCATTAGATTATCAGACGTACTAGCATTTTTCAGTTCAGCACAATTTCTACAAGGAAAGCTTGAACTATCTAAACCAGTACCCTTCTTCAATTTTTTATACTATTTTCTTAACAGTTCATGAGATTCAAATAATTTAGTATAAGCATTCTCCCAATCTTCTAGAGAGAAATTCTCGAAGAGATTTACCTCATCATCATCATCTTCTTCAGTTTGATTGCTGCCTTGATCGCTTCTGTTGGCCATCATGCAGCCTGTTTGATTTCCTTTCCCGTTTCTCTTCATCATTTCCAACATATCCCTTGCAGATCTGCAATCAAGGAAACATGAGTGAAAAGCTTTGTAAGTGGCTGCTTTCATCATATTTATAGCTGTCTGATTCTCCTCATACATTGATTCGTGACTGTCAGTCCATTTGGATCTTTTCTTTGGTAGTTTATGAGGACCATGTGAAATCACTTTCCACAGGTCTGGGTCAATGGATTTAACATAAGCACGTAAAGCACTGTGCCACTGGTTGAAATCAAAACCACTGAAGACAGGTGGACAAGCCATTTGAGCAAATAGCAAATATATTCAATGCAACAGGAATATTGATGCACTAAAGGCAAATAAGCACCTAAGACCGCAAGAACGAATCTGCAGGTCGCTGGACCTTATATGCAGACACCCGCTCTGATACCAACTATTAGGGTGCTTAGCCAGGATACAGAGGGGGGGTGAATGAATCCTTCTACGAATAATGGCCAAATTAAAACAAGGATGCTAGATAAAGACGCAGAATAGAACCAATTCGATTCAGCTCAAATACAAACACATGGAGCGCGCCTATTCAACCATCTAGCGGAAACAAACCAGACAATCAAGCCACTGCTCAATAGATTTTTTAGGTGGTTCGGTCCTTCAGACCTACATCCACCCCTCACTCCCAACCGGAGTGAGGCTTCACTAGCAAACGCTAGAACCAAGCAGACTCAGTCTGCAAACAGTTGCTGCCACACAGCTTGACCAGGGGAACAGCCTCTCCTCTTCCTCCCAACCGAAGGGACACCCAAGTGACTCCCAGCCACTTGGAAACTAGAGGTCGAACACCTCTCTTCCTCCAGACCAGGAGGGACCACTGGACTTGCAACCACAATCCCAGAACCGGAGGGCTAGCCTCCCTTCCTCTAACCAGAGGGCAACCCACAAGTGACAACCTGTCACTTGCAACCCGGAGATCAGATCTCCCTTCTCCTGAACCAACAGGAGGTACCCGATCCCCAACAGGGCTATCGGAAGGACAAGATGACCAGATGAAAATGGAAGAAAACAAAAACACGAAATGAAAATAACTTCAGCAAACAAAACGCTGAAAAATGAAATGCATAATGTGGCTCCAAACGGAGCTGACTGGCCTGGATCTGATCCACGGTCCAATGAAGACATGACTTCAAGCAGCTTCTTCCTTCTTCTCCACGAGCTCTCTCTCTCTCTTTCTATATCTCTTTCTTTCTCCTCTGCTCTCTTCTTCTTTTTAATCTCTGCTCCTCTATTCTCTTTTTTGCTTTAATGCTTACCCTTGCTCGACCAGCCTTTGTTCTTTTTATATCAGCAGCCAGCAGGAGGATGGGGTACAGAGTGCGTGTGCTTCACACGCTTGATCCAGAACCTTCCTGCCACGTGCCCCCTTCGTATTTGTTCCTTCAGTGTCGGATCATGTGAACCCAGACACCGATGAATGTTCTTCCTCGGACCTGCAAAGAGGTAAGAATCATTAACCTTGAGTGCCACAAGAACTAGAACTGCATGAGGTAAGTGGACACGACAAGAGGTGCACTAAACAGAGAACGACACGAGATACAGTGGTGACACAATGAATACTAATAAGAGAGTGACACGAAGTGAGATTATAAAACAACATGAGGTAAAAAGAAGAACGACACGAAATGGTTGCAACAACAAGCAAGACATAAAAGATGACACGAGATGCAAATAGAGGACAGAGAGAAGCGACACAAGGTTCACACAGAAACGACACGAGGTGGCACAGAAAGCAACACGAGGTGCTGCAATGTTCTGCACGCAGTGGATCAAAAATGACACGGAGACACAACAAGGAGAACGACATGAGGTCATAACAAGGAGAATGACACGAAGTCACTGTAACAAACCAAAAACACTACGAAGAGAACGAATACAAAATCAACACGAAGTCATGAATACAAACAACACGAAGACGAAACAGTAACCGACATGAGTTGAAAACAACACTAAGACGAAATAGTAGAATTGACACGAGGTGAAGTCAAAAAGCGACAAAGTCACGAGGTCTAGCAACTATGACACGAAGTCATGAGTTAGACATGTCTTCAACAACACGAGATGAAATAGTGGAAGCAGAGGAACAACACGAGGAACTACAGTAACTTACACGAAGACACAAGAACAAAACATAGAAGACTGACTCGAAATGAGCAACTAAGTGCTAACGACACGAGGTCAAACAGAACACTTTTTAAAACACCACGAGGTACGAGAGGACGACACGGCATAATGAAAACACAAATAGTACTAAAAGGAAAAGTGACACGAGGACAAACAGTACAACACGAGGTGTTATACACAAACAATACTAAAACGAAAAGCGACACGAAGACAAACAGTACAACACGAGGTGTTATACACAAACAAGATGAAGTGCCAACCAACACGAATACAGTCCCTGAAAAATACCTGAAGTGAAATGAAGGTTCATTCTTCATAAGAAAATATTCTTTGTTCACTTTCACAGAAAAATATTTTTGTTAATTTTTCACATAGACATATTTTTGAACACCACTAAGACTTATAGAGTTGTCATCATCAAAACATGTAAAGATTCAACAAGACTCAACAATGGTTAGATTGCATGGAGTTCCCGTCTCGATCGTATCTGACCGAGACCCACGCTTCACCTCTCATTTTTGGAAGGGTCTACAACACTCTCTGGGGACGAAACTTAATTTCAGCACTGCTTTCCATCCCCAGGCAGATGGTCAGACTGAAAGGATAAATCAGGTTGTTGAAGATATGTTAAGGGCATGTATTATAGATTTCGGCGGAAGTTGGCATGACCACTTACCACTAGCCGAATTTGCATATAATAACAGCTATCAAGCTAGTATTCAAATGGCTCCTTTCGAGGTGCTTTATGGCAGGAGTTGTCGTTCTCCAATATGCTGGGAAGAAGTCAGTGAAAGACAAATTCTAGGCCCAGATATGGTTAGAGATTTGACTGAGAAGATACACCTTATCAGAGAGAGACTTAAGGTAGCTCAGTACAGGCAAAAATCTTATGCTGATAACAGAAGGAGAGATTTGGAATTTCAAGCGGGTGACCATGTATTTCTCAAGGTATCTCCCGGCCGAGGTATTAGAAGATTCGGTGTTAAGGGCAAGCTTACACCAAGGTTTATCGGTCCATTTAAAGTATTGGAAAGAGTGGGCGAGGTGGCTTACCGCATTGCCTTACCTCCTCAACTCTCGGAAGTGCACAATGTATTTCATATATCTATGCTGAAGAACTATGTGCACGACCCTTCGCACGTCATCAATCATGCTGAATTGGTGATTCAAAGGGATCTTACTTATGAGCAAAGGCCGATGCGGATCCTCGACCGCGAAGTTCGAGTTCTAAGGAGCAAGACGATCCCTATGGTAAAAATCCAATGGAATCGATGTTCGGAGCTAGAAGCAACTTGGGAGATCGAGGAATCTATGAAGAGAAGATACCCAGAACTATTTTAGTCGGCAAGTATCTTATACTTTCTACAGTATCCTTATGTAGTTGAATTTACCCTTATACAATTGAATTTGGGGACCAAATTCTTTTAAGTAGGGGAGGGTGTAGCACCCCTTATAAAAAAAATGAAAATTTATTATTATTATTATTATTAATATTTACCAAATAAAAAAAATATTAAATAAACTATTTAGGAAGTTTATGTAAGAAGTGGAACACGAAGTTATCATATGTAAATGTTATTCATTTAACAAGTGGCTTCCTAGTGTAGTTGGTTAAGTGATTTGTCTTCCAACCCAATGACCAGCGTTCAAATCCTAGCGTCCACCATTTACATTTTTTGCCAAATAATTATATGTTATAGACAGATAGGCCATGGATTAGCTGTCCAAACATTATCTCTATCTCTCGTAAAAGCCCCATTATTTCCTAACGTGAATAGTGTCATGAATAGTACCACTTTTTATTTAAAAAGAATTTTTCAACAAAAATTATATGTAAAAATAGAGAAAAATATAAGGATCTTATCCATGAAATTTCATAAACTAACTCCATCAATTTTTAAAGATAAAAATCTTTGAAGTTTAACTTGGAATCTTAACTTATGAATAGTGCACCCCAACTTACAGCACTTCGTAAAAGAGACACGAACAGCCTATTTGAGTTGGCATCACACTATGGGATGCTATTATTTCAGATCTGGTTCCCCTCCTGTCTACCAAAAATCCTAAAATCCCTATATTATACCCCTCTATTGAGGCAGAGACTCTTGCCTTCTCTGACATTCGAAGCCTTGCTGCAGAGAACGTGGGAGCATTCTCTGAAGCATTGTAGAGGAGGGAATGAGCTGATCTTCTTCCTTTATTCTTCCACCTGTACCCTTTCTGCCACCACACAGAGGTAGGTGATCTCGAGCTTTAACCAAACCATAGCTAATCTAGGTTATATTAGCATGTAAAATTAGTGATTAGTCTCATCTCCATGCGGTATTTAGTGGTTACACATCATGTTATAGTAGGTGTTCTCAACTTTTAACTAAACTAATAGCTAATCTAGGATGATTAGTCTAGGCATTTAGTCTTAGACTCATTTCCATGCGATATTTAGTGTTTATAAAGCATGTGTTGGCTTAAATCTAGGATGATTAGTATGCTTTAGCTTCATACCTAAGATAATTAGCATGTATTAACTTTATACCCAGAATAATTAGCAAGTATTAGTCTCATAGCTAGAATGATTAACACGTGTTGGCTTAAATCTAGGATGATTAGCATGCATTAGCTTCATACTTGAGATGATTAGCATGTATTAGCTTCATACCTAAGCCGATTAGTATGCATTAGCTTCATACTTGAGATGATTAGCATGTATTAGCTTCATACCTAAGCCGATTAGCATGCATTAGCTTCATACTTGAGATGATTAGCATGTATTAGCTTTATACCTAAGATAATTAGCATGTATTAGCCTTATACCTAGAATAATTAGCAAGTATTAGCAAGTATTAGTCTCATATCTAGAATAATTAGCATGTGTTAGCTTAAATCTAGGACGATTAACATGTATTAGCTAATATCTATATTTGATATAGTTCATGCTTTAGTAAAGGGCCTGTCATTATGTCAATTTCTGTGAAACTAAAACCACCATGTTAAAGATGTTATATGAGAGAAACTAAAGCCTGAAAATAGTGAAAGAAGAAATTATAGTCAAGAGGATGAAAAATGTGGAAAAAGACCAAGTTGAAAGCACAATGAAATGATATTGAAAATAGGGGGTTCTAAGAAGGAGAATAATGAAAAATCTAGAGAGAATGAGAATATGTGAAAGAAGAGAAAGTCATAGATTGGAAGGTTAGGAAGAAGTTTTATGAAGAGTGCAGAGAGAGAAAATGAGAGGAAGAAGGTGAAAAGTGTGAAAAAAAATGAGATCTATAGGCGCAGGTGAACAGTTACTGAGTAAAAAATAGAACCGTAGAAAATTAATTATAACTTAAAAACTAAGAAGAATTGGAAGATGTGGTAGAAGAAGAACATCTATATCTACAAGAGAAGAAGAACTTTTGTGAAGAACTCAGAGTGAAAGAAGGATTGGAAGGGCATGAAAACTGGGGAACAAAAGGATGTATCGACCCTGCCTGTCGACGCTGCCTGTTCACTGCGTTGACGCAGTGAACGGCAGAGTCGACCCTGCCTGTCGACGTTGCCTGTTCACTACGTTGACGCAGTGAACAGCAGAGTCGACCCTGCCTGTTGACAGGGTTGACGCTGCATGTTCACTGCGTTGACGCAGTGAACGGCAGAGTCGACCCTGCCTGTTCACCGCGTTGACACGATGAACTGTAGAGTCGACCCTGCCTGTTCACAGGGTCGACCCAGCTTGTTCGCAGGGTTGACGCGATGAACTGTAGGGTTGATGCGATGAACTACTGAGTCGACACAGCCGGCTCATTACGTTAACCTGATCGTTAGGCCTTCTCTTTTGCCATCTCCACTGATAGATGGCAGCCTGAGAAGTGATATTTAACTCCTGACAGGGTCCTCTAAACCCTGTATAGTTCCCAGGAAGGGCATCCCACAGTGAGGGTGTCATTTCTAAAAATTGTCAGGTGGCCCATAAGGCACCTCTCTTATCTAGTTTTTTTTCGTGTATCAAACGTTACTGGTTTCCACTCCTAGTTCATCCCTACACATAAATGCGTCCTTGGACTCCATTCCATAATTCCACCTTATATATCATACTGGTCAAACCTTGAAATTCCATATTGGCTATAAATAAGAGTGGATGTCAACAAACATGATAAATGCTGTGCATATAGGGCCCGGTCTGGTCCTGGGGGGAGCACCCGAAGGTACTTGTGCCCATGGGAGTTTTTTGACCGCGGTGTTTGGCACTACACCGGAGTACTTGCTTGCTAGGCTTTAGACATTCCACTCATTCTCGTGATATTACTTGATTGATTTGACTTGAGACCCGCAGAAGGGTAAAGTTTTACTTGAATGAAATTGATAAATAGCCAATTCCAATTTTACATGCTTGAATTTATATTACTTTCTATTACTTGCTTGACATGAGTTCTTACTCTCTTGGAAAGATTTCGTTAATTCCAGTTATTACTTGCTTGAATCTCTTGCTATTACTGCATTGAAGTTGGAATCCTTATACTCTCACTTGTTATTCCTTCACTACTCTTGTCGATTTTTACAATCCTTGATATCTACTCATCTACATGCATAGTTTTACTGACATTAATTGAACTTGTAAACCACTTAAAGCCTGTTAAATCTTGAGATGTAATTCCTACTGAGCGATTCGCTCATCTAGTTATTTTCTAATATTTTCAGGTAATTTGGATGTTAACCAACACTCGGAAGGGAATGAGACTGAGTGATGAGTGTTAGAGTGAAGTTATCAAATTGTCATGTCCTTTTTGTTATTGTATTAGTTCACTTATGTCAGTTGTATCAATTCATCTACGTCATTTGTATTAGTCAACTTGATTAGAACTGCTCAAGATTTGAAGCCTAGTCGTTGGACTCTGGGAACACATGTAATTGTCCTTTGATTAATTGTGACAATTGTCAGCTCGTACTATTTGTATTAAATTTTGAGTTAAATCTTAGTTATTCACGCACTCTGATATTTACATGATTGACACGATCTATATAGACGCGTCACGCCTCCGGGTAATCTTCCGCGCTCGGGGCGTGACAGAGATGAAGCAATGTATAGACTTCATGAAGCAGGACAATTGCGTTGTACAGACTATGCGAAGACAAAGCTGAAGCAATGTATAGACTTCATGAAGCAGAGCTGAAGCAGTATAGACTCAGTGAATGCGAGGCAATGTAATGTTCAGACTCTACGTATGCAGGGCCATGGTGTTGTACAGACTTAGTGAATGCAGTGCCGTGGCATTATACAGACTTCAGGTATGCAATGCTAAGAACATAGCAGATGGTTGTATAGACATGCCATATGAATATGCAGACTCATCGTGCAATGTTGTCTAGACTTTGTATATGCAGAGCTATGGCATGTGCAGACTTCGTGGATGCAAACCTAAGGTGTGTACAGACTTAGTGAATGCAACACTGAAGTATGTATAGACTTGCTGAATGAGAAGCTATGCCATGTACATACTTTATATATGCTACGCTAGAGCATGTATAGACTTGCTGAGGCGTGATGCAGTGTGCACAAGATGAAGTATGTACAACAGAACTGACTGCATCAAGCAAAGTGTGTACATTGAAGATGAATGCAAATGTAGTGTGTAGACTTTGTGTTGCACTAAGTAAGAATGCATCAAGCAAGGTGTGTACATTGCAATTGATGTATAGACTTGAATGACAGACTCAACGTGCCACAATGTATAGACTTTGAATCCCAGTGAAAAAGCCTGATAGAATGTATAGACTTTCTACGGCATCAAGGCAACCATGATGATGTGCAATGTTCAGACTTGACAATATAAGAAGAACATATGTTGTACAGACTTCGAATCAATAGATGTACGATGTACATACTTCAAGTCAAAGGATGCACAATGTACAGACTTGAATGCTATGCGATGTACAGACATGAATGAGCACATGCAACACGATGTATAGACTTGCTCATGACTGTCTAGACTCTGCCTGCGTGCTACAGTAATGTGCAGACTAGCTGACAAGGCGTTGTGCAGACTCTGCGTGCCATGCATGAAGAACCAATGTATAGACTTAGACAGTCTTGCTAGCGTGGAATGTGCAGACTTCATGCATGAAGCAATGTGTAGACTTAGACAGACAACTGAACGATGTATGGACTTGCCAATTCAACGGATGTACAGACTTGAGCAAGGAATGTGCAGACTTGAAGCACTGCAATGCAAATGAATGTATAGACTTCACGATGTGTGGACTTACCAAAGGAAAGGCTGTACAGACTTGAACAAGCACGATGTATAGACTTTGGCAAAGAAAGGGCTGTATAGACTTCAACTCAGCTGCAATGTATAGACTTGAGTGAGACGCTGAGTGAGACGACCGATGTACAGACTTTGAAAGACTATGCATGCACAAGCCACCGATGTACAGACTTAGTCTATGCAGCGCTGTATAGACTTCGTGTGTGTGCTACAGAACAATGTATAGACTTTGAAGGCTTGAACACGAACAGGCTGCAAATAGTGCAATGAATAGACTTGGCCAATGCAGCGATGTATGGACTTGCACAGTTCTCGCTAAAGGATGTACAGACTTTACCTAATAGCCCGATGTACAGACTTTACTTCGTGCAAGCTACAGTGCAATGTATAGATTTGGTGCAATGCAGAGGCTGCATAGACTTAGCGTGCAATGCAAAGGCTGTATAGACTTACTCATGAACAATGCACAGTCGGATGTATAGACTTGAACAGTAAGACACAAAGAGAGACACTTAATGAGACGCTGAAGTCTGTATAGACTTTAATAGTGAGACAGTGTACAGACTTTCAGCAACACACAATGTACGGACTTTCTTAACTCTGTGGCGTGCAACTAATCAATGTGTAGACTTCAGAAAGGCATAGAGACGCACATAGGCTGTATAGACTTAAGGAAATGCTTCAAGTGAATGGCTGTACAGACTTGACCGATCTGGTTGTACAGACTTGATGTGTGTGTGCTAGACAATGTATAGACTTGCTGGTCATCAAGCTACGTGCAGACAGCAAACGCTGTACAGACTTCACGCGATGTATAGACTATGCACATGCATGAAGAGCCCTGACGATGTATAGACTTGATAATGCAATCTAGGACGATGTACAGACTTGACCACTCGAACCTATAGTGGAATGTATAGACTTGATGAACTACAGCATGAACATATCAGCAGAGAAGCAATGCATAGAACAGAAATCAAGCACAAAAAAATTTATGCACTTAGTATGGAACACAGCATGACTTATCATACACATGCATTCTCCACAGAACAGATCAGTCATATGCATTCATGTTGCTATCATTCAATGTGATGTTCTTAGCAAAACAATATGGTGACTCATTCATGTTGCTATCATTAAAACACCACATTATCATCAAAGCACAAGGGGCACAACAATCTCCCCCTTTTTGATGATGGCAACATAATGAGTCACACTGACTCGTCAAACTATTCTCCCCCTTTGACATAAGCAAAAAGGAGATGGTTTGAGAGACAAAATTCAGCACACAAATACACAGAATGAAACAAGGTTCACTGAAATGGAGTTCCCCCTTTATGAAAATAAAACAGCTCTCCCCCTATCAACATGCATGATTGACTACACTCCCCTTAAAAGCAGATAACCCATAACTCCCCCTGAAGCGCAGGGATGAACTCTGGTTATCCAATAAATCAATCTGAAATATGCCATTACAAAGAATCTGAATTCTGGTTATGGCACCTCACATATGCATGAACAGAATGAAACAGGTGAAAAGACCACAGAACCAGAACTGGTTGCAAAATAAGATGGAAGATTCCAACAGTGTGGAGAGAAGTACATCTCAGGAATCAATCTGAAATCCACCACCATTAGGATTCTGAAGTTCAGAAGGCTGCAAGTGAGCAAGGTAATAATGGGAGTGGCACCTCACATTTGTATGGTCAGAAAAATGCAGATGGAATCAGTCAACTGATAAGAGAGGAGTTGACAATACAGTTTCTGTTGATCATGAATGAATCTGATCATGAGGGATTTTAATGCTTGCACTACTACAATAACTCTTAAGAAGAATAGACTCTTCTATCATAAAGGGTTATGAAGTGGCAACTTAACCAATCTGATTTAATTATGATGTATACCAAATTTGTCAAATTAAACTCAATACTCATATCTGAATCCAAGTTTTAATAAAGGTCAACCAGATAGTCAGATAACACTCAAAATCAATCATCTTTATCTTACACACATGATCTCAATGACTCTTTTAAGAGTTACACAGATTAGTATTGATGTTAAACACTTTTTACAAGAATATGAGTTGATAGAATTTTCAATTTATTTTCATTTGAAGCACATTATATTTTTCCTGAGTAATTTAGGTTGATCAACACCTTTTTACATGAGGCACAACACGTCTCAGGTGAAGTGACCCAGTTACTCAGTGTGATAACTATCATTGCCTCTCAACTTCAAGAACAGAGTTAGCAATAGACATGTCTTTTTACGTGAGGAGACACCTTGATCAGAGGCCAGACTCCCCAGTTACTTGACACAAATATGACATTGCTCTATCAGGTTTTTCAATAAATTTTTACCAGAGATAACTATGGCACTTCATGACATAAGTTACTTTATTTCATTAATGAAGAACTCAGTTTCTCAATGACCAAGTCATTGCTCTGAATTCACAGTTTTTCAATTAGTCAACATTTCTCAAGTTAATGTTTAACCACAATACTCACTCTATGTATCTCTACCAAAGTAGCCTTGATTTCAAATTTTCAGATATCAGATGAGAGAGTCTAAGGTTCTCATGACACATGTGGTTAAAGTTTATTAAACCTTATCATTCAGATATTTTCAATTCATTTAATTACAAATATTAGAATACATTAATCTTATATCAGTCTGATTCAGTGGTAATTCTTAAACCTATATGATAGGAATTTCTACAAAATTCTCAGACTGAATTGCATGACATGCAGCTTAAGTTCCTCAGATCAAGTCAAAAAAATAACTGACCAACTAGTCAACAATAGAATTAAGTCAGTCACCAGCTAAGAGATATATGAAGGATGAGTACAAGCTGGTGGAAGAGTCAATCACCAATAGAGAATAGCATTAGAAGAGAGTTTATCAACAGATAGTAGCTGAATCTGGAATTCAGACTGATCAGCTGTTTTGGTGAAGACAGCAGAGAATTCAATTTGAACAGCACATAGTCAAGAGAATGGATCAGATTGCTAGACAAAAGGAGTTCATGAGGTGAAGAAGAGATGAAATAGGAATACTCCCCCTATCTAAATGCAATGGAATATCTTTTTAGGTTTTTCAAAATTTTATGACATGCACTACTCTTCATATGTGCAGTATGCAACAAATCTGATAGGAGAACATGATGACCAAGCGACAGCAGACAAGCTCCCCCTGTCTAGATGCATCATATATGCAACCAAATATGAGCAACAGTATGATTAATCAAGAATTATTTAACTCCCCCTGACTAGGTGCATGATGTATGATAAAAGTACATCACATGATTTCAAGTTTGACATTCAATTATAATCCATGCACTTCAGACATTAGTGAGTTACCATGAACATGATTGGGCAGTTCCATTTCAGAAATTTTCAATTTAACATCAACAAATCAACATGATATGCAATCATTTCAAGTTCACAATTTCATATAATGGAATTTAAGCAAAGTGTTTAGAACTAACCTGAAAAGCAGAACCCTGGGTCTTCCTGTTCAGTGCCTTGGTTTATTTACCCCTCTTTTTCATTCCAAGGCACACCTGTAACATGTTAATCAATTTGATCCTGCAGGGACCCAAACAGCCTTGGGTCCCGAGTTAGTTCTGACAGGTGTTCTGAACAGTCTCTTAGCAACATTATCATCATAGTCCATCAGATGACAATCAGTCATGGAGTGACCAAATTTACCACAATATCTACATGAAACAGCAGATTTTCTGGTCCTATGGTGCAGACCAAAAGCAGCATGAGACCTATGAGACTGAGCATTAAATGTTTTGTTGTTTACATGAACATTTTGTTTCTTATTACCAGATGACCAACATTCAGCATACTTGTGACCTGACTTGCCACAGTTATAACATGAAAAATTCACACTTTTTGTTCTGGGGAATTCAGCAGATTTGAAGTTAATATGATTTCCCTGAACATGCCAGCAGTCCTTGATTGCATGACCATATTTCCCACATTCAAAGCATCTAAGATGCTTGCTTCTTGATTCATTGTTACCCCAATGATTTCCTGACCAGCACTCATCTGCCTTATGCCCAGGCTTGTTGCAAGTGAAACAAATAATATGCTGGCCTGAAGTAGATTTGTATCTATATGGGCCATGAGCATGTGAAAGAATTTTAGCATGTAGTTCATTGTCTTCTTTCAAGATAAAACATGCATTCATTAGGTGACCACGCCTACCACAGTAATAACATGATGCATCATATTTCTTAGTGGTGTGGTTTCTATCAGATGAATTCCTAGAATGCATTGCTTCACTAGCATGCTCATCTTCAAGCAACAGTCAGCAATCATCCATTATATGCCCTGCTTTGCCACAGTAATAACATGAGAATTCCTTCTCAGATGCATGCGAGTGAGTAGATGAATTATGAGTGGCATGCGTTAATCTATCCGACTCCACACTGCTAGCAGAATTCACAGTACATGCAGGGTCAATTTTGAGTTTATTCATCTGACCATTCTTTTTCAATTTTTTACCCCCTTTCACAATTTTCGTTTGCTTTTCATTTTTCTGGGCTTTGAATTGAAATACAGATTTTGAAGGTGATTTCTGATTTTCCTTTTGTTTTGGGGATTGATTTGAAGTACCAGCTACATTAGAGCTTTGCACAAAAGTGGTGTATAGCTGGTTTTTAGTGATTTCCTTAACATCATAACTGTAACTTATCCTCTCTCTTGAATTGTCATTTTTATCTTTCATGACAGCTTTCATTTTTCCTTCATTCTTAGCAGACTTAGATGCTGAGTTTTCCAGATCATGAATTTTATCCTCCAAAGATGCTATATGAAGCTCATAACTGGCTATCTCCTGTTCACTGCAATTGACACATTCACTTAAGACTTTATTTGCAGTTTTATACTTCTCAACTTCTTGTTCCAGATTACTCAACTTTTCTGATTCTTTATCACAGACAGCTTTTCCTTTTTCTGTGGTGAGAAGTCTTTCAGACAAGCCAGTGTTTAACCGCTTTAGTTTTTCAACTTCAGCCTTCAGTTCAGTGTTTTCTTCCCCAAAGTTTTTAGCCTGAATTTCATTATCAGCACATCTTTCTCTTCCAGACATCAGCTCCAGTTTTTCAATTAGTTCCTCTTCCCTTTCTTCCACTTTAATTTTCTCAGCAAGCAGATTTCTGTGATCCTCTTTAAGCACTTCAATTTATTTCTTCATCCATTCATTTTCATTATAGAGATCTTCATTACGTTCTCTTAGAGCTGAGCACATATTACAGTTTGATTTTAGAGAAGAGATATGCATTGTTTCCTTGCTGATTTTATTCAGACTAGCCTTGAGATCTTCATTTTGCTTTTGAACCTCAACATTTTCAGACTTCAGTTTGTTCATTACAGAATTTATCTCAATCAATTCTTGCATGCCTTTTAAATGCTCATTTTTCATCTTAATAAGTTGATTCTCTAGTTCAGATATCTTGTCCAAACATGTTTGATTTTCAAGTTTTAGAGAATCATTTTGTTCCTTAAAGTTCTGAACATCTAACATACATGCATCATAAGATTGTTTCAGATTTAGACATTTTTCATAGGAAGCTTTCAAATTTATCTGATAATATTTCTTTTTCAATCTTTTATTCTCAGATTTTAGTCTTTCACATCTATCATTAAGTTCCTCATTTATATTCCATAGATCATCAATCGAAAGTTCTTCAGATTAAGAGCTTACCTGAGATGAGATTTCATCATCATCATTTCTCCGATCAGCCATCAAGCATTTGCTGTGATTCCTGATTAGCTTTAGTTTTTTCAAAATTTCTTTAGCAGACCTGCAAGAAGAAATGCATTCGATTAGAGGTCTGTCAATTGATTCTTTTATTAAAACTACTGCTCTAGTGTTGACAGAGTCTTTCAATTTGTCCTTCTCAGTCCATCTAGATTTATCTTTTGATAATTTGTGTGGACCGTGAGTTATTACCTTGCAAAGATTTGGATCAGTAGATTTTATATATCGATGGAAATTTTCTAACCAAGAATCAAAGTTATTACCTCTGAATATCAGAGGATTAGCCATGGAGATATGATGAATACACTAAAGTTAGATGAAGAAATCAAGACACTAAATCGGTGAAACAAAACACAGAACACAGGAAGCCCACTCTACAATGCACCAACCAGAAATGTAGGATCTGTTGCGGATTGTTAGATCCTATGCACAGCAACCCGCTCTGATACCAATTGTTGGGTTCGGTGTAGTAGATTCAGAGGGGGGTGAATGAATCTCCCCTTAAAAATTTCGCCCAATTAAAAATTCTTCCTGATACTAACAGAAGTCCAATAAGCAATTGCGGAATTCAGATTCACTAAGTCAAGTGAAATGCTTATAGATGAACTGACTAGTGACTTAGGAATAATGTCAAAGGACTCTCAAAGATACAATCGAACACACAGTGTGCAATCAAACCATATCATCCCTAAGCATTCATCTAGTGCCAATCAGATAAGAAAATTTAAACCACAGTGCATAAAGGATTTTTAGGTGGTTCGGTCCTCCAGACCTACATCCACCCCACACTCAAACCCGAGTGTGGATTCCGCTGACTCACAGCTTGAACAGCTGGGCATCACAGCTTGCCATACAACCGTTGGGCAACACAGCTTGCCATCCGCTGGGCAACACAGCTTGCCATCCGCTGGGGACTACAGCTTCACCCGTCCGAGGTATCCACCTCGCCGCTGTGCATCACAGCTTGCACTGCTGACAGACAGCTTGAAGAAAGGTTTAAAAGGAAAGCAAAAACAAGAAACTACAGCAATGAAAACTGTAAACAATGAAGCACGAATGTGGCTCACAAGGAGCTGACTGGCCTGGATTTGATCCACGGTCCAGTGAAGGCAGATCTCTCTCGATCTCACTATCTTTCTTTCTCTTTTTCTTCTTCTGCTAATCACACTCTCTCTTTCTCTGCTCGAGCTCTCTAACTCTCTGTTTCTCTTCTACTCTTCTTCTCTTTCTCTTTTTCTTCTCTGCTTCTTCTGCTTCTCTTTTCTTTCTCACAGGATTGTGCAGGCTATCCTCTGCTTCAGTCGATCTTCTTCTTCTGAAGGAAGAAACTCCATATATATATACCAGCAGCAGGAAGGGCGTGTGCTCTCCACATCTCCCGCCCAATGGCTTGGACCACGTGGCAGCATCCAGCAGGCTTTCAGTACACGTGTCACCATCTGGACACCTCGTCCTTCCTTGGATCATGAGCCAAGTCATCAGTCTCTGCAGATAGTCCCTGTTAGACATTCGAAAGGAATTATCAGTTTAAGGGTTAACTGATGTACAGACTATACATAGACAGAGCTGAAGCAATGTATAGACTTCATGAAGCAGGACAATTGCGTTGTATAGACTATGTGAAGACAAAGCTGAAGCAATGTATAGACTTCATGAAGCAGAGCTGAAGCTGTATAGACTTAGTGAATGCGAAGCAATGCAATGTTCAGACTCTACGTATGCAGGGCCATGGCGTTGTACAGACTTAGTGAATGCAGTGCTGTGGCATTATACAGACTTCAGGTATGCAATGCTAAGAACATAGCAGATGGTTGTATAGACATGCCATATGAATATGCAGACTCATCGTGCAATGTTGTCTAGACTTTGTATATGCAGAGCTATGGCATGTGCAGACTTCGTGGATGCAAAGCTAAGGTGTGTACAGACTTAGTGAATGCAACACTGAAGTATGTATAGACTTGCTGAATGAGAAGCTATGCCATGTACAGACTTTATATATGCAACGCTAGAGCATGTATAGACTTGCTGAGGCGTGATGCAGTGTGCACAAGATGAAGTATGTACAACAGAACTGACTGCATCAAGCAAAGTGTGTACATTGAAGATGAATGCAAATGCAGTGTGTAGACTTTGTGTTGCACTAAGTAAGAATGCATCAAGCAAGGTGTGTACATTGTAATTGGATGTATAGACTTGAATGACAGACTCAACGTGCCACAATGTATAGACTTTGAATCCCAGTGAAAAAGCCTGATAGAATGTATAGACTTTCTACGGCATCAAGGCAACCATGATGATGTGCAATGTTCAGACTTGACAATATATGAAGAACATATGTTGTATAGACTTCGAATCAATAGATGCACGATGTACAGACTTCAAGTCAAAGGATGCACAATGTACAGACTTGAATGCTATGCGATGTACAGACATGAATGAGCACATGCAACACGATGTATAGACTTGCTCATGACTGTCTAGACTCTGCATGCGTGCTACAGCAATGTGCAGACTTGCTGACAAGGCGTTGTGCAGACTATGCATGCCATGCATGAAGAACCAATGTATAGACTTAGACAGTCTTTCTAGAGTGGAATGTGCAGACTTCATGCATGAAGCAATGTGTAGACTTAGATAGACAACTGAACGATGTATGGACTTGCCAATTCAAGGGCTGTACAGACTTGAGCAAGGAATGTGCAGACTTGAAGCACTACAATGCAAACGAATGTATAGACTTCACGACGTGTGGACTTGCCAAAGGAAAGGCTGTACAGACTTGAACAAGCATGATGTATAGACTTTGGCAAAGCAAGGGCTGTACAGACTTCAACTCAGCTGCAATGTATAGACTTGAGTGAGACGCTGAGTGAGACGACCGATGTACAGACTTTGAAAGACTATGCATGCACAAGCCACCGATGTACAGACTTAGTCTATGCAGCGCTGTATAGACTTTGTGTGTGTGCTACAGAACAATGTATAGACTTTGAAGGCTTGAACACGAACAGGCTGCAAACAGTGCAATGTATAGACTTAGCCAATGCAGCGATGTATGGACTTGCACAGTTCTAGCTAAAGGATGTACCGACTTTACCTGATAGCCTGATGTACAGACTTTACTTCGTGCAAGCTACAGTGCAATGTATAGACTTGGTGCAATGCATAGGTTGTATAGACTTAGCGTGCAATGCAAATGCTGTATAGACTTACTCATGAATAATGCACAGTCGGATGTATAGACTTGAACAGTGAGACACAAAGAGAGACACTGAATGAGACGCTGAAGTATGTATAGACTTTAACAGTGAGACAGTGTACAGACTTTCAGCAACACACGATGTACAGACTTTCTCAACTCTGTGGCGTGCAACTAATCAATGTGTAGACTTCAGAAAGGCATAGAGACGCACATAGGCTGTATAGACTTGAGGAAATGCTTCAAGTGGATGGCTGTACAGACTTGACCGATCTGGCTGTACAGACCTGATGTGTGTGTGCTAGACAATGTATAGACTTGCTGGTCATCAAGCTACGTGCAGACAGCAAACTCTGTACAGACTTCACGCGATGTATAGACTATGCACATGCATGAAGAGCCCTGACGATGTATAGACTTGAACTCGAACCTATAGTGGAATGTATAGACTTGATGAACTACAGCATGAACATATCAGCAGAGAAGCAATGCACAGAACAGAAATCAAGCACAAAACAATTTATGCTCTTAGTATGGAACACAGCATGACTTAGCATACACATGCATTCTCCACAGAACAGATCAGACATATGCATTCATGTTGCTATCATTCAATGTGATGTTCTTAGCAAAATAATATGGTGACTCATTCATGTTGCTATCATTAAAACATCACATTATCATCAAAGCACAAGGGGCACAACAAACCCCAATAAGGACTCCTAATTCGGCCAAATCCCACAGCCCTAGGCCAAACTCTATAAATAGTCCCCAGGTTCGTCATGCACGAACCCTAGTCTTGGATCTCACAGTTCGAAGGTATAGTATGGTTATTTCAATATCTTCCTTTAGAGTTTATTGTTACCCTTAGTATCTTCTAACATTCTAAAAATTCCCGTGTTAGGAGGTCAAGCATCTAAGGAGTTAGAACAATCGAAAGTCAATGGTTCTACACAGGATGTGCAGAAACTAGGACCCTCTTCCGACGAGAAATTTGAGGCTTAGGAAGCATCCCAGAGGTTGGTTATCTCATGTTGGCTTAAACATCAAGCTTGGAACAAAACCCCTCTGTTACCTTGTGATTCCATGCACTATACATGGAGTATTTAACATTTTTCTATGGCGGCGTAATCATGTTTTTCACTACCCACTTGCCCTACACTCTTAATTAAAAGATAATATTTTTGATGCAATTCATGCCTTTCCATACCATAAACTCGTCCTAAGCTTGCTATTCTGTGTTATCTTCCTGTTCTTTATAGTTTTCAAGCATGTATTGCCTAGAATAAGCCTTACACGATGGTTTTAGCTTCTGTCTGATAAAGGCAGAAGGTGGTTCCACATAGATCGCTATATTCAGGTAGCGGCCCCCGACAGACCGCCACCTTAAAGTAGCGGCCATATATAGACCGCCACCTACTTTCTGTAACCAGGCCCAAACCTAATTTATTTCCCCACTAAATATGATACTAAGCATGCTATATGTCATTTATTTTCATCCTGATCATGGCATGATTCATACTGCATCTTGGCATGTTTACAAGCTTATTTTTCCATATGTGTTATTTTCCATGCCAAAACCTTATAGTTTTGTATTTAAGGGTTTTATGTAAGTTCCTACACATGGATGGATGCTTTGACGCGTTCCTTTCTCATCACCTTTCTATTTTATTACTTCACATATAGCCCATACTCTGGTATGACGCTATTAGATCACTTGCACTTGATAGGAACATCTCTGAGATTTGACATCCTCTTCGTTGGATATTCCTTCTGTCGAACTAGGTGATCATGTTTCAAGGCCTCCGTAAGTCTCCGCGAGCCTGGGATTTTCACTAAGACGCAGAGTTGGTTGTAACCTAAAAACTCAATGGTCTAGAAGGCACTTGAGTTTTTTGCATTTTCTGCAACCTGTATAGATCACGGCCAACAGGTGACCGCTACTTCCAGATGGCGGCCCTGGTGGGACCGCGTTCTACCAGGCTTGAACACTATGTCGACCCCTTTTCTTTCCGGTGTCGACCGTGTCAGATAGCAGCCTTGGCTAGATCGCTACTTCCTGATGGTAGTCCTGGCTCGACTGCCTTCTGCTATCTTGTGTCAAACTCGGGGTATGATCCAAGGGTTGATCTTACTCTGTTCTCCAGTGAACTTCTGATCGTCTGGAACCCAACATCTTATACATTAATTTATTAATAAACTTTAAAAACATAAGAATGTACCGTTATGCTGTCGAATTCCTCCCATGACATAATATCCTTTAATTCATCCTTGATCTCATGATTTCCATTTTGGTAAGTTCTTACCTTGATATTGTTGACATGAACTATTGTTTGAATTTGATATTATTGGCCTACTTTATATTTCTCGTGGAAGTAGTTTGATTTATAACTTGAAGATGTAAGGGTGGGCACGGATGGTGTCCAAGGGCTCCACGCTAGCCCCCTTGGCAGATGGCCGGAAACATGCTATAAACCATGGGGTATGATGCTTACTGCCATCGCATTGCGTCGGGAGTACTTTTTTTATAAACGGGTGACATCCACGACGTCTCATGCTTGATTATTACATGCTTGTTACATGACTTTCTAGTGCATAGTCTTTTTAAAGTTTTAAAAGTACATTCTCGTTACAAGATAGTACAGTCTCGTTAATGAAAGGCCATATTATAATCTTGCTTGATCATGTTCTCATATCGTCTCATATCTCTACACTTGTCTTGATATCTTGTCGTTACTTTAGTTTTATCACATTTTACATAATTACCTTTTTTATAGAGCTATTATGTTAATTACTTAAATTATGCCATCATGTTGATATGAAGATACCTACTGGGAGAGTGTGCTCATTCCCTACTTTCCAATCTTTTTCAAGAAACTCTAGCGGGTTGGATTCGAGTGGCGGATCCGAGAGTGATTCATGAGTGAGTGAAGCCTAGATGGTCAAGAGTCATATTGTAATTTAAGTTCCTTCACTGTAATAGGCGATGAAGTTGATCATGTTATGAAATCTTTTGTTTTATTGAGTCTAGTGGATTGCTATGTCAAGGAGTAAAGTGTCATTATAACCTTTCGATTATTATTCAATAAAGTTGGAGTTTATTTATATATGGTGTTCACTCTTTTATGTGTGAGTGTTGCGCTCTGATTACATTGCTAGCTTGAGACTTTAAATTACCGGTTGTTTACGTTCCTAACTTAATTCTGCTGCATATCTTGAGGTGTGACAGAGATGAAACAACAACATTCTCTTTCAAGAGACTATTGGTCATTACAGGCCGACCCTTTGATATCTTAATGGTTTAAGGCCAATAAACATTTGAATTTGAAGTTAAAAATTACAGAAGGTCTATTCATGTGCCTTGAATTTTGTTAAAACAGCCTAAAAAGATAATGTCCTCACCCTTTCTTGAATGACTAAAAATTAAGAGTAATGAGGCCACTTTGGTTGAAGTGTTTCAAGCTAAGTATTGTATTTAAGCATTACATGGTTCAAAATTGCCAAGGGACTATGTTATAGACTTGAAACAAACGGCAGAGCAATGACTTAGTCACTGAGAAACTATTGTCTTTCACCAAAAGAGTGATAAAGACATGTGTGTCATGAAGTACTAAGTTAACTCTGTTCCAAAAGATTTGAACAATGAAAAATGAGGCAAAGGTGATCAGTCAGACTGAGTAACTGGGGATACTGGCATTTGATAAATGTGTATCATCACATCAAAAGGTCTGTACTAGATCATTGAAGTAGAATGGTCAGCCATACTGAGTAACCGGGGACTGACATGTAAAAAGTGTGTTTCCTCGTGTAAAAAGGTATGCGCTAGCCCTGAATGCTCATAAAAATTTTAAAAAGTGGTGAAAAGAAAAGACTGAAAAATGAAATAGCTGACCCAAGGCTTAACAACAAAACACAAAAATGCTTAATTTCAATACTAGCTGAAACTTTTCCTAAATGGGTCTGATGAAATTTATGAGTAAGGCTTAGTGAAAAGGGAAAGGGATGAGTTTAAAAGGGGTTGGTTTAATTAAATTTTCGGCAAGAATGATTTCATTTGGTTTTGATTTCAAATTCGGGTTTATATGTTTTGAAACCATTAAAAATAAAGTGCGGGTCCTAATAATTAGTTTCTTCAAAGTGAATGCACTTATTTTTCAATTTCTGCAACCCTAGAAAATGAATCTCCATTTCTGGTCAAAATTTCCCTTCGAATTTGTCCATTTATCCCTTTTATAATTTAAATCCTTCACTAGACACTTTTTTCTTTCACCTATTCACTTTACCCTCTCGGTTGTCCTGTTCCCTTCACCCATCGAACGGAAGCCGACTTCCACTGTTGAGGTTCTCAGCCAGGCCAACTTCTGTCCCGCCATTCTCTTCTCCCTGTGACCCCTCCCGTTCATCCCATGCACCAAGGAAGTCCGCTGCAACGAAGGTCGCTCCTTCTCCCAAAGGCAAGGTCCCGATGGAACCCACGACGTCCGTTTCTAGGGTGGATCGGTGTACAAAGTCTCGCCATGATCCACCGTCCATGCTACCTCAGAAGAGAAAGGCAACTACTTCTAGCTCTCGAGCCAAGTCCAAGGTGACAGAGGGCACATCATCAAAGGGCAAGCAAGGTAGAAGGGAAAGCACTCAAACGACTAGGGCTCGCAAAGAATCACCGGAGATAAATCCTATTCCAGGAGCCATCGAATCAAGAAACATCCTCTTTCCTAGATGGTTCGATCTGGGGGACCAAAAGTTATTGGAGCTTTTCTCAGAATTACCTGTGATTATGGAAGCGCAGGGGTGGACAGATTTTATCTCCGCTCACAAAAGGTATTATCGAGAACTGGTTCAGGAATTCTATCATAACTTGCAATTAGTGAATGGGAAGCTCTACATGATTGTGAAGGATGTAGTGATTGGCATCACAAAGAAACTTTTACGAGTTACTTTGAAGGTTCCTGCATCTGGGGCAGACCCTAAATCTACTCAGTTTGATGAAAGGGAAGGTTTTAGTCTGATGACAGGGCAGCTTGCTCCTGTCGAAATCCCAAAGGACATAAATGCCAATGTCTTTCCTCCATTCCATAGACTTCTCCACCACATGTTCAACACTATTATTTCTCTCAAAGGTGGGAGTCGGGGACAAGTCAACCGCACCCACATCTTCCTTTTCTATCACCTACTCAAGAAACAGCAAATCTCTTTGCCTACGTTAATGCTGGACCATTTTGAATATTGTATGAAATACAAAACCAAATCTCTTATGCCTCCCATCTTACTTCTATCTTTGAATTGGCTGCAATTCCACTCACTCATGAAGTGTGAAAAATTATTCCTAAAAGGAATATATATTCCTTTCACAATGTTAGTACCTTCATGAAATACACAAAAGAAGGTGACGTTGTTTCGAGGAAGCTACCCACTGCCAAAGGCTATCACCCTGAAACTCCTCACGATGATGTTCCTCCGGAACCATCAGCTCAGCCTTCTGCCATTCCTTCTCCAAGTCCTCCTCCAGCACCCACACCACCATCTACTTCACCCACTTCAAGGAATCTGCAAGTCGTCCCATGGACAACACCCGTCAGAACTCCACCTCCTCCATCCTCTCAGAAAATACCAGTTCAAGTTCCAGGGCCTTCATAGGCTTCTACCTCTATTCCTACTGCTGCTCCACCACACTCTGTGCCACCTGAGCTCTACAATTTCATATCCTCTCAGTTTTCCAATCTAACTGCTCAGTTCAATTCGTTTCAATCCCCAATGGTCGATATGTCCACTAGATTTGATTTGAGGCTGGAACGTTTGGAGAATCAGATGGAGAGTAGGTTTCTTCAGCAGAAGGAGTCTGCTGACCATGCCGCACGTAGGTTTAATCGACTAGTTGGTACATTGGGAGATATCTCCACTCATACCTCCCTACTTCAGACACGTCTGCATAATGAACTACAATGGTTAGAGCATCAACTCTAGCAAGGCAATACTCATCACCAGGCATCAATTGCTGAAATTCAAAAAGTACGACTTTCATATGCTCATTTGGTTAAAAGAATGGACAGTTTGGAGAAACACTATGCTTTTCTTCTCCGACATGCAACTGAGCTCCAAGCAGAATTGAATAGTATGTGGAAATTGGGACATGAAGAAACCAATATGGCTAAAAGTTCTTGTCCTTCTTCCTCATCCACACAAGCTGCTGCCATGCCGTCAGCCTTGGACGACTATGTCAGCCATATCGTAGAGAGTCTCCACAACTTATCTGACACTCTGGATTGTCGGTTCAAAGCACTTGAAATAATGGTCAAAGAATAACTGCAACAATTGGGCCTAAGATTACAACCCCTTGAAGTAGGCCTGTCAGCTGGCCCTTATGCTCTGAGTCGTTGATTCAGTCTCTCCCTACTCTTGTTTTGATGATGTCAAAGGGGGAGAGCATAGACGTCATTGTTCATAGTCTACAGTTTGTCTTATATAGTCTAAGTCTTGTCTCAGTTAGGTTATTTACCAAGTCAGTCACATGTTCATGTAGAATTGTTTGTCAAATGTCTGTCGCATCATATACATTCATGTACATATTCTTGAAGTGAAATAAAAACATGTTTCCAATGACATATCTTTCCAATGGCTACTATGTGAATGGTTGAAACGTGAATTAACAATGACTTATAGTTGCCATCATCAAAAAGGGGGAGAATGTTGTATATCCCTTGTTTTGATGATGACTACCTATACTTCATTGAGTTCAATTCTGATTGGAAAACATGGATTATAATGCAAAATTCTAATTTCTCTAAGTTCACATGTCAAAAAGAACAAGTCGACCTAAGATCAGAGAAAGTCGACTTAAAGTCTGGCTGAAAAAAGAATAGTAGAAGAAAGAAAGAAGGGAAAGTCGACTTATTCAGTGAACAAGTCGACCTTAAGCTGCTTCTAGAAACCAGCCAAATGATCAGGCCCTCTCCAAGTCGACTCAAAAGCTTCACAAGTTGACTTGGTCCAGGCGGACAGAACTTTCTATTATGTTCAGAACCTAAGCAAGTCGACTCAGAGAATGAACAAGTCAACTTGCACTGTTAACCAGAAGTGCTATCTGCGACGACCGAGGGTCCGGATACCGAGTAAACCTGATAACACTTGGATCCTTTTGGCCTCCCAAGAGTGGTAAAGCTCCGAAGGGATAAAAGGAGTGTGTGTGGTACATTGAAGTCCCACATAAAGCAGTAAGCAATTAATATTTCATTGATCAGGTTTGCTAAAGTAGTAGAAATAAAATTACCTTTTTAATTAATAATTTAAATTAACGGAGTCCAGTCCAAATTAAAGACAAGTACAGTCCAACAGAAAGGAAAACGTACACTGAAGTTAGGGGAAGCCCGACGCAGAGAACGCTGGCAACCACGAATTGACGCACCGTGTCACGAACCACCAGGAAGAAGAGTGACCACACATGAAAAGCAGGGGTGAGTCTCGTGTCACTGGCTCAGTAGGGGTCATGTAGATCCCCACTGGAAACAACGTAGTAACACGCTAAATAGCGCTAACCAAGAAAGCAGGAAGAGCAGGAACAACCACAATACTGAACTACACAGTAAAGCTGTAAAAAGTAGGAGTAAGCACGAGTAAGAACAACTAAAGAAAGAGTAAAGTCGTACTAACTAGAAACACGGTCGCCGACCAAACCACAGCTCCCTAAGCTACTCCAAACGGCAATAGAAAGGTGAACCCCGATCTCACCAAGTCGGGCATTACCGATCCATCGACAAAGTACAAGCTCCATAGCTGAAGCCTACCAAAACAGGCAAAAGCCCTATTAAAAAACCTACAGAATCAAAGGCACGAACATACACAACTAGATCACCGTGTACGTTACACAAGACTGGACCGCGGGTGAAACCAAGAACAGACTACCCAACAAGTCATGTCAATCATGACGGAAACCAGTCACAAACACAAGTCACGAGATTCTCGAGATTGTGCATCAAGTGACAGGAGCACCTCCTCACTAGAAGAATAGCTAGATGCGTCCACTGACAACTTACACTGCGCCACAAGTATCTCCCACACACCAGGAATGGTGGTAAATACTCACAAAACCAAGTACGAGGACAACAGTACCAAGTACAAGGAGCAACGGTACCACAGAACTAAGGACAAGGTACCACAGTAATGAGTGACTAGTCAGGGTCACGCCTGTCGACGCTTGTCCAATCGCCCCTGACCACGTGTGCACACACAAGATCAATGGCTTGAGTCAGGCCTCTAGCTAGCTTTCCCCCCCAGTAAGATGCTACCGCAAGGTAAGGGGGCCCATGGAAATTAGCTTACAAACCGTATATCGAGAACTCGCCCCGCCACCACTCCCAGGTGGGCCGACACACAGGAAAGAGTTGTCAGGCTACGACTAGTGGAGATTCACTAGACACAATGACTCTAAACCTCAGTGCTGAAGTACAGACATGCTAAACATGCACTACCGCACGTACTACGAAGCACAACACAAGACATAAGGTAGCATACCAGACTGCCACCAGACTCAGGACAAACGACTAGACCTGCTGACACAACGATCCTTGAGTCTCACGACTCGGGTCAAGATCATCGCATAAAGCGGTAACAAGCCGCCAATCAGTCTAATCCCTAAGCCATATTACGAGAAAACATCGATAAAGGAAATGGCATAGGATCACCTAATCCACACCTACGTACAACACGAATCACGGAGACCCAAGGGGTTACCAAGACCCTCAAAGCACATGTACACGCAAATCAAGGTAAGATAATACTTCAAGGCATCCAAAACTCATGTCTCGATCCATACAAGATAGACGAGACACTTACAAGGTCACGTGTCATCCACTCGATCACACCGGGTTGACCAGAAACCAATGATGACTCTGAAAGCAGTACGGAACACTACTCAATATAATGGCACTCCCCGGCCACCTCTCATCACGGTCACTACCCTCATAGGACATCCAAGACATCCACGGGACATTGGGCAAACTATAAGGAAAGGCCAAGACAAATGGAGGCCAAACAATAGGAAAACAAAGCTCTGGGAAGTAAACGGTCGTATGCCAGGCCGCTAGGTGAGTCAAGCGGTCAGCCAAAGGCTGCTACCTTCACACAGAGAATACAAACACTGGGCGGTCAAGGAAAGGCCGCACCAACACATAAACGGTCTATACATAGGCCGTCTCACTGAGATAAGCGGTCTAGGACATGGCCGTTACACTCAAAGACTCAATGATCAGAACTATAAAAGCATAGGGAGCATGCGGTCTATCGCAGGGCCGCATGGAGGCGGTAGCGATCGTCCATATGATCGCTAGACCCGGTCAACCCCCGAACTGACTTAACCCAATCAAACAGCCTAGCGGTCTCCCAATGGACCGCTAAGGACGCTAAGCGGTCAAGGCTAGGACCGCTAGCCTGAACCGACTTAAAAATTATTGAACCTGACATAAACAATGATTAGCGGTCATCTCTCAGACTGCCAATTCCATCTTAACTGTCTATCGCACGACCGCGTAGCCAAACCGACATACGCCCCCAGAATAACGGTCTATCGTACGACTGCGGACAGAGATTAGCGGTCGTCCACTGGACCGCTATCTCAAAGAAACGGTCTATCGCATGACCGCGAAGACCTGAACCGACATACTATTCAAAAATCAGAAACGGTCACCCAAGGACCGCTAAAGGCCTAAAAAATGGTCTCCTGATGGACCGCTAAAGCGTTACGGCGGGAAAACCATGGGAATGGCTAAAACTCGGCCTTTCCACGCCCCAATCGCGTCTAAATGACGGGGATACAACCTTAAGCATGATATACACCTCCCACAATCCGGAAGGGATCAATTTGATGCTAAAACGACAAGAAATGGGCGATTCTAACGAATCGACCCAAAATGAGTCACAGAGGTAGTCAGGCTGATACCGACTCCTATTCTCGACCAAATGCAATAAAACTGGCGGGAATGGATTCCCAACATGCCAGGGGTTCGAATAAAATCAACGAGGTTGGAAATCGTTGCCTGAAACGGTGAACTCGTCCCACACCCCCCAAAGCATGCATCGCCCAAACTGAAGCAAAACCCGCTCATTCTCATGTCGTATAGCTCGAAATCACGGGGGACATAGAATAGGAGTAGGGTGTCCATCTCCCTACCTCCACCGAAGATTTCATGTGCCAAAATGGCCAATCCACACCGAAAACTATCACACGGACAACCCACGCCGACTTTTAATCCACGAACGGGATCGCGCCATCGCCACGCCTCGATCATCACGCAAGCACGCCTCACGACAACTCCACGCCATCGCCACCTCATCCCCGGGCCTCCTCCGTCTGTAGTTGGAGCAAGGGGGTGAGTGTTGATTTGTTTTGCTTCCTTCTCTTATGTGGTTGTGATGAGTGATAAAGATGATAAGCAAAAACAATGATCTCAATCAACCTATGAACATGTAAACCATGAACCTAGGCAACCAGAACTGGCTCTAGCATGGGCAATGCTATCTTAATCGAATTAAGCTAAAGAAGGCAAAGAAAAACACACGCCGGAGCGTGGAGCAAGGAGTAAATAAAAATACACCACGTGGGTGGAACAAGCAAAGGAAATAAGAGATATGAGAGAGAAAAATCAATGCCCAATACTAAGGAAAGAACGTGATCGCCACTAAGGTAATAAAACGAGCCAAAAGATCTGATCAATACCTTAGAAATAGGAGGATGATGCACCCACCCACGGGAGAGAGAAACCAGTGAAATCTGCAAATCTGCCTTGAATGTAACGGTCTGGCACCTGTGCGTCACAGGAGTGTGACGGTCGCCCGATGAACCGTTAGAGAAGCCTGACGCGCCTGACCAAGATCGTCAGAGAACTGGCAGAAGTAGCATGTGGATCCTTTGAACTCCAAACCTTCCAGCCGGCCAGAAAGCTTGGGCCTCGTCTAATGAACTCTGTAAACCTACCAAAGAACGTGAAACACCAGAAAACAACCCCAAATTAGCCCTTTAAACAAGCGTAGTATCAATTCTCAAGCAAACTCAAAGGCATCAAAAGGAAAGGGGAATACCGGGGAAGTTTTGGTTTTTTTAACCCCTCTGGGTGTTTTAAAACGTGGGAAGGATGTTTAGATGATGAAAATAGATGAAGGACGTGGGAGAAAGAGGTGGGACAATGCTATGATGAGAGGAAGAAGGGGAGAACACAAATATGCAAATTATGAACTTTGAAACCCAAAACCGAAGTACTCCCTGGACTGTGATGCAGATGGACGTGGAAGTAGACTTCTCTTGGATGAAGATGGCTCCAGAAAGCGATAGCACTTCGACGCAAAAACCAGATTTCTCCCCTTTAGGCCATGAAGTTAAGGGTGCTATTTATAGGCCCTCAAAATCTCTGGGCGAGCAGAGGATAATCCAGCAAGAAAAGAGGATAATTCTTAGCAAACTCTTGAAGACAATACTCCCAAGAGTCCATAGAAACAAACAGAAGGTTCTGAGGATCAGATTTGGAAGAGAAATCACAAGATCAAACTCTCATCTCGACCACGGAGTAGCAGAGAAAAGACCAGACCAGGCAGGACTCTCTGTTGGACGTAACGGCTACACGACAGACCGCCACATGAATGTAACGCGCCAGGGAGAGACCGTCACACTCAACCTTATCTCAAAAGAGATAAGATTAACGAGGTGGTTACAAACAATTGGACTCTTGAATGAATGTAACGGCCATGGGATGACGCGTTAGAGAAAATAACAGCCGCACGACAGACCGTTAGAGCGAACGGATAAGCAAAAGGATAAGCTTTGGAACAAAGGTCATAAGTCTTAGGACTTTTCAAGATGTAACGGTCATGGGCCTATGCGTCAGAAGGATGTAACGCCCCTGATATGGACCGTTAGAGACAATGAAGATCAAAAAGATGACTAAGGCTTGCTAAGCTTCATCCAAAATGAAAATGCCACGGAACCAAACTCAACCAAGAGGAGAAGACCCACAAAATAGACCTCCAACTGATCAAGAAAGACTCAACGAAGAGTGAAGAACTCGGAGCACCATATAGAATGAACAAGGAGATAACCTGACTTATTAGTCATAAAACGGGTGTCAACAGATGCCCCTCCTTAACGTCCTCTTTGCAGGGGAGCGAGCGGAGGTGAAGCGAAAGCGAAATGGAACATGGAGATAAAGCAGAAATGAAGCGGAGAGGACTGAAAAGCAGGCGTTAAGGCAAACGACACCCGTTCAACCAACAAGCGATAGGAATTTTCTGGAAAACTTCAAACCAATCACAAGGAAATAGCCAACCAAAGGACACATATCTGGAGGAACTAACAACTAAGGAAAGGAAAACATGGCTAGCCGCCGGAGGCAACGGAAATGAAAGAGATAACTGACTAAGCTCCAGACAGGAATCTTCAGTTAACCAAACCAAGTGAACAGAACGAAGGAAACCTTCCAATTCAGAGTGGAAATGACTCTCCTCATCTGAGATCAAAAACACAGCTATTCACCATCATTGAGATGCCTTGAACAGATGAGACTCATGAACGCTCAAAAGATGCATATGATGCATGCTGGGCTAAAGAAAAAGAAATCATCAAAGCGAATGCAAAGAAAGATAAAATAACAAAATACTCGAAAATAATATTGCTAGACCGAAAAAATCAGGGTTAGGACACCATCAGCAACCACGGCGTGCAAGACAGAACCATCGTCCCCAAATTTTCCAACCTAACGGCCTATCCAACGATTAAACACGTGCACTTAGATCATCATCATTTTTGTTTAAGGGGAACATCATATCCTAGAACACATGAATGACCAGCCGGTTCTCAAGATAATATATCATAGATACCATATAGTAATGTATTAACGGGATAAGGGATCGAGATACAATACCTGACTTACCTTCCGGGTGAATGGCAAAGCATGATGTTTTTTCGTAACTTCATCCATGAGAAAGAGGTTAGCCAACAACAATGAGTATGAAACAAGGCATAACCATTTGTACGCATGAGAATCATCAATGATATGCACCATGGCAGAAAACGCAACCATTCAAGCATCAAATAGACCATTTTATTCACCAAGAAACTTGCAAGCTGTAACGGCCTACTGAGGGTGCGTCACAAAAAGTAACGGTCTAGGTCAGAACCGTTAAGCAATGGCCGTTCAAATTCTTCAATAAATAATATTCAAAAGACCTGACGGTCCAAAGACTACGTGTCAGAGAATGTAACGGTCTGGCGATAGACCGTCACATTTCCTGAGCGTTCAAAAAAATAAACCGAACGGTCACGGACTCCACTTGACACTCAAACAACCCAAACGCCAAAAACCTCAACCGAGAACAACCATCGGCGACCACCGACCACCACCGACGAAATGGCCGGCGACGAGGCCTCGCAGTCACTGAAGAGAAGGGAAAAGGCATGAAGAGGAGGGCCATCCGCCGCCTCCACCGCCGGATAGAACGAGAAGAGATCCCGCCGCCCGTGGAGGAGGAAACGGCGACGAGGGAGCCAAGAGAGGAGGAGGAAGCTTCCACGGCTGAAGAAGACCAAGGGGAAGCACCCCTGGATGAAGGAGAAGCCACTGGAATAGAGAAGAAGCGGAAGAGAGGGCAGGACCGAGAGGTAGGCCGTTCGCCTTATTTTCAAATTTTTAATTTTTATAGTTTTTTTATGTGTATGCATGTGTGAATGGGGGGAGAAGATGGGTCCACGAACCCATTAGGATCATTTATAGGTGTCACGCCCCAAACCGATAGCAGCGGAACGTGTAGTTCGGAACGCGGCAGTGATACAGTCATGAATGATCAGAGCAAACATAAGACACAAAATTACACACTGGACAATGTGGGCCAATTTAATCTTTATTGATAATCAAATATTCAAATTACATATCTTGACTCAACTTACATAAGTGTAGGAAGGACTCACTATTACATTCTAATAAAGAGAAAGGACTCAAATAACAGGACGAGACTCAAAGAAAGAATAAAAGACACCGACACGATTCTCCATTACACTCTTCACTCTAGCCCTTCCCCATCTGTTGGACTATCTTCAATGTCGTTACCTGAAAAATGTTAAAGATAGGCAGGTGAGCGAAACGCTCAGTAGGAATTACATCTCTCATCAAGCAGAATCTAAGTGATTAGCCAATTAACGTATTCGTGACGATGCAATGCATGGAACTAGAAAATCATGAAGATCAATCTAATAGAAAAGATGAATATCAAAGTCAAAGGTGGATACGAGCTCAAGAGAAATAGGGATGAATTCCCAAGCAGAGTCAAGGACAAGCTATCAGAATATAACAAGGACAGATACTTAGATGAACATAACTTCAGAATTGGCCAGAATAAAACAGAGTTTCAATAAATATAAGCAGAATTAAATAATCTAGCAGAATATCTAAATTATCAGAATAACCGAACAACAAAATATCAGAATAACAGAATTAACAGAAATAACAGAGTTTGCAGAATAACAGAATAACAGATGTACAGAGTTTGGTGCAATGCCACACCCAGAATTCTCATGGTTTACAGAATTGGACTTCCGTCCTACCTTGCATTGAAAAGTCACGGACCCAGAGCCCTTTAATATTTCAGAATCAGATATGGCCAAATACAGAGTCAAATGGTTATGTTCTCAATTAAGAATAGACTCCAAGGACCCCAGTGTCATAGAACACTAGAGAAAATGACCATGATTATGCATGATATCTAACTCAAGATAAATCCGAGATGAACCGGTTAACAATACTTCATGTGGTCACTTGATCTTAAGGCAAGGTAGGCACGTAATCTTTCCAGAAATATCAATGGCATGGTTTTCCATTCTATTTGTTCAAAATAATCTCATGGCGTCCAAAAATATGTCATGAGGACCGATATACCATGTTTCATTAGAGTGACATGGCCATCAAGTAGTAACATGGGTTTAAAGGGTACAACCTGCTCGGCTGCCTTGAGGGAATCCAAGGCTTGCGGAGTCTTACGGAGGTCTCTATGATAAAGTCACCAGTCCGAAGGAACGGAATGTCCCACGAAGAGTTCATCTATCACCGAGAATTAAGGGGCAGTCGATAAAATGTCGAAGAACGTGGGTCTATACTCGCGGATTGGAATATAGTGCCAGATATATATATATAAGTATATAAATACACGGTTCACAGGAAAAACATAGGAAAATAACAAGATAGGAAATTGACGCCCTTGACTGGGTCGTCATTTCATCAATTGACGACTGCAAAATCAGTCATCCAATTCATATTTCTGTTTGCTGAAAATAACTAAATTTCAGTTTGTAAGGAATTGGCGACTTCCATTAAGTCTTCTATTTGGTAAGTAGCGCCCTAGTCAGGGGCGTTATATATAAAAGAAACGACATGGTATGCGTCGTTAATTCTCCTTTTTACAGAATTTGCTACGAATAATAGCAATTTTCCAATAAATATTTTGATGGCAACATGTAAATGGACAGGTCAAGAAAAATAGCAGGATTCGAAATATGTGATCATGCATTAAATCAGATTACTGTTTAGATAGGTATTATATTTTTAACATATGTATTTATTAATTCATTCGAAATTGACGACCCTTCTCCCGGCCGTCAGAAGAAAAATTGGCGCCCTGACGAGGGTCGTCTCTTACAAAATTTTACAGAACTTCTTCAAATCTTAGTGAAACTATATGCATGAACTAATATATAGTAATATCATGATTTATGATGGTTTGGGCTACGTAATCTTGAGATAACCTACGGAAAACTAGAGATTATGAACTCAAACACGAGATATAAGCATGTTGTTTATGATCGTAAAAGTTTGTATTATCTTTATTAATTGAGTTTGGCAGTCAGAGAGAACACCTACCTCGTGTGATGATTTGGACGGTGAACAGAGAGATTAAGACATCAGCGGTAGCAGTTCTTCCTGTTGTACGTAGAACAGAGCCTTCGTAGCTCTGTGAAGAAAAGAATAACAGCAGCAGAGGTTCTTCTCCTTTTCTCGAAAATCAAGAATAGCCGCAGTATTAGGTGAAAGAGCAAGGAGGGAGCAGCAGCCTACAACGATAGTAGCCGCCGCAGTAGGAAACACAGGAGCCCGAGAAGTTTGAAGAGAAGAAGCACAACTTCTGCAGGACTTCTCCTCACGACGGCACAACAGAAGGTTGAAGTTGAGAGCTAGAAGTTCACGGGTTGGGGTTTCTGTGGGGTATTTATAGTGCTTGGGAACCCAATGGGTTTAGTGTTCGATTGGGACTCAAAACTCCCGAGTACATGTCCTAATATCATTACGATTCCCTTACTAATCTTTCCGAAACACAACACTTCCTAATTAGAGTGAAATGTAAATGACGCCTCAAGTTGGGGCGTCATTTCAATAATTGACGCTGGTAATCACAGTCGTCAAAAATAAAATGACGACTTGCTAGGAGGCGTCATTCACCTTTAATTTAAGGTGTAACGACCTTTATGGATTTTTATATTTTTTTCTTGATGTGATCTAGATGGGAAATTTTAGGGTTATTAGTTTTCCATTTTTCTCTATTTTTCCATATAATTAGTTTTCTAAAATTCCTCAGTCGAAAAATGGCACTATTCATTTTAGAATAAAATAACGACTTTTATCAAGTCATTTCTTTGGTAATTGACGCCATTGTCTTAGGCGTCTCTTCCCATTTGTGATTTTCTTCAAGAACTAAAACTATATTTATACTCTAAAAACCTTAACTATATATCCTTTCTTATGTCATTTATACTTCTTATCTAACTAATTAACGACATACACAACGTCGTCTTTTTTTAAAATAACGCCTTCACTAAGAGGTGTCAATTGCCTTTGACAATTTTTCCTCAGCCTCTTAAGAACCGATATTGTGTGTATATCCCTATTTTCTCTATAACTCTATAACTATATACTTTATTTGATTTTTACTAATTTATAAATAATGACTTGCATGTAGTCGTTTCTTACACTAGATACGCCTATATCAAAAGATGTCAATTGAGGTTTTGACCTTTTCTCAATGCTCTTGAAAGGACCGAAATTGTATATATGTCAATTCTTTTATCCTTTATATATCTTTAGTGTATTTAAATCTTATATATATATCCTTCTTCCTTCTAATAAGATTATAATATAGTAAATGTGGAATATTAAAATTTCTAAATTAGTAAAAAATATAAATTGACATTTTATTCAAGATTTAATGATTCTTAATTCAATGAAAATTATGTTGTGCATTTGATGCTTACATAAAATAACATGTTATTCTTAAATTTACTATAATACTAGAGTAGGGTTCACGAGTTCTTTTTGTAAGATTTATAAGGACGTAAGAGGGTTATGTAGAAGGTCTTGGTCTCGTTTATTTATTAATTTTTAATTTATTTAAACTTCCTAGTCCTTTAATTTATCAGGGTTGCTACACCCTCCCCCACTTAAAAGAATTTGGTCCCCAAATTCAACTGAATTCATGTCCAATCTACATCAGTGGGGTAACTAGTTCTAGTTTCCATTCATAAGTCAGAATCAGCTAGGCATGCTAATAGAATATCCCAATGAACTAAGCCAAGGTTAAGGGGTACCTCTAGCTACTTCATCATCGGCATGTTTGATTTGTCTTATTGCTTGCAATTGACCTTGACGCCATTCCTTATTGCGATCCTTTGCCAGTTGAGGTTGATCTTTTGGAAGGGGACAGTTGGCTACCTTATGTTCTTGGCTTCCACAATGAAAATAAGCTCCACTCTTCCAGTGACACTTCTTGGATTGATGACCCTCATTCCCACAATGCTTGCACTTCTCTCCTTTAGACTTCTTGCCATTCGGAACTCCATTCTCATTATTGGGCCTTTTGTTGCCATTATCTATCTTTTTCTTTTCCATTCTTGCCTTGACCTTGTCAGATAATTCCATGGCATCTTCCAATAGCTGAGCTCTCTTAACCATCTCGGTATATGATTGAATATCCATTGGTGCTAATTGGGGTATATATTGTAGTCTTAACCCATTCAAGAATCTCCTAGCTTTCATCTTTTCTGTCATGATCAAATGAGGTGCATACCGTGAGAACCTCGAGAACTGGGCCTCATATTCTACCACAGACATACTTCTTTGCTTAAGTGAGGCAAATTCTCCCGCTTTTCTCTCCCGAACTCTCTCTGAGAAATACTTCTCATTGAAGTGCTCTAGGAATTCTACCCATGCTACATGTTCATTTGGCAAGGTGGCTTCCACGGACTCCCACCAAGCCCTTGCGTCCTTCTTAAGTTGAAATGTTGCTAAAAGGACCTTATCTTGATCCGAGCATTGCATTACTCAGAAGATTCTTTCCATCTCCATAGTCCAATCTTCCACCACATCAGGATCAGGAGTCCCACTAAATCTAGGGGGATTGAGGCTCCGGAACTCACGATGTAACTCTCCAGCTCCACGATTGGCTCCACCCTCGGCTACCCGCTGAAGAGCCTGGGTCAAACCTTATACTGTCCTTTGCATTTCGCGCCATTGGGCACGCTCGGCGGCCATTGTTATCTATCTAGTTCTTCAAGACACAAACAATCTCAGGTAAGATTACCAAGTCATTCTCATGAAATTTTACTAAGCTATCATCATAAACTAATCTTATTAGTATTTTAATTTCCTTTTTAGCTCTTAACCCAAGGTTCTACCCAATCTCACCGGGCAATAATGGGATTGAACCTAGAACTTATGGCAACCTATAGTCAAGACCTATGATTTAACATACCTAGGCTCTGATACCACAAACTGTCACGCCCCGAACCGATAGCAACGAAACGTGTAGTTCGGAACGCGGCAGTCATACAGTCATGAATGATCAGAGCAAACATAAGATAAAAAATTACACACTGGACAATGTGGGCCAATTTAATCTTTATTGATAATCAAATATTCAAATTACATATCTTGACTCAACTTACATAAGTGTAGGAAGGACTCACTATTACATTCTAATAAAGAGAAAGGACTAAAATAACAGGACGAGACTCAAAGAAAGAATAAAAGACACCGACACGATTCTCCATTACACTCTTCACTCTAGCCCTTCCCCATCTGTTGGACTATCTTCAATGTCGTTACCTGAAAAACGTTAAAGATAGGCAGGTGAGCGAAACGCTCAGTAGGAATTACATCTCTCATCAAGCAGAATATAAGTGATTAGCCAATTAACGTATTCGTGACGATGCAATGCATGGAACTAGAAAATCATGAAGATCAATCTAATAGAAAAGATGAATATCAAAGTCAAAGGCGGATACGAGCTCAAGAGAAATAGGGATGAATTCTCATGCAGAGTCAAGGACAAGCTATCAGAATATAACAAGGACAGATACTTAGATGAACATAACTTCAGAATTGGCCAGAATATAACAGAGTTTCAATAAATATAAGCAGAATTAAACAATCTAGCAGAATATCTAAATTATCAGAATAATCGAACAACAAAATATCAGAATAATAGAATTAACAGAAATAACAGAGTTTGCAGAATAACAGAATAACAGAATAACAGAATAACAGATGTACAAAGTTTGGTGCAATGCCACACCAAGAATTCCCATGGTTTACAGAATTGGACTTCCGTCCTACCTGGCACTGAAAAGTCGCGGACCCAGAGCCCTTTAATATTTCAGAATCAGATATGGCCAAATACAGAGTCAAAGGGTTATGTTCTCAATTAAGAATAGATTCTAAGGACCCCAGTGTCATAGAACGCTAGAGAAAATGACCATGATTATGCATGATATCTAACTCGAGATAAATCCGAGATGAACCGGTTAACAATACTTCATGTGGTCACTTGATCTTAAGGCAAGGTAGGCACGTAATCTTTCCAGAAATATCAATGGCATGGTTTTCCATTCTATTTGTTCAAAATAATCTCATGGCGTCCAAAAATATGTCATGAGGACCGGTATTCCATGTTTCATTAGAGTGACATGGCCATCAAGTAGTAACATGGGTTTAAAGGGTACAACCTACTCGGCTGCCTTGAGGGAATCCAAGGCTTGCGGAGTCTTACGGAGGTCTCTATGATAAAGTCACCAGTCTGAAGGAACGGAATGTCCCGCGGAGAGTTCATCTATCACCGAGAATTAAGGGGCAGTCGATAAAATGTCGAAGAACGTGGGTCTATACTCGCGGATTGGAATATAGTGCTAGATATATATATATATATAAGTATATAAATCCACGGTTCACAGGAAAAACGTAGGAAAATAACAAGAGAGGAAATTGACGCCCTTGACTGGGTCGTCATTTCATCAATTGACGACTGCAAAAACAGTCGTCCAATTCATATTTCTGTTTGCTAAAAATAACTAAATTTTAGTTTTTAAGGAATTGGCGACTTCCATTAAGTCTTCTATTTGGTAAGTAGCGCCCTAGTCAGGGGCGTTATATATAAAAGAAACGACGTGGTATGCGTCGTTAATTCTCCTTTTTACAGAATTTGCTACGAATAATAGCAATTTTCCAATAAATATTTTGATGGCAACATGTATATGGACAGGTCAAGAAAAATAACAGGATTCGAAATATGTGATCATGCATTAAATCAGATTACTGTTTAGATAGGTATTATATTTTTACCATATGTATTTATTAATTCATTCGAAATTGACGACCCTTCTCCCGGCCGTCAGAAGAAAAATTGGCACCCTGACGAGGGTCGCCTCTTACAAAATTTTACAGAACTTCTTCAAATCTTAGTGAAACTATATGCATGAACTAATATATAGTAATATCATGATTTATGATGGTTTGGGCTACGTAATCTTGAGATAACCTACGGAAAACTAGAGATTATGAACTCAAACACGAGATATAAGCATGATGTTTATGATCGTAAAAGTTTGTATTATCTTTATTAATTGAGTTTGGCAGTCAGAGAGAACACCTACCTCGTGTGATGATTTGGACGGTGAACAGAGAGATTAAGATAGCAGCGGTAGCAGTTCTTCCTATTGTACTTAGAACAGAGCCTCAGTAGCTCTGTGAAGAAAAGAATAACAGCAGCAGAGGTTCTTCTCCTTTTCTCGGAAATCAAGAACAGCCGCAGTAGTAGGTGAAAGAGCAAGGAGGGAGCAGCAGCCTACAACGATAGTAGCCGCCGCAGTAGGAAACACAGGAGCCCGAGAAGTTTGAAGAGAAGAAGCACAGCTTCTGCAGGACTTCTCCTCGCGACGGCACAACAACAGGTTGAAGTTGAGAGCTAGAAGTTCACGGGTTGGGGTTTTTGTGGGGTATTTTAGTGCTTGGGAACCCAATGGGTTTAGTGTTCGATTGGGACTCAAAACTCCCGAGTACATGTCCTAATATCATTACGATTCCCTTACTAATCTTTCCGAAACACAACACTTCCTAATTAGAGTGAAATGTAAATGACGCCTCAGGTTGGGGCGTCATTTCAATAATTGACGCTGGTATTCACAATCGTCAAAAATAAAATGACGACTTGCTAGGAGACGTCATTCACCTTTAATTTAAGGGGTAACGACCTTTATGGATTTTTATCTTTTTTTCTCGATGTGATCTAGATGGGAAATTTTAGGGGTATCAGTTTTCCATTTTTCTATATTTTTCCATATAATTAGTTTTCCAAAATTCCTCAGTCGAAAAATGGCACTATTCTTTTTTTTTATAAACCCAGACATCTAATAGAATATAAGGGAGAGTGCACCCCCATTCCAGAGGAAGGGAATGTTCCCACTCCACCTAACAACCATTAGATGCTAATTTTATTGCATTTTCAAGAAGAAGTTACATCATCTGAGAGAGGCAAGCCTCTTATATACAAGTAATGTGAAAACTAGAAACAAAGCCTATACATGTATCACCCTAATATTGAGTAAGCCTCTAGAATCGGCTATAGCATAACCCCTGGCCAAAAAAGGTAGCTCGCGGATGGTGTGAAACTCTGCATTACTCCCCACAAAAACTGCGTGGTTAGCTAAAGCATCTGCTAGTTGGTTAGCCTCTCTATACAAATGTATGGTAGGACATTGAAATGTAAGGCGCAGCTGCAGCAATCGTTTTCACCAAGGGAGCAAGGTCCAGGGCGGGTCTTTCTTGGACTTCAGCAAGCCAATCAGAGCAAGAGAATCTGTGTGTATCACTGCTAAAGGAATGTTGTGGAATTGAGCCAAACGAAGACCATCTAGCAGTGCTCGACCCTCAGTAACCATATTAGTACCAAGGCCATAATAGTAAGCAAACCCCAGAATAAGCTGTCCATTTTGGTCTCTGATGCAGCCTCCTCCCCCTGATGGACCGGGGTTCCCTTTACTCGCACCATCAACATTTAAGGAATAACCTACTGCAGGAGCAATCCATCGAACCATGATGCAAACATTGCGAGCACAAGTGATAGTTATACCAAATCTTTGAAGTAATCCTAAATATTCCCTGCTGGTACCTTGTTTGAATTTCATTTTCCCAACCGAGTAAGCAATTTCAGCAGAAATTGTATCAGCAATTTTTATGAGGCTATAATGATTTCCTTCATACCTGGCATAGCATCTGCACTTCCATATTTCCCAGACAATCATTAACATAAACATCAGACGTATAAAACCTTTAGGTTTGTTTATCACTGTCCTGTTTATAATGTTTTCCAACCTGCTGATTATACTTGAATCATTTAAACATGTGTTACTAAGAATAGGAGCAAATCTTCTCCAAAGAAAGCTAGCAATGTCACTCTTTATGAACAAATGATCTTCATCCTCTATATCATGAGAGTTGTTGCAGCAATCACATATAGAAGCCAGAACAATACCACTCTGTTGAATACGGCTATCTACTGGGACAACATGATTCAATAATTTCCAACAGAATAGAGATGCCCGCGGGGAGAGTTTATTATGCCATAGTTTCTTGAGCTTTATATTCGGCCTGACAGACTGCCTTTTCAAAAAATCATAAGTAGATTTGAGACTGAATGTACATGTGCTTGCATGGGACCAAATGTGAATATCATCACCAGCAAATATAACATATCTCTGAATTTGTTCTCTCATCTGTTGGTCTTCTAAAATTTCCCATACAGGGTGCTGGAAATCTGCCAATGCATCTTTAACACAACAGTCAACAAGCTCCGATTGGTTCTGTATGGACAGAACATCAGCAAGGGGTCTTTCCTTGTACCAGTTGTCCTTGAGGAAATTGGTTTTTGTCCCATCGCACACAATCATTCTGGAGCCAGTTATAAGAATTGTCCGGGCCTTTTCAATGTCCTGCTTCTTAATTCCTGCAGGAAAGGGGGTTTTGCAGTTAAGGATATGCTGATCATGTAAGTATTTGCTCCTTGTGTAACTAGCCCACGGGGACTTGTTGTGTATTGAATTCCAGATCAATTTGACATAGAAACATAATTGAATATCAAGAAGGCCACGGATCCCCAAACCACCTTCAGATACAGGGCTGCAGATTTTGTCCCATGATACCCAATGCTTCCTATGCATAGTTTCAAATCCCTGCCAAAAGAAATTAGAGCATATTCTCCCAATTTGCTTAATAACAGTGTATGGGATAGATGCAGCAGCAGCAGTATATATGGGGATAGTGGATAGGACTGATTTAATGAGCACCAATCTGCGTGCCTGTGATAAATGCTTGCTTTGCCATCCAGCAAGTTTATTGCTAACTTTATCAATTAAGTACTTGAAATGAGGAATCTTAACCCTGCCCTTAAAGAGAGGAATACCAAGGTAAATGATACTTCCAGTTTTATGTTGGTATCCAGTTAGCTGATTAATGTGAGCTGTTGCTCTGTGTGACATTTGCTTAGCCGCAATAAAGCTGCTTTTATGTGCATTTATCCGTTGTCCCGAAGATGCTTCATATCTTCCCAGAAAAAGGAGGAGCTGTTTAATAGAGGAAACTCCACCACTCATAAAGACTAAGGAGTCATCTGCATATAGAATGTGTGAAATAGGCTGCACCCCTCGAGGGAGATGGTAGTGTTTACAAAGACCAGCAGTAAATAAATGGTTGAGACCCCTGCTTAATACCTCTTCTGCAATTATGAATAAAGCTGGGGCTAAAGGATCCCCTTGTCTGATGCCTCTTGTAGACCTAAAATAACCACGAATTTGACCATTGAAGGATAAAGAAAACCATCAATTTACCAATAATTGTGCAATCAGAGATGTAAACCTATTACAGAAACCTAATTTTTTTAGAGCCATGATGATGAAATCCCATTCCATCCGATCATATGCTTTAGCCATGTCAAGCTGGATAAACATATTATGACCTCTCACCGGTCTATCCAACTCCATTAATAGCTCCTTAGCCAACAGGAAATTGTCAGTTATATGTCTTCCACTAACAAAGCCACACTGCTCCTTGGAGATGATCAGTGGAAGAATTGTTCTTAGTCTATCACAAATGATCTTTGATACAATTTTATAGATGACATTACATAGACTAATTGGTCTGAAATCAACATATGAGATTGGGCTTTTTACCTTCGGAATGAGACTTATAATAGTGGAGGTGACCCCTTTAGGTAGACCCCATCCCTGAAAGAAACTCTGAATAGCCTGAGTTACATCTTCTCCAATAAAGTCCCAACACTGTGAAAAGAAGACTCCAGTAAATCCATCCGGCCCTGGGGAGCTATTGCCAGAAAAAGAGAGCATGGTTTCCTTGACTTCCTCAGCTGAAGGAATTGAACACAGTAATAGATTTTGGTCCTCAGTAATCAAGGAACGTATAACAGTAAATAGACTTTCATCAATTATATGGTGTTCATAAGTTAACTGCCCTTTAAAATATTCTACAGCCCCATCAGCCAAAACATCCTGATCATCCACCCACTACTCATTAATTTTCAGTTTATGAATATAGTTTTTCTGCCTCTTAATCTTGGTGAGATTGTGAAAAAACTGTGTGTTCCTATCCCCACAGGAAATCCATTGCACCCGGGCCTTTTGATACCAAAACATCTCTTCACGAGACAAAGTGAGGCGCAAATCTGCATTAGCTTTATGTAAACTCATACGGTTCTCAGCCGAAGGGTTTTCATCATACTGAATTTGAGCTTGCTCAACAAATGATTCAGCCTGACTTTTAGCCTGAAAAATGTTCCCAAAAATTTCCTTATTCCATTTCTTTAAATCAGCCTTCAAATACTTCAACTTTGTCTGCAGATTAACCAAAGGATGACTATCAGTTGTAGAGTAATTGCTCCAATGAGCTCTTATGAAATCCAAAAAGTCCACATGCGTGTGCCACATTTGCTGATACACAAACCTCCTTGGAGAAGGCTGGGTAGACTTTATAGATAATAACAGTGGGGAATGATCTGAAGGTCCTCTTATTAAATGCCTGACTGACAGAAGATTGGTTGAGTGAGCCCATAAGGAATTATACAGAACCCTGTCTAAACGGGCTCTAATTTGAGATGATCCCATTTGGTTATTAGTCCAAGTGTAATTAGAGCCAGAGAAACCAGCATCAACCAGACCAGTTGCGGTTATGAAACCTTGAAAATCAACCATGGCAGTCATAGAAGATAAGGACCCTCCATTTTTTTCTTCAGGGGAGATAACGCAGTTAAAATCACCTCCCATAATCCAAGGAATATTTACATTTTGACTAAAAGCCATAAGAGAATCAAACATGTCCCTACGCTCTCTGATGTTGCATGAGCCATATACGGCAGTGACAAGCAAGGCAGCATTGTTATTATCCTTAATAGCTACAGTCAAATATTGTGGGTGAGTTTCTATAGTCTCAAGACAAATATGAGGCTTAGCAAATAACCAAATCCTGGAAGCATCACCATTATTACCAATTGGTACATGCATCCTAATATTCCGAGCCACTCTCTGAGCTCTACAAAAATCAATCCGAGGTTCAGATATGGCTACTAAACAGATATTGTTAGAATGTATATGCTGAGCCAAACTATTTACAGTGGCTTTATTCCCTATACCTCTGACATTCCATATTAATGATGTGTTAATCATGGTCATAAGAAGAAGATGGATGAACAGCCATACTTTTGTCTTTAGCCCTTGTCAACCGAGCATCACTGAATAGTACCCCGGGCATTAAAGGAACTTCATTGGACTTAGGGAGCAAAGAATTGGTGTTATTATATACCTGACCTTCCATCCTGGAATTTTTATCAGCCGACAGTTTAGAAATCACCTCCGAGTTTTGGATGATAATATTTCCCTGATTTAACTGACCATGGATTGAAGGCAGCTCCTCTGATACTAAGGCTTCCTCTATTCCAGATAGAGTAGTGTTGGGCTCATTAACTGAGTCTTTTATTCGAACAACTGGTGGGTGATCAGCCTTGAGAGATGTCTCCACAGAGCTGGAAAAAGAAGCAATAAGCTGACAGCTATAAGAGTTATCTTTATCAGGAATTGAAACAATCTTAATATTCTTTCCATCCATTGAAAATTCCTCTGAGGTTTGATCAAAAACAGAAAATCTGTTTCCAACTACATCAATCTTATTAGTGCTAACAAGAACCTGCCTAGGCTTATATTCCTGTGGAGGCTTTTTCTTATTCTCAAACATAGCCACAGTTCCAGCCGATGGTTTTTTCTTACAATCCCTTTGCAGGTGCCCAATCTTGTGACAGTAAGAGCACATATACGGTACTCTGTGATAATTAATCGGTTGCCAGAAACCGCCATTATCTATCCCTATCCATATCCGATCCTTCCTCTGCTGATCAAGATTCAGCTCAACACAAACTAATGCCTCTGTTATATTAGTCATGGCAGAGGAAGCATCATTGATCCGCAGTACCGGACCAATATTACATGCTATGGATCTGAGCATATCCTCATGGAAGAAATTGACTGGGAGAGATGGAAATCCAATCCATACAGGAGTTGTAGAAGGATCTGCATCATAGTCGAAGTCATGAGTCCATCTGAAGAACCTGAACAGATATCCTTTGACATACAGACTTTTTTGAAGAAGCACACTCAGGAAATCCGCTTCACTTCCCAATCTAACTAAAATGTGTCAGGCATTCAATCGGCTGATAATGAAATCTGTGCTCAGTTGAAGACGTTGAGACAGGCAGAGCTTGATTTCCGGGATTGATGGCCGGCCATATGAGCATTTTGCAATGATCGTATTCTGGAGATGTATGCAAGAGGTCCTTACTTCATCTTGTGAGAAGAAGACGGTAGGTTCGCCTTTGTCCGTGAATGCCGGAGGCTTTACTTGCAGAGGGATGCGAGGCCGGCGATGAGCTTCAATCAACGTCTGAGCATAAGTCTTCCGGGGCACTACTGCTACTGGATCTGGGGAGGCAACATCTTCTGATGTCATCTGGACCTCCCCCACCACGTCAGCCAAGGCCGGCAGGGAGGGGAGTTCGCCGGAGGTGAAGAGAAGGATGGCGGGTGAACACGAAACCAGAGCTTCTCTCTCTAGAAAATTATCTCTCTAAGACAGACAAGGTGCCTACTTTGTGCAAGATATTACATATGAGCTCACTAGCTAAAATGGCACTATTCATTTTAGAATAAAATAATGACTTTTATCAAGTCATTTCTTTGGTAATTGACGCCATTGTCTTAGGCGTCTCTTCCCATTTGTGATTTTCTTCAAGAACTAAAACTGTATTTATACTCTAAAAACCTTAACTATATATCCTTTCTTATGCCATTTATACTTCTTATCTAACTAATTAACGACATACACAACGTCATCTTTTTTTAAAATAACGCCTTCACTAAGAGGCGTCAATTGCCTTTGACAATTTTTCCTCAGTCTCTTAAGAACCGATATTGTGTGTATATCCCTATTTTCTCTATAACTCTTTAACTATATACTTTATTTGATTCTTACTAATTTATAAATAACGACTTACATGCAGTCGTTTCTTACACTAGATACGCCTATATCAAAAGGCGTCAATTGAGATTTTGACCTTTTCTCAATGCCTTGAAAGGACCAAAATTGTATATATGTCCATTCTTTTATCCTTTATATATCTTTAGTGTATTTAAATCTTATATGTATATCCTTCTTCCTTCTAATAAGATTATAATATAGTAAATGTGGAATATTAAAATTTCTAAATTAGTAAAAAATATAAATTGACATTTTCTTCAAGATTTAATGATTCTTAATTCAATGAAAATTATGTTGTGCATTTGATGCTTACATAAAATAACATGTTATTCTTAAATTCACTATAATACTAGAGTAGGGTTCACGAGTTCTTTTTGTAAGACTTATAAGGACGTAAGAGGGTTATGTACAAGGTCTGGGTCTCGTTTATTTATTAATTTTTAATTTATTTAAACTTCCTAGTCCTTTAATTTATCAGGATGAACGAAATGGCTGAAACCGTAGGAATGGAATATGGGATGAGATGTGATGTGTGGATGAAAGACTGGGCAGGATGAACGGAAGGAAAAGTGTGTAAGACCGCCATGTCCAATCATAGGCCGAAAGGAATAGCTCAATCTCAATAGCAGACAAAGTGACGGTCTAGGTCCAGACCGTCAGGATCATGTAACGCCTCAGATGGAGGCCGTCAGAGAGGACAGAGGCCAATTTTGCAGAACTGAGCAGCATGAAGTGTGACGGTCCATAGCTGGTGCGTCAGAGATAGGTAACGGCCAAATGCCAGACCGTTAACGATGGCAGAGCAGTGGGATATCAAGGCAACTTGCAAAAAATGTGACGGTTTAGGAGCGGGGCGTTATATCCAAGTAACGGCTGTGGCTAGACCGTCAGGCATGATTGAGCAATGGATAGCCGAAACTGAATGGCAAAGAATGTGACGGCTCAGAGTCCACGCGTCACGACAGATAACGGTCTGATGCTAGACCGTCAGGCTTGACAGAACAAGATTGGGCTAAATTAAACCCACATGAAATGTGACGGCCCAGGGATGGCGCGTCAGAGGCAAGTGACGGCCCAACGATCGACCGTTAGATAATGAAGCGTACTCCGAGACGGATTGTGCCGTGAGAGGTAAAATCCGAGATAAGAACCCTTCAATCCACTCTGGACTTCTCCCAAACTTAAGATAAAGTCTTCTAATCCAAATCTTATCACCTTAAAGCCAAAATCAAGCATTTAAAACCTGGGAATTTAGCCAAAAATCATAACTTTCTGAATTCTCTGCTAGAAGGCTGAAGAACCTCTCCTAAGGGCAGGAAACAAGATGAAGAGAAGCTTTGAGGTGATGGCCATGGAGGAGAAAGTCTACACCGGGCCTAAGGCTGCGAGAAAAGAGCATGGTGAGCTACAAAGGCTGACCCCAATTCCCAAACATCTAAGTTCAAATGCTCAAAGGGTGGTAAGCTCTTTATTACCTTAGCCAAGTTCATCAATTTTCTGCACTTTCATCTTCCCTCATGATCTTCCTCTTCTTCTTAGCCTCTTCCTGGTCCAAGATGTTATTCCAATCTGAAGTGGGTGGCTCCCATGATCAAGGAACTCCCTCTAGAAGTTGTAGCAATCCTTAGGGCATGGCACCTCCAACCCTTGTTTGTTTTAGCCAAGAACTTTCAGAAATTGTCATTAGATTGGCCAAGCATTTCAGCCCTCATAGAATTATGGCATCCATAAACACATACCTTCATCTTCCCATCCTTTGAAGCTAAAGTCCTATTAGAGGAGGTAGAAACCTACCTAGCCCTTCCTAAGACTAAGGCGGGGGATGGAGATCTAGTTTGCTACACGGTGGAGCCTATCGACCCGTCCTTGATTTTGAGTGATTTCATCCATAACCCAAAGGACGTGAGGACCATGATCAGCCCGCACCACATACACTTGATACCCTTAGCACAATGGATAGTCTCTCATTGCAAAAACAAGTGGGAGAGACACGAAGCAATAGCCAAGGCGGTGGCGGTTTGCTTATGCGGAGTCTTCCTTTTCACTACAACCGACCACCTCTTAGATACCCAAAATCTCAGCATTATTAGCGGGTTGTGGCGGGGAATGTCCATCTCTCAAGCGATCCTCTCATATCTCTATAGAGGACTAAGCTCCGCTTGCCTAGGAGGACCTCTATTCGGCTCCATGATACTCCTCGAGTGTTGGATGGGAGTGAGAATCAAATTCCAACCCAAGGAGGATATAACTTCTGCTAGCCGGATCTTCGGGAGCCACCCTCTCTTCTTCATTGGAGGGGCATTTGGATATTCTTCACAGGTTGAATGCAAGACGGCGGACAAGAAAACATGGGATGAATGGCGCCTCTTCTTCAACACTTTGCCAACGGAGAAATTCACAATGCGACCAAGGATCCTTCGGAGGACTCTTCTTAGAATACCGCGACGACACGGCCTCGACCTCCAGCTAGTGGGAAATACTACCACGGCGATCTACAACCCGCACCGGTGCCATCTTCAGATCGGACTACCTCGGATTGAAGCTCCTGCACCATCACACTACCCTCCCCTTCTACCTAGGAAGATGGGGACCGAGGAGGAAGAGAGAGCGGTTCGAAACGCGCTGACCATGTGGGAGATCAGCAAGGTGCGTCCGTGGCAAGAAGAAGTGGAAGAGAACGACGACGCACGCCGTGGCTACGTGAAAGAATTGAGGAAGATCCGCCCTCTTGCGGATAAGAAACTGAATGTATTTTGATTTTTTCTTGTTCATGTTCATGAAAGATGTTGATGTAATTGACAATCAGAATTGAAGCCTTATTAAACTTATGTTGCATTAAGTTCATTTGAATGAGATGAGAGTGCCTTAGTTGTATGCGCATGAGTTATGGTTTGACTTGGCTAGAATAATATGAAGAACACAGCCTCTGGAGCATGTAACGGTCCTGAGAAGGGCCGCTAGGAGGATGTAATGGTCAGAGATAGGCCGTCAGGAAGGATATACTGAGAATTAAGTTCTCTGGAGGGTGTAACGGTCCAACGACAGACCGTTAGAAATCGTGATGGTCGTGGCCCAGACTGTTAGAGAGAGAGATGCTGAGAAAACAAAGCCAATGCCTGAAGATAAAGTGACGGTCAAGTATGGACCGTCAGATGAGTGTGACGGCCTGAACCTGGCGCGTCACATTCCTGAACCTGCATGGTTGTGAGATTTCAGTCCTGGGCTTGAACCTGCGTTCTGCACACACTTAGACAATAGACAAGTTAGATCTGTTCTTAAACTCAACCCCTTGCCTTAGAGCAAGTTAGAAAATGACCATTTCTTGATATTTGGTCAAGGGGTGGAGCCTTATTAAATAGGCGAAAAATATAACAGGAATAATGGGATGCATGCAATGCATATGATGGTGTTTTTGGAGTTCTGGAAATATCTGAATTTTTGTGAGTTTCTAGAAACATTTGATATTTTTGGGTTTTTGAAATATATGGTTTTTGTTGGATTTTGGAAATATTTGATGTTTTTTGGGTTTTGGAAACATGTGATGTTTTTGGGTTTTGAAATATGTGATGTTTATGTGATTTTTTTGGGTTTTGAAAATATGTGATTTTTTGGGTTTTGAAATATGTGATTTTTTGGGTTTTGAAAATATGTGATGTTTTTGGGTTTTGAAAACCAGTGCCGCCCCTGACAACGTGAGCCCTCCTAATTGTAACGAGAGTTCCCGAGGTTGGCGTGCAATAAGGTGACAACACCTGGCCAAGGCCCAATTTGCATGACGATGTCTCTACCAAGGCCATACCCAGGGTACTAGTTTTGATCCTAAAAGAAAAATTGAACACGGGGGTAAGCTTATGCCAGATATAGAAGTTTTTTCGGACTTGATTTCCTTTCCAAACAACCCATTAGAGATTTGGTCCATTGTGCCGGAGCTTTGTGTCCGTCATCGAACCTTAGTCCACTCTAGGCATCCATACGACCGGGCTCATTCGTCCCACAGGGAACTGTACTGCCACTCTTGCCATGCCTAGCTTTCTTTCTTTTTTCTGGAGCCTTGGAATTTCGGTGGGTGGACTTTTGAGATAATGCTTTCGCTTTTGTCACAAATATTGCTCCTTTGATTTCCTTTTCTTTGCTTGTGGCGTTAGGTCATAACGGACTGCCCCTATTTGAGACCTCCTCTCGTTAGGGTGCCTGGATTGGTCATTGTCTCCTTATTCACCTCTTACCCCTGGATTCAGCCGAGGAAAGAAACGGACAGGGACTTTGACTTTCCCCCAAAGCATGGCTGAGGAGAAACGGTGTTTACGAAGCGGGACACCTGACCAGGGATGTCGTGTAGTGTGTGATTGCCTCACTCGGGACCCTTCTTTATAGTGAAAGGGAGGAACATCTTGCTGCTGGGATAGCCACGTGGTTAGACTCTAAGGAAAGAAATGCTTAAGATACAACCCGTTCCACACGTAAGCGAGCTCCTCACCTTCTGCGTTTACTAAGCGATAAGCATTCCCTGGGTAAACCTCTTTTATGACAAACGGCCCTTCCCAGTTAGGTTGTAATTTAGACCTAGGACCTGCAGACCGAATGAATTTACATTTCAAAACCATATCACCCTTTTGAAATTTACGTTCGATTACCTTCTTTTGAAAATAACGTGAAACTCTTTTTTGGTAAACGGATACGTGATCGATCGCATTTATCCTCTTCTCATCTAAGAGTTCCAGCTAAACAAGCAACGCCTCTCGACGTTCGTCGAGATTAAGTTCCTTATCGAGCTGCACTCTAAGGGAATGGATCAAGATCTCATATGGGAGCATCGCCTCCATCCCATATGTAAGAGCATAGGGAGTTTGTCCCGTAGGAGTACGGACGGAGGTGCGGTAAGCCCACAGAGCTTACACTAATCTTTCTGGCCAATCGGAAAACTTATGAGATTCGCATGTTTTCTTGATGATTTTAAGAAGGGTTTTATTAGTGGCCTCGGCTTGACCGTTGCCTTGAGGATAATATGGAGATGAATGATGCAATGCAATAATGAACTTCTTACATAGGTCCTTGAGCTCTTGAGATACGAACTGGGGTCCGTTGTCGGTGATGATGCTGCTCGGCACTCCGAACCATGAGATGATACTCTTCATGATAAAGCGGCACACAGTTGAAGCTTTGATCTCCGCGTACGCCTCTGCTTCGGCCCATTTGGTGAAGTACTCAGTGGCGGTAAGGATAAAAGATTTTTGCTTGATTTGAGAATTAGGATCACCGAGCGGGCCAACAACATCGAAAGCCCACATAGAGAATGGCCAAGGAGCGGAAAGAGGATGGAGAGATGAAGCTGGAGCGTGAATTTTGTCAGCGTGGAGTTGGCACTTAAGACACCTCCGGACGTAGAGGGAGCAATCTTCCTCTAGAGTGGGCCAATAGTAGCCCTGCCTAAGGATTTTCTTCGCTAGAGCCTGGCCATTGACATGACCTCCACACTCACTAGAATGGACTGCTTCAGCCACCTTCCAAGCCTCATCATCATCTAAGCATCTCATGAGCATTCCATTGGTAGCGCGCCTGTATAGTTCTCCTGCAACAATGGTATACCTTGAGGCGGCTCTCCTTATTGACTTGCGCTGCTCGGCATTTGCCCCTTCTGGGAATGATCCATCTTTGCAAAACAACTCAATTTCATGATACCAGGGCAATTGTTCTTCCTCTAGGATTACTTCTAGCTCCATCAGAGATACTTCCTTGAGGTCTTCTTTCTCAGCCCTCGCCTCTACAACTTTCCTAAGGTTGATGTACCAAGGATCCTGAAGAGAGGGTGCATCCAGTCTCTGAACGATGATGGTCTCAGTGCTCCGACTGAGAGGGAAAGATAGAGAGAAAGTGAGCAAAGCTAAGGCATCTGCTAGAATGTTCTAAGACCTAGGAGTATGGATGTAGATCAGCTTACGGAATTGCCCAGCAAGGAGCGTGACCAGATCTTGATAAGGCTTGAGCTTGGGGTCACGAGTGCGGTAAGTAGATAGAACTTGCCACAGGATGAGCTGAGAGTCTCCTATGATGTTCAAATAACGCGCACCCAAGAGATAGGCATGCTTCAATCTGTCTAGGAGAGCCTCATACTCGGCGATGTTGTTGGTAGCAGGAAATTGAAGTTGATAAGCAAAGGGAATAGTCACTCCCTCTGGAGTGAGTAGAATAGCGCCGATCCCACGGCCTTGAGAATTGAGTGCACCATCGAAGTGTAGAGACCAAAAGGGATGATGAGAGATAGCAGAGAGATGCTCATCAGGAAAATCATCCTGAATAGAGTCGGTGTGAGGAATGGGGAGATGGGCAAGATGCTCAGTGATGGCGTACCCTTTGACCGCCTTCTGAACGACAAAAGTGATATCAAATTGGGAGAGGAAACTCTGCCAGCGAGCTAACCTACTAGAAAGGACAGGCTTTTCTAAGAGATAGCGGATTGGGTCCATTCTAGAGATCAACCTAACTGGGTGGGCAAGGAAGTAATGTTTAAGCTTCTGAGCTACCCACACTAAGGCGGCACAAGTCTTCTCCATAGCGGTGTATCTGGACTCAGCTGGGTTAAACAACCGAGAGAGGTAATAAGCAGCTCGCTCTTTCCCTTCATCATCTACTTGTGCTAAGACCGCCCCTAAGGAATCCTCAATAATCGAGATGTATAGGATTAGGGGTTTCCCAGGGACAGGAGGTTGTAAAATAGGGGGATTAGATAGATATTCCTTTAGGTCCTCATAGGCCTTTTGACAGTCTTGATTCCATTCAAACTTAACCCCCGCCTTAAGCAATTCATAAAATGGACGGCATCTTTGAGAATGTTGGGATATGAATCTTCTGATGAATTACAATCGACCAATCAGTCCTCGAAGTTCCGTAATGTTCTTTGGTGGAGGCATGTCCATGATGGCTTGTGCTTTGTTAGGATCAATCTGGATCCCCCGTTTGCTAACTATAAAACCTAGCAACTTTCCTGAGGAGACTCCGAATACACACTTCTTCGGATTCATTTTAAGATTGTACTCCCTGGCTCTTTGCAGCACTTTAGCCAGAATAGAGGGGTGTTCTTCTTTAGTCCTTGACTTCACCAGAATGTCATCCACGTAGGCCTCCATATAGATATGCATCATGTCGTGGAAGATGGCCATCATCGCCCTTTGATAGGTGGCACCTTCATTCTTCAAACCGAACGGCATAACCACATAATACGTGCCCCACGGCGTGGTAAAGGAGGTTTTCTCTTGATCTTCAGGAGCGAGACGGATCTGATTGTATGAATGATAAGGCTTCATACCCGGCAGTGTTGTCCACCAGGACGTCAATATGAGGCAGCGAAAAATCATCTTTAGGACATGCTTTATTAAGATCCCTGAAATCAATGCAAATGTGCACCTTTCCATCCTTCTTAATAACATGGACTATGTTTGCCACCCACTGAGGATATAGAACAACTCTAATGAATCTGGCCTTATATAACTTGTCGACTTCTTCCTTAATCCTTAAGGCCATGTGGGGGTGAAATCTTCTTGACCGTTGTTTCACAGGTGTTGCCCCTGGTTTAAGCATGAGTCGGTGTTCCACTAAAGAGGGCTGAAGACCTGGCATGTCCTCATAAGACCAGGCGAAAGAATCGCTATACTCCCTCAGAACCTTGATCAAATCTTCTTCTACTTGTGAAGGGAGATTAGCGGCAATAATGATGGGCCTTGGGTCTTCTTCAGTTCCCAAATTTATTTCCTTTGTAGGTTCATCCACTACCGACGATGGCTCATCGAATCTCTTTAGTCCTTGCGCGTACTGATCGGCAGTGTCATCTACGTTGCTGTCTTCATCGATTGGATCTTTCTCATCCAAGATTTCATAGACACCTAATCCGTCATCGCTTTATACTCCTTCTATTTCATCATCTTCTTCAATTACAATTGCCGTGGCAACAAATTCTGGACACTTCAAAAGAGCATGACAACGCTGAGCCAGATCTTGCAGGAACCTATCAGGAATGGATTTGGAGGGACGCGCAAGCGGGCGCGGCTCAGAGGAGGAAGGGTGGGATGAACTAGAACAAGACCCTACTTCTCTAGACCTAACTGACTCTACTTCCCTAGACTCGACGGACCCTAATCCTACCCTAGGAGAAAGAAATTCTAGTGGAAGGGAAGGAGCAGGGGACTCGTGCCCCTGGGAGGAGGGTGGAGATAGGGTAGCATAATCTTCCATTGAAATCTCCGTTTCGAATTTGATGTTTTTTTTGGAGATCAGTAGAGACTACACAACAGGATGGAGGAGGCGGAAGTTGCATGGGGAATAACTCTGGGAAGATGCAATCAAAGAATGGATCAGAGGAGGAGAACCACATCTCGTGGAGTTGGGCGTTGGGGGGAGGAGGAGTGAATAGAGTGGATAGATCAATGGGCGGGAAATGCCCGCAAGCACAAGGAACGAATAGAATTTCAGGTGGATCAATGAAGGATGGAGTTACCATGATAGGAGGAAGACGGGGTAAGAATTCCCATTGCTGGAGGAGAGATTGAAAGCGAGAGGGAGACCAAGAAAAGACAATCGGCGAGCTCCCCTTCTCCCGTGGATGCTGAACTGGCTGCTTCTTCGGCCTCCATTGGACAAGCCAACCCTCTTGACGCTTCTGGCAGTCTTCTTCATGAAATTGCCCCTGAAGGACTTGACCATAGTCAATCACATCATCAACTGGCCCTCTTAGCACTGGGGGAGGACTAGCTATCGGACAGACTGTATCCTTCCTTGGTGGAGCTGGCTGCAGAGCTAATGTACCGGGCTGGAGAGGCCCTCTAACAAAATGTTGATGGTAGTCCCAGGTGAGCGGCCCAGAATCACCCATCATAGACAATGTGGTCTCTCTGTAGCCGAGACCTCTCCTACCCATTTTTCTACCTTTGGGGATGGGCTTAGTTCTTCCTTGCAATTGAGCACCGAGGCCTCTCCCCGGTTGGTAGCCTAGCTTCAGTATAATGTCCCAGCCCTTGGAATCTCGGATCTGGGGCTTCACCTTGATATTAACCGCTGTAGTGACAGGCTTGCGGGGTGTATAAGCCCAAGGAAAGTTCAGATCCAGCACTGACATAACGGGCCGACTGCTTGGCCATAATGTGGGAAGGACCTTTTCTGAAATAGCCTTCACCGATTGGACTGTGGATAAACTCTTAACTTTGATGACCCTCCCTTGGAAAGGGAATTTAATGCATTGATGTGCAGTGGAGGGTACGGCGCCGAGAGTGTCAATCCATGGACGACCCAAGATAGCCTTGAACATAGGGTCAATATCCAGCACATAAAATTCTACGGGCATGGTAAGGGGCCCGAGCTCCGCTTGAATAGTGACCACCGCGTGACAGGCTCTTCTTGAGTTGTCATACGCAGCTATGGTGGTGGGGGTTGGTCGGAGTAATTCCTCTGGGATGTTGCAAGCTCGGAGAGTACTGAGCGGGCACACGTTAATCGATGCCCCTGTATCAACCAGTGCGGCATCGATACTGACTTTGTTCAAAGTAATTGTGATGCAAAGTGGCATTTGCCGAGCTTTTGGGGGAGCTAGCTCGGTTTCTGCGAACGTGATTGCCGGCCCTTTGGAAATTGTTGCCAGTGCTGTGGGTAAATTGTCAACTGCCATGTCCTCACTGACCATCACCTTTTGTAAGAAGTTTTGAGAGCATCTTGTGAAGGGTAGATCTCTTGATAAGCTCCAGGACTGATATCTTAGCGGGCACCCTGTCCAGATGATGTAGCAAGTCGTACTGGGTACCCGACAGAGGTTCGGCCTCTTCCTGCTCGGCAGTCGGTTGGGAAGATTGAGGGTTGGAAGTAGTGGGATAGTTCCGATGGAACAACCGCCCGCTCCGTAAGGCGAGGTTTTGTGCCGGCACGGCATCAGGGGAGGATATTACTGGCCCGGTGGTGTGGATGAGTGGAAGAGGCGGTGTGGGAGGAAGGATTTGGTAGGATATGGTGTTGGTGGAGGTAATGAGCGGCGATGGGCGGATGATGGGTGAGGGATTAATGGGAGGCGGGGTGGTGATGATGGGTGATGATATGGAGGGAGGACAGGATAGTGGAGGTGTGGTGATGAGCGAAGGATTGGGTGACGGTGTGATGATGGTAGCGGGGGTAGCTGGTGGTGGGTGTGACAGAATTGCGAGTGGTGGCGGAGTTACTGGAGTGGGTGTGAATGGGAGAATGAGTGGTGAAGGTGTTGGATGTGTAGGTAGGATGCTAGATGAGCAAGGGGATTGTGGTAGTTATGGTGGAGGGCCATTACTTGCGGCGTAGCGTTGTCGTCATCAAAAGACCACCCGGCGTTGGGAACCGGGGGTTGGACAACATTGACCTGAGCCGGTGCCGGCGGCTGAGGCTGTGGAGCGGGAGGATGGTTCGGCATTGAGTTCTGGTGGATCCCCAAGTCTTGAACTGGCTGCTGTTGCTGTTGTGGCTGCTGCTGCGGCTGCGATGCTTGTTGCTGCTGCACTTGCTGCCTCGGCGGCTGCCTTCTCTTTCCCCTAATTTCAATAATGGCCTTGTGCATCTCGGCCCAATCAATTCTCTGTCCTTCGTGAAGATCATATACCAGGTCCCTGAACTGAAAGCATCTTTCAATTGTGTGGCCCGGCTGCCTGTGGAACATGCAGTATTTGGTCTGATCAACGGCCGGGTTCCAGACAGGCCGTTCCAGAGGAAGTTGTATAGCATTGATTGACATGAGGGTCGAGAAGATATCTGTGAGAGTTTCTGGCAAAGGTGGGTATTGTGCCCTTTTAGGAGCCGGGCGCTTATTATTATTGTTGTTGTTGTAGCCGTTGGGTGGAGGGACGTTGTGGTATTGTGGAGGTGGTGGTGGTTGTTGTGGTGCGGCGAAGGTATTTTGTGGAATGGTGAAGGTAGGCGGAGGGTTCTGCAGAGTGGCTTGGAAGTTTTGGGGAGCGGGATTCTGTGGAGTGCGGGGATTTTTAGGGAAGCGAAAAGGTGCGGCTTGGAACGGGAAAGCAACGGCTTGAACTTGCTCGTTCGTCTGGACCCCCACGGTGACCGGCCCTTGAGGTTTCTTTTGATACTTGGGCTTTTGGTTTTCAAATAGTGAGTGTATGGGGGAATCCTTAAACTGCGTCTGAATAAAACGCGCTCGGCTATAAAGTTGATGCATATTGGCTGTGTCATTCATGGCTAGAATATTGCGGAAGGTCGGAGTGGCATTAGAGATCAACAGTTTGACCTTCTCTTCCTCCGGAATGTGGCCGGGTACTCTGGCGGCCATCTGCCTCCATCGGTCAGCATAGGTAGCAAATTCCTCATCTGGTTTCATTTTCTAGGCCACCAGATCTGTGAATGAATATTCCGAGCCAACTCTGTCTTGGAATCTCTGAATAAACTTATCTTTCACAGTCTTGAAGCTCTCAGCGTATTCCAGGGGCAAAGAATAAAACCATTCCAGTGCAACACCATCTAACGATCGGCGAAACAGATATGCCATGAGACGATCATCGTACTGAAATTGAGCCGACTCGTATAAGAAGTCCCTCACATGAATGAAGGAATTGCTGTTCCCATCATATTTCCTGTAATTGGGGAGCTCTGATTGTGGAGGGAACCGAATGTTCTGAAAGCTAGGAACTGGAACATGTGCCAAGGATTGTGGGCCAACCCGCTTCTGGAGGAAATCGAGTTGCTGTTGGATGGTGGCCCATTTATCAAGTAATTCCTGCTCTCTGGAAGGAGCAGGGGTAGTGAGAGATGATGGTTGAAGTTGAGGAGCGGAAGGGTGGACTGTAGCAGGAGGTGGGAGCCCACAAGAAGGAGCAGAAGGATAAATGCCCAAGGTAGGGGGCCCATAAGAAGGATATTGGGCCGGAGACTGACCCAGATTAGAGTGGGCTTGGACAACCCCTGGCTGAGGGCGCGAGAAATCTGAAGGGCCCATAAGGACTTGTGGAACCATTGGGCTAGACATATGATGATCCAACTAAATGAAAGAAGGGATGGCAGACTTCCCCTTGTCAAAAGATTGTTGGGCTGAAGTAGAAGATTGGCCCGTCTCCATGCCAGCAAAGGTGATTGTCCGGGGTTGGACCGGAGTAAGATCAATCGGAGCGGGTTGGATGGAAGGCCCACCAACTCTAGGTTGGTCGATGGAGGGATTGGATTGACCCTGCATAATCATGGGAGGGGAGATATTGGATCCTTGCATGGCCTGATAGATAGCTTGGAGTTGGGCCGGATCCAATTGGGCCATCATTTGGAGAATGGAGCCCGCATAAGGAGAAGAGAAAGAAGGGGTGTCTTGACCGCCTTCCATGGGGGTAGGGGACGGAAGAGGGGCTGTCCCCTCTCCAGAAGGGAATGAGGTAACCCTAGCAGGGTTTTCAAGAAGTCCTTGAGGAAGGGAATCCTCTTGGGAACAGGGAGGATTGAAAGAAGCCATGGTGGATTCGAAAAGTGAGTTTGAGTAGAACTCGGAGAAGGAATTGACCCTAGGAGGTGCTTCCAACGGATGAAAACAACTCCACATGCAACGAACAACCTTGACAAGATGCAAACAACGCAACACAAACAATCACACAATGAGCAACCAAACTTAGATGATTTCTAACAAAGATGTAAGTGACAAGAGATGAAGACACTCAAAGTCAACCAAGTTGTTTAAGATGATGTGACAAGATTTTTATGATTTCACCTTTGGAACTTTAGTAGATTGATTAGGATGTGCTCTCAACAATAGGTTCTTGATAGGAGAGGGTGTAAGGCTTGGTTTGACTCTAAATGTGATCACTCCTTCACTTTATGCGATCCTAGACACGGGGTGGGAAAGGTACAATCGGCCCGGCGTCCGTGTGGGAATCCACGACTCGCGGGGACTTACGGAGGTCCCTGGTGTGATTTCCTGGTCGGTCCCAAGGAATATGGAGACGAGAGGTCCGCACACCAAGGTAGGAAAATGCAATCTAATGTATGATAATATGCATGAACCTATGCGCACCGGAGTGCATGCAAATTCTAACCTAGAATCTAGCAAACAAGTATGCAAACAATGATATGAGTAAATGAACTAACTGAGGAGGAGATCAGATAACACCCAAGCAAAAGATCACAGCAGAAACTGCGGAAAGAAAATGCACCTCGGGATGCATACCTGTCTGGAGAGTGTAACGGTCTAGGAGACCCGCGTCAGAAGTATGTAACGGTCGAAGACCAGACCGTCATAAGCAATGTAACGCAGAGACTATAGACCGTCAGAGGAGCCAGGGAACCAGAAACAACAGGGAAATAGAAGGGAAATCCGGGGAAAACCACACAAGGAAATGATGGTAGGTATAAAACAGAGTTCAAAACACGATTGGCACAAGTTGTCCCACCGTGATTGCAAAAAAAATTATATGTTGATTTGTTTTGCTTCCTTCTCTTATGTGGTTGTGATGAGTGATAAAGATGATAAGCAAAAATAATGATCTCAATCAACCTATGAACATGTAAACCATGAACCTAGGCAACCAGAACTGGCTCTAGCATGGGCAATGCTATCTCAATCAAATTAAGCTAAAGAAGGCAAAAAAAAACACACGCCGGAGCGTGGAGCAAAGAGTAAATAAAAACACACCACGTGGGTGGAACAAGCAAAGGAAATAAGAGATATGAGAGAGTAAAATCAATGCCCAATACTAAGGAAAGAACGTGATCGCCACTAAGGTAATAAACGAGCCAAAAGACCTGATCAATACCTTAGAAATAGGAGGATGATGCACCCACCCATGGGAGAGAGAAACCAGTGAAATCTGCAGATCTGCCTTGAACGTAACGGTCTGGCACCTGTGCGTCACAGGAGTGTGACGGTCGCCCGATGAACCGTTAGAGAAGCCTGACGCGCCTGACCAAGACCGTCAGAGAACCTGCAGAAGTAGCCTGTGGATCCTTTGAACTCTAAACCTTCCAGCCGACCAGAAAGCTTGGGCCTCGTCTAATGAACTCTGTAAACCTGCCAAAGAATGTGAAACACCATAAAACAACCCCAAATTAGCCCTTTAAACAAGCGTAGTATCAATTCTCAAGCAAACTCAAAGGCATCAAAAGGAAAGGGGAATACCGGGGAAGTTTTGGTTTTTTTACCCCCTCTGGGCATTTTAAAACGTGGGAAGGATGTTTAGATGATGAAAATAGATGAAGGACGTGGGAGAAAGAGGTGGGACAATGCTATGATGAGAGGAAGAAGGGGAGAACATAAATATGCAAATTATGAACTTTGAAACCAAAAACCGAAGTACTCCCTGGACTGTGATGCAGATGGACGTGGAAGTAGACTCCTCTTGGATGAAGATGGCTCCAGAAAGCGGCAGCACTTCGACGCAAAAACCAGATTTCTCCCCTTTAGGCCATGAAGTTAAGGGTGCTATTTATAGGCCCTCAAAATCTGTGGGTGAGCAGAGGATAATCCAGCAAGAAAAGAGGATAATTCTTAGCAAACTCTTGAAGATAATACTCCCAAGAGTCCATAGAAACAAACAGAAGGATCTGAGGATCAGATTTGGAAGAGAAATCACAAGATCAAACTCTCATCTCGACTACGGAGTAGCAGAGAAAAGACCAGACCAGGCAGGACTCTCTGTTGGACGTAATGGCTGCACGACAGACCGCCACATGAATGTAACGCGCCAGGGAGAGACCGTCACACTCAACCTTATCTCAAAAGAGATAAGATTAACGAAGAGGTTACAAACAATTGGACTCTTGAATGAATGTAACGGCCATGGGATGACGCGTTAGAGAAAATAACGGCCGCACGACAGACCGTTAGAGCCAACGGATAAGCAAAAGGATAAGCTTTGGAACAAAGGCCTTAAGTCTTAGGACTCTTCAAGATGTAACGGTCATGGGCCTATGCGTCAGAAGGATGTAACGCCCCTGATATGGACCGTTAGAGACAATGAAGATAAAAAAGATGACTAAGGCTTGCTAAGCTTCATCCAAAATGAAAATGCCACGGAACCAAACTCAACCAAGAGGAGAAGACCCATAAAATAGACCTCCAACTGCTCAAGAAAGACTCAATGAAGAGTGAACAACTCGGAGCACCGTATAGAATGAACAAGGAGATAACCCGACTTATTAGTCATAAAATGGGTGTCAACAGTGAGAAGAGAGAGAACGGCGAGGGAGAGAGTGAGAGATCTTAAGGGTGAGAGAGGAGAGAGAGAGAGGGTTAAATGGAAAAGGAAATTAGGAATTTCCTAATTTTCGTAAAATCCGATTTTGAGCCCGAAAATGCACTAATTCAGAAAAATACGAAAAAATAGTCTAAACGATCCTCGGAAAGAATGCAACGCAACTGTAGCGTCCTCGAGTTGATGAACTCAATAGTAAACTCACCACGGGATTTCGTAACTTGTACGAGAGAAAAATCCACGTGGATCGTAAAACACAACTCAGGACCTACAAAAGCGATCCGAAACCTTCCGATAAAGATTCGAAAGACTCATGGTCTTACAGTCCTCCCCCCCTTACAGGAATTTCATCCTCGAAATTAAAGGAGCTAACAAGGAAGAAGCAGGGAAGAACAAACCCAACATTGGCCACGCTCGCCCAGCATCAGCCAACAACAACACCTAGAACACGGCAACACAAATCTTGAAAAATATAATTCAGAGGGATACTGCCATACCACAATCACAAGCACACGCACTGGATCTTAAGACAAACCGATCCACAGAACGAGCACGGCACCCAAGTGAACACAAGTCTGACACCTCTGAAATAAGGAAACGTCGCTTCCGTCTTACAGGGAAAAGGAGACACAACTCATGCCACAACAACAACCATCGATAAAATATTTGACAAACAGAACAAGCATCAGCTTGAACAAGAAAACATAGTCCTCTAAGCTGACAGCTCGACAATATCGGCTTATGCGCCAAGAACAACAAAACTGGCACACAGAACGCAACCGACAGCATTGGATCATGTGCACAATCAAGTCAGTCCTCACTCAGACATTATATCTGATTCGAGTCGCATGCTAACTCCATCATGACAGAAGAGTACAGCAAAACTAACCGACAAGACCTTGGTCAACACAATGTCAAATCAGACTCACAGGGAACTCCTCCCAAGCTGAGCACAACCACTAACAAACGACCACAACAACAACACCTACAGAATCTCGGCTCCGTACTCAACACAGAACTACGGGACACAACTGCAAGCTGGGTCACATCAAGGCACAATTACAGCTGAACACACGACTAAAATATACTAGTCATGCAACGAGCAGCTTACCAACAAGGACCCACCACAACAATAACAACTATCTTGGGGAAATGCATCTCGAGGACCACGCTCACGTCCTGAGAGCATAACATCCAAGGAAGAAGTTACAAAGGAAGGAAAGGGTACTCAACCAGCATATACACCGACGGATTCCCCTAATCCTCACACATGCCAATGCCAAAAACCATAATACCTCCAATAATAGCACGGCGACCAACTACATCAAGGCATACATAGCCAAGATGACAATACATCGAGGAAACAAACCTCTCGGCCAATCAGAATCTTCCAACTTCATGATCCTCAACCGTGGGTTGTCAGCCCACACGCTTCCATTGCATGCTCAACACATGCACATAGGCATCAAGGACAACTCGGCATCCGCATCTCAGCACACACACACGGCGCCATCGCAATTCATAAACTGTAATATACTACGCCTCGAGTACCAATCCTATTAATAGTCGATCACAAGTCACCAAAGTGCAAACCATGAAGAGCACCAGCTTTAACACAAAGCACAAAGGAACGCTAATCTCAGCTTATCCTCCCGTCCTGGAAGGATTACTGAACCTTCATAGCACAACAACTGCCAAACACAGCACATCCGACACAGTGCACAACGGCTCCCAAACACAAAATCTGGGTCCAAAGCCAAGCAACCGTCGAACAAAGGCAAATCAGGTTCAGAATTAACACAGTCCACCCTTAAGCAGACACAGGACAAAGACTTTACCAAGATAGCACTTCTAAGGCTTACCTCGAAAAGACGCCACTAAACAAGGTAAGAAGAATCAAGCTCGACTAACAATAGCTCACCCGGAAGGAAAATCCTAGGTTCGCCCGAGCATTCTTTCAAATAAGGCATCTGATCGAACACCTCGACACAAGCTTAACACCTCAGGGGCTGAACAAATCTCAAGCTGAGATAACCGAAGCAACATAAAAATGTGCACGACCATCACGTCAACGAGACAGGTCACCAACCACCTGAACAAATTACAGAAACATCTCGAACACCGCACCACAGATTCATGCCTGCCGGTGAAATCTGCCAAGTACAGCATAACCTAGACAAACACCATAACAGAAGGGAAGCACTCCGTCACATCCTGACGAGAGCAAAACCATCTCGCACAATGCCAACACAGCACGCGCAAGACCACAAATGGAAACAAAGCGACAAATAATCACAAAACCGATGCTAGCTATCGACTGTACTGGACCTTAAGGACTCTAAATACTACGATATCTCGAATTCCCATGTACTTACATACAGCACAACTCTGATACCATCTGTGACGACCCAGGGTCTGGATACCGAGTAAACCCGATAACACTTGGATCCTGCGAGGACTCCCAAGAGCGGTAAAGCTCCGAAGGGATAAAAGGAGTGTGTGTGGTACATTGAAGTCCCACATAAAGTAGTAAGCAATTAATATTTCATTGATCAGGTTTGCTAAAGTAGCAGAAATAAAATAACTTTTTCAATTAACAATTTAAATTAATAGAGTCCAGTCCAAATTAAAGACAAGTACAGTCCAACAGAAAGGAAAACGTACACGGAAGTCGGGGGAAGCCCGAGGCAGAGAACGCTGGCAACCACGAACTGACGCATCGCGTCATGAACCACCAAGGAGAAGAGCGACCACACCTGAAAAGCAGGGGTGAGCCTCGTGTCATTGGCTCAGTAGGGGTCACGCAGATCCCCACTGGAAACAACGCAGTAACACGCTAAACAGTGCTACCCAAGAAAGCAGGAAGAGCAGGAACAACAGCAGTATTGAACTACACAGAAAAGCTATAAAAAGCATGAGTAAGCAAGAGTAAGAATAGCTAAAGAAAGAGTAAAGCCGTACTAACCAGAAACACGGCCGTCGACTAAACCACGGCTCCCTAAGCTACTCCAAACAGCAACAGAAAGGTGAACCCCGATCTCACCAAGTCGGGCGTTACCGATCTGTCGACAAAGTACAAGCTCCATAGCTGAAGCCTACCAAAATAGACAAAAGCCCTTTTAAAAGACCTACACAGTCAAAGGCACGAACATACACAACTAGATCGTCGTGTACGTTACACAAGACTGGACCGCGGGTGAAACCAAGAATAGACTACCCATCAAGTCATGCCAATCATGATGGAAACCAGTCACAAACACAAGTCACGAGATGCTCGAGATTGTGCGTCAAGTGACAGGAGCACCTCCTCACTAGAAGAACAGCCAGATGCGTCCACTGACGACTTACACTACGCCACAAGTATCTCCCACACACCAGGAACAATGGTAAATACTCACAAAACCAAGTACGAGGACAACAGTACCAAGTACAAGGAGCAACGGTACCACAGAACTAAGGACAAGGTACCACAGTAACGAGTGACTAGTTAGGGTCATGCCCGTCGGTGCTCGTCCAAACGCCCCTGACCACGTGTGCACACATAAGCTCAATGCCTTGAGCCAGGCCTCTAGCTAGCTTTCCGCCCCAATAGGACGCTACCGCAAGGCAAGGGGGCCCGCGGAAACTAGCTTACAAACCGTATATCGGGAACTCATCCCGCCACCACTCCCAGGTGGGCCGACACATAGGAAAGTGTCGTCAGGCTACAACTAGTGGAGGTTCACTAGACACAACGACTCCAAACCTAAGTGCTAAAGTACAGATAGCCTAAACACGCACTGTCACACATACTATGAAGCACAACAGAAGACACAAGGTAGCATACCAGACTACCACCAGACTCAGGACAAATGACTAGACCTGCTGACACAACGATCCTTGAGTCTCACGACTCGGGTCAAGATCATCGCACAAAGTGGTAACAAGCTGCCAATCAGTCTAATCCCTAAGCCATATTACGAGAAAACATCGATAAAGGAAATGGCATAGGATCACCCGATCCACACCTCTATATAACACGTATCATGGAGACCCAAGGGGTTACCAAGACCCTCAAAGCACATGGACACGTAAACTGAGACAAGACAATACTTCAAGACATCCAAAACTCATGTCTCGATCCATACAGGACAGACGAGACACTTACAAGGTCACGTGTTAACCACTGGATCACTATTGACACCTGTTTTATGACCAATAAGTTAGGTTATTTCCTTGCTCATCTTTATGATGCTCCGAGTTGTTCACCCTTACTAGGCCTTCTTGGTCAGTTTTTAGGCCTATTTTCTTGGGTCACCTCTCCTTGGTTGGGTCTCGCTCCTCATTCTTTGTCCGCTGGATGAAGTTTAGCAAGCCTTCATGCTATTTACCACCCCATTATCTCTGGCGGCCTATCGCTGGTGCGTTTGCTGACGTGTAGTGCTCCTTCTTTCGACGGTTTGCTGACACCAGAGTCCAAAAGCCAACAGCTTTTCCTCAAGCCTTATCTTATCTTATCCGTTGTGCTCTAGCGGTTTATCGTGGGACCGTCATATGCTTCTGGCACGTGAATCATCGACCGCCACCTACTTGCAGAGTCCTTATTATGAAAACTTCATCCGTTGGCCTTATCTATTGCTGGATAACGCAGGGTGGCGGTCCATCCTTCGGCCGTCAAATGGCTATGGTGGTTTATCGTAAGGTCGTTTCAGAGTTATAGAAGGACTGTTCTTTCTCGGCTACTCCGTGGCCGGATTGAGAGTTTGATCTGATGATTTCTCCCTCAATACACATCCTCGGAACCTTCTGTTTGCTTCTATGGACTCTTGGGAGTATTATCTTCAAGAGTTTGCTAAGAATCATCCTATTTTCTAGTTTGATTCTCTCCAACTCGTCTAGAGAGTTTGAGGGTCTATAAATAGAACCCTTGACTTTATGGCTTGAGGAGGAGTTTAGAGTTCACGTCGAAGTGCTGCCGCATTCTGGAGCTAGAACCAATCAAGGAGAATTGCTTCCCACGTCCATCTGCCTCCTATGTCCGGGGAGTATCAAGTTCCAAGGGTCTTAGTGTTTTCTTGTGTTTTTAGTTCTTCTTTCCCCTCATAGCATCCAAGGCATCTTCCCTCTTCCTCTCTCACGTTCTTCCATCTTCTGCATCATTTTAAAACCTCCTCCTATCTTTTAAAACGCCCCACAGGGGTTAAAAAACCCAACCTCCCAGGGATCCACCCTTCTACTTGCATGTTTCTAGTTTTCTTTGTCTTATAGTTACTACACTTGTCACCGGGTCAATTTGGGTTGTTTCTTTGTGTTCTCTACACGTTTTGCAGATTTCACAGGCCCATAGCATGAGGCCTAAGTCTTCTGGCTGGCTGGAAGAAGTGGAGATCAAAAGTCCCAAAGCTTGCTGTTCTACGGTTCTCTGGCGGTTGTATATTGGAGCGCTAAAGTTTTCTAGCGGTTTATCGTGAGACCACTAATTTCTCTGGCGCGCCAGTCTTCGACCGTTATTGTTCACAGAAGTGCAGTTTTCTCTCCCCCGTGGGCGGGTGTTGTATTGTCACGCCCCGAGTCTTTATGACTCGCTCGAGAAACGTGAACAGCCGGCATGGTAAGTCACTTACAAGCAAGAATGATCAGAGCGCAAGACAATCACACACATAAATGCAATTGCACAATATTTTCATCAAACTCCAACTTATTTCATAATAATCGAATATTCAAATACAATAACTTTCAACTTCTTTCAATCTATCAGACTCAAGAAATAGGAAAATTGCGTAGACTCAATCTAAACAATATAGACTTTTCTAAGTCTTCACTCTCATCTTTGACAACACTTTCTTTCTCTCTCGGACCCGCTACTTGTATAACCGGAATCCGAATTCGAATCACTTTCATTTCCTAAAAAGAATAGAAATAGGTAATGAGCGCACTTTCCCAGTAGGTATCTTCGCATCAACATGAAGGCATCATTAAAGTAATTAACATTTTAGCTCTAAAGAAATAAGGTAAAATCATGCGAGTGCGATGAATCATGCGAATACCCAAAGTAACAAAGATGATCGTTTAAGATAGAATGAGAGCAAGTATGAACTAGCAAGAATGTAACAAGAACATGTTATGGCCTTTCAAGAATAAGAATGTAACGAGAATGTACTAGCAAGCCACATAATCATCACTCTAGTATCTTTTGCTTATGAGCAAGTACTTCGTGAATTTTTATGGAATATCAAGTAATGTACAAGAAAGTCATGTCGTGCCGTGGATCTTCACTTATTTATAGAGAAAGTACTACCAGCGTAATACGACGCCAGTAGCATCATACCCCATGGTTTATAATAGTATGTTTCCGGCAATCAGTCGAGGGGACTAGCATAGAGCCCGTGAACACAATCAGTGCTCGATCGCATCTTCAAGTATAAATCAAGCTACTTCCACGCATGTAACAATAAAGTATGGCCAAGAATGTATAATTCAATAAGTTCATGATAACACTATTTAATGAATGAACGCTTCAATTTAATAATGCGAGAGTCAAGAATGACTTAAACAAGGTTATGCTTATGGAAATAAATCGGCAGCATAACGGTACATTTCTTTAACTTTTATTTCATTATATTAAGCCTCTTTGGAAAATATGGCAAGTTCTAGATCATCAATAATCCATCTAGAAACTTTAGAACTCAACCCTTGGGTCAAATCTCAGGTTAAACACTCAAATAAGGTGACGGTCAAGGACTGGGCCGTTACATTATGTGACGCTCCAATATTCAGCCGTTACATTTGTCTGAATCCAGAAATAGTATAATAGACTTAGTGAAATGTGACGGTCGTATATTGGACCATTAGATGCTCCTGACGGTCCAATATAGATCCGTTACATTGCTAGAACCAGAAATATCGATAGTGTAACCTACTAAATGGGCTTTAATGGTACAACCAACTCGGCGTCCTAGTGAGAATCCCAGGCTCGCGGAGAATTACGGAGGCCATGAAACAAGATTTCCTAGTCCATTGGAAGGAATATCTAATAGAGAGGTCCTCATGTCCAAGAATAATGTTCCTATAGTGCAAAGTGTGAACTAATGGACAACATACTAGAATATGTGTCATGTACTTTAAAAAAAATGACTCTATTGATAGAGAGAATGTGTAACAATATGAAATCATGATAAAACTTCGTCAATACATCATTTAAAATCATGGAGTTAATACAAACTATAGTGCTTGACATGAAATTAACATATCCTTAAAATAATTCATGATACTTTTAACATGCGATACTTATCATGAACCAATTAATCAATTTAAAGTCATATCAACATGTCAAAACTTAGATAACTAGTCATATTTATAAGTTAATGTGACTGTTCTTCAATTCTATCTACAGTTAGTCTAACGGTCGAGAATGGGGGCATCACAGTGATTGTGACGGTTTATCGTGGGACCGTTACAGTAGTGTAACGCTCCTGTTATGATGGGTCAGAGACAACAGTGCAATTAAAATGCAACAGACGGTGTGACGGCTTGTCGTAAGGCCGTTAGGTAACTGTAGCGGTCTTACCTTGATGCGTTAGATCGTCTACCGGTAAAAATCTAAGGTTTCAACTTACATCATGTCTGGAAATCATATATAAACTTCATATGATTTAATGAAGGCTAACCTACTAGTATGCATGGGTTTTCTGTGAATGTGACAAGAGAGTTCCTTTTTAACTTAGTTAGGGTTAAGAGTATACATGTATGCATGTCCTACTAAAACATGAAATTCATGATCTATGATGCATGAAATCAATAAAAACCAGAGGGCTTTTATCCCTAACAAGATGTTTTTGCCAATCATGAGATGACCTACCTCTTATCAAGGCTTTAAGCTTCTAATTTGAGTCTGAAAACCGTGCTCTAATTCTCCTTTTCCAATGATTTTCCAGTAATTTTCTGCTGCTCTAACTCCATGACCTCTTGACCTAAAGATGTAAAATTTTGAGGGTAAGAAGATGAAACTAAGGTGAAAAAAAAGTTCTAAAGGATTTAGCTCTAATTACCTCGTTTAGACGTCTTAATCTCTTGATCTTCAAGGGTCTTGCGTTCAGTTTCCTGAGTTATTATTGTCGAACCAACAACTTTGGAAGCTTCAATCTCCTCGATTGCTTGATCTCCTTACATGAAATTTGGAGAACTATTAGTCTAAAGTATACTGAACAAAATCTTCTAAAGAACTTACCCGAAATTATGACTCCTTACCTTGATTCTTCACGAGCCAAAAGTAAGGGTCGCTCAGTTCAGAACTAGGTCCTATTTATAGGGTTTTGGCTAGGGTTTGAAGATTAGATCGATTCTAGAGTCCTTAATTTTCCTGAACCTAATCTCTAAGAGTCCTTAGTAATGTTATAAGCTCTCCCAAGTTGATCTCATGTAGATAGAATCCCAAAGTTCCAATCTTTATGCTCGTTCTTCCATTCACGGAACTATCAGGGTGTAACGCATCAAGACTGGTGCGTTACGTGGCTGTGGCGGTCTCACGATAGACCGTTACATCCAACGTGCACAGAATTCAACATAAATCAAACTCTTTTGTTAATTATCCATATTATTATCTATAAAAATAGTATGTATCCTTAAAATACGTAAATAGGCTAAATAACCTTCTAGAATATGGGCCAAACTTAATGGGCTTGGTCCTTAAACCTTTTGGATTTTATTTAAATAGGCTATGTTAATTATTTAACACAATTGAGCCTTCTAATGACTTATTATTTCAATAATCCATTTATTAATCTATTTAGCCTTTATAAATTCCTAATAAATTCCAAAAAATTCTATAAATAATCTAAAAATTATTATGTAAATTCTGGGGCACTACACCCTCCCCTACTTAGAAGAATTTGGTCCCCAAATTTAATACATGGATTATGGAGAGTGTACTTACAGTTAAAATAATTCTGGGAATCTTTTCCGCATGGCTGCTTCGGTTTCCCACGTTGCTTCATATGGCCATATTTTCTTCCATTGAATCTTGACCATAGGAATAACTTTATTTATTAGTTGACGCACTTCCCGTTCCAGAATCTTTATTGGCATTTGCTCGTACGCCATATCCTTCTGAATCTCCAGATTGTCGTAAGTGATAATATGGTCAGGATCTTATACATACTTCTTCAGCATAGATACGTGAAATATGTCATAAACTCCTGCTAATTGTGGAGGTAAAGCCAGTTTGTAGGCCACTTCACCGACCCTTTCAAGAATTTCAAACGGGCCAATGAATCTTGGAGTTAGCTTGCCCTTAATGCCAAATCTTCGAATACCACGACCTGGAGAAACCTTGAGATACACATGGTCTCCTACTTGAAATTCTAAGTCGCGTCTTCGATTATCAGCATAAGATTTCTGCCTATCTTGCGCCATCTTTATTCTTTCTTGAATGAGCTTGATCTTCTCTATAGAATCTCTGATAATATCAAGGCCTAGGAATTGTCTTTCCCCTATTTCATTCCAACATATTGGTGATCGAAAACTTTTTCCATATAGAGCTTCAAAAGGTGTCATTTGTATGCTGGCCTGATAACTGTTGTTATATGCAAATTCTACTAGAGGCAAGTGATCATGCCAACTACCTCCAAAATCAATAACACAAGTCATGAGCATGTCTTCTACCACTTGATTCGTTCTTTCTGTTTGACCATCAGTTTGTGAATGAAAGGCGGTGCTGAAATTCAATCTAGTCCCTAGTGACTGTTGTAGACCCTTCCAAAACTGTGATGTGAATCGAGGATCTCTATCAGATATAATAGTGACTGGGACACCATGTAATTTAATAATTTCTCTTATGTATAATGCTGCCATGATATCCACAGACCATCGACTTTTGATTGGTATGAAATGTTCAGATTTAGTTAATCGGTCTATGATTACCCATATAACATCGTGTCCACCTCTTGTCTTAGGTAACCCCATAATGAAATCTATCCCTATACTCTCCCACTTCCATTTGGGAATATTCAAGGGATGCAGTTTACCTGTGGGTCTAAAATATTCTACCTTTACTTACTGACAAGTGAGACAGCGAGACACGAAATCAGCTATTTCCCTCTTCATGTTGGGCCACCAGAAATTTCTTTTGAGATCCTGATATATTTTTGTACTACCTAGGTGAATGGTATACCTGGATTTATGTGCTTCTTCTAGAATCAATTTCTTCGTATCCTCATGATCCGGTACACATATTCGGTCTTTAAATAGCAATCTTCCATCCTTAATAGAAAAATCCGGCATTTGTTCAACATTGGTCTTGATCTCCAATAATATAGGATCATCATTTTGCAGCTTGACCATATCTTCTATTAATGTAGGTTGAGCTTGAATATTAGCTAGAAAATAATCTTCCTTCCTGTCAATATCTAAGTTCAACTGAGCAAATTGAGGAACAAGATTAGTCATACTAATCATGAGACTTGATAGCATACCTATTGGTTTTCTGCTGAGTGCATCTGCCACAGCATTAGCCTTGCTAGGATGATATTGAATAGCAAAATCAAAGTCTTTGAGATATTCTAACCACCTCCTCTACCTCATATTTAGCTCTTTTTGAGAAAATAAGTACTTCAAGTTTTTGTGGTTTGAGTAGACCGTAAACTTTTCTCCATAGAGATAATGACGTCGAATTTTCAAGGCAAAAATGACAGCTGCTAATTCCAAATCATGCACAGGATAATTTTTCTCGTGACGCTTCAATTGTCTAGAAGAATAACAGATTACTTTTCCATTTTGCATGAGGACACACCCTAGGCCAATGCCAGATGCATCCGTATATACTTCGAATCCACCACCATCTATCGGTAGTGTTAGAATAGGAGCTGTAGTAAGATGATTCTTAAGAGTTTGGAAACTTTTTTCACATTCCTCTGACTAGACAAAAGGATTTTCTTTTCACGTGAGTCTAGTTAAAGGAACTGCAATCTTTGAGAAATTCTTAATGAATCTTCTATAATAACCAGCTAGACCCAAAAACTTCATACTTCCGATACGGTCGTTGGCCGGCTCCAATTCTTAACGGCTTCTACCTTAGAAGGATCCACAGCGATACCTTCTTTTGAGATAATGTGGCCTAGGATTGAAACTTCCTTGAGCCAGAATTCACACTTATTAAGCTTGGCATAAAGTTTATGTTCTCTAAGTGTTTGCAAAGCTATCTTCAGATGTCATTTATGTTCTTCCTTTGTCTTGGAATATATCAAGATGTCAGCGATGAAGACGATGATGAATTGGTCTAGATATGGCTGGAAAACATTGTTCATAAGTTGCATAAATGTTGCTGGGGCATTTGTTAACTCGAACGGCGAATTACCACGAATTCATAGTGGCCATAACGACTTTGAAAAGCCTATTTATAAATGTCTTCTTCTTTAATTATAAGCTGATGATAACCTGATCTGAGGTCAATTTTGGAGAAATATTCTGCTCCCGAAAGTTGATCAAAGAGCTCATCAATACGCGGCAACAGATACTTGTTTTTGATTGTAAGTTGATTTAGTCGTCGGTAATCGATGCATAGCCTGAGAGAACCATCCTTCTTTTTGACAAATAGAATCGGCGCATCCCAAGGGAATGTGCTAGGTCTGATAAAGCCCTTATCCAGTAGTTCCTGCAACTGCTTCTTTAGTTCTTCGAGTTCTGTAGGGGTCATCCTGTAAGGGGCTATAGAAATAGGTGTTGCTCCTAGAATGAGTTCAATAGTGAAGTTTACTTCTCTCTCGGGTGGTAAACTGGGTAATTCGGATGGGAACACATCGGGGAGCTCATTTAAAATAGGAATGTCTGTTAAGATAATCTCCTTGGATTCGGTAACAATGACAAAAGCAAGAAAAGCTTCACATCCTTGCGAGATAAGTTTGCAAGCGTAAAGAGAAGATATGATAGTAGGATGCTTCTTGTACTTGATGCCAAGGAAGGAAAATCTTGGAAGATCGGGCTTTTGAAATGATATAATCCTATTTCGGCAATTGATATAAGCATCATGATCTACAAGCCAATCTACCCCTAAAATGGCATCATAACCTTTCATGTCAAGGCATACTAAGTTTGCGGGGAGATTATGACCTTCTACTATCACTTCTCTATCAGGATAATAGTCGGTAAGCTTTGTTCCAGAACCTAAGGGTGTGGTAATAGCGAGATCTGAAGGTAAGAGGACTGATGCAATTGATAATATTTTTGCAAAAGTAGTGGAGATAAAAGAATGAGAGGCACCAGTGTCAAATAGCACAAATGTAGGATGAGAACAAATTTGAAGAGTACCTTCCATAAGCCCACCATCCTTGGGTGCTTCCTCTTCTTCTAAGATGGCATTGAGGCGAGCCTGCCTCCTACGTCCTCCACTAGACGATTGGTCTTTCATAAGGGGGCAATCTGGCATGCGATGTTCCTTGCTTTCACAACGTAAACAAGCGTCGAGGCGCTTCCAACATTCCTCAGCCGAATGGCTGAATTTTTCGTAAAACGTGCAAGCTGTAGCAACTTGCTCCTTCTCTTCCTTGACTTTCTTTTGCTTATGGGAACTTCCACCATTCCCATTCCTGGTTCTTTTCTTACTATCACGGCTTTTGTAGGGCTCCGTGATGCTGAACATTTCTGTCTTATAACGTCGATCTGAGCGTCGGCTAGATTCTTCTCCTTTCCCTTTTAAATTTTTGACCTTCTCTAAGGTCCTTTCACACAAATACACTCGTTGAACCATTTCCGCATAAGTACGGATGTTTTGGGTCCCGAGCTGCTGAATGAAACTGGGCTGTAACCCGTCCATGAACCAATTTACCTTCAATAAATCGGTGCTGATAAGATGCGGTGCGTAAGGTGCAAGCCTTGAGAATTGCAGTTCATATTCGGCAACCGTCATCATTCCTTGCCGAAGAGCGGTGAACTCCATAGACTTTCTCTCTTTTACGTGCTCGTAAAAGTACTTGGCACGGAATAGGGTAAGAAAACCATCCCAGGTATGAGGGGCATCGACCGGAGGTGCCGGAACCGACTTCCACCATGTGCGGGCATCTTTGTTGAGTTGAAAGGTTGCGAGATGCACATTCTCTTGATCGGTGCATTGGATAACAACAAAGATACGATTCATTTCATCTATCCAGTTCTCTGCCTCGTCAGGATTAGAAGAACCGTAGAAACGCGGAGGGTTTATGCTCTGAAAGTTACGATGCAAATCATCAGCCCTTGCTCCTGTGTCAGCTTGCGCCATGGTTTGTAATGCCTGTGTAAGGCCAGCAACAGTTTGTTGCATACCATTCCAATCTACGCGATGAGCCATGGTAATAACAGGGTACCTAAGAGAAAAATAACAACTTGTTATTTCTCGTGAAATTGGAAGGAAAATTAATCTTAAAACCAATTAACTATCTTATCCCGGATTCTACCCAATTCTCACATGGGTGTGGAATTTCTTCCTTAGTTCATAGGTGGGGCTCCTTAAACCTTGGACTTATCCTATGACATGACTCTTCTTCCTAAGTCCTGAGACTTAGGCTCTGATACCAACTTAACTGTCACGTCCCGAGCCTTTATGACAGCGGAAGACTCACTCGAGAAACGTGAACAACCGGCATGATAAGCCTCTTGCAAGCAAGAATGATCAGAGCGTAAGACAATCACACACATAAATACAATTGCATAATATTTTCATCAAACTCCAACTTATTTCATAATAATCGAATATTCAAATACAATAACTTTCAACTTCTTTCAATCTATCAGACTCAAGAAATAGGAAAATTACATAGACTCAATCTAAATAATATAGACTTTCCTAAGTCTTCACTCTCATCTTTGACAACACTTTCATTCGCTCTCGGATCCGCTACTTGTATAACCCGAATCCGAATTCGAATCACTTTCATTTCCTGAAAAGAATGGAAATAGGTAATGAGCACACTTGCCCAGTAGGTATCTTCGCATCAACATGAAGGCATCATTAAAGTAATTAACATTTTAGTTCTAAAGAAATAAGGTAAAATCATGCGAATGTGATCAATCATGTGAATACCCAAAGAACAAAGATGATCGTTTAAGATAGAATGAGAGCAAATATGAACTAACAAGAATGTAACAAGAACATGTTATGGCCTTTCAAGAATAAGAATGTAACGAGAATGTACCAGCAAGCCACATAATCATCACTCCAATATTTTTTGCTTATGAGCAAGTACTTCGTGAATTTTTATGGAATATCAAGTAATGTACAAGAAAGTCATGCCGTGCTGTGGATCTTCACTTATTTATAGAGAAAGTACTCCCAGTGTAATGCGACGCCAGTAGCATCATACCCCATGATTTATAATAGTATGTTTCTGGCAATCAGCCGAGGGGACTAGCATAGAGCCCTTGAACACAATTAGTACTCGATCGCATCTTCAAGTATAAAACAAGCTACTTCCATGCATGTAACAATAAAGTATGGCCAAGAATGTATAATTCAATAAGTTCATGATACCACTATTCAATGAATGAACGCTTCAATTTAATAATGCGAGAGTCAAGAATGACTTAAACAAGGTTATGCTTATGCAAATAAATCGACAGCATAATGGTACATTTCTTTAACTTTTATTTCATTATATTAAGCCTCTTTGGAAAATATGGCAAGTTCTAGATCATCAATAATCCATCTAGAAACTTTAGAACATCAACCCTTGGGTCAAACCTCGGGTTAAACACTCAAACAATGTGACGGTCAAGGACTGGGCCGTTACATGATGTGAGGCTCCAGTATTCAGCCGTTACATTTGTCTGAATCCAGAAATAGTAAAATAGACTTAGTGAAATGTGACGGTCGTATATTGGGCCGTTAGATGCTCCTGACGGTCTAGTATAGATCCGTTACATTGCTAGAACCAAAAATATCGATGGTGTAACCTACTAAATGGGCTTTAATGGTACAACCACCTTGGCATCCTAGTGGGAATCCCAGGCTCGCGGAGAATTACGGAGGCCTTGAAACAAGATTTCCTAGTCCATTGGAAGGAATATCCAATAGAGAGGTCCTCATGTCCAAGAATAATGTTCCTATAGTGCAAAGTGTGAACTAATAGACAACATACCGGAATATATGCCATGTACTTTAAAGAAAATGACTCTATTGATAGAGAGAATGTGTAACAATATGAAATCATGATAAAACTTCGTCAATACATCATTTAAACTCATGGAGTTAATACAAACTATAGTGCTTTGGCATGAAATTAACATATCCTTAAAATAATTCAAGATGCATTTAACAAGCGATACTTATCATGAACCAATTAATAAATTTAAAGTCATATCAACAGGTTGAAACTTAGATAACTAGGCATATTTATAAGTTAATGTGAATGTTCTTCAATTCTGTCTACAGTTACTCTGACGGTCGAGAATGGGGGCGTGACAGTGATTGTGACGGTTTATCGTAGGACCGTTACAGTAGTGTAACGCTCTTGTTATGGTGCGTCCGAGACAACAGAGCAATTAAAATGCAACAGAGGGTGTGACGGCTTGTCGTAAGGCCGTTAGGTAACTATAGCGGTCTTACCTTGATGCGTTAGATCGTCTGCTGCTAAAAATCTAAGGTTTCAACTTACATCATGTCTGGAAATCATATATAAACTTCCATATGATAGAATGAAGGCTAACCTACAAGTATGCATGCGTTTTCTGTGAATTTGACGAGAGTTCCTTTTTAACTTAGTTAGGGTTAAGAGTATACATGTATGCATGTCCTACTAAAACATGAAATTCATGATCTATGATGCATGAAATCAATAAAAACTAGAGGGCTTTTATCCCTAACAAGATGTTTTTACCAATCATGAGATGACCTACCTCTTATCTAGGCTTTAAGCTTCTCATTTGAGTCTGAAAATCGTGCCCTAATTCTCCTTTTCCAGTGATGTTCCAGTAATTTCCTGCTGCTCTAACTCCATGACCTCTTGACCTAAAGATGTGAAATTTTGAGGGTAAGAAGATGAAACTAAAGTGAACAAAAGTTCTAAAGGATTGAGCTCTAATTACCTCATTTAGACATCCTAATCTCTTGATCTTCAGGGGTCTTGCGTTCAGTTTCCTGAGTTATTATGGTCGAACCAGCAACTTTGGAAGCTTCAATCTCCTCGGTTGCTTGATCTCCTTACATGAAATTTGGAGAACTATTAGTCTAAAGTATACTAAATAAAATCTTCTAAAGAACTTACCCAAAATTATGACTCCTTATCTTGATTCTTCACGAGCCAAAAGTAAGGGTCGCTCAGTTCAGAACTAGGTCCTATTTATAGGGTTTTGGCTAGGGTTTGAAGATTGGATCGATTCTAGAGTCCTTAATTTGCCAGAACCTAATCTCTAAGAGTCCTTAGTAATGTTATAAGCTCTCCCAAGTTGATCTCTTGTAGATAGGATCCTAAAGTTCCAATCTTTATGCTCGTTCTTTCATTCACGGAACTATCAAGGTGTAACACATCAAGACTGATGCGTTACGTGGCTGTGGCGGTCTCACGATAGACCGTTACATCCAACGTGCACAGAATTCAACATAAATCAAACTCTTTTGTTAATTATCCATATTATTATCTATAAAAATAGTATTTATCCTTAAAATACGTAAATAGGCTAAATAACATTCTCGAATATGGGCCAAACTTAATGGGCTTGGTCCTTAAACCTTTTGGATTTTATTTAAATAGGCTAGGTTAATTATTTAACATAATTGGGCCTTATAATGACTTATTATTTTAATAATCCATTTATTAATCTATTTAGCCTTTATAAATTCCTAATAAATTCTAGAAAATTCTATAAATAATCCAGAAATTATTATATAAATTCTGGGGCACTACATGTATCCACCTATTTCCAAGGTATTTATCTTAGCTTTGGCTAGTTAAATTGCTTTAGTGGCGATCACAATCCTCTAGTTTGGGCAGTAGTCCTCTCTCTCTCCTCATATCCCTTCTTTACTTACTTTTACTTGCTTGCTCCACACCCACGATGTGTGTTTTCTTTTATTCCCTCGCTCCACGCCCCGGCGTGTGTTTTTCTTTTTCCCTTGCTTATTTCTGATAGAGGTGGCATGCCCATGCTTAGATTCCATGTTGATTGCCTAGGTTCATGCTGCACAAGCTCATAGGTTGATTGCACATTGCACATGGGTTATTCATATATCTATTGTTGATGTTCATATTCATTTGCAAACGAACCAATTAAAATCAACAGAATTTTTTTGGCCATCACGGTGGGACTTCTAGTGCCAATCGTGTTGGATCTCTGTTTTACCTACTGATTCTTTATTTTACCCCAATTGCCCATGTTTTCCCCAGATTTTCCCTTTATTTCTTGTTGTTTCTGGTTCTCTGGGTCTTTTGGCGGTCAGACATTCGTCCGTTAAAGGCTTAACATTGGTCTATTATTTTAGACCATATCATCTCTCTGGCACTCTTATATTAGACTGCCACTCCAATGATAGGTACGCATCCCGAGGTGTAGTTTATTTCCGCAGTTTCTACTATGATTTTTATATTTGGGTGCTATCTGGTCTCCTCCTTAGTTGTTTGGCATATTCATATCATTGTGTGCATATTGGATTGCTAGTTTTTAGGCTAGAATTTGCATGCACTCCGGTGCACATGGGGTCATTCACTATTCATACTTTAGATTGCATTCTCCTATCTTGGTGTGTGAACCTCTCGTCTCCATATTCCTTAGGGGCGACTCAGAGATCACATCAGGGACCTCCATAAGTTCCCGCGAGCCGTGGATTCCCACACGGACGCCGGGCCGGTTATACCTTTCCTACACCGTGTCTAGGATTGCATAAGTGCGGGAGTGATTACATCTAGAGTTAACCAAGCCATATACCTCTTCCCTAATAAGAACCTATTGTTGAGAGCACATTTTAATCAAGCTACTAAGGTTCTAAAGGACACTACAATTAAAAACTTTGAGCATCATCTAGACAACTTGGTTGACTTTGATTATTGTTTATCTTCTTCTCACTTACATCTTTGTTTAAACCATCTAGTTTAAGTCACTCATTGTGTGTTTGTTTTGTGTCGTTTGCATTTTTCGAAGGTGTTGAATTTGCATGTGGAGTTGCTTTCGTTCACTAGAGTCATCTCCTAGGGGCAATTCCTTTTCCAAGTTCTACTCCAATCCTCTCTTCGAGTCCACCATGGCCTCTTTTGATCTCCCCCGTTCCCAAGAGGAGTCTCTTCCTCAAGGGCTTCTAGAGGATTTTTCTAGGGTTATCTCCCTCCATTCTGGAGAGGGGTCCATCCCTCCTCCATCCTCCATCCCTATGGAGGGCGCCCAATCCACTCAATCCCTTCCTCCTCCTTCTGCCAATTCTATTCTCCAAATGATGGTCCAGTTGGATCCGGCCCAACTTCAGGCTGTTTATCAGGTCATGCAGGGGCCCAACACCCCACCTCCCACGATTACACAAGGCCTATCTAATACTTCTATTGTTCAGCCTAGGGTTGATGGATTCGCCATCCAGCCTAGTCCAATTGACCTTACTCTGGTCCAGCCGAAGACCATCAGATTTTCTACTTTGGAAGCGGGCTAGTCTTCTTGGGCCTCCTCCTCCTCTTCCTTCTGTTTATCCTTCTGCTCCTCCAGATGCAAGAAGGTTCATTACAATGGTATTATTAATACAATTCAGAAACAGATTTCAGGCTGGAAATCTGGGATGCTATCTCAAGATGCTAAGCTGGTTCTCATCAAACATGTACTGTCCTCTATGCCTATTTATTTTTTAACTTCCTCATCTCTACATATTGGCACCCACCAAGTGCTTGAGCAGACTTTTGCAAATTTTTTCTGGGGTTCATCTGCCCAAGGAAATGAGAAGCATCGGAGATCCTGGAAAGCAATTTGTAATCCAATTTGGCAAGGTGGCCTTGGTATTATGTCTCTAAAACATATGGAGATAGCTTTGAGAGTTAAAATGTTGTGGCAAGCTCTGCATTCAAACTCCTTATGGGCTGTTTATTTCAAAGCAAAGTACATTAGGGACTGTCCTTTAATCAAGGTTCAGTTTAATAACATGAAAGGATTTGAGAGGAGGTGTTGGCTTAAGGCGAAAAACCTTATCATTCAACATAAAAGGTAGTTGTTGGAGATGGCAGCCACACTAGCTTCTGGTATGACAGATGGTTAGGTAACTCTCCCCTTGCTGATTTTATTTCTGAAAACAATATACCCAACCCTGGCTTGTCTGTCCGAGACTATTTACTACAGCAGACAGTGGACGAGTCATCCTTGCATAACAGGATTTTTCCTACTGATATTTGCATTGCTTTAAGGAATACAAATCTTAATCAGGAGCATGATCAACATGCTTGGAGTCTTTCTTCTTCAGGGAACTGTACTGTTTCATCCACCTACAATTTTATCTGCAGCAACCACAGGTTACACTTCAATAACCAATGGACTAGGTTATGGTCTCCATGGCTACCTACCAAGATTTCAGTTCATCTCTGGAAGATTCTTCATACATGTCTTCCATTGGATTCCAATATACAACGGGTTGGTATTCATCTATGTTCAAAATGTTGCTGCTGCAAGAGGGCTCAAATTGAAGACTACAGCCACTTATTCAAACAGAGTGATTGGGCTTCACACTCTTGGTCTTATTTCACATCCTTAGGCTTGCCAACTAATGCAAATTCTGTAAGCACCATAATTCTTAACACTATATGCAATACTCAGAAGAAGTCCTTGTTCGAGTTGTTCAGCCTTGCTGCTATTGGTGTTGGCATGTGGGAGATTTGGTGTGCAAGAAATTCAGCAAAGTATGAAGGGATTGTAGTTTCAAAACAGGGACTTCTCCATAAAATTTGCTACAAAATCAAGGAGATTTGTCAGGTTGCTAATTTAACCGAAGCCAATCATGATAACATTAAAGTATTAGAAGCTTTTGGCCTGCAGCATTACAAATCCAGACAGCATAAATTCATGGCCATCAAATGGATTTGTCCTCCTTGGCCTTCTCTCAAGCTAAATACAGATGGTGCCTCAAAACAAAATGGTGAATCTGGTGGAGGTGGAGTCATAAGAGATTATAAAGGAAATGTAATGCTTGCATTTACCCACTACTATGGCATATCTAACAGCATCATTGTCGAGGCCCATGCTCTCCTGGAAGGTCTAAAGTACCTAAGAACGATTGGTTCTAAAGCCACCATTATAGAATGTGACTCTAAAACTCTTGTCCACATCATAAACAGAAAAGCTATGTGCCCTTGGTCTATCCTCACCTTTGTCAGAGAGATATGGAGCACTCTTACCCCTGAAGATTCCATCACTCATATTTTCAGAGAAGGTAACACGGTGGCGGACTCTTTGGCTTCTCTAGCTTGTAACTTGAAATGTAACTATTTTTATTCATTCCCTGAGATACCATCCTACATAAAGGGTGCCATTAGACTAGATAAGTTGGGCATGCCCAGTGTTCGAGTGATGTAATTTTATTTTCTATCTTTTTCATTATTTAATAAAATTTCCCCCTAGTGGTAAGGTGTTGGAGTGGACACCCTACTCCTCCCCTTTCTCTCTAGGCAGGGCTTTAATCTAAAAAAAAAAAAATCCTTCTGCTCCTCAGATTCAACCTCCTTCCTTCACTATCCCTACTCCATCTAGGGAGCAGGAGTTGTTAGATAAATGGGCCGCCATGCAACAACAACTTGACTTGTAGTGCCCCAAAATATATATAAATAATATTTGATTTATTTTATGAATTTTCTGGAATTTATTAGGAATTATAAAGCTTAAATTGATTATAAGGCCCAAGTATGTTGAATAATTAATCCAGCTTTGATAAATGAAACCTAAAAGGTTTAAGGACCAACCCCATTAAGTTTAGCCCATATTCTAGAAGGTTATTTAGCCTATTCACGAATTTTAAGGATAAACACCCTTTTTTTTAGATAATTATGTGGATAAAACAAATGAAAGAGTTTGAATTAAGTTAAATTCTATGCACAGTGAATGTAGCGGTCTATCGTGCGACCGCCACTAGCATATAACGCGCCAAGCTTAGACCGTTACGCTCTGTCAGTTCCGTGAATGGAAGAAAGAGCAAAAATATTAGATTTTTGCTAGTCTATCTCTTAGGGATCGAGAAGGGAGGACTAGTAAACGTGTTAAGGACTCTCACAAGTCGATCTAAGCTTTAACAAGGACTCTAGAATCGATCTAATCCACAAAACCCTAGTTAGAAACTATAAATAGACCCTAGTTTTGACCTGCACAACCCATACATTGGCTCGCGTGGAACTAAGGTAAGGAGATAGTATTTCGGTTAAGTTCTTTAGAACTTTTTATTCCTTATATATAGGACAAATCTTCCTCAAAATTTCGAGCTAGGAGATCAACTACACAAGGCGTTTAAAGCTTCCAAAGTTGCTGGTTCGACCATAGCAACCCAGGAACCTGAACGAAAGTCTACTGAAGATCAGGATATTAAAGCACCAAAACGAGATAATTTGTAGCACCACAGAAATTTAAAGTGAAGAATAGATAAAATAACTATAAGTATTTGTCATGGGAATTAAATTTCTATAAAAGGAAAAGCGATAATTAGCTAAAAAGGGAAAATTAGCCAAAATTTCGATAAATGCTTATAAAGACATAAATAAATAAATGAGGAATATAAATTAAATATTCCTTTTTATCTATGAGAAATATCATTCAAGTATTTGGAAGGAATATCATTCCAAAATATAATTACATGTATAAAGCTTTCATAGGATCAAACCCGACTTCGATACCCGAGACTATAATGGTAGCTAACAAGGAAAATAATTAAATATAGGAAATAAGGACTATATGTGTATAGTTCTACAAATTAATTTAGAGTAAAACTATTTACAATTCTAATGAATATAATTAATGGGCCTTGAAGATAATGATTTGGGTTTTTAAAAGGGTATATAAATACCTAAAATGGGCTAAGATATATATATATACATATATATATATATATATATATATATATATATATATATATAGGTGGCATGAGCCTTAATAAAGGATTAAGGCTTAACCCTAAAAACATGAAATCAATGTTAAGTTCCATTGGCCCAAACCCAACCCAAAGCATTCCAAGCTAATGGGCTTTAGCAGAGAAACAAGGGTGTATAATAAATGGGCATCCAAAGAACGTGTATATACATGTTAACAAACCTCCCTGTAGCCCATTAATCCCCTCATGTTCAAAGGGCATTACCAACTACATGGGTTGTATATATATATATATGAAAAACACCAACACACATTATAAGGGCCTTTAGGATACATATATGAGATGTAACAAACTTTGGGAAAATGGATAACAACATATTGACACAAATAAGGGCCCTTAAGTCCCAACTCATAATATATATATGAACCCCCTCCAAGGAAAACCACATATAATATTATATGTATACATGAGAAAATATATGCATAATTATATATAAAAACTTAAATATATTTAAACCACACACATATGTATATACATATAGATTCAACCTTTTATATATATATATATATATATATATATATATATATATATATATATATATTAGGAAATATATGCATATCTATATATAAAACCCATATATATATATAAAAGACATGAATATAAGAAACCTAAAATATAAATGGGCCTCTTATATACATGAACTTTTGAGCCTCCTATATACATATATATAAAGCTTTAATGGGCATTAGAAAATAAAGCCCAGGTCACCTATGTAGGAAGGTGGTATGGAATATATGTATATATAATTATATATATACAAAGGTTATTTGTGGAAGCCAAAACCCTTCCCACGTTCGAAGCAGCGTTAGAGATTTTAGAGATTAACATGGCAGGCGGCTGAGGTTGGGGAAAGGAGATCTACTTAAGGAAACTTTAAAGGGAGTAAGATTGTTTACGTAGAAATTTATATTCCACTAGGATCCGAATATCAAAACTCTATAAATTAAACCTCCTGACTAACAAGCCGGCCATTGCTGCTGCTTGTGTTTTTGACCGTCGCTGTTGTCCTCTGTTGCTCTTCTGTCGTCGAGAAGGCTTTTGCTTCTTCTTCCTGCGTGGCCTGCTGCGGTTGAGAGAAAGAGCCACCGATCAAGAGTTGCTGCCCTTAATACTCCCCGCAGCCGTGCTACTGCTGCTACTCCTATTACTTCTTCTTTGACAGTTGGAGATAACTGCGGCTTATTTCCTTCTTTTCTCATCATCATCATCATCTCGATCAAACCCCAAAAGAGATAGGTTTTCTCAAGAATTGAAGCCCAAGATAATAGACATTAAGTTGCATTACATGTTTGCGTTTTATAGTTTACGATTGCATGTTTATTTCAATTAACTAAATAATCACAACATGTTTAAACATTTTATATCTATGTAATCGCTTATCTAAAAATCATCAAAAATACGTGACTAGAATCCCTGTATTTTTCTCAAACTTTTCATGCCTTATATGATAATATTCGCTAGTTAATAAATTTATTAACTAAATATTATGAATCAACTGTTTACACGGCGAATAAGGTTGGTTATTGTACACCGTAGTTATAAGTTTTTACTTCCATAATCTTTTTCATGGGCACCGGAGTTTCCTTTGGTTATGAAATTTTATGGGAGTGTTATTGGGATAGAGACCGAGATCGTGAGAGTGGTTGCACTATTTTTCGTGCCCCCTATCTCAAGATCCCCCATCTCTCAACGAAAAATTATTTTGAACATCCGATTAGGTAGAGTTTTTCGAGCCCGTCATTTTGACATATAGAACGCGCGATTCCGACGTGTGTACGTCGAGAACAGCAGGCTTGAAGATTGACAACTTTATTGAAATGACGACAATCTCAATGTCGTCAAATTCTTTTGACGGCATCGTGGAATGTCGTTAAATTATTTAATATATAAATATATATATATATACATATACCTTGTAATTATATCTTCGAAAATCCATATCTACTAAACTATGCAACATAAAATTATAAAAAATATATTTTTGGAATCCTTGAATTTTTCTCCTAATTATCATATATTCTATTTTTCTAAATTATTTTACATAAATTAATGTCTCTTTGAATGTATATTTTTAAAATTAGTCAATTAAATAGATATTGACGTGAATTCTTGTTAAATAAATTAAGTTAAAAATCATAAAATTAACGTCTCTCTATGTGGACGCTAATTATTAAATGACATCACTCATGGGCATTAATTAATATAAGTTTATTTAATTATAGTTAATTATAGAATTGGATGGACATGAATTCTATAATTAACGCATTCATGTTCTCACCGTTTTCTCTCGATTTTGACCCATACCGCGGGTCTTCTAGCACTCTCATCTCACGTCCGTAGATGGAGTCCCTGTTTCATGATTGGTTCACGTTATACACTTCAACTCTCGGCGACGTACGAGCTCTCCGTTGGACATTCCGTTCCTTCGGACTATCAAGTTAGTCATCGGGACCTCCGTATGTCTCCTCGTAGCCTTGGATTCCGTCAAGGCCGACTAAGCTGGTTGTACCTTAAACACCTTGTACCCATTTTAATACCACGTCACTCTGGAGAAACGTGGTAAGCCGGCCCTTTCATGGTGCTATTCTTGGCCCATGAGAGAATTCTCTTAGCTAGTGGAATGAGTGATCATTCCACTAGGCGATATATTGAATTGGGTATCCTATGGTTAGGTGCCAATTCTTCAGCTTGCTTCGTGTCCATTGAATTGGTGACTATCTTGTGAGTCATCTATTCAAGTTATTCATGGCAACCTATCTAGGTGCCAATTCCACCCAATTTTTTGACATGCCATGGTTTCTATACTTTCACGTGGATTTTATTGCAAGTCTGTCCTTACTCGAGGGCCTTGTCCTTGAATTCCATAAAATCTTATCTTATCATCCTATTAAAGCTTGTTCTTGAAACTCCTTATTGGCTATGAACTATTGTGGATGTCTAGATCTATCTTTAATGCTGTGCATATAGGGCCCGATCCGGTCCTGGGAGGAGCACCCGAAAGTACTTGTGCCCATGGGAGTTATATTGATCACGGTGTCTGGCATTGCACCGAAGTGCATGACTAGTTTGATCTTGAATGCCGTGCATTTAGGGCCCGATCTGGTCCTGGGAGGAGCACCCAAAAGTACTTGTGAACATGGGAGTTATATTGATCACGGTGTCTAGTATTGCACCGAAGTACTTGTCTCTTTTGATCTTTGACATTCCACACACACTCTCTCTCTCTCTTTCATGATATTACTTGTGTGCGTGACTTGACTCGCGTGACTCGACTAGCATGGCCCAGAATGGGCAAGTACTTGCGTGAAATAGCCAATATTCTATAAATCTCTCTTGGACATCTCTTGCTTGAAAGTTTTTACATGAAATTGTCAAATTCTTGCTAGTTTTATTTCACTTGCTCGGTTAATTCTACATGCATAGCCTTACTTGCATTTGCATGCAAAAATGTAATTACTTAAACCAATTGCTTGTTCTTGAGATATAATTCCTACTGAGCATTCGCTCACTCAGTTTGTTCCAACATTTTTCAGATAATCAGGTGACTAGCGAGACCGAGACTCACACGGGAGGGATAATTGTGCAAGCGAGCTTTAAAAATTAGTGAACCCATATCTTTTATCTTTCTTGAGTCCAGCATGGTGTCTCTTATTTAGTTATCTTGTCTTAGTCTGTTAGAGCGTCATCTCCTTTTCTTTCATTGTGATGTAGTTGAGTCTTCTTCAAGTTTTTTTTAAATTGAGATTGTAAGAGACTTATATTAGAAATAAAATTTTATTGTTGTTCCAAATTATTTGGACTTATGCGATTGCTCTTAATTATTCACGACTGTTTAACTGCCACGTTCCGAGCAAACGACACGTTCCGCTGCTATCGGTTCGGGGTGTGACATAATTAGCCTAAGTGTCTTTAGAACTTTCTATTCCCCTTAGTTTCACCTTCTTACCCTCAAAATTTCATGTCCTTAGGTCAAAAGATTGAGGAGTTAGAGCAACGTGAAGTTGCTAAAAAATCATAGGAAGGGAAGAACTAGGGCGTGTCTTGCAGTCACAAATTGGAAGTTGAAATCCCAGTAAAGAGGTAGGTCATCTCATGAACGGCAAGAACATCATGATAGGAGTAAAAGCCCTCTAGTTTTGTCTGATTTCATGCACTATAGACCATGAATTTCATGTTTTAGTAGAATCATGCATACATACATATCTTTAGTCTTAATTGAAGAAAAAAGATATTCTCTTGTTAATTCACTATAACCTATGCATCTACATTGCTTTTACTTCGTTCTATCATGACTAGAATAGTTAAATCTTTTTAAAGCATGACTTGTTTCAAAGCATAGTCTTTTATCTTTTATGCTATCAACAGGACTCTAACGGCCTATAGTTAGACCGTAAGAGGGACGTAACGGTCTTACGATAAGCCGTCACACTCCCTGTTATACTTAAGCTTCTCGGTTAACTCTGATGGACCATAACCGGAGCGTTACAACACTCTGACGGCTCCACGATAAACCATCACAGAACTGTGACGCACCCATGTTCGACCGTTAGAATAACTGTATTCTATCAACCCGAGACAGAGTTAAAAATAGTCAAACTTACTTATAAATAAGCCTAGTTATCTAAGTTTTGACCTATCTTTATGAACCTTGAGTTTATAAACTGATTCATGCATGTTTAAAAGCACTTTGAGTTATTTTAAAGTACATGTTAACTTCATTGCTAAAACTCTATAGTTTGTATTAAAACATGATTTTAACTGATGTATTGACGGAGTTTTATCATAGTTTCACATCGTTACACATTCTCTTCCATCTATAGAGTCAATTTCTCTAAGTACATGGCATATATTCCGGTATATGACCATTAGTTTACACTTTTGCACTATAGGAACATACTCTTGAACTTGAGGGTCTCTCTATTTGATATTCCTTCCAATGGACTAGGAAATCTGGTTTCAAGGCATCCGTAATTCTCCGCGAGCCTGGGATTCCCACTAGAATGCCGAGTTGGTTGTACCATTAAAACCCAATTGTTTAGAAAGCACTATCAATGTTTTCTGGTTTTGACTGTGTAACGGCCTAATACTAGACCGTCAAGCTCATCTAACGGTCCAGTACACAACCGTCACATATACTGAGTCTAAATTTTTTCTTTTTAGATTCAACCCGATCTAACGGCCCATTTATAGACCGTCACGTTGATGTAACAGCCCATTAATTGACCGTCACAGTACTTTAACCCGAGGTTTGACCCAAGGGTTGATATTCCAAAGTTCTTAGATGGATTATTGATGGTCTAGGATTTGTCATATTGTTCAAGATGCTTAATTTTAAATTATGGAAGATAAAGAATGTACTGTTATGCTACCGAATTATTTCCATGGCATAACCTTATTTTAATATGTTATTTGAAAATCCTTGTTTCAAATAGAAGCATTCTCATGATTGACTACTTTATCATGAACCCATTGTTGAAGTTATACATTCTTGGCCATATTATTTACATGCGTGGAAGTAGCTTGATTTATACTTGAAGATGCGATCGAGCACTGATTGTGTTCAAGGGCTTTATGCTAGTCCCCTCGACTGATTATCGGAAACATACTATTATAAACCATGGGGTATGATGCTACTGGCATCGCATTGCGCTGGGAGTACTTTCTCTATAAATAAGTGAAGATCCACGGCATCGTGAAGTGAAAATTCACGACACGTACATAACTTTCTAGCATGTTATATGATATTCCACATAAATTCACGAAGTACTTGCTACTAAGTGAAGAGTACATTCTTGATTAATACATGACTTTATAGTACATTCTTGTTCATGAAAGGCCATATCATATTCTTATTATATTCTTGATAGTTCATACTTGCTCATTCTGTCTTACCTGATCATCTTTGTTACTTTGGTGTAATCGCATGATTGATCGCATTCGCATGACTTTGCCTTATTTCTTTAGAGCTAAAATGCTAATCACTTTAATAGTACCTTCATGTTGATGCGAAGATTCCTACTGGGAAAGTGTGCTCATTCCCTATTTTCCAACCTTTTCAGGAGATGGAAGTGATTCAAATTCAGATTCGAGTTATACAAGTAGCGGGTCCGAGAGCGAATGAAAGTCTTATCAAAATGAGAGTGAAGACTTTAGGAAAGTCACTATTGTTTAGATCGAGTCTTTGTAATTTTTATTTTTCCTTGAGTCTGATGGATTAATGAGGTTTGAAAAGTTATTGTATTAGAATTTTTAATGAAATAAAGTTGGAGTTTGAGTAATTATTATGCAGTTGCATTTTTATGTGTGATTGTCTTACGCTCTGATCGTTGTTGCTCGCAAGAGGCTTACCAAGCCGATTGTTCACGCTCCCCGAGTTAGTCTTCTACTGTAAATAAAAGCTCGAGGCATGACAGTTAAGTTGGTATCAGAGCCTAAGTCTCAGGACTTAGGGAAAAGAGTCATGTCATAGGATAAGTCCAAGGTTTAAGGACCCCTACCTATGAACTAAGGAAGAAATTTCCTCACCTATGCGAGAATTGGGTAGAGCCTGGGAAAGGATAGTTAATTAGTTTTAAGATTAGCCTCTTTTTAATTCCATGAGAATTAACAATTTGTTATTTCTCTCAGGTACCTCATTATTACAATGGCACATCGCGTAGACTGGGGTGGCATGCAACAAACGGTTGCCGTCCGTACTCAGGCATTACAAACTATGGCCCAGGCAGGCATAGGGGCGAGGGCTGGTGACTTGCATCGCAATTTTCGGAGCTTAAACCACCCGCGTTTCTACGGTTCTTCCAACCCAGATGAGGTGGAAAACTGGATAGATGAGATGAATCACATTTTCGATGTCATCCAATGCACGGATCAAGAAAAAGTGTGTCTTGCAACCTTCCAACTCAATAAAGATGAACGCACGTGGTGGAAATCAGTACCTACACCTCTGGCTGATGTACCTCATACATGGGACGATTTTCTTACTCTATTCCGTGCTAAGTACTTCTCTGAACATGTGAAAGAAAGAAAGGCTTTGGAGTTCGCCAATCTTCGTCAGGGAATGATGACAGTTGCGGAGTATGAACTTCAATTCTCCAGGCTAGCATCCTATGCACCGCATTTAATCAGTACCGATTTATTGAAGGCTAATCGGTTTATGGACGGGTTACGACCTGGTTTCATTCAGCAGCTAACCTCTCCCCGGAATTTGCTGGTATGCTCGAGAGAGATGCCAGACTTTCCTCCTGGATGAAGGTCCTGTCTGCTTGCTGACCTTCAGTGACGAGCATAGCTTCTTCAGCTCTATGCACGTACACCCTGTGATTGATGTCGTCCCGTCTGGAGTGGGACCCAAAACATACGTACCTATGCGGAGATGGTTCAGCGGGCATATTTATGTGAGAGGACCTTAGAGAAGGTCGAGAAATTCAAAGGAAAGGGAGAAGAGTCTAGCCGACGATCTGATCGGCGTTTTAAGAGGGAAAAATTCAGCATCATGGAACCTCATAAAAGTCGTGATAGTAAGAAAAAATCCAAGAGCAGGAATGGTGGAAGTTCCCAGAAGAACTAGAAAGTCAAGGAGGAGAAGGAGCAAGTCATGGCGGCTTGCACATTTTGTGAGAAGTTCAACCATTCGGCTGAAGAATGTTGGAAGCACCTTGGTGCGTTTCTACGTTGTGGAAGCAGGGAGCATCATATGCCAGATTGCCCCCTTATGAAGGATCAATCGTCTGGTGGAGGATGTAAGAGGCAAGCTCGCCTCAATGCTATTCTAGAAGAAGAAGAAGCACCCAGGGATGGTGGACTTATGGAAGGTACCCTTCAAATTTGTTCTCATCCTGCATTTGTGCTATTTGATACTGGTGCCTCTCATTCTTTTATCTCCACTACTTTTACAAAAACATTACCAATTGCATCAGTTCCCTTACCTTCAGATCTTGCTATTACTACACCTTTAGGTTCTGGAACTACGCTTACCAAGTATTATCCTGATAGTGAGGTAATAGTAGAAGGTCACAGTCTCACTGTAAACTTAGTATGCCTTGACATGAAAGGTTTTGATGCCATCCTAGGGGTAGATTGGCTTATAGATCATGATGCTGATATTAACTGTCGAAATAGGATTATATCCTTTCGAAAACCCGGTCTTCCAAGATTTTCTTTCCTTGGCATCAAGTATAGGAAACATCTCACTATCATATCCTCTCTTCACGCTTGCAAACTTATCTCGCAAGGATGTGAAGCCTTTCCTTCTTCTGTCATTATTACTGAGTCCAAGGAAATCATCATAGCAGACATTCCTATTGTAAATGAGTTCCCAGATGTGTTTCCACCCGAAATACCCATTTTACCACCCGAGAGGGAAGTAAACTTCACCATCGAACTCATTCCAAGAGCAGCACCTGTTTCATAGCCCCTTACAAGATGTCCCCCATGAAACTTAAGGAACTAAAAAGATAGTTGCAGGAACTACTAGACAAAGGTTTCATCAAACCTAGCACATGCCCCTGAGGTGTGCCAATTCTTTTTGTCAAGAAGAAGGATGACTCTCTCAGGCTATGCATCGACTACCGGTGACTGAATCAACTCACAATCAAAAATAAGTATCCGTTGCCACGTATTGATGAGCTCTTCGATCAACTTTCGGGAGCATAGTATTTCTCCAAGATAGACCTCAGGTCAGGTTATCATCAGCTTAGAATTAAAGAAGAAGACATTTATAAATCGACTTTCCGAAGTCGTTATGGCGACTATGAATTCGTGATAATGCCGTTCGGATTAACAAATGCCCCAGCAGCATTTATGCAACTTATGAACAATATTTTCCAGCCATATCTGGACCAGTTCATCGTTGTCTTCATTGATGACATCCTGGTATATTGCAAGACAAAAGAGGAACAAGAAGAACATCTGAGGATAGCTTTACAAACACTTAGAGAACATAAGCTTTATGCCAAGCTTAACAAGTGTGAATTCTGGCTCAAAGAAGTTTCATTCCTAGGCCACATTATTTCAAAAGAAGGTATCGTTGTAGATCCTTCTAAAGTAGAAGCTGTCAGAAACTAGAGCCGGCCAACGACTGTATCAGAAGTAAGGAGCTTTCTTGGTCTAGCTGGCTATTATAGAAGATTCATTAAGGACTTCTCAAAAATTGATGTTCCTTTAACTAGACTCACAAGAAAAGAAAATTATTTTGTCTGGTAAAAGGAATGTGAAAAGAGTTTTCAAACTCTTAAGAACCATCTTACTACAGCTCCTATTCTATCACTACCGGTGGAAGGTGGTGGATTTGAAGTATATACGGATGCGTCTGGCATTGGCTTAGGGTGCGTCCTTGTAGCGACTCAGATTCTGGATACCCGGTGTACCCAGTAGGACTACCGAATACACGTGATACCGCTTGGAACCCACGAGGCCTCCCAAGAGCGGGAATGCTTCGAAGGGATAAAGGCATGTGTAGAGTACATTGAAGCCACAGAGATATACCAGAAGCAATTAAATTTCATTAGATCGGTTTGCTAAAGTAGCAGAAATAAAATTACTTTTTAATTAACAGTTTAATTTAGCAATTAAACACCACCAGAGTCAGTCCAAAGCTAAAGACAACAAGTCTAGCATAGTACAGTCGACAGAAAGGAAAGACGTACCAAGAAGTCAGGGGAGACCCGACGTAGGTACCAACTGGCCACAACAGCACGCTACGAGCACGCGCACCAGGAACCACGCGGAAGCAGAACGAACGACGTTACCCCACCTGAAAAGCAGGGGTGAGCCTCGTGTCACTGGCTCAGTAGGGGTGACGCGGATCCCCACTGAAAAACACACAGTAACACGGAACAACAATAACAAAACAGCAGGTGTAGTAAAGCAGGAAAACTACACTACAAAGCTATAAAACTACGCTACAAGCAGTAGTAAACAGACGGGAAGTAGGAGTAGGGAACAAGCAAGGAAGGGGAAGAACCCGCGCCAGACAAGTGGCGGCCGAACTAACCTCGGCACCCCAAACTACTCCAAGCAGCGACAGAAGGGTGACTCTAATCTAACGAAGTCAGAAGTTACCGATCTGTCGGCATGACACCAGATCTAAGATGAAGACCTGCAAGAACAGACAAAAGGTCTACAAAAGACCCACATAGACGACCGACAGACTCGACAACACGCACGATCAGAACATCATGCACACTGCCCCACGCACGACCAGAACATCATGCATGTGACAGGACACTGACCTCGGGTGCAGCCACAGAAAGGCCAACCCAGAAAGGTCACGACGCGCAAGAAACGCGAAGAGCAGTGGAGAGCCACGCGTCACAGACAGACGCACCTCCCCACAAAAGCAACGGCCAGCTGCATCCACAGACGTCTTATGCTGCGCTACAGGTGTCTCGCCTACAATACCGTCGATGCCACGGTAGAGTCGCAGACACCCGCACAGAACCAAACAGCATCAAGTAACTAGTCAGGGTCACGCCCGTTGACGCATGTCCTCAGCCCCTGACCACGTGTGCACACACTGACTCTAGCCTAAGCCAGGTACTCCAGCTAGTTTTCTCCGGAGATAGGACGCTACCGTTGGCTGGGAGCCCACGGAACTAGCTTACAAACCGTGCCTCAGGAACACCCCTCCGCCACCACCAGGCGGGTCGGCACTCAAAGGCCTAGGGAAAAAACAATCGGAGGCGTACAAAACATAAAACTCTGAGCACAAGTGCTAGAGTACTGACAGGCAGACACGCTGTCACATGTACTATGAAGCACCACTGGCAGTACGACCACTGCCGACAGACACAGGACTAGGCAACTAGACCTATCACGTAACGATCCTGAGTCGAACGACTCAAGGGCAAGATCGTCACAGACAGCGGAACAAGCCGCCAATTGGTCTAATCCTAAGCCACAAGAAACAACGCTCCGCAGAAAATGACTCACGGAGACCTGAGGGAACATTGGAGACCCTCAGCACACCTAGACACACGGACCGAGGTAAGGCAACACCTCGAGGCATCCAGAACCAGTGTCTCAGACTAGACAGAACCATCAAGACACGCACACAAGGTCACCTGTCAACCACTGGGTCACCCAGGGTTGACCAGAACCAGACAAAGACGCACACAAGAGTAGGATAGAGAATCCTACCCCAAGCAAGAAGACTCCTGGCCACCTTACAATGTAGTCTTAGCCCTCATAGGACGTCAGGAGACATCCACGGGACAGCGGGCAGACCACAAGGACAAGCCAAGACAAGCAGAAACCAAAACGACAGAAATCAGAGTAGAAGGACTGTAACGCACCACCCCTAGACCGTTATACAAACGTGACGGTCTGGCGTTGGCCGTTACATTCCAACCGTGACGGTCTAAAGCAGACGCGTCACAACCACGTGACGGTCAGGAGGAGAGCCGTCACACACAGCGCCCTAACGAACCTCAAAAACGCACAAGACACGTAAGGGCCTACACCATGCGCGTTACACCGCTCTGACGCGCCCGACCCGGGCCGTCAGGGCCAACAAACCTCAACTCAAAATGACACCTGAACCACGTAACGCGCTAGACCAGGCGCGTTACACAGCCTAACGCCGCAAGGCAGACGCGTCAGGGCCAAGAGGCTCAAGTCAAGAAAACCACTGGCCAACATGCACGTAACGGTCCATCACGGACGCGTTACAGACACCTAACGCACGAGGGCGGGGCCGTTAGAGCCAACGACGCTGTAACACCCGACATTTTTTTTAAATAGAGATAAAAGAATTTACTACTATTTAATTAATCATTTTTGATATTTACGAATAATTAAAAACAAAAAAAACTTTTTAAATAAACATATATTATATGCCAAACCATATTTACATGAATTATAAAATTTAATAATACAATTCTCATAATTTTCTAATTATTAAGTTATAAGTTATAATTCATTTACCTTATTAATAAATAAGACATTTCTTATAATTCATTTTTCTTTATTAACCCAATTGTTCAATTATATAGAAGGTAAAATATTTCCCCTAAAGAGTATTAAAGTACATACCTAAGAATCGAAGGATACATATATAATTTCGGACCAAATCTCAAGGTTTATAAACTAACGACCATGGAAAGGTCGTCATTTCATAAGAAATGAATAGTATGAATAGTAATTGGGGAATAGTGTCACTTTTTATTTAAAAAGAATTTTAAAAAAAGATTATATGTAAAAATAGCAAAGAAATAAAAGGACCGTATCCATAAAATTTGGTAGTCAGACTCCATCGAATATTAAAGATAAAAATCAATTAAGTAGGCGATATGTTTAATAAAAAAAAGAAAATCCAATCTTAAATGACGCCAGCTACCAGGGCGTCATTTCCTAAAGAAATGACTCCCAGGGAGGCGCGAATTAAAAGGTGACATCACCTAAGGCGCGAATTAAAAGGTGACACCACCTAAGACGCGAATTTGATAAGAGGTGACACCACCTAAGGCGCAAATTAAAAGGTGACACCACCTAAGGCGTGAATTTGATAAGAGGTGACACCACCTAAGGTGCGAATTTGATAAGAGGTGACACCACCTAAGGCGCGAATTTGATAAGTGATGACACCACCTAAGACGCCACTTAAGAGATGACACCACCTAAGGCGTCATTTACTTAAGAGACGACACTACCTAAGCCGCCATTTTTTTCTCTTTTTCCTGGCTATTATCCAGCATGTATTCGCTGGCATGCCACCCAGATCCGCTTTTCGCGGATCTTGCCCCCTATCTTGTCGACCCTAATGCTATAGTACACACCCCTATTCTAGCCAAACCCGTTAGCTCGTTAGCTTTAGCTGGTTGCAGGGAGGTTGCAGACAGACAAGCTCTGTGAAGGTTGCAGAGAGGTGCAAACCTCTCCTCTGTCCACGCACCCTTCCTTCTGCTCCAAGAGGTAGGTTGTCTCAACTTTTAGCTAAATAATAGTCAACCTTAGCTAAACTAGTAGTTAATCTACACAGCATGTTAGTAGGTTTTCTCAATCTTTGGCTAAACTGTAGTTAATCTAGGTGATTACATAGCATGCTTAGTAGGTTTTTCATGCTTTATCACCAAACTTGTAACTAATTAGGGTGTATTAGAACGTAACATTTGTAATTAACTCATCTCCATATGAAATTAGACTAGATCTATTATGATCTATCATGTTTGGTTAGTAATTAGTAATGTGCTCAAGTAATGACATGTTTAAGCAACCTGTAACCCAACATGCTTTAGCTAAATGAAGAAAATCTCCATGGTTAAGTTATGATTAGCAAACTGTTGAACATGCTGATTAAAAATATCAACGTAACCTTGTTAACCGGTTAAAGTGAAGCCCATGTTACAGCATGGTAAACAACTCGTCTTGAATTTTAACTTAGATTAAACCCCTGTCTTAGACTTTAATTATAAATAGCCCAATTAAATGGCGCCCTAGATGCAGGTGTCATTTACAAAAGTGACGGCCATATAGGGGTCGTCATTTTATAAATTGAAGGCACCGACATTTGATTAGCCTGTAAATGGCGCCCCTGACCAAGGCGCCAATTACAGAATGGACGTCCTCACACCATGTCGTCAATTCTTCCGTCGAATAGCCATATGTAAATGGCGCCCTAGACCAGGGCGCCAATTACAGAAATAACGACGGCACCCAAGGCACCAATTTATCAAATGACGACTCCCAGGGGGGCGCCAATTGCATTCTGAAACTCTGGCCTACCTTCTATTAAAAGAAGACGTGCTGGGTGGGCGCGAATTAAAAGATGACTTGCTGGAAGGCGCTAATGTGATAAAAGATGACTTGCTGGAAGGCGCGAATTAAAAGATGACTTGCTGGAAGGTGCTAATTTGATAAAAGATGACTTGCTGGAAGGCGCGAATTAAAAGATGACTTGCTGGAAGGCGCTAATTTGATAAAAGATGACTTTCTGGGGGGCGCGAATTAAAAGATGACTTTCTGGAAGGCGCGAATTAAAAGATGACTTGCTGGAAGGCGCTAATTTCATAAGAGGTGACTTAAAGGGGGGCACCAATTTGATATATATATATATATAATTTAGAAATTTCAAATAAAAAGCCTGAATAGCGTCTGTCAGAAAGTCTTCAATTAAATGAAGACTTAACGGGAGGCGCCAATTTAAATATATATATACTTTAAAGGACCAGTCAACTCGAGGGCGCCAATTCACAAAAAAAAAAAATCCATGTGAAATTCCAAGAATGTGCATTCTAATTAGGGTGTCATTTCTGAAAATGTTAAGTATTCTACTAGGTACCAATCTCGTACAAGTTTTTTGTGTGTTACCCGTCAGTGGTTTTACCCTAGTACAACTCTACATATAAATTCGCCCTTTGGATTCCATTCCAAATCTACCTTATATTCCTACTGGTCAAGCCTTGAAATTCCTTATTGGCTATAAATGAGAGTGGATGTCGAAAACATGACTAATGCTATGCATATAGGGCCCGGTCTGGTCCTGGGAGGAGCACCCGAAGGTACTTGTGCCCATGGGAGTTTATTGACCACGGTGTTTGGCATTACACCGGAGTACTTGCTTGCTAGACTTTAAGCATTCCACTCATTCTCGTGATATGTACTTGATTGATTAGTTGAGACCCGTAGAAGGGTAAAAGTATTTATTTGAATAAATTGATAAATATCCAATTCTTGCTACACATGCTTGGAATTTCCTTGCTTACTATTGTTTGAATTCCAATTGTTATTCCTCAGTTATCACGTGCTTAATATCACTTGTTGCTACTACTTTTGAATTCCCATTTGTTATTCCTTAGTTATCACGTGCTTGATACTACTTGCTGCTTTTGCTCGAAGACTGAATTCTATACGCTCTCAATTGTAATCCTGCTCTCGTCGATTGTACAATTCCTTGATATCTACGTGTCTACATGCATTGATCACTTATCTTAAATGAACTCGTAATTTACTTAAAGCATGTTAAAACTTGAGATGTAAATCCTACTGAGCGATTCGCTCATCTAGTCATTTTCTAACCTTTCAGGTGATTTGGATATCGACCAGAACTCGGAGAGGAATGAATCTGAGTGATGAGTGTAGAGATAGAGTCACCAATTGTTATCAATTGTGTTATTGTAATTCCGTTGTTGGTGTTAATTTGTACCCTAATGTCAGTTATATTCTCTAGCATGTCAGTCAAAACCAATAAAGGATATGTGTATTCGACAATTGTTAGCTCGAACCATTTGTATTAAATTCGAGTTAAACTTAGATATTTGCGCACTCTTATAATTGTCTAAGGAAAAAATTCTTTAATTTTCTAGCTTGATTTGATTCTATATAAAGAACTGTCGCGCCACGGGTAAGCTTCCGCACTCGGGACGTGACAGCTCTTTCTTGGTATCAGAGCCTAGGATTGAAACTTCCTAGGTAAAACACGTGTTTATTCTAAGGGATAGAAATGTCTTCTTAGGTGAAACTAATCATAAGAAAAACCTTCCTAGATAGAAATGTCAAGGATGATAAGAGAACTCTTCCTAGGTTAAAAAACAACAAAACAAAACAAAACAAAAACAAATATATATATATATATTGTTTAATAGAAATGCCAAGGATAGTTATATGTCTAGTGAAATGTCTAAGGATAAGATACACCTGTTAGAATTGGTTAGACCTTACCTGGTGAGATGGGAAAAGCCATGGGTTAGGTTCAATAATAAATGCCCTCTTAATCTCAAAACTCAATATTACTTACCTTATAATCCTTTTGTAGGAAAATGGTCGCTGAAAGAGCACAATGGCGCGAGATGCAGCGCACAGTGCAAGGACTTACTCAGGCGCTACAGCAAGTGGCGCAAAGTGGTGCTGGCGGTGCTCACCGTGGAGTCGGTGACCTTCATCGGGATTTCCGCAACATGAACCCACCAAAGTTTGCGGGATCGATGGACCCCGATGATGCCGAGCATTGGCTGAAGGAGCCCGAGAGGATCTTCCGTGTAATGCAATGCACGGGCGAAGAAAAAGTTTTACTGGCCACATTTCAACTAGAACGGGACGCTCGATGCTGGTGGGAGTCCGTGGAAGCAACACTGCCCGACAATCATGTCACATGGACGGAATTTGTCGAGCATTTCAACAAAAAGTATTTCTCGGACCGTGTGCAAGAGAAGAAGGCCGCAGAATTTGCTGCATTAAAGCAATGGACCCAGAAGGTAGCTAAATATGAGGCCCAATTCTCAAGGCTTTCCCGTTATGCACCGCACTTGGTGTGTGCGCAAAAGATGAAGGCGAGGAGATTTCTCAACGGGCTACGGCCCCAGTATATTACCCAGCTTGCACCGATGGACATCCAAGTCTACTCGGAAATGGTTCGTCGTGCTCAGCTGTTGGAAGACGCCACCGAATTTTCTGAAAGGATTCGAGGCAAGGACAAGAAGGAACATGTTACAAGTCCAGGAAGCTTCAAACCACCATTTGGCAAGAAGCGGATCTTTAATGGAGGCGAGTCTTCCAAGGAGAAGAGATCCCAGAAAAGTCACAAGCCGTTCCTCACTATCAGCAACAAGCCCTTCTCCGATATTGCACCTACTAAGGAGATTTGCAAATATTGCGAAAAAGCTGGTCATAAGACTGAGGAGTGCTGGAGGAAACTGGGAGCGTGTCTCCGATGTGGGAGTCGAGAGCATCGAATTTCTGATTGCCCCTTAATGAAGGAACAAGTCAACAAGGATGAGAAGCGTCCAGTCAAAAAGCAAGGCCGTCTGCAAGCTCTTCAAGGGACGGAACCTATGGAAGGAGGAATCGTGGAAGGTACATTGACTGTTTCCTCTAAACCTGCTAGAGTTCTATTTGATACTGGAGCAACTCATTCGTTTGTTTCCAAGAAATTTACTGCCTCATTTTCTAAAGAACCTGAATGGTTAGATTTAATTCGATCTACACCTCTTGGAAACAAATAGGATATTACGCATCACTACCCAAGTTGTGAGGTTATGGTTCAAGGTAATAATCTACCGGCCTACCTGATATGTCTTGATATGGAATATTATGATGTCATATTGGGAGCTGACTGGTTATCGACCTACCAAGCAACGGTAGATTGTCGGCATGTCAAGATAACTTTTGTGGACTATCCCGAGTTAGTTTATATCAAACCTCGGGATAAATCCCTACTTATCTCAGCTCTCCGAGCTAGTAAACTAGTGAATAGAGGATGTATGGCTTTCTTAGCTTTTGTAACTACCACAGAAGCCGAGAGGACAAAGATTGAAGACATCCGAGTGACTCGGGACTTCTCCGATGTATTTCCAGACGAATTGCCTGGTTTACCCCCGGAAAGAGAAGTGTCATTCACAATTGATATTGTTCCGGGTGCCGGTCCTATTTCTAAAGCACCCTACAGAATGTCTCCTGCGGAACTGAAAGAACTGAAGGAGCAGTTGATGGATTTACTGAAGAAAGGATTCATTAGGCCGAGTACTTCCCCGTGGGGGGCACCGGTGCTCTTTGTTAAAAAGAAGGATGGCACATTAAGATTATGCATTGATTACCGGCAGTTAAATCATCTTACAATCAAGAACAAATACCCACTGCCGAGAATTGATGAGCTGTTCGACCAATTATCAGGCGCAAAGTATTTCTCCAAAATCGATCTTCGGTCTGGTTATCACCAATTGAGGATCAAGGAAGAAGATATTTACAAAACTGCATTTCGAAGCAGGTATGGGCATTACGAATTTACTGTTATGCCTTTTGGACTAACTAATGCCCCTACAGCTTTCATGCAGTTAATGAATAGCATTTACCGGCCTTATTTAGACCAATTTATTGTGGTCTTCATTGACGATATATTGATCTATTCAAAGACTGAAGAAGATCATGAGGAACATCTCAAGAAGGCATTACAAATATTGCGAGATAATAAGTTATACGCAAAATTCAGCAAATGCCAGCTCTGGCTGGAGGAAGTGTCCTTCTTAGGACATGTTATCTCAAAGGATGGGATTGCTGTTGATCCTGCAAAGGTCAAAGCCGTGCAAAATTGGGAACGACCGACGAATGCAACGGAGATTCGTAGCTTCTTGGGTTTAGCTGGTTACTACCGGCGTTTCATCAAGGACTTCTCCAAGATTGATGTTCCTCTTACCAGATTGACTCGCAAGGAAGTGCCTTATGAGTGGAATGAAGATTGTGAGAAGAGTTTCCTGACTTTGAAGGATCTCTTGACTACTGCACCGGTCTTATCTCTTTCAATTGAAGGAGAAAATACGAGGTATATATCGATGCTTCTGGTATCGGCCTCGGATGTGTATTGATGCAGAACGGAAGAGTCATTGCATACTCTTCCCGTCAATTGAAGAAACATGAAGAGAATTACCCGGTTCATGACTTAGAACTAGCCGCGGTGGTATTTGCCTTGAAGATTTGGAGGCACTATCTTTACGGAGAACAATTTACTGTATACTCCGATCATAAAAGTCTCAAGCACTTATTCTCCCAGAAGGAGCTAAACATGCGGCAAAGGCGTTAGCTCGAGTATCTTAAGGATTTCGACTTCATTATACAGTACCATCTGGTAAGGGTAATTCCGTAGCTGATGTCGTTAGTCGAAAGCCGAGAACAATATTGGCCAACTGCATGATACAAGAATGGAAACTGTTGGAGAAATTCTCTAAGCTTGATATCAGCACGGATGAGAAGAACATGTGTATTATTCTATCTCATATGAGCTTACATCCAGATTTGCTACTTGAAATCAAAAAGTTGCAAGAAGAAGATCCCTCACTAGTGGAGATAAAGAGCAAATTGGAGGAGAGACTTGATTTCAAGCTGGCACCTGATGGCAGACTGCTATTGCATGAACGGACATGTGTGCCTGACTGTCCTGAGCTGAAGAAGAATATTCATGAAGAAGCTCATCGATCGAGATACACAATCCATTCGGGAGCCACTAAGATGTACCAAGACATAAAAAGGACCTTTTGGTGGCCCAACATGAAAAGGGAGATACCGGATTTTGTGTCTCGATGCTTGACTTGCCAGCAGGTGAAGGCCGAACATCAGAAACCCGCAGGGAGACTGCATCCGCTGGATATTCCCAAGTGGAAATGGGAAGAAATCGGCATGGATTTCATCATGGGTTTGCCCAAGTCTAGGGGCATATATGATGGAATATGGGTAATCATCGATCGCCTTACAAAATTGGCTCATTTCTTGCCTATTAAGAACCGATGGTCGATTGATGTTCTTGCCGCCTTGTATATTAAGGAAGTTACTAGACTACATGGAATTCCTGTGTCTATAGTATCTGACCGAGATCCACGCTTCACATCTCATTTCTGGAAGGGTCTACAACACTCTCTGGGAACGAAGCTCAATTTCAGTACTACTTTTCATCCCCAGACAGATGGTCAGACGGAAAGGACCAATCAGGTTATTGAGGACATGTTGCGAGCATGCATTATAGATTTCGGCGAAAGTTGGCATGACCACTTACCACTAGCCAAATTTTCCTACAATAACAGCTACCAAGCCAGCATTCAAATGGCACCTTTCGAGGCACTCTATGGTAGAAGTTGTAGATCTCTGGTATGCTGGGAGGAAGTCGATGAAAGACAACTCCTAGGTCCTGATATGGTCAGAGATTCAAATGAAAAGATACTCCTTATCAGAGAGAGACTCAAGGTAGCTCAGTGCAGGCAGAAATCTTATGCTGATAACAGAAGGAGAGACTTGGAATTTCAAGTTGGTGATCATGTGTTTCTCAAGGTATCTCCCAGCTGAGGTATCAGAAGATTTGGTGTTAAAGGCAAGCTTACACCAAGATTCATCGGTCCATTTGAGGTGTTGGAAAGAGTGGGTGAGGTAGCTTACCATATCGCTTTACCTCCTCAACTCTCGGAAGTACACAACGTATTTCATGTTTCCACGTTGAAGAAATACGTGCACGATCCCTCTCATGTCATCGACCACGCCGATTTGGTAATTCAAAAGGATATTACTTACGAACAAAGGTGTAACGACCCGAGAATCCGATTATCGGGAAGGCCCGATAACCCGAGACTCGTACCGCCGCCCACGAGCCGGGAGGGCTTGGAAGGGCTAAATGGAGTGTGGAGGCACAAAGAAATAGGAAATAAAGCAGGACAACCAACAATAACAAACTGAAAGAAAGAACAACCACAGCTACAACAGAGTCCAGTCCAACAGAAAGTACAGTCTAAAGCAGTAAAACGTACCACATGCCAAGTGAACACTCGGCCCGGCAAGCTGGCAACTGAGAACCTCCGCTCCGCACCCTCGAGCCTCGAAGAAGGACTGCCACACATGAAAAGCAGGGAATGAGTCTCCAGAACAGAGACTCAGCAGGGATCCCACGGAACCCCAACCGGAAACAACGGCGGTAGCGGAAAGGAGAGCTACAACTACAGCAGGAACAGCAAACCGGCGGCCGGTCAAAAACTCGGCACTACAGCTACTCCTACTACCAGAAGGCAGACCTCGATCACGCAGTCAAAGCTACTGAACCACGCTAGTACCACCTACCAAAGTAAGAACACACGGCAACCACGCCGTAGAGGCCTGTCCCCCGGACACAGCCGACCTGGACACGCTGTCCAAGGTGTAACCCCAACCATCCGATCGTGGGTACCGCACAACAAGACCCAACCTCGGTAAAGCCACTAGCACTAATCTCATGACGTGAAAACCAACACACGCGTCACGGTGAACCAACCGAAACTCAACGGTCAACACGACCGAAACCCGAAGGTCAAAGTCATGGAAACTGACAGTCTATCACTCTGTACTCGACAGGAGTACCACCCACTAGAAGCACAGCCGGTAGCGTCCCCTGACGTCTTACACCGCACCGCAGGTGAACCGCCTGATGTGGTAGGTCCTACCCGAGGCGCGAACACCGTACAAGTAACCACAAACAAGTGACTAGCTGAAGTCACGCCCGTCGACGTCGGTCCAACCGCCCCCAACCACGTGTGCACACACAAACCACGCGTCCTAGGTCTGGCCCTCTGACCGGTTTTCCCCCGTAGCCGGACTCTGGCTACCGACGAGGGGCCTATGGTAACCAGTCCACAAACCGCCTCAAAGGCGAGTGCCCGTACACCACTCCCAGGTGAGACCAGCACCTCGTACTGGTGGGCTAAGACTAGTGGAGGGTCACTGAAGGAGTAGACTTTCAACTCAACGGAAAACAACGTCCGAATCCGACGACGTACGGGGACAACCCCACATACCGGCCCCGTCGCACGGTGACCACAGTCGGAGAAGAAACAGGACTCGCAGTCCACGGCCACGCACGCACCGTGCGCGAGAGTCAAGAAAACTCGAGTGGCACTAAGCCACTGGACTCTGGACAGTCCTCCAGACGCACTACACCCAACGGTCCTTGAGTCATAAGACTCGGGGTCAAGACCATTGTACGTAACAGCACAAGGCCGTCAATCTAGTCCAATCTCTAGGTCTAAAACCACGGTAGCACAAGTACCGAGACAACTCACGAGTCGCCAAGACCACTCCCTTGAGAAGGGAACGCAAGGGACCAAGGCCACCCACACGGGCCACACGGAAAACACAGAAGCACGATTCCCCGGGCAGCACACAAGCCACCACGACGATTTCCCATCTTGTAGCAAGCGGGAAACCTCCAGCCCCAGGCCGGATAACTGGACTCGTAGTCCAAGGCCAAGCACATGGCCCACATGGGAATCGCCTTCCAAAGAAAACCCACGACATTCGGGGGAGACCCCACCGCACACCCACCGATGCACGGTGACTCGATCAAGCGAGAACACGAAAACCCGAAACGCCTGAGGTCACCCGGACCCACCAAGCCCATGGGCACGCCTATCGAGGTAACACGGCACCTCCAGACACCCCTAAACACGGACACGAAACCCACGGGGTGCCTAGGACACACACGGCCCAAGGAGAGCACGATCAGCCGCAAACCACCCGCCCCGGGTAGCCCGGCTGCTCACCTCCATGAACGCGCTACATGTGCATAGCGCGTTCAGTCAGAACGCGCTATACATACCTAGCGCGTTCAACAAGAACGCGCTGGGGCCCTATAGCGCGACGGGAACCGCCAAACTGTTCATCTTCTCCGATGAACGTGCCCTGTCGGGGCAGCGTGACCATCAAGAACGCACTACTGGAGCATAGCCCGTTCTCAGTCCGCGCCCGAAAACGGTGGAAACCGCGGGAAAAACCATTCCACGCCCCGTCCACCCCCAGGTGAAGGGGAAACAAAAGGGAAAACATTCCCCAAGCCCCTAGGCATGCATCTAAACCCCTGGATCGCCCAAAAACACAGTAAAACGAGAGATCCGGCTCACACCTCAAAAACATGGATTTTCCCCAAATCGTCCCGTTTAGCCCGCTCGGCTCACCACGGCCTACAAAACTCGCGGGAAAAGAAGTACGCGAGTCGAGGGTCCATCTCCCTACCTCCACCGAAGAAACGACGCGCCGTGGACACCGGTCCACGAAGAAAACGCCGTTGAAGCCTCGCCGTTCCACGAACCCACGGCCGAGCTTCACCGTGCCTCCACCACCTCGATCCTCATCCATTCTCGCCCGTGCCTCGCCCGCGCCGTCCCCGCCTCGCCCACACTCCACCCCATCGGCCGCCGGAGAGAGAGGGAGAGAGGAGAGAGCGTGAGAAGAGAGAGGGAGAGAAGAGAGAAATGAGAGATGGGGAGAGAGAAAAGGAGGTTATATATAGAAAATCCGGAAATTCTCAAAAATACCAAAAAATAGAAAATCACACCCTCGTGATCCTCGGAATGCACCGAACGTAACGGTACCACACTCGCCTAGGTGAACGGCCCGGTTCACCCGCAACGAGGTTCCGAAGGGAAAGCCGAAACCCATGCCGGGAATCGGAAAACACACGCGAAAAAAGCCGCGGAACGCCTCCGGGCCTCCGAAACGACTCCGGATCGCGCCGATCCGAACACGAAAGATGTCCGAAATGAAATTTCAGACACAACGGAGTCAGACGCTCGGAGAAACCAGATCTGGGACCCACAAACGAGGATCTGAAAAACCGAGGGCATTACAGCCCTCCCCCCTTAAAGGAATTTCATCCTCGAAATTCAGGACCAAGCACAAAGTCACAGGGGAAGAACACTGAACGAACTGACAACGCTGTCAGAGCCCCAGCACAGAAAATCTCGATTCTCACAAAAACACCAATCCTGAGGGACACAGCCAGACTTACAATCACACACAACACCTCGCTCCTCGCGCCGAGCACACTGGCCAACAGAGCAGGCATATACCCGAGGACACAGTCCGGCATCACCTTAGACACCACGGAAACCAATCAAGGCACCGCTGCCACCATCTTGCTCACAGAGGAAACACAACCCTCGTCACGAGAAACAGCTACTGATCCATCCAATGGTCAGCAGACAAATCGCACATCAGCTTCACAACCAGCTGACAGGTCGCACACCCTTCTCAAGGGGACAACCAATATAGAGCCTCCACCAGCTCAAGCAGTCCTCTCAGTAGACCGCAACCAGAACATTGGCTCAGCACCAAGAAACACCTCACACATGGCAAGCCGAAAGCCGGACATAACACTGTGCCAACTCTCGTCAGAAGATAAACTTCGACAAAGTCCAGATCCCATCCGGAAAGGCACATCACAGAAATGGCCACCAAAGGTCTCGCTGGCACACGGCTCTCGCCACGCTCGAGCCCCAACAACCAGCATCTTCTGTCTCTGAAAAGACCATCCACTGGTCACCAACTGCTCGTCAACGGGAAACCTCCGCTTGCTCAGCTTCTTCCTTCTTTCCTGGTCCTTGACCGGGTCCAAAGGAAACATTCCAAACCTCGGCAAGCCATCCGTCGACTCACACACAGACTGAAGCCGCATCTCGAGCAGCACTCCTTTCGGACACCGCATCCGAGCTCGAACATCGCTCCAACTCGACCCTCTCGGGGAGCACGACGAAACCAAATGACGGATCATGGTGTCTTCAATCATCACCTCACTGGACTCAGACTCACAGGGGAATCATCCCATGTTGGTCACCAAACCAGGGATAACCATTGCGACACCAACGTCCTATCAAGGACCATCCTCCGACGCCCATCTCATAAAAGGCATCCGCCCACAGGCGTCACTCATCCATCTGGTCTCATCAAATCCTTCGATCAATGCAAGTGGACACCTGCCAATCCCGATTCCGCCCTTACCATAGAGCCACGGGACACCACCTGAACAATGCTCACGGGTCCCTAAGCAAGATATGTCTCACCGTCACAATCCGACAAGACCGTAGAACCAACAGACACTGCTGTGGTCGGTCACACGGTTAGGCTCACCAGCCACTCATAGCCGTCAACCGGGACCCATAGTCTGCCAGAGACCACTTCCCCAAAAATGATCTCATCCGAGGACACGACTGGGAACACAAGTCGGGCACCAAGCCACCGACTCTGACCAACACGTCCTCAACCTCCGTCAGGCGACATCCTCAACAACCTCATCCAGGTCCAACACCGACGCCTGACACGGCTTCCAACACAGGAATAGGGTACTCATGTGGCGCACTAGTCAGCACTTTTCCCCAACACTCCATCCTGCCAGTGCCAACAACCATAATACCATGAGCAACGGCACGGCAACAACACGTTTCACACCGAGGAACCCATCCTCCGATGCTCAACGCGAACTCAGGAATCCGCCTGTAGCAACCAACGCTACGATCCTGAACTAGTGGGTCACAAGCCCACCACGCTTCCGCTGCGCACTCAGATCTGTGCGCACAGTCGAGAAAGCAAACACCGCCCAACCAGCACTCGTCCTTCTGGAACAGCGCCAGCACCCTCACACGATAAGGGAATGGGCACGACTTCTCACAGGCAACCACCCTGCCAAGACAAGGAGCACGTCTCGCACGGGCTTCATGGCATACAAGGCCAACCAAACCGAACACGCAATGCAAGACGACGAACCTTAACCCAACACAATCTCTCCAACCAAAGAGGAGACCAAACGCACTTCGACCAACGGAAGGACTCCACGCTCGACCTGACCTCAAACCTCGTGCATGCTGGAAACAGCACCATCCAGCACCAAGGAAAACCATCGCTTCCATCAGGTCAGCACCTCCGACACATTCGGCGAGTGTCACGTCGGACCACAATCACAGCATCTCTCGATGCATCACCGCTGCAATTCCTCGAACTGCAACACGGCATGCCAAGAGCCGCAACACGAGCCATAACCGACAACCGCCGACGCTCATCCTCGAGTCCCGAAACTCACCGCGGAGCCTTTACATCTCAAGCCAACTCCAGGGCGAACACAACCCATTCGAACACAAGAGCGCAGGAGCAAGACTTACTGGGACACCACAACCCAATCCTGCCTCGAAATCCACAAAACAATCGGGACCGACACGTCATTTCTGACGCCACAGAGCACGACAAGGACATCAGGCTCGACAAATCAGCAGCTCACCGAGAAGACATTCCGCTCAACGGAGCACACTTCTCGATCAGAACACCCGCTCTGCCACCTTAAACCATGACCTGAAAACCTCAGGGGCTGGATAAATCTCAAGCTGGAGTGGCCAAAACCGACAGCAGCTCCCTCAGAGCGCGCTCACGGCCACTTAACCATGAACAGTCCTCTCCAGCCACCTGACCACGCCGCAGACTCGAACGCAGCACCGCGAACTCACGCCTGCCAGCAACCTCTGCCCAACGCAGCACAACCAGGGCCACCACCGATGAGGGAGAAGGCTCTCGACCTCGATCCTTAGACCCCACGCTGGCACGAAAGCCGCGGACAGCAACCGCCTTCACAGCGCCGCACAGCGCACTGAAGCTCTCAAGCGAGAAACTAGGCAGAAAGCGAACACAAAACCCTAAGCCAGCTGCCGACTGTACTGGACCTTATGGACTCTGATCACTGCAACATTTCGAATTCCTATGTACGTCCACAACCTGGCTCTGATACCAGCTGTAACGACCCGAGAATCCGATTACCGGGAAGGCCCGATAACCCGACACTCGTACCGCCGCCCACGAGTCGGGAGGGCTCGGAAGGGCTAAATGGAGTGTGGAGGCACAAAGAAATAGGAAATAAAGCAGGACAACTAACAACAACAAGCTGAAAGAAAGAACAACCACAGCTACAACAGAGTCCAGTCTAACAGAAAGTATAGTCTAAAGCAGTAAAACGTACCACATGCCAAGTGAACACTCGGCCCGGCAAGCTGGCAACTGAGAACCTCCGCTCCGCACCCTCGAGCCTCGAGGAAGGACCGCCACACCTGAAAAGCAGGGAATGAGTCTCCAGAACAGAGACTCAGCAGGGATCCCGCGGAACCCCAACCGGAAACAACGGCGGTAGCGGAAAGGAGAGCTACAACTACAGCAGGAACAGCAAACCGGCGGCCGGTCAAAAACTCGGCACTACAGCTACTCCTACTGCCAGAAGGCAGACCTCGATCACGCAGTCGAAGCTACCGAACCACGCTAGTACCACCTACCGAAGTAAGAACACACGGCAACCACGCCGTAGAGGCCTGTCCCCCGGACACAGCCGACCTGGACACGCTGTCCAAGGTGCAACCCCGACCATCCGATCGCGGGTACCGCATAACAAGACCCAACCTCAGTAAAGCCACTAGCACTAATCTCATGACGCGAAAACCAACACACGCATCACGGCGAACCAACCGAAACTCAACGGTCAACACGACCGAAACCTGAAGGTCAAAGTCACGGAAACTGACAGTCTGTCACTCCGTACTCGACAGGAGTACCACCCACTAGAAGCACAGCCGGTAGCATCCCCTGACGTCTTACACCGCACCGCAGGTGAACCGCCTGATGTGGTAGGTCCTACCCGAGGCACGAACACCGTACAAGTAACCACAAACAAGTGACTAGCTGGGGTCACGCCCGTCGACGTGGGTCCAACCGCCCCCAACCACGTGTGCACACACAGACCATGTGACCTAGGTCTGGCCCTCTGACCGATTTTCCCCCGTAGCCGGACTCTGGCTATCGACAAGGGGCCTACGGTAACCGGTCCACAAACCGCCTCAAAGGTGAGTGCCTGTACACCACTCCCAGGTGAGACCAGCACCTCGTACTGGTGGGCTACGACTAGTGGAGGTTCACTGAAGGAGTAGGCTCTCAACTCAACGGAAAACAACGTCCGAATCCGACGACGTACGGGGACAACCCCACGTATCGGCCCCGTCGCACCGTGACCACAGTCGGAGAAGAAACAGGACTCGCAGTCCACGGCCACGCATGCACCGTGCGCGAGAGTCGAGAAAACTCGAGTGACACTAAGCCACTGGACTCTGGACAGTCCTCCAGATGCACTACACCCAACGGTCCTTGAGTCACAAGACTCGGGGTCAAGACCGTTGTACGCAATAGCACAAGGCCGTCAATCTAGTCCAATCTCTAGGTCTAAAACCACGGTAGCACAAGTACCGAGACAACTCACGAGTCGCCAAGACCACTCCCTCGAGAAGGGAACGCAAGGGACCAAGGTCACCCACACGGGCCACACGGAAAACACAGAAGCACGATTCCCAGGGCAGCACACAAGCCACCATGACGATTTCCCACCTTGTAGCAAGCGGGAAACCTCCAGCCCCAGGCCGGATAGCTGGACTCGCAGTCCAAGGCCAAGCACATGGCCCACATGGGAATCACCTTCCAAAGAAAACCCACGACATGCGGGGGAGACCACACCGCACACCCACCGATGCACGGTGACTCGATCAAGCGAGAACAAGGAAACACGAAACGCCTGAGGTCACCCGGACCCACCAAGCCCACGGGCATGCCTATCGAGGTAACACGGCACCTCCAGACACCCCTAAACATGGACACGAAACCCACGGGGTGCCCGGGACACACACAGCCCAAGGGGAGCACGATCAGCCGCAAACCACACGCCCCGGGTAGCCCGGCTGCTCACCTCCATGAACGCGCTACATGTGCATAGCGCGTTCAGTCAGAACGCGCTATACATACCTAGCGCGTTCAACAAGAACGCGCTGGGGCCCTATAGCGCGACGGGAACCGCCAAACTGTTTATCTTCTCCGATGAACGCGCCCCGTCGGGGCAGCGCGACCATCAAGAACGCGCTACTAGAGCATAGCGCGTTCTCAGTCCGCGCCCGAAAATGGTGGAAATCGCGGGAAAAACCATTCCACGCCCCGTCCACCCCCAGGTGAAGGGGAAACAAAAGGGAAAACATTCCCCAAGCCCCTAGGCATGCATCTAAACCCCTGGATCGCCCAAAAACACAGTAAAACGAGAGATCCGGCTCACACCTCAAAAACATGGATTTTCCCCAAATCGCCCCGTTTAGCCCGCTCGGCTCACCACGGCCTACAAAACTCGCGGGAAAAGAAGTACGCGAGTCGAGAGTCCATCTCCCTACCTCCACCGAAGAAACGACGCGCCGTGGACACCGGTCCACGAAGAAAACGCCGTTGAAGCCTCGCCGTTCCACGAACCCACGGCCGAGCTTCCCCGCGCCGCCACCACCTCGATCCTCATCCATTCTCGCCCGTGCCTCGCCCGCGCCATCCCCGCCTCACCCACACGCCACCCCGTCGGCCGCCGGAGAGCGAGGGAGAGAGGAGAGAGCGTGAGAAGAGAGAAATGAGAGATGGGGAGAGAGAAAAGGAGGTTATATATAGAAAATCCGGAAATTCTCAAAAATACCAAAAAATAGAAAATCACACCCTCGTGATCCTCGGAATGCACCGAACGTAACGGTACCACACTCGCCTAGGTGAACGGCCCGGTTCACCCGCAACGAGGTTCCGAAGGGAAAGCCGAAACCCATGCCGGGAATCGGAAAACACACGCGAAAAAAGTCGCGGAACGCCTCCGGGCCTCCGAAACGACTCCGGATCACGCCGATCCGAACACGAAAGATGTTCGAAACGAAATTTCGGACACAACGGAGTCAGACGCTCGGAGAAACCAGATCTGGGACCCACAAACGAGGATCTGAAAAACCCAGGGAATTACAAAAGGCCGATGCAAATCCTCGATCGAGAAGTCCGAGTTCTAAGGAGCAAGACGATCCCTATGGTGAAATTTCAATGGAATCGATGCTCGGAGCAGGAAGAAACTTGGGAGACCGAGGAATCTATGAAGGAAAGATACCCAGAGCTATTTTAGACTGTAAGTGTCCTATACGCTCTGCATTTCTCTTACATAGCAGAATTATCCTCATGCAGTTGAATTTGGGGACCAAATTCTTTTAAGTAGGGGAGGGTGTAACACCCGACATTTTTTTTAAATAGGGATAAAAGAATTTACTACTATTTAATTAATCATTTTTGATATTTACGAATAATTAAAAATAAAAAAAACTTTTAAATAAAGAGATATTATATGCCAAACCATATTTACATAAATTATAAAATTTAATAATACAATTCTCATAATTTTCTAATTATTAAGTTATAAGTTATAATTCATTTACCTTATTAATAAATAAGACATTTCTTATAATTCATTTTTCTTTATTAACCCAATTGTTCAATTATATAGAAGGTAAAATATTTCCCCTAAAGAGTATTAAAGTAGATACCAAAGAATCGAAAGATACATATATAATTTCGGACCAAATCTCAAGGTTTATAAACTAACGACCATGGAAAGGTCGTCATTTCATAAGAAATGAATAGTATGAATAGTAATTGGGGAATAGTGTCACATTTTATTTAAAAAGAATTTTAAAAAAAGATTATATGTAAAAATAGAAAAGAAATAAAAGGACCTTATCCATAAAATTTGGTAGTCAGACTCCATCGAATATTAAAGATAAAAACCAATTAAGTAGGTGATATGTTTAATAAAAAGAAAGAAAATCCAATCTTAAATGACGCCAGCTACCAGGGCGTCATTTCCTTAAGAAATGACTGCCAGGGAGGCGCGAATTAAAAGGTGACATCACCTAAGGCGCGAATTAAAAGGTGACACCATCTAAGGTGCGAATTTGATAAGAGGTGACACCACCTAAGGTGCGAATTAAAAGGTGACACCACCTAAGGCGCGAATTTGATAAGAGGTGACACCACCTAAGGCGCGAATTTGATAAGAGATGACACCACCTAAGACGCCACTTAAGAGATGACACCACCTAAGGCGTCATTTACTTAAGATACGACACTACCTAAGCCGCCATTTTTTTCTCTTTTTCCTGGCTATTATCCAGCCTGTATTCGCTGGCATGCCACCCAGATCCACTTTTCGCGAATCTTGCCCCCTATCTTGTCGACCCTAATGCTATAATACACACCCCTATTCTAGCCAAACTCGTTAGCTCGTTAGCTTTAGCTGGTTGCAAGGAGGTTGTAGACATACAAGCTCTGTGAAGGTTGCAGAGAGGTGCAGACCTCTCCTCTGTCCACGCACCCTTCCTTCTGCTCCAAGAGGTAGGTTGTCTCAACTTTTAGCTAAACTAATAGTCAACCTTAGCTAAACTAGTAGTTAATCTACACAGCATGTTAGTAGGTTTTCTCAGTCTTTGGCTAAACCATAGTTAATCTAGGTGATTACATAGCATGCTTAGTAGGTTTTTCATGCTTTATCACCAAACTTGTAACTACTTAGGGTGTATTAGCACGTAACATTTGTAATTAACTCATCTCCATATGAAATTAGACTAGATCTATTATGATCTATCATGTTTGGTTAGTAATTAGCAATGTGCTCAAGTAATGACATGTTTAAGCAACCTGTAACCCAACATGCTTTAGCTAAATGAAGAAAATCTCCATGGTTAAGTTATGATTAGCCAACTGTTGAACATGCTAATTAAAAATATCAACGTAACCTTGTTAACCGGTTAAAGTGAAGTCCATGTTACAACATGTTAAACAACCCGTCTTGAATTTTAACTTAGATTAAACCCCTGTCTTAGACTTTAATTATAAATAGCCCAATTAAATGGCGCCCTAGATGCAGGCGTCATTTACAAAAGTGACGACCATATAGGGGTTGTCATTTTATAAATTGAAGGCACCGACATTTGATTAGCCTGTAAATGGCGCCCCTGACCAAGGCGCCAATTAAAGAATGGACGCCCTCACTCCATGTCGTCAATTCTTCCGTCGAATAGCCATCTGTAAATGGCGCCCTAGACCAGGGCGCCAATTACAGAAATAACGACGGCACCCAAGGCACCAATTTATCAAATGACGACTCCCAGGGAGGCGCCAATTGCATTCTGAAACTATGGCCTACCTTCCATTAAAAGAAGACGTGTTGGGTGGGCGCGAATTAAAAGATGACTTGCTGGAAGGTGCTAATTTTATAAAAGATGACTTGCTGGAAGGCGCGAATTAAAAGATGACTTGCTGGAAGGCGCGAATTAAAAGATGACTTGCTGGAAGGCGCTAATTTGATAAAAGATGACTTTCTGGGGGGCGCGAATTAAAAGATGACTTTCTGGAAGGCGCAAATTAAAAGATGACTTGCTGGAGGGCGCTAATTTCATAAGAGATGACTTAAAGGGGGGCGCCAATTTGATATATATATATATAATTTAGAAATTTCAAAAAAAAAGCCTAAATAGCGTCTGTCAGAAAGTCTTCAATTAAATGAAGACTTAACGGGAGGCGCCAATTTAAATATATATATACTTTAAAGGACCAGTCAACTCGAGGGCGCCAATTCACAAAAAAAAAAATCCATGTGAAATTCCAGGAATGTGCATTCTAATTAGGGTGTCATTTCTAAAAATGTTAAGTATTCTACTAGGTACCAATATCGTACAATTTTTCTGTGTGTTACCCGTCAGTGGTTTTACCCTAGTACAACTCTACATATAAATTCGCCCTTTGGATTCCATTCCAAATCCACCTTATATTTCTACTGGTCAAGCCTTGAAATTCCTTATTGGCTATAAATGAGAGTGGATGTCGAAAACATGACTAATGCTGTGCATATAGGGCCCGGTCTGGTCCTGGGAGGAGCACCCGAAGGTACTTGTACCCATGGGAGTTTATTGACCACGGTGTTTGGCATTACACCGAAGTACTTGCTTGCTAGACTTTAGGTATTCCACTCATTCTCGTGATATGTACTTGATTGATTGGTTGAGACCCGTAGAAGGGTAAAAGTATTTATTTGAATAAATTGATAAATAGCCAATTCTTGCTACACATGCTTGGAATTTCCTTGCTTACTATTGTTTGAATTCCAATTGTTATTCCTCAGTTATCACATGCTTAATATCACTTGTTGCTACTGCTTTTGAATTCCCATTTGTTATTCCTTAGTTATCACATGCTTGATACTACTTGCTGCTTCTGCTCGAAGACTGAATTCTATATGCTCTCAATTGTAATCCTGCTCTCGTCGATTGTACAATTCCTTGATATCTACGTGTCTACATGCATTGATCACTTATCTTAAATGAACTCGTAATTTACTTAAAGCATGTTAAAACTTGAGATGTAAATCCTACTGAGAGATTCGCTCATCTAGTCATTTTCTAACCTTTCAGGTGATTTGGATATCGACCAGAACTCGGAGGGGAATGAATCTGAGTGATGAGTGTAGAGATAGAGTCACCAATTGTTATCAAGTGTGTTATTGTAATTCCATTGTTGGTGTTAATTTGTACCCTAATATCAGTTATATTCTCTAGCATGTCAGTCAAAACCAATAAAGGATATGTGTATTCGACAATTGTTAGATCGAACCATTTGTATTAAATTCGAGTTAAACTTAGATATTTACGCACTCTTATAATTGTCTAAGGAAGAAATTCTTTAATTTTCTAGCTTGCTTTGGTTCTATATAAAGAATTGTCGCGCCACGGGTAAGCTTCCGCACTCGGGACGTGATAGACGCAGCCACCCAACTCAGCCAGAACAGCATGTAACGGCCTGGGGCAGGCGCGTTACACTGCTGTGACGCACGGGGACACCACCGTTACACAAACCGACTCACGGTCAAACTCCAAGTCCAACGCAACGTAACGGCCTGGGGCAGGCGCGTTACACAAGCCTGACGCCCCAGGGCAGGCGCGTCAGGGGAACCGCCTCAACCAAACCGCTAGACGTTAAAATAGGCGTAACGCGTCACACCGGACGCGTCAGGGGGCTGTGACGTGCCACCCCTGGGCCGTCACACCCTCAAAACCACCAAGAACTAAAAATCGCCCAGACGCTGTGACGGTCTGTCGTGGGGCCGTCAGGGACTGTGACGGTCCCTGGAACGACCGCCACACCAGTCACGGCGGGAAAACAGAGGGTTGGCCAAAACGGCCCGTTCCACGCCCCATTCACGCCGAAGCGCAGGGGGAAACAGCCCTCGACGATGAAAAACTACATTAGAAGGCTAAAAAGCCCACATGCACGGGTTAAAACGCTAGATCAGGGCGACTTGGACAAATCGACCCTAAAAGAGTCACCGAGATTCTCAGACTCCTACCGACCTCGAATGACCACTGATCAACACAAAACAAGCATGGATGGGATCCAGACATCCCAACGGTCAGTTCAACACTAACCGAGCTACAAATGGTTGCCATTTTTCGGCGAACCCTACAAAACCCGAAAATCACGGTTTAGGCTAAACAAGCCCAAACTCAACCGTTTCCGCGCCAAACGATGTGCAAGGGTAGGGAAAACGAGCAGGAAGAAGTGAGGAACCATCACCCTACCTCCACCGAAGAAACCGTGCCCCGAAGGGACTAAACCGTGCCGAAAACCACGCCGCGAGCTCAAGCACCGGCTTTGAATCCACCGTTTGGGATTACGCCAGAACCACTCCATACTCGCCCTATCGCGCACCCAGTCAGCTCCACAATATGCCCAACACTCGCTCCTAGGTCCTCCGTCTGCAGCCAGAGCCGAGGAAGCTCGAGAGGAGAGAAAATGGGAGAGAGAGATGACGGCGGCGAAATGAGAAGGGAGGAGAGAGGAAGGAAAAGAAATTAGGAATTTTCCTAATTTTCGAAAAATCCGATTTCTGGCCCTATCTCCGAAAAATACGCAAAAATAGTCGAAACGACCGGCTCAGAGAGTACATCGTCGCTGCAGCATCCACGAGTCGAGGAACAGACAACTAAACTCACCGTAGGGTTCCGTAACTAGTACGAGAGAAAAACCTACACGGATCGTAAAACTCAACTCGGAAGCCACAAAAGCGAACCGAAACTCACCGAAACAAATCCAAAAGATCCAATGAAGATCCAGCAAGACCTACCAAGGATCCAGGGCATTACATCCTCCCCTCCTTTAAGAAATTTCACCCTCGAAATTAAGGACTAACAAAAGAGAAGCAGGGAAGAATAACCCAACAACACAATCACGGAAACAACACAAATCTCGAGAAACACAGCTCAGAGGAACATCGTCAGACCATAATCACTGGCGCATGCTCTGGATCGAGCACGGCACAAGTGGACACAAGTCCGACACCTCCGAAACAAGGCAACGTCGCTTACGTCTCACAGGGGAAAGAGACACGACTGCCACAACAACAAACAACTGACCGAGAAACACAACGGCAGCACGGCAAGCGGCAGCTTACACGAGGAGACATAGTCCTCTCAGCTGACAGCCCAACCACATCATCGGCTCCAGTGCCAAAGGCAACAGGGAACACCTGGCACACAGGACACCAACGACAACACTGGACAATAAACACAATCAAGTCAGTCCTCACTAAGATATTACATCTGATCGAGTCGCAAGCTAACTCTAGGAAAAGAGTACAGCAAGCTAACCGACAAGACTTGGTACACACAGAGACACAAAATCATAGAGAAATAGCACTCACAGAAACAACACAGCGACAGCACCTGTAGGATTCTGGCTCCTCACAACACACAGGGCCACGGAACACCACTGCAAGCAGGGTCACAACAAGGCACAAAAACAGTTGAGCACACGACCACAAGGGATGGGTCACGCATCAGACTGCTCACCAAGGAAAGACCCACGACAACAAGAAACGACAACAACCTCGGGGAATGCAACTCAAGGACTACAAACACGCCTCGAGAGCACAACACCCAAGAGAAGAAAATGCAGAGTAGAGGGTACTCAATCAGTAGGAATGCCGACAAATTCCCCAATACTCGCAAATGCCAATGCCAATAGCAGACAATCATCAGCAACAGCACGGCAACAACAACGTCAAGGCACAAGAAGCCAAGACGAAGTCACATCGAGAAGGAAAAAACCTCTCGACCCATGGGTAGCCAACCCACACGCTTCAGCTGCATACTCAACAACGCACGCAGGCATCAGAAGAGACCTCGGTATCCACATCTCAGTACACACCAGACGCCTTCGCAACCAATGAAGATCACAAACAACACGCCACAAGTACCGATTCAGCGAACAACCGCTCACAAGAAACCTATGTGCAAAGAGGAGCAGTACCAGCTTCAGCACAAGGCACAAGGAAAAATCTAATCTTGGCTTACTTTCACGTCCTGAAAAAATGGTAAATGAGCCTTCACAACACATCGGTCGCTGGACACGGCACGACAAACACGGTACACGACAGCTCTTAACACCATCATGGAGTCCAAAGCCAAGCAACCGTATTGCAAAGAGTAGATCAGGCTCAGAACAAAATTGTCCACACTTAAGTAGACACAGGACAAAGGCATCACTAAGATAGCAATTCCAAGGCAAATCTTGAAAAAGATTCCACCAGAAGGAACGAGAAGCAATAAGCTCATCCACGAAAGCTCGCCGGGAAAGGGAAATCCTAGCTTGCCTGATCAACTTCTCCAACACGGAATCTAATCGAGCACTTCAACAGAAGCGAGACACATCAGGAGCTGAACAGACTCAAGCCGGGACGACCAAGCCAACGTGAGAATGTTCACGGTCATCAAACCAAGGCTAAAGGTCAACAGAAACCTAAACAACATACGGAGAAAACCTCGAACAACGTACTGCAGATTCAAGCCTTTCGGCGAACACTGCCAAGTACAACATGATCGATACAAGCACAACGACGGAAAAGAAACACCTCATCACATCCTGACGAGAGCAGGACCATCTCGTACAGTGCTAGAGCAGTATACACAAGACAACATACGAAGAAAACAACGCGATAAACCATCGCAACACCCAAGCCAGCTGAAGACTGTACTGGACTTTCATGACTCTGGATACCGTATATCTCGGATTCCCATGTACTGCACACAACAATGCTCTGACAGCTCAGTTAATAACTCTGAACATCTCAGAACACTGCTCTGATACCACCTCTAGCGACCCGAATTCCGGATACCCGGTGTACCTGGTAGGACTACCGAATACACGTGATACCGCTTGGAACCCGCGAGGCCTCCCAAGAGCGGGAAAGCTCCAAAGGGATAAAGGCATGTGTAGAGTACATTGAAGCCACAGAGATATAGCAGAAGCAATTAAATTTCATTAGATCGGTTTGCTAAAGTAGTAGAAATAAAATTACTTTTTAATTAACAGTTTAACTTAGCAATTAAACACCACCAGAGTCAGTCCAAAGCTAAAGACAACAAGTCTAGCACAGTACAGTCGACAGAAAGGAAAGACGTACCAAGAAGTCGGGGGAGACCCGACGCAGGTACCAGCGGGCCACAACAGCACGCTACGAGCACGCGCACCAGGAACCATGCGGAAGTAGAACGAACGGCGTCACCCCACTTGAAAAGCAGGGGTGAGCCTCGTGTCACTGGCTCAGTAGGGGTCACACGGATCCCCACTGAAAAACACGCAGTAACACGGAACAACAACAACAAAATAGCAAGTGTAGTAAAGCAGGAAAACTACACTATAAAGCTATAAAACTACGCTACAAGCAGTAGTAAATAGACGGGAAGTAGGAGTAGGGAACAAGCAAGGAAGGGGAAGAACCCGCGCCAGACAAGCGGCAGCCGAACTAACCTCGGCACCCCAAACTACTCCAAGCAGCGACAGAAGGGCGACTCTGATCTAACGAAGTCAGAAGTTACCGATATGTCGGCACGACACCAGGTCTAAGACGAAGACCTACAAGAATAGACAAAAGGTCTAGAAAAGACCCACACAGATGACCGACAGACTCGACAACACGCACGATCAGAACATCGTGCACACTGCCCCACGCATGACCAGAATATCATGCATGTGACAGGACACTGACCTCGGGTGCAGCCACGGAAAGGCCAACCCGGAAAGGTCACGATGCGCAAGAAACGCGAGGAGCAGTGGAGAGCCACGCGTCACAGACGGACGCACCCCCCACCAGAGCAACAGCCAGCTGCGTCCACAGACGTCTTATGCTGTGCCATAGGTGTCTCGCCAACAATACCGCCAAAGCCACGGTAGAGTCACAAACACCCACACAGAACCCAACAGCATCAAGTAACCAGTCAGGGTCACGCCCGTCGATGCATGTCCTCAGCCCCTGACCATGTGTGCACACACTGGATCTAGCCTAAGCCAGGTACTCCAGATAGTTTTCTCCCTCGGCAGGACGCTACCGTTGGCTGGGAGCCCATGGAACTAGCTTACAAATCGTGCCTCAGGAACACCCCTCCGCCACCACCAGGCAGTTCGACACTCAAAGGCCTAGGGCAAAAACAATCGGAGGCGTACAAAATATAAAACTCCGAGCACAAGTGCTAGAGTATTGACAGGCAGACACGCTGTCACACGTACTACGAAGCACCACTGACAGTATGACCACTGCCGACAGACACAGGACTAGGCAACTAGACCTACCACGTAACGATCCTGAGTCGAACGACTCAAGGGCAAGATCGTCACAGACAGCGGAACAAGCTGCCAATCGGTCTAATCCTAAGCCACAACAAACAACGCTCTGCAGAAAACAACTCACGGAGACCTGAGGGAACATCGGAGACCCTCAACACCCCTGGACACACGGACCGAGGTAAGGCACCACCTCGAGGCATCCAGAACCAGTGTCTCGGACTGAACAGAACCGCCAAGACACCCACTGGGTCACCCCGGGTTGATCGGAACCAGACAAAGACGCACACAAGAGTAGGATAGAGAATCCTACCCTAAGCAAGAAGACTCCTGGCCACCTTACAACGTAGTCTTAGCCCTCATAGGACGTCAGGAGACATCCACGGGAGAGCGGGCAGACCACAAGGACAAGCCATGTCACGCCCCGAGCGCGGAAGATACCCGGAGGTGCGCGACGAGTTTATATCAATCATGTCAATCAGAGTAGTAGTGTATTCGACACCAAAACAGAGATGCGTAAAATAGAAAGATAACCCAATCCTTTATTTCATAATGGATAGACTATTACAAATCCAATACTCTATTCAATTAAAAAGGAAAAGTACATAGTTGACTCAAGAAAATAGGAAAAAGACTAGATGACACTTGGAAAAGCTCTAGCTCTTTCACTCTTGACTTTCCCCATCAGATTGACCTTCTTCGTCGGACTTACCTGAAAAGTAAGGGACAAACACGGAGTGAGCGAACGCTCAGTAGGAAATTATATCTCAAGCGCTTAGCAAGGGGTTTAAGTAATTACATTTTTCATGAATGTACTATAGCTATGCATGCTCGCATAAAACGACAAGATAGAGAGAGAATTTATCAATAAGACAGCAAGATGAACTAGTCATGAGCTTTCAAGAAAAGATAACAAGATATTCAAGCAAGTACTTTTTAGCAAGTCATGTCAAGAACTTTGGCTATCATGTATCAAGCAAACAAGTAATTACCCTTTCTCGGGTCACGCAATTCATGTCATGTCAAGTACGAGTCAAGTATAAGATTTGTGTGGAATGTCCAATCAAGCTAGTCATGCACTCGGTATAATGCCAGATACCTTATCATTCAACTCCCATGGGCACAAGTACTTTCGGGTGCTCCTCCCAAGACCAGATCGGGCCCTATATGCGCAGGCATTTATCATGTATATTTGACATCCACTCTTGTATATATATATAGCCAATATGGAATTTCAACAATTTAAGCTTGTAGACACGTAGGATAACTTTGAGAAAATGGAGTCCAAAAATATGACATTGGACACAGATAGGCGATAACAACGGTACAATCACGATGAACGATGAAACTAGGTGGAATTAGGTTCCCTTAACTCGGGTACCATGACAAGTATGGACATTCTTTATATAGAATTGAGGTCCACATGAATAGTATATCAAAGGCAAGATACCCTCATTCTTATTATAGAATTGAGGTCCACAAGAACATCAACAAATGGCATGATATCATCACTCCATTAAGAATTCTCATGATATACTCTTTGCATATCATAAGGGCCGGTATACCATGTTTCTTTAGAGTGACATGACATTCAATAGTGTAATGGGTTTTTAGGGTACAACCAGCTCAGTCGACCTTGAGGGAATCCAAGGTACGAGGAGTCTTACGGAGGTCTCTATGACTAACTCGCTAGTCCAAAGGAACGGAATGTCCAATGGAGAGCTTGTATGTCAATGAGAATTGAGGGTGATCGATAAAACATCATAAAATATGGGACTATACTCACGGAGTGGAGATATAGTGCCGATATACATATATATATATATAGATATACTAAAACCATCGGTTGTCAGAAACAGGTAAAAATATTTTTACAGGAAAATAACGACTTAAGTAAAGTCACTACTCAAGTAATTAACGCCTTCCAAAAACGCGCCTTGGTTAAGGGCGTTTATTTACAATTTGACGACGTATACAGTGGTCGTTCATTCTTTACTTCTATTTTTGCAGTATATATATATTCAGAAATTTATCAAAAACACGCCCTGGACAGGGGCGTTACTTTCCAATTCACGCCCTGAACAGGGGCGTTCGTCAAGTGAGAGACGACCTATACAGGGTCGTGAATTCAAGAATTTACAATATTTCAGGAAATAAAATTCCAAGAGACAAGAGACATGATCATGACAGAAATTAGCAGGGATTCACAGGTCGAGTCATGCAATATATTTTAGATTGGATATTTCATATCTATTAAATTTTTAAACGTGGATCAATTATTAATTACATGTGATTTTCATGAGATTAACGCCTACAGGGCAGGGCGTCAAATCTGAAATTGACGACCTTGTGCAGGTCGTTTCTTTAAAGTAGCGCCCTGGACACGGGCGTTTCTTGCAAAATATTACAGAAACGTGTAGAAACCATCAGGAAACTTATATACATGACATGCATGATGTGTTACTATGAATTTAACTTGTTTGGGCTACGTTGCTTGAGAAAACCTACCTTGATGATGATAAACTGACGGATGAACAGATGTAGGTTCTGAACGATACTCTGTTTTATAAACAGAGTCTTTTTGAAGCTTTCGATCCTAATAGCAGCAGCAAGGGTAGTAATAGGTTGCAGATGAAGAACCCTCAATTCTTCAGTAGGTTATGATGACTTCCCTACAGCGAAATAAGATGAAGAAACATTAGTTTTTCTTCATAATACTTACTGAAGGTAGAGGAAAGAAGAACTTACCCTTTTGTTCTTCACAACGTTAATCTTCTTAACCTGTAAGAAGAGAAGAAGACGAAGAACCTGTTAATGTTCTTCATGCCATCGTACACATAAAAGAAGAAGAAAGAACCTTGGTTCTTCACCTACCGTAGAATAGTCCGAACGCCAAATAGCGTTCTCGGTTCAAGCAGTAGGTTATTTATAGGATTTAGGTGAACCTAATAGAGTTAGTGTTCGATTGGAAGTAACACTTCCATGATAGAGTTATTACTACATTCGAACTCTTTCTCATAGTTATCAACTTACCCTGGATAGACTCCTGGGTCGAACGAAACTCGAACTGAATTAACGACCTAGGTCAGGGCGTCGAATTTAAATTGACGCCTTGTCAAGCGTCGTTTCTTGTTGAAACGCGTCCACGAAAGGGACGTTACGCTAACTTGCCCTTTTTATTTATTTTGGTCGTTTGAAATTTGACGCCTTGATGTGTGGGCGTCCTTTCTTCAAAACACGCCTTAAGTGAAGGCGTTTTCTTTTAAAGTAGCGCCTATATCTGAGGCGTTATTTTCATCAGGGTTTAATTATTTTTATTCCAGGCTCTTTCGTTTATTTATTAAATCTTCTAATCTATTTTGATTTATTTATTCCTTTTAAATTTATCAGGGTTGCTACACCCTCCCCCACTTAAAAAGAATTTGGTCCCCAAATTCCATATCATACATTTACGTATGGAGAGTGTAGAGTATGTACCTTCTAAAAAAAGTCTGGAAATCGTTTCCTCATAGATTCCTCGGTCTCCCATGTAGCTTCATGTTCTGAATTCTTATTCCATTGTACTTTTAGCATGGGAATAACCTTATTCCTTAGGGTTCGTACTTCTCGATCGAGTATTCGTATGGGCTTCTGCTCATATGTGAAATCTTTCTGGATCGCTAGGTCTCCATACTCAATAATATGTGATGGGTCATGTACATACTTCTTCAACATAGATATGTGGAACACATCATGTACTTCGGACAGTTGAGGTGGCAATGCGATGCGATAAGCAACCTCGCCAACTCTTTCTAGTATCTCAAAAGGTCCGATAAATCTTGGTGTAAGCTTGCCCTTAACACCAAATCTTCGTATTCCACGTCCAGGCGATATCTTGAGAAATACATGATCTCCAACTTGGAATTCAAGATCTCTTCTTCTTGTGTCAGCATAAGCCTTTTGTCTAGACTGAGCAACTTGCAATCTTTCTCTGATTACTTGTATCTTCTCAGTTGTATCCCTTACCATGTCTGGACCTAACAGTTGTTTCTCTCCAACTTCGTCCCAGCATAAGGGTGATCGACAACTCCTTCCGTATAAGGCTTCAAAAGGTGCCAGTTGTATACTTGCCTGGTAGCTATTATTGTATGCAAATTCGACCAGAGGCAAGTGATCATGCCAGTTTCCATCAAAATCAGTAATGCATGCTCTTAGCATATCTTTGACTACTTGATTGGTTCTCTCGGTCTGACCATCCGTTTGAGGATGAAAGGCTGTACTAAAGTTAAGTCTCGTTCCCAACGAATGTTGTAGTCCTTTCCAAAAATGAGAAGTGAAACGGGGATCTCTGTCAGACACGATTGAAACAGGAATACCATGTAATCTGACTATTTCCTTGATGTATAGTGCAGCTAAGACATCAACTGACCATCGACTCTTGATTGGCAAGAAATGCGCTGATTTAGTCAATCGGTCAATGATAACCCATATTCCATCATGTCCTCTTTTTGATTTAGATAAACCCACGATGAAATCCATACCAATATCCTCCCACTTCCATTTAGGGATATCTAGAGGATGTAACTTTCCAGCAGGCTTTTGGTGTTCCGCCTTGACTTGTTGGCATATGAGACAGCGTGATACGTAGTCCGCTATTTCTCTTTTCATGTTGGGCCACCAAAAATTTCTTTTCACATCTTGGTACATCTTGGTAGATCCAGGATGAATCGTATACCTTGACCTATGAGCTTCATCTAAGACCTTCTTCTTCAATTCTGGGCAGTCCGGTATACAAGTTCTATTCTTGAACATTAATCTTCCATCAGAAGCTAATTGGAAATCCGATTGTCCTTCTAATCTGCCCTTGATTTCTACTAATGTAGGATCATCATTCTGAAGTGCTTGTATTTCAGACAATAAATCTGACTGTATGCTTACATGAGATAATGTGACACATCTAGGGTCCGTGTCCATGCTTATATTAAGTTCAGAGAATTGTTCTAGCAATTTCCATTCTTGAATCAGACAATTGGCTAACAGTGCTCTCGGCTTTCGACTAAGGGCATCTGCTACATGATTACCCTTTCCGGGATGATATTGTATATTGAAGTCGAAGTCCTTGAGATATTCCAGCCATCGTCTTTGCCTCATATTTAGTTCCTTCTGTGAGAAAAGATATTTGAGACTCTTGTGATCGGAGCATACAGTAAACTGTACTCCATAAAGATAATGTCTCCATATCTTCAGTGTAAATACTACCGCGGCCAATTCTAAGTCATGGACGGGGTAGTTCTCTTCATGCTTCTTTAATTGACAAGAAGAGTAGGCTATAACCTTCCCTTGTTGCATTAGAACACACCCGAGGCCAATGCCAGAAGCATCAGTGTATACCTCGAACTTTTCTCCTTCAATTGGCAATGCTAAGATAGGAGCTGTAGTAAGATGATCCTTGAGAGTTTGGAAGCTTCTCTCACATTCCTCATCCCATTCATAACGGATCTCCTTGCGAGTTAACCTCGTAAGTTGCACGGTGATTTTAGAGAAATCCTTGATGAATCGCCTGTAATAGCCGGCAAGACCTAAGAAACTTCGGATCTCGCTAGCATTGGTCGGTCTTTCCCAGTTCCTTACAGCTTCAACCTTTGATGGGTCTATAGACAAGCCATCCTTTGATATAACATGTCCGAGAAAAGTCACTTCTTCAAGCCAGAATTCACACTTGCTAAGTTTTACATATAATTGGTTTGTCCTTAATATTTGTAATGCAATCCTCAAATGTTCCTCATGCTCTTCCTTGGTCTTGGAATAAATCAATATATCATCAATAAAGACCACCACGAATTGATCTAAATAAGGCCTGAATATACTATTCATTAACTGCATAAAGGCAGCAGGGGCATTCGTTAGTCCGAAAGGCATAACAACAAATTCATAATGGCCATACCTGCTTCTGAATGCGGTTTTATGAATATCCTCATCCTTGATTCTTAGTTGGTGATATCCTGACCTAAGATCAATTTTGAAAAAGTACATGGATCCTGAAATTTGATCAAACAATTCATCGATTCTCGGCAGTGGATACTTGTTCTTGATAGTGAGATGATTCAATTGTCGATAGTCGACGCATAACCTCATGGATCCGTCTTTCTTCTTTACAAATAATACAGGCGCTCCCCATGGGGAAGTACTTGGTCTAATGAATCCTTTCTTAATGAGTTCCATCAATTGCTCTTTTAACTCCTTGAGTTCAGCAGGTGACATCCTATAAGGTGCCTTTGAAATCGGACCAGCACCAGGGACTAAGTCAATGGTGAAGGCCACTTCTCTTTGCGGGGGTAATCCCGGCAAATCTTCGAAAAATACGTCCGAAAATTCTTGCACTACTGGAATGTCTTCTAGCTTAATCTCCTTAGCTTCTTTAACTGTGACAAATGCAAGGAAAGATGCACATCCTTTCCTGATGAGCTTGCTAGCTCGGAGAGCTGAAATAATAGGGGATTTGCTCCGACTCTTGGGGCTAGTAAATATTAGTTCTGGAAATTCCTTGAAAGTAACCTTGCTATTGCGGCAATCAATCGTTGCCTGATACTTGGATAACCAATCTGCTCCTAGTATGACATCATACTCCTTTAGATCTAAACATATGAGATCAATAGGGAGATTTTGACCCTGAACCAATACTTCACAGTTTTTGTAATGATGTGTAATATCAGTCTCATCATCCAGAGGAGTAGACAAAACTAACTTTATCCATTCCGGTTCTAGGGGTAATGGGTCAGCAAACTTCTTAGAAACAATAGAATGCGATGCACCAGTATCAATTAAGACATATGCATTCCTGGAACAAACTTTCAATGTACCTTCCACTAAGCTACCTTCTTCTACTTGCTCGGTCTCCTTGATTGCATGAAGGCGAGCATTCTTGGTTACTGGGCGCTTTCCGTCAACGGCTTGATCGTTAAGTAATGGGCAATCGGGAATCCGATGCTCACGACTCCCACAACGGAGACATGCTCCTAGTTTCCTCCAGCATTCTTCTACTCTATGACCCGCTTTATCACAATGTTTGCACACTGTATTTGGAGAGGTAGTGGTGATAGAGAAGGGCTTGGTCTTCTTGAACTTTTGCTCTTGCGAGGGAATACCTCCATTGCTAGGCCTCTTCTTGAAGTTGGGTTTAAAGGAACCCGAACCTGTAACTTGTTCCTTCTTATCCTTACCACGAATCCTATCAGACAGTTCCGTGGCATCTTCTAATAGTTGAGCTCGGCGTACTATCTCCGAGTAGACTTGAATGTCCATGGGCGCCAGTTGAGTAATAGCTTGGGGCCTGAGCCCATTAAGAAACCTCCTAGCTTTCATTTTCTCGGTGCTAACTAGATGCTTGGCATACCGAGACAATCTAGAGAATTGGGCCTCATACTCGGCCACTGACAAAGATCGTTGCTTTAATGCAGCAAATTCTGCAGCCTTCTTTTCCAGAACTCGATCCGAGAAATATTTTGCGTTGAAGTGTTCAACGAATTCTTCCCACGAAACTTGATCTTGATTTATAGTAGCCTCTATTGATTCCCACCAGCATCTAGCATCCCTTTCTAACTGAAAAGTAGCTAATGCAACTTTATCCTGATCCGTGCATTGCATAACACGGAATATACGTTCTGTCTCCCTAATCTAGTGTTCGGTGTCATCTGGATCAGTAGAACCCATGAACTTGGGTGGGTTCATGTTCTTGAAAGTCTGGTGGAGACTTCCTGCTCGTTGTCCACCTCCCTGTGCTACTTGTTGCAGCACTTGAGTCATGCCTTGAAGGGTACGCTGCATGTTGCGCCATTGAGCACGTTCGGCAGCCATTATCCTACAATTACAATAACTAGATTAATATGTGTTTGTATTTAAAGACTCATATACTATGTTAACTTTAACCCTTGGTTCTACCCAATCTCACTGGTTAAAGGTTTGAACATATCCTTGGACTTGGGTTTTCCTAGGAATTGAATACCCTAGGCTCTGATACCACAAAAACTGTCACGCCCCGAGCGCGGAAGATACCCGGAGGTGCGCGACGAGTTTATATCAATCATGTCAATCAGAGTAGTAGTGTATTCGACACCAAAACAGAGATGCGCAAAATAGAAAGATAACCCAATCCTTTATTTCATAATGGATAGACTATTACAAATCCAATACTCTATTCAATTAAAAAGGAAAAGTACATAGTTGACTCAAGAAAATAGGAAAAAGACTAGATGACACTTGGAAAAGCTCTAGCTCTTTCACTCTTGACTTTCCCCATCAGATTGACCTTCTTCGTCGGACTTACCTGAAAAGTAAGGGACAAACACGGAGTGAGCGAACGCTCAGTAGGAAATTATATCTCAAGCGCTTAGAAAGGGGTTTAAGTAATTACATTTTTCATGAATGTACTATAGCTATGCATGCTCGCATAAAACGACAAGATAGAGAGAGAATTTATCAATAAGACAGCAAGATGAACTAGTCATGAGCTTTCAAGAAAAGATAACAAGATATTCAAGCAAGTACTTTTTAGCAAGTCATGTCAAGAACTTTGGCTATCATGTATCAAGCAAACAAGTAATTACCCTTTCTCGGGTCACGCAATTCATGTCATGTCAAGTACGAGTCAAGTACAAGATTTGTGTGGAATGTCCAATCAAGCTAGTCATGCACTCGGTATAATGCCAGATACCTTATCATTCAACTCCCATGGGCACAAGTACTTTCGGGTGCTCCTCCCAAGACCAGATCGGGCCTTATATGCGCAGGCATTTATCATGTATATTTGACATCCACTCTTGTATATATATATAGCCAATATGGAATTTCAACAATTTAAGCTTGTAGACACGTAGGATAACTTTGAGAGAATGGAGTCCAAAAATACGACATTGGACACAGATAGGCGATAACAACGGTACAATCACGATGAACGATGAAACTAGGTGGAATTAGGTTCCCTTAACTCGGGTACCATGACAAGTATGGACATTCTTTATATAGAATTGAGGTCCACATGAACAGTATATCAAAGGCAAGATACCCTCATTCTTATTATAGAATTGAGGTCCACAAGAACATCAACAAATGGCATGATATCATCACTCCATTAAGAATTCTCATGATATACTCTTTGCATATCATAAGGGCCGGTATACCATGTTTCTTTAGAGTGACATGGCATTCAATAGTGTAATGGGTTTTTAGGGTACAACCAGCTCAGTCGACCTTGAGGGAATCCAAGGTACGAGGAGTCTTACGGAGGTCTCTATGACTAACTCGCTAGTCCAAAGGAACGGAATGTCCAATGGAGAGCTTGTATGTCAATGAGAGTTGAGGGTGATCGATAAAATATCATAAAACGTGAGACTATACTCACGGAGTGGAGATATAGTGCCGATATACATATATATATATAGATATACTGAAACCATCGGTTGTCAGAAACAGGTAAAAATATTTTTACAGGAAAATAACGACTTAAGTAAAGTCACTACTCAAGTAATTAACGCCTTCCGTCAGGGCGTTTATCTATTTTACTTTTTTCAAAACTTCAATATTTCAGTATTTTACCAAAAACGCGCCTTGGTTAAGGGCGTTTATTTACAATTTGACGACGTATACAGTGGTCGTTCATTCTTTACTTCTATTTTTGTAGTATATATATATTCAGAAATTTATCAAAAACACGCCATGGACAGGGGCGTTACTTTCCAATTCACGCCCTGAACAGGGGCGTTAGTCAAGTGAGAGAGGACCTATACAGGGTCGTGAATTCAAGAATTTACAATATTTCAGAAAATAAAATTCCAAGAGACAAGAGACATGATCATGACAGAAATTAGCAGGGATTCACAGGTCGAGTCATGCAATATATTTTAGATTGGATATTTCATATCTATTAAATTTTTAAACGTGGATCAATTATTAATTACATGTGATTTTCATGAGATTAACGCCTACAGGGCAGGGCGTCAAATCTGAAATTGACGACCTTGTGCAGGTCGTTTCTTTAAAGTAGCGCCCTGGACACGGGCGTCTCTTGCAAAATATTACAGAAACGTGTAGAAACCATCAGGAAACTTATATACATGACATGCATGATGTGTTACTATGAATTTAACTTGTTTGGGCTACGTTGCTTGAGAAAACCTACCTTGATGATGATAAACTGACGGATGAACAGATGTAGGTTCTGAACGATACTCTGTTTTATAAACAGAGTCTTTTTGAAGCTTTCGATCCTAATAGCAGCAGCAAGGGTAGTAATAGGTTGTAGATGAAGAACCCTCAATTCTTCAGTAGGTTATGATGACTTCCCTACAGCGAAATAAAATGAAGAAACATTAGTTTTTCTTCATAATACTTACTGAAGGTAGAGGAAAGAAGAACTTACCCTTTTGTTCTTCACAACGTTAATCTTCTTAACCTGTAAGAAGAGAAGAAGATGAAGAACCTGTTAATGTTCTTCATGCCATCGTACACATAAAAGAAGAAGAAAGAACCTTGGTTCTTCACCTACCGTAGAATAGTCCGAACGCCAAATAGCGTTCTCGGTTCAAGCAGTAGGTTATTTATAGGATTTAGGTGAACCTAATAGAGTTAGTGTTCGATTGGAAGTAACACTTCCATGATAGAGTTATTACTACATTCGAACTCTTTCTCATAGTTATCAACTTACCCTGGATAGACTCCTGGGTCGAACGAAACTCGAACTGAATTAACGACCTAGGTCAGGGCGTCAAATTTAAATTGACGCCTTGTCAAGCGTCGTTTCTTGTTGAAACGCGTCCACGAAAGGGACGTTACGCTAACTTTCCCTTTTTATTTATTTTGGTCGTTTGAAATTTGACGCCTTGATGTGTGGGCGTCCTTTCTTCAAAACACGCCTTAAGTGAAGGCGTTTTCTTTTAAAGTAGCGCCTATATCTGAGGCATTATTTTCATCAGGGTTTAATTATTTTTATTCCAGGCTCTTTCGTTTATTTATTAAATCTTCTAATCTATTTTGATTTATTTATTCCTTTTAAATTTATCAGGGTTGCTACAAGCCAAGACAAGCAGAAACTAAAACGACGGAAATCGGAGCAGAAGGACAGTAACGCACCACCCCTAGACCGTTACACGAACGTGACGGTCTGGCACTGGCCGTTACATTCCAACCGTGATGGTCTAAAGCAGACGCGTCACAACCACGTGACGGTCAGGAGGAGAGCTGCCACACACACCGCCCTAACCAACCTCAAAAACGCACAAGACACGTAACGGCCTACACCAGGCGCGTTACACCGCTCTGACGTGCCCGACCCGGGCCGTCACGGCCAACAAACCTCAACTCAAAACGACACCTGAACCACGTAACGCGCTAGACCAGGCGCGTTATACAGCCTAACGCCGCAAGGTAGACGCGTCAGGGCCAACAGGCTCAAGTCAAGAAAACCACTGGCCAACAGGCACGTAACGGTCCATCACGGACACGTCACAGACACCTAACGCACGAGGGCGGGGCCGTTAGAGCCAACGACGCAGCCACCCAACTCAGCCAGAACAGCACGTAACGGCCTGGGGCAGGCGCGTTACACTGCTGTGACGCACGGAGACACCACCGTTACGCAAACCGACTCACGATCAAACTCCAAGTCAAACGTAACGTAACGGCTGGGGCAGGCGCGTTACACAAGCCTGACGCACCAGGGCAGGCGCGTTAGGGGAACCGCCTCAACCAAACCGCTAGACGTTAAAATAGGTGTAACGCGTCACACCGGACGCGTCAGGGGGCTGTGACGCGCCACCCCTGGGCCGTCACACCCTCAAAACCACCAAGAACTAAAAATCGCCCAGACGCTGTGACGGTCTGTCGTGGGGCCGTCAGGGACTGTGACGGTCCCTGGAACGACCGCCACACCAGTCACGATGGGAAAACAGAGGGTTGGCCAAAACGGCCCGTTCCACGCCCCATTCACGACGAAGCGCAGGGGGAAACAACCCTCGACGATGAAAAACTACATTAGAAGGCTAAAACGCCCACATGCACGGGTTAAAACGCTAGATCGGGGTGATTTGGGCAAATCGACCCTAAAAGAGTCACCGAGGTTCCCGGACTCCTACCGGCCTCGAATGACCACTGATCAACACAAAACAAGCATGGATGGGATCCAGACATCCCAACGGCTAGTTGAACACTAACCGAGCTACAAATGGTTGCCGTTTTCCGGCAAACCCTACAAAACCTGAAAATCATGGTTTTGGCTAAACAAGCCCAAACTCAACCGTTTCTGCGCCAAACGATGTGCAAGGGCATGGAAAACGAGCAGGAGGAAGTGAGGAACCATCACCCTACCTCCACCGAAGAAACCGTGTCCCGAAGGGACTAAACCACGCCAAAAATCACACCGCGAGCTCAAACACCGGCTTTGAATCCACCGTTCGGGATCGCGCCAGAACCACTCCATCCTCGCCCTATCACGCACCTAGTCAGCTCCACAGCATCCCCAACACTAGCTCCCAGGTCCTCCGTCTGCAGCCGGAGCCGAGGAAGCTCGAGAGGAGAGAAAACGGGAGATATAGACGACGGCGGCGAAATGAGAAGGGAGGGGAGAGGAAGGAAAAGGAAAAGGAAAAGAAATTAGGAATTTTCCTAATTTTCGAAAAATCCGATTTCTGGCCCTATCTCCGAAAAATACACAAAAATAGTCGAAACGACCGGCTCAGAGAGTACATCGTCGCTGCAGCATCCACGAGTCGAGGAACATACAACTAAATTCAGCGTAGGGTTCCATAACTAGTACGAAAGAAAAACCCACACGGATCGTAAAACTCAACTCGGAAGCCACAAAAGCGAACCGAAACTCACCGAAACAAATCCAAAAGATCCAATGAAGATCCAGCAAGACCTACCAAGGATCTAGGGCATTACAGTCCTCATGTAAAAATGAAAGGTAATCTGTTATTCTTCAAGACAATTGAAACGTCACGAGGAAAATTATCCCGTGCACGATTTAGAACTAGCAGCTGTTATTTTCGCCTTAAAAATTTGGCGCCATTATCTCTATGGAGAGAAATTCACGGTCTACTCGGACCACAAAAGCTTGAAATACTTATTCTCTCAAAAGGAATTAAATATGAGACAGAGGAGATAGTTAGAATATCTCAAAGATTTTGATTTTGCTATTCAATACCATGCTGGCAAGGCTAATGCGGTAGCAGATGCACTCAGCAGAAAACCAATGGGAAAGTTAGCAAGTCTCATGATTAGTATGACTAATCTTATTCCTCAATTTGCTCAGTTGAACTTAGATATTGACGTGAAGGAAGAAGATTGTTTCATCGCTAATATTCAAGCTCAACCTATACTAATAGAAGATCTGGTCAAGCTATAAAATGATGATCCCGTATTACAGGAGATTAAAGCCAGCATAGTACAAAGACCGGATTTTTCTATTTCCAATGATGGAAGATTGCTATTTAAGGGCCGAATATGTGTACCAGATCATGAGGATACGAAGAAACTGATCCTAGATGAAGCACATAAATCCAAGTACACTCTCCATATAATCCATGCATTGAATGTGGGGACCAACTTCTTCTAAGTGGGGGAGGGTATAGTGCCCCAAAATTTATATAAATAATTTCTGGTTTATTTTATGAATTTTCTAGAATTTATAAGGAATTATAAAGCTTAAATTGATTATAAGGCCCAAGTATGTTGAATAATTAAACCAACTTTGATAAATGAAACCCAAAAGGTTTAAGGACCAAGCCCATTGAGTTTGGCCAATATTCTAGAAGGTTATTTAGTCTATTCACGAATTTAAAGAATAAACACCCCCTTTTTTTAGATAATTATGTGGATAAAACAAATGAAAGAGTTTGAATTAAGTTGAATTCTGCGCACAGTGAATGTAGCGGTCTATCGTGTGACCGTCACAGGCATGTAACGCGCCAAGCTTAGACCGTTACGCTCTGTCAGTTCCGTGAACGGAAGAAAGAGTAAAAAGATTAGATTTTTGCTAGTCTATCTCTTAGGGATCGAGAAGGGGGGACTAGTAAACGTGTTAAGGACTCTCAGAAGTTGATCTAAGCTTTAACAAGGACTCTAGAATCGATCTAATCCATAAAACCCTAGCTAGAACCTATAAATAGACCCCAGTTTTGACCTGCGCGACCCCTACATTGGCTCACGTGGAACTAAGGTAAGGAGATAGTATTTCGGGTAAGTTCTTTAGAAATTTTTATTCCTTATACATTGGACTAATCTTCCTCAAAATTTCATGCTAGGAGATTAACTACACAAGGAGTTTAAAGCTTCCAAAGTTGCTGGTTCGACCATAGCAACCCAGGAACCTAAACGAAAGTCTACTGAAGATCAGGAGATTGAAGCACCAAAATGAGGTAATTAGCCTAAGTGTCTTTAGAACTTTCTGTTCCCCTTAGTTTCACCTTCTTACCCTCAAAATTTCACGTCCTAAGGTCAAGAGATTGAGGAGTTAGAACAACGTGAAGTTGCTGAAAAATCACAGGAAGGGAAGAACTAGGGCGTGTCTTACAGTCACAAATTGGAAGTTGAAAGCCCAGTAAAGTGGTAGGTCATCTCATGAACGGTAAGAACATCATGATAGGAGTAAAAGCCCTCTAGTTTTGTCTGATTTCATGCACTATAGACCAAGAATTTCATGTTTTAGTAGAATCATGCATACATACATATCTTTAGCCTTAATTGAAGATAAAAGATATTCTCTTGTTAATTCACTATAATCGATGCATCTAGATAGCTTTTACTTCGTTCTATCATGACTAGAATAGTTAAATCTTTTTAAAGCATGACTTGTTTCAAAGCATAGTCTTTTATCTTTTATGCTGTCAACAGGACTCTAACGGCCTGTAGTTAGACCGTAAGAGGGACGTAACGGTCTTATGATAAGCCGTCACACTCCCTGTTATACTTAAGCTTCTCGGTTAACTCTGACGGACCATAATCGGAGCGTTACAACACTCTGACGGCTCCACGATAAACCGTCACAGAACTGTGACGCGCCCATGTTCGACTGTTAGAATAACAGCGTTCTGTCAACCCGAGACAGAGTTAAAAATAGTCAAACTTACCTATAAATAATCCTAGTTATCTAAGTTTTGACCTATCTTTATGAACCTTGAGTTTATAAACTGAGTTATGCATGTTTAAAAGCACTTTGAGTTATTTTAAAGTACATGTTAACTTCATTGCTAAAACTCAATAGTTTGTATTAAAACATGATTTTAACTGATGTATTGACAGAGTTTTATCATAGTTTTACATCGTTACACATTCTCTTCCGTCTATAGAGTCAATTTCTCTAAGTACATGGCATATATTCCGGTATATGACCATTAGTTTACACTTTTGCACTATAGGAACAAATTCTTGAACTTGAGGACCTCTCTATTGGATATTCCTTCCAATGGACTATGAAATCTGGTTTCAAGGTCTCCGTAATTCTCCGTGAGCCTGGGATTCTCACTAGGACGCCGAGTTGGTTGTACCATTAAAACCCAATTGTTTAGAAAGCACTATCGATGTTTTCTGGTTTTGATTGTGTAACGACCTAATACTAGCCCGTCAGGCTCATCTAACAGTCCAGTATACAGCCGTCACATATACTGAGTCCAAATTTATTCTTTTTGGATTCAGCCCGATCTAACGGCCCAATTATAGACCGTCACGTTGATGCAACGGCATATTAATTGACCGTCACAGTACTTTAACCCGAGGTTTGACCCCCAAGGGTTGATATTCCAAAGTTCCTAGATGTATTATTGATGGTCTAAGATTTGTCGTATTGTTCAAGATACTTAAATTTAAATTATGGAAGATAAAGAATGTAATGTTATGCTGCCGAATTATTTCCATGGCATAACCTAGTTTTTTTATGTTATTTGAAAATCCTTGTTTCAAATAGAAGCATTCTTATGATTGACTACTTTATCATGAACCCATTGTTGAAGTTGTACATTCTTGGCCATATTGTTTACATGCGTGGAAGTAGCTTGATTTATACTTGAAGATGCGATCGAGCACTGATTGTGTTCAAGGGCTCTATGCTAGTCCCCTCAACTGATTGTCAGAAATATATTATTATAAACCATGGGGTATGATGCTACTGGCGTCGCATTGCGCTGGGAGTACTTTCTCTATAAATAAGTGAAGATCAACGGCATCGTGAAGTGAAAATCCACGACACGTACATGACTTTCTAGCTTGTTACATGATATTCCACATAAATTCACGAAGTACTTGCTACTAAGTGAAGAGTACATTCTTGATTAATACATGAGTTTCTAGTACATTCTTGTTCATGAAAGGCCATATCATATTCATATTATATTCTTGATAGTTCATACTTGCTCATTCTGTCTTACCTGATCATCTTTGTTACTTTGGTGTAATCGCATGATTGATCGCATTCGCATGACTTTACCTTGTTTCTTTAGAGCTAAAATGCTAATCACTTTAATAGTGCCTTCATGTTGATGCGAAGATACCTACTGGGCAAGTGTGCTCATTACCTATTTTCCAATCTTTTCAGGAGATGGAAGTGATTCAAATTCGGATTCGAGTTATACAAGTAGCGGGTCCGAGAGCGAATGAAAGTCTTATCAAAATAAGAGTGAAGACTTAGGAAAGTCACTATTGTTTAGATCGATTCTTTGTAATTTTTCTTTTTCCTTTAGTCTGATGGTTTAATGAGGTTTGAAAAGTTATTGTATTAGAATTTTTAATGAAATAAAGTTGGAGTTTGAGTAATTATTGTGCAATTGTATTTTTATGTGTGATTGTCTTGCGCTCTGATCGTTCTTGCTCGCAAGAGGCTTACCATGCCAGTTGTTTGCGCTCCCCGAGTTAGTCTTCTGCTATAAATAAAAGCTTGGGGCGTGATATGACTTCCTCCAGAAGCGGGTTGGCCCACAATCCTTGGTAGACGTTCCAGTTCCGAGCTTTCAAAATATTCGATTCCCCCCACAATCTGAGCTCCCCAATTATCGCAAGTATGATGGGAACGGCAATCCCTTCATCCATGTGAGGGACTTTTTATATGAATCTACCCAATTTCAGTATGATGATCACCTTATTGCATACTTATTCCGCCTATCATTAGATGGGGTTGCACTTGAATGGTTCTACTCTCTGCCACTAGAAGATGCCGAGAGTTTCAAGATAGTGAAGGACAAGTTCATTCAGAGGTTTCAAGACAAGGTCGGCCCGGAATACTCTTTCCCAGACTTGGTGGCTGAGAAAATGAAACCAGACAAGGAGTTCGCTACTTATGCCGATAGATGGAGGCAGATGGCCGCCAGTGTGCCAGGCCATATTCCGGAGGAAGAGAATGTCAAACTGTTGATTTCCAATGCTACTCCGACCTTCCGCAACATTCGGGCAATGAATGACATAGCAAATATGCTCCAACTGTATAGCCGGGCGCGGTTCATTCATACACAATTTAAGGACTCCCTAATCCACTCACTCTTTGTGGCCCAAAGGTCCAAATACCATAAGAAACCTCAAGGGCCTATCACCGAGGGGTCCAAATGAATGAATAGGTGCAAGCCGTCACCTTCCCCTTCCAATCCGCACCATTCCGCTTTCCACAAAACCCCCGCACTCCCTAATTCTCCACCCCACAAAACACACAACCCGCTTTCTCCGCTCCACCAAACCCTACTTTCGCCGCTCCACAAAACACCTTCCCCGCTCCGTAACAACCTCCGTAATACCATAATGTCCCTCCACCCAACGGCTACACCAACAACAATAATAAGCGCCCGGCTCCAAAGAGAGCCCAGTACCCTCCTTTGCCTGAGACCCTCACGAACATATTCTTGGCTCTCATGTCCATTAATGCCATTCAACTTCCTCCGGAACGGCCCAATTGAAACCCGGCCGTTGATCAGACAAAATACTGCATGTTCCACAGGCGGCCTGGCCACACTATCGAAGGATGCTTCCAATTCAGAGATTTAGTCTATGACCTTCATGAAGGGCAGCGGATAGATTGGGCCGAGATGCACAAGGCCATTATAGAGATAAAAGAGAAGAGAAGGCAAGCACCGAGGCAACAAGTGCAGCAACCATAGGCACCGCCGCCCCAGCAGCAGCCACTACAGCAACAACCGCAGCCAGTTCAAGACCCGGGGATCCATCAGAACCCCATGCCGAATCATCCTCCCACTCCGCAGCCTCAGCCGCCGGCACCAGCTCAGGTTAACCTTGTTCAACCCCCGGCTTCTAATGTCGGGTGGTCTTATGATGATGATGGTTCAGTACAACAAGTCTCGACCCTCCACCACAACTATCGTGCTTCTTCCACTCCCACCATCATTACGCCCACATACCAAGACTCTCCTCCGCCTGCTAGATCACTTGTCCTTCCGTCCACTACCCCTTTTACCTCCACTCCATCACCAACCTCTTTCCCATTGCTCGTCACCCCCGCTACCATCACTACGACTAGCCCTCCGCCCACGCCGCCGCTCACCTTTACACCTCTACCTGCGCCCACTATCACCCTACCCACAACTAACCCTACGCCCATTATTCTTTCACCACAACTCGTTATCTCCACTCCCACTCCCATTATTTCCACCGCACCCTCTTTCACGCCACTCATCCATCCCATCGGGCCCATTATGCCATCATCAGATGCTGTGCCGGCACAGAATCTAACCCTGAGGAGCGGGCGTTTGTTTCATCGCAATTATGCTTCTACTTCCAATCCCAAGTCCTTGCAACCGACTGCCGATCAAGAAGAGACTGAGCCAGTCCCGGGTACCCAATATGATTTGTTGCATCACTTGGACCGGGTGCCCGCCAAAATATCTGTGCTGGAGCTAATTAAGAGATCTACCCTTCACCAGGGGCATTGAGGAATTTTTTTCAGAAGGTAATGGTTAGTGAAGATGTGGCAGCTGACAGTTTACCTACAGCATTGGCTACTATTTCCAAGGGGCCAGTAATCACATTCTCCGAGAATGAGCTAGCACCTCCGGAAGCTCGGCAGATGCCACTTTGCATTACTATTATTTTGAACAAAGTCAGTGTGGATGTAGCATTAGTTGACACAGGGGCATCTGTCAATGTTTGCCCGCTCAGCACTCTCAAGGCCTACAATTTATCGGAAGAGCTTTTACGGCCTACCCCGACTACCATAGCAGCTTATGACAACTCACGGAGAGCATGTCACGGGGTTGCCACCATTCAGGCTGAGCTTTGGCCTCTTACTATGCCCATTGAATTTTATGTGCTGGACATCGACCCTATGTTCAAGGCTATCTTGGGTCGTCCGTGGATTGATACTCTTAGCGCCGTTCCATCCACTGCTCATCAGTGCCTCAAATTCCCCTTTCAAGGGAGGGTGGTTAAGGTGAAAAGCTTGTCCACGGTCCAGTCAGTAAAGGCTATATCGAAGAAGATTTTGCCAACTCTGTGGCCCAGCACTCGGCCAGTTATTTCTATGTTGGTTCTGGATTTTTCATGGGCTTATGCACCACGCAAACCCGCCACTACACCCGTCAACATTAAAGTGAAGCCCCAAATCCGAGATTCCAAGGGCTGGGATATTATATTGAAATTAGGCTATCACCGGGGAGAGGCCTCGATGCACAATTAGAAGGGCGGACCAAACCGGTCCCCAAAGGAAGAAAAATGAGCCGAAGGGGTCTCGGTTAACGAGAGTCCGCATTATCGATTTTGGGTGACTCAGGGCCACTTCCCTAGGATTACCGCCATCATTTCATAAAAGGGCCTCTCCAGCCAGGTACATTGAATCCATAGTCAGCACAGTCCGAAAAGAAAACCACAGCTTGCACAGTTGCCAGTCCGCCCCTGTTGCCGAAGGGGCCAGTTGATGATATGCTCGACTACAGCCGAGCGTTTGCCAGGATGTTCCTTGAAGAAGATTATTGCCAGAAGAATCAGTAAGTATGGCTTGTGCAATGGAAGCTAAAGAAACTAGCTGACCGTCGGTGGGAGAAGGGGAGCTCACCCATTGTCCTTACTTGGTCTCCCTCCAGTCTCATGTCTCTCTTCTAGCAGCTGGAATCTATACCTCGTTCACCTCCAATCATGATTGATCCGTACTTCATGGAACTCCCAACTGAGGTGTTGATTATCCCGTGCGCATGTGGGCAATGCCCACCCATTGATCTCTCCACTATGTGGACCCCCTCCTCTAATCTCTCAGATATGTGGTTTTCCTCTTATGATCCTTTCTTCGACGTCTTGTTCTCGTCTCTCTTCCCTCTCCAACTTCCTCCTCCATCATTCTCTCCCTCTTGCTGCATGATCTCCACTGATCTCCAAAAAAAATGTCTAATTTGAAACAGAGATTTCGATGGAAGATTACGCTATCTTGTCTCCGTTCTCCTCCCAGGGGCATGAGGTCCATGTTGCCTCCTTCCCGCTAGATTTCCTTTCTCCTAGGTTAGACGTAGGGTCCGTCGAGTCTAGGAAAGAAGAGTCTGTTAGGTCTAGAGAAGTAGGGTCTTCTTCTGAGTCGTCCAACCCTTCCTCGCTTGAGCCGCGCCCACTTGCACGTCATTCCAAACTTGTTCCTGAAAGGTTCTTGCAGGATCTAGCTCAGCGATGTCATGCTCTTTTGAGGTGCCCGGAATTCAAAGCAACGGCGATTGTGATAGAAGAAGATGAGGAGCAAGAAGGGGTGTGGAGCGACGACGGACTAGGTGTTTATGAAGTCCTGGATGAGAAGGACCCAGTCGATAATGAGGACAGCAACGTAGATGACACCGCCGATTTGTATTCGCAAGGATTAAAGAGATTCGATGAGCCATCATCGGCGGTGGATGAACCTAAAAAGGAAATAAATCTTGGAACCAAAGAAGACCCAAGGTCCATTATTATTGCCGCTAATCTCCCTCCACATGTAGAGGAAGATCTAATCAAAGTTCTAAGGGAGTACAACTATTCTTTTGCCTGGTCTTACGAGGACATGCCGGGTCTTGACCCCTCTTTAGTGGAACACCGGCCCGTACTTAAACCTGGGGCAACACCCGTGAAACAAAGGTCAAGAAGATTTCACCCCCACATGGCCTTAAGGATTAAAGAAGAGGTCGACAAATTGTACAAGGTCAAGTTTATCAGAGTCGTCTTATATCCCCAGTGGGTGGCGAATATTATCCCTGTAATCAAGAAGGATGGAAAGGTGCGCATTTGCATTGATTTCAGGGATCTTAACAAAGTATGTCCCAAAGATGATTTCCCGCTGCCTCACATAGATGTCTTGGTGGACAATACCGCCGGGTATGAAGCTTTATCATTAATGGATAGTTATTCAGGATATAACCAGATCCGTCTTACTCCCGAGGATCAAGAGAAAACCTCCTTCACCACGCCCTAGAGTACGTATTGCTATGCTGTTATGTCGTTTGGTCTGAAGAATGCGGGTGCCACTTATCAAAGGGCAATGATGGCCATCTTCCATGATATGATGCACATCTATATGGAAGCTTATGTGGATGACATCTTGGTGAAGTCGAGAACCAAAGAAGAACACTCCTCTATTCGGGCTAAGGTGCTCCAAAGAGCTAGGGATTATAAGTTGAAAATGAATCCGAAGAAGTGTGTTTTTGGAGTCTCTTCAGGGAAGTTGTTAGGCTTCATAGTTAGCAAACGGGGGATACAGATTGATCCTAATAAAGCAAAGGCCGTCATGAACATGCCTCCGCCTAAGAACATCACGGAACTCCGAGGATTGATCGGCAGATTGAAATTTATTAGAAGATTCATATCCCAACATTCTCAGAGATGCCACCCATTTTATGAATTGCTAAAGGCGGGGTCAAATTTGAATGGAACGGAGCTTGTCAAAAGGCCTACGAGGGCTTGAAGGAATATCTATCCAACCCCCGATTTTGCAACCTCCTGTCCCTGGGAAACCCCTGATCCTATACATCTCGGTCATCGAGGACTCCCTAGGGTCAGTTTTAGCACAAGTAGATGATGAAGGCAAAGAGCAGGCAGCTTATTATCTATCAAGGTTATTTAACCCAGCGGAGGCCAAATACACCGCTATGGAAAAGACTTGTGCCACATTAGTGTGGGTAGCACAAAAACTGAAACATTATTTTCTAGCCCACCCAGTTATGTTGATCTCTAGAATGGACCCGATCTGTTATCTCTTAGAAAAGCCTATCCTTTCTAGTAGGTTGGCTCGCTGGCAGAGCTTCCTCTCTCAGTTTGATATCACATTCATCGTTCAGAAGGCAATCAAAGGATATGCTATCGCTGAGCATCTTGCCCATCTTCCTATCCCCTACAAAGACTCTATTCATGATGATTTCCCTGATGAGCATCTCTCTGTCCTTACTCATCATCCCTTCTGGTCCCTGCACTTCGATGGTGCGCTCAATTCCTAAGGCTGAGGGATAGGTGCCATTCTCCTCACTCCAGAAGGGGTGACGATTCCCTTTGCTTACCAGCTCAGATTTCCTGCTACCAACAACATCGACGAGTATGAGGCTCTCCTCACCGGATTGAAGCATGTCTACCTCTTAGGCGCATGCTACTTAAACATCATAGGAGACTCTCAGCTTGTCCTGCAATAGGTTATGTCCACTTACCGCACCCGTGACCCGAAGCTCAAGCCATATCAAGATTTGGTCACTCTCTTGGCTCGACAACTCCGCAAGTTAATCTACATCCATACTCCTCGATCTCAGAATATCCTTGCAAATGCACTGGCATCACTTGCTTCCTTTTTATCTTTTCCTCTCAGTCGGAGCACTAAGACTATCGTCATTCAGAGGTTAGATGCTCCCTGTCTTCAGGATCCTTGGTACCACAACCTTAGGAAGATTGTAGAGGCTAGGGCTAAGAAGGAAGATTTAAAGGAAGTATCTTTAACGGAATTAGAAGAGATCCTGGAAGAAGAAGAATTGCCATGGTATCACGAAATAGAGCTATATTGTAAAGATGGATCGTTCCCTGAAGGGGCAAATGCCGAGCAGTGTAAGGCTATTAGAAGAGCCGCCTCGAGGTACACTATCATTGCTGGAGAATTGTACAGGCGCGCTCTCAATGGAATGCTCATGAGATGCTTAGATGATGATGAAGCTTGGAAGGTGGCCGAAGCAGCCCATTTAAGTGAGTGTGGAGGTCATGTCAATGGCCAGGCTCTAGCAAAGAAGATCTTTAGGCAGGGTTATTATTGGCCCACTCTAGAGGAAGACTGCTCCCTCTATGTCTGGAGGTGTCTTAAATGCCAACTCCACGCTGACAAAATCCATGCTTCAGCCTCATCTCTACATCATCTCTCTGCTCCTTGGTCATTCTCCATGTGGGCTTTTGACATTGTCGGCCCGCTCAGTGATCCTAACTCTGAAACTAAGTAAAAATTCTTCATCATTACCGCCACTGAGTACTTCACCAAGTGGGCCGAAGTGGAAGCGTACACGAAAATCAAAGCAACAATAGTGTGCCACTTCATCATGAAGAATATCATCTCGCGGTTCGAAGTGCCAAGCAGCATCGTCACCGACAATGGACCCCAGTTCATTTCTCAAGAGCTCAAGGACCTATGTAAGAAGTTCAATATTGCATTGCATCATTCATCTCCATATTATCCTCAAGGCAACGGTCAAGCCGAGGCCACTAATAAAACCCTTCTTAAAATCAGAAAGAAAACATGTGAATCTCATAAATTTTCTGACTCGCCTGAAAGATTAGTGGAAGCTCTATGGGCTTACCGCACCTCTGTCCGTACTCCCATGGGGTAAACCCCATATGCTCTTACCTACGGGATGGAGGCGGTGCTCCCATATGAGATCTTAGTCCCTTCTCTAAGGGTGCAACTTGATAAGGAACTTAATCTCGATGAACGTCGAGAGGCGTTGCTCGTCCAGTTGGAACTCTCAGATGAGAAGAGGATGAATGCGGCCGATCACGTGTCCGTTTATCAAAAGGGAGTTTTACGTTATTTTCAAAAGAACGTAATCGAACGCAAATTTCAAGTAGGTGATATGGTTTTGAAACGCAAATTCATTAGGTCCGGAGGTCCTAGGTCTAAATTGCAACCAAACTGGGAAGGTCCATTCGTCGTTAGAGAAGCTTATCCAGGGAACGCGTATCGCTTAGTCAACGCAGAAGGTGAGGAGCTGTCTCACGCTTGGAATGGGTTGTATCTCAAGCACTTTTATCCCTAGAGTTGGGCTAATGAAACCCAGTAGCAAGGAGTCACTTCCTCGATCACGAAGGAGGACCCCGAGGTCAGCAAATCACACACTTCACGGCGTCCCTGGTCGGGTTCCCCAGTTATGTAAACACCATTTTCTCCTTGACCATGCCCGGGGGAAGTCAAGGTCCCTGTCTGTTTCTCTCTTCGACTGAATCTTGGGGCAAGAGGTAAATAAGGGGGCGATAACTAATCTAGACACCCTGATGAGAGGAGGTCTCAAATAGGGGCAATCCGTTATGACCTTAATCCATAAAAAATAGCATTTCAAAAAAAAAGAAAGAAGAAGAAAAGTGGAGCAACAATTGCAACAGAAAACAAAGATTCATCTCTTAAGAGTACGTATCTTAAAGTCCATAGCTCCGAGAAAGTAAGACTAGGCATGGCAAGAGTGGCAGTACAGTTTCCCCGCGGGACGTTATGAGCCCGGTCGTATACGCGCCTAGGATGGATAAAGGTTCGATGACGGACACAAAGCCCCGGCTCAACAGACCAAGTCTCTGAAAGGGTCATCATGAGAAGGACTCAAATCCTGAAAACCTCTACACCTGGTCTAAGCTTACCCCTCGTTTCTGTTTTCTCTTTTAGGACTAGACAGTACCCTGGGTATGGCCTCGATAGAATCACCGTTATGCAAATTGGCCCTGGCCAGGAACTGTCATCTGATAAGCACGCCAACCTCAGGAGATTCCGAGTAGGTAAGGTAGGACCCTTGTTGTTGGGATAAAAATTGGCTTCCAAAATCAAAAAAATCATATATTCCAAAATCAAAAAATAATTACATATTTCAAAACCCACAAAAATCATATATTCCAAAATTAAAAAAAATCATATGTTTCAAAACCGACAAAAATCATATATTTCAAAATCGTAAAAGTCATATATTTCAAAACCTAAAAAATCATATATTTCAAAACCCACAAAAATCAGAAATTTCAAAACCTCACAAAAATCAAATATCTACAAAAATCCAAAAATATCATCATCTCGCATTGCATGCATTGCACTTTTCTCATTACATTTTCCGCCTATTTAATAAGGCTCCACCCCTTGACCAAATATCAAGAAATGGTCATTCTCTAACTTGTTGTAGGCAAGGGGTTGAGCCTAAGAACAGATCTAACTTGTTTTTGTCTAAGTGTGTACAGAACATAGGTTCAACGCTCAAGATTCAAAGCTCACAAATTCTCTATTTCTAGTTCTCTAGCGGGTCACTATTCGACCGCCAACACTCTTTGGCGGGTCCCCAATCGACCGCCAATCTCTCCCGAAGGCCCAAAAACTCAACTCTCAGTGAACCCTCTCTGACGCTCTTGCCTTAGACCGTCACCTTTCTCTAGTGGGCTATGATTAGACCGCTAATCTCTCTCGAGAATAATAAACTCTCAATTTTTCTTGAGTCCCTTCTTCTAGCGGCTTACAATGGAACCGCTAGAGAATTCGGGCGGCCCTATAATGAACCGCTATATCAGACAGAAAATTCTATTTTTAGGAGATTTGAGCTCAATCATACAATCAATTCCACATCCATTCAACTCAAAGCTTTTATTTCATTCAACTGAACTCATTGTACATCAATTGGTTGATAATTTTCAATACATCAAGAAAAAAGATCAAATTGCATTTAACTTCTCATCCGCGCAAGGCCGGATCTTGGGTAAATCTTTCACATAAGCTTGGTCTCCTTCTTCATCTTCTGCCACCTCTGCTTGCCAAGCATGTGCTCGGCTGATTTCCCACATGATCAATGCATTCCGAACTACTCGCTCGTCCTCCTCGGTCCCTATCTTTCTAGCTTGAAGGGGAGGAAGATACGATAGTGCAGGAACCGTAGTGCGGGGTAGCCCAACTTGAAGATAACATCGGTGCGGGTTGTAGATCGCCATGGTAGTGTTCCCCTCTAGCTGTAGGTCTAAGCCCAGTCACCGAGGAACTCTAAGGACGGTGCTTCAAAGAATTCTTCGCCGCATCACAAACTTCTCAATTGGCAATGTGTTGGGGTAGAGGCGCCAATCATCCCTTGTCTTCTTGTCTACCACCTGGCACTCCACCTGTGAAGAGAATCCAAAAGTGCCTCCTATATAGAAGAGTGGGTGGCTCTCGAATATCCGGCTAGCTGAAGGTAAATCTTCCTTGGGTAAGAACTTTAGTCTCACTCCCATCCAACACTCAAGGATGATCATGGACCCGAAGAGAGGTCCTCCTAAGCAAGCTGAGCTAAGCCCTTCATAGAGGTATGAAAGGACCGCTTGGGAAATAGATAAACCCCGCCACAATCCACTAATAATGCTAAGGTTTTGGATGTCTAAGAGGTGGTCGGTGGTGGTGAAAAAGAAGATTCCGCATAAGCAAACCGAGGTAGCTTTGGCTATGGCTTCGCATCTTCCGCTCTTGTTTTTACAATAGGCGGTAATCCATTGAGCCATGGGTATCAAATAGATGTGGCGTGGGCTAATCATGGTCCTAACATCCTTTGGGTTCTAAATGAAATCCCCTAGAATGAGAGAAGGGTCTATTGATTCAACTGTATGACACACTAAATCTTCATCCCCCACCTTAGTCTTAGGGAGGGCTAGGAAGGTTTCTACCTCTTCTAAGAGGATGATGGCTTCAAAGGATGGGAATACAAATGTGTGTGTTGCCACAATTTCACAAGGGCTGAAATGCTAGGCCAATCATATGAAAGTTTTTGGAATTTTTTGGCCAAGACTAATAAGGGTTGAAGGTGCCATGCCCTCAAGATGGAGAAGACCTCTAAAGGAAGCTCTTTGATCATGGGAGCCACCCATTTCAGATTGGACTAACATCTTGGGCCAAGAAGAAGCTAGAAGAAAAGGGAAAAAGAAGAGGAAGAAGAGAGGAAGAAGAGAGAAAGATCATAAGAAGAATGAAAATTCAGGAATTAACCAACTTTTAAGCTAAATTGCCACTTACCTCTCTTGAAGAACTTGAGCTTAGATGCTTGGGGATGGAGGTTACCCTCCGCAGCTCCCCATGTTCTTTTCTAGCTACTTTAGGTCTAGTGTAGACCCTCTCCCCCATGGCACTAGCTTCAAAACTCCTTTTCATGATGTTTTTGAGGGTTTTGATGGAATTTCTGAACTTGTAGCAGAGAATTGGTGCGAGCTGCGAATTTAGAGCTTGTTCCTACTTATAGAGGCTTGGTTTTAGTATTGGGGTGTTAGGATTTGGGGTGGGTAGCCTTATCCTAAGTTTAGGAGAGTTCTAGTGCAGATTAAGGCCTCTTTTCCCCGAGTTCAGACTCTCACGGGAGAGTCCTTCTCGGATTGACATAGTTTCTGCACTAGCGGTCTATCGTAAGACCGCCAGAGCCCTCTGGCACTCTAATATTGGACCGTCGCTTACCTTCATCCACCGCCTTCTCTCTAACCGTCTAGTGGCCAAAGGTACAATCGCTAACTAAACCTAGCGGTTCTAACTTAGACCGTTTCATGGTTTTCTACAGGTTTTAGATAAATCTTTCTGCTCTCCTTTTTTCAAACCTGTCGCGCTCTCTCTCTCTCCGTCTCTCACTCTGTCCTCCTGTCTGCATGCCACATACATCCACATTTTCACACTTCATCCACATTTGCATAAAGTAAACCAAAACAAAAAAAAAGATTTTCATTTTTTTTACTAGTCAAATGTGCATCATCAAAAGAAAGGAAGAGCAAGAATAAGTCACTCGGCTGGTCTGTCTCCCGGACCGCCGCTGTCCCCGGTCTCCACACGCCTCTTTTCCGACGGGCCCATGGTTGTACTACCCTCCTCCCGTCGTCGTCTCCCATCTCCCTCCTCATTCCTCCGATAGTCGAAGGAGCCAGTCAGGAAGTCGGGGAATGAGCAGCTCCGAGCACCGCTCTAGGATACGCTCCGCTCTGGTCCGCGGCCTATCATCCGTACAGTCCTCTCCATCGTTCATAGCTTAATCTTCATGTCATAGGCCTAGCGCTGAGCCTCTCGTGCCTCGGTCCGGTAGTGCTCTAAATCTGCAAACCCCGCGCTCAACCGCTCAACCTCTGCCCAGAGCCGCTCTGCCTCCGCTCGAGCACGCTCCGCCTCAGCCAGTGCTGTGGTCAGCTCTCTCGCCTGCATACGCATCCATCATAGTCAGTCATAACATTTGCATAAACATAAAGCATATGAGTCAAAGGGAAGTCAAGGGTTGTCTACCTGCTCCGCAAGGGTAGCCTCGGCCTCCTCGGCTCGAGTAACTGCCCGAGCGAAGCCTACGTCTCGCTCGGCACGGCCTCCCGCAGGCTGAGACGAAGAAGATGGAGCATTCGGTCCTGCTCTCTAAGCCCCCTTGGCTCGCTGCATTTAGAAGTCAAGGTCGGTCAAATTGCATAAGAAAAAGCATAGGCATTAAAGTCCAAGGTTTAGAAAGCTGACCAGAAGTTCCAACGCTGCCTTGTACTCATCCCGCTGCTGGATCGTCGCATGTAAGAGCCCCTGAAGCTCCGCAATGCGTCCCTGAGGGTCTAGCTGCATATGGCAAGTATATGTCAGAGCATATAGGAATAATTTAATTAAATAGATAGAATTTGAGTTTAGGAATCATGCCGGTCGTCGGACGCCGCGGAAGACCTGGTCTCCGTACCTCCGGGTGTAGGCCTTCAGGTAGGCCTCACCACTGCCAGCCCGGGTCCGCACCACCCGACCCCTCTCAGTCCAATGTCTGACCTGCTCGACCACTCGGGTACTCCAATCGATGTCGCCACTGAGACCCTTTGAAGATCTCCCGGGGCGCTCATTGTCTCGTCCAGGGAACTCCACCTCGGGCTGGTGTAGTCCCCTCGTCCTCAAGATAAGCCGGTAGTGTAGGGGCTCGACGATGTGGATGTAGTGCAACTAAATATCTCACCCTCTGTACGCCAGCGAAGCCTCCACCCACGGCTGTCCCTCGTGTCCCTCATCCCTGTACGGTGTCCAGCGCACCTGAAATGGGCAGTCAAGTCCACGTCAGCATTTAGAAGCATGTAGAAGCATTTAAAGCATATAGAAGAGTTTAAGTATGGAAGTTTACCGATGCATAGGGGAATGAGTCAATATCATCCTGGATGGCCCGGGTCAACCGCTTGATCGACCCCATATCCCTGGCAACCACCCACCGTCTCGCGATGGGGATCCGCTCCGGGTGTAACTCTGTGCCTCGCCCGATCCTTGGAAGGTATAGGAAGCTCCAGATCTGCATTAGTCAAAGCATCAGCATCAATATCAGCATGTAGTAAGTGGAGTCATAATCATAAGCATTAATAGAAGCATTTAGCATTTAGCATTTAGAAGCATTTACCTGTAAGAAAGGTGAGAAGTCACCCAGCATCGTCTGCCGGTCGGTAGTGCTGAGTGACTCGAACAGGAAGGCTAACACTGCAGCTCCCCAAGCGTGGCTCCTGACTCGGTCCAAATCCCTCAATAGCGGGAGGAGTCTGACACTCACTCTGTTTGCTCTGGTGGCGAATAGCAACTTTCTGAACAGAAGGATCAGGAAGCGTCTCAGGATCATGTCACCCTCTGGTCCTACCTCCGCTGCCACTCTAGGACGAATCTGCTCTACTACTCTGTCAATATGCTGCTCAGGTAACTCTCCCACTAAAATAGCTGCTCCTCTCAGCCCCAGGCTCTCCTGGAGCGTCGTCCGTGCCAGTTGCGAGGAGTGGTGTCCTGGCCTCATCAGGTCCAGCCCGAGCAACTCCTCTGCCATCACCCGGTAATCGGTATATGTGTAGCCGGTCACTGCAGCTCCATGAACTCTCAGTCTAGTGATCCTCAAAATATCCTCTAGTGAGGGGATCATATGACCCCACGGGAAGATGAATGCCCTACTAATCGGGTCCCACCTCTCGTGCAAAGCATACAGCAAGGCCGTGTCCACTCTGGTAACCTCTATGCTCAGCAGCTCCCTGAATCCCATGGTAGCTAGCCAGTCCCTCTGGTAGTCAGGCAATGCCTGGTATACCGCTCTAACCTGCAGCCATGAGATCCTTGTCCGTCTTTTCCCTTGCACACATTTAGAACATAGAGTTAGTCATTGCATCACATTATAGGTTGCATGTCAAATAACAAAAATCAAAATAACACAAAAAACATAAAGTTCACATTCTACCTCTGGTTTCTATGGCGGCCTAGGTTTGGACCGTCTGAGTCATTTGGCGGACCAGGGGTGGAGCGCCAAAAGCTGTAGCGGTCACTGGAACGACTGCTACGCTCCCCGCGATTGGGCGTTTTCCACTTCGTTTCCCCAAGTTCTGGAGATGGCCCCAAGGGCCAACAATCATCTCTAATGAGTCCCCAGACTCATCTCCACCCCATCCCACATACATGCACAGGCTTAATAGTAAAAATGGTTTTTTTGGGGGCGGTGGCCTACCTCAGAGGTCCGACCTCCTTTTGCCTTCTCCGGCGTCTCCTCTACCGCCGTAGCCTCTTCCTCATCGCCGACAGCCTCCTCAGGGTCTTCAGCCATCGCGGGAGCTTCTCCCTCCGCCGTTTGGGCCGCCGTCGCCGGTCTCTCTTCTTCCTCCTGTTGGTTTGCCGTCGGGGGTGCGTCTTCTCTCTCTACTCTCTCCCTGAACCTCTTAATAGCCTTCCTCTTCACCAGGGTTTACGCGGAGGAGCACGGTGGCCACCGGTGGCTTGGGATGTCGGAGTCGCTGGAGTCAGCGCACGGAGGTGGCTACGGTGGTTTGGGCATTTTTTTGGGTTGAATGCGTGAATGGGGGGAACCAAACGATCGGTTTGTTTTTTTGAACGCTCAGAAAAATTAGCGGTCTATCGTAAGACCGTCACACTACCTCTAGCGGTCATATCTTCGACAGTTTGCCATAAGAGCCTCCTTCCTCGAAGGATGTGAACCGACGTCCTCTGGCGGTCCATGGTTAGGCCGTCAGAGTCCTTATAGCGGTTCTGTCTTAGACCGTCTGTGGGCTAAATTATTTGATGAATTTCAAAGCTTTATCCATTATTGTTTTATGCTTCATAGATGCATCTATTATGCTTAAAGTGTTCTATTTTGTTGATGGCTAACCTCTATTTGCAAAAAAAATCATGAACGCCATCACACCTCATCATCGCTCGCCAGGCAGGTAAGTTAGGTAAGTATCTCGATCCCTAATCCTTTAATGCATTACTATATGGTATCTATGATATATCACCTCGAGAACCGGCTGGTCATTCATGTGTTCCGAGATCTGATGTTCCTATTTAACAAAAATGATGATGATCTAAGTTCACATATTTAATCTTTGGATAGGCCGTTTGGTTGGAAAAGCTTGGGGGCGATGGTTCTGTCTTGCACGCCGTGGTTGCAGATAGTGTCTTGACCCTGGTTTATCTGGTCTAGCAATACTATTCTCGAGTATCTTGTTATTTTTATTCTTTCTTGGCATTCATTTTGATGATTTTTTTTATTTTAGCCCAGCATGCATCATGCGCATCTTTGAGCATTCACGTGCCCTCATCTGTCTGAGTGTCTCAGTAATGGTGGATAACTAATGTATCCATGGTCTTGAGTAAGGAGAGTCATTCCACTCTAAGTTGGAAGGTTTCCTTCGGCCTTTTTACTTGGTCTGGTTAGCTAAGGATTCATGTCTAGAGTTTAGTTACTCGTCTCTTTACTTTTCCGCTTGCTCCGACCGCCTATCAGCTGTGTGTTCCAGTGAGGAGGTTGGTCATGTCTTTCTTTTCCGTAGTTGTTAGTTCCTCCAGGCGTGTGTCACTCGGTTTGGCCGTTCCTTGTGATTGATGCGAAGTTTTCCAAAAGATTCATATCGCTTGTTGGTTGAGGACGGGTGTTGATTTACCTTAACGCCCACTTTTTAGTCCGCTCTACTTCATTTCCGCTTCATCTTCATGTTCCATGTCACTTTCACTTCACCTCCGCTCGCTCCCCTGCAAAGAGGATGTTAAGGAGGGGCATCTGTTGACACCCATTTTATGACCAATAAGTTGGGTTATTTCCTTGCTCATCTTTATGATGGTCCGAGTTATTCACCCTTAATGGGCCTTCTTGGTCAGTTTTTAGGCCTATTTTCTTGGGTCACCTATCCTTGGTTGGGTCTCGCTCCTCATTCTTTGTTCGCTGGATGAAGCTTAGCAACCCTTCATGCTATTTACCACCCCATTGTCTATGGCGGCCTATCGCTGGTGCATTTGCTGATGTGTAGCGCTCCTTCCTTTGACCGTTTGCTGACGCCAGAGTGCAAAAGCCAACAGCTTGTCCTCAAGCCTTATCTTATCTGTTGTGCTCTAGCGGTTTATCATGGGGCCGTCATATGCTTCTGGCGCGTGAATCATCGACTGCCACCTGCTTGTAGAGTCCTTATTACGAAAACTTCGCCCGTTGGCCTTATCTATTGTTGGATAACGTAGGGTCGCGGTCCAACCTTCGACCGTCAAATGGCTATGGCGGTTTATCGTAAGGTCGTTTCATCAGACATAGAGTTCTAGCAGGACTGCTCTTTCTCTGCTACTCCGTGGCCGGATTGAGAGTTTGATCTGATGATTTCTCCCTCAATACACATCCTCAGAACCTTCTATTTGCTTCTATGGACTCTTGGGAGTATTATCTTCAAGGGTTTGCTAAGAATCATCCTATTTTCTAACTGGATTCTCTCCAACTCGTCCAGAGAGTTTGAGGGTCTATAAATAGAACCCTAGATTTCATGGCTTGAGGAGGAGATTTCTGGAGTTCGCGTCGAAGTGCTGTCGCATTCTGGAGCTAAAACCAATCAAGGAGAACTGCTTCCCACATCCATCTGCCTCCTAAGTCCAGGGAGTATCAAGTTCCAAGGGTCTTAGTGTTTTCTTGTGTTTTTAGTTCTTCTTTCTCCTCATAGCATCCAAGGCATCTTCCCTCTTCCTCTCTCACGTTCTTCCATCTTCTGCATCATTTTAAAACATCCTCCTATCTTTTAAAACGCCCCACAGGGGTTAAAAAACCCAACCTCCCAGGTATCCACCCTTCTAATTGCATGTTTCTAGTTTTCTTTGTCTTATAGTTACTACACTTGTCACCGGGATAATTTGGGTTATTTCTCTGTGTTCTCTACACGTTTTGCAGGTTTCACAGGTCCATAGCACAAGGCCCAAGTCTTCTGGCCGACTGGAAGAAGTGGAGATCAAAAGTCCCAAAGCTTGCTGTTCTGCGTTTCTCTGGCAGTTGTATATTGGAGCGCTAAAGTTTTCTGGCGGTTTATCGTGAGACCGCTAATTTCTCTGGCCTGCTAGTCTTCGACCGTTATTGTTCACAGAAGTGCAGTTTTCTCTCTCCCGTGGGCGGGTGTTGCACCCACCTATTTCCAAGGTATTTATCTTAGCTTTGGCTAGTAAAATTGCTTTGGTGGCGATCACAATCCTCTAGTTTGGGCAGTAGTCCCCTCTCTCTCCTCATATCCATTCTTTACTTACTTTTACTTGCTTGCTCCGTGTGTTTTCCTTTATTCCCTTGCTCCACGCCCCGGCGTGTGTTTTTCCTTTTCCCTTGCTTATTTCTCATAGAGATGGCATGCCCATGCTTAGGTTCCATGTTGATTGTCAAGGTTCATGCTGCACATGCTCATAGGTTGATTGCACATTGCACATGGCTTATTCATATCTCTATTGTTGATGTTCATATTCATTTGCAAAGGAACCAATTAAAATCAACACACACCGGGTTGACCAGAAACCAATGATGACTCTGAAAGTAGTACGGAACACTACTCGATATAATGGCACTCCCCGGCCACCTCTCAACATGGTCACTGCCCTCATATGACATCCAAGACATCCATGGGACATTGGGTAAACCATAAGGCAAGGCCAAGACAAATGGAGGCCAAACAATAGGAAAACAAGGCTCTGGGAAGTAAACGGTCGTATGCCAGGCTGCTAGGTGAGCCAAGCGGTCAGCCAAAGGTCGCTACCTTCACACAGAGAATACAGACACTGGGCGGTCAAGGAAAGGCCGCGCCAACGCATAAACGGTCTATACATAGGCCGTCTCACTGAGATAAGCGGTCTAGGACATGGCCGCTACACTCAGAGACTCAACAATCAGAACTATAAAAGCATAGGGAGCATGCGGTCTATCGTAGGCCCGCATGGAGACGGTAGCGGTCGTCCATATGACCGCTAGACCCGATCAACCACCGAACCGACTTAACCGAGTCAAACAGCCTAGCGGTCTCCCAATGGACCGCTAAGGATGCTAAGCGGTCAAGGCTAGGACCGCTAGCTTGAACCGACTTAAAAACTATTGAACCTGACATAAACAACGATTATCGGTCATCTCTCAGACCGCCAATTCTAGCGTAGCGGTCTATCGCACAACTGCGTAGCCAAACTGACATACGCCCCCAGAATAATGGTCTATCGTATGACCGCAAACGGAGATTTACGGTTGTCCACTGGACCGCTATCTCAAAGAAATGGTCTATCGCATGACCGCGAAGACCTGAACCAACATACTATTCAAAAATCAGAAACGGTCACCCAAGGACCGCTAAAGGCCTAAAAAATGGTCTCCTGATGGACCGCTAAAGCTTTACGGCGGAAAAACCATGGGAATGGCCAAAACCCAGTCTTTCCACACCCCAATCACGTCTAAACGACGAGGATACAACCCTAAGCACGATATACACCGTCCACAGTCCGGAAGGGATCAATTTGACGCTAAAACGATAAGAAACGGGCGATTCTAACGAATCGACCCAAAATGAGTCACAGAGGTAGTCGGGCTCATACCGACTCCTATTCTTGACCAAATGTAATAAAACTGGCGAGAATAGATTCCCAACAAGCCAGGGGTTCGAATAAAATCAACTAGGTTGAAAATTGTCACCTGAAACGGTGAACTCGTCTCACACCCCCGAAAGCATGCATCGCCCAAACCGAAGCAAAACCCGCTCGTTCTCGCACCGTATAGCTCAAGATCACGGGGGAACGTAGAACAGGAGTAGGGCGTCCATCTCCCTACCTCCACTGAAGATTTCACACGCTGAAATGGCCAATCCACGCCGAAAACCATCACACGAACAACCCACGCTAGCTTTGAATCCACGAATGGGATGCGCCAACGCCATGCCTTGATCATCACGCCAGCACGCCCCACTACAACTCCACGCCGTCGCCACCTCATCCCCGGGCCTCCTCTGTCTACAGTCGGCGCAAAGGGGGTGAGAAGAGAGAGAACGGAGAGGGAGAGAGTGAGAGATCGTTGTTGATTTTACTTTGCCTATCTATCTTTTCTTTGGGGGTTTTGAATGATGAAACGACAAGCAAGTAACCAAAGATCCACTCTTAACCTATGAACATGTGATCATGAACCTAGGCAATCAAAGCTAGCTCTAGCATGGGCATGCTATCTCGCTCAAACTACGCTAAAGAAAAAAAAGAAAACACACGCCGGGGCGTGGAGCAAAAGAGTAAATAAAACACACCGCAAAGGGGTGGAGCAAGCAAGAAAATAAAAGAGATATGTGATGAATGAGAAAGCTAATGCCCAAGACTAAGGAAAGATGTGATCGCCACCAAAGTAAAAAAAAGCCAAAGACCTGTAAATACCTTGACAATAGGTGGATGAAGCACCCACCCAGGGGAGAGAAAACCAAAGAGAACCTGCATGTCAGCTAGAAATAACGGCCAGGACCCTGTGCGTTACTTGGAAAGTAACGGCCACCCGATAGACCGCCAGGAGAAGATGACGCGCCTGCACCAGACCGTCAGATAACCTGCAGTAGCAAAGTGTAGATTCTTTTACCTCCAACTCTTCCAGCCGGCTAGAAGACTTAGGCCTCGTACTGGTGAACCTGTAAACCTGCCAAAGATGTAGAAGACACGAATAAAACAACCCAAATTAGCCCTTTCAATAATATAGCATCAATTCTCAAAGAACTTAAGGACATCAAAAGGAAAGGGGATTACCGGGAAGTTTTTGGTTTTTTAACCCCTCCGGGCGTTTTTAAAAGATTATGAGGATGTTTGGATGCTTAGAGAACAATGAGAAAACGTGGAGAAAGAGGAGGGACAATGCTTTGATTGAGGAAAAACCAGGGAAGAACTTAAGCATGCAATGAACTTGAAAGACTAAAACCAAAGTACTCCCTTGATTATGAGATGGATGAACGTGGGAAGCAGTTCCTCTTGGATGAAGATGACTCTTGAGTTCGGCAGCACTTCGTCGTGAATTTCAAAATCCTCCTCCCTCGGGCCATGAAGTCAAGGGTTCTATTTATAGACCCTCAAACTCTCAGGTCGAGCAGAGGATAATCCAGCAAGATAAAGGGATAATTCTTAGCAAATCCTCGAAGATAATATCACCAAGAGTCCATAGAATCAAACAGAAGGTTCTGAGGATCAGATTTGAAAGAGATATCGTCAATCCAAACCCTTATCTCGACCACGGAGTAGCAGAGAAAAAGGCATGAACTGTCAGGACTCTCTGAAGGAAGTAACGGCTGCACGACAGACCGCCACTTGGGAATAACGCACCAAGGAACATCCGTCACTATCAACCTTATCCCTAAAAGATAAGATCAACGGGAAGAAGACCCAACAAGTTGGACTCTTCAAGGAAGCAACGGCCAAGGCATAGGGCGTCAGAATGAAACAACGGCTGCACGACAGACCGTTATTATCAAACGTGTAATCAAAAGGATAAGCTTTAAAACTAGGCCTTAAGCCTTAGGACTCTTCAAAGAGTAACGGTCTAGGATCCATCCGTCAGAATGAAACAACGTGCCTAGGACCGACCGTTATTATCATTGAGGTTCAAAAATGAAATGAAGGGGCTTGCTAAGATTCATCCAATGAAACGCCACCAGGAGCCATATCCGATCAAAGAGTTCAGACCCAAGAAATAGGCTTCAACCAATCAAGAGACTCAATGAAGAGTGAACAACTCAGAGCATCATATAGAATGAATAAGGAGATGACCCGACTTATTGGGTATAAAACGGGTGTCAACAGATGCCCCTCCTTAACGTCCTCTTTGCAGGGGAACGAGCGGAGGTGAAGCGAAAGCGAAATGGAACATGGAGATGAAGCGGAAATGAAGCGGAGTGGATCAAAAAGAGGGCGTTAAGGTAAACGACACCCGTTCTCAACCAACAAGCGATAGGAATTTTCTGGAAAGCTTCAAAACTGATCACAAGGAAATAGCCAACCAAAGGATGCAAGTCTGGAGGAGCTAATAACTAAGGAAAGGAAACACGGCTAGCCGCCGGAGGCAACGAAAAGAACAAGAGACTAAACTCCAGATAGGAATCTTCAGCCAACCAGATCAAGCGAACAGATCGAAGGAAACCTTCTAATTCAGAGTGGAATGATTCTCCTTATCTGAGATCAAGAACACAGCTATTCACCATCACTGAGATACCTTGAACAGATGAAGCTTCATGAATGCTCAAAGAATGCGCATGATGCATGCTGGGCTAAAGGAAAAGAAATCTTCAAAACAAATGCAAAGAAAGATAAAATATCAAATACTCGAGAATAAAATTGCTAGACCAGAGAAATTAGGGTCAGGACACCATCTGCAACCACGGCGTGCAAGATAGAACCATCGTCCCCAAACTTATTCCAATCTAACGGCCTATTGTGGACGTCAAAAAAAAATGATGATGATCATATAGCATGCACATCTTAGCACTCAAGAGTGAGTCAAAGACGGGAAGGCTGAATAAACCCTATGCTTCCTCCAAGAAGGATGAATACCTGCCCGGTGCTCTGCCACCCAACAAAGAAGCCCCTCGTGCTGAAGAGATGGCCCCCACTCTCCAGTCGGCATTCCCAACGGCCGAATCAAAAGAAACTCAAGAATTCGAACACATGTCCGACACGCGTCGGAGATCACTCAAAGCTCAGAATCGGGATTCAGAGGCCCCGAACTAAACACCCCGGAGGTGGTGCATTACAGCTAAAGCAGCACGGGAGGACAAGCGTCCGTCTGAATAGCCGCGAAGCCAAGATGAATTCTAAACCGGCGTAGCCTGCACTTAAACCGGCGTGCCCTTGCTTGGCCTTAAACCGGCGCGCCCACTTGCTTATGCTTAATCCGGCGCGCCCCTTGCTTATGCTTATTCTGGCGCGCCCCTTGCTGATGCTAGGCCGGCATGCCCCTTTCTATGTTGTTAATCCGGCGCGCTCAACACCATGCCGGTTTAACTCAAATAACATCCCATCCGCCAGTCGATACCCTGTTTTCGCATTAGCCTGGTGCCTAGAGGGCATTCAATGCTCTGAAGCTCTGTCTCCATGGGCATTCAATGCTCTGAAGCCGTGTTTCCACATCCGTTCGACAGCACAGTGGCGAAGGCATGCATCGACGGTGGCAGCAGTAGCAGCAGATCGCCCGACAAATCTATGAACATCCCATCCTCGGATGAACGACAGCGTACGGCACAAACCGGCAGCATCCAGCGTAGCACGTCGATTTCAGACCTCGACGCGGACGAGGTGAAAGTGGCGGGAACACTCCTGAATGCCCATTCTATAAAATGGCAAGTCTGAAGAAGGAACAGGTTCGGTCGGTTCATTCGGCTGATGGCTGGCCATCGAAGAGAAGAAGAAGAAAATGCCACCCGAAGAGAAGAAGCCCCCCGTCCCTGCGCCCGTGAGGTGAAGAAGAAGAGAGTGAGGTTGAGAGCGAGAGGTGAGCTGGGGGGGGAAGAGCTTGTGCTCTGTTCCCCCCGTCCATGTATCTCTTCCCCCTTTTTCTCCCTCTGTAATGTATTTCTCCTCTGTGGAGATGAAATTTCTTGGGCTTGAGCCGTTTTTCCCCCCTTTGGTGGATGAATAAACAGAAGGCCCCTTATTGGCAAACACGATCTTTTGTCTTTCTTCTTCTTTCCCCTTCCTCCTCCTCCTCATCCAGGGCCCTTCGAAGCATGCTCCTCCGTAGCATGGCCTTTCGAAGGAGTTCGTCGACGGATGAATATCCATGGCCTCTTACGGCATACACATGTCCCACCTACGAGATCATCACCCTGAGTTGCTAAAACTCTTGAAGGCTTGTCCTCGAGTCTCCACATGCACTTACGGGTTAACGGAGTTCTTACTCTGAGTTTTGAGGTTCACCCCGGAGGTTTGCTCCGTTTGGTGTTCCCCTATTTATCTCTGGCAAGCCTCAGTCCGGGGGAGGTGCTACCCATTTTTCGCCAGGAACAAACGAATCAAGCTATTCTCTGAGGGCCAGAACATCACATGCTTGAAGCCTCTGATCACGACTGAACCTTCGAGTTCCGGCAACAAACTCTTCTAATAAAACATTCATATCTTCATGCTAATTCACCCTAACAAACAACTAAAACACTTAAACTTCCTCTCCACAAACTTAATCTACCAGTTCGATAAACAAACTAATCAACAAATCAACCCACAGGTGAAAGAAACAAGAAACAGAGCATAAAAGAATGAAAGAAACCTCATAGAAGCTTAGCCCGGCGCGCCCTAATCCGGCGTGGGCTAACCCGGCGCGGTACCCCCCCGCACCGGTTTAGCCTTACACTCAAAACCCCTTTCATTTTTCCTTGCCACTAACCCGCGCGCTACACTATTCCGCCCCCCTCATTGGGCCTATTCCGGCGCGCCCTCCTCCATTGGCCATTAACCGGCGTGCCCAAACTTTGCACCACCTATTCCGGCGTGCCCTTTTGGGCATCCATTAACCGGCGCGCTCCCCTCTTTGCTTCCCTTAAACCGGCGTGCCTGAAAGGGAGAAAATGATTAATCAAATGAGAGAAGAGACTTAAAGCTAATGAATAAAACTAATAAAAAGTTTCCCCTTTCCATAATCCAAATTTTGTTCCGGGGGCGCTGCGACCAGACCGCGCTGGTCGATCCGCGTGCGAGGGCGCACGTTGGTGAGTTCGGGCTTCGCACTTAACAATTCACACCCCCGGGCTGGGTGCAAAGAGAAAATCGATGATGCCTTGTGGTATCGGATGTGGACCTCGGAACCTCCGACATGGTCATGATCCGAACATATCTCGGGCCAATAGTTCGTTAACTCGACCCGAGTCTCCCGGGATCTAATCCCGCAACCTCACATTAAACTTGTCGTGTCTACGGCAGACATCCTTTTGTCTCTATCGTCGTTTTCGATGCTTCAAACGTGGACTCGCGTCCAAACAATGAATGGTCCGACCGTGACCGACATGCACGTATACCTCGGAACCTTCGTTTCCCAAGACTGTGCGTGAAGAGAAAAGTAATGACGCCTCGTGGCATCAGACGTGGTCCTCGGAAACCCCGATATGGGCATAGTCTGCAACCACCTCGGGCCCATAGATCATCAGCTTGACCCATCTTCATCGGGATCCGATCCCACACCCACATTAAACTTGACGCACCTATGGCAGACGTCCGTACGGTTTTATCGTTGTCCTTGACGCTATTAATACGGACTTCCGTCCGAATAATGAATGGTCCGTTAGTGACCGACATATATATACCGGGATCTAATCCCGCGCTCGCATTAAACTTGCCGTACTCACGGCAAACATTTGCACGGATTTGCTCCCGTCACCATCTTATTTTCTACACGGACCTTCATCCGAACACAAAATGGTCCATGAGTGACCGAAAAAACCCGAATGGAATGAGGCGGCTCTCGTCCTCCCCGAACCCTACGCATAGGGACATCAATAAGACCGTCGTGAGTCATGCTCGGACCTCGGGTTCGCCCCAACCATGGTCATCGCCTGACCCACATCCTAGGCCTATAGCCGGCTATCTCTGCACACATCTTTGTTTTGGAATAGTCCCGGGACACTTTCCCGCTGCCCTTCGGCACCGGAAATATTAATGATGCCCACGCAAGCCTCGTTTGGACCGCGGGAGGCGCCCCCGGAATGGTCCTGACTCGATCTTGCACCGGGCCAATAAACTCACCGATTTCTGACCGCTCTAATCGGGATTCAATCGAATGTCTCCTATCCCTTCCAACAATAAACTCGCCGTACCCCGGCATACATATGCTCCCGTTTTCCCCGTGATGATCACGATTCTCTAAAGCCGGACGCTCGTCCGAATACCAAAATGGTCCCTTGAGTGACCGACATATTTCGAATGCCTGTTTCCCTAGACATAGGGCTTTCTGACTGATTCGAGACCGCCATCGGCTTGTTTCGCTCGATATAGTTTCCTGGCCATGAGGCCCCTTTTCCCGGCGATTAATCAAGGGTGTTCCCCTCTCCGAGGGGATGTAAATGACGCCGTGACCTTTATGGCGCGGCGGGTTCCAGTCCCGACACGAACTACACAATCGTCTGATTAGTCAGATCGAGCGCACAATAAATCGTCACTCTGTGACTGGCACGCCCACGCACTTAATAAAACCAATAAATGAATAAACGAACGATTTGTCAAATAAAAAGTGCGTCCACACCTATCCAACGATAAAACATGTGAACTTAGATCATCATCATTTTTGTTTAAGGGGAACATCAGATCCTGGAACACATGAATAACCAGTCGGTTCTCGAGATAATATCATAGATAACATATAGTAATGCATTAAGGGATAAGGGACGAGATACAAATACCTGACTCACCTTCCGGACGGACAGTAAAGCATGATTTCATTCACAAATTCCTTCATAAAAGACAGGTTAGCCAAAAAATAAATATGATCATGAATCAAGGCATAATCATTTGTACGTGCGAGAGGCATCAACAATGAATATTCTGACAGAATATAAAACCATTTTGACATCCAATAGACCATTTAATTCATCAAGAAACTTGCAAGTTTGTAACAGTCTGATGAAAGGGTGTTACATCAAGTAACGGACCATCCTTAGTCCATCATAAACCAGGCGATTCACATTCTTCAATAAAACAGTCCAATCATATGTAACGGTCAAATCCAGACGTGTCAGAAGGATGTAACGGCCAAACGATAGACCGTCACATTTCCTGAGCGTTCAAAAAAATAACAACCGAACGGTCACGGCCCATCATTCCACATTCAAGCAATCAAACGCCCAAAACTCAAACCGAGAAATCACCGGCGACCACCGCCCTCACCACCGTAATGGCCGGCGACGAGGCTCCCCAGCCACCACCACAGAGGAGGGAGAGAGGGAAACGAATGGCCATACGGCGGTTCCACCGCCGTCTCGAACGGGAAGTGATCCCGCCGATCACGGAAGAGGAAACGGCGAGGAGAAGCCCAAGAGAAGAAGAAGAAGCTCCCACAGTCATGGAGGACCAAGGGGAAGCCCCATTGGGTGCAGAGGAACCCAAAGAACCAGAGAAGAAGAGGAAGAGAGGCATGGATCGTGAGGTAAGTTCTTCTGCCCTAACTTCAAATTTTAATTTTTTTGTGTTTTTATTATGAATGCATGTGGGATATAAGGGTAGAAATGGGTCTACGAACCCCCTAGGAACAATTGTAGGCCATTCGGCCAAGGTGGGAAGCCACGGGGATACAAGGGAAAAAACCTCCAAACGCAGACAATGTGACGGTCCTGCCAGCGACCGTCACTCGCCTGACGCACCACCCCGAGTCCGTCAGAAGCAAACGACGCCCTACCCCAGGGCCGTCACATCTGCCAGGGTCTTAAACTGTTTGTAGGGTTTTCAATTTTCAAATTCTTGTTTAGTTTTCAATTTTAAAATGCTTATGCAATGTTTTATGATAGAATGGACTGACTTGTGATCTAAATGAATGCAGGGAAAGCGATGAACAAGGATCTCCTGGCTACAGATCTGGGCCGTGTACCAAGCACTGCCGGACTACTAGAGGGAGCGACTGGCTGGCATGGGATTCGCCGAGGTGCTCAGCATCGAGGTGATCCGGATGGACACGCCCCTGCTGTACGCGCTGCACGAGAGATGGGACCCGATCAGCAGAGCTTTCATCTTCCCGTGGGGCCACATGATCCCCACGCTGGCAGATATAGCGAGGATTACAGGACTGAGAGTCCATGGAGCCGCAGTGACCGGATGGACTTACGGTGACTACCGGGAGATGGCACAGCAGCTGCTCGGGCTAGATTTGATCAGGCCGGGACAGTCCTCCTCCCAGCTCTCGAGATCAGTACTGCAGGAGAGCCTGGGACTGAGAGGAGCAGCGATATCTGTAGGAGAGCTACCCGAGGATCATTTGGGCAGAGTGATAGACCAGGTGCGCCCTTGCGTGGCGGCGGAGGCAGGACCTGAGGGAGATGGAGTGCTCAGACGCTTCCTGATGCTGCTATTCGGGAAGCTCCTCTTCGCGAGTCAGGCAGACGTCATCAGCTGCAGACTACTGTCGATGATAGAGAATTTGCACAGAGTTGGGAGATATGCTTGGGGAGCAGCAGTGCTCGCATTCCTATTCGAGTCCCTGAGCACTACGGACCGGCAGACGATGCTGGGCGGCTTCTCGCCTTTCTTACAGGTAAATGCACTTTAAATGCTTTCTTTTATGCCAAAATGTTTATGATATGCCATGTGACTGACTTGATTTCTAAAAATGCAGATCTGGAGCTATATGTACCTCCCGGGCATCGGGAGAGGCGCGCTACTCCACCCCGACCGCATACCGATCGCGAGGCGTTGGTCGGTGGCGAGGGACACAGGGTCGATCATCAGACTGACCGGGACGATCCAGGATGACCTGGACTCCTTCTCACATACGTCGGTGAGTCCAGAACTCAAAATGATTTCTATATGCTTCTATATGCTTCTGAATGCTTTTTAAATGCTCATGCTGATGAATGAACTAAATGCTTTCAGGTGAGATGGACCCCATACCGCGGCGAGGTTTACACGGGACAGCCATGGGTAGAGGCGGCCTTGTCGTACCGGGGACGAGACATATGGCTGCATTGCATCCATATCATCGAGCCTCTGCACTACAGGCTGATCCTGCGGACCCGGGGACTACATCAGCCCGAGGTGACCTTTCCACGCCACAGCGATGACCACCCCGGCAAGTCAGCAAGGGGCATCGGTGGCAACGTGGATTGGTGCGCCCGGAAGGCGAAGTACGTCCATGACTGGAACAGGCGGGGCCAAGCGGTGAAGGAACGCGATGAGAGCGATGAGGCATATCTGAAGGCCTTCGCTCGACTCTACGACGACCGGGTGTACCGAGGTACCCGACGACCGGTATGCAATTCTAAACCCTTTCTATATGCAAAAAAATGCAATGTGATAGATGTACTGACTCATGCTTTCTACATGCAGCTAGACCCTGAGGGACGGATAGCTGAGCTGGAGGGATTACTCCACTCCACCATCCAGCAGTGGGACGGGTACTGGACCGCTCTGGAGCTCCTGGTGAGACTTTAAAACCTAGACTTAAAATGCTTATGATTATGACAATTGATGTTTATGATGCACATGCTGATTAACCATGGTCCCTAACCCTGTCTTCTAAATGCAGCGGGCCGAGAGAGCCCAACGAGCCGGACCGGATGCCCCATCGTCCTCCTCACAGCCTGCGGGAGGCAGGGCTGAGCAGGAGGCTGATTTTGCTCGGGCGGTTGCCCGGGCCGAGGAGGCGGAGGCCACCATCGCGGAGCGGGTAAGATGCTAAAAATGCTCATGCTTATGATCTTGTCTAAAAATACCTTATGATTAACTATATGAAATGCAATCTACAGGTGAGGGAGCTAGCAGCAGCAGTGGCCGAGGCCAGGCAGGCGAGGATAGAGGCAGAAAGAAGCCGGGCTGAGACTGATCGAGCCCGAGCGGAGACAGAGCTTGTACGGGCAGAGATGGCCCGGCTGAGAGCGGATACCCCGCGACGCTTGGATGAGGCAGAGGGGGAGCGACTACGGACGGAGTTAGCTCGGGCTCAAGCTGAGGTGGAGAAGCTCCGAATCGGGACGGCGGACTTGGATCGCTACCGGACCGAGGCACGGGAGACGCGGCGTCAGATCTTCACGCTGAAGATCGAGCTACGGACGCTGGAGCGGACGGTCCGGATGATGGGCCGGGGACCGGAGCGGAGTGCTTCCCAGAGTGGGATACGGAGGAGTGTTGCCCTGAGCGGCTCGGTAGGGGATTTTCTTGTCAGCTCCTCCGGCCAACGGAGGAATGAGAGGGCGGAGCGGGGACAGCAGGAGGAGAGTTCTTCGATAGCGCCGCCACCCGTGAGGAGACCCGAGGATAGAGAGGATGATGGTGGTCCGGCGAATAAGCCGGCCGAATGATGCATTTTTATGTTTTTTTATCACTTGTATGTAACTTTATGGAAAATGGAATGAAATCTTTTTTGGGTTTTTTGTTTATTTTGTGCGAACGTGAATGAATGGATGCGTGTTTGAATGTGCAGGGACGGATGAAATGAATGGATGAATGGTTTTGGCAGGTGACTATATGTTTGAAAATGCATGCGCGGATGAGGTGTGTATGAATGAATGTATGAGACATAGGCAGGAATGAATGTATGCATGAGTTATTTGCAGGAATGTATGTGTGTGAAAATGTAGAGAGAATGAGGTGTACAATGCGAGAGACTGCCAGGTCTAGGCAAGGGCAGAAGGAATAGCCTGAATTCAGCAGCAGAGAAAGTAACGGTCCAGGTTCAGACCGTCATAATCAAACGACGCGCTAGCCAAAGGCCGTTAATCATAACGGAGGCCCATCCTGTAGCTGAGGTTGCAAGCAAAATGACGGCCAACTGAAGGTGCGTCAAAGGTAAATAACGGCCTAAAGCTGGACCGTTAATCATGGCAGAACAATAGTTTGCAGGGCGACTAGCAGAAAATGCGACGGCTTAAAGTAGACGCGTAAGAATGAAGCAACGGCCATAACCAGGACCGTCAGGTAGTGCTTAGCCCAGAGTAGAAAGAATTGAGTGGCTGAGAGTGTAACGGCTCAGGGTTCGCGCGTTACAAGAAACGACGGTCAGCCCTTAGACCGTTAATCTCCACAGAACATGATCGGGGAAACTAAACCCACAGGAAAAGCGACGGCCTAGGGTTGGCGCGTCGGAGTGAAATAACGGCCGTACGATAGACCGTTAGATCCTGGGTTGTATTCCGAGACGGGTTGAGCCGTGAGAACTTAAACCCGAGGTTTAGCCACCTAATCTCTTACTAGAACTTATCTAGATTGAAGATAAAGCCTTCCAACTCAAGTCTTATCCTTTCAAAGCCAAAATTAAACCTTTAAAACTTGGAAACTCAACCAAAATCGTATCTTTGCTGAAAACCTCTGCTTTAGGGTTGAAGAACCTCTTCTAAGGGCAGAAATCAAGATGAAGAGAAGCTTCGAGGTGATGGCTATGGAGGAGAAGGTCTACACCGGACCTAAAGCTGCCAGAAAAGAACATGGAGAGCTCCAACGGTTGACATCAATTCCAAAGCACATAAGCTCCAATGTTCAAAGGGTGGTAAATCCCTCAACAACACATCCAAGTTTAGAAAATTCTGCACTTCAATTCGTTTTATGACTTCTTCTTCTCCTTCTTTCTTCAAGCCTCTTCCTGGCCCAAGATGCTACTCTAATCTGAAGTGGGTGGCTCCCATGGTAAAGGCCCTCCCTATAGAAGTCACATCCATGCTTAAAGTATGGCACCTTCAACCTCTCTTGGTTTTAGGCAAAATTTTCCAGAAATTATCCTTAGATTGGCCAAGTATTTCAGCTCTTGTAGAACTATGGCATCCACAAACTCATACCTTCATTCTCCCTTCCTTCGAAGCAACAGTCCTTTTAGAAGAGGTAGAGACCTACCTAGCCCTTCCTAAGACTAAGGCGGGGGATGAAGACCGGGTTTGCTACACAATAGAGCCTATTGACCCGTCCTTGATCTTGAGTGATTTCATCCATAATCCAAAGGATGTGAGGACCATGATCAGCCCCCACATTCACTTGATACCCTTGGCGCAATGGATAGTGTCTCATTGTAAAAACAAGTGGGGGAGACATGAAGCAATGGCCAAGGCGGTGGCGGTTTGCTTATGCGGAGTCTTCCTCTTTACCACGACCGACCACCTCTTAGACATCCAAAATCTTAGTATTATTAGCGGGCTGTGGCGGGGAATGTCCATCTCTCAAGCGGTCCTCTCGTACCTCTATGAAGGACTTAGCTCGGCTTGCCTAGGAGGACTTTTGTTCGGCTCCATGATACTCCTTGAGTGCTGGATGGGAGTGAGAATCAAATTCCAACAAAAGGAAGACATAACTTCAGCTAGCCGAATCTTCGGGAGCCACCCTCTCTTCTTCATTGGAGGGGCATTTGGATACTCTTCTCAGGTCGAATGCAAGACGGCGGATAAGAAAACGCGGGATGAATGGCGCCTCTTCTTCAACACTCTACCAATGGACAAGTTCATCATGCGACCAAGAATCCTTCGAAGCACTCTTCTTAAAATACCGCGGCGTCAAAGCTTGGACCTCCAGCTAGTGGGGAATACCGCCATGGCGATCTACAACCCGCACCGGTGCCATCTTCAGATCGGACTTCCAAGAACCCAAGCTCCTGCACTATCACACTACCCTCCCCTTCTACCTAGGAAGATGGGGACCGAGGAAGATGAAAGAGCAGTACGGAACGCGCTGACCATGTGGGAGATCAGCAAGGTGCGCCCGTGGCGAGAAGAAGTTGAAGAGGACGACGCAGCACGCCGTGATTATGTGAAAGAGCTGAGGAAAATCCGCCCTCTTGCAGATAAGAAATTGAATGTGCCTTGATTTTATTTTATTCATGAGAGAAGTTGTTTGTTATTATCAATCAAAGCTGGAAATTTTTATGCACCCATGTTTTATTAAATTTGCTTGAATGAGATGAGACTGGCTTAGTTGAATGAGCATAAGTTTTGTGGGTTGATTGGCTAGAATGATGTGAAGATGCAGAGCTTCTGGAGGATGTAACAGATGGGTAGTGGACCGCCATAAAGAAACGACGGCCTGACGATGAGCCGTCAGAATGAAAGCATTATCAATCCTGCTCTCTGAAGCATGCGACGGATAGGCGATGGACCGCTATATGGAAGTGACGGTATAGACCAGACCGTCAGAGCGATAATGGTTTGATGAAATAAAAGCCCACGCCTGAAGGGAATTAACGGTCAAGGGGGGGGGCGTTAAATGACTGTGACGGTCGAACACTGATGCGTCATATTTTGTGTAGTTGCAATCCTACACTTGAACCTGTTGTCTGCACATGCTAAGACGTGAAACAAGTTAGATCTGTTCTTAGACTCAACCCCTTACCTTGAAGCAAGTTAGATAATGACCGTTTCTTGATATTTGGTCAAGGGGTGGAGCCTTATTAAATAGGCGGAAAGCATAATGAAAATGCAATGTATATCATGCAGATGATGGAGTTTTGGAAAACATCTAATTTTTTGTGGGATTTTCGCAGATATTTGGTTTTTTTGGATTTTGGAAATATTTGGTGTTTTTGGATTTTTGAAAATATTTGATTTTTGGAATTTGAAAATATTTGATGTTTTTGGATTTTGAAAATATTTGATGTTTTTGGATTTTGCAAATATTTGATGTTTTTGGATTTTGCAAATATTTTGATGTTTTTGGATCTTGCAAATATTTTATGTTTTTGGATTTTGCAAGTATTTTGATGTTTTTGGATTTGAAAACCAGTGCCTTCCTAGTAACACGAGCTCTTCCTTGTTCAGAATCAGAAGTCCCGAGGTTGGTGTGTAATACGGGTGACAATCCCTGGCCAAGGTCCACTTCTCATGTCGGTGTTTCTAACAAGGCCATACCCCAGGTACTAATCTTGGTCCTAAAAGAAAAAAAAGAACATGGGGATAAGCTTAGACCAGATATGGAAGTTTTTAGGACTTGATTTCTTCACCGTACAACCCTGTTAGAGATTTGGTCTGTTGCGCCGGGGCTTTGTGTCCGTCATCGAACCTTCGTCCACTCTAGGCATGCATTCGACCGGGCTCATGACGTCCCGCGGGGAACTATGCTGCCACTCTTGTCATGCCTAGTTTTCCTATTTTTGCATTCCTGGAGTTTTGGAATAGTATATTTTTGAGATGATGCTTTTGATTTTGTCGTGGAGATTACCCTTTTTCTTTTCCTTTCGTTTCTTGTGGCGTCAGGTCATAACGGACTTGCCCCTATTTGAGACCTCCTCTCGTTAGGGTGTTTGGATTAGTTGTCGCCTCCTTATTCACTTCTTGCCCCTAGATTCAGCCGAAGAATGAAGCGGATAGGGACTTCGATTTTCCCCTAAAGCATGGCCGAGGAGAAACGGTGTCTTTTAAAATCGAAAAACCTAACCAGGGATGTCGTGTAGTGTGTGATTGCCTTACTCGGGACCCTTCTTAGTGAAACAGGAGGGAGCATCCTGCTGCCGGGGAAGCACGTGGCTTAGACTCTAAGGAAAGAAACGCTTAAGATACAACCCATTCCACGGGTGAGAGAGCTCCTCACCTTCCGCATTTATTAAACGATAAGCATTCCCTGGATAAGCTTCTTTTACGACAAACGATCCTTCCCAATTAGGTTGTAATTTAGACCTTGGACCTGCAGACCGAATGAACTTGCGTTTCAAAACCATATCACCTTTTTGAAATTTACGTTCGATTACCTTCTTTTGAAAATAACGTGAAACCCTCTTTTGATAAACGGATACGTGATCGGCCGCGTTCATCCTCTTCTCATCTAAGAGTTCCAGCTAGACCAGTAACGCCTCTCGACGTTCATCGAGATTAAGTTCTTTATCGAGCTGCACTCTAAGGGAAGGGATCAGGATCTCATATGGGAGCACCGCCTCCATCCCGTAGGTAAGAGAATAGGGAGTTTGTCCCGTAGGGGTACGGACGGAGGTGCGGTAAGCCCACAGAGCTTCTACTAATCTTTCTGGCCAATCAGAAAACTTATGAGCTTCTCATGTTTTCTTGATGATTTTGAGAAGGGTTTTATTAGTGCCCTCGGCTTGACCGTTGCCTTGAGGATAATATGGAGATGAATGATGCAATGTAATATTGAACTTCTTACAGAGGTCCTTAAGCTCTTGGGAGACGAACTGGGGTCCGTTGTCGGTGATGATGCTACTTGGCACTCCGAACCGCGAGATGATATTCTTCATAATAAAGCGGCACACCGTTGTAGCTTTGATTTCTGCGTACGTCTCGGCTTCGGCCCATTTGGTGAAGTACTCAGTGGCGGTAAGGATAAAGGACTTCTGCTTGATCTGAGAATTAGGATCACCGAGCGGGCCGACCACGTCGAAAGCCCACATAGAGAATGGCCAAGGAGCAGTCATAGGATGGAGAGATGAAGCAGGAGAATGAATTTTATCAGCATGGAGTTGGCATTTAAGACACCTCCGGACATAGAGGGAGCAATCTTCCTCTAGAGTGGGCCAGTAGTTACCCTGCCTAAGGATCTTCTTTGCTAGAGCCTGGCCATTGATATGACCCCCACACTCACTAGAATGGGCTGCTTCAGCCACCTTCCAAGCTTCAACATCATCTAAGCATCTCATGAGCATTCCATTAGTAGCCCGCCTGTACAGTTCTCCTGCAACAATGGTGTACCTTGCGGCGGCTCTTCTAATTGACTTGCGTTGCTCAGCTTTTGCCCCTTCTGGGAACGACCCCTCTTTGCAAAACAACTTGATTTCATGATACCAAGGTAATTCCTCTTCGTCCAAAATCTCCTCTAGTTCTACTAGTGAAACTTCCTCGAGATCTTCCTTCTCAGCCTTTGCCTCTACGGATTTCCTAAGGTTAAGGTACCAAGGATCCTGAAGAGAGGGTGCGTCCAATCTCTGGACGACGATAGTCTCAGTATTCCGACTGAGAGGGAAGGATAAAGAGGAAGCAAGAGATGCCAGAGCATCAGCTAGAATGTTCTGAGAACGGGGAGTGTGAATGTAGATCAGCTTACGGAATTGCCCAGCGAGAAGCGTGACCAAATCTTGATAAGGCTTGAGCTTGGGGTCACGAGTACGGTAAGTGAACAGAACTTGCCGTAGGACGAGCTGAGAGTCTCCTATGATGTTCAAATAACGCGCACCTAAGAGGTAGGCGTGTTTCAAGCCGGCCAGGAGAGCCTCATACTCAACGATGTTGTTGGTAGCAAGAAACCGAAGTTGATAAGCAAAGGGAATGGTTACCCCCTCCGGGGTAAGCAGAACAGCACCGATCCCTCGTCCTTGAGAGTTGAGCGCACCGTCGAAGTGCAGAGACCAGAAGGGGTGATGAGAGATAACAGAAAGATGCTCATCAGGGAAATCATCCTGAATAGAATTGGTGTGAGGGATGGGGAGATGGGCGAGATGCTCGGCAATGGCATATCCTTTGACTGCCTTCTGAACAACAAAGGTGATGTCGAACTGAGAGAGGAAGCTCTGCCAGCGAGCTAACCTACTAGAAAGGATGGGCTTTTCTAAGAGATAACGGATCGGGTCCACTCTAGAGATCAACCTAACTGGGTGGGCAAGGAAGTAGTGTTTCAGCTTCTGAGCTACCCACACTAAGGCGGCACAAGTCTTCTCCATAGCGGTGTACTTGGATTCAGCTGGATTAAACAACCGAGAAAGATAGTATGCAGCCCGCTCTTTCCCTTCATCATCTACTTGTGCTAAAACCGCCCCTAGGGAGTCCTCAATAACCGAGATGTATAGGATTAGGGGTTTCCCAGGGACAGGAGGTTGCAGAACTGGGGGATTGGATAGATATTCCTTGAGGTCCTCATAGGCCTTCCGACAATCTTCATTCCATTCAAACTTGACCCCCGCCTTAAGCAATTCATAAAACGGACGGCACCTTTAAGAATGCTGGGATATGAACCTTTTGATAAATTGCAACCTACCAATCAATCCTCGAAGTTCCGTAACGTTCTTTGGCGGAGGCATGTCCATGACGGCCTGTGCTTTATTAGGATCAATCTGGATCCCCCGTTTGCTTACTATGAACCCTAGCAGCTTCCCTGAGGAGACTCCGAATACGCACTTCTTCGGATTCATCTTGAGCTTGTACTCCCTGGCTCTCTGGAGCACCTTAGCCAGGATGGAGGGGTGTTCTTCCTTAGTTCTTGACTTCACCAGGATGTCATCCACGTAAGCTTCCATATATATGTGCATCATGTCGTGGAAGATGGCCATCATCGCCCTTTGATAGGTGGCACCTGCGTTCTTCAGACCGAAAGGCATAACCACATAACAATACGTGCCCCAGGGCGTGGTGAAGGAAGTTTTCTCTTGATCTTCCGGAGCGAGACGGATCTGATTGTAGCCCGAGTATCCATCCATGAATGAAAGAGCTTCATACCCGGCTGTATTATCCACTAGGACGTCTATATGAGGTAGTGGGAAATCATCTTTGGGACATGCTTTGTTAAGATCCCTGAAGTCAATGCATATGCGCACTTTTCCATCTTTCTTAAGAACAGGGACTATGTTTGCCACCCACTGAGGATATAAAACTACTCTGATGAATCTAGCTTTGTATAGTTTGTCGACCTCTTCTTTGATCCTCAAGGCCATGTGGGGGTGAAATCTTCTTGACCTTTGTTTCACAGGTGTTGCCCCTAGTTTAAGCACGAGTCGATGTTCCACTAAAGAGGGGTCAAGACCTGGCATGTCCTCGTAAGACCAGGCGAAGGAATCGCTATACTCCCTTAGAACCTTAATCAATTCCTCTTCTACTTGTGAAGGGAGATTAGCAGCAATCATGATGGGCCTTGGGTCTTCTTCGGTTCCTAGATTGATTTCCTTTGTAGGTTCGTCCACCGATGTCGACGGCTCGTCGAATCTTTTCAATCCTTGTGCGTATAAGTCGACGGTGTCATCTACATCGCTGTCTTCATTAATTGGATCCTTCTCATCCAAAATCTCATAGACGCCTAATCCGTCATCGCTCCATACCCCTTCTATTTCCTCGTCATCTTCAATTACAATTGCCATGGCGACGAATTCCGGGTACTTCAAAAGAGCATGGCATCGCTGAGCTAAATCTTGCAAGAACCTATCAGGAACAGACCGGGAAGGATGCGCCAGCGAGCGCGGATCAGTAAAGGAAGGGTTGGACGACCTGGAACAAGACCCTACTTCTCTAGATCTAACTGACTCTAATTCCCTAGACTCAATGGACCCTAATCCTAACCTAGGGAAGAGGAAGCCTAGTGGAAGGGAAGGAGCAGGGGACTCGTGCCCCTGGGAGGAGGATGGCGACAGGATAGCGTAATCTTCCACTGAAATCTCCATTTCAAATTTGATATTTTTTTTTGGAGATCAGCGGAGACTACACAGCAAGATGGAGGAGGTGGGAGCTGCATAGGGAACAGCTCGGGGAAAATGCAGTCAAAGAAAGGATCGGAAGAAGAGAACCACATCTCGTGGAGTTGGGCTTTGGGAGGAGGAGGAGTGAAGAGAGTGGATAGATCAATGGGTGGGCACTTCCCGCAAGCACAAGGAACAAATAGAATCTCAGGTGGATCAATGAAAGATGGATTTATTATGATGGGAGGAAGGCGGGGTATGAAGTCCCCTTGCTGGAAAATAGATTGGAGGCGTGAGGGAGACCAAGAAAAGGTAGTTGGAGAGCTCCCCTCCTTCTGTAAATCAACAATAGGCTGCTTCTTCGGCCTCCATTGCACAAGCCGAACCTCTTGCTTCTTCTGACATTCTTCCTCATGAAAGAGCCCCTGCAAGGCCTGACCATAGTCGAGCATATCATCATCTGACCCTCCCGGCAATGGGGGCGGGTTGGTAATCGGACAGACTGCATCTTTTTCTGGCTGAACTTGTTTTGAAGCTAATGTGCCAGGCTGGAGAGGCCCCTTGACAAAATGTTGACGATAATCCCAGGTGAGTGGCCCAGAATCACCCTTCATTGATAATGTTGTCTCCTTGTAGCCGAGACCTCTCCTGCCCATTTTTCTTCCCTTGGGTATGGGCTTGGTCATTCCTTGTAATTGCACACCGAGGCCTCTCCCCGGTTGATAGCCTAGTTTCAGTATGATGTTCCAGCCTTTGGAATCTCGAATCTGCGGCTTCACTTTGATGTTGACTGGAGTAGTGATGGGCTTGGGAGCTGTGTAAGCCCAAGGAAAATTCAGGTCCAGCACTGATATAACGGGCCGGCTGCTTGGCCAAAGTGTGGGAAGAACCTGCTCTGATATGGCCTTAACTGTCTGTACCGCGGACAGGCTTTTAACTTTGACGACCCTCCCTTGGAAGGGGAATTTGACGCACTGATGTGCGGTGGAGGGCACGGCACCGAGTGTATCAATCCACGGACGACCCAGGATAGCCTTAAACATAGGGTCGATATCGAGCACATAGAATTCCACGGCCATTGTAAGGGGCCCGAGCTCTGCCTGAATGGTGATCACCCCGTGACACGCTCGCCTCGAGTTGTCATATGCTGTTATAGTGGTGGGGGTAGGCCGTAATAACTCTTCAGATATGTTGCACGCTCGGAGGGTGCTAAGTGGGCAAACATTAATTGAAGCCCATGTGTCAACCAGCGCTGCTTCAATGCTGACTTTGTTCAGAGTGATTGTAATGCAGAGCGGCATTTGCCAAGCTTCCGGAGGTGCTAGCTCAGTTTCTGAAAATGTAATTGCCGGCCCTTTGGAGATGGTTGCTAGTGCGGTTGGTAAGCTGTCGACTGCCATATCTTCACTGACCATTACCTTCTGTAAAAAGTCTCTTAGTGCATCCTGATGAAGGGTAGACCTTTTGATCAGCTCTAGCATAGATATTTTAGCGGGCACCCGGTCTAGATGATGTAACAAGTCATATTGAGTACCTGTCAGCGGTTCAGTTTCTTCTTGCTCAGCCGTTGGCTGGGAGGACTGGGGATTAGAAGTAGTGGGGTAATTCCGATGGAACATCTTCCCACTCCTCAGAGCACAATTCGCTGCAGCATATGAAGATATTATGATGGGCCCTGCGGGGTAGATGAATGGAACAGGTGGTGCGGGGGAGACGGTTTGGTGGAGCGTAAGGTTGGTGGTGGTAGTGGGCGGTGAGCGGATGATGGGCGAAGGGTTGGTGGAAGGCAGGGTGGTGATGAGTGTCGACGCGGGTGGAGGAAAGGCTAGCAGAAGGGTAAGCATGGATGAAGGGTTGGATGGTGGTGTGATGACGGTGACGGGGTTAAGTGGTGGAGGGTATGATGGAACAGTGGGTGGTAAGGAATCTGCTGAAGCGGGTGTAATCGGGAGGATGAATGGAGGGGATGCTAGGTGTGCAGGAAGGATGAAGGAGGGAGTGAGAGGATTGCGGTGGTTATGGTGGAGGGCCATTACTTGTGGTGCGGCACTGTCATCATCAAAAGACCACCCGGCATTGGGAGCCGGTGGTTGGACCACGTTTACTTGTGATGGTGCTGGCGGCTGCTACTGAGGAGCGGGGGGATGATTCGGCATCGGGTTCTGGTGGATGCCCAGGTCCTGTACTTGCTGTGGTTGCTGTGGTTGCTGTTGTGGTAGCTGCTGCGGCTGTGGTGCCTGTTGCTGCTGCACTTGCGGCCTCGGCTGCTGCCCTCTTTTCTCCTTGATCTCAATAATGGCCCGATGCATTGCGGCCCAATCTATCCTTTGCCCTTTGTGGAGATCATATACCAGATCCCGGAACTGGAAACATCCTTCTATGGTATGGCCCGGTTGCCTATGGAACATACAATATTTAGTCTGATCAACGGCTGGGTTCCAAGTAGGCCGTTCTGGAGGAAGTTGGATCGCATTTACTGACATGAGGGCGGAGAAGATATCTGTAAGTGTCTCTGGCAATGGAGGGTATTGAGCCCTCCTAGGAGCCGGGCGCTTGCTGTTAGGGTTGTTGTTGTTGTAGCCGTTAGGTGGAGGGACATTGTGGTATTGCGGAGGTGGTGGTTGTTGTGGATTGGTGAAGGCATTTTCTGGAGTGACAAAGGTAGGTGGAGGGTTTTGTGGGGTTGCCTGGAAGTTTTGTGGAGCGGGGTTTTGGGAATTGCGGGGGTTTTGGGGGAAGCGGAATGGTGCGGTCTGAAACGGGAAGGCAACGGCTTGTACTTGCTCATTTATTTGGACTCCCTCGGTAACCGGCCCTTGTGGTTTCTTGTGGTACTTGGGCTTTTGGTTTTCGAAGAGGGAATGGATTGTGGAGTCCTTGAATTGAGTCTGGATGAAGCGCGCCCGACTGTAGAGTTGATGCATATTAGCTATGTCATTCATTGCCAGGATGTTGCGAAAGGTCGGGGTGGCATTGGAAATCAGCAGTTTGACCTTTTCTTCCTCCGGAAAGTGACCAGGCACTCTGGCGGCAATCTGTCTCCACCTGTCTGCATAGGTGGCGACATCTTCGTCTGGTTTCATCTTCTCGGCCACTAGATCGGTGAATGAGTATTCTGGGCCGACCCTGTCTTGGAACCGCTGAATGAATTTGTCCTTGACTATCTTGAAACTCTCAGCCTCTTCCAGTGGTAGAGAATAGAACCATTCCAGAGCAACACCATCTAAAGATCGGCGGAACAAATACGCCATAAGGCGATCATCACACTGGAATTGTGCCGATTCATATAGAAAATCCCTCACATGAATAAAGGGATTGATGTTCCCGTCGTACTTGCGGTAGTTGGGGAGCTCTGATTGAGGAGGGAATCAGATATTCTGGAAGCTCGGAACAGGAATATCGACCAAAGATTGTGGGCCAACCCGCTTCTGGAGGAAGTCGAGTTGCTGCTGCATGGCGGCCCACTTGTCGAGCAAGTCCTGCTCTCGGGAGGGAGTAGGGGCGGTGAAAGATGCTGATTGAATGTGGGGAGCAGATGGAACGGTTGTGGCAGAAGGTGGGTGCCCACAGGAAGGAGTGGAGGGATAAACAGTAGGGATGGGGGGGTCGTAAGAAGGATATTGGGCATAAGCTTGACCTGGATTAGGATAAGCTTGGGCCGCCCCTTGCTGAGAGCGTAAGAAGTCGGAAGGGCCCATGAGAACTTGCGGAGCTATCGGAGCAGATATGTGATGATCCATTTGAATAAAAGAAGGGATGGGCGACTTTCCCTTATCGAAAGATTGTTGGGCCGAATTAGAAGACTGGCCCGTTTCCATGCCCGTGAAAGTGATGGTCCGTGGTTGGACCGGAGTAAGATCAATTGGAATGGGCTGAGCAGGGAGCCCAACAGTGGAAGGATTGGATTGATTTTGGATGATGGTAGAAGGAGATGCGTTGGACCCTTGCATGGTCTGATAAAGAACTTGGAGTTGGGCCGGATCCAATTGGGCCATCATCTGAAGGACGGAGCCCGCAGAAGGAGTGGTGAAAGAAGGGGTAGCTTGACCGCCTTCCATAGAAGTGGGGGACGGAAGAGGGGTAGTCCCCTCCCCGGAGGAAAAGGTAACAACCCTAGGAGGGTTCTCAAGGAGCCGTTGAGGAAGGGAGTCCTCTTGGGAGCGGGGAGGATTAAAGGATGCCATGGTGGACTCGAAAAGAGGATTGGAATAGAATGTGAAGAAGGAATTGACTTGAGGAGATGATTCGGATGGACGAAAACAACTCCACATGCAACTGATAACCTTGACAAAATGCTAAAACAACCAACACAAAAACACATAATAAGTAACCAAACTTAGGTGATTCTAACAAGATGTAAGTGATAAAAGATGAAGACACTAAAAAAAATCAACCAAGTTGTTTAGAATGATGCGACAGGGTTCTTATGATTTCTCCTTTGGAACTTTAGTGGATTTGATTGATATGTGCTCTCAACAATGGGTTCCTAGTAGGAGATGGATATGGGACTTGGTTTGACTCTAAGTGTAATCACTCCTTCACTTATGCAACCCTAGACGCGGGGTAGGAAAGGTACAACCGGCCCGACGTCCGTGTGGGAATCAACGGCTCGCGGGGACTTATGGAGGTCCCTGCTATGATTTCCTGGTCGGCTCCAAGGAATATGGAGACGAGAGGTCCTCACAACAAGGTAGGAAAATGCAATCTAAGATATGACAAGATGAATGACCCAATGTGCACCGAAGTGCATGCAAAGTCTAGCCTAAAATCTAGCAATCAATGATGCACACAATGATATGAATATATGGACAAAGCAAGGAGAAAGTCAGGTATCACCCAAGCAATAAATCACAGCAGAAACTGCGGAAATAAATGCACCTCGGATGCGTACCTATCAGGAGTATGACGGTCGAAGAACCCTGCGTCAGAGTAAAATAACGGTCGAATGCCAGACTGCCAGAAATGATATAACGCAGGGAGATGGGTCCGTCAAATGAGCCAGAGCCAAAATCGGACAGAAATAACAGGAAAAACCCGTGGAAGCTCACACAGCAGAACCAAAGTGGCGGTCTAATGCCCCTGCGTCAGAGAACTGTAACGCAGGGCCACAGGGCCATCGGAGCACCCAGAAAACTAGAATCAGCAGGAGGTAAAGGGGAAAACCAAGGGCAACTCAACAAGCATATGATGGCAGGTCTAAACAGGAATCAAAAGCACGATTGGCACAAGTTGTCCCACCGTGATCGCCAAAAAATTATCTGTTGATTTTACTTTGCCTATCTATCTTTTCTTTGGGGGTTTTGAATGATGAAACGACAAGCAAGTAATCAAAGATCCACTCTTAACCTATGAACATGTGATCATGAACCTAGGCAATCAAAGCTAGCTCTAGCATCGGCATGCTATCTCGCTCAAACTACGCTAAAGAAAAAAAAGAAAACACACGCCGGGGCGTGGAGCAAAAGAGTAAATAAAACACACCGCAAAGGGGTGGAGCAAGCAAGAAAATAAAAGAGATATGTGATGAATGAGAAAGCTAATGCCCAAGACTAAGGAAAGATGTGATCGCCACCAAAGTAAAAACAAGCCAAAGACCTGTAAATACCTTAGAAATAGGTGGATGAAGCACCCGCCCACGGGAGAGAAAACCAAAGAGAACCTGCAGGTCAGCTAGAAATAACGACCAGGACCCTGTGCGTTACTTGGAAAGTAACGGCCACCCGATAGACCGCCAGGAGAAGATGACGCGCCTGCACCAGACCGTCAGATAACCTGCAGTAGCAAAGTGTAGATTCTTTTACCTCCAACTCTTCCAGTCGGCTAGAAGACTTGGGCCTCGTACTGGTGAACCTGTAAACCTGCCAAAGATGTAGAAGACACGAATAAAACAACCCAAATTAGCCCTTTCAATAATATAGCATCAATTCTCAAAGAACTTAAGGACATCAAAAGGAAAGGGGATTACCGGGAAGTTTTTGGTTTTTTAACCCCTCTGGGCATTTTTAAAAGATTAGGAGGATGTTTGGATGCTTAGAGAACAGCGAGAAAATGTGGAGAAAGAGGAGGGACAATGCTTTGATTGAGGAAAAACTAGGGAAGAACTTAAGCATGCAATGAACTTGAAAGACTAAAACCAAAGTACTCCCTTGATTATGAGATGGATGAACGTGGGAAGCAGTTCCTCTTGGATGAAGATGACTCCTTTGTTCGGCAGCACTTCGTCGTGAATTTCAAAATCCTCCTCCCTCGGGCCATGAAGTCAAGGGTTCTATTTATAGACCCTCAAACTCTCAGGTCGAGCAGAGGATAATCCAGCAAGATAAAGGGATAATTCTTAGCAAATCCTCGAAGATAATATCACCAAGAGTCCATAGAATCAAACAGAAGGTTCTGAGGATCAGATTTGAAAGAGATATCGTCAATCCAAACCCTTATCTCGACCACGGAGTTGTAGAGAAAAAGGCCTGAACTGCCAGGACTCTCTGAAGGAAGTAACGGCTGCACGACAGACCGCCACTTGGGAATAACGCACCAAGGAACATCCGTCACTATCAACCTTATCCCTAAAAGATAAGATCAACGGGAAGAAGACCCAACAAGTTGGACTCTTCAAGGAAGCAACGGCCAAGGCATAGGGCGTCAGAATGAAACAACGGCTGCACGACAGACCGTTATTATCAAATGTGTAATCAAAAGGATAAGCTTTAAAACTAGGCCTTAAGCCTTAGGACTCTTCAAAGAGTAACGGTCTAGGATCCATCCGTCAGAATGAAACAACGCGCCTAGGACCGACCGTTATTATCATTGTGGTTCAAAAATGAAATGAAGGGGCTTGCTAAGATTCATCCAATGAAACGCCACCAGGAGCCATATCCGATCAAAGAGTTCAGACCCAAGAAATAGGCTTCAACCAATCAAGAGACTCAATGAAGAGTGAACAACTCAGAGCATCATATAGAATGAATAAGGAGATGACCCGACTTATTGGGTATAAAACGGGTGTCAACAATCGTGAGGGTGAGAGAGGAGAGAGATAGAGGGTTAAAAGAAACTTAGGAATTTCCTAATTTTTGTAAAATCTAATTTTTAGCCTGAAAATACACTAATTCAAAAAAATGTAAAAAAATAGTCTAAACGATCCTCGGAAAGAATGCAACGCAACTGTAGCGTCCTCGAGTCGATGAACTCAATAGAAAACTCACCACGGTTCCGTAACTTGTACGAGAGAAAAATCCATGCGGATCGTAAAACACAACTCAGGACCTACAAAAGCGATCCGAAACCTTCCGATAAAGATCCGAAAGACTCAGGGTCTTACAGTCCTCCCCCCCTTACAGGAATTTCATCCTCGAAATTAAAGGACCTAACAAGGAAGAACCAGGGAAGAACAAACCCAACATTGGCCACGCTCTCCCAACATCAGCCAACAACAACACCTAGAACACGGCAACACAAATCTAGAAAAATACAATTTAGAGGGATACTGCCAGACCACAATCACAGGCACACGCTCTGGATCTCAAGACAAACCGATCCACAGAACGAGCACGGCACTCAAGTGAACACGAGACCGACACCTCCGAAACAAGGCAATGTCACTTCCGTCTCACAGGGAAAAGGAGACACGACTCATGCCACGACAATAGCCATCGATAAAACATTCGACAAACACAACAAGCATCAGCTTAAATAAGAAAACATAGTCCTCTAAGCTGACAGCTCGACAACATTGGCTTCCGCGCCAAGAACAACAAAACTAGCACGCAGAACGCCAATGAGAGCACTGGATCACGTGCACAATCAAGTCAGTCCTCACTCAGACATTACATCTGATTCGAGTCGCATGCTAACTCCATCATGACAGAAGAGTACAGCTGTCACGCCCCAAGCTTTTAATACAGCGGAAGATAATTTCGGGAATCGTGAACAGCCGGCATGGTAAGCCTCTTGCAAGCAAGAATAATCAGAGCGCAAGACAATCACACATAAGATGCAATTGTACAACAATTTAATCAACTTCTCCTTTCATTAATGATAAAAATCCAAGTACATAGACGATTTCAAATCTAGTTGACTCAATAAAGAGAAAATTACATGAACTCGATCTAGACATTATTGACTTCCTAAGTCTTCTCTCTCAATTTTATGAGACTTTCATTCGCTCTCGGACCCATCACTTGAATAACTCGAATCCGAATCCGAACTACTTGTATCTTCTAAAAAGATTAAAAAGTAGGTAATGAGCACACTTGCCCAGTAGGTATCTTCGCATCAACATGATTGGTAATATTAAAGTGATTAGCATTTTAGCTCTAAAGAATAAGGTAAAATCCGTGAATGCAGTAAATCATGTAAATAAACCAAAGTAATAAGACATGACCAAGTTAAGATATGACTGAGCAAGCATGATCAAGCAAGAATATAATTATGGCCTTTCAAGAATGTAACAAGAATGTACTAGCAAGTCAAGCAAGAATGTACTCTTCACTTAGTAATAAGTACTTCATGAATTTCTGTGGATATTTTCACAAGTCGTGAATATTTCTGTGATTGCCGTGGACACTTCACTTATTTATAAAGAAAGTACTCCCAACGTAATACGACGCTAGTAGCATCATACCCCATGGTTTATAATAGTATGTTTCCGACAATCAGCCGAGGGGACTAGCATAAAGCCCTTGAACACAATCAATGCTCCAACCGCATCTTCAAGTATAAATCAATCTACTTCCAAGCATGTAAATAATGTGGCCAAGAATGTACAATTTTAATGATAAACTCATGATAAAGTAACCAAAAATACGAACGCTTCTACAAGAAAATAAGGAATTTCAATAAATACCTTAAATAACTAGGTTATGCCATGGAAATAAATCGGCAGCATAACAGTACTTTTCTTAACTTTCATAATTTAGTCAAATCATTTTTGATTAAGGGGACATGTCCCAGAAATTCAATAGTCTTTCTAAGATCATATAGATATTAACCCTTGGTCAAACCTTGGGTTAACGGAACTCAGGAAACTTAGCGGTCTATAACTGGGCTGTTATATTGATATGGCGGTCTAGTATTGGGCCGCTAGAATGGGCTGAATCCAGAAAGAAATCAATTGGACTCAGATGATGTGGCGATCAGATACAGGACCGTTAATGGGCTTTAGCGGTCGAGTATTGAACCGTTACAGAATCAAAATCAGAAAACATCGATAGTGCTTTCTAGACAATTGGGTTTTAATGGTACATCCAACTCGGCGTCCTAGTGGGAATCCCAGGCTCGTGGAGAATTACGGAGGCCTTGAAACAGGATTTCCTAGTCCATTGGAAGGAATATCCAAAGGAGATGTTATCATGTTCAAGATTATGTTCCTATGAGTGCAAAGTGTGTAACTAATAGCCATATATCGGAATATACACCATTAACTTACCGAAATGACTCTGAGATAGGAATAGAATGTGTACAGTGAGAAACCAACGTTCAATCTCGTTCATACAAGCACTTAAACCATAATTTAATACAAGACTATAAGGTTTTTGGCATGAAACTATCATATGTTTAAAATAATCTTAAGAACCATAAAGAACATGAAATCAATGTTATAAATCAGTAAAATAAAACTCAGATTAGTTCATAACATTAAGACAGGTTAGAACATAGTGAAATAGGCTTACTTATAAGTTAAATGGACTGTTCTTGATTCTATCTTGGTTGACAAAAAATAGAACATTGGCGGTCTATCATAGATCCGTTACAGCGAGTTGGCGGTTTATCATAAGGCCGCCAGAGAGATAAAAATGGTCTATTTCTGGTCTGCCAGAGATTCCATAAAATCGAGTTTACAAAGTGTCTAACGGTTTATCGTAGGGCCGCTGCACGAGGTTGGTGGTCGAACCTTAGGCCGCTAGAGCACGATTGACAGTAAACTTATGTAAAAGGATCTAATGTTTAAAACACATCATGTCTGGAAATCAACATATTTACAAAACTTCTATATGACAGAACGAGAAATAGGCTACAATATGCATAGGAATCATGTATCATGTCAAGGAAATACTTTAGTTCATTAGGGCTAAGAGACATGCATGTATGACATACTAAGTGCATAGGTCCTATTGAAACATGAAATTCTCCACACATAAAGCATGAAATCGAGTAAAACCATAGGGCTTTTATCCCTAGAATGATATTTCAGCCATTCATGAGATGACCTACCTCTGCTAAGGCTTCTAGTCTTGAAATTTTGGACTAGAAGTTAACCCTAATCCCGAACTTCCTATGGTAAATCATCAACTTCACGCTACTCTAACTCCTTACTCTCTTGACCTAAGGACATGAAATTTGGAGGGTAAGAAGTAGATATTAAAGGGAACAAAAAGTTTTAATGGTACTACTGCTAATTACCTCATTTTGGTATCCTAATTCCATGATCTTCATCGGACTTTTGCACAGTTTCCTCGGTCACAAATTTGGAACCAGCAACTTTACAGGCTTCTATCTCCTTGTGTGCTTGATCTCCTAGCATGAAATTTTGGAAGATGTTAGTCCTATATATTAACAATAAAAGCTTCTAAAGAACCTACCTGAAATAACATCGTCTTACCTTAGTTTCACGCGAGCCAATGAAAGGGTTGCGTAGGTCAAAACTAGGTTCTATTTATAGGATTTTGCTAGGGTTTGAGGATTAGATCGATCCTAGAGTGCTTATTAAACCTTAGATCGATTCCTGAGAGTTCTTAAGATGTTTACTAGTCCACCCATCTCGATCTCTAGGAGATAATTGTTGTGTAGTGGACATCGGATCTAGAGGGGAGGGGTGAATAGATCTGCCTCTCTTTTCACAATGCAACCCTCTTTAAAGCTAGATGATGAAATAAGCAGCGGAATATAACTAGCTTGACGTAGAACACAAATGATTTGCTTGGCAAGATTATTACGTAATATAGATATTGAACCTAAGCATGCATCTAACACATATCAATTGCACAATCAAACCACAACACAAAGGATTTTAAGGTGGTTCGGACTGAATCCCCAGTCCTACGTCCACCCCTCACCAAATCCGGTGAGGCTCCACTAGTTCCACGCACTGAACCGTAAATCGGAAAGACCACCGATTGCCTTCCTACTAACCACCGGTAGGGACGTCAACACCGCAGATCGAACAACTTCCGATTGCCTTCCTACTAACCACCGGTAGGGACGATCTTCAGTTCCAAATGTTTGAATGAAATGGAAAAGAACAAGTATGAAAATACTCAAATAAGATATGAAATATGTTCAAAGAGAAAAGATCTTGTCTGAGTTTGCTGGAGCTTGAATCTGATGCTTCACTTGGCTTGGAGTTGATCTCCTCTTGAAGTAGCTTGAATCACATGGAGATATGATGAAGAACTTCTTCCTGGAGTACTGTTCACAGCTACAGTACTCGAACTCCTCTCCCTTGAACACACCCTTGCAGCCTCCTTTGATCTCCCTTATTAGCCTTTCTTACTTCTGCTCTTCCTTGGAGGTTGCTGGATTGAGATATGAACTTGAATCACCTTGAGTTGATGGAGAGAGTGTTGGATGTAGCTTTGATCTTCCTTTTGATCCTCTTGAGTTGATGAAGAGGAAGAAGGATGCAGTTTAGATCACCTTTGAACCCCTTGATTGCTTCTTCTTCCTTGGAGGTTGAGATGGCTTCAGATCTGGACTTGAATGCCTTGGAATGGATGAAGAACTCCTTCCCGAACACTGTTCACGGAGGTGCTAGAGTACCTCAAAAATGGCCTCCCTTGATCTCTCTTGAAGCCTTGAAGCATTAGGGTTTCTAACCCCTCAAGTGTTGGTTTTATAGAACTTGAATGGTCCATAGACACCCTCCAGACCAGATCCATAAATCATGGAAGATTAGGTAAGGTTTGATTAAACAAATCAATGGAAAGGGGCTGACCACGAGGTGGAAATCGAAGTCAAGCAAGGCTGCATCGGGGCTGGCGGTCGACCTGTAGCTCCTGGCGGTCAACCGCTACTGTGAAACCTGCAAACGGGCGGTCCCTGGGATTTCCGATCGACCGCCACTAGCTGGCGGTCGACCGCCAGCTGAAACACATGTAGACTGGCGATCCCTGGCTGGGGCGGTCGACCGCCCCTGTGCTGGCGGTCGACCGCCAGCTGGGCAGAACCCGGGCTTGCCCGGGTCGGTCCGTTAATTCTTGAACTCCGTCGTTCAACTCCATTAGCAGCCCGTGCATGTTTGTGGCATCGCCCTTGATAGTCTAGAAGGTATCAACTGAGTCTTTAACCTTGGATTCTCTTGGCTATACTTCTTTGTGCATTGACCTTGGATGAGTGACGAGTCGAATATGAAATATCGACTTTTGCTTGTAAGAGAGATGAGATTTGCATCCTTGCTTGGGCGCGATCAATGAGCTTTCACTTTGGCCATTGCCACTTGATTCCTTATCCATTCATTAGCATATCTGTCATGAATAAAAACATCACGTATGTCAATCACATGAGAGTGGAAGATATCAATGACTAATAGTGTTTAGCCATTATCAAAACCAAGAAACGCATATGACTATGGAATGATGTCGAATGACCCAAGTGACCACAGAATTACTCAAATGACCTCATGGACACAACATTCTCCCCCTTTTTGATGATGGCAACACTGTGAGTCAGTATGTGATAGAAATGTCTAAAATGGCACAAGTTATAACAAATGCAACATATGCAGCTCAAGATCCATGATAGTAATAGCATGTGAAGGCAAGTATTATATGAGTGCTATGCAATTATGCAAATCTCATCACATACACATATGAGATGCAAATTGAACTATGGATTCTCCCCTTGGACTCTCCCCGTACACCATTCACACATCCCCCATGACAACTCACAAAGCACATAAGCTCTCCCTTTTGACAATGCGATAACACATATAGCTCTTACAAAGGACTCACACAAAGAATTATCCCCCTTTGCCAACAGCAAAAAAAGGAGTGATAATAGTAAAATGTCTATGAGACCATAGCTGAAAGGAGTGAAGAGCAAGCCATTATATGCAAAACTGAAACATGCCGTGAGTAACATATATGGTTCAAAGCTAATGTAATCCGAGATCATCAACAGAGTTCGAAAAGCAGCTACATCTAAGATTTAATAGAAATGAACCAAAGGTGCATATCATGGCAGTGTTTAACCTTCCCTTGTCTTATATATCCATATTCAATAACGACAAAGGTAATAACACAAAAGCATGTATTGAGGCTAAACAATCATGACTAAAGCATGGAATTTTCAGGAATTCAACAAGTTTGATTATCAATATCATTTGCATTTGAAGGCACAAGACTCATATTTTACGAGCAATCAAGTCTAGTACATGCCTCCAAGCCGTAAGAATACACGTTGTTTAGACGCCAATATTCCTAGGAATTTGGTAAGACTGACTGTCATGTTTCAAGATGAACAAAGATAGCTAAGTCACGTCATGACATATCCTTTCTCAATTCTTTAATGAGGGGATATATTTCTCAGCAATTATGCCATTGCTCTACCTAGAGTCTAAAAGTTTTAAGACAGAGATAACAAGGGCACATCATGACATATGCATTTGTCACTTGATTTGATGACATGACATGTTTCTCCGTGCAACAATATCATTGCTCTGTCAAATTGATTTTCAAGAATTCCAACTCATCAAGATGTTTAAAAACAATACTAAGCCTGAGTGTATCACCAAGATGGTCATGAACTTTGAATTTTCAGATATCATGATAGTCATTCAAAGCACAATATGCAATCTCTAGTTAAGGTCTATTAAAATCACAGAACATAGATGATTTCATAACAGATATTTCAGAACGTCAAGGAAATCATTAAATCTGAACCATTTTCATTGGATGGACAATCATTAGGGCATATAATAGAAAGCTCTTACACCATATGTCCATCTGTCTCATGAACTCAAACCAGACTGTAAGCCACTGAAGTGCAGTTTACAAGAGGTTAAGAGAATCAACAAAACTCCCCCTAAGGATATGCAATGGAAACGCGAAGTGGTTATGTTTGCAATCAAGTGGAATGGCAAAGGAGGTTGACCTAGTCACTCATGAAGGTAGCAGAAATGAAATGTATGACCCAACGCATGGTTGTACACTTATTAAATGCCACAGAATGAATATGCATGAATGTTGCACAAGGACAACTCCTAGTCACTCATGAAGGTAGCAGAAATGAAATGTATGACCCAACGCATGGTTGTACACTTATTAAATGCCACAGAGTGAATATGCATGAATGTTGCACAAGGATAACTCCCCCTTACTATATGGCCTATATGCGACATTGACACATGGTACTTGGCGGAGGTGAAACCTCACGCATATTGAGTGCTGCGAGACAAGCATAACCTGCCTTCCATACATCAACATTTGATATACCATGGCCATGCAAGAATGATGCGACACAAACCATACAATGCATTATGAACATGAACTCAATTCATTATTATGCATCTACATGCAATGCAAAATGACATATTGACATATCAACAATGCAGGAAACACCAATCTGCAAAAACACACACTAAATTGAACATGATCATCATTTCAAATTCTTATTGACCTGAGGTCGGCAAAGACCAAGCTCCCTTCTGAGTATTGAAAATATGTCATTACACAAGGGCTTGGTGAAAATATCAGCAATTTGATTTTGAGTATCAACAAAATGCAGTTCAAAATTTTTCTTACCGACCTCATCTCTAATGAAGTGATGTCTAATCTCAATATGCTTAGTCCTAGAGTGCTGGACTGGATTTTTTGCAAGGTTGATAGCACTAGTGTTATCACACAGAATCGGGACACAACCAAGATCCACCAAGTAGTTTTAGAGTTGGTGTTTAATCCACAACACTTGGGTGCCATAGCTCCCCGCAGCAACATATTCTGCCTCTGCGGTTGAGAGGGCAACCGAGTGTTGTTTCTTGGAGGCCCAAGAAACTAAACACCCGCCTAGAAACTGACAGTAGCCACTACTACTCTTGCGATCAAGCTTGCATCCAGCGTAATCCACATCAGAATAAGATATAAGAGAGAAATCACATGATGACGGATACCATAATCCCAAATCTTGAGTGCCGGCAAGATATCGAAGGATACGTTTGACGGCAGTCAAATGAGATTCTCTAGGACTAGCTTGAAATCTAACACAAAGGCATACACTAAACTGAATATCTGGTCGGGATGCAGTCAAATAAAGTAAAGAACCAATCATATCTCTATAGACCTTTGCATCCACCAATTTACCATTTTCATCTGAATCCAGTGAAGTTGAGGTGCTCATCGGAGTTGCAATAATTTTGCTGTTTGCCATGTCAAATCTTTTTAGCAGCTCCTTGATGTATTTGGCTTGACTTATGATGCAACCATCTTCTCCTTGGTTGACCTTCTCCTGGAGCTTGATCCCTTGCATTGCTTGATTCAGCTAGGTCACCATCTTCTTTTATTTCTTATTGTGGAGGATCACTCTTGTCCTTTATGCTTAGGAATTCCCCATCCTCATCGTTTTTCCTACAAGAGTTATCATTGTTAGAATCATGATATTCATCAAAGGAAACATGGGGTGATTCTTCCACAGTTTAACTTTTGATATTATAAATTCTATAAGTCCTTGATCTATCAGAATATCCAAGGAATATACCTTCATCGCTCTTGGGCTCGAATTTATCTAAGTCTCTTTTGTCATTGTTGTGAATGAAGCATTTCGATCCAAACACTTTCATATGTGAGAGAGAGGGCTTTTTACCTTTTAGCAACTCATAAGGAGTCTTTTTGGTGTGTGGCCTTACCATAGAGCGGTTGATAATGTAACATGCCGAGTTTACCGCTTCAGCCCAAAACCTCCTTGGAAGTTGCCGTTCAGCAAGCATGGTTCTTGCCATCTCTACAAGTGTTTGGTTTCTTCTTTCAACTACACAATTTTACTCTGGCGTTCTTGGTGAAGAAAATCGGTGTGAAATCCCTTCGGCCCGTCCTGCTTTATCTTCATGTAGAGTGCCTACATTACATGTTCCAATGATTTTTCCTTTATTGTTTCCTCCAAATGTGACATATCCTCCTTCCTTTTCCTCCAAGAGACAAAATTTTGATTTGTCTCCAGTCATGTGTCTTGAACAGTCGCTATCAAGGTACCACCTATTATGCATGGCTGTAAGACATTCCTGCACAAGCAATTAAGCAATGGTGTTTGGAACCCTACCAAATTTGGGTCCCTTCAAGCTTTTCAGAACTTTAAAACATGAAACCATTTCTTTTGGAATCCAAACCTTCTTAACATTCATGCTTTGTTTGCTTAGAGCAGGGATTTGATTTTTCTTTTCCATCTTGACATTCATTTTTTGTTTAGAAGCTCTTTGTTGGATTTTGTGGAAGTTTGAGGAGGTTTGCTTCTTAAACCATTGAGGCCGTTGGTTGGTTTTGGGTTGAAACTGATTGTTTTGCCACCTATGGGATTGATGAACACAGAAATCATAATTTTCCTAAAGATATGGTGATGCTGACCTATATGAGTGTGCAATCCAATTGTGGTGAAATCTGGAAGGTTGAGCATGCAATGGCCAAGGAAGTGTTGACCTATGCTGCGGGGAAGGTCGACCTTTCTTAGGTTTTTGGACAGACTTTTTGGGAATGTTGGTGACTGCCTCTTCAATCTTTTCTTTCCCTTTCTCCTTTTGTTTTTGCTAGTTTTGTGTGGGAGTTGTGTTTGAGGTGGAAGCTTCGGAAGATGAAACAAATGTGACAGTTTTTAGCCCAATTGGCCTTTTTTTTGTTGGTTCAAAACCCAACCCTTCCTTGTTGAAATTCATTCTAGTACCTAGCAATGCATCTAGGTTTTCTCTTCCATCCACAAACTTTTCTAAAGATTGTTGTTTATCCTTCAACTCTTTTTGTAGGTTTTCAATATTTTGAAGAAGTTGAATGTTGACTTGTTTGACAGCTTCATACTTTTCATTGCTCAATTTATTATCTTTTTCATAACTTTGCATTTTGAGCTTCATGCTATCAATCTTATTTCTCAAATCCTCATTTTTAGTTTCCAAGTCAGCCATTTCTTTTCTTCCTTCCTCCAAATCCTCAATCATTTTCTTAAGATCTTCAATTTCAGTCTCAAGTATAGCATTCTTATCATTCATATTATGATCATGCACAAATGAGTTAATTTTCTTTTTTAATGATTTATTCTCCTTTTTGTACATTTCATATTTTTCCATGAGTTGTATATATGCATCCTCCCAATCATCAATTGTATAATCTTCAAATGGAGAATTTACCTCAGTTTCTTCATCACCTTTGGCCATAAGGTAGAAATCTCCTTTTTCTTTGTCCGAGGAGCTAGTTCCGTCATCACTTTCCTCTTCATCGCTCCATGTGGACATCATGGCCTTGTTCTTCTTCTTATCCTTCCATTTGTCGGATTTTCTGAATCTGTCGGGACAATCATTCTTGAAATGTCCTGGTTTATTGCAAGAATAGCAAATGATTTTGTCAGATTTCTTAGAGTTTTCAGAATTAGATTTGAAACCATTTCTTACCTTTGACCTTCCTCTCATGAAGCTCTTACCTTCCTTTCTCAGGAATTTTTTGAACTTACGTGTGAGCATGGCTACGTCATCCTCTTCTCGCTCACTTGCCGAATCCTCACCTTCATCAGAAGTGCCATGACCGCTAGGTCCTGCTTTAAGAGCTAGGGACTTCTTCTTAGGTGCCTCAGCCTCTTTGTTCTTGAGGTTGATCTCATAGGTCATCAATGACCCAATGAGTTCATCTACCTTGGTAGTTGCGAGATCTCTCGATTCTTCAACCACGGTAGCCTTTGTGTGCCATGCTGGAGTTAACGATCTGAGAATTTTCCTTACAATTTCTTGCTCTGAATATTTCTTTCCCAAGTCAGTTAAACTATTAGTAAGCACAGTCAATCGAGCATACATATCTTGAATTGATTCATCAGGCTTCATGCGGAACATTTCATATTCAGAAACTAAAATGTTGGCTTTTGTTTCTCGTACCTGAGAGGTTCCTTCGTAGATTACCTCTAGCTTGTCCCACATTAGTTTTACAGATGCGCAGGTAGCCACTCTTGAGAATTCAACTGGATGGAGTGAGCATTGCATGATGTGTTTGGCACTCAGTTGACAGTGGATTGCCTTATCTATTCTTTGGTCCACAAGTCCTCATTATCCGTAAGCTCATACGGACCTTTGCTGATCACTCGCCAAAGTTTGTAGTCTTGGGCGTGAATGAACACCTGCATACGATGTTTCCAATAGGGATAATTAGATCTAGTGAAATAAGGAGGCCTATGCACAGAATGTCCTTCCGGTAAATAACCCTTAGACGCTGATCCACCATTTCCCTCAAGGTCGTTGGACCCCATAATGAGAGATTAGGCTCTGATACCACTTGTTGTGTAGTGGACAGCGGATCTAGAGGGGAGGGGTGAATAGATATGCCCCTCTTTTCACAATGCAACCCTCTTTAAAGCTAGATGATGAAATAAGCAGCGGAATATAACTAGCTTGACGTAGAACACAAATGATTTGCTTGGCAAGATGATTACGCAATATAGATATTGAACCTAAGCATGCATCTAACACATATCAATTGCACAATCAAACAACAACACAAAGGATTTTAAGGTGGTTCGGACTGAATCCCCAATCCTATGTCCACCCCTCACCAAATCCGGTGAGGCTCCACTAGTTCCACGCACTGAACCGCAAATCAGAAAGACCACCGATTGCCTTCCTACTAACCACCGGTAGGGACGTCAACACCGCAGATCGGACAACTTCCGATTGCCTTCCTACTAACCACCGGTAGGGACGATCTTCAGTTCTAAATGTTTGAATGAAATGGAAAAGAACAAGTATGAAAATACTCAAACAAGATATGAAATATGTTCAAAGAGAAAAGATCTTGTCTGAGTTTGCTGGAGCTTGAATCTGATGTTTCACTTGGCTTGGAGTTGATCTCCTCTTGAAGTATCTTGAATCACTTGGAGATATGATGAAGAACTTCTTCCCAGAGTACTGTTCACAGCTACAGTACTCGAACTCCTCTCCCTTGAACACACCCTTGCAGCCTCCTTTGATCTCCCTTATTAGCCTTTCTTGCTTCTGCTCTTCCTTGGAGGTTGCTGGATTGAGATATGAACTTGAATTATCTTGAGTTGATGGAGAGAGTGTTGGATGTAGCTTTGATCTTCCTTTTGATCCTCTTGAGTTAATGAAGAGGAAGAAGGATGCAGTTTAGATCACCTTTGAACCCCTTGATTGCTTCTTCTTCCTTGGAGGTTGAGATGGCTTCAGATCTGGACTTGAATGCCTTGGAATGGATGAAGAACTCCTTCCCGAAACACTGTTCACGGAGGTGCTACAGTACCTCAAAAATGGCCTCCCTTGATCTCTCTTGAAGCCTTGAAGCATTAGGGTTTCTAACCCCTCAAGTGTTGGTTTTATAGACCTTGAATGGTCCATAGACACCCTCCAGACCAGATCCATAAATCATGGAAGATTAGGTAAGGTTTGATTAAACAAATCCATGGAAAGCGGCTGGCCACGATGTGGAAATCGAAGTCAAACAAGGCTGCATCGGGGCTGGCGGTCGACCTGCAGCTCCTGGCGGTCGACCGCTACTGTGAAACCTGCAAACGGGCGGTCCCTGGGATTTCCGGTCGACCGCCACTGGCTGGCGGTTGACCGCCAGCTGAAACACATGTAGACTGGCGATCCCTGGCTGGGGCAGTCGACCGCCCTGTGCTGGCGGTCGACCGCCAACTGGGCAGAACCCGGGCTTGCCCGGGTCGGTCCGTTAAGTCCTGAACTCCGTCGTTCAACTCCATTAGCAGCCCGTGCATGTTTGTGGCATCACCCTTGATAGTCTAGAAGGTATCAACTGAGTCTTTAACCTTGGATTCTTTTGGCTATACTTCTTTGTGCATTGACCTTGGATGAGTGACGAGCCGAATATGAAATATCAACTTTTGCTTGTAAGAGAGATGAGATTTGCATTCTTGCTTGGGCGCGATCAATGAGCTTTCACTTTGGCCATTTCCACTTGATTCCTTGTCCATTCATTAGCATATCTGTCATGAATAAAAACATCACGTATGTCAATCATATGTGAGTGGAAGATATCAATGACTAATAGTGTTTAGCCATTATCAAAATCAAGAAACTCATATGACTATGGAATGATCTTGAATGACCCAAGTGACCACAGAATGACTCAAATGACCTCATGGACACAACAATAATTCATCAAAAATTTAATCTTTTTGCTCTTTCTTCACTTCACGGAACTAACAGAATGTAGCGGTCACTTAATGGGCTGCTTGATGGCATTTAGCGGTTCCACGATAGACCGCTACAGATCCTGGGCGCCGAATTTGAAATGAGTTCAAACTCTAATTTTTGGTTTATCCATTTTATTATTTTTCAAGGTGTGTTTATCCCTAAATTCCGTGAATATGCTAATTAACCTTCTAGAACATGGGCCAAACTTCATGGGCTTGGTCCTTAAACCCTTTGGGCTTCAATTAATTAAGCTAGGTTAATTGTTTATCATAATTGGGCCTAAATAATGATTTATTTAACCTAATATTTATTTATTAATTCATTTGGACCTTTAATAATTACAGAAAATTCTTAAATTCATCAAAAATAAAAATTCTGGGGCATTACACCCTCCCCCACTTAAGAGAATTTGGTCCCCAAATTCAATATATATGGATTTTATGGAGAGTGTACTTACAATTAAATAACTTCGGATATTTCTCGCGCATAGCTTCCTCCGTCTCCCATGTTGCTTCAAAGGGCCACGACTTCTTCCATTGAATCTTGACCATAGGAATGGCCTTATTCCTTAGTTGACGCACTTCACGTTCAAGAATCTTAATCGGTGCTTGCTCGTATGTCATAGTCTTCTGGATTTCCAAATCATCATAAGTGATAACATGGTAAGGATCATACACATATTTCTTCAACATAGAAACATGGAATACGTCATGAACTCCTGCTAGTTGTGGAGGCAAAGTCAGTCGATAAGCCACTTCACCGACCCTTTCCAGAATTTCAAATGGGCCAATAAATCTTGGAGTAAGCTTACCTTTAATACCAAATCTTCGTATACCACGACCCGGAGAAACCTTAAGGTACACATGGTCTCCCACTTGGAACTTCAAGTCGCGCCTTCGATTATAAGCATAAGATTTTTGTCCGTCTTGGGCCATCTGAAGCCTCTCCCGAATAAGCTTTATCTTTTCTGTAGTATCCCTGACCATGTCGAGACCTAGAATTTGCCTTTCTCCTACTTCATTCCAGCATATCGGTGATCGACAGCTTCTTCCATATAAAGCTTCAAATGGTGTCATTTGTATACTCGACTGGTAGCTATTATTGTATGCAAATTTCACTAATGGTAAGTGATCATGTCAACTACCTCCAAAATCAATAGCACAAGCCCTTAGCATATCTTCCACCACTTGATTCATCCTTTCTGTTTGACCATCTGTTTGTGGATGGAATGATGTGCTAAAGTTTAGTCGGGTCCCTAAAGAATATTGAAGACCCTTCCAAAACTGTGATGTGAATCGAGGATCTCGATCCGATATGATAGTGACAGGGACACCATGTAATTTGATGATTTCCCTTATGTACAATGCTGCTAGAATATCCATAGACCATCAACTTCTAATTGGCAGAAAATGTGTAGATTTTGTCAATCGGTCTACGATTACCCATATTCCATCGTGTCCTCCTCTTATCTTAGGTAAACCCATGATGAAATCCATCCCTACACTTTCCCATTTCCATTCGGGAATATTCAAGGGGTGTAATTTACCTGCGGGTCTTAAATGCTCTACCTTTACTTGTTGACAAGTGAGACAGCGGGACACGAAATCTGCTATTTCTCTTTTCATATTGGGCCACCAAAAATTCCTTTTAAGATCCTAATACATTTTAGTACCACCAGGATGAATGGTGTACTTGGAATTGTGAGCTTCTTCCAGGATCAGTTTCTTAGTATCCACATGATCTGGTATACAAATTCGTCCCTTAAATAGCAATCTTCCATCATTGGCAATAGAGAAATCTGGCCTTTGCTCAATATTGGTTTTAATCTCCAGTTATACTGGGTCATCGTCTTGTAGCTTGACCAGATCTTCTATTGATGTAGGTTGAGTTCGAATACTGGCCATAAAATAATCTTCTTCCTTCATGTCAATATCTAATTTCAACTGAGCAAATTGAGGAATAAGATTAGTCATACTAATCATAAGACTTGATAGCTTTCCCATTAGTTTTCTGCTGAGTGCATCCGCTACAGCATTAGCTTTGCCAGGATGATATTGAATAGCAAAATCAAAGTCCTTTAAGTATTCCAACCATCTTCTTTACCTCATATTCAGCTCCTTTTGGGAGAACAAATATTTCAAGCTTTTGTGGTCTGAATAAACCGTAAATTTTTCTCCATAAAGGTAGTGACGTCAAATTTTTAAGGCAAATATAACAGCCGCCAATTCTAAATCATGCACAGGGTAATTTTCCTCGTGACGCTTCAATTGTCTTGAAGAATAGTAAATTACCTTCCCATTTTGCATAAGAACGCACCCTAGGCCAATGCCAGATGCATCCGTATAGACTTCAAATCCATCACCCTCAACGGGCAATGATAATATAGGGGCTATCGTGAGATGTTCCTTAAGAGTTAGGAAAGTCTTTTCACAGTCCTTTGATCATACAAAAGGATTTTCTTTTCTTGTAAGTCTTGTCAAAGGAACAGTAATTTTAGAAAAATCCTTGATAAATCTCCTGTAATAGCCAGCTAGCCCTAGGAAACTTCTTATTTCTGACACAGTCGTTGGTCGGCTCCAGTTCTTGACAGCTTCCACTTTAGAAGGATCCACAGCGATACCCTCCTTTGAAATGATATGGCCAAGAAATGAGACTTCCTTAAGCCAAAGCTTACATTTACTAAGTTTGGCATAATGTTTGTGTTCTCTTAGAGTCTACAAGGCTATTTTTAAATGTTCTTCATGTTCTTCCTTTGTCTTGGAGTAAATAAGAATGTCATCAATAAAGACGACTACAAACTGGTCCAGATAAGGCTGGAAAACTTTATTCATGAGTTGCATAAATGCTGATGGGGCATTGGTTAACCCGAACGGCATTACAACAAACTCATAATGACCATAACGGCTTCGAAAAGTAGTTTTGTATATGTCTTCCTCTTTAATTCTGAGCTGGTGATAACCTGACCTGAGGTCTATCTTGGAAAAATACTCTGCTTCTGAAAGCTGATCAAAGAGTTCATCGATACGCGGCAACGGATACTTGTTCTTAATTGTAAGTTGATTTAGTCACCGGTAATCGATACAGAGCCTGAGTGATCCATCCTTCTTCTTGACAAAAAAGACTGGCACACCCCAAGGGAATGTGCTAGGTCGTATGAATCCCTTGTCCAATAATTCCTGAAGCTGCATCTTCAATTCCTTAAGTTCTGTGGGGGACATCCTGTAGGGAGCTATAGAAATAGGTGCTACTCTGGGAATGAGTTCAATGGAGAAGCTTACTTCCCTTTCGGGTGGTAAACTGGGTAAATCTGATGGGAATATATCAGGAAACTCATTTACAATGGGGATGTCTGCTAAGATGATCTCGTTAGACTTGGTAATGATCACAGAAGCGAGAAAAGCTTCACATCCTTGCGAAATAAGTTTACAAGCGTGAAGGGAAGAAATGATGGTAGGATGTTTCCTGTACTTGATACCAAGGAAGGAAAATCTTGGAAGACCAGATTTGAGACAGGATATTATCCTATTCCGACAATTAATATCGGCATCATGATCCATAAGCTAATCTACTCCTAGAATAGCATAGCCTTCCATGTCAAGGCATACGAGGTTTGCAGGTAGATTTTGACCTTCCACCCTTACTTCACTATCGGGGTAATAGTTTGTGAGTTTGGTTCCAGGGCCTAAAGGTGTAGTAATAGCAAGGTCCAAAGGTAAGGGAACTGATGAAATTGGCAATATTTTTGCAAAAGCGATGGTTATGAAGGAATGAGAACACCGGTATCAAATAGCACAAATGCAGGACGGGAATAAATGTGAATAGTACCTTCCATAAGTCCATCATTTGGGGGCGCTTCATTATCTTCTAGAACAGCATTGAGGCGAGCCTGCCTCTTACATCCACCACCAGCCGATTGTTCCTTCATGAGAGGGCAGTCTGGCATGCGATGCTCACAGTTGCCACACCTTAAACAAGCACCGAGGCGCTTCCAGCATTCCTCGGCCGAGTGGCCGAACTTTTCACAAAAGGTGCAAGCCGCTATGACTTGCTTATCCTCCTCCTTGACTTTCTTATTCTTCTGGGAGTTACTCCCGCTCCCATTCCTCGACCTCTTCCTGCTATCACGAGGTTTGTATGGCTCCGTGATGCTAAATTTCTCCTTCTTACTACGCCGATCCGACCGTCGGCTTGACTCTTCGCCTTTGCCCTTTAATTTTTTGACCTTTTCCAAGGTCCTTTCATAGAGATACGCCCGTTGGACCATCTCCACAAAAGTACGGATATTTTGGGTCCCGAGCTGCTGAATATAACCGGGCCTTAACCCATCCATAAACTGATTGGCCTTCAATAGGTCGGTACTGACTAGATGAGTCGCATATGGCGCTAGCCTGGAAAATTACAGTTCATACTCGGCAACTGTCATCATTCCCTGACGTAGAGAAGCGAACTCCATAGCCTTTCTCTCCTTTACATGTTCTGAAAAATACTTGGCACGGAATAAGGTAAGAAAGCCTTCCCATGTGTGTGGTGCATCAGTTGGAGGTGCCGGAACCGACTTCCACCAAGCACGTGCATCTTTGTTGAGTTGAAAAGTAGCTAGGCACACTTTTCCCTGGTCTGTACACTGAATGACGTCAAATATACGATTCATTTCATTGATCTAGTTCTCGGTCTCGTCTGGATTCGAAGAACCATATAAACGTGGAGGATTTAAGCTTCGAAAATTACGATGCAAGTCCCCAGCTCTTGCTCCAATGCCTGCTTGGGCTATCGTTTGCAGCGCCTGAGTGAGGCCCGCAACAGTCTGCTGCATACCATCCCAATCTACGCGATGAGCCATTATAAGAATAAGGTACCTGAGAGAATAACAAATTGTTAATTCTCATGGAAATTTGAAAGGGTTAATCTAAAGCTAACTTATTATCTTATCCCGGGCTCTACACAAATTCTCACATGGGTGGGTAATTTCCTCCTTAGTTCATAGGTAAGGGTCCTAAACCGTGGACTTATCCTATGACATGACTTTTCTCCCTAAGTCCTTGGACTTAGGCTCTGATACCAACTTAATTGTCACGTCCCGAGCTTTTAATACAGCGAAAGATAATTTTGGGAATCGTGAACAGTCGGCAAGGTAAACCTCTTGCAAGTAAGAATAATCAGAGCGCAAGACAATCAAACATAAGATACAATTGCACAATAATTTAATCAACTTCTCCTTTAATTAATGATAAAAATCCAAGTACGTAGATGATTCGAAATCTAGTTGACTCAATAAAGAGAAAATTACATGAACTCGATCTAGACATTATTGACTTCCTAAGTCTTCTCTCTCAATTTTATGAGACTTTCATTCGCTCTCGGACCCATCACTTAAATAACTCGAATCCGAATCCGAACTACTTGCATCTCTTGAAAAGATTAAAAAGTAGGTAATGAGCACACTTGCCCAGTAGGTATCTTCGCATCAACATGATTGGCAATATTAAAGTGATTAGCGTTTTAGCTCTAAAGAATAAGGTAAAATCATGCGAATGTGGTAAATCATGTAAATAAACCAAAGTAACAAAACGTGACCAAGTTAAGATATGATTGAGCAAGAATGTAATTATGGCCTTTCAAGACTGTAACAAGAATGTAACAAGAATGTACTAGTAAGTCAAGAAAGAATGTACTCTTCACTTAGTAACAAGTACTTCATGAATTTCTGTGGATATTTTCACAAGTCATGAATATTTTCATGATTGCCGTGGACACTTCACTTATTTATAAAGAAAGTACTCCAAGCGCAATGCGACGCCAGTAGCATCATACCCCATGGTTTATAATAGTATGTTTCCGACGATTAGCCGAGGGGACTAGCATAGAGCCCTTGAACACAATCAATGCTCAAACCGCATCTTCAAGTATAAATCAAGCTACTTCCACGCATGTAAATAATGTGGCCAAGAATGTATAATTTCAATGATAAACTCATGATAAAGTAACCAAAAATACGAATGCTTCTACAAGAAAATAAGGAATTTCAATAAATACCTTACATAACTAGGTTATGCCATGGAAATAAATCGACAGCATAACGGTACTTTTCTTAACTTTCATAATTTAGTAAAATCATTTTTCATTAAGGTGACATGTCCCAGAAATTCAATAGTCTTTCTAGGATAATATAGATATTAACCCTTGGTCAACCATTGGGTTAACGGAACTCAAGAAACTTAGCGGTCTATAACTGGGCTGCTATATTGATATGGCGGTCTAGTATTGGGCCGCTAGAATGGGCCGAATCTAGAAAGAAATCAATTGGACTCAGATGACGTGGCAGTCAGATACAGGACCGTTAATGGGCTTTAGCGGTCGAGTATTGAACTGTTACAGAATCAAAATCAGAAAACATTGGTAGTGCTTTCTAGACAATTGGGTTTTAATGGTACAACCAACTCGGCGTCCTAGTGGGAATCCCAGGCTCGCGGAGAATTACGGAGGCCTTGAAACAAGATTTCCTAGTCCATTGGAAGGAATATCTAAAGGAGAAGTTATCATGTTCAAGATTAAGTTCCTATAAGTGCAAAGTGTATAACTAATGGCCATATACCGGAATATACGTCATGAACTTACAGAAATGACTCTGAGATAGGAATATAATGTGTACAGTGAGAAACCAACGTTCAATCTCGTTCATACAAGAACTTAAACCATAATTTAATACAAGACTATAAGGTTTTTGGCATGAAACTATCATATGTTTAAAATAATCCTAAGAACCATAAAGAACATGAAATCACTATTATGAATCAGTAAAATAAAACTCAAAGTAGTTCATAACATTAAGACAGGTTAGAACATAGTGAAATAGGCTTACTTATAAGTTAAATGGCATGTTCTTGATTCTATCTCGGTTGACAGAAAATAGAACATGGCGGTCTATCATAGATCCGTTACAGCGAGTTGGCGGTTTATCGTAAGGCCGCCAAAGAGAAAAAAATGGTCTATTTATGGTCTGCCAGAGATTCCATAAAAATGAGTGTCTAGCGGTTTATCGTAGGGCCGCTGCACGAGGTTGGCGGTCAAACCTTACGCCGCTAGAGCACGACTGACAGTAAACTTATGTAAAAGGATCTAATGTTTAAAACACATCATGTCTAGAAATCAACATATTTACAAAACTTCGACATGATAGAACGAGAAATAGGCTACAATATGCATGGGAATCATGTATCATGATAAGGAAATACTTTAGTTCATTAGGGCTAAGAGACATACTTGTATGACATACTAAGTGCATAGGTCCTATTGAAACATGAAATTCTCCACACATAAAGCATGAAATCGAGTAAAACTAGAGGGCGTTTATCCCTAGAATGATATTTCAGCCGTTCATGAGATGACATACCTCTGCTAAGGCTTCTAGTTTTGGAATTTTGGACTAGAATTTAACTCTAATCCGAACTTCCTATGGTAAATCAGCAACTTCACGCTGCTCTAACTCTTTACTCTCTTGACCTAAGGATATGAAATTTGGAGGGTAAGAAGTAGATATTAAAGGGAACAAAAAGTTCTAAAGGTACTACTGCTAATTACCTCATTTTGGTATCCTAATTCCTTGATCTTCACCGAACTTTTGCATAGTTTCCTAGGTCACTAATATGGAACCAGCAACTTTGCAGGCTTCTATCTCCTTGTGTGCTTGATCTCCTAGCACGAAATTTTGAGAGATGTTAGTCCTATATATTAACAATAAAATCTTCTAAAGAACCTACCTGAAATAACATCATCTTACCTTGGTTTCACGCGAGCCAATGTAAGGGTTGCGTAGGTCAAAACTAGGTTCTATTTATAAGGTTTTGCTAGGGTTTAAGGATTAGATCGATCCTAGAGTCCTTATTAAACCTTAGATCGATTCCTAAGAGTTCTTAAGATGCTTACTAGTCCACCCATCTCGATCTCTAGGAGATAACTCATTAAAAATCTAATCTTTTTGCTCTTTCTTCACTTCACAGAACTGATAGAATGTAGCGGTCGCTTAATGGACCGCTTGATGGCATTTAGCGGTTGCACGATAGACTGCTACAGATCCTGGGCACCGAATTTGAAATGAGTTCAAACTCTAATTTTTGGTTTATCCATTTTATTATTTATTCAATGTGTATTTATCCCTAAATTCCCTGAATAGGCTAATTAACCTTCTAGAACATGGCCCAAACTTCATGGGCTTGGTCCTTAAACCCTTTGGTGGTTAATTGTTTATCATAATTGGGCCTCAATAATGATTTTTTTAACCCAATATTTATTTATTAATTCATTTGGACCATTAATAATTCCAAAAAATTCCTAAATTCATCAAAAATAAAAATTCGGGGGCATTACAAAAGCAAAACTAACCGACAAGACCTTGGTCCACACAATGCCAAATCAGACTCACAGGGAACTCCTCCCAAGCTGAGCACAACCACTAACAAACGACAACAACAACACCACCTGCAGAATCCCGGCTCCGTACTCAACACAAAACTACAGGACACAACTGCAAGCTGGGTCACATCAAGGCATAATTACAGCTGAACACACGACTAAAATATACTAGTCATGCAACGAACAGCTTACCAACAAGGACCCACCACAATAATAATAACAATCTTGGGGAAATGCATCTCGAGGACCATGCTCACGTCCTGAGAGCATAACATCCAAGGAAGATGTTACAAAGGAAGGAAAGGGTACTCAACCAGCATATACGCCAACGGATTCTCCTAATCCTCACACATGCCAATGCCAACAACCATAATACCTCTAGCAATAGCACCGCGACCAACTACATCAAGGCACACATAGCCAAGACGTCAATACATCGAGGAACCAAACCTCTCAGCCAATCAGAATCTTCCAACTTCACGATCCTGAACCATGGGTTGTCAGCCCACACGCTTCCATTGCACACTCAACACACGCACACAGGCATCAAGGACAACTCGGCATCCATATCTCAGCAGACACACACGGCGCCATCGTAATTTACAAACTGTAATATACTACACCTCGAGTACCGATCCTACTAACAGTCGATCACAAGTCGCCAAAGTGTAAACCATGAAGAGCACTAGCTTCATCACAAAGCAGGAATGCAAATCTCAGCTTATCCTCACGTCCTGGAAGGATTACTGAACCTTCATAGCACAACAACCGCCAAACACGGCACACCCGACATAGTGCACAACGGCTCCCAAACATAAAATCTGGGTCCAAAGCCAAGCAACCGTCGAACAAAGGCAAATCAGGTTCAGAATTAACACAGTCCACCCTTAACCAGACACAGGACAAAGGCTTTACCAAGATAGAACTTCCAAGGCTTACCTCGAAAAGACGCCACCAAACAAGGTAAGAAGAATCAAAGCTCGACTAACAATAGCTCACCAGGAAGGAAAATCCTAGGTTCGCCCGAGCATTCTTTCAAATAAGGCATCTAATCGAACACCTCGACACAAGCTTAACACCTCAGGGGCTGAACAAATCTCAAGCTGAGACAACCGAAGCAACATAAAAATGTGCACGGCCATCACATCAACGAGACAGGTCACCAGCCACCTGAATAAATTATAGAAATATCTCGAACACCGCACCACAGATTCACGCCTGTCGACGAAATCTGCCAAGTACAGCATAACCAAGACAAACACAATAACAGAAGGGAAGCACTCCGTCACATCCTGACGAGAGCAAAACCATCTCGCACAGTGCCAACACAGCACGCACAAGACCACAAATGGAAACAAAGCAACACATAATCGCAAAACCGATGCCAGCTGCCGACTGTACTAGACCATAAGGACTCTGAATACTATGATATCTCGAATTCCCATGTACTTACACACAACACAACTCTGATACCATCCGTGACGACCCAGGGTCAGGATACCGAGTAAACTCGATAACACTTGGATCCTGCGAGGCCTCCCAAGAGCGGTAAAGCTCCGAAGGGATAAAAGGAGTGTGTGTGGTACATTGAAGTCCCAGATAAAGCAGTAAGCAATTAATATTTCATTGATCAGGTTTGCTAAAGTAGCAGAAATAAATTTACTTTTTCAATTAATAATTTAAATTAACAGAGTCCAGTCCAAATTAAAGACAAGTACAGTCCAACAGAAAGGAAAACGTACACTGAAGTCAGGGGAAGCCCGACGCAGAGAACGCTGGCAACCACGAACTGACGCACCGCGTCATGAACCACGAGGAAGAAGAGTGACCACACCTGAAAAGTAGGGCTGAGCCTCGTGTCACTGGCTCAGTATGGGTCACGCAGATCCCCACTAGAAACAACGCAGTAACACGCTAAACAGTGCTAACCAAGAAAGCAGGAAGAGCAGGAACAACAGCAATACTTAACTACACAGTAAAGCTGTAAAAAGCAGGAGTAAGCAAGAGTAAGAATAGCTAAAGAAAGAGTAAAGCCATACTAACCAGAAACACGGCCGTCGACCAAACCACGACTCCCTAAGCTACTCCAAAGGGTAACAGAAAGGCGAACCCCGATCTCACCAAGTCGGGCGTTACCGATCTGTCGACAAAGTCCAAGCTCCATAGCTGAAGCCTACCAAAATAGGCAAAAGCCCTATTAAAAGACCTACACAGTCAAAGGCATAAACATACAAAACTAGATCGTCGTGTACGTTACACAAGATTGGACCGTGGGTGAAGCCAAGAACAGACTACCGGACAAGTCATGTCAATCATGACGGAAACCAGTCACAAACACAAGCCACGAGATTCTCGAGATTGTGCGTCAAGTGACAGGAGCACCTCCTCGCTAGAAGAACAGCCAGATGCGTCCACTGATGACTTACACTACGCCACAAGTATCTCCCACACACTAGGAACGGTGGTAACTGAGATACTCAAAAAACCAAGTACGAGGACAACAGTACCAAATACAAGGAGCAACGGTACCACAGAACTAAGGATAACGTACCACAGTAACGAGTGACTAGTCAGGGTCACGCCTGTCGATGCTCGTCCAAACGCCCCTGACCAAGGGTGCACACATAAGCTCAATGCCTTGAGCCAGGCCTCTAGCTTGCTTTCCCCCCTAGTAGGACGCTACTGCAAGGCAAGGGGGCCCATGGAAACTAGCTTACAAACCGTATATCGGGAACTCGTCCCGCCACCACTCCCAGGTGGGCCGACACACAAGAAAGTGTCATGAGGCTATGACTAGTGGAGGTTCACTAGACACAACGACTCCAAACCTTAGTGCTAAAGTACGGACAGCCTAAACACGCACTATCGCATGTACTACGAAGCACAACACAAGACACAAGGTAGCATACCAGACTACCACCAGACTCAGAATAAACGACTAGACCTACTGACACAACGATCCTTGAGTCTCACGACTCGGTTCAAGATCATCGTACAAAGCGATAACAAGCCGCCAATCAGTCTAATCCCTAGGCCATATTACGAGAAAACATCGATAAAGGAAATGGCATAGGATCACCCGATCCACACCTCTATATAACACGAATCACGGAGACCCAAGGGGTTACCAAGACCCTCAAAGCACATGGACACGTAAACCAAGGTAAGATAATATCTCAAGATGTCCAAAACTCATGTCTCGATCCATACAGGACAGACGAGACACTTACAAGGTCATGTGTCAACCACTAGATCACACCGGGTTGACCAGAAACCAATGATGACTCTGAAAGCAGTACGGAACACTACTTGATATAATGGCACTCCCCGGCCACCTCTCAACATGGTCAGTGCCCTCATAGGACATCCAAGACATCCATGGGACATTGGGTAAACCATAAGGCAAGGCCAAGACAAATGGAGGTCAAATAATAGGAAAATAAGGCTCTGGGAAGTAAATGGTCGTATGCCAGGCCGCTAGGTGAGCCAAGCGGTCAGCCAAAGGTCGCTACCTTCACACAGAGAATACAGACCCTGGGCGGTCAAGGAAAGGCCGCGCCAACACATAAACGGTCTATACATAGGCCGTCTCACTGAGATAAGCGGTCTAGGACATGGCCGCTACACTCAGAGACTCAACGATCAGAACTATAAAAGCATAGGGAGCATGCGGTCTATCGTAGGGCCGCATGGAGACGGTAGCGGTCATCTATATGACCACTAGACCTGGTCAACCCCGGAACCTACTTAACCGAGTCAAACAGCCTAGCGGTCTCCCAATAGACCGCTAAGGACGCTAAGCGGTCAATGCTAGGACCGCTAGCCTGAACCGACTTAAAAACTATTGAACCTGACATAAACAACGATTAGAGGTCATCACTCAGACCGCCAATTCCAGCTTAGCGGTCTATCGCACGACCGCGTAGCCAAACCGACATACACCCCCAGAATAACTGTATATCGTATGACCGCGGATGGAGATTAGCGGTCGTCCACTGGACCGCTATCTCTAAGAAACAGTCTATCGCACGACCGCGAATACCTGAACCAACATACTATTCAAAAATCAGAAACGGTCACCCAAGGACCGCTAAAGGCCTAAAAAATGGTCTCCTGATGGACCGCTAAAGCGTTACGGCGGGAAAACCATGGGAATGGCCAAAACTCGGCCTTTCCATGCCCCAATCGCGTCTAAATGATGGGGATACAACCCTAAGCACGATATACATCTTCCACAGTCTGGAAGGGATCAATTTGATGCTAAAACGACAAGAAACGGGTGATTCTAACGAATCGACCCAAAATGAGTCACAGAGGTAGTCGGGCTGATACCGACTCCTATTCTCGACCATATGCAATAAAACTGGCGGGAATGGATTCCCAACATGCCAGGGGTTTGAATAAAATCAACTAGGTTGAAAACCGTCGCCTGAAACAGCGAACTCGTCTCACACCCCCCAAAGCATGTATCGCCCAAACCGAAGCAAAACCCGCTCGTTCTAGCACCATATAGCTCGAAATCACGGGGGAACGCAGAACAGGAGTAGGGCGTCCATCTCCCTACCTCCACCGAAGATTTCATGCGCTGAAATGGCCAATCCACGTCGAAAACCATCACACGGACAACCCACGCCGACTTTGAATCCACGAATGGGATCGCGCCAACGCCACGCCTCCATCGTCACGCCAGCACGCCCCACGATAACTCCACGCTATTGCCACCTCATCCCCGGGCCTCCTCCGTCTGTAGTCGGAGCAAAGGGGGTGAGAAGAGAGAGAACGGCGAGGGAGAGAGTGAGAGATCGTGAGGGTGAGAGAGGAGAGAGAGAGAGAGGGTTAAAAGGAAAAGGAAATTAGGAATTTCCTAATTTTCGTAAAATTTGATTTTTGCCCGAAAATGCACTAATTCATAAAAATACAGAAAAATAGTCTAAACGATCCTCGGAAAGAATGCAACGCAACTGTAGCGTCCTCGAGTCGATGAACTCAATAGTAAACTCACCACGGGGTTCCGTAACTTGTACGAGAGAAAAATCCACGCGGATCGTAAAACACAACTCATGACCTACAAAAGTGATCTGAAACCTTCTGATAAAGATCCGAAAGACTCAGGGTCTTATAGTCCTCCCCCCCTTATAGGAATTTCATCCTCGAAATTAAAGGAGCTAACAAGGAAGAAGCAGGGAAGAACAAACCCAACATTGGCCACGCTCGCCCAACATCAGCCAACAACAACACCTAGAACACGGCAACACAAATCTCGAAAAATATAATTCAGAGGGATACTGCCAGACTACAATCACAAGCACACACTCTGGATCTCAAGACAAACCGATCCACAAAACGAGCACGGCACCCAAGTGAACACAAGTCCGACACCTCCGAAACAAGGCAACGTTACTTCTGTCTCACAGGGAAAAGGAGACACGACTCATGCCACGACAACAGCCATCGATAAAACAGTAGACAAACACAACAAGCATCAGCTTAAACAAGAAAACATAGTCCCCTAAGCTGACAGCTCGACAACATCGGCTTCCGCGCCAAGAACAACAAAACTGACATGCAGAACGCCAACGACAGCACTGGATCACATGCACAATCAAGTCAGTCCTCACTCAGACATTACATCTGATTCGAGTCACATGCTAACTCCATCATGATAGAAGAGTACAGTAAAACTAACTGACAAGACCTTGGTCCACACAATGACAAATCAGACTCACAGGGAACTCCTCCCAAGCTGAGCACAACCACTAACAAACGACAACAACAACACCACCTGTAGAATCTCGGCTTCGTACTCAACACAGAACTACGGGACACAACTACAAGCTAGGCCACATCAAGACACAATTACAGCTGAACACACGACTAAAATATACTAGTCATGCAACGAACAGCTTACCAACAAGGACCCACCACAACAATAACAACAATCTTGGGGAAATGCATCTCGAGGACCACGCTCACGTCCTGAGAGCATAACATCCAAGGAAGAAGTTGCAAAGGAAGGAAAGGGTACTCAACCAGCATATACACCGACGGATTCCCCTAATCCTCACACATGCCAATGCCAACAACCATAATACCTCCAGCAATAGCATAAGAAGGAAAGAAGGGTAAGCAACCAAGGAAGGGATGCGAAGCTAAGAAGAAGAAGGATGAAAAGCTGTGAGAAGGTTGTTTTTTGAACAAGAGAGAGAGATCATTTTGAAGAAAAAAAGAGCAGAAAACCCTAGAAGACTCATCTCATTTTCATCCTGTTGGTTTGAAGGTCAAGGCAAAGAGTCCAAGCCCACAGACGATAAGAATTGAAGAATCAAAGCAGCAGTGGGAGTTCTTCATCAGATCGAGACATTCAAATCATTGAGGGATACTCTTTACTCGATCTACATTTCATTCAAACCTTTTTGTTTCTTTCATTGTTCTTGACTGTATCTGTGTTGATTCCTACTTTTGTAGTAGGGTGTTCAGATCGAGCATTGGGTGCTCATATCTGGGTCAAGCTGTGAGTCAGTGGGTTACGCTGTGGTATCATAAGGTTAAGCTGTGGTATCAGCAGTTTTAGCTATGTATCAGTGAAGCTATGTGTCAGCAGTTAAGCCTCACTTGGTTGAGTGGGGGGTGGACGTAGGTCTCGGGATAGAGACCGAACCACCTTAAAAATCAAGTGTCCATTACGCAAAGCTTCTGAGTAAACTTGGTGATGGCCTGTTTGTAAGGTTTCGATCAGAGGAGCAGCGAAAACAACGAAACCCTAAGAGGCGGATCGTTGCTGGTGATCAAAATCAAAAACTATTTCATCGAAGAACCCGCTTAGGAAGAACAGTTCTATACCTTTGCGGAATTAATTAATTCCCAGATGCCCGAAGACGATCGAGTAGAGGCTCGTCGGGCTGCTAGCCGTCCAAGTGTCCGGCCTCTAGATGTATCCACATGAGCAGTGGGAATAGACGGGGTCTCCTTCTCCATCTCCACACGTCGGCCACTCCTCAGCACCACCATCCACCACCGTAGGAGGAGGAGAGAGAGAGGGGTGCACCCAGGTCAGGGAGGAGAGAGAGAGAGGGGGCGCCCAGAGGAGGAACCTTAATGCTTGGCTAGGGTTTCTCTCCTCAACGTGTATTTATAGACTCTGGCATTTTTCACAAAAACCCAGAAACAATCTATAATTACTGTCCTCATCCATCTTATCCACTACTCTATTGTGTGTGACCCTCTAGGCACAATAGTCTGTTTGGTTTTCTGGCCCATTAAGCTAAGAACTCTTCTTAACTTAATTAATTATAATCCAATAACTCTTAATGGATTTAACAAGCTTTCCGACCACGAACGGCACCAAGAAACACCTCGTGATCCCAAATGACTTTGGGAGGGATGCAACCCATATTGAACCTTTCCGTCATCAGATTCCACACAATTATAGATCCTCATTCATACAATGCTCCAATCAGAATTAGGGTACGGTCAAACTGTCAAACCCTAAAGCATCCTGATCATATGGACCCTTGTACTCTTAAGTACAGTTCACTAGAAAACTCCTTTTCTCAGTGAACCCCCATACCCTGGCCAGGGATTTCTAAGTACATGTCCATAGAGCATTCTCTCTCTTAATCCATGCAGAGAGTGAATGATCCCTTGTTGTCCACCAAAGTGTTTTCACATGAATCCCATTGAGTCCGAATAGCTAACTATTAAGAACCACAAGATTGAAGTTCATAAGTCAGCAATCAAACTCTCAGTGAAGTCCATGCAAAACCTCTTTAGTGACTCAGGTCAAAGATCCAACTATGCTACTGTGGCACTAGAATCTCCTGATTGACAGTCAGCATGATTACCATTCAGGAATTCTAGATCGGGTCAGTTCAGTGAACACATTCCACTAACGAGCACATGCACGTGTACCTTGATGTCATGACATCGGTGATTATGAGATCAACCACCCTCATCACATGAGTGAGCAGCACGTGCACCGGTCTATCCGGATCTTCAATGTCCCTTCTTGAAGATCCTACGACCAGGAACATTTAGAATATAAACATCTAGATGACTGATCTCATTATCACAATCTCATCATGATCCAGTCATCATAGCTCATATTCAAGGACTTCATCATATTATAACAAACATACTATAACGTGCTAAGAATATAATGAAGAAAATGCCATTAGCATATTGAATGAAACTGTACAAGAAATGTCACCATCACAACACTTGTGATTGGCTTGAAGGGCATATATCTCTAACAATCTCCCACTTGCACTAAAGCCAATCACCCACATGCTTGATCCCCATCAGCCCAAGGTGACGCTCAAACACACTTTGAGATAAAGGCTTAGTCAATGGATCTGCAATATTATCAGCAGAAGATACTCTATCTACTATCACATCTCCTCTAGCTATAATCCTTCTGATCAAGTGATAACGCCGTAGAATGTGCTTGGACTTCTGATGAGACCTCGGCTCCTTTGCTTGCGCAATTGCCCCATTGTTGTCACAAAACATGGGGACAGGATTAGAGATGCTTGGGACAACTCCCAATCCATCGATGAACTTCTTCATCCAGACCGCCTCCTTTGACGCCTCGGCAGCAGCTATGTACTCGGCCTCGGTTGTTGAATCAGCAGTGGTTTCTTGTTTGGAACTCTTCCAACTCACTGCCCCACCATTGAGAGTAAAAATGAACCCAGAGGTTGACTTGCTGTCATCTTTGTCAGACTGGAAACTAGAGTAAGTGTATCCTCTCAGTTTCAAGTCCTCTCCTCCATAAACCAGAAATAGATCCTTAGTCCTTCTCAAGTACTTAAGGATACATTTCACAGCTATCCAGTGTTGTTCACCTGGATCTACTTGATACCTGCTCGTAACACTTAGAGCATAAGCTATATCAGGCCTAGTACACAACATCGCGTACATGATGGACCCTATGGCAGAGGCATAGGGAACCCTACTCTTGTACTCCCTCTCTTCTGGAGTTTTAGGGGACATCTCCTTAGAGAGGTAAACTCCATGTCTAATCGGTATTAGACCTCTTTTGGAGTCTTCCATGCCAAACCTTTTGACAATGGTGTCTATGTACATCGATTAGGAAAAGCCTAGCATCCACTTTGATCTATCTCTATAGATCCTAATCCCCAACACATAGGATGCTTCTCCCAAATCCTTCATGGAGACATACTTTGACAGCCAGGCTTTGACTGACGATAACATACCTACATCATTCCCAATGAGTAGTATGTCATCCACATACAGTACCAAAAAGGTGATTGCACTGCCATTTATCTTATTGTATACACATGGCTCATCTTCGTTCTTAACGAAGTCATAAGATTTGATTGCTTCATCAAAACTTATGTTCCAACTGCGGGTTGCTTGCTTTAGTCCATATATGGACCTCTGAAGCCTGCACACTCTATCTGGATACTCTTTGGATGTGAATCCCTCAGGCTGTGTCATGTACACTTCTTCCTCAAGGTTTCCATTGAGGAACGCCGTCTTCACATCCATCTACCAGATTTCATAATCATAGTGTGCAGCAATGGCAAGTAAAATTCTAATGGATTTTAGCATGGCTAAAGGAGAGAAGGTTTCGTCATAGTTAACCCCTTGCCTTTGACAATATCTCTTCGCTAAAAGCCTTGCCTTATAAGTATCAACCTTTCCATCCACTCTAATCTTTCTTTTAAAGATCCACTTGCATCCAATAGGTACAATACCCTCAGGTGGATCCACCAAGTTCCAAACTTGGTTGGAGTACATGGAATCCATTTCAGATATCATGGCCTCTTGCCATTTCCTAGAGTCAATGACACTCATTGCCTCTTCGTAGGTCTTAGGATCATCATCCTCATTATGTGATACCTTACCAGAAATATGTCCTACATATCTATCTGGTTGAACAGGTATCCGGCCTGACCTACGCACAGTTTGTGGGTCAATTTGTACTGGATCTTGAGAAGGTACACTGACAGGTTGTGGTTCTAGAACTTCTTCTAGTTCTACCGAGCTCCCACTGTTCCCTTCAAGGATATACTCTTCCTCAAGGAATACAGCATGTTTAGCTACAAACACTCGTTGATCGCTAGGCTGGTAGAAATAATATCCATAAGTTTCCTTAGGATATCCCACAAATTTACACTTCTCAGTCTTAGATCCCAGTTTATCAGGGTCATGTTTCTTTACATAGGCAGGGCAACCCCAAACCTTAAAGTACTTAAGATTCGGCTTCTTTCCTTTCCATATCTCATATGGAGTGGAGTCGACAGACTTCGATGGGACTTTGTTCAACAAGTGTGCAGCAGTCTCCAAGGCATAACCCCAGAGGGACAAGGGTAAACCAGCAAAACACATCATGGACCATACCATATCTAATAGGGTACGATTCCTCCTTTCTACTACACCATTCAGCTGAGGTGTATAAGGAGGAGTCCATTGAGACAATATTCCATTATCCCTTAAAAACTGTGTGAACTCCGTACTCAAGTATTCACCCCCTCGATCTGATCGAAGAGTTTTAATACTTTTCCTGGTTTGTTTCTCTACTTCATTCTTAAACTCGACAAATTTCTCAAAAGCTTCAGATTTGTACTTCATTAAGTACACGTATCCAAATCTTGAGAAATCATCAGTGAATGTAATGAAGTATGAATAACCTCCTTTGGCATGTATGGACATAGGTCCACACACATCAGAATGTATGAGTTCTAACAACTCATTTGCTCTTTCTCCATGTCTAAAAAATGGAGACTTGGTCATCTTACCCATGAGGCAAGATTCACAAGTCGTGAATGATTCATAATCAAATGGATCAATGTATCCATTCTTACACAACTTTTTCAATCTTTCCTCATTGATATGACCAAGCTTACAATGCCAAAGATAAGATTGATTCACATTGCCTCTTTTTCTCTTAAGAGGTCTGTCCACACACATCACAGGAGATGCCACATCTAAAATATATAAACCATTCATTAAGTTCCCACTGGCAAACAATTCACCATTTAATTATAAAGAACAACCATTGTTTCCAAAACTTACAACAAATCCATATTTATTTAAGCAAGAAATGAAAATAATGTTCTTTATTATAGAAGGAACATAATAACAGTCTATAAGCTCTAGTGTAACTCATGTAGGCATCTGGAGGTTCACCTTCCCGACCGCGAGCGCAGCAACCTTTGCTCCATTTCCCAGTCGCAAGTCAACCTCGCCTTTGTTCAATTGCCTACTGCTTGTCAACACCTGCAAGTCATTGCAGATATGAGATGCACATCCAGTATCTAATACCCACGATGTGGATCTATAAGACAAGTTTAGGTCAACAATCATGAACATACCTGAAGCTTCTCCAAGCTTCTGTTTTGCCTTTTCTGCAAGATACAACTTACAGTTCCTCTTCCAATGACCATCCTTATGGCAGTGGAAGTATTGGCCCTTGTCCTTCTTAGCCTCATCCTTCTTGGCAGTCTTTCCCTGCTTATCCTACTTTTTCTTCTTATTTTTCTTAAAAATAGATTGATTCTTTCTCTTCTTGTTGGTCTTACCAACAAGAAGCACAGAAGATTTCGCATTATTCATTGTCCCCTCAGCTGTCTTCAACATATTAAGAAGCTCTGCTAGAGAGCACTCTATCTTATTCATGTTGAAATTCACTATGAACTGGGAGAATGAACATGGGAGAGACTGCAAGATTAGGTCAATGCACAAATCCTTTTTCATTTCAAAACCTAATTCTTTCAGCCTCTCAATCCACTCTATCATTTTGAGAACATGTGTCTGCACAGATGTTCCCTCAGACATTTTGGCCCCGAACAGATTCTTAGATATCTCATATCTCTCTGTTCTACTCTGAGCTCCAAAGAGCTCCTCCAGGTGCTATAGGATGGATCTAGCATCCATCTTTTCATGCTGCCTTTGTAACTCATTAGTCATGGAGGCTAGCATATAACATTGGGCCAGAGTGACATCTTCCTTATGCTTCTCATAAAGAATCACCTCAGCCTCATCGGCATCATCAGCAGGAACAGGAGGAACAGGCTGCTCAAGGACATAGGCTATTTTCTCAGCCGTGAGAACAATTCTCAGATTCATGAGCCAATCGACATAATTTGGACCAGTCAGCCTGTTGGCATCCAATATGCCTCTCAATGGGTGGTTCGTCATTGCGGTCTACAAGAGGAAATAACAGAATTTAGAACAACATTGCAGACATTCATGATATTAAATTAAGACATGGACTTTTATCCTAACTTAATACTCCCACTAACTTTCGACGATTTTGCATAACCCCTAATATGCAAAGACGGGACACAACGACTGTGTCCTAGTGGGTACTAGGATCCCATTAACATTATGGAAGCAGTCTTGTGGTAGCACAACAAACTACCCCATACTTAATGGGTAGGCAACTATTGCCAATTACAACTCCTTGTAACTCCCAGTAATTTAGCCTCCAAACGCTTCGTGATCTTGTGGTAGCACAACAAACCACGAGCGTTGGTTAGGTCCAACCCGTTGTTACGTTATGAGAGTGGGTTTATGACATAACTCTTGTGGTAGCACAACAAAGCCATGCCAGCCCCCATCCCAAGGTTCGATCCAAGCCCTAGCCTAAGTCTCCGTCCCCTTGCTGTGATAGTCTTGTGGTAGCACAACAAACTCCCACAGTCAAAGGACGGCTCACTTTGACTATAACAACGGAAGGCTACGTGGAGCATTCTTAATGTCTCACGCTTATCGACCTAATATATTATTGAAGGGGATTTGAATATTTTGGTCTCATCAATATAGGTGCTACATATATATATAATAATTTGGAATATCGAATATACTCTAAAAATATGTATATATATATAATTAGTAGCACAACCACATATATCAAATATATGCTGTAACACCGATGGATGATCATGGACTTTAAACCTAGCAACATTACCAGAGCCAGTTGGTAATGTACACACAACATGGTAAATTCTCAAAGACTTGGAGCATCCAATGCTCCCACTAGATGTGAAGATTCTCCCGAGCCACCGAAGTCGGTCTCCTTCTTAGTCTCCATCTGCTTCTCATTATTACAAGTAAATTTGAAATTTGGGCACGCAGGCCCATAAATATACATCAGATAATAATAAGAAACCTTGAACCAGTCAAGGGGAGTACAACACAGGTGGGAGATAGAATGTACAGCCCGGATTAATAAGAGAGAGAGAAGGAGGCACGCAGGCCCCAATAATCACATCATGATCCATTCACCACAAACCATACCATCACATGATATCTAAGTCCATGACCATCCATCCACACACATGACATATCACATTCATCATCAAGTAATTATCATATAATTACAGCGAGATATAACATTGATTTCAAAATAATAGTAATTAGTTTTGAAATCACGCAACAAAAATTAACTAAAAAATTTAGTTAAAACAAACAAGTCTAAACAACTTTAAACAATCGTCATTTACATTCACTGCATGGGCTCAATAATAATATACTGTTAATTAACCTCATAAGAATCACATTCTTATAGTAATTAACATCTTTTAATTAGATAATGGGAAATACTTAAAACTATTTTAAAATTCCAATTAACTAATTAACCAAGGGTAATATAATGAAAAATACATAAATAAGTTGCTAAAACTATTTCAGAACTTATCAATATAATTTTCAGAATTTTTCTGTCATTTTTCTGAATTTCCATGCATTTTAAACACTTTAAAATGCTGAAAAAATCAAAAAAAATAATAGGCGGGGGGCTTATCGGGCGCGGATCCGGCGCAGGCCGGATCCGCCCACGGGAGACCCGCGGGGGGGTCGTCTCCCCCGCCCGATCGCGAAGGGGAGGGGGGCGGGGTAAAACCCAAGCCCCCCCCGGTGGCCGCCGCAGGGGGCCCGGCCGCCGACCCCGGCCACAGCGGACCGCCGCAGGGACCCCGACGGCAGGCCCGCCGGCCACCGCCCCCTTCGCCGTCGCAGAAGAAGAAGCCCGAGAAGAAAACGGCGCCGCCCCTCCATGTTCGCCGCGAACCTCGCCGGAGCCCCAAATCCGGCCACCATACGCCAGAGGACGCCGTGGGACGCCATGGGGAATCATCCAGCAACTCTTGCTAGCCCCATGGACATCCCCAATCGGAGATTAGCAGCCTAATATGGCCACTGTCTCCTTGTGCGAACGACGACCGTGGCCGCGAAGACATGTTCGATTCGCCCTCACCGTAGGGTCAATCAACGCACCAAAACGTGCGTTTTGATCCTCTTACTACCAGGAACAATTCCACAAGATCAATTGATCGAGATCCCTCCGTGAGAGACTCAATCGAACTTCCTAACATTGAGCCCTATGCACGAACGTGAAGAACGAAAAATAATATAATAATCTCAATTTTAATCAAACCAGCAACCTGGCTCTGATACCACTGTAAGGTTTCGATCAGAGGAGCAGCGGAAACAACGAAACCCTAAGAGGCGGATCGTTGCTGGCGATCAAAATCAAAAATTATTTCATCAAAGAACCCGCTTAAGAAGAACAATTCTATACCTTTGTGGGATTAATTAATTCCCAGATGCCCGAAGACGATCGAGTAGAGGCTCATCGGGCTTCTAGCCATCCAAGTGTCCGGCCTCTAGATGTATCCACATGAGCAGTGGGAATAGACGGGGTCTCCTTCTCCATCTCCACACGTCGGCCACTCCTCAGCACCACCATCCACCACCGTAGGAGGAGGAGAGAGAGAGGGGTGCGCCCAGGTCAGGGAGGAGAGAGAGAGAGGGGGCGGCCAGAGGAGGAACCTTAATGCTTGGCTACGGTTTCTCTCCTCAGCGTGTATTTATAGACTCTGGCATTTTTCACAAAAACCCAGAAACAATCTATACTTACCGTCCTCATCCATCTTATCCACTACTCTATTGTGTGTGACCTTCTAGGCACAATAGTCTATTTGGTTTTCTGGCCCATTAAGCTAAGAACTCTTCTTAACTTAATTAATTATAATCCAATAACTCTTAATGGATTTAACAGGCTTTCCGACCATGAACGGCACCAAGCAACACCTCGTGATCCCAAATGACTTTGGGAGGGATGCAACCCATATTGAACCTTTCCGTCATCAGATTCCACACAATTATAGATCCTCATTCATACAATGCTCCAATCAGAATTAGGGTACGGTCAAACTGTCAAACCCTAAAGCATCCTGATCTTATAGACCCTTGTACTCTTAAGTATAGTTCACTAGAAAACTCCTTTTCTCAGTGAACCCCCATACCCTGGCCAGGGATTTCTAAGTACATGTCCATAGAGCATTCTCTCTCTTAATCCATGCAGAGAGTGAATGATCCCTTGTTGTCCACCAAAGTGTTTTCACATGAATCCCACTGAGTCCGAATAGCTAACTATTAAGAACCACAAGATTCAAGTTCATAAGTCAACAATCAAACGCTCAGTGGAGTCCATGCAAAACCTCTTTAGTGACTCAGGTCAAAGATCCAACTATGCTACTGTGGCACTAGAATCTTTTGATTGACAGTCAGCATGATTACCATTCAGGAATTCTAGATCGGGTCAGTTCAGTGAACTCATTCCACTAACGAGCACATGCACGTGTACCTTGATGTCACCACACCGGTGATTATGAGATCGACCACCCTCATCACATGAGTCAGCAGCACGTGCACCAGTCTATCCGGATCTTCAATGTCCCTTCTTGAAGATCCTACGACCAGGAACATTTAGAATATAAACATCTAGATGACTGATCTCATTATCACAATCTCATCATGATCCAGTCATCATAGCTCATATTCAAGGACTTCATCATATTATAACAAACATACTATAACGTGCTAAGAATATAATGAAGAAAACGCCATTAGCATATTGAATGAACTTGTACAAGAAATGTCACCATCACAACAATTGTGATTGGCTTGAAGGGCATATATCTCTAACACTGTTCAGTTATCTGGTTTCTGGAAGCGGCTTCCGGTTGACTTGTTCCATGAACAAGTCGACTTGCTCCTTTCTTTCTTCTTCTGATCTATTTTAAGCCAGGATTCGAGTCGACTTTCTCCGTTCTTGGGTCGACTTGTTCTTTTTGACCAGTGAACTTAGAAAATCAGAATTTTGCTTTATAATCCATGTTTTTCAACCAGAATTGAACTCAATGAATTATAGGTAGTCATCATCAAAACAAGAGATATACAACATATTCTTCTTCTTCTTTTTTTCTTCTTTTATTCCTGTCTTTCCCTTTCTCCTTCTTTTATTCTTCTTTTTCTTTTCTCTTCCTCCCTTTCACCTTCTTTCTTTCCTTCTTGGCCTGATGCAGGGCTTACTATTGTAGATGGCAACTTTTTGAGTGTAAACAATCACCTAGTCAACGAACCTCATATTATGATTAAACATAATTACTTGTAGTATACTATTAATTAATTATAGGAAGGGTAGATAAATATTTCAGGGGTTTCCGACGGAGAAAAATCGGTCAAAAATATGTCAAAAATTTTTGATGTATTTTCAACCGAATTTGATTCCATCGAAAATCATTGATATATTTCTATCTATTTCTATTATTTATTATATATATATATATATATTGTATCATGCTTCGCCGACTCGGTCCAGCTCGGACGTACCGTATCGTATCTGAGAAAGCCCGATACGGTGCTACTCATCCCGAGATCGCCCGAATCGGGCAAAGTCACAGTAAGAGAGAGAGAGAGAGAGAGAGAGAGAGAGAGAGAGAGATGTCAGGTGCAAAGTCAGGATCTTGAAGGGGGGATGAATAGATCCCTCTTAAAAACTTTCCGCTTAAATAAAATTCACACTCAATTCAAATTCAACGGAAGCTAACGCTGTAGACTAAGCAGTCTACTGATGATCAATTGATGCGACATAGTAAACAAGTACATCTTACTTCTCAAGTCAGTCTGGATAGGGAATCATCTTGTAGTTTGCACTGCTCACAATACATCAAACAACTAGCATGCTCTTAATAGCAACAGACCAGTTTAGACGCAGCACACAATGATTCACACACACACAATATCAAGCACTTATCAGCATATACTAGTTCATGCAGATCATATATCAAACACTTAGCATATGCGAGGTTAAGCACGATAAGAGTGAAGTGATAAAATAATTCACACGCCAACCTGTGAAGATGGTAGAAGATAAGGAGTATGCGCACAATCAAACCATAGTGGACAGAATTTTTAGGTGGTTCGATCTGCCACAAGCAGATCTACGTCCACCCCTCACTCAAACCTGAGTGAGGCTTCCCTTGTAGATGCAAGGTGCAGACTCAATCTGCAACAACCGCTGACGACACAGCTTAAACCTAAGGGAGACAAATCCCTCAACCTGATCTCACACCCAGCGAGATCAACCCCACTACCACTGGTAGTGACCGGAGAACCAAGTTCTCCCTTCTTCTGTAAACATAGAAGGAACCCATGAACAATACCAGTTGCTCACAACCCAAAGGAGCAATCCTCTCTTCTTCTGAAACCTCAGAGGGAACCCAGAGAAGGCACTTCTCCCTTCTTCTGAATGCTCAAAAGGAACCCGACCCCTAAACAGGGTATTGGAAATAGCACTGTGGAAAAGAGTAACAAAGCAAAAAATACAAACGAAAATAATTGAAATATTGCTCCAAAGGAGCAAGACAATTCTGGATTTGATCCACGAACTGATGGACTAGACAGATCTTCAAATAAATCTCCTGGCTGCACTCTGTAGCTACATTCACGAATCAGGCTCTCAAACTGAGCACTCTCTTTCTCTTTTTCTTTTTCTTATCATAGATTTTTGTCTCAATCTCTTAGAATAGCTACTACACTCTTTTCTTCTCAAATCACTCTAACTGGCTTTGTTTTGTGGCCCTTTCCTTTCTTTCTCTTCACAGAAGCCTTTTTCAGCAGCCTTTATTCTTCGAAAGAAGATGACCTCTTATAGATATATATAGAGCAGAGAAAGCATTCTCCACTTAAAAACTAATCTATAGACAAATTACTCCATTGGTCCAGGTGGCAAGAGAATATTCTGACAACTTAATCCCCCCAGAATTCAGCCACGTGGATTGGGTTGCGTGCCAACTGGCTTGAGGTCACTTGCACGTGATCCACTCGGGTTTCATTGTGAAAAATGGAGTGAAGCTGCGTCGATGCAGCTACTTGATGTGTCAGTGTAGTGAGAATGAAAGGCTTTTAGACCCATGGCGTCTCGTAGACATTTGGTGTGTCGATGCAATTCCATGATGCTTCGACGAAGCAGCGTTCAAATGCAGATCCTGGGCTTGGTGCGTCGATGCACTACTCTGGTGCGTCGATGCTTTAGTAGATCACTGAAGCTTGGTGCGTCGATGCACTACTCTGGTGCGTCGATGCTTTAGTTGATCACTAAAACTTGGTGCGTCGATGCACTATTCTGATGCGTCGGTGCACCAATAAATACAAGTTGAAGACAAGCTTCTGGAAGTAGCTTCTATGTGCATGACTGTGTCGATGCACAACACTGTTGCTTCGACCTGTAGTCTTGTGATGATACTTTGATATGTTATCCTGCATCGATGCATCACTTGATGCTTCGACCTGTCTACCGTAGTACCATTTCTTGTCAAGTGAATATGATACCTGTTCAATACATGTTCAACAAATTTAAGTCTTAGTGTTGAGATAATTACATCAAGATTCATAGTACGTCATCATCAGAATTAGAGATTCAACAATCTCCCCCTTTTTTATGATGGCAACTATGAGTCATTAGAACAGTTTGTAGGTTATGAAAATTTCATTCACATTCAACCATAAAATGAACAACCATATAAAATGAACAACCATTTTCTTTCATTGATGAACAACCAAAAATAGTTTGAACAATGTGCACAACGTTCAATTAACACAAAGACAAATGAAAATACTATATACATATGCATGACTATGCATGACTACATGATACTCATTTTTTGTCTCACAAACATTATCATCTGACAGACAAACTTTCACATATTCTTTATCTTTCTTTGAGCTGACTAGTTGACTTCTCTTTCTCTCCCTCTGAACCTCTCTTTCTCTCCCCCTTTGACATCAGCAAAAACTTACGGGGTCTGACAGAGTGTTGAGACACTAAGGATCCTCTATTTGAGTGGCAGCTTCTTTGGTTGTAGGAGGACGAGGAATAATTTCAGAATTCTAAAGTGCTTCCCTTAATTCCACAACATTCTGATTGATTCTCTGAGCTATTAATCGAAGATTACAGTCTGTGGAGAAATGTCTCTCAAGGAGAGCCTCATGAAAAAGATCCATCTTGGCACTAAGCACAGTCGTTTGGGTGTGAATTATGTCAGCAATGTGAGTGAGTTGTGCATCATGCTGAGATGCATGAATAGGGACCTGAGAGGATGATGTCGGATCTGCCACAGGGTACCATTCGTCTTCTTGGTCTTCAGGAGTTGGCTGTGGGTAGTGATCTTTGAACACATTGACCATATATTTTATATCATCCGTGATCATCTGCAGTTTGTCTATGATCTATGCATAATATCTTCTTAGACGCTCATGGTGTGACTTGGTGTCACTGAAATACTCTACAGCTGTGGTCAATTTTTCATCGTGACTGTTGAATCTGTCACTTATCCTCCCAATTTGATTTCCAGCTACAGTGAGGACACCCCGAATATCTTGTACTAATCTGTTGAAATTCTTGTCAACCTGCACTTTGTCTCTTTGAATATCAGCCAATATACTATTGACTTCCATTTTCAACTGAATCATCTGTTGCCCAAAGTTATTGGACTATTCTTTTATGGCATAATGAACTAGCCCAAATTGTGCAGGCATAAACCGATAAAGAGTACCAGTCTCTTGTGCAGTAGCAGTGGAGGCCTGAGATGTATGTGGATGTAGATGAGCTGTTGTCTCTTGTGCACTAGAGGTGGAGGCCTGAGATGTATGTGGATGTGGATGAACTGCTGTCTCTTGGACCTCGGGAAGAGTGTTCAACTCTTGACATTCAGGAGGTGGAGTTCTCACCCTAATTTGCAGTGCTCCTTGAATCTCAACTCTTTCTTGCACTACAGGAGCTGCTAGAGGTGGTGCCTCTTGCTGCTGTTCAGGTTGCTGCTCAACTTGTTCTACAGGTTCAATTGCTTGAGGTGGATGATCCCCAGGTAATTGTCTTTGTATTTTTCCCTCTACCATTTTTAATCTCCTGACTTTTTCAACAAAGTCCATTGTGTAGACATTAGACATAGAGATTTCCGTGTATTTCTCATTCTCCAAAGGAATCTTTTTCCTTTTAAAGATTGATGTTAGTTGAGTTGCATAAGGAAGGTGTCTGGCAGCATTTTTGTAAAACCCAATTATCTGGATCATCAGGTCAGGTAGGTAGACCTTGATGTTCTTGAACATATAGTAGAAAAGGAATCTTTGGGTTTCTATCAGTCTACCTCGACCACCACCCTGAAGAGTTATAATGGTTGTAAAAATATGGTGTAACAACCTCTGTAGGGGTGGAAACTTGTTGGTGTTGAAATTTGTGAGGTATGTCTGTTTGATGTCCTGAGGGTTGCTGGGTAAATCTGTCATTATAGAATATGCTTCATGTGCATTATAATGAAACTTGGTTTCTTCAACTCCACCCACTGGGATTCTTAGTGATTTGTGTAGAAGATGCTTGTTGAGTTATATTTTGATTCCTTTAATGTGAGTCCACAACTTGGGAATGCTGGCATCATGTCTCAAATTTTCATAAAATTGAGTCACCAACCTAGGATAGTAAATTCTATACTTGCTGACAAACTTCTTCCATCCTTGAAATAGAATCATTTCCATTAACTCAGGAAAACTTTCAAGCAGTTTGTGGTCATGTGTGTCAATGTATCTTGGAAACAAAATTCTTACAGAATCACCTGAATCTGCTTTAGCAAAATCTTTCACTTGTCCAATAAGGTTGACTTTCCTAACTTTCTGAAGAACCTTTCTCTTTCTGCCTAAAGACTCAGATGCTCGTTCTTTCCTTTTTGTTGACCCTTTGGACTGTGGCAGTTGAGAACCGCTGTCTGACGCGTCCTTATCGTGGATACGCTTGGACTGAGGCTCCTGGGATGCGGATGCAGTGCCCGCTGGCCGCTTTTCTATAGCTGACTGCTTTCTCTTGCTCCTTGTGGAAGGTGGAGACATTTTCGCAGGAATGAAGCAGAAAGAGGGTATTCGAAGAGATAGGGTTGAGAGGAGAAGTAGGGATGGAGTGTTTTTCAACTGGACTCCCGACGACGGAGAGATGGAGAGCACCTTCTGGTACGTCGAGGGATGACGATGATGCTCAGACTCTAGGGTTTCAGAAAAGTACGGTGTGATGGAGAGAAGGCGGAGAAGATGAAGTTAAACAGGGTGAAGATAGTTCAGGATAGTGAATCTGATATATTTACCAATTTCCAGAGATAATTACCAAATTACTCTTCATTTAGAGTTTGCTTTAAGAACTCTTACAAAATGTATGGCTTAGGGCTTATACGCTTAAATCATAAGACACAACCACCCTGGACTTACCCTTTATGCATATGCAATAGATGAAAAATATTCATCTCAAGAATCATGCCCTCCCTATTTCTTTCACAATTACTCATAATTTTCAGCTCACAACTCTGGAAGAATTTCTAACATATATTGAAAATAAACACATTAAGAGTTTAGACAAGATCCAGAGTCAACCATTTTTTTTGATTTCAAATAGAGCAATCTAGCATAAGTCAACACTTTTTGACTCAAGGATTCACGTTGATTAGACGCCAGAGTCCCTGGTTACTCAGTGTGACTAACCTTCATGCTTCTCTTGAACAGAGTTAGCAATCTTTATCATGACATGATCTGTAGCATTTCATTGATGCAGAGATCCAGTTTCTTCGAAGGTCATGCCATTGCTCTGCCACACATATGTAAATTTTTTTTTAATTATGGCATATTCCCTGAACCTTTCAGATTTATCTTAAAAGGATTTATAGTCATTATGTGCAGAAAATTCTTTCGCCAAAGGTGTTTACTTACACACAATTTTCAAAGTTCCAGAGATAGTTAAGGCAGTCTTTTTCAATCTATTTTTAACCCATTATATATGCACGAGGGATCAGTTCTGGGCAACTGAGCTTAGATTTAATGACTATAAGCAATAAACCACTTTAGTGTAAGAGATTGGTCGGCCTTGACCAAGGGTTCTCTTGAAGGAAGAATGATTGAAGTGGCTTCCCTTAAATCAGTAAATATTGGTGGATTGAAAGAATCGTAAGCTATCCCTTTTCATGCACGAGGAGTTTAACGAATGAAGGGACAAGTAAGAGAGTAAGTAACACAAAGGACATAGGAGTCTGAACATGAGTTGGAAGCAGTGAGTGATACCAATAATGAAGTGAGATGAACCATGTGTGATAGACTCGACACAAGGAATGACTGCAACGAGGCATAAGAGTAGCATCAGTCTAGACAGACAACCCACAGATGTGCTACTTCGACTTTCATTACTTGATGCATCGACCTCACATAGCCAGACAACAACTGGTTTTGAGAATCCTTAACTACTGTGTCAAGGCAGTAAACCGGTGCATCGACCTATCAAGCTAACTAACCAAACCAGATTGAAAAGGATCTGAGGTCTTCAATGGAATATGAGACTGCTCTTCAAATCCAAGAGTTCACTGACTTTCCTCACTATTTCAAATCATTCCAAACTCCCCCTTACTCAAGGAATCATATTTACACAACAGTTCATATCAACATACTGGACCCCCCCTCACTCAGTGAACAGATTTTCTCAGTAGTTCATGCCAACATACAGGACTATGCTCATGAAAATCTAAGCTACTCTATATGCAAGGTTGACCCATGGTACCTGATGGAGTACGGAGGTCCTAAGGCCACCACACACATGGTGTGGGTTTCCAGACAGAAGTGATCTGCCCTTCTCCCAACGTACCATTTCATATACCATAGGGTCATGCATGAAGATGCAGCAATCAATGCAATTCAGTTTTGGATGAGTAATGAATTTCAAATAAATCATAGCAAGGCCAAACAAACCATGTGCAATAGATTTTCAATTTTAAACATGAGTATGCAATGACATTTCACAGTTCATTCAGGAGCATCAACTAGAACAATAAAAATAGTAGAAGGAAATTACTAAAATTTAACCGATTGAAACAGTAAGATGTGGAAATGGGGTTTGTCAAACTAGGGTGCCTTACTTATTTCTGAACCCCCTTTTATTTCCTTGCTCCAAGGCATACCTGTAAAAATAGAATCTCATTTTCTGTTCAAAGGTACCCAAGTTCTCTTGGGTCCTTGTGGGTTAGTAGCTCCTCTAGTGGGAGTTCTTAATGATTTCAGGGCATTAAAATCATCAAATTGCAACAAATGACAGTCATCCATTGTATGCCCAAACTTGTCACAGTAATGACAGTAAACAGAAGGCTTGGTGTTTTTCTTGTGCATGGGAAATTTTAACTTCTGTTTATTGATGATGAAATTTTTATTTCCTTTAACATGCCAACATTCTTTCATGACATGTCCAGTCTTGCCACAGTGATGGCAACTCACAACCGGTTTCACATTCTTGTTATAGAATTGAACATGGAAATTTTTATTTTCAACTCTAGCATTTTTCTTACCAATGGCCAGCAAGCATTCTGAAGCTTTGTGGCCTGGCTTCCCACAGTTAAAGCATACAAGAGGTTTGCTTTTCGAGTCAAATTTGTTTTTATCAAAAGCATGTTGGTTTACATGGAATTTAGCATGTTCAGAATGAGACTTCTTTCTTCCCTTAGCAAACCAACAATGTGTAGCTATATGTCCAGATTTACCACAATGAAAGTATTCAATGCTCCTTTTCTGAATATTGGGAAATTTCCTAGCATGCAAATTTCTAACATGTATCCTACCAACATTTTGTTCATCTTTTCTCATCACCTTACAGTCATGCATCAAATGACCAATTTTTCCACAATAATGACATGAATTTTTCTTTGCATGTGCAGGTGTGTGTGAATTAGACTTGTGTGTAACATGCATAGTGGCAGTAGGAATGTTTTTGGACTTTTTCTCCAAAATTTCATTCTTTTTCAATTTTTTAGTTTGTTTTGTAGATTTTTCACTGACTGCTTGTTTTGGGTTCTTTTGAGCAGTGAATTGGAAGATTGATGAGTTAGAAGCACTAGCTGCCCCGTAGCTGCACACAAATGAAGTGTGAAGCTTGTTTTCAAAGTTCTTTTTTTTTACTGGGTTGTAACCCAAACCTTCTCTTTGGAAATTGACTTTACTTCCTAGAAGTTTGTCTAAATTTTCCTTTCCCTCAACAAATTTTGACAGGGAGTTATTAAGATCATTTATCTCTTGTTGGAGGGCTGAGACACTGAGCTCATAGCTCGCCATTTCTTCCTCACTGCTGATCACTTTCTCATGTAACAATTGATTAACTGTTTTGAGACTCTTTTTTTTGGTAAGTAATATGGTATTTGTATTAAAGGACAAAAAATTGTACATCAGAATTCAGCCAAGCAGATGGAAAAGCTAAGGACCACACAGGATGTGGACTCAAAGCTTAATGAGGACTAAGTAGAAATCTATTAAAAATTCTTTTTTCCCTTGTTGTTAGCCTCCTTTGCCTTTGCATTTCCATGCATCTTCTTGCATCTTCAATAATATTGATGAGAAGACTTGTTTTAGAGCTAGTACAATCCTCAAAAATTCTCATACACATTTCTTTCCAGATTTTCCATATTGCTATTCGGAGAAGAATTCGGACCAATTTTAGTAGTTGATCTGAAATCTGGAATTGGACCTGCAACTGGTTCAGTTCTTGGTGCAATTCATTGTTCGGCTGTCTATGTAAGTCGAATCTGTCTAGGATTTCTTTCCAAATCCATTTGCTGTAAGAGCAGTCAAAAAAGATATGGCTGAGCTCATCCCTTCCCTGTTTACAAAGTGGGCACATGCTTGGAAGATTAAGTCCCTTCTTCTGCAGGTTGTCGGCTGTAGGCAGTTTGTTTAGGACTGCTTTCCAGGTGGTGAGTGATGCAGCTTGAGAAGTTGGGTTTTTCCATACCCAATCATGATAATAGAAGGCCTGCCCTTTTAGTCTTATCTCTTGCCAAATGATGCCAGCCTTTAAGATTTGAACATTGTTCTTCCATTCAATAGAATCTGATTCAGCATTATGAATCTGGACTTGGTTGACAAGATCCCATAGTTCTGCCATTTCTGAAGAGATGGCAGTCGGGAGATTCCAGTGTCCTTCAGAAATAAACTGTGCAACCTTTGTGTTCTTGTCCAGCTCCAAGTCTTGTCTGATATGGTCCCCATACAATTGGAAAATGTTGTCTCCATTCAACCATGGATCATACCACAAGCTAACGTCCAGGCCATTAGCTATTTTGTAGTTAATGTGACTTCTGATCCAGTTCCTAGCCAACATAATTCCCTTCCAAGCAGCAGAGTAGTAAGGCTTAATTCTGAAATCCCAAATGTTCTTATGGGCTAGATACTTTTGTTTAACCCAAGTGTACCAAATGGACTATTTTTTCTGTAGGATGTCCCATAATAGTTTACACATACAAGCTTGGTTCCATTCCTTCAAATTTTTTATTCCAAGTCCTCCCTCGGTCTTGGGTTTGCAGATCTGTTTCCAGGATATCATATGAACAGCTGAATTTGAAGAGTGTCCATGCCAATAGAAGTTCCTCATAATGCTGTCAATTTCCTCTATTAGGCTAGCTGGAAGCAAGAAAGCAGCTGCCCAATAAGTTGAATATGAAGATAAGATAGACCTGATAAGCTCCAATCTTCCTGATCTTGAGAGAAGCCTATTTTTCCAAGCATCAATCCTTCTCTTGATTTTTTCAATAATAGGAAGGCAATTTTCTTTTTTGACAGCTTTAGAGAGAAGGGGCAGACCAAGATATGGAACTGGTAGTTCCCCGGCTGATACTCCAAGCTGACTGTTTACATGGTCTTTATTCTGAATATTACTTCCTATATAAACTTTGCTTTTCTCATAATTCAGGGAGAGACCTGACATAGTGGCAAAGTTCTTAAGCAATGGTCCCACATGAGATAGAGTTCTTGGGTCATCCTTCAGGAATAAAACCAGGTCATCAGCAAATGTTATATGTGATATTTTTAATTCCCCTGCAGATGGACATTTAATATTCCCTCTGGCAACTTCCTCATCTATCAAGTTTGAGAATCCTTCCATAATGATAGTGAAAAGATAAGGAGATAATGGATCTCCTTGTCTAATCCCATTCCTGCTCTTAAAAAAGCCTTGAGGAGTCCCATTGATCAGAACTGAAAAGGTAGGAGTGTCTAAACAGTTTGCAATCCATTGAATACAAGTGGCTGGAAAACCCATCTTCTCCATCAAGTAATAGAGAAAGTTCCTGTTAACTGAATCAAATGCTTTCTTAAGGTCAGCTTTCATACATATAAAATTTCCCTTTGCTTTTGAGTGTAGATTTCTGATAATGTCATTGGCCAACATGATATTGTGTTGTATGCTTCTCCCTTTAATGAAGGCTGACTGGTTGTCACTAATAATTTTAGGAAGTATCACTTGAATTCTATTTGCCAGGACCTTCGAAATGATTTTATAATAGAAGTTGCAAAGTGATATAGGCCTGTACTGCTCAAATGATTCAGCACCTTCTTGCTTTGGTATAAGGGATATAAAGGTACAATTCAGCTGTTTGAGGATTTTTTTAGAATTAAAAAAATCTTTGACTGCCTTCAGGACATCTTCTCCAATAATAGTCCAAGTAGCCTGATAGAACTCAGCTGGGAAGCCATCTGGCCCTAGACTCTTATCCTTTGGTGCATTAAAAACTGATTGCTTAATTTCTTCATCCGAAAATAGGAGAACCAAGAAAATTTGCTTCTGTTTCATTCAATTTTTGTCTGGGGCTAAAGTTCCAATTTCCAGTGGAGTTGTACTGATTGAGAAGATTGAAGAAGAAGTTTACTGCATGTATGCTCACCTCTTCCATATTATTTGTGAAGCTTCCATCCTGAAGCCTGCATTTCCTTATGCAGTTGGTGGACCTTCTTCCTCTGAGAGTAGCATAGAAAAATTTGGTGTTCGAGTTACCCAATGCTAACCATTGCTGTCTTGATTTCTGTCTAGCATAAGATTCTTCATCCTGCATGACTTTGAAGTAAGCTTCCTTGCATTCTTTTTCCTTCATAATTAGATTGCAGTTCATTGGGTCTTTCTTCAATTCTTGCTGAACAATTTCCAGATCTCTGCTAGCCTTCTTCAAATTATCCTCAATATTACCAAAATAGTTAGAATTCCATGATTTTAGAGCTTGCTTCAGCCTTCGGAGTTTCTCCCAGAGAATGTATTGTGGTGTCCCAGTAATTTCCTCATTCCAAACCTGCTGAACAACTGAAGTAAATGTTGGATGTTGAATCCACATATTAAAGAACCTGAAAGGCTTTTTCCCAGACTTGGTTTCTTTTTCCGAAAAGATTCTTAATTGAGAGTGGTCTGAAAAAACTTCAGTAGTGTATTCTGCATAAGAGTCCTGAAAACTGGATAACCAAGAATCATTGATAAGGCATCTATCCAATCTGGCTACAATCCTGTTTGGAGGCAGGGAACAGTTACTTCAAGAGAATAAATTCCCAATTGTTTTGATATCCTGAAGCTTAGAAGAAGTGATCATTTTGTTAAAGTCTTCTAGGATAGCTACTGGTATAAGATTACCTCCCATTTTCTCAGAAGGGTATCGAACAGTATTAAAATCACCTAGAACCATCCAGGGATAATTATTGGCATTGCTTGATAAATGGATTAAATCCTGCCAAAGAATTTTCCTTTCAGAATTCAGATTCGAAGCATAGACTGCAGTGAGGTAAAAAGTTGAATCTGTTGCTGTATCAGTGACAGTTACATGGATGAGCTGATCAGACTCATTAATCTTCTGGATATGAAATTTTTTCGAGTCACTAAGAATCCATATTCTGCCTCTATAGTCATTTGAATGAATAAAACTAGCATCTGGCCGAATGCTCTGTTTGAAAATGTCTGCCTTCTTCGGCTTTATTTTAGTCTCCACCAGGACAGCTATGTCACATTGAGACTATTGAAGAATTGTTTTTAATTGTGCTCTCCTCCCTGACTTATTGATCCCTCTAACATTCCAACTAACAATCTTCATAAAGAACATAATTAAATGGAAGAGAGAGATTAAGAGGGAATCTGAGAAGATGGCCTGGGCTTTAAATTTCCCTTGCACTTACCCTTCTGAGAATAGATATTCCATTCTAAACCATCTTCCTTCTCAGCCGCTTCAGTTATCTCAGTACCCGAACAAGACTCTTCATTCAAATTTGAATTTGAATTTTTGTTTAACAAACACCTTCCATCTGCAGCATCATTTTCGGATGCTTTATTACCTGCTTGCTCTTTTAACTTTCTCGAGTGATTCTCGGACAGTTCAGATACTTGTGCTTGTTCCTCCACCTGATCAGGAAGATTAGATAAAGAATTGAACGGGTTGGAAGTGGAAATAACCTGATGCTCCTTGAGATGGACAGAATTCTTACACCCTCCCTTCTGCCCTGTAACAGCTTCTAACGCTGTTCCATTATTTGCTGGATTATTGCTGAAACTTTCCTTAGTTAATAACTTGTTATCAGTCTTCTCCCTCAAAATTGATGAAGGAATACCCTGATGCACATTGCGAATTGAGCCACTGCCAGAGATGCATAGACCTTCCATATGACCAAACGATTTACAAACATGTAAGCAGCCATGTTTTCCTTTTTCTAGAGTAAGGAGTCGTTCTGATATGGCTGAGTTCAGTTGTTTAAGCTTTTCATTTTTTAGTTTAAGCTTCTCAATTTCCTCAACAAATTTTTCATTTAGATCTTCCTCAATTTGTTCAAGTTGCAATATCCTAGCCAACAAGTTTTCATTTTCTTCTCTTAAGGATGCAACAAGCTTTTCCTTACATTGAAGATCTGAATAAAGATGTTCATTCAGTACTTTTATAAAAGAACAATCATTGCAAGCAAATTTATTAGAGCATAATTTTTCAGTTTCCTTCTTGAGTTTCTTATTTTCTTCAATGTCTTTTCTAAGAGCTTCATTTTCAGACCTCAAATTATTTAGTTATGAACTAATCATATCAAAAAAATTTAGTTGTTTTCTAAGACAACCATTTTCAGTCTTTAGAACAACATTTTCATGTTCAGAATTAAAGTCATTAGCATCACGCAGTTTCTTTTTCAGAGGTTTATTTTATTTTTGTAACTTATCATTCATCTCTAACACTTCACCATAGGCATTCTCCCAATCGTCTAGAGAGAAGTTCTCGAAAAGATTTACCTGACTGTCATCCTCATTCTGATCACTACTGTGATCGCTCCCATTTGCCACCAAACACATGTCCTCATTTTTCCTATGGACTGCCTTTAATTTGTCCAATATCTCTTTAGCAGATCTACAATAAAAAATAAAAAGAAATATGTTATGATCAATAGCATTTTTCAACATATTTAGAGCTCTGAGATTTTCATCATTCTTCATCCTATGATTGTCCATCCATTTGGACATATCTTTTGGTAGTTTGTGTGGACCTTTGGAAATAATGTTCCATAGGTTTGGATTAACTACGTTTACCGATGTGCACACACTTCCTAACCACTTAGGGAAATCAGAACCATCAAACAACGGTAGATGAGCCATTGAGACTCGGACAATTAAAACAGCAGTCTATGACAATAAATGTACCAGATAAGCAGGATCTACTCTACAGATCACTGAATCTGATCAATTAGAGACCCGCTCTGATATCAATTGTTAGGTGCAAAGTCGGGATCTAGAAGGGGGGATGAATAGATCCCTCTTAAAAACTTTTTGCTCAAATAAAATTCACACTCAATTCAAATTCAACGAAAGTTAACACTATAGACTAAGCAGTCTACTGATGATCAATTGATGTGAAATAGTAAACAAGGACATCTCACTTCTCAAGTCAGTCTGGACAGGAAATCATCTCGTAGTTTGCACTGCTTACAATACATCAAACAACTGGCAGGCTCTTAATAGCAACAGACCAGTTTAGACGCAGCACACGACGATTCACACATACACAATATCAAGCACTTAGCAGCATATACTAGTTCATTCAGATCATATATCAAACACTTAGCATATGCGAGGTTAAGCACTGTAAGAATGAAGTGATAAAACAATTCACATGCCAACCTGTGAAGATGGCAGAAGATAAGTAGTATGCGCACAATCAAACCACAGTGGACATAATTTTTAGGGGGTTCTATCTGCCACAAGCAGATCTACGTCCACCCCTCACTCAAACCCGAGTGAGGCTTCTCTTGCAGATGCAAGACGCAGACTCAGTCTGCAACAACCACTAATGACACAACTTGAACCTGAGGGAGACAAATCCCTCAACCTTATCTCACACCTAGCGAGATCAACCCCACTACCACTGGTAGTGACTGGAGAACCAAGTTCTCCCTTCTTCTATAAACACAGAAGGAACCCGTGAACAACACCAATTGCTCACAACCCAGAGGAGCAATCCTCTCTTCCTCTGAAACCTCAGAGGGAACCTTGGGAAGGCACTTCTCCCTTCTTCTGAATGCTCAGAAGGAACCCGACCCCTAAATAGGGTATCGGAAACAACACTGTGGAAAAGAGTAACAAAGCAAAAAATACAAACGAAAATAATCAAAATATTGCTTCAAAGGAGCAAGACAGTTCTGGATTTGATCCACGAACTGATGGACTGGACAGATCTTCAAGTAAATCTCTAGCTGCACTCTGTAGCTACATTCATGAATCAGGCTCTCAAACTGAGCTCTCTCCTTCTCTTTTTCTTTTTCTTCTCATAGATTTTTCTCGCAATCTGTTAGAATAGCTACTGCACTTTTTCTTCTCAAATCACTCTGACTGGCTTTCTTCCGTGGCCCCTTTCCTTTATTTCTCTTCACAAAAGCCTTTTTCAGCATCCTTTCTTCTTCGGAAGAAGACAACCTCTTATATATATATATAGAGCAGAGAAATCGTTCTCCACTTAAAAATTGATCTGTAGACGAATTACTCCATTGGTCCAGGTGGCAAGAGAATGTTCTGACAACTTAATCCCCCCAGAATTCAGCCACGTGGATTGGGTTGCGCGCCAACTGGCTTGAGGTCACTTGCACATGATCCACTCGGGTTGTCACGTTGTGAAAAATGGAGTGAAGCTGTGTCGATGCAGCTACTTGATGCGTCGGTGCAGTGAGAATGAAAGACTTTTAGACCCATGGCTTCTCGTAGACATTTGGTGCGTCGATGCAGTTCTATGATGCTTCGACGTAGTAGCGTTCAAATGCAGATCCTGGGCTTGGTGCGTCGATGCACTACTCTGGTGCGTCGATGCTTTAGTAGATCACTGAAGCTGGGTGCGTCGATGCACTATTCTGATGCTTCGGTGCACCAATGAAGACAAGTTGAAGACAAGCTTCTGGAACTAGCTTCTGTGCGCATGACTGCGTCGATGCATAACACTGTTGCTTCGACATGTAGTCTTGTGATGGTACTTTGATATGTTATGCTGCATCGATGCATCACTTGATGCTTCGACCTGTCTACAGTAGTACCATTTCTTGTCAAGTGAATATGATACATTTTCAATACCTGTTGAACAAATTTAAGACTTAGTGTTCAGATAATTACATCAAGATTCATAGTATGTCATCATCAAAACCAGAGATCCAACAAGAGAGGGAGGAGAGAGAGGAAGGGAGAAAGGATAAGGGGAAGACATGATCGATACACGCCGAGTCGGTGGTGACTCGGGCGTACTGTACCGGATCCAATAAGGGCCGATCCGGTACAGATCACATAGTCGGCGAACCTCGTATTACAATTAAATATAATTAATCATAGTATATTATTAATTAATTATAGAAAGGGTAGAGAAATATTTCAGGTTTTTCGATGCAATCAAAATTGGTCGGAAATACGTCAAAATTTTTTGATGGAATGTATTTCGATCGAATATACGTCGGTGATTTTTGATGTAATTCTGACCGAATTCTATTCTGTCAGAAACCGTTGATATATTTCTATCTACTTCTATTATTTATTACATATATTTATATATTATATCGTGCTTCACCGACTTGGGCTTACTATATTGTATCTGACAAAACCAGAACAGGGGATCATCCCGGGATCGCCCGAGTCGGCCAAAGTCACCATAAGAGAGAGAGAGAGAGAGAGAGAGAGAGAGAGAGAGAGAGAGAGAGAGAGAGAGAGAGAGAGGAAGGGGAAGACATGATTGATGCACACCGAGACGGTGGCGACTCGGGCGTATCGTACCGGACCAGAGAAGGGCCGATCCGGTATGGATCACCTACTCGGAAAACCTCGTATTATGATTAAACATAATTAATTGTAGAGAAATATTTCAAGGGTTTCTGACGGAAGTAAAATCGGTCAGAACTACGTTGGAAAGTTTCGACGGAATTCTTTTCGGTCAAAAATACGTCTGAACTTTTCGACGTATTTCTGACCGAAATAGATTCCGTCGGAAATCATTGATATATTTATATTTATATCTATTTCTGTACTCTAAAATTAATAATTATAATTATTTCTGACGGAATATAATTGATCAAAAATAGGTCAAAAATTAACGACCTATTTCCGATGAAACACCTTCTGTCGGAAAATATCAATATTTTGAAATTAATAATTATAATCGTTTCTGACAGAACAAATAGGTTGGAAAGCAATCGTAAATTCTCAACTATTTTTCCACAAAATTTATTACGTCAAAAAATAGTTCTAATCTATAATTAAATTGCTGACCTTCTTTCGACTGATTATATTGTTGTGTCTCTATGATTTTGATGATGGCAAATACCAAGATGATTCATATGAGTGCATGTTAAGATGATTCATATGTGTGAATATGCATTTGTGAATATGTGTTTATGAATGAGATTTCATCATATACACAGTGTGCATATTATTTCCCTGTGTGCATATTACTTCCTTGGGTGCATGTCATTTCCTTGGGTCTGACATTTTGATTAACACTTGGTCGATGCATTGCATTCTGTCAAACATTTGGTCAATGCATTCATAACACAACGTATGTGTGTGTTTTGGCTTAAGTGTCTAAAAGTCAGTGCATGTTTGCACACGAAGTCGGTGCTAAGGATTATAAAGGTCCGTGCACTTCACTGTTCAAATTGGTGCACACTCTGTGTCTGTCTCTCTTAGCGTCTCATGTTGTGTCTCAACATACCCAAGTCTGAGTACATTTTGTGTCTGTGCATACCTCAAGGTCGATGCATATAGTGAGCATCTAGTCAGTGCATGTTTAGGTCTCACGCAATAAGCATTCATGGGTCAGTGCATATTCCTTGCTGTGAGCGCCTCATTCATTTGTGCCTACAGCATATACACTCGGTGCATGTTTTGGCCAAATGAACATAAGGTCAGTGCATTGCTTTGCTTAAGGAACATAAGGTCGGTGCAAGCCATCGTACCGCACATATAGGGTCTGTGCATAGCTTGCATCATGCAATACTCAATGTCTGTGCTAAGGAACATGAGGTCAGTGCACTTCATGCTAGCAAGCCTATCCAAGTCCGCGCATATCCCTGTAGCAGTGAAATTGAAGTCCGTGCAACATTTAGGTCTATGCATCATTTAGGTCCGTGCACATTCTTCCTTGCGCTGAACAAAGTCCATGCATACTCTGTTACATGCATTTATAAGGTCTATGCTAAGTGTACTATATGCATACTGAGGTTAGTGTTAGTTGTATACAGGGTCAGTGCAAGGTTTTCTCGTCTAATGTATACTCACTATCGGTCCAGTTTTTAACTGCGAGCTCAAGGACAGTACAAACCTTGCCACGAGCTCGAGTCAATGCAAACCTTGCCACGAGCCCAAGTCAGTGCAAGTTTTCACTGCAAGCACAAGTCGGTGCAATTTTTGCGAGCGCCGCGAGCACAAGTCTGTGCAGGTCTAAGGCTACGGCAACTTCTACAAGCTTGGCTATTCATTCGAGCACATGATCTACACGAGGGCAGAAATCATCATACGGCACGTGAGCTCATAAGGATAACAGAAACAATGATTGGCACGTGGTCCAACGAAGAATATCTCTGACATTTTGCCACATGGATCAACGTCCCCAATCCTCTCTGGACGGATGAGCTCGTGGGAGCCCTACCAACAGCCATATAAGAAGGCCGGTCCTTCGATCAAAGAAGAAGAAGAGAAGAGCAGAGAAAAGAATAGGAGAGTTAAAGAAAGAAAAGGAGATAACAGCAGAGAGGAAAAAGAAGAAGAAGAAGAATAGAAGAGACAAAAAAATAGAGAGAGAGAGCACCTAGAAGAAAAAGAGATCGAAGCAGCTAGAGAGAGTAAGAGAGCCAGCAGCAGAAGAGGAAGAGTGAAGAAGTTCAGTTCTAGGATCAGATCCTGAACTGCTGTGCTCCTGCGTGAGCTATATTTTTTTCTTTTTTTTAGCTTTATTCGCCAGTTTGTTTTTCCTTTTGTTACTTTCATCTTCCAGTTTCTTGGTCTTCCGATACTCGGGTTGAGTTCGGGGTTATTCCTATGGACTCATGAGAAGGGAGACTTAGTGTCTCCGGTGGCAAGTGACTTGGTGTCACTTGTGCTTTCCCTCTGTGTTTCAGAGGAAGGGGGACTTGGTGTCTCTGGTTGCTAGTGACTGGGTGTCGCTAGTGATTGCCCTCCTGGGTGGAGGAAGAGAGGAGGGTGTTCCTCTGGATCAAGCTGTTAGGCAGCGTCTGTTTGCAGACTGAGTCTGCGGTTCTTGCTGTTGCAAGGGAAGCCTCACTCTGGTTTGGAGTGAGGGGTGGACGTAGGCAGACTGTGGGTCTGGCCGAACCACCTAAAAATATCATGTCCATTGTGGTTTGCTCTTTGCGCTCCTCCATATCGTCTTTCTCCACTTCACAGGTTATGTGTGCTTGATTTATTGCGTTCGCCATTGTGTTACGTTGAGAGTTTTATATAAACATGTGGAGTGTATGTTCCTTTGCTTAGTAGAAGTACATATGCAAGCCTGAGTGTGTCAGCTCACAGTTGTGAGAAGAGAGTAGTTGTGCTATCTCTCTTGTTTTCTGAGCATTATTAAAAGTTTTGTTCCGCAATAGTTTTTTGAACGGGGATTCATTCACCCCCCCCCCCCTCTGAATCCGTGCCTTGCACCCATATATTTTAACAAGTGGTATCAGAGCGGGTTGCTGTCTTATCGGATCCAACGATCCGCAGTAGATCCTGCAGCCTCTTTGGTGCATTTTTGAACTTACCTTCTGGTGCATTGATTTGTTTGCCGATTTATTCCATGGGTCATCCATCGGTCTTCAATGGCTCTGATTTTAATTCGTGGGTTAGCAGTCTCTATAGCTATGTGAAACTGATTGATCCTGATCTGTGGAAGTTAATTTCACACAGTCCTCACAGATTACTAAAGAAATAGTCCAAATGGACTGACAGTCACAGATCAAGGCATGGAGAGAATCAGAGATGTTTGAATCTAATGAAAGCAGCTACTAACAAGGCCTTACACTCTTGCTTCCATGACTGCAGATCTGCTAAGGACATTATGGATAAGCTGAAGCTAGGACACAAAAGAAGAGATGATAGCTGCATGATGGCTAATGGCAGCGATCAAGGCAGCAATCAGAATGAAGAGGATAATGATGAGGAGGTAAATCCCTTCGAGAATTTTTCTTTAGATGATTGGGAGAATGCATATGGTGATTTATTAGAGTCACATAAGAGATTGAGAAAATAATATAAAAAATTAAAAAAGAGTACTCAGGTGGATAGCTCAAATTCTTCTTGTGAAAAATATCTAGAGTTGAAAGAATCTCATGATGCTTGCTTGTCTGATATTCAAAAGCTTAAGAAACAAATTGGTTTATTAAAGAATGAAAATCAAGATCTTGCAAATGAGATTACTGAACTTGAAGAAAAACTTAGATCAACTAATGATGATCAGACTCTCATTAGCAATCATGCTTAGAATGAAAAACTGCTGAAGGATCTTGAATATGTAAACACAGAACTAAATAAGCTGAAATCAGAAAATGAATCTCTAAGAAAATCAGCTAAAGAAAATAAAGAAAAAATCAGAAAACTTGAAGTCGAGAAGAATCTAATAGCTGAAAAATATGATGTAATAAAGTCTGTGAACATGGAGCTTCAGAAAGACATTGAAAATCTGCAAAGAGAATCCGAAACTCCAAATAATCCAAAAGCATCTCATGATGACCAGATTCTTCTTGATGAGTTAATTCAGAATGATGCTCTAGTTAAGGAAAATGAAAAGTTAAAACAGCTAAACTCTGCTATGTCTGAAAGACTTCTAGCCTTAGAAAGAGGAAAAACTGTTTGTATTGAAGATTCTGAAAAATTGAGTAATCTGGAACAAGAAATTGAAAATTACAAAATAGCTAACAAAGTACTGAATGAAGTTGTTAACTACAGTGAACAAGAGATTGCAAGTTATGAAATAAACATTGCATCAATAAAATTGAGATTCGAGATTTGAAAGCTTCACTATCTAAATTTGTTAGTGGGCAAGAAAATCTGGATAAGTTGCTAGGAGTCAAGGTTAACTTCAGGAAGGAAGGGATGGGCTGCAATAATGTTAATAAGAAAGTTTTTAATAATCAGCTAATGACATCATTTGTCACTGCATCAAACGTAGCCACCACCTCAAAAGATAAACAGCCCATCATTCAGAAAAATCAGAAATAAATTGACTTTCAGAAACAAGCTGAAAAAGTGAAAAAGTATGTTCATGTGAAGAACAAGCAAAGAAACAATCATGCTGATGCTGTACATGTGACACAGAACCTAAACACACACACACATGCACACACACAAAAAATGTCATGCCACTATTTTCATAAACTTGGTCATCTGATGCATGAGTGTAGGTTGATAGAAAAGGATGATCTGAGCGCTAGTATAATGCATGCTAGAAAATTTCATGATAAAAATTCTTCATTTCAGAAAAAGAAAATTAAATATTTTCACTATGATAAATTAGGACACTATTACACAATGCTGGTTTGCAAGTGATAAGAAAAAATCACATTCATATCATGCTAAATTTCATGCAAACATTCATGCTAATAACAAGAACAAGTTTGTTTCAATAAACCAGCATATGACATGCATTAACTATGGCAAATTGGGTCATAAGGGATTTGAATGTTGGCTGAATGCTGGTAGAAAAAATTCTAATTCATGTTATCACTGTGACAAGAAGGGCCCCATTGGTGCCCTATGTTGGCATGCCCAGGGAAGAAATTTTCACTCCAAATCTGGTAAATTCCCTGTAAACAAAAAGGTTTTTGATAGGAATAAGTCTGTGTTTAAAAAAAAATTCATTACATGCTTTGAATGTGGAAAGCCAGGCCACATGGCTGCAACCTGTTGGCTGGTAGGTTATAATAAACAGGCTGGGTTCGGTAAACAGAAACTTAATTCTGTTAACAGAAATTTTCATGCAAAGATAGAGATTTCTTGACAACAGTAATTTGCATAAAAAGAATTTGAAATCTGCTGCATCATGCCATTACTGTGGTCAGATAGGTCATTCAATGAATAATTACTACTTGATGAGATTTGATGACCTTGATGCACAAAAATTATTTAGAACACCTGCTAAAGGTGTCACTGTTAGTTTAGGACCCAAGACCTCTTGGGTATCTGCTTGTGCAAAATAACCCAGTTGTTGCAGGTGTGCCTTGGAAAGAAATAAACAAGGGGTTAATAAACCAAGGCACTCAAGAACAAAAACCCCATGATTGCACTCTTCAGGTCAATTCTCAAACCTCTGCCTAAACTCTGTCTTCTGAATCTGTCTACTTTAGATGTCTGATTTAAATGTCTGCATATGATGTTAATTCTTTTGTGCGTCGTCTAACTGAGTCTCTTTGAAAGTCTGAAATGCACATGGAAATACTTGTAGTTTGTATCTGAATGCATTGCATATCTATGTCATGATGCATGATTTGTCAAATTCTCTGCATGTTGAGTATTGCACATGTGCATTTAGAAACTTCATACATTGTATTTAATCAGGGGGCGTAGATGCACAATTTGTCATGCATTTGTGACACTTAGAAATTTGAAGTATACTGCACACTAGTCAGAGCAATTCATCCTGAGGAGAGCCATTGCATATGCATACATGTAGTGAACTGCATTGCATATCACTTATTTTGAAAAACTCCAAAAAGAAGTGACTGATTGCATATAGAACTGCATTGGCACTGCATTGTCATGCTTGACCATCATGGTATATTAAATGGAATAGAGCTGAAGGGCAGATGGAGTCTGTCTGGATGCTCCTACCATGTGTGAGGTGGTCCTTGCATATTACCTTTGTTAGACCTGCATACATATTGCAAAATGCATACACTGATCTATGAATTCATGCCCTGTACATGCATACTCTTGGGGGGAGCAAAATGCCTTTGTGACTCCAAATCTGTCTAGTTCGATCGACCAATCTGCTCTCTTCAGTCAACCGAAGATCCCAATTCAGAATGTTGTGTCTGAACATCATTGCATATAGATAGGGGGAGTTTATGTCAAGAAAGCATCGTGTACATTGCACATGTTGCATACCTTCTGATGATCTTAATCCTGAACTCTTCCTGTCCATCTAATTGATTCACCCTGCCATATCTGTCACTCCAGTGACTCACATCATCAAATAATCATTGTTGGCTGCTGCTGATTACTCAATAACTGTACTGAGATTTGAAGTAAACCTTCAGTTTGAATACCACTTCATAAATGTTAAAACATCTTTAATGTAGAATCTTCCATTATACAGGTTTAAGAATAATTATTGATTTGGAATTGGTTTAAGTCTAATGTACTCTTAAGGTTGAGCTCAAATAACTTGAAAATATCTGATTCAACTTTTTAATAAACCTTAACTGCTTGTCTCATATAAATTCATGTAAGACTTCCTGAAATTTGAACAGTTGAAATCATGATTTTCTTTGATTGAAATACTTAGTGTTAGTATTGCTATTAAACATTTAATCTGTCTAAATTTGTTCAAAAAAAATTTATGGATAGAGCAATGACTGTGGTTACTGAGAAACCTGTCCAAAGGACTGTGTCATGAAGTACCATAGTTAACTCTGATTAAAATCATTAAAAATCATGTGAAAATATGGTAGAGCAATGGCATGGTTGTATTGAGTAACTGGGGATTTTGGCCTCTAATCAAGGTGTCTCCTCATGCCAAAGATACTTCTAATGCTATCTTTGTTCTCTAAAATAGACAAGCAATACGGTTATCACACTAAGTAACTGGGGATTCTGGCCTCTAACCAAGGTGTCTCCTCACGTCAAAAGATGTTGATCAACCAAAATTGCTCATTAAAAGAGTGTATTGATCAAAAGAAAAGTATGAAATAATGTAAATCAAAAATTCTGGAAGAACAATAAAATTCAGATGCCTTCACGAGTGTTTATTCTCAATACTACCTTATGTGATTCTGAAAGAAGTCATGGAAAGTAAACTGAGTAAGATGGAAGAAGGTTGAACTAGAAGTGATATATGAGCATTTGGTTCACTTTTATTAAAAATTTATTTCAGATATGAGTATGGTTTCTTTTTGAAAAACTATGTTTACATCTCTCTTAAATCATATCTGTCAATCAAAGGATTTATAAGCTTTTATAGTGGAAGACTCTAAAACCTAAATTATGGTTTATGAAGTTGGTAACTTACTGAAAAATTATGTATCTTAGAGTCTTTGAAATTAATACTTTTGCTCAATTGTTGATCTCTGTTACCTTTATTGATATTTTCAACAGATATCAAAATTGTTCCTGAAATATATGTGCTTTGATTGATCTTTGCACATCAGCCTGAGTCTCTTTCAATGGATTCCACTGCCATATTTCTTCTGGCTAGCGAATCCTGATGGTTCTGTAGACCTTTCATTTGCAGACCATACAAATGTGAGGATTGATGCGGGACGGATGACCGACTCGGGCTAAGACCTACGACGGACTCGAAGTGCAGCCAGCACTAGCATACTAAGGCAAGCCGGGCGGCTGACCACCGTGGTATTCTCCGGGTGGAGACGTCTCTCAACAGCGACTCTCTTGAGCCTGACGATCGTCCCTTGCGTGGAAAACGTGGCGGCGATTAAGAAACCACCGTCGCCTAGGGTGCTAATTCGCGCTCGGTGCTCGTTGGAGCCACGGAACGGGCGCTCACAACTCACAATCGCGGTGAATTTGAAACTAGCTATCGGCCCTATTCTCACAAACGCAGAAATATAGAAAGCATACTAAACAGCAAATGTAGATGTCGGAACGAGCACGTACCTCCACGACTAGTCGTGGGGAAGAATTCCCGGCCGATTTCCGAACAACCCCAATACATAAATGATTAACTTTACAATTTCAGAAGCTTGGCCCACTCCACACAGGGAGGTATCGGGCTACAATCAATAACTTTGGGGTTGCTGGAACCCGGGTTGATGGGCCACACTCGCAGGAGGTGAGGAACGCGTGCCGGAGCCACTCGGGTATGCCGACGGAAAGCCAACCCGGTTCTGCCCGCGCTGGTCACCCTGCGCAGCGAGCTTGTGGAGGCTGGTACGGCTGGATCCGATGCCTGATCGGAGCGCCGTTTATTGAAGAATGTCGGCGACTGGATGTAGTATCTTCACTCCGAAGATCACGAACAGATGCCTTCAGATCTGGACGCAGTGACGAATCTTCTGAGGTTCTGGTTTTGTGCTCACAGAACTACACAGAAACACGGTAAAATGTTGGGAAAATGGTTGTCGATGTCGGATCGGGGCGTTCCTTGTGGGAGATGGTAGGCGACGTCTAGTGGAAGAAATACTCTGAAGATCCCTCACATGGATCTTGGCCGGATGAAGCGGGGCAGGCTCTGAACGTTGATTCTAGTTCTCAGCCGGGACTGCTCAGACCAGCCCACGCGATCCCACGAGAACTGCCGTCACGATCAGCACCGGTCACGGATCGAGGCGAAACCAGAGGTAACACGAAGAGAACTTGAACTGCTACGATTTCTCTTCAGAAACCAACTTCAGATGGCGTCGGGGTTGGGCTGGAGAATTCAATACACAGTCATCTTCAGATCTGGGCAGCAATCTGGGGCAGATCTGTGCGCCTCCACGAGAAAAATCGCCACCGTTGCTCACAAACTTCGATCGACGCGAAACCAAATCTAAAAGTTTGCTAACTTGTAGAGGTATCACGGATAAATTTTGTGAAAGACGAAGATAAGAAGAGAAGAGGGATATGAGGTCGAGTCACATGACCTAGAACTGTCCCGTCATAGGACAGCAACCAGGGAATCACTCCCAAGAGAATCACTCTCTAATGCACTTATCTCTTAACAAAACTTCATTCTATTAAGCATAAACACTATACATGCCCTTATATAGGGAAATGGAAGGGGTAGGGGGGAGGGGACTTGCGCAAGATGCAAGTAGGGGGAGGGGTGCGCATGGATTAAGACCCTTGGTGAAAGAGAAAGGGGGACAAGGGGACATGGTAGCTCACCTACCTTTGAATTTCAAGGTAAAGATGGTAGGTGGCAGCCATGTGGAACTTGACCAGCAGCCATTTGAATGCTCCATGTGGTAATTGAAGAAGAAAATCAAACTAGCTAGCCTAATACCAACAAAAAAAGAGGGTGCCCCCTTCATTGGGCCTTGAATGGGCCACTTTGGTCCATGGCTTAACCAAGCCCATTCCAACCTAGATGGCTTAAGGCCATTCCACCCTTGAAGGCCCATGAATGAAGAGAGCCCACTCTAGATTATCCAATCTAGATAGCCCATGTGGAAGGAAGCCCATATGGCTTATGGATCCATTAGAAATGGACCAAGGTCATTCCTTCTTATGGAATGCTTTAAGGGCTTTAATAAATTGGCCCATTAGGAGACTTACAACCAGCCCTTTAGCAAATTACACATACAATAACCATTACAAGCCCAATTCAATGCCAAAAAAGGTCCAAATTCAAGTCAAATTATCCCCATTTTGAAGATAAGCCGATGTAGTCCACTTGGCGCTCCGCGTATGGCACCGTCGGTTCGCCGACGTGTCACGTGATCGCCCTGGTGTCCGCACCAATTCTCCCCGGGTGGGAGGAACTTGACCCCATCGAGTAAGGGTCCCGAAGCTTGCGCTCTCCGCATGTGATCAAGGTGTTGGTCATCGTGGGGCATCCTCGCCAACGCACTAGGACGTGTGGGTATGCGTCGTTTCTTGTGGTGGTCACCTGCTCATCCAGTATACAATCTATATGCATGCGTTGAGGCTGGAAGAGGTGGACTCTCGGGTGAGGGTCACCCCAAATAGAAAGATAAAGCTCGAAACTCACTAGGGATCACCGCGGGTTCCAATAGGCTACTAGAGGAAACATGGAACGTCGAATTGACACCATTGTCGTTCGGTAGTTCAATATCGTACGCTTTCGGACCCACTTGTTTCTTAACCCGGAAAGGGTGGGGATCGTGGACTTAGAGTGGCTTTCGGTCTCTGGGCGGAAACCTGTCAGGTATGACCCTGATCTAGATGTACTCTCCCTTTGAATCCACGGATATGTAGCATGCATTGGCTACCTCCTTATGCGTGCTTGGCTGGCCTTTGATTGGGACACGACTTAATACATACCAAAACAAACTCGAAAGACAAACAAACACACACACATGACCTTAGACAAACCTATGGTTAGTACGACCTACGCATGGATGATGGCAGACCAGGACACCCAAATGTGTGCCATGCATACACTAGATGCAACCAAAGGTAGGTATGATGATGTACTCCTAGACACCCAAAAAGACACCATGCATGCAAGGACTTCCCATCAGATGTGGGTGTGGGTGGGCTAAGAGGTTCATCACCACGACATGTAGGTAAGGCATGCCATACTTCCCAATAATCGGACCTATTGCTATGTGGAATTTGATTGGCCCGAGTGGGAAGAGAGTGGTAGGGGACTTCCTTGACAAAGTAGAGGGGAAGTGGTGGAGCACGAGGCTCACTAGAGAAGGGGTCGAATGGGTCAAAGAATGTGTGACCCCCCGGTTCCTCTATTACATAGTCCCATGTTTAAAATACATGAAGGTGATGGTCACCTCCATCCATCGTGGTAGATGGAACAGTGTATAGAAGATAGGGCTCCTCCCTCGGGATAAAAGGAGTGAAGTCGGGCTCGACCGGTAGCGGGAGGAGTAGAAGAACCTCCGTGGTAACATGACCCACGGTGTACACGGAGGTAATGGACCCTAAGGTGGAATGGGTGAAGCTACGACTGGTGGGTCGGTCAAAGCCTGGGACCAACAAGTGCGTAAATGCCAACTGCCGGTCTAACCCTTTAAGAAGGTCATCTAATGAATCCACATAGTGACTAGACCGGAAGGTGGTGTGAAATGAGTTGCTTGGCACTAGAGGTAGTGTGGGGTCCATGGACGGGAAGGGAGGTTGGACCAAGCCATCTTTGAGCCAGCTAAGGAGTGGCTCGGTGATGAAAAGTATTCCCGTAAGAAACACGGGTGGCTCGGGCGGAGGTGGCTCCAAACAAGATGGCTCCGAATGAAGTTCGGAAGGAGAGGATGGCAATGGATCACTCACGGGTGATGAAGGAGGGATCTTTATAATGAGGAGAGGGCTTGGGGACCCCATTGATGGGGCCAGGTTAAGACTACCGGCGATGACCTCCTTAGGCTCGGGTAGGAGTACATCACTAGGATTACGTGTCCTATCCACCCCATCCAACCGGTCCAAAATCATTTGCATAAGTTCGGCAACGGAGTGGGTTGGAATAGGGATATCATGATGGACTCGCCCGTAGTCAACCGTCCTAGGATTGGGTCTTGGCTCATCTACGTGTGGGACTCTTTGCCTCCGACTAGAACCCACTTGGTTGGAAGTGATTGGGTGGGGCCGGTTGGAGGTGACCGGTTGGGGCACGTAGACCTTCCTAAGCTCTCTCTTCATGTCCCACCATGACGCGATGGGCCATTGCCCCCTAACCTCTCTCATTCTTTCGATGTAATCCCACTTTTCGGCAGCCTCATGAAGAAGCCGCTCTTTGGCGAAAGAGAATTGTATTGCCTCGGACATAGTATAACAATCAAAGTAGGGGTTCATGGTGGCCTCCCACTTGAGGTAGATGCCCAGGTCATTGGAGCCAAAAAAATCTGAGGCTTCAGGCCTACAGAAGCGGAGAGGATGGTTGCCAAGCCCATGGGTGGGCCAACGGTCATATCGCCTGGGCGACCGGGAATCCATGGGAAGTTGGAGAACTACATGTTAGACATCCCGACACTTGGACAAGACACTAGACACGACCCTAAAATACTAATGCAAAGTTGGCATGAGACTCGACTACACACTTAGACATGACGATGTTGGAATGCACTAACTAGGAACCTAGACTTAACCCACTATTCGGTACGCGGCGGAGCTAAGCGATCCGAAGATCACTCGCGCAAGTGTGCGGCCTTCCCGATAGGCGTAGCCTAACGTTCGTGTCGCACCTTTTGATATACCGAGTAGATGAATGCAAATGCAACCTTGGACTTAAATGACCCTAGACTTGAACGACGCTCTGATACCAATTTGATGCGGGACGGATGACCGACTCGGGCTAAGACCTACGACGGACTCGAAGTGCAGCCAGCACTAGCATACTAAGGCAAGCCGGGCGGCTGACCACCGTGGTATTCTCCGGGTGGAGACGTCTCTCAACAGCGACTCTCTTGAGCCTGACGATCGTCCCTTGCGTGGGAAACGTGGGGATTGCGGCGATTAAGAAACCACCGTCGCCTAGGGTGCTAATTCGCGCTCGGTGCTCGATTGGAGCCACGGAACGGGCGCTCACAACTCACAATCGCGGTAAATTTGAAACTAGCTATCGGCCCTATTCTCACAAACGTAGCAATATAGAAAGCATACTAAACAGCAAATGTAGATGTCGGAACGAGCACGTACCTCCACGACTAGTCGTGGGGAAGAATTCCCGGCCGATTTCCGAACAACCCCAATACACAAATGATTAACTTTACAATTTCAGAAGCTTGGCCCACTCCACACAGGGAGGTATCGGGCTACAATCAATAACTTTGGGGTTGCTGGAACTCGGGTTGACGGGCCACACTCGCAGGAGGCGAGGAACGCGTGCCGGAGCCGCTCGGGTATGCCGACGGAAAGCCGACCCGGTTCTGCCCGCGCTGGTCACCCTGCGCAGCGAGCTTGCGGAGGCTGGTACGGCTGGATCCGATGCCCGATCGGAGCGCCGTTTGTTGGAGAATGTCGGCGACTGGATGTAGTATCTTCACTCCGAAGATCGCTAACAGATGCCTTCAGATCTGGGCGTAGTGATGAATCCTCTGAGGTTCTGGTTTTGTGCTAACAGAACTGCACAGAAACACGGTAAAATGTTGGGAAAATGGTTGCCGATGTCAGATCGGGGCGTTCCTTGTGGGAGATGGTAGGCGACGTCCAGTGGAAGAAATACTCTGAAGATCCCTCACATGGATCTTGGCCGGATGAAGCGGGGTAGGCTCTGAAAGTTGATTCTAGTTCTCAGATGGGACTGCTCAGACCAGCCCGCGCGATCCCACGAGAACTACCGTCACGATCAGCACCGGTCACGGATCGAGGCAAAACCAGTGGCAACACGAAGATAACTTGAACTGCTACGATTGCTCTTCAGGAACCAACTTCAGATGGCGTCGGGGTTGGGCTGGAGAATTCAATACACAGTCATCTTCAGATCTGGGCAGCAATCTGGGGCAGATCTGCGCGCCTCCACAAGAAAGATCGCCACCGTTGCTCACGAACTTCGATCGACGTAAAACCAAAGCTGAAAGTTTTCTAACTTGCAGAGGTATCACAGATAAATTTTGTGGAAGAAGAAGATAAGAAGAGAAGAGGGATATGAGGTCGAGTCACACGACCTAGAACTGTCCCGTCATAGGACAGCAACCAGGGAATCACTCCCAAGAGAATCACTTTCTAATGCACTTATCTCTTAACAAAACTTCATTCTATTAAGCATAAACACTATACATGCCCTTATATAGGGAAATGGAAGGGGTAGGGGGGAGGGGACTTGCGCAAGATGCAAGTAGGGGGAGGGGTGCGCATGGATTAAGACCCTTGGTGAAAGGGAAAGGGGGACAAGGGGACATGGTAGCTCACCTACCTTTGAATTTCAAGGTAAAGATGGTAGGTGGCAGCCATGTGGAACTTGACCAGCAGCCATTTGAATGCTCCATGTGGTAATTGAAGAAGAAAATCAAACTAGCTAGCCTAATACCAACAAAAAAAGAGGGTGCCCCCTTCATTGGGCCTTGAATGGGCCACTTTGGTCCATGGCTTAACCAAGCCCATTCCAACCTAGATGGCTTAAGGCCATTCCACCCTTGAAGGCCCATGAATGAAGAGAGCACACTCTAGATTATCCAATCTAGATAGCCCATGTGGAAGGAAGCTCATATGGCTTATGGATCCATTAGAAATGGACCAAGGCCATTCCTTCTTATGGAATGCTTTAAGGGCTTTAACAAATTGGCCCATTAGGAGCCTTACAACCAGTCCTTTAGCAAATTACACATATAATAACCATTACAAGCCTAATTCAATGCCAAAAAAGGTCCAAATTCAAGCCAAATTATCCCCATTTTGAAGATAAGCCGATGTAGTCCACTTGGCGCTCCGCGTATGGCACCGTCGGTTCGCCGACGTGTCACGTGATCGCCCTGGTGCCCGCACCAAGGATCCATTGTCATTATTACCCTGTTCACTTGCAGCTTTCTGAACTTCAAAATTATTGTGGTTGAATATTCGAGTTTGACTCCTTGAATGTTCAACTTGCTCAAAGGGGGAGAATAGGTTATCTTGTCCTTTTGGATCTATTGTGCCTTTACTCTGCTGGAAAGCTGTTGCTAGCTTGCTCTCATTTTGTCTCAAAGGAAACCCTGAGCTCACCTTGACGACCATTTTTCCTGGTTGCATTCCTCACTGCCATATCTCTTGGCTCGTTTAATTGTCTTATTGCCGCTGTGTTTTTGATGTTCATTCTCTCAGGGGGAGAATTGTTTGCTGCCTACTTTTTAGCTTATGTTTCAATCATCTTACAATTGGTGTTACTCTATTTTCTCTTTTTGATGAAGTCAAAGGGGGAGAATAGGTTGACATGAGTTGCCGTATGCTTTATTATCATTATGACTCATTATGGTGTTGCCATCATCAAAAAGGGGGAGATTGTTGTGTCTCTGTGATTTTGATGATGGTAAATACCAAGATGATTCATATGAGTGCATGTTAAGATGATTCATAAGTGTGAATATGCATTTTTGAATGTGTGTTTGTGAATGAGATTTCATCATATACACAGTGTGCATATAATTTCCCTGTGTGCATATTACTTCCTTGTGTGCATGTCATTTCCTTGGGTCTGACATTTTGATTAACACTTGGTCGATGCATTGCATTCTGTCAAACATTTGGTCGATGCATTCATAACACAACGTATGTGTGTGTTTTGGCTTAAGTGTCTAAAAGTCAGTGCATGTTTGCACACGAAGTCGGTGCTAAGGATTATAAAGGTCCGTGCACTTCACTGTTCAAATCGGTGCACACTCTGTATCCGTCTGTCTTAGCGTCTCATGTTGTGTCTCAACATACCCAGGTCTGAGTACGTTTCGTGTCTGTGCATGTTGTGTATGTGATTTTGATGATTACAAAATGCCTTTGTTGCTTAGCCTTGTGCGTGAATGCTCTTCACTTAAACTGGTTGTGGAAATGATCATAAACTATTTCTTTTGAGATATCATCATGTGGATGCATTGTAATTCTATAAGGCTTATCATCATGTGGATGAATTGTAATTCTACAAGGCTTATCATCATGTGGATGCATACGTGCTTTGAAGTTAGCACAAACATTGCATATACATTGTCTCTACACTTGGTGAGATTGCTTTGTATTTAATGAGAAGCCTCTGTGAAAAACATACTTGGATAAATGTCATTTTGAGCATCATGTCATATTGAGCCTCTCATATTGAGCATCATGTCATATTGAGCCACATATCATGAATGTGTACTTTAGTAATGCTAAATGAATGGAGGGAATGATATGTGGTTTGGTGAGCTTGTGGATTGATCACATGAAATGTGACTCAACATTGTTATGCGTACCTTGATTCCAAATTTGTTGATCATGCAATGGTAATTCAATATTGGAACTCCATGATTCTTACATAAACGATTCAATAAAAGAACAAGCATTTAAGGACAATGTGAAACTCAGGTAAAATAATGTTGTAAGTTCCATCTTTCACTCTTGGAATAGGTTCAACAAAGCAATTTATTGTGAACATGGTCATAGTGTTAATGCTTGATGTAAAGATCTTAATTGTCAACTAACACCTTGCTTTATCATGTTTTTCAGGATGAAAAATCATTGTTGATCTTCATCGGATTATGGTAACATTTAATCAATTATTTCCCTTTGATTTGATGGAGGTTTTAGTTATTTTTTAAACTCAAACTGTCTTATAATCTTCACCATTTTCAATCCAACCGTTGGATCTCCCCTCTAAAATTATATGTTGTAGCTCTGGGAGTCCTCTTTCCAACGCCTCCAGTCTTGCTTCGATCGGAGTTCAGAGCTAGGAGAATTAATTCCTGTCGCCGAAGCGCGCAGAGCTATTTTTTTTTTGAAACCTGCTGAAAGGGGTCGACCCGTGGGTCGACCCGTGGGTCGACCCCTGTAACCCAGAACCATATTTTAGGTTCTGTTTGACTTCTGTGAGCCCGAGGGTCGACCCTGGGGTCGACCCTTTCCAATCGGACGTCCGGCCACCATCTTTGACCGCCGTTTTCTTGCCCCAAAAGTCCTACCAATCAATTCCTAATGCCCTATATGTCTCCCTAATTCGTGGATCTGGTCTCCAAGCTGTCCAATGACAGTTCTAATCATTTATATACATCTCTTGGGTTGTAAACCCTAAGGTAGAGGATGCTAGATCTGAAAATCATTTTCTTCTAACCCTTGTATGTGCAGGTTCGAAGTTGAAGCTCCCAAGCCCTCCTCCACCTTGTTCTGAAGCTGAAAATGAAGGGAAGAAGCTTGAATCAAGGCCCAAGATATACAACTGAAAGCTGCATCTGAAATCAAGATCCAACCTTTGTTTGTGGTGCATTTATTCACACTTGCTTCAAGAACGTTCTTCATCCTGCAGAGGCATTCAAATATGTTTGAAGAAGAGAAAGGGGGAGCTCTAATCACTGCAAAATCTTCCTTATTCTAATCTTTGTTGATAGAGCTTGAAAATCTTCTTTAAGGCATTATATGGGAGCTTCATACGTCCTATCTATTGCATATATATAAATGAGCTGCAATCTTTGTGATACAACAATCTTAATGCTCATGTGTTCATTCATATAGGTTGAAGATGAAGAGGGGGATCTCTAAACCATTCATTTCTATACTCTTGTTTGAGATTATCTTGAAGTTTGAGCTTATCATTTCTATCTGTTCTTTCAGGTGAAGAAGAAATTAGAAGAAGGAAAAGACATGCATCTCGAGGAGATGAATAAGATGATATCTAAATCATGATCATCCGTCAATGAGCAAGGAGAATCAGATTTTGCTGAAGAAGGGGGAGCCTTATACTTGACACATCTGTCTAGTGTTCATCTCTATAATTTGTTTGGAGGGTCATAGCATATATGTGTTTTTGGTTCATATACATTTGAGATAATACTTAGTGTGGGTGTTTGGAGAAATGGGTCTCCGAGTGTGTGGGTTGATTTATGTGTGTCGATTTGTGTGGAGTATATCCGCGTGTGTCGTCGGACGCAACTTGGGGTGCATTCCCCGTGTGTGGTTGGGAGTTTACTCCCGTGTGGTTGTGTAGGCAATGTCCTACGTGTGTGTGGATGGAGTTGTGACTCCGTGAGATGAATTTGTTCCGGGTGTGTTCCCCAGTGTGTGTGTGTGTGTGTGTGTGTGTGTGTGTGTGTGTGTGTGTGTGTGTGTGTGTGTGTGTGTGTGTGTGTGTGTGTGCGCGCACGCTGCTATGGCAGTAGCTTGAGGCAAGGCCTTGTATGTGTGTGGTTTGCTGCGAAAGCAGCGTGTGTGTTATTGGGGTTTGTCCCCGTGTTGCTACATTTGTAGCGTGTAGTGAAGCCTCACCGATTTGGTGAGGGGTGGACGTAAGGAGCCCGTCGTGGTCCCAAACCACCTTAAAAATCCCTGTGTCTTGTGGTTTGATTATTATGATTGTGTGTTCTCTATCCTATCTGTTTATGCAATCGTGTGAGCTCGGTGAGATTGAGTGAATCTAGTTTAAACCTGTTTAGATTAAATTACTCAATCTTGTATATTCCGCTGTGTGCTAGTTGTGTTTTTAATAGGACATAGTTTTTAGTAGTAGGATCTATTCACCCCCCCTCTAGATCTGTGTTCCTGCACTACGGGACCCAACAATTGGTATCAGAGCGAGGCTCTGTTGTCCCTAGATCTTGCGATCTACAGAGTGATCCCAGTGCATTCCACAATCATGAATTTTTCTACTGAACATATATCAATGAACTGTTTGCCAATCTTCACTGGTTTGAATTTTAATTCTTGGCTAGGTAAACTGTGTGTGGTGATCAATTCTATTAATCCTTGTCTCTGGAAATTGATTTGTCATGGTCCACACATATTACCTCTAGATGAGACCAAGTGGTCTAAACAGGATGAAATGATGCATCATGATAATGTTACTGCTTTGAGTTTATTGAAAGCTTCCGTAAATACTAACAAGTATCCATTTGTATCTTCTTGTAGGACGGCAAAGGAGCTTATGGACCGGTTGATCAAAGCTCAAGAAAAGGAAAGATAAAAATGTCTCATGGCCGATGATGCTGATCAACAAAGTGATAAAAATACAGAAGGGGTAAATTCAGATTCTGAAGAATTTACTCTTGATGATCTTGTTGATGCTTATGATGAGTTGGAAAAGTAATATAAGAAAATCAAGTCAAAAAATAGAAAATTAAAAAAGAAATCTGAAAACTTGGTCCATGAAAATGGTTCTTGTGATAAATGTTCTGAGCTTGTTAACTTCAATGAACTTTTAGAGCATGATGTTGAATGTCACAAAGAAACCATTGCTTGTTTGAGAAATGAGAATGTTGCACTCAAGAATAAAATCGATCAATTGGAGAAAACTGAAAAAGATCTAAGAAACAAAATGGAATCAAACTCAATTGATCAGGATATTTGTAATGAATTGATTATGAATGATAAACTTGTAAATGAAAATGAAGAACTTAAAAAGGAAAATAGTGCTATATTGATTCAGACATCTCTGGTTGAAGGCAGCATGAAGTTTCTTGAAAAAGAACATGTTTTGTTAAAATCTGAAAATGAAAAACTGAAACATCTAAACACAACCATGTCTAAAAAATTACTTGCTTTTGAAAAAGGGAAAAGTTTGGTTGTTGATGATTCTGAAAAGATGCATGTGCTAGAACAAATGATGGAGAGCTACAAAACCATCAATGCCCAATTGAATGAAAAAATCATTTCATGTGACAATGAGATCATTTCTTATGAATTGCATATTTCATCACTTGAAAAAGAAATTCTTGATCTGAATGCTTCTTTGTGTAAGTTTGTGAATGGGGAAGAAAATCTGAACAAGATATTGGGGACTAAGGTGAATTTCCAAAAAGAGGGGCTGGGCTATAATCCTGTGAACAAAAAGAACTTTGAAAATAAAGTCTACACATCATTTGTCCATAGTTCTAATATAGCCAGCACATTCAATGGGTCTTCAAATCAATCTGTTCCTCAAACAACAAAGCAATCAAAAGAAAGTCTGAAAAAGAAATAAAACTTGCATCAAAAGGCTAAAAATGTTGCTGGTGTCACGATGAATGCCATGAAAAATCTTGTTGCACATACACATGCATCTACAAAGAAAACCTCATGTTTTTATTGTGGTGAACTTGGTCATATGATGCATGATTATTTTTTGATGAAATCTGAAGATCTAGATGCATGCAAGAAAATGAATGGCTTCACAAAGCCAAGAAAGTTTTTGAACAAAAAAAGAACTTTTGATAACTCTTATGTTCATGCAAGAAGACCATTTGAAAGAATTGGTCCATTGAACTGTTTGCATTGTGGAAGGTTCGGTCACAGGATGAACAATTACTTTAGGTTGAAAATTGATAACATCTCTACAAACCCACAGAAATTTCATGCTCATCCTGTTGTGAAGAAGAGAAATTTTCATACTTATAATGATAACATTCATGCTAAAACACAGAAATCTGATTATCATGTTTATGAGAATTCTGTGAAGTCTCTTGGTTGTTGTCATTATTGTGGTGAGTTTGGGCATACCATGCATGTTTGCTCCTTAATATATTTTGATGATATGCATGCCCAAAAACTGTGGAAGACACCCTCTAGAGGTGCAACTAATCATCTGGGACCCAAGAAGGTTTGGGTACCCAAAGCAACCAAATGAGAATTTTGTTGCAGGATTACCTTGAGGTCAAGTGGAATGCTTGGAAGATGATGGATGCTCAAGACACAAGTACAGAAAATGAATTGCCATGGAATACTCTTCTTAAAGTGCTGCTAAACTCCAAAAATCTAAGGAAGCTTGGATACTCAAGTCTGCAATATGAGAACTTTGATAGAGGAATGCCTTAAGGTCAATCCGAGGTCATGGATGCTTCAAGTCGACATTTGTTGAGGCCTAAGTCGACTTGGCCAGTCCTTGATGCAATGCTTTGTGCAGGGTTTCTCTTCTTACCCTAGAGGAGTTTTAAAAGAGTTTTGGCATGGGGTTCTTGATCTTGTCATATCTTTATGTGCTGCCCAATATGAAATGCGAATTTGGGGTCTCAATGGAACTCCTTTGACTAATATCGATATATTTCTTGCAGGAGAGAAAGAAAGGAGCTTATTGATGAAGAAGACAACAAGGGGAATAAAGTAAAGAATCTGAAAATGTCAATAAAGGTAACTCAAGACAAAGGTGAGAAAAGAAAGTGTTTATTTGAAGCTCCTTGGTCTTGATGTTATTGTCATATCTTGATAGACAATGATTTTGAAGTTTTGAATACCCCTTGGTTACTTTTGACAATGTGGAAGATGAATGCATGGCTGAATGGTATTGAAACATCTGAGTTGTATATATGAGAGTGTAGCCATTGAATGCTTTTTGATAAACCCCCGATGTCAAATGAGAATACATTTGTTTCTGATAATCATTTCAATGATCACATGGTATATAAAATGGTGACATGTGGAAGGGCAGGTCAAGCTTGTCTGAAAGCTATCACCATGCGTGAGAATGTGTCTCCGCCCGGTACCATGAATCATCTATGCATATGGCATCAAACTTAAATGAATTTTCTGAAATCAAGCATTGATTATGGGGGAGTTTTGCATGCTGAAAATTTTGAGATTGATGTTTTCCATTCTCTCAGCATGATGATATTGTTCTGTGGCTGAACATTTTGAGGACTGAAGTTCATCAATGTTCCATGGTCTTTACAAATGTGCCACTCATCTTTCTGGATAAATGCACAACTGTTTTCAAGAAAAGTTCACATGTGATGATTTTGATGCTTTGAATGAATTTTCTGAATTCTCTTTTCAGAATAAAATTGTGTCCTCACATTTGAACAATTGATAATGCGTGTCATGCATTAGTTGCATTGGGTGCATATAGAGTGTCATGTGAAATCTGAAATCTTGCATCACATTGCATATCTGCATATCATTCTTTGCATATCATTCACATAGTACTTTTGGAAGATGAAGCCCATCGTGTGTCTTGTTGCATAGTTGGCATTTCTAGCATGCATATAGTGCATATTTTGAAATGCATCATCTTGAACATTTCATGTTGCATAAATGCCAAAAAGAATACTTCCAACATTGGTCATCATATCTTTGGAGCCAACATTTCAAGCATTGAGATTGCATACCTTTTCATTTTGCATTGCATATGCATATCTCCATTGTATGCTTGCATGTTATTATATGTTATTCAACCCCTTCCTTGAAACTTCTAAGACCAAACACTCCATTGTTAAATAATGTTACATCTGAGTCTTAATAAGTGTGCTACATGTCAAACTCTTAGGGGGAGCATTTCATGCTTATTGCATTTACATAGGGGGAGCTGCACTATTTTGTTTTGAGTTAAATTTTCTCCATACATGTTGAATCAAATTTGTACACTTCATGCACTTTAATGTGAAATTGAGTGTTATTCATAAGGATATAGGAATTTCATTTCAACACTCTAAAGTAATTCAACTTGCTGCATGGATGATAAGAGACAGTTGAGGAAAAAGTTGCCTGCCTCCGCATAAAAAAAATGGTTGGAATGAAAGGCAAAGCAATGCTAAGTCTCACTGAGTAAATTGGGCACATGTCACCTGAGACGTGATGTGGTTCACATCTGAAAAGTGTTGACTAAAGTATCTCCGTTCAAATGAGGTGACAAGGTTCAGTATTTTGAGTAACCGGAGATTCTAGCATGAGCGCCATGTGTCTCCTCGCGTAAAAAGGAATTATTTTAAACCTTATCCTTCTTAGAAAAATTCAGATTGTCAGTATGAAAATTATTGATGATAATTTGTTGAGGCAGAGCGAAGCCTCCAATACGCTGTTCTCTAGATTGAAATGCAGTTTGTACACTTACTATTGTGTTTACTTGAAAATCTGGTTATCCATATGGCTAAACTTCATTCTCATGTTACTCACTTGCACATGATAATTTGATTTGATATGTATTTTGAAAATTTGATCAATTGCTTGACCTGCTGTACGTCTTCTCCTATTTATCTGCATAACCCTCTAGGTGTAATCATGAGCATTCTGAACTTAATGACTCACTTGCACTTTTCCTACACCTATCCCCTCACTGTAAATCAATTGGTATCACTTCTTGTGAAGGAGTTATGTTGCATGTATCTATAGATATCTGCTTGATTACATTGTATGCAATTCATGTCTCATCATTTTCATACATCATGCTTCATGCAATTTACAAGAAAATGTCAATGGGGGAGCTATGCATGTGATCTTATCTGCTTAACTCATCAGGTCTTGCATGAGTCAATACCTTTCTATTGGTGTTTGAGTACTTATTTGCTGGCTCATCATTGTTCATGCCATACGCCATTTTCAATTGCTGCAACTCATGTGCATTTGCATATCGTTTTATCATCTTGCATTCTACATGACCACATTGTCCACATTTGCATTTCCACTTTCAACATTTGGTATCAGACAATTGGTATCCAACGGTTCTGCCATTAGTTCATGCATATTGTGCACATTGGTTCTCTTCATAATCCGGTTGTCCATGGGCTCTTGCCCTTCTGGATTCCCCATCATGATCCCCATTTCTGATTATGTCAAAGGGGGAGAGAGAGCATTATAGCATAATATTTTGTCATCATCAAATGGGGGAGATTGTTGTGTATGTGATTTTGATGATTACAAAATGCCTTTGTTGCTTAGCCTTGTGCGTGAATGCTCTTCACTTAAACTGGTTGTGGAAATGATCATAAACTATTTCTTTTGAGATATCATCATGTAGATGTATTGTAATTCTATAAGGCTTATCATCATGTGGATGAATTGTAATTCTACAAGGCTTATCATCATGTGGATGCATACGTGCTTTGAAGTTAGCACAAACATTGCATATACATTGTCTCTACACTTGGTGAGATTGCTTTGTATTTAATGAGAAGCCTCTGTGAAAAACATACTTGGATAAATGTCATTTTGAGCATCATGTCATATTGAGCCTCTCATATTGAGCATCATGTCATATTGAGCCACATATCATGAATGTGTACTTTAGTAATGCTAAATGAATGGAGGGAATGATATGTGGTTTGGTGAGCTTGTGGATTGATCACATGAAATGTGACTCAACATTGTTATGCGTACCTTGATTCCAAATTTGTTGATCATGTAATGGTAATTCAATATTGGAACTCCATGATTCTTACATGAACGATTCAATAAAAGAACAAGCATTTAAGGACAATGTGAAACTCAGGTAAAACAATGTTGTAAGTTCCATCTTTCACTCTTGGAATAGGTTCAACGAAGCAATTTATTGTGAACATGGTCATAGTTTTAATGCTTGATGTAAAGATCTTAATTGTCAACTAACACCTTGCTTTATCATGTTTTTCAGGATGAAAAATCATTGTTGATCTTCATGGGATTATGGTAACATTTAATCAATTGTTTCCCTTTGGTTTGATGGAGGTTTTAGTTGTTTTTCAAACTCAAACTGTCTTATAATCTTCACCATTTTCAATCCAACCGTTGGATCTCCGCTCTAAAATTATATGTTGTAGCTCTGGGAGTCCTCTTTCCAACGCCTCTAGTCTTGCTTCGATCGGAGTTCGGAGCTAGGAGAATTAATTCCTGTCGCCGAAGCGCGCAGAGCTATTTTTTTTTGAAACTTGCTGAAAGGGGTCGACCCGTGGGTCGACCCCTGTAACCCAGAACCATATTTTAGGTTCTGTTTGGCTTCTGTGAGCCCGAGGGTCGACCCTGGGGTCGACCCTTTCCAATCGGACGTCCAGCCACCATCTTTGACCACCGTTTTCTTGCCCCAAAAGTCCTACCAATCAATTCCTAATGCCCTATATGTCTCCCTAATTCGTGGATCTGGTCTCCAAGCTGTCCCTTGACCGTTCTAATCATTTATATACATCTCTTGAGTTGCAAACCCTAAGGTAGAGGATGCTAGATCTGAAAATCGTTTTCTTCTAACCCTTGTATGTGCGGTTTCGAAGTTGAAGCTCCCAAGCCCTCCTCCACCTTGTTCTGAAGCTGAAAATGAAGGGAAGAAGCTTGAATCAAGGCCCAAGATCATATACAACTGAAAGCTGCATCTGAAATCAAGATCCAACCTTTGTTTGTGGTGCATTTCTTCACACTTGCTTCAAGAACGTTCTTCATCCTGCAGAGGCATTCAAATACGTTTGAAGAAGAGAAAGGGGGAGCTCTAATCACTGCAAAATCTTCCTTATTCTAATCTTTGTTGATAGAGCTTGAAAATCTTCTTTAAGGCATTATAGGAGAGCTTCATACGTCCTATCTATTGCATATATATAAATGAGCTACAATCTTTGTGATACAACAATCTTAATGCTCATGTGTTCTTTCATATAGGTTGAAGATGAAGAGGGGGATCTCTAAACCATTCATTTCTATACTCTTGTTTGAGATTATCTTGAAGTTTGAGCTTATCATTTCTATCTGTTCTTTCAGGTGAAGAAGAAATTAGAAGAAGGAAAAGACATGCATCTCGAGGAGATGAATAAGATGATATCTAAATCATGATCATCCGTCAATGAGCAAGGAGAATCAGATTTTGCTGAAGAAGGGGGAGCCTTATACTTGACACATCTGTCTAGTGTTCATCTCTATAATTTGTTTGGAGGGTCATAGCATATATGTGTTTTTGGTTCATATACATTTGAGATAATACTTAGTGTGGGTGTTTGGAGAAATGGGTCTCCGAGTGTGTGGGTTGATTTATGTGTATCGATTTGTGCGGAGTATATCCGCGTGTGTGGTCGGATGTAACTTGGGGTGCATTCCCCGTGTGTGGTTGGGAGTTTACTCCCGTGTGGTTGTGTAGGCAGTGTCCTACGTGTGTGTGGACGGAGTTGTGACTCCGTGAGAGGAATTTGTTCCGGGTGTGTTCCCCAGTGTGTGTGTGTGTGTGTGTGTGTGTGTGTGTGTGTGTGTGTGTGTGTGTGTGTGTGTGTGTGTGTGTGTGTGTGTGTGTGTGTGTGTGTGTGTGTGTGTGTGTGTGTGTGTGTGTGTGTGTGTGTGTGTGTGCTGCTATGGCAGTAGCTTGAGGCAAGGCCTCGTATGTGTGTGGTTTGCTGTGAAAGCAACGTGTGTGTTGTTGGGGTTCGTCCCCGTGTTGCTACATTTGTAGCGTGTAGTGAAGCCTCACCGGTTTGGTGAGGGGTGGACGTAGGGAGCCCGTCGTGATCCTGAACCACCTTAAAAATCCCCGTGTCTTGTGGTTTGATTATTGTGATTGTGTGTTCTCTATCCTATCTGTTTATGCAATCGTGTGAGCTCGGTGAGATTGAGTGAATCTAGTTTAAACCTGTTTAGATTAAATTACTCAATCTTGTATATTCCGCTGTGTGCTAGTTGTGTTTTTAATAGGACATAATTTTTAGTAGTAGGATCTATTCACCCCCCCTCTAGATCTGTGTTCCTACACTACGGGACCCAACAGTGCATACCTCAAGGTCGATACATATAGTGAGCATATAGTCAGTGCATGTTTAGGTCTCACGCAATAAGCATTCATGGGTCAGTGCATATTCCTTGCTGTGAGCGCCTCATTCATTTGTGTCTACAGCATATACACTCGGTGCATGTTTTGGCCAAACGAACATAAGGTCAGGGCATTGCTTTGCTTAAGGAACATAAGGTCGGTGCAAGCCATCGTACTGCACATATAGGGTCTGTGCATAGCTTGCATCATGCAATACTCAACGCCTGTGCTAAGGAACATGAGGTCAGTGCACTTCATGCTAGCAAGCCTATCCAAGTCCGTGCATATCCCTATGGCAGTGAAATTGAAGTCTGTGCAATATTTAGGTCTATGCATCATTTAAGTCTGTGCACATTTTTCCTTGCACAGAACAAAGTTAGTGCATACTCTGTTACATGCATTTATAAGGTCTGTGCTAAGTTGTACTATGCGCATACTGAGGTTAGTGTTAATTGTATACAGGGTCAATGCAAGGTTTTCTCGTCTAATGTATACTCACTATCGGTCCAGTTTTTAACTGCGAGCTCAAGGACGGTGCAAACCTTGCCACCAGCTCGAGTCAGTGCAAACCTTGGCACGAGCCCAAGTCAGTGCAAGTTTTCACTGCAAGCACAAGTCGGTGCAGTTTTTGCGAGTGCCGTGAGCACAAGTCTGTGCAGGTCTAAGGCTACGACAACTTCTACAAGCTTGGCCATTCATTCGAGCACATGATCTGCACGAGGGCACAAATCATCATACGGCACGTGAGCTCGTAAGGATAATAGAAACAATGATTGGCACGTGGTCTCAGGAAGAATATCTCTGACATTTTGCCACGTGGATCAACGTCCCCAATCCTCTCTGGATGGATGAGCTTGTGGGAACCCTACCAATAGCCATATAAGAAGGTCGGTCCTTCGATCAAAGAAGAAGAAGAGAAGAGCAGAGAAAAGAATAGGAGACTTAAAGAAAGAAAAGGAGAGAATAGCAGAGAGGAAAAAGAAGAAGAAGAAGAAGAATAGAAGAGACAAAAAAATAGAGAGAGAGAGAGCACCCAGAAGAAAAAGAGATCGAAGTAGTCAGAGAGAGTAAGAGAGCCAACAGTAGAAGAGGAAGAGTGAAGAAGTTAAGTTCTAGGATCAGATCCTAAACGGTTGTCCTCCTGCGTGAGCTATATTTTTTTCTTTTTTTTTTTTAGCTTTATTCGCCAGTTTATTTTTCCTTTTGTTACTTTCATCTTCCAGTTTCTTAGTCTTCCGATACTCAGGTTGAGTTCGAGGTTCCTCCTGTGGACTCAGGAGAAGGGAGACTTAGTGTCTCCGGTGGCAAGTGACTTGGTGTCACTTGTGCTTTCCCTATGTGTTTCAGAGGAAGGGGGACTTGGTGTCTCCGGTTGCTAGTGATTGGGTGTCGCTAGTGATTGCCCTCCTAGGTGGAGGAAGAGAGGAGTGTGTTCCTCTGGATCAAGCTGTTAGACAGCGTCTGTTTACAGACTGAGTCTGCGGTTCTTGCTGTTGCAAGGGAAGCCTCACTCTGGTTTGGAGTGAGGGGTGGACGTAGGCAGACTGTGGGTCTGGCCAAACCACCTAAAAATATCATGTCCATTGTGGTTTGCTCTTTGCGCTCCTCCATATCATCTTTCTCCACTTCACAGGTTATGTGTGCTTGATTTATTGCGTTCGTCATTGTGTTACGTTGAGAGTTTTATATAAACCTGTGGAGTGTATGTTCCTTTGCTTAGTAGAAGTACATATGCAAGCCTGAGTGTGTCAGCTCACAGTTGTGAGAAGAGAGTAGTTGTGCTGTCTCTCTTATTTTCTGAGCATTATTAAAAAATTTGTTCCGCAATAGTTTTTTGAACGGGGATTCATTCACCCCCCCCCCTCTGAATCCGTGTCTTGCACCCATATATTCTAACATATATTCCGTCAGAAATTCGTTGGCCTTTTTAAACCTTTTTCGTCTGATTTTATTCCATTGAAAACTATTTATATTTGGAAATTAATAATTATAATTATTTTGGACGAAAACTATCGGTCAAATATCGATCAAAAAGTACCGATGAATTTTTGACCGATTATTGTTCGTCGAAAATAGCTGTGGCTAATTACCGACTGAATTCCGACAGAATATATTCTGTCTGAAAGTTCTCTTTTTAGAGACAGATTTCTGACAAAAAAAATATGTTGGAAATCGATCGGTAATTACCCACTCATTTCTGACAGAATATTGTCCATCGGAAACTAGTAACATTTTCGACGAATTTTTGACGGAAATATTTACGTCGGAAAATTCCGTCGGTATTTTTTATTTTTCTTGTAGTGATAAAACCTTTCCCCACTGTTAATTTTGCTGAATGTTTCGTCAATTGTTTCATCCCAAAACGGACGAATAGGTTCGTTGAGGAATCTACGGAAGCGCCTGTCGCAAACGGACTTCCTTTTGACAGTCTATTACCGTGATTTACTGGGCGTCTCCACCACTATAAGTTACTGTGATTTACTGGGCGTCTCCACCACTATAAATAGACCACCATACGTGGTCGTTTACATAGACTGATGTACGACTTTGCTACTGCTTTCTTGCGAAATTCTTCCTCGTTCTTTCTTCTTCTTCTTCCTTTTTGTTCAGTACTTGTGAGTAAGGTCGAGATTTGCAAGGCTCTCCTCGAAGATGTGCTCACAGGAGAGAGAGGATCATCTACTCAAGAGTCGTTATATCTCTAGGAGGACATTGCCACGAGAACTACACGTCGGGAGATAATAGAACTCTTAATTCTAGCAATCACGCGCTTCGACCCAACAGACTATGCTTCTAACTTCACAGATTTATTTATAGTGATAAATTGTGTTGCCAGTTTTAATCTTTTCAGTAGTTCCCAACACGTATATCTTCTTAATATGGACTCGAGCACACCAAAAAAAAAATTTAAAAGATAGATGACTAGCTCAAAAGGGGGTGCAGGCAAAAACTGAATTCTAATACTATTCATTACTCCTTGTTATCGCTCCCCCGATCCCGAAGTTTCTAACTCATATTTATATATAAATTTTTCACATAAAAACTATTATTAAATAAAAATTTATAAAAAAAATTATTTCTGAAAATATATTAATAGCCATATCATCATCATCATCATCAGAGCCTTAACCCAATTATTTGGGGTCGGCTACATGAATCCTGTTTCGCCAAAGATTTCTATCAAGTGCTATATTCATATGTAAACCCAAGAAACTAATGTCCTTCCTAATAACATCGCACCATCTCATTTTAAGTCTTCCCCGAGCTCTTTTACTAGCATCCACTAAGATGCGGTCAAATCTTTTAACCGGCGCTGAGTTAGGGCAACGAAGTATATGACCAAACCACCTGAGTCTATTTTCTCTCATTTTACTATCAATTGGGGCTATCCCTAAGTTCTTACGGATGCGCTCATTCCTAATTTTATCTTTCTTAATCTTGCCACACATCTATCTCAACATCCTCATCTCTGCTACACATATTTTGTAATGTGTTTCTTTCGTACTGTCCAACACTCGGTACCATATAACAAAGCAGGTCCCACAACCGTTCTATAAAATCTCCCTTTGAGTTTCACAGGCATATGACGATCACAGAGGATTCCTGATACGCTTCTCCATCTTAACGAGCATACATTAATCCTATGTGTAACGTCGTCATAAATCTCCCCATTCTCTTGTATGATAGACCCTAAGTATCGAAAGCTACTACTTTTCGGAATGTTATACCTATCAATTAGAACCTTGTCTTCCTGTACCACTCTCCCATTACTAAAATTACAATGCATAAACTCTGACTTACTCCTACTAATTTTAAAACCATTAGACTCCAAGGCACGTCTCCAATGCTCTAACTTAGCATTTAAAGCATCAATACTCTCATCAATTAAGATAATAAGATCTGTAAATAACATACACCAAGGGATATCCTCATGCAATTATTTTGTTACTTCATTCATAACTAAGGCAAAGAGATACGGACTTAGTGCAGAACCTTGATGCAAACCTATAGAAACTGAAAATTCACATGTCTCTCCAGCAATAGTTCGAACACTAGTAATAGCACTGTCATACATATCCTTAATCAAATCAATATATCCTTGAGATATTCATTTCTTTCTTAATGTTTACCAAATCAAATCTCTCGGTACTCGATCATACGCCTTCTTTAAATCAAGAAAAATTATATACAAATCTTTTCTCATCTCTCTATGCTTCCCCATTAGTTGCCGTAGTAAGAAAATAGCTTCTGTAGTATATCTATTCGGCATAAAATCAAACTGATTTTTTGATACAGTAGTCATATATCGGAGGCGTTTTTCGATTACTTTTTCCCAAAGTTTCATAGTGTGACTCATAAGTTTAATTCCACGATAATTATTACAACTTTGAATATCTCCTTTATTTTTATAGAAAGGAACTACAACACTTTTCCCCCAAACTTCTGGCATTCTCCGTTCCTTTAAAATTTTATTAAAAAGTTTAGTTAGCCACTGAATACCAATGTCTCCTAGGCTTTTCCATACTTCAATAGGTATGCCATCTGGTCTTAAGGCCTTGCCCACTTTCATTTTTCTTAAAGCATCCTCCACTTCTGACATCTTAATATGCCTGAAATATTGATATTTATCAAATATTGTGGACTCTTGGGTACCTTCTGAAGAAAAATCATTGACGTAATCTCTATTAAGTAACTTCTAAAAATAACTATGCCATCTCTCTTTAATCTCAAGATCTTTAGCTAAAACCCTTTGATCTTCACCTTTAATGCAACAAACATGATCCAAATCTCTAGTTTTCCTTTCTCTTAATTTAGCAAGTTTATATATGTCATTTTCACCCTCTCGGGTTCCTAATTTATTATATAAATTTTCAAATGCATTTGATTTAGCTTCGCTAACTATTTTCTTAGCCCTCTTTTTAGCAATTTTAGAAGTTTCTAGGGTTTGATTATTTTTGTTAGTTTTTCAAACTTTAAAGCACTCATTTTTTACTCTAATGGTATTTTGAATTTTCTCACCCCACCACCAAGTCTCTTTTTCTAAATTCTTTTTACCTTTAGATTCGCCTGAGAGTTGTTTTGCTACACTCGTTATACAATTTGTAATATTATTCCACGTTACATTGGTTTCTTGTTCTAAATTCTAAATATTTTCTTTTAATAGATGATTTTTAAATGTTTCTAATTTTTTACTTTTTAAATTCCACTATTTAATCTTAGAACAATTATTTATAATGATCTTTCTTTTGAATTTAGGAATAAAGACATCCATTACTAACAACCAATGTTGAGAGGCTAGACTCTCACCAGGAATAACTTTGTAATCTTTACATAAAACTCTATCTACCTTCCTAATAAGAAAATAGTCAATTTGACTTATATGTATTCCACTCTTGTAAGTTATTAAGTGTTCATCCCTCTTCTTAAAGAATGTATTAGTAATTGCTAGATCAAAAGCCATAGTAAAATTAAGAATAGTATAACCCATATCATTTCTATTGCCAAAACTAAGCCCTCCGTGAATCCTCTCATAACCTCTATTATCTTTACCCACATGATCATTAAGATCCTCTCCAATAAAGATTCTCTCTTCACTAGGGATATTTTGGATCAAACTATCAATAGCCTCCCAAAATTACTTTTTAATGCTCTCTTCTAATCCAACTTGAGGTGGATATGTACTAATTATATTCAAAATATCCTCACCTAAGATAAGTTTAATTAACATCAATCTATCCCCCAATCTATTAACTTCTACAACTCTATTTTTAAAATTTTTATCTATTATTATAACAACACCATTTCTAGAGTTATTATTATCCATATATCAAATTTTATATCCATCAATATCTTTAACTTTATGTCATTTCCAACTATTTTCTTGTAGGCAAACTATGCTAATCCTTCTGTCCTTCATTATCTTAACCAATTCTAAACCCTTACACGTCAAAGTTCTTATATTCTAAGTAGCTAGACGGATCATATGTTTTTAGACTAACTTCTTTACCCGTGAACGTCCAACCCCATACGGGAACCCTTGCCTATTTGACACCGCAATCGAACGCCATTGCGGCGCGTCGCTTACGGAGAACGCCCTAACTAACCCTTGCTCACTTATCATTCCATCCGGATTCTGATGTAACGCATCGCTTCTGGAGGACGCCTTAACATTAACATAAAATGTATTTAGATCATAATTCATGTGTGAGATGTGACAAATTTTAACTGCTGACTGTTAACCTAACGTAAACTCTCCTCCTTTCTCGTCCGGACTTGGGACCGGTCATGACAAAATTAAATACTATTTAACTCTATCATAATATTACGTAAATCTGAATTATGTAAAAATACTATTTTTATTTACAAACACATCATTTATTTTTATCAAAAATTTATAAAAATTATATTTAAATAATATTTATGTAATATATAAATTAACATAATAATATATCTAATACTATATTTTTAAAAATATTCTTTATAAATTCATCTCTAATAATAATTTTCATGTAAAATTCCTTTATATATAACATATGCACAAAGGACACTTGCTCTGGCTTATTTCACTGCCTAAAAAAGAATTGAAAACACAAACACCTACAACGTAATTCGTCTACTACTGTCCCAGCTGTCCTTCCAACCCTTTCGGTTTCCGGGCATCCGCCTACACAGACCACGACCTGTGGTCCTCCTCCCCCCTTTTCCTCTTGTTGGCCAACGCCGACATCACCTTGGCCGAGACCACCTTCTTCACCAGCAGCCTCCACATCCCGTCGTCCTCTTTCCTTTCCGTCTGCATCTTCATCTTGAACTGCCTGCGGGACCCCAAGGCAAACAGCAACAACAACAACAAAAAGAAAAAGGCTCAGAAAAATCACAGCTCTCTCTCTCTCTCTAATTAATAAGAAGCCAGCGGATTGCCGCAGAGGTAGCGCATTCTACCTGCAGAGGGGGACGCGGCATGGTTCCGGGTGGTCGCAGACGGAGGCGTGGAGGCGGAGCAGTTGCCACATACGCTTGCACTGTGCGCAGCCGCCGCCAGGGACGGCCACCTTCTTCTTCTCGCACGTGGCGAAGTGCCGGATCAGCCGCTGGAGCCCCTGACACGTGTGGAACAAGCGACAGGGGCTCCGGCTCCGGCTCGGCGGTTCCCCGTCGTAGGGCCCCACCTCCGTGCAACCCTCCGTGCAGATGTGCTGCAGGCACTCCATCGCTTCGCTCAGCTGCAGGTACACGTTCTGCGCCTTCCTGTTCCACGCCGTCCTCTTCTCCCTCTGCACCAGAACACGTGCCGACAGCATCACCGTCAAAAATAAGATTTAAAAAAAAAAGGGCGATGCGAACGAAGAATCCAACGACCGGCTTTAGCCGAGGAGGAGGAGGCGGCGGCTCGAGACTTGCCAGAGCCGCGGCTTACCTGGTCGGCTTCGTGGAGGGCCTGGAGAATCTCCAGCTCAAGCCAGGGGTCGTTGGTCTGGAGGAAGCGCCAGCCCTCCGTCTGCTCCACGGCGCCGAACTCGGCGGCGACCAGCTTCATGCAGCGCACGGAGAGCCGCGGAGCGTCGCAGAGCCGCGCCAGCTGGAGGACGTCCACCACTAAATCGGCGTCGAGCCGGTCCGCCAGCGTCCCGACGCAGGCGCGCTTCAGCGCCGGCACCCGGAACACGTGAGACAGGACCAGCAGGTGCATCGCGTACCGCTCCATCTCCTCTTCCGTGCACCTGCACCCATCACAACCAAGCCCCATGATAAACGGTGTAGCCCTAGCAGGACACGGGAGAGCTTTTTTTATAATTTTACAAAAAATATAATAACTAATAATTTGTAAAAAAAATATTCTTATAAAAGTATTATTAATATGTAAATTTAAATTTTATAAAAATATCGTATTTATTAGTAAATATATCACTTCTTTTTATCAAAAATTCATAAAAATTACAATTAAATAATATTTATGTATTATATAAATTAATCGATTGACATATCTAAATTTTTTATTTTAAAAATATTTATTATAAATTCACCTCAAATAATATTTTTTATGTAAAAATTTCTTTTTTCTCTCTCTCACCCCCTAATTGAATCGGTGGATCCACCCCATGATCGCGGGGGACAACTATCGTGTGGACGGTGGAGATCCACGTTGATCCCAACGGTGCATGAATCTCGGACGTGAAAATTGAGAGGCGCGACGAAGAGGTCCCACAACCATTGCGATTCTGGTCCGTCCGATCTGCACAGGATGTCACGGAGAAGGAGACCAACTTTGAGGTAAATCGGAGACTTGATTTGCGGTGGCGGTAAAGTGGGGTTCGCATCCGGCGGAAAGCCGACTGATCGGACGGACTAAGTACAAATGGGAGAAAAAAATTTATTTTAAAAAATTACAACAAAGGAAGACTCGAAACGTCGAAGCGAGAACATCTGACCGCCGTCGCGCCGGCGAGATCCAACACATACATACGAGGGAATAGATGGGGAACCCAGAAGGACGAAGTGCCTTTACACGGCGCCGGTACCGTCCAATTCCTGGGGCCCACGACGAAGCTCCACCGTCCGAGGGGACCTCCGATGTCAACGTCCCATCAGAAGCGCCGGACAGATCAGCCGGCCCAGCCGACAATGAGGACCGTTGATATTTTAAATGAAAGAAATGTTCCACCTTTATTTTATATATATATATATGTGTGTGTGTGTGTGTGTGTGTGTGTGTGTGGAAAGCGAACTAAAAACTAATTGTGGGTAGGAAAAAGAAAAAAAATAGAATTCCAACTCTGCACAAGACGCCGAGGAAGGAGTTTGGTGGTGGCGGGGCAGCGGAGCTGACCTGGACTTGTAGACGTATCTGAGGAAGGCGGAGACGGCCTCGCAGGGGACGCCAAGGATGGGGACGGCGGGGGCCTTGTCGGAGCTCTCCCGCTTCCGCGGCCCGTCGAGTAGGATGCTCTCCAGCACCGGCGAGGCCCTCGACTGCGAAGATAACAAATCGCACCATTCAGCATTTGAGGAAGAACAAGAGAGAAAAAAAATCATAACGATCCGCACACGGAAAACGCGACCGGCGCCTCGCCCCGTTCGTTCGGCGATGAAAAACTCGACGCCATGTCGTGGTATGGGCGCAGCAGTCAGCGGCCTTATTAAGATACCGTCCTGTCTACCTTCTACCTCGTGGCGAAGAAGAAGAAGAGGAAGAAGAAAAGCGTTAAGGACACCAAAAGGCGCCAAATAGAGCACAAACGTGGAGCTCTCCCCTCTCATCTTTCCGTTTATCCACGATTTCGCCACCGTTGTTAGAGAGCGGGAAGAACGAGGGAGAAGCAGAGAAGAAGTGTTGCTTCCGAGGACAAAGGGGGTAGGGGAACAGGGGAGAAGGGATGAGAGGGAGCGCTCACCAGGATGCTGGAGTGAACGGGGATGCTCCGGCCACCGGAGGTGACTACGCGGACATCGGCCGGGTGGAAGTCCCCAGCGGAGAACTCCCCCTCACCGCCGTGATCAACGACGGCGGCGTCCAGCGGCAACAGCCTGTCCGGGTCGGCGGCCTGCAACGCGTCTTCCACCTCCATCACCGCCATCCCAAATCAACCGCACAATAACGCCGACAGCTAATGACCACAGGGAAAAGCCACAAACCAAAGTGTGAATAAAATCCTTTTAATGTTATGTTCTCCGCACGCCGCCTCAGAGGCTAATATTTATAGCGCCGCTCAGGCACGGGTGTGGACGATTTTGTTGAAATACCCTTTATGTATTTATAATTGCATTACTTTTTTTTTCCAAATATGCATATTTAACGGAGTGCAAGAAGTCGAGTTGGAGCGGTTTCGGTTTGTGCCGAGAGTGTTCCTTGTCTGTATCCTTATCTTCATCCTCTCAAATTAATAAAATAAAAAATTATTAAACACAATCTCCCACAAGATTTCTTTTCTTTTTTGTCCGCTGGTCTGGAGGAAATCGTGAGCAATAGTATTGCGTCTCGAAGGGCTCTTTCTTGCTCAAGGGCCAAGGCTCTAGAATTGAAAACTTTCCCTTGGGACGTACTTTGTTTTTTTGAGAGTTCGAGACCATTCATCATCTTCGATTAATGATCAGTTTACCGGAAATATATTTTGGAGAGGGAAAAATTTATCGTCTAAGAGTACGATCCAATTCGATCAAATAAGGTCCAACTCCTTAAAGTCACAGCCTCATTTCGGGCCAACATATTTCAAGCTCAAAACTCACTCGGAGTAACACTTCCTAGGTGACCCTCAGGTCCGAAAGTCCGAGCGACAGATCGGTCGAGAGATCCCCGCAACACGGCCTACCCGAGCTACACACTTATCACTCAGGGTAAAACCCCGAGCGAGCGTCCCAGGTTCGGACCGACTGCTTGAAGCTTATCCAAGTATCCGTTACGCGTCCAGCTGGAGTAGGGAACTCTAAGGGATAAGGGAGAGCAAGAGTCCTTATGCCATAAAGAGCCCACTATAAGGACGTAACCTCCCATAAATCCCCTCAGCTCCCTAGACTCTTACGTTAAACGGACTGCTATATAAACCCTAGAGAGACTCTCCTAGAAGGTAAGCAATCATCCTGAGAGAAAACCACAACACCTCTTGGTGGAGAATAATCTCGCGCCCTCTCTTTCTCCTACCACCCCTTTTCGCATCCGTGCTCTATCACATTTGCTGACTTAAGCATCGGAGGGTTTTCCTCAGGGACTCCTCCCTGGACACCTCTGATCTGTTTTCCAGATGTGGTGACTGTGATAAAAAATTCTTCCAGGATCTTACGGCTCAGGATCAATGCGAGATTACGCCTCTTCACATATTAATACATAATGGCATAATTTATGAAGATTATATCAGACAGTCCATTTGAATTATATATCAATAATAGTTTAAATTTTTGCATATTAGTCCTTACAAATTTAGGGAACTACCGATTAGTCTCTCAAATCTGACTATTATCTTAAAAATCTTTAGAATCATCAACATTTTATAAATAAATCTCTGTTATCTGATGCCGTTCCAAAAAATATTTCGTAGAATATTCCATCAACTGTATAAGAAAAGATCAATATATATATATATATATATATATATATATATATATATATATATATATATATCTCGGGTGGGGGCACCAGGAATGTGAACGCCTAAGGGTCGGAGGTCGAAGGGGACGGTCCACCAGAGGTGGAGGGGGAGGGGATCGGAGGGGGAGGGGGTAGGCGGTCGGGGACAAGGGAAAGGGGGGAGACCGTCGGAGGCAATGGGAGAGGCGGAGTGGGACAGGAAGGGGAGGGGGACGGGGACGGGAAAAGGATCGAAGGGGGGGAGGGGGACCGGAGGGGGGTCGGAGGTCGAGGGGGAGGGGACCAGAGGGGGAGGGGAGACAATGGACCGGAGGGGGCGTCCACTAGAGGTGGAGGGGGAGGGGGGCGGAGGGGGAGAGTGGGACACCCACGACCCGTCACACTTCGGCAGCGACCCAATCACTACGAGATAGCTTGGACTTTGTTCGGAACCGATAGGGATATCTTCTATTAGATGTTTTTCCTTCTATTTGATGTAATTTTCTTTGTTTCAGCAACTAGTCCTTAGTGAGTCAATTAATTGGGCCCAAAAGGTCAGTGTAGGAGTTAGGTCTACTTATGGGTCATAGGTAGCTTATTGTCACCCCCAGATAATGAGGTCTTTTTTCCATTTGTTAAGAGTAAGTAAGGTCATTTGTAACCCCTGGTCTCCACTATAAAAGGAGGCCCAGGGCCCTCTTTTTCAGCTAAGAATTAAAAAGAATTGAGAAAACTCTCTTGACCACTCTCCTCTCTCTCTTGCACACCCCCCTGCACCTCCCTCTCTCTCTCTAGATCGCACCCCCTCTCTCTCTTCCTCTTTCCTCTCCTCATCCCAGTGCAGCCACCTCTCTCCCTTCCTTCTCCTTGCCACCTCAGCCTCATCCCTCCTAGAATCCCTCCTCACTTCCTATCTTCCCTCCTCCACCACCTCATCCTTGCTCCTAGCGCAACCCACCTTCCCTCTCTCCTTCTCATCATTTCCTTCCAAAAAAAAAAATTTCAAATCCCTTCCAATATTCTCTCCCTCCCTCCTCCCCATCTAGGGAAGGATCCTGCTACATCCCAACCTCACCCCCAAACCATAGGGCGCCCCATCCCTTTACAACTCTCTGCTACACCACCATCTACCTACCAGGCTGCCCCTATCCTCCACCTCCAGCCAGGCCTACTTCCCCCTCCTCCCTCCCTCACCCCAGCCTGCCCTCCTGTGACCCACGCCTTCCCCACTGCTCTGCCCTCTCTCTTTCACGTCCTCCATCCCCTCCCCTGGTCGCTCGCACCATCCATCTCTCGGTGCCCCACCATCTTGCAGCAACTCGAGAAGTCGGGTGTGCAGATCTGTGCCCAGAATAGAGCTCCTGCAACTCGGTCGCCACCGGCACCCCCAGCAGAGTTCCAGGGCGAGTCCTGGAGTGTGAAGGTGCTACCACACGTCCCCTTCACCCTCAATTCAAGCTGGGGGCCATCCCGACCCCGGAGCTACGCCAAATGGCCTCTTCCATGGGCCCGCACAGTGACTGACGCCCAGTCTGCCAGCAAGCAAGTCTGCGGCTTGGTATGCCCTCCACAACTGCCTTCTATGCGTCCTCTCCACGTGGTAGGCTCCCATCCACTCCCCATACGCCTGCTTATGGCCCGGCGTCCACCTCTTCCATATTCTAGGCGGAACGGCCCCGACAACGACCCCCGATTCTGCCTGGGCCTGCCTGCCTGCGTTGATGGACTGGGATCCCACCACGCCCACAGCCTCTTCTCGGACCTGCCAGCACCGGCCACTCCAGGAACCCTTGAGGACCACCCCAGGGTCCTCTCCAGGGTCTGGTTCAAAGGATTTGCTCCTGCAACATCCCGAGGCAGCCACAACTTCAGACTGGTTCACTACTGCGAGTTAGTCTGACTGCACGTGCAACAGGTTGCCGACTGGTGTTCTCTCCCTCCAACGGTCCCGCCGGAGCACCACGACCTAGGAAGTTACTTCCCAGCGCATATTAGACATCCAGAAGCCTGCCCCAGCACCCGGGCGTGTTCGAGCCTCCCTCTGACGACGGTCCGGATAGCACTATCACTGACTGTCCCTGCTGCCCTACACTTGGGCCAGCGCACTTTTCAGGCATCCCGACCCCTTTCCACTCCTCGTGTCCACCCCTCCGGCGTGAGGGTAGTTTTGTACTCCCGTCCCCTTATTCCTCCTTCACGTGTGGAGGTTTTCGGTTGGTTGTACCACAAGTGTGATCAGAAGCCTCCCCGACACAGCGTGACAGTCAGGTGCGCATGCTCCCTAGCTCGCCCTCATCTCTGATCGGTGCCGATCTTTTCAGACTCGACGAGGTATGGAACTGACCATCGCTCTTAGTTCACTGCTTCCTAGTATCCATTCTGCGCTCGAGCTGATGGTGAGAGGAGAGATCGTTTCAAAATTTCCTGAACACCGAGTGCAATCCACTGCCGTGTGAGATAGTGCAACCAGTAACGCCATCGGGCGACTTTCAGACTTCGGGTATGTCCTCCCCCATACCTCCCTTCGCAGCTTTGACCATGCAGGCTGCCCGCGGGTCACTATCCATCCCCATCATTTCCAAGTCATCCTGGAGTTGAGTGATGCATGTGGTCAGTCCGCTGCTGTTTGGGTCTGTGGCTCGATGATCGTTTGCTATTTTGTAGGTCTCAAGACGTCCCATAGGTCGTTCCACATCAGGGAAGTGGGAGAGGGCAGGTGTAGCACCCCAATGTATTATTAAATAAAATAAAAAGGGGATTATAAAGAAAATTCTTGAAAAATACAATAGGTCAAAATTCAACTAATTTATAAAAATCTAGAAAAATTATAATCGTATAGAGGATAGAAAACTCAGTCAAATTATCTTCTACTACCAACCCAAAATAAAATCCTAGGTGAGCCGAATTAGAAGCTTAAGGCCCAAATCAACACTTAATCTAACCGGATCTGAAGTCGCCAATTAGGGCCCAATTCTTGATCATTTAAGCCCAAATCGGACCCGAATGAACGGCCTCGATGAGTAGATCGTTTCCCCTCCGTTTCCATCCAGAACCCTAAACCCTAGACTTCGAATTTGGGGATAGAACGGCGGCTTGACCGAGTCTCGCACGATTCGTGCACGATAGGAGATTTGTGGACTCTATCCCCTTTAATCGACGCCCTAAAAATAATTCCCTCTATTTAAATCGACCCTAGACTGACCTAGAGACGCTTAGTTGCTGTGACGGCCGACGAGGAGCGCGGACGAGGTGATATTTGGAGAAGTTCCCTAGCACGGCTGGCGACCTACCGTCCCTCTTCTTCCCTCGTTTAAGGTAGGTTTTAGCAGACCAAACCCCAAGTATTATATATTTTTAGATTCGTGTCTTAGTCCTCTTTCCATTGGTATAAAAAGCCTTAAAAGTTACTTTTTATCATGAGAGAAATCATCATTTTAGTTGGAGCATGTCAGAATTAGGGTTACCTTGTTATCATCGATTAATGTTGGATTTAACAGGCTTAACGATTCAATTAATCTATCCATATTATGTAGTTTTTCGTACTCTTTCTAGTGAGACCTGTTTGCCTAAATTTCATGCTTTGTACCTCACGAATTTGATATTCTTAGTGGAGGTTGTCTTAATCGCTTATTGTTCTGCCATATCATTTTATACACGGTCATACAGTAACCACGTAACTTTGAACGGCCCCTCAATAGACCGTATGGTCTTGGGCGACGGTTCATCTACAGACCGCGCAAGTGACCCAGCGGCCTTTTGATAGACCGCTCAGGGCCCGTATAGCCTCCGGGTCCACAGGACCTGAACGGCCTATCGATAGACCGTTGAGGCTTGTTGGGCGGTTCTGGATGGACTGTTCTGTCACGCAGAATGGATTATCACTGATTTTAAGCAATGTCGAGTTCTCTTTGATCTAGTCCGTAAATAAGGTAGCAACCCACAAAATTATTAGAAATAAATGAAAGATTATAATGCTCAATCTTGTCTACTTACTATTGATCCTTGTTATAAATCTTGTCCTTCTTATTGTTATTAACTCATGAATGTATAACCTTAATCGTGTTATGGAAGAAATTCTTATTAGGAATGTTTTGACAGTCACTCCACTCTGGTGGATCTGACTGACCGATACATGCTGTATTCCGATGACTTACTAGCCCTTATTTCTCGTAATGGTTGGGACTCTCCGCCGGATACTCCCTCCGTCAGACTAGGACCTCCATTATGGGACCTCCGTAAGCCCCCGCGAGCCTAGGATTCTCACTAGGACGCTGGGCAGATTGTACCACATATCCTGCACCAATTATCTAGCTCGGATCGCTTGTTTTGGCTCTGTTCCTTGGCACGGCCCGCCTTGGACCGTCTGAGACATGCGCGGTCAGACTAGGACCGTTTACCATGTTGAACGGCCCTAATTCGACCGTGTACCATGCCAGGTTCACTGACCTCTTTAGGTTGTGCATCGATCTTTGAGTTGGGTTAACTCCAGTTTTGTACACGGCCATATATGGACCGTTCTATTGTCAAGCGGCCCATTTCCAACCGTTTAGAACTGGATGTGCACCGACCTACATGACATGCATCGACTTGGTTTTTGCACCGACCTAGAGTGTGCACGGCCCATGGTTGACCGTTCTATTGTTCGAACGGGCCGTCTTGGACCGTGTACTCCCTTGACTCTAGGCCTTGTTCTTTCTTGCCCAGAATTACTTTCGGCGGCCCTTTTTAGACCGTTCAGTCACTGAATGGCTCATGAGAGGACCGTTTATTCTCTTGGCACTGAGCTGGGTTGTCCTTGGCCCAGTTCATCCTTCACGGTCGAGTGTTAGACCGTTTTATTGTAAGCGGTCCAGATATGACCGCGTACCTTCCAGCTTGTGAGTTTTCGTGATTTCTTGTAAGCCTCGATAGTCGGGCCAGGAATGGCTTGTACTATTTATATTCTTGGATTATTCTGGTTATATATTGAAACTTTCTGGCTGAATTCCTGTGAATGTCGAGACATAACTGGATCCTGGATCCACCAAATCAATGTCAACGCATCACAAGGGCCCGGTCTGGTCCTGGGGAGAGCGCCCGAAAAGTACTTGTGCCCATGGGAGTTTGTAATGACATGGTGAGACATTGCACCGAGTGCATGACTAGCGTGATGTCTATGCCGTTCCATTCACCTAGTTCTTTCTCTTGAACTTCTCCCTCGTGGAGATATCTACATGACTTACTTGTTACATGCTTGATCGGCCAATTCTTGGATATACTATATTCTTGTTCTTTTGTTTGAGTAGTTCATTATTGATTATCTTTTCATTATCGCATCACATTATTGAAAATGGTTAATTACTTAAACTTACCTGTTATTACCTACTGAGCGTTCGCTCACCCAGTTGTTTCCCCCCTTTTTCAGGTAGCTCAGGTGAGGACTCTCAAACTGATGGGGATGGGCAAGAGTGAAGACCTTGGAGCGAACTTTCCAGATGGCCTCGTGGAGTCTGTACTAGATAGTTTGAGTCTGAGAATGTAGTCGTGGCCGAGAGTTGTAATAATTTTCAGTCGGTTATTATGTAAACTTTGTTACATTGTTAGATTTGAATCGTTGGTGTTGGAAGGATGGTTATTGACTATGTTATGTTTTAATTAGTGGAATTGTTTGGCTATGGTGGATTATATTCCTTCTACCTTTGCTCTGATATGGCGTATGTTGGATGTATCTGGATTGTTAGCCTTGGCACATCATGTCTGGAAATCAACATATTATTATTAACTCTTTCTACTGCCGCGTTCTGATATTCCGCGTCAGGACGTGACAGTTTGGTGGTATCAGAGCGTAGGTTTTCTTATGTTCCTAGGTTCTCTAAGTTCTAAGGTTCTAGGTAGTGTCATAGGACCTATAACCCTGTTACAAATCTAAAGATCCAACCTGGTGAGATTCGGGTAGAGACTTGGGTTAAGTTAATAATTTCCCTCCAGAAAGATTCCTTCCAAATGGTTCTAAATTAATATGTTCTACGGGTATGGTATTTCAAATGGCAGCGGAACGTGCGCAATGGAGGGATATGCAGCGAACTGTACAAGGACTGACTCGGGCTCTACAACAAGTGGCCCAGGGAGGAGCGGTTCATCATGGAGCGGGAGATCTTCACCGAAATTTTTGCGGAATGAATCCCCCTCGATTCAGTGGCTCGACGGATCCAGACGAAGCTGAGCATTGGCTGAAGGAGATGGATCGAATCTTCGAAGTGATGCAGTGTAGTGATCAAGAGCGTGTTCTCCTGACGACCTTTCAATTAGAACGAGATGCAAGAACTTGGTGGGATGCAGTAAAGGCTACTCTTGGAGACAAGCAAGTCACCTGGAAGGAGTTCGAGGAACTCTTCAACAACAAGTATTTTTCTGACAGAGTGCAAGAGAAGAAGGCGGCGGAGTTCGCTGCTTTGAAGCAGAGGAACCTATCTGTTGCTGAGTATGAAGCTCAGTTTTCCCGGTTATCTCGTTATGCAACTCATTTAGTGTCTACGGAGAAGATGAAGGCCAGGAGATTTCTTAATGGTCTGAAGTTACATTATATCAACCAATTGGCACCAATGGAGATCCAGACTTACGCCGAGATGGTGAGGAAAGCTCAAGTTCTGGAGGATACTCTAGAGATGATGGAGAAGATTCGTGAGAAGAATCCCAAGAAAGAACAGACTACTAGTTCCAGGAACTTTAAACTCGATAATGGCAAGAAGAGGCCCAATAGCGGGTCTAGTTCATGGAAAGGCAAGATGCCGAAAAATGATGAAAAGAAGCCTGGTCTGATTGTACCATCCAAGACCCCTTGCAAGTATTGTGACCGCCCAGGTCACAAGATGGAGGAATGCTGGCGCAAGTTAGGCGCCTGTCTGTGTTGCGGAAGTCGGGACCACCGTATTCCAGAATGTCCCCTCCTATCAGATCAAGCTACACTAAACAAGCCGCAAGGAAGTCGGAAGCAACAGGGCAAGTTTCAAACCCTATAAGAAGAGGAGACGGGAACCACCGAGGAGGGTGGACTTGGTGAAGGTACACTTATTATGATAAGCCGGCATTTGTCCTATTTGACATTGGAGGAACACACTCTTTTATTTCTCGGAGTTTTGCTAAGTCTTTAGCTGCGAAACCTGTGTTAATGAATTCTCCCCTAGCGATCTCAACCCCCATTGGTTCAAAATCAGCAATTAAATATTACTACCCTTCTAGTAAGGTTTTGGTTAGTGGGCAGAATCTGCCAGCTGATTTAGTTTGTATGGACATGAGGGATTATGATGTAATCCTAGGAGCAGATTGGTTGACTAAATATGAGGCCAATGTCCATTGTAGCACTAGCTCTGTGTCGTTTGCTGGGCACCCCGAACTTTCTTTTGTCGGGATTAGACACTCTAAGTCTATGCCGCTCATTTCGGCCCTTCGAGCTGGAAAGTTACTGAAGAAAGGATGTCAGGCTTTTCTAGCCTTGGTTTCTTTAACCCCTGAGAAGGAGATTGAGATAAAGGACAGTCCTGTCGTTCGAGACTTTCAAGATGTCTTCCCTAAGGAATTGCCAGGACTTCCACCTGAGAGAGAGGTAGTCTTTTCTATTGACCTAATTCCTGGCGCGTCCCCTGTTTCAAAGGCTCTGTATCGTATGTCTCCTGCGGAGTTGAGAGAATTGAAGCGACAATTGATGGAGTTACTCGAGAAGGGGTTTATTCGTCCAAGTACTTCCCCGTGGGGAGCCCCGATGTTGTTCATCCGGAAGAAAGATGGTTCAATGAGATTGTGCATCGATTACCGGCAATTGAACCAGCTTACAGTAAAAAACAAGTACCCCCTGTCGAGGATCGATGAGCTCTTTGACCAGATAGCCGGGGCTCAATATTTTGCTAAGATCGACCTTCAATCAGGATACCATCAGCTGCGAATCAAGGATGAAGATATATTTAAATCGGCCTTCCGTAGCAGGTATGGGCATTTTGAATTTGTGGTAATGCCTTTTGGACTGACAAATGCTCCTGCAGCTTTTATGCAGTTAATGAACAGCGTGTTTCGGCCCTACCTTGATCAGTGGGTCATAGTGTTTATTGATGACATCTTGATATACTCTAAGAATGAGGAGGAGCATGCTGAGCACTTGAGGATGGTGTTGCAATTATTAAGAGATCATCAGTTATATGCCGAGTTTAGTAAATGTGATTTCTGGTTGTAAGAAGTGTCTTTTCTAGGACACGTTATCACCAGGGAAGATATTTCTGTTGATCCTTCGAAAGTGGAGGCAGTTAAGAACTGGGATAGACTTGTAAATGTAGCTGAAGTAAAAAGTTTTCTAGGTTTGGTAGGTTACTATCGGAGATTTATCAAAAATTTCTCCAAAACTATAGTTCCTCTGACCAGATTGACCCGTAAGGAAAACCGATTTGAGTGGTCAGAGGGTTGTGAACTGAGTTTCCAGACCTTGAAGGAGTGTTTAACCACTGCCCTTGTTTTAGCCTTACCTTCTGGAGAAGGAGGTTTTATCGTTTACACTGATGCTTCAGGTATTGGCCTAGGCTGTGTGCTTATGCAGCATGAGAAGGTGATAACTTATTCCTCTAGGCAGTTAAGGAAGCACGAAGAGAATTATCATGTCCATGATTTGGAGCTAGCAGCAGTAGTTTTTGCCTTGAAGATTTGGAGGCACTACTTGTATGGAGAAACAATCACGGTGTTTTCAGATCATAAGAGCTTGAAGTACTTGTTTTCTCAAAAGGAACTCAATATGAGGCAGAGGAGATGGCTGGAGTATTTGAAGGATTTTGATTTTTCTAAAGTATCACCCTGGAAAAGGCAATGTGGTGGCCGATGCTTTAAGCCTCAAGCCAATAGCAAAATTATCAAGTCTCATGTTACAAGAATGGAGATTGCTGGAGCAATTGACTAGTTTAGATCTTAGCGTTGGCAAGGATCGGGTTTTGGTTGCACAGATTCAGCTTCATCCAGAGTTATTGATGGAAGTCCAGTCCTTACAAGAGAATGATCCAATGTTGGTAGAGATCAAGGAAAACCTGAGTAATAGACCAGATTTCATGTTAGCCGATGATGGCAGATTGTTATTTCAAGGAAGGACATGTGTACCTGATGTAGCCGAAGTAAAAAGCAAGATATTAGAGGAAGCCCATAGGTCCAGGTATACTATTCATCCTAGAGGTACTAATATGTACCGAGACTTGAGAAGATCCTTTTGATAGCCGAACATGAAAAAGGAAGTCACAGAATTTGTAAGTAGATGCTTGGTATGTCAGCAAGTCAAGACTGAGCATTTCAGACCTGTTGGGAAGTTATAGTCACTTGATATACCCCAATGGAAATGGGAGAACATTGGTATGGATTTTATCATGGGTCTACCTAAGATTCGCAGTGGATTTGATGCAATATGGGTTATTGTTGATAGATTGACTAAGTCTGCTCATTTTTTGTCCATTAAGTCCAAATGGACAGTTGATGTTTTGGCTGCTCTGTATATGAAGGAAATTGTAAGACTACATGGAATAGCAGTTAGTATTGTGTCCGATAGAGACCCCAAGTTCACTTCGCACTTTTGGAGAGGATTACAAGAATCTTTGGGAACCCGTCTGACTTTCAGCACTGCCTTTCATCCTCAGACAGACGGATAGACTGAAAGAACCAATCAGATTGTGGAAGATATGTTAAGAGCTTGCGTGATTGATTTTGGAGGTAGTTGGCATGAGCACTTAGCTTTGATCGAGTTCGCCTACAATAATAGTTACCAATCCAGTATTCAGATGGCTCCGTTTGAAGCTCTGTATGGAAGAAGTTGTAGATCCTCATTATGTTGGAATGAGGTAGGCGAGAAATAATGGTTGGGACCAGATCTCATTTCAGAGTCAACCAAGAATATTCGCATTACTCGAGACCGTCTGCAGGTAGCACAATCAAGGCAGAAAAGTTATGCGGATTGTAGAAGGAGAGCTTTGGAATTTCAAGTCGGCGAGCATGTGTTCTTGAAAGTTTCACCAACAAGAGGAATCCAAAGGTTTGGTATTCGTGGCAAGTTAAGTCCAAGATATGTTGGTCCATTCGAGATTCTGGAAAGAGTTGGGGAGGTTGCATACCGCCTAACTTTACCACCTCAGTTGTCTGGAGTACACAATGTCTTCCATGTATCTATGTTACGGAAATATGTTTATGACCCCACCCACATCATTCAGCATATGGATTTGGAATTGAAGAAAGATTTGACTTATGAAGAAAGACCCATCAAGATTTTGGACCATAAGCAGCAGCAACTCAGAAATCGTTCTATACCTATGATAAAAGTTCAGTGGAGTGGACGAGGAATGGAAGAAGCCACTTGGGAATCTGAGGACGTTATTCGGAAGCAATACCCTGATTTATTCTAAGGTTAGTTATCTTACTCCCCATTCCGACACGTGCAGTGAATTTGGAGGACCAAATTCTTTAAAGTGGGGGAGGGTGTAGCACCCCGATGTATTATTAAATAAAATAAAAAGGGGATTATAAAGAAAATTCTTGAAAAATATAATAGGTCAAAATTCAACCAATTTATAAAAATCTAGAAAAAGTATAATCGTATAGAGGATATAAAACTCAGTCAAATTATCTTCTACTACCAACCCAAAATAAAATCCTAGGTGAGCCGAATTAGAAGCTTAAGGCCCAAATCAATACTTAATCTAACCAGATCTGAAGTCGCCAATTAGGGCCTAATTCTCGATCATTTAAGCCCAAACCGGACCCGAATGAACGGCCTCGATGAGGAGATCGTTTCCCCTCTGTTTCCAGCTGGAACCCTAAACCCTAGACTTCGAATTGGGGATAGAATGGTGGCTTGACCGGGTCTTGCACGATTCGCACGTGATAGGAGATTCGTGGACTCTATCCCTTTTAATCGACGCCCTAGAAATAATTCCATCTATTTAAATCGACCGTAAACTGACCTAGAGACGCTTAGTTGCTGTGACGGCCGACGAGGAGCGCGGCCGAGGTGATCTTTGGAGAAGTTCCCTAGCGTGGCTGGCGACCTATCGTCCCTCTTCTTCCCTCATTTAAGGTAGGTTTTAGAAGACCAAACCCCAAGTATTATATATTGTTAGATTCGTGTCTCAGTCATCTTTCCATTGGTATAAAAAGCCCTAAAAGTTATTTTGTATCTTGAGAGAAATCATCATTTTAGTTGGAGCATGTCAGAATTAGGGTTACCTTGTTATCATCGATTAATGTTGGGTTTAACAGGCTTAACGAATCAATTAATCTATCCATATTATGTAGTTTTTCGTACTCTTTCTAGTGAGACCTGTTTGCCTAAATTTCATGCTTTGTACCTCACGAATTTGATATTCTTAGCGGAGGTTGTCTTAATCGCTTATTGTTCTGCCATATCGTTTTATACACGGTCATACAGTAACCACGTAACTTTGAATGGCCCCTCTATAGACCATATGGTCTTGGGCGACGGTTCATCTACAGACTGCGCAAGTGACCCAGCGGCCTTTCGATAGACCGCTCAGGGCCCGTATAGCCTCCGGGTCCACAGGACCTGAACGGCCTATCGATAGACCGTTGAGGCTTGTTGGGCGGTTCTGGACGGACCGCTCTGTTACGCAGAATGGATTATCGCTGATTTTAAGCAATGTCGAGTTCTCTTTGATCTAGTCCGTAAATAAGGTAGCAACCCACAAAATTATTGGAAATAAATGAAAGATTATAATGCTCAATCTTGTCTACTTACTTTTGATCCTTGTTATCAATCTTGTCCTTCTTATTGTTATTAACTGATGAATGTATAACCTTAATCATGTTATGGAAGAAATTCTTATTAGGAATGTTTTGACAGTCACTCCACTCTGGTGGATCTAACTGACCGATACATGCTGTATTCCGATGACTTACTAGCCCTTATTTCTCGTAATGGTTGGGACTCTCCGCCGGATACTCCTTCGTCAGACTAGGACCTCCATTATGGGACCTTCGTAAGCCCCAGTGAGCCTGGGATTCTCACTAGGACGTCGGGCAAGTTGTACCACATATCCTGCACCAATTATCTAGCTCGGATCACTTGTTTTGGCTTTGTTCCATGGCACGGCCCGCCTTGGACCATCTGAGACATGCGTGGTTAGACTAGGACCATTTACCATGTTGAACGGCCCTAATTCGACCTTGTACCATGCCAGGTGCACTGACCTCTTTGGGTTGTACACCGATCTTTGAGTTGGGTTAACTCTAGTTTTGTACACGGCCATATATGGACCGTTCTATTGTCAAGCGGCCCATTTTCGACCGTTTAGAACTGGATGTGCACCGACCTACCTGACTTGCATCGACCTGGTTTTTGCACCGACCTAGAGTGTGCACGGCCCATGGTTGACCGTTCTATTGTTCGAACGGCCTATCTTGGACCATGTAGTCCCTTGACTCTGGGCCTTATTCTTTCTTGCCCATAATTACTTTCGGCAGCCCTTTTTAGACCGTCCAGTCATTGAATGGCTCATGAGAGGACCGTTTATTCTCTTGGCACTGAGCTGGGTTGTCCTTGGTGTTGTGTAGTGGACAGCGGATCTAGAGGGGAGGGGTGAATAGATCTGCCCCTCTTTTCGCAATGTAACCCTCTATATAGCTAGATGAATTAAATTGCAGCGGAATATAACTAGCTAAACGAATGACACAATGATTTGCTTAGCAAGATGATTACTAATATATCGATTCGAACCTAAGCATGCATTTAGAACGAAACAATCACACAAACAAACCACAACACATGAGATTTTAAGGTGGTTCGGACTGAATCCCCAGTCCTACGTCCACCTCTCACCAAATCCGGTGAGGCTCCACTAGTGCCACGCACTAAACTGCAAATCGGAAAGACCACCGATTGCCTTCCTACTAACCACCTGGTAGGGACGTCAACAATGCAGATCGGACAACCTCCGATGGCCTTCCTACTAACCACCGGTCGGGACGATTCTCAATTCAATTGTTTGTATGAAATGAAAAAGAGAACAAATATGAAGCTATTCAAACATGATATGAAATGAGCTTAAGAAGAAAGATCTTGTCTGAAATTGATGGAGCTTGAATCGGATTCTTCGATGGATGTAGATCACCAATAGAGGCTTCTATCTTCTTCACAAAACACTCTTCTTGATTCAACAGCAATTGCTTCTTCTTCCTTGTGAGTTGTGCTTCCTTGAATCTGCTTGAGTTGATGAAGAGATGTATGGATGTAGCTTTGATCACCTTTGAGAACCTTGAGTGCTTCTAGCTTTGTTGGAGGTTGCTTGCTTCAGATCTCACCTTGAAACACCTTGAAATGGATGAAGAACTTCCTCCCGAAACACTGTTCACGGAGGTGCTACAGTACCTCGAAAATGAGCTCCCTTGATCTCCCTTGAAGCCTTGAAGCATTAGAGTTTCTAACCCCTCATGTGTTGGTTTTATAACCCTTGGAATGGTCCTTGGACACCCCCCAGACCAGATCCACAAATCATGGGAGATTAGGTGAGTTTTGATTAAATAAATACATGGAAAGGGGCTGGCCACGAGGTGGAATTCGAAGTCAAACATGGCTGCATCGGGGCTGGCGGTCGACCGGAATTCATGGGGCGGTAGATCGGAATCTGTAAAATCTCCAACTTGTCGGTTCTGGGAGAACCGGTCGACCGGAAGAGTAGGGGCGGTCGACCGAAACCTGTAAATCCTGGAGTGGTTCGTTTCTGGAAGAACCGGTCGACCGGAAAGGCAGGGGCGGTCGACCGAAACCTGTAAAACGTGGAATTCTTAGGCTCTGGCAAATCTGGTCGACCGGCCAAGGTGTGTAGGTCGACCGGAAACACCTATACCTGCAAAAATGAAGTGTTAGACCAATGAAACATGTTCATAAGTCAAGATATTCATGTCCTCATCAATTTCATGTATTTTGGGATTGAAATCAACTTAGAATATGCTTTGAGCATTTCTAAATTTTGTTCCGGGGGCTCCGCCCCCAGAAACCCCCGCAAGGGGCGCTGCCCCCTTGACCCCCGCGACCTGACCGGGCAGGTCGATCCCCGCAACCTGACCGCGCAGGTCGATCCGCGGGCGAGGGCGCAACATTGAGCTTTCACTTGTCCATTCATTTGCATATCTATCATGAACACAACGGCACATATGTCAGTCATATAAGAGTGAAAAATAACAATGACTAATAGTATTTAGCCATTATCAAAACCAAGAATACCACAGAACTCATATGACCATAGGATGATGTCGAATGACCCAAGTGACCACAGGATGACTCAAATGACCATAGGGACACAACACTTGGCGCAGTTCACCCTTCACGGTCCAGTGTTAGACCGTTTTATTGTAAGCGGTCCAGATATGACCGCGTACCTTCCAGCTTGTGAGTTTTCATGATTTCTTGTGAGCCTCGATAGTCGGGCCAGGAATGGCTTGTACTATTTATATTCATGGATTATTCTAGTTATATATTGAAACTTTTTGGCTGAATTCCTGTGAATGTCGAGACATAACTGGATCCTGGATCCACCAAATCAATGCCAACGCATCACAAGGGCCCGGTCTGGTCCTGGGGAGAGCGCCCGAAAAGTACTTGTGCCCATGGGAGTTTGTAATGACATGGTGAGACATTGCACCGAGTGCATGACTAGCGTGATGTCTATGACGTTCCATTCACCTGGTTCTTTCTCTTGAACTTCTCCCTCGTGGAGATATCTACATGACTTGCTTGTTACACGCTTGATCGGCCAATTCTTGGATATACTATATTCTTGTTCTTTTGTTTGAGTAGTTCGTTATTGATTATCTTTTCATTATCGCATCACATTATTGAAAATCATTAATTACTTAAACTTGCATGTTATTACCTACTGAGCGTTCGCTCACCCAGTTGTTTCCCCCCTTTTTCAGGTAGCTCAGGTGAGGACTCTCAAACTGATGGGGATGGGCAAGAGTGAAGACCTTGGAGCGAACCTGCCAGATAGCCTCGTGGAGTCTGTACTAGATAGTTTGAGTCTGAGAATGTAGTCGTGGCCGAGAGTTGTAATAATTTTCAGTCGGTTATTATGTAAACTTTGTTACATTGTTAGATTTGAATCGTTGGTGTTGGAAGGATGGTTATTGACTATGTTGTGTTTTAATTAGTGGAATTGTTTGGCTATGGTGGATTATATTCCTTCTACCTTTGCTCTGATATGGCGTATGTTGGATGTATCTGGATTGTTAGCCTTAGCACATCATGTCTGGAAATCAACATATTATTATTAACTCTTTCTACTGTCACGTTCCGATATTCCGCGTCGGGGCGTAACAGCAGGGATCGAAGGTGGAGGGGGAAGGGGGAGTGAACCAGAGGTGGAGGGGGACAAGGAGGAGATGGGAGGACCGCCAGAGGGGGAGGCTTGGTGTAGCGTCAAGGTAGCGATTCATATGAAGTCGAGACCTGATGTAGTGTCGAGGTAGCAATTCAGATGAAGTCGCTCAGTGGGAGCAACTTCATCTGATGAAGTCGCTCCCACAGATGAAGTTGCTCCGACACGGAACTACTTTCATATGTTCTCTGTCTCCACCGTCTCTCTCTCTATCTCTCCCTCCCCCTCCCTCTCCCTCTCTCTGTCACCGTTAGAGGGGGGATGCCTTCCTGCACTTTCTCTCCCTCCCCCTCCCTCTCTCTATCACCATCTCTCTCTCCCTCCCTCCTACTCCTTCTCTTTCTCTCCATCGTCTCCCACCCTCCCTCTCCCTCTCCCTCTCCCTCTCTCTATCACCGTTAAAGGGGGGACGCCTCCCTACACTCTCTCTCCCCCTTCCCCTCCCTCGCTCTCTCTCACCATCTCTCTCTCCCTCCCCCCTCCTCCCTCTCTTTCTCTTCACCGTCTCTCTCCCTCCCTCTCCCTCTCTCTGTCACTGTTGGAAGGGCCGTCTCCCTCCCCCTTCCTGCACTCTCCCTCCCTCCCCCCTCCTCTTTCTCTCCACTGTCTCTCTCCCTCCCTCCCTCTCTCCCTCTCTATCTCACACACTCACACTTAATCTGGGGTAATTTGATATTTTACTCTCTTTGAGTTTAAGTTAACTATAGTTTACGTAACTTTGGTACGACGGAATGAACGGCAGGACTCACATCTATAACGATGAAGATTGTAGAGACTTTTAAGACAATACTCAGATTTAAAAAATTAATCGATAATTCACTAAATTTATAAGGATTAATATATAAAAATCTTAATAATTACAAATTGTCAAGTTATGTTCCTAGAGCATTTCTAAAAATGTCAAGCAAGAATTGATTACCATATTTTTCATTAACCATACAAATTAAGGGTCACGGACCACTTTCCAAAATATCCCCTCCTGATAATCATCACCTTTTATCTTGGCAATTATATCTCCTAAATAGGTCAAAAATTAATTTTTCTCTTACGTTTAAACGAGTATATGGCTACATGCAAGTAAATATAACTTTTACGAGGAGAATGGTGAACTCTCCACGGGATAACATATAATTAAAACATCCAAAATCATTAATATTTTTTCCATCATTGTCTCCTCTCCCTTCTTATCAATAGCTCTTTCTTATCTGAGAAGCTGAGAACGGGTGGGGTGGGGTGCATGGTGACGTGGAAGATAAAGGCCTCGTCCGCGGCAGCTAAGCTTCACTTAGCCCCAGCCCCCGGAAGAGCGACGGTGAGGGGGGGGGGTTGTTGCCGAAGAAAACGCCTCTTATCTCACTTGCCTGGCTCCTTCTGTTCGGCTGAAACCGGCTTTTCGAGGCCAGAGACGGTAGCCACTTGCAGACGTGGCCCTCTTATCCTCATCCACCTCGGCGCCACTCCATCTCGGGCGTGGTGAGTAGATTCCGGGCCCACGTTGGGGGCTCCAGCGAGATATATCTGTCCTTTCCAGTTCCCACGGTCGTTTGCCTCGCTTTCGTCCCCCAACAGTGCGCCCCTTCGGGAGGGCATCACGCTCTCGGTAACGGAACCAACCGGGGCGGGAGAAGCATAACCGCCACCCCGGGGCGGAGTTCACCGGCGATGGCGTCATCGGTGAGATCAGTCGCGTGCAGATCCGCGGAGGTGTCCGAGACTTGCGGTAACCAGCCGATGGAGGTAATCTTGCTGTCGCTTGCTTAGACATCTTCGTCCCCTGTTTCTACGCCTTTGCAAATTAATACCTCAAGGCACAAATAAGAGATTTTTGTATATATATGTATCTCTCTAAATATTTATTTATATATATACCCCTAATCTAAATATATTATCATATGTACCCTCTACATAATTATATATGTTGCGAGTATACCCTCATGATTTCTTGTCGTCTGACGAATATTCAAGAGAATATTCTACATAAACCTTTGGGCCACTTAATATACCGAAAATGCCCTGCTAGGTCCCGTGGGTTTAATTGGATTTGGGGGAATTGGGAACTCGTCTCTCTCCTCCCTTCCCGTTCCTACCTCTATGTAAACCCTAAATGGATAGACATAAGATCTATCGCATAGTTGACAGGTTCGTAGGAGACATGCGATCGTCTTCCTTCTCATCCACTTTTAAATAGACAACGTCATCTCTCTCTCCCCATTCCAATCCCTAAACCTTAAATGAGAGGATAGAATTACACTCATCGGCCGATGAGCATGGTGATCGTCTTTCTTTCCTTCCACTTTCACATCTTAGACCATGTCGTCTCCCTCTGTCTTCTTCACTCGCATACGCATTTTTCACAAACGGTGGCATCAAAAGGTGAGCACGAGCGACAAACGGTAACATACGGGGGCAATAAACACCTGTGAAGATGGGCGAGTAGCACGGGCATATTGGCCGGTGAGCACAGGCGAGCAGCAACCCGACGACCCACCAGGAGGACCCTGAGAGGGAAGAAAATGAGTGACACGATCACCAGACAATCTAGTGTGAGACGTTCACTAAATATGGTGGAGTGTTACGATGTTCCAGAATGTTATTGCCAGAAGAGTTGCAAGGTTTACATCTCAAATCAAGAAACAAACAGAGGCCAAAGGTTCTATCGGTGTGCCAGTTGGAAGGTATGATGTTTATAAGTTGTTCGATGAAATGTCCCTGAGAACCCGCATCATTAATTTCAAACTAACAGGACAAGCTAATAACACCTTTTGATGCCGCCGTTTGTGCATGTTTGTAGGAGGATAATTTATAACACTCATGATCTTTCAGATCAGAATCCGTGAGTTTCGGAACGCTTTGGTGGATCCCGAATGGAGTTTGGTAATTTAATTAGATTTTTGGGGTCTTTTATCTTCGGATCCCCGTACAGGGTGAACCTTTGTGATTTCAAACTCCGGGACGTTACAGACGCGTTGTGCATTTTTCGAGGATTGTGGTAGTAATTTTTTCTAATTTTTTTCTATTTTTTAGATTTTTGAGCTCCAAAATAATTTATATAAATATTTTCTATTTATTAACCCTCACCCCCCTCTCTCTTCTCTCATCTCACGCACTCCCTCTCTCCTCTCCGTTCTCTCTTTCACTTCCTCTCTTCTTCGGGCAGCCGACGGAGGAGGTGTGGGACGAGGTGGAGGCGACGTGGAGACGATGAGCGGCGTGGATGGCATGAAGATCGAGGCGTGGCGCGGCGTGGAACCGTTCGCGAGTTCGTGATGCCGGCGGGGTTTCGAGTGGCGTTTTCACGTGGAAACAACATCTTCGGCGCGGGAAATCATCGGTGGAGGTAGGGGGATGGATTCCCTACCCTTTTTTCTACGTTTCCCCATGATTACGTGCCGATTGATGCGAGTTTGAGTGGCTTTCCCATTTTGGGAGATTAAAAGCATGTTTTGGGGTGTGAGTCGAATCCGCCGTTTAAGGTAATGTTTTCCGATTCTAATGGTAGATCTGGAATGTATGATGTGTCGGGATGCGATTCCCGTGCTTTTGAGTTGCATTTTCGTGCGATTTGAGGCCGAAATGAGGCTGCATGTTCATGTGAGTCAGTTTGGGTCGATCGGAGGAAATCACCCATTTCTTTGTCGTTTTGGAGTCTTTTTGAATCCTTCCGGCTTGCGGAAGGTTTATAAAGGGTTTATGAATATTTTCCCCATCGTACGGGATGATTGGGGCGTGGAAAGGGGGAATTCGTGCGGTTTTCTGTTGATTCGCATCGTAACGTGATCGCGGTCTGGTGCTAAATCACGTTCAGCCTCTGGAGCTTGAACACGGTATACCTAGGCACCACGACTCGTCGAAGAAGATCAATAGTATGGCGGTTCTGGACGCGGTTGGACGACCAACCGAGACCAGGTGACCACGGTTCTTATGTAAACCATATTTAAGTGTGTGCGTCGACTCAACCTCGCAGGGTGCGTCGACCTGACAGTGACTGTGCTAGTCGCGGTCTGTTGGTCGACCGTGACTGTGCTAGTCTCGTCAACCTGGCAGTGACTCAGGCTGTAGTGGAATTCAGTTAAAGGAACACTTATTGAGGTGTGCTTGACGAATTACAGATTCAAGTGAAAAAACATATAAGCAACAAACAACTTATCCTTAGAGTGTATCAACCCATACAGAGTATATCTTAATACTAGGCACACAAGGATTATCACAGATCACAGATTACTCACAGATTATCACAGATCACAGACTACTCATAGCAGCAAATTATCTTAACTTAAAAACAATTGCAGGAGAAAGTGAATAGTGGATTCCTTAGATTGGAATAACCTCAAGCAGTTTGTGGTCGCCACAAGTTTGATCAAATGTAAGTCAGCTTGACACTTAACGGTTCAGACAGAGTGACTATCCAACACATGGCACTTATCATTAACTGGATAGACATTGAACTCGAACCCACCAAATCATCATTCAGCTGAGAGCACTCAATAACAAACACACAAAAACCTTGGAATGTTGCGGAGCTTGAGATCAGGAACTCCCTTCACACAAGGTGTATGAACACACCTTTTGATATACCAGTCTGAAACTTAGAACCCATATCTTCCTGTGAGTGTAGATCGGAGACAAGGAATCAATCGCACAGTCAAACCACTGCACATAGATTTAAGGTGGTTCGATCTACCAATGTAGATCTACGTCCACCCCTCACTCAAGTCTGAGTGAGGCTTCAGCTTGCAAACCGCAAGAAGCAGACTCAGTCTGCGACAACTGCTGACAAACAGCTTGAACCCAAGGGAGACAAATCTCTTGACCCGATCCTGCTCCTAGCAGAGATCAAACCCACTGCACAATGCAGTGACCAGAGGAATAATCCTCTCTTCTTCTAAATCCTCAGAAGGAACACTCGGAGGATCAACCTCCCTTCCTCTACAACTGTAGAGGGAACCTCGTGAGCAACACCCAGTCACTCACAACCCGGAGACCTAAGTCTCCCTTCCTTTGATACCTCAGAGGGGACACCGGAGATCAGATCTCCCTTCTTCTAATCACTCAGAAGGGACCCGAACCCAGAACAGGGTATCGGAAGAACACTAAAGAAATGGAAAACAACAAACGAAAAACACAAAGAGGAAAATAACATAATGTAGCTCCAAGGGAGCAAGGCAGTTCTGAATTTGATCCATGAATTGATGAACACTTCATATCTTTAGGATGCTCTGGCTGCACTCTATCTCTCATGAACTGGCTGCTTCTCTCCTCTTCTTTTTCTCTCAATCTTCTCTCTCAGATTTTCTTCACAGCTCCTTCTTCTCTCTTTTTCTTTCTCTTGGATCTCTATATTTTCTCAACGAAGGCAGTGTTTCTCTCTTCAGTTCCCAGGGAATGCAACATATTCTCTTGTTCTGATCGGCTGATATATATAGCAGAGAAATTGCCCCTTCCAGAATAAAACTGATCCATAGCTGGAATAATTCATTGGTCTAGGTGGCAAAGAATATTATGTCACTTTTCATCCTTCCAGAACTCAGTCACGTGCTTTGGATTGCGTGCCATAAGGCTTCAGGGTGCTCTCATGTGATTCTCTAAAGGTCTCACGCGCCCACATATAAATCAGACTTTCAGATCCATCTGACATGCAAGGTAGTCTGAGTTATCAACCTTAATCATCCGTTAAGCCTTAATGCTCTTTAAGTTCGATGCTCGTACAAAAATTTTGCCGGAATCGGTCGACCGTTCCCCTATTTCGGTCGGCCGAAATGAACAACATCTGAAGCTTCTTTCAGGAGGTCAATGCAGTCTTGTTGCTGTGTCGATGCAGTGTGGCAAGTGTTGCCCTTTTTACTTGGTACGTCGGTGCATTAACCTTGATGCATTGACGTGGTGTTCTATCGCAGACCAAGTTTGAACTTGATGCATCGAAGCAATGTTCTGTTGCGTCGAGGTAGAGCTTTGGAATTGTTTCTTTGAGCATCACTACGTTGAGGCGCTCTCCATTGCGTCGATGCAGGAAACTAAAGAATTGCTTCACTGGTCATCGCTGCCTCGAGGCAGTGGTGGTCCTGCTTCGACTTCTAGCTTAATTTAGTAGCTTGATGTATCGGTGCAGCTCTTTGTTGCGTCGATGCAGTTCTCTAAAGATCACTTCTGTGGTTATGATTGCATCGAGCTTCAGTGAGTTTGTTCTGCTGCATCGATGCGGTTGAAGTTGCATCGACCTGTTGACTTTACCAAATCTGGATTCATCGACTTCCTTCTTTAGTTAGCAGGTGTTCTGTCAGACCACAAGTCGACTTTTGGATCTTCTCAAGTCAACTTCCTCTTCATGAATAAACTACAACGGCTTCTGTCAGACTTTTGCTGAACTACTTTTACCCTTCCTTTTAACCACTGATTACATCATTGCCATGGCTTCACTCCAAGCTTGAGTTCTGCTTATTTGACTCCTTTGACACCTGTTCTTTTTATCATACAAACATATGCTTCTACTCACAAAGAGAACATGATAGAGTCAATTGCATTAAGTTTCATAACATCAAAACCAATGCACCAAAACCAATGCACCATTAACACATATGACTTCATCATTCCATTCTCATGCAGACTCATGATGAGTCATTGTGTTTGTCATCATCAAAAGTGTTTGTCATCATCAAAACCACAAGGATATAAAACAGTCTCCCCCTTTTTGATTATGGCAACACTATTGGAGAGGAGAAATCTTACCGCCCGAATGGAGAGGCCAAACGAGGTCTGACCCGACCCAACGAGGCTCGGCTCCTTGAAGTGATAGCGCTAGAGCCCACTCAATACAAGCCTAATAACTCACTCGGATCCAGCACTTCCTAGGCGGCCTTCGGGATGGGAAGTCCGAGCATCAGATCGATCGGGAAAGCTCCTTTGGAGCTGAGTATTCCCAGCCCAAGCCATGCACTCATCTCTCGGGAGACATCTCCTGGGCCAGTGCCTCGCGCTCGGGCCAACTGATGGAAGCTTATCTGTACAGCCGTTACGAGTCCTTTAAAAGTTGGGAGCTCAAGGGGATAAGGGTGATCAAGAGTCCGTGTGCTATAAAGAGCCCATAAGGAGGACGTAACCCCCCCAAATCTTCTCAACTCACAGGGATCATACACTCAACGAGCCACTATTTAAGCCAGAAGAGCCCTACTGTGAGGAGGTAAGCCAGAAACTCTGAGCAGGAACCACTTCACCTCTTGGTGGAGAGGGATCTCGCGCCCCCATCTCCCCCCTATCTCCTCCCTTCGCACTAGTGCTCTACTACACTTGCTGACTTAAGCATCGGAGGGTTTTCCCCGGGGATCCATCCCTGGACACCTCTGACTTGTTTCCCTTCTTGCAGTTCATGCTTCAAGCGTACGTAGTTATTCTCTTCCCCGCTCAGGAGTAACGCGTGATCGCCCCTCTTCATCTGGCGCCATCTGTGGTAAATGCGCAAAGAGCCATCATGGTGCGAAGAAGTTCTGGTAGGAGAACTGTCGGCGACAAGGGAAAGATCCTGGCGACGGAGGAAGATGCACCTTCCCTCCCTACGGAGAATTCCCCATCGAACCACCAAGCCAATGAAATACCTCCATCAGTGGCGGGAGAATAACTCCCCAGCAGGAGCACGACGCCCTCCAAACCCTCAACGTAAAACTGGATGTCCTCATGGATTTCATGAGGGCCCAGGCGGCCAGGGAGGAGAAGTCGCATCCCCCCGGAAAAGCCCCCCCTGCGGAGATGCCTCCCAGCAAACTGTTGTAGGCCGTTTTACCCTCCGGCAGCGACGGCTCATCCGCAACCAGTCAGGAGGACCATCGCATGCCCCTCCCTCGGAGCAGGAAGCCTCCTCCACCCCGAGGAGGGAGAAGTCCGGAGCACTCCGATCGATCCCAAAAACCGAGGCCCCCGAGGAGCGCCAGGACAGCATGCAGGTGCGCCCCCCATCCCCTCGGCCAACGTCAGCCAGAGCTGTCTCTCCGGCTGCGAGACTTTGAGAGGTGTTTTGCAGAGCAAGAGCGCGCCCTCCGCACCTTGCAGAAGACCTCTCCTGTGAAGGACGAGGAGCGATCCCCATTCTCCGATTATATGTTGAAGGCCGAGATTTCCCTCAGGATCTCACTTCTGACCTTCAAATTGTATGACGGCCAAGGAGACCCGGCCGATCACTACGACAGCTTTGATGCCCTAATGGCCTTGCATGGGGTGTCTGACATGATCAATTATCGAGCGTTCGTGACCACTCTGGTTCAGGGCACTCAGGCCTGGTTTAGGGCCCTCACCTCCGGCAGCATCCACAACTTCAAGCAGTTCAGGTGAGTGTTCAAGGAACGCTTCACCGGCAGCGGTCCTCCTCGGTCAGTGGCAGGATTACTGGCCCTCAAGCAGGAATAGGGGGAGAAGCTATGGACTTATATCAACCGATTCAAATTGGAAGCACTGCGCATCCCCCGCCTGGATGTTGCCTCGGCCATCATCGCACTAACCGGGGGTACCCATGATGAGAACCTATGGCGCGAGCTAGTCCTCCATCCTCCCGCCTCCCTCGCCGAGCTAGTGACCCTGGCCCTGCGCCACGTAGAATGCGAGGAAGTCCTCAGCACCTTCCAAGGCACGACAGGCTCAGGTCGGGAGGGGGATAGGAAGCGACCGTCCGAACTAGGCACGGGCCAAGGAAAAAGGCAGAACCAGGATGGAGACCGCAAGGAGCCTTCCCGAAAGTATGAGCGGTATACCCCCCTGACCGCTCCCGTGTACGAGATCTACGAAGATATTAAAGGCTCGGGTCTCCTCCGCCAACCCGAGCCTATGAAGGCCAAGCACTGCAATTGCCGCAAGCATTGCCTATTCCACAGCGATCACGGGCATCACATCGGCGATTGCCATTAACTCCAAGACGAGATCGAGCGCCTCATCCGCCAGGGACACCTATCCCGATACGTGTCCGGGCAGAAGGAAGACCGAGGCACCCCCGAAGAAATCGACAATGCCCCCCGTGGAGTCCACATCAACATCATCGTTGGCGGCGCAGCATCAGGGGGAGATAGCAGCCGAGGAAGAAAGCGTCACGCCGAGCGGGTGAGCCGAGCCTCCGCCGAGCTCCCTAAGGCCCCGCAGGCGAGCGAACCGCAGGCCCTGGTATTCTCCGACCAAGACCTGGAAGGGTTAGCCACCCCGCATGATGACACTCTTGTTGTATCGGCTACAATAAACCATTGTAACGTAGATAGGATCTTAGTAGATAATGGTAGTGCCCCCGATGTATTATCCTACGAATGTTTTCTCAAGATGGGAGAGAATCCATCTAAACTCCACCCGATCCGAACCCCCCTCTGTGGGTTCAACGGCCAGGCAACTTATCCCGAGGGAGCCCTGAGCCTATCACTTACTATCGGCACCCCGCCCAAAACCGTTATGGTTATGGTGGACTTCATCATGATTAAGAGAATGACGGCCTATAACGCCACCTTCAGCTGAGGTATCCTCAGCCGAACAAAAGCGGTGCCCTCTACCTATCACCAAAAAATGAAGTTCCCAACCAAGCATGGCGTGGGGGAGGTCTGGGGTAACCAGGCATTGGCTAGACGGTGCTATATAATCTCGGTCGAAGCCACGAGGCCGGAAGGGAAAAATAAAGGAGTGAAGGGAGCCGAGGAGGGACCCGCAACATCTGAGCCTGGCGGCAAGTTGCTAACGGTCTTCCACAATGGTCACCCGACTCTAGGAGTCAAGATCGGAGCCGATCTACCATCCGACGAATAAGAAAAATATAAGGATTTCCTTGCCCATTACATCCAAGTCTTTGCATGGTCTGACGAGTACCTCCCTGAGATCCCGGGAGACATGGTGATGCACAAGCTCAACCTCAACCCAACGGTGAAACCTGTCCAGCAACGCAGGAGAAAGCACGTCTCGGAGAAGCAAGCGGTCATCAAAGAGCAAGTCATCAAGGGGAAAAAGACTGGCCTTTTTCATCCAATCCTTTACCCTACGTGGCTTGCCAACGTCGTCCTAGTACCAAAGGCTTAGGGAAATGGCGAATGTGCGTAGACTTCACCGACCTCAACAAGGCTACCTCGAAAGATTGCTACCCGCTGCCAAGCATCGATCAACTGGTCGACTCAACCTCTGGCAACGAGTTGCTCAGCTTCCAGGACGCCTACTCCGGTTACCATCAGATCAGGATGGACCCCGAGGACATCGAGAAGACCGCCTTCATCATCAACTTCGGCGTACACTGCTACACCCGAATGCCGTTCGGGTTGAAGAATGCTAGAGCAACATATCAGAGACTGATCAACCACATCTTCGAGGGACGGCTCGGTCGGAATGTCGAGGCCTACATTGATGATATGCTCGTCAAAACGTCGAAGGTTGAAGACCATCTTGTCGATTTAGCCGAGACCTTCGACACCCTCCTGAGATGCAACATGAAGCTCAACCCCGCTAAATGTGCCTTCGGAGTCAGATTCGGGAAGCTCCTAGGCTTCCTAGTAACTCAGCATGGGATTGAGGCCAATCACGGCAAGGTTCAGGCCATCCTGAACATGCGGCCACCCACCTACATCAAGGACGTCCAACGCCTTATGGGGCGCATCGCTGCGCTCAACCGCTTCCTATCCTGAGTGGACGAACGATGCTTGCCCTTCTTCAAATTATTGAGGGGACCCAAAATGGCATCTACTACGTTCACCTGGGATGAGGAATGTCAGAAGGCATTCGCAGAACTCAAGAAATTCTTGGCCTCGCCCCCGGTGCTATCCAAGCCGGTCCCGGGTGAAGCTCTACACCTTTACCTCTCGGCGACCCCTTCCACAGTGAGCTCAGTCCTAGTCAGGAACGACGACGGGTCGAGAGACCGGTCTACTATACTAGCAAGGTGCTTAATGAGGCTGAAAGAAGGTATCCTGCAATCGAAAAACTCGTGCTAGTGTTGGTAACCTCAGCCAAGCGCCTCCGGCCTTACTTTCAAGGGCACTCCATTGTCGTATTGACCGACGAACCCCTGAAGAGGATCCTCTTTCACCCTGAAGCCTCAGGATGCCTCGTCAAGTGGGCCATCATGCTCGGGGCCTATGACATCTCGTATCGCCCCCGCTCGGCCATCAAGGGATAGGCCCTCGCGGACTTCATCGCCGAAAGCACAGTCCCGACTGAAGAGGCACTACCACCTGCGCCCGGGCCCACTTGGGACCTGTTCGTCGACGGGTCTTCCAACTCGGTCGGATGCGGCGCCAGTGTCCTTCTCAAGTCCCCCGAGGGGGCAGAGCTGCGGTACGCCTTGAAATTCAACTTCGAGACGTCCAGCAACGCCTCCGAGTACAAAGCCCTTATCTCGGCGGCCAGGATGGCTCGATGACTGGGGGCCGAGCGAGTCAGGATCCACACCGACTCCCAATTGGTCGCTAGCCAGGTTAATGGTGATTACGAAGCTCGGGAAGGACAAATGATCAAGTACCTCCAGATGGTCAAAAGGATGGCCCGACTCTTTGAGAGCTTTGAGGTAGTTCGGATAGCCCGGGAGGAAAACTTCCGAGCGGACGCCCTCTCTCGTCTGGCCTCCTCCCTCGACCCCGAAGGTACTCGGTCGGCCTTCCTCGAAGAGCTCGAGCGACCGAGCATCGAATCCGAGCTCATGACCATTGACCCAACACCCCCGAGCGACTGGCGGACCCCCTACATATCCTGGCTCCGGTATTCTCAAGAGCCCCCCGACCCTCGGGAGGCTCGGAAACTTAAGTACCAAGCTCGGCGTTTCGTCATGCTGGACGATGCCTTGTACCGTAGATCTTTCTCTGGTCCCCTCCTCAAGTGCATCGGCGCCGATGAAGCCAGCCGAGCGGTTCAGGAAGTACACGAAGGCATCTGCTGCGCGCACCAAGGAGGAAGATCGCTCGCCAGGATCTTGCTTCATCAAGGTTACTGGTGGCCTACTCTCCAGCGCGACTGCACGACCCATGTACAGAAGTGCGACTGATGTCAGCGCTTCAAGCATCTAATCCACCAGCCCGCCGCGGAGCCATCACCCTTGCCAAGCCATACCCATCACTCGGTGGGGGGTCGACATCTTGGGGCCATTCCCTATGGCTTAGGCTCAGAAGAAGTTCATCATCATCGCCATCGACTACTTCACCAAGTGGATTGAGGCCGAGGCCACCATAAGGATCACCGAATCAGTTGTATGGAGTTTCATTTGGAAGTAGATCATTTGTCGTTGCGGTGTCTCCCGAGTGATTATGAGCGATAACGGTTGGCAATTTGATTCTCATTACTTCAGAGAGAGATGTGCCGACCTAAACATTCGCAATCACTTCACTTCGGTAGCCCACCCTCAGGGCAACGGACTGGTCGAGAATGCCAACAAAACTATCTTAAAAGGCATCAAGACCAGGCTCGATAAAGCCAAGGGAAGCTGGCTCGAGGAATTATCGAGCGTACTATGGTCACATCGAACTACTCCGAGAATGGCCACTGGTGAAACACCTTTCCAGTTAGTATATGGCACGGAAGCCGTGATTCTATTGGAGGTCGGCAACCCCTCTCTCCGAGTCGTCCACTTCAAACCCAAGGTGAACGAGCAGAAACTGCTGGAAAACCTTGACTTAGCGGACGAGATCCGAGAGATTGCAAATATCCGAGCAACGGAATACCAACGGCGCGTCACTCGATACTACAACTCCAGAGTCCGAGACAGACATTTCCAGCCAGGGGACTTCGTCCTGAGAAAGGCCAAAGCCTCTCGACCACTGGAAGCGGCGGGAAAGCTAGCCCTTAACTGGGAAGGCCCCTACCGAGTGGTCGAGACGCTCGGGAAAGGGGCATATCGATTGTCCACCATGGAAGGAGCACCCATCCCTCGGACATGGAACGTGAAAACACTACGCAAGTTCTATTTTTGATCATCTGGCAAACACGCACATGTAAGCAATGTTGAATAAACGCCATTCCTCTCTTTTCATTAAACTCTGGTGTACATCAAGTAGGCCGCAGCCAATACAATATATATATATATATATCAGCAAACAAAAAATTACATCCACTGGTACTATGACACGAGCGGAGCGCTTGACTAACTCGGTGAGCACTCCTATGTCCAGCCACTGACTCTGCCTAGCGCAGAAACTGGCTCGGATAAAGGATAACCAACCCCGTTGGTTCGAGAGGCTCGAAAGAAAGGTGTCAAAGTTATCGGAGGAAGAAAAAGAAGGAAAACAAGAGAAGGCCTCCTCTACCAACTCTTTGGAAGGAGGACGGAAGCCGAACAGAAAGCAAGCACCCTCAAGTGGTGCAAGCAAGGATAAAGGCATCCTGCGAATAGTGAAAGAAAGAGGAAACGAGGGGAAACAACAAAAGCAAAAAAGGAAGAAGTCGACCCAAGACAAATGAAGAGGAAGCTTGAAGAGCTCCCCCTCTAAGCAATGGGATCGACGGCAGAATGAAAGGAGGGGCTGGGTGAGCAGTGAAAGAAGGAAGCTTGAAGAGCTCCCCCTCACCTCAGGATAGCATCGGCGGGCCGGGGGCACGAAGGTGACATGCTCCACTGACTGTCGAACCCTCTTCCAAACTGGAGTAGCAGGAGCCTCCCTCCTACTGCTATCCGCATCATCATCTTCTGAAACACCTTCCATGCTCCACTGAGATCGACATCACAACACTTCGCGGAAAGGGAAGAAGGGGAGATCGTCAGGGATGGCCTTAAGCAATGGAAGGAAGAGGAGACGCCCCTCGGACATTTTATAGGCCGAAGGGGAGCTGATTGCCTTAAATGACTCTCCCCTTAAAAGCACGCAAAAGGAGCCTTCCCTGAGATGGTTACCTCATTTCCCAACATCCCCCCCAGCAGGACACGCGAAGCAACAAGTCACTTAGGGCATGGGAAAGGGGAAAGGCGCCGGTGCCATGTCAGTTATCTGACAGATCGGCACGCGCGCTATCTGCAGAGAAAATCGGTGCCTTCCCCAACAACTATGAATACGGTAGTCAACTCACACAAAAGGCGGTAAGGAACAGTCAATTCAACACTTAATATCACTACTATTATACTTTCCAAAAAAAGGTTTTACACAACTACATAAGGGAAAAGAAAAAGAAAGAAAGAGCTGGTACATCAGGCCTCGGGCCCATCTCGAGGCTCGATAGACGAGGGCCCCTTGACACCAGATGATCCGCCCCCAGTACTCTCAACGACGGCCGAGCCAGGCACTGACCCCACCTGTGTGGGAACTGTCTCCGTCGCGTGCCCTCCCGAGGTTACTGGAGTCGGTGATCGCTCGGACGAGACCGAGGCCCCCCGACTCCCCTCTTCGTTCGACGTCTGGTGGGAGGAGTCGGTGGAGCCCCAGTCTGAGTCATAGCGTTGCCCGGTAGGGAAAACGAGCCCAGACGCTTGGGCCTCCGCCTCTATGATGGCCCGATGGAAGCCCTGGGAGAAGCCCTTCCGAAGTCCCCGACGGTAGCCCGACTCATAGTAGGGTAAGGCAGTCTTATGAAGAACTACGTGGTAAGCCTCTGAACATTTATATTGCTCGAACGCTTCCACCCCAGCCAGCTCCGCCTTCCTCTCAAGCTCGGCTATCCTCTGTTCCGTCTCGGACAGCCTCCTCTCGGCCTCGTTCCATGCATCCTCGGCCCCCCGGAGTCGGTCCTTGAGTCCCTCACGCTTGGCCTTCCATTGCTCGTCACTCTCGACCTGAACTCTGCACTCCGTCTCCAAGAGCCCATTCTTCAGATCGACCATACGACGGGCCTGGGCCAGCTGCTCAGCCAATGACCGAGCCTCTGCATGGCTCGACCGCACCTGTGCCCGGAGCAGGGCCACCTCCCGATGAAAGTCCCCGAGTTTGAGGGTCAAACGCTCGACCTTCCGATCAAGCGCACCATGGGCCCATGAAAGAGACTCCCGCTCCGACTCCGCCCGAGCATACGCGTCCACCACCTCAGCCCCTAGTGGGCCAAGACTAGACCACCCTCTATAATCCAGTTGAGAAGCACGGAGGGGGGACTTTTCTTGAGTTCTCCTCGCGTGGCTCCCGAAGCTATGGAGTGGCACCTCCGGTATAGAGGGGCCCAGACGCTGAAGGTACTGGTCGAGGGAGGGGAGACCCTCTCCAGGGCGACCGGGATTAGGGCGCCTCCCCCGAGTGACCCTGCCTCGGGGGCCCCACTGGTTGGCTCGGGCTGGGCTACCTCGCCGCATACCTCCCCGGCCTCGGTCGGCTGCGACTGAGTCGCTTCATCTTGCGACCCTCCAGCCTCGATCGGCTCGGACTGGACCCCTCCGTCTTGCGCCCCCTCTGTCTTGCTCGGTGCTCCGACATCGGCCACGACCCCTTAGGCATTGGCCCCCTCTTGCTCTATAGAGGGAGAGGCCAACAGAGGAGCCTCCTCGACTGGGCGGGCGACCTCTGCCTTTCTCACCCGTTTCTTCTCGGCAGACAGGGCTTGCATCGAAGACCTTAGCAACTTCGCCACGGGATCCTTACGCTTGACCCCCCGGTGCTCAGAAGCGTCGTCCCGGACGGCCCGCTTGCCCTTATCCCGGGCGCGGGATGAGCCCTCCGAAGCTTGAAGATCACTCGGAGCCGACGTATCATCTGCGTCGATAACCTCCAGCTCAGCTGGCGTTGCCTCCTCCTCAGCCGCTCGCCTCAGGTCTGAACGAAGAAGAGCAAATTGTGAGAAGGAAGGCACTTACCCGATAAAAAAAAGGGGGGGAACAAGCCTCTGAAACCCTTACCTGTCGACAACAGCGCTCAAGAAAGGTACTCCTCAATATTGGATGGGGTCATCAACTCAGCAGTCGACCGGCCATTCTTCAGAAGGATAGCAGCCTCCCTCTCCACCTCCGGGGAGACCTCCGTTTGCTTCGAAGGAACGTTCGGGTGAAAGTTGGGCACCATCGGGAAATCCCAGGACACATCGACTGCAGACGTGCCCACCCAGAAGTACTGGGTCTTCCACCCCTTGTGAGAGGAATCCTTCAGGGAAAGGGACACACAACTCCTTTTTTGCTTCGCCTGGATGAAGAAGAAGCCCTTCCCCGCGTAAAGGTTCTCTTTCAACTCAAAAAAATAGTGGAAAAGGTCCAACGAGGTGTTCACCCCACTCTGGCCACAGAGAAAAATGAAGGAGAAGATAAGGGTAGAGGAGTTGGAGACCAGCTAAACAGGAGCCAGCCAGTAGAACCGAAGTAAATCGGCAACAAAGGAATGGAGGGGCAAAAGAAGTCGGAACGAGTGGCCAGGCTAGACTTGTGAGGTTCAGGCATGGAGAAGTAGAACCGCCAAGGCAGCCTATACTGATTCTCCAGTCGCTTCACATCAACCTCACTCAGCTCGCTACGGAGAGGCTCCAACGGTGCCAAAAAAGCCCTTGGGGCCCGTTCTTCCCACCGCCCCTCGGCCTCAGGATTTTGGTCCGCCATAGAACAGATAGAAGAGCTGGAGGAATAAGGGGAAGGCTCCAGACCAGAGGACTCCGGAGGAGAAGGGAGCTAACGGATCGCCACCGCGGTAATCTCCTCTAGCTCCGCAAAAGCCGCTGCGATTCTCTGCTCCTCCGAATTGCTCTCACGGCGCATGAGCCCCCCTCAAATATGAATGCAATAGAAGGCAAAACCCTAAACCATGGAAATAAAGGGACGCAAGCAATGCGCGATGCTTATAACCCCCAGCCTGAAGCGGCGCATCATTTCGATCTCCCGAAGAGGGGTCTTCTCACAATAATTCGTGAGAATTATCATCATGACGGGCATATTTTCAGGACAAACCGCATCATGTGGCCCCTGCCAGAGAAAGATCTCCACCCAACTAGAGCCACGAAAAGTCTGGCCCAAATGCTACTCGTCCGAGCCTAATTTTGGCTCGGGAGTAGGAGGGGGACAAGTGGGAAGGGGAAATCTTACCACCTGAATGGAGAGGCCAAACGAGGTCCGACCCGACCCAACGATGCCCGGCTCCTTGAAGTGATAGCCCCAGGGCCCACTCAATACAAGCTTAATAACTCATTCGGATCAAGCAATTCCTAGACAGCCTTCATGAAGTCCCGCGATCAATGACACCCAAGAGGGGGGTGAATTGGGTGATTATAAATTTTACGTAAGCTTTTACCCTTTTTGAAATATGTGATAGAATGCTAGATAAGAGATTCAAAACTATTTGATCACAAATCGGATTTATCAAACTTAATTAGATGATGATGTAGATTATACAAGATATACGTGGATAAATTCGAAATCACACTGACTTAGAATGGAGGTAGAAGAAAAGGATCAAACCACACAATCCAAAACACAATGCACAGTGGTTTTTAAGGTGGTTCGGATGCAATGACGGCAATCCTACGTCCACCCCTCACCAAACCTGGTGATGCTTCACTCGGGGATAAATCTCCAAACGGAGACGACGCTCCAACCACACACGCAGGACGACGCCTGCACACACACACGGGGACGCGCCCCAACACACACACACACACGGAGATGAGGTCTCCAACACGATCCAACAAGCGGATCACCAACACAAATACCCGCTGCTACAAGTGCAGCAATCCACACACACGAGACAGAACGGATCTAAAAGATCCACACACACACAAACATAGATCTAGGAAGATCCACGCACACACACGAATCAAATACGACACACACACACACACGACCACAGATCCAACAACGATCCACACACACACAAGTTTACAATTTATAAGAAACACAAATTTGAAAGTCAGAGCACAAGACACCAAAACAAATAAACCACAGTTTAGAATGCTCCTGATTTAGGCTCCCCCTGGGTGTGTGATGCAGATGTTGCGTTGATTCCTTCGTTGCTTGAATGGCCTCAAACTAAGCTTGAATGGACCTTGAGAAGCTTTATCCTTTCACCTTGAGCACCCTCTTTTTGAATCTGTGCTTGCTTGCTTGCTTCTTTTCTTCTTTCTCCTTGGATAGCCTTTCCTTGATCTTCCTTGAATGCTTGCTTGCCTCTTCACTTGAATGGAAGTATATTGGCTTCAGATTTACCTTCAATGTGTTGAGGAAGGATGGAAATCTTTCTGCACGAAGTACTGTTCACGGAGCTACAGTACCCTCTCCTTATTCTTCACTTGGACATCCTCCTCTTGATCTCCCTTGAAGCCCTCTTGGATCCCCTTAGTGTTTATGGCTCCAAATGATATGTTTTATAGCCCTTGAATGGTCCATAGATAAGCTCCAGACCAGATCCACAAATCATGGTGTAATTGGGGTCATTTGGATTAAACAAATGGGTGGAAAGACCTCTCCTCGAGCTTGAAACAAAAGTCAACAAAAGGGGGCCTCGGGGCTGGCGGTCGACCGGAGGGCATGGGGCGGTCGACCGGAATTTTACAGTCGGTTGATTTTTCATCTCTGGCAAAACCGGTCGACCGGACGCCTAGGGGCGGTCGACTGAAACCTATAAAAATGCCATCTTTTCAATTTTGGCAATTCTGGACGACCGGCCAAGGTGTGTTGGTCGACCAGAAAGACATGTACCTGCAAAAATGAAGTGTTAGCCCAAAGAAACATGTCCATAAGTCAAGGGCTTCATATCCATATCAAATCCGTGCATTTTGGGATTGGATTCACTTGGTTTATGCATTTGAAACGTCTAAACCATTTGAGCATTTCTAAATTTTATTCCGGGGGCTCCGCCCCCGGAAACCCCCGCAAGGGGCGCTGCCCCCTTGACCCCCGCGACCTGACCGGGCAGGTCGATACCCGCAACCTGACCGCGTAGGTCGATCCGCGGGCGAGGGCGCACGATGGCCAGAAGGGTTTCATGTTTAATATGCATGAATGAGTTGTATTAAGGAGAGGTATATGAGATACACATGGTGAGATCGATGCTAAGATAATGTAAGAGTCTCACCAATCGTTTTTTGACAGTACATGACATATACCGCCTGTTTTGGATTGTAGAGGAGCAGGGTGAGTATCCACAAGTTTGGTTCACTAGGTGACTGCCATGAGTTTAATCCTGCAAGCAAGATAGTCAGGGTTAATACCATGCTTGTTCATATTAAAGAGGTTATGAAACCTCTTGCCTCTTGTAAAACCGACATATGAAAACCAAGGATCAAGACCATGTAACCGTTGAACCTCTTGCCTCTTGTAAAACCAACATATGCAAACCAAGGATCAAGACCATGTAACCGTTGCCATTTGACATCTCAGCCATACATAGATAATAGGAGCATGAGCAATCAACCACAAGTTTAGTTATCATCACTTAATCACACATTAAGTTTAGTTATCATCAAAACCATAACTCAACACTTCAGGTTGGGAAGTCTGAGCATCAGATCGATCAGGAAAGCTCATTTGGAGCCTAGTATTCCCAGCCCAAGCCACACACTCATCGCTGGGGAGGCATCTCCTAGGCCAGTGCCTCGCGCTCGGGCCAACTGATGGAAGCTTATCTGTACGGCCGTTACGAGTCCTTTAAAAGTTGGGAGCTCAAGGGGATAAGGGAGACCATGAGTCCGCGTGCTATAAAGAGCCTATAAGGAGGACGTAACCCCCCCGAAACTCCTCAGCTCACAGGGATCATACATTCAACGAGCCACTATTTAAGCCGGAAGAGCCCTACTGTGAGAAGGTAAGCCAGAAACCCTGAGCAGGAACCACTTCACCTCTTGATGGAGAGGGATCTCGCGCCCCCATCTCCCCCCTATCTCCTCCCTTCGCACCAGTGCTCTACTACACTTGCTGACTTAAGCATCGGAGGATTTTCCTCGGGGATCCATCCCTGGGCACCTCTGACTTGTTTCCCTTCTTGCAGTTCATGCTTCAAGCGTACGTGGTTGTTCTCTTCCCCGCTCAGGAGTAACGCGAGATCCCCCCTCTTCAACTATGAGTCATAACGCATGATGCTGACTCATACATCATGAAAACCACAGGGATATACAACAGTCTCCCCCTTTTTGATGATGGCAACACTATGAGTCATAACGCATCATGCTGACTCATATCAAATTATTCTCCCCCTTTGACTTCATCAAAAGGAAACAATAGTTTGATAAAAACATTAGAAATATTCTGTGTAAACACATGTTTTGACATGATAATCTCCTCGAACTATTCTCCCCCTTGACATGAGACCAAAAAATATTTCTCCCCCTTAATAAATGAATACAACTTCCAGACAAATCAATATATCTCCCCCTTTATCAAAACAGAAGAATTTCAAGGGGGTTTTGATGGTGAAGGACATGATAGTACTATAGAAACCTAGTCAATGAGGATATCAGCAAAAACACAGGGAGGAATTGATCTTCAAGCAATGATAGTTCAGGTTAAGAGAAAAAGACTTCAAGAAGTAATGACTATCAACAATCAAAATCTGATATTAAGCTTAATGTGTAGTGAACCAGTGTGTATGAAGTGAGCAAGCAAATTTTTTTAGGAGATGAGTGAATCTGAACAAGATTTCCAGATGAATGGATGGTTCATGAAGGTTTTCAATGAGATACCAATTTCATAAATCAGAAGGAATGAATTTTCAGAGTCTTCCATTATAAAGTCTTATGAATAATTCCTTATTGAATGACATGGTTTAAATCTGATGTGTTCAGAGTTTGTCAATAAGATTTCTATACTCATATCTGAGTTCAGATTTTAATAGAGATGAACCACACCCTCATATTGACTTTGATTAATCTCCCTTCATCTTACTCATTCAAGATTCAATGACTCCTTTAGGAGTAAAAAAATGTATTGAGGTTAAACAGCCATGACGATTTCTGATTTTGTCCTCGGTTTCAACAATTTTTTCTTTGGCAAACATATTCAGATTTTTCACTTGTTCATTAACAATTTTCATATCAATTTTTCTAGAGCTATTGAGTTCAGTACATACTTTATGCCTTGAGAGTACACGTTGTTTGGACACCAGTACCCCTCGATATTAGGTATGACTATGTGACGACTCGGATTCCGGATACCTGATATACCTGATAGGACTACCGAGTAGACCCGATACCACTTGGAACCCGTGAAGTCTCCCAAGAGCTATAAAGCTCCGAAGGGATAAAAGGATTGTTGTGTAGTACATTGAAGTCGCAGATATAACAGTAAGCAATAATATTTCATTAATCAGGTTTGCTAAAGTAGCGAAAATAAAATTACTTTTCAATTAACATTTTAGCTTAACAATTATGCCAGAGTCTAGTCCAAAGGAAATATAATTACAGTCCAACGGAAAGAAAAATGTACACTGAGGTCGGGGGAAGCTCGACGTAGGTACTGCTGGCAACTACGAACACACACGCCACGCTAGGAACCGCAAGGAAGTAGAGACGACCACACCTGAAAAGCAGGGGTGAGCCTCATGTCACTGGCTCAGTAGGGGTCACGTGGATCCCCACTGAAAAATAACGCAGTAACACGGAACAACAACTAAAACAGCAATAGGAAAGAAAGCAAAAAAAACTACTGCTAGAAAGTTGTAAAAGAAAGCTAGGAGAGCAGGAGTAGAACGGCTAAAAGAAAAGGGAAAAGCAAGGCCGTAAAGAACGAGAACACAGCTACCGAGTAAAGCACGGCTCCCTAAGCTACTCCAAATAGCGACAGAAGGGCGAAACCTGATCTCACAAAGTCAGGAGTTACTGATCCGTAGGCAGGCACAAGGCCCAAAGCGAAGGTCCTACAAAACTAGGCAAAGACCCGAGAAAAGACCTAGACAGACAACAAACACTAACGCATACATGACTAGATCATCATGCACGCAACAAAAAGCTATCCTCGGGCAAGGCCGAGAATAGACCAACTCAGAAAGGGAAGGTGAACTTGGACAAAGCCAAGAATAGACTACTCGGAAGGGGAACATAGACTTCGAGAAACATGAGAGTCACATGTCAGGTGATGTTAGCACCTCCTCACCAGAAGAACAGTCCGATACCTCCACTGACGTCTTACACTGCGCCACAAGTATCTCGCTACGGACGCCAAGAACGATAGAGACTGAGATACTCATAGAACAAGAACAAGAACTACAGTGACGAGTGACTAGTCAGGGTCACGCCCGTCGGCGCTCGTCCAAAATGCCCCTGACCACGTGTGCACACACAAGCTCAATACCTTGAGCCAGTCCTCTAGCTAGTTTTCTCCCCCAACAGGACGCTACTGCAAGGTAAGGGAGCCCACGGAAACTAGCCTACAAACCGTATCTTAGGAACTGCCCTCACCACCACTCCCAGGTGGGTCGACACTCGAGGTCGTCAGGCTACGACTAGTGGAGGCTCACTAGACACGGAGACTTTGAAAGACGAGTGCTGAAGTACAGATAGGCTAAGAATGCACTATCGCACGTACTACGAAGCACCCAGACACATGGTGGTATACCAACTCCCACAGACTCAAGATGGGACAACTAAACCTACCAACATAACGATCCTTGAGTCACAAGACTCGGGGTCAAGATCGTCAGACAACGACGGTGACAAGCCGCCAATTAGCCTCATCTTAAGTCGAGGAAAATGACACTAGATCATCAGATCCATACAACCGTATAAAATGACTCACGAAGACCTGAGGGAGCATTAAGACCATCAAAGCACCTGGACACATAAACCAAGGTAAGACAGTACCTCAAAGCATCAAGAACCACTGTCTCGATTAGATGAGACACTTCGAAGGTCACTTATCGACCACTGGATCGCACCGGGTCGACCAGAAACCAAAGATGACTCTGAAGCCGTAGACACGCTAAAATCGATGCTATGATGAGTAAATCTCATGTCACCACGTGATGCCCCAAAGTGGACTTCAATACTAGCTTAATATGAAGTTTTTCTAATTTAGTTGGTATTTTTCCATGATGATTGTAATTAGCGCCTGGAGGCAGGGCGTCATTTAATTGACGACTTGAGGTGTGTCGTGGTTTCATAATTAAGCGACTGCATGCGCAGGCGTCAGTTCCTGGTGTTTTCTGGTTTTTACGAATCCCAATCAAAATAAAATTCAATGAATTGACGTCAGTTGATAAGGCGCTGATTAAAATAACGACATTCTTTAAGGCGTCATTTCTCATTTTTAAATATAGAAAGTCATTTATTTCTATAATTAAACCCAGGAATCTAACCGCTGCCAATTCTAAATCATGTACAAGATAATTTTCTTCGTGACATTTCAATTGTCTTGAAGAATAGTAAATCACCCTTCCGTTTTGCATAAGGACACATCTTAAGTCAATTCCAGACGCATCCGTATACACTTCAAATTCACCACCCTCCATTGGTAGTGATAAAATAGGGGCTGTGGTAAGATGATTCTTAAGAATTTAGAAATTCTTCTAACATTTCTCTGACCAGACAAAAGGATTTTCTTTTCTGGTGAGTCTAGTTAAAGAGACTGCTATCTTTGAGAAGTCCTTAATGAATCTTATATAATAACCAGCTAGACCTAGAAACCTCCTTACTTCAGACACAGTCGTAGGCCGACTCCAATTCTTGATAGCTTCTACCTTACAAGGATCCACAACAATACCTTCTTTTGAAATAATGTGGCCTAGGAATGAGACTTCCTCGAGCCAGAATTCACACTTATTGAGTTTGGCATATAGCTTGTGTTCTCTAAGTGTTTGCAAAGTTATTTTCAAATATTATTCATGTTCTTCTTTTGTCTTTGAGTATATTAGGATATCATTGATGAAGACGACAATGAATCAATCCAGATATGGCTGGAAGACACTGTTCATAAGTTGCATGAATGCTGCTGGGGCATTAGTTAACCCAAATGGCATTACCACGAATTCATAGTGGCCATAACGACTTCGAAAAGCCGATTTATGAATATCTTCTTCTTTAATTCTAAGTTGATGATAACCAGATCTGAGGTCAATCTTAGAGAAGTACTCAGCTCCCGAAAGCTGGTCGAAGAGCTCATTAATACGCGGCAACAGATACTTATTCTTAATTGTAAGCTGATTCAGTCGTCGGTAATCGATACATAGCCTGAGGGAACCATTTTTCTTCTTGACAAATAGAACAGGCGCACCCTAAGGGGATGTGCTGGGTCTAATGAAACCCTTGTCTAGAAGTTCTTGTAACTGCTTCCTTAGTTCCTTGAGTTCTGTGGGGGACATCCTGTAAGGGGCTATAGAAACAGGTGCCGCACCAGGAATGAGTTCAATGGTAAAGTTTACTTCCCTTTCAGGTGGTAAATTAGGTAGTTCAGATGGGAACACGTCTGGGAACTCATTTGCAATAGGAATATTGGCTAGGACAATCTCCTTAGATTCGGTAATAATGACTGAAGCAAGGAAAGCTTCGCATCCTTGTGAGATAAGCTTGCAAGCGTGAAGAGAATATATAATGGTAGGATGCTTTTTGTATTTGATGCCAAGAAAAGAAAATCTTGGAAGACTGAACTTTCGAAATGATATTAGCCTATTTCGGTAATTGATATAAGCATCATGGTCTACAAGCCAATCTACCCCTAAAATGGCATCATAACCTTTCATATCAAGGCATACAAAGTTTGCAGGGAGATTGTGTCCTTCTACCACTACCTCACAATTAGGATAATGCTTGGTAAGCTTAGTTCTAGATCCTAAAGGTGTAGTAGTAGCAAGATCTGAAGGTAAGGAAACTGATGCAATTGGTAAGGTTTTTGCAAAAGTGGTGGAGATAAAAGAATGAGAAGCACCAGTATCGAATAGCACGAATGCAGGGCGAGAACAGATTTAAAGAGTACCTTTCATAAGCCCATTATTTAAATCCCTGGGTGCTTCATCTTCATCTATAACCGCATTGAGGCGAGCCTGCCTCCTGCGTCCTTCATTAGTTGATTACTCTTTCATAAGGGGGCAATCTAGCACACGATGCTCCCTACTTCCACAACGCAAACAAGCACCGAGGCGCTTCCAGCATTCTTCAGCCGAATGGCCGAATTTCTCGCAAAAGGGTGCACGCCGCGACAACTTGCTCCTTCTCTTCCTTAACCCTTTTATTATTCTTTTGGGAACTTCCACCATTCCCACTCCTTGATCTTTTCTTATTATCATGGCTTTTGTAGGGTTCCGTGATGCTAAACTTCTCCTTCTTAAAATGCCGATCTGAGCGTCGACTGGATTGCTCTCCCTTTCCTTTCAACTTTTCGACCTTCTCTAAGGTCCTCTCGCATAGATATGCCCTCTGAACCATCTCTGCGTAAGTGCGGATATTTTGTGTCCCAAGTTGCTGAATGAACCCAGGCCGTAACTCGTCCATACATCGATTTGCCTTTAATAATTCCGTGCTAATAAGGTGTGGTGCATATGGTGCTAGTCTTCAAAACTGCAGCTCATACTCTGCTACTGACATCATCCATTGATGAAGGGAGGCAAACTCCACGGCCTTCCTTTCGTTCACATGTTCGGAGAAATACTTGGCACGAAATAAAGTGAGAAAACCATCCCACGTGTGAGGTGCATCGGCCGGAGGTGCCGGGACCGATTTCCACCAAGTACGGGCATCTTTATTTAATTGGAATGTTGCTAGACGGACCTTCTGCTAATCAGTGCATTGAATAACGTCAAATATACGATTCATTTCATCTATCCAATTTTCTACTTCGTCTGGATTGGAGGATCCATAGAAACGCGTAGGGTTTAGACTCCGAAAATTGCGATGAAGGTCGCCAGCCTGTGCTCCTGCCCCTGCCTGGGCCATGGTTTGCAATGCCTGCGTAAGGCCGGCAACGGTTTGTTGCATGCCATTCCAGTCTACGCGATGAGCCATGATAAGAATAATAAGGTACCTATGAGAAATATAACAACTTGTTATTTCTCGTGAGACTAAAGAAAATCAATCTTAAAGCTAATAACTATCTCATCCCGGCTCTACCCAATTCTCACATGGGCATGAAAATTCCTTCCTTGGTTCATAGGTGGGGGTCCTTAACCCTTGGACTTATCCTATGACATGATTCTTTTCCCTAAGTCCTGAGACTTAGGCTCTGATACCAACTTAACTGTCATGCCCCGAGCCTTTATTACAGTGGAAGACTAACTCGGGGAGTGCGAACAGCCGGCATGGTAAGCCTCATGCAAGCAAGAACGACCAGAGCGCAATACAATCACCCACATAAATGCAATTTCACATAATGTAATCATACTCCCACTTTATTTCATAAATGATCAATATTCGAAATACAACCACTTTCCATCATCTTTCATTCTACTATACTCCAGAAATAGGAAAATTACATTGACTCAATCTAGACATTATAGACTTCCTAAGTCTTCGCTCATCTTTAATCGCTCTCGGATCCGCTACTTGAATAATCCGAATCCGAACCCGACTCACTTTCATTTCCTGAAAAAGATTAGAAATAGGTAATGAGCACACTTGTCCAGTAGGTGTCTTCGCATCAACATGAAGGCACTATTAAAGTGATTAACATTTTTGCTCTAAATACATAAGGTAAAATCATGCAATGCGATGATCATGCGATTAAGTCAAAGTAACAAGACTATCATATAAGATGGAATGAGAACAAGAATGAACTAGTAAGAATAGGACAAGAACATGATATTGGCCTTTCATGAACAAGAATATATCGAGAATGTACTAGCAAGCCACATATTCATCACTTTAGCATCTTATGCTTATGAGCAAGTGCTTCGTGAATTTCTATGGAATATCAAGCAAGAATGTCATGTCGTGTCGTGGATCTTCACTTATTTATAGAAATAGTACTCCCAGCGCAATGCGACGCCAGTAGCATCATACCCCATGGTTTATAAAATAGTATGTTTCTGGCAATCAGCCGAGGGGACTAGCATAGAGCCCTTGAACACAATCAGTGCTCGATCGCATCTTCAGGTATAAATTAAGCTACTTCCACGCATGTAACAGAAAAGTATGGCCATGAATATAACAATTCCAAATAATGAAAATCAATGAATGAATGCTTCAATTCGAATATATGAGATCAAGAAATAGACTTAAACAATGTTATGCTCATGGAAATAAATCGACAGCATAACGGTACATTGTTTTACCTTTCATTCATTTCACTAAGTCTTTTCAATCATTATGCTAAGTTCTAGACTATCCTTAGTCTATCTAGAACTTTAGAAATCAACCCTTGGGTCAAACCTTGGGTTAAAATATGCAAGCTGTGTGACGGTCATCTACTGGGCCGTTACATTCTGTAACGCGCTAGTATCGGGCCGTTACAGTGATCCGAATCCAGAACAATAAAATAGATTTAGGGAAATGTGACGGTCATGTAATGGCCGTTACGTGCTTCTGACGGTCCAATGTAAGGCCGTTACATTACTAGATCTAGAAACAACGATAGTGTATTCTAGTTAATGGGCTTTAATGATACAACCAACTCGGCGTCCTAGTGGGAATCCCAGGCTCGCGGAGAATTACGGAGGCCTTGAAAAAAAATTTCCTAGTCCATTGGAAGGAATATCCAATAGAGAGGTCCTCATATCCAAGATTGTGTTCCTATAGTGCAAAGTGTGAACTAATGGACAACACACCGGGGTATGTGCCATGTACTTATAGAAACGACTCTATTGATAGAGAAAGAATATATAGATATAGACATATATTGATGTGAAACCAAGATAAAAACTTTACTAATTCATCTTTCAAAATCATGTTTCTAATTACAAAACTATAGAGTTTGGATTCATGAAATTAACATAACTCAAAGTAAAAGTGGGATACCAAATCATGCAATACCTATCATGAATGCTTAAATAATCTCAAAGTCATATAACCAAGTTAACACTTAGGTAACTAGGCTTCATAATAAGAAATATTAACAAATCATTTTTTGTCTAGGGTTGACAGATCATAGACTATGACGGTCTAGAAGTGGGGCGTCACAGTGATTGTGACGGTCAGAGAATAGCCGTTACCCTTATGTAACGTGTCTGTATTGATGCGTCAGAGTTAACAAAGTAACTCATATACCACAGAGACAGTGACGGCTCATAGTAAGGCCGTTTCATGAATGTGACGGTCTTACTGTGACGCGTCAGAGTGTCTGCTAACAGAAAGCAATATGAAACATAAGAGATTAACTCACATCATGTCCATAATCAAAACACCATGAGTTTCTAGGCATGATAAAAAAGGATAGGCTATCTACATGCATAGGTGACCATGAATAGATGAAATACATGTTTCAAGTTCTCAATTTAGGGTTAAGAGATGCATGTAATGCATGGAACTAGTAAAACATGAAATTGATGCTCTACCGTGCATGAAATTCAATCAAACTAGAGGGCTTATAGTCCTATCAGGTTGTTTTTGCCGTTCATGAGATAACCTACCTCTTGTCTAGGCTTCAAAACTCCAATTATGGTCTGAACACCGAACCCTAGTTCTCTTCTTCTTGTGATTTTTCAGCAACTTCCTTGGGCTCTAACTCCACGTCCTCTTGACCTAAAGATATGAAATTTGGAGAGGAGTTAGTCTTAAGTATTGTAAACAAATACTTCTAAAGAACTTACCCAAGATTACACCTCCTTACCTTGATTCCTTGCGAGCCAAAAGTAAGGGTCGCACAGTTCAGAACTAGGTCCTATTTATAGAGTTTTGGCTAGGGTTTGAAGATTAGATCGATTCCAGAGTCCTTAATCTGCCAAACCTGATCTCTAAGAGTCCTTAGGGTCTTTATACATTGTTCCAATTAGGTCTCTTGTGGATAGGAACATCAAGTTCCAATCTTTTTACAAGTTCCTTCACTTACGGAACTCGCAGGCTGTGACGGTCGAGCCTTGCCGCGTTACACGGCTGTTGCGGTCTTACGATAGACCGTTATAGTCATCGTATTCAAAATTTTAAATTTAATAAAACTCTTTTATCCATTATCTATTAACTTATCTTATTAGGTAGTGTTTATCTTTTAAAAAATCCGAAGATAGGCTTAATAACCTTCTAGAATATGGGCCAAACTAAATGGGCCTGATCTTTAAATCTTTTGGATAATAATTAGATAGGCTAGGTTATCTTATTAACATATTTGGGCCTTTCAATGACTTATTAAACCGTTAATCCATTTATAAATTCCTTTAGCCCAAATAAATTCTAAAAAATTATTATTAAATCCAAAATTTACTTATATAAATTCCGGGGTACTACATAAACTCACCGTAGGGTTCCGTAACTAGTACGAGAGAAAAACCCACATGGATAGTAAAACTCAACTCAGGACCCACAAAAGCGATCCGAAACTCTCCGAAAAGGATCCGAAAGACCCAATAAGAATCCGATAAGCATTACAGCAACCTCATTGAAGCATATAATAGGGATCAAAGCATAGATGACTGAAACAACCAGTAAGTTCAATGTAATCTAAATTGATCAGATATAAAGATCCTAAGCATACATCTATTGTGAACTAAAAGTCAAACAAACAAACTACTGCACAGATAATTTTTAGGTGGTTCGATATTCACCTACATGTACCCCACACTCAGACCTGAGTGTGGCTTACTGCTGCCTAATAGCTTGAACCGATGCGCCCCACGGCTTGCATCCGCTGAGCATTACAGCTTGGCATACAGACCGATGTGCATTACAACTTCCTGTCCGAGGTATCCACCTCGCCCGCTGAGCAGTACAGCTTAGCTCTGCTGACTAACAGCTTGAAGTTCAATAAGAAAATGAAAGAAATCAACGATGAACAAGCAACACCGGAAAGCTGTAATTGGAATGCAAACAATATAGCTAACACAAGAGCTAACCTGGCCTGGATCTGATCCAAAGGCCAGTAGAGTCAAATATTCAAGAACTGCTTCAATTCCTCCACAATCTCTTCTCTCGAGATCCCTCTTCTTCACTATCTCATAATCCCTCTTCTCTCTCTGACTCACACTCTTCTTTCTCTCTGATTTCGACTGAATTATGACACTTTATTTTCTTCTCAGATTTCTTTTTCTCTGCTGCTCTCTCAGACTGCTTATAATCTCTCTCTCTTCGAGCTTCCTTACTCTTCTATCTGATCATCCTAATTCCCTTCTTCTATCTCTCGAGCTCTCTTTTCTTTTCTGCTACACTCTCAATTCTCCTCTCTTCTATCTCTATTATGATATGAAGTCACTGGTCTGTATTTATAGGCTCGCGAGAATTGGGCACGTGGGAAACACGTTTCCCGCCCAAGGAATATCGATCTGGATGTGCTACTGATGGTCCATGTGGTAGATGCTGAGGATGAGTTGTCCACGTGGCAGAATCTCCAGGCGCCGCTCCTTCTTGGCTCATGTGCTTGTTTAAGTTGATGACTTAGAGCCACGTGACTGTCTTCGGCCCTTCAGGTGTACGATCCAATTGCTTTAGACTTTCGAGTCTCAAGTCCCTGTTAACAAGATAAAAGGCATTTCATCAAACACATTACAGTCAAAACATTTTAGAGTATATGCTTAATACTGAATGCAGTCATGTTATTGCAGTTGCACTGACATTAGAAAGAATAAGATATGAATATGCTCAGACCTATTAGATGCACATTTAGACCTATGGAACTATATGCTTAGACCTTGTATGTGCATGTGCCCTGACTTGTGTAGACAGAAGTCTATGCATATGCTCAGACCTGGTGCAATATGTGCTTCTACTTGAACTAGGTCTTTTATGCATGTGCTTGGACTTGATGTGCTTCTGGTGAGCAGATGCACCGACCTGTTATGCTGACTGTACTCAGACTTAATAGTGCTATATGCAAGGACTCGCATGAAACATGTGCTTCGACCATGTACTTCACATATGCTTAGACCATAAATTCACATATGCTTCGACTTGATTATGCAATGTATTACATATGCTCAGACTTGATTATGCATGCTGGCATATATGCTCACACTTGATAGAGCAATATGCACAAACCTTATTTATGCTATCGTGCAAATGTGCAAAGACTTCATTATGCTATATTGCATATGTGCACAGACCTGACAATGCAAGCTATTGAATGTGCACCGACCTAAGCATGCGATTATGCAAATGTGCTCAGACCATACATGCTTTCGCTAGCCTATGTGCACAGACTTCAGATAGCAGACAGTGCATATGCACAGACCTATGTTTTACATGTGCTCAGACCTTCTATGTGGATGAGAAATGTGCATCGACTTGGAACAATGACATAGGTAGACCTTCATATACACGAGTGAGCATGTGCATCGACCTTATATACAAGAAAACAAATGTGCACCGACCTCAATATGCACAATACAGAATGTGCATCGACCTGCCTCTGCCTTACTAACAACATGCATTGATCTTCATAATCAACACAGTAAACATGCATCGACCTTAGTTGCTTTGAAAGCAGATGAGCGTCGACCTTAGTTTCATGAAAACCAAAACTAGCATCGACCTATATGCAATATGCATTGACCTCTACCTATTCTGATAGAATTTCATACTGCTATATAAAGATGATGAGATTAGTAATAAATCCATCAAAATTATGTCATCAAGAATTGAAGAGGGGTGATCTCACGCTACTCCTTAGCGGGGAGGAAGATGACCACGTATCCTTGAAGTATGAACTGCAAAAAGGGAAATGAGTCAGAGGTGCCCAGGGATGAATGCCTGGGGAAGACCCTCCGATGCTTAAGTCAGTGACTAGAATAGATCACTGGTGCGAAGGGAGAAGTTAGGAGGAAGATGGGAGCGCGAGATCCCTCTCCACCGAAAGGTGAAGTGGTTCCTGCTCAGGGTTTCTAGCTTACCTTCTCAAAGGAGGGTTCTTCCATTTTAAATAATGGCTCATTGAGTGAATGATCCCTGTAAGCTGAGTAGTTTCGGGGGGGGGGGGTTATGTCCTCCTCGTGGCCTCTGTATAGCCTACGGACTTTTGGTTTCCCCTGCCCCCTTGAGCTTCTGGCTTTTTAAGGGACACATAACGCCCATATTAATAAGCTTCCATGAGTCGGCCCGAGCATGAGGCACTGGCTCTGGAGGGGCCTCCCGAGCAATGAGTGCATGATTAGGGCGGAGAATGCGGGGCTCCAAAGGAGCTCTCCCGATCGAACTGATGCTCGGACTTCCCAACCCGATGGGCGCCTAGGAAGTGCTTGTTCCAAGTGAGTTATTGGGCTTATATTGAGTGGGCCCAGGGGCTACCACTTCAAGGAGTTGGGCCTCGTTCGGTCTAGTTGAACCTCTTTTTGCCTCTCCGTCTGGGTGGTAAGATTTCCTCTCTCCACTTGTTCCCCTCCTACTCTCGATCCAAAATTAGGCCTTGACGAGTAGCATTTTGGGCTGGACTTTTGTGGCTCTGGTTGGGAGGAGATCTCTCTCTGGCAGGGGCCACATGATGTGGCTTGTCCTGAAAATATGCCCGTCGTGATGAGTAAAAGAGGGCCCCTCCTCGGGAGATCGGAACGCCGCGCCGCCTCAAGTAAGGGGTTATAAGCATTGTACGTTATTTGCGTCCTTTTATCTCTGGGGGTTTAGGGTTTTGCCATCCTTTTCAACTATATAGGGGGGCTCATGCGCCGTGAGAGCAACTCGAAAGAGCGGAGAACCACAGCGGATTTCGCGGAACTAGAAGAGATTACCGCGGCGGCGATCCGTCAGCTTCCTTCTCCTCCGAAGTTCTCTGGCTCAGAGCTTTTCCTTACTTCTTCCAGTTCCTCCACCTGTTCAATGGAGGACCAAAGTCTTGAGGTCGAGGGGCGGCTGAAAGAACAGACCCCAAGGGTTTTCTTGGAACAGTTCGAGCCTCTCCGCAGCTAGTCGGGGGAGGTTGAGGTGAAGCAATTGGAGAATCAGTATGGGATGCCTTAGCGATTCCAATTTCTAGTGCGTGAGCCTCATGAGTCCAGTCTGTCTACTCGTTCTGGCCTCTTTTGTTCCTTTCTCTTGTCCTAGAAGTGTGGCTTCCGCCTAACCCTCCATTCCTTTGTCGCCGAGTTGCTTCGGTTCTACCGGCTGGCTCTGTCAAGATTGTCTCCAATTTTTATACCCTCATCTTCTCCTTCATTTTCCTTTGTGGCCAGTGTGGGGTGAGCACCTCGCTGGACCTCTTGCATTATTTTTTCGAACTGAAGGAGAATCTTCATGCGGGGAAGGGCTTCTTCTTTGTCCAGGCGAAACGGAATAGGAGTTGTATGTCCCTTTCCGTGAAGGAGTCCTCTCACAAGGTGTGGAAGACCTAATATTTTTGGGTGGGTGCATCGGCGGTCGGTGTGGTCTGGAATTTCCCAATGGCGCCCAATTTTTACCCCAACATTCCTCCGAAGCAAACAGAGGTCCCCCCGGAGGTGGAGAGGGATGCTGCTATCCTTCTACAGAATTGCCGGCCGACTGTTGAGTTGGTGACCTCATCCAACATCGAGGAGTATCTTTCTCGAGCACTGCTACCGGCAGGTGCGGATCTCAGAGACTTGTCCTCTTTCTTGTATGGTAAATGCCTTCCTTCTTTCAATTTGCTATTCTTCGTTCAGACCACAGGCGAGCGGTTAAGGATGAGGCACTACCAGTCGAGTTGGAGATCATCGACGTTGATGATATGCTGGCCCCGAGTGATTTCCAAGCTTCGAATGGTTCTTCCCGTGCCCAAGATAAGGGCAAACGGGTCGCCCGGGATGAAGCTGCTGGGGGATTCATTGCAGGCTCTGTCTGCCAAGAAGAAGCGGGCGAGGAAGGCAGAGGTCGTCCGCACGGCCGAAGAGGCTTCTCTGCCTGCTCTCCCTTCTGCAGAGTAGGAAGGGGCCGACAATGAAGGGGTCACGGCCGATATCAGGGCACGGAGCGAAGCGGAGGGGGCACCAGACGGAGGAGCCCGGGTGGAACCGGTCGAGGCCGGAGGGTCACAGGCTGAAGTGACTCAATCACAGGTGACCGAGGCCGGGGAGGTATGTGGCGGGGCCACTCATCCGGAGCCTACCTATGAGGCCCCCAAGGTAGGGTTGCTCGGGGGAGGTGCCCCAATCCCGGCTGCTCCGGAGTGGATTTCTCCTCCCTCGGCCAGTGCTTTCAGTGTTCGGGCCTCTCTGTACCAGACGTGCCATTCTATAGCTTTAGGAGCCTTGCGAGAAAAACTCCAGAAAGGCCCCCCTTCCACGCTTTTCAAGCAACTCATGGAAGGTGGCTTGATCTTGGCCCAGCTAGGAGATGAGGCAGTGGATGCGTACGCTCGGGCGGAGTCAGAGTGGGAGACTCTTTCATGGGCCTGCAGTGCGCTCGATCGAAAGGTCGAGAATTTGACCCTCGATCTTGTGGACCTTCATCGGGAGGTGGTCCCACTCAGGGCATAGGTGCAGTCGAGCCAAGCGGAGGCTCGGTCGTTGAAGGAGCAGCTGGCGCAGGCCCATCACATGATCGACCAGAAGAATGAGCTCCTGGAGGCGGAGCGCAAGATTCAGGTCGAGCGCGGTGAGCAATGGAAGGCCGAGCGAGAGGGGCTCGAGGACCGAGTCTGGGGGGCCGAGGGTGCACAGGCCGAGGTCAAGAGGAAGCTGTCCAAGTCAGAAAATAGGATAGCCGAGCTTGAGAGGAAGGCGGAGCTGGCGGGGGTAGAAGCTCTCGAGCAACATAGACGCTCGGAGGCTTACCACGATGCTCTTCTTCAGGCTGCCTTCCCTTACTATGAGTCGGGGCCTTCGGGAGTGCTTCACCCAGGGCTTCGATCAGTCCATCATAAAGGCGAAGGCCCAAGCGAAAGGGCTCATTTTTCCTTCCCGGCAACACTATGACTCGAACTGGGGTTCCACTGACTCTTCCCATTACACGTCGAGCGAAGAAGAGAGTCGGGAGTCCTCGAGCTAGTCCGATCGACCGCCAACTCCAGCAGCCTTGGGAGGGCACACGACCGAGACAGTTCCCACACAGGTGGGGTCAGTGCCTGGGTCAGCCGTCGCCGAGAGTACCGGGGGCAGATCGTCTGGTGTTGAGGGGGCCTTGTCTACCGAGCCTGGAGATGGACCCAAGGCCTGATGTAGTAGCTTTTTCTTTCTTTTTCCTTCATGTAGCTATGTAATTTTTTTTGGAAAATAACGGTGGAAATATTAAGTATTGAATTGACTATTTCTTACCACTTATGGTGTGATTTGACTACCGTATCCGTAGTCGTCTATTTTTTCTACAGGTATCGCACGTACTGATCTGTCAAATAACTGACATGGCACTGTCACCTTTCTGCTTTTCCATGCCGCCCTAAATGACTTGCTGCTTCGCGCGTCCCACTAAGGGGATGTTCAGGAAATGAGGTAACCGTCTCAGGGAAGGCTCCTTTAGCGTGTTTTCAAGGGGAGAGTCATTGAAGGTGAACCGCTCCCCCTTCAGACTATAAAAGGCCCGAGGGGCGTCTCCTTTTCCTTGCATCGCTTACGGCCATCCCTGGCGATTTCTCCTTCTTCCCTTTTCACGAAGCGTTGTGCTGTTTCATCTTGGCGAGGCATGGAGAGCGCTTCAGAAGACGACGAGGCGGACGGCTGTAGGAGGGAAGCTCTGGCTATTTCATTCGGGAAGAGGGTTCGTCAGTCGGGGGTCAGTTTGGGAGAGGGTTCGTCATGCCAGGGCATGTCGCCTTATTGTCCCTGACCCGCCGACGCCATCCCAAGGGGAGGGGGGAGCTCATTAAGCTCCCTCCTTTCTTGACCTCCCCCTCCCTCCTCGTCCATCTCTGCCGATTTATTTTTTCCCTCCTCTTTCACTCTTCGGAGGGTGCCTGCACTATCTACCTTCCAAAGAGTTGGCAGAGAGGAGGCCTTCACTTGTATTCCTTCCTCTTCTCCTCTTTCCTCGTATTTAATCCTCGGCACGTGGACAGTTCAGGCCTCTCTGTATTGGACGTGCCATTCTATAGCTTCGGGAGCCTTTTGAGAAAAACTCCGGAAAGGCCCCCTTTCCAAGCTTTTCGAGCAACTCATGGAAGTTGGCCTGATCTTGGCCGAGCTTGGAGCTGAGGCAGTGGATGGGTACACTCGGGCGGAGTCGGAGGGGGAGACTCTTTCATGGGGCCGCGGTGTGCTCGATCGGAAGGTCGAGCATTTGACCCTCGATCTTGGGGACCTTCATCGGGAGGTGGTCCTAGGATGATGACCACATATCTTTGAAGTATGAACTGCAAAAATGGAAACGAGTCAGAGGTGCCCAGGGATGAATCCCTGAGTTAGACCCTCCGATGCTTATGTCAACGACTGGAATAGAGCACTGGTGCAAAGGGAGAAGTTAGGGGGAAGATGGGAGCGCGAGATCCCTCTCCACCGAAAGGTGAAGTGGTTCCTGCTCAGGGTTTCTAGCTTACCTTCTCACATGAGGGTTCTTCCAGTTTAAATAATGGCTCATTGAGTGAATGATCCCTGTAACCTGAGTAGTTTCGGGGGGGTTATGTCCTCCTCGTGGCCTCTTTATAGACCACGGACTTTTGGTTTCCCCTGCCCCCTTGAGCTTCTGACTTTTTAAGGGACACGTAATGGCCATATTAATAAGCTTCCATCAGTTGGCCCGAGCATGAGGCACTGGCTATGGAGGGGCCTCCCGAGCAATGAGTGCATGATTAGGGCGAAGAATGCGGGGCTCCGAAGAAGCTCTCTCGATCGAATTGATGCTCGGACATCCCGACCCGAAGGCCACCTTGGAAGTGCTTATTCCGAGTGAGTTATTGGACTTATATTGAGTGGGCCCGGGGGTGACCACTTCAAGGAGTTGGGCCTCGTTCGGTCCGGTTGAACCTCTTTTGGCCTCTCCATCTGGGCTGTTAGATTTCCCCTCTCCACTTGTCCCCCTCCTACTCTCGAGCCAAAATTAGGCTCGGACGAGTAGCATTTTGGGCTGGACTTTTGTGGCTCTGGTTGGGTGGATATCTCTCTCTGGCGAGGGCCACATGATGCGGCTTGTCCTGAAAATATGCCCGTCGTGATGAGTAAAAGAGGGCCCCTCCTCGGGAGATCGGAACGCCGCACCGCCTCTCGTTAGGGGTTATAAGCATTACGTGTTATTTACGTCCTTTTATCTCCCGGGGTTTAGGGTTTAGCCATCCTTTTCAACTATATAGGGGAGCTCATGCTTCGTGGGAGCAACTCAGAAGCGCGGAGAATCGCAGCGGCTTTCACGGAACTAGAAGAGATTACCGGGGCGACGATCCGTCAGCTTCCTTCTCCTCTGGAGTTCTCTGGCTCAGATCTTCCCCTTCTTCTTCTAGTTCCTCCACCTGTTCAATGGCGGACCAAAGTCTTGAGGCCGAGGGGCGACAGAAAGAACATACACGAAGGGTTTTCTTGGTATAGTCAGAGCCTCTCCGCAGCGAGTTGGGGAGGTTGAGGTGAGGCGACTAGAGAATCAGTATGGGATGCCTTGGCGATTCCAGCTCCTCACGCCTGAGCCTCATGAGTCTAGTCTATCTACTCATTCTGGCCTCTTTTGTTCCTTCTTCTTCGCCTGGAAGTGTGGCTTCCACCTACCCCTCCATTCCTTTGTCACCGAGTTGCTTCGGTTCCACCGGCTGGCTCTTGTCCAGCTAGTCCCCAATTCTTATTCCCTCATCTTCTCCTTCATTTTCCTTTGTGGCCAGTGTGGGGTGAGCATCTTGCTGGACCTCTTCCATTATTTTTTTGAACTGCATGAGAATCTTCATGCGGGGAAGGGATTCTTCTTTGTCCAGGCGAAACGGAACAGGAGTTGTGTGTCCCTTTCCGTGAAGGACTCCTCTCACAAGGGGTGGATGACCCAATATTTCTGGGTGGGTGCATCGGCGGTCGGTGTGGTCTAGAATTTCTTGACGGCGCCCAATTTTCACCCGAACATTCCTCCGAAGCAAACGGAGGTTCCCCTAGAGGTGGAGAGGGATGCTGCTATCCTTCTATAGAATCACCGTCCGACTGTAGAGTTGGTGACCTCGTCCAACATCGAGGATTATCTTTCTCGAGCACTGCTGCCGACAGGTGAGGATCTCAGGGATTTGTGCTCTTTCTTGTAGGGTAAATGCCTTCCTTCTTTCAATTTGCTCTTCTTTGTTCAGACCAGAGGCGAGCGGTTGAGGATGAGGCGCTACCAGCCGAGTTGGAGATCATTGACGTGGAAGATACGCTGGCTCCGAGCGATTTCCAAGCTTCGGACGGTTCTTCCCGTGCCCGAGATAAGGGCAAGTGGGTCGCCCGAGATGACGCTTCCGAACGCCGAGGGGTCAAGCGTAAGGATCCCATGGCGAAGCTGCGGGGGGATTCATTGCAAGCTCTGTCAGCCAAGAAGAAGCGGGCGAGGAAGGCAGAGGTCGCCCGCACGGTCGATGAGGCTTCTCTACTGGCTCTCCCTTCTATAGAGCAGGAAGGGGCTGACAATGAAGGTGTCACGACCGATATCGGGGCGCGGAGTGAAGCAGAGGGGGCCCCAGAAGGTGGAGCCCGGTCTGAGCCGGTCGAGGCAGGCTGAAGTGACTCAATCACAGCCGACCGAGGACGGGGAGGTACGTGGCTGGGCCGCTCATCCGGAGCCTACCTGTGGGGCCCCCGAGGCAGGGTTGCTCGAGGGAGGTGCCCCAATCCCGACCACTCCAAAGAGGGTTTCTCCTCCCTCGGCCAGTTCTTTCAGTGTTCGGGCCTCTCTGTACCGGACGTGCCATTCTATAGCTTCATGAGCCTTGCAAGGAAAACACCGGAAAGGCCCCCCTTCCATGCTTTTCGAGCAACTCATGGAAGGTGGCATGATCTTGGCCCAGCTAGGAGCTGAGGCAGTGGATGCGTACGCTCGGGCGGAGTCGGAGTGGGAGACTATTTCATGGGCCCGCGGTGCGCTCGATCGGAAGGTCGAGCGTTTGACCCTCGATCTTGGGGACCTTCGTCGGGAGGTGGTCCCGCTCCGGGCACAGGTGCAGTCGAGCCACGCGGAGGCTCGGTCGTTGACGGAGCAGCTGGCCCAGGCCCGCCGCATGATCGACCGGAAGAATGAGCTCCTGGAGGTGGAGCGCAAGATTCATGTCGAGCGTAGCGAGCAATGGAAGGCCGAGAGAGAGGGGCTCAAAGATCGAGTCCAGGGGGCCGAGGTTGCACGGGCCGAGGTCGAGAGGAAGCTGTCCGAGTCAGAACAGATGATAGCCGAGCTTGAGAGGAAGGCGGAGCTGGCGGGGGTAGAAGTTCTCGAGCAACATAGACGCTCGGAGTCTTACCACGCTGCTCTTCTTCAGGCTGCCTTCCCTTACTATGAGTCGGGCTATCGTCGGGGCCTTCGGACGAGCTTCTCCCAAGGCTTCAATCGGGCAGTCATAGAGGCGGAGGCCCAAGCGACCGTCCGAGCAAAGGACGGGTCAAGGAAAGAGGCGGAACCAGGACAAAGAACATAAAGACCCGTCCCGAAAGTATGAGCGGTATACCCCCCTTACCACCCCCGTCTACGAGATTTATGAAGACATCAAAGGCTCGGGTCTCTTCCCCCAGCCCGAGCCTATGAAGGCCAAGCATCGTAATCGCCGCAAGCATTGCCTGTTCCATAGCGATCACAGGCATCACACCAGCGATTTCCATCAACTTCAAGATGAAATCGAGCACCACATCCGCCAGGGACACCTATCTCGTTACGTGTCCGGGCAGAAGGAAGACCGAGGCGCCCCCGAAGACATCGACAATGACCCCCGTGGCGTCCACAACAATGTCATCGCAGGCGGTGCGGCATCAGGGGGGGATAGCAGCCGAGGAAGAAAGCGTCACTCCAAGCGGGCGAGCCGAACCTCTGTTGAGCATTCTACGGCCCCGCAGGCGAGCGAACCACAGGCCCTGGTATTCTCCGATCAAGACCTGGAAGGGTTAACCACCCCACATGATGACGCTCCCGTTGTATCGGCTACAATAAACCATTGTAACGTAGACAAGATTTTAGTCGACAATGGTAGTGCCCCTGATGTATTATCCTATGAATGTTTCCTCAAGATGGGAGAGAATCCATCTAAACTCCGCCCGATCCGAACCCCCCTGTGTGGGTTCAACGGCCAAGCAACTTATCCCGAGGGAGCCCTGAGCTTGCCAGTTACTATTGTCACCCCACCCAAAACTGTTACGATTATGGTAAACTTCATCGTGATTAAGGGGCTGACGGCATATAACGCCATCTTCGGCCGAGGTATCCTCAACCGACTAAAAGCAGTGCCCTCTACCTTTCACCAAAAAATGAAGTTCCCTACCAAATATGGCGTGGGGGAGGTCCAGGGTAACCAGGGATTGGATAGACGGTGATATATAATCTCGGTCGAAGCCACAAGACCGGAAGGGAAGAGAAAAGAAATAAAGGGAGCCGAAGAAAGACCAACAACATCCGAGCCGGGCGACGAGTTGTTAACGGTCTTTCTCAATGGTGACCCGACTCTAGAAGTCAAGATCGGAGCCGATCTACCACTTGAGGAATAAGAAAAATATAAGGATTTCCTTGCCCAGTACATCCAAGTCTTTGCATGGTCTGATGAGCACCTTCCTGGGATCCTGGGAGACGTGGTAACACACAAGCTCAACCTCGACCCAATGGTGAAGCCTGTCCAGCAATGCAGGAGAAAGCGCGCCCCAGAGAAGCAAGCGGTCATCAAGGAGCAAGTCATCAAGGGGTAGAAGACTGGCCTTTTTCGTCCAGTCCTGTACCCTACGTGGCTCGCCAACGTCATTCTAGTACCGAAGGCTTCGAGAAAATGGCGAGTGTGCGTGGACTTCACCGACCTCAACAAGGCTACCCCGAAGGATTGTTACCCACTATCGAGCATCGATCAACTGGTCGATTCAACCTCTGGCAATGAGTTGCTCAGCTTTCTGGATGCCCACTCTGGTTACCATCATATCAGGATGAACCCGGAGGACATCGAGAAGGCCGAAGACTTCGGCGTACACTGCTACACCCGAATGCCATTCGGGTTAAAGAACGTTGGAGCAACATATCAGAGGCTGATCAACCACATTTTCGAAGGACAGCTCGGTCAGAACGTCGAGGCCTACATTGATGACATGCTCGTCAAAACACCGAAGGCCGAAGACCACTTTGCCGACTTAGCCGAGACCTTCAACACCCCCTTGAGGTACAACATGAAGCTCAACCCTGCTAATTATGCCTTCGGATTCAGATCCGGGAAGTTCCTAGGCTTCCTGGTAACAGAGCATGGAATTGAAGTCAACCCCGACAAGGTCCAGGCCATCCTAGACATGCGGCCACCCACCTGCATCAAGGACGTTCAACGCCTTACGGGGGCATATTGCTGCGCTCAACCGCTTCCTGTCCCGAGCGACCGAACGGTGCCTACCCTTCTTCAAATTGTTGAGGCGACCCAAAATGGCATCTGCTACGTTCGCTTGGGATGAGGAATGTCAGAAGGAATTCGCCGAACTCAAGGGATTCTTGGCCTTACCTCCGGTGCTGTCCAAGCCGGTCCAGGGCGAAGCTCTACACCTTTACCTCTCGGTGACACCTTCTATAGTGAGCTCGATTCGAGTCTGGAATGACGCATGGATCGAGAGACTGGTCTACTATACCAGCAAGGTAGTTAATGAGGGTGAAAGAAGGTACCCCACAACCGATAAACTCGTGCTAGCGTTGGTTACCTCAGCCAAGTGCCTCCGACCCTACTTTCAAGGGCACTCCATCATCGTGTTGACCGGCAAACCCCTGAAGAAGATTCTCTTTCACCCTGAAGGCTCGGGACACCTCGTCAAATGGGCCATCATGCTCGGAGCCTACGATATCTCATATCGCCCCCACTCGGCCATCAAAGGACAGGCCCTCGCAGACTTCATTATTGAAAGCACGGTCCCGATTGAAGAAGCACTTCCACCTGTGCCAGGGTCCACTTGGGATCTGTTCATCGACGGGTCCTCCAACTCGACCGGATGCGGCGCCGGTGTCCTCTTAAGTCCCCCGAAGGAGCGAAGCTGCGGTACGCCTTAAAATTCAACTTCCAGGCGTCCAACAACGCCTCCGAGTATGAAGCCCTCATCTCAGGGGCCAGGATGGCTCAACGATTGGGAACCGACTCTCAACTGTTCGCTAGCCAGGTTAACGGTGATTACGAAGCTCGGGAAGGACAAATGGTCAAGTACCTCCAGGTGGTCAAGAGGATGGCCCAACTCTTCGAGAGCTTCGAGGTACTCCGGATCGCCCGGGAGGAAAACTCCCGAGCGGACGCCCTCTCTCGCCTGGTCTCCTCACTCGACCCCGAAGGTACACGATCGGTATTCCTCGAAGAGCTCGAGCGACCGAGCATCGAGTCTGAGCTTATGACTGTTGACCCGGCACCCCCGAGCGATTGGCAGACTCCTGACATATCCTGGCTCTGGGATTCTCAAGAGCCCGCCGACCCTCGGGAGGCTCGAAAGCTCAAGTACCAAGCTCGTCATTTCGTCATGCTAGATGAGGCTGTGTACCGCACATCTTTCTCCGGCCCCCTCCTCAAATGCATCAGCACCAACAAAGCCAGCCGAGCTATTCAAGAAGTACACGAAGGCATCTGCGGCGCACACTAGGGAGGAAGATCGCTCGCCAGGATCTTGCTTCGGCAGGGTTACTGGTGGCCCACTCTCCAGTGCGACTGCACGACCTATGTACAGAAGTGTGACCGATGTCAGCGCTTCGACCATTTGATCCACCAACCCGCCACAGAGCTCGTCACCCTTGTCGAGCCATACCCCTTCGCTCGATAGGGAATCGATATTCTCGGGTCGTTTACCACGGCTCAGGTTCAGAAGAAGTACGTCATCATTGCCATCGACTACTTCACCAAATGGATCGAGGCTGAAGCCACCACCAGGATCACCGAGTCAGTCATATGGACTTTTGTTTGGAAGTCGATCATTTGTCAATATGGTGCCCCCCGAGTGATCGTGAGCGATAGTGGTCAGCAATTTGATTCTCATTATTTCAGAGACAGATGTGCCAACCGAAACATTTGCAACCACCTCACTTCGGTAGCCCACCCTCAGGCCAACGGACTGGTCGAGAATGCCAACAAAACTATCTTGAAAGGCATCAAAACCAGGCTCGGCAAGGCCAAGGGCAACTGGATCGAGGAATTACCGAGCGTACTATGGTTGCACCGAACTACCCCAAGAACAGCCACCGGTGAAACACCTTTTCATCTGGTATATGGCATGGAAGTCGTGATTCCGTTAGAGGTCGGCAATCCCTCTTTCCGAGTCGTCCACTTTAAACCCGAGGTAAACGAGCAGAAATTGTGAGAAAATCTCGACTTAGCGGACGAGATCTGAGAGATTGCAAAGATCTGAGCAATGGTGATGGGGACATCACTGGCGATGTCATTTGTTCGAGGATCCTGATGCTCGCCAGCAGTGCTACATCTTGTTCGCCACTTTATTCCGAGTCATATGATGTACTTTTCATTTTCTTATTATGTAATTTTCCTTTTATTTGAGTCAAGTCCCTAGGTTAAGGTGTCATCTACCTAGGTTAATTGGCATTAGAGTGGTTAATGAGTCAGTTGGGCCCAATTAAGTGGGCTAGGCCCATGGGCGCCCCCTTCTCCCTTAGTTTATTGTCACTAGTCTAAAACTCAGGGTCTTATGTTAAATTGTGGGATTCCTATAAATAGGACCCCAATCCCACCATTTGAGGCTAAGGAATTATTGAGAAAAGTTTATCCACAAGAATTGTCTCCCCTCTCTCTCTCTAGCCCTCTCTCTCTCTAGCTCTCTCTATCTCTCTCTCTCTCTAAAGGGGGCGAACCCCTCTCTCTCTCCTCCCCTCTCTCTCCAAATTTTGAAATTCACTCTCTCTCCTCCCTATTCACCTCTAATTAAGACCCCTCCCCCTTCCCCATACCTCCCATTTAATCCCCCTCCAACCCCTAGGTGGAAGCCCCTTCTCCTAGGCACCTCTCCCTCCTCCCAAGCAACCTTTCCCCTTCCCCATACAACCCTTCATTTTCCCAAGAGAGAATCCCCTCTCCCAAGTAACCTTTCCCCTCCCCAAGTCAACTCCTCCCCTTCCCAAGGCCACATTAACCCACCCCACATTAAACTCAGTTCCAATTTCCCTCTCTCTCCAAGCCACTTGCGCCCCCCTCTCTCTCTCTCACCCTCCACCCTTGGCCGCAACCCCCTTCCCCTCCACCTGCTAGCTGTGACCCAGCCCTCTTCTCCAGCCTCTCCACCACCTCTATCCACCTCCATCCAAGCCCCACAGCCATTAGCCCTCTCCCCATTGCAGCCCCTTCACCCCTCCCACCACTATCAACTTCAATCACCAACCTACTCTATCCAGTTCACGGGCAGCAGAAGAAGCTCCACTTGAAGAGATTGCCCCGGTGCTGTCCGACATCATCTGGAGGTGCACCATACATCGCCGGAAAGGTCTTCCAGTCTTCTTCGCAAGCGAGGTGGAATCGTCTCATTCCGACTTCCATACAGATCGTGGTGCCCATTCTCGTCCGACTGCGCAACTGGGACCAGATCCTGGACCAGAGCTGCAGTACAGAAGTTACCACGGCCACACCCCTCCATTTCTGAAGGCGCCACTTTGCCGAGAGCTGCTACTAAAAGGCATCTACCATCACCAACAAGCGGCATCCCGTTCGGAATCAGGAAAAGCAGTTTCCAATTTTTCTCTCCCAGGTGCGCAGAACAGGCCATCAAGGTCTTGTCCTGACCCCCCCTCACTCAACGGATTTCTCCTCACCACCCTGACATCGTCTGGTGCCCATCTTAGTTGCTGCTCGGAGAAGACTCGTCCACGGTCGTCTTCGACTTGGTCCTGCCACGTTTGGACTTCGGGAGCTGCCGTGGTGACTTCATCCATCTGCTGCTACACCCAGGGAGCAGTCTGAGTCTGATCGTAGGGACCCTGTTCCAGAGCCCGTCCCGGCCGGTGTCGACTTCGGAAGTGCCAACGAAAATTCACAGACGTACCTGGGTCTGTCAGTGACGTTTTGGCTCCAGTCTCGTCGAATTATGAGTTTGGAGGAGTGCACGGCGGTGACCACTCCGACCCCCTGTTCTGCTGTTCCAGACCGGGACAGAATCGGCAAGGTGCTACATCGGCGTGATCCACGCTAATCTCCCCTCCCCGCCTGGCCGGCTTAGCGCCCCTCCCTGCGTGGAGGTAGTGTTTGCTTGTACCCTACTCTCCCCACCCCAAGTTCCCCCCTCCTGCGTGAGGAGTAGTGCATGTATTAGCAGGTCATCGGATGAAGCTTCATCGGCGCGGCGTGCGGGTAACCCACGCTTCCCCGCTCGCCCTCGTCTCCGGCTGGGATCGGCGTCTTCACGCCGATCAGGTGAGCTCCTGGTTGCGCTCCTCTTGGTTAGCACTTCTTGCTTAACTAGTATTGCTTCATAGTTCCGTCGGTGGCGAGGGAGTGCCCGATCCAAAATCAATCAAATCGAGTGTCCACCGCGGGGTGAGTTGTGAGAGAGCCACTACATCCCACGCCCTTGGCATGCTGGCCACCCATGGAATTGGGCATCCTAGGCCCTTAGGGGTTCATCCCAAGCTAGTCAAATCCCCGGAAAGGCGAGGTCCATCCTCAGACCCTCACCACGATCGCCGGTCCACCTACGGACCCGGGTGTGCGCGACGCAGGTGAATCCGCTTGAGTGGGTCCGCCGTTCGGTTCGATTGCTTGCAAATTTAAGTCCGAGGGGTCGTGTCACATCAAATTGGTATCAGAGCAAGTTCTAGACTTGTCTCTACTAAGTCTTGTCCTAGGGCCATTGCATGCATCACCCTTGTCCACCATCATGACTACCTCATACTTGGCATATTCGCCACTCTTAGGCCCATTAGAAGCCTTTGTGTTTGATGGATCCCGCCCTAGCATATATCTAGAATGGGAGAAGTCCATAGACCGACACTTTGGGAGGTTCACCCTGTCAAGGCCTATCCAAGTCAACTATGCCAAGAGTTTGCTCTGGCGCCAAGCTAGGAAAGAATGGGAGTACATTGTAGGTTTGAGAGAAGCCAAAGGGGAAGCACCCATTGAATCTTGGGTTGAAATGAGGGCCGATCTTAGAAAGATCTACGCACCCCAATCCGGACCTCCTCAACCAACCACTTTTTCACCCCCAACTCCAACCCAAGTACTTCCCCTATCAAGCCCAACCCAAGCCCATCCATGTTCACCACCCCGGGAGTACCATGAGCCAGCTATCTCCACTCCTCCACAAAAAGACCCATTCCTCCCCTTGGAAGAGGAGCCCATGATCCAAACACCTGATCCCTTGGAAGTAAACACCTCTTCCCTTGGAAGTAAGATTGACCTAGACCCCCTCCCGACCCTCGAGGAAACCCAAGCCCACACCGTTGAGGAGGAGGAGCCACAAAACTCACCCACCCCTCCTAGTTCGGGTCCTCATGAGCCGCACACCATCACCATAGATGAGTCCATACTCCAATGGCTCAAGCAAAGTCCCACCCTCGTGAGATCACCACCATTGGGATATCAATTCCAAATTGTTCCCACCCGGTCTCCCCATGTCACTTTACAAACCTTCTACTTCGCGGGAGACTTGGGAGACCTAGTGGATTACTTATATTGGCAAGTCCACTTGACCGGCTTGCTTGCCATGGGACCTTCGGAGCCTAGCACCATTAACTTTGCCCACCCCACCATTGGCTCCATCACTTCCATTTGCACGAGTGGGCATTGCACTATTGAGATTCTTCTATTTCTCCCCTTGGAGGAAGAACCCACTCCGGTCTACTCCCCACCCATTGAGACCCCAAATGCCTTAAACGGTCAACTCACTAGAGATCTTGGACCAATTACTTTGGAGGAGGATGACTCACCACCATATTGTGAGGACCTTGAGGATGTTGAGATAAACTTAGAGCTCCTTTCCCCCGGATACACTTATGTTGATCCTTTTGACCCCTCCCAATGGGAACCCAGGAACCCATGTGGTCCACCCACATCACCTATCACCCAATCCTTCCTACCCTCACCCACCATGTTGGACCAAGCCCATCTCTCCCAAGACTCAGATTACACCATAGGAGCCATGACTTTGGGCAATACACACTTAGGGATCGAGGAAGTGCCCCACTTCATGATATCCACCTTCCAAGACCCCTTTGACCCATTCCAATGGAGGTCCAAAAGCCCACACATAGGAGACATCTTTGGTACAAAAGTGCATAAGTCTTGGCGTACAACACCACTTGATATGATTCTTAAGTCGGGTCCACTCGTTCATATCACCCATATGTCAAGTAGGATGCATGATTGGTTCATATTCGGGTGTATCGGCCCTCCCTCATTTAACATTGGTCATACACATGTCAAAGGCATCTATGGATGTCCGGGTCCCCCGATATTTATCACCACTTTGCATGATAGGTACACCTACGGGTGCCCTGGCCCACCTAGCTTGACCAAAGTCTACACGGCATCATTGCATGATAGATCCACTTATGGATGCCCCGTTCCCCCAAAGTTCATCAAGGTCCACATGGCATCAAAGCATGAAAGGTCACTTTATGGTTGCCCCGGTCCACCTTTTCACACTACCCACTTTCACAATCACTCACCGCATCATAATGCATGGCATGAGCATACACGGAAGCAAATCACAACGAGCGGTGAGGTTCACAAAGAGCGGGAAAAGGCTCGCGAGCGCCACTTGGAATTCCAAGTAGGCAACCTATTGATTGTGGCATTGGAGTGGCTCTACCCTAGAATCACCTCCAACTAGAGGGCACGAGGACTTGGACCTTGCCAAGTTCCAAGTGACTTTGGCAACCCGGCTTACGGGTTGGTCTTGCTAATGGGGTTTGGGATACACCCAACTTTTGGCGCGGCGGATTTGGCACCCTATATGGGCACCGTGGTGGAACCCAGTGAGCACCTTGAGCCTACCCCCATCTTTGTGAGTGATACCCTCGGAGAGCCTCCACATATCAGCATGAGAACCCGACGTATGCACATGGAGGCAATACTGGGCAAGCAAGGTACCATCGCCAGCAAGAGGGTGTGCCCAAGCCACCGTGAGAGGATGAAGGACCGTCCCCTGGTTGCGGATGTAGGGTTGTGTTTGGAAGTTGAGGTTCACCCCGAGCTGCTTTAGGGGATCACTTCCCCGGAGGACCCATACTCGACGGAGTCGAGTTCTCCGCACCCCGAGGGTATGATGGGGACATCACCGGCGATCTCATTTGTTTGAGGATCCTGATGCTCGCCAGCAGTGCTACATCTTGTTCGCCACTTTATTCTGAGTCATATGATGTACTTTTCATTTTCTTATTATGTAATTTTCCTTTAATTTGAGTCAAGTCCCTAGGTTAAGGTGTCATCTACCTAGGTTAATTGGAATTAGAGTGGTTAATGAGTCAGTTGGGCCCAATTAAGTGGGCTAGGCCCATGGGCGCCCCCTTCTCCCTTAGTTTATTGTCACTAGTCTAAAACTCAGGGTCTTATGTTAAATTGTGGGATTCCTATAAATAGGACCCCAATCCCACCATTTGAGGCTAAGGAATTATTGAGAAAAGTTTGTCCACAAGAATTGTCTCCCCTCTCTCTCTCTCTAGCTCTATCTATCTCTCTCTCTCTCTCTAAAGGGGGTGAACCCCTCTCTCTCTCCTCCCCTCTCTCTCCAAATTTTGAAATTCACTCTATCTCCTCCCTATTCACCTCTAATTAAGACCCCTCCCCCTTCCCCATACCTCCCATTTAATCCCCCTCCAACCCCTAGGTGAAAGCCCCTTCTCCTAGGCACCTCTCCCTCCTCCCAAGCAACCTTTCCCCTTCCCCATACAACCCTTCATTTTCCCAAGAGAGAATCCCCTCTCCCAAGTAACCTTTCCCTCCCCAAGGCAACTCCTCCCCTTCCCAAGGCCACATTAACCCACCCCACATTAAACTCAGTTCAAATTTCCCTCTCTCTCCAAGCCACTTGCGCCCCCCCCTCTCTCTCTCACCCTCCACCCTTGGACGCAACCCCCTTCCCCTCCACCTGCTAGCTGCGACCCAGCCCTCTTCTCCAGCCTCTCCAGCACCTCTATCCACCTCCATCCAAGCCCCACAGCCATTAGCCCTCTCCCCATTGCAGCCCCTTCACCCCTCCCACCACTATCAACTTCAATCACCAACCTACTCTATCCAGTTCGCAGGCAGCAGAAGAAGCTCCACTTGCAGAGATTGCCCCGGTGCTGTCCGACATCATCTGGAGGTACACCATACATCGCCAGAAAGGTCTTCCAGTCTTCTTCGCAAGAGAGGTGGAGTCGTCTCATTCCGACTTCCCTACAGATCGTGGTGCCCATTCCCGTCCGACTGCGCAACCGGGACCATAACCTGGACCAGAGCTGCAGTGCAGAAGCTACCACGGCCACACCCCTCAACTTCTGAAGGTGCCACTTGGCCGAGAGCTGCTACTACAAGGCATCTACTATCACCAACAAGCGGCATCTCGTTCAGAATCAGGAAAAGCAGTTTCCAATTTTTCTCTCCCAGGTGTGCAGAACAGGCCATCAAGGTCTTGTCCTGACCCCCCCTCACTCAACGGATTTCTCCTCACCACCCCGACATCGTCTGGTGCCCATCTTAGTTGCTTCTCGGAGAAGACTCGTCCACGGTCGTCCTCGACTTGGTCCTGCCACGTTTGGACTTCGGGAGATGCCGTGGTGACTTCATCCATCTGCTGCTACACCCAGGGAGCAGTCCGAGTCTGATCACAGGGACCCTATTCCAGAGCCCGTCCCGGCAGGTGTCGACTTCGGAAGCGCCAACAAAAATTCACAGACATACCTGGGTCTGTCAGTGACGTTTTGGCTCCAGTCTCGTCGAATTATGAGTTCGGAGGAGTGCACGGCGGTGACCACTCCGACCCCCTGTTCTGCTATTCCAGACTGGGACAGAATCGGCAAGGTGCTACATCGGCGCGATCCACGCTAATCTCCCCTCCCCGCCTGGCCGGCTTAGCGCCCCTCCCTGCGTGGAGGTAGTGTTTGCTTGTACCCTACTCTCCCCACCCCATGTTCCCTCCTCCTGTGTGAGGAGTAGTGCATGTATTAGCAGGTCATCGGCCGAAGCTTCATCGGCGCGGCGTGCGGGTAACCCACGCTTCCCCGCTCGCCCTCGTCTCCGGCTGGGATCGGCGTCTTCACACCGATCAGGTGAGCTCCTAGTTGCGCTCCTCTTGGTTAGCACTTATTGCTTAACTAGTATTGCTTCTTAGTTCCGTCGGTGGCGAGGGAGTGCCCGATCCAAAATCAATCAAATCGAGTGTCCACCACGGGGTGAGTTGTGAGAGAGCCACTACATCCCACGCCCTTGGCGTGCTGGCCGCCCACAGAATTGGGCATCCTAGGCCCTTAGGGGTTCATCCCAAGCTAGTCAAATCCCCGGAAAGGTGAGGTCCATCCTCGGACCCTCACCACGATCGCCGGTCCACCTACGGACCCGAGTGTGCGCGACGCGGGTGAATCCGCTTGAGTGGGTCCGCCGTTGGGTTCGATTGCTTGCAAATTTAAGTCCGAGGGGTCGTGTCACATCAAATGGAGTACCAACAGCGCATCACTCGATACTACAACTCTAGAGTCCGAGATAGACACTTTTAGCGATGGGATTTTGTCCTAAGAAAGGTCGAAGCCTCTTGACCACTGGAGGTGGCGGGGAAGCTAGCCCCTACCTGGGAAGGCCCCTACCGAGTGGTCGAAACGCTCAGGAAAGGAGCATACCGACTGTCCACCATTGAAGGAACACTCATCCCTCGGACATGGAATGCGACAAATATTCGCAAGTTCTAATTTTGATCATATGGCAAGCACACACATGTAAGCAAAGTAGAATAAACAATATTCTTCACTTTTCAGTAAACTCTGATGTACATCAAGTAGGCCGCAACCAATACAATACACAGTTCAACACAAAAATTACATCCACGAGTACTATGACGCGAGCAGATCACTCGACTGACTCGGCAAGCACTCCTACGTCCAGCCACTAACTCTGCCTAGTGCAGAAACTGGCTCGGATAAGGGATAGTCGGCCCTGTCGGCTTGAGGAAGCTCAGAGGAAAGAGGAGAAGAGGAAGGAATACAAGTGAAGGTCTCCTCTCTGCCAACTCTTTAGAAGGCAGATAGTGTAGGGACCCTCCGAAGAGTGAAAGAGGAGGGAAAAAATAAATCGACAGAGATGGAAGACGAGGGGGGGAGGTCAAGAAAGGAGGGACCTTAATGAGCTCCACCCTCCCCTTGGGATGGCGTCGGGGGGTCAGGGCATGTGAAGGAATACTAGCTCGAACACGCGAGATCACCCCTCCGGAGTGCTCTGGCTCAGAGCTTTCCCCTTCTTACAGTTCCTCCACCTGTTCAATGGCGGACCAAAGACTTGAGGCCGAGGGGAGACAGAAAGAACAGACTCCAAGGGTTTTCTTGGTATAGTCGGAGCCTCTCCGCAGCGAGTTGGGGGAGGTTGAGGTGAAGCGACTGGAGAATCAGGCCCCTACCGAGTGGTCGAAACGCTCGGGAAAGGAGCATACCGACTGTCCACCATGGAAGGAACACTCATCCCTCGGACATGGAATGCGATAAATCTTTGCAAGTTCTACTTTTGATCATCTGGCAAGCACACACATGTAAGCAAAGTAGAATAAACAATATTCTTTAGTTTTCAGTAAACTCTGATGTACATCAAGTAGGCCGCAACCAATACAATACATAGTTCAACACAAAAATTACATCCACGAGTACTATGACGCGAGCAGATCGCTCGACTGACTCGGCAAGCACTCCTACGTCCAGCCACTAACTCTGCCTAGTGCAGAAACTGGCTCGGATAAGGGATAGTCGGCCCTGTCGGCTTGAGGAAGCTCAGAGGAAAGAGGAGAAGAGGAAGGAATACAAGTGAAGGTCTCCTCTCTGCCAACTCTTTGGAAGGCAGATAGTGTAGGGACCCTCTGAAGAGTGAAAGAGGAGGGAAAAAATAAATCGGTAGAGATGGAAGACGAGGGGGGGGAGGTCAAGAAAGGAGGGAGCTTAATGAGCTCCACCCTCCCCTTGGGATGGCGTCGGGGGGTCAGGGCATGTGAAGGAATACTAGCTCGAACACGCGAGATCACCCCTCCGGAGTGCTCTGGCTCAGAGCTTTCCCCTTCTTACAGTTCCTCCACCTGTTCAATGGCGGACCAAAGACTTGAGGCCGAGGGGAGACAGAAAGAACAGACTCCAAGGGTTTTCTTGGTATAGTCGGAGCCTCTCCGCAGTGAGTTGGGGGAGGTTGAGGTGAAGCGACTGGAGAATCAGGCCCCTACCGAGTGGTCGAAACGCTCGGGAAAGGAGCATACCGACTGTCCACCATGGAAGGAACACTCATCCCTCGGACATGGAATGCGACAAATCTTTGCAAGTTCTACTTTTGATCATCTGGCAAGCACACACATGTAAGCAAAGTAGAATAAACAATATTCTTCTCTTTTCATTAAACTCTGATGTACATCAAGTAGGCAGTAACCAATATAATACACAGTTCAACACAAAAATTACATCCACGAGTACTATGACGCAAGCAAATCACTCGACCGACTCGGCAAGCACTCCTACGTCCAGCCACTAACTCTGCCTAGTGTAGAAACTGACTCAAATAAGGGATAGCCGGCCCTGTCGGCTTGAGGAAGCTCGGAGGAAAGAGGAGAAGAGGAAGGAATACAAGTGAAGGCCTCCTCTTTGCCAACTCTTTGGAAGGCAGATAGTGCAGGCACCCTCCGAAGAGTGAAAGAGGAGGGAAAAAATAAATCGACAGAGATGGACGAGGAGGGGGGGAGGTCAAGAAAGGAGGGAGCTTAATGAGCTCCTCTGTCCCCTTGGGATGGCGTCGGTGGGTCAGGGCATGTGAAGGAATACTAGCTCGAACGCGTAAGATCACCCCTCCGGAGTTCTCTGGCTCAGAGCTTTCCCTTTCTTATAGTTCCTCCACCTGTTCAATGGCGGACCAAAGTCTTGTGGGCGAGGGGCGGTAGAAAGAACAGACCCCAAGTGTTTGCTTGGTATAATCGGAGCCTCTCCGCAGCGAGTTGGGGGAGGTTGAGGTGAAGCGACTTGAGAATCAGGCCCCTACCGAGTGGTCGAAACACTCAGGAAAGGAGCATACCGACTGTCCACCATGGAAGGAACACTCATCCCTCGGACATGGAATGTGACAAATCTTTGGAAGTTTTACTTTTGATCATCTGGCAAGCATACACATGTAAGCAAAGTAGAATAAACAATATTCTTCTCTTTCCATTAAACTCTGACGTACATCAAGTAGGCGGCAACCAATACAATACACAGTTCAACACAAAAATTACATCTACGAGTACTATGACGTGAGCAGATCGGTCGACCGACTCCGCAAGCACTCCTACGTCCAGCCACTGACTCTGCCTAGTGCAGAAACTGGCTCGGATAAGGGATAGCATGTTGTGTCCCCTGGTTTTGATAATAACAAATCATAAATCATTAATAGATGGTTGAGAAATATCAAACTTATTTTTGGCTTCATGAATTGATTAAAAAAGTGCAGAAGAATCTCACTAAGTGATGTCTCGACACGGCCTAGTGATGTCTCGACACATCCAGAAGAGATTATGTTAAAATTCCAACAAATTGAGCTCCGGCATAACCGAATGTGTCGACACATCCGATTCATGTCTCGACACATCTAGAAGATTTCAAGCTAAAGTCGTTCTGACTAAGTTTCTGGATTCACCGATGTCTCGACACACTGAGTGAAAAGTGTTGACACAGTTGTGTGACAATCTCTGCACAAGGCGCTTATGTCTCGACACCTTCTTACAACAACTCTGCACATGGCTCACATGTCTCGACACCATTTGATGTTGTCTCGACTCATCAGCCATGGTTCTTCAAGAATTTCAAAGGGATGTCTCAACACTGTTGGGTCCCGTAGTGCAGGAACACGAATCTAGAGGAGGGGTGAATAGATCCTACTGCTAAAAACTATGACCAATTAAAAACACAAACTAGCACACAGCGGAATTTACCAGATTGATAAGATTGAGGAAATTAATCTAAACAAGTTTAAACTTGATTCACTCAATCCCGCCGAGCTCACACGATAGCACAAACAGATATGATAGTGAACACACAATCACAAGAATCAAACCACATGACACGGGGATTTTAAAGGTGGTTCGGGACCACAACGGGCTCCCTACGTCCACCCCTCACCAAACCGGTGAGGCTTCACTACACGCTACAAAATGTAGCAACACGGGGACGAACCCCAACACACACACATGCTGCTTTCATAGCAAAACACACACACGAGGCCTTGCCTCAACCTGCTGCCATAGCAGCACACACACACATACACACACATAGGGGAACACACCCCAAACAATATACCTTACACGGAGATACAGCTCCATCCACACACACGTAGGGCAATGCCTACACAACCACACGGGAGAAAACTCCCAACAACACACACAGATATACTCCGCACAAATCGACACACATAAGACCACACACACACTCGGAGACCCCTTTCTCCGAACACCCACACAAAATATTCTGTCAAATGTATATGTAACAATCACAAATATATGCTATGACCTTCCACACAAATTCTATAGATGTAAACTAGAAGAATGCATCAAGTATAAGGCTCCCCCTTCTTCATCAAAATCTGATTCTCCTTGCTTGTTGATGGATGATCACAATCTTAACATCATCTTCTTCCTCTCCTCTACCCGCTTCTCTTTTCCTTATTCCAATCTCCTCTCTTCACCTGAAAGAGTAGATAGACATAATGAGTTCAATCTTTAAGCTAATCTCAAACAAGAATATAGACTTGAATGGTTTAGAGATTCACCTCTTCTTCACCTATACAAAAGAATACATGAGCATTAGAGATGTTGTATCACAAAGATTGTAGCTCATATATATATGCAAGAGAGAGTGAACAAAGAACATGTAAATGATTATTACACATCTTAGATGCCCATTCAAAACCTTGAACAATGTCAAACAAAAGATATAGAAGTGAAAGATCAAGATTACTCCCTCATGAAATGCCTCTACAGGATGAAGAACGTTCTTGAAGTAATTTTGAAGAGATGCAACATGAACAGTGGTTGGATCTTGATTTCACATGCTGTCTTCAGTTGTATATGATCTTGGGCCTTGATTCAAGCTTCTTCCCTTCAATTTCAGCTTCAGAGCAAGGTGGAAGAGGGCTTGGGAGCTTCAACTCCGAACCTACACACAAGGGTTAGAAGAAAACAATTTTCAGATCTAGCATCCTATTCCTTAGGGTTTACAACCCAAGAGTTGTATATAAGTGTTTAGAATGGTCAAGGAACAGCCTAGGGACCAGATCCACGAATTAGGGAGATGTATAGGGCATTTGGAATTGATTGGTTGGACTTTCGGAGCAAGAAAACGGCAGTCAAAAAGTGCGGCTCGAGGTCTGACCGGAATGGCTTGACCCTTGGGGTCGACCCTCGGGCAATCAGAAGCCAAACAGAACACTTTTTGTGTTCTGTTTTACAGGGGTCGACCCCAGAGGTCGACCCTCGTACTGCCAGAAACCAAACAGAACTAAAACAAGTTCTGGGTTAAAGGGGTTGACCCCAGGGGTCGACCCTTGCATGGGTCGACCCTTTCTGGCAGACTACACTAAAATGGGTCTGTTTTGATTATGTTTGAACAGAACCTGAGAGGGTCGACCCCATGGGTCGACCCCTACTAGATTGGGCCTGAAAAACAACTAAAAACACCATCAATTCAATGGGAAACAATTGATTAAATGTTACCATCATCCCATGAAGATCAACCATAATTTTTCATCCTGAAAGACAAGATAAAGCAAGGTGTTAGTTGACAATCAAGATCTTTACATCAAGCATTAACACTGTGACCATGTTCACAATAAATTGCTTCGTTGAACCTATTCCAAGAGTGAAAGATGGAACTTACAACATTATTTTACCTGAGTTTCACATTGTCCTTAAATGCTTGTTCTTTTGTTGAGTCGTTCATGTAAGAATCATGGAGTTCCAATATTGAATTACCATTGCATGATCAACAAATTTGGAATCAAGGTACGCATAACAATGTTGAGTCACATTCCATGTGATCAATCCACAAGCTCATCAAACCACATATCACTCACTCCATTCATTTAGTATTACCAAAGTACACATAAATGATATGTGGCTCAATATGACATGATGCTCAAAATGACATTTATCCAAGTATGTTTTTCACAGAGGCTTCTCATTAAATACAAAGCAATCTCACCAAGTGTAGAGACAATGTATATGCAATGTTTGTGCTAACTTCAAAGCACATATGTATCCACATGATGATAAGCCTTGTAGAATTATAATTCATCCACATGATGATAAGCCTTATAGAATTACAATGCATCCACATGATGATATCCCAAAAGAAATAGTTTATGATCATTTCCACAACCAGTTCAAGTGAAGAGCATTCACGCACAAGGCTAAGCAACAAAGGTATTTTGTAATCATCAAAATTACATACACAACAATCTCCCCCATTTTGATGATGACAAAATATTATGCTATAATGCTCTCTCCCCCTTTGACAGAATCAGAAATGGGGATCATGATGGGGAATCCAGAATGGCAGGAACCTATGGACAACCGGATTATGAAGAGAACCAATGAGCACAATATGCATGAACGAATTGCAGAACTGTGGGGTACCAAATGTTGAAATGAAACTCTTATACCAATTGGCTGATACCAATTTGTTGAAATTGGAAATGCAAATGTGGACAATATGATCATGTAGAATGCAAGATGACAAAACGATATGCAAATGCTCACGAGTTGCAGCAATTGGAAATGGTGGATGGCATGACAATAATGAGCAAGTAAACAAACACTCAAACACTCATAGAAAGATATTGACTCATGCAAGTCCTGATGAGTTAGGCAGATAAGATCACATGCAAAGCCCCCCCATTGACATTGATACATTAGATGACTGTTTTTGATTTTCAAATTTGATTTTTAGTTTTCTTGTGAAATGCATGAAACATGATGTATGAAAATGATGAGACATGAAATGCATACAATGTAATCAAGCAGATATCTATAGATACATGCAACATAACTCCTTCACAAGAAGTGATACCAATTGATTTATAGTGAGGGGATAGGTGTAGGAGAAGTGCAAGTGAGTCATTAAGTTCAGAATGCTCATGATTACACCTAGAGGATTGTGCAGATAAATAGGAGAAGATGTATAGCAGGTCAAGTAATTGATCAAATTTTCAAAATATATAACAAATCAAATTACCATGTGCAAGTGAGTAACATGAGAATGAAGTTTAGCCATATGGATAACCAGATTTTTAAGTAAACACAATAGTAAGTGTATAAACTGTATTTCAATCTAGAGAACAGCGTATTGGAGGCTTCGCTCTACCTCAATCAAATATATCATCAGAAATTTTTATACTGACAATCTGAATTTTTCTAAGAAGGATCAGGTTTAAAATAATTCCTTTTTACGCGAGGAGACACATGGAGCTCATGCCAGAATCCCCGGTTACTCAGAGACTGAACCTTGTCACCTCATTTAAACAGAGATACTTTAGTCAACACTTTTCAAAATTGAACCACATCACGTCTCAGGTGACATGTGCCCAGTCTACTCAGTGAGACTTAGCATTGCTCTGCCTTTCATTTCATCCATCTTTTGTATGTGGAGGCAGGCAGCTTTTTCCTCAACTGTCTCTTATCATCCATGCAACAAGTTGAATTACTTTAGAGTGTTGAAATGAAATTCTTATATCCTTATGAATAACACTCAATTTCACATTAAAGTGCATGAAGTGTAGGAATTTGATTTAACATGTATGGAGAAAATTTAACTTAAAACAAGATAGTGTAGCTCCCCCTATATAAATGCAATAAGCATGAAATGCTCCCCCTGAGAGTTTGACATGAAGCACACTTGTTAAGACTCAGATGCAACATTATTTAACAATGAAGTATTCGGTCTTAGAAGTTTTAAAGGAAGGGGTTGAATAGCATATAATAACATGCAAGCATACAATGGAGATATGCACATGCAATGTAAAATGAAAAGGTATGCAATCTCAATGCTTGAAATGTTTTCTCCAAAGATATGATGACCAATGTTGGAAGTATTTTTTTTGGCATTTATGCAACATGAAATGTTCAAGATGATGCATTTCAAAATATGCACTATATGTATGCTAGAAATGCCAGCTATGCAACAAGACACACGATGAGCTTCATCTTCAAAAAGCACTATGTGAATTATATGTAGAGAGTGATTTGCAAATATGTAATGTGATGCACGATTCCAGATTTGACATGACACTCTATATGCACCTAATGCAACTAATGCATGACATGCATTACCAAATGTTAAAATGTGAGGACACCACTTTATTCTGAAAAGAGAATTCAGAAAATTTATTCAAAGCATCAAAATCATCACATGTGAATTTTTCTTGAAAACAGTTGTGTTTTTAACCAAAAAGATGAGTTGCACATTGGTAAAGACCATGGAACATTGATCAACTTCAGTCCTCAAAAAGTTCAGCCACAGAACAACATCATCATGCTGAAAGAATGGAAAACATCAATCTTAAAATTTTCATCATGCAAAACTCCCCCATAATCAATGCATGATTTCAAAAAATTCATTTAAGTTGGATGCCATATGCATAAATGATTCATGGTACTAGGCGGAGACATATTCTCATGCATGGTGATAGCCTTCAGACAGGCTTGACATGTCCTTCCACATGTCACCATTTTATATACCATATAATCATTGAAATGATGATCAGAAATAAATGTATGCACATTTGACATCCGGAGTTTAGCAAAAGGTATTCAATGGCTACACTCTCATATATACTGCTCAGATGTTCCAATACCATTCAGTCAAGCATTCATCATCCACATTGTCAGGAGGAACCAAGGGGTATTCAAAACTTCAAAATCACTGTCTGTCAAGATATGACATTAACATCAAGATCAAAGAGCTTCAAACAAACACTTTATTTTCTCACCTTTGTCTTAAGTTACATTTATTGACATTTTTAGATTCTTTACTTTATTTCGCTTGTTGTCATCTTCATCAACAAGCTCTTTTCTCTCTCTCCTGCAAGAATTAGAATGATATCAGCAAGAAGAAATGGAAGCAGATCTAATCTTGCATTGAAGTCCTCTTGAGCTCCTTTCTTTCTCTCCTGCAAGAAATATAACGATATTAGCCAAAGGAGTTCCATTGAGATCCCAAATTCACATCTTATAGATAGCAGCATGCAAGGATATAAAAAGACGAAGAACCCCATGCCAAAACCCTTCCAAAACTCCTTAGGATAAGAAGAGAAACTCCAAGGGTAATGGGGTAAAAGTTCAAACCAATCAGTCCTCAAGATGGGCATTTCGACACCAACTGAGGAACAAGTAAAACTGCCTAAGACAGTTAATCTGAGCTCAGAAATGCCAAACATGAATTAAACTCCATCTGGGCACATGGTGATATATTCAAACATTTGAATTCTTACCATGATTTCAGGGGCTGATGGTCATTATCAAACCTGCACTGTAAAGAGCTCAATTCATGTCAATATCAATTCAATACAAATGAGAAGGCCAATATCAATGCTTTTCTTCCACAAGATAATCTCCTATAAGCTGCAAGTATGTATGATGAATTACAGCTATCAATTACAAGTGACTCACTCAAGCTGACATGAGTTTAAAATTAATTTCAGAAATTTCAGGTTTAGTCCAACTTGTGTAAAGAGTCAAGTCTATGCATATGAGGCACATGAAACACATAAGACTGCCTCTACAATCAAATTAGTATCAATTCAAGGACAAACCCATGTTTACCAAAGCATTACACCAAAGACTGGCCAAGTCGACTTAGGCCTCAACAAATGTCGACTTGAAGCACCCATGACCACAGATTGGCCTTAAGGCATTCCTCTATCAAAGTTCTCATATTGCAGACTTGAGTATCCAAGCTTCCTTAGATCTTTGGAGTTTAGCAGCACTTGAAGAAGAGCATTCCATGGCAATTCATTTTTTGTACTTGTGTCTTGAACATCCATCAGCTTCCAAGCTTTCCACTTGGCCTCAAGACAATCCTGCAACAAAGTTCTCATTTGGTTGCTTTGGGTACCCAAACCTTCCTAGGTCTCGGATGATTAGTTGCACCTCTAGTGGGTGTCTTTTATAGTTTTTGGGCATGCATATCATCAAAATACATTAAGGAGCAAACATTCATGGTATGCCCAAACTCACCACAATAATGACAACAACTAAGAGACTTCACAGGATTCTCATAAACATGATAATCGAATTTCTGTGATTTAGCATGAACGTTATCATTATAAGCATGGAAATTTTTCTTCTTCACAATAGGATGAGCATGAAAATTTTGTGGGTTTGTAAAAGTATAATTATTTTTGACTTTGAAATTCTTTCTTTCATTTGCTTGCCAACACTGTGACACATGGTGTCCTGGCTTTCCACATGTAAAATAGCCACCCCTTTTTCTTTTGGAAACAAGTTCATTTTTGCATGCTTTCAAATCATCCGATTTCATCAAAAAGTAATCATGTATCATATGACCAAGTTCACCATAATAAAAATATGAGATTTTCTTTATGGATGCATGTGTGTGTGCAACATGATTTTTCATGGCATTCATCGTGACACCAACAACATTTTTAGCCTTTTGATGCAAATTTTGTTTCTTTTTCAGACTTTCATTTGATTGCTTTGTTGTTTGAGGAACGGATTGATTTGGAGACCCATTTGATGTGCTGGCTATATTAGAACTATGGACAAAAGATGTGTAGACTTTATTTTCAAAGTTCATTTTGTTCACAGGATTATAGCCCAGCCCCTCTTTTTGGAAATTCACCTTAGTACCCAATATCTTGTTTAGATTTTCTTCCCCATTCACAAACTTACACAAAGAAGCATTCAGATCAAGAATTTCTTTTTCAAGTGATGAAATATGCAATTCATAGGAAATGATCTCATTTTCACAAGAAATGACTTTTTCATTCAATTGAGCATTAATGGTTTTGTAGCTTTCCATCTTTTATTCTAACACAAGCATCTTGTCAGATTCATCAACAATCACAAATTTCCCTTTTTCAAGTTTTTCAAGATTTTTCAATCTACTTTCAAGAGGGAGATCTGAATTAGCATTGCACTGCTCTCTTTTTTGAGTTCTTCATTTTCATTTGCAAGTTTATCATTCATAATCAATTCATTGCAAATATCCTGATCAATTGAGTTTGATTCCATTTTGTTTCTTATATCTTTTTCAATTTTCTCCAATTGATTGATTTTATTCTTGAGGGAAATATTCTCATTTCTCAAACAGGCAATGGTTTCTTTGTAACATTCAACATCATGCTCTAAAAGTTCATTTAACTTATCAAGCTCAGAACACTTATCATAAGAACCATTTTCATGGAGCATGTTTTTATATTTCTTTTTCAGTTTTCTGTTTTCCGACTTGACTTTCTTATATTGTTTTGCCAACTCATCATAAGCATCAACAAGATCTTCAAGAGTAAATTCTTCAGAATCTGAATTTACCTTTTCTGCATTTTTATCACTTTGTTGATCTGTATCATCGGCCATGAGACATTTTTATCTTTCCTTCTCTTGAGCTTTGATCAGCCGGTCCATTAGCTCCTTCGCCGTCCTACAAGAAGATGCAAATGGATACTTGTTACTACTTACAGAAGCTTTCAATAAACTCAAAGCAGTAACATTATCATGATGCATCATTTTATCTTGATTAGACCACTTGGTCTCATCTAGAGGTAATATGTGTGGACCATGATAAATCAATTTCCAAAGACTAGGATTAATAGAATTGATCACCATACACAGTTTGCCTAGTCATGAATCAAAATTCAAACTAGTGAAGATTGGCAAACAGTTCATTGATATATGTTCAGTAGAAAAATTCATGATTGTGGAATGCACTGGGATCACTCTGTAGATCGTAAGATCTAGGGACAACAGAGCCTCGCTCTGATACCAATTGTTGGGTCCCGTAGTGCAGGAACACGGATCTAGAGGGGGGGTGAATAGATCCTACTGCTAAAAACTATGACCAATTAAAAACATAAACTAGCAAACAGCGGAATTTACCAGATTGATAGGATTGAGGAAATTAATCTAAACAAGTTTAAACTTGATTCACTCAATCCCGCCGAGCTCACACGATAGCACAAACAGATATGATAGTGAACACACAATCACAAGAATCAAACCACAAGACACGGGGATTTTTAAGGTGGTTCGGGACCAGGACGGGCTCCCTACGTCCATCTCTCACCAAACCAGTGAGGCTTCACTACACGCTACAAAATGTAGCAACACGAGGACGAACCCCAACACACACACACGCTACTTTCATAGCAAAACACACACATGAGGCCTTACCTCAACCTGCTGCCACAGCAGCACACACACACATACACACACATAGGGGAACACACCCCGAACAATATACCTTACACGGAGATACAGCTCCGTCCACACACACGTAGGGAAATGCCTACACAATCACACGGGAGAAAACTCCCAACAACACACACGGATATACTCCGCACAAATCGACACACATAAGACCACACACACACTCGGAGACCCCTTTCTCCGAACACCCACACAAAATATTCTATCAAATGTAAATGTAACAATCACAAATATATGCTATGACCTTCCACACAAATTCTATAGATGTAAACTAGAAGAATGCATCAAGTATAAGGCTCCCCCTTCTTCATCAAAATCTGATTCTCCTTGCTCGTTGATGGATGATCATAATCTTGACATCATCTTCTTCCTCTCCTCTAGCCGCTTCTCTTTTCCTTATTCCAATCTCCTCTCTTCACTTGAAAGAGTAGATAGACATAATGAGTTCAATCTTTAAGCTAATCTCAAACAAGAATATAGACTTGAATGGTTTAGAGATTCCCCTCTTCTTCACCTATACAAAAGAATACATGAGCATTAGAGATGTTGTATCACAAAGATTGTAGCTCATATATATATGCAAGAGAGAGTGAACAAAGAACATGTAAATAATTATTACACATCTTTGATGTCCATTCAAAACCTTGAACAATCTCAAACAAAAGATATAGAAGTGAAAGATCAAGATTACTCCCTCATGAAATGCCTCTATAGGATGAAGAACGTTCTTGAAGCAATTTTGAAGAGATGCAACATGAACAGAGGTTGGATCTTGATTTCAGATGCTGCCTTCAGTTGTATATGATCCTGGGCCTTGATTCAAGCTTCTTCCCTTCAATTTCAGCTTCAGAGCAAGGTGGAAGAGGGCTTGGGAGCTTCAACTCCGAACCTGCACACACAAGGGTTAGAAGAAAACAATTTTCAGATCTAGCATCCTCTTCCTTAGGGTTTACAACCCAAGAGTTGTATATAAGTGTTTAGAATGGTCAAGGAACAGCCTAGGGACCAGATCCACGAATTAGGGAGATGTATAGGGCATTTGCAATTGATTGGTTGGACTTTCGGAGCAAGAAAATGACGGTCAAAAAGTGCGGCTCGAGGTCCGACCGGAATGGGTCGACTCTTGGGGTTGACCCTCGGGCAATCAGAAGCCAAACAGAACACTTTTTATGTTCTGTTTTACAGGGGTCGACCCCAGGGTCGACCCTCGCACTGCCAGAAACCAAACAGAACTAAAAACAAGTTCTGGGTTAAAGGGGTCGACCCCAGGGGTCGACCCTTTCAGGCAGACTACACCAAAATGGGTCTGTTTTGATTCTGTTTGAACAAAACCTGAGAGGGTCGACCCCATGGGTCGACCCCTACTAGATTGGGCCTGAAAAACAACTAAAAACACCATCAATTCAATGGGAAACAATTGATTAAATGTTACCATCATCCCATGAAGATCAACCATGATTTTTCATCTTGAAAGACAAGATAAAGCAAGGTGTTAGTTGACAATCAAGATCTTTACATCAAGCATTAACACTATGACAATGTTCACAATAAATTACTTCGTTGAACCTATTCCAAGAGTGAAAGATGGAACTTACAACATTGTTTCACCTGAGTTTCACATTGTCCTTAAATGCTTGTTCTTTTGTTGAATCGTTCATGTAAGAATCATGGAGTTCCAATATTGAATTACCATTGCATGATCAACAAATTTACAATCAAGGTACGCATAACAATGTTGATTCACATTCCATGTGATCAATCCAAAAGCTCATCAAACCACATATCACTCCCTCCATTCATTTAGCATTACCAAAGTACACATTCATGATATGTGGCTCAATATGACATGATGCTCAAAATGACATTTATCCAAGTATGTTTTTTACAGAGGCTTCTCATTAAATACAAAGCAATCTCACCAAGTGTAGAGACAATGTATATGCAATGTTTGTGCTAACTTCAAAGCACGTATGCATCCACATGATGATAAGCCTTGTAGAATTACAATTCATCCACATGATGATAAGCCTTATAGAATTATAATGCATCCACATGATGATATCCCAAAAGAAATAGTTCATGATCATTTCCACAACCAGTTCAAGTGAAGAGCATTCACGCACAAGGCTAAGCAACAAAGGTATTTTGTAATCATCAAAATCACATAAACAACAGACACACTGGGGGTAACGTGTTGACACATCAATGTTCAACAAGAACATGCTTGAAATCGACAGAAGCTATCTACAAGGCTTTTTAAAGGGATGTCTTGACACACTGACAGAAAAGTGTCGACACATCAACAATCAACCAGAACGGATCTGAATCCAACGGAACCTGATGTCAAGATCCAGAACTTAATCCAAAGGATCCGTTTGCTCTGGAAAAAGCCGTCAGATTACTTCGGTGTCAGAAGACTGTGATTTGGCAGAGATATTTTCTAAAGAAAATCGTACCTTTTCTGCTATGGTCTCCTACCTACCCACATTCCTGCCGACTATACAGAAATGGAGTCAACTATGCAAGTGGAAGCAGATCAAATAATGTGGATGTGACATTCTGGGTGTTGCTTGAAAAATGGACAACGTTGGTGTCACCCTAGGACACCAATATACATAAGGAGCATGAGCTCTAGTTCAAGAGGTAAGCAAGCAGGAGAGATGAAAAGATCGTTGAAGTGAATACGAAGAAGGAAAAAGTAGTCCAAGCCACTCTTCGTGCTGATGCAGCCGGCGTGACTGAAACAAGAAGAAGACTTTTCTCTTCATCACGACGAGAGACCTCCTTGCAAGCAGAAGGGTTCAGTGAAGCTCCATTTATAATCTGTTGTGCCCCGGACTGTTTTGACGGAGATCATGTATGAAATGTCATGAGTTCTCATTGTGGTTGATTCACATTGAAATACATATTTGATGAATGATGAGGTTGTTGAATTTCAGAATTGAATGATTGATTTGTCTATACCAACCAAAATGCTCAAATTTAATAAAAGTTGATCATATTAAATGTTGAGTGAGCTACTGTTGATTGAACTCAAATGATGGACATAAGTCAATTGATTTTTTCAGAAATCAACTCAATACTTTGAATGTGGAATTCAATATGTGGAAAATGTGGAAGAATCTCATTTGTAAAACTGAGTTGTTGAGTTGAATGCCAAATTGAATGCAGGTTACATGTGGAATTTTTCACTCAATCTCTCAAGGACAAGGTATGAATACTTGACTATTTGGATCTTGTGTGAATGGACTGATCCGGGTAAAATTCATGCTTATCAACGTATATCTGAGTTGTATGAACTCTATGGATCAATTTTGATTCATGTTTATGATTTATGGTGCTTTCAATTGCATTTATTGGAATTTTACTACTATCAGTAAAAGTGTCGACCTCAGGGGTCGACACTTACTTGTGGAGTTTCTGCCTTGCGTTGAAAGAGTGGACGCTAGCAGAAAGTGTCGACCTGCGGGGTCGACACTTTCACCAGGGCTCTGCTATTTTGCTCAGGCAGAACTCCCGGAAAAAAGTGTCGACCTCATGGGTCGACACTTTCAGGTAAGTATGTTCATTTCTGTGAAAACATAATGTTCGTGAAAAAGTGTCGACCTCGTAAGTCAACACTTTTCATCACGAATGTTATGTTCTTTTCACAGGCCAGAACACTTCATAAAAAGTGTCGACCCCATAGGTCGACACTCGTATCTCGGTTTTGTTTTTATATATATTCTGGCAGAACATTCAGGAAAATGAGTCGACTCCATGAGTCGACACTTTTTCTGAACGTTCTTACGGGTTTTCCGGATCTATTTTGAAACCTTTTAGGGAGGATCAAAATGGGGTAGCTTTTGACCCTAATGGCCTTAGGGCAACCTTTTCATCTAGTATGTGTTATGTAGGGGGTTTGGGAAGGGGTTTTATGTCCTTTGGGGCATCAAGCCCCCTTGTTTAAAATGCCGCCCCCTTCATTCGATTGAGAGAAATCCTTTGAGCTTCTAACATGAGTTTCCTTTGTTTTGCAGGAGAAGAGGGGTTTCCATCTGTTGGAGATAAAGGAGAGGTGTGCTAGGATCATCTTCCATCGAGCCCATGCCCAGAGTTGGAGGTCACGATCTGCATCCTCTACATCCGGAGCTTCGGGTGACTACATCTTCCACACCGGCTTCATCCAACCTCGGTTCCTTTGTTCTGAGTGCTACCCTCTTTATATTCCTAACATATTAAGAATTTTTGGGGAAGATTCATAGTGTTTATCATCTTTATTAGTCATCTTGTGTTTAGATTGCTACTCTCTGAACTGGGCTTGTATCTTTCTATTCTATTCTTCATATCTGGATATTTTCAGAGCTTGCTCCGAGTGTGTGTGGGTTGTCTCGTCATCGTGCGAGAACCCGCGTGTGTGGGCCGTCGAGCCCGTGTGTGTGTGGTTGCTGCCATCGAGCAGCGTTTATAGTGAAATCCTCTCGAGGTGAGAGGGGTGGACGTAGGACCGCACTTGGTGCGTCCGAACAACCTAAAAATACTGTGCCATTGTTTGCTTGTCTGGTGGTTGTTGATATCTATTTTTTCGTTCGCTATACGAGTGTGAGACGGTGAGACGGTGAGACATGAGTGTACTCAGCTGTCCATCCATATACAGTTGTCCGAGTGAGTATATCTTTGCGCTGGGGAGTTGTGAGAGCTTGCTTGATTTAACTTCATCCGTTTCTATCAAGCCTCTATCCTAGATTTATTCTACGTATCTGTGGTCTGTTTGGGTTGTGTTTATATTTACAGAAAAGGGTGGGCAATCAATTCACCCCCCTCTCAATTACCTCCTAACCGGGCCAAGAGCTTCGGCTCTGCTTTTTAGAAAATCTAGCGATTTTAGAGTGATCTGTTAGGAATGGCCAACAACCTCAACAAGGGGATGACACCCGAAGGGCATTCTATTCAACGGCCACCCTTCTTCGATGGGAGTAATTACCCATACTGGAAGAATAGGATGACCGTATTTCTTAGAGCGCAAAGTAATGAAATATGGATTGTTATAAGGAATGGTCCGTATGCTGTGCACCTCGATAAGGATATGTGGGATGATGATGCTATAAAGAAAGCCACTATGAATTTTAATGCTTTGAATATAAGTCAGTGTGCTATTCACACTAACGAGTATGCTCGTGTCTCCATGTGCAGTAGCGCCAAGGAAATGTGAGACAAGCTGAAGCTCATCTATGAAGCTCATCTATCAAGGAGACAAAGACGAATATGCTGACCCGTGACTACGAGCTATTTAGAATGAAAGATGAAGAAGATATCTCCCAGATGTTCGCGCGACTCATGGAGATCACCAACGGACTAAAGTCACTCCGAAGAGAGTTCACCAACAAGGAGTTGGTACGGAAGGTGTTGAGGTCACTATCGCCAAGCTGGGACACCAAGGTGACCATGATAGAAGACTCCATGGATTTGACAACGCTCACCATGGATGCACTCATAGGGTCATTAATGACCTATGAGATCAATATGATCAAAAGGACAGAAGAGGATCCGAAGAAGAAAAGGGCAAACGCCTTGAAAGCACTCCCGGAGAGTGTCTTGAGCCAAGAGGAATCGTTGGGAACCACCGACGATGAAGAGGTTGCTATGCTAACAAGAAAGGTAAGACAATTCTTGTGCCAAAGAAGAAGATTTGGCGGAAAGTTCAGGAAAGGGAAGAGGCAGCCAAGACAAAGAAATGAACCATCCAAGGCCGCCGAAATCATATGCTATGAATGTAAGAAAGCGGGGCACATGCGAGGAGAATGCCCCGAGCTCCAAAAGAAAAAGGGAAAGGTCGTCAAAGGCAAGAAGCCGAAGGCCATGAAGGCGACATGGAGCGACGAGGATGAGGATGATCCCACCACCGATGATGAGGAGCAGGATATTGAAGAACTCGTGAAGACGATGTGCTTGATGGCCAACTGTGACAGCGAACATGTAATTTCTGACACTGAGGCCATTTCAAGTGAACAGTGGGAATTTGCTTATGAAGAATTAGATGAGAAGTATAGAAGAATGAAAAATGAGAATAGGACTTTAAAGAAAAAGATTCATGAAATTGTACACTCATCTGATTCATGTGGAAAATCTAATTTGCTTGAAATACAAATCAAAAGTCTGAAAATGGAAATGATGCTTTGGAAACCAAGCTAGCTTTGTTTGAAGAGGAAATAACATGCTTGGACATAGAGAAGAAGAATGCATTTAAGCTGAAAGATGAAATCCAAGAAAAGTATGACCTCTTAAACAAAGAACTTCAAAAATTGCATGTCCAAATGAGTGAATGTGAAAAAGAGAAAGAAAACTTGAAAGTGAAGAATGAGCACTTAGTTATTGAAATTGGAAACTTGAAAAATGAGAATGGAAAGGCAGTGAGAGAGAAAGAAAAATAAGTTGAAAAGAATCAAAGTGTAATGCATAGCAACAAGAATTATGTTCATTATGCAGTAAGGAAATCATTTCATCAGGGAGAATGTTCACACACACACTTTGAAAAGCAAACTATCAATTCCAAATTCCCCTCAACTTTTAGAAATATGAAGAAAAGAATAAATTTTGGTAGGAGAAGACCCACGTGTTTTATTGTTGAAAAATAGGACATGCCATGTATATATGCCAACTCATGCAATATGATGATGAATTATTTTTTTGTAGATATTATGAGTCACTTGGGAACACTAACGTGAAGGGACCCAAGCTTGCTTGGGTACCCAAAACAAAATAAGCATGGTTGGTAATTGGTGCAGGTCTGCATGAAGGCGGGAGACAATAAATGGTACCTGGATAGCAGATGCTCCAGGCACATGACTGGAAATAAACTCCTCTTTGCAGACCTTGCTGAGAAGAATGGCGGAACAGTAATCTTCGGAGGATAGGACAAGGGTAAGATCATAGGGATTGGGAGAATTGGTAAGGACTCTAACCACAGCATTGAAGATGTTTCACTAGTTAGAGGTCTTCATCACAATTTGCTTAGTGTAAGTCAACTTTGTGACAAGGGTCACAAAGTGATTTTTGAATCTTCACACTGCACAATCATTGATGCTAATACACAGAAAATCAACTTCATTGGTGTGAGATGTAACAACACCTATCAAGTCAATTTTGATGATCTTGCACCTAAGAAATTGTGTTTAGTTGCTAATAGAAGTGAAGATATTTGGTTGTGGCATCGTCGTCTTAGGCATGCCAACTTTAATGTGATTAGGAAGTTGAACCGTCATAAATTAGTCAGAGGACTTCCTAAATTGAGTTTTGAAACTTCTAAGATTTGTGAAGCATGTAATAAAGGAAAACAAACCACCGCATCCTTTAAATGCAAAAAACATTGTGTCTACAGAAAAACCCCTTCAACTGTTGCATTTGGATCTATTTGGTCTCACCAATACTCGTAGTCTTGGCGGGAAGCTTTATGGCTTTGTGATTGTCGATGATTTCTCGCGATATGCATGGGTTTTATATCTTGCTAATAAAAGTGATGCTTGCAATGAGTTTATTGATTTTTGCACAAAAGTACATAACGAAAAGGCATATTCAATTCAGAAAATTCAAAGTGACCACGAAAAGGACTTTGAGAATCATGAGTTTGATGCTTTTTGCAGGAAGTAGGGGTACGAGCATCAGTTCTCCTCACCAAGAACCCCTCAACAAAATGGCGTGGTCGAAAGGAAAAATAGGACGCTCGTGGAGATGGCGCGTACCATGTTTGCCGAGAATGGTCTTCCACGGTACTTATGGGTAGAGGTGGTGAACACCGCTTGCTACATCACAAATAGAGCAATGGTAAGACCAATCCTTAAGAAAACTCCATACGAGCTTTACAAAGGTAAAAAACCCAACATATCTCATTTCAAGCCATTTGGTTCAATTTGTTATATCTTGAACAATGGAAAAGACAATCTAGAGAAATTTGAAGCAAAAAGTGATAAAGGGATCTTCCTCGGGTATGCTCTAACATCTAGAGCTTACCGTGTGTATAACACTAGAACACTTGTTGTTGAGGAAAGTCCACATGTAGTAGTTGATGAATTCACAATGAGGAAATCGAGTGATGATCATTTTCTTATTACAGGTGAGGGTGAAATTGAAAAGGAAGAGTCAAGCAAACAAGGTAAGGCAGAAAATCAAGAAGAAGAAAAAGAACAAGAAGAAGAAGAAGCGAAACAAGAGCAACATCCGAATCTTCCACACCAATGGACCACGCACAGGGACCATCCATTGGAGAACGTGATCGGCGGTGTGGAAGAAGGAATTCAAACTCGGGGTTCAATGAGGGAAGTAGAAATTCACGATAATCCAGCCTTACTTTCCAGCATTGAGCCTAAATCATTAGATGATGCTTTAAATGATAATTCTTGGGTTCTCGCCATGCAAGAAGAGCTACACCAATTCCAAAGGTATAGGGTGTGGTTCTTTGTGCCCCGGCCTGATGACCATCCTGTCATTGGAACTAAGTGGGTTTTCCGAAACAAACTCTGTGAAGATGGGGTGGTTGTGAGGAATAAGGCAAGATTAGTAGCCAAGGGCTACTCTCAAGAATTTGGCATCGATTTTGATGAATCATTTGCACTTGTGGCTAGATTGGATGTAGTTAGAATTTTACTTGCTTATGCTTGTCACAGGAACATTAAACTGTTTCAAATGGACGTGAAGAGTGCCTTCCTCAATGGAGTAATCATGGAAGATGTGTACGTGGAGCAACCACCGGACTTTGAAGATGAAAGATTTCTCGACCATGTATTCAAATTGAACAAGGCACTATACGGTTTGAAACAGGCTCCCCGGGCATGGTATGATAGATTAAGTTCATTTCTTATTGAAAACGGCTTCAATCGAGGTAACATAGACCAAACTTTGTTTACAAAAACTTGTGATTATCATTCATTAATTGTTCAAGTTTATGTAGACGATATTATTTTTGGAGCCTCCAACACAAAAATGAACGATGAATTTGCCCAACTTGTGCAGGGGGAGTTTGAGATGAGCTTGATGGGAGAGCTCAACTTCTTCTTGGGATTACAGATAAAGCAAATGGATGATGGTATTTTCATCAACCAGAAGAAGTATACACAAAAAATCGTGAAGAAATTTCAACTTGAGACTACCAAGCCCTTTGCAACACCAATGTCCACCTCACAGAAAATGGAGGAAGAAAAACGTAACAAAATTGATCAAAAACTTTTTAGGGGTATGATAGGATCCTTGCTTTATTTGACTGCTAGCAGGCCAGATATACACTTTAGTGTTTGTCTCTGTTCAAGATACCAATCTTGTCCCAGGGATTCCCATTTAGCGGTCGTGAAAAGGATCTTCAGGTATTTAAATGGAACCCTAGACCTTGGTTTGTGGTATCCTAGGAATAACTCATTTGATTTACATGCTTTCACTGACTCTGATTATGGTGGTTGTAAGATGGATCGAAAAAGCACAAGTGGTCACTGTCAGTTTCTTGGGGGTTGCATGGTTTCATGGGCCTCAAAGAAACAACATTGTGTGGCTTTATCAACTACCGAAGCCGAGTACGTGGCTGTCTGTAGTTGTGCGGCTTAAGTGCTTTGGATCCAACATCAGTTGTTGGATTTTGGTTTTTCTTTAAAGAAAACTCCCATAATATGTGATAACACTTCTGCAATAAACTTGTCCAAGAATCATGTCCAACATTCTTGCACTAAGCACATAGAAGTTAGACACCACTTTATAAGAGATCATATCAATAAAGGTGATTTTGAACTTGTTTTTGTTGATACAAAACACCAACTTGCTGATATATTTACAAAACCTTTGAACTCTAAACAATTTTGCTTTCTAAGAAGAGAAATAGGAGTGTGCAGATTAGATACTTAGATACTTTGAGCTGAATTATACATACACTCATTTCATCTTTTTTATAAAGAAAATGTTCATATTGCCTTTTGATTTGCACATAAAAGTTTTCATTGTCTTTACTCTTCAAACTTTGTCTTTTGTCCACATCACAGTGAATAACAACATTGGTTATTATACATGCTTTCATCCTTTTGCATCTGCATGTACATAACTGCATATACTTCATCAATGTGTGCATGAATGCCATGATTTATCGGTATATCAAATAATGTTAGTGGAAAGGTGGATCAAGTCCACCTGGAAGCTTTCATCATGTGTGAGTGTGGTCTTCGGACCTAAGTACTCCACCACGTACCGGTAATCAAATTGCTTAAAAATATCATTTTGAAATGCTTGAGTGTATATATACTACACACCTTTCAGTTGAAATCTTCTAAGACCTTACGCCCTTGCTAAATAAAATGCTTTGACTAGGACATGTTTTAACATGGCACATATTAAGGGGGAGATTTTTGCTATAATGGTGCGTACACTTAGGGGGAGACATCACCATGAATAGGCTAATTCATCTCTTACATTCTACGCAATCTCTCACATAATTTGCACATGTGAGTTAATGAATCTAACTAATAAGGATTTCACTTATTCCACTTAACACATTTTAGGACTTTGGAACCCCTACATGGAAATCACGTGACTTGTGAGGAAAAAGCTGTCAGCCCCGTCAAAAATAGTCAATAAGTGTGATTTGACATGAAGTAAATCGGGAATCCCCCCTGAGATAAAGGAGGAAACTCGCATTGAAAAGTGTCCTATCCACATTATCATAAGTGACGATGCCGAGTAATCGAGAAGTGTCCCTGAAACAAAGGACATGACTCGTGTCAAAAGGTTAGTCATCTTGTCTTTCAAAAATCAAAATAATCTTGGGGTTGTGCGAAGCTACCAAAATTCGAGCACGTTATATGAAAGTGTAGGGAAGAAAAGTTCCTATTTGTGTTCTTTAAAAAATCTGAAAATCTATGCTATCTAGATTTCATCGCTAATATTTCACATATTCATCTAGGGAGTGATTGTATGGATGTACACCTTGAATTAGCCATATTTCATGAGTCTTGCAGTACTACTTCTTGTAAGCACTACCCTTTTACTATTGCACATGAAATTCATGTTCTTGGTCTATAGCATATTTCCTAACCCGTTCATAAAGAACACGTTTGCTATTTTATGGTATGATGAGTGCATATGTGCTTGACTGGTCATTACTTGCGTTTCATATGCATCTCATTGAGTTAACTGTGTATATAGAGGCTTTACTGTCATTCCCCACAGTTTTAATAATCCCTTATTTAACTCTGACAAAAAGGGGGAGAAATAACTTTGCATTGCTTGAATGAAGATTCATGACTTGCTTAGTTTTTGATTGATTATGTTTTTGGCAAAAAGAGTGAGTTGATCTCTACATGTTGATTCAGCAAGTTATGAATTCCTGACTGAAAGTCATGCATCTGGCGTGCATGAGAAAATGGTTGTTTTGGTTCAAAAATTGTCATCCTTCATGCAAATATTATAGTTCTATCAACAGTTTTATCTTCGTCAAAAAGGGGGAGATTGTTGTGCCCCAGACTGTTTTGACGGAGATCATGTATGAAATATCATGAGTTCTCATTGTGGTTGATTCACATTGAAATACATATTTGATGAATGATGAGGTTGTTGAATTTCAGAATTGAATGATTGATTTGTCTATACCAACCAAAATGCTCAAATTTGATAAAAGTTGATCATATTGAATGTTGAGTGAGCTACTGTTGATTGAAATCAAATGCTGGACATAAGTCAATTGATTTTTTCAGAAATCAACTGAATACTTTGAATGTGGAATTCAGTATGTGGTAAATGTGGAAGAATCTCATTTGTAAAACTGAGTTGTTGAGTTGAATGCCAAATTGAATGTAGGTTACTTGTGGAATTTTTCACTCAATCTCTCAAGGCCAAGGTATGAATACTTGACTATTTGGATCTTGTGTGACTGGACTGATTCGGGTAAAATTCATGCTTATCAACGTATATCTGAGTTGTATGAACTCTATTGATCAATTTTGATTCATGTTTATTATTTATGGTGCTTTCAATTGCATTTATTAGACTTTTACTGCTGTTAGTAAAGGTGTCGACCTCAGGGGTCAACACTTACTTGTGGAGTTTCTGCCTTGCGTTGAAAGAGTGGACACTGGCAGAAAGTGTCGACCTGCGGGGTCGACACTTTCACCAGGGCTCTGCTATTTTGCTCAGCTAGAATTCATGGGAAAAAGTGTTGACCTCATAGGTTGACACTTTCAGGTAAGTATATTCATTTCTGTTAAAACAAAATGTTCGTGAAAAAGTGTCGACCTCGTAAGTCGACACTTTTCATCACGAATGTTATGTTCTTTTCACAGGCCAGAACACTTCGTAAAAAGTGTCGACCCCATGGGTTGACACTCGTATCTCGGTTTTGTTTTTATATCTGTTCTGGCAGAACATTCAAGAAAAAGAGTCGACTCCATGAGTCGACACTTTTTCTGAACGTTCTTATGGGTTTTCCGGATCTATTTTGAAACCTTTTAGGGAGGATCCAAATGGCGTGGCTTTTGACCCTAATGGCCTTAGGGTGACCTTTTCATCTAGTATGTGTTATGTAGGGGGTTTGGAAAGGGGTTTTATGTCCTTTGGGGCATCAAGCCCCCTTGTTTAAAATGCTGCCCCCTTCATTCGATCGAGAGAAATCCTTTGAGCTTCTAACGTGAGTTTCCTTTGTTTTGCAGGAGAAGAGGGGTTTCCATCTGTTGGAGGTAAAGGAGAGCTGTGCTAGGATCATCTTCCATCAAGCCCAAGCCCAGAGTTGGAGGTCGCGATCTGCATCCTCTACATCCGGAGCTTCGGGCGACTACATCTTCCACACCGGCTTCATCCAACCTCGGTTCCTTTGTTCTGAGTGCTACCCTCTTTTTATTCCTAGCATATTAAGAATTTGTGGGGAAGATTCATAGAATTTTTCATCTTTCTTAGTCATCTTGTGTTTAGATTACTACTCTCTGAACTGGGATTGTATCTTTCTATTGTATTCTTCATATCTGGATATTTTCGGAGCTTGCTTCGAGTGTGTGTGGGTTGTCTCGTCGTCGTGCGAGAACCCATGTGTGTGGGCCGTCGAGCCCGTGTGTGTGTGGTTGCTGCCGTCGAGCATCGTTTATAGTGAAATCCTCTTGAGGTGAGAGGGGTGGACGTAGGATGGCACTTGGTGCGTCCAAACCACCTAAAAATACTGTGCCGTGGTTTGCTTGTCTGGTGGTTGTTGATATCTATTTTTCTGTTCGCTATACGAGTGTGAGACGGTGAGACGTGAGTGTACTCAACTGTCCGTCCATATACAGTTGTCCGAGTGGGTATATCTTTACACTGGGGAGTTGTGAGAGCTTGCTTGATTTAATTTCATTCATTTCTAGCAAGCCTCTGTCCTAGATTTATTCTACATATCTGTGGTCTATTTGGGTTGTGTTTATATTTGCAGAAAAGGGTGGGCAATCAATTCACCCCCCTCTCAATTGCCTCCTAACCGGGCCAACGTAATCCGTGGAAGCATCGAGCTTGATCATATTTCTCTCACAAGGGTAGCTGTGAAGATTCAACGAGAAGAAGGAAGCCAAGGATCTCTCAAGCTCATTCCCAGACAGGAGACTCCTTTGTTATAGCATTTTCATTACGATACTCTGTCTGGCCATTTCATTTGTAGTTTGCTCTTCTTCTAAATAAACTTCATATCATTAGATCCCTACTTGCATGTAGGAAGATAGAAGGTGTGGTCGCCTGTCTGTGTGGTTTGGGTTGTGATCCCACAAGCTGTGTGACAGCAGTGTGTGAGAGTGTATCCCTCAGTTAGAAGCTGTGAATCAGCTATTGTACGTTGGCACTAGTGAAGCCTCATTGTGTTGTGTGAGGGGTGGACGTAGGTCTCTAAATTGAGACTGAACCACCTTAAAGATATTATCTTGTGGTTTATCTTCATTCGTGTTCCAACGGTAGAAGCTTGATAAGACCGTTTCCAGACATCTTGTGTGTATCTAACTTCTTAGATATTAACTAATATCTGCCTCATTATCTATTGTGTTAGTCTTAGTTTTTATTTCAGCAAAGAAGGGCAAAAAGGGGCAGATCTATTCACCCCTCCCCTCTAGATCTACCTATCACCACTCAACACGTGGTATCAGAGCTAGTATCTCTTTATGTGGTCTAACGACCTTGAGAGAACTAGTGATATGGCTTCTAAAGGTCCTATGGCTGAAGGACATTCTGTAAATAGGCCTCCTATTTTCACTGGGACAAATTATCCTTACTGGAAAAATCGCATGCAGGTCTTCATTAAGGCCCAGGATCATGAAGTCTGGCGAGTGATCAGCAAGGGACCATTTGAGCTGTCTCCGGACAAAGATACATGGACTAAAGAACAAATCAGGCAATCAACACTGAACTGGGGTGCCAAGCGTATCATGCAGTGCTCCCTTCATCCAACTGAATACTCAAGGGTGTCAACTTGCAAAACTGCAAAAGAAATGTGGGATCGCCTTGAGGTAATATATGAAGGGACACAGTAGGTATGTGCAACCAAAGCTAATATGTTGGTATCTGAATATGAGAAGTTTAGAATGAAATCTGATGAATCCATTTCGGACATGTATGCTAGGCTAACCTCGCTCACTAATGGCTTGACTGAGCTAGGTAAGACCTACACTGAGCAGGAGATAGTAAGAAAGATTCTGAGATCACTAACTCCTATCTGGCATACAAAGGCCACTGTGGCTGAAGAATCAAAAGACCTAACCACCATCAAAGTAGAAGAACTCATAGGGTCCTTGATGATCTATGAGATGATTCTAAAAAACAAAGAAGCTGAGGTAAGTAAAAAGAAGCCTCTGGCTCTTAAAGCTGGACCAAGCACCAAGGACCTATCTGATGATGAACAGCCTTCCAGCAGCAACACTGAAGAAGATGAAGTTGGCATATTGGCAAGAATGTTCAGAAAGTTTTTAAGAAAGGAAGGTACATGCTTTACTAAGAATCCCAAGTAAGAAGAGGTTTCAGGCCAAGACCTGAAAATGCTAAAAAGTCTGAAAAGCTTGTATGTTACTCTTGCAGGAAATCAGGACACATCAAGTCTGAATGTCCTAAAGGAGCTAAGAAAGCTATGCCCAGGTGGAAGAGCAATAAGAAGCAGGCCATGGTGTGCACTTGGAGTGATGATGAAGAAGAAGAAACTGAAGATAACTCCTCTAAAGAGGAAAAAGATGATCTCTGCCTAATGGTCAAAGGAGAAAATGACAGCGAGGTGAGCTCTCCCTTTGAACATTTCTCCACTGATGATTGGGAAGAAGCTTACTTTGAAATGATGAACAAATATGAAGTATACAGAAAATAAAACAAAACCTTAAAAAAGAAGGTTGAATCCTGTGGGCATGATAAAACTCTCAATGAAAAGATAATCTCTTTAGAAACTGATATTGTAAATCTAAGAAAAATGAATGAGAATCTTGAAGAAGGAAGAAAAGAAATGAGAGATTTGGAAGATGAAAATGAAAGGCTAAGAGATGAAATTGATGAATTGAAATTAAAAATGCAAAGCTATAGAAAGGACAACAATCTGTGCAATGAAAAGGTTGAAGCCTTTAAACAGGTCAACTCTCGACTGTTGAAAGAAAATGAGAAACTTCAAAAGAACATAGCAGATAAACAAACCTCTCTTGAAAAATTTGTTGATGGGAGTGAAAACTTGAATGCCCTGCTAGGAACCAAAATAAACTTCAACAAAGAAGGGCTAGGATATGAGCCTACCAAAAAGAAAACATTTGGGCTAAAGACCACCACTTTTGTATCATCTTCCGAAGCATCATCCTCCAAATCAACACACCAAGAAAACGTTGAAAAAAAGGGAAAAGAAAAGATAGAAGAACCAATCAACAAAACTTTTCAACAACCCAAAAAGGTTCACAAACAATCCCAAACAGTTCGATAACCATCCAAGCCTCAGCCTGCACATCACAAAGGAAGAGACAGCTACAATGTTAGAACAAGTCGGGACACTCCATGGAATAGGTCGACACCCACCAGGTCAAACGCCCAACAAAATCCCAGGTTTGCACCAAATTGTCGACAGTTTCCATACAGGAGGTCGACACATCCCTTATCCAGAAATAGTTATAGACGGACTGAACAGTGGACAGGTCGAGACTTTGGCTTCTACAGATCGACACCTCCATGGGTAAGAAACAATAATGCTCCCTATGGTCATAGGTTCACTCAACCTCAACGACCTAGGCAATATTACACTTCCTACTCATCTAGACCAACAAACTGGAATAGGTGGTCTAATCAACAATCCTTCTCCACCACTTCCAAAACTCACAAAGTCCAAAAGAGTAAAGAGAAGAAAAATCAGAACTCCCAACAAAGCAAAGATGCTAAGAAAGTTTAGATTTCGAAGTCTGTCTTATCCTGCTTTGCAGAAATGAAGAAAATATTGGGACCCAACTATCCTTGGGTTCCAAACATTGTCACTTAATTCCTTGTGCAGGAGTGTCTTGCAGCCGTGCACAACCGTTGGTATTTTGACAGTGGCTGCTCAAGACACATGACTGGAGACAAAACCAAATTCTGTCTCCTGGTTGAAAAGGAAGCTGGACATGTCACATTTGGAGGAAACAACAAAGGAAAAATCATTGGTTCAGGTAAAGTTGGTAAACCCCTCCAACTCAATTGATAATGTATTACTTGTTGATGGTCTGGAGTACAACTTGCTGAGCATTAGCAAACTATGTGATAAAGGTCATACTGTTGTTTTTGACTCAAATAAATGTAGGATCTTGCAACCTAATTTTAAAGAAACTAAGTTTTCTGATAAAAGAGTCAATAACGTGTACATGATTGACTTAGATGACCCTGCTCACATAAATCTTTATCTTGCTGCACCCAAATATGAACTAGCTTGTTTGTGGCATCGCAGACTAGGACATGTTAGTTACAACACTCTTCAAAAATTGCTAAAACATTCTATTGTCAAAGGTCTGTCTGAAATTAAATTCAAACCGAACACTAAGATTTGTGATGCATGTGCTCAGGGAAAACAGACTAGAAAGTCATTCAAAAGCAGAACTAAAAACTCACCTTTTAAATCACTTGAACTAATCCATATGGACCTGTTTGGTCTAACCAAAACCGCTAGCTTAAGTGATAAAAGATATGGTTATGTCTTGGTAGATGACTTTACCAGATTCACTTGGGTATTCTATCTTGCACATAAAAATAATGCCTTTGATGAGTTTGTATATGCAAGTGAAGCAAGATGGTAAGTTTAAAATTTCCAACATCATTTCAGATCATCGTGGTGAATTCGACAATGCTGACTTTGAAAATTTATGTAGGACTGAAGGAATCATTCACAAGTTTTCTTCACCATGGACTCCTGAGCAAAATGGGATAGTTGAGAGGAAGAACATAACTCTCATAGAGATGGCACGCACAATGCTTGCTGAAAGGCATCTACCAAGGAGATTTTGAGCAGAAGTGGTAAACACTGCATGCTCTATCATCAACCGCTCAATGGTAAGGCCCCTCACCAAAATGACTCTATATGAGTTGCTGAAAGGTAAAAAGCCATCTCTCTTTCACATGAAAGTGTTTGGGTCAAAGTGCTTTATTCATAACAATGACAAAAGAGTTCTGGACAAGTTTGAGCCCAAGAGTGAAAAAGGGATATTTCTTGGGTACTCTGACAAGTCTAGAGCTTATAGAGTCTATAATCTGAAGACCCTTTGTGTGGAAGAATCCCCTCACATCACTTTTGATGAGATTGATTACAACAACTCTTGCAGGGAAGATGATGATGGGGAATTCCTGAACATAAGAGGAAAAGAAGAACTTCCACAAGAAGAGACACAAGCAAATGAGGACCAAGGAGAACTAAATAATGCTCCGGTCACCGAGGCAGATGAAGGTAATGCTCAACCTGATCTAAGAGTGTTGAAAGATCATCCTTTAGAAAACATCTTAGGTAATCTGCATGATTGAACCAAAACTAGGTCTCATTTCAAAATTATGAATGAAATTGAACAACTTGCTCTTGTGTCTCAAATTGAACCCAAAAATGTTGTAGAGGCCCTAAAAGATGAAAACTGGATCAATTCCATGCATGATGAATTAAATCCGTTTGAAAGAAATAAAGTATGGCATATTGTTCCAAGGTCTAAAAAAAATCAATCATAGAAACTAAATGGGTTTTCAGAAATAAACCAAGTGAAGATGGAAAGATAGTCTGAAACAAATCCAGATTGGTGGCTCAGGGGTATAATCAAGAATTTGGCATAGATTATGAAGAATCTTTTGCTCTTGTTACTAGACTTGAGGCCATTAGAATTTTGCTAGCATTTGCATGTTCTCATAAAATCAAATTGTAGCAAATGGATGTTAAGAGTGCTTTCCTAAATAGTCTTATTAAAGAAGAACTTTATGGAGAGTAACCCCCCGGTTTTGAATGCACATATTTCAAAGATCATGTTTATAAGTTGGACAGGGCTTTGTATGGCTTGAAGCAGGCACCTAGAGTTTGGTATGACAGACTAAGCTCATATCTCACCGAACAAGGGTATTCAAGAGGTAATGTAGATCAGACACTATTCACCAAGAAACAAGGTAAATATATCTTGATAGTTCAGATTTATGTGGATGACATTGTGTTTGGGTCCACTAAACCTCAAATGTGTGAAGAGTTTGCTAAACTCATGACCAATGAATTTTAAATGAGTCTAATGATTGAGCTTCAATTCTTTCTTGGCTTGCAGATTAGTCAAAGCAATGAAGGCTGCTTTATCAATCAAGCCAAGTATGTGAGGGAGTTGCTGAAAAAGTTTGAGTTGACCAACTGTAAGCCTTTAGGAACTCCAATGGGGACTTCCACTTAACTGGATGCAGATGAACAATGCATTCTTGTAGATGCAAAGAGATACAGAGGTATGATTGGATCATTGCACTATCTAACTACATCTAGACCAGACATTCAGTTTAGTGTTTGCCTTTGTGCTAGATTTCAGTCTAGTCCTAGAGAGTCCCACATGACTGCTGTCAAGCGTATCTTTAGATACCTTGCTAGCACTCAAGAATTGGGACTATGGTATCCTGCATCTTGTGAACTTTCACTTATTTCATATTCAGATGCAGATTATGCAGGATGCAAACTGGACTGCAAGAGCACTAGTGGCTATTGCCAATTTCTCAGTGGGTGTTTGGTTTCTTGGGCTTCCAAGAAACAACACTCGGTTTCACTCTCAACTGTAGAAGTAGAATATGTTGCTGCAGGGAGTTGTGGCACCCAAGTATTGTGGATCAAACACCAACTCCAAGACTATCTAATAGATCTTGACTGTGTACCCATTATGTGTGATAACACAATTGCTATAAATCTTGCAAAAAATCCAGTCATGCACTCTAGGACTAAACACATTGAAATTAGGCATCACTTTATAAGATATGAAGTTCTCAAAAATCACATTGAGCCCCATTTTGTAGACTCAGAAAATCAGATTGCAGACATCTTCACAAACCCTTAAGCAATGATAGGTTCACAACCTTAAGGAGGGAGCTTGGTCTATGCAGACCTCAGTCCACTCAGGTTTGAGCTATCAATTACTCCTTTAATGATCTGCTTACTTGTCTTCACCTTGATTGGAACATACATATCTAATTTGATTTAGATCTGGTCCATTTGATGTATGAACCTTGCCTTGAATGATGGTCACATTCAAGGGGAGCTTGCTTGTACTTATGAATGTCTTTAATTGAACATCATTTTGTGACTACATGGTATATCAAATGTTGAGAAGTGAAATGACAGGTTACTCATGTCAGGAAACTCTCCTCATGCGTGAGGACAAGCCTCGCCAAGTACCATGAGTCAGAATTACATATTGCTATCTGCATAGTTCATCTCTAGTGCATAAGCATGTTTAAAGTTTTAGCATCCAATCAAGCATTTCTCAGTGGCAGCAACAGGTAAAACCATTCTTGAATGGCTGTCTGAAAGAAGGAAGTCAGAGGCATTGGCAGTAAAAGATGGCAGGTGTCTGTCAGAAATGAAGAATCACAGAAGCTAGCAGAGAACAGTTTGATGTACTGATATGTGTCAAGACATGCTGAACCATGCCTGTTGAACAGGTCGACACCCTATTGATATGTGTCGAGACATACAGCTTAGAACCTGGTGCTCAGATCGACACATTCAAGTCATGTGTCGAGACTGTCTCACTGCCGCTTTGGTTTTGAAGAACAAATGGAGAGTTTCATTGACTCCCTCTTCCCACTGCTTCTTTCACTTCCACCTCATATCTCTTGCCTCTAAACCTTCACTTTTTCACCGAGCATCAAGTGAGGGGGAGTTGAGAAAGTTTTCATTCATCTATACAACCCTGGGTGAGTCTTGTTGTATTACTCCTGTTAAAGAAATGGTTTCTTGTTTATAATTCTCATTTTCGTGAATCATTGCATTGAGTTTTACCAAACTTGCATTCATAATAGGATTGAAACATTTCTTAAGTCCTTGAAAATAACCCTTGCCCCTGCGTCTGAAACTTCACAACAACTTGGCTCCTTGATTTTTGAAATGATTGGCAGGTATTGTTTTTAAACATGTTCCCTTCTTGAAGTCTATTAGAGACTAAAACTCTAAAAACCATGCTACAATAATTTCAGAGCAATGACCTCTCTTAAGAGAAATTAGATCATCCATCAATGAAATGAAGGTTAATCTAGTCATGATGAGGAAAGTCACCTCTGTTCAAAAGAATTCAGAAAGATAAGCTACATTGAGTAACCAGGTACTCTGGCGTCTAAACAACGTGTTTCCTTGTGTCAAAAAGTGAATGCTATATTGGATTGTTTAATTAATTTAAAAAAAATAGTTTCGGGTTGACTCTACAACTTGCTTCAAAACAAAAAGGGGTATTGTTTATTTTCAATACTTGCTTATCTTCTTTTCCAATCATGCCAAATGAATGTGATGAGTAAGTCAAATGGGCTTGGTTCTTTTCTCTTAACTTTCTCAAATGTTTAAGTCATATTATCTATTGCAAAAATGGTTTTTCTCAAACGTTTGTTACTCAAAAATGAGCATATAAGATTTAAACCATTTGAACTTAACATAGGGGCATATACACCATTTCTAATTTTAAGGTTGCCTTTTTTCAAAAGTAAAAATCTCAACTTTCCCCATTTAACTTGACCTTGAATGGAACAATAGGACCAGGTTTCTTCTCTTCATTTCTTGGCATCTTGCCTTTCCACGTTCCCGATCCGATCCACGAACTAGACCCACTCATGGGCCTCTTTTTGCTAGCGCCAAATCCGGGTCTAGGAGTTGGTTGTTCCTTCTTCATGCCTTGCCCACGGATCCTCTCCGTCATTTCTAAGGTATCTTCTAGAACTTGTGCCTTTCTCACCATCTCAGAATAAGTAGAGATCTCCATCGGCGCCAGTTGATTGATGTAGTGAAGCTTCAACCCGTTGAGGAATCACTTAGCTTTCATCTTTTCTGTGGAGATAAGGTGAGTAGCATAGTGCGAAAGCCGAGAGAACTGTGCTTCATATTCGGCCACCGATAAGCTTCGCTGCTTTAGAGCCGCGAACTCCGCCGCCTTCTTCTCTTGTACATGATCGAAAAAATATTTGTCGTTGAAGAATTCCTCGAACTCTTCCCATGCGACTTGTTGATCGCCTAGAGTTGCCTTGACGGAATCCCACCAAGTACGCGCGTCCCGCTCCAATTGGAAGGTAGAAAGAAGGACAAGCTCTTGGTCGGTGCATTGCATGACTTCAAAAATTCACCCCATTTCGTTGAGCCAATGCTCGGCCTCATCGGGGTTAGTCGAACCAGCAAATCTTGGCGGGTTCATTCCTCGAAAGTTCCGGTATAAGTCACCGGTGCCATGACCTGCTGCTCCAGCTTGAGCTACCTGATGTAACGCCTGAGTCAGGCCTTGAACCGTGCGCTGCAGGTTCCTCCATTCAGCACGTTCGGCTGCCATCTACACGAGAAATAGATTACTTAGGTCCAATAAAATAGATAATAACACGATTAAGGAACGAACTTAACCCAAGTTTCTACCCAATCTCACCAGGTCAGGTTCTAGACTTTAACAAGGTTAGAGGTCTAATGCACCTAAACACGACCAAAAACTCGGTACCTGGCGGAGGTAATTGGTCCGAAGACCACTCGCGCAAGTATGCGACCTTCCCGATAGGCGTAGCCTAACGTTTGGACAACACCTTTTTGATATACCGATTATTGGGATGCAATGCAAGAAAACCTAAACTTGGGGAACCTAGGAATATGAAACCTAGGGCTCTGATACCAACTAAACTGTCACGCCCCGACGCGGAATATCGGGACGTACAGTTAGAAACGAGCTGGAAAGAGAGAGAACTAATCTAAATATATACAAATGCTAAGAAATGGAAATAACTTATTGACCATTAAACAAAACATAACTGGTACATAATCCTCAAATCAACTCAATACAACTGGGATAACAGCTCTAAACCATAATAATATAACTGAAGCACAACATACTCTAAACACAACTAACTGATACACTCAAAAGTTAGGTTAAGTGTAACAGATAGGTAAGCGCGTCACCTGAAAAGCCTGGAAAGGGGGGAAACAACAACTATGAGCTAACGCTCAGTAGGAAATAACAGATAGGTATAAGTGATTAGTAGTTTAATTACATTTTCAAAATATCATGCTACAAAGGATAATGCAATAAAAGAGTAATGATGATATAATGAAACAAAATTTAAAGATCTTGCAAGGTCAAGAAATATAAAGGAACAGAATGGTAACACTTAAGAGGAATAACAAAGATAAGAATTTACTACAGGAGATAACGATAAAGAGTTGGCCATATCAAGATAATTCAAGTCATGTCAAGCACGTGTGTAGTTTCATTTCCACGTCCAAGTAACAGCAAGTAAGTAACAACAAGTAGAGTATAGAACAGTGAAGAGTGGAAAGTGAAAAGTAGTAGAGAGTAGTAGAGAGTAGTGGCCAGTCCTAGATTTAACCCATGTCATAGTACTGGTGCCAAATGCCACACCTAGTCAATCACCTCCCCAGGGGTACACGTAGTGTTCGGGCGCTCCTCCCAAGACTAGACCGAGCCCTTAATTGTTTGCCAGGCATTGATTTCTTTGGATCAAAGATCCCATGAATCTAGACTTCCACAATTTATGGCAAGAATTCCAAGGTTTGAACCATGTAGCAATAACAATTTCAAGTAGGAAGGAGATTCATTTCAGAATTTCAAGGTAAGCACAATCATCAAGAAGATTGAAAACCAATCACAATAAGAGTTAATCATGCTGCGCTACTGTAGTACAGCAGCTATCCAACAAGCTAATCAACATATTAATCCTAATTATCAAGTTAATATCTCAAAGATTATCCATTATCATTTGCATTAAGACAATTGCCAAAAGCTGATTCATGATGATAAGGTAAAGGAACAAGCTTGTACAGGAAGGAAAAAGAATGCATTAACAGAGATTTAATTACACCATTAACGACTAATTATGTGGGTTTCTATTTAACCAATGTATGAGTCGAAATGAAGATGGTAAACGGCATGTTTTTACACTATATTTGCAAGTAGGAACCAATGTAAATTGAAATCATAAGGTTTCCAGAACAGGTCACTGGTTCTTCAAAAGTATAGTTTTCAATTGGTCTAAGTTCAATGGGTCGATCCCCTAATGATCCGGATCGATCCACAGGTCGCAAAAAGATGAAAATCGGGTTTCTGGTACATGGGTCGACCCTTGGGGTCGACCCCTGTAAAAATGGGGTCTGCCTGCTGGATGGGTCGACCCTTGGGGTCGACCCCCTCAAATCCAGCAGCATGGGTCGACCCATTGGGTCGACCCTCGCGCTGGGCCAAATGCGTCGACCCCAGGGCTCGACCCTCGGGCTGGCCTTTGCTGCTGGGGCATGGGTCGACCCCTGGGGTAGACCCCTGCAAGCCCAGAAAAGGCTGGGGCCTCCGGAAAACATGTAAACTTACCCATTTGAGGTCCAATTGAGTTAAAATCAAAACCCCATGCTATAGGAATCTTACTAGACATATTAGGGTCATACAACTACAATTTAGAAACACGAATTTCATCAGAATTCACAAGAATCACAACCTATTCTATGAAGAACACAAGAAGACCTAATTCTTGACATACTTCCACTAAAACTAAAAATTCTCCCAACATACACAACGGAATTTGGGGATTTTGGTGTCAAAAGAAAGCTAACAAGCTACTGATTACATTCATGTATATTAATTAGAAGTTGGGCTGTCATAACCTACCTCAAATCGGAGAAAGACTTCGAAACCCTAGAATGAAGAACAAGCTTGACAGCAGCTCACAAAAAACTCGATATCTCCACGGATACCTAATGAAATTTGGGGCTTTCAGTCCCATTGGATAGCTCTCGTCGAGCTGATCAAGATACTATATTTACAAGTCTAAATTGGTTAAGGGTTCCTACCTTAATCGACGGATTAAAGGGCTGGAGATGAAGAACGACGAACTACCAACACCCTCCACCAAAACGACGAATGCTCCCAGATCTGGACTCCTCGTCGGCTGACCCAGCTACCAAATGAAACGAGAGTCGAAGAGCTACATTTCTATAGGTCATGGGGCTTCTGGAGCCTTCGGAGTTGGGAGTATTTGGCGCTGCAAGTTTCGTGTTAGAAACGTCGCCGGAATCCTTGACTCAACCAAATCTATGTCGGCAACACGTTTTAGGACTAGGTTTACCTCAAATTGATTGAGGGTAAATGTTCCTTACCTCGTGGCCTTCCATTTGCCCTTGATTTCAGATCATTTGGTTGAGTAATAAGGTCGAATTTCACGTTTTAAGTTGCGATTAGGTAAAGGGTAGGTGAAAGTCAAATTCATGATTAATCATCTAATTAGACAAGGTTACGTAATTAATTTGGGTCAAGTACAGAAGATAAAATTACTATAAAAATGATCTTTTACCCAATTACTATTTTTACAGATTTTTCTAAGGTAGTCGAATTTTATAGGTTCTATTTTCTAATGAATTAAATATTAATATTTTGAAATTCAAACATTAATTCATTTTAATTCAATTTTCAATTAATAAAAGCTCAATAAAACTTAATAAATAATCGGGGTATTACACCTGAGATGAGGTCTCATCATCATCATGTCTCCGATCAGCCATCAAGCATTTGTTGTGATTCCTAGTGAGCTTTAGTTTTTTCAAAATTTCTTTGGCAGACCTGCAAGAGGAAATACATGAGATTAGAGCTCTGTCAATTGATTCTTTCATTAAAACTAATGCTCTAGTATTGACAGAATCTTTCAATTTATCCTTCTCAGTCCATCTAGATTTATCTTTTGATAAGTTGTATGGACCGTGAGTCATTACCTTCCAAAGATTAGGATCAGTTGTTTTTACATACCGATGAAACTTGTCTAACCAAGAATCAAAATCATTACCTCTGAATATCGGAGGATTAGCCATCGAGATGTAATGAGTGCACCGAAATCAGATAAGCAAATAAAGACACTAAGCCGGTGAAACAAAACACAGAACACAAGAAGCACACTCTGAAATGCACCAACCAGAAATGCAGGATCTACTGCGGATTGTTAGATCCTATGCACAGCAACCTGCTCTGATACCAAGTGTTGGGTTCGGTGCTATGTATTCAGAGGGGGGTGAATGAATATACCCTTTAAAAACTTTCGCCCAATTAAAATCTAATGCTCACTAGAAAGCTAACAAGACAAAATAAGACAACCTGAAAGAAACTAAACTAGTCTTCTGTTGAACCAGTACTCAAATAGGTGGAACGCACCTAATCATTCACCTAGCGGAAGCAACAACAGATAGAGAAATCAAACCACAGTCAAACATATAGTGTGCGCAGTAATGAGATGAACACATATAGAAAATCAAACCATATCGACCCTATGCATTCATCTAGCACCACACTCACAAAGAGATCAAACCACTGCACAATGATTTTTAGGTGGTTCGGTCCTGCAGACCTACATCCACCCCACACTCAACCCGAGTGTGGATTTCGCTGACTCACAGCTTGAATAGCTGGGCATCACAGCTTGCCATACAATCTGATGAGCCTCACAGCTTGCTGTCCGAGGAATCCTCCTCGCCTGCTAAGCCTTACAGCTTGCTCTGCTGGGCAATACAGCTTAGCCGTCCAGTGGAATCCTCCACTGCAAGTGCTGACTAACAGCTTGAAGAAATGTTCAAAAAGAAAACAGGAAAATGGGAAACAAACAGCAATCGAAAGGCTGTAAACAATGAAGCACAATGTGGCTCAGAATGAGCTGACTGGCCTGGATTTGATCCACGGTCCAGTGAAGGCAGATCTTCAGAACGAAGCTTCTCTCTGCCTCTCTTCTTCTTCTCTTCACACTTTGCTCGAGCTCTCTATCTCTCTCTTTCTCTTCTTTTTCTTTTTCTTTTTCTTCTCTGCTTCTTATGCTTCTCTATTCTTTCTCACAGGATCGTGCAGGCTATCTTCTCCTTCAGTCAATCACTCTCACTGTATAGACTTTGCCTCTCGATCAATCTTCTTCAGACAAAGGAGTCTTCATTTATATAGAGCAGCAGGGTGGATAGGGTTGTGTGGCTTCCACATTTCCCGCCCAAAGAATTTTGCCAGAACCGAGGCATTTCGACCACCTAGCAGCATCCTGGCTGGGCTGCTTCCACGTGTCATAATCTGGGCACCTTGTCCATCCTTGGATCACGTGCCTTCATTAGGCTTCACGAAGAGTGCCTGTCAGATAGAGAATCAAGTTATCAGTTTAAGTCTAAAACCCTGTACAGACATTGCAGGATGCAGTGTATAGACTTCATACTGTATAGACTTTGTGAACTCGACTGCAGTGTATAGACTTCAGACTGTATAGACTTCATATATGCAGAGGTATGCGATGTACGGACTTCCTATATGAAGGCAACCGCTGTACAGACTTGCTGAAGTGTAATGCAATATGCAGACTTTGAAGAACATTCAGCATCCAGTGTATAGACTAGGCAATGTAAAGACATGCCAGTGTATGGACTTGATGAGCGTGCAGCAATGTGCAGACTTCAATGCATGAAGAAGCACTGTGAAGACTTAGACAGATACAATGTGCAACAATGTATAGACTTGAAACACTAGATGCACGATGTACAGACTTCAACTAAAATGATGCACAATGTATAGACTTGAATGATGTGCGATGTACAGACTTCAAGTTATGCATGAGACTCTAAGTAAGACAGACGATGTGCAGACTTAGCCAGCATTCAACTCGATGTATAGACTTCATGAATGATGCATGCAATGCACTGGATAATGTATGAACTTAGCCGATGCAGACTAGTCCGATGTACAGACTTGCTCATTGTTCAGACTTCATGAACGATGTACAGACTTGCCAAAGGAAAGGCTGTACAGACTTGATGCAATGCAAGACAATCGAGTGTATAGACTTCACGATGTGAAGACTTGCCAAAGACAACTGGACGATGTACAGACTTGAGCGAAGCAAAGTCTATACAGACTTGAAGGTTCACAATGTGTAGACTTTGGCAAAGCAACGATGTACAGACTTGCACAGTTCAAGGATGTATAGACTTTTCGTGAAAGCCCAATGTACAGACTTGCAGAACTGAACGTAGGTAAAGATCCCAGTGTATAGACTTTGAAGTTCACTGACGGATGTACAGACTTCACCTCGAGCAAGCAACAGTGTAGTGTATGGACTTTGAAGAATGATGCATGACGCTGTACAGACTTCACTTGAAACAGTCCAATGTACAGACTTTGCCTAACACAGTCCAATGTACATACTTGCTGATGCATTGTGTAGACTTACATGAGACGCTCAATGAGACGCTCAATGTACAGACTTAGTCTGATGCGTTGTATAGACTTGCATGAGACGCTCAATGTACAGACTTCAAGTCCAGTGTATAGACATTGCCTTAGACGCTAAATGAGACGGACGTTGTGCAGACTTGCTGGTCAAACAGACACAGACTCTGTACAGACTTTAGCGTGCATACATGCAGACAATGTGAATGTATAGACTTAACACAACGATGCAATGTTTGGACTTGTGTTGACGCTGCAGGACAATAGCCAATGTATAGACTTTACAAATGCAAGCAATGCAGCAATGTATAGACTTGCAAGTTATATGAGCTGCACTGTATAGACTCTGCTATGCATGAAGACGAGTGTATAGACTTGGAAATCTGGGGGCGTCGACGCATCTAATAAGGGGGTCGACCCATGATGCATGGATGTATATACTTGTGTTCTAAACGATGCACAAACACAACACAAAGCAGTGTATAGACTCTACGTGCAATGTGTAGACTTTGAGTGTGTGTGTAGTGTGTAAACCTGTAAAGTGCATAGAGACGCTACAGCATGACAGCGTCGACGCAGCAGTTCACCCTGATGTGAAGTTAGATCTGGGTCAGTTCAGTGGGTCGACGCAGTGATCCCATGCGCCAACGCATCCAGCCTTATCTTCAAAGCCATCAGAGGCATTTCAAGGCTGCGTCAACCTCGTGGACTCAATGGGTTGACGCCAACTGAACTTCTTACGAGATGTAAAGACTCAATGCGAATCTGATGTAAAGACTTGAAGGGGGTCAACCCATCTAAGAAGGGGGTCGACCCATAGAGCTAGCACACTCATGCATTCTCCACAGAACAGATCAGATATAACACACTCATGCATTCTCCACAGAATAAATCAGTCATATGCATTCATGTTGCTATCATTCAATGTGATGTTCTTAGCAAAACAATATGGTGACTCATTTATATTGCTATCATTAAAACACCACATAATCATCAAAGCACAAGGGGCACAACAGGGAGGCCGTTTATATTCTGGGGCGGTCCATCGTGAACTGTTTACCTTCTGAACCGCCTGAATAAGACCGTTCTGTCCCTGGGTGGATCCACATGGTCCAAGGGAGACCGTGGGCCTTTGGGCGGTCATGGGCTAGACCGTTTTCACCCAGAGGCGGTCTAGAGAGGACCGCTACTGTGTTTAGTTTCAACTGGAGTTCTTTTCTTACTGATTCGAGTCTCGAGTGAGTGGACCTCGATCCACGTGCTGACCGGTGGTCTAACTGATGCTAGGCATCATGTGGGGGGCCACGTGTTAGGGTGCCGTGGGGTCTCAGGAGGTGGTGTTCTTGGCTTGTGTCACCATGAGTCGGTGTCGGTACGAGGAGCAGTCCTTGTACTTTATCCGATTTAGACATTGTTTTCCATTGACTAGAGAGTCTACTCCTTCAGTGACCCTCCACTAGTCGTAGCCTTCCGACATGCGTGTGGTCCCACCAGAGAGTGGTGGCGAGGCTACCCCAAGAGATAGTTTTTAGACTGGTTTCCGTTGGGCCCCACGTCTTGCTACCTGAGTCCGGTTGGTGGGAAAACCAGTCAGAGGGCCAAACCTGGGACACATGGTCTGTGTGTGCACACGTGGTTGGGGGCGGTTGGACCCGTGCTGACGAGCGTGACCCCAGCTAATCACTTATTTGTGGTTACTTGTACGGTTCCCCGTTCTGAAAGGGTGAGTTGAGGGGGATACCTGAGGTGTGGTCTAAGATGCCACTGGGTGCATCCGGCCTTGCTTCTAGTGGGTTGGAACTCATGTCTTTGTCAGGTAGTGACTCTCGGTGTTTTGATGAGTTGTCTCAGTTTTCGTGCCGTGCGTTCGGCGCTAGGCGTAGTAGAGTTTTCTCTTTTATTTATTCTTGTAGCTCTCCATTCTACATTTTGCTAGTGGTAGCTTGTAGTTACTTTCCGCACAGTTTCTCGGTTTACGAGGTAGGGACCGAAGGATCCCTACTGAGCCTTCTGTTTTGAGGCTCATTCCCAGCATGTTTCCCGCATTTCAGGTGAGACTAGCCTTCAAGGGAGAGCTTCCGAGGCTCCACGTGGTTCCGGTGCCCATGGTTAGTCGCCAGTTGCTAGTTCCGGGGTATGCCCCGCATAGTTATACTTTTTCTTTGGACTATACTAGTTGTGGACTACTGTTATATTTCAGACTGCTGTTAGTTGTGGACCATGTAATTTAATTAATGTTATTTTTTGCTTCCTGTTTAATACATTTAAACTGCGTAGCTCTGTAATTATTTTAGATTCGTGTGTATCTCCACACCATTCCTTTAGCCCTTCCGAGTCTTCGGGCTCGTGGGTGGCAGTTTGAGATTTAGGATATTGGGCCTTCCCGGTATTCGGATCTCGCGTCGTTACAGTGAAAAAGTTGGATCACGTCTAGTCGAAAGTCATCACTATGCGTGAGTGAAATACTCAACCTCGTACCGGAAGTCACTCTCCAAAAACATTTCATCAAACACTTGCATACCATGTGCAAATAGCTTGCAAAGCCATTTCCTGCATCTTCTAAGGTTGCATGCTTTCCTTGACAACAAATAATCCATGAATTTAGTTTAGGCGTAATGCATACCATTGTCAAGGGACATAACAATAGAGTTTTGCTGTGAGTCAGGGGCAAGTCGACTTGCCATGCCCCTTAAGTCAACTTACCATAGGATTCGGTCGACCGACTAGTAATTTTGGTCGACCGAACCCTGTGTGCATCGACGTAGGAGGCAGGCCAGCTCGACGCACCCCATTGCTTATCGGTAGACATCCTGAGCTTGTTGACTGTCCTATGGCAGCAAACCTTCCCCTTGGCCCATTTAAAAGGAATAAAAAAAAGGAAGAAAAGACATTAAAAGAGTATGAATTGAAAGAAGAAAAATGTGAAAGGCCCCAAACCCTCTGCACCGAATCTACAACTCCAATGCAAAAGATGAAGAAGAGGAAATAAAGAAATGCCAAGCCCAGCATCATGTGTCAAAGCAGTTTCGCAGTGGGTCGATGCAGCTGTTGACACCCATTTTATACCGATAAGTTGAGCCGTTTCTCTTACCTCCATTTGATTGATGCCTTAAGTTGTCCATTATCTGCTGGGCCATTTTTTGTGGCACATCCTGGGCCCATTTTATGGCTAGCCTCCCTCCTTGGTAAAGGTCGTATCCATTCAGGGCTTATCGGACCTTGGCTTTGATTAATTGAACTGTTTTATAAACATCAGGTACCCAAGATCATGAACGGTCCCACATCAGCCGTTCACGACTGGGGCGGTTGATACCAGACCGTTCATACATTTCAGCTAATTTCTGAGGATTTTCTGAATATTCACCGACAGGATTTTGTGCGGTGTGATCAGGACCGTTCAAGTTCATGGACGGGCCTATTCCAACCGCCTATATCTCAGAGTCCTACGCGCGCCCGTTTTCTCAGATAATTATCCAAATATTTTGAATTAACACCGACAGGATAAAACGGTCACGTTTGTGCCGCTCTACACTAAAACGGTCTCTATCAACCGTTCATATAGTCAGGGTCCCACAGCGGACGTTTCGGCCAGTTCGAGAGATAATTGGGATTATTTGCTGATTATTTGAATTTCCACCGACGGGTATGGACGGTTAATTTGTAACCGCCCACTTGGTTGAGCGGTCTATCGTAAGACCGTTAATCCTGTCGGTTGCTCAATTTTAACAGATTTTAATCCTTTTGTTCATGGTTTTATCCCCAACTTCTTTTATCAATATCTCCGTGGGTAATCAACCATTTTAAGTGCCGTTTCGACTGGATGAGAGATGATTGTATTATCTACGATTTATCTTCAATAACTTCATCCCGAAAATGGCTCTAAACCCTAATTTCGAGGTTGGCTTTCTAGGCTCTATAAATAGACCCTATTGGCCGGACGTCGAAAGGGGGGGAGATTTTGATCGACGGTGAAGCCCTGCCGCATTCTTGAGCGACCCAGCACCAAGGAGGGAGGCTCTCTACGTCCGCATGAGCCTCCGGTCAAGGGAGTAGCCCAGTCTTCGCAGTTTTTCGTTTCATAGTTTTGCCGTGTTCTTTCATTGCATGCTTTGTTTCTCACCCGCGTGCCCCCCTCCTGCTCATAACATGCACACAATCATCCCATTTTTTGTCACCCTAGGGGTTTAAAACCCCCCAGGTATTCCCCTTTTCATTTGTTCATGCTTAATTCTTCTCGTTTGAATATGTACCGCATCATTAAGGTCTAATTTGGGTGTCTTTTTTGTGTCTCTACGTTGTTTCGCAGGTCAGCATCTAATCAGCACGAGGCCCATCCCCTCTGGCCGGCCGGAGAGGGTGGAGGTCGAGCCCTTCTCAACTTGTTGAGTGAAGGTATTGAGCGGTCATCCTCCAGCCGTTCAACTTTCCGCGCGGTGCATAAATAGCCATCCTTCACTGGAGTGCGGTCCCTCAAGCGCCGTCCATCTCACTGCAGCAGTTCCTCCCGCGTCCCTCGCAGCGTCCCAGGGCGGTCTATCGTAAGACCGCTCATCCCAGAGCGGTCCTAATCGAGCCGTTCATCCCCAGCGCTGCACCAAGGCGAGTGTCGCCCCATTTTCCAAGGTACGGCGTGCCTGTCACGTACGGCATCTTGGTGGCGATCACGGTACTTTGCTTCATTCTCTGTTTTCTCTTCTGTCTCTCATTTGTTTATGCACTTGGCGTACTTTTGACCCCTTTAGTGAAGAGAGAGAGAGAGGAGAGAAATATATATCTACACCCCTTTTGTGGCGATCACAGTGGGACGCCTAGTGCCCATCGTGCTTTTGAATTGCTGACCCTTCTTAGTCCTTGTCAAGGTTTTCTTCTTGGAGTGATTTACAGGTTGGATGCGGTTTCTGTCCTCTGGTGCACACGCGGTTCGTCCAGAGCCGTCTAACCATCAGCACGGTTGATTCTACACCGCTCATATACTCTGCCTTCAGGTTGATCTACCCCGGCCTTTCCTGTTGCAGACGGCTCCCTGGACGCCGTCCATCTATTTGAGCGGCTTTCACACAACCGTCCCGCGCCCAGGCATAGGTACGCTGTACTTTCTGGTGGCAGATACACGGCTGTGAGGCGGCGGTTCAAACACGCGTGCGGTTGACCATAGGCCGTCTGTCTGGTATGTCCCTTGCTTTCTGCCCATGCATTACGACTGAAATTGGACCGTCTGAGTACTTAGAGCGGTCAGAGGAGGACCGCACATCTCCTGTCACAGTGCATTTCTGTCTTCTTGCTTAGTGTTTTGGCTGATATATATATTGCTCCTGGTGCTGTTCGTTGGCTCCCCCTGCCATCTTGTTATTATTATTGCATGACCATGCTTTTATTACTCATGGGTATACTTGCTCATTGATTGATAGCTGCTAGGCTAGTTTGTGCATGCACTCCGGTGCGCATAGGAGCATCGATATTTCCCATATTAGTTGCATTCCTACCAAGGTAGGGTTTCCTCTCGTCTCCATATTCCTTGGAGCCGACTAGGGACCTTACTGAGGACCTCCGTAAGCCCCCGTGAGCCGTGGATTCCCACACGGACGCCGGGCAGGTTGTACCGTATCCACCCCGTCTAGGGTTGCATCCGCGAGTGAGAAGTCCCAATAGGGTCACCCGGTTCCTCGTTCTCATCCCAATCAGGCGCCTAGTGGTCGAGAGAGTTGACATTTTCATTAATCCACTAAGGTTCAAACCCGAAGATATAAGGAACTGACGAGCATCATTTTAAGAACTTGATTGCATTATTGAGTGATTCTACTCTCATCTCGCTCCATTGTATGCTTACTATTTGCTTGGTAGATTTGATTGATTTAGTGTTGCTTGTTCTAGTATCAAGTGTCTTGGTGTATGTGGGACTGCCTTCTGCCCCCACGATCACTGCCTAGGGTTGATGCTTATTTCCATTCCTACTCCAACCTCTTGTTCGATTCCGCTTCTTCTTCCATGTCGTCATACGACTTCTCTGCGGCCCATGAGGACTCCCTTCCTCGTGGTCTCCTTGAGGACCCCCCTCGGGTCACCCACTTGCAAGGGGGAGAGGGGACGGCCCCTTCACTCCCGACCTCTCTTGGCGAGGGTCCCCGACCCTCTTTTTCAAACCTACCCAACCAGAATTCAGCCAGTACGATCCTCGACATGATGGCCCAGTTGGACCCCACCCAACTCCATCTCATCAGACAAGCTTTGCAAGGGGGTGATGCCCCGGCCTCAGCTCTGGCTCATGCCACGGCCAATGTCGCCACTTCAGCTCCTGTGGTCGGGACCACTTCCGTGGCTCCCATTGACCTTACTCTAGTCCGCCCTCAGAACTTTCGTTATCCCAACATGGAAATGGGCGAGGCGTTCACATCGGTCCATCAGCAACTGGATAAAGAGAATCCTCGATCCCCTCTGTTCCTTATCTTGAGCCATACCCTACAATTTCTCCATCGCCTCAGGCCCTCATGGCCCCGGCAGACTTCGCTAGGTCACAGGCGGGGGCGGCTCAGGTCGCTCATACAGATATGGGCCCTTCCTCGGCCCAGTACCCCTCTTATGGGCCGCCTCCTTCGTCAGTTTATCCTTTGGTCGCCTATCCGGGCGCTACTCCTCTTGCTCCCCCCCCTCCTTCCCGGGAACGAGAAATTCTTGACAAGTGGGCTGCTATGCAGCAACAAATTGATCTCCTCCACAAGCGGGTCGGTCCGCAATCTCTTGCCGACGTCCCTATCCCTAACTTCAGGGACCTACGTTTTCCTTCCCAGTCAGAGCTCCCCGTGTACCGCAAATATGATGGGAATGGCAACCCGTTCATCCATGTCCGGGAGTTCTTATACGAGTCTGCGCAGTTCCAACAGGATGATCGCTTGATGGCTTATTTGTTCCGTCGGTCCCTGGAGGGGGTCGCGCTGGAATGGTTTTACACCCTGCCTCTGGAGGAGGCTGAGAATTTCAAGACCGTCAAGGAGAAGTTTATACAGAGGTTTCAGGATCGGGTCGGACCCGAGTACTCTTTCACTGACCTGGTGGTGGAGAAGCTGAAGCCGGAGGAAGACTTCGCAACTTATGCAGATCGCTGGAGACAGATGGCCTCGCGGGTGCCCGGGCAGATTCCGAAAGAGGAAAAAGTAAAGTTGCTAATTTCCAATGCTACGCCAACTTTTAGAAACATTCTGGCAATGAATGACATTTCGAACATGCACCAACTATACAGCAGAGCTAGGTTTATTCAAACCCAATTTAAAGAGTCCCCCATCCATTCTTTGTTCGAGGCCCAGAAGCCCAAAGCCACTAAGAAAACCCAGGGCCCCGTCACTGAGGGGGTACAAATTAACGAGCAAGTCCAGGCCGTTCAGTTCCCCCAACATGCCGCTCCACCCCGCTTCCCACCACCTCAGCGTAACCCCCAGTTCGCCGCTCCGCCCGCTCCCCAGTCTGCCTTCCAGGTCCCGCAATACCCTCAACAGGCACCTCCGCCACCCCAACAGCCTCAGCGGCCCCCGCAGTATAATAATGTTCCTCCACCCCCACCTATGGCTCTGCTCGACCAGCTCCAAAGAGGGCTCATTACCCCCCTCTTCCGGAGACCTTGCCAGATATTTTCTCTGCTCTAATGTATACTGGCGACCTTCAGTTGCCACCTGAGCGCCCGAACTGGAATCCGGCTGCCGACCAATCCCGATATTGTATACTCCATCGGCAACCGGGGCACACAATAGAGCGATGTTACCATTTCAGAGATCTGGTGTATGATTTGCATGAGGGCCAGAGAATTGATTGGGCCCAGATGCGCCAACTAATTGAGGATATCAAGCAGAGGCAGAGACAGGCCAGGCCGCAACAGGCGGCGCCCCAGCAGCAGCAGCAGCAACAACCCCAACAGCAGCCACAGCCTCCACCGCAGCAGCCAGACCTTGGGATCCATCAAAATCCCATGCCAATACATCAGCCCGCTCCTCCGCAACAACAGCAACCGCCGGTACCGGCCCCAGCACAAGTGAATGTGGTCCAGCGCCCAGCCCCCAACGCTGGGTGGACGTTTGATGATGAGACCCCCGCCCATCTCTTGGCCTTACACCACCACTACTCTCCCACACCTGCCATCCCCTCCATCCTTAGACCCGCCGCTACACCGCCCATCACTTCCCCCGCGTCGCCTCTTAGGCCCTCTACATTCCCCCCTACTCCATCCGTCCTCTTACCACCACCCGCCATGCCTCCCATCATCTCCCCTAAGCTTAACCCTTCGCCCATTTCCCCTTCACCAGGGCCCATTAAGCCCACTCCCGTCATCCTCACCCCCATCTCCACGCCATTCGCCTACCCCACCAGGCCAAGCGGGGGTCCAGTCCAGGCCGTACAAGCATCACAATGCGCCCTTCGGAGCGGGCGTCCCTTCCAGAGAATGTTTCCCTCCCCAGGTGCATCTGCACCAAACCCTGCAGTTTCATCCCCTACAGTTGAACCAGAGGAGATAGATCCGGTGCCGGGCACGAGATATGACTTATTACAGCATTTAGACCGGCTGCCGGCTAAAATCTCAGTGTTAGAGCTGATCAAGAGGTCGCCGCTCCACCAAGACGCCCTGAAAATCTTCCTACAGAAAGTTATGGTGAGTGAGGATGTGGCGGTGGATAGCCTGCCCGCGGTCTTGGCCACGATCACAAAGGGGCCCTCTATTGCATTTGCTGAGACAGAATTAGCGCCTCCTGAGGCACGGCAGATGCCGTTATGCATTACCATCTCTTTAAACAAAACGACCGTGGAATCCGCCCTTGTGGATACAGGGGCATCGATAAATGTCTACCCATTGAGTACCCTTCGTGCTTGTAATATATCAGAGGACATGCTCAAGCCGACACCAACCACGATAGCCGCATATGATAACTCCAGACGTGCTTGTCACGGGGTAGTAACTGTACAGGCCGAGCTAGGGCCCTTGGTGATGGATGTAGAATTTTACGTGTTGGACATAGACCCAATGTTTAAAGCCATTCTGGGTCGTCCATGGTTGAATAGTTTGAACGCCGTCCCCTTGACCGCCCACCAGTGTCTGAAGTTCCCATTCCAGGGGCGAGTGGTCAAGGTAAAAAGTGTTTCCACAGTTCAAAACGTTGACGCCATAGCAGCCAAGGTTCTGCCCACACTGTGGCCGAGTAACAGACCTGTTCTATCTGTCATGGACTTGAACTATTCGTGGGCGTATGCGTCGCGCAAGCCCACCGCTGCACCAATCAATGTGAAGGTTAAGCCCAAGATGAGAGACTCCAAAGGGTGGCACATAATTCTAAAATTGGGCTATCAGCCAGGCCGAGGACTCGGCGCACAGCTGCAGGGCCGAACCAACCCCGTTCCCAGGGGAAGGAAGATGGGCCGCCGGGGCCTCGGCTACCATGAATCCTCCATGTCGATGCTTGGGGACTCTGGGCCGTTGACCTGGGACTACCGGCAACATTTTGTGAAGGGTCCATTGCAGCCCAGCACCTTGAAGACCTCGCCATCCAGCCTTGAAGAAAAGATAGACGAAGCTTGTGCTGTTGCCGATCCTCCACCACCACCGCAAGGGCTAGCCGGTGACTTGGAAGACTTTGCTAACTGCTTTGCAAAGATGTTTTATGAAGAAGAGGGTGACCCAAAGAAGAAGGAGACGCAGCTGGTAAGGCGCCCCCCGATGCCATTGGCCCGCCAGGGGCCCTGGAAGACGGGGAGCTCCATCACTACCTATTCTATGTCCCCATCCCGTCTCGCTTCCTGGTTTCAACAGCGGGATTCTGTTCCCCGTTCCCCTCCACTCCTAGTCGACCCGTACTTTGCGGAGAGACCTGAAATTTTATTCGTTCCATGTGCTTGCGGGCGCTGCCCGCCCATTGATCTATCAACCCTATTCACTCCTCCTCCTCCAGGAGCTCAGCTCCATGAAATGTGGTTTAAGTCTTCTGACCCTTTCTTTGACTGCATCTTCCCGGAATTGTTCCCCATGCAACTTCCTCCTCCTCCGCCTTCTTCCTCCTGTTGTGTGATCACTTCCGACCTCCAAAAAAAACGCCAATCTCAAAACGGAGGTCTCCATGGAAGATTACGCTATGTTCTGCCCAGATCCCCAGGGGCACGAGACCCCTGTTTCTTTTCCGGTAGATTTCTTCTCCCCTAGATTAGATGTACAGTGTACAGAGTCCTCTAGGATGGTCGAGTCAGTCAGGGTAGAGTCTAGTTCAAGTTTTGTCAGCCCATCCACATCTGCGGCACCCGCCGTAACACGCCCTCCTAAAACCATCCCCAATAGGTTTCTACAAGATTTGGCTGGGAGATGTCATGCTCTGTTAAAGTGTCCGGAATTTGTGGAGACCGCAATTGTCCTGGAAGATGATGAGGGAATTGATGAGGTATGGAGCAAGGATGGACTAGGAGTATATGAAATTGTGAATGAGAAAGACCCAGCTGATGATGAGGAAGATGAAATAGATGACACTGCTGACCTATATGCCCAAGGCTTGAAGAAGTTCGACGAGCCTTCTGTAGCAGTGGATGAATCCACTAAGGAAATCAACCTCGGAATAGAAGAGGACCCCAGGCCCATACTTATTTCCGCCAATCTCCCTCCTCCAGTCGAAGAGGAGCTTGTCAAAGTCTTGAGGGAGTACAGCGATTCTTTCGCCTGGTCCTACGAAGACATGCCGGGTCTTGACCCCGCCTTGGTTGAACATAGGCTGATTCTCAAACCAGGGGCAACGCCCGTTAAACAGAAGGCAAGGAGATTTCACCCGCAAATGGCCTTAAGGATTAAGGAAGAAGTCGATAAATTACATAAGGCCCGGTTCATTAGAGTGGTGCTGTATCCACAATGGGTGGCGAATATAGTCCCGGTGATGAAGAAGGATAATTCGAATCTGCATTGACTTCAGGGACTTAAACAAGGCATGTCCGAAAGATGATTTTCCACTTCCTCACATCGACGTCTTGGTCGATAATACAGCTGGATACGAAGCCCTCTCCTTCATGAACGGCTACTCGGGGTATAACCAAATCCTTTTGGCTCCGGAGGATCAAGAAAAGACCTCGTTCACCACACCATGGGGCACATACTGCTACGGCATCATGCCATTTGGGTTGAAAAATGCAGGTGCCACCTACCAAAGAGCGATGATGGCCATCTTCCACGATATGATGCACGTTTATTTAGAAGCTTATGTGGATGATATTTTGGTCAAATCGAGGTCACAAGAAGAGCACCCCGCCATTCTAGCCAAGGTACTGCAAAGGGCTAGGGAATACAAGTTAAAGATGAATCCAAAGAAATGTGTGTTCGGAGTTGCATCAGGGAAATTGCTTGGGTTTATAGTTAGTAAACGGGGGATTCAGATCGATCCAAACAAGGCAAAGGCCATCATGGAAATGCCACCACCGAAGAACGTCACTGAGCTTCGAGGTTTGATCGGGCGTTTGCAATTTATCAGGAGATTCATATCTCAGCATTCGCAAAGATGCCGCCCGTTTTATGACCTGTTAAAGGCCGGCGCGAAATTCGAATGGAATGAACAATGTCAAAAGGCCTATGAGGAACTCAAGGTGTACCTCTCTAATCCCCCGGTTCTACAACCACCCGTCCCCGGGAAACCCCTGATCCTGTACATTTCTGTAATTGAGGACTCCCTAGGAGCGGTTTTGGCACAGGTTGACGACGAAGGAAGAGAAAGGGCGGCGTACTATCTCTCAAGGTTATTTAATCCTGCTGAATCCAAGTACACTGCTATGGAGAAAACCTGTGCAGCACTAGTATGGGTAGCGCAGAAGCTTAAACACTACTTTCTCGCCCACGAGGTCAGGCTCATCTCTAGAATGGACCCCATTCGTTATCTGTTGGAAAAGCCGGTCCTTTCTAATCGGCTAGCTCGCTGGCAAAGTTTTCTCTCCCAGTTCGACATCACCTTCATCGTGCAGAAAGCAATCAAGGGATATGCTATTGCCGAGCACCTAGCTCATTCTCCTATCCCTCGCACTGATTCCATCCAGGATGAATTCCCCGATGAACACCTGGCGGTGATCACTCATCTTCCTTTCTGGTCCCTCCACTTTGATGGTGCCCTTAATTCCCAGGGCAGCGGAGTCGGGGCCGTTCTCCTTACTCCAGAAGGGGTGACCATCCCCGTGGCGTATCAACTCTCATTTCCCGCCACCAACAATATAACCGAGTATGAGGCTCTCCTTGCTGGTCTGAAGCACGCCTACATCTTGGGTGCGTGATACCTAAACATCATAGGAGACTCCCAGCTGGTGCTGCGTCAAGTTTTGTCAACCTACCGCACCCGTGATCCTAAGCTCAAACCCTACCAGGATCTGGTCACGCTCTTGGCCAGGCAATTCAGGAAACTCGTCTATATTCACACTCCCCGCTCTCAGAATATCTTGGCCGATGCCCTGGCGTCTCTCGCCTCTTCTCTATCACTCCCCCTAAGTCGCGCCACTGAGACCATTGTGGTCCAAAGGCTAGACGTTCCTTCCCCGCAGGATCCCTAGTTCGACAATCTTAGGATATCCGTAGAGAAGAAAATAGAAAGGGAGGAAATAAAAGAGGTTTCATTAACTGAGCTCGAGGAGATCATTGAAGAGGAGGAATTGCCGTGGTTTTATGAGATCGAGCAGTACTGCAAGGATGGTACATTTCCGAAAACAGCCAACGCTGAGCAACGAAAAGCCATTAGAAGAGTCGCCGTCAGGTACACGATCATCGCCGGTGAATTGTATAGGCGGGCCCTGAATGGAGTTCTAATGAGGTGCCTAGATGACGAAGAAGCTTGGAAGGTTGTGGAAGCAGCCCACTCCAGCGAGTGTGGAGGGCATGTGAACGGACAGGCCTTGGCAAAGAAGATTCTTAGGCAGGGCTATTACTGGCCAACCCTAGAAGAAGATTGCTCTACCTATGTCCGTAGGTGCCTTCAGTGCCAAATCCATGCCGACAAAATCCACGCTCCGGCCTCTTCTCTCCATCCTGTTACGGCCCCCTGGCCGTTTTCTATGTGGGCCTTCGACATCATCGGGCCCCTCGGTGATCCGAACTCTGCGATTAAACAGAAATCCTTCATTCTGACGGCTACAGAATACTTTACCAAGTGGGCCGAAGCTGAAGCTTATGCAGAAATCAAAGCCACCACAGTATGCCGCTTCATCATGAAGAACATTATCTCGCGGTTCGGAGTGCCAAGCAGCATCGTCACCGACAACGGGCCTCAATTCATCTCACAAGAACTCCAGGACCTCTGTAAGAAATTCAATATAGTTTTGCATCATTCATCACCATACTACCCCCAAGGTAATGGCCAGGCTGAAGCCACGAATAAGACCCTTCTCAAAATTATCAAGAAAACATGCGAATCACATAAATTTGCTGATTGGGCCGACAAATTGATAGAAGCTCTATGGGCCTACCGCACCTCCGTCCGCACTCCCACAGGGCAGACTCCCTTTGCCCTCACTTACGGAATGGAAGCGGTGCTCCCGTATGAAATTCTAATCCCTTCCCTAAGGGTGCGGCTGGATAAGGAACTTAATCTCGACGAACATCGAGAGGCGTTGCTAGTCCAACTGGAACTCTTAGACGAGAAGAGGTTGAATGCGGCCGATCATGTTTCAGTATATCAAAAGCGGGTCTCGCGATATTTTCAAAAGAAGGTCATCGAAAGAAAGTTTCAAGTGGGTAATATGGTTCTGAAACGCAAATTCATCAGGTCTGCAGGTCCCAGGTCTAAATTGCAACCCAACTGGGAAGGGCCCTTCGTAATCAAAGAAGCTTATCCTGGCAATGCGTATCGTCTAATTAACTCAGAGGGGGAGGAATTACCGAACCCGTGGAATGGGCTGTATTTAAAGCGTTTTCATCCATAAAAATAAAACCAGTGAACGGCTCGATGGCAGGGCATACCCCACCAAATTGCGAAAGGAGGACCCAGGTTCAGCATCTCACACACTACACGACCCCGTGGTGCGGTATTCTCTCATGCTACCCGACACCGTTTCTCCTTTGGCCATGCTCGGGGATGGTGGAAATCCTTGTATTTCTTCTCTCTCGGTTGAAGATAAGGGGCAAGTGGTGAATAAGGGGGCGAGGACTGACCCAGGCTCCCCGTTAAGAAGGGTCTCAAATAGGGGCAATCCGTCAAGACCTCACTCCGCAAAAGAAGAAAAAAAGAAAGAAGAGAAAGAAAAGGAAAGCAAACAAAAAAGAAGAAGAAAAAGAAAGAACAGGGGCAAAAGCCGAAAGCACAAAGCTCGAAGCTCCCTGAATCCCCGAAAAATGCGGCTAGGCATGGCAAGAGTGGCAGTACAGTTTCCCCGCGGGACGTTATGAGCCCGGTCGCATGCGTGCCTAGAGCGGGTGAAGGTTCGATGACGGATACAAAGCCCCGGCGCAACAGACCAGATTCCTTGAGAAAAGGGGGGTCCCGGGAAAGAACTCAAGCCCTAAAAACCTCTACACCTATCGTCGGCTTCCCTACTCAATCTTTTTTACTTTCCCAAGGAATGAATCCCACCCCGGATATGGCCTCAGCAGAAGCACCGTCGAGCAAAGTCGACGCCGATCACGGGCGGTCCCCTTTCCTGCACGCGCTGAACCTTGGAATTCCGTAGCAAGACGAGAAGGTCCCTGCTATTGAGACCCGAGCTGGTTTCAAAACCCAAAAAAAATCAAATATTTCAAAACCCAAAAAAATCAAATATTTCAAAACCAAAAAAAATCAAATATTTCAAAACCCAAAAAAATCAAATATTTCAAAACCCAAAAAAAAATCAAATATTTCAAAACCCAAACAAAATCAAATATTTCAAAACCCAAACAAAATCAAATATTTCAAAATCCAAAAAAAAATCAAATATTTCAAAATCCAACAAAAATTGCGTTTGCATGTTTTCTTCTTGCATTCATCTGCATTTTCTCGCACTTTGATATTTGCCTATTTAATAAGGCTCACCCCCCTTGACCAAAAGTCAAGAAAGGGTCGTCTCCTAACTTGCTGTAGGCAAGGGGCTGAGCCTAAAATAGATTTAATCTGTTTCATGTTTGCATGTGTGCAGGGGCAAGTCGGAAGGACAGTTGACTCGGGACTACAGGAATATTCAATCCTCGCATTAGCCTATACAATCACATCACATCATAATCATATTGCAAAGCTCAAACTCAAATCTCATCAAATCTTATCATATATCAAGTTGTCCGAATATAAAATCCTATCCCATATCATCATAAAAACAAAAGAAAATCACTCAGTCCGCCGCTGGGCATCCCCGCGAGGACGTATCTCTCTCAACTCCCTAAGATAAGCCTGTCTAGTCTCTGGAACCTCCTCAACCTCTGCTGGTAGGGTACGCACCCTGCTCACCTCCCACATGATCAACGCACTCCTGACCGCCTGCTCGTCCTCCTCTGTCCCGATCCTCCGTGCCTGTAGCATGGGAAGGTAGGGTAGCATAGGTAGCACCGTCCGAGGGAGCCCGATCTGCAGGTAGCATCTGTGTGGGCTGTACATCGCTAAAGTGGTGTCGCTCACGAGCCTCAAGTCCAAGCCAGCTCTCCTCGGTAGCCTGATGATGGTATCATGGAGGAAGTCCGGGCGCATCACGAACCTATCCAGGGGCAGCCTGCGGATGTACGGGCGCCACTCGTCCCTGGTCTTCAGCTCAGCCGTCCTGCACTCAACCTGTGGAGAAAACCTGAAGGCGCCCCCTATGAAGCAAAGGGGATGGCTCCCAAAGATCCTGCTAACTGAAGTAATATCCTCCCTCAGGGTAAACTTCATCCTAACTCCCATCCAACACTCCAATAGGATCATCGAACCAAAGAGAGGACCTCCTAAGGCTGCCGAAGTGAGACCCTCATACAGATAAGCTAAGATAGCCTGAGAGATGGAAAGTCCCTGCCAAAGGCCGCTGATGGTGCTGAGTAAAGGAATCTCTAGGACATGGTCGGCTGAAGGGAAAAGGATGGCCCCGCATAGGCAGATGGACGCAGCTTTGGCTATGGCTTCAACCCAGCCGCACTTATTCCGGCAATGCTCTACTACCCACTGGCTCAGAGGAAGGAGGTGGATGTGGCGAGGACCTACGAAGGTGCGAACATCCCCGCTGTCAGGTAGGAACCCTCCTAGGATGAGTTTTGGGTCTATAGGGGCAACGGTATGGCATATCAAGTCTTCCTCCCCCACCTTGGACCTAGGGAGCCCGAAGTATGTCTCTACCTCCTCTAACAGGATGGTGGCCTCAAAAGATGGGAAGAAGAAAGTGTGAGTCTGAGGGTGCCAGATCTCCATCAGAGCAGAAATACTATGCCAATCTAAGGAAAGTTTAGGGTAATTCTGACCTAGAACTAAGAGGGAGTGCAAGTGCCAGGATTTGAGAAGGTGAGTCACCCCGAGGGGCAATGCACGGACCATGGGAGCCACCCACTTTAAATTAGAAAAGCGCCTCGGGCCGGGAAGAAGCTGAAAAGAAGAAGGAAGCAAGGGGTGTAAAGAGATATAAGAGGAAATCAAGAGATGAAAATTTGAACATATTCTAAGCAAACTTACCTCTCTCATAGGGGTGGCGCTGAGATGTCGAGGAATCAAGCTTAGTCGTTGAATCGCTTCCCGCTCCTTTCTAGCCGGTCGCGGTCCTTCAAACGACGCTCCCCCCGCGGAACTTCCATCAAAAGCCCTCTTCATGATGAGGTGACGAGAATCAAAGGTTTTAGGCTTTAGGAGAAGGAAGATGGGTGAGTTGAGGGTTCAGGCCTACCTGCTACTTATAGGGTTCATTAGAGAGCCCAAGCCTCTTAGGATTAGGCCCAGATAAGTCTAGGACGAGTTTGGATAGCGTTGTGATAAGTTCAAAGCACCTTGCCCTCGGGCTGGGGACTCTCCAGGGAGTCCCCTCTCAAGCAAATCGGACGTGGGATTGGACGGTCTTACGATAGACCGTCCATCCATTATACGGCCCATCATCAACCGTTCTTCTCTCCAAAGGAAGCTTGGGCCCAGTGACTTGTACGGCCCGAACTCCGCCGTTCCACCACTCATACGGTTTATATAGAACCGTTCCAACGAATTCACGCGGTCCTTAGAGAACCGCTCTTACATACGAACGGCTAGCGGAGAACCGTCCATATGCTCTGCTCCCCAATTAACCTGCTGCATTCATGCCTCCGTCATTTAGCACACTCATCTCACTCAAGTCGGCGTGTGCGCTCTCATCTCACTCAAGTCGACGTGTGCGCTCTCATCTCACTCGAGTCGGCGTGTGCGCTCTCCTCTCACTCGAGTCGGCGTGTGCGCTCTCATCTCACTCAAGTCGGCGTGTGTGCTCTCCTCTCACTCGAGTCGGCGTGTGCGCTCTCCTCTCACTCGAGTCGGCGTGTGCGCTCTCATCTCACTCAAGTCGGCGTGTGCGCTCTCACCTCACTCAAGTCGGCGTGTGCGCACTCATCTCACTCAAGTCGGCGTGTGCGTCGCTCATCTCTCTCAGGCTAAGCGAGCTCCTCAAACTCACTCACCCATTCATGCATACATTCATCCACAGAACAAATGAAAAACAAGGATAGGCATCACTAATCATAATATATCATATACAAAGGACGGGCCCGGTACAACAAGTCAAGCAGCCCCCTCTCCCTGGCTCCCGTCACTGTCCCCCTCACCCTCATGCCTCTTTGGAGGAGGCATCGCTGAGGTCGCCTCATCACGCCGTCGCCGGCGCCGCTCCTCCTCCTCGTTCCTCCGATGGCCGGAGGAACTAGTAAAGTAACTCCTCACAGAGCCGTGAGTGCCGTGGCTGCCACTCGGAGTCCCGCTGCGCGATCGCCGGCTCATCTCTCTAAAAACCCGCAACTCTCCGTTCAGCCCGGACATCTCAATCAGAGCACGATCCCGCTCCGCTCGAACTCGCACCAACTCCGCCGCATCCGCCCGGAGCCGCTCTAGCTCATGCCGAAGGAGTGCCATCTCCACTGTGCCCGCTGGCTGGCCCAGCGCAACCTCCTCCCGCACACGGACTGCCTCCTCCCTAGCCGCTGCTCGGCTCTGCTCCAACTCCGCCCGCAGGCGGGACAGCTCGGATGTCTGCATTCACACGCCATTGTCAGTTGGTCACATTTTCATACAGTTCATAAGCATAAATAAACAGGAGGAAGTGTAGAAATTCGTGTACCCTCTCCACAAGTGCCACCTCGGCCGCTTTGGCCCGCTCTACCATCCGAGTAAAGTCCGCCTCTCGATCGGCTCGAGCTGCTGGGGTCTGAACGGAGGAAGTAGAAGGAGCGTCTGGTCCCGCCCTCTGAGCACCCTCGGCGCGCTGCATCCAAATACTCCAGGTCAGTCATAAGCATAATCATAATCATATAGAACTGCATAATTTGAAAAAGTCTAAGGTTTAGGAAACTCACCAGTAGGGCCAGGGCCTGCCGGGCCTCGTCTCTCTCCCGGATGGTGGAGTGCAGGAGTCCCTGCAGCTCTGCCACTCGTCCTGCAGGGTCAACCTACATTTTAGAAGTCCATGTGTTAGTGCATCATCATATAAGAATCATAAGCATGATAGACAAAGTTTAAGTTTAGAAGTCGTACCGGTCGGTGGGCGCCTCGGAACACCTGGTCCCGGTAGTGCCGTGCGTACGCGGTGTAGTACGCGCTGTCGCTCTCTGCCCGGGCGGTCACCGCTCGCCCTCGTGCAGCCCAGTCAGCAATCTGCTCGGCGTTCCTCGCTGTCCAATCGTACGCCTCGCGGAGTCCCCGGGTGGTCCTCGTCGCTCGTTCCCCCGCCTTCTCGGGCGCGGGGAACTCTACAGCCGGCTGGTGGACCCCAACGGTCCTCATCACCAACCTAAAGTGTAGTGGCTCCACCACATTCATGCAGTGAAGCCACACGTCCCGGCCAGAGAAGGCCAAGGCCTCGGTCACCCACGGCTGACCCTCCGGGCTCTCCTCCGTGTAAGGGGTCCACCGTACCTACAAAGAATAGGAAACTGCATCAGTATCATCAGAATAGCATGTATTTAAAGAGTCTGAGTCTAGAAGCGTACCGAGGTGTACGGTAGAGAGTCCAGGTCGTCCTGCAGCTCCCGAACCTGCCTCCTCAGGGCCATCATTTCCCGAGGTGCTGTCCACCTCCGCGCTATCGGCAGGAGCCCGGGGCGGGTCTCCTCGCCTCTCCCCAACCCGCGTAGGCGCACGTAGGCCCACACCTGTATCACAAGGTCGTGTCAGCATTCGGTCAGCATATAGAGTTGCATAATTAAGACTAGGGAAGAGAGTCGCACCTGGAGTAAGGGGGAGAAGCCCCCAAGCATCGTCCGACGCGCCGTCGAACTAAGGGTGTCAAAGAGGAAGGCGAGGACCGCCGCTCCCCAAGCATAGTCACCTACATGCTCGAGCTCCTGGAGGAAGGGGAGGAAGCGACAGCTCATCACGTCCGCCCGAGTGGAGAAGAGAAGCCGCCCGAACATCAGCATCAGAAACCGTCGTAGTACTCTGTCTGCCTCTGGTCCCGGTGCCGCTGCGACCCTCGGCCTCGCCAATCCGACAAGCCGCTCCAAGTGCTCCTCTGGTCGCTCGCCCACTGCAACACCAGCTCGTCGAAGGCCCAGGCTGTCCTGGAGAGCAGCCCGGGGAAGGAGGGTCGACTGCCTCTCGGGGCGCCGCAGCTGTAGGCCGAGCAGCTCCCGAGCCATTCCCCGGTAGTCAGGAAAAGTAGTCCCGCTGACCGGCGACCCGTGCACGCGTAGGCCAGTGAGCCTGGCCACGTCCTCCAACGTGGGAACCATGTGCCCCCACGGGAACAAGAACGTCCGACTCACTGGGTCCCAGCGGTCGTGCAGAGCATAGAGCAGAGCTGCGTCAAAGCGACACACCTCAATGCTCAGGAAGGGGGCGAACCCCATGGCAGTCAATCGCTCCCTCTGGAAGTCCGGCAGTGCGAGGTACACTGCCCGAACCTGTAGCCAGGAGGTGCGGGTCCTACGTTTCCCCTGCATTCATCCATTTTATTTTGCATTAGTCAGTTAGTTTCACATGTTGTTTCACATAAATAAAATGCTCAAAGCCCAATTATTGATTCGAAGAACGGTTACTCCAAAACCGCTCCATAGATGAGCGGCTTCACTCAAACCGTTTTGTTGCTCAGGACCCCCCAGTTTGAACGGGCTATCCCTAGCCGCTTTTATCATGGACGGATCACCCTGAACCGTCCGGTTGCCCGTCTTCCTAAGGAATAACGGCCCACCTCTGGCCGTATTATTTTTATGACGGTCCTCTAAGGACCGTATTGTTTTGCTTGGTTGCATGTTTGAACGGACCTACACGGCCCGTCTGTATTCTGAACGGTGATACCCTCACCGTATTGTGTTTTTAAGGAACCGTTGGCTATGTGAGTGTAAACGGCGCTCCCAGCACCGTGTTTGTTTGGGGCGGTCCTTTGGGGACCGCATTGTTTTGGCAGTACGGTTTCTGTTAAACCGTTTTACCATCGTCGTCCCCGACGACGGTGGAGGCCTCCCAGCCGGCTGGGAGACCTCCATGGTCCCTAAAAACAACCCCCTAGGCCCCTCTAAGCCCCTAAAACTAACATGCATGGAACTAAAACGATAGAAATGGAAGAAAAGGTGGGGGAAACCTACCTCGGGATCCCGTGGTTTCTTGGCCGCCCCCGCGGGCGGTGGTCCTCCGGCCACCTCCTCCTCGCCGGCAGGGGCCTCTTCGTCGGCGACGACGATGGCGAGCTCCTCCATAGTCACCCCGGGTGTGCCCTCCTCCTCCGGCGGCGGTGGCGGTTGCTCCGGCGGCGGCGAGCCCTCACCGGCGGTCCGTGGCCTGGCGGACTGGTGCTTCGTCCGGGTCATCAAATGGGCTGGGGGTGCAGTGAGGTTGAGAGAGGGAGAGGGGGGGAGTTGAGAAGAGAGAGTGAGAGAGGGAGAGTGTGGGCGTTGTTTGCCCCTTCGTCCCTTCCACCGTCGGTTACGGTGGAGGGAGACGAAGGGGTTCTTTTTTTCGAAGCTCCAGAGAAGAACGGTCTATCGTTAGACCGTTCACTATGTGAACGGTTCGTTCCTAACCGTATGTATCTCTTGACCGTTAATTCTATGTCGGTTGGAATTCTGGGTACGAGCGGTTCCCACGGAGCCGTTCAAATTAAAACGGTGTCTACACAACCGTTCATCACGGGCAACCGGCTCTGAGAAAATTGCTTGGATATCAGGTACATACGGTTAACATGGAGCCGTTTAGAATATAGAACGGTTAATATTCGGCCGTATATCTCGTTGATGTGTTTAAATCATGAATATTGAATATTTTCTTTGAAAATACATCTCTTAATCATCTTATGCAGCATCACTTCAACCATGTCTCGCCATTTCGCCTGCACAGGTAAGTCAGGTATGGTCTTCTATCCCTGAATCCCTTATTGCATTATTATATGGTATTATATATACTATTTCGAGAGCCGGCAGGTTTCTTATGTGTCCCAGGATCTGATGTTCCCCTTCAACAAAAACAATGATGATCCAGGCTCATGTACCTAACCTTCGGATAGGCCGTTAAGCTGGGATGTCACGAGGAGGACGGTTCTATCCGCGCGCTGTGGTAGCGGACGGTATCTTGACTCTGATGTTCCCAGCTTAGCAATATTACTCTCGAATATCTTATATTTTAATCTTTCTTGGCATTTGTTTTAATGATTTCTTTTTGTTTTAGCCCAGCATGCATCATACGCATTCTTTTGAGCTTTCATGCCCCATGGTTTGCTTAAGAAATGTCCCGTCGGTAACGGTCAGCTATGTGTTTAAGAGGCTCGAGTAAGATGAACTAATTCCACTCTGAGTTTGAAGGTTCTCTTTGGTCGGTTCGTTGAGATCGGTTGACTAGAAGATCCCCGTCTGGAGCTTTAGCATCTTTTTTCTTTTTTGTGGCCCCCTCATTGGACCGCGGGATTGTGTCCCCCATGAGGTTGGTCTTGTCGGTTGATTTCCTTTAGTTTAGTCCCTCCAGATTGGCGTCGCCTTTTGGTCAATTACTCCTGACGCTCGGTTCAAGGTTTTCTGAAAGATTCTCATCGCTTATTGGTAGGAACGGGTGTCGTTTTACCTTAACGCCCGCTTTTCCGGTCCACTCCGCTACATTTCCGCTTCGTCTCCATGTTCCGTGTCACCTCCGCTTCACCTCCGCTCGCTCCCCTGCAAAGAGGACGTTAAGGAGGGGCATCTGTTGACACCCGTTTTATACCGATAAGTTGAGCCGTTTCTCTTACCTCCATTTGATTGATGCCTTAAGTTGTCCATTATCTGCTGGGCCATTTTTTGTGGCACATCCTGGGCCCATTTTATGGGTAGCCTCCCTCCTTGGTAAAGGTCGTATCCATTCAGGGCTTATCGGACCTTGGCTTTGATTAATTGAACTGTTTTATAAACATCAGGTACCCAAGATCATGAACGGTCCCACATCAGCCGTTCACGACTGGGGCGGTTGATACCAGACCGTTCATACATTTCGGCTAATTTCTGAGGATTTTCTGAATATTCACCGACAGGATTTTGTGCGGTGTGATCAGGACCGTTCAAGTTCATGGACGGGCCTATTCCAACCGCCTATATCTCAGAGTCCTACGCGCGCCCGTTTTCTCAGATAATTATCCAAATATTTTGAATTATCACCGACAGGATAAAACGGTCGCGTTTGTGCCGCGCTACACTAAAACGGTCTCTATCCAACCGTTCATATAGTCAGGGTCCCACGGCGGACGTTTCGGCCAGTTCGAGAGATAATTGGGATTATTTGCTGATTATTTGAATTTCCACCGACGGGTATGGACGGTTAGTTTGTAACCGCCCACTTGGTTGAGCGGTCTATCGTAAGACCGTTCATCCCGTCGGTTGCTCAATTTTAACAGATTTTAATCCTTTTGTTCATGGTTTTATCCCCAACTTCTTTTATCAATATCTCCGTGGGTAATCAACCATTTTAAGTGCCGTTTCGACTGGATGAGAGATGATTGTATTATCTACGATTTATCTTCAATAACTTCGTCCCGAAAATGGCTCTAAACCCTAATTTCGAGGTTGGCTTTCTAGGCTCTATAAATAGACCCTATTGGCCGGACGTCGAAAGGGGGGAGATTTTGATCGACGGCGAAGCCCTGCCGCATTCTTGAGCGACCCAGCACCAAGGAGGGAGGCTCTCTACGTCCGCATGAGCCTCCGGTCAAGGGAGTAGCCCAGTCTTCGCAGTTTTTCGTTTCATAGTTTTGCCGTGTTCTTTCATTGCATGCTTTGTTTCTCACCCGCGTGCCCCCCTCCTGCTCATAACATGCACACAATCATCCCGTTTTTTGTCACCCTAGGGGTTTAAAACCCCCCAGGTATTCCCCTTTTCATTTGTTCATGCTTAATTCTTCTCGTTTGAATATGTACCGCATCATTAAGGTCTAATTTGGGTGTCTTTTTTGTGTCTCTACGTTGTTTCGCAGGTCAGCATCTAATCAGCACGAGGCCCATCCCCTCTGGCCGGCCGGAGAGGGTGGAGGTCGAGCCCTTCTCAACTTGCTGAGTGAAGGTATTGAGCGGTCATCCTCCAGCCGTTCAACTTTCCGCGCGGTGCATAAATAGCCGTCCTTCACTGGAGTGCGGTCCCTCAAGCGCCGTCCATCTCACTGCAGCAGTTCCTCCCGCGTCCCTCGCAGCGTCCCAGGGTGGTCTATCGTAAGACCGCTCATCCCAGAGCGGTCCTAACCGATCCGTTCATCCCCAGCGCTGCACCAAGGCGAGTGTCGCCCCATTTTCCAAGGTACAGCGTGCCTGTCGCGTACGGCATCTTGGTGGCGATCACGGTACTTTGCTTCATTCTCTGTTTTCTCTTCTGTCTCTCATTTGTTTATGCACTTGGCGTACTTTTGACCCCTTTAGTGAAGAGAGAGAGAGAGGAGAGAAATATATATCTACAGCAGCCTTGGCCCTTCGCCTGTGCAGTGTAGTGCCGAGTCGACGCAGCTGGCCTCTGCATCAACTCCTACATTTGACCAATTGGCTTGTTTGTCCCTATGGCTTTTGCAAACCTCCACTTTCTTTTCTCACCGCAATCCAGGTGGGCCGTCTTCAAACAACAATAATAAAAATAGCGAAGGACAATAAAACATTCATAACCAAGTAGGCAAAAAAAAAGACAAAAACATGAAAGAAATGAGGAAGGGAAGAGTGATCCGACGGTGATGCACCCCGCCAGATCACCCTCCCCCACTCTTAAAAACGGGCAGGGGGCTGGTGATCCGGCAACAATGCACCCAGTCAGATCACCCTCCCCCAATGTTAAATAAAAAAGTAGGGGGCGGGTGATCCGGCGCCCATGGGCTGCCGGATCACAGTCCCCCTCTATCGTTTCAACATAGAAAAAAAAGAAGAAAACAAAAAAGCATAACAATAACAAAAGTGATAAATAATCAAACAATAAAAAAATAATAAATGAGCAACTAAATAGTGGTCAAAGTGTATCAAAAAAAGGATGTAATCAAAGAAAATTATGATAACAATAATAAACGAATAATAATATATGTGGTTAGATTAACAAATGCATGCATGCATTCATTCAAATACGATTAAATAATAAAAAAGGGCAACAAGCACAATGATGTCCACTCCGGAGCCCTCACTTCCCCAGACCCGGTGTGATGGGAATACAAATGATGCCCCGGTAAGTCGTGCCTGGACCTCGGGGACCACCCCACTATGGCCATGACCTGACATTGCCCCAAGCCAATAGCCCACTAAATCTGACCCGTTTTCCACTGGGATTTAATCCCACTCATCAAACATCAAACTTGCCATGCTCTCAGCAGACATTTGCATGGGTTTTATCTCCATCTTTGCCATGCTTTCAATTCGGACTTCTATCCGGACATGAAATGGTCAATGATCCATGATTTGAATGTTTACACCCTAATGCGGGGCATTTTAACATAGTTCATGATTTTTATTGTCTCATTTCATTAATGCTAATTTTAGGCCATATGGCCCCTTTTCCTGTCGATTAATCAAGGGTTTTCTCCCATTCTGGGAGATATATTTAGCGCTGTGACCTTTACGGCACGGCGGGTTTTAGTCCCGACACGACACTCACTATCGTCTGATCAGTCAGACGGCGTGCACCAGCTGCTCCAGACCACCTTGGTCTTTGGAGCCCGAATAAATTGTCAGTTTGTGACTGGCACGCCCATACACTAAATAAATGAAACAAATAAACAAACGAACAAACAAAAAGATAGAATTTTCAGTGCGTCCACAACGCGCTCTACTTATTGTTTGAGAACTTGACTAAAAATGCCTTGATGTGTCCACACAATAGTTCTATTGCGTCGACCCAACTCTCATGTCACTTAGCTGCTGGCTGATGGATATTTTTGTTATGTCGACGCCACAGGCTTGTTGCGTCGACTCATCCTTCTTATAGCTTGAAGAGCAGCTCCTCTAGATTTTATTTTCTTCCTCTGCTGCGTTGACTCATTTGGAACCATGCATCAACTCAATCCTTCATGTTTGCTCTTCTTTTCTTCTGCTGCGTCGACGCACTAAAACTCTACATTGAATAAGTCCTTCATATTTGCTTGTTAACGCATGTTGGTTCATCAGTTAAATCATCTTAACATGAAAGATGGCTTGACACACTTCCAAGGTGTTTCGACACACTCTTCTTGAATCCTGCTATGCCAACCTTCTACCTTAAATGAACACTTAGTCAATTTCATCACATTTAACCAATCAATAAAGCATTAAATTCATGTGTTCTCAAATTATCTTGCTAATGACTCATGGTTTAGACATCATCAAAACACCATACACACAACAACCAGGCGGGCCATTAACCTCAATGTCGGAACTCATCCTCAACCGGCTGAATAGTCAGCACCCACTCGCTAGTACTAGCTGGATGCATCCACTAATGTCTTTCACCACACCTACTATCCCTATCTTATCCAACTCCTCTCGTCCGGAGTGAGGCAAAGGGACTGGGTTGGATGCATCCTGTTGTAGGCGCCAGGAAGTGATGAGCAGCATGGGAGGTGTCGTTCGGGCAGACGAGGTGTTCGTCTGCTCAGATCCACTTCAGGCATTAGCTCCCCATTAGTGCTACCATTACCCTGCAGTGTGAAGCATTTGGGGTCAAAATAAAATAGAGTGATTGCTAGGGAATTTTACTTGATTCCCACAGGGTGGAAGATCGCACGAAGGTGCCTCAGGGAGGGAGTTTGTGGGGTCTCGACTTCTCCATTCTCATCTACCAAGGATGGAGAGCCTTGCATTGTCCAAAGTGTTGAAAGTCTTGCAAACAATAGCGAACTCGAGAAAATGAAAGAAAACACCGGTTTGGACTGAGAAGTGTAGTAAATGCTCTAAACAATCTACGAAAACGAAGGATTTTGGTGATAGCATACCTAGAGGGGTGGTTGAGAAAGGGGGATGGCCGAGGTTTTCGACCACCGGCCTTCCCTTATGTTTAATTTTGAAACCTCTATAGGAGGGATTTTAAGGGAATTTCTTAATATATAATGATGAAGATAAATGCAATGCGGGTATACCAAAGCGAAGAGCAAAAGGCAGTCTGGAGATCAAACCAGGAGGCAGCTAATAGATTGGCAACCCAGTGGCATAGATGGCCTAGTCGATGGCCGTCCATTCTTTAGGGTAACACGAACTTAGGAAATGCGAGTGAATGGAAAGCAAAACAAAGCAACCAACACAAAGTGATCGAGGGGCCCCTCTCGCACATGGGGGAACTCTCCTTAGCTCCGGGCCCTCATGAACCTCCCGTCTCCGATTCTTCTCCAAACACCACCTCCCGACCTCTCTCCTTCTGTCCCTCTCTCTCTGTCCCCCTCTCCCGTTGGTCACCTTCAAGAGTTTTGTCTCCCGTTCCAACTTCTAGGAGCTTTTAGCTACGTGCCCAAAATGTGGGCAACGAGGTTGGAAGTGGGGGGTCGAACAGGGGGAGTGTTCGAAGAGTGGGATGTGAGCATGGAATGTGGGTGCTGACCAATAGTTGCAGCTAGGGGGCTAGATTACTGGCCACTCTCAAGGAGAAGGTGCCCAGGGTACTGGCCACTCTACCAAACTTGGGGCGCCAAAGCCTTGGCCGCCCAGCCAACCTGGGAGGCCATCGACCTGGCCACCCAGCCCATGTGCCTCCGACCCTTGTTTACTTCGATTAGGGCCCAATAGGGTCAGGTGGGCCAGACCTTAAACATGAAACATCAATCAATCCGAGGAAAATGATAGCGTCACTTATATAACAGTCTATTTGGAGGTCCACAGGATGTAAAAAATTAGGCGTCTACAAATACCCCTCCAGAACGCCCATTTAGCAAGGGAGCCCGACGGACTGATAAATGGGTGTTTCGGTAAATAAATAAGCCTAATTAGGACATCCCGCTCAAGGAGATTCTTGAGCAAAAATCAAGCTTTGCATAAGAATAGACAAGCATAATGCGATAAGATAGGTAATTCAAAAGGGAAGGAGGAAAAATTAATCTAAGGGGGCTTGTATCAACAGTCCAAGGGACCCCCAGGCAATCGCATGTGAGACTTGGGTACACTCCGGGATGCATCACAATCCGGCCCAAGGAGATACAAGACACCTAAAACAGGAGTAAGTAACTAAATCATGATAAGAGAAAATGACCTTCAAATCTTAGTATAGTCATGATGATCATACACAAAACACGCTTTCAATTAGTTGAATTAGAGTGGAATCACGTAGGCTCAATCATATAAGTTTGGCGGAATCAAAAAAGTCTTACGATTGACACAAGGGGGAGAAACCATAGGGAAATCAACAGTACCCACGCTGCCTCCTCAGCTTTGGAGCATGATACCCGTGTGGCATGCATAAATTTTTTTGGTTGTTTTGGTTTGTGTTGACTAAAAAAAGGACCTATATGATGCATGCTAGGTTTAAAAAGAAAAAACCTATATAATGCATAACCAGAGGATTTATTTTCCCTGCTCTGGGACAATTCGGTCAAGAGTTTGAATAGTCTAGAGTCCTACAAAGATTTGTCATCCCACATTTGTTACTGAGCATGGTCAAGAGCTCTGGAAGTCCATCATCCCGGGGTCTGTGGACAACATGCGACCGTCAAATAACTTAAGGGGCATAAACTCTCCACGATTTTTATTAGAGAGGCACTCGGAGTTTATGCGCCCATAGTTATTAGCCTCCAGGGTTGACTAATAATAAATGCAATTAGAGTTGATGATGACATCGCATGATTCCCCTTTGTTGATGCCGTTAGTTGCAGCTGCATCAATACACATTAGCCAAGTTCTAGTAGAAGTAGCAATTTAGAAGGTTGGCGCAAAAAGCACATCAAATATGATCATGGAATTTTAACTTTACACAGCACTGTCCATAGAAAGATGGGGAAGGTGGCTAGGGTTGCTGCTGTCCTCTATTAGTGGGCGGCCAGGTTACTAGCCGTCTACCCTACTCAAGACGGCCGCCTATGTAGCACCCCATATAAAAATGATAAAAAACAACAATAATAATATATATACTTTTTCCCCAAATAAGTAAAAACTTTAGATAACTCTGTGAGAAGATAACTCTATAGGAAGGTTAAATAAGCAGTTATAATTCCCAATGAGGGCCATTATATAAAAATACCACCATTAAAGATATCATACGTAATGGGGCTTCATCTTCCAAAAAGATTATTCACTTGAACAAGTGACTTCTTAGTGTAGTTGGTTAAGTGATGTGTTATTCAAACAGGTGACCAGGGTTTGATTCTTGCATCCATCATTTCTTTTTGGGCAAAATAATAGGCGAAATAAAGGGCTAGTAGCCATTTCTGCAAACCAATAAAATATACATATATGCCCAGGGACCCTCAACCACGGTGGAGGCACTAACACCCATTGTTTGCTGGCCGTGGACCCCGAGGGAACATACACAACAAGGATTTCAGATCTGGTTTCCCATGAACTCATTATTCCCTATAAACCACTCCTCTTTGCTGGCAAAGGACCCCGTTTGACTTGACAGTGGATCCCAAGATAATGACCCTTGCTTTTGCCTTGGCAAGCGAATTCTTCCTATAATTACACATTCCATTGAGTAGATAGAAGTCTCTGCCCTCAGCCTACTACCTGCAGAGGGAATATCCCCTTCTTTTCCTCTATCTTGGGAGACGTGAATGGACGTCTTCTTCTTATATATCCTACATCCCGCTGCAGAAGAGGTAGGTGTTCTCAAGATCTTACTTAATTAATAGTTAAATAAGGTGACATGCATGAATAGGGTAGTTATCACATGGTGTCCACGCATTCTTCCATTTTAATTCCTATAAATTACCTCATGTTTAAAAATTCATATCTATGGAATTAAATCTTAAAAATATTGTATGAGCATGATCTTGCAATCCTGCTATTTGTCCATGTCTAGCCATATCTTTACTTCCTGGTTCTGTGAACAATTGTTTAAAATCATGAACAGTAAGTTATGTAATTAGTTACGTGAAGGGTATACGGAGGACACTATTCATGGCCCACTTTAAAAATCAATATCTCACAAGATAAAAATGATTAGGAAAATCTAACGGTTACTGATTAACCACCTCGATTTACTCTACTATGAAAAATTATCAAATAAATTTTTGACCTTAAAAACGAAATTGAGTGAATAGTAAAAAAATACTATTCACGGCCCACTTTAAAAATTAATATCTCACAAGATAAAAATGATTAGGAAAATGTAACTGTTACTCATTAACAACCTTGATTTACTCTACCATGAAAAATTATCAAATAAATTTTAGCCTTAAAAACAAAATTGAGTGAATAGTAATAGTCAACTATTGAATGTTACTATTCATGCGGTCAAAACTTGATCGCTCACTACAAAAGTGCACCGACCTTGGTCTGTGTGCTACAGTGATGTGCACCGACCTTGGTCTGCATATGCACCGACCTTATAACCTTGAAAATCGCATGTGCACTGATCTCGTAGCAGGCTAGTCTTGATTGTGCACGGACGTGAACAGTACTGCACCGACCTTATCCTGCAACATGCACTGACTTTAGTATGCATTGGCTCGCATGTGCACTGGCTTCGTAGCAGGCTAGTCTTGACTGTGCATGGACGTGAACAGTACTGCACCGACCTTCTCCTGCAACATGCACTGACTTTAGTATGCATTGGCTCGCATGTGCACTGACCTCATAGCAGGCTAGTCTTGAGTGTGCACGGACGTGAACAGTACTGCACCGACCTTGACCCCTTTTACCACTAAACCTGCACTGACCTTGTAGCGTGAACAGTGATGTGCACTGACCTTGGCTCGCATGTGCACTGACCACGTAGCATGCTAGTCTTGATTATGCATGGACGTGAACAGTACTGCACCGACCTTCACCCCTTTTACCACTAAACCTGCACTGACCTTGTAGCGTATGCACGGACTTGTACAGTACTTGCACAGACCTTATCATGCAACATACACTGATCTTGTAGCGTATGCACGGACTTGTACAGTACCTGTACAGACCTTATCAATGCAACATGCACTGACCTTGTAGCGTATGCACGGACTTGTATAGTACCTGCACAGACCTTATCATGCAACATGCACTGACCTTGTAGCGTATGCACGGACTTGTAAAGTACTTGCACAGACCTTATCATGCAACATGCACTGACCTTAGTATGCACAAAGAAAACCTGCACAGACCTTATTATGCAATATGCACAGACCTTCTATATGTATGAATAGTAATATGCACAGACCTTCTATATGCATGAATAGTAATGTGCATCGACCTTAGTTATGTATTTCTACATGAAAAGTAAAACACTATTTGACCTTGACCGGTTGACACCTTTGACCAATAGTGTTGACTTTGACTAGTAGTGTTGACTTTGACTCATAGCGTTGACTTTGACCAATAGTTGTGTTGACCTTCTTTACATGACGTTTTGCCATCTCGTTAACCCCGATTTGGCTATGTGTCATTCATTTTAAGTAAATGGTCAAAATTCGTCATTTACACTTGAGATATCTTTTGAACTCTATTCCTGAAAATCTACCTTATGTTTCTACAAGGGTAAACTTCTTGAAATTCTATATTGGCAATATAAATGAGAGTGGATGTCGAAAAGTATACATGAAATGCTGTGCATATAGGGCCCGGTCTTATCCTAGGAGGAGCACCCGAAGGTACTGGTGCCCATGGGAGTTTATTGACCACATTTTTTGGCATTGCACCGAAGTACTTGCTTGCTTAACTTGACTTGAGATGTTCCCACTCACTTTCCTGTGACATGCTTGACTTGCTTGACATGGATTGCTTGGCCCGAAAAAGGGCATTTACTTGCTTGAATGATATAAATGAGATAGCCAATTCTATTGTACTACTTGCTATTACATGAACTTGAGATCTGGTGCGGACACCAGAGCGAGCGAGAAGCACAAACCGGCGAGCCGTCGGTATCGTACGCGGACCACCACTCGGGCTACATCGGCTTCCATCTGGCTCGGAGACAGTCTGCAGACTCCCCCTTGAGTCTTAGTATTTATCATATTTATGGGGATTTTATCTGTGTAATGTGTGTTTATTTAGTTTTATTCGGATTGTAATTCGGTTTGTAAGAGAGGTTTATTTGTAATTTGGGACCACCTGGGTCCCGCGGGCCCCCCATCCCTTCTCCTATTGATCCACCTCAGCTCTTGGGTCCATGTGGGGTCTGTCAACCCTCCAAGGTGGGCTTCTAGAAGGGTTGGACCAGGGGCGGACAAAGGGTACAAAATTTCAAATTTGGAAACCCATAAGTCAAGGGGGCGCCCCATCTATTATAGTTTAATAGGTTTTGTAATATTATTTTATTTGGTCCAAACCACAAGGGAGAAATAAATTGTGGACCTCCTCTTTTACCCCCCACCAATCCTAGATCTAGGGATAGAACTAGTCTTTTTGTATTTTCTATAAGAACCATGTATTTTCATTTTTGAGTAGAATTAATGCAAAGAAAATTGGAATTTCTTCCATAAGGCAAGGGCCGCCCCCCTCTCTCTCTCTCCTCTTCTCCCCCAACAGCTGTGAATGCTGTGATTCAGAGGTGTGAAGCCTCATCTATCTGGTGTGAAGATCATCATCGCCGCCGTCGCCGCCATCGTGCCGCCATCGCACCACTGCCATCGTCGCCGGAGTTCTGTCCACCCAGGACAACCCCTTATCTCGGAATTTCTGACCTTAACCTCGAGATCTTTTGGAGCCCAAACTTCCAGGGTGAGTTCTATAGGTTCAAACCACGTCCCAAAAAAATTGGTGGAGGTTCTAGCTTTTATTTCCATTTTTTCATTTTCGTTCTCCACCTTCTTCCAGATCTGCCTGCAGTCTGTCCAGTTTTCCAGAAACCAAATAGAACGTTGATGAACCCACCTTCCCCTGATCTAAATGACTTGATATTTTTATTGGAGATTTTTTCCACCACCCCCATCACCCACGAATTTTCGTGGAATTTCTGGAGTCTTTTACCTATTTTTAAAAATCACTGTCAGATCCAAAATTCAAATCTGTCTCTGCTGTTCAGATCCGACCTCCCGGTGCTAATAAATATTGTTCTCCATCCAACTCTCCACCAAATCCATCAAACAAATTATCCCCATTTTCCTCTCTCTCCCCTCTACAACTTTCCTGAAGAGCTCAACATCTAATTCGGAGGCCTACATCGCGGTCAACGCTGGTTCTTAGTCAAATCTCAGTCTGCCTGACCAGATCTGAGACTGAGCACAGCCCTATTGTAAAATCTACCATCAAAATTACGGCCCCGAAATAATTCCAGGAACAACAGAAGGTCGAAGGATTTTGAGTCAGCGTTCCAACGGAGTTGGTTTCGTGCCGATCCAACGTCGGTACTGATCGCAGCAACAGATCTCTCCGGGTCGCGCACTGTAAAATAGAAGCTGCAGATCCGTGGACAGCCACTCCGACAAGTGAAGATCGGAGCCACCCGGCCTCCGACCGGTGTTCCAACACGGCCGTCGTCTAGGAGGGCGCACCACCAGGTGTCACCATCATAGCGGGACCCACCCAGTCAGACCTGGAGGACTGAGCAGTACGGGGGCCCCACAAGCCGCAGATCACGCCGTCCGGACAACACAAAATTACGGATTTCGGCACCATCGGAGCGACATCAAGATGCTACCCATCAACCCAATTCCCGATACTCCCGGGCCCCACATATGACCTGTTACCTCCCTGCGTGGAGTGGGTCGAAACTTTGTACCGATGTAATATTTGTTAACCGGGAGTACAGATTTGGCCGGGGTTGTCTTCCCCACGCCGGGAGCGTGGAGGTACGGTCTTAACTTCTTGGCATTACATTTGCTTAGCTAGTATATGGTCATATGCCGCTGTCAGTGAGTTAGGATTCCAGCCTGTGAGTTCATGTCACCACTATGAGCGAGAGAGTGACTCGTCCCATTACTCGATCTGAGCACGGAAGTGAGTCGACCACCCTTGACTCTGCCGATTTCTCAACCGCGTGGATCCACGCTTTCCCTCGCTTGGGACGACGAGGGAACTTACATTTCTGTTAGCGACGTATAGCCCATAGGAACTCTTAGTGTCGGGCCAAAGTGTCTCCATTGTTCGTATGTTGCTGACCGCGTCTGCACTTAGAGTCCGAGGTCCGCATTACTTAGAGTCGGTCCCTCTGTCCGTCCCGCATCAGTATGGTATCTGAGCGAGTCGAGTCTAAGGTAGTCATTGCATAAGTCTTGCACGGTCTAAGTCGAGTCTAGAATCATCATTATTTTCAAAACAAAAATAAGTGTTTTAAAATTACATTTCATCCCGATAATCTGGTATATTAAAAGGTGTTGTCCGAACGTTAGGCTACACCTATCGGGAAGGCCGCACACTTGCGCGAGGAGATCTTCGGGTCGACCCTCCGCCACGTACCAGATATTGGCTAAGTCTAGGTGCATTAGTCTGTGTCTCCTAGTTCATGTGTCAGTTGCATGCCCACCCGTTGAGGCACCCAATACTCGCCACCACCACCTATGGCGGATTCCCGGGCCTATAGTTCCAATGAGCCCTCGATGGTCGAGATGTTCCGAGCCCTCATGGATCGTCTCAATACGCGTATGGATGGCCTTAGTACGGATCTAGATGGCGTAGGAATACGTCTAGAAGTGAGGATGAAAGCCCTAGAGGATCGAGCCGAAGCATCGGACCAGTCCATTCAGGGTCTTGTAGGGAGGATTGCTGTCCTTGAGGGGGCCCCAGTGGCGGCGCAACCCGCGCCGATGAATGGCCAACAAGAGCCGGCTCAGTAACCTGCTGTGCCAAGGGCTCAGGGGGTAGATGTTGGGAGGTAGTAGGTGCATGAGGTGGATGACTATGGATCTGATAATGAACAAGGGGGTTATGGTCGTGATCGTCGAAACCAACGATGGAACCGTGATGATGACGACGACCGCGTTCTTAGGAGCGTGCGTGCGGACCCTCCCCTATTTGACGGGTCTCTGGACCCGAAGGTCTATTTAGATTGGGAGGCCGGCATGGACCGCTACTTCGAGTGGTTTGAGATGACGGACCACCGAAGAGTTCGGTACGCAAAGATGAAGTTGCACGGGTAGGCCCAAACTTATTGGATAAATGTGGAGAGCTTTTTAATGCAGCGACATCAACCCCCGATTAGTACTTGGGATGACATGAAAATCAAGTTGAGGCAGAAATACCTTCCTGCCTCATACCGCCAGCGTCTCATAGAGAAATGGCAAAGTCTCTCCCAAGGGAACCGATCCGTGACTGAGTACACCGCCGAGTTTGATGAGTATTATTTGCGGTGTGGAGTTACGGAAGAGAGCACCATGACCATCTCGCACTTTCGAAGAGGTCTGCGGCTGAACTACCAATATGAACTTTTCCATCGCAATGTGACCACTTTGGAATAGGCATATCAGGTTGCTCTCGAATTGGAGCAATTCGAGGCCGAGTTTGAGCCTACGCATCGGTTGGGCCCCTTTCCCACTCACGGTGTCGAGCCCCGTGGCTCTTTAGGCACGTATCCGAGGGCCCCCATGGCTCGACCTCAGGAGCCCGCTCATCCTGGGCGATTCGCTCCTAGGCCTCGCCCTCCACCTCCGAGGGATATCCCTCCTCGTCCTCAACCCACGGCACCCACGGCCCGTCCACCGGCACCCGCATCCGTTGCACATCCTTTGTTGCCTACACCTCCTATCCATCGGGAGGATAAGGGGAAAGGACCTTTGATCGGGGAGCCTAGTGGATCACGACAGTAGTGTTATCGCTGCAATGGGTTTGGCCATTTTGCCAACCAGTGTCCCACTCGTCAGTCTCTTGTCATTGGGGACACACAGGCCGGGGACACCACCTCCTTAGATATTGTGTTAGTCAGCTATGAAGCAGATCCAGAGCTAGCTGACAAGTTCTATGAGATTGAAGGTGATGGCCAGGATGCCCAGCATTCGGACGATACCCACTTGGGGGTCGTCAGATGTATTCTCATCCAGCCACAGGCCAGTAAGGACTGGCGTCGTACCACTATCTTTCATACATACTGTAGGCTATGCGGGCAAGTGTGTAAGGTGATTATCGATAGTGGGAGTTGTATCAATGCAATCTCCAAGGGCGCTATCTCCCGTCTTGGTCTTACTCCCGTGGACCATCCTTGCCCCTATCCAGTGTCATGGGTGGATTCCGCCTCCATTCCGATTCGGCTGCGGTGTTTGGTCCCACTGTAGTTCAATGCCTATCGTGACGAGATATGGTGTGATGTCCTCCCTATGGAGGTGGGCAATATTATTCTTGGTAGGCCGTGGTTATTTGATCGGGATGTCACACTCCATGGCCGGTCGAACACCTGTACCTTCAACCAAGATGGTCAGCGGATTACCCTCAACCCCTCTCAGCCCAAGAAGCCTTCAGTTAGGGGTCCTACTGGTCCTAGTACTCCGGAGCCTTCCGTCCTGAGACCTAGTACGCCATCTGCAGCTAGGGCCATGACCGTTACATCGGGCACAGGCGAACCCTCTTCTAGGAGGTTGATGATGATTAGCTTACGAGAAATGGAGCGGGAGGCTAGTAGGGCAGCCCTGTGTTTGCTATTACGGTCCGGGAGGTGGAGCGAAAGTCTAAGGGTGAACTCCCACCCGATGTCATTCTTATTCTGCAGGAGTTCACTGATATTTTTCTCGAGGAGCTTCCCGAGGGACTCCCACCTATGTGGGATATTTAGCATGCTATCGACCTGATTCCAGGCTCCTCATTGCCCAATCTTCCTCATTATCGCATGAGTCCCACGGAACATGCCGAGCTAAAACGGTAGGTCGATGAGTTGATGCAGAGAGGGTCTGTTCGAGACAGCATGAGTCCGTGTGCTGTTCCTGCATTACTCGCCCCAAAGAAGGATGGCATGTGGAGAATGTGCATTGATAGTCGTGCCATCAACAAAATCACCATGAAGTACAGGTTCCCTATTCCCTGCCTAGATGATATGCTAGACATGATGGCCGGTGCCACTATCTTCTCGAAGATCAATCTTAAGAGTGGCTACCACCATGTGAGGATTAGGCCAGGTGATGAGTGGAAGACCGCATTTAAGACCAAGGATGGTCTATATGAGTGGTTGGTTATGCCCTTTGGGTTGACCAATGCCCCTAGCACCTTCATGCGACTCATGACTCAGGTCCTTAGACCATTCATTGGAGTCTTTGTGGTTGTGTATTTTGATGATATCATTATATATAGTCACACTAAAGGAGACCACTTGGACCATCTATGGCAGGTCTGTCTGCTTTTAAGGTGAGAGCAGTTGTTTGCGAACCCACAGAAGTGTGCCTTCATGACACCTCAGCTTATGGGTTTTATTGTGTCTAGTACTAGGGTCTCCGCTGATCCGGAGAAGGTCCGGGCCAATGTTGAGTAGCCAGAACCCCGTACGGTCCATGATGTCCGCAGCTTCCATGGCCTCGCGACGTTCTATCGTCGTTTCATCTACGGATTTATCTCCGTCACTGCCGTGATCACGGACTGTATTCGGAAGGGCACGTTTGTATGGACGAAGGCCGCTGTTGCTGCCTTCAAGGACATCAAGGAGCGCATGACCCAGACACCGATCCTTCGATTACCAGATTTCTCGAAGGTGTTTGAGGTCTCGTGTGATGCGTCGGGTGTAGGGATTGGAGGAGTGTTGAGTCAGGAGGCCCACCCAGTCGCATACTTCAATGAGAAGCTGAATGACGCAAAACTGCGATACTCCACTTATGATAAAGAATTCTAGGCAGTTGTTCAGGCTCTTAGGCATTGGAGGCACTATCTTTTACATTAGGAGTTTGTCTTGTACTCCTATCATGAGACTTTGAGATACCTCCATTCCCAAAAGAAGCTCAATGCGCGTCACAACAGATGGGTCGAATACCTCCAGCAGTACACATTTGTGCTTAAAAATAAGGCTGGAGTGGAGAAGAAGGTGGCTGATGCCTTGAGTCGGCAAGCATGTCTGCTGACTACTATTGGTGCTGAGGTCGTAGGGTTAGAGAAGATGAGAGAGGCCTATGTTGACTGTCCTGACTTCGGTCAGATTTATACCACTCTCCAGGTTGGACCCTTGAGAGACCTTGATGATTATGTGCTTCAGGAGGGTTACCTCTTTCGAGGAGGCAGACTTTGTGTTCCCCGAACTTCGGTTCGAGACTTCTTAGTCTGGGAACTACATGCGGGAGCTCTAGCTAGCCACTTTGGTTGGAACAAGACTATTGAGGCTGTTGAGCACAGATTTTATTGGTCGAGCTTGAAGCGTGATGTTGCTCATATTGTGGCCCAGTGCCGTACATGTGCTACGGCCAAAATGAAGAAGCAAAGCTCGGGCCTTTATACACCTCTTCCCGTGCCTGATGCTCCGTGGCATGATGTTAGCATGGATTTTGTCTTGGGATTGCCACACACCTCTAGGAAGCATGATTCAGTCTATGTGATGGTTGACAGATTCTCGAAGATGGCCCTTTTCATTCCCTGCTCGAAGACTTCAGATGCTTCGAGGGTAGCCCGCCTATTCCTTACTCATGTGGTGTGTAAGTTCGGGTTGCCTCGTACCATAGTGTCTGACCGTGATGTTAGGTTCACTAGTTATTTTTGGAAGACATTGTGACATATGTTGGGTACTCACCTCAAGTTTTCCACGGCATATCATCCCCAGACAGATGGTTAGACCAAGGTGGTCAATAGGAGTCTGGGTGACCTTTTGAGGTGTCTTGTCAGGGACCGTGTAGGTGATTGGGATCTCATATTACCACTGATAGAATTTACGTATAATGATTCGGTAAATAGGTCTACCGGCATGAGTCCATTCGAGATTGTCACATGTCGTAGGCCTAGGAAGCCAGTGGATCTTGTCCCCATGCCCATTCATGCACGAGTGTCTGAGTCTGCCGAGTCTTTTGCTAGGCATGTTAGAAGTCTGCAAGATGACATCTGTCGTCACATTGAGGCCAGCAATGCACGGTATAAGGAGCTAGCCGATGCCCATAGACACCACTGTGAGTTCTAAGAGGGTGAATATGTCATGATCAGGGTAAGACCTGAACGGTTTCCCTCTGGAACCATAAATAAATTGCAAGCTCGCGGAGCCGGTCCATTTAGAGTATTGAAACGCGTTGGATCCAATGCGTATGTTGTGGACCTACCCGAAAAATATGGTATGAGCTCAACTTTTAATGTGTCAGATCTAGTTGCATATAGGGACCCAGCGGTGATCCCTAGTGAGCCTTTCGAGCCATCTCCCCCCATTGAGAGTGATCCCACACCTGAGTGTCCACCACCAGCCACATTTCCACGACAACGAGAGCATATAGATCATATACTGGATGAGCAGGTGACAGTTACTAGGAGTGGATCATACCCGCGCTACCTAGTGCGTTGGAGAGGGCGACCCGCCACCGAGGATACTTGGATCACCCGTGGAGAGTTATACTGGATAGATCCGGACTTACTGGAGCGCTACTAGAGCGATGTTGACCCTTACTCGACAGGGTCGAGTTTCTCCCACCCGGGGAGAATTGGTGCGGACACCAGAGCGAGCGAGAAGCACGAATCGGCGAGCCGTCGGTACCGTACGTGAAGCACCACTCGGGATACATCAGCTTCCATTTGGCTCGGAGACAGTCTGGAGACTCCCCCTTGAGTCTTAGTATTTATCATATTTATGGGGATTTTATCTGTATGTAATGTGTGTTTATTTAGTTTTATTCGGATTGTAATTCAGTTTGTAAGAGGGGTTTATTTATAATTTGGGACCACCTGGGTCCCGCGGGCCCCCCCATCACTTCTCCCATTGATCCACCGCAGCTCTTGGGCCCATGTGGGGTCAGTCAACCCTCCAAGGTGGGCTTCTAGAAGGGTTGGACCAAGGGGGGGACAAAGGGTACAAAATTTCAAATTTGGAAACCCATAAGTCAAGGGGGCGCCCCATTCTATTATAGTTTAATAGGTTTTGTAATTTTATTTTATTTGGTCCAAACCACATGGGAGAAATAAATTGTGGACTCCCTCTTTTACCCCCCACCAATCCTAGATCTAGGGATAGAACTAGTCTTTTTGTATTTTCTATAAGAACCATGTATTTTCATTTTTGAGTAGAATTAATGCAAAGAAAATTAGAATTTATTTCACAAGGCAAGGGTCGCCAATCTCTCTCTCTCCTCTCCTCCCCCCAGCAGCTGTGAAGGTTGTGATTCAGAGGTGTGAAGCCTCATCTATCTGCACCGCCATCGTCGCCAGAGTTCTGTCCACCCAGGACAGCCCTCTGATCTCGGAATTTCTACCCTCAACCTCGAGATCTTTTGGAGCCCAAACTTTCAGAGTGAGTTCTAGAGGTTCAACCCACATCCCAGAAAAATTGGGGGAGGTTTTAACTTTTATTTTCTATTTTTTTCATTTTCGTTCTCCACCTTCTTCCAGATCTGCCTACAATCTATCTAGTTTTCCATAAACCAAATAGAACATTCATGAACCCACCCTCCCTTGATCTAAATGACTTGATATTTTTATTGGAGGTTCTGTCCCCCACCCCCATCACCCACGAATTTTCGTGGAATTTCTGGAGTCCTCTACCTATTTTTAAAAATCACTGTCAATTCCAAAACTCAGATCTGTCTCTACTGTTCAGATCCAACCTCCCGGTGCTAATAAATATTGTTCCCCATCCAAATCTCCACCAAATCCTTTAAAAACAATTATCCATGTTTTCCTCTCTCTCTGCTCTACAACTTTCCTGAAGAGCTCAACATCTAATTCTGAGGCCTACATCGCGGTCAACGCTGGTTCTTAGTCAGATCTCAGTCTGCCTGACCAGATCTGAGACTAAGCACAGCCCTATTGTAAAATCGGCCATCAAAATTACGGCCGCGATGAAATTCTAGAAACCACAAAGGGTCGAAGGATTTCGAGTCAGTGTTCCAACGGCGCTGCTTTCGTGCTGATCCAACATCGGTGCTGATCGTAGCAACAGATCTCGCCGGGTCGCGCGTTGTAAAACAAAAGCTGCAGATCCGTGGATAGCCACTCCGACAAGTGAAGATCGGAGCCACCCGGCATCCGACCGGTGTTCCAACGCAGCCGCCGTCAAGGAGAGCACGCCACCAGGTGTCACCATCACAGCGGGACCCACCTCGTCAGACCCGGAGGACTGAGCAGTACGGGGGCCTCACAAGCCTACAGATCGCGCCGTCCGGACAGCACAAAAACGTGAGTTTCGGCACCGTCAGAGCGACATCAAGATGCTACCCGTCAACCCAATTCCCGATACTCCCGGGCCCCACATGTGACCTGTTACCCCCCTACGTGGAGTGGGTCGAATCTTTGTACCGCTGTAATATTTGTTAACCGGGAGTACATATTTGGCCGGGTTGTCTTCCCCACACCGGGAGCGTGGAGGTACGGTCTTAACTTCTTGGCATTACATTTGCTTAGCTAGTATATGGTCATATGCCGCTGTCAGTGCGTTAGGATTCTAGCCCGTGAGTTCATGTCACCACTGTGTGATGTGACACAACCTAAGACTTAGGCAAGCAAGCACATTCACAATCAAAAGGGCCAATTTTGGGCCGCCGCTCTCCCGTCGCTCACCCAAGCCCGGGGTGACTTGGCGATGCCAAGTGGAGGATGTGGGGTTGGGCCCTTTCTGGTAGAGGGCCAGCAAGGCCAAGATTTGATTCCCGATGGATGTGGAAGCCCACTTCAATGGGGCCGACAAAGTGCCGAAGGCACCGGTTGCACTTATTCCCACGGTGATCACTCAAGGCAACGAGGCTTGAGGATCGAGCTCTCACTCGCATAACCAGCAGAACTAGAACTAATATTGAAAGACAAGCACTAAATGGAGTTAGGTGTGAGCACTTACTCAACCGGTTTGAAGAAACCGGTCCCGCTTGGAGACGAGGGCGAGCGGGGAGGCGAGTGGATCCCCACACGCCGCGGCGGTGTAGCTTGACCTGCCCAAATACGTTACAACACTACACCTCTCGTAGGAGGGGGACCTTGGGGTGGGGGTTAATGGATTACAACCAAAACTACCTCCGCACAGGGAGGGGCCTTCAGCCGGCCAAGCGGGGAGGGGAAACTAGGGCTAAAAGTATTGAAGAGGTGAAGACACCGGTTCTGCCTACTCTCTCTGAACAGGGACATATAGTCAATGTTGCTGCTACAGAACTTGCTCAAGAATTTTTATGAAGGCAGGACCTATGGGAAACTCTTCGGGACTGGTACTGGAACACCTCTGAATTTTGTTGATTTCTTCTGGAGCCGCTGTGGACCTGGGTGGAGGTTCGAACAGAGCACCAGGTCCTCGGACTGGCAGCTTCAGACTTCTAACAGCAGGTTGCAGAGGACGGCCCGACAGCTCCCAAACTCGGAATCAAGCATCGTTGGAGTCGTTGGAACCGTGGATGAGTCCTCTTCGCAGCACAACTGACGGGGAAGCCAAAAGTTTCCGGAGAAGACTTGGAGGCTCTGAACAAGGATGACTGGTCGGTGCAGACTGTGGGTAGCAGAACTGCGCAGCTGAGGGAGAAAATTGATAACTCTGATTCACGAATGCCGATTGAAGTTCTGTTTCTTGATTCGGAAAGTACACAAGGCGATGAAGAACTTTGCAGAAGAGCTCTCGAACTGATTCTTCTGGGGTTTGTCGTGCTAGAGCTTCTACTCAGAATCAGGTCTTCAACAGAGGCACCACTGCGCAGCTGTGGGAGGATGGAGCTCCCGGGCAGCACACAACTCGGATGAAGTCGAAACCACTTCTGTTGCGATGGAGACTGGTAGACGCTTCCAACGCTAGCTTTTGGGTCTTCAAACTCGTCCGGAGGAAGTCGTGGTGGCCGCTGCAAGTTGCTGGTTCACCTGTAACTTCTGAACTGCTAGCAGCAACCTAGGTATAGCTTCTAATGAATAGGGAAGAAGAAGGAGAAGGGGGCATATGGTTAAGGGGAGATGAATAAGGGGTGGATGGGGATGGAGGGGAGTTGTGGAAGGTGGCTAAGGGTAGTGGAGGGGCTGGAGGAGGAGGTGGCGCAAGGAGGTGTTCTGGTTCAGCCTAAGGGGAGGGTGAGAGGAGGGTGGAGGGTGAAGGGGAGGAAGGGGGCGAACCTAGCCTAATGGAAGGGAGTGGGGCGGCCAAAACAAGTGGAGGGAAGGGCTTTTCAAATTTGAAATGGCCTAGGAAGTTGAGAAATTATGTGGGGAAGAGGGGTGAGTGTGTTGGAATGGGGAAGATATTGTTGGAATGGGGTAGATAGTGTTGGAATGGGGGAATGCTACCTTGGAACTAGGGGGGTGGAGTAATGGTGGCTATGGGAAGTGGAGGGACTTTAATGGGGTAGGTGGGGGTTGGAAGTTGGGAGAGAGGAGGAGGAGAGAGAGAAAGGGGCGAACCCCTTAGTGGAGGAGAGAGAAAGAGAGAGAAGAGGGGGGTGGGGAATCTCTCACCCTAGGGCTTCTCACCCAATTGGATTCACTCCACTAAACTAAGTTTGAAATCTCAAATGGCATTTTCATTGATTGATTCATTACCTTCAAATGAAGGAAATGGGGCCCTATATATAGGAAACCCACATTTTACAATAAGTCCCTTACAAAAGACTCAATGACAAATAACCGAAGGGGTAGGGGGTGGTCTTGGGCCAAGCCCGAAGGATTGGGCCCAATAGCACATTACACAATCTAATGACACTCAAACTTAGGAAAATAAATGCAAGACCTAGGGACATGACTCAAATAAAATGAAAATTACATCAAAATGACTCAAATAGATAGCACAAAAGGGATAATTGGGCCTTTACAGAGAGAAGCCCGAACTTAAACGATGCCGGAGTGTGACGAAGACCCTAGCCAAAGGGAGTTGTGGATGATGCCTCCATCAAATCCCCTAGGCTGTGAAGAGCTCGACTCCGTCGAGTAGGGGTCCATCCGACTGTGGTACTGCTCGAGGAGGTCCGGATCCAACTGCTGGAGATCCTCCCGACTCACCAAAGAATCCTCCGAAGGAGGCCGATCCTTCCACCTGACGAGATAGAGCTCATATGCCTTGCTCCGAGTGGTAGTGACTTGTTCATCCAATATTTGTTCAATTTTTTCACGCTAGGCTCTCTTGGCTGGTGGTCTCTCCTCACGGGTGGGTGCTCTCTCAATGGAAGAAGTAGGCTTAATCTCCTCACTAGGTACCACCGTGGGTCCCTTATATGGCACTAGGTCGGCGACATTGAATGTGGGACTTATTCCATACTCCTCAGGGAGATCTAACTCGTAGGCATTTACACCAATGCGCCTCAAGACCTGGAAGGGACCAGCCCCACGTGGCCTCAGTTTAGAGTTGGATCCCGGGGAGAGCCTCTCCGTCCTTACCATCACAAAGTCACCCACATGGAATTCTTGGTGACACCGATGAGAGTCGGCCAGCCTTTTATAAGCCTCATTCTTTTTGCTGATGTGCTTGCGAATTTCTTCATGCAATTCTCTAATATGTTGTGCAAAAGACTCGGCTGAAATGGACACTCTAGCATGCTGGGGAAGGGGAATGAGATCGGAAGGCTTTCTTGGTTTGTATCCATGCACGGCTTCAAATGGAATCATCCCTATGGACTTATTGATGGAGTTGTTATATGCAAATTTGGCCTGGGGTAAGATGAGATCCCAATTTCCGGGGCGATCCTCAACAAGACACCTAAGGAGGTTCCCTAGACTCCGATTGACAACTTCTGTTTGGCCATCTGTTTGGGGGTGGTAGGCAGTGGAGAATTTGAGGAGGGTACCCATCATGTGCCAAAGAGTTTTCTAAAAGTAGCTAGTGAATTTGACATCCCTATCGGAAACTATGGTCTTAGGTAGCCCGTGGAGACGGACAACCTCATCAAAGAACAATCGGGTCACATGGGAGGCATCGGAGGTTTTGGAGCATGGGATGAAATGGGCCATTTTGGAAAATCTATCAACCACCACATAGATGGAGTCATGCATTTTTTGAGTCTTGGGTAATCCTAGCACAAAGTCCATACTAAAGTCTTGCCATGGACGGTCGGGGATGGGGAGTGGGGTATATAGGCCAGTGTTTTGCTTCACCTGTTTGGCCGAAGCACATGTTCGGCATTGACCCACAATCTTGCCTACATCTCTCTTGAGACTTGGCCAATAAAACTGTCCTTCAACTAGAGCAATGGTTTTGTGGACTCCAAAATGACCAGCTAGCCCTCCCGCATGTAATTCTCAAATCAAGAAGTCACGGAGTGAGGTCCGTGGGATGCAAAGCCTTGGTCCCTTGAAGAGGAACCCATCCTCTATGACAAATCCCTCGTGTTCCTTGCTAGAATGGTTGGTCAAGGTGGTATAGATGTGCCCAAAGTTGGGGCAGTTAGGGTACTCATCCTTGATCCTATCAAATCCGCTCACTTCCACTTGGATAGTGGATAACAAGGAAACTTTCCTACTAAGGGCATTCGCTGCTCGATTCTCACTCCCGGCTTTGTGTTTGATGACAAAAGTGTAGGATTGGATGAACGCAACCCATCGGGCATGTCGGGCATTTAGCTTTTGTTGGGAGTTGAGGTATTTGAGGGCCTCATGGTCGGAAAAGATGACAAATTCTTTGGGCAACAAGTAGTGCCTCCAATGTCGGAGGGACTGCACCACGGCATAGAACTCCTTGTCATAAGTGGAGTATCTTGTCCTAGCATCACATAGCTTCTCACTAAATAAGGCTACCGGGTGTCCCTCTTGACTAAGGATCCCTCCTATCCCTATCCCGGATGCATCACATGTGACTTCAAAGACTTTAGAGAAATCGGGAAGGCATAGGACCGGGGCTTGGGTCAACTTCTCCTTAAGTTCTTGGAAGGCTTTGGAGGCTGATTTGGTCCACACAAAAGTTCCCTTCTTGAGACAATCGGTGATTGGGCCGGTGATAGTGCTAAATCCACGAATGAACCTCCTATAGAATGTTGCCAATCCATGGAAACTTCGGACCTCATGAAGGGTGTGGGGTTCCGGCCAATCAAGAATAGCTTAGACCTTGTCGGGGTCCATGGAGACACCCTTGGTGGACACCACAAATCCTAGGAAGGTGATGGACGTGGTCATGAAGTGGCACTTTCCTAAGTTGGCAAATAGGCTCTCTTGTCGGAGGACGGTACAAACTTGCCTAAGGTGGTCAAGGTGGGCCTCTTGGGATTGATTGTAGATGAGTATATCATCAAAGTAGACCACTAGAAAGATCCCAATGAAATGCCTAAGGACCTCCGTCATAAGACGCATGAAAGTACTTGGGGCATTTGAAAGCCCAAAAGGCATGACTAACCATTCAAAGAGGCCATCTTTGGTTTTGAAAGCCGTTTTCCACTCATCCCCGGGCCTTATCCTAACTTGGTGATAGCCACTCTTAAGGTCAATTTTGGAGAAAATGGTGGCTCCAGCTAACATATCAAGCATGTCATCAAGCCTAGGGATGGGAAACCTATACTTGACGGTGATTTTGTTAATGGCCCGACTATCCACACACATTCGCCATGACCCATCCTTTTTGGGAGTTAGGAGGGCCGGGACGGCACATGGGCTTTTGCTAATGCGAATGAAGCCCTTCCTAATGAGTTCCTCTATTTACCTCCTAAGTTTGGCATGTTCCGTAGGATTGAGGCGATAATGAGGAAGGTTTGGGAGAGTGGCTCCCGGGACTAGATCAATTGCATGTTGCACATCCCGCATGGGAGGGAGTTTGTCCCGGAGCTCCGTTGGGAACACATCATGGAATTCTTCTAGGAGTTGTTGGATTGCTATGGGATGTGGATTGGTGGAAGTGGGTTCTCCTAGAGAAATGATCACCGCACATAGTGGTACTCCTTGAACTATCTCCTTTTCAAGTTCCTTCCTAGTGATGAGATGAAGACCCTTGGTCAACCCCGAGGTCCCACTTTGTTTGGGAGTTTGGGTGAGGGATGGGGTTGGAGGGGTGGAGTTCCCCGAGACTTGTGTGGTGGTGGGATGTTGTCCTTGAGGGAGAGTGTCCCTCTTGGCCATGGGACGTGGTGGGGAGGGGTTAAGACGGATGGTCTTACCCTCATGTTCAAAGGTGCATATGTTGCTCCTACCCAAGATGGTGGCATCTACATCATAAAGCCAAGGTCTTCCTAGAAGGATGCTACCTACTTCCATGGGTATGACATCACACCATATTTGACCAAGGTATGAAGAAAAGGTGAGGGGTACAAGACATTGGGTGTTGACCGGGATGGAGTTGTTGTTGATCCATGAGACCCGATATGGATTTGGGTGGGGAGTGATAGTAAGCCCAAGGAGCTTGACGGTATCGGGGGATATGGCATTGACACAACTCCCGCTATCCAAGATCACTTTCCTTACATGGCTCCCTATCTTGACAAAAGTGTGAAAGATTGAAGTTCGACGCCAATCCTCTTCTTGGGGTTTGGTGAGGGTGCATCTAATCACTCCTAGATAGGAGTTGGTAGATGGAGTGGTGTGATCTAGACCCGATTCAAGGTATTGGGTCTCATACTCTTCCTCCCAATCTAGTGAGGCTTCATGGTCCTCAACAATACTCTCAAGTTCCTTTTGGGGTGGGGGAGCTTCTTCCTCAATAAGCAAGCTAGATAATCCCTTGGATGGACATTGCCCCGTAAAGTGGCCAAACCCTTGACACCTAAAGCATTGTTGTCGCCCGCTTCCCCGAGTGTTTCCTACACTTGGGCCTTTGGGATTGTCTTCCCTCCGTGGGAGAGGGTGACTAGGGGTGAGCTTGTTTGGAGTGATGGTGGGAGGGGGGTTGTAAGGCCTTAATGGGGTACTCCCACTTGGATTTGGGGCTTTCATGGGATGGGTTGTGGTCCCATATTTTTGGGATCGGCCGGTCGGGGAGTAGCAAATCGAGGGATCCTAGAGAATCTTTCTACATCCCTTGCTATTTGATAGGCTAGCTCAAGGTTATCAACATCTCTCATAAAAAGCTCTCTCTTGATGTGACTTTGAAGTCCATTCCTAAAGCGAGACAAGGTAACGGCCGGGTCCTCATGAACTCCGCACTTCAAAAGATAGGAGTCAAACTTCTCAATATATTCTACCACGGTCTTCCCTTCTTGGGTGAGGCTTTGCAATTCATCTAAGAGCATTTGATGGTAGAATTGGGGAAGGTATTTGTTCCTAAGTTGATTCTTCATACCCTCCCAAGTATCAATAGGTTCTTCCCGCCTAATCCTTCTTAAACCCTCTTGGTTTAGCCAATAAGTTTTGGCTAATTTAGTGAGATGCATTTTGGCCAATCTTACCCTCCTTTGGTCGGTCATAGGGTACCATTCAAAGTATTGGTCCATGGCGGTCTCCCATTTTAAGTAGACACTTGGTTCATGGGAACCATCAAAGTTTGGGGCCTCTACTTTAATCATCCTTAAGAGAGGGTCATCCGGGTCGTCCCGTGGATGCCTTTCATGAATAGGATGGTGGCGGGGTCTCTCATGGTCATGGTAAGGGTCAAGATCCAAGTCCTCCCTATAGATTTTAGCATGTGGATGATAGGCTCTTGGTCCATGGTTCCTTGGATGGAACTCGTCCCTATGAGGCTCAACATGTGGAGGGTGGACTCTTGGGTCATTGTTCCTTGGGTGGAACTCATTGCTATACAACTCACCATGTGGTGGATGAAATCTTGGTTCATTATTCCTTGGAAGAGGGTCTTCCCTATGAGGCTCAACATGTGGAGGGTGGACTCTAGGCTCATTGTTCCTTGGGTGGAACTCATGCTCTTCTAGCCGAGCAATTCGAGTGGTAAGGGACTCAAGTTGGGCAAGAATGTTTGTGAGGGTAGCATCTACCCTATTCATTTGGCCTTGAGGTTCCTCCCTAGGAGCATCTTGATTGAGTTGAGGATTGGGATCCATGGGTGGATTTGAAGATGATGGATCGGATCGGTAACTAGCACCACTACGGGTGGACATGCAAGACAAGGGGCAAATGATGTTGGACACCCAATGCAAAGGTCCTAGGACTTAGACTTGATAGAGACAAGTCAAAGACTTGCTCTGATACCAATTGATGTGACACAACCTAAGACTTAGGTAAGCAAGCACATTCACAATCAAAAGGGCCAATTTTGGGCCGCCGCTCTCCCGTCGCTCACCCAAGCCCGGGGTGACTTGGCGATGCCAAATGGAGGATGTGGGGTTAGACCCTTGCTGGTAGAGGGCTAGCAAGGCCAAGATTTGATTCCCGATGGATGTGGAAGCCCAATTCAATGGGGCCGACAAAGTGCCGAAGGCACCGGTTGCACTTATTCCCACGGTGATCACTCAAGGCAACGGGGCTTGAGGATCGAGCTCTCACTCGCATAACCAGCGGAACTAGAACTAATATTGAAAGACAAGCACTAAATGGAGTGAGGTGTGAGCACTTACTCAACCAGTTTGAAGAAACCGGTCCCGCTCGGAGACGAGGGCGAGCGGGGTGGCGAGTGGATCCCCACACGCCGCGGCGGTGTAGCTTGACCTGCCCAAATAATTTACAACACTACACCTCTCGCAGGAGGGGGACCTTGGGGTGGGGGTTAATGGATTACAACAAAAACTACCTCCGCACAGGGAGGGGCCTTCAGCCGGCCAAGCGGGGAGGGGAAACTAGGGCTAAAAGTATTGAAGAGGTGAAGACACCGGTTCTGCCTACTCTCTCTGAATAGGAATAGATAGTCGATGTTGCTGCTGCAGAACTTGCTCAAGAATTTTTCTGAAGGCGGGACCTATGGGAAACTCTTCGGGACTGGTACTGGAACACCTCCAAATTTTGTTGATTTCTTCTGGAGCCGCTGCTGACCTGGGTGGTGGTTCGAACAGAGCACCAGGTCCTCGGACTGGTAGCTTCAGACTTCTAACAGCAGGTTGCAGAAGACGGCCCGACAGCTCCCGAACTCGGAATCAAGCACCGTTGGAGTCGTTGGAACCGTGGATGAGTCCTCTTCGCAGTACAACTGACGGGGAAGCCAAAAGATTTCGGAGAAGACTTGGAGGCTCTGAACAAGGATGACTGGTCGGTGCAGACTGTGGGTAGCAGAACGGCGCAGCTGAGGGAGAAAAATGATAACTCTGATTCACAAATGCTGATTGAAGTTCTGTTTCTTGATTCGGAAAGTACACAAGGCGATGAAGAACTTTGCAGAAGAGCTCTCGAACTGATTCTTCTAGGGTTTGTCGTGGCAGAGCTTCTACTCATGATCAGGTCTTCAGCAGAGGCACCACTGCGCAGCTGTGGGAGGATGGAGCTCCAGGGCAGCACACAACTTGGATGAAGTCGAAACCACTTCTGTTGCTATGGAGACTGGTAGACACTTCCAACGATAGCTTTTGGGTCTTCAAACTTGTCCGGAAGAAGTCGTGGTGGCCGCTGCAAGTTGCTGATTCACCTGCAACTTCTGAACTGCTAGCAGCAACCTAGGTATAGCTTCTAATGAATAGGGAAGAAGAAGGAGAAGGGGGCATATGGTTAAGGGGAGATGAATAAGGGGTGGATGGGGATGGAGGGGAGTTGTGGAAGGTGGCTAAGGGTAGTGGAGGGGCTGGAGGAGGAGGTGGCGCAAGGAGGTGTTCTGGTTCAACCTAAGGGGAGGGTGAGAGGAGGGTGGAGGGTGAAGGGGAGGAAGGGGGCGAACCTAGCCTAATGGAAGGGAGTGGGGCGGCCAAAACAAGTGGAGGGAAGGGCTTTTCAAATTTGAAATGGCCTAGGAAGTTGAGGAATTATGTGGGGAAGAGGGGTGAGTGTGTTGGAATGGGGAAGATATTGTTGGAATGGGGTAGATAGTGTTGGAATAGGGGAATGCTACCTTGGAACTAGGGGGGTGGAGTAATGGTGGCTATGGGAAGTGGAGGGACTTTAATGGGGTAGGTGGGGGTTGGAAGTTGGGAGAGAGGAGGAGGAGAGAGAGAAAGGGGCGAACCCCTTAGTGGAGGAGAGAGAAAGAGAGAGAAGAGGGGGGGTGGGGAATCTCTCACCCTAGGGCTTCTCACCCAATTGGATTCACTCCACTAAACTAAGTTTGAAATCTCAAATGGCATTTTCATTGATTGATTCATTACCTTCAAATGAAGGAAATGGGGCCCTATATATAGGAAACCCACATTTTACAATAAGTCCCTTACAAAAGACTCAATGACAAATAACCGAAGGGGTAGGGGGTGGTCTTGGGCCAAGCCCGAAGGATTGGGCCCAATAGCACATTACACAATCTAATGACACTCAAACTTAGGAAAATAAATGCAAGACCTAGGGACATGACTCAAATAAAATGAAAATTACATCAAAATGACTCAAATAGATAGCACAAAAGGGATAATTGGGCCTTTACAGAGAGAAGCCCGAACTCAAACGATGCCGGAGTGTGAAGAAGACCTAGCCAAAGGGAGTTGTGGATGATGCCTCCATCACTGTGAGCGAGAGAGTGACTCGTCCTGTGACTCGATCCGAGCACGGAAGTGAGTCGACCACCCTTGACTCTGTCGACGAGTGAGCCTACGTTTCTGTTAGCGACGTATAGCCCATAGGAACTCTTAGTGTCGGGCCAAAGTGTCTCCATTGTTCGTATGTTGCTGGCCGTGTCTGCACTTAGAGTCCGAGGTTTGCATTACTTAGAGTCGGTCCCTCTGTCCGTCCCACATCAAGATCACTTGCTGGAATACTAACTTCTTGGAAATACTTGTGCAATTACTTGCAAATTACTTGCTAGTTCCATATTGTTACATTGTATTGAAATTCATGAGACACGCTCTTGATACAATTTTTGATATTTTTGCCAGTTCCAACATGCATCATTATACTTGCACTGAACTTCTTTTTAACTTAAAGTTTGTTAGAACTTGAGATATAATTCCTACTGAGCAATTCGCTCATGAAGTTGCAATTCTAACATTTTTCAAGAAATTTGGATAGCGACCACCACCCGGATGGGACGGATACCGAGTGTTGAGTGCTAGGTTGGGTGTACCATCAGCGAGGTCTAGTCCCTCGTATTTTAGGTCCTATGTTGTGTACTTCCTGTTATTATTAAGGCTTGTAATCTATGGTACAATTTCGGTCGGTTGTGATTAAGCTGGTTTGGAATTGCCATCAATTTGTAGTTTTAAGAATTTGCTATTCTGATTCATCAATTGTCATCTTGGACTATGGTTAAATGTTAAATTTTAAATTAGCAATGAATTATCAACTACTATGCGCACTCTAATTCTACATGAACGACACGATCTATATAGACGCGTCACGCATCAGGGTATCTTCCACGCTCGGGACGTGACAGTCTTCATGGTATCAGAGCCTAGGATTACAATTTCCTAGGTAAAACCTAAGTCTAAGGATAGATTTGTACCTTACCTGGTGAGATGGGTAGAGACACAGGTTAAGTTCTATTATGACATCTGACCTCTTAATAAAACCCAATATTTATTACACTTAAACTCTTTTGTAGGATCATGGCCGCTGAAAGAGCACAATGGCGCGAGATGCAACGCACCATGCAAGGACTGATGTAGGCGGTACAACAAGTGGCGCAAGGCGGGGTTAACCGTGGAGCTGGTGATCTCCATAAGGGTTTCCGCAACATGAATCCACCAAGGTTCGCGGGTTCATCCGATCCCGAGGATGCTGAGACCTAGTTAAAAGAAATTGAACGGATTTTTCGCGTTATGCAATGCATGGACGAGGAGAAGGTCATGCTAGCTATTTTCCAACTGGAGCGGGATGCTCGAAGCTAGTGGGAATCCATAGACGCGACCTTGCTAGAAGACCACGTCACATGGGATGAATTCGTTGAGCATTTTAACAACAAGTACTTCTTCAACCATATTCAAGAGAAAAAGGTCGTGGAATTTGCCGCACTAAAGCAGCGGGGCTTAAAAGTGGCCGAGTATGAGGCCAAGTTTTTGAGACTATCCCGATATGCACTCCACCTGGTATGTACGGAAAAGATGAAGGCAAGAAGGTTCCTCAATGGGCTTCGGCCCCATTATATTACACAACTTGCACCAATGGGCATCCAGGTCTACTCGGAGATGGTTCGGTGCGCACAGTTGCTCGAGGACGCCATCGAGCTTTCTGATACGATCCGAGGAAGAGACAAGAAAGAACCTGTCACAAGCCCGGGAAATTTTAAAGCAGATTTCAACAAGAAGCGGCATTACAACGGAGGGGAGTCCTCCAAAGGAAAGAAACTCCAGAAGATTGTCAAGCCATTATCTACCACCAAACCGTCCAAGGAAATTTGCAAATATTGTGACAAGCCCGGCCATAAGACCGAGGAATGCTGGAGGAAGCTAGGAGCCTGTCTCCGATATGGAAGCCGAGAACATCGGATCCCTAACTGTCCGCTGATGAACGAGCAAGCCATTAAAGAGGAGAAGTTCCCGGTAAAGAAGCAAGGCCGTCTGCAAGCGCTCTAAGAGACGGAACCAGCAGAAGGAGGAATCGTGGAAGGTACACTAACTATTTGCTCTAAGAATGCCAAAGTTTTATTTGATACTGAAGCAACACATTCATTTATTTCCAAGAAATTTGTTGCTACATTCTCTCTGGAGCCCGAATGGTTAGACTTAGTCATATCTACACCTATCGGGAACAAGGCCGGCCTCACACATCACTACCCAAACTGTGAGGTTATGGTTAAAGGAAATAATTTACTTGTCGACCTAATTTGCCTAGATATGGAAGTGTATGATGTCATACTAGGCGCTGATTGGTTATCCACGTACCAAGCAACTGTAGATTACCAGAATGGCAAGAAACTTTTGTGGGTTACCCGGAACTGGTATACATTAGCCCCCGGGCTAGATTACCTTTTATATCAACTCTCTGAGCTAGTAAACTGATAGGTAGAGGGTGTTCGGCTTTCATTACAATTGTAACTATCACGGACGTCGAGGAGCCTAAGCTTGAAGACATCCGTATAGTTCGGAATTTTTCTGACGTCTTTCCAGAAGAATTACTCGGCCTACCCCCGGAGCGGGAGGTGTCATTCACCATCGACTTTGTCCCTGGTACTGGACCTGTTTCCAAGGCACCTTACCGAATGTCCCTTGCTGAGCTGAAGGAGCTGAAGGAACAATTGATTGAGCTATTGAACAAGGGTTTCATCCGGCCGAGTACTTCCCCATGGGGAGCACCTGTGCTATTCGTCAAGAAGAAGGACGGATTGATGAGACTCTGCATCGACTATCGGCAGTGAAATCACCTTACAATCAAGAACAAATACCCACTGCTGAGGATTGATGAACTGTTCGATCAGATATCTGGAGCTAGATATTTCTCCAAGATCGATCTTCGTTCTGGATATCACCAACTGAAGATCAAAGAAGAAGATACTTATAAAACTACATTCCGAAGCAGGTATGGGCATTATGAATTTACTGTTATGTCTTTCAGACTAACAAATGCCCCCGTAGCTTTCATGCAGTTAATGAACATCATATTCATGCCTCACTTAGATCAGTTCATTGTGATCTTTATCAATGATATTCTTATTATACTCAAAGTCTGAAGAAGACCATGAAGAACATCTTAAGAAGGCATTGCAGATATTGATGGAAAATAAACTATATGCCAAATTCAATAAGTGCAAGTTCTGGCTCGAGGAAGTATTCTTCTTGGGCCATATAATTTCAAAGGACAGAATTTCCGTTGACCCATCAAAAGTTGAAGCCATGAAGAATTGGGAACGACCAACCAACACAACAGAGATTCGTAGTTTCTTGGGACTAGCTGGTTATTACCGACGTTTCATCAAGGCCTTCTCAAGAGTTGCTGTTCCCCTCACCCGATTGACTAGCAAGGAAATACCTTATGAGTGGAAGGAAGACTATGAGAAGAGTTTCCAAGCTTTGAAGGATCTCTTGACCACTGCTCTAGTCCCATCATTGCCAATTGAAGGAGAGAAGTACGAGGTATATACTGATGCTTCTAGTATTGGCCTCGGGTGTGTATTGATGCAAAATGGGAGAGTCATTGCATACTCTTCCCGGCAACTGAAGAAACATGAAGAGAACTACCCAGTGCATGACTTAAAGTTGGCCGCGGTAGTATTTACCTTGAAGATCTAGAGACACTATCTCTACGGAGAACAATTCACGGTATACTCCGATCACAAAAGTCTCAAGTATTTATTCTCCCAAAATGAGCTGAACATGCGGCGACAACGGCGTTGGCTCGAATATCTCAAGAATTTTGAGTTCACTATACAGTACCATCCCGGTAAGGGTAATTCTGTACCTGATGCTCTCAATCGAAAGCCGAGAGCAATATTGGCCAGTTGTATGATCCAAGAATGGAAGCTATTGGAGGAATTCTCTCAACTCGATATTAGCACTGATGAACAAGACGAGTGTATTACTCTAGCCCATATGAGTCTACATCCGGATTTGCTGTCAGAAATTCAGAAGATACAAGAGGGAGATCCTGCACTAGTGGAGATAAGGGACAAGCTGGGCGTGAGATCGGATTTTAAGCTGGCACCCAATGGGAGATTGCTATTCAATGAACGGACATGTGTACCTGACTGTCCCGAGTTGAAGAAAAAGGTTCTCAAAGAAGCTCATAGATCGAGGTACACGATCCACCCTGGAGCCACCAAGATGTACCAAGACTTAAAAAGGACTTTCTGGTGGCCTAATATGAAAAGGGAGGTAGCGGATTTCGTATCGCGTTGCCTAACATGTCAACAAGTGAAGGCGGAACATTAGAAATCCGTTGGAAAGTTACATCCACTAGACATTCCCAAGTGAAAGTGGGAAGACATTGGCATGGATTTTATTATGTGTTTGGCCAAGTCTAGAGGTGGACATGATGGAATCTGGGTAATTATCGTCCGCCTAACTAAATCGACTCATTTCTTACCTATCAAAAGCCGATGGTCGGTTGATGTCCTTACTGCCCTATATATTACTGAGATAGTTAGATTGCATGGAGTTCCCGTCTCGATCATATCCGACCGAGACCCACGCTTCACCTCTCATTTCTAGAAGAGTCTACAACACTCTCTAGGGATGAAACTCAACTTCAGCACTGCTTTCCATCCCCAGACAGATGGACAGACAGAAAGGACAAATCAGGTTATTGAAGACATGTTAAGGGCCTGCATTATAGACTTCAGCGGAAGTTAACATGACCACTTACCCCTAGCTGAGTTCGTGTATAATAATAGCTATCAAGCCAGTATCCAGATGGCACCTTTCGAGGTGCTCTATGGCAGAAGTTGTCGATCTCCAATATGCTGGGACGAAGTTGGTGAAAAACAAATCCTAGGACAAGATATGGTAAGAGATTCAACGGAGAAGATACACCTCATTTGGGAAAAGCTAAAAATAGCACAGTCCAGACAGAAGTCATATGCTGACAATAGAAGAAGAGATATGGAATTCCAAATTGGAGACCATGTCTTTCTCAAGGTCTCTCCTGGTCGAGATATTAGAAGATTCGGTGTTAATGGCAAACTTACAACAAGATTTATTGGTCCATTCGAGGTATTGGAGAGAGTGGGCGAGGTAGCTTACCTCATTGCCATGCCTCCACAATTATTAGAGGTGCACAATGTATTCCATATTTCTATGCAGAAGAAGTATGTGCACGATCCTCTCCACATCATCGATCACACCGACTTGGTGATACAGAAGGACCTTACCTATGAGCAGAGGCCAATAAAGATCCTCGGGTTTAGGGTTTAGGGTTTAGGGTTTAGGGTTTAGGGTTGAGTTCTAAGGAACAAGATGATCCCTATGCTGAAAATCCAATCGAATCGATGCTTAGAATAAGAGGCTACATGGGAAGCCGAGGAGTCTATGAGAAGGAGATTTCTAGAACTATTTTAGTCTGTAAGTTTTTTTCACTCTCCTTGTCTCCATATATGCAATTGAATATGGGGACCAAATTCTTTTAAGTGGGAGAAGGTGTATCACCCCGTATAAAAATGATAAAAAAATAATAATATATAGACTTTTCCCCCAAATAAGTAAAAACTTTATATAACTATGTGAGAAGACAACTCTATAGGAAGGTTAAATAAGAAGTTAGAATACGAAATGAGGGCCATTATATAAAAATACCACCATTGAAGACATCATACGTAATGGGGCTTCATCTTCCAAAAAGATTATTCACTTGAACAAGTGACTTCTTAGTGTAGTTGGTTAAGTGATGTGTTATTCAAACAAGTGACCAGGGTTTTATTCTTGCATCCACCATTTCCTTTTAGGCGAAATAAAGGGCCAATAGCCATTTCAGCAAACCAATAAAATATACATATATGCCCAGGGACCCCTCAACCACGGTGGAGGCAATCACACCCATTGTTTGCTGGTCGTGGACCCCGAGGGAACATACACAACGAGGATTTCAGACCTGGTTTCCCATGAACCCATTATTCCCTATAAACCACTCTTCTTTGCTAGCAAAGGACCCCTTTTGACCTGGCAACCTTGGGAGACGTGAAGGGACGTCTTCTTCATATATCCTACATCCCGCTGCAGAAGAGGTGGGTGTTCTCAAGATCTGACTTAATTAATAGTTAAATAGGGTGACATGCATAAATACGGTAGTTATCACCTGGTGTCCATGCATTCTTCCATTTTAATTCCTGTAAATTACCTCATGTTTAAACATTCATATCTATGGAATTAAATCTTAAAAATATTCTATGAGCATGATCTTGCAATCCTGCTATTTGTCCATGTCTAGCCATATCTTTACTTCCTGATTTTGTGAACATTTTTTTTAAAATCATGAACAGTAAGTTACATAATTAGTTACGTGAAGGGTATACGGAAGACACTATTCATGGCCCACTTCAAAAATCAATATCTCATAAGATAAAAATGATTAGGAAAATCTAACTATTACCTATTAACCACCTCGATTTACTCTACCATGGAAAATTATCAAATAAATTTTTGGCCTTAAAAACGAAATTGAGTGAATAGTAAAAAGATACTATTCATGGTCCACTTTAAAAATTAATATCTCACAAGATAAAAATGATTAGGAAAATCTAATTGTTACCCAATAACCACCTCGATTTGCTCTACCATGAAAAATTATCAAATAAATTTTTGACCTTAAAAATGCAATTGAGTGAATAGTAACAATCAACTGTTGAACGTTACTATTCACGCGGTCAAAACTTGATCGCGCACTGCAAAAGTGCACCGACCTTGGTCTGTGTGCTACAATGATGTGCACCGACCTTGGTCTGCATATGCACTGACCTTATAACCTTGAAAATCGCATGTGCACTGATCTCGTAGCAGGCTAGTCTTGACTGTGCACGGACGTAAACATTACTACACCGACCTTATCCTACAACATGCACTGACTTTAGTATGCATTGGCTCGCATGTGCACTGACTTTGTAGCATGCTAGTCTTGACTGTGCACGAACGTGACCAGTACTGCACCGATTTTATCCTGCAACATGCACTGACTTTAGTATGCATTGGCTCACATGTGCACTGACCTCGTCGCAGGCTAGTCTTGACTGTGCACGGACGTGAACAGTACTGCACCGACCTTGACCACTTTTACCACTAAACCTGCACTGACCTTGTACCGTGAACAGTGATGTGCACCGACCTTGGCTCGCATGTGCACTGAGCACGTAGCATGCTAGTCTTGATTATGCACGGACGTGAAAAGTACTGCACCGACCTTGACCCCTTTTACCACTAAACCTGCACTGACCTTGTAGCGTATGCACGGACTTGTACAGTACTTGCACAGACCGGATCATGTAACATACACTGATCTTGTAGCGTATGCACGGACTTGTACAGTACCTGCACAGACCTTATCATGCAACATGCACTGACCTTGTAGCGTATGCACGGACTTGTGCAGTACCTGCACATACCTTATCATGCAACATGCACTGACCTTGTAGCGTATGCACGGACTTGTACAGTACCTGCACAGACCTTATCATGCAACACGCACTGACCTTGTAGCGTATGCATGGACTTGTAAAATACCTGCACAGACCTTATCATGCAATATGCACTGACCTTAGTATGCACAAAGAAAATCTACACAGACCTTCTATATGTATGAATAGTAATGTGCACAGACCTTCTATATGCATGAATAGTAATATGCATCGACCTTAGTTATGTATTTCTACATGAAAAGTAAAACGATGCCTGACCTTGACCGGTTGACACCTTTGACCAGTAGTGTTGACTTTGCCCAGTAGCGTTGACTTTGACCAATAGTTGTGTTTGTTGTCCAGGTGGAATGGCGGTCTAGAGGGGGGGTGAATAGATCCGCCCCCAAATTCAAAAACTATTGCAGACTTATGTAAACAATTTAAACTATGCGGCTTAAGCGGAAATTAAAGCGTATACTCTATGCATAACAAAGACGAACCTAGGTATGCATCTAGCGGAGATCACAAACAATCACACAAAGGAGACAGGGATTTTTAGGTGGTTCGGACAGACATCCAGTCTGCTTACATCCACCCCTCACCAAACCCGGTGAGGCTTCCTTCCGCTGACTCACAGCTTGAACACTCCGCTGACTCACAGCTTGAACAACTTCAGATCTGAGCAGCTCAGCTCAATCTGAATATTCCGCTGACGAACAGCTTGATTAACAGAATAGAAGAATGAAATGAAAGATCAAATAGAGATATAAATACAGATCGAGTGTAGAATTCTCCTGATGATTGGGTATCTCGATCTGTAGATGGAGTTCACCGAGCTTCTTCTCTGATTTCAGATCTTGGCTGATCTTGTGCTGCTGTCGGTGCTTCTCCTACTGCTGCTCTTCTCCTACTGGTGCTTCTTCTGCTGTTGCCCTTGTTTTCTTCTTCTTCTTCTCCTTCTTCTTCTTGATCTAGGTTGCATAGCCCTCTCTTTTCTTTTCTGCTTCCTCTCTAGATGTAGCAGTCAGTCTTCCAGCAGCTACGGTATGCAGCAGGTCCTCTTCAGCCCTCGTGGTGCAGTGGCTTTCTCCCTAGATGCAGCGCTTCATCTTCTGCAGCCAAGCTTTGCAGCAGCTATCTCCAGCCCACGTCTACTTCAGCCTTCTTCAGCCCCTGCGCCCCTTAGGGTTGGCTACTCTCTTTTTTCTTTTTCTCTTCCCACCATTTATTTTCTTGTTATTGAGTAACTCCACAACATCTGCTGGTTGAGTTGGAGAAACAGTGGGGAATCTCCTATTTTTCAGCAAGGAAGTTGAAGACCAAGTCAGATCCATGAAAAGAATCAAACTCTGGTAAAGATCCATGTTTCCTGGCTTATCTGGACCTTCTAGGTGTATGCCATAATGGATCTTAGCTTTGGGTATCGGATCTTGCAAGAACATAGTCCATTTTAGGGTTTAAAGTTCGCAACTCCGCCCGTGGTCGGCTTCCAGGGCCTCCGTGGTCGGCTTCTGAACAGAACCAGAATTCCCTGGTTTCTGTCTGCCTTCAAGTGTCGACTTCCAGGGCCTCCGTGGTCGGCTTCTGAACAGAACCAGAATTCCCTGATTTCTGTCTGCCTTCAAGTGTCGGCTTCGGAGCGCTCAGGTGTCGGCTTCTGAGCCAGTCCAGAACCTGTTTTGGAGATCTTGAAGGGCTGAGCTTCTGAATTGAGTTTGGTTCATCCTTGACCTTTGGCTAGCCTATTTTAATCATCAATATACCTGCATTGATCATTTAGATATTAAACATTTGGCATGTGCATATGGTAAAGACAATGAGATACAACTTGTCATCATCAAAACAAGGGATGCACAACATTCTCCCCCTTTTTGATGATGGCAACTGTAGATCATTGTGAACTATGCATGAAAAGTATTCATGATAGATAAGTCATTATTATAATGAGTCATATGATGAATGGACAGACAAGACAGACTTGACACTCTCTCCCTCTTCATATCTCTCTCTACATCTCCCTCTTAACAATCTCTCCCCCTATATGAAATACATTGACATTCTCACAATGACACTCTATAATGAGTCATATGATGAATGGACAGACAAGACAGACTTGACACTCTCTCCCTCTTCATATCTCTCTCTACATCTCCCTCTTAACAATCTCTCCCCCTATATGAAATACATTGACATTCTCACAATGACACTCTCTCCCCCTTTGACATCATCAAAACAAGATTTGGGAGTTTAGAGTATGAGAGATAAAACTAATATCAGGGATTGAGGAAAGATGTGGACTAAGCTGTTAGGGATGAGAGGAAGTAATGGCATGAGCAAAGCTGTTCAACGTGGTTCACATGAGAGATTTCACCTGAGGGTTGAAATTGAGAAACACTCATGAATTTTCTTAAAGGCTAAGGTAACTGGCCTTATTGTTGCCAATGGTTCAAGACATATAAGCCTCAAATCTGAAGTTAAAAAATCAAGAACAATTTCATTCTAGCACATATAACAGTGTTAAAGCAACCTCTTCAAACCAGTTCCCGGCCAAGCTCTTTTGATCGTCAAGATGATTTCGTTAGTCACCTCTCGGAAGGGTTTTCACTAGTATTGTGGTTAAACTTGCATAAGTTTTGATATTTGCCTCGGGTCAACCATTTTTACAATTTGCTCCTCTCCCTTTCTTTTTTTTTTTGTAATGAGCAATCAAGTTCAGCATGGCTTTTCAGTGCGAGGAAACATGTTTATCAGACACCAGAGTCCCCGATTACTTCACACAACTGACCATTTTGCCTCCTTTTGGACAGAGTTAACATTTCATATCATGACACTGTCCTCAGCACTTCATTGGTGCATGGACTTGGTTTCTCAATGAAATATGACATTGCTCTGCATTTCCCTTTTTTTTCATTCATAATATCTTGTAGAAATTTAATGGCGTATTCCCATTTGGCTTTTTCAAGATACACGTTTAAAAACAATACTAAGTTAAAACCATTCAACTAGAGTTGCCTCACTACTATCAAAAATTCAATCTCAAGAGAAGGTGAGGACATAGTTCCTTTAGGCTGATTCAAAACAATTATATGAACACATGCCGAAATTTTCATAGGCATTTAATTTCAAATTTCAGAGGTTTATAGACCCCAAACCATTGACTTATTTCCATGGGTCAATTTCAATAGCTCTCTAAGAAATTAGAAGAGTATTTGCCCATCACTCCCCCTGAAATCATGAACCTGTGTTGAATTCAAATGGGTTGGAATTATTGCAATAAGGATGTAAGAATGATGATATAAATTGACGACAGTGAATTGAGGAATTTTGCAAGGGTTCTTGATAAGATGGGGGCACATGCATGAACAATGTTTAGAGCAGTAGGGATAGAAAGATGGAAATGGTCTGAGCTCCCTCTCAGTCAAATCAGGTGACTCCATATGCATTCATGACATGTAATGCATCTTTTGACCTATCCAAAGGCTTTCTGTACATGAATTTTGGACCTTTGGTACTTGGCGGAGGAAAGTCCTCTACGCATAGTGTGGCTTTCAGACAAGCTTAACATGCCCTTCCACCAATCACCATTTAATATACCACAAGAATCCATGCTATGAATGCATGACAACTGCATAAGCAAACTCAGATATGAAAATATATGCATGACTCATGCAGAACACCAATACCACATGTGCAACTCCCCTTCACTGTGTCATACAATAAGAAATTAAAATCAAGATTGTTGCAGCAAGATCATGAAATCTGTAAATGGATAAATGCAGCCGCCTTCAAAATTTTCATGAAGCAAATTTTAATTCATAAGAATTACCTGATTCCAACATGTTGTGCAGCTAATTAAGAGAGCAAAAATCTCACTGTTCAACCATAAGCAGAATTTCATATGTTCCCCCTTAGTCATGCCTTGGACAGCCATTTTTATGAAGCCCCTTTTTGTGAGTGGCTGCAAGGCTTAGCTGCAAGCACATTAAGCTGCAAATTTGGGAACCCAAGTAGCTTTGGGCCCCTTTTGAGTGTTTAATTCTTCGAGACATGATAGTATGGTTTTTGGTATCCATATCAGCCTTGCTCACGTTGGATTCTCATTAGGTCTGCATGAAGATTTCTTAACCACATCAGTAAAGACATTAGAAAGATTCACCAAATTTTGCTTCTTTACAAGATTCATGTTTTTATCTTTCCAATAAGTAGAGGGTGATTGGGACTTACCATTAACTCTGGATTTACCTACCCATTGACATTTAGGATGATGATATAATCCATGATGCCCATGCGTTGACCTATGTAAGGGCAAGCATCGACTTGGAGGGGCTTTATACCCTCTGCTGTAGCCAGAAGTCGACTTTGGAGGGGGTCTATGTCGACTTCCATGTTGCCAGAAATCTGTGATGTTGCTGTTGCTTCCCATAGTCGACTCTTGAAGGGGTCTTGGTCGACTGCTGTTCTGCCAGACTTCAGGAAAGCTTCTTGCTCTGCCTGTGGTTGACTCAGGATGGGGTCTTAGTTGACTTCTGTTCTACTTCCAGAATTGCTTTTCTCTCATTTGATGGTGGTTAATTGACCTTGAAACTTGGCTTGGTAGTTTGTTCCTATTTGTTGAGAATTTTGATCTTTCTGACCCATCTAGATAGAGCTTCTGCTGCCTTAGATCCTCTTTAGTTGTTTTGAAGTGGCCGGCTTGTTTCACGGCCTTCCCACTTGATTTCTTGTCATTTGATCTCATGGTTGCTTGGATCTTGGTTGAAATGCTTGCATCAGCCATCTTTTCTGACCCATACATGTCAACAAGAGGTTTTTTCCCTTTTATGTCTTTTTCATCCATAAAGGTGATAGTTTTTAATTTAAATTCCTTTTTGGCTGTTGGGTTGAAACCTAATCCTTCCTTTTGAAAGTTTACTCTAGATCCTAACACAGCATCTAGGTTTTCTCTACCTTTCATCAACTTTTCCAAGGATTTTTGTTTGTCTTTCAGTTCTTCTTGAATCTTTTCAATTTCCTTCTGAAGTTGACAGTTGACCTCCTTGATTGCATCATATTTTTCATTGGCTAGTATGGTTTCCTTTTCATAGTCTTGCAATTTCAGTTTGAGATCATCTATTTCCCTTTTTAAGCTCTCATTTTCATCTTTCAAATCTTTTGAATCTGAATTTTGCATTTTCATTCTTAGCTCATCAATTTCATCTCTCAAATTTTCATTCTCATCTTCTAGATCTTTTAGTTCAGACTTGGAAGCCTCTAAATCATGAACTTGTTTCATCAGATTTGAAATCTCAGTTTGCAAGCATGCAATATTTTCAGATGAAGTTGTATCATGAGCCATGGTATTTATTTTCTTTTTCAAAGCTTTATTTTCTTTTCTTACAGTATCGCATTTATCAAGCAATTCACCATATGCTTCTTGCCAATCATCAATGGTGAAATGCTCAAATGGAGAAGAGTTTTCATTTACCTCATACTGACCTATTGCCATAAGACCTAAGTCTTCATTGGTTTCACTGGATGAACTCTTCCCTTCACTTTCCTCTTCGTCACTCCAGGTACTTATCATGGCTTTCTTCTTATCTTTCCTCTTGGAGTGTGTTTTCTTCTCATTGTGTGGACATTCAGTTTTGATGTACCCAGGCTTGCTGCAATTGTAACAAACAAGATTGTTATATTTTTTCTCAGATGATTCAGATTTGAACTTGGATGACTTTCTTACCTGACCCTTTGGATTCTTGAAGTTCTTACCTTCCTTCTTCAAGAACTTTTCAAATTTTCTGGTTAGTGTGGCAAACTCACCCAAATCCTCCTCAGTGTCGGATGACTTACTATCATCTGAGGACTCCTTGCTATGCTTTTTAGCCTTTAGTGCTAATGGCTTCTTCTTTGATGTTTCTTCCTCATTTCTCTTCAGGTTAAGCTCATAAGTCATCAATGAACCTATCAGCTCATCAACAGTCATAGTAGATAAGTTTTTAGAATCCTCAAAAACTGTTGCTTTGGTATGCCAAGTAGAAGTTAAAGATCTAAGGACTTTCCTCACAAGTTCCTTATTAGTGTAGTTTTTCCCTAGACCTTTTAAGCTATTAGTTAACTGAGTTAGTCTAGCATACATTTCAGAAATGGATTCATGTGGTTCCATTTTAAACATTTCATAATCGGAGATAAGCATATTGGATTTAATTTCTCTTACCTCAGAAGTGCCTTCATATATTACCTCTAACCGGTCCCACATTTCCTTGCCAGTGGCACATGAGGAAACCCTTGAAAATTCTGTTGGGTGAAGCGAGCATTGCACAATATTCATTGCTCCCCAGTTCTGATTTGACTTCTTTATCTGCTCTTGTGTCCAGGTGTCTTCATCTTCAGGAAGTTGATGTGGCCCTCGGCTTACAACTCTCCATATTTCATGGTCCTGCGCTCTAAGAAAGACCTGCATTCAGTTTTTCCAATACGGGTAGTTAGTACCATCAAAATATGGTGGCCTAGTCACCGAATGACCCTCTGCCAATAATCCTTTGGCGTCCATTCCACTAATCTATCCGGGTCGTTGGACCTCTTGAATGGATAACCCACTCTGATACCACGTGTTGTGCAGGTGGAATGGCGGTCTAGAGGGGGGGGGGTGAATAGATCCACCCCCAAATTCAAAAACTATTGCAGACTTATGTAAACAATTTAAACTATGCGGCTTAAGCGGAAATTTAAGCGTATACTCTATGCATAACAAAGATGAACCTAGGCATGCATCTAGCGGAGATCACAAACAATCACACAAAGAAGACAGGGATTTTTAGGTGGTTCGGCCAGACATCCAGTCTGCTTACATCCACCCCTCACCAAACCCGGTGAGGCTTCCTTCCGCTGACTCACAGCTTGAACACTCCACTGACTCACAGCTTGAACAACTTCAGATCTGAGCAGCTCAGCTCAATCTGAATATTCCGCTGACGAACAGCTTGATTAACAGAATAGAAGAATGAAATGAAACATCAAATAGAGATATAAATACAGATCGAGTGTAGAATTCTCCTGATGATTGGGTATCTCGATCTGTAGATGGAGTTCACCGAGCTTCTTCTCTGATTTCAGATCTTGGCTGATCTTGTGCTGCTGTCGGTACTTCTCCTACTGCTGCTCTCCTCGTACTGGTGCTTCTTCTGCTGTTGCCCTTGTTTTCTTCTTCTTCTTCTCCTTCTTCTTCTTGATCTAGGTTGCATAGCCCTCTCTTTTCTTTTCTGCTTCCTCTCTAGATGTAGCAGTCAGTCTTCCAGCAGCTACGGTATGCAGCAGGTCCTCTTCAGCCCTCGTGGTGCAGTGGCTTTCTCCCTAGATGCAGCGCTTCATCTTCTACAGCCAAGCTTTGCAGCAGCTATCTCCAGCCCACGTCTGCTTCAGCCTTCTTCAGCCCCTGCGCCCCTTAGGGTTGGTTACTCTCTTTTTTCTTTTTCTCTTCCCACCATTTATTTTCTTGTTATTGAGTAACTCCGCAACATCTGCTGGTTCAGTTGGATAAACGGTGGGGAATCTCCTATTTTTCAGCAAGGAAGTTGAAGACCAAGTCAGATCCATGAAAAGAATCAAACTCTGGTAAAGATCCATGTTTCCTGGCTTATCTGGACCTTCTAGGTGTATGCCATAATGGATCTTAGCTTTGGGTATCGGATCTTGCAAGAACATAGTCCATTTTAGGGTTTAAAGTTCGCAACTCCGCCCGTGGTCGGCTTCCAGCGCCTCCGTGGTCGGCTTCTGAACAGAACCAGAATTCCCTGGTTTCTATCTGCCTTCAAGTGTCGACTTCCAGGGCCTCCGTGGTCGGCTTCTGAACAGAACCAGAATTCCCTGGTTTCTGTCTGCCTTCAAGTGTCGGCTTCGGAGCCCTCAGGTGTCGGCTTCTGAGCCAGTCTAGAACCTGTTTTGGAGATCTTGAAGGGCTGAGCTTCTGAATTGAGTTTGGTTCATCCTTGACCTTTGGCTGGCCTATTTTAATCATCAATATACCTGCATTGATCATTTAGATATTAAACATTTGGCATGTGCATATGGTAAAGGCAATGAAATACAACTTGTCATCATCAAAACAAGGGATGCACAACAGTGTTGACCTTCTTTACATGACTTTTTGCCATCTCCTTAACCCTGATTTGCCTATATGTCATGCATTTTATGTAGATGGTCATAATTCATCATTTACACTTGAGATGTCGTTTGAACTCTATTCTTGAAAATCTACCTTATATTCCTACAAGGGTAAACTTCTTAAAATTCTATATTGGCTATATAAATGAGAGTGGATGTCTAAACGTATACATGAAATGTTGTGCATATAGGGCCCGATCTGGTCCTGGGAGGAGCACCCGAAGGTACTTGTACCCATAGGAGTTTATTGACCACGGTGTTTGGCATTGCACCGAAGTACTTACTTGCTTGACTTGACTTGAGACGTTCTCACTCAATTTCCCGTGACATGCTTGACTTGCTTGACATGGATTGCTTGGCCCGAAAAAGGGCATTTACTTGCTTGAATGATATAAATGAGATAGCCAATTCTATTGTACTACTTCCTATTACATGAACTTCAGATCGCTTGCTGGAATACTAATTTCTTGGAAATACTTGTGCAATTACTTGCAAATTACTTGCTAGTTCCTTATTGTTACATCGTATTGAAATTCATGAGACACGCTCTTGACACAATTCTTGATATTCTTGTCTGTTCCAACATGCATCATTATACTTGCACTGAACTTGTATTTAACTTAAAGCTTGTTAGAACTTGAGATATAATTCCTACTGAGCAATTCGCTCGTGAAGTTACAATTCTAACATTTTTCAGGAAATTTGGATAGTGACCACTACTCGGATGGGACAGATACCGAGTGTTGAGTGCTAGGTTGGGTGTACCATCAGCTAGGTCTAGTCCCTCATATTTTAGGTCCTATGTTGTGTACTTCCAGTTATTATTAAGGCTTGTAATCTATGGTACAATTTCGGTCGGTTGTGATTAAGCTGGTTTGGAATTGCCATCATTTTGTAGTTTTAAAATTTTACTATTCTGATTCATCAATTGTCATCTTGGACTATGGTTAAATGTTAAATTTTAAATTAGCAATGAATTATCAAGTACTATGCGTACTCTAATTCTACGTGAACGACACAATCTATATGGACGCGTCACGCATCCGGATATCTTCTGTGCTCGGGACGTGACAACCTACTTGGCCGCCTACCTATTCAGGTTCTGAAAGTGTAGGGACCTAAACAGAGCAACCCTATTTGACTTTATAGAAATTAAGGGTGATCGATGCCCTAGCAGAAAGGCTGATGACTTCGAAGGAAACAACGGCTACCATAGAGGAGCAAAACCCAAGATGGCCTCTTCTTCCTCTCAACCTTCGGGAAGTGCCACACACGAACCCGACGTGCTCTCAAACATGGAGGGACATCTGAGCCAGCTCGTGAAAGACGGCCAAGTAAGAGGGAGAACACATGTGTATGCAATGGAAGTAATATAGTTTGACAGCTAACCTCTCCTTTCCATTTCTTTATTCAGCCTGTTGTGCCTCTTAGGCACAAGCATATGCTATGTTGTTTTGATGATAGCAACACAGTGAGAGTATCACAGGTGCATTCATAACAGTGAGTCAGTATAGATGTATTGCATTCTGTCAGTTAGCTTCAGTTCAATACTGCTTTGTGCATACATTGCATCAGTGAACTTATGATGCGGGACGGGACCACAGACACGACAAGCTCGCGATCGTCCCTTAACGAGGGAAGCGTCGGACGTGCGTGGTTGAGAAACAGGCAAGAGCTAGGGTGGTCGGCTCTCTCTTTCGTGCTCGGATCGGGTCACGGGACGGTAACGCTCTCTCTCGCAGCAGCGGTGATATAAATAGAAAGCGAGCTAATTACCCTATCATGCTCTCTAGCAGCGGCATAAACAAGCGTATATGAAATTAAGCAAAATGCCAAGTAAGGGAGCGAATGCGATACCTCCACGCGCTCGGCGTGGGGAAGACGGACCCGGCCGAAAACTCGTACTCCCGGGAAACTTAACACACAATAATTACAGCAATGGGAATATGCCCACTCCACGCAGGGAGGTAAAGGGCTATACAAATGGGCCCGGGAGGACCGAATTCGGGTTGACGGGCAGCTTCGTGTGTTGATTCGGCTACACGCGTGTTCACGACCGTGGGGCCCACGTGCTGTCCGGAGGGGCCGTGTGGGACCCGGTCGTACCGCTATAGTGGAGACACTTGGAGAAGGGCTCCCCGGGCTGGCGGCACGCTGGTTCGCCGGCCGGAGGCCGGGCGGCTCCGTTCGGCACCGGTCGGAAAAACCGATCGGAAATCTGTCGGTTCTATATTTCAGCGCGCGCTCCGGCGAGAACGGACGCTGCGATCAGCACCGGTGTCGGAATGCGACGATATCAGAGCCGTTGGAAAGCTGCTTCGAAGTAATGCAATCTAGTGGCCTTCAGAAAAATTTACCAGATTTGTACTTTGTGTTGGCGAATTTTATATGCTGCTGTTGTACAGTAACCGAAGACTGAGATTTGCAGACAACTTTCCTGTTGATTGCCTTTGACCGTGAAGTAGATGTCCGAATTTGAAGATGTGATCTTCAGCAAGGTTGTAGGAAATCGAATAAGGAAATTAGGAATATTTTTGGATCTGGATTTGGAGGTGGTGGTGATTTGTTATGATTTTGGAAGGGGAGGGTGGTCGGATCTGGGATCTGACTAAAAACACTGTATCATAGAAAGAACACGGATTTCTAAAAATAGATAGAAGGCTGATAAAAATTTAAGAAAATTTGTGGAGGTACGGGGTGATAGACGGAACTCCCAGTAAAATTGGGAGGGTTTGGATAAATCAAAAAGATGGTCGGAGGAAGAGAACTCAGGGGTTCTGTCACTGTAGATAGAAACCTGGCAGATCTGGGATGACAGGTTGGACGAAAATGTAAAAATAGTAAACGATTGAATTATGGCGTGAAAATTTAGGTGGATCTTGGGATGCAAAGGATGAACACATCATAAAAAATGCAGAGCAATCCAAGCTCGTGTCTTAGACAGACAATTCGTGGAAGCGTCTATGGTCGGACGAAGACAGAACTGCAGAGGCGGCTCGATGGCGACACGAACGGCGGCGGCGGCGGCACCGATGATCACCGGAGGTGGGGGAAAGGAGATACCACTCTAGAATGGGGGTTGGAGAGGGAAGAACAGTAGGGGAGGAGAGAGGGGCGCACCAAGCTCCTTGCTTACAAACAAAAATTCTGATTTTTCATTGAATTTCATATGAAAATACAACATTTTATATGACTTACATCAAATGCAATGTGGACCCTTAGATCTAGGGAAGGGGAATCAAGGGCTGGGATTAAGTGTGAATCACACACAAAAAATATAAACTAATCCTAGTGGAATGGGGCGCCCCCTTGACTATATGTAAGGTTGAATGGGTAGGTTGAATGGTAGGTGGCCTACCTTGGACAAAATGGGCCACTTGTCTACCCATGTGGCATATGACTAGTCCAACCTTCTAGATGTCCACCTAGGATGGTTGACCAGCCCCACAAGATGACATGGACCAATGGGAAAGGGCTGAGGGCCCCCTTGCTGGTCCTACTGACAAATTGCATAGAAACCCACACAATCTACAGGAGTGACGCATTGGCCGATAAAGCCGTACAATTACGCGTATACTTTCCCGTGGATATAAACACAAACTAAAAGGACATAAATGTAATAAAAAAGGTACAGGCTCGGTGTCGATTCCCATCAACTTAGATGGGTCGACCCCCCAAATTCGCATGTCTATACATCGCGCTTTCTTAAGTGTGTACAGTCAGTGCATCAAGTCTACACAATGCACACACACACAGGTCTACACACTGCACACACACAAGTCTACACACTCAATGTCTATACATTATCTTGTGTTGTGTTTGTGCATCATTTAGAACATAAGTCTATACATCCTTTAACTGTGTAAGTTCATACATCGCTATTGGGGCAGACATGGCAAGTCTATACATTCATGCATTGTTCATGAAGTCTATACATCGGACTGGTCTGCATAGGCTAAGTCTATAAATCATCCAGTACAATCATGCATTGTTCATGAAGTCTGTACAGCCTTTTGCATTGGACTTAAAGTCTATACATTGGCAAGTCTATACAGCCAGTGTATATGTAAAGTCTATACATTGCACTGTTTGCAGACTGTTCATGCGTTCACTTCAGCAAGTCTGTACATTGCTCACCATCGCCCTGAGCGTCTCAAGTGGACACCAAGTGTGTACACTACCATCTTGTAGCACAGCATAAGTATATACACTGGACCGTCTCAATTAGCGTCTTATGCATATGCGAAGTCTACACATTGAAGCATGCATTATCTTCAAGTATGTATAGCATCCAGTGTCTCACTATTAAAGTCTGTACAGACTTCATCGTCTCATTCACCGTCTCATGCAAGTCTACACATTGGTATATTTTACCTACGTTGCAACTAGCAAGTCTGTACACTGGTGATTTTACCTACGTTGCACTTGCAAGTCTACACATCGTGAAGTCTATACATTCAATTGCTTTGCTTTGCTCAAGTCTGTACAGTCTTTCCCTTGGCAAGTCTATACATCGTTCGTCTACATTTAGAAGACTATACAGTCTTGGCTGTTTAGCGTCTCATGCATCGTCTTGGTGGAAAGTCTTTACAGCCGTCCGTCTCATCTTCCATCTCAGTTGAACATTGCAAAGTCTATACATCCGTTACATGCATCATTCTTCATGTCCATATATTGCACTGTAGCTGGAGCTGTGCAAGTCTGTACATCGTTGCATTGGCCAAGTATATACAATGCCATTTGTTCATGCATGTTAGCAAGACTGTCTAAGTCTATACATTGGTTCATTTATCAAGTCTGCACATCCCTTACAGCAAGTATATACATTCGTTGTGCATAGTCTTGAGCATATAGGAAGTATGTACACCGAGTATGTATGTACATCGTGCAACTATTGATTCGAAGTCTATACAGCATATGTTCTTCAAAGTCTTCACATTGCATCGTGTGCTTCATCATTGAAGTCTGTACAGGGTCTGCTTGGAATGCATTGGTCATCAAGTCTACACACTCTGTGTGTGTGCATCGCATTCAATAAGTCTATACACTCTTGTGTCTGCATTGCATTCACGTTAAGTCCATGCACTGCTTTTGGGCACTCTTCTTCGTAGCAAGTGTGTACACTGTTCAGAACGCCAAGTCCACACAGCCATTGTGCATACTTCATCTTGTGCATCACTGCATACACTGCAAAGTCTATACATTGTCTTCGTATTATCAAGTCTACACATTGCTTGATGCATCGAACGAAGTCTAAACAATGTGTCGACATTAAACTGATAATTCTCTGTCTGACAGGCTCTGTTCGTGAAGCTTAATGAAGGGGCACGTGATCCGAGGCTGGAAGGGCTGACAGGATGACACGTGGCCAAAACACTTGGGCAGGAAATGTGGAAGACACGCGCCCAGTGCTGCTCCTGCTGTGACTGCTTATAAAAGGAAGCCTTCGTCCACATATGAAGACTGATCGAAGCAGAAGGTGAGAAGCAGAAGAGCAGAAGCAGAGAGAAAGAATAGAGAGCTGTTTGATCCAGAGAAAAGAGCAGAAGAAGAAAAGAAAGAGAGAAGAAGCAGAAGAAAAAAAGTGAGAGATAGAGAGCTCGAGCAGAGTGTGAAGAGAAGAAGAAGAGAGAGAGAGAAGGAGTTCGTTCCTCAGATCTTTGGTTCAAAACCAGATCCGAGGTTGCTCACTTGGTTGAGCTATATTCCCTGCAGGGATACATTTCCTTTTATCTTTTGTTTGTCTTTTGTTTTATTTTTTTTTGAAACTCTTGTGTTCAAGCTGTGTGGCAGCACTTGCAGTGGTGGATTCCACTGGACGGCTAAGCTGTATTGCCCATCGGGTTTTGCAGAGGAGGATTCCTCTGGACAGCAAGCTGTGAGGCTCAGCAGGCGAGGTGAGTACCTCGGACAGCAAGCTGTGAGGCTCAACGGGTTGTAGGCAAGCTGTGAGGCCCAGCGGTTCAAGCTGTGAGTCAGCAGTAAGCCACACTCGGGTTGAGTGTGGGGTGGATGTAGGTCTGGAGGACCGAACCACCTAAAAACCTTTGTCTACTGTGTGATTATTTTTTGGTTTGCTTAGATTCTATATTTCTATCTTTGCGCAGTAGATGTTTGCTTAGGACGGTTCTTCATCTGTTCTGGGTGGTTTTCGCATTGTGCCCACTATCTGTTCAGTAGAAGTTTTCATTCGCCATTTGATTCTACTGTAGTAAATTTTTAACGGGTGATTGATCTATTCACCCCGCTCTAGATCACCCTTTAGCGTCCCAACAATTGGTATCAGAGCCTAACTCTTTGTGCAGGACTAACATCCTAAAGAGGATCGGCCATGGATGCTAGAGGGCTAACAGCAGAGGGTCATTCCACTACGAAGCCACCATTCTTCGATGGTTCCAACTTCCCATATTGGATGAATCGAATGCAGGTCTTCCTCAGAGCCAAAGATTACGAGGTATGGAAAATTGTGAGCAAAGGTCCTTATGAGCTACATGAGAATGAGGAATTATGGACCAGAGAAGAAGTCCGGAGATATACTCTGAATTGGAGCGCTATCAACGCCATTCAGTGTGCACTCCATCCCTCTGAATTTGACAGAGTGTCATCCTGCAAGACAGCGAAGGAGATGTGGGATACCCTCGAAGTTATCTATGAGGGAACATCTGAAGTGAGAGAGACGAGGGCAAATATGCTAGTGTCAAAGTATGAAGCATTTCGATGAAGCCTGGTGAGACAGTGACCAAAATGTATGCTCGTCTGACCATCATCACAAATGGTCTAAGAAATCTGGGAAAGAGTTATACTAATCATGAAGTTGTAAGGAAGATCCTTCGATCGTTGACTCCTATATGGCATACTAAAGCAACTGTGGTTGAGGAGTCAAAAGATTTACAAAAGATGAAACCCAATGAGCTGATAGGTTCCTTGATGGCATACGAGATGAATTTACTACAAGCTGAAGAGCTCGAAAACAGGAAGCCTATTGCTATGAAGGCCAAGCATAGCTGCTCAAAACAGTCCAGCAGCAGTAGATCATCCAGTGATCGGAGTTCATCTGGATCAGATCTTGAAAAGGATGAAATAGCTATGATCACAAAAAGGTTCAGTAGATTTCTTAAAAGAGAAGGGAAGAATCTCTACAGAAAATATCACAGCAGGAAGCAAAACAGGTATAAATTTAACCCTGCTGAAAAATCTGATGTTAATGCGTGTTATCATTGCAGGAAGACAGGTCATATGAAGGTTGATTGTCCAGAGTTACATAAAATGAAAGGAAGACCATGGAAGAAAGCGCCAAAGGGAAAGGCCATGGTCAGTACATGGAGTGATGAGGAAGAAGGCACGCTGAGCACTTCCTCAGATAGTGGAAAATCAGAAAAGGACATCTGCTTGATGGCCAGGAATGGAGAAGAAGAAGAAGTGTCTGATCAGGTATCATCCCTTTTCGAACATTACACTATTTCTGATTGGGCTGATGCTTATGAAGATCTGTTAGATAAAGCTAATGATATTAGGAAGGAAAACAGACTCTTGAAGAAGAAAATGAACTCTCTGGTTAATGATAAAACTCTTTCTGATAAAGTTGCATGCTTACAATCAGAGAATGACAAATTGAAAAATGCATGTTCTAAGTTTGATGAATTAAAGCATGTTGTGATTGATTGTAGGAAAGAAAAAGAATTGCTGAAAAATGTTGTTGATGAATTAAAATTGAAAATTCAGAAGTCTGAAAAAGAAATTAAGATTTCAAATGAAAAATATGAGGCTGTCTTGTCAATGAATGTTGAATTGAAGAAAACTATTGAAAATCTGGAAAATGAAAATTCTGACAAAATGAAAATCATTGAAAGCATGACCCAAGGAACAGAAAATCTAAATGCCCTGCTAGGGTCAAAAGTTAATTTCAGAAAGGAGGGTCTCGGCTTTAATCCCTCAGCTAAAAAGAGCTTTGAATTGAAAACTATTTCATTTGTGGGAGAAAAGAATAGTGGACCACTTATAAAAATGGTCAATGAAAAATCTGCTTTCAATAATGTTAAATCAAAAGTGTCCAGTGCTAAGGACAAGGGAAAGCAGAAAGTTGTAGAGCCTAGAGCTGCATGCTCTTCTTCGAAGGTTAAGTCCAAGGCTAGGGGTCAACAAGCTAGCACATCAAAACCCCAGCCCAAGGCTGCTAAGTCTCCATCACCATCAACTGCTCAGAAAAAGACCCAATATAAGTCAGTTCAGAAACCCATAGGGTCAAAGGTGGCAGGGAGACCAAGTGCAGCTAGGAACCCATTTGCTCATCCCTATTTCCCTAGAGCCCAAATCTGTCATAACATTCATCCTCAACCACTTAATAGGTTTGGGTGGAACCCTGCATACATGAGGTCTAGGTATCAGAATTTCCCCACTTGGTATCAGCCCTATAGACCTCAGCCAACTAGGAGATGGGATAGTCATTTTAGGACATGGAGTCCTAGTCACCAAGGGTTTTTTGGTCAGCCTAGGACCAATTTGGGCCACAACTTCCAGTACATTCATAGGCCAAGGCACTGGCAGAAAAACAAAAATGTTTTTAATAAAATGAATGCCAGGACTACACAACAACCATCAAAGCACCAAAAAAAGAAAACTAAACATGTTGGTGCTGAGAAAAAGAAAAATAACAAAAAGAACTCTCAAGCTGTAGAATCCACCAAACCTTCCACCTTTACACAAATGTGGATCCCTAAACAGCTGTTGTCATGTTTTCAATCTCAAATGTCTGTTTTTGTCTTGGGGCCCAAAATATCTTGGGTTCCAAAACCTGCTCCCTAAGTGTGTTTGCAGGTATGTCTGGTAGCCGGGAACAAACTGATGAAACAGAAAAAGCTACTTCAGGCATATGACAAGAGGCAGGGCCAAAATCCTAAGAGCTGAAAGAAATTGGAGGCCTTGTAAAAAAATCTGATGCAACACCAAGGGTAAAAATAAATCAATCTGGTAAAGCAGGTAAGTGATTTACCTTCAGAACTGAATTGAGAAAGTCATGTTGATTTGATTGTTTGATGTCTAATATTCTATTCTTGTTTAGCTGATCAGTCTGTATTCTGTAGATCGGATTAAAATCCTCACTTAGGAATGAAAAAATAAAATGCATAAGATGCAATAAAAATAGCACGAGGTGCTTAAAGGGGAGTTGTGATCGCCAGAGGGATTACCTCAATAAGAAGAAAAGGAGATCGCGTGTACCTGGTGGAAATTGGGATGCGGGATGGATGTGGATTTCTTCCTCCAACTTCAATCGGCCGGCCGATGAAGTGGGTTTTCTTGGTTGATTACCTTGCAAAATGGACAATAAAAAAAAAACAAACAAGAAGAGAGGGATCAGCCCAAATGAAGTAGTATCTATCCAAATAGACGTGTAATAATGAAAGAAAGAAAGGCACATGCGCACCTTATTTTTTGGTTGTTTTTAAACCCCCTTAATAAGACTTAAGGGAGGGGGAGTATGATGATAAAAATGCAACAAAATGTGAATAAATACGAAGGATGAATGGATATGATGAATGGAGTGGTATGAATGAAGTAAAACGTGAATAAATATGAAGGATGAATGGATATGATGAATGGAGTGGTATGAATGAAGTAAAACAAACAGATGAAAAGTTGAGAAACCCTGCTGTCCCTGGCGACAGTAAAGGGAAAACCGGATGAATATGATGGAAGTAGATGGATGAAGTCGGATGAAGCCCAACGAAGGACGCGGAGGGGAATCAGCAAAGGACGAAGAAGGCTCTGCTCGTGACCTTTTGAATGCTTAAACTTTTGAAACCTTCTGAGTCATTCACCTTCTGAGTCGTTCTCAGTCATTAACCTTTTACACGATCGATCAAGGCCTCAATTTATAGCCTCAATCGGATGTGATCAAACAAGGTAAGATAAGAACGGGTAATGAGGCATCCAAGGAAGGATCAAGATCGAGCAAGAGTCCCATGGATGGCAGGGAACTGTGAGGGAAAGATGGAAAAAGGAAGGACTCTGGAGTGAAACACGACTTAAGACAGGGCGTCGATTTAAGAATTGACGACCTTCACAAAGGCGTTTCTTGAAACACGACCTAGGAAAGGCCGTTTCTTCCTGGATTTAATTTTGGAAATAAAACTTTCTTTGTTTAGAGATTAATGGAACACGCCTAAGATAACGGCGTTGCTTAAAAACACGTCCTGAAGTAGGACGTTACACAGAAAATGCTTTTTATTTTGAAAATAGATAATTCCAGAAATTAACGGATAATACCAGGAATTGACGCCCTCTCTTGTGGTCGTCTCTTTTTTGAAAACGCCCTATGACAGGTCGCTACTTTTAAAAATAACGCCCTTCTTCAGGTCGTGAATCACGAAAATGCAGGAAAAATGCATAAAATTCTCAAAAATAGAAAAAACTTCATTTTATAGGAATATTGAAGTCCACTTGGGGCGTTTATATAACGACGTGAGATTTGATCAACATAACGTCAATTTTGGCGTGTCTACAGCTGCCCCGCCTTGGCGTCTGCTTTACAAGGGAGTGAGACGGAAATGGAATGAAGTGTAATGAAAGAAATGAAGTGGAATGAACTGATAAGGAGACGCCAAGGTGTGATGTGACACGCCTCAGAACATTAAGCATTTGAAATCTTTCCAAGATTCTGAGTGAAACAACTCTGAGTGGTTCCAAGGAAACATCGATTTGTTGGATAAATGGAGATTAAACTAAGCAAATAAAGGGATGTGCGCGTGGGCACGACAGGGAAAGACCATTGGAGAGCGATTACCAGCCAACGTGGACGTGCTACAACCAAGGTAAATTTTGCAGAAAAGTAAAGAGAATTGGGATAGAGATCCAACAAAAGGGATACTTTCAAGGAATCAGCCTGAACGGCTTCAAATAGAACGAAGTACTTGATTTGAAGTGGAATATCTCCAGTCAACTCAATCGAGAGCGAGTGAACTTCATTATTGCCATAATATGAAGATTTTCAGCATGAAACTCAAAGTCCTACATGATGCATGCTGGGCTAAAAGAAAAGATTAAAACAAACTAAAAATAGAAAATAAATCAAGGATAATATTGTTAAGCCATTTAGATCTGGTCAAGAATCCATATCTCTAAGCTAACACTAAGCCGAAGCCCGTTTGTCCGCGCATCAACTCAGAAAGTGGAACCATCGTCCCAAACCTTTAACAACTCAACGGCCTATCCGCGTGATCAAGACTCTCCTGAAATCGTCATCGTTTTTGATGAAGGGGAACTCAAATTGCAGGTTCACCAGAACCACAAGGTCCTCGACATATTATAATAGTGTAGATATCATATAATAACAATGCTTACAAGAAACAGATACAAGGTGGCACTATGTTACTCCCATGAATGATCCAAATGCCTCGAATCCTGCAAACTTCTGCACTTGAAACTTATTAGCCTTCATCCATCAATTCAGAACATGACATGAACATAAGTGCTTAATCATAAACAACTTCACCAAAATAATAGCACTTAAATTCATCAAAAGTATGGAGAGGTCAAAAATCCGTAGGCCAATAAAACACGCTTAAGAACAGGGCGTTAACAGCATGAAAGACGCCTGACCATAGGTCGTTAATATTTAAAACACGCCCTACTCAAAGGCGTAATCAGCAACGGAAGCTCAGAAGAAACACGACCTCATCAAGGGCGTTACATAAAACACGACCACTGGTCAGGTCGTCAAATCAAAAAGCAACGCCCTTACACAAGGCGTTAATTCAGCACGAACCTCCGTTTCTAAATCAAGAACACAGTCCTTAACCTAATCAAACTTCTATCTTCGGGACTCTTCAGGTCTCTTCAAATCCTTATAAAAAGGAAGGCTTTCTTTCACAAACCAATCGAAATTTTTCTCTGCAGCCGAACTGCTTCTTTTTCTTCTTCTTCTGCTTCTGTTCTTCTTCATCTGCTTCTGTTCTTCTTCATCTGCAGTAAAGTGATGGACAGGGTGATGAAGAAACCTAGGCTTTCTACTCCCAGAATTACTGAAATACAAGGGCACATAAGCAACCAAATTGCTTCGAATCAGGTAAAATATTCCTCTGTTCTTTGTTTTTGTACTGTTCCTTTTCTTTTCTTTTCCGCCGAACTCTCCTCTTATATTGCATATGCTTATGTTTGTCACTGCATGTTATATTCTCTTCTCACAGGATTACCCAACCCTTCCAGGAGCTAGAAGATACATAAAAGTCAAGTGGTTACCCCTCATCCTCTCCAAATTCTCCTCAGATATGAGGGTATATGTAGCTAGATGGCATCTCTTGGGGTTGATAACCCATGCCAAGCATTATGATCAAATCCACATACATTGGGCTGCCATAGGAGCATTGATTGAAACATGGCATCCTTCCACCCATACTTTCTTATTTTCCACATTTGAGGCCACCATCTTGCTGGAAGAAGTAGAGATGATCCTAGGCTTGAAAAGGATGAAACATGGAGAAGAAGAAAAGATGGCCATCATGCCAAGGCCAATCTCCTCCCATGAGTTGCTAACCTCATTAATACCTAGCCCAAATATAGTGAACCAAATTAAGGTCACTAAAGGAGTTAACCTCTTGAAGCTCGCCTCGTGGGTGTACAAGAGAGCGGGTCAAGCAAAGGAAGAGGAGGAGATAGAAAAGATAGCAAAGGCCTTCGTGGTGTGCTTAGCAGGCGCACTACTGTTTCCATCCACGGAGGACTTCCTTGAAGAGAGTCAAATAAGTGCAGTGGTGAGCTTATGGGAAGAAGAAAGAGTTGGACCGGCGATCCTAGCATATCTCTATAGCGGGCTTACATCGGCGGCCATGGGAAGGCCCATCTACGGGTGCATGCTAGCACTCTCAAGTTGGGTTGATCTACACTTCAAATTCGATTCATGCCACGAAGCCCAACAACCCTCAAGAATTTTCTCAAAGAGCCCACTCTCCTATATAACCGGCTCATTAGGTATAAGCAATAGAGTGACTAACCGGATTCCTCAAATCAAGAAGAGAGGGGATTGGAGGAAGCACTTAAAGGTAATGCCAAAGAATCTCTTTACTTGTGCCCCGGGTGTATTCAAAATGCAGGAACTTCGTGCACGCTTCTCCATCGGGACGGACCTTCGTCTTATTGGCGCTTCGGACTTCGTTTTGTACAACTCTCACAGGTGCCTTCCTCAAATTGGACTTTCAAGGCAACACTTAGAAGACATCTCCCATCTCCCTCCAATCAAATCAAGAGACCTAGGCAGTAATAAAGATGGTGAGGAGGTTATCACCATTCAAGCTCTGTGGAGGCTAAGCAAGCTTCATCAACCTGTGGAAGACTTGGATGAAGACAAGGAACAGTGGAAAAATTATGTAATCTCATTGAGAAAATTAAGGCCCAAAGTGGCTCATTAGTCATTGTAGTTCCTTCTTCAAAATAATAAAGATTGCCCTTGTGATTGAGCCAAATACCACTGTGATTATGATCGAAATCTTCCAAAACCTGCGTTTCTGTTGCAAATAACGCCTCAAATAAAGGCGCGAATTCAAGAAATAACGCCTTACCTCAAGGCGCCTCCACCGGCCCATCTTCCACATTTGACGCCTGCATGTGTGGGCGTGACTTGAAATAACGGCTTTAAGCAAGGCGTGACTAAGTTCAAACCCCAAAGAATATAATCGTTGAATCATCAAAAATAACGCCTTGTCCATAGTCACTTCTCAATAATAACACGCCGTCAACGGAGGCGTTACTTTAAGCCAGCAATTATGACTTCCAACACATCAATCAACGCCCATTCAATGCGTCTGACGACGGTTATCATTCCCCATGCAAAACAAATTAACGCCTTAATCAACGTCGTCCATTTCTATAAAACGCCCAAGGCACGGTCGTGAATTCCATTAAAAATGCCTTTCTTAAGGGCGTGTCTCATTTTCGAAACCCAAAAGTCATCGGCCCCCTTCTTCTTCCTCCTTCCGTTCATTTCTCCCCAGCAAACCCTAACCGAAGCCCCCCCTGAAGCCTCTCTCTCAATCTCCTCTCTCTCATTCTCTCAATCATTCTCTCAATCTTAGCCATGGCCAAACGCCAAAGAGTTAGCGCCCTAGTTGTAGTCGATCTTGACGCCGCCCACACCCAAGAAGAGGAAATCTCCGTGGAGGAGCTCGCCATCGTGGCTTTTGAAGAAGAGCCGGCGATGGCCGGCGGCGACGAGGCCGAAGTAGCAGCAACAGAAGAAGGAGGAGAGGCCGAGGGTGGAGAAGAAGATGAAGAAGAGGAAGATGGAGAAGAAGAAGACGGCGGACCGCCGCCCACGGCGGCGATCGCTCCCCGGGGGCAACTCCGGCGGCCCAGACGGCCGCTGCCTCGACCACAACCCCAGAAGCACAGAAAGGTAGGTTCCCTTCCCCCATTCCCATTTTTTTTATTTTATTTTCATTTTATTTTTATTTTTCCTAATTTCCAAGGCCCTCGGGCACGAAACCTGCAACTCAGAAAAGACACGCCTCCCAAGGGGGCGTTATTCTCAAACGAAACGCCCTAACCCAGGGCGTAAATTCCTTTTATTTTCTGAAAATTAATTAACCTTCATGAAAACGCCCTGCAGCATGTCGCTTCTTCAAAAATTATGATTTTCCATTAATTCCATGCCCATTAAACAATTTTCATGAATTATTTCGCATGCTGTCATTTTTATTTAAATCAGCTGAAAATCATGAAAGCCACGCCCCTCCCCAGGGCGTGATTTTAACAGGAAACGCCCAAACTAGAGGGCGTCTCTTTATTAATTCTCTTTTAAACTGAACGGTCCTAAATGGAAAACGCCCCAGCCGAGGGCGTGATTTGAAAACATTTTAGGATTTTAGAAATTAACAACATGTTCACGCCCTACCCAGAGGCGTTTCAAAGATGGAAAACGCCCTCACCCAGGACGTTACTTCAAACCACATTTTGAAAAACGCCTCCTCTAGGGGCGTGAATTTACCAAGAAACGACCTGAGGAGGGTCGTGACTTCCAAAATATTAAAATCAATGCCCAGGCAAAACCAAATGCAATTACACATGATTAATCAGACAATTAAGCAAAGTTCTTTCTTTTAATGCGTGCAGGGGCTGATGAGGACCCGTATCTCATGGGTCATGGTTTGGGCAGCATACCAGGGTCTCCCCGACTTCCAGAGGGTTAGGGTAGATGCTATGGGGTTCGGGGCTTTCCTATCCATTGAGCCATTTAGACCCGACCTAGCACTTATCCAGGTTTTACGGGAATGCTGGGATAGGGTGAGCCGGTCCTTCTTGATGCCCTGGGGGCATATGGTTCCTACCCTAGAGGATGTGACTAGGATTACAGGGTTGAGGGTGGATGGTGAGGCTGTGAGTGGGTTCACCTATCCTGACTATACGGAGATGGCCCAGAGGTTACTAGGGCTGGATATGGTCTATGTGGTGCCGAGCGAGTGTAGGACCATCTTCCGTACAGACCTGACTACGGTGATGGGTTTGGGAGATGCCAGGCATAGGTCAGGGGAGACCTTAGGTGAGTTTGCACAGAGGCTGACTGATGGGGTGAGAGCGGTATGCTGCCAGGACCCGACTGACCGTGAGAGAGCAGATTGAGACCTGAGGAGGTTCCTGCTGCTGCTGCTCGGTAGATTATTGCTGGGGACGAAAGCCGACGTCATCAACTGCCGCTTCTTGGGCATCCTTGAGGACCTGGAGACCGTTGGCACTTACGCTTGGGGTGCAGCGCTGCTGGCGCATTTGCTGGCGGACCTGTCCACGGGTACAGGACGTGAGACGACCGTCAGTGGCTTCTCACCTTTTCTTCAGGTGGTTATTTTCCTTTTCTTTTTCTTTTCTTTTCATGCAAATGAATGCTTTACTAATGCAATGCATGGATGCAGGTGTGGAGCCACTTGTACATGCCGATGGGGCGCGTCGACCCACGGCCAGGAGCTGAGGGATCCTTCCCTCTGGCGCGACGCTGGTTACAAGTCGTCTTCGGTGCCCCACTCGACTACGAGTTGTGGGTTCTACGGAGAGAGTTCCGCGACTTCCCTCCCTCGCTGGTATGTATGAATAAATGATATGCATTTCTTTTGAATTGATTTGAATTGATTATGATGAAATGATAATGGTATGTATGAATGCAGGTGCAGTGGAGACCATACGAGGGGATGACAGATGAGGGCCAACCTTGGGTCGTATCGGGGCGACCTCGCTTTGGGCGTGAGCTGTGGCTGCACTGCTTGAGCGAGATTGAGCCGTTACGGCTCAGGTTGGTGATGGGGACCCTGGGTTTGCACCAGGAATGGATCGAGGTCGGGGAGCCTCGAGGGATTGGCAAGAAGACCTGCGGTCGCACCAAGACGACCGACTGGAGGGTACGTTTCGAGGAGCAGTACGCCGACTGGCAGCGTGGCGGGACCAGAGTCACCTCCCGAGCGACTGACAGCTCCGAGTACCTCCGGCGCTACTGGGAGGTATACGCCGGCCGACCTCAGATGAGGGTCTTAGGGGTATGTATGAATGCACTTATTTCTAAATTGAATGCAAATGCTTATGTGACCATCATGTGACTAACATGCAATGGATGCAGGATGCGAGGGACATAGCGGCGACAGACGCCCAGGCCCACCTACACAGCCTGGAGGACCAGCTAGCCGCCACACGGGCTGACCTAGAGACCCTGGTGAGTGTTTAAATTACTTCTATATGCAAATGAATCTTTTTGTTGAATTATTGATGATTAGCCACTGACGATCTCAATGAATGCAGCGTGCTCAGTAGGGAATAGTGGGGAGAGATCCAGGGGAGGCCTCCAGCTCGAGGGGACCTAGCGCGGAGGTGACCGCACTATCAGAGCAGCTAGCTGGAGCGGTTGCACGAGCCGAGGCAGCGGAGCGTGACCTTGCTTCACGGGTAAATTCTAAACTCAAACTCAGTCAGTTCATTTATTGATTAAATATAGCATTGTGTACTGATAAAAGTTATGTTGCAGACTGAGGAGCTCCGAGCTGCCCTTGCTTGTGTCTGTGAGGGACAGCAGGCTACGTCCTTGCAGGTGAGTGTTTTACCTTCAACCATGTGTTGTTTATTTGCTTCATTGAATTGTCGATCTTGATGATTTGTTTGCCTGTTTTCAGAGTGCACAGCTACGAGCGGCGCGTACCGAGTTGGCGATCCGCGAGCAGCGGATCATAGAGTTGGAGCGCTCTGCGAGGCGTCGGGAGTAGCTTCCCCAAGACGTGGCGGAGCTGCGGGTTGCCCTGGAGCTGGAGAGGCGGGAGCGTGCCCGAGAGCGAGAGGAGCACCAGACGGAGCGTGCCCGGTTCCTTGAGCTTCAGCAGGCGGAGCGTGCCCAGTTCCAGGAGCAGGTAGCAGCACGGGAGCGAGAGCTGGCCGACTCGAGGACCCAGTTGATCCTTTCTCAGGAGCGGCTGCGAGTGTCCGAGGAGCGATTGCAGCGAGGCCGTGAGCGAGCACGGGCTGCGGGGTACTCCTTCACCAGCTCCACCTTCGTGGCGGGTTCTTCCCTCCGAGAGAGGAGCGAGACAGGGGGACACGTTCGGGTTCCGGCTTCTTCACGGGGGCCTATGCCTCCTCCACCAGTGCCAGCTCGGGACGGTGAGGAGGAGGTTGAGAGTAGGAGAGTAGAGGAGGGTGGAGGCGAGAGCTGAGAGTTTTGTACTTGTACTCCTCCACCCTCAAACCTGTACATGATAGACATGACGATATATATATATGGGAGATTTGAGCTTTTGTTACCTGAGCACTTGTGTTGTTGTAGACTTGTGTTTGTGTACTTTTCCTTTCCTCCACGTTCTTCATGTTTACTGCGGTTTTCACTTGGATAAAACAGGTTAATTCATCTGTTCGACTTGGCCCCTTGCCCAATGAGCAAGGGGATGGCAATATTCTGACCTTAATGACGGGTCAAGGGGCCAAGCCTTTAATCAAATAAGGTAAAGTGAAATAACCAATAAAGGGGAGATGCATCATGCAAGCACACACATGCAAACAATAAATCAAAATATGCACAGGCAAAATGCAGGCATACGAATGAAGAAGGCATTATATATATATTTTTTGTTATTTTCCTGAAAAACACGCCTTAGATTAGGTCGTGACTCGGGTGAAAGACGCCCCCTCAGACGGCGTATATTTTAAAAGGATTTTGGAATTTGGTGAAAATACGACCTGAACAAGGGCGTTAATTTGATAAAGACGACCCTCACGAGGGCGTGAGTTAAATTAAAAACGCCTTAGTGAGAGGCGTGAATTATATGAATTTTCAAAAAAGATTGACAAGGCTATCCAGATCGCGGGCCCTACACGGTCACCATCTAGGATTCATTAATCTTTCTTGAATAATTAAAAGGGAGTCAACGTGCTCAAAGTTGACTTATATTCGAGATTTCGCACAGTGCAATTTCTTAAGTTCGTCTTGACCATCCTGCCAGTTCGTGACTTTACCACATAGAAAGGATGGAAGAAAATATAAGGGAAGCCCATAAGGGGTTCTGGGATGCTCAAAGTAAAGTTACCTCCCCTGCCCTATGCCTGTTGGGGTTCGGTCTTTGGCGTAGGAAATTATTGCCTTTTTGCCCATTTATAATGCATGCATACGCCCAAGGTTTTCCTTGCGGGGACTTTGCCCTCTTGACATGCTTTTCTTTTCATAAACTTTCACTTTGGAATTGATTTGCATTGATGAAAAAATAAACTTAATTGTACTTGGGCTTTTGTGACATTTGCTCCCTTTTGGGCCTTGACTTCCACCTACTAGGGCGGCGGACAGGCTTGGCGCCTCTGCCTCGAGGTCTCCCTTCCCCCCTTATGGGCCGAAGAAGAAAAGAACGGGTATTGTCTTTCACTTTTAGTCCGATTTTTGACTTTCTATCAGATTTTGCACTGCTTGAGTTCAAGAATAAAGCGTGTAGTGTGTGCGGGTGTCAACCCCATTTTTAAGTTACCAGGACTGATAAATGAATTCTGAATTTTGACCTTTCAGGCCTTGATCTTTTGTGTGCCATGACAAAAGCCTTTTTGTTTGTTTGAAATTTCTCTCTTTTCTTTTTTTTTGTTTTTTTTTTTGGATTTGGATTTTGGCAAATATTCTAATTTTTTTTGGAAAATATTCATTTTTTTTGTTTTGTGGGATTTTGGAAAATATTCATTTTTTGTTGGATTTTAAAAAATATTCATTTTTTGTGGATTTTGGGAAAATATTCATTTTTTGTTGGATTTTGGGAAAATATTCATTTTTTTGTTGGATTTTGGGAAAATATTCATTTTTTGTTGGATTTTGGAAAATATTCATTTTTTGTGGGATTTTGGGAAAATCAGGGGTAGTATTTCTTAAGATATAAACCGTTCCAAGGGTGAGTTAACTCTTCACCTTCAGCATTAGTTAATTTATAAGCATTGCCAGGAAAAACTTCTTTTATAACGAACGGTCCCTCCCAATTTGGTTGGAGTTTTGAACGGGGGCCACCCGGCTTAACAAAAATTCTCTTGATTACCATTTCACCGACTTTAAATTTTCTCTCAATTACTTTCTTTTGGTAAAAACGTGAGAGCCTATTTTGATAAACGCGCGCATGCTCAGCGGCGACCAGACGCTTCTCATCTAGGAGTTCCAATTGGGCAAGGAGTGAATCACGACGTTCATCAATAGAAAGTTCCTCATCCAATTGTACTCGCAGAGAGGGAATAAGAATCTCATAAGGGACTACTGCCTCCATCCCAAAAGTGAGGGCGAAAGGGGTTTGCCCAGTGGGAGTGCGAATGGAAGTGCGATAGGCCCAAAGAGCTTCAACCAGCTTGTCTGGCCAGTCCGAAAATTTATTAGCCTCACACGTCTTTTTAACGATCTTGATCAAAGTTTTGTTAGTTGCTTCTGCTTGGCCATTACCCTACGGATAATAGGGAGAAGAATGATGCAATGCAATGTTATACCTGTTGCAGAGATCCTTGAGATCTTGAGAGATAAATTGAGGTCCATTGTCGGTGACGATGGTGCTTGGGATGCCGAACCTCGTGATGATGTTCTTCATGATAAATTTGCAAACGGTTGATGCTTTAATTTCCACGTAAGCTTCTGCTTCCGCCCACTTGGTGAAGTACTCTGTTGCCGTGAGAATGAATGATTTTTGCTTGGTCAGGAGGTTCGAGTCACCAAGAGGTCCAATGATGTCAAAAGCCCACATGAAAAAAGGCCATGGGGAGGACGTAGGATGGAGTGAAGAAGCAGGAGAATGAATCTTGTCGGCGTGCAGTTGGCACTTAACACACCTACGAACGTAGATAGAGCAATCCTCTTCTAGAGTTGGCCAATAGAAACCTAGCCTAAGGATTTTCTTAGCTAGCATCTGGCTGTTCACATGACCACCACACACACCAGAATGCGCCTCTTCCACGACTTTCCAAGATTCATCATCATCGAGGCATCTCAATAAAACACCGGTGAGCCCTCTTCGGTAGAGCACACCTCCAACCAAAGTATAACGTTGAGCCACTCTTCTAATTGCTTTCTTTTCTTCTGCTGTGGCTTCCTCGGGATAAGACTGATCATTACAGTATCTGGCAATCTCATAATACCAAGGTTTCTCTTCGTTAGCCAATTCTTCTTCCCAGTCCAAAAGCATGACCTCTTTGCCTTTAAGAGTTTCTTTCTGCTTGGCCTTCTCGAGCACCTGATCCCTAATATCAAGGAAAGCACGATCCTTAATAGCTGGAGTGTCACGCTGATGAATCAGAGGGACATGGAAATCACGCTCAGGGGGGAAGACTAAAGCAGAAGCTAAAGAAGCAAGAGCGTTAGCTAGAATGTTCTGACTGCGAGGCACATGAATGAAGATTAACTTGGTAAAGAGTTTGGCATAAGCTGAAGAGAGTTCCTGGTAGGGTTTAAGCTTAGGATTGATAGTGCGGCACTTGACCAACACCTGGCGCAGAATGAGTTGACTATCACTGACAATCCGCAAGTGAGTGACACCATATCGATGAGCGGTTTGTAGACCGGCCAAAAGAGCTTCATACTCGGCAATATTATTGGTGACGGGGAAAGTAAGCCGAGCAGCAAATGGAATGGTGACTCCTTCAGGTGTTAAAAGAACCATGCCGATCCCTCTTCCTTGAGAATTAAGAGCTCCATCAAAATGTAACGTCCACATAGGATCAAGGGGTTGATTAATGGACATTAATTCTTCATCTGGGAACTCATAATTGACAAGATCAAAATGAGGTAGAGGGTGATGAGCAAGATGTTCGGCGATGGCATATCCTTTGATAGCTTTTTGTTGAATGTAAGTGATATCAAACTGGGAGAGGAAGCTTTGCCAGCGTGCTAATCGATCAGTGAGAATAGATTTTTCAAGGAGGAATTTGATTGGATTCATGCGTGCAATGAGGTGAACCTCGTGAGCTAGGAAATAGTGTTTTAATTTCTGAACTACCCAAACCAAAGCTGCACAAGTCTTCTCCATGGCTGAGTACCTCTGCTCGCAGGGGTTAAGAAGTTTAGACAAGTAGTATGCTTCCCTCTCCTTACTTTCTTCATCCACTTGAGCTAAGACAGCACCTACAGAGTCATCCAGGACTGAAACATACAGAATAAGTGGTTTGCCTGGAATTGGCGGCCTCAGGACAGGGGGATTGGCCAAATAATCCTTCAATCCGTCAAAGGCTGCCTGACACTTGTCATCCCAATTAAACTTGACTCCCGGCTTGGTAAGCTCGTAAAACGGCCTGCATCTTTGTGAATGCTGGGAGACGAAGCGGCGAACCTCCCTATTAATCCTCGAACTTCCTTCAAATTCTTGGGAGGAGGCATATCTCTAATGGCCTTTGCCTTGTTGGGATCAACTTCAATTCCCCTCTTGCTAACAATGAAACCAAGCAACTTTCCTGAAGAAACGCCAAATACGCACTTCTTGGGGTTCATTTTTAATTGATATTCTCACGACCTCTGTAGAACCTTAGCTAGAACCCCAGGATGCTCAATCCTTGTCCTTGATTTCACTACCAGGTCATCCACATACACCTCGATGTAAATATGAATCATGTCATGAAAAATCGCCATCATAGCCCTCTGGTAGGTGGCTCCAGCATTCTTAAGTCCAAAGGGCATGACCACATAGCAATATGTACCCCATGGTGTAGTGAATGAGGTTTTCTCTTGATCCTCTTCAGACAGACGAATTTGATTGTAACCTGAAAAGCCATCCATAAATGAAAGAGTTTCAAATCCTGCCGTGTTGTCGATCAGAACATCAATATGAGGGAGGGGGAAGTCATCTTTAGGACACGCCCGGTTGAGGTCCCGGAAATCTATGCAAATTCAAACTTTTCCATCTTTCTTCATAACCGGGACAATGTTAGCCACCCAATTGGGATAGAGGACGACTCTAACAAATCTAGCCTTATGGAGTTTATCGACCTCTTCTTTCATCTTCAAAGCCATGTTAGGGTGGAAACGCCTCAACCGTTGTTTGACCGGGACAGACCCTGGCTTAAGTGTAAGGCGGTGTTCAACGAGTGCAGGGTCTAATCCAGGCATATCTTCATAGCTCCACGCGAACGTGTCCTTGTATTCTTGCAGAACCAAAATGAGCGCCTCCTCCTTGGAGGGCGGTAAATTCTTACTGATGAGGACAATCCTAGGGTCTTCCTCGGTACCCAGATTGATTTCTTTGGTTGGCTCTTCTACCGAGGCTGATGGTTCGTCGAATCATCTCATGCCACTAGCAAAGGCATCCGCCTCGTCCTCATAGTCTTCATAACTTTCTTCCCCCTCTTCAATAGGGTCTTCATCATTCATGATTTCATAAACGCCCAAACCCTCATAAGCAGCAACAGAATCCTCATATTCTAATTCCGGCAGGATGATCGGTTCTTCCACAAACTCAGGGATTGCTAAACAAGCTTGGCATCTAACAGCCAACTCCAACAAAAATCTTCGGGGAATCTGCTTACCCTTGGCCTTCTTATGTGGAACTATCCCCTGATTTTTATTATTAGAAGGAAAGGAGGAAGAATAGGAACAACTAGCTTGACCAGGGGAAGGAGATGAAAAAGCGGATACAAGAGGTGATACAGAGGAGGGCCCCTCACCAGAGGGGGAGAAAAAATTGATCAAGGAATCCTGAAGGGGCGGCCCCTGGGTTGGGACGCACTCGGGAGAAAAATAGGAGGTCTCCTCAATATAGATGGAGGATTGGAATGTTGGAGATTTGGCAATTTTTTTTCATTTTTAGCTTTTCCTTTGTTTTTATTTTCTTCTTCAAGTAAAAAGCAATGTGAAGGGAGAATAGCAGGAGGAGTGGAGATTGCAAGATTGGAGAAAGATTTAATCAAAGATGGCCCACGCGGGGGCGAGATGGAGATTTTAGAAAATCGCTCGAGGAGCGAAGGAGCAATCGGGAGGGAAATCTGAATTGAATCGGGAGACAAGTCGATGGTAATCGGTGGTGGTCGCAGCACGTGACCAAACCAACGGGAATATAAAGAAGCCAGCAAGGATGGATGCATAGAAGTGAGGGAGAAAAGGCCGGCCCACAGCCTATCCACGGAAAATCCTTCTTCAAAGGGGACATCTGGCTCCCCCGTATCTGTGTAGTCACTTAACATCTGCCTTTTATCTGTGATTACTGCTGGCCTTTCAATCAGTTCTTGAATCAGCGGCTGCCACTCTGGATCCGTCGGCATGAACAGGCGGCTCAGAGAGATCGTGATGTCATTCATGTCAAACCACCTGTACCAGTCACATTCCGGATCACCCATTTTTCTTCTTTTATCTAGCCTTAAAGTCTCCAGGGCTTTGTAGGTAGCCAGTGGGGCAATGTGACGAGCAAACTGTCTGGCGTGCACATCTTGACAATCAAGCAATGAAGTAATGACGGTAGTCTGCTCATTGTTCTGAATGCCACCGGTGACAAAATGTGTCTTTAATGTCCAGGTGAGCGGCTGGCGGTCTGGTTTGAAGGTGGACGTCATAACAGCCCATGGCTCTCCTTCATTCTTGCCCGATGCTTTGTAGCATAAGCCGCCTCGTGCAATCACCTTTTGAGGCTTAATGGGCCTAATCTTGCCCTGGAGTTTGGCACCCAGGCCGTTGCCATCTTGATATCCCATTCTTATCAGAATGTTCCAGCCGGGGGTATTCATCATATTTTTCTTTTTCTTCTTCCCCTTAGAAGGCAGGGGTGTCATAGCAACTGTGGTAACAGTCTCAGATAGCATCGGCCGTGGACGGGGAACGTCCAGCACAGATAATAACGGCTTGTTGGCAGGCCATCTGGAAGGAACTGATGAAGCTACATGAATGTCTTCCTCTGGCAAGATCGGCACGCTGGTCACCTTGATAATGCGGCCCTTGTGCGGAAACTTGAGGCACTGATGGTTTGTAGAGGGCACTGCGTCAAGCTGCTGAATATAAGGGCGACCCAGGATGCCATTAAAGGTCGGATCCATATCCAGAATATGAAAATCTGCTGTAATGGTGGCTGGACCCAAGCTGACTTTGAGAGTAATCATACCCAGAGGGGGTTTCTTTGTATTGTCATATGCCGTAACAGTAATGGTAGATGGCCGAATCTGGCTCTCAGGGATACCGCATAACTTCAGAGTGCTCGGAGGCAACACATTGATAGATGCACCGGTGTCTACCAAACACTGCTTAACGGCCACTTTGTTGATATCAACCGTAATACATAAGGCATATTTTCTTGCCGGTAGAGGTGCTAACTCATGTTCATGGAATGTGATTGCCGGCTGACTGCTAGCAGGGGTCAAGACTATAATTATCTGTTCAACCGGAAGGTCCTCATTGACCATGACCTTCTGCAGGTATTCCTTCAGGGCCAGCTGATGAGTGGTGGACCTCTTGATTAATTCAAGAATGGAGATTCTGGCTGGAGTGCGATCCAAGTCCTTTAATAAATCATACTGAGTTCCTGGCACTGAATCTTGTTCCTGCTCTTGCTCTTGTGGCCCCTGCACAGGCTCTAGCTCTCTCTGTGGGAAAACACGGTGGAATATCCGTCCACTGCGGAGCGGCGCTACGCCTTGACGCGCCTCTGTCGGGGCAATATTAGGAGGAGGGTTGGAAGAAGAAGAAGGAATGTTGGTAGCAGAGACCCTGCTGGGGGAAATCAAAGGGGAATTCAATGAAAGGGGCGCCCCCGTAGGAGACGTGGTAGTGGTGTTTAACAAAGATGCCCCCGCGGGAGGCATGGGAGGAGTATTTGATGAAGGTGCCCTCGCAGAAGGCGTGGGAGAAGAGAGGGATATCCGAATGCGAGGAGCATTGGCGGGTGGTGGAATAAGGAGAGATCGTGGCACAAAAGGTGGTTGAACTGATGACGGAGGAACTCTTGCCGGTGTAGGAGTGGTAGAGGGGGTAGCGGGTGCTGGCGGTGAGCAGAGTAGGAGTGGCCTGGATGGTGCGTGTGTGGGATTGGTGGTGGAAGGTGGAATGGTAGGTTGTGGAGGTGGTAGGCGGGTAAGAAGAGAGCGAGCCGGCAAGGCCGTGGAATTGGTGGGGGTAGAAGGATTGACGGGGCGTAGAAGGGAACGTCCCGATAGGAGCATAGAAGAAGAAGGAGGTGTGCGCAAAAGGCGCGGAGTTTGATTTTGAGTTGGATCATGGTGAAACGCCCCGACAGAGGCGTTTTCTTCGTGCCATCCCTGCCCTCTCTCCACCTCGTAGAGAGACGTGACAGGGTTCACATGTTGATTAGGAGCGTGCTCTGGCAATGGATTACGGACGATCCCCATATCTTGCTGGGGTGCTGGAGCTTGCTGTGGCTGAACTTGTTGCGGAGCTGGCTGCTGTTGTTGCTGATTTTGTTGTTGCCAAGAAGCCCTTCTTTCTTTCATAGCGGCTATGAATTGTCTCATCTCATCCCAATTGATGTCACCCTGGTCATTTAGATCGTAGATGTAATCTCTGAAGTGGAAGCAACGATCCAGGTTGTGACCAGGGCCGCGATGAAAGGCACAATAACGGGATGTGTCAACATTAGCGGGCCACACGGTTCTTTCCTTTGGTAATGCGAGCAAGTTGGCGGCCATCAGGGCATTAAAAATATCGGGGAGACTTTCAGGAAGTGGGGGATAGTGGTCCCTTTTGGGGCCAAGTGGCGGTCTCCGTTGTTGTTGTTGGCCGTAGTTGGCTGGTGGGGGCACTTGATGGTATTGTGGTGGAGCTGGAGGATCTATGCGGGGGGCTTGGTTTTGCGGTGGAGCGAAGGAGTGTTGAGGCGCAAATTGGGGTGGTGGAGTAGGGTTAAAATGAGGGTTCTGTCGTGGAGGTGGTGGTGGACGTGGGTTAGCTTGATTATGGGGGTTGCCAACTACGCCAACCTGCTCATTTGTGACAGTGCCTTCAGTCGTGGGCCCGCTGTTGACATTTGTATTCTTTTTAAATAGCCGAGGCTTCGGCTCAAACATGCCCATGATGGGCGAGTCCTTCATTTGCGTTTGTATATAACGAGCTCTTTCATAGAGCTCTTCCATAGTTGTTAGCCGATTCATGGCCAAAATGTGCCGGAATTGGGGGGTTGCATTAGAAATGATCATTTTCACTTGCTCCTGTTCCGACAATGTGTCCTTTAATTTCTCGGCCATAGACCGCCACCTATCAGCAAATACAATGAAGTCCTCCTCGGGCTTCATTTTCTCGGCAACTAAATCTGTAACAGAAAGGGAAGGTCCCACCCGGTCTCTGTACTTTTGCAGGAATTTTCTTTGAATAACATCAAAATCGCCGGCATCAGCCGGCTCCAAAGAATAAAACCATTCGAGGGCTGGCCCCTCAAGAGACCTCCTGAATAAGTAGGCCAGGGAGGCCTTATTGTCCTGCCAAAAGGAAGTCTCATATCAGAAATCCTTTAAATGAATGAACGGGTTGCCCGTCCCATTATATCATCGGAAATTTGGCATTTCAGAAGGTGGTAAATGGAACACCGGCAACGTAGGAAGAGAAATTTTCGGAGCATTCTTAGTCGCTGTAACCTTCTTGAGCTGTTCCTCCATGCTGGCCAGCTTCTGAAGCAAGAGAGTGTTGGTATCGGGCTCGACCGGGGCCTGATTCTGAGCAAAAGAAGGCGGTATAGGCGTTCGTAGAATCCGAGGAGGTTGGAAGGATTGATGCCTAACCGCTGAATAGCTCGCCTGCTGGGCCGGCATGGCCGCAGTAGGCGTTTGTGGACGAGAGGAGGGGGGATGCAAGACCGCCTGGTCATTAACAATCTGATGGCCACTCACGGCCGGAGGGGGATTAGAAGAAGAAGAAAGAACCGACTTCCCTTTTAAAGCGGCCTGAATGGCTTGCCGCTGGGAGTCATCCAACTGGGAGAGAGCCTAGATCAAATCCGTGACATTAATGGATGGGGAAGGGTTCCCCGAAGTGTTGGAAGATGGAACTTGAGACGAAGGGTCCGCCTCATGAATAGTGGTATCAACCACATGAACTTGTGAGTAATGGGGGTGAGGAGGAAGGTAGTTCCCCTCATAATAAACAGAATCCTGGAGAGGGTCCTCATATTGACCAAATATGTTCTCATTCTCATCATCATAAGAGTACCCGTTGCCTGACATGTTGATGGTTTTACCTGAACGGAGTTTCATTCTTAAGAGAGAGAGAGTGTTTAATGAAGGAACTATCACAAAATATTTAATCCAAACAAGGCAGTCAAATCACCCAACTATGTTTATGCAAACAAGGTTGGCAAGAAACGCAAGATTTTAATGTTTGATGTTTGAATTAAGGTGGATTGTTTGTGAAAGTTCACTCTTTTGCCAAATGAGACCTAGTTTGATCCAAGTGTAACCTCCGGGTCAACTAAGTTTTCTCTCTCTTCACCAACGAATAGGATATCTAAACTCCGGGTACTTCGAGGGTACAACCAGCCCGGCGTCCGTGAGGGAATCCACGGGTGCGGGGACTTATGGAGGTCTTGGAAAAGGGATTTCCGGTCCAAAGAGACGGAATGCTCAATGGAGGGTCGTCCCGATTCCAAGAAGGGTGTGTGGATCCTAGGGTAGAGAGAGGAGGTCTCTCAACCAAGCCAACAAATCAAGACAATCCAAGCAGCAATGTAATAGCAAGATAAATGCCAAGCAATGAATAAGAGCTAATCTGTGAAAAAGAACAGTAAAGAAACGCCCTGGGAAAGGTCGTTTTCTCAGCAGGAGGAAAGACACGCCCTGCGGTAGGTCGTGACAAAATGAAAACACGGCAGCGTGGCTGTCGTTAAACTCTGTGAGGGGCTCACAGACGGTAGGAAAACACGCCTTTAGGTGAGGCGTTATAAAGAAAGGACGCCTTCACTGGAGGGCGTCAAAACTCAGAGAAAACGCCCTGATGATAGGCGCTGATAATAAATGAAACGCTTCGGGGAGGGGCGTTAATCCACAGGCAATATGGTAAGCAGCAGCAGCAGTTATGATAAAGAGAAACGCCCTAATGACAGGCGTTGATAAGAAATGAAACGCCTCAGAGAGGGGCGTTAATCCATAGACGATATGATAAGCATGCAGCAGACAGCAGTTATGGTAAAAGAGAAACGCCCTAATGACAGGCGTTGATAAGAAATGAAACGCCTCGGAGAGGGGCGTTAATCCACAGCAATATGATAAGCATGCAGCAGACAGCAGTTATGGTAAAAGACGCCCTGGACGTGGGCGTTACTCAACGAAACACGTCCCTGAGAGGGGCGTTAAATAGCAGATGATAAATGAGCAAACAGAACGCCAGCCGGTGCAATAAACACACGCCCTGGAAGGGGGCGTTAATCAACAAAACACGTCCCTGTGAGGGGCGTTAAATCAAAAGACGCCCTTGTTGAAGGCGTTAATAAGCAGCAATTGACTGATCCGGGGACTGTGCAGGGTGCACAGTGGAGGGTGCCCGAGGGGCACAAAGGAAAGGGTACCGAGGGTACCGAGGGGAAAGGGCACGCGAGGGTGCCTAAGGGGAAAGGACACACGAGGGTGTCAAGGGGAAAGGGCGCACGAGGGTGCCAAGGGGAAAGGGCACCCGAGGGTGCCAATGGAGATGGTAATCAATAAAGAAAACAGTGGAAGTCCCACCGTGATCGCCAATTTGTAGATCGGATTAAAATCCTCACTTAGGAATGAAAAAATAAAATGCATAAGATGCAATAAAAATAGCACGAGGTGCTTAAAGGGGAGTTGTGATCGCTAGAGGGATTACCTCAATAAGAAGAAAAGGAGATCGCGTGTACCTGGTGAAAATTGGGATGCGGGATGGATGTGGATTTCTTCCTCCAACTTCAATCGGCCAGCCGATGAAGTGGGTTTTCTTGGTTGATTACCTTGCAAAATGGACAATAAAAAAAAAACAAACAAGAAGAGAGGGATCAGCCCAAATGAAGTAGTATCTATCCAAATAGACGTGTAATAATGAAAGAAAGAAAGGCACATGCGCACCTTATTTTTTGGTTGTTTTTAAACCCCCTTAATAAGACTTAAGGGAGGGGGAGTATGATGATAAAAATGCAACAAAGTGTGAATAAATACGAAGGATGAATGGATATGATGAATGGAGTGGTATGAATGAAGTAAAACAAACAGATGAAAAGCTGAGAAACCCTGCTGTCCCTGGCGACAGTAAAGGGAAAACCGGATGAATATGATGGAAGTAGATGGATGAAGTCGGATGAAGCCCAACGAAGGACGCGGAGGGGAATCAGCAAAGGACGAAGAAGGCTCTGCTCGTGACCTTTTGAATGCTTAAACTTTTGAAACCTTCTGAGTCATTCACCTTCTGAGTCGTTCTCAGTCATTAACCTTTTACACGATCGATCAAGGCCTCAATTTATAGCCTCAATCGGATGTGATCAAACAAGGTAAGATAAGAACGGGTAATGAGGCATCCAAGGAAGGATCAAGATCGAGCAAGAGTCCCATGGATGGCAGGGAACTGTGAGGGAAAGATGGAAAAAGGAAGGACTCTGGAGTGAAACACGACTTAAGACAGGGCGTCGATTTAAGAATTGACGACCTTCACAAAGGCGTTTCTTAAAACACGACCTAGGAAAGGCCGTTTCTTCCTGGATTTAATTTTAGAAATAAAACTTTCTTTGTTTAGACATTAATGGAACACGCCTAAGATAACGGCGTTGCTTAAAAACACGTCCTGAAGTAGGACGTTACACAGAAAATGCTTTTTATTTTGAAAATAGATAATTCCAGAAATTAACGGATAATACCAGGAATTGACGCCCTCTCTTGTGATCGTCTCTTTTTTGAAAACGCCCTATGACAGGTCGCTACTTTTAAAAATAACGCCCTTCTTCAGGTCGTGAATCACGAAAATATATGAAAAATGCATAAAATTCTCAAAAATAGAAAAAACTTCATTTTATAGGAATATTGAAGTCCACTTGGGGCGTTTATATAACGACGTGAGATTTGATCAACATAACGTCAATTTTGGCATGTCTACATATTCCAGACTTAGCTATTGAATTTAATTCTGCTCAAATTCAATGCTATTCTCTTGCCAGTTATTGCATGTGTACATAAGATGCTAGATGCACTACACAACCATGTTCATAGTCAATGTGTCTAATGTTTGCATATATCATTTGCATGACTATCATTTGCTTATTGTTGTAGTCTGCATGTCGTGTAATGCATATCATCATATATTGAAAAATCTGAAAAGGATAAAAATGTTCATGACTTGGGTGCATAAACTTGAAATGATTGCATATCATCATTGTCAGGTTTGGATTTTCTGAACTCTCCTCATACATGATTTGCATATAGATGATTGTCTGAAATTGCATATGCATACATGTTGATTTGTTGGTGCTAAACTGAAGCTTCTGAAATATGAATTGAACAATCATGCTAATTGTAATTCTCTTCTGTCTAATTTGCATGAATCATATCTGAATGCAAATTTTGATATCATGTGATGTGATTTCAATACATTTCATGCATATAGACAGGGAGAGCTTGTATGCTGTCGCTTGGTCATCATTATCAGATTTGTTGCATAGTCTGCATGTAGAATAGTGTATGGCATATCATATCTTTTGCATCTTTGTGTCAGGAGGAGCTGAGAGTTCTGTTCAATTCTTTGATTCTTTTCACTTCTCATTGTCCCCATTCAATTCATTCACATTCCTTAACATCAGATGCCATTGGACCTTATTGCCTATTGCTATCACTGTTTATCAATTGCCATCATTTCCCTAACCTTCACTGAGCAACAGTATTGCTTCGGTTTATACATTGAGATGTGGTTATTACAATTGTTCACTTATAAGAATCACACATACAAATTGAAAGGAACTGAAGGTTTAACTTTTATAAATTGAAGAGTTTACTGTCTGCACTTCAGAAATTGAGATAAAAGAAAACTTTTATAGCTCTTAATCTTTGTCTCGTGGTTAAAATAGTATAAGTTTTTTTTAATACCTGAAAGTGTTAGACTGGAAATGACTAGAAAAGGTAAATGAGAGTGTGTACTGATTTTTCAAACAATCACTCTAAAAGAAATAAGGGCAGCAGTAAATAAGATCATCAATGCAAAGAGCTGAACATAGTGATAGAGAAATGGCTGAATTGCACTGAGAAACTGTGATCTCCTCCAATGAAGCAGGAGAATTCATAAGTCATGAAGTGCTTCAGATTACCTCTATTCATAGGGTCAAATCTATAGAGGGAGTTTTCACCAAGTAACTGGGGGTACTGGCCTCTGATCAAGGTGTGCCCTTAATGTCAAAGGTGAAAATTGTTCCTTGTAGGTCTTGATCTGAAATAGATCTAGTAGTTTATACCTAGTAACTAGGGGTACCTGCCTCTGATCAAGGTGTACACCTAATGTCAAAAGCATAAATGCCACTGGTCTATTCACTTAGCTCAGTTTCTGAAAATTAAAAAGCGAAAAACAAACTGCTGTAACCCTTTGAAATCAAAAGTCATTGAGTGAAAATTATTTTTCTCAATACATATTCAAGTTACCTTTCTTGAAATTCCATGTTTAATCACAAAGGGTATTATTTTTGACTTCTCTATTAAAAACATGTGCCTTAGATTCATTGCTATAAATGGAGTCTAAAACTCTTTTTCAGTGGTCAACTGCTTTACTCTATTTTTTTTATCACTGTTAAACCTGAATTCTTTCAAGACAGTATATTGCTGAATCTTATACTTTAACAGTCGTTTATAATCATACCCATTTCTCTGAACCACTGCTTCAGCTGTTGTGTAATGACCCCTTATTCTCTTCATATTCCTTCTCAAAGGGGGAGCCATAATTCAGGGGGAGTCATTACTTCAGGGGGAGTTTGAGCATGTATTCTGCATGTTGCACTCATGTGTTTCTTTCTTTTTGATCATGTCAAAGGGGGAGAATATTTGACTCACTGTCACTTTGTTGCCATCATCAAAAAGGGGGAGAATGTTGTGCCTCTTAGGCACAAGCATATGCTATGTTGTTTTGATGATAACAACACAGTGAGAGTATCACAGGTGCATTCATAACAGTGAGTCAGTATAGATGCTGAAGAGGTGAAATCTCACGCTGGTTCCTGAGCTGGCTGGTAATCACCAAGTTAATGAACTGCAAGACAGGGAAACGGGTCAGAGGGCCCAGGGGGATTCCATGGGGCAAAACCCTCCGACGCTCAAGTCAGTAGAGCAATGGTGGGAGCAGCGATAGGGAGGAGTAGGTGAAGGCGCGAGATCCCTCTCTACCAATGGGGTGAAGTGATGCTTGCTCAGGAGTTGGGGGTGGAACAATGCCCTTTTGGACTTACCTTTCGCAGGAGGGTATCCCAGGTTTAAATAGTGCGCCTCCCTCTGGAGTCCTGCAAGCTGAGAGGTCTCCGGTGGAGGTTACGTCCTCGTCGTGGGCTTTTATGGCCTCATCGTGGGGGCGTTATCCTCACGGGGAAGTCGGAGCTCCTGGACTTCTTAGCGTTTGGCCCGCTGTGGACTCTAACGGCTGCAGTAATGAACATTTTATCAGTCGTACCGAGCTTAGGGGGGCCGGCCCTATCGGGCGATAGGCCTAGCTCGGTGAGGAGATGGGTCGGATAGACCGGCTAGCGCTTCCCCCCTTCGTGCGGAGGGATAGCTCGTGCGCGGGTCTTCCTGTGACCTGACCGAGGCTCGGGCTCTCCGAGCCTTGGGGCCGCCAAGGAGAGTTGTTTCCTCGAGCATTGTTTTATTGGGCTTTTCTGAGTGGGCCCTGCGGGCTGTCACTTGGGCGAGCTTGCCTCGTTGGGCCTTGTTGGGCCTAGTTGGGTCTGCTCTTTGAGTGGGCTGCGGGAATCCCCCTCTCCACTTGTCCCCCTCCTACTCCCGAGCCAAGGAGGCTCGGTTGAGTAGTTTTTCGAGGCTTTGGACCGGCGTGGCTCGGGTGGGTGGAATCCTGTTGGAGTGATGAAGCCACATGTAGCGGTCGCCTGGGCCCGTAGTAATAATGATCCTGACGAATTTGAAATGAAGGGGCCCCCTTTTTCTCGGAGGTTGAAATGGCGCGCCGCCTCCCGCGAGGGTTTATAGGCTCAGGGCGCTACTCGTTCCTCCCAGTCTTTTTAGGGTTTTCGACCTTTCCTCCATTTCTCTGCTTCTGGGGCTCCTTGATGCGCCGTGAAGATACAGCGGGGGAGCAAGCTCTTGCGGCGGCATTTAAGGAGTTAGCGCGTGTAACCGCGGAGGCAATCCGACGGCTTCCTTCTCCCCCGGAGTCTTCGGGCTCTAGTGAAGGTTCTTCTTCCAGCTCGATGGCGGATCTACACTCGGAAGTCGAGCAGGTGAGGCGGGAGCCCGTCCCCAATCGCAGCGAGTTGGGGGAGGCTGATGTGAAGAAATTGGAGCATCGGTTTCGCCTGCCTCTCCGATATAGCTTTGTAGCTGCTGCCCCATACGAGACGAGCTTGGATAGCCGTACGAGCCATATTTGTACTTTTCTCCTGGCGTGGAAGAGCGGATTCTGCATCCCCTTCGAGCCTTTCATCTTGAAGCTTCTCAATTTTTTCGTGTTGGCGCCTGTTCAGCTAGTGGCCAACTCGTATCTCCTGCTTTATGCCTTTCGGATCCTCTGCCGCCTGCAGGGGGTTCCCTCGTCGTTGGATCTTTTTCATTATTTCTTCGAGCAGAAGGCACATCCGTCGGTGGGGAAAGGCTTCTATTTTATCCAGGCACGCAGGAATCGGAGTTGTATTCTGCTGGTAGCGAAGGATTCTTCGCACAAAGGGTGGAAGAGGCAGTTTTTCTGGGTGAAGGCGGAAGCAGTGGATGAGTCCTCGAGGTGCCAGGTTATGCCCAACTTGCATCCGAATCTTCCCCCGCGCCAGGAGGAGTTCCCCGCCGACATGGAAGAGTACACCGCTCTCTTGTTGACAAATCGCCGGTCGACTGAGGAGCTGGTGACGCTGGAGAATGTGGAGCGGTATCTGCTTACACAGCTCAAGCCATCAGGTGCCATTCTTCAGATTCTTCTGCGGGGTCGGAGGGTCGACTTTTCATTTCCTAACCGAATCTTCTTCTTTGTTGCAGACATCCGGCGGGAGCCCTTGGAAGAGGTCACTGAGGTCATCGATCTTGGGGATGATTCGGCGGCCGATGAGCCTGTCGCTCCCGCGGGTCGTTCCCAAGCCCGAGAAAAGGGCAAGGGGGCGGCCTCCGAGGGATCTTCGCGGTCAACCGGGGCGAAGCGCAAGGATCCCCTGGAGGGGAGATTGCGGGAAGCCGCGAAGGCCAAGAAACGGGCCAAGAAGGCCGGCCGTCCTACCGCTGTCGGGGGTGATTCTGGCTCGGCGGCGCTCCCCTCTCGGGGGCAAGGTGGGGCCGACCCTTCCGGGCCAGCTCCCCCACCTACCAGGCGAGAGGGGGCCGAAGAGACCGGGGGCCCCTCACAGGGCGGAGATGGGTCGGTTCTCCCCTCCCCGGGGATGGAGGGGGCCGGCGCTGTAGCGGCCGGCGTCGAGATCGGGAGACCGGTCGAGGTCGGCGCTGTCTCAGGCGGAGAGGCGCGGGCCGAGACAGATAGGGATGGGGGTTCACCCGCGAGGGCATCGCAGCCCCAAGTGCCCGAAGCTCTTGGTGCGGTTGATCCTGCAGCGTCGGTCAAGGTTGGGGGTTCGCCGGGGGAGGCATCGCAACCCCAACCGACCGCGACGCGCGGGGCGGTTGGCCCCGTCGCTCGGGCTGATCCTTCTGGCGGGGCGTCCGGTGGGGAGCGTATCTCCATGCCGGAGGCTTTGGAAAGGCTCGGCGTTTCGGGCGACATGTACCATGTTTGCCGAGAGGTTGCCGCAAAGACGAGGGGGGGAGACAAGTGCCACTCCCCCTCCGGCGTCCTCGACGTCCTCATGGAGGGCGGCCTAGTCATGGCTCGGTCGGCAGCCTTGATGGCGGAGACGTACGCTCGGACGGAGGCGGAGCGATCAAATCTCACCTGGGCCCTCGGGGGGTGCGAGAGGAAACTGGCCCGCCTCAGCGAGGAACATGAGGGGCTCCGACGGGAGTTCTCCGCGATCAGGGACTTGGCACGGGCGAGCCGGCTAGAAACCGAGGCGCTGACTGAGCAGTTGGCTAAGGCCCGGGAGTCGCTCGAGAGGAAGGGGAAACTCTTGGAAGAGGAGCGTCTGCGTCACCTCGAGCTGGACGGTCGCTGGGAGCTCGAACGGGCCGAGTTACTGGATCGGGCGGAGGTAGCGGAGCGCCTTCGTTCCATGGCCGAGGCGGGCCGAGTCCGGGCGGAGAGGCGGTCGAGCAAGGCCGAGCGAGGGATGGTCGCGGTAGAGGAACGCCTGGCGGGAGCAGAGGAGCGTGCGGCCGAGGCGGAGCGAGCTCGGGTCGAGCTCGTTGGAAGGACGGAGCAGATCGAGGCGGAGGCGATCGAGCGATATAGAAGCTCGGACGCTTACTCAGCCGACCTGGAGAGAGCCGCCCTACCATATTACGAGGTAGCGCTTCGCTGTGGCGCCCGAAAGGGGTTTAAGCAGGGTTATCGTCGGGCGGTGGACTACGCCTTCGATCGAGACTCCGGGATTGAGTTCCCTTTGGGCCAGGTCTATGACTCGGATGAGTCAGTTTCTAGCTCCTCTGCGTCGAGCGGGGAAGATCCAGAGGGGTCTCTTACGGAGGGGTCACCAACTCCGGACGCCTCGGGAGGGCTCGCGACCGAGACAATTCTCACACAGGCGAGGTCAGTGCCCGGGTCGGCCGTCACTAAAGGTGCTGGGGGTGACGCGCCTACTTCCATCGCTTCTGAGCTTCAAAGTGGGCCCGAGGCCTGATGTATTCTGCCTTATTTTGCCCCTTTCTCTTGTTTGTCTCTCTTTCCTCCTTTAGAGAGTTTCCTCTTTATGAGATAATAAATGACTTACTTGTTTGATCGCCATCCTTGCCGTGATTTGGCTGGAGTAGTTGAAAAGTGCCGATATGTCCTGCGTGATTTTCGCATGCTGATTTGGTAGGCTTCTGATGGGGCGTCTTTCCGTTCCCTCACGCTTTGAATGCCAGGCTGCTTCGTGAATCCCGCTGGGGTGGGAAACGAGGAGTTAGAGGTGACCGTTCATGGGAGAAATCCTTTGGCGTGTTTTTGAGGGCGGGGGGGGGGGGTGCGTTTAAGGCGTGTAGCCTCCTTTGGCCTATAAGAAGGACCGAAAGGTGCCCTTTCCTCTTTACCGCTTGGGATTTTCTCTAACAGTCTTCCCTCACTCCTTCTTCTTCACTCTACGTTGTGCCGTTGCATGGAGGATTCTTCGGAGGGTGACGCCACCGACGACGGGGAGCAGAGAGCTCTTGCTATCCTGGCTTGTTGGACGGGTCCGACGGTCGCCGCGCGGATCTGGAGAGGGCTTCGACGTGCGAGGGCACGGCTCTTGCCTTCTCTCAGTTCTGGCGTGGCTTCCAGGCGGGCACCGAGGCGAAGGACGGATGGGGGTATCAGGGACTCCTGCCGCCACTCCCCCTCCGCATGGGGGGGGAGGCGCATCAAGTTCCCTCCTCACCGAAGCCTTCCTCCGTCTGCAACCTCTTTTTCCCTCTTCTGCTCTTCATTTCTTTCACTCTTCGGAGGCTGCTTGCTCTCTGTTCCCTTCTAAGGAGTTGGCAGGTTGGGAAAAAAAGGGCTCTTCACGGTGCTCCTTCTTCCTAGCCTCCATCAACTTGGAAGGTGGCCTTCTCCAACTTTAGAAGGTGGCTACCTTCTCTGCAGTCCCTCGGTCACCTTTGTCGGGGGTCATCTGAGCCAACTGGATCGGCCCCCTCTTGTCCGAGCCAGTTTCTACACGAGGCAGAGTCAGTGGCTGGACGCGAGGAGATCGAGATCGAGTCGACCGAGCGATGACCCCTTGCAGCGGTGTTAGACGGATTTTCTTAATTTTTTTCATGCAATGTACTGGCCTTTGCCTTTCTGATGTATCAATAGTTTTGAATGGAAAGGAATTTATTTCGTCCTTCTTGTTGTACAATTTCAAAAATAGAATTTGCGTAGTGTGGCTACGTTCCATGTCCAAGGAATGGGATCCCCTTCCATTGTTGCTAACCTGTACGCACCTTTCCCGAGCGTCTCGACCACTCGGTAGGGGCCTTCCCAGTTAGGGGACAGCTTGCTCGCCGCCTCTAGTGGTCGAGAGGCTTCGGTTTTTCTGAGGACGAAGTCTCCCGATCGGAAGTGTCTGCTTCAGACTCTGGCGTTGTAGTATCGAGTGAGGCGTCGCTGGTATTCCGTCGATCGGATGCTGGCAATATCCCGGAGTTCATCGGCTAGGTCGAGGTTCTCGAGTAACTTTTGGTTGTTTTCCTCGGGCGAGTAGCGGATGACTCGGAGAGACGGGTTGGCGATCTCTAATGGAATGACGGCCTCAATGCCGTACACCAACTGAAAAGGACTTTCACCGGTTGCCGTCCTGGGAGTCGTTCGGTGCGACCACAGTACGCTAGGCAATTCCTCGAGCCAACTACCCTTGGCTTTGTCGAGTCTGGTCTTTATGCCTTTCAAGATAGTCTTATTGGCATTTTCGACCAGCCGGTTGGCCTGAGGGTGGGTGACCGAAGTGAAGTGGTTGCGGATTTTTAGGTCGGCGCATCTGTCTCGGAAATATCAAGAATTGAATTGTCGACCGTTATCGCTCACTATCACTCGGGGGATGCCGAAGCGACAAATGATCGATTTCCAGACGAAACTCCAGACGACTGTCTCGGTGATCCTTGCAGTGGCTTCGGCCTCGATCAATTTAGTGAAGTAGTCGATGGCGACGACGATGAGCTTTTTCTGGGACTGAGCCGTGGGGAATGGTCCGAGAATGTCGATCCCCCACTGAGGAAAGGGATAAGGCTCGACGAGGGTGACGAGTTCTGTAGCCGGCTGATGGACCAAGTGGTCGAACCGCTGGCATCGGTCGCACTGTTGAGCATAGGCTGAGCAGTCGCGCTGCAGGGTGGGCCACCACTACCCCTATCGTAAAAGGATTCTGGCCAGTGACCTTGCCCCTGAGTGCGCTCCGCACGGGCCTTCATGAACCTCTCGAATGGCTCGGCTGGCGTCGTCGGGGCCGAGGCACTTCAGGAGAGGGCCGGCGAAAGACCTTCGGTAGAGTGTGTCTGATGTGACACGACCTTGGACTTAAGCAAGCAAACACATTCGCAATCTAAATGGGCCAATTTGGGCCGCCGCTCTCTCGTCGCTCACCCAAGCCCTGGGTAACTTGGCAATGCCAAGGTGAGGTTGTGGGGTTGGGCCCTTGCTAGTAGAGGGCCAGCAAGGCCAAGAATTGATTCCCAATGGGTGGGGATGCCCAAGTCAAGGGGGCCGACAAAGTGCCAACGGCACCGGTTACAATATTCCCACGGTGATCACTCAAGTTTATGGGGCTTGAGGATCGGGCTCTCACTCGCATAACCAGCGGAATTAAGAACTAATATTGAAAGACAAGCACTAATTAGAGTGAAGGTTTGAGCACTTACTCGACCGATTTGAAGAAACCGGTCCCGGTCAGAGACGAGGGCGAGCGGGGAGGCGAGTGGATCCCCACACGCCGCGGCGGTGTCGCTTGACCTGCCCCAAACAAATTACACCACTACACCTCTCGCAAGAGGGGGAACTTGGGGTGGGGGTTAATGATATTACATCAATACTACCTCCACGCAGGGAGGGGCCTTCAGCCGGCCAAGCGGGGTGGGGAAACCAAAGCAAAGAACGAGGAACAAGGGTGGACACCGAATCTGCCTGCTATCAGTGAACCAGGATAGAGGGTCGGTGTTGCTGTTGTAGATCTTGCTCAGGAATTGTGCTGATGGCAAGACTAGCGGCAAAATCTTCGTAACAGGAAGGGGAATGCCTCAGAAGTTTTGTAATTTCTTATGGAGTCGCTGCTGGACGGGGCAGGAGCTTGAACAGGGCCTCTGTTTCTCGGACTAACAGGGGCAGGTCACCAATAGTAGGATGCAGAGGCTGTCCTGACCGCTCCCGAACTCCAAATTTGATGCCGTCAGCGCCGTTAGAACCGTGGGTGAGTCCGCTTTGCAGAAAAAGAAATAGGGACGCCAGAAGAGAACGGAGACGATCTGTGGAGCCAGAAGAGTGAGGAGGTGACGATGCAGACTGGGGAAGGCAGAGCCGCGCGACCGTGGAAGAAAGTTGGTAACTTCTGTTCCCGGATGCTGAATGGGCTTCCACTTCTTAATTCTGAAAGTGGACAGGCCAATAAAGAACTTTGAAGAAGGACTTGAAGACTGATTCCTTCGGGGCTGGTCGTGGTAGAGCTTCTAAGCCGGCTCAGGTCCTCAGCCGAGGCAGAACCGCGCAGCTGTGGGAGAATGGAGGTCCCGGACAGCACCGAGCTCCGATGAGGACGAAACCACTTTCGTGACGAAGACGACTGGCAGACGCTTCCGTGGATGCCTCTTATGCCTTCAGAATCGCAGGTAGTTGACCGTGATGGCTTCTGCAAGCTACTGGTACCTCTGCAACATTTGGACAGTAACCTGCAGGCCTTGTAGAAGCCACCAAAATGACCTAAAGAAGAAGATGGAGGAAGTGTATGTGTGAAAGGGGTGAAGGGGGTGGAAGATGAAGTGTGTGGGAGGGATGGGGATGCTAATGGTGATAGGATAGAGATGGGAGAGGGCAGGGGGCGCAGGGTCTCAACTGGAGGCAAGGGAAGGTGGTGTAAGAGAATGAGAATGGAGGGAGGTGGGATGGGCGAACCTAACTAGAAGGGAGGGGAGGGGGGTGGCCAAAACATGGAGGGAGTGGTTGATTTCAAATTTGAAATGGCCTTGGAAGTTGTGGGGTTGTGTGGGGAAGGGGTTGATTGTGTTGGAATGGGGAAAGTGGTGTTGGAATGGTGAGGGATCTCCTTGGGACTAGGGGGGTGGAGTAATGGAGGCCATGGGGAAGTGGAGGGCTTTAATGATGGTAGGTGGGGGTTGAGGTGGTTGGGAAGGGAGGAGAGAGAAGAAAATTCAAAATTGGGTGTTGAAGAGAGATAAAGTGGAGTGAAAAAGAGGGATTAAGAGAGGGAAGGGTGGGGAATCTCTCCCCTAGGATTTCTCACCCAAAAAATGTTGGAATCACTCCACTAAACTAAGTTTTGGACTCTCAAATGGCATTTTTTTCATTGATTGATTCATTACCTCCAAATGAAGGAAATGGGGCCCTATATATAGGAAACCCACATTTTACAATAAGTTCCTGACAAAAGACTCAATAGCAAATAACCGAAGGGGTAGGGGGTGCTCATGGGCCAAGCCCGAAGAATTAGGCCCAATAGCACATTACACAATCTAATGACACTCAATACTTAGGAAAATAAATGCAAGACCTAGGGACATGACTCAAATAAACTAAAAATTACATCAAATGACTCAAATAAAAATTACATAGGACTCAAAATTAAATGACTAGACCATGCCGGATGCAACCGGGGTGAGGAGACGAGCTGTGAACGTGGGCATGGGAGGTGATGTCCCCATCATACTCCCGGGGTATGGAGAACTCGACTCCGTCGAGTAAGTGTCCTTCCCTCCTTGGAGTGTGGAGAAGTGGTACTGCCCTCAAGTCTTCCGAACGAGACCGATCCACCCACCTGTCGAGATAGCGCTCGTATACCTTGCTCCGAGTGGTAGTGACTTGTTCATCCAATATTTGTTCAATTTGTTCACGCTGGGCTCTCTTGGCTGGTGGTCTCTCCTCACGGGTGGGTGCTCTCTCAAGGGAAGAAGTAGGCTCAATCTCCTCACTAGGTACCACCGTGGGTCCCTTATATGGCACTAGGTCGGCAACATTGAATGTGGGACTTATTCCATACTCCTCAGGGAGATCTAACTCAAAGACATTTGCACCAATGCGCCTCAAGACCTGGAAGGGACCAGCCCCCGTGGCCTCAGTTTAGAGTTGGCTCCGGGGGAGAGCTTCTCCGTCCTTACCATCACGAAGTCACCCTCATGGAATTCTTGGAGATGCCGATGAGAGTCGGCCCGCCTCTTATAAGCCTCATTCTTTTTGCTTATGTGCTTGCAAAGGCTTTCATGCAATTTCGTGAATGTTGACATTCTAGGGGTGATGGGTGGACCTGGGCAACCAAAAGTAGACCGATCATGTTTTGATGCCAAGAAGACTTTGATGGATTTTGGAGGGCCGGGGCAACCATATGTGGACTTATCATGCAATGTTGTCATGTAGACTTTGGTGGGCCTAGGTGGGCCGGGGCACCCGTAGGTGAACCTATCATGCAAAGTGGTGATGAATGTGGGGGGATCCGGACATCCGTAGATGATTTTGACATGCTTAAGATCCATGATGAATGAAGGAGGACCATGACATCCGAATGTGGACCACTCATACTTTCTTCTTGACATGTGGGTGATATGAATGAATGGACCCAACATAGTGTTCATGCCAAGGTGTATGGTAAGCCTAGACACATGCATGCGTTTCCCAAAGGTGACCTCCATGTGTATAGGTGTGGGACAACCTTTGAACTCCTATTGGAATGGATCGAATGGATCTAAGAAAGTGGTCATCATGGGGTGAGGCACAACCTTATTACCTAGGGATATGTGGCCCAAGGTCATGGCTCCCAAGGTGTAACCCGGGTCATAGATGAGGTGGGTTTGGCCCAATATGGTGGGTGAGGGTGGGTAGTTGGTATGATGGTTGGGTCATATGAGTCCCTTGACTCCCATTGGAATGGATCATATGGATCATAAAATGGGTCACCTAGGGGAAGGAGCTCCATGTCCTCAAGGTCCTCAAGAGGTGCTAAGTCATCCCTTTCAATAATAATTGGGTCAATGTTCTTGGTGAGTGGGTTGGCCATGAGGGGAAGGCTTGGCTCTCTACCCGATATAAAAAGCTCCAATTGGAGGAGAAGGTCAGGCTCATCGGGTGTGGGGAGGAATAGAAGGAGGTCGCTAGTGTAGCGACCAATGGTGCAAACCGAGGTGATAGACCCGATGCATAGGTTTAGGAGGTCAAGGCTCCTAGGTTGTTTGGCCATAGGGGTCAACATGCTAGTGAACTCAATTTGCCATGCTAGGCCCTTAAGAAGATCCCCTAAAGTTTCCACTTGATAGGATGCTTGGATTGTGGTGTGATAGGAGAAGAAGGGCACTAAGGGAAGGTCTTGTTCTATGGGAGGGAAAACATGGGCCCGGATCTCTCTAATTGGGCTCTCCTTTAGCCAACTAACAATTTGTTCTCCTAAGATGAGCTTGGTCCGAACTAGAGAGGGTGATGTAAGGTGAGGACCATCGTGTGATGTTTCTTTCTCAACTTGGACTTGGGTTTCCTCCAAGGTGGGGAGTGGGTTTGGAGTGTCCTCAACTATTGAATCGGGTATGAGTTCTTCTACCAAGGAGGTGAGAGGGTCTTTTGGGGTGATGAGGGTTGGTGTGTGGTGCTCCTGGGGTGGAGGGTAAAGGGAAACTTGGTTTGGGATTGGTAGTGTGGGGTTTGGGAGTGGAAGTATTGGAGGCTTAGGTTGGGATAGGATTGGGGTAGGGAGAGGAAGATGGGTGGGTTGAAGGGGTTTGGGTTGATTGGTTTTGGGAGGAGTGTCACCTTTTGGGGGTGATGGAGAGGTAGTGGTGAGGGTTACCATGGGCCTAGGTGGAGAGTTGGTCATGGGGCCCAATTGGGTGTGGGGACCTATGGTTGTGCTGTGGACTACTTCTTCCAAAGCTAATGGAGCGGGAAGGTTCTTTGATGGTGGGGTGATGAAAGCCGGAGTATGGTGCACCCGGGGTGGTGAACAAGGGTGGGATTCCCGCAGGTGGGAGAATATAAGGTTGTTGAATTTAAAGGTTCCCGAAAGGTGTGGCGGATGCACTAGGCAAGTCCGACGTGTTGGGTCGATGTCAGCATTCCTTTCATCTAACCATTTCTTACCTAGGATTATACATGGACCCGCCAATATTCCCCTTTGACACCAAGCCCCATCCAAATACTTAGTCTTCCCGAACCATTTATGGAATTTAATAAAGACTTGGTCTCCATTGTGCACAATTTGTCTGGTCCTACAAAGAGAGGTAATGATATCAGGGGACACCCAATTTTCAGATTCTAGGTCAATGAAATCAATTTCTACGGGCTCTCCATTAGGTAAGCATGCATGTGATATGATTGGGAGAGGGGCCATGTGACCCAAGACTCAATGTTAACAATGATGGGTTGACAATGCACGGTTCGGATAAGAATGCAAGCATGCCCTAGGACTTGACTTGTAGAGACAAGTCAATAACTTGCTCTGATACCACTTGATGTGACACGACCTTGGACTTAAGCAAGCAAGCACATTCGCAATCTAAATGGGCCAATTTGGGCCGCCGCTCTCTCGTCGCTCACCCAAGCCCGGGGTAACTTGACAATGCCAAGGTGAGGTTGTGGGGTTGGGCCCTTGCTAGTAGAGGGCCAGCAAGGCCAAGAATTGATTCCCAATGGGTGGGGATGCCCAAGTCAAGGGGGCCGACAAAGTGCCAACGGCACCTGTTACAATATTCCCACGGTGATCACTCAAGTTTATGGGGCTTGAGGATCGGGCTCTCACTCGCATAACCAGTGGAATTAAGAACTAATATTGAAATACAAGCACTAATTAGAGTGAAGGTTTGAGCACTTACTCGACCGATTTGAAGAAACCGGTCCCGGTCGGAGACGAGGGCGAGCGGGGAGGCGAGTGGATCCCCACACGCCGCGGTGGTGTCGCTTGACCTGCCCCAAACAAATTACACCACTACACCTCTCGCAGGAGGGGGAACTTGGGGTGGGGGTTAATGATATTACATCAATACTACCTCCACGTAGGGAGGGGGCTTCAGCCGGCCAAGCGGGGTGGGGAAACCAAAGCAAAGAACGAGGAACAAGGGTGGACGTCGAATCTGCCTGCTGTCAGTGAACCAGGATAGAGGGTCGGTGTTGCTGTTTTAGATCTTGCTCAGGAATTGTGCTGATGGCGAGACTAGCAGAGAAATCTTCGTAACAGGAAGGGGAATGCCTCAGAATTTTTGTAATTTCTTCTGGAGTCGTTGCTGGATGGGGCAGGAGCTTGAACAGGGCCTCTGTTTCTCGGACTAGCAGGGGCAGGTCACCAACAGTAGGATGCAGAGGCTGTCCTGACCGCTCCCGAACTCCAAATTTGATGCCATTAGTGCTGTTAGAACTGTGGGTGAGTCCTCTTTTCAGAAAAAGAAACGGGGACGCCAGAAGAGAACGGAGACAATCTGTGGAGCCAGGAGAGTGAGGAGGTGACGATGCAGACTAGGGAAGGCAGAGCCGCGCGACCGTGGAAGAAAATTGGTAACTTCTGTTCCCGGATGCTGAATGGGCTTCCGCTTCTTGATTCTGAAAGTGGACAGGCCGATGAAGAACTTTGAAGAAGGACTTGAAGACTGATTCCTTCGGGGCTAGTCGTGGCAGAGCTTCTAAGCCGGCTCAGGTCCTCAGCCGAGGCAGAACTGCGCAGCTGTGGGAGAATGGAGGTCCCGGACAGCACCGAGCTCCGATGAGGACGAAACCACTTTCGTGACGAAGAGGACTGGCAGACGCTTCCGTGGATGCCTCTTATGCCTTCAGAATCGCAGGTAGTTGACCGTGATGGCTTCTGCAAGCTACTGGTACCTCTGTAACATTTGGACAGTAACCTGCAGGCCTTGTAGAAGCCACCAAAATGACCTAAAGAAGAAGATGGAGGAAGTGTATGTGTGAAAGGGGTGAAGGGGGTGGAAGATGAAGTGTGTGGGAGGGATGGGGATGCTAATGGTGATAGGATAGAGATGGGAGAGGGCAGGGGGCGCAGGGTCTCAGCTGGAGGCAAGGGAAGGTGGTGTAAGGGAATGAGAATGGAGGGAGGTGGGAGGGGCGAACCTAACTAGAAGGGAGGGGAGGGGGGCGGCCAAAACATGGAGGGAGTGGTGGATTTCAAATTTGAAATGGCCTTGGAAGTTGTGGGGTTGTGTGGGGAAGGGGTTGATTGTGTTGGAATGGGGAAAGTGGTGTTGGAATGGTGAGGGATCTCCTTGGGACTAGGGGGGTGGAGTAATGGAGGCCATGGGGAAGTGGAGGGCTTTAATGATGGTAGGTGGGGGTTGAGGTGGTTGGGAAGGGAGGAGAGAGAAGAAAATTCGAAATTGGGTGTTGAGGAGAGAGAAAGTGGAGTGAAAAAGAGGGATTAAGAGAGGGAAGGGTGGGGAATCTCTCCCCTAGGATTTCTCACCCAAAAAATGTTGGAATCACTCCACTAAACTAAGCTTTGGACTCTCAAATGGCATTTTTTTCATTGATTGATTCATTACCTCCAAATGAAGGAAATGGGGCCCTATATATAGGAAACCCACATTTTACAATAAGTCCCTGACAAAAGACTCAATAGCAAATAACCGAAGGGGTAGGGGGTGCTCATGGGCCAAGCCCGAAGAATTAGGCCCAATAGCACATTACACAATCTAATGACACTCAATACTTAGGAAAATAAATGCAAGACCTAGGGACATGACTCAAATAAACTGAAAATTACATCAAATGACTCAAATAAAAATTACATAGGACTCAAAATTAAATGACTAGACCATGCCGGATGCAACTGGGGCGAGGAGACGAGCTGTGAACGTGGGCATGGGAGGTGATGTCCCCATCAGTGTCGTCCAGGACGACGAAGCGCCGGGCTTGGTACTTCATTCGGTGTGCTTCCCGAGGGTCGGAGGGCTCTTGGGAGTCTCGAAGCCAAGATAGGTAGGGGGTGCGCCATTCGATCGGGACGGTCGAGTCAACAGCGAGGAGCTCCGAGTCAATGCTCGGGAGCTCTAGCTCTTCGAGGAGGATCGATCGGGCACCTTCTGGGTCTAGGGAGGAGGCCCATTGAGAGAGGGCGTCCGCTCGGGAGTTTTCTTCTCGGGCTATTCGGACTACCTCGAATCCCTCGAATTGTTGGGCCAAGCTCCTGACCAGCTGGAGGTATTTGATCATGGGTGCCTCTCGAGCTTCGTACTCGCCGTTGACCTGGCTTGCGACCAGCTAAGAGTCGGTGTGGATCCTGACTCGCTCAGCCCCCAATCGCCGGGCCATGCGTGCTCCCGATATAAGGGCCTCGTACTCGGAAGCGTTGTTGGACGCCTGGAAGTTGAATTTCAAGGCGTACTGTAGCTCCACTCCTTCTGGAGATCTTAGGAGGATCCCAGCACCGCTGCCGACCTAGTTGGAAGATCCGTCGACGTACAGTTCCCAGTTTGGCCCGGGCATGGTCAGTAGCCTCCCTTCGGTCGAGATGGTGCTTTCGGTGATGAAGTCGGCGAGCGCTTGACCTTTTATAGCTGAGCACGAGCGATACGAGATGTCGTAGGCCCCAAGCATAATGGCCCATTTGACGAGTCGTCCCGAGGCCTCGGGGTGGGCCAAAATCTTCTTCAACAGCTTGCCGGTTAGCACGGTGATGGGGTGCCCCTGGAAGTAGGGTCGGAGGCGTTTCGCGGAGGTAACCAGCGCTAGCACGAGCTTCTCGGTTGCGGGGTACCTCCTCTCAGCCTCGCTAAGCACCTTACTGGTGTAGTAGACTGGTCTTTCGATTCTCGAGTCATTTCTGACTAGGACCGAGTTGACCGTTGATGATGTTGCCGAGAGATAGAGTAGCAAAGCTTCGCCCGGCACGTGCTTGGAGAGCACCAAGGGCGAAGCCAGGAACTCCTTAAGCTCAGCGAATGCATTCTGGCATTCCTCATCCCATGTGAACGTAGTAGATGCCAACTTGGGCCCCTTCAACAGTTTAAAAAGGGCAAGCATCGTTCGGTCGCACGGGATAAGAAACAGCTGAGAGCGGCGACACGCCCTGTCAGACGCTGGACGTCCTTGATGCAGGCGGGCGGGCGCATGTCCAGGATAGCCTGGACCTTGTCGGGGTTAGCTTCGATCCCACGCTGAGTGACCAAGAAACCCAGGAACTTCCCGGATCTTACTCCGAAGGCGCACTTGGCAGGATTGAGCTTCATGTTGTACTTCAGGAGGACGCCGAAGGCTTCGGCGAGGTCGGTGAAGTGGTCCTGGGCCTTGGGGGTATTGACGAGCATGTCGTCAATGTAGGCCTCGACGTTCCGACCTAGCTGCTCCTCGAACATGTGGTTGACCAGTCTTTGGTATGTGGCTCCGGCGTTCTTCAACCCGAAAGGCATCCGGGTATAGCAGTACACGCCGTAGTCGGTGATGAAGGCGGTCTTCTCGACGTCTTCAGAATTCATTCTGATCTGATGGTAACCCGAATAGGCATCCAGGAAGCTGAGCATCTCATTGCCCGAAGTCGAGTCGACCAGTTGGTCGATGCTGGGCAAGGGATAGCAATCCTTAGGGGTCGCCTTATTCAAGTGGTGAAGTCCACGCACATCCGCCACTCGCCGGAAGCCTTTGGTACCAGGACGACATTGGCTAGCCACATCGGGTACAGGACCGGTCTAAAAAGACTAGTCTCTTGCCCCTTGGTGACCTGCGCCTTGATAATCGTCTGTTTCTCTGGTGCGTGCTTCCTTCGGCGCTGCTGCACGGGCTTCATGGTGGGGTTGAGGTTGAGTCGGTGCAACACGGTCTCCTCTAGTATCCCAGGGAGCTGATCGTCGGACCAAGCGAAGACTCGGATGTACTTAGAAAGAAAATTCGTATATTGCTGCTGTTCCTCGAGTGGTAGGTCGGCTTCGATCCTTACTCCTAGGGTCGGGTCGTCGTTTAGGAAAATTGTCAGCAATTCGCCACCTGGCTTAGTAGCTGCGGATTTTTTCTCGACTTCCCGGGGGCCCTTATTATTCCCGTCCGGCCTCGTGGCCTCCACCGAGATGTTGTAGCACCTTCGGGCCGTGGCCTGGTTACCTCGGATTTCCCCTACTCCATTCTTGGTGGGGAACTTCATTTTTTGGTGATAGGTAGATGGTACTACCTTGATCTGGCTGAGGATTCCCTGGCCGAAAATGGTGTTGTACGCTATCATCCCTTTGATCACCATGAAGTCTACCATGACCGTAACGGTTTTGGGTGGGGTGCCGAGGGTAACCGACAGGCTTAGGGCTCCTTCGGGGAGAGTGGCCAGGCCATTGAACCCACAGAGGGGCGTCCGGATCGGGCGGAGTTTGGATGGACCCTCTCCCATTTTGAGGAAACAGTCATAAGACAACACATCAGGGGCACTTCCATTGTCCACAAGAATCCGATCTACGTTACAATGGTTTATAGTGGCCGAGATTACGAGGGCGTCATCGTGCGGGGTGCTCAGCCCCTCCAGGTCTTGATCGAAGAAGACTATGACCTGGGGCGGGGCCTTGGGTGGCTCTGGGGCTCGGCTCGCCCGCTCGGCATGATGCTTCCTTCCACGGCTGCTGTCGCCTCCTGATGCTATTCCTCTAGAGATGACGTTGATGTGGACCCCTCGGGGGGCGTTGTCAATCTCCTCTACGGCGCCTTGATCTTCTCTGCGCTCGACAGTGAACCGAGCCAGGTGCCACAGGCGGATGAGGCGCTCGATTTCATCTTGGAGCTGGTGGCAATCACCGGTGTGATGCCCATGATCGCCGTGGAATAGACAATGTCTGTCTCGCTTGCGGTTCTTCGACCTCATCGGCTCGGGCAGATGGAGAAGTCCCGAGTCTTTGACGTCTTTCTAGATTTCATAGACCGGGGCGGTTAACGGGGTGTACCGCTCGTACTTCCGCTTGCGCTCTCCATCTCGGTCTCGCTTCTTTCCCGAGCTAGGATTTGCCTCGGGGCCTCGCTTCTTGTCCCCCTCCCGACCCGAGCCGGTTGCATCTCGGCAAGCGCTGAGCACTTCTCCGCACTCGGCATGGCGCAGAGCCAGAGTCACTAGCTCGGCAAGGGTCGAGGGAGGGTGGAGGACGAGTTCGCGGTGGAGGTTCTCATCCCGGGTACCCCCGGTCAGTGCGGTTGTGGCCGAGGCCACATCCAGGCGGGGGATTCGGAGGGCTTCCGATTTAAACCGATGGACGTAAGCCCGGAGCCTTTCCCCTTGCGCCTGTTTGAGGGCCAAGAGCCCCGCTACCGACCTTGGGGGGGGCACTTCCGGCGAAGCTCTCCTAGAAGACTCACCCGAACTGCTTGAAGTCTCAGATGGATCCGGGGGCGAGAGCCCGGAACCACGCTTGAGCGCCCTAGACCAGAGTGGTCACGAAGGCTCGGCACTTGATGGGGTCCGACGCTCCATGTAGAGTCATCAGGGCGTCGAAGCTATCGTAATGGTCGGCCGGGTCGCCTTGGCCGTCGTAAAGCTTGAAGGTTGGTATGGGGGCTCTGGGAGATACCTCTGCCTTCAAGATATACTCGGAGAATAGGGATTTCTCCTCGTCTTCTGGGGAAGAGGCCTTCTGCAGGGTGCGAAGGGCGCGCTCCTGCTCAGCGAAGCACCTTTCAAAATCTCGCAGCCGGAGGGATAACTCCGGTTGCTGTCGTGCCGCGAGGCTAGGGGGGTGCCTTGGCGGTCTCCGGGAATGTCGGCTTCCGGATCTGGCCGTTGCGTCCCCCGCCTTCCTTTCCTCGGCGTGGAGGAGGCCTCTTGCTCCGGAGGTGGAGCTTGCGAGGGTCCTCTGACCCTGTTACGGATGAGCTGCTGGCCGCGGAGGGTGAAGCGGCCTCCAGCTGTGTGCTGGGACGTACTCCTGCGGGGGGGGGGGCACCCTGAAGGGGCGCGGGACCTTGCATCCCTGGCCGCCTGGGTCTTCATGAGCTCCACGTGGACATCCAGTTTGGCATTGAGGGCCTGGAAGGCTTCGGCGCCACCGCAAGGGGGTAGCCCCGCCGCCGCGGGGGGGGGGGGGGGGGTGGCGGTCTGTCGGCGGGGATGCTGGCGTTGGAGGGAGGGTTCTGTGAGGCCCTGGAAGGGTCATCCCCTGCTGCTGCCATAGCCTTACCCTTTTCACCGGCGGACCTCCTCCTTGAGCTCCTTCTCACCATGTTGGCTCTTCGTGCGTTTCCCACAGACGGCGCCAGATGAAGAGGCGAAATCTCGCGCTGGTTCCTGAGCTGGCTGGTAATCACCAAGTTAATGAACTGCAAGACAGGGAAACGGGTCAGAGGGCCCAGGGGGATTCCCTGGGGCAAAACCCTCCGATGCTCAAGTCAGTAGAGCAATGGTGGGAGCTGCGATAGGGAGGAGAAGGTGAAGGCGCGAGATCCCTCTCCACCAATGGGGTGAAGTGATCCTTGCTCAGGAGTTGGGGGTGGAACAATGCCCTTTTGGACTTACCTTTCACAGGAGGGTATCCCAGGTTTAAATAGTGTGCCGCCCTCTGGAGTCCTGCAAGCTGAGTAGTCTCCGGTGGAGGTTACGTTTTATGGCCTCATCGTGGGGGCGTTATCCTCGCAGGGAAGCCGGAGCTCCTGGACTTCTTAGCGTTTGGCCCGCTGTGGACTCTAACGGCTGCAGTGATGAACATTTTATCGATCGTACCGAGCTTAGGGGGGCCGGCCCTATAGGGCGATAGGCCTAGCTCGGTGAGGAGATAGGTCGGATAGACCGGCTAGCGCTTCCCCCCTTCGTGCGGAGGGATAGCTTGTGCGCGGGTCTTCCTGTGACCTGACAGAGGCTTGGGCTCTCCGAGCCTTGGGGCCGCCTAGGAGAGTTGTTTCCTCGAGCATTGTTTTATTGGGCTTTTCCGAGTGGGCCCTGCGGGCTGTCACTTGGGCGAGCTTGCCTCGTTGGGGCTTGTTGGGCCTACTTGGGTCTGCTCTTTGAGTGGGCTACAGGAATCCCCCTCTCCAGATGCATTGCATTCTGTCAGTTAGCTTCAGTTCAATATTGCTTTGTGCATACATTGCATCAGTGCACTTAGATGGGTCGACCCCCTAGATTCGCATGTCTATACATCGCACTTTCTGAAGTGTGTATAGTCAGTGCATCAAGTCTACACAATGCACACACACACAGGTCTACACACTGCACACACACAAGTCTACACACTCAATGTCTATACATTATCTTGTGTTGTGTTTGTGCATCGTTTAGAACATAAGTCTATACATCCTTTAACTGTGTAAGTTCATACATCGCTATTGGGGCAGACATGGCAAGTCTATACATTCATGCATTGTTCATGAAGTCTATACATCGGACTGGTCTGCATAGGCTAAGTCTATACATCGTCCAGTACAATCATGCATTGTTCATGAAGTCTGTACAGCCTTTTGCATTGGACTTAAAGTCTATACATTGGCAAGTCTGTACAGCCAGTGTATATGTAAAGTCTATACATTGCACTGTTTCTAGATTGTTCATGCTTTCACTTCAGCAAGTTTGTACATTGCTCACCGTCTCCCTGAGCGTCTCAAGTGGACACCAAGTGTGTACACTGCCATCTTGCAACACAGCATAAGTATATACACTGGACCATCTCAATTAGCGTCTTATGCATAGGCGAAGTCTACACATTGAAGCATGCATTGTCTTCAAGTATGTACAGCGTCCAGTGTCTCACTGTTAAAGTCTGTACATACTTCATCGTCTCATTCACTGTCTCATGCAAGTCTACACATTGGTATATTTTACCTACGTTGCAACTAGCAAGTCTGTACACTGGTGATTTTACCTATGTTGCACCTGCAAGTCTACACATCGTGAAGTCTATACATTCAATTGCTTTGCTTTGCTCAAGTCTGTACAGTCTTTCCCTTGGCAAGTCTATACATCGTTCATCTGCATTTAGAAGACTATACAGTCTTGGCTGTTTAGCGTCTCATGCATCGTCTTGGTGGAAAGTCTGTACAGCCGTCCGTCTCATCTTCCGTCTCAGTTGAACATTGCAAAGTCTATACATCCGTTACATGCATCATTCTTCATGTTCATACATTGCACTGTAGCTGGAGCTGTGCAAGTCTGTACATCGTTGCATTGGCCATGTATATACAATGCCATTTGTTCATGCATGTTAGCAAGACTGTCTAAGTCTATACATTGGTTCATTTATCAAGTCTGCACATCCCTTACAGCAAGTATATACATTCGTTGTGCATAGTCTTGAGCATATAGGAAGTATGTACATCGAGTATGTCTGTACATCGTGCAACTATTGATTCGAAGTATGTATAGCATATGTTCTTCAAAGTCTTCACATTGCATCGTGTGCTTCATCATTCAAGTCTGTACAGGGTCTACTTGGAATGCATTGGTCATCAAGTCTACACACTCTGTGTGTCTGCATCGCATTCAACAAGTCTATACACTCTTGTGTCTGCATTGCATTCACGCTAAGTCCATGCACTACTTTTGAGCACTGTTCTTCGCAGCAAGTATGTACATTGTTCAGAACGCCAAGTCCATACAGCCATTGTGCATACTTCATCTTGTGCATCACTACACACACTGCAAAGTCTATACATTGTCTTCGCATTATCAAGTCTACACATTGCTTGATGCATCGAATGAAGTCTATACAATGTGTCGACATTAAACTGATAATTCTCTGTCTGACAGGCTCTGTTCGTGAAGCTTAATGAAGGGGCACGTGATCCGAGGCTGGAAGGGCTGACAGGATGACACGTGGCCAAAACACTTGGGCGGGAAATGTGGAAGACACGCGCCCAGTGCTGCTCCTGCTGTGACTGCTTATAAAAGGAAGCCTTCATCCACAGATGAAGACTGATCGAAGCAGAAGGTGAGAAGCAGAAGAGCAGAAGTAGAGAGAAAGAATAGAGAGCTGTTCGATCCAGAGAAAAGAGAAGAAGAAGAAAAGAAAGAGAGAAGAAGCGGAAGAGAAAAAGTGAGAGATAGAGAGCTCGAGCAGAGTGTGAAGAGAAGAAGAAGAGAGAGAGAAGGAGTTCGTTCCTCAGATATTTGGTTCAAAACCAGATCTGAGGTTGCTCACTTGGTTGAGCTATATTCCATGCAGGGATACGTTTCCTTTTGTCTTTCGTTTGTCTTTTGTTTTGTTTTTTTTTGAAACTCTTGTGTTCAAGCTGTGTGAAAGCACTTGCAGTGGTGGATTCCACTGGACGGCTAAGCTGTATTGCCCAGCGGGTTTTGCAGAGGAGGATTCCTCTGGACAGTAAGCTGTGAGGCTCAGCAGGCGAGGTGAGTACCTCAGACAGCAAGCTGTGAGGCTCAGCGGGTTGTAGGCAAGCTGTGAGGCCCAGCGGTTCAAGCTGTGAGTCAGCAGTAAGCCACACTCGGGTTGAGTGTGGGGTGGATGTAGGTCTGGAGGACCGAACCACCTAAAAACCTTTGTCTACTGTGTGATTATTTTGTGGTTTGCTTAGATTCTATATTTCTATCTTTGCGCAGTAGATGTTTGCTTAGAACGGTTCTTCATCTGTTCTGGGTGGTTTTCACATTGTGCCCACTATCTGTTCAATAGAAGTTTTCATTCCGCATTTGATTCTGCTACAGTAAATTTTTAACGGGTGATTGATCTATTCACCCCCCTCTAGATCACCCTTTAGCGTCCCAACACAGCCCACTCTGATCTTCCCGGTAGCCAAGCACACTCGGCGATATGGGTGGCTACATGACCTGATGGCGGCAATCACGCATGACATGAGGGTTTTCTTGCACTCGTGGCATCTGACGCGTCTGGTCATCATGGCAAAGAGACTCGACAGCATGAGGTGGAACTGGGAGGGGTTAGGCACACTATTGGAGCTGTGGCAATCGGGGACCCACACTTTCGTGTTCCTTGAGTTTGAAGCATCAGTGCTAGTAGAGGAGATTGATTTTCTCTTCCAATGGAGCGACTTAGACACTGGAGACCTGTTGAACCTCCTCCCATGGGAGGAGGTTTTGGTCAAGATTGTTCATGACAAGCAAGAGGCTCGGTGGATGATAGACCAGCAAGGGGTCTTGATCGATCACCTTTCTAGGTGGATACTGGGCCAGATTACGGATAGGTCAACTGATGCAGATAGACTGATGTGAGGACTATCGCTGTGTCTCGGTGGGACGTCACTCTTCCCAATGTCAGGGGATGTGCTAACGTGAGAGAATGTTTGCCCCCTAGGTTATGATGAGTGGAGCAATGAGTTTTGATGATTAATGAATGCAATGTGCGATCATGGTTTTGAGTGAACTGATTTTGTACTCTTATGAACACCGCATCTATTTAATCATGCAATGGAGATTACTAGTTAATACTCCGATGGTCTTTGAATGGACAATTCACCAAATGAGCAAGCAATTGAGGACCGAAGGTGAATTCAGGTAAAATGATGAAGAAAATATTGATATGTGGTTTGATATGGATTTTTCATTCCTCCTTGATCCGTTACTCTTGGAACGACAAATGGAAACAGCTTTGAATAAGCCTACCTTGTTAACATTTTTTTAAGTCCCCTCATTTCCATTGAAACAAGTTGAAATGAATGGTTATTTTGTGAGCTCTATGATGTTGTATCAATCTGAAAAATATTTGGTGTTTTTATAGGTTGGAAGATCTCCTAGCAATCTCATTTTATCATGCCATCACCCATGGAAGAGTTAATGCTTCAATTCTTAGCTTTTTGGGTCTTTGAGCCTTCTGGCAGGGCAAAAGTCGACACCAGGTGTCGACACCCTGTTCCAGAACCTTTTTTCCAGCAGCCAATCCAAGAGGTGTCGACACCAGGTGTCGACACCTCCCTGATGTGGTGCTGGCTACATGCCAGAACACCAGGTGTCGACACCTGGTGTTGACACCCAACGTCCAGGGACTCTATTTGGTGTTTTTGCTCCATGTAATGCCCAAGTTGTCGACACCAGGTGTCGACACCTACACAGAGCCGTGATTTAGGACTTTCGCATCCTCAAACCATTCGTCCCACCACTCACGTCAATCCGCCTTGTTTTCCTCCAGATTTCATGGATCTTGTCCTAATGGTGTCCCTTGACCATCCTAGAAGGATATAACCCTCTCATTGGGTCGAAAACCCTAAGGATGTAGCAAGATCTAGAGTTGTTTTTCTTGTTCTAACCTTGGTGAGTGCAGGTTCGTAGTAGTAGCTCAAGGGCCTTCTTCCACCTTGTTCAGAACCTGAAAGTGAAGGGAAGAAGCTTGAATCAAGTCTCCACATCATCTACAACAGCGAGCTGCGTGGAACATCTAAGCTACAACCTCGTTTGTGCGACAAAGCTTCATTCTTCCTCAAGGATCGATCTTCCTCTTGCAGAAGCATTCAATTACATTCAAGGCAGTGAAAGGGGGAGCTTCAACCACGATAAACATTTTTCACTCTCCATTTTCTGAATCTTTTTGCTTGACCTTGTGCATCTATTGTAAATCTTAAATTAGATTCTTGTGTGTGGTGTTCGTGTTCAGAAACATGAACGTGTGTGTATGTGTGTGTGTATGTTTGGCAGCCTAGATTGGGTGCCGTGTGTGTGTGTGTGTGTGTGTGTGTTTGCTATTCTACACAGCGTGTGTGTGTGTGGCTCACTTCATAGTGAAGTCTTGATCCACACGAGTGAGGGGTGGACGTAGGGGACACGGCAGTGTACCCGAACCACCTAAAAATTTCATGTGTCACTTGTGGTTTGATCTTCCGCATCCTTAGTCAAGTGGGCTTCACGGTGACTTGAGCGTACACCAATTCCATTGTCAAACACCTACCATTTTCCACACGCATTAACAAGTGTATCCATGTTCGGGTGAGATCTAGTGCTTGCATGCTTAATTAACAAGTTTTCACTTGGAAGTAATTTTTAATTGGCCAATCAATTCACCCCTCCCCTCTTGATTATCACCTTTCGGGACTCAACAATTGGTATCAGAGCTTTGGTATCTGTTTCACTCGACCACACGGTCGTAGAGCAGATCCCTTTTTATGGCAAACAAGGGGATGATGCTCGAAGGGCATTCGATCCAAAGACCCCCGTTCTTTGATGGATCAAACTACCCTTATTAGAAAAACAGAATGTATGTTTTTCTACGAGCCCAAGACTCTGACGTGTGGCGCGTCCTTAGCAATGGTCCGTATACTCTGTCTCAAAATGAGGATGAGTGGGATGATGAGGATATAAAGAAGTGTTCAGCAAACTTTAAAGCCATGAATATAATACAGTGTGCCATTCATCCTAACGAATACTCACGTATTTCCATGTGTTCTTCTACGCAGGAGATGTGCAACAAGTTGCGGTTGATCTATGAAGGAACATCGAAAGTAAAGGAAACCAAGGAGAATCTGTTAGTCCGAGATTATGAGTTATTTATGATGAAACCAGAGGAGTCCATTTCTGATATGTTTGCTAGATTGATGGAAATCACGAATGGATTAAAGGGTCTTGGTAAAGAGTATTCCGATAAGGAACTCGTCAGAAAGGTACTGAGATCCTTGTCATCACAATGGCACACAAAGGCCATTGTAATCGAGGACTCAATGGATCTCAGCAGTTTGAAATTGGACGAGCTAATTGGCTCCTTGATGACTTATGAAATTAACATCAAGAGGAGCGAGGAGGACCATAAAAAGAAGAAGGTAGTCACACCTTTGGCCCTAAAAGTGAATCCACAAGATTCAGAGGGCAGTGACAATGATTCAACCGGTAACACTGAAGATGAAGAGCTGGTTGCCATGATTACAAGAAGGGCAAGAAGGTTCGTCAAAAGGACCAGAAATTTTGGCGGTCAATTCAGAAAGGGACCAAGAAGGCAAGGTCCGAACAGAGGAGAAAGTATCTAGAAAGAAGAAGTGATCTGCTATGAATGCAAGAAACCCGGTCACATGCGGGGTGAGTGCCCCGATCTGATGAAGAAGATGAAGAAAGGGAAATTCAAGAAGCCTAAGGCCATGGTGTCCACTGGGAGCAATGAAGATGAGGAAGAGTCCGAGAATGAAGATGGACTAGATGAGCTGGTTCAGAACCTTTGCTTCGTGGCCAATGACGACGATGGAAATGAGGTAGATTCTGAAATTGAAACTCTTACTTGTGAACAATGGTAAATTGCATATGAGTCGTTATATGAAAAATGTAAAAAATTCAGATCTGAAAACAGACATTTGAAAAAGAAAATTGAACATCTTGTGCATGCTGAAAATTATGTGAAAATTGCCATGTGTTGAAATCTGAAACTGAGAAATTGATAAATGAGAAAGAAATTCTCGTGTCAAAAAATGAATTGCTTGAAGAAGAGATTTCATGCATGAGAGAGGAGCAATTCACTCTAAGTAAAATGCATGATGATTTGAAAAATAATCTGGAACAAGAGAAGCTTGAAAGCATGGCATGCAATGAAGCAAAAGAAAAGGCCGAAAATCAAGTCCATTCTCTAATGCATAAAAACTATGAGTTGAAGGATGCTATTGCCATTTTTAAAAAAGGGAAAACTTCATAATCTGAAACACATTCAACTCATATGCCTCCCAGAAGTTCATCTCTATCCTCATCAAAAATAAATGTGCATAATTCATCCTTAAATGTAGGAAGGAGAAGAAACAGGGATAGAGCCATTACATACTTTTATTGTGAAAGGTTAGGCCATGACATGTATGATTGTAGAATTCTGAAATTTGATGATGAAAGCTTTGCTAGAATGAGAAAGAGATCATACACATCTCATGTCTCTAACCATCGTGGACCCAAGCTTGCTTAGGTACCAAAATCTGTATAAGTATTTGTGTTGTGCTTGCAGGTCCGCTTAAGAGCCCAAAGGAATAGATGGTACTTGGACAGCAGATGCTCTCGGCACATGACGGGAAACAAGGATTTATTTGCGAACCTACATGAAAAGGATGGTGGGACAGTGGCATTTGGTGGTAAGGATAAAGGCAAAATTGTCGGAGAAGGTAAGATCAGAATGAATCAAAATCATGCAATTAAGAATGTCTTGCTAGTGAAAGGGTTGCACCACAGTCTTCTAAGTATAAGTCAATTGTGTGACAAAGGATGCAACGCGATTTTTGATTCTAACCACTGCACTGTTGTGAATAAAAATACTCATGAGATAAAGTTCATTGGTTTTAGGCATAACAATGTATATATGATTGATTTGGATGAACCCTCTCATAAAAATCTGTGTTTTATTACAAGGAGTTCTGATGATACTTGGCTTTGGCATCGTCGACTTGGGCATGCCTGTTTTAATGTTTTGTTGAAATTGTCCAGAAATGATCTTGTGGTTGGATTGCCTAAGTTAAAGGCAGTTGATGAAGGAGTATGTGGGGCGTGCAGCATGGGTAAGCAAACAAGGACATCAATCAAGTGCAAGAATGATGTAACTACATCAAGGCCCCTTGAGTTAATCCACATTGACCTTTTTGGACCAAGCAGAACACATAGCTTGGGTGGTAAATTGTATGGCTTTGTCATTGTGGATGATTATTCAAGATTTTGTTGGGTTTACTTCCTTTCATATAAAAATGATGCCCTGACAGAGTTTGAAGCATTTTATAGGGTAGTTCAAAATGAAAAGGGGTGTTGCATCAAAGTCGTGCAGAGCGATCACGGTAAGAAATTTGATAACCATGAGTTCAACAACTTTTACAGGACCAAAGGCTATACGCATGACTTCTCCGCACCAAGAACCCCCGAACAGAATGGTGTTGTTGAAAGGAAGAACATGACGCTAATTGAGATGGCAAGAACCATGCTAAACGAGAACAACTTGCGAGGTACTTTTGGGCTGAAGCAGTGAACACTGCTTGCTACATTGTCAATCGTTCCATGGTAAGACCACTGTTGAAGAAAACCCCCTATGAGCTGTACCGAGGTAAGAAGCCAAACATCTCATATTTTAGACCGTTCGGTTCAGTGTGTTACATTCACAACAATGGTAAGGTGGACCTGGCTAAATTTGACCCCAAAAGTGAAAAAGGTATATTCCTTAGATACTCTCTTAGCTCAAGAGCTTATCGAGTGTATAACTTGAGAACTCTTGTAGTTGAGGAAAGCCCCCATGTCATTGTTGATGAATCATCTTCCAAAAGCACTAATGAAAAATCTGTTTTGCAGGACGAAGAGTTGGATGTTGGTGATACTGGGAAGATGGAAAGAAAAACTGAGAAACAAGAAGTAGAAGAACCATAAGAAGATGATGCAAATCAGGAAGATCAAGTTGAACAACAGCTACCCAGGCAATGGACATTTGCAAAGGACCATTCGTCGGAGAATGTGATGGGCAATGTAGATGAGGGAATAAGAACATGAGCCTCCTTCAGGGAAGTTGAAAATATGGATTACATAGCCTTACTCTCCCAGTTTGAACCTCACTCCATAGAAGATGCCTTGCAAGATGAATCATGGATAATGGCTATGCAAGAAGAACTACACATGTTCCAAAGGAACAAAGTGTGGTTCCTTGTGCCATGTCCTAGAAACCACTCAGTGATCGGAACAATGTGGGTTTTTTGAAACAAAACAAACGATCAAGGAGTGGTAACTAGGAACAAGGCCAGGCTTGTAGCCAAAGGCTATAGCCAAGAGCTTGGAATTGACTTTGATGAGTCTTTTACTCCTGTAGCAAGACTCGAGGTAGTGAGGATTTTATTAGCATATGCATGCTGCAATAACATTAAATTATTTCAAATGGATGTTAAGAGTGCATTTCTGAATGGCTATATCCAGGAGGACGTATAGGTGGAGCAACCACCGGGGTTTGAAGATACGGAGCATCCAGACCAAGTGTACAAGCTGGACAAAGCCCTCTATGGTCTGAAACAAGCACCCCGAGCATGGTATGAACGATTAAGTGATTTTCTTATTCAAAATGGATTCAAACGAGGTAATGTTGATCAAACTCTCTTTACACAATTGAATGGTATGGAAATTCTAATCGTTCAAGTGTATGTAGATGATATCATTTTTGGCTCCACTAAGGAAGCTCTAAGTAAAGACTTTGCTGAATTGATGCAAAGTGAGTTTGAAATGAGTCTTATGAGAGAGCTAACATTTTTCCTGAGATTGTAGGTGACTAAGACTGCTGATGGTTTATTCATAAACCAGAAGAAATATGCTATGGACCTGCTAAAGAAATTCAATTTGACAACAAGCAAACCACAACCAACTCCCATGTCCACATCATTGAAACTTGATCAAGATGACCAAGGTAAATCAGTCAACCAAACCCTTTTTATGAGCATGATAGGATCCTTGTTATATTTGACTGCCAGCAGGCTCGATATCCAATTTGCAGTATGTTTGTGTGCTAGGTTTCAATCGAATCCCAAAGAGTCTCACATGTCGGCCGTGAAGCATATTTTTAGATACATTGTTGGTACTTGTGAATTGGGTTTGTGGTTTCCACGTACTTCAGTTCTTGATTTAATCGGTTATTCTGATGCTGATTATGCGGGTTGCAAAATAGACCGAAAGAGCACAAGTGGGTATTGTCAGTTCCTTGGAGGTTGCTTGGTTTCATGTGCCTCCAAGAAACAAAATTCTGTGGCATTATCAACTGTCGAGGCCGAATATGTGACCGTAGGTAGCTGTGTTGCCCAAGTGCTCTGAATACAACAACAATTGATTGATTTTGGCATTACACTAGGTAACACAGCCATTCTTTGTGATAACACATCTGCAATTAATCTGTCAAAGATTCCAGTGCATCATTTAAACATATTGAGGTTAGGCATCACTTTCTGCGTGATCATATTAGCAAGGGGGATGTTGAAATAAAATTTGTTGATATAAATAATCAAATTGCCGATATCTTCACCAAACCTCTCAATGAAGACAAATTCACTTCTTTTATAAGAGAGTTAGGCATTTGTCATCTAGATAGTTAGTGAGTGTCTTGTTCTTTTTTTAGTTCGTTTCATGCATTTGCACATGCATTTCACCACTAGATTTTTGGCTTGTGCAAACTCCTTGGATCATGCATATGCATCATGATTGTAATGTGTGTTGCATTTTGCATGCTTGTATGAAAAATCCAAATGCTTGATGTGTGTGTATATATACCTTATTGAAAAACCCAAACATTTTTGACCTCCCTTGATTTTCTATGACTATATATTCTTGGATAATAATGCATTGCCACTAGAAGTTCGGGATGAATCATGTTCGGGAAATCGATTATGGAGTTATGCCCTATATGATTTATCTTGGCTCAGAACTACCCCAAATTGACAATTCCACAAAATATCCCTTTTGCATTGATTAAATTATTCCTATAGTCATTTGGGGCTCAAGCCTTGATCATTGGAATTCCACATCTCTGCTAAAACTTCATTTTTTCTTGGACAGCAGGGAGGTGTCGACACCTAAAGTCGACACCCAGCCCAGTGTGTTGTTCTATTTTTTGGGCAGAACTGGGCGCAGTAGGTGTCGACACCCAATGTCGACACCTACCGGCCGCGGCATTTCACTAACCGGTTAGCAAGGGTTTTAAACCCTTCTCCAACCCTTTGAACCCACTCCACATCATGCCCTAACGCCCCTACGCAACCGGTGCTGCACTCCTTCGTCCCCAAATCCCTTTCTTGCTCAACCCTCCATACCTTCAAGCCCTAGAAAGCGCGGACGCAACAGCGGCACTCGCGCCCTTTCCTTGGACGAGCATCCGCGGCCTCTCATTCAATAGTTTGTTCCCTGGAGCGTGGATGATCCATGGAGATTCCTCCCATCTGCGGTAAGGGCCACATTGTCGCCCCAAATCAACTCCTCATCTCCTCCTTCATCTTCGCACAAGATTGTTTCCCGCATGGCACCGAAAGCGACGTGCGCTGGGCAAGGAACCCGCTGAGGAATCCGACCGAAAGAGGGAAGCTCGGGCTAAGCGCAAAGAGCATGAAGCCATTCTGGAGAAAGCCACTCCCGCACATTTCAAAATGATGGATCAGAAGGTTCTACGACCGCGAGCAGTTGATTTCAACGATCTTCACCAAGGACTCCCTGAGTTGCTCCCTTTGGTAAAGAATCAACCGAACCTTCTTTCGTTTATGGCTGATCACCGGAAGATATATCATTCCCTTGTCCTTCAATACTATGGAAATATGTTTTTCAAGAACAACAAATACATGATAGTGGTGAATGGATAAATTCTTGGTATCTCTGAAGAACAGTTAGCTAATGCTTTTAAGATGCCTATTACTGGCGAACTTCATGGGGAGGCCATGATTGATGAAGATGTGGCATATGAACTCCTGACCGGGGATGAAATGCAAGATAGAACCGTCAGTGGCTTAAACGCCAATCATTTTCCCCCATTGCAGCGCATTCTCCATCATATGGTGACCACTATTTTGCTTCCAAAGGTAGAAGGAAGGGAAAAAGTCACAGATATTCAGACTTTTATTATTGCTAATATACTGCAAGGGCAGTAGATCAATTTCCCTGCACTTTTCTTTTGTCATATCATTGCATGTCTGTGGACGCCAAAAAATGTCGATGAGGATCATACGGCAAGCACATCTCGACACTCGAGAGCAAGCCGAAGATGGAAATGCCGAACAAATCTCATGCCTCGCCCGATCAGGATGAGAACCCGCTTGGTGGTCCGCTACCCATTAAGGAAGCCCCCCAGGCGGAAGATACAACCACAACTCCACAGCCGTCCGTGCCGAGAGCTGAATCAAAGAAGAGTCGGGAACTCCGGTACAGCCTCAGTATGCACCGAAAGTTACGCAAAGTCTGGGATCAAGCCCCACAGGCTGCAAATGGAATATTATAGAGGCCATGCATTACAACTAGAACACTCCAGGAGCGCCAACACTCGAATAAATGGCTGCGACTTCGAAAAGAATCCATTCGAGGCTTAAAACGGCGCGAAAGGGCCTTAAACCGGTGCGCTCTAAACCGGCGCGCCCCTTTAACATCTTAATCCGGCGTGCCCCTTCAACATCTTAATCCGGCGCGCCCCATTTTTTTTTCATTTGCCCTTGCTTGGCATTAGACTGGCGCGCACCCTTTCCCTTGCATTCCACCTTAATCCGACGCGCAAACAAGCCGTCCCATCTATACTCCGATGCTCTGTTTCCTGATGAATCTTACGTGAAGTCCAGAGAGGAGAAGAATAGTGCATTCAATGCCCGTCCCATAGCCATTTAAAGACTGCGGAGCTGTGCACACCCCAACTCGACAGTACAACGGTGGTAGCAGAAGAGGCCGACATCCACGGTGGAGAAGCAGCAGCAGATCTCCCGATAGGCCTGCGAACATCCCGTCCTAGGATGAGCACCAGTGTACGGCACGAATCAGCAGCATCCAACACAGCAACAACGTTGCTGCGAACAAGGCAGGGTTGGCGGGAATCCTCTGCCCCACTGTTCATTCTATAAGAGGCATGCTCCATTGTTGAAGAAAGAGGAGAGCTGGCTGCTCGAACCCCCTCGGCTGTATGCAGTGAAGAGAAGAAGAAAAAGAAGAGGAGAAGACCACCCGAAGAGAAGAAGCCCCCCGTCCCTGCGCCCGTGAGGTGAAGAAGAAGAGAGTGAGGTTAAGAGCGAGAGGTGAGCTCGGGGGGGGAAGAGCTTGTGCTCTGTTCCCCCGTCCATGTATCTCTTCCCCCTTTTTATCCCTCTATAATGTATTTCTCCTCCGTGGAGATGAAATTTCTTGGGCTTGAGCCGTTTTCCCCCCTTCGGTGGATGAATAAACAGAAAGCCCTTTTGGCAAACACGATCCTTTGTCTATCTTCTTCTTTCCCTACTTCACCTTCTACTCATCCAGGGCCCTCCGAAGCATGCTTCTCCATAGCGTGGCCTTCGAAGGAGTCTGTCAGGGGATGAACATTCATGGCCTCAAGGCATACATTCATCCCGCTTCATGAAATCATCACCTGTAAGCTGCTGGAACTCTTGAAGGATGGTCCTCGAGTCTCCACAGGCACTTATGGGTTAACGGAGGCCTCACTCCGTGTTTTGAGGTTCGCCCTGGAGCAATCCGTTTGGCGTTCCTCTATTTTCTCTGGCAAGCCTCTGTCCGGGGGAGATGCTGCCCAAATGTTGCCAGAGGAAGAACACGTAAGAACAGAGAATACGTAAGAACAGACAACAAACTAAGCCCCTGAACAGACTGAACCTTCTGAGTTCCTGTATAACAAACTCACCCCTGAACGAAACACTTGAATCCTCATGGTAATTCACCCTAACAAACAACTAAAACGCTTAAACTTGCTTTCCACAAGCTTAATCCATCCATAAGATGAATAAATCAATCAACAGATTAACTTGCAGTTGAACGAAACAAGAAACAGAGCCAACAGAATAAAAGAAAGCATCATAGAACCTATTCCGGCGTGCTCCTAATCCGGCGTGGGCTACTCCGGGGCGGTACCCCCCCGCGCCGGTTTAGCTTCACACTCAAAAACTCCCTCCATTTCCTGACGCTCTCCCCGGCGCGCTATACTATTCATTGCCCTATTCCGGCGCGCCCCTGATCCCTCTTCCTTCTTGCCATATAACCGACACGCTATACTATTCATCACCCTATTCCGACGCGCCCATGGCCCCTCTTCCTTCTTGCCATATAACCGGCGCCCCCCTCTTAACACACCTAATCCGGCGTGCCCCCCCTTAACATCTTTAACCGGCGCGCCCCTCTCAACACACTTAAACCGGCGCGCCCATCCCTTGGCGTCTCCCTTAACCGGCGTGCCTAAAAAGAAAAAATGATTAATCAAATGAGAGAAAAGACTTAAAGCTAATGAATAAAACTAATAAAAAAGGTTTCCCCCTTCCATAATCAAATTTTTATTCCGGGGGCGCTGCCCCCGGAAAGCCTCGCAAGGGGCGCTGCCCCCTTGACCCCCGCGACCTGACCGGGCAGGTCGAACCCCGCGACCTGACCGCGCAGGTCGATCAGCGTGCGAGGGCGCACGATGGCGAGTTCGGGCTCCACACTTAACAATTCACACCCCCGGACTGGGTGCAAAGAGAAAATCAATGATGCCTTGTGGTATCAGACGTGGACCTCGGAGCCTCCGACATGGTAGTGATCCGAACACATCTCGGGCCAATAGTTCGTTAACTCGACCCGCTTCTCCTGGGATCTAATCCCGCAACCTCACATTAAACTTGTCGTGTCTACGGCAGACATTTGCACGATTTTATCATCATCTTTGATGCTTCAAACATGGACTCGCGTCCGAACAATGAATGGTCCGACCGTGACCAACACGCACGTATACCTTGGAACCTTCGTTTCCCAAGACTATGCGTGAAGAGGAAAGTAATGGCGCCCCGTGGCATCAGACGTGGTCCTCGGAAACCCCGATATGGCCATAGTCCGCAACCACCTCGGGTCAATAGATCATCAGCTTGACCCGTCTTCATCGGGATCTAATCCCGCACTCACATTGAACTTGCCATACCTACGACAGACATCCGTATGTCTTTGTCATCGTCTTCGGCGCTTCAAATGCGGACTCTCGTCCGAATGACGAATGGTCCGTTAGCGACCGACATATATATCAGGATCTAATCCCGCGCTTGCATTAAACTTGTCGTACTCACGGTAGACATTTGCACGGATCCGCTCCCGTCACCGTCTTGTTTTCTATACGGACCTTTGTCCGAACATAAAAATGGTCCGTGTATGACCAACAAAATCTGGATGGAATGAGACGGCTCTCGCCTTCCCCAAACCCTACGTGTGGGAATATCAATAAGACCTTCGTGAGTCACGCGTGGACATTGGGTTCGCCCCAACCATGGTCATCGCCTGACCCACATCCTAGGCCTATAGCCGGCTATCTCTGTACACATCTTTTTTTTGGAATATAGTCCCTGGACACTTTCCCGCTGCCCTTCGGCACCGGAAATATTAATGATGCCCACGCAAGCCTCGTTTGGACAGCGGGAGGCGCCCCCGAAATGGTCCTGACTCGATCTCGCACCGGGCCAATAAACTCGCTGATTTCCGACCGCTCTAACCGGGATTCAACTGAATGTCTTCTATCCCTTTAAACAATAAATTTGCCGTACCCTGGCATACATATGCTCCAGCTTTCCCCGTGATGATCACGATTCTCTGAAGTCGGACACTCGTCCGAACATCAAATGGTCAACACATGACCGACATATTTCGAACGCTTGTTTCCCTAGACATAGGGCTTTCCGACTGATTCGAGACCGCTATCGGCTTGTTTCTCTCGATATATTTTCCTGGCCATGAGGCCCCTTTTCCCGGCGATTAATCAAGGGTGTTCCCCTCTCCGAGGGGATGTAAATGACGCCGTGACCTTTATGGCACGGCGGGTTTCAGTCCCGACACGAACCACACAATCGTCTGATTAGTCAGATCGAGCGCACAATAAATCGTCACTTTGTGACTGGCACGCCCACGCACTTAATAAATGCCAATAAACAAATAAATAACAATTATTAAATAAAAAGTGCGTCCACAATGTCTTAATCAGAATTGCACTCTTCCATATGCCGCCGGCTTAACTACTATTTTTCGTAAGGCTGCCATTGATTTGAGCAAGGAACCTTGTCAAACCTTGAGAGAGGGTGATATCTACACCGTTCATTCCGTTTGCAAGAATATGGGCTATGAGAGAAATGCTCACGGCCATTTGGTTCGGCATCTAAAATCTGTGAAAGAGAATGAACCTGCAGTTGATTCTGATGAGGATGAAGAGGAAGCCGACGATCAGCCTGTACATGGCGGGACCTCCAGCACTTCAGCCGCCTCCACGGATGTTCATGGGATACAATTGACTGTGGAGACCTTGAGTGGTGATGTGGGTGAGGTAAGGGAGACAGTGGATACTCTTACTCAGGATGTGGCCGAATTGAAGCTTAATCATACCACATATCTCCAGGAATTCTAGTCCATCAACACCTCCCTTGACTATCTCAAAACCGCCATGGATGCTCAAACCGAACAGTTCCAAGCCATCGTGGATTATATTCGCCGACCTCCTCCTCTGCCATCCTCCGGGTCTGATTGAGTCTTGGTACTTCCCGTTGGCTCTTGCAACTTATACTCCCGGCTCCCCCTGTTTCTGTTGATGCCAAAGGGGGAGAGTTATCTAGCTATATGCTATGTTCTATTACTTTCATGTTATTGTGTGTTGCATGCGTTATGTTATTATGTGGTGCATGCGTTCGTAATTGCGTGCCTGTATGGTCTCATACTGTCGGAGTCTTAAGTCTTAAGTTTAGTCAGTCTTGTATCTTGAGTCCTTGCAGCAATCATTGCATGAGCATAGTAGTTTATGTGGTGGCATTTTGTATTATGTAATCAAAAACAAAACATTTAACGAGGCTTTTAAGTGTGGCTGTGGAAATCCTCTTGTGATTGTGAATGTCATTCCGATCAATTAATATTTATGTTTGTGGTTATGCTTGTGATTCATTGCATGAATACCATTTACATGAGATGGATGTTTGCATATTGCACCAAAACCCACACTCTAGTCACTTTGTATAAATCGTAGCACATAGCATTATTGTCATCATCAAAAAAGGGGAGATTGTTTGCCCCCTAGGTTATGATGAGTGGAGCAATGAGTTATGATGATTAATAAATGCAATGCGCGATCATGGTTTTGAGTGAACTGATTTTGTACTCTTATGAACACCGCATCTATTTAATCATGCAATGGAGATTACTGGTTAATACTCCAATGGTCTTCGAATGGACAATTCACCAAATGAGCAAGCAATTGAGGACCGAAGGTGAATTTAGGTAAAATGATGAGGGAAATATTGATATGTAGTTTGATATGGATTTTTCATTCCTCCTTGATCCGTTACTCTTGGAACGACAAATGGAAATGGCTTTGAATAAGCCTACCTTGTTAACATCTTTTTAAGTCCCCTAATTTCCATTGAAACAAGTTGAAATGAATGGTTATTTTGTGAGGTCTATGATGTTGTATCAATGTGACGAATACTTGGTGTTTTTACAGGTTGGAAGACCTCCTAGCAATCTCATTTTATCATGCCATCATCCATGGGGGAGTTAATGCTTCAATTCTTAGCTTTTTGGGTCTTTGAGCCTTCTGGCAGGGCAAAAGTCGACACTAGGTGTCGACACCCTGTTCCAGAACCGTTTTTCCAGTAGCCAGTCCAGGAGGTGTCGACACCAAGTGTCGACACCTACCTGATGTGGTGCTGGCTGCATGCCAGAACACCAGGTGTCGACACCTGGTGTCGACACCCAGCATCCAGGGACTCTATTTGGTGTTTTTGCTCCATGTAATGCCCAAGGTGTCGACACTAGGTGTCGACACCTACACGGAGCCGTGATTTAGGACTTTTGCGTCCTCGAACCGTTCGTCCAACCACTCACGTCAATCCACCTTGTTTTCCTCCAGATTTCATGGATCTTGTCCTAATGGTGTCCCTTGACCGTCCTAGAAGGACCCTCTCATTGGGTCGAAAACCCAAAGGATGTAGCAAGATCTAGAGTTGTTTTTCTTGTTCTAACCTTGGTGAGTGCAGGTTCGTAGTAGCAGCTCAAGGGCCTTCTTCCACCTTGTTCAGAACTTGAAAGTGAAGGGAAGAAGCTTGAATCAAGCCTCCACATCTTCCCCAACAGTGAGCTGTGTGGAACATCTTAGCTACAACCTCGTTTGTGCGACAAAGCTTCATTCATCCTTAAGGATTGATCTTTCTCTTGCAGAAGCATTCAATTACATTCAAGGAAGTGAAAGGGGGAGCTTCAACCATGATAAACATTTCTTCACTCTCCATTTTATGAATCTTTTTGCTTGAGCTTGTGCATCTGTTATAAATCTTAAATCAGATTCTTGTGTGTGGTGTTCATGTTCGGAAACACTAACGTGTGTGTGTATGTTTGGCAGCCCAGATCGGGTGCCGTGTGTGTGTGTTTGCTGTTCTACGCAGCGTGTGTGTGGCTCACTTCATAGTGAAGTCTTGATCCTCACGAGTGAGGGGTGGACATAGGGCACACGGCAGTGTACCCGAACCACCTAAAAATTTTGTGTGTCACTTGTTGTTTGTTCTTACACATCCTTAGTCGAGTGGGCTTCACGGTGAGTTGAGCGTGCACCAATTCCATTGTCAAACACCTACCGTTTTCCACGCGCATTAACAAGTGTATCCATGTTCGGGTGAGATCTAGTGCTTGCATGCTTAATTAACAAGTTTTCACTTGGAAGTAATTTTTAATTGGCCAATCAATTCACCCCTCCCCTCTTGATTACCGCCTTTCGGGACTCAACAGAGAACATCGGGCCGCTCACTCTCTTGTAGGATGGACGCCCCTTATCCCAGACCATGCAAGCTCATTTGTACTACAGGTTGACATAGATGAGCTTCGGTGAGAGCGCAATGGGGAGCCTTTACTTGCTGCAAATGTGGATGGAGATCCTAGTGTGCTTTGACTTCAATGACATAGTAACGACCACTTCCCGCATCTTCGAGAAGAGTGTTCTCTATCCGGCTACGGCCATCTTTGGTCCTGAAGATTGTGTGGTCTGCAAGATCGCGCACTTGAAGACCAGAGACGACTGGCATGACTATTTGAACTTCCTGCCTGAGGATCAGTTCATCTTTGTACCAATGATGAACCAGCATTTGGAGTTCCGAATCCGTGATTGTTGGACGCACTCTCGATACACATTCATATTTTAGATCATTTTTTCTTTTTATTCTAGGTTTATTTTGTTTTATTAAGTGTGTGGGCATGCCAGTCAAAAAAGTGACAATTTATTCGGGTTCCGAAGACCAAGGTGGTCCTGAACCACTAGTGCGCTCCGTCTGACTAACCAGACGATCTGGGTATCGGGTTGGGACTAAAACCCACCATGCCATAAAGGTCACGACGTTAATTATATCTTCCCGAGGGGCGAAAACCTTTGATTAAATGCCAGGAGAAGTGACCCTCGGGCCTAAAATTGATTTTAATGAAAGGAGATAAGGAAATTTCTGAATTTCACTGAAACATCCCCCATTGAGGGGTAAACATTTTGAATAAAGCCGGTCATTAATTGACCAATTCGTGTTTGGACAAGAGTCCCAACTTATAAATCACATGTTTGCCAAGAGTGTGGCAAGTTTGATATTTGGGATTGGATCCCCATAGAGACATATCAGATGTAGCGGGCTATTGGCCCAGAGCAGAGTCAAGCCATGACTACGATGCGGTGATCTCAAGGTTCAAGCATGACCTACAGAGGCCTCGTTAATATCCCATTTGCATAGGGTCTAAGAGGGGAGGGACCCTGAGTCAGATATTATTATTAATCCCTTAAGGCGGTTTTTTTATATTCAATTTTCATCAATGCTATGTTGCATGCCATCATTGTTATGATTTATATGATCTTTGTCATTATTATTATTTTTACCATCATTCATTCATTTTTTTATTACTTCCTTTTCCTCTTCCAATTTTCTTTTCTATTCTTTATTCTTATTTCTTTTAATCATGCAAAGAAGTCCAAGGGCCGTTGCGTCCACGCTGAGCATACACCACGTTGACGCATGAGCTCACGAGGGGGCTCACAAGGGGCGTTGCGTCGATGCAGGGCTTCACTACGCTGACGCGCAAGGCCTGTCTAGAGAGCTGGCCTGAGCCACTGCGTCGATGCGGTGAAGGATAGTGTTAATGAAGAAAAATCTCAATGGGTAAGCATCATGCAGACTGTGCCAATGCAACTTTCAGGCTGCATCGATGCAACCTTTACCAAGGCCTTCAACTTGTTACAACTTTTTTCTTCTTTGTTTTGTTTGTTCATTTGTTCATGTTATAGATTAATCTTGGAAGCTCGAAGGATGTTAAATTTTAGCCTTTCTTTTATTTCAAACTTCATTCTTTTGATTTCTTTCTTTGGCTTCTGCTTTGTATATAGAAAGGATTGATGCATCGTTTGTTTAGCAAGGGGCTATGTCCCTTGGCAATGTAGGAAATGGTTTGCAAGTACTCAAAAACTAGCACGTGCATGGGATTCAATTCACATGCATGATGCATGCATGATTCAATTTGGATGTTGATGAGTACTCAATGCTGAGAAACGCACGAGGAGATGAATTCAACCATGCTCATGGAAGTTCACTAAGCGTTAATGCAAATTGCATGATGCATGATAGACGTTTCATTTATTTCACAGCAGGCCTGGTTGTTGGACATCAGTTGAGCACAAGAGGAGTCAACTCAGGGTGTCGACTCCTGAGCACATCTGATGTTCAGAAATTCAGAACAGAACCAGTGGGAAAGAGGGTCGACTATCAGAGTCGACTCCTCCAACGGCAGACCCCAAACTACTTTCTTCTTTTTTTTGTTCAAAAATCAAGCAAATGCGTACTCATATGCATATGTAAGCATGCTTTTCGCATGATCATGGGCTTTGTTTGGTTATTTCGCTGGTTGCTAATTAATTCTTTCTTCTATATATATCTTTTTTTCTTCTTCTCATCTTCTTTCAAGCAATCTTATTTTCTTCATTGCAGCCAGAATAACATTTCCTCACATAGTCATCTTCTGTACAGATATGTTCTTCAGCATTGTTCTTTGCGTTTGATGTACCTGTTTTAGCATTATATCAATTGTTTAGTTCATTCTTTGTTATTAGTCTATTTTTATTAAGTTCATAACCCTAACAAAAATTGGGCAGGACCTCCCCCAGACCAGAGTATTTGGGGGTGAAAAATGGAAGCGCATCCACGGAGATTCCGAGATGGCTCCTGAAATTCAGAGTGAGCCAAAAGTGGCTACTCTTCATCCCCTATTTGGGCAGGAAAACCCCGAGGGTTGGCTTACGAGGGGATGCCACTAACCCATGGATGGCTACATTTCTAACCTTGACATGTGCATTATGTTGTTGTTGGCTTCTTGGCCATCAATATCCATCCCTTCGATGAAGAGTCCTCCAGAGATCATGCTATGGAGAAGCAAATCCCTGGGGACTTGAGGGTCGTCAAATGAAACTATGATCGGTGTAAAACCATAATGTACCCCTTCCCCATGGCAGGTCCTTAATTATAAAAAGAAAGCTTCTATGAAATCAAAAGATAAGAACTGTTGATCCGATGCATGAGATCATGGATCATGCTTAGGGTATTAGCAGATCTATGCCCCATGTGGAGACCTGAAACTACGATGTTCAAAACATTGGTAAGTTGCAAATGATGGAATGCGTGAATAGAGCAAAAGTAGGACTCATGTGGGATGCTAGCCCGTGCAATGCGGAGAGCACAAAGGGGGCTTGTTGCCACCCTCATGCAGAAAAAAGGTGATGCAAATATGTGAATGTGGAGATTTTTCAAACAGAACTCCGCTAAGCATTCAAAGAAATAGGGTAGTGCCTGTGTGTGACTGGCATGAAATCCACGGTGATTCTCATGTGATGAACAGCCACTCCTTAACGGGCTAGGATGTAATAGAGGGGAAAGCAGCAGAAACATAGGTTCCAATAGGTTTTCGGAGTGAGCCAAACCCTCAAAAACCCATGGCGTGGATGAGAAGGCAAATGGCCATTCCTCCAGGAGCATTATAGTGGGCATAAAGCATGCAGTTTAGATGCATAAAACTGAACTAAATCAACGCAAATGGTCGGGACCTGACTGGGGTACTGGGGAAGGGATTATGCGATTAGTGTTGCCCACGAGGGCGTGAATCTGTCGTAAGGATTAGAACGCTCCGCTAGGGGCAATCTAGCGCACCAAAGATCATAATGAGGCCTAAGCAAAGAGCCTCATCTGGTAAGTGGGAGACCGGATTCAGGAAAACCAACCCGTTGCGACTGGGTAGCCTCTAAGTCCCCGTTACCCTATTGGCAGAGCATCATTCCATGATGAGAAGGACTGATGAAGAACGTAAATGAAAGAACCATAATGCGGTTGTGGGGATCAAGATTGAGGAAGATTCTATCATAGTAAACACATAGTATTCAAACACTAAAGTATTTATTCCATTTGATGTATTGCACAAATAGAATACATCATCCCAGAACTATATCGACTAGGAGGCAAACAGGAAGAAACAAAAAAAAAACATACATAGCAGGGAAATTAAAAGAAAAGAAGGGGGAGGGAGGAGCATTGACTCCATTCCCTCCCCATACAACACCTCTTCTCTCCCTCTCTTCCTCTTTTCTTCTTCACGCTCTGGAGCAGTAGCAAAAACTCTAGAGATCACCCTTGGAAGCTTCGAACAGCCAATAGCATGGGGGCATTCTTCACAGCGTTGCCCTTCTTTTATAGCAACTGCACGGGGGATTTCTTCACCCTCAAGGCAGGGCCAGGAATAATCTCCAATCATTAGAGATCTCCTAGCCATGCATCCCATATGGCCTCCACGCACCTTCTCGAAGCCAGCGCCATCGTACCGAGGTGAGATCATGTGCCACGATCGAGTTCGGAGCAAGTATAGCCTCTTCACGCTGCTGAGGGTGTGTCGACGTAGCCAGTGAGCTACGTCGATGCAACCTATTGGCGTGGGAAGTTTTTTCTTCTTCAGCTTCAAATGCGTCGACGCGGGATGCGAGTTGCATTGGCGCACTGTCGATCGCCTAGTAGCTTCTTTTCGTTCTGTCTTCAGATGCGTCGATGCATCTGGGGTTGTGCATCGTCGTACCCCTTCGTCCAGCACGCTCAGCAGCCAGCTTTTGAAGCCTGCATCGACGCCACTAGCATTGTGCGTCCACGCAGCCTTGTTAGCCAGCAGGACACCTTCTATTTTATTTCTTCATGTGCGTCTATGCAGCTAGTTGTTTAGCGCCCCTTTCTTCTTTTCTTCAGCTAACTTTGCTTGGCTTTTAATGCCAATTTTTAAGCGTCCACAAATGCCCCCCACCCGTGAGTGGCGGGAACGAGTGTGTGGGGCACACGGGTGTAGATTGCTGACGCAAGGAAGATAGATTTTGCATAAAGGATGGGATGGAAGGCCTGTAATAATGAACTAGGGTGGACCCCGGTGGGACTAGATTAGCTGGCTCTAACAAAGAGTCAAGCGCAAATCATGGCGGTATCATTGACATAGGGTATATGTCAATGCAAGGATGTTATTTGATCCGGTCTTAGCCAGAAGGTCTAAGCCGTTAGGTTTTAGCGGCTGGTCCCGACAAGGAGTCATGCGCCAACTCTGATGAAATCATTGGCATAGGATATATACCTACGCAAGGATATCGTTTAATCCGGCCTTATATGGAAGGTCTAAGCCGTTAGGTTATAGTGGCTGGTCCCGACAAGAATTCAGGCACCAACCTTGGTGAAATCATTGGCATTGGGTATATGCCAATGCAAGGATAGCGTTTAAGTCGGCCTTAGATGGAAGGTCTAAGCCGTTGGGTTATAGCGGCTGGTCCTGATAAGAAGTCATGCACCAACCTTCGTGAAATCATTGGCGTTGGGTAAATGCCAATGCAAGGAATCGTTTAAGCCGATCTTAGACGTAAGGTCTAAGCTATTGGGTTTTAGCGGCTGGTCCCGACAAGAAGTCAAGCACCAACCTTGCTGAAATCTGTAGTGCTCCAAAATTTATATAAGTAATTTTTGGGTTTTCTAGAATTTATAAAGGCCTAAATAAATTAATAAATGGATTATTGGATTAATAAGTTATTATAAGGCCCAATTGTGTTAAAATAATTAACCTAGCCTATCTAAATATGATCCAAAATGGTTAAGGACCAAGCCCATTAAGTTTGGCCCATATTCTAGAAGGTTATTTAGCCTATCCACGAATTTTAAAGATAAATACTCTTTATATAGATAATTAGAGGGATAAACGAGTAAAAGAGTTTTAATAAACTAAAACTCTATACACGTTTGATGTAACGGTCTATCGGGCGATCGCTACAGCTATGTAATGCACTAGACCTGATGCGTTACACCTTTGTCAGTTCCCTAAATGGAGGAACTTGCAAAAAGATTGGACCTTTGCTACTCTATTCATTAGGGATCGAGATTGGAGGATTAGTAGGCATGTAAAGGACTGTCTGAGATCGATCTAAGCACTAGTAAGGACTCTAGAATCGATCTATTCCTCAAACCCTAGCTAAATCCCTATAAATAGAACCCATTTCTGAACTGAGCGACCCTTACTTTTGGCTCATGAAGAATCAAGGTAAGTGTAGACACGCCAAAATTGATACTATGTTGATCAAATCTCATGTTACTATGATAACGCCCCAAAGTGAACTTCAATGTTTCTATAATATAAAGTTTTTCTATTTTTGTGTGGGTTTTTATGATTTTTCTTGCATTTTTGTAATTAGCGACTTGAAAAGGGGCGTTATTTAAATAGCGACCTTATCTGGGGCGTGTTCTCAAGAAAGGACGACCATACATAAGGGCGTCAATTCCTGGTATTATGAGAGTCCAATTACGATTTGAAAATTAATGAATAACGTCCTTTCTTAGGGCGTGTTTTCAATTAACGCCAATTCTTCAGGCGTCTCTTCACAATTTTCAAATAAGGAAGATTTTTTATTACTAAATTCAAATCCAGGAGTTGACGCCTTTGTCCCAGTCATGTTTTGAATTAACGCCTTAGGGCAGGTCGTCAATTTTAATTGATGCCTTTCTGAGGGTCGTCTCTCACCCTTCTGTGTCCTGTTTGGGTACACCTTTCCTGGAGAGTTCCCTACCTTGATTAATCACTTGCTCGATTCGGGAACTAGAGTCCTTGCTATTTATGATCATTGCTTGATCTTATCTTCCCAAATCTGTGATTATCTGTGATCGAAACCCTATAAAAGGATGCCCTGGTTGATCTCGCGCGAGGACGACTACGCGGGGGGGGGGGGGGGGTGCTGCCGATTGAGGTTACAGAAGCTAGTTTACAGAGAGCTATTGCTCAGACAGAGATTAGAGTTTACAGAAGAACGGAAAGGGCTCTCTTCATCATCTCCCTCCTGCTGCACTAACCATAGCTGTAGCATCAACGTAGTTTCCCTTTACTGTTGTCAGGAATAGCAGGGGCTCCTTTCTGTTCGTTTATCTTTATCATCTCATCATTGTTCTATCGTTGTTCAGCATCATCATATAGTCTTCTCTTGCATTAGTTTTTCTTTGCATCTTCTCCTTCCCTAATTCTATTAGGGGTTTTAAAAAAATAACTAAAAGGTGCACACTTTATGCTTCACTTTCATCATCCGATTTGTTCTTTCGAATTGATACTACACTCACGTTTGGCTAATCCCTTCTTCTTTTGTTTGTTCTTTGTTCAAGGGTAATCAAGAGGAAAACCCCCTTCATCGGCCGGCCGGTAGAAGGAGGAGGAAGGAATCTACATCCATCCCGCATCTTCATCTTCATCAGGTATTCGCGATCATCTTCTTTCTTCTTGAGGTAACCCCTCTGGCGATCACACTCCTTATTAGCACCACGTGCTCCCTCACACTCCCTTTTTATCATTGTCTCCATTCTTCTTCATCTTATTATTATTATTTTTGTCTTAAAAGTGGATTTTTCATAATCTACAAATTGGCGATCACGGTGGGACTTCCACTATTTTTCTGTTGATTACCCCTTTCCTATCGGCACCCACGTGTGCCCTTTCCCATTGGCACCCACGCGTGCCCTTTCCCCTTTGGCACCCACGTGTGCCCTTTCCCTTTGGTACCCACGGTACCCCTCCCTTGTGCCCTACGGGCACCCTCCACTGTGCACACTGCACACTCCGAGATCAGCCAGTCCGGTGATTTTCCTAAATTAACGCCTTCTGTAAAGGTGCTTTTTGAGTTAAGGCCTTGATCCAGGGAGTCCTTTTTCTGTTTAACGCCTTCTGCCAAGGCGTCTTTCATCGCGTCTCTTGTTTTTTTACTCTTTCTGTGAATTCGCGCCCTTCTCTACGGGTGTCCTTTTATTGATTAGCGCCTTACATCAATGCGTGTTTTTTATTCTGATCGTGTGCACCACTCACATTTGACGCCCTCTGTCCGAGGCGTCCTTTTCACATATAGCGCCTCACACTAAGGCGCGGTTTTGCACTGTCTGTGAGCGCCTCACAGTGATTCACGACAGCCACACTGTCGTCTCTTCCATTAGTAGCGACTGCTTCAGAGTCGTCTCTTTCCTCTGCGTTCACAGAGACTTGCTTCCTGTGTTTATTCATGCTGGATTGATTCTTACATTCATCATTTGATTATATTGGTGTGATCTGCTTATATTATTCTGCATTTTGTGGCATTAGGTTGAGAGACCTCCTCTCTCTACACTAGGATTCCACACACCTCTCTTGGAATCGGGATAACCCTCCATTGAGCATTCCGTCTCTTTGGACCGGAAATCCCTTTTCCAAGACCTCCGTAAGTCCCCGCACCCGTGGATTCCCTCACGGACGCCGGGCTGGTTGTACCTTGAGGTACCCGAGTTTAGATAGCCCACCGTTGGTGAGGAGAGAGAAAGAACTTAGTTAACCCAGATATCACAACCAAAACTCACAACTAAGTTCTACACTACAAAGAGAGAGGATTGTACATCAATTTAATTCACTCTAATCTCAGACTTGAATCTAAAAGCTTGCGTTCATTACAACTTGTTTGCATAACTTGATTGGATTGAGTGATTACTGCCATTATAATTCCTCCAAAATAAGCTTCTCTGCTTAAACATGCAACTCCGTTCAAGTAAGATTATCAACATGGCAAGCTACGGGTACGCCTATGATGATGTGGAAGAAAATATTTTTGATCAATATTATGAGGCACCCCTCCAAGATTCCATCTATCATGAGGGAAACCACCCTCCGTCTCAGGTTCATTATTCTCAAATTCATGTGGTTGACACCACAACTCACGAGGTTGAACCCTCTTCTCAAGCTTTACCATCCAATCAGAACACATCGGGGAACACCTCCCCATCCTTCAATGTCAATGATTTGATTTACGCTCTATCTCAGTTGGACGATTCCCAGCGGCAGGCAGTTCAGGCTGCTTTGAAAGGGAAATCTATTCCCTCTTCATCTTCCAATCCCCCTCTGGCCGCGAGTGGCCATCACGTTGTTAATGACCAGGCGGTTTTGCACAAACCCCCCTCTTGTCCACCAACGCCCGGTGCGACCATGCCGGCCCAACAGGCAATTTATTCCGCGGCTAGGCCCCAATTCTTTCAACCTCCCCAAATTCTAAGGACGCCTATGCCAAATACCTTCATTCCAAATTCGGCCCCGGTCGAGTCAGACACTAATGCTTTGCTCCTTCAGAAATTGGCTAGCATGGAAGAACAACTCAACAAGGTTACTGCTGCCAAGAATGCTCCAGAGATCTCTCTGCCTACATTGCCAGTTTTTCACTTACCACCTTCTGAGATGCCGAATTTTCGACGATACAATGGAACTGGCAATCCATTTATTCACTTGAAGGATTTTATGTATGAGACCTCTTTTTGGCAAGGCAACAAAGCCTCACTGGCTTATTTGTTTAGAAGATCCCTAGAGGGGCCAGCCCTCGAGTGGTTCTATTCCTTGGATCCGACAGATGCCAGCAACTTTGATGTGGTTCAAAGGAAATTCTTGCAGAAGTATAGGGACCGGGTTGGACCCTCTCTATCTGTTACGGACCTGGTTGCAGAGAAAATGAAGCCCGAGGAGGACTTCATCATATTTGCTGATAGATGGCGATCAATGGCCGAGAAATTGAAAGATACTTTGTCAGAACCAGAGCAGGTTAAAATGATTATTTCAAATGCAACCCCTCAGTTCCGGCATATATTAGCCATGAACAGACTGACCACCATGGAGGAGCTCTATGAAAGAGCTCGATATATTCAAACTCAGATGAAGGATTCGCCCATCATGGGCATGTTCGAACCGAAACCACGGTTGGTCAAGAAAAATACAAATGCCAACAATAGCGGGCCCACGACTGAGGGCACCGTCATCAATGAGCAAGTTGGCGCGGTCGGCAACTCCACACCTTTTCGTCAATCTAACCCATGACCCCCGCCACCTCCACAATAAAACACCCTCTTCCACTCACCCCCACAACACCAATTTGCTCCTCAACCTTCCCTTGCTCCTCCACAAAACCAAACACCACATACAGACCCCTCAACTCCGCAACAGTACCACCAAGTACCGCCACCCACCAACTATGGCCCGCAACAACAACAGCAAAGGAGACCACTTGGCCCCAAAAGGGCCCATTATCCGCCGTTGCCAGAAAGTCTCCCAGATATATTTAATGCTCTGATGGCTGCTAATCTACTCATGTTACCAAAAGAAAGGACAGCGTGGCCCGCTAATGTTGACACGTCCCGCTATTGTATTTTCCACCGCTCCCCTGGTCACAATATTGACCATTGCTTTCACTTCAAGGACTACATCTATGATTTAAATGACCAGGGTGGCATTAATTGGGACGAGATGAGACAGTTCATCGCTGCTATGAAAGTAAGAAGGCCTCCTCGGCAACAGCAGGCTCAGCAGCCGCAGCAACCAGCTCCACCAGTACAACAGCAAGCTCCAGCACCTCAGCAAGATATGGGGATTGTCCAAAACCCATTGCCGGAGCACCAAGCAAATCAGCATGTGAACCCAGTCACGTCTCTCCACGAAGTAGAGAGAGGGCAGGGATGGCACGAAGAAAACGCCTCTGTCGGGGCATTCAATCATAATTCAAATCAACCTCCGCGCCTTTTGCGCACACTTCCTTCTTCTTCTACCCCTCAATTAGGTCGCCACCTTTTGCGCCCCGTTAACCCATCTGTCCCCACTAATTCCTCATCCTTGCCAACCCGGTCTCTCCTTACCCGTCCACCATGACCACAGCCTCCGACCCAGCAAACTCCATCATTCGCCACCAATCCTTCGCCATGACCATCTAGGCCACTCCTCATTCGCCCGGCACCAGCACCGGTTACATCCACTGCCATCACTCCTCCGCCAGCAAGGACACCTCCACCATCAGCTCAGCCACCATTTATACCCCGAACCCTCCTTGTTCAATCCGCTAGCACTTCCCACACTCGGGCACCCCTTCCTACTCCTACGCCTCCTACGGGGGCTGCCTTGTCGAATTCCTCACCGATTTCTTCTTCAAACACTCCTCCACCAATTTTCAATGCTAACACCCCTTCTTCTTCCAATCCTCCCTCCATCCTTGCCCCGACAGAGGCGCGTCGAACCATGGCACCGCTCCGTAGTGGATGGATGTTCCAGCGCATCTTTCCCCAAAGAGAGCAGGAGCCCGCACAGGGGCCAAATGAACAAGAACAGGAGCAAGAGTCCGTGCCAGGCACTCAATATGATTTACTGAAGCATCTTGACCGAACTCCAGCAAGAATCTCTATTCTAGAATTGATTAAGAGGTTAACCACTCATCAATTGGCTTTAAAGGAATACTTATAGAAAGTTATGGTCAATGAGGACATCCCTGCCGAGCAGATAACCACAGTCTTGACGCCCGCTAGTAGTCAGCCGGCAATTACTTTTTATGAACATGAACTGGCACCTCAACCGGCAAGAAAGTATGCTTTATGCATCACAGTGGATATCAATAAGGTGGCAGTAAAACAATATTTGGTGGACACTGGGGCATCCATCAATGTTTTGCCGCCCACCACTTTGAAGATGTGCGGCATTCTAGAAAATCAGATTGGGCCATCTACCATAACAGTCACAGCATACGACAATACTAAGAAACCTCCTTTGGGCATGATAACATTAAAGGTTAGTTTGGGTCCAGCAACAATCACAGTCGATTTTCACATTTTGGATATGGATCCAACATTCAATGGCATCTTGGGTCGCCCCTATATTCAACAGTTAGATGCAGTGCCCTCTACAAATCATCAATGCCTCAAGTTTCCACACAAGGGCCGCATTATCAAAGTGACTAGCATGCCGATCCTGCCTGATGAAGACATACACCTAGCAACGTCAGTTCCTTCTATTTGGCCTTCCAATAAATCGTTGCTATCAGTGCTGGATATCCCTCACCCACGGTCGATGCCACCCGAGACAGTTACAACAGTTGCCATGACACCCCTAACCTCCAAGGGGAAGAAGAAGAAGAACACAATGAACACCCCGGGATGGAATATTTTGATGAGAATGTGGTACCAGGTCGGCAAAGGCCTGGGTGTCAATTGTCAGGGCAAAACTAGGCCTGTCAAGTCACAGAAATTGATTGCACGAGGCGGTCTAGGCTACAAAGGGTTGAGCAAAGATGAAAATGAACCATAGGCAGTCATGACATCCACTTTAAAGACAGATCGCCAACCGCTTACATGGACATTACAGACACATTTTATTAAATGTGGCGTCCAAAATAATGAGCAGACTATAATAATCACTTCCATGTTAGACTGCCAAGATGTTCATGCTAGACAGTTTGCTTGACATATTGCTCCACTGGTCACATACAAAGCCCTGGAATCTCTAAGGCCTGATAAGAGAAGGAAAATGGATGATCCAGAGTGTGACTGGTATAGATGGTTTGATATGAATGACATCACTATTGCCTTAAGCCGTCTCTTCATGCCGACAGATCCAGAATGGCCACCACTGATCCACGACTTGATTGAAAAGCTTGTTGTGATAACAGACAAGAGGCAGCTGCTGAGTGATTATACGGACACTGGAGAGCCTGATGTACCATATGAAGAAGGATTTACAATAGACAGGCTGTAGGCCGGCCTTTTCTCTCTTACTTCTATGCATCCGTCTCTTCTTGCTTCTCTGCATTCTCAATTATTTTCTCACGTGCCGAGACCGCCTCCGATCATGATCAGCTTTTCCCCAAATTCAATGCAAGTCTCTCTTTCAATTGCTCCCTTGCTCCTCAAGCAATTCCCCAAACTCTCCATCACACCCCCGCATGGGTCATCTCTGATTCAATCTTTCTCCAAACTTTCAATCTCCACTCCTCCTCCTATTCTCCCTTCACATTGCTTTCTTCTAGAAAAGGAAAATAAAAATGAAGATAAAGATAAAAATGAAAAAAAAATGCCAAAATACCAACTCTTCAGTCCTCCATCTCCGTTGAGGAGACTTCTTATCTCTCTTCTGAGTGTGTCCCGACCCAGGGGCCACTCTTCCATGATTCATTGGTAAATCTTTTCTCTTCCTCTGGTGAGGGGTCCTCGTCTGTATCACCTACTGTATCCACTTTTTCACCTCCTTCCTTCAATCAAGCTAGTTGCTCTTCCTCCTCCAATAATAAAATTCATGGGGTAGTTTCACATAGGAAATCCAAGGGTAAGCTTGTTCAGATTTTTGTTGGATTTATCCAAAAGGTGCCAGGCTTGTTCAGCCCTTCCCGAATTTCTAGAGAATCCGATTATCCTACCAGAGTTAGAATATGAGGGTACTTGTGCTTCTTATGAGGGTTTTGGTGTCTATGAGATCATCAATGATGAAGACCCCGTTGAAGAGGGGGATGAAAGTTATGAAGAATATGAGGACGAGGCAGATGCCCTTGCTAGTGGCATGAGAAGATTTGACGAACCATCAGCCTCAGTAGAAGAGCCTACCAAAGAAATAAATTTGGATACGGAAGAAGACCCTAGGATTGTCCTGATCAGCAAGAATTTGCCGCCCTCCGAAGAGGAGGCACTTATTTTGGTACTTCAAGAATACAAAGACACGTTTGCGTGGAGTTATGAAGATATGCCTGGATTAGACCATGCGCTCGTTGAACATCGCCTTACACTTAAGCCAGGGTCTGTCCCGATCAAACAACGGTTGAGACGTTTCCACCCTAACATGGCTTTAAAGATGAAAGAAGAGGTAGACAAGCTTCATAAGGCTAGATTTGTTAGAGTTGTCCTCTATCCGAACTGGGTGGCTAACATCGTCCCGGTCATGAAGAAAGATGGAAATGTTCAGATTTGTATAGACTTTCGGGACCTCAACCGTGCGTGTCCTAAAGATGACTTCCCCCGCCCTCATATTGATATTTTGATTGATAATACGGCAAGATTTGAGACTCTCTCCTTCATGGATGGTTTTTTCGGGTTATAATCAGATTCGCCTTGCTGAAGAAGATCAAGAGAAAACGTCATTCACTACACCATGGGGTACTTACTGCTATGTGGTCATGCCTTTTGGACTCAAGAATGCTGGAGCCACCTATCAGAGGGCTATGATGGCAATTTTTCATGATATGATTCATATTTATATTGAGGTGTATGTGGATGACCTGGTAGTAAAATCAAGAACAAGGATTGAGCATCCTGGGGTTTTAGCTAAAGTCTTGCAAAGATCACGAGAGTATCAGTTGAAAATGAACCCCAAGAAATGTGTATTTGGTGTTTCATCAGGGAAGTTGCTTGGATTTATTGTCAGCAAAAGAGGAATTGAAGTTGATCCCAATAAGGCAAAGGCCATCAGAGATATGCCTCCTCCCAAGAATTTGAAGGAAATTCGAGGATTAATCGAGAGGTTGCAATTTATTCGCCGCTTCGTCTCCCAGCACTCACAAAGATGCAGGCCGTTTTACGAGCTTACTAAGCCGGGGGTCAAGTTTAATTGGGATGACAAGTGTCAGGCAGCTTTTGACGGATTGAAGGATTATTTGGCCAATCCTCCTGTCCTGAGGCCGCCAATTCCGGGCAAACCACTTATCCTCTATGTTTCTGTCCTAGATGACTCTGTAGGTGCTATCCTAGCTCAAGGGATGAAGAAGGAAAGGAGAGGGTAGCATACTACTTGTCTAAACTTCTCAACCCTTGTGAGCAGAGGTACTCAGCCATGGAGAAGACTTGCGCTTCTTTAGTCTGGGTAGTTCAGAAGTTAAAACATTATTTCTTAGCTCATGAGGTTCACCTCATTGCTCGCATGAATCCGATTAAATTCCTTCTTGAGAAATCTGTCCTTACCGACCAATTGGCACGTTGGCAAAGTTTTCTCTCTCAATTTGAGATCACTTACATTCAACAGAAAGCAATCAAAGGTTATGCCATCGCCGAACATCTTGCTCACCACCCTCTCCCTCGATTTGATCCTGTCAATTCAGAGTTTCCAGATGAAGAACTAATATCCATTAATCAACCCCATGATCCTATGTGGACATTACATTTTGATGGAGCTCTAAATTTCCAAGGAAGAGGGATCGGCATGGTTCTTTTAACACCAGAAGGGGTCACCATCCCATTTGCTGCTCAGCTCACTTTCCCTGTCACGAACAATATAGCTGAGTATGAGGCCCTTTTGACCGGTCTTCAAACCGCTCATAAATATGGTGTTACCCAATTACGAATCGTGGGTGACAGTCAACTCATTCTACGCCAGGTGCTTGTCAAGTGCCGCACTATCAATCCTAAACTTAAGCCCTACCAGGAACTTGCTTCAGCTTATGCCAAACTCTTCACCAAGTTGATCTTCGTCCATGTCCCTCGGAGCCAGAACATCTTGGCTGACGCTCTTGCCTCTTTGGCCTCTGCTTTAGTCTTTCCTCCCAAACGAGATTTTCACGTTCCCCTCATTCATCAGCGTGACACTCCAGCTATTAAGGATCGTGCATTCCTTGACATTAGGGACAAGGTGCTCGAGAAGGTCAGGCAGAGTGAAGCTCTTAAAGGCAAAGAGGTAATGTTGTTAGATTTGGAAGAAAAATTGGCTGATGAAGAGAAACCTTGGTATTATGAGATTGCCAGATATTGCAATGATCAGTCCTATCCCGAGGAAGCCACTGCAGAAGAAAAGAAAGCCATTAGAAGAGTGGCTCAGCGGTATGTTTTGGTTGGAGGTGTGCTCTATAGAAGAGGGCTCACGGGTGTTTTATTAAGATGCCTCGACGATGATGAATCTTGGAAGGTCGTGGAAGAGGCGCATTCAGGAGTGTGTGGTGGTCATGTGAATAGCCAGATGCTAGCTAAGAAGATCCTTAGGCTAGGCTTTTATTGGCCAACTCTAGAAGAGGATTGTTCCATCTATGTTCGAAGGTGTGTTAAGTGCCAACTGCACGCTGACAAGATTCATTCTCCTGCTTCTTCACTCCATCCTATGTCCTCCCCATGGCCTTTCTCCATGTGGGCCTTCGATATCATTGGACCTCTTGGTGACTCGAACCTCCTCACGAAGCAAAAATCATTCATCCTCACGGTAACGGAGTACTTCACCAAGTGGGCGAAGCGGAAGCATTCGTGGAGATCAAAGCATCAACCGTCTGCAAATTCATAATGAAGAATATCATCGCAAGGTTCGGCATCCCGAGTACCATCGTCACCGACAATGGACCTCAATTCATCTCCCAAGAGCTCAAGGATCTCTGCAACAGGTATAACATTGCATTGCATCATTCTTCTCCCTATTATCCACAGGGCAATGGCCAAGTAGAGGCAACTAATAAAACCTTGATCAAAATTGTTAAAAAGACGTGTGAAACTAATAAATTCTCGGATTGGCCAGACAAGCTAGTTGAAGCTCTCTGGGCCTATCGCACTTCCATTCGTACCCCCACTGGGCAAACCCCTTTCGCCCTTACTTATGGAATGGAGGCAGTAGTCCCTTATGAGATTCTCATTCCATCTCTACGAGTACAATTGGACAAGGAATTCTCTATTGATGAGCGTCGTGATTCACTCCTTGCCCAGTTGGAACTCCTGGATGAGAAGCGTCTGATCACCACTGAGTATGCGTGTGTTTATCAAAACAGGCTTTCACGTTTTTATCAAAAGAAAGTAATTGAGAGAAAATTCAAAGTTGGTGAGTTGGTAATCAAGAGAATCTTTGTAAAACCTGGAGGACCCCGTTCGAAACTCCAACCAAACTGGGAAGGACCCTTTGTTATAAAAGATGTTTATCCTGGCAATGCTTATAAACTGATTAATGCTGAAGGAGAAGAACTAACTCATCCTTGGAACGGGCTGTACCTTAAGAAATACTACCCCTAATTCAAAATCCAAAAAAAAAATAATAGAAATCTTCAGAATCCAAAAAAAAGAATATAATAAAATTTCCAAAATCCAATAAAAATCCAAAAAAATATATATAATAAAATTTCCAAAATCCAAAAAAAATATATATTGAAAAATTTTCAAAATGGTTGCCATGGTTGCGAGGACGCAAGGTCTGAAGGGTCAAAATTCCGAATTTATTCATCAGTCTTGTTAACTTAAAATGGGGTCGACACCTGCACACACTACACGCTTATCCTTAAACTCAAGCGGTGCAAAGTCCGATGGATGGTCAAAACTTGACTAAAGGTGAAGACAATACCCATTCTTTTCTTCTTCGGCCTATAAGGGAGGAAGGGAGGTCTCGGGGTAGACCCGCCAAGCCTACCCGCCGCCTTAGTAGGTGGAAGTCAGGGCCCAAAAGGGAACAAAAATGCCGCAAAAGCCCAAGTACAATTAGGTTTTTTTTATCAATGCAAATCAACTTCAAAGTGAAAGTCAAATTGTGAAAAGAAAAGCATGTTAAGAGGGCAAAGTCCCCGCAAGGAGAACCTTGGGCGTATGCATGCAATATGAAAGTGGCAAAAGGCAACAAAATTTCCCTATGCCAACGACTGAACCCCAACAGGCATAGGGTAGGGGAGGTAGTTTTACCTCAGTCTTCCCAGAATCCCTTATGGGCTTCCTTATATTTTCTTCCATCTCTCCTTGGTGGTAAGTCATAAACCAGCATGATGGTCGAGACTGACCTAGGAAATTGCACCGCGCGAGATCTTGTGTATAAGTTCAATCATTAACACGTGGACCCTCTTTTGATTATGCAAGAAAGATTAATGAATCCTAAATGGTGGCCTGGTAGGGCCCATAGACCTCGCAGCCTTGACAAACCTAATTCGGAAAACAACAAAAAAATTAACGCCTTTGTTTAAGGCGCGTTTAATAGAATTAACACCTAATGGAAAGGTCGTCTTTTAAAATAACGCCCCTCGACAGGTCATCTTTTCAACAAAAATCAAAAATCTTTTTCAAAATCACGCCGTCACCTAAGGCGTCTTTTATTTAAATAACGACTTAATCTAAGGCGTCTTTTTCAGCAAATAAAAGAAAAAAAATAAAATAAAAAATATATATAAAAAGGAAAAGAAAAAAGAAAAAAATGGTGATTTATTCTTCATGAGTGTGCTTGCCTTTTTGCATGGGCATCTTTATTATTGTTTTGCATCTCCCTTTATCGGTCGTTTCATTTGTCTTATTTGATTAAAGGCTTGGCCCCTTGACCCGTTATCAAGGTCACAAGTAAAACATCCCTTGCTTATTGAGCAAGGGGCCAAGTCGAACAGATGAAATAACCTGTTTATTTAAGTGTGGACTACAGCTGCAGGGGCAGGGAAAAGTAAAGCAAAGCGAACAACGTGAAAAAAAAAGAGAGAAGCAAAGTACATGCCCACAAGTACACAACTACACAAGTGCTCAGGAGACAAAAAATTTCAACCTCATATATATACATCATAAATATCTGAGTATAGGTGTGAGGGTGGAGGAGTACAAGTAAGTCTCTCTCAGCTCTCGCCTCCACCCTCCTCTCTCCTACTCTCTACCTCATCCTCGCCTTCCCGAGGTGGCACTGGTGGAGGGGGCATGGGCCCCCGTGAAGAAGCTGGAACTCGAACCTGGCCCCCTGCCTCGCTCCTCTCTCGAAGGGAAGAGCCCGCCACAAAGGTGGAGCTGGTGAAGCTGTACCCTGCAGCTCGCGCCCGCTCACGCCCTCGCTGGAGACGCTCCTCTGACGCTCGTAGCCGCTCCTGGGTAACGGCTAACTGGGTCGTCAAGTCTGCCAGCTCACGCTCGCGTGCTGCCACCTGCTCCTGGTACCGGGCGCGCTCTGACTGCTGTAGCTCATGGTGACGCGCACGATCTGCCAAGTGCTCCTCACGCTCCCGAGCATGCTCCTCGCGCTCTCGCACACGCTCTCTCCGCTCCAGCTCAAGAGCGACCCGCAGCTCCGCTACGTCCTGAGGCAGCTCCTCCCGCCGCCTCAAAGCCCTCTCCAGCTCCGTGACCCGCTGCTCACAGATCGCCAACTCCGCGCCAGCTAGGGAAGCCCGGGTATGAGCCGCCTGTAACTGTGTAGTCTGTAAACAGGTAAACAAGTCATCAGTTCCACATTTAATGCAATAATTCAGCAATTTATGAAATGAATGCATGGTTAAAAGTAAAACTCACCCGTGTGGCCATCGCCTGTTGGCCCTCCTCGATGCATGTAAGAGCGGCTCGAAGCTCCTCCGTCTGTAAAACACCTTTTTTATCAGCACATAATAATAAATAATTGAATGAGGTCTGAGTTTTTGAAACTTACCCTTGAGGCGAGGTCGCGCTCTGCCGCCTCGCCCCGAGCCACTGCCCCCGCCAGCTGCTCCGCTAGTGCAGTCGCCTCTGCACTGGGCCCTCTCGAGCTGGAGGCCTCTCCCGTATCTCTCCCTGCTGCTCCCTGCTGGGCACGCTGCATTCATTAAGATTGTGAGTGGCTAATCATCAATAATTCATAAAAAAAAAAATTCATTTGCATATAGGAATAATTTAAAAACTCACCAGGGTCTCCAGGTCCACCCGTATGGTGGCCAGCTGGTCCTCCAGGCTGTGTAGGTGGGCCTGGGCATCCATCGCTGCTATGTCTCGTGCATCCTGCATTCATTACATATTAGTCACATGATAGATACGTAAGCATTTGCATTCAATTTAGAAATAAGTGCATTCATACATACCCCTAGGACCCTCATCTGGGGTCTACCGGCGTAAACCTCCCAGTAGCGCCGGAGGTACTCAGAGCTGTCAGTCGCCTGGGAGGTGACTCGGGTCCCGCCTCGCCGCCAGTCGGCTTACTGGTCCTCGAACTGCACCCTCCAGTCAATCACCTTCGTGCGACCGTGCGTCTTCTTCCCGATCCCTCGCGGCTCTCCAACTTCTACCCACTCCTGGTGTAGGCCCAGGGTCCTCATCACCAGCCTAAGCCGCAACGGCTCGATCTCGCTCAAGCAATGAACCCAAAGCTCATGCCCAAAACGAGGTCGGCCCGCTACGACCCACGGCTGGCCCTCGTCGGTCATCCCCTCATAGGGCCTCCATCGCACCTGCATCCATACACATACATTCATCATCATCATCATATTCGCACAAAAATAAAAAAAATCGCATAACATTCATCATGTGTACCAGTGATGGAGGGAAGTCTCGGAACTCCCTCCGTAACACCCACAGCTCGTAAGAGAGTGGGGCTCCGAAGACTACCGGCAGCCAGCGCCGTGCTAGAGGGAAGGATCCCTCACCTCCAGGCCGTGGGTCGACGCGTCCCATCGACATGTACAGATGGCTCCAAACCTACATCCATGCATTGCATTAGTGAGACATTCACATGCATAAAGTAAAAGAAAATAAAGAAAAAGATGTGCATACCAGAAGAAAAGGTGAGAAGCCACTGACGGTCGTCTCTCGACCTGTCCCCGTAGACAGGTCGGCTATCAGGTGCGCCAGCAGCGCTGCTCCCCAGGCGTATCTGCCAACTTCCTCTAATTCCTCGAGGATCCCTAGGAATCGGCAATTGATGACATCGCCCTTCGTGCCGAGCAATAGCCTCCCGAGCATCAAGAATAGGAACCTCCTCAGGTCTCGGTCTGCCCTCTCCCTGTCGGCTGGGTCCTGGCAATAGGCTGCCCTAGCCCCGTCAATCAACCTCTGAGAAAACTGCTCTAAGGACTCCCCAGATCTGTGCCTAGCATCTCCTAAACCCATCACTGTAGTTAGGTCGGTGCGGAGGATAGTCCTGCACTCGCTAGGTGTCTCATAGACCATCTCTAGCCCTAGCAGCCTCTGGGTAAGCTCAGTATAGTCAGGGTAGGTGATCCCGCTCACTGCCTCACCACCTACCCTCAACCCAGTAATCATAGCCACATCCTCTAGGGTAGGAACCATATGACCCCAGGGCATCAGGAATGCCCGGCTACTCCTATCCCATCTCTCCCTCAAAACCTGGATAAGTGCTAAGTCAGGCCTAATGGGCTCTATGCTAAGGAAGGCCCCGAACCCCATAGCATCTACCCTGGCTCTCTAGAACTCGGGGAGGCCATAATATGCTACCCGGTCCATGACCCAGGAGATCCGTGTCCTCATCAACCCCTGCATGCATAAAGAAAGAAATTTTGGCTTAATTGTTCGATTATTCATGTTGAAATTCACTTAATTGTCTTAATTGAGATTTTGATGTTTGATTTAATTAACGACCACCCCCGGGTCGTGGCTTGTTTAATTGGCACCCCTGAGGGGGGGCGTGGTTTCTAAGAGATGTAAGACCGTATGCATTCATTAATTAACGACCTAGCCTAGGTCGTTGTTTATTTAAGAGACGCCCCTGTGGGGGGCGTGGTTTTTGAGGTTAATTTCTAATTTCCTAAAGATTTTTCAATTGACGCCCGTCCCAGGGTCGTCATTTGATTAAAGTAACGCCCCTGTGTAGGACGTTTTTCAAAATGGGTTTTGGGTCCTAATTATTTATTCTGGAATTAATGAATTGACGACCGCTGGTTTGGTCGTTCTTTGTTGAATTGACGCCCCGGTGGGGGGCGTTGTTTTCCAGGGTTTTCAAAAATAATTAAAGGACAGCATGCGAAACAATTCATGGCAAAGACATTTTAAAAAAAATAATTGAAAAAGAAATGCATGGAAATTAACAGCATGGTTGATATAAGAAAAAAATGATAATTTAAATGGACGACATGCTGCAAGGCGTGTTTTCATGAGGTTAATTATTTCACAGAAAATAAGTTGAATTGACGACCCAAGTCTGGGCGTCTCTCTGTTAAATCGCGACACCCATGAGGGCGTCTTATTTCTAAGTTTCAGGTTTTCTAGCCCGAGGGCTATGGAAATGGAATAAAATTACAAAAAAAATGGAAAGAGGGGTTGGGGGCCTACCTTGTGTCGCCTGGGTTCTGCTAATTCTCCCCGGAGTTGGGGCCGGGGTTGCCGTGGCCGTCGAAGCTGGCCGGGGCGAGGAGCAGCCGCCACCGGTAGTTCATTATCCTCTTCTTCTCCTCCTTGTTCTTCGTCTTCTCCCTCTTCGCCATCATCTTCCTCTTCTTCACTTTCATCCTCTACATCTCCCACGGCCTCGCCGTCGCCGTGTTCCCCCTCGTCGCCGGTCACCACCGCCGGAGCTTCCTCGGCCGCCGCCGGGTCCTCCCCTTCCATGGCGTGCTCCTCACCATTGTGGGCTTGGTCGCCCACCAAATCCACCACTTCCATGGCCGAAACCCGTTGGCATTTGTGTCCGCCACCGGCCATGGCTAGGGTGTAGAGTGAGAATGAAGATAGAGAGTGAGAATGCGAGATAGAGAAAGGGGGGTTCTTGCGGTTAGGGTTGCAGAAAAAGAGAAGAAGAGGGAAATGGACGAAGGAAGAAGAAGAAAGGAGGGAAAACAAAGTTGAACGGTCAAAAAGAATTAACGACTCAAGTAAAGTCGTGTCTTGTTGAAAGGACGACTGGAGGCAAGGGCGTCTCTTCCATGGTTAACGACGTGGTCTGGGGCATGACTTCTTTTAGCATGGGGAACGGCAGACGTCGTCAGAGGCATTTAATGGGGATTGATTGACATGATGGGAATAATGATTACTGTTTTTGATTAACGACGTGTCTGAAGGCGTGGTTTACATGAAACGTGGCTTACCCTAAGGCGTTATTTTGGGATCTTTAACGCATACTTTTTAGAATTTGAATCGAATTAACGCCTTGTTTTAAGTCGTGATTTAGTTAACGCCTATTGCTGAAGGCGTCAATTTCGAGAGCCGGTTAATGAGAAATGACGTACACTGAGGCGTCACTTTGGGAATTGACGGCATTAACTAAGTCGTTATTCAGAGCAGAATCACAGATTGTTGGAAGAATTGATCAGAAATATTGTAAATTGGCTCAATCAGAATGTTATTATTTGATGAAAGAGATTACATTGCTCTAATGAGCCATTTTGGGCCTCAAACTTCTTAAAGCTATTACATAAGATTTCCATTGATCTCTGTCTTCTTCCAAGTTCTCCACAGGTTGATGGGTCTTGCAGATTTTCCACAGAGATTGGATTGTTGTGCACTCTTCACCATCTTCATTGCTGCCAATATCCTTTGCCTTGATAGGAGGGAGATGAGATGGATCCTCGAATATTCGCCGTGGGAGCCCAAGTTGAGGAAGGCATCGGTAAGAGTTATATAGCACGAATTCTAAAGCGCCTATGAGTCTAAGGTCCGTCCCAGGGGAGAATCGTGCGCGGAGTTCTTGAGCTTTGAGTAATCTTAGGGCGCATGTGAAGAAGTTCTTTGGCATCACTTTGAGGTGTTCTCTCCATTCCACTCTTTTCTTGACTTGAGGAATCCGGTTCACCACTCTATTGCTTATTCCCAATGAGCCGGTCATGTAAGAAAGTGGGCTTTTTGAGAAGATTCTTGAGGGTTGTTGGGCCTTCTCACATGGATCAAACTTGAAGTGGAGATCTATCCAACTAGATAGTGCTAGCATGCAGCCATAGATTGGTCTTCCCATCGCCGCCAAGGTGAGTCCGCTATAGAGATAGGCAAGAATTGCCGGTCCCGCTCTCTCTCCTTCCCATTGCACTCAATTGGGATTCTTCCAAGAAGTCCTCCATGGATGGAAATAAGATTGCTCCCGCCAAGCACACTACAAAAGCCTTTGCTACCCGCTCTATCTCTTCATCATCTTCTTTGGCTTGGTCGGATCTTTTGTAGACCCATGAAGTAAGTTTTAGGAGATTGATTCCCTTGGTAGCTTTGACTTGGTTCACTAAGTTTGGGCTGGGAATTAGATTCATTAATAGCTCATGTGAAGAAATTTGCCTTGGCATGATGGCCATCTTTTCCTCATCTCCTTGTTTCATCTTCTTTAAGCCCAAGATCATCTCTAATTCCTCTAATAAAATTGTGGCTTCAAAGGTTGAGAATAAGAATGTATGGGTGGAAGGATGCCATATCTCAGCTAAAGCTCCTATAGCTGCCCAATCAAGATAAATTTGATCATAGTGTTTGGCATGGGTGACTAGGCCCAAGAGGTGCCATCTAGATAAGTAGACCCTCATGTCTAAAGAAAATTTGGAGAGTAAGAGAGGCAGCCACTTGATTTTTGTGAACCTCCTTGTACCTGGAATATTGGGATAAGCCTGTGGAAAGGAGAAAGAAAAGGAAAAGAACAGAGAAGGGATGAGAAGCTGAGGAGAAGGGGAACAGAGAACGAGCCATTAAAGCTTTTTGCATACCTGGTTCATGGTAATCCGGTTGCTTAAGTGCCCATTGATCTCAGATAGTCTGAGAGTGGAAATCTTCGATCTTTTGATAGCTCTCTCCATCTTCTGAGGCGGTGGATGTCTGCAGAGATAACTCTAACAACAGCACTTGTGAACGAAAAGCAGAGAGGAGGAAGATTGTTTGATTGATTGCCAAGAGATCCTTTCTTTTATAGGAGTTTGGAGGGTCTTGGGGTCGAGAGTAGAGTTCGAATAAGAATGGGCTTAGGCTTCGATTCAGAGACGGAACCGTATTGTTAATTAACGACATGGGTCAGGGCGTCTCTTTTTGAATTGATGACTTGATATAAGTCATGTTTTATTTAGCGCCTTCTTGGGGGGCGTCTCTTTCTTGAAATCTCAGTGCAATTAACGCCTTCATGCCAGTCTCCTTTCATGCTTTTGACGCCATGAACTCCAGTCGTTATTTTGTTGGTTTGCATATTTAATTCCTCTGTATATCTTGATGAACTTAAGTGCTATCTTTTAATTGGAGTTATTTGTGATTAAGCACTTATGATCATATCATGCTTTGAATTAAGGATTATTTCTGATCACTTCATGCTTTGAGAGGCCTAATGAATTTTCAAGTGCAGAGGAGTGCAGGTTTCGAGGCATTTGGATCATTCATGGGAGCATCATCATCCCATTCTTGTATTTCTTTCCTGTAAGCATTGTTACTATATGGTATCTACGCTATTATAGCATATCAAGGACCTTGTGGTTCTGATGAACCTGGAATTTGAGTTCCCCTTCATCAAAAACAGTGATGATTCCAGGAGAGTCCTGATCACACGGATAAGCCGTTGAGTCATTAAAAGGCTTGGGACGATGGTTCCACTTTCTGAGTTGATGCGCGGACAAATGGGCTTCGGCTTAGTGTCAGCTCAGAGATCTGGATTCTTGACCAAATCTAGATGGCTTAACAATATTATCCTTGATTATTTTCTATTTTTAGTTTGTTTTATTTTTTTCCTTTTAGCCCAGCATGCATCATGTAGGACTTTGAGCTTCGTGCTGAAAATCTTCATATTATGGCAATAATGAAGGTTACTCGCTCTCGATTGAGTTGACATGAGATATTCCACTCCAAATTGAGTACTTTATTCTCTCTGAAGCCGCTCAGGCTAGTTCTTTGAAAAATGTCCCTTTGCTGGGTCTTCATCTCAATTCTCTTTATTTTTCTGCAAATCCACCTTGGTTGTAGCACGTCCACATTGGCTGGTAACCGCTCCCCAATGGTGCCTCCCTGTCGTGCCCACGCGCACATTTTATTTTTAGTATAGTCTCCTTCATCCAGCAAATCGATGTTTTCTTGGAATCACCCGGAGTTGTCTCACTCAGAACCTCGGAAAGATTTCTAATGCTTCGTATCTGAAGCGTGTCACATCACACCTTGGCATCTACTTATCAGTTCATTCCACTTCGTTCTGCTTGTCGCACTTTCGCTTCATTCCGTCTCACTCCCTTGCAAAGCAGATGCCAAGGCGGAGCAGCTGTAGACACGCCAAAATTGATACTATGTTGATCAAATCTCATGTTACTATGATAACGCCCCAAAGTGAACTTCAATATTTCTATAATATAAAGTTTTTCTATTTTTGTGTGGGTTTTTATGATTTTTCTTGCATTTTTGTAATTAGCGACTTGAAAAGGGGCATTATTTAAATAACGACCTTATCTGGGGCGTGTTCTCAAGAAAGGACGACCATACATAAGGGCGTCAATTCCTGGTATTATGAGAGTCCAATTACGATTTGAAAATCAATGAATAACGTCCTTTCTTAGGGCGTGTTTTCAATTAACGCCTATTCTTCAAGCGTCTCTTCACAATTTTCAAATAAGGAAGGTTTTTTTATTACTAAATTCAAATCCAGGAGTTGACGCCTTTGTCCCAGTCGTGTTTTGAATTAACGCCTTAGGGCAGGTCGTCAATTTTAATTGACGCCTTTCTGAGGGTCGTCTCTCACCCTTCCGTGTCCTGTTTGGGTACACCTTTCCTAGAGAGTTCCCTGCCTTGATTAATCACTTGCTCGATCCGAGAACTAGAGTCCTTGCTATTTACGATCATTGCTTGATCTTATCTTCCCAAATCTGTGATTATCTGTGATTGAAACCCTATAAAAGGATGCCCTGGTTGATCTCGCGCGAGGACGACTACGCGGGGGGGGGGGGTGCTGCCGATTGAGGTTACAGAAGCTAGTTTACAGAGAGCTATTGCTCAGACAGATATTAGAGTTTACAGAAGAACAGAAAGGGCTCTCTTCATCATCTCCCTCCTGCTGCACTAACCATAACTGTAGCATCAACGTGGTTTCCCTTTACTGTTGGCAGGAACAGCAGGGGCTCCTTTCTGTTCGTTTATCTTTATCATCTCATCATCGTTCTGTCGTTGTTCAGCATCATCATATAGTCTTCTCTTGCATTAGTTTTTCTTTGCATCTTCTCCTTCCCTAATTCTATTAGGGGTTTTAAAAAAAATAACTAAAAGGTGCACACTTTATGCTTCACTTTCATCATCCGATTTGTTCTTTCGAATTGATACTACACTCACGTTTGACTAATCCCTTCTCCTTTTGTTTGTTCTTTGTTCAAGGGTAATCAAGAGGAAAACCCCCTTCATCGACCGGCCGGTAGAAGGAGGAGGAAGGAATCTACATCCATCCCGCATCTTCATCTTCATCAGGTATTCGCGATCATCTTCTTTCTTCTTGAGGTAACCCCTCTGGCGATCACACTCCTTATTTGCACCACGTGCTCCTTCACACTCCCTTTTTATCATTGTCTCCATTCTTCTTCATCTTATTATTATTATTTTTGTCTTAAAAGTGGATTTTCCATAATCTACAGTAAGGAGATAGAATTTCGGATAAGTTCTTTTGACCTTTTTATTTCTAATACTAAGGTCGAACAACTCTCAAAATTTCATGATAGGAGGACTAGTATCCAAGGAGTTAGAGGCTTCCAAAGTTGCTAGTCGGACCTTAGCAACCCAGGAAATTGAACGCAAGACCCCTGAAGATCAAGAGATTAGGATGTCTAAACGAGGAAATTAGAGTTTGGTTATTTAGAACTTTTTGTTCACCTTAGTTTCATTTTGTTACCCTCAAAATTTCACGTCCTTAGGTCAAGAAGCTGAGGATCTAGAGCAGCGCAAAGTTGCTGGAAACTCACTCGAAAGGGAGAACTAGGGCACGTCTTTCAGACTCAAATTAGAAGTTTAAAGCCCAGTTAAGTGGTAGGTCATCTCATGATTGGCAAAAACATCTCGTTAGGGATAAAAGCCCTCTGATTGTGCTTGATTTCATGCACTATAGATCATGGATTTCATGTTTTAGTGGGTTCATGCATACATACATATCCTTAGCCCTAATCAAAGATCAAAGATATTATCTTGTCAATTCACTGCAACCTATGCATCTAGATGACCTTTACTTCATTTTGTCATGATTGGGGTAGTTAAATCTTTTCAAAATATGACATGGTTTCAAATCATAGTCTTTTAATTTCTTTATACTGTTAGCAGGGATTCTGACGCATCATACTTAGACTGTCACAACACTATAACGGCCTTACGTTAAGTCATCACACTCTCTGTTATATGAAAATTTGCTCTGTTGCCTCTGACGGACCATAGATGGAGCGTTACAATACTGTAACGGCCCCACGATAAACTGTCACAATCACTGTGACGCCCCCACTCTCGACCGTCAGGAGAACTATAGACAGAATTAGAAAACAGTCAATTTACTTATAAATAAACCTAGTTATCTAAGTTTGGACATGTTATCATGACTTTAAGTTTATTTACTGATTCACAATAGAAATTGCATGATTAAGGTATCTTAAGTAATTTTAAGTTATGTTAATTTCATGTGTCGAAATTCTATAGCTTTGTATCCTAAATCATGATTTTCAATGATGTATTGACGGAGTTTTATCTTGGTTTCACGTTGCTACACATTCTCTCTATGTCAATAGAGTCATTTTCTTTAAGTACATGGCGCATATTCCGGTATGTTGTCCATTAGTTCACACTTTGTACTATAGGAACATTATTCTTGGACTTGAGGACCTCTCTATTGGATATTTCTTCCAATGGACTAGGAAATCTTGAGTCAAGGCCTCCGTAATTCTCCGTGAGCCTGGGATTCCCACTAGGACGCCGAGTTGGTTGTACCATGAAAGCCCAATCATTAGAAAACACTATCGATAGTTTCTGGTTTTCGGATATGTAACAGATCAAGGTTGGACCGTCAGGCTCATATAACGGCCCAATAAACGACCGTCACATGTACTGAGTCCATCTTTATTTCTTTCGGATTCAGACCATTGTAACGACCTACTACTGTCGTGTCACGTTATGTAACGGCCCAGTCCTTGACCGTCACAATGTTTGAGTGCTTTAACCCAAGGTTTGACCCACGAGTTGATTTTCTAAGGTTCCTAGATGGATTAATAATGGTCTAGGACTTACCAAATTGATTCAAGATACCTCATTTAATTTATAGAAAGTAAGAAATGTACCGTTATGCTGTCGATTTATTTCCATGAGCATAACATAGTATAAGTCATTCTTCATCTCTCATATTCTAAATTGAAGTGTTCATTCATTGATTATTATTATCATGAACTTATTGAACTTATTACATTCTTTGGCCATACTTTATTGTTACATGCGTGGAAGTAGCTTGATTTATACTTGAAGATGCGATCGGGCACTGATTGTGTTCAAGGGCTCTATGCTAGTCCCCTCGGCTGATTGTCGGAAACATACTATTATAAACAATGGGGTATGATGCTACTGGCGTCACATTGCGCTGTGAGTACTTTATTTATAAATAAGTGAAAATCCACGGCATGATATGACATTTTTGTACATGACTTTCTTGCTTGATATTCCACAGAAATTCATGAAGTACTTGCTCATAAGTAAAAGATACTAGAGTGATGATTATGTGACTTGCTAGTACATTCTCGATACATTCTTTTTTATGAAAGGCCAATATCATGTTCTTGCTAGTTCATTCTTGCACTCATTCTATCTTACATGATCGTTTTGTTACTTTGGTTACTCGCGTGATTGATCACATTTTGCATGATTTTACCTAAATTCTTTAGAGCTAAAATGCTAATTACTTTAATAGTGCTATTCATGTTGATGCGAAGATACCTACTGGGCAAGTGTGCTCATTACCTATTTCTAATCTTTTTTAGGAAATGAAAGTGATTCGAATTCGGATTCGGGTTATACAAGTAGCGGGTCCGAGAGCGAATGAGAACCATATCAAAATGAGAGTGAAGACTTAGGAAGTCAATCTTGTTTAGAACGAGTCTTTGTAATTTCTTATTTCTTGAGTCTGATGGATTAGAGATGGTTGAAGAGTTATTGTAAAAGAATATTTTGATCATTAATGAAATAAAGTTGGAGTTTGATTAATTATTATGCGATTGCATTCTTATGTGTGATTGCCTTGCGCTCTGATCATTCTTGCTTGCAAGAGGCTTACCATGCAGGCTGTTCGCATTCCTCGAGCGAGTCTTCCGCTGTCATAAAGGCTCGGGGCGTGACAATTAAGATGGTATCAGAGCCTAAGTCTCAGGACTTAGGGAGAAGAATCAGGTCATAGGATAAGTCCAAGGTTTAAGGACCCCTACCTATGAACTAAGGAAGAAATTTCCATACCCATGTGAGAATTGGATAGAGCCCAGGATAAGATAGTTAATTAGCTTTAAGATTGATTTTCTTCAAATTTCATGAGAAATAACAAATTGTTATATTTCTCTCAGGTACCTTATTATTACCATGGCTCATCACGTAGATTGGAATGGCATGCAACAAACGGTTGCCGGCCTTACTCAGGCTTTACAAACCATGGCGCAAGCTGGCGCAGGGGCAAGGGTTGGCGACTTGCATCGTAATTTCTGGAGTTTAAACCCTCCGTGTTTCTATGGCTATTCTAATCCGGACGAAGCAGAAAACTGGATTGACGAGATGAACCATATATTTGATGTCATCCAATGCACCGATCAAGAGAAGTCTTGCAACTTTTCAACTCAACAAGGATGCCCGAACATGGTGGAAGTCGGTTCCGACACCTCCGACCGATACACCTCATACGTGGGATGGTTTTCTAGCTTTATTACGTGCCAAGTATTTCTCTGAGCATGCGAAAGAAAAAAAGGCTGTGGAGTTCGCCTCTCTTCGACAGGGAATGCTGACAGTGGCTGAATATGAACTACAATTCTCAAGGCTAGCACCTTATGCACCGCATCTAAACAGTACCGATCTATTAAAGGAAAATCGGTTTATGGACGGGTTACGTCCCAGTTTTATTCAGCAGCTCGAGACCCAAAACATCCGTACTTATGCGGAAATGGTTCAGCGGGCATACTTATGTGAAAGGACCTTAGAAAAGGTCAATAAATTGAAAGGGAAAGGAGAAGAGTCTAGCCGACGATCTGATCGGCGTTACAAGAAAAAAAAATTCAGTATCACGGAGCCTCACAAAAGCCGTGATAATAAGAAGCGATCCAGGAGCGGGAACAGTGGAAGTTCCCAGAAGAATAAAAAGATTAAGGAGGAGGAGCAGGTCGCCACGGCTTGCACATTTTGCGAAAAGTTTGGCCATTCGGCTGAAGAGTCTTGGAAGCACCTCGGCACTTGTTTACGTTGTGGAAGCAGGGAGCATCGCATGCCGGATTGCCCTCTTATGAAGGACCAGTCATGTGGTGGTGGACGCAGGAGGCAAGCTCACCTCAATGCCGTTCTAGAAGAAGAGGAAGCGCCCAGGGATGGTGGGCTTATGGAAGGTACTCTTCAAATTTGTTCTCATCCTACATTTGTGCTATTTTATACTGGTGCCTCTCATTCTTTTATCTCCACTACTTTCGCAAAAACATTACCAATCACATCAGTTCCCTTACCTTCAGATCGTGCTATTACCACGCCCTTAGGTTCTGGAACAAAGCTTACCGAATATTATCCTGATAGTGAAGTGATAGTAGAGGGTCATAATCTCCCCGCAAACTTAGTATGCCTTGACATGAAAGGTTATGATGCCAGTTTAGGGGTAGATTGGCTTGTAGATCATGATGCTTATATCAACTACAGAAACAAGATTATATCCTACCAAAAACCCGGTCTTCCAAGATTCTCTTTTCTTGGCATCAAATACAAGAAACACCCCACTATCATATCCTCACTTCACGCTTGCAAACTTATCTCACAAGGATGTGAAGCTTTTCTTGCTTCTGTCATTATTACGGAGTCCAAGGAAATTATCATAGCAAACATCCCTATTATAAATGAGTTCCCAGATGTATTCCCATCGGGATCACCCAGTTTACCACCTGAGAGGGAAGTGAATTTCACTATTGAACTCATTCCAGGAGCAGCACCTGTTTTTATAGTCCCTTACAAGATGTCCCCCACAGAACTCAAGGAACTAAAGAGGCAGTTGCAGGAACTACTAGACAAGGGTTTTATTAGACCTACCACATCCCCTTGGGGTGCGCTAGTTCTTTTTGTCAAGAAGAAGGATGGTTCTCTCAGGCTATGCATCGATTAACAGCGACTGAATCAACTTACAATTAAAAACAAGTTCCCGTTGCTGCGTATTGATGAGCTCTTCGATCAGCTTTCGAGAGTAGAATATTTCTCCAAGATTGACCTCAGATCAGGTTATCATCATCTTAGAATTAAAGAAGAAGATATTTATAAATCGGCTTTTCGAAGTCGTTATGGTCGCTATGAATTCGTGGTAATGCCGTTCCGGTTAACTAATGCCCCAGTAGCATTTATGTAACTTATGAACAATGTCTTCCAACCATATCTAAACCAATTCATCGTCGTCTTCATTGATGACATCTTGATATACTCCAAGACAAAAGAGGAACATGAAGAACATCTGAGGATAGCTCTGCAAACACTTAGAGAACATAAACTTTATGCAAAGCTTAACAAATGTGAATTCTGGCTCAAGGAAGTTTCATTTCTAGGCAACATTATTTCCAAGGAAGGAATCGCTATGGATCCTTCGAAAGTAGAAGCTGTTAAGAATTGGAGCCGGCCAACGACTATATCAGAAGTAAGAAGCTTTCTTGGTCTAGCTGGTTATTATAGGAGGTTCATTAAGGACTTCTCAAAGATTGCTGTTCCTTTAACTAGACTCACGAGAAAAGAAAATCTTTTTGTCTGGTCAAAAGAATGTGAAAAGAGTTTTCAAACTCTTAAGAATCATCTTACTACAACTCCCATTTTATCACTGTCGGTGGAAGGTGGTGGATTCAAAGTATATACAGATGCGTCTGGTATTGGCTTAGGATGTGTCCTCATGCAAAATGGAAAGGTAATCTGTTATTCTTCGAGACAATTGAAGCATCACGAGGAAAATTATCCTGTGCATGATTTGGAATTGGCAGCTGTTATTTTCGCCTTAAAATTTTGACGTCATTATCTCTATGGAGAAAAGTTCATGGTATACTCGGACCACAAGAGCATGAAATATTTATTTTCTCAAAAAGAGCTAAATATGAGGCAGAGAAGATGGTTAGAATATCTCAAAGATTTTGATTTTACTATTCAATATCATCATAGCAAGGCTAATGCTGTAGCCGATGCACTCAGCAGAAAACCAATGGGAATGCTATCAAGTCTTATGGTTAGTATGACTAATCTTATTCCTCAGTTTGCTCAGTTGAATTTAGATTTTGACACAAAGGAAGAGGATTGCTTCATAGCTAATATTCAAGCTCAACCTACATTGATAGAGGGTCTGGTTAAGTTGCAAAATGATGATCCTATATTATTGGAGATTAAGGCCAATATTGAATAAAGACTAGATTTTTCTATTACGGAGGATGGAAGATTGTTGTTTAAGGGCCGAGTGTGTATACCATATCATGAGGATACGAAGAAATTGATCCTAGAAGAAGCACATAAGTCCAAGTACACCATTCATCTAGGTGGTACAAAAATGTATCAAGATCTCAAAAGAAACTTCTGGTGGCCCAATATGAAGAGAGAGATAGCGGATTTCATCTCTCACTGTCTCACTTGCCAACAAGTTAAAGTAGAGCATTTTAGATCTGCCGGTAAATTACATCCCTTAGACATTCCAACATGGAAGTGGGAGAGTATAGGGATAGATTTCATCATGGGTTTACCTAAAACCAGAGGAGGACACGATGGTATATGGGTAATCATAGACCGATTGACTAAATCTGCACATTTTCTACGAATAAAAAGTCGATGGTCTGTGAATTTTCTAGCAGCATTATACATAAAAAAATTTGTCAAATTACATGGTGTCCCTGTCACTATTATATCTGATAGAGATCATAGATTCACATCACATTTCTGGAAGGGTCTACAAAACTCACTAGGGACTAGATTGAATTTTAGCACAGCCTTTCATCCACAAACTGATGGTCAGACGGAAAGAACGAATCAGGTAGTAAAAGATATGCTCAGGGCTTGTGCTATTGATGTTGGAGGTAGTTGGAATGATCACTTGCCTCTGGTAGAATTTGCATATAACAACAGTTATCAAGTCAGCATACAAATGGCACCTTTTGAAGCGTTTTATGGAAAAAGCTATAGATCACCTATTTGCTGGAATGAAATAGGGGAAAGGCAATTTCTAGGCCCCGACCTTATCGGGGATTCTACAGAGAAGATCAAGCTCATTCGAGAAAGACTGCATATGGCACAAGATAGGCAAAAGTCTTATGCCGATAATCGAATGCGCGATTTGGAGTTTCAGGTTGGAGATCATGTATATCTAAAGGTTTCTCCGAGTCGTGGTATTCGAAGATTTGGCATCAAAGGCAAGCTAACTCCCAGGTTCATTGGCCCATTTGAAATTCTTGAAAGAGTCGGTGAAGTAGCTTATAGACTGGCGTTACCTCCATAATTAGCAGGAGTGCATGACGTATTTCACATCTCTATACTGAAAAAGTATGTATATGATCCTGACCATGTTATCACTTATGACAATCTGGAGAATCAGAAGGATATGACATACGAGCAAACGCCAATAAAGATTCTGGAACGGAAAGTGTGTCAACTAAGAAATAAAGTTATTCCTATGGTTTAGATTCAATGGAAGAAAACATGGCCATATGAAGCAACTTGAGAAACCGAAGAAGCCATGCGGAAAAGATTTTCAAAATTATTTAACTGTAAGTACACTCTCCATAATCCATGTATTGAATTTGGGAACCAAATTCTTCTATGTGGGGGAGGGTGTAGTGCCACAAAATTTATATAAGTAATTTCTGAGTTTTCTAGAATTTATAAAGGCCTAAATAAATTAATAAATGGATTATTGGATTAATAAGTTATTATAAGGCCCAATTGTGTTAAAATAATTAACCTAGCCTATCTAAATATGATCCAAAAGGGTTAAGGACCAAGCCCATTATGTTTTGCCCATATTCTGGAAGGTTATTTAGCCTATCCATGAATTTTAAAGATAAATACTCTTTTATATAGATACTTAGAAGGATAAACGAATAAAAGAGTTTTAATAAATTGAAACTTTATACACGTTTGATGTAACGGTCTATCGAGCGACCGCTACAGCTATGTAACGCACTAGACCTGATGCATTACACCTCTGTCAATTCCGTGCATGGAGGAACTTGCAAAAAGATTGGATCTTTACTACTCTATTCATTAGGGATCGAGATTGGAGGACTAGTAGGCATGTAAAGGACTCTCTGAGATCGATCTAAGCACTAGTAAGGACTCTAGAATCGATCTAATCCTAAAACCCTAGCTAAATCCCCATACATAGAACCCAGTTCTGAACTGAGCGACCCTTACTTTTGGCTCGTGAAGAATCAAGGTAAGGAGATAGAATTTCAGATAATTTCTTTTGAAATTTTTATTTCTAATACTAAGGTCTAACAACTCTCAAAATTTCATGATAGGACGATGAGTATCCAAGGAGTTAGAGGCTTCCAAAGTTGCTGGTCGGACCTTAGCAACCCAGGAAACTGAACGCAAGACCCCTGAAGATCAAGAGATTAGGATGCCTAAACGAGGTAATTAGAGTTCAGTTATTTAGAACTTTTTGTTCACCGTACTTTCATCTTCTTACCCTCAAAATATCATGTCCTTAGGTCAAGAGGCTGAGGAGCTAGAGCAGCGCGAAGTTGCTAGAAACTCACTAGAAAGGGAGAACTAGGGCACGTCTTTCAGACTCAAATTAGAAGTTTAAAGCCCAATTAAGCGGTAGGTCATCTCATGATTGGCAAAAACATCTCGTTAGGGATAAAAGCCCTCTGATTGTGCTTGATTTCATGCACTATAGATCATGGATTTCATGTTTTAGTGGGTTCATGCATACATACATATCCTTAGCCCTAATCAAAGATCAAAGATATTATCTTGTCAATTCACTGCAACCTATGCATCTAGATGACCTTTACTTCATTTTGTCATGATTGGAGTAGTTAAATCTTTTTAAAACATGACATGGTTTCAAATCATAGTCTTTTAATTTTTTTATACTGTTAGTAGGGACTCTGACACATCATACTTAGAACGTCACAACACTGTAACGGCCTTACGATAAGTCGTCACACTCTCTGTTGTATGAAAATTTGCTCTGTTGTCTCTGACGGACTATAGATGGAGCGTTACAATACTGTTACGGTTCCACGATAAACCGTCACAATCACTGTGACGCCCCCACTCTCGACCGTCAGGAGAACTGTAGACAGAATTGGAAAACAGTCAATTTACTTATAAATAAGCCTAGTTTTCTAAGTTTGGACATGTTATCATGACTTTAAGTTTATTTACTGATTCATAATAGAAATTGCATGATTAAGGTATCTTAAGTTATTTTAAGTTATGTTAATTTCATGTGTCAAATTTCTATAGCTTTGTATCCTAAATCATGATTTTTAATGATGTATTGACGAAGTTTTATCTTGGTTTCACGTTGCTACACATTCTCTCTATGTCAATAGAGTCATTTTCTTTAAGTACATGGGGCATATTCCGGTATGTTATCCATTAGTTCACACTTTGTACTATAGGAACATTATTCTTGGACTTGAGGACCTCTCTATTGGATATTCCTTCCAATGGACTAGGAAATCTTGAGTCAAGGCCTCTGTAATTCTCCGCGAGCCTGGGATTCCCACTAGGACGCCGAGTTGGTTGTACCATTAAAGCCCAATCATTAGAAAACACTATCGATAGTTTCTGGTTTTCGGATATGTAACGGATCAAGGTTGGACCGTCAGGCTCATATAACGGCCCAATAAACGACCGTCACATGTACTGAGTCCATCTTTATTTCTTTCGGATTCAGACCATTGTAACGGCCTAATACTGTCGTGTCACGTTATGTAACGGCCCAGTCCTTGACCGTCATAATGTTTGAGTGCTTTAACCCAAGGTTTGACCCACGAGTTGGTTTTCTAAGGTTCCTAGATGGATTAATAATGGTCTAGGACTTACCAAATTGATTCAAGATACCTCATTTAATTTATAGAAAGTAAGAAATGTACCGTTATGCTGCCGATTTATTTCCATGAGCATAACATAGTATAAGTCATTCTTGATCTCTCATATTCTAAATTGAAGTGTTCATTCATTGATTATGGTTATCATGAACTTATTGAACTTATTACATTCTTTGGCCATACTTTATTGTTACATGCGTGGAAGTAGTTTGATTTATACTTGAAGATGCGATCGAGCATTGATTGTGTTCAAGGGCTCTATGCTAGTCCCCTCGGCTGATTGTCGGAAACATACTATTATAAATAATGTGGTATGATGCTACTGGCGTCGCATTGCGCTGGGAGTACTTTCTTTATAAATAAGTGAAAATCTACGGCACCATATGACATTCTTGTACATGACTTTCTTGCTTGATATTCCACAGAAATTCATGAAGTGCTTGCTCATAGGCAAAATATACTAGAGTGATGATTATGTGGCTTGCTAGTACATTCTTGTTTATGAAAGGCCAATATCATGTTCTTGTTACGTTCTCGCTAGTTCATTCTTGCTCTCATTCTATCTTACATGATCGTTTTGTTACTTTGGTTACTCGCGTGATTGATCGCATTTCGCATGATTTTACCTAAATTCTTTAGAGCTAAAATACTAATTACTTTAATAGTGCTATTCATGTTGATGCGAAGATACCTACTGGGCAAGTGTGCTCATTACCTATTTCTAATCTTTTTTAGGAAATGAAAGTGATTCGAATTCGGATTCGGGTTATACAAGTAGCGGGTCCGAGAGTAAATGAGAACCATATCAAAATGAGAGTGAAGACTTAGGAAGTCAATCTTGTGTAGATCGAGTCTTTGTAATGTCTTTTTTCTTGAGTCTGATGGATTAGAGATGGTTGAAGAGTTATTGTAAAAGAATATTTTGATCATTAATGAAATAAAGTTAGAGTTTGATTAATTATTATGTGATTGCATTCTTATGTGTGATTGCCTTGTGCTCTGATCATTCTTGCTTGCAAGAAGCTTACCATGCCGACTATTCACGTTCCTTGAGCGAGTCTTCCACTGTCATAAAGGCTCAGGGCGTGACAAAATCATTGGTATATGATATATGCCAACGCAAGGATATCGTTTAAGCCGGTCTTAGACGGAAGGTCTAAGCCATTGGGTTTTAGCAGCGGGCATCAACGAGAAGTCAAGCACCAACCCTCATGAAATCATTGGCATTGGGTATATGCCAACGCAAGGATATTGGTTTAAGCTAGTTTTAGAGAGAAGGTCAAAGCCATTGGGTTTTAGCGGCTGGCCTCAACGAGAAGTCAAGCACCAACCTTGGTAAAATCATTGGCATAGGATATATGCCAACATAAGGATATCATTTACGCCAATCTTAGACGCAAGGTCTAGGCCGTTGGGTTTTAGCTGTTGGTCCTAACAAGAAGTCAAGCACCTACCTTGGTGAAATCATTGGCATTAGGTATATGCCAATGCAAGGATAGCGTTTTAGCCGGTCTTAGAAGGAAGGTCTAAGCTGTTTGGTTTTAGCGGCTGGTCCCGACAAGAAGTCAAGCACCAACCTTGGTGAAATCATTGGCATAAGGTATATTGCCAACGCAAGGATAACGTTTAATCCGGTGTTAGACGTAAGGTCTAAGCTGTTGGGTTTTAGTGGCTGGTCTCGACACGAAGTTAAGAACCAACCTTGGTGAAATCATTGGCATAGGGTATATGCTAATGCAATGATAGCGTTTAATCTGGTCTTAGACGTAAGGTCTAAGCCGTTGGGTTTTAGTGGCTAGTCCCGACAAGAAGTTAAGCACCAACCTTGGTGAAATCATTGGCATAGGGTATATGCCAATGCAAGTCCGTCGAAATTTTAATGAACTAGTGGCTGGTCCCGATAAGAAAAGGCGGCATTTGCAACGGACTGTTTCCATCGGAAGTCCATCGAAATTTTTGTCGAAAAATCTATTTCTGACGGAAATACGACGGACTTCCGAAGGAACCAATCTGTCGGCTATTCATTGTCGGAATATTCCGGCATAATGAGAATCCATCGGAAATTCCATCTGAAACATTTTTACGACGGAATAATCCATCGAAAATTCTATCGGCATCTTTTTTTAAATTTCTGACGGATACTACAATCCGTCGGTGATTTCGTTGCAATATTTTAGATGGAAAATAATATCTGTGTGAGAAACTCTGGTTTGTCTCTTCCCGCCTACACTCTATCTGTTCTTTTGGCGAGCTCCCCTCCTTGTCGGCCATGGCTGGCGTGGCGGGGGAGGTCCAGTCTACTCCGGAAGATACTGAAGCCGGCACCTCCGATACGGTTGTCGCAGCGCCTCGGAAGACCTATGCTCAGATGCTCATGGAAGTTCGTCACCGACCACGCCCTCCCCTTCACGTGAAGCCTCCGGCGTTCACGGATCAGGGCGAGCCTGTCGCATTCTTTTCACAAGAAGAAATACAGGCTTCCTGCTTGCACTTTCAGAACGCGATCATTGCCAAGTGCTCCTATGGTCGCCCTTCCATTCCGGAAATCAAACTCTGCCTCTCGCAGCGCCTCCATTTGAGATCAGATTTTATTATAAGTCGATTGAATGCTAGACATATTCTGGTTAGACTGGGTTGTGAAGCGGATTTTCATAGAGTGCTTCTGCAAAAAAATCTATATATCAAATGTTTCATATTCAGGTTTTTTAGATGGACTCATGACTTTGATTTTGCTGTTGATCCCACTGTTGTCCATGTATGGATCAGCTTTCCCTCACTCCCTGTCAATTTCTATCACGAGGACATGCTTCGTTCAATAGCAGGCAACGTCGGTCCGGTGCTGCGGATCCATGATGCTGTAGCTGCAATGACTGATACAGCAGAGGCCTTAGTTTGTATGGAGATGAATCTAGATATGCAAAGGAAAGATCAAATATGGATTGGAATTGGTAATGGTGGTTTCTGGCAGCCGATCAGCTATCACAGAGTGCCATATCTGTGCTCTTGTTTCCGTAAGATTGGGCACCTGGAAAGGGACTGCAAGAACAAACATGGTAAGAGTGTAGCTCGTAAGCAATCGGTGGGTAATATGGTCCTTCTTGGCAATAAGAAAGCTCCCCGATAGGAATATAAGCCAAGGCCGACAACTGATGTCAATCCTAAAATGGTTGATACTGAAGCCAATAGATTTTTAGCCTTGGACTAGACCCTAGAAGAATTAGAATCTGATGAAGAGAACATTGAAGATAAGCAAGTTCCTGGGGATAGCTTATTCTTTGAGGCCTCAACTTGCTGTCAATATGTTGCCCCCACATCTGGATCTTTGGAAATAACAGACAGTCTCGGCCCCTTACAAACTGTTTGTATAAATGAATCAACTATGAAGCCCAATACAGTTTTGTCTCGGATAGAGGAGGCTTCGGAATCAGAAGAGCTACCTTCAATCCACTGTAACAATGAGGCTTCTCAAGCTAGAAACTTAGTCCAACCACTTTCTTCCATTTGCTCAGACCAGAAGGTAATGAAAATTAGCTGTTTGGAGGTAATTTCAAAACTGTCGGTAGCAGAGAATACCAGGATGTTTGGTCAGGTAAAAAATAGCACCAATACTCATCTTCATAATTCGAAGTCAAATGAGGTCTCCATTTTGCCTGGAGTATTATTTAGTGATGCCCGGCTGATAAGGGCTAAAGCCAAGAGCATGGCTGCCCACCCATTTTCCTCTTCTGATCATGTTTAGCTCAGCTTTAATATGGAATGTCAGAGGTATTGGCAATAAAGCCACTATTAGAAGTTTGGCCCAGCATGTAAAATCTAATAACATCTGCTTAGCAGTAATCTCTGAACCTCGTATTGATTTCAGTCGAGCTCAAAAAGTGGCTCGGAGTATTAGTATGCAAGCTCCTATTGGTAACAATGGTGACTCCTCCAAGATATGGCTTTTTTATAAGTCTCATATTTGTCTTGATATTATAGAAGTTCACTCACAATACCTGACTGTTGTCATTAAGGAAAATAATAAGGCAGTTTTTTATTTTACAGCTATATATGCTTCCTGCAGTGTTAGTGCGCGCAGGGTTTTGTTTGATTCTTTAATGGAGTTCAGTCAAAATGTTAATATTCCTTGGGTAATTGGAGGTGATTTTAATTGCATTGTCTCCCCAGAAGAAAAAAGTGGAGGATCTCTCTCTTCTATCACTGCCATGATAGATTTTCAAGGCTTTCTAACAACAAGTGTCGGGTTCTCTGGTTCTAACTACACATGGACTAATAACCAAACTGGGACCTCGCATATCAAAGCCCGTTTGGACAGGGTTCTGTATAACTCCCACTAGGCTCATTCAACTTACCTGCTGTCAGTTAGACATTTAATCCGGGGCCCCTCCGACCATGCCCCATTGTTACTATCTTTGAAGTCCATCCAACCTTCTCCAGAGAGATTCATGTACCAGCATATGTGGCACACACATGAGAATTTCTTGGAATTTGTTAAAGTTCACTAGAGTAAATACACTCAGACAGACAGTCACCCCTTTCACATTTTACGGACAAAACTTAAGTGTCTGAAGGCTAATTTAAATAAGTGGAACAAGGAAATTTTTGGTAACATTGTTCAGGCAAAAAGCAAAGCAGAATTCCAAGCTGAGCAAGCTCAAAATCAGTATGATGCTGACCCCTCAGTAGAAAACCGTATGATGCTACACAAGGCTAATGCTGACTTGCGCCTTAAATTATTTCGAGAAGAGGTTTTTTGGTATCAAAAGTCTCGGGTGGAATGGATATCTTGTGGGGATCGTAACACTCAATTTTTTCATCACTATATCAAGGTTAAAAGGTAGAGGAATTACATACATAAACTGAAAATTAATGAGCAGTGGGTGGATGATCAAGATGTATTATCAGATGGTGTTGTGGAGTATTTTAAAGGTCATTTAACTTCTGAAGATCACATCACTGATGAGGGCCTTTTTGCTGTTATACCCTCTTTGATCAGTGAAGATCAAAATTGCTCTCTATGTTCTATACCCTCTGCAGATGAAGTAAAGAATGCTGTTTTATCTTTGTCTGGCAATAGCTCACCAGGGCCGGATGGATTTACTTTGGGTTTCTTCTCTCATTGCTGGGATATCATTGGTGAAGATGTGACTAAGGCTATTCAAAGTTTTTTTCAGGGATGGGGATTGCCCAAGGGAGTAACCTCTACTATTCTTTGTCTCATTCCGAAGATTAAAAGTCCCACTACATATGCTGACTTTAGACCAATTAGCCTATGTAATTTTACATATAAGATTGTGTCAAAGGTCATTTATGACAGGCTACAATCTATTCTTCCCTTGATTATTTCGAAAGAGCAAAGTGGTTTTGTTAGTGGAAGACATATAATAGACAACTTCCTGCTGGCTAAGGAACTGATCATGGAACTTGATAGACCAGTTAAGGGACACAACATGGTTCTTCAACTTGATATTGCATAAGCCTATGATTTATTGGAATGGGATTTCCTTTTCATGGTTCTTAAAAGGTTTGGATTCTGCAATAGATTTGTTTCATTAATTGCCCAATTGTTGGTTTTCAATATCCTTCAATGGTCAACTTCATGGATATTTCAAATCGACTAGAGGGGTTCGACAAGGGGACCCCTTAGCCCCAACTTTATTCATCATTGCAGAAGAGGTATTGAGCAGGGGCCTTAATCACATATTTTCAGCTGGTCTCTGTAAATACTATCATCTTCCTCGAGGGGTGCAGCCCATTTCACATATCCTATATGCAGATGACTCACTTATTTTTATGAATGGTGGAGTGTCTTCAATTAAGCAACTCCTTCTTTTCTTGGGGAGGTATGAAGCATCTTCTGGTCAGCGTATAAATGCACATAAAAGTTGTTTCACTGTTGCCGAGCAAATGCCTCACAGCACTATTGCCCGTATCAGTCAATTGTCTGGTTATCATCATAAATCCGGTAGCATCACCTACATGGGCATTCCTCTCTTTAAAGGTAGAGTCAAAGCCCCTCATTTTAAGTATTTGATTGACAAAGTCAATGCCGAATTAGCTGGCTAGCAAAGTAAACTATTATCTCAGGCTGGTAGAATGGTTCTCATCTGGTCGGTTTTATCTACAATTCCTATATACACTGCGAGTGCAGCTTCCATCCCTTACACTGCACTTGAACAGATTGGGAGAATTTGTTCCAATTTCTTCTGGCAGAGATTTGAAACTGCTCATAGAAAGCATTGGGTTTCTTGGGAGAAAATATGTAGCCCTATCACTGAGGGTTGTCTGGGGATCCGAGGTCTTCAAGACATACAGTTATGTCTCTATGTCAAATTGATTTGGCATGATATACACAGTAAATCACTCTGGGCTAGTTTTGTGAAGAGTAAATATCTTCATGGTCATCATATTTCAAACTGCAAAACTCCATTCCCTGCTGGTATAAAAAAGCATGTTTTTGAGAAAGCTCGAGCAATTATTATAGCAGGTTCCAGAATGATTGTTCGAAATGGGGCTAACACCAACTTTTTCAAAGATAGGTGGTGCAAGGAAAGTTCATTGGCTGACTTCCTCTCTTTACAGAACCATTCGGGACTAGAAGACTGCTCTGTTCAAGATGCTATGGCTAACCATCAGCACTCTATCTGGCAGACTCTGGATGATCAGCAGTTGAGGGAGCAAATCCAAAGATTTGGCACACAAGTTGGGGAAGACATGCCTATATAGTCTTATTATAACTCAGGTAAATTTAGCATGAAATCCACTTACAATGTTATAAAAGGGCAGGCTGTCAGATCTAGTTTAATGCTCAGTAAACTCTGGCACAATAAGCTTTCTCCGCGGGCTTCTTTATTTTGTTGGAAAATACTGAACCATGCTGTCCCAGTAGACTGTCTAATTCAACAGAGTGGTATTCATTTGGCATCTTGTTGTGATTGCTGCATCAATTCACATGATATAGAGGATGAAAACCATATGTTTGTGAAGAGTGACATTGCTAATTTTCTTTGGAGAAGATTTGCTCCACTGCTTTGCAATGCATGTTTGGAACATACCAATATTATTAGTAGGCTGAAATCTATCATAAATGGGGCAGTGATCAATTAACCGAAAGGTTTTATACTTCTCATGTTATCAATTATGATTGTTTGGAAAACTTGGAAACATAGATGTCGTGTCAGGTACGAAGGTAGTCACATCAGTTTCATGAGAGTTGCTGATCAAATTATTGCAAAGATTAATTGCACTGTTAGACAGATTAAATTCAAGCAAGGGGCTAGCTCGGAATATCAGAAAATTTTGCAGAGCTTTGGCATAACTATCAATAGTTTTCATCCTTTAAGCTTCATGGTCCGTTGGAAAGCTCCAACCGCAGACTTCTCTTTAAGTCTGGATGGTGCCTGTAAAGGAAATCCCGGTCACTCCTGGGGAGGAGGCTGTTTTAGAGATCAATATGGGCAGCTAGTGCTGGGTTTTGCTTACTATTATGGCCTTGGTTCAAATATGGCTGCTGAAGGTTGTGCATTACTTGATGGGCTCCGATTGGCACAGTTTCATGGCATCCCCTTATCTGTTATATATATAGATTCCTTGGCTTTGATTGACTTGCTGACCTACAAAAGAGATCCTCCCTGGACACTTCTTCCTTGGTGGCAACCCCTTCAGCAACTTTACTCAACAATTCAATGCCCCATTGTTCATTCTTACAGGGAGGCAAACCAGCTCGCGGATGCCTTAGCCAATCATGCTGTCATTATAGGAAGCAATGTAGAATTCTCCTCCATTCGAGAGCTGCCTTTGATTACTAAGGGTTATGCCATAGCTGATGCTAGAGGCATACCCAATATCCGCATGAGGAGTGTATAGCCTTTTCATCTTTTTTTCTATCCTTTGTACAACAGAGGCTTGCCTCCTTTGATGATGTAATTCTTTCTGAAATAGCAATAAAATAAGCATCTAATGGCCGGTAGGTGGAGTGAGAACATTCCCTTCCTCTGGAATGGGGGTGCACTCTCCCTTCTCTCCCATTAGATGACTGGGTTTACAAAAAAACGAAATCAATATCCGTCAGAAATTACATTGGTATGTTTATTTTTTAAAAAATTAAATTTATATATTTTCCGACGATCTATAATCCGTTGGTGATTCCGTCGGTGATTCCATCGGAAATAGTGATTATTATTATTTAAACAAAATTCAAAATTTATATAAAAACATGTTTCAATAAAATAACATAAAATCTGACTATCACATTCAAAACCCAAGATATACAAGAAACGAAATACAACATCAATTATTAATTTTATAATAAAAAATAATCAAGAAATATCCTCTACATACTCCATGTTCGCATCTTCCCCGTCCTGCTCGTCCCCTCTATCACCACTTGCTGGAGGAGACTATATTGAGAAAATAATAACATTAATTATGCATTAATAACAATAAAAATTATTGAAAAGGTAAATTAAATATGACATTTGATTGAATAAATTTGAATGAGATATAATATCAAATCGACAATTTTAATGCCGAACTCAAACCGAGGATTTGGATATTTGGATTTCGTCAACTCTCACAAGTCACTTTTACCTCCGAGGTCATTTTGGAATGATCAGCATGTTTATCAGATTGGTATTTTAGATTTTGAATCCCTGAACCTGACTTCTTAAATTCTAAACTAAGTGCATTTAGAGAATGCAATTCTGAGGGTCGGGCTCAAACCGGGTACCCGATTTAGATTCCGTCAGCTCTTACAAGTCACTATTACCTCCCAGGTAGTGTTGGAATAATCGACATGCCGATCAGACCAATATTTTAGATTTTGGAACCCCGAACTCAACTTATTAAATTTTAAACTAAGTGCATTTGAAGAATGCACATCTGGGCGCCGGGCTCAAATCGGATATCCGATTTGGATTCCGTTAGCTCTTACAAGTAACTTTTACCTCCCAGGTCGTGTTGGAATGATCAGCACGCCAATCAGACTGATATTTTCTATTTTGGACCCTCGAACTTGACTTCTTACATTGTAAACAAAGTGCTTTTGAAGAATTTGTCGGGTCCCGTGCGATGCAATCGGATCTAGAAGGGGGGTCGAATAGATCCTCTCACGAGTTTTGGCCTATTTAAAACTTGGCTACCAAAAGCATAGACCACTCCTATAAAGCAAATAAAATGCTTAGACACAAAGCACATCGGATAGAATAGGAATGGCTCAGATGGAACGGATGAATGCTATTGGCCAACAGAGATAACAATGCACATCAACAAGGTATGAACTGACTAGCTTTGTGTGTGTGCCTTGGGGATCAACCAGAATCTCATTTAGTGAGATTGGCTACCCAGCGAGTCTGTAGTGTGTGAGGAATAAAATGATGTGTGCAATAGAAAAACAATCAAGATTGCATATGTTGAAACGTGCACACCAACCTGTGAATGGGGATAGGGAAGATGGAGCAACCACACATGGTGCACAACCATAACATAGGGATTTTTAAGGTGGTTCAGTTGCAAACCTGCAACCTACGTCCACCCCCCACCAAACCTGGTGAGGCTTTACACGCTACAAATGCAACAACGGGGACAATCCCCACACATACACGAGGACGAAGTCCTCACGCACTCAAACAAGGAGGAAAAATGAAAGAAAACAAAACACACTACAAGGAATGCAGCACCACGCGGGGACACAGCCCCAAAGACACGCCTGGCTGGGCACAACCACGGAGCACTCTAGTCTCTCAACCAGACCACCGGACACACATCAGAAACTATTTCAAAAATAGAAACTACAACAAGAAAAACACCAACTGTGGCTTCAGATAGAGATCTGGAAGCTGGTGACTGTGGCTTCATATAGAGGTCCAACAGAACTTCTCTTTAGGCTCAAACTTCTGCAAGTTGCTTTCTCTCGCAGCTGGCCTCTCTTCTTTCTCTGCTCTTTGCAGCAATGTTCTGGGTCAGACTAGAGCTGGGCTGCTCACACTCCCTTCTACTTTTCCTCACAGATTTCTTGCTTGAATGTTCAAGGGACTTGGCTCTCTTCAAGGGCAGCAGCAACCTTCTTCATGCATGGGGTCCTTTCTATTTATAAGCGAAATCACCCATTTCAGAAGGAGATTTTAGGCTATATGTGATTGGCCCTTCGTAATCTATTATTTGTCTTCAGGGAGCTTTTATCTTGGCAGCCTCTGATTGGCCAAAGGGGCAATAGAATAATTTCCGCGTTCTTGTTACTTTGGTTGACAAGAAAGTATGTGAGTAGAAGCTTCCCAAGAAGATCTGCAGCATCTTTCTCTTCCGCTGGCAGGACTGTCAAGGACGTCCTTTTGTCTTGTGCAATCTCAGAGACAGAGCATCTGATTGGGTTGAGGCAAAAAGATGGGTAACATGAAAGGTGATTATTCTCAAAAATGGTAACTTGCTTTTCCATTTACCAAAAGGACTGATATAGCAAGCCAATGATGACAAGGATGGTTGATTGATCAAGGAGACCATTCTAGCCCTCAAAAGACGTGTTTTTTGGCATTTACGGTTCCTATTTTCGGTCTTTGGATCCTTTTCTGAAAAAGCTGCAGGTTTGCTACAAAAGCCCTTTGGAGCCCACTAACTGAGGCATTTCATCAAATAGTTCCTTTTTCTTCATTGAGGTCGATGCATATGAGGACTTTGAGCAGTGAGGTCAATGCGGTTGGATTGTGCTCACTGAGGAATTTCATCAAATAGAATGCATGTGCCTTGACCTTGGTCTCTACATGTGCACAGACCAAGATGCTTCATGTGCATAGACCCTTAATATGCACAGACCTATATGTGCATAGACTTCTACATGTGCACAGACCCAGATGCTTCATGTGCACAGACCTGATATTTGCACCGACCTCTTGAATAGTAATGGACATGTGCACCGACCTGATGATATGGGCACCGACCTTGACAGTGCAGGACCTCTGCATGTGCACCGACTTTACACTAGATTATGCTCAAACCTTGTAATGTTGAAGGCAAATATGCACAGACCTAGATGCGTTGAAGGCAAGCATCCACAGACCTAGTAATTCAGATGTGCGCAGACCTACCCCGCAATGTGCACCGACCTAACAGTCACATGTGCACAGACCTACCAGCGTTATATGTAGATGTGCACCGACCTTACCTGATGTGCACCGACCTTGGCTCTGTGCTGGGGAGAGGTGCACCGACCTTACTAAGCATGATGTAACATGTGCTTAGACCTAACAGACTTACATGCAGATGTGCAACGACCTTATAGTGCATTCAGTATAAATGTGCATCGACCTTACTTCAGTTGATAACTTAAGGTAGCGTCAACCTTTGTTCTATTCTAACTTGATGTGCATCGACGTTATATGCTGTCATGCAAATGTGCACCGACCTTGACTTTCACATGTGCACGGACCTTCAGCAACATGCATCGACCTTTGCTTGCACTTGGCATGATGTGCATCGACCTTGGTCTTGTGCTAGCGAAAGGTGCACTGACATTGGCTTGTGCTAGCGAAAGGTGCACCGACCTTGTATCTATCTATGGTCAGTCAGATTTGACAACCTGCCTTTTTCAACTTCACTGATTTTTTCATGACTTGACTTAACCTTTGACCCTTGCTTAGTTGACTTTGTGCTCTGTTGACTTTGACCTAAAATGTATGGATATTGACGTTATAAAGTGTAGGATAGACTCATCAGTGACTCATAGGCAGATATCATCAAAACCAAATTAAGATAGAGAATCATGCGTGTACCATACATGCACAACATTCTCCCAATATTTTCCCCCTTTTTGATGATGGTAACTATGATTCATTATGAGTACATTATGAGTCAAGGTGTAAAGAAGTATAATCATGAACTGAAGCACAATGACTTTCTCTCCCCATAAGTCTCTCCCCTATATGCATTCAAGACTCTCCTCCTTATGCATACCCTATTTAATGACACATAAAATTCTCTCCCTCTTTGACTTCATCAAAATAACACAATAGAAAGAATATATGACACAGTTAGGAAAGAAAGGAGTAAGGTAGGAGATTATTAGCACATGATGTACAGAGTGAAAGTAAGTGCATACCATAAGGCAAGAATTATGCAGAGAGAAGACCGTGCAGACAGGGAGTTGATACCACTTGTTAGTGAGTGAGGCTGAGTGTTTAGAGAGCAAGTGATACCGATTATCAATGACCAACACAATGTAAATTGTTAGGTCCTTTGGCATGGCAGAAAGAACATATAGACATCATATGCCATGAAGGAACATCACAACAGCATATAGTGAATCATGAGAGGCAGACATGTGCATGAAATTTGAGCATGTCAAAATAATGCAATCTGAGAGCAATTATTTTTGGTTTTCTATTTTTTAGATTTTTAAGTTTTTCTATGCAAGGCATGGAGATGAAAAATGCACACTAACCATATGCTGGACAAACTGAAGCCAATAGCTTTAGGGACATGATACCACTTGTTTGAAAGTGGTGAATCTTTCATGGTAGCCAGACTAGCTATGCAAATGTCCAGAGAGGGCATAAATCATTGGAGCTATGAAGTGATAGGAGGCCAATTTGCCTTAATGGCAGATTCCAAGATAGCTAGATCGAATTCTAGTTGCAATGGGTTGACTATAAGGGTCGACACTTGGAAATTTTTGAGTCATAGAATCCAATAATTGATAAGATGAGGGTTCCTCATTCTTAAGCCAAGTTCATAAATACAAAGTAACAGATTTCTCAGAATTTCCAATTGTAGAACTCTAGTAAAGCAACCCTTATAATAAGATTGGTTTAACGCTAATGAACTCTTAAGCTTTTCAAGAAAATCGCTTGAAAACATCTGCATTCAATATAAATAGAAGTGAACCAAGAAAACATACTGAAACAAGGTTAACCTCCTCTTACCTTACTCATTCAATTCCATTAGCTCCTTTGAGAGTTACTACGAAAAGCATTGAGATTAAACAAGCATGAAGACTAAATGGAATTCTAGAATTTCAATAGATTTACTTTTACCTTTTGCTATCACACCCATAATTTTCATTGAGCACAAGAGAATTTTTACGAGCATTTAAGTCCAGTCATGTGTTGTATCTTGAGGATACACGTTGGTTGGACTCCAATATCCCTTGGTACTTGGTGTGACTGACCGTCATGCCACAAATGGAACAGAGATATCATTGTCACCTCATGACATATCGAACCTCATATTGTTAATGAGGGGACATATTTATCAGCAACTTTGACATTGCTTTGCCTTGATTTTTCTTTTATATCACTGTAGAGTTAACAAGGGCACTTCATGACATATCTTACCTCATTTCTTTTATGAGGAGACATATTTCTCAGTGAACCAGTGTCATTGCTCTGGCACAATTGGCTCTTATAAATTCCAGTAAATTAGATTGTTTAAAGACAATACTTAGCTAAAGTTTCTCAAGAAAGCCTTTGTACTAAAGATAAATTTTTAGATATAAGAAGGCATATCATGTCAAATCACAAAAAGCTGGTGTAAGTCGATTAAGATCGAGTGCAACCACTTTCAGGACAATTAAACTTTAAAGCTCAAGAAATCATTAATTTTAAACCAATAGCTTTCATGTTCAAGGTAGTCATAAAGCTCCATAAAGGAAGATTCTTTTAGAAGATTTACTCTGATAAATGAATTCAACAACAGACCGAAAAACCTCCAAGAAGATCAATGCTTTCAAGGAGTTCTGGAACCAATTAGCTGGTCATGCAAGAGTTGGCAAATTCTAGACAATCTAGAAGGCTTCATGGACATCAAAAGTATTTCAGACCCGAGGTACAATCATGGAATATTATGCATAGGTCTGATTTGAGTAGGGAGTGCAAAGGAGTAGAAGGTGAGAATCGATACTGAGCAATCCCCCCCTAAGGTTGTGCACAGAGTTAGACAGAAAGCAAGATTCCAGCATAGTTGACATGTTGATGAAATTACAAACAAAATAAATTTTAAGCTAGGCAACCTCCCCCTAAGAAGATGTAGACTGTACACATGTCGACAAGAATGAATTCATGAATGCAGACTGAATCTTTGATGTTGACTCCCCCTAAACATGTGCATGGGTTGACAATGAAGTATGCAACCTATGACTTAAGTGAACACATGATGCATTAAAAATGATACCACTTGACATGCAATCTTTGGGTCCTTTTAACATGGTATGCATTGGCGTATATGAGACCACAATATGATGTAATCTTGGATTATTTGTAATACATTCTGAACTGAAATGCAGACTGGATTTTTTAATGTACAGATGGATACATGCTACTTACTCCCTCCCTCCAAATGTTCTGAGTGTGCAAGTTAGACATAACAGGATATGCAAGGGAGTATGAGTAAATTATGCCAGTCATGCAGTGTTGGGTCCTTTGATCATGAAATGCATGATAGTTCATGAAATTCCAGAATGATGCTCACTGACCACAACATATACAGATTCAAACAAATGCAATGCATTTCTACACTAAGGTGCAAACTCTTAAACTCCCCCTTTATTGAATGCTCATGGATGTTAAGATAGACAATCAGCATTTTATTTGTCGATGTGAGTGATGAGTTGAGATGTGTGTGTAGCCATAGCCCATGGCAGACATCATGAAAAGCAATGATCATCAATGGTAAGCAAGAAGTTCACATGGCTGCTAAAAGTAGTAGAAATCAAATAGCAACTCATCATCAGCTATTCCATCAGCATGATAAATTTTTCATGGATTACATAGCTGAATTAATTGATCTCTGGTACAAGGCGGAGGTTTGGATCAGAGACCCTACTCACGCATAGTGAGAGTTCCAAGCAAGCTTGACTTGCCTTTCTATTCTGCACCATTTGATATACCAGAGGTCAAACAAGGTGTAAGCAAGCAATCTAGCTTAGATGTTCATCTCACACCATGGGGGAATTTAGATAAAGCATGAAAGTTGTCAGACATGCATGATTTATTGAGAACAAGAAGGTAATTCTAAATGCAAAGACTCTTGATAATCCTAAATGCAGATTTAACATGAATTAAAAGGTTTATTTACATACATATGCCTTGAGCATTTATTGGCTAGTTGAGCTTTGCTCAGCTCCAAGGCACCTGCAACCACAATTCTCATTTTGAATTTTGTGGTACCCAAGCTTGCTTGGGTCCTTGTGGGTTAATTCTTTGGGCAGCTGCATCTCTCTTTCTCAAAGCAATCAAGTCATCTTCTCTCATTGTATGACAGTCATACATCTCATGCCCAGTTTTCCCACAGTAAAAGTAGTGCACAAAAGATTTGGTGTTTCTCTTATGTGCATGTTTATGTTCATTAAGTTTTTGTGGGTGAGCAGGGAAGTTACCTTCTTTGGCATGAACATGGGTTCTGCCTTTCAAGTGCTAACAGTCTTGGACTGTATGACCAATCTTTCCAGAGTGAAGGCAATATGGAGGCAAACTTCTTCTGCTGGCTTTAGGGTGCATCGACCTATTCTGTGGACTGCGTCGATACATCAGGCCATTTTTGGGTTTCTGAATGGAAGTTTACTGAGCATGCTTCCTCCCGGTGTGGACCTTCCTTTTGAAAGTCCTTCCTACATTGTTTCTCCTGACCTTGCCTGCTTTTAGTTCATCATTCTTCAAACTAAAGTAGTTACGCACGACATTTCCAATCTTACCACAATAGAAGCAGTAAACATCCATTTTATGGAAAACATGATGTTCAACATTGTTTTTCTTGGCATGCATAGCAACTCAATCAAACTTGTTTTTTGTGTTGGCTATTGTGTTTTTAATTTTTGATGTCTGTCTTGCTTTTTATTTTTCTGAGCACTAGACTATTTTGGGGGACCACTAGAGGTACTGGCCTCATGTGAGCTAGAGATGCAAGATTTATGCAATTTGTACTTAAGAGCCTTTTTATTCACAGATTTACAGTTTAAGTCCTCTTTCTGAAAACTCACTTTAGCTCCCAAAGTTTTGTCTAGATTATCTTTGCTTTGAGGAAACCTTGACAGACAGATTTTTAAATCTTTGATTTCATTCTCCAAAGAGGAGACGTGCATCTCGGATTCAACGAGGTCCTCCTCACACACAGCCAACTGCTCATTGAGCATGGCATTTACCCCCTTGTAATTTTCAATTTCCAATTGAAGTTCATTCAGTTTTTCAGAGCTATTATTAACAATACCCTTGCCTTTCTCACAAACAGATAGTCTTTCAAAGAGCATGTTATTTTGCTCTTTCATGGTTGTATTCTCTTCAATCAGCCCCTCATCATGGATTAACCCCTCAAGCGTAGTGTCATCATTGGCTATTGGTTTAGATTTGTTTTGAAGTTGTCTCACAATTTCTTCCAACCTAGTGATTTCAGCTTGGAGGGTTCCTTTTTCATCTCTTAAACAGGCAATGCTTTCTTTATGCACATCTATGTCTATCATAAGAGTGTCATTTAGCTCCTCAAAGGCAGAACAATTTTACAGAAGGAGCTCTTACCCTGATTGCTCTTCTTAAGATCCCTTTTCAACTTTTTATTTTTAGATTTCACTTTCTTATATTGTTTGATCAATTGATCATACGCATCCATAAGCTCTTCAAAAGTGAAATCTTTGGAGTCAGAGCTTACCTGAGATGAGGATGATTGAACGTAGAGCGTGAGCTAGAAGGGGGGGGATGAATTGATCATGCCCAATTTAAAGTAATATGAATTTTAAGCGATGAAATCCCAGTCGTAGTGAGAGAATCTTCCTGATCAAGCCTCATGGAAAGACAATAAGCAGAAACTTAACTAGAAAAAGTTGATATTGAACTGTGATCGAACAGTAGACATGCGTGTACCACAACAAAAGATCCGTGAGATACACCACACAAATGAAATCAACCAAGCACACAAACACAGAGGAGACAGAGAGTTTTTAAGGTGGTTCGATTGCAGTCTGCAATCTACGTCCACCCCTTACTCCACAGGAGTAAGGCTTCCTTGCACTAAGCAATAAAAGAAACGCAGACTCAGTCTGCTAACAGACGCTGCCTTACAGCTTGACCCAAGGGAACAAATCCCTCAACATTGATCTTGCGACCTACATGATCTGAACCTGAACTTGCCCCAGCAAGATCTGAACCGGAGGACCAACCTCCCTTCCTCTAAACCAGAGGGTACACACGAGTGAATTGCCTGCACTCGCAACTAGAGAACCAATCTCCCTTCTCATGACAGCACAGGAGGAATCCCGAACTCAATCTGAGTTTCGGACGAACAATGAAACTGGAAGATGAAGATAATAAAAGAGAAAAATGAACTCCCGAATAAAACTTGATGAAAACAGGTAGCTCACGTAGGAGCACAACAGTTCAGAATCTGATCCTAGAACTAAACTCTTCACTCTTTCTTCCTCATGAGCTCATACTCTCCTCACTCTCTCCCTTTCTCTTTCTCTCTTGCTATCTCTGAATCTTTACGTATTTCGCACTCACTTTATCTGCTTCTACATCATCATCTTCTTCGGAGCGAACAACCTCTATTTATAGGCTTCAGAGATGTGCGTGTGGAATCCACGGTTCCCGCCTAAAAGGACTTGAATGAATGCTCACCTGAGGTGTTCACGAATCAAATTTCAGGCACTAAGGCTGTCCACGTGTCAGATTCTTCTATTCCAATCCTTCCCTAGGATAATGAGTCTTAGACCTGACACTTTGATTTTCACGTGGAGAGGACTCCGAGGTTATAGGTTCGATGAACACATACTCGACCAGGTGACAAACCTGCCAAGCAAGAGAAGATATTAGTAAAGGCTACATTGACCACGGTCGTGCACAGACTTTATAGCAATGCACAGACCTTACGTGCGTGCATCAACAAGGGTTGCACCGACCTTATGCAACCCAATGCAAAGATTGCACAAACATTATTGCACAAGTCAGAACAATGCACCGACTTTATCATGCCTAAGACAAAGAAAATTGCACCGACGATGATCATGCATGAGAGAAATTTGCACCGATCGTGCTAAAGCAAAACATTGCACCGACTTCGTTTGCATACCCTTAGACATAGCATGAGACTGAGACTGAGATGCAAAATGAGATGCACTCAGACATGAGACACAAATGCAAGAGACGCAGAATGAGACGTAAAATGAGACGCAAGGCCATAAAATAGCACCGATCGCATGCGAGCCAACGCGTGCACCAACCTGTCATGCATTAGATGTAGCATGAGATGCAAGTATGAAACACAAACTTGCACTGACCCTAAGTGTGCATGAGACGCAAGCAACACATGGACTGAGCTATGCACGGACTTAGTCACGTGTCTCAACGAGGGTTGCACCGACTTAGGTAATGCATAGACAGACATTGAAATGACTTAGTCGCGTGCAGCACCGAAGGTTACACCGACTAGATGACTACATGCACAGACCCTATTTAGTTAAGATGCAGCATATGCACAGACTCAATACAGAGTGAACTAAGTGTGTACGGACTTTCAGAGTAAAACCAGAGAGTGCAGTATATGAAGAATGTATAACAGAAGAATGTATTAAGATAGACTATCATGATTGACTTATAGTGTATGACATCATCAAAATCGTAGTAATGCAACAGTCTCCCCCTTTTTGATGACGGCAACACTATGAGTCAATTTATGTCAAAGCAGTCAAGATGGAGTAAATTGAGTGATCAAGCAAAGAACAATCATGCATGCTTTATTACACACTTACTCTTGGCAAAACAAAACACTCTTCCGATCCCCCATCAATTGACTCTCCCACTCTCCCCCCTAACTCTCTCTCTCTCTCTGAAACTCTCCCCCTTTGACATCATCAAAAGGAGATGAAAGAGATATGCAGCTGCGGGATTAGTGAAAGAAAAATACAGTATTTGCACAGTTAGAATGACCCATGATCATATCTTAAAGGATTAAGTAGGGTACTAAAACTAGCGGAGATTCTTCAAATCAAGTAATCAAGAAAGACCTAGAAGGGGAAGTGAAGTTTATCTGCATACAAAGGATATGATGAGGAAACAAGGGTGAACAGATATGTCAAGAGAGAGCTGATCAAAACTATACTAGTTAGACTGCAAGAGACTGATTCTCAAGAAATGTTCTTGAGGTATTGAGGATAAATAATCCATAAACTAGCAGCAAGAACTAAGGATTTGACTGAAAACTATTTTTCTTAAACGAGCAGAATAGAGACCAATAGGTAAGTTGGTAGATCACATCTTTGACATTAAGGAGACACCTTGATCAGAGGCCGGACTCCCCAGTTACTCAATGTGAGAACCGTATTACCTCTCTTTTAGAGAACAGAGTTAGTAACTTTCGGTTTTTACGTGAGAAGACACCTTGATCAGAGGTCAGACTCCCCAGTTACTCACCACTTTATTACCATTGCTCTGTCATGATCAAAAATTTTGCACTTCTTAACAGAGATAATCTGACACCTCATGACTTAGGAAAGTTTTCATTTCATTTTGATGAAACTCCCAGTTTCTCAGTAATCAGACCATTGCTCTGAGCATATAATTTTTTTATTTTTTATCCCCTTATATATTTTTGATATGAAATGTTTGAAAATAATACCTATCAGAGACACCGATTCTTAAAGAATGTGTTCCTTGAAGTCTAGGTTTCAAGTTTTTAGCAGATTTCATGACATATAAGATTAGCTTGTTCCATGATCATGAAATATGTAGGGAGATATACTTCGAGCACCTTATCCAAGTCTTTGCTAAGTTATTAGATAAAAGATTCTAGCTGAGCGTTAGTTGTTCAGACTTAAGGATTTAAGACAAGTATGAGATTCTACTTACTGTGAATGAACTGAGGTAAGTCTTTCATGACAAACAACAGCAACATACATCTCTCAAATGCTTTTGAATCAGTCAACCTCCAGAAACCTACCAGCTCCCCCTCACAGAATGCAAGAATTTTTAAAGCAAACACTTCTTCACAGAGACAACTCCCCCTTACTCAATGAACTGTTATTCTATTATGACACATGCAGTATATGTAATTGCACAAACCCCTCAGCCTAACAGCTCGCATATAGACAGAACTTCCTCTCCCATTATGACATGATATGCAGACATACTCATGCTGAGTGGTTAAGGGCACAGAGGAAAGACATGTTATTCATGGAAGCAAAACAATTTATTCATGAATAAGAGATAATGTATATGCTGAAAACAAAATCATGAAGGCATTTTATTCATGGAGCTAAGATTTAAAAATACTTAACTCTCTCCTCAAAGTTGTAAATTTGTCATTATCCAATGGCTTAGTGAAGATGTCAGCTATTTGGTTTATAGTGCTTACAAGGATTAATTCAAAAGTTCCTTTGGAAACCGCATCTCTAATAAAATGATGTCTGATTTCTATGTGTTTGGTTCGAGAATGCAAAACAGGATTCTTGGCTACATTGATGGCACTAGTATTGTCACAATATATAGGTGTGCACCCCAGGTCTACTTGATAGTCCTGAAGTTGGTGTTTGATCCGTATGACTTGTGTACCACAACTCCCTGCAGCTACGTACTCAGCCTCTGTAGTAGAGAGAGCCACGGAGTGTTGCTTCTTGGAACCCAAAGAGACTAAACACCCACCTCGAAATTCACAATGACCACTAGTGCCTTTTCTATCATGCTTACACCCGACATAATCAACATCCGTATATGCAATAAGATCTAAATTGTGTGATGTAGGAAACCATAAACCAAGGGTGTGTGTAGCAGAAAAGTATCTGAAAATTATTTTCATAGCTGCTAAGTGTAATTCAGTAGGTCTAGATTGGTACCTAGCACCCATTCCTACACTGAACTATATATCAGGTCTCGAGTCAGTCAAATAAAGAAAGGATTCAATCATACCTCGGTATAGCTTTGCATCAACTTCTTTACCTGATGCGTCTGCATCCAATGAAGTGTTGGTATCCATTGGTGTTGTGATGTGTTTCAGACTGTTCATGCCAAACCTCTTGAGAATGTCCAATGTGTATTTGGTCTGGTTAATGAAGCATCCATCCTCCAGCTGTTGTACTTGCAAGCCAAGAAAATATTTCAATTCACCTACCATGCTCATCTCAAACTCAACAGACATCAAATGAGAAAATTCATTGCATAATTCAGTACTTGTTGAACCGAAGACAATATCATCTACATATACCTGAACTATGATGAGGTCTTTATTCAAACTTTTGGTGAACAGAGTTTGATCCACCTTACCTATATGGTAGCCTTTGCTGATCAAAAATTCTGTCAGCCTCTCATACCAGGCTCGAGGAGCCTACTTTATACCGTACATGGCTTTATTCAACCTGAAAAATTGGTTAGGTTGGGGAGAAAATTGAAATCCGGGAGGTTGTTCTACAAACACTTCTTCTTTGATAACACCATTTAAAAATGCACTTTTAACATCCATTTGTTGAAGTTTTATGTTTTTAGAACAAGTGAAAGCCAATAAAATCCTAATTGCTTCCATCCTAGCAACAGGTGCATAGGATTCATCAAAATCAACTCCAAATTCCTGATAGTAGCCCTTGGCTACTAGTCTGGCTTTATTTCTTGAAATAATTCCATCCTCATTCATTTTATTCTTAAAAACCCATTTAGTTCTTATGACATTTGTATTTTCTGGTCTCGGAACTAGCTCCCAGACATTATTTCTTTCAAATTGACCTAACTACTCACACATAGCATTAACCCCGAAGCATCATTTAAAGCTTCATCAATTGACTTGGGCTCAATTTGTGAAACTAAGGTGACTAGGTCTTGATTATGAACATTTCTAAAATGACACCTTGTCCTAAGTGGATCTTCAAGGTCGCCTATGATGTTGTCTACTGGATGATCTCTTAAAAATTTCATGTTTGTTGAAGACTCACCTGCTTCTGCTAAACTTACTTGATTGGAGGTACTTGATACTTCTGGTGGTTCAGCTTCTTCATTCTCTTTGTTCTCTAAGAATTCTCCATCTTCTTTTGAGCACCTGTCATCATTATCTAAGTTAGTGAAATTGTTTGTTTCATCAAATATGACATGAGGTGTCTCTTCTACAGTCGGATCTGTGCAGTTGAAAACCCTATAAGCCCTAGTTGTTTCAGAGTATCCTAGAAAAATTCTTAGAGTACTTCTTGCATCAAATTTGTCTAGGTCTCTTTTATTGTTGTTGTGGATGAAACATTTCGAACCAAAAATTTTGAAGTATGAAACATCAGGCTTGTTACCTTTCAGGAGTTCATAAGGTGTTTTCTTATGGATGAGTCTTACCAAGCCTCTGTTAATGGTGTAGCAAGTGGTGTTAGCTGCCTCTGCCCAAAATCTTCTAGGTAGCTGACTCTCCATCACCATAGTTCTGGCCATCTCAATGATTGTGCGGTTTCTTCTCTCCACTATGCCGTTCTGCTCTGGAGTCCTAAGAAAAGAAAATCTGTGAGTTAATCCTTCTTTATTATAAAATTCCGAAATGTAGCATTTTCAAACTCTCCTCCATGGTCAGATTGAATCATGGAAATTCTGTGAATTCCTGCTTTGTTTACCTTATTAAAGAAATGTTCAAATTTTTGAAAAGCATTACTTTTATTTTCAAGAAAGAAAACCATGCAAATCTAGTAAAATCATCTACAATCACGAACCCGAATCTTTTACCATTTAGACTCTGAGTCCTGGTTGGACCAAAGAGACTCAGATATGAGTTTGAATGATTTTCGGGTTTGTTTGCCTAGAGCACAGGCATCACATGGTTTTGAAGTAGAACAAAATTTCATCTTTGGCATTCCTCTAACTAAATCATGTTTAACCAATTTATTCAAGGAGGAGAAGCTAGCATGACCTAAACGTCTGTGCCACATAACAACATTATTCTCAAGATCAGCAAATAGACAGAGATTTATTTCAGATTTTTCATTTAGATCAACAATGTATACATTATTGACTCTATGAGCTTCAAACATGACTTTGTCAGAATTTATTTCAAGAATTTTACATGCATTGTTATCAAATAGAATTCTGGGACCCTTGTCACACAGCTGACTAATGCTGAGCAGGTTGTGTTGAAGACCTTGCACAAGAAGAACTTTTTCAATGGAGTTTGTGGAAGACTTACCAACTGTTCCAATGCTAACAATTTTACCTCTGTTCTTTCCTCCGAATTTGACCAGACCCCCTACCTTCATCTCCAGTTTGCTGAATTTGGATCGGTCACCTGTCATGTGCCTAGAGCAGCCGCTATCTAGATACCACTTGTTGTTCTCGACTGCTAGGCTAACCTGCATAGAGCAAATTAAGCAAAGTGGTTTGGAACCCAAGATAGATTGGGTCCAAAAACATTATAAAACTCTCTAAGCAAACACTTTGGAATCCAGAACTGTCTCAAGGTATTTTTCGTTTGCACTCTATTTACAGTTTTGTTGAAGTTATAACTAAAGTTCTGTCCACTTGGTTTATTGATGTTGAACCTGTTCCTGTTGGTGGACTGTTCACTCCTCGGGTATCTATTGTACCCAAACTGTCTAGAGGAGTCGAATTTATTGGAGCATTTCTGTTGATAAGCATGACTTCCCCAGTTTGTTTTGTACTGGCCCGTTTTGTTATAGAAGTTTGAGTTTTTGTTCTGACTCACATGCCTTGACTTATTTGCATTCTTGTTCGGGTGAATGGGCATTGAAGCTCGCTTAGCAAAGTTCAATCCTAGTTTAGATTATTGTCCAGCAGGGTTTGTTGGATTCTTCTTTAGTTGCTGGACATTTTGAATATTATTAGAACTGGATGGTGTGTCCAGTTTTTCTTTCCCTCTTTCTGAACAGAATGTCACAGTCTTGAGCTGAAAGGATTTCTTGTTTGTTGGGTTATACCCTGAACCCTCTTTATTGAAGTTTACTCTAGCACCTAACATGGCATCCAAGTTTGTTTTTCCTTGAACAAATCTTTCTAAGGTGCTTTGTTTATCTTCCAGTTCTTTCTGTAATTTTTCATAATTTTCCTGAAATTCAGAATTGACCTTCCTGACTACTTCATATTTTTCAGTGATTAAGCTGTTGTTACCCTGACTCTCTTGAAGTTTTGACTTAAGTTCTTCAAGTTGTTTTTGTACTTCTTGATTTTCAAACTTAAGGTCTTCATTTTCTTTTCTAAGAGAGTCCATTTCTTTTAAATCCTCCTTAAACTTCAGATTCTCTTGGTTAGTTTGGACCTGCTCTTCAGTAGCAACATTCAATTTTCTATTTACCATCCTATGCTCTTTGCTCAAAGCATTAAATTTATCTAGCAGGTCAGCATATGAATCTTCCTAATCATCAATTATAAAATTCTCAAATATATTGGTTACATCTTCGTCGCTTTTGGCCATGAGGCATATTTCTTCTTCATCTTCCTCTGAAGAGCTGGCCTCTGGGTCTTCCTCCTCGTCACTCCACGGGCAGACCATAGCTTGAGGTTTCTTCTTCTGCACGTTGGAGGCCTTCTTCTGGAGATCAGGACATTTACCTTTTATATGTCATGTCTTCTTGTAATGATAGCATTTGACCTTCTTAGTACTCTTGTTCTTATCAATATTAATATCTAAATGCTTACCAGAATTATTTGATCCTCTTCTTCTAAATGTTTTTCCCTTTGACCTCAAAAACTTCCTGAACTGACGAGTGAGCATAGCTTGCTTCTCTTGATCAAGGTTTGACAGTCCGTCAGACTCACCACTGCTACTGCCGCTACTGCTGCTACTGTTACCACGGGACACCTTGAGAGCAATGTTCTTGCTCTTCTTATCACTTCCTTCGCTACTTCTTTTGAAGTTCATTTCGTAGGTCATTAAGGATCCTATCAGTTCAGTGACTGTCATTTTTGACAAATCCCTAGACTCCTCTATCACTATGGCCTTAGTATGCCAAGCGTGGGATAGTGACCTAAGAATTTTCCTGACAATGTCCCCTTTTGAAACTTGTTTCCCAAGCCCACTAAGACTTTTAGTAATCAATGACAACCTTGCATACATTTCTGTGATAGTCTCCTCAGATTTTAATTTGAATAATTCATATTCAGAGGTGAGCATGTTTACTTTAGTGGCCTTCACTTGGGATGTACCTTCGTAGATTAGCTCTAATTCATCCCACATCTTTTTGGCTATTTTGCAGGCTGAGATCTGGGGGTACTCATCAGGGTGAACCACGCATTGAATGATGTTCAGGGCCGACCAGTTAATGGTTGAAAGCTTGACGTGATCCTTCGTCCACGCATCTTCATTTGGTGGAAGAGCATATGGCCCTGTGCTGATCACTCTCCAGAGCTTGTGGCTTTGTGCTCTCATAAACACCTCCATCCTATTTTTCCAGTAAAAATAGTTATTACCATCAAAGAAAGGATAGTGACTAATAGATTGTCCCTCAGCCATGAAGCTTCGAGGACCACTAGATCCAAAATTACCCTGTCCGTTGGACCACATGATGGGTAACCTGCTCTGATACCAATTGATAGAACGTAGAGCGTGAGCTAGAAGGGGGGGGGATGAATTGATCATGCCCAATATAAAGCAATAAGAATTTTAAGCGATGAAATCCCAGTCACAGTGAGAGAATCTTCCTAATAAGGCCACGGGGAAAGACAATAATCAGAAACTTAACGAGAAGGAGTTGATATTGAACTGTGATCGAACAACAGACGTGCTTGTACCACAACAAAAGATCCGCGAGATACACCACACAAATGAAGTCAACCAAGCACACAAACACAGTGGAGGCAAAGAGTTTTTAAGGTGGTTCGATTGCGGTCTACAATCTACGTCCACCCCTTACTCCACAGAAGTAAGGCTTCCTTGCCCTAAGCAATAAAAGAAACGCAGACTCAGTCTGCTAACAGACGCTACCTTACAGCTTGACCAAAGGGAATAAATCCCTCAACACTGATCCTGCGACCTACAAGATCTGTGTCATGCCCCGACGAGGAATATCGGGACTGACAGTAGAAAGAATTAATGAAAATATGTTGATTTACAGACATGCTATGCTAAAGCTAAAGATCAACACTACACCATGAACATAAATAACCCCCTAACTAAAAAACGTTTAAATGATCAATGTTCCAATCACATAACATACTTCCGACATAACATCCACCTGATAACATTACATTTGCTAATCTCGTAATTACAACTCTTTCAAACCACACAATCTAAACATAACTAGACACAACAACTACGACTGGCTCCACACGGCTTCTAACAGGTTCGCTCCATGGCCATCACTCTTGCCCATCCCCATCAGTTTGCGAATCATCACCTGAGCTACCGGAAAAAGGGGGAAACAACTGGGTGAGCGAACGCTCAGTAGGTAATAACAAGCAAGTTTAACTAAATAACCAATTAATTACATTTTTAAGTGCGAAAATAAAGAACGAAATGAAATGATGATATGACAAAGTAATACATTAAAAAGAAGGTGATACTATGAAGTAACTGGAAATTGGCCAACAAGCAAGAACTAACCAAGTCAAGAAAAATTCAAGTAATAGATTATGTCGTAGACATCACGCTAGTCATGCACTCGGTGCAATGCCTCACCCCCCGGGCCACAAGTACTTTTCGGGCGCTCCTCCCAGGACCAGACTGGGCCCTTATGATGCGTTGGCATTGATTTAATGGATCCAAGATCCCAAGTTATGTCTAGACATTAATCAAGTTAAATGGCCAATAATTTCAAGTGTAGAACTTACCTCGGAGAATTCCAAGGGTAAGTGAAGAGATACTTTGACTAGAAAGTTCAAGTTATCAAGAACCAACAGGTCCTTGGGTTCAATATCACAAAACACGGAAATCAATTATGGAGTATACGCAGTCTAGATTGGGCCACTCAACATATGTACGGTCTCATCTAGGCCGTTCAGGAAGAGCTGGGCTAAAGGTCAGCCTTAATGAAGTCGAGGATAAACAGACCAGTATGGGCCGCTCTTGAACAAGAACGGTCACAAACGGGCCATTCAACTAGTATGGACGGTGAAGAATGGGCCGCACATGGCCAGAAGAACTTGAAGCCCAGGAACAAGATAAATGGGCCTGATAGGACCGCTCGGGGGTTGAACAGTCTAATAGGATCCGCTCATCAACATGGAAGGGCCTAAACAGTCCGTTCAAACTGGGCCTAACTAGAAGACTAGAACTCCACCCAAAAATGGGCTCTGGGTTGCCACAAGTGGGGCAGAATTGAACCAGGGTCCAGCCCACTATCCACTGGTCAACCTAGTGCTTATTGGGTCGATCAAATCATGATTTGGTCGAAGATGAAACAAGGTTAATCGACCAACAAGAAATGGCATTTAGCTAGGGATGCAGGGTCTATCATGGGCCGCCCACTGAGACGAACGGTCCGATTCCAGCCGTCCAAGTCTCGGTCGGTCCAAATTGAGCCATGACTCACAACACTGTAATCCAAGCGGTTCGATCACGTAAACATGTTCAGGTCTTGGTGGTACAACCTGCCCAGTGTCCTAGTGGGAATCTCAGGCTCGCGGGGGCTTACGGAGGTCCTACAATGAAGATCCTAGTCCGACGGAAGGAATATCCAGCGGAGTGTTCCAACCATTACAAGGTAATGAGGCTATCGATCAAATCATCGGAAACCAGTATAGCGGTCAGTCAATCCTACCGGAGTAGAATGACTGTCAAACAATCCTAGTAACATGGTTCATGTATTCATAATTGAAATTAAGTTAATGGAAATAATAAACCAAGGTCATGATGAAAATAAACTAGAAAATTTACATTTTAATCTTTCATATGTTCCATTTACATGGTTGCTAGCCTACCATGAAGATTAATTAACTAGAGATAAAACATGCTAAATTCGAAATTAACACAATTCCGTGGGGATGAACGGTTCGTCCAGAACCTTTCAAGAGCCTATGCGGTCGTCCACTGGCCGTTCACGCTCTGCAGGTAGGGGCCCGATAGGGGATGAGCGGTCTATAGATGGCCGCATGACTTGTTGAGCGGTTCTGTCCAAGCCATTTGTCTCCAAAAAACTCAATAACGCAAATAGCACAGGCGGTTTCAGTCTGGCCGTTCATATAGATGTGCGGTCTATCGAGTGGCCGCTCATATTAGAACAGATCATTGCCCCTTCGCCCTGCCCGTCTCCGGCGGGGTTGTCTAGGGTTGGGAACAAAAGATAAATACGCACTATCTAGAGCAGGAAACTTGGGGCTTTTTATGATCAATAGAACGAGCACAAAAATTTATACAAGATAGCATGATCAATTGAACGTTTAGTGCCTGAAATCCCTACTTAAATCGAAGTGGAACATTGCTAACCCTAATTCTATCATGCTTCCACTAAAACTCGAAATTCTAGCAGGATACTAGATGAAAATTAGGGCTTTTTACACCAAAGAAAGAGGACACGATTATGCTTCCAACCATATATTACACTTGGGGTTTGTCTTGCTATCACCTACCTTAATCGAAGGATGAAGGAAGAAGAGGGAAGCCGATCGCGCTAGGTACACACCGCCGGTAATCGCCGAAATACTCTCCCGTCCGAGGTCCTCGCCGACTGCCACAGCATCTAAACAATTCTAGGGTTGGCAAGGTTCATTTTAATTGGTCCTATGGGGTCTAGAGAGTTCTAATCGCGGAGATAGAGTCCACGCACAGCGGACGAGTGCGAATCACGTAGGATAGGGTTAATCCGCCACTCCCCTGCCAAAAACTTCTCCTAAGGTTAGGGTTTCAAAGATTAACCAGAGGGCAAACGATGAGTTGATCCTAGCTGTTCATTTGAATCTGGTTTAAGCTTAAATGGTCGGGTATTGGGCCCGAATTTCACGTTTTAAGGTCCAATTAGGTTACGTGTGGATTTGGGCCTTAATCTGCTAATTCGGCTTATTTAGAAATCTTAATTAGGCTGGTCATAGAAGGAAATTTTACTAAACGTTTTATCCTCTACAAGATTCTAATTTTGCTAGATTTTTAAAAAATAGTCAACTTTTTACTTATCCTATTTCTTAAGGAATTTCTTATTAATTTTCTCGAAATTTTTATTCCTTAATAAATCGGGGTGCTAAACCCTCCCCCACTTAAAAGAATTTGGTCCTCCAAATTCACTACACTTATGAAAATGGGGAGCGAGATAACTCACCTAGAATAAGTCGGGATACTGCTTTCGCATGGTATCTTCTAATTCCCAAGTGGCCTCTTCAGTTCCACGCCGACTCCAATGCACTTTAACCATGGGTATGCAACGATTCCTGAGTTGCTGTTGCTTATGATCTAGAATATTGATTGGTCTTTCTTCATAAGTCAAATCTTCCTTCAGCTTCAAATCCGCATGCTGAATGACATGAGTGGGGTCATACACATATTTCTGCAGCATAGACATATGGAAGACGTTGTGTACTCCCGATAACTGAGGCGGTAGTGCTAAATGGTAAGCAACCTCTCCTACTCTATCTAGAATTTTGAATGGACCAACATATCTTGGACTCAGCTTGTCTTGAATGCCAAACCTTCGAATCCCTCTCGTGGGAGAAACCTTCAGAAACACATGGTCACCGACCTGAAATTCCAAGGCTCTTCTTATGTTGTCAGCATAGCTCTTCTGTCTTGATTGCGCTACTTGCAATCGATCTCTGATAATACGAATATTCTTGGATGATTCAGAAATGAGATTTGATTCCAGCCATTGCTTCTCTCCTACCTCATCCCAACATAATGGGGATCGACAGCTTCTTCCATACAAGGCTTCAAACGGAGCCATCTGAATGCTGGACTGATAACTATTATTGTAGGCGAATTCAATCAAAGCCAAGTGATCACTCCAACCACCTTCAAAATCAATCATGCAGGCTCTAAGCATATCTTCCACTATCTGGTTGGTTCTTTCAGTCTGTCCGTTTGTCTGTGGATGAAAAGTAGTACTAAAATTAAGACGGGTTCCCAACGATTCTTGCAATCCTTTCCAAAAATGTGAAGTGAATCTGGGGTCTCTATCAGACACAATGCTCACTGGAATATCATGGAGTCTTACAACTTCTTTCATATACAGAGCTGCCAAAACATCCACTGTCCATTTAGACTTAATGGATAAGAAATGAGCAGACTTTGTCAATCTGTCGATAATAACCCATATTGCATCAAATCCACTACGAGTCCTGGGTAGACCCATAATAAAATCCATACCAATACTCTCCCACTTTCATTGAGATATATCAACTGGTTTCAATTTCCCTGCAGGTCTGAAATGCTCAGCCTTGACTTGCTGACATACTAAACATCTACTCACAAATTCTGCAATCTCCTTTTTCATCTTCGGCCACCAAAAGGATCTTTTCAAATCCTTAAATATCTTAGTACCTCCAGGATGAATAGTGTATCTGGATCTGTAAGCTTCTTCGAGAATCTTATTCTTTAACTCAACTACATCAGGCACACAGGTCCTTCCATGAAACAACAATATGCCATCGTCAGCTACCATGAAATCAGGTCTGTTACTCAAACCCTCCTTGATCTCTACCAACTCTGGGTCATTGTTTTGCAAATACTTGATTTCTATCAAGAATTCTGGTTTAAGTTGAATCTGAGCAATCGTAACCCGGTCCTTGTCAACATTAAGATCCAAACTAGCTAACTGCTCCAACAGTCTCCATTCTTGCAACATGAGGTGCGACAACTTAGCTATTGGCTTGCGGCTCAAGGCATCCACCACTACATTCCCTTTTCCAGGATGATACTCAATGGAGAAGTCAAAGTCTTTCAAATACTCAAGCCATCTTCTCTGCCTCATATTGAGTTCCTTCTGAGAAAATAAATACTTCAGACTCTTATGATCTTAGAACACCGTAAATGTCTCTCCATACAAGTAGTGCCTCTATATCTTCAAGGAAAACACCACAACTGCAAGTTCCAAATCATGAACGGGATAGTTCTCTTCATGCTTCCTTAACTGCCTAGAAGAATAGGCTATCACTTTCCCGTGCTACATGAGCACACAACCTAGACCAATGCCTGAAGCATCAGTATATACCACCAATCCTCCTTCTCTAGATGGTAAAGCCAAAACTGGGGCAGTAGTTAAACACTCCTTCAAGGTCTGAAAGCTTCTTTCGCAATCCTCTGACCAATCAAATTTGTTCTCCTTGCGGCTTAATCTAGTTAAAGGCACCGCAATCTTGGAGAAATCCTTAATAAACCTTCAGTAATAACCTGCTAGGCCTAGGAAACTTCTAACTTCAGTTACATTAGTAGGCCTATCCCAATTCTTCACTGCCTCTACCTTCGAGGGGTTAACAGAAATTCCTTCCCTTGTAATAATATGCCCTAGAAAGGACACCTCTTGCAGCCAAAATTCACACTTACTAAACTTGGCGTATAGCTGATGGTCTCTCAATATTTGCAACACCATCCTCAAATGTTCAGCATGCTCCTCCTTACTCTTAGAATAAATCAAGATGTCATCAATAAATATAATGACCCACTGGTCAAGATAGGGTTGGAACACATTATTCATCAACTGCATGAAAGCTGCAGGTGTATTCGTTAGTCCAAAAGGCATTACTACAAATTCAAAATGCCCATACCTGCTGCGGAAGGCCATTTTATAGATATCCTCTTCCTTAATCCGCAACTGATGGTATTCTGATCGAAGATCAATCTTAGAAAAATACTGAGCTCATGCTATCTGGTCAAATAATTCATCAATCTTCGGTAATGGGTATTTGTTCTTGATAGTCAGCTGGTTCAATTGCCGATAATCTATGCACAACCTCATCGAACCATCCTTCTTCCGGACGAATAATACTGGGGCTCCCCACGGGGATGTACTTGGACGAATGAACCCCTTCTCAAGTAATTCCATTAACTGTTGCTTCAATTCCCTCAGCTCCGTAGCGGACATACAATAAGGAGCTTTAGAAATAGGGGTCGCGCCAGGAACTAAATCAATAGAAAAGATAACCTCTCTCTCTGGCGAAAGTCCTTGCAATTCCTCAGGAAAGACATCTGGAAAGTCTCAGATGATAGGAATGTCCTTAACCTCGATCTTCTTCTCAAGGGTCACATAAACAAAGGCTAGAAAAGCCTGACATCCTTTCCTCATCAACTTATCAGCTCGAAGGGCCGACATAAGTGGCACAGACTTATGGTGCCTAACCCCTATAAAAGAAAGCCCAGGGTGTCTAGAAAAAGACACAGAACTAGAACTGCAATGAATATTGGCCTCGTACTTAGCCAACCAATCTGCTCCTAGAATTACATCATAATCTTTTATATCGATACAAACTAAATCAGCTGGCAAGTTCTGTTCATTAATCATAACCTTACTAGAAGGATAGAAATACTTAATTGCTGAACTGGAACCAATAGAGGTTGAAATCTCTAACGGAGAATTCATCAAGACTGGCTTCTCAGTAAAAGACTTAACAAATTTTCGAGAGAAAAAAGAATGAGTGGCACCGGTATCAAAGAGAACGAATGATGGCTTATCATGTATAATAAGAGTACCTTCAATGAGTCCACCCTCCTCGGTGGTTCTGGCATCATCTTCCTGTAGGGCTTGGATGCCCTGCTGCTTCTTGTTCCCTTGCGGCTTAGTCGGGGTAGCTTGATCTGCCAAAAGGGGACACTCAGGAATACGATGGTCCCTACTGCCACAATGCAAACAGGCGCCCAGCTTGTGCCAACACTCTTCCATCTTGTGACCTGGACTGTCACAATACTTGCACACGCCCTTGAATGGCACAATCGGGCCAGGCTTTTTGTCATCATTCTTCGATACCTTGCTCTTCCACGATCCAGACCCATCATTGGGCCTCTTCTTGCCATTGTCGGGTTTGATACCCCCGGAACCAGTAGGTTGTTCCTTCTTAACATTCTTCCCACGGATTCTCTCCGTCATCTCCAAAGTGTCTTCCAAGACTTGAGCCTTCCTTACCATCTCCGCATAAGTTTGAATTTCCAATGGCGCTAACTGGTTGATATACCGCAACTTTAGCCCGTTGAGAAAACGCTTAGCCTTCATCTTCTCCGTAGATATCAAGTGAGTGGCATAACGAGATAACCGAGAGAGCTGAGGTTCATACTCAGCTACAGATAGATTACGCTGCTTCAATGCAGCAAACTCAGCCGCTTTCTTTTCTTACACTCTATCAGAAAAATACTTGCTATTAAAGAGTTCCTCGAACTCCTTCCATGAAACTTGTCTATCTCTAAGGGTAGCCTTCACTGCATCCCACCATGTTCGTGCATGACGTTCTAGCTGGAAGGTCGTTAAAAGGACACGCTCCTGGTCATAACACTACATCACTTCAAAGATCCTTTCCATCTCTTTTATCCAGTGCTCGGCTTCTTCGGGATCGGTCAAGCCTCCAAAACGCGGGGGATTCATCCCATGGAAGTTTTGGTGAAGATCGTCAGCTCCGTGGTTCGCTCCTCCTCCTTGGGCCACTTGTTGCAAGGCCCGAGTAAGTCCTTGAACTGTTCGTTGCATGTCTCGCCATTGCGCACGCTCTACCACCATTAGAACATTCTACACGTAGAATAAATTATTTTAGGATCATTTAGAAGGAATAGTTTTTGAATTAGATTATTAACTCAACCCAAGTCTCTACCCAAATCTCACTAGGTTGGCTTCTTAGACTTATAACAAGATTATAGGTTCTACGACATCACTTAGGATCCTAGAACTTAGAAAACCTAGGAATATTAGAAATCTAGGCTCTGATACCACCTAACTGTCACGCCCCAACGCGGAATATCGGGACTGGCAGTAGAAATAATTAATGAAAATATGTTGATCTACAGACATGCTATGTTAAAGCTAAAGATCAACACTACACCATGAACAGAAATAACTCCATAACTAAATAACATTTAAATGATCCATGTTCCAATCACATAACATACTTCCGACATAACATCCACCTGACAACATTACATTTGCTAATCTCATAATTACAACTCTTTCAAACCACACAATCTAAACATAACTAGATACAACAACTATGACTGGCTCCACACGGCTTCTAACAGGTTCGCTCCATGGCCATCACTCTTGCCCATCCCCATAAATTTGCGAATCCACACCTGAGCTACCTGAAAAAGGGGGAAACAACTCGTTGAGCGAACGCTCAGTAGGTAATAACAGGCAAGTTTAACTAATTAACCAATTAATTACATTTTTAAGTGCAAAAATATAGAACAAAATGAAATGACGATATGACAAAGTAATATAATAAAAAGAAGGCGATACTATGAAGTAACTGGAAATTGGCCAACAAGCAAGAACTAACCAAGTCAAGAAAAATTCAAGTAATAGATTATGTCGTAGACATCACGCTAGTCATGCACTCGGCGCAATGCCTCACCATGTCATTCAAACTCCCCGGGGCACAAGTACTTTTCGGGCGCTCCTCCTAGGACCAGACCGGGCCCATATGATGCGTTGGCATTGATTTAATGGATCTAAGATCCCAAGTTATGTCTAGACATTAATCAAGTTAAATGGCCAATAATTTCAAGTGTAGAACTTACCTCGGAGAATTCCAAGGGTAAGTGAAGAGATACTTTGACCAAAAAGTTCAAGTTATCAAGAACCAACATGTCCTTGGGTTCAATATCACAAAACACGAAAATCAATTCTGGAGTATACGCGGTCTAGACTGGGCCGCTCAAGATATGTACGGTCTCAACTGGGCCGTTCAGGAAGAACTGGGCTGAAGGTCAGCCTTAACGAATTCGAGGATAAACGGACCAGTATGGGCCGCTCTTGAACAAGAACAGTCACAAACGATTCAACTAGTATGGACGGTCAAGAATGGGCCGCGCATTGCCAGACGAACTTGAAGCCCAAGAACAAGATAAACGGGCGTGATAGGACCGCTCGAGGGTTGAACGGTCCAATAGGATCTGCTCATCAACATGGACGGGCCTAAATAGTCTGTTCAAATTGGGCCTAACTAGAAGACTAGAACTCCACCCAAAATGGGTTCCGGGCTGCCATAAGTGGGGCAGAACTGAACCAGGGTCCAGCCCACTATCCACTGGTCAACCTAGTGCTTATTGGGTCGATCAAATCATGATTTGGTCGAAGATGAAATAATGTTAATTGACCAACAAGAAATGGCATTTGGCTAGGGATGCACGGTCTATCATGGGCCGCCCACTGAGACGAACGGTCCGATTCCAGCCGTTCAAGTCTCAGTCAGTCCAAATTGAGCCGTGACTCACAACACTGCAATCCAAGCGGTTCGATCACGTAAACATGTTCAGATCTTGGTGGTACAACCTGCCCAGCGTCCTAGTGGGAATCTCAGGCTCGCGGGGGCTTACGGAGGTCCTGTAATGAAAGTCCTAGTCCGACGGAAGGAATATCCGGCGGAGTGTTCCAACCATTACAAGGAAATGAGGCTATCAAATCATCAGAAATCAGTATAGCGGTCAGTCAATCTTACCGGAGTAGAATGACTTCCAAACAATCCTAGTAACATGGTTCATGTATTCATAGTTGAAATTAAGTTAATGGAAATTAAACTAATGTCATGATGAAAATAAACCAAAAATTTTAAATTTTAATCTTTCAAATGTTCCATTTACATGTTGGTTGCTAGCCTACCATGAAGATTATTTAACTAGAGATAAAACATGCTAAATTCAAAATTAACACAATTCTGTGGGGAAGAACGGTTCATCCAGAACCTTTCAAGAGCCTCTGCGGTCATCCACAGGCCGTTCACGCTCTATAGGCAGGGGCCCGACAGGGGATGAGCGGTCTATAGATGGCCGCATGACTTGTTGAACGGTTCTGTCCTAGCCGTTTGTCTCCAGAAAACTCAATAACGCAAATAACACCGGCGGTTTCAGTCTGGCCGTTCATATAGATGTGCGGTCTATCGAGTGGCCGCTCATATTAGAACATATAACTTCCCCTTCGCCTTGCTCGTCTCCGGCGGGGTTGGGTTGGATTGGGAACAAAAGATAAATACGCACTATATAGAGCAGGAAAATTGGGGGGTTTTATGATCAATAGAACGAGCACAAAAAGTTATACAAGATAGCATGATCAATTGAACGTTTAGTGCCTAAAATATCTACTTAAATCGAAGTGGAACATTGCTAACCCTAATTCTATCATGCTTCCACTAAAACTCGAAATTCAAGCAGGATACTAGATGAAAATTAGGGCTTTTTATAACAAAATAAAGAGGACACGATTATGCTTCCAACCATATATTACACTTAGGGTTTGGCTTGCTATCACCTACCTTAATCGAAGGATGAAGGAAGAAGAGGGAAGTCGATCGCGCTAGGTACACACCGCCGGTAATCGCCGGAATACTCTCCCGTCCGAGGTCCTCGCCGGCCGCCACAGCATCTAAATGATTCTAGGGTTGCCAAGGTTCATTTTAATAGGTCCTATGGGGTCTAGAGAGTTCTAATCGCGGAGATAGAGTCCCCGCACCGCGGACGAGCGCGAATCACGCGGGATTGGGTTAATCCGCCACTCCGCCTCTAAAAACTCCTCCTAGGGATAGGGTTTCTTAGATTAACCAAAGGGAAACGATGAGTTGATCCTAGCCGTTCATTTGAATCTAGTTTGAGCTTAAATGGTCGGGTATTGGGCCCAAATTTTGCCTTTTAATGTTTGATTAGGTTACATGTGGATTTGGGCCTTAATCTACTAATTCGGCTTATTTAGGGATTTTAATTAGGCTGGTCATAGATGTTGACACCCGTTTTATACCCAATAAGTCGGGTCATCTCCTTATTTATTCAATATGATGCTCCGAGTTGTTCACTCTTCATTGAATTCCTTTTAATCAGTTGAAGCCTGTTTTCTGGGTCTCAATTCCTGGATTAGACCTGGTTCCTGGTGGCACTTCGTTCAAAAGCTTGGCAATCCCTCCATTCTATTTTCTTGAAAATCAATGATAATAACGGTCTGGACTAGGCGCGTCATTTCATAATAACGCGTGAAGCCTAGGCCGTTACTCTTTGAAGAGTCCCAAGACTTAGGGCCTCGTTGTCCTTTGATAATAACGGTCTACTCTCTAGCCGTTTTTTCCTTATGACGCCCTATGCCCTGGCCGTTACTTACTTGCAGAGTCCTATTGTTTAGATCTTCTTCCCGTCGATCTTATCCTTTGGATAGGGTTGAAAATGACGGTCGTTCCTTGATGCGTTACTTCCAAGTGGCGGTCTATCGTGCAACCGTTACTTCCTTCAGAGAGTCCTGACAGTTCAGGCCTTTTCTCTGCTACTCCGTGGACGAGATAGGGTTTTGGATTGGCGTTATCTCCTTCAATTCTAATCCTCAGGACCTCTCGTTTGTTTCTTTGGACTCTTGTTGATATTATCCTCAAGGATTTGCTAAGGATTATCCTCCTTTCTTGGCTGATTTATCTTCAACTCGACCCATGAGTTTTGAAGGTCTATAAATAGAACCTTTGATTTCATGATCAAGGGGGGAGATTTTTGATTCACGACGAAGTGCTGCCGAACCCAGGAGCCATCTTCATCCAGGAGGAGTTGCTTCCCACGTCCATCCATCTTCCAGTCAAGGGAGTACTTTTGTTTTGATCTTTCAAGTTCATCTTTGCATGCTTGAGTTCTTCCTTGGTCTTTTTAAACAAAGCATTGTCCCTCCTCCTCCTCCACGTTTTTTTTTTCACTGTTGTTTTAAGCATACAAACATCCTCCCAACTTTTGAAAACGCCCAGAGGGGTTAAAAAACCAAAACTCCCCGGTAATTCCCTCTCCTTTTGATGTTCTTAAGTTCTTTAAGAATTGATGCTATGCTTGTGAAGAGGGTTGATTGAGGTTGTCTTGTCTTGTCTTTCTATTTCTTTGGCAGGTTTACAGGTTCATTAGCACGAGGCCCAAGTCTTCTAGCCGGCTGGAAGAGTTGGAGTTAAAAGAATTCAAGCTTTACTACTGCAGGTTGTCTGACGGTCTGGTTTAGGAGCGTCACTCTCTTCTGGCGGTCTAGGGTGGGACCGTTACTTATAAGCGACGCACGGGTCTCTGGCCGTCACTTTCAAGCTGATCTGCAGGCTTTCTTTGGTTTTCTCTCCCGTGGGCGGGTGCTTCATCCTCCTATTTCCAAGGTATATTCGAGTCTTTGACTTGTGTTTACTTTGGTGGCGATCACATCTTTCCTTAGTGCTGGGCAATAGCTATTTCCTTCATCACATCTTTATTTCCTTGCTTGTTCCACCCCTAGTGGTGTGTTTTTATTTACTCCTTGCTCCACGCCCCGGCGTGTGTTTTTCCTTTTCCTTAGCGTAATTTGATTGAGATAGCATGCCCATGCTAGAGCTAGCTATGATTGCCTAGGTTCATGTTCACATGTTCATAGGTTTGAGCAGATCTTTGATTGCTTGTTTGTCATCTTGCCATATTACTTAGCAGACCTCAAAAGTAAGATCAAAGATAGGCAAACAAACGATCAACAATAGAAGACAATTTTACTAAACGTTTTATCCTCTACAAGATTCTAATTTTTCCACATTTTTATAAGATAGTCGACTTTTTACTTATCCTATTTCTTAAGGAATTTCTTATTATTTTTTTTTGAAATTTTTACTCCCTAATAAATCGGGGTGCTACAATCTGAACCTGAACTTCCCCCAGCAAGATCAGAACCGGAGGACCAACCTCCCTTCCTCTAAATCAGAGGGTACACACGAGCGAATTTCCTACACTCGCAACTGGAGAACCAATCTGCCTTCTCCTGATAGCACAGGAGGAATCCCGAACTCAATCTGAGTATCAGACGAACAATGAAACTGGAAGATGAAGATAATGAAAGAAAAAATTGAACTGGCGAATAAAACTTGATGAAGACATGTAGCTCACATAGGAGCACAGTAGTTCAGGATCTGATCCTAGAACTGAACACTTCGCTCTTTCTTCCTCACGAGCTCATACTCTCCTCACTCTCTCCCTTTCTCTTTCTCTCTTGCTGTCTCTGAATCTTCACGTATTTGGCTCTCACTTTATCTTCTTCTACATCATTATCTTCTTCAGAGCGAACATCCTCCATTTATAGGCTTCAGAGATGTGCATATGGAATCCACGGTTCCCGCCCAAAAGGACTTGAATGAATGCTCTCCTCAGGTGTTCACGAATCAAATTTTAGGCACTAAGGTTGTCCATGTGTCAGATTCTTCTATTTCAATCTTTCCCTAGGATCACGAGTCTTAGACCTGGCACTTTCATTTTGACGTGGAGTGGACTCCCAGGTTATAGATTCGCTGAACACATGCTCGATCAGGTGACAAACTTGCCAAGCAAGAGAAGATATTAGTGAAGGCTACATTGACCACGGTCATGCATAGACTTTATAGCAATGCACAGACCTTACATGTGTGCATCAACAAGGGTTACACCGACCTTATGCAACACTGATGGAGGCATCACCCACAACTCCCTCTGGCTCGGGTCATCTTCACACCCCTGTGTCATTTGAGCTCGGGCTTCACTCTATGAAGGCCCATTTATCCAGTTTGTGCTTTCTATTTGAGTCATTTGATGTATTTTCCATTTTATTTGAGTCATGTCCCTCGGTCTTTTGTTTATTTCCCTAAGTTAAGTGTCTTCAGATTAGCTATTGGGCCCAATTCTGTGGGCTTGGCCCAGGGGCGCCCCCCCTACCCCTTGCTTATTTGTCATTGTTGCATGAGTCAGGGTTTTTTTTGTAAAATGTGGGTTGCCTATATATAGGACCCCATTCCCCATTTAAAATTAATGAATGAATGAAGAATTGCCATTTGAAAGTCTAAATTTCATAGTTCTAGTGGAGTGAATCCAATAGTGGGTGAGAAACCCTAGGGGAGAGAATCCCCACCCAACCATCTCTCTCTCTCTCTCTCTCCACAAAGGGGGGCTGCGACCCCGCCTCTCTCTCCTCCACTTCACCTGCCACCTCAGCCCCCATCCCCTTCCCTAGGTGCATTGAAGACCCCTCCACCAAATCCCCACCAAATCTTGCCCCTCCATAGGAGATCTTTGGCCATTCCGACACAATCTCCCACTCCCCAACACAATCTCTTCCCTTCCCCACACAATCTTCCAGCCCCCAAGATAGTTTGAACTTGAAACTTCCCTCCATTCTCCAGCCTTAGCGCGGCCCAAAACCCCCTCCATTAGAACTGGTCACCCCCCCCTCTCCTTCCCTCCATTCCATTCCACCAATAGCATCCACCACCCCTCACTCTCCCTCCACCTTGGCTGAAGCTAGCAAGCCCCTGAGCCCTCCCCCTTCCCCAGATCATCCACACACCCTAACCACCCTCCATACCTCTCCCCACATTCCCCTCCCACCACTCATCATATCCCCTTCACCATTCAGCCACTTCTTCTTCTCATTTCGTGGTCATTTGGGAGCTACATCGACGGACCTGCTCCAACTGAGGACCTGCAGAGAACCAGCAGATTGCAACGGTGACCCTGACCTCGTCCCATTGTTCCTGAAGGTCCAAGTGGTACCGTTGGAAGCGTCTACCGATCTTCCTCGTAACGACAGCTGTCTCATCCCATTCGGAGCTTGCTGCTGCCCGGGGGAGTCGTTCTCCCCAGACTGCGCGTCCCCCTCTAGACTGTAGACCAGAGACTACTAGCAGAGGCTCCCATGACCAGTAGCCTGAGGATCTGGAGGTAGGACTTTTCCAAGATCTCCCTCATCAATTCGCCTTCCAGTACCAAGAAGCGACTTCCCATTTGGATCTCGGACAAGTGAATTCTTAATTTCCTCCCCAGGGTGCGCAGTTCTGTCTCATCTGGAGCAAAACCGACCCATATTTACTGTTTGATGTCTCCCCGTCTTCTCCGACATCCTACGGCATCCCCACTGGTCTATAATCGAAGGGTACTCGACAACGGTTCCATCGACTCCAACCCCACCAAATTCTGAGCTCTGGAGCGTCCGTGGAGTCTTCATCTTCCAACGGTTGTGTTCCTGAAGTAGACAGAGTCAGAGTTCTGCTTCCCTGTTCGTGCCTCTGCCCCGACCAGCACCGGCTTGCCGAAATTCCGAAAAACTTTGGGCGACTTCCTGGGTCACCTAATAAGATTTTCCAGCTGGTCTCATCACCAAAAAAATTTGGGAGCGGCCGCAGCGTCCACATCTTCAACAGTCTATCCGTATTCACAGAGAGCAGGCAGAATTAGCAGCATCCACCATTCGGCTTCCATTTGCATTTTCCCCCTCCCCGCCTGGCCGGCTTAAAGCCCCTCCCGGTGGGAGGTAGTGTTTGGTTGTAATCATTGGCTTCCCTTCCCCAAGATCCTCCCCTTGCATGGGGTGTAGTATTTTAAGATCATAAATAGGTCAAGCAACCCCGGCGTGGCGTGTGGGGAACCCACGCTTCCCCGCTCGCCCTCGTCTCCGAGCGGGACCGGTTTCATCAAACCAGTCGAGTAAGTGCTCCAACCTTAGCTCTTTTTAATACTTGTTCTTTCAATATTAGTTTATAAGCTCCGCTGGAATGTGAGAGTTAGCGCCCGGTCCATCAAGCAACCTTGCTTCGAGTGACCGCCGTGGGTGTCGTGTGCAGCCCGTGCCCTTGGCACAACGTCGGCCCCATTGAATTGGGCCTGCCAAATCCCCGGGGAATCAACCTTGGCCTTTCTGGCCCTCTACCAGCAAGGGCCCAGTCCTCGCATCCTCCACTTGGCATCGCCAAGTTACCCCGGGTTTGGGTGAGTGTCAGGTGAGCGGCTGCCAAATTTCGATCCATTCCGTTTATAAATTGTGCTTGCTTGGCTAGGTCCGAGGGTGTGTCACATCAATTGGTATCAGAGAAAGTTTAGACTTGTCTCTATCAAGTCTAACTCCTTGGGCCATTGCATTGTGTGTCCTTCCTTTATTTCATCCCCCTCCCTTGCATGTCCACCCATAGTGGGGTCATTTACCGACCCGACCCATCGTCTTCGGTTGCCCCCATGGATCCCAATCCCCAACTCAACCAAGATGCCCCTAGGGAGGAACCCCAAGGCCAAATGAACTGGGTGGATGCTACCCTTACAAACATTCTTGCCCAACTTGAGTCCCTTTCCACTCGGCTTGCTCGGCTTGAAGAGCATGAGTTCCACCCAAGGAACAATGAACCAAGAGCCCACCCTCCACATGTTGAACTTCATAGGGATGAGTTCCACCCAAGGAACAATAGACCAAGATCCCACCTTCCACATGCTGAAATTAATAGGGAGGACTTGAATGTTGACCCCTACCATGACTATGAAAGACCTCGCCACCATCAAAATCATGAAAGGCGTCCACGGGACGACCTGGATGACCCTCTCTTAAGGATGATCAAGATAGAGGCCCAAAACTTTGATGGTTCCCATGAACCAAGTGTCTACTTAGAATGGGAAACCGCCATAGACCAATATTTTGAATTGTATCCTATGTCAGACCAAAGGAGGGTAAGGTTGGCCAAAATGCACCTCACCAAATTAGCCAAAACTTATTGGCTAAACCAAGAGAGATTAAGAAGAGTTAGGCGGGAAGGGCCTATTGACACTTTGGAGGGTATGAAGACCCAACTTAGAAACAAGTACCTTCCCCTATCCTACCACCAAATGCTCTTGTATGAGTGGCAAAGCCTCACCCAAGAAGGGAAGACCGTGGTCGAATACATTGAGAAATTTGACTCCTATCTATTGAAATGTGGAGTTCATGAGGACCCGGAAGTCACCTTGTCTCAATTTAGGAACGGGATCCAAAACCACATCAAGAGGGAGCTTTTCATGAGAGATGTCGACAACCTTGAACAAGCCTACCAAGTAGCTCGGGATGTTGAACGATTTTCAAGGATTCCTAGGTTTGCTTCCCCACGGCCGACGATCCCAAAAGCATAGGACCCCGACACACCCCAGCCACTCCCATGAAGGCCCCTAGCCCGAGTGGGAGTGCTCCTTTGAGGCCTTACAACCCACCTCCCATCACCACTCCCACCAAGTCCGCCCCTATCCATCCCCCTCCAAAGAGGGACGAGGCTTCCAAGGGCCCAAATGTAGGAGGGACCACCCCGGGTAGTGGGCACCAACAATGCTATAGATGTCAAGGGTATGGGCACTTCGCGGGGCAATGCCCATCAAAAGGGTTGTCTAGTTTGTTAGTGGGGGAAGAATCTCCCCCACCCCAAGGGGAGCTTGGGAGCATGATTGAGGAACATGAAGTCTCACTAGAGTGGGAGGAAGAGTACGCGGCCCAATACCATGAGGCGGGTCTAGATCACACCATGACCTCCACCGACTCCCATCTAGGAGTGATTAGATGCACCCTCACTAAACCCTAAGAGGAGGACTGGCATCGAACCTCAATCTTCCACACCTTTGTCAAGATAGGGGGTCATGTAAGAAAAGTGATCTTAGATAGTGGGAGTTGTGTCAATGCCGTGTCCCCCGACACCGTCAAGATCCTTGGGCTTACTACCACTCCCCACCCAAGTCCATACCGGGTTTCATGGATCAATAACAACTCAATCCCGGTCAACACCCGCTGCCTTGTGCCTCTCACCTTCTCCTCCTACCATGGTCAAATATGGTGTGATGTCATCCCCATGGATGTAGGTAGCATCCTACTAGGGAGACCTTGGCTTTATGACGTTGATGCCACCATCTTGGGTAGGACCAACACATGCACCTTTGAGCATGAGGGAAAGACTATCCATCTTATCCCCTCCCCACCACGTCCCATGCCTAAGAGGGACACTCTCCCTCAAGGACACCACCCCACCACACCACAAGTCTCGGGGAACTCCACCCCTCCAACCCAATCCCTTACCCAAAATCCCAAACAAGGTGTGACCTCGGGGCTGACCAAGGGTCTTCACCTCATCACCAAGAAAGAGCTTGAGGAGGAAATAGCTCAAGGGGCACCTTTATGTGTGGTGGTCATTTGTCTAGGGGAACCCACTCCCTCTAACCCCCACTCCATAGAAATTCGGCATCTCCTAGAAGAATTCCACGATGTGTTCCCGGAAGAACTCCCGGACCAACTCCCTCCCATGCGTGATATGCACCACGCAGTTGATTTAGTTCCGAGAGCCACCCTTCCCAACCTTCCTCATTATCGCCTCAACTCCACGGAACATGCCGAACTTCTGAGGCAAATAGAGGAACTCATTAGGAAGGGCTTCATCCGCATTAGCAAAAGCCCATGTGCCGTACCGGCCCTTCTCACTCCCAAGAAGGATGGATCATGGCGGATGTGTGTGAATAGTCGGGCCATTAATAAAATCACCATCAAGTATAGGTTCCCCATCCCTAGGCTTGATGACATGCTTGACATGCTAACGGGAGCCACTATCTTCTCCAAGATTGACCTTAAGAGTGGCTACCACTAAGTTAGAATTAGGCCCGGAGATGAATGGAAAACGGCCTTCAAGACCAAGGATGGCTTGTATGAATGGTTGGTCATGCCTTTCGGGCTATCAAATGTCCCAAGTACCTTCATGCGTCTCATGACGGAGGTCCTTAGGCCTTTCATTGGGATCTTTCTAGTGGTCTACTTTGATGATATCCTCATATATAGTCAATCCCAAGAGGCCCACCTTGACCACCTTAGGCAAGTTTGTACCGTCCTTCGACATGAGAGTCTATTTGCCAACCTAGATAAGTGTCACTTCATGACCACATCCACCACCTTCCTAGGATTCGTGGTGTCTACCAAAGGTGTCTCCATGGACCCCGAGAAGGTCCAAGCTATTCTAGATTGGCTGGAACCCCACACTCTTCATGAGGTCCGTAGTTTCCATGGGTTGGCCACATTCTATAGGAGGTTTAGTCGGGGAATTAGCACCATCACCGCCCCTATCACTGATTGCCTCAAAAATGAAACTTTTGTATGGACCAAACCAGCCTCCAAAGTCTTCCAAGAGCTTAAGGAGAAGATGACCCAAGCCCCGGTCCTATGCCTACCCGATTTCTCTAAGGTCTTTGAAGTCACATGTGATGCATCCGAGATAGGAATAAGAGGGATCCTTAGCCAAGAGGGTCACCCCGTGGCCTTCTTCTGTGAGAAGCTATGTGATGCTAGGACACGGTACTCTACTTATGACAAAGAGTTCTATGTCGTGGTTCAGTCCCTCCGACATTGGAGGCACTATTTGTTGCCCAAAGAATTTGTCATCTTTTCCGATCATGAGGCCCTCAAATACCTCAACTCTCAACAAAAGTTGAATGCCCAACATGCCCGTTGGGTTGAGTACATCCAATCCTACACCTTTGTCATCAATCACAAGGCGGGAAGTGAGAACCGAGCGGCGGATGCTCTTAGTAGGAGGGTCTCCTTGTTGTCCACTATCCAAGTGGAGATTACCGGATTTGAGAAGCTTAAGGAAGAGTACCCTGGCTGCCCCGACTTTGGGCACATCTATACCACCTTGACTGCCCACTCTAGCAAGGAACAAGAGGGTTTTATCTTAGAGGATGGGTTCCTCTTCAAGGGACCAAAACTTTGCATTCCACGGACCTCACTCCGTGATTTCTTAGTTTGGGAATTACATGCAAGAGGACTAGCTGGTCATTTTAGAGTTCACAAAACCGTTGCTCTAGTTGAGGGTCAGTTTTATTAGCCAAGTCTCAAGAGAGACGTAGGCAAGATAGTGGGTCAGTGCCGCACAAGTGCTTCGGCCAAATAGGTGAAGCAAAACACCAGCCTTTATACCCCTCTCCCCGTCCCCGACCGCCCATGGCAAGACTTAAGCATGGACTTTGTGCTAGGCCTACCCAAGACTCAAAGAAAGCATGACTCAATCTATGTGGTCATTGGCAGATTTTCAAAGATGGCCCACTTCATCCCATGCTCCAAAACCTCCGATGCCTCCCATGTGGCCCGATTGTTCTTTGATGAGGTTGTTCGCCTCCATGGCCTACCCAAGACCATAGTCTCTGATAGAGATGTCAAGTTCACCAACTATTTTTGGAAGACTCTTTGGCACTTAATGGGTACCCTTCTCAAATTCTCCGCAGCCTACCACCCTCAAACTGATGGTCAAACCAAAGTTGTCAATCAGAGTCAAGGGAATCTCTTTAGGTGTCTTGTTGAGGACCGTCCAGAGAATTGGGATCTCATTCTACCTCAGGCCGAATTTGCATATAACAACTCAATCAACAAGTCCATAGGGATGAGTCCATTTGAAGCTGTGCATGGGTACAAGCCAAGGAAACCTTCAGATCTCATTCCCCTTCCACTGCATGCTAGAGTGTCTATTTCAGCTGAATCATTTGCCCAACACATTAGAGAATTGCATGAAGAAATCTACAAGCACATTAGCATGAAGAATGAGACTTATAAAAGGCAGGCTGACTCTCATCGATGTCACCAAGAATTCCACGTGGGTGACTTTGTGATGGTGAGAACGGAGAAGCTCTCCCATGGAGCCCTCTCAAAATTGAGGCCTCGTGGGGCTGGTCCCTTCCAGGTTCTGAGGCGCATTGGCACTAATGCCTATGAGTTAGATCTCTCCGAGGAGTATGAAGTGAGTCCCACATTCAATGTAGCCGATCTAGTACTATATAAGGGGCCCACGGTGGTACCCAGTGAGGATATTGAGCCTATTCCTCCCATTGAGAGAGCACCCACCCATGAGGAGAGACCACCAACCAAGAGAGCCCAGCATGAGCGCATTGAACGAATATTGGATGAACAGGTCACTACCACCAGGAGCAAGGTATACGAGCGCTATCCCATCATGTGGAAGGATCGGCCTCCTTCAGAGGATTCGTTGGTGAGTCGGGAAGACCTCCAGCAGCTGGATCCTGACCTTCTCGAGCAGTATCACAGCCGGATGGACCCCTACTCGATGGAGTCGAGCTCTTCGCAGCCCAGGAGATTTGATGGAGGCATCACCCACGACTCCCTCTGGCTCGGGTCATCTTCACACCCCGGTGTCATTTAAGCTCGGACTTCACTCTATGAAGGCCCATTTATCCATTTTGTGCTTTCTATTTGAGTCATTTGATGTATTTTCCATTTTAATTGAGTCATGTCCCTAGGTCTTTTGTTTATTTCCCTAAGTTAAGTGTCTTTAGATTAGCTATTGGGCCCAATTCTGTGGGCTTGGCCCAGGGGCGCCCCCCTACCCCTTGCTTATTTGTCATTGTTGCATGAGTCAGGGACTTTTTGTAAAATGTGGGTTGCCTATATATAGGACCCCATTCCCCCATTTCAAATTAATGAATGAATGAAGAATTGCCATTTGAAAGTCCAAATTTCATAGTTCTAGTGGAGTGAATACAATAGTGGGTGAGAAACCCTAGGGGAGAGAATCCCCACCCAACCATCTCTCTCTCTCTCTCAACTCTCTCTCTCTCCACAAAGGGGGGCTGCAACCCCCCTCTCTCTCCTCCACTTCACCTGCCACCTCAGCCCCCATCCCCTTCCCTAGGTGCATTGAAGACCCCTCCACCAAATCCCCACCAAATCTTTCCCCTCCCTAGGAGATCTTTGGCCATTCCAACACAATCTCCCACTCCCCAACACAATCTCTTCCCTTCCCCACACAATCCTCCAGCCCCCAAGAAAGTTTGAATTTGAAACTTCCTTCCATTCCCCAGCCTTAGGGCGCCCCAAACCCCCCTCGATTAGAACTGGTCGCCCCCCCTCTCCTTCCCTCCATTCCATTCCACCAAGAGCATCCACCACCCCTCACTCTCCCTCCACCTTGGCTGAAGCTAGCAAGCCCCTGCATCCTCCCCCTTCCCCAGCTCATCTACACACCCTAACCACCCTCTATAACTCTCCCCACATTCCCCTCCCACCACTCATCATATCCCCTTCACCATTCAGCCACTTCTTCTTCTCATTTCGTGGTCATTTGGGAGCTACATCGATGGACCTGCTCCAGCTGAGGACCTGCAGAGAACCAGCAGATTGCAACGGTGACCCTGACCTCGTCTCGGCGTCCCAGAAGGTCCAAGTGGTACCGTTGGAAGCGTCTACCGGTCTTATTCGTAACGGCAGCTGTCTCGTCCCATTCGGAGCTTGCTGCTTCCCGGGGGAGTCGTTCTCCCCAGACTGCGCGTCCACCTCCAGACTACAGACCAGAGACTGCTAGCAGTGGCTCCCATGACCAGTAGCCTGAGGATCTGGAGGCGGGACTTGGCCGAGATCTCTCTCAACAAGTCACCTTCCAGTACCAAGAAGCGGCTTCCCATTTGGATCTCAAACTAGTGAGTTCCTAATTTCCTCCCCAGGGTGCGCAGTTCTGTCTCATCTAGAGTAGAACCGACCCCTATTCACTGTTCGAGGTCTCCCCGTCTTCTCCGACATCCTACGGCGTCCCCGCTGGTTTCGAATCGAAGGGGACTTGACAAAGGCTCCATCGACTCCAACCCCGCCAAATTCCAAGCTCTGGAGCATCCGTGGAGTCTTTATCTTCCTGCTGTTGTGTTCCTCAAGCAGACAGAGTCAGAGTTCTGCTTCCCTGTTCGTGCATGTGCACCGACCAGCACCGACTTGCCAAAATTCCGACAAAATTTGGGCGTCTTCCTGGGTCACCTACGAAGCTTTTCCAGCTGGTCTCATCACCAAAAAAATTCGGGAGCGGCCGCAGCGTCCACATCTTCAATAGTCTGTCCGTATTCACAAAGAGCAGGCAGAATCGGCATCATCCACTATTCGGCTTCCATTTGCGTTTTCCCGCTCCCCGCCTGGCCGGCTTATAGCCCCTCCCTATGAGAGGTAGTTTTTGGTTGTAATCATTGGCTTCCCTTCCCCATGATCCCTCCCTTGCATGGGGTGTAGTGTTGTAAGATCATAAACAGGTCAAGCTACCCCGGCGCGGCGTGTGGGGAACCGACGCTTCCCCGCTCGCCCTCGTCTCCGAGCGGGACCGGTTTCTTCAAACCGGTCAAGTAAGTGCTCCAACCCTAACTATCTTTAGTACTTGTTCTTTCAATATTAGTTCATAAGCTCTGCTGGTTTGTGAGAGTTAGCGCCAGGTCCATCAAGCAACCTTGCTTCGAGTGACCGCCGTGGGTGTCGTGTGCAGCCCGTGCCCTTGGCACAACGTCGGTCCCATTGAATTGGGCCTGCCAAATCCCCGGGGAATCAACCTTGGCCTTGCTGGCCCTCTACCAGCAAGGGCTCAGCCCTCACATCCTCCACTTGGCATCACCAAGTTACCCCGGGTTTGGGTGAGTGTCGGGTGAGCGGCCGCCAAATTTCGGTCCATTCCGTTTGCAAATTGTGCTTGCTTGGCTAGGTTCGAGGGTGTGTCACATCAAACCCAATGCAAAGATTGCACAAACATTATTGCACAAGTCAAAACAATGCACCGACATTATCATGCCTAAGACAAATAAAACTACACTGACGATGATCATGCATGAGAGACATTTGCACCGACTGTGCTAAAGCAAAACATTGCACCGACTTAGTTTGTGTACCCATAGACATAGCATGAGACTTAGACTGAGACGCAGAATGAGATAAGGGGAAATCGCCTATCCCCTCTCTTCCGGTGGATTATCACTCCTTTGCTCCGGTGGCTCCACAGGTCCTTGTCGGCCCATCCGATTTCTTGCCCCAACAGCACGGGGTGGCCCAATTTCACTCCAATCCGGGTATGTCTCAAGCCCAGTATTCTTCTTACGGCCCCCCTAATTCCACTAGTTATCCTTCAGCTCCTTCCTATGGGCCCCCGCCCTCGGCAACCGCCATTCCTCCCAATCACCAGACGCAATCAACTCCCTTCACTGCCCTTGCTCCCTCTCGAGAGCAGGATTTGCTTAATAAGTGGGCCACCATGCAGCAACAACTTGATTTTCTCCAGAAGAAGGTGGGCCCACAATCCTTGGCTGATATTCCCGTCCCAAGCTTCCAGAACATCCGCTTCCCTCCGCAGTCTGAGCTCCCCAACTACCGTAAGTATGATGGGAACAGCAATCCCTTCATCCATGTGAGGGACTTTCTGTATGAATCGGCGCAGTTCCAATATGATGATCGCCTTATGGCGTACCTATTCCGCCAATCATTGGATGGCGTTGCTCTGGAATGGTTTTATTCTCTGCCCCTAGAAGAGGCCGAGAGCTTCAAATTGGTCAAGGACAAATTTATTCAGCGGTTTCAAGACCGGGTTGGCCCGGAATATTCATTCACAGATCTGGTGGCCGAGAAAATGAAGTCGGATGAGGAATTCGCAACTTATGCAGATAGATGGAGGCAGATGGCCGCCAGGGTGCCCGGCCATATTCCAGAGGAAGAAAAAGTTAAGCTGCTGATTTCAAATGCTACGCCCACCTTCAAGAACATCCTGGCAATGAACGATATAGCCAATATGCATCAACTGTATAGCCGGGCGCGATTTATACAAACTCAGTTTAAGGACTCCCCTATCCATTCTCTTTTCGAAAACCAAAAGCCCAAGTACCATAAGAAACCACAGGGGCCGGTTACCGAAGGAGTCCAGACAAATGAGCAAGTACAAGCTGTTGCTTTTCCCTACCAAGCCGCACCATTCCGCTACAACCAAAGCCCCCGCAATCCGTAAAACTCCGCTCCGCAACACTCTCAAAACGCTCCACAAAACTTTTCGCCTACCTTCACCATCCCGCAAAACACCTTCACCGCACCACAACCACCACCACCATCACCACAATACCATAACGTCCCTCCACCTGGCGGCTACAACAACAATAATCCCAACAGCAAGCGTCCGGCTCCCAGAAGGGCCCAGTATCCTCCACTGCCAGAGACACTTACAGACATATTCTCAGCGCTCATGGCAGTAAATGCAATTCAACTTCCTCCAGAAAAGACTGTCTGGAATCCAGCTGTGGACCAAACCAAGTATTGCATGTTCCACCGGCAGCCAGGTCACACCATAGAAGCATGTTTTCACTTCCGAGATCTCGTGTACGACTTACACGAAGCACAGAGAATAGACTGGGCCGAGATGCATAGGGCCATTATGGAGATCAAAGAGAAGAGAAGGCAGCCGCAGGGGCAGCAAGTGCAGCAACATCTAGCACCGCAGCCGCAGCAGCCGCCACAACAGCAGCCACCACAGCAAGTGCAAGATCTGGGTATCCATCAGAATCCGATGCCGAACCACCAACCCGCTCCTCCGCAACAGCCGCAAGCGCTAGCACAGGTTAATGTAGTCCAACCACCGGCCTCCAACACTGCGTGGTCATTTGATGATGATGGCACCGCGCCACAGGTCATGGCCTTCCACCACAAACCTTCCTTCATCCTCCCTACACAACCAACACCCTCTCCGCTCATCCCACCATTCACACCCGCTCCACCAAATCCGCTCACCACCCCGTCGTATCCTTCGCCAACCTCCATCACCGTCATCACACCACCATCCAATCCCGCACCTATCCTTACCCATCCGTTCACCCTGCCTTCACCAGCATCCACATCCATCACCACCCTACCACCCACCAATCCTTCACCTATCATCCGCGCATCCCCCATTAACTTCACCAACCCTCCGCTTTACCAAACTGCCTCCCCCACGCCACCTATTCCACTCATTCGCCCCGCAGGGCCCATCATACTATCCCCCGATGCCGCGGCAAATTGTGCTCTGAGGAGTGGGAAGATGTTCCATCGGAGCTACGTCACTACTAGCAATCCCCAGCCTTCCCAACATGTGGCCGAGCAAGAAGAAGCCGAACCATTACCAGGGACTCAATATGATTTACTGCATCATCTAGATCGGGTACCCGCCAAGATATCTGTGCTGGAGTTAATCAAGAGGTCCACTCTCCATCAAGATGCACTGAGGGATTTTTTACAGAAGGTCATGGTTAGTGAAGACATGGCAGTCGACAGTCTACCAACGGCACTAGCAACTATCTCTAAAGGGCCGGCAATCACATTCTCTGAGACCGAGCTTGCACCTCCGGGGGCTCGTCAAATGCCACTCTGCATAACAATTACTTTGAACAAAGTCGACGTTGAAGCAGCCTTGGTCGACACTGGGGCCTCAATTAATGTCTGTCCCCTCAGCACTCTCCGAGCCTGCAATATATCTGAGGAGTTACTACGGTCTACCCCCACCACTATAGCAGCATACGACAACTCAAGGCGGGCATGTCACGGGGTAGTCACTATTCAGGCTGAGCTCGGGCCTCTGTCCATGGCTATAGAATTCTATGTACTTGACATCGACCCTATGTTCAAAGCCATCTTGGGTCGTCCCTGGATCGACACACTTGGCGCCGTGCCCTCCACCGCGCACCAATGCATCAAATTCCCTTTTCAAGGGAGGGTCGTCAAAGTTAAAAGTTTATCCACGGTACAGTCAGTGAAGGCCATCTCTGAACAGATTCTTCCTACTCTCTGGCCAAGCAGCAGGCCCGTGCTATCAGTGCTAGACCTAAACTTTCCTTGGGCGTACACCACTCCTAAGCCCGTCACTACCCCAGTCAATATCAAGGCAAAGCCGCAGATTCGAGATTCAAAGGGGTGGAACATTATATTGAAACTGGGCTATCAACCGGGGAGAGGTCTCGGTGCACAGCTGCAAGGGATGACCAAGCCCATACCAAAAGGAAGAAAAATGGGCAGACGAGGTCTCGGTTACAAGGAGACAGCATTATCAATGATGGGTGACTCTGGGCCGCTTACCTGGGATTACCGTCAGCATTTTGTCAGAGGCCCCCCACAGCCGGGCACGTTAGCTGCGAAGCCAGTCCAGTCAGAAACCGACACGGTTTGTCCAGTCACCAGTCCACCCCCGTTGCCAAGGGGGCTAAATGACGATGTGATCGACTACAGCTGGGCCCTCCAGGGGCTGTTTTGTGAAAGAGGCAGCCAGAAGCCACAGAAGGGTCAGCTTATGCGGTGGAGGCCGAAGAAGCAGCCTAGTGATAATTCAAAGAAAGAAGGGAACTCGCTGATTGCTCTTTCTCTATCTCCCTCTCATTTTCAGTGCATGATCCAGTTAAAGGGGTTCATACCCCGTCCTCCTCCGATTATGATCAATCCATCCTTCAGTGATCCATTTCAGACTCTAATCAATCCTCCTGCTTATAGGCCTTACTGCCCCATTAATCTGCCTGCTTTCCCCATCCCTCCGTCGTTTAAATATCAAATCTACGAGATGTGGGGTTCCTCCTCTTGTGATCTTTTCTTTAATTGCATCTTTCCTAAGCTGTTCCCTATGCAGCTCCCGCTTCCTCCATCATGCTGCTTGGTCTCCACTGATCTCCAAAAAAAAAAAAAAAAAACGTCAAATTTAAAACGGAGATTTCAGTGGAAGATTATGCTATCCTATCTCCATCCTCCTCGTCCCAGGGGCACGGGTCCCCTGCTCCTTCCCTTCCATTAGGCTTCCTCTCTCCTAGGTCAGAGTTAGGGTCTAGCGAGTCTGGAGAAGTAGAGTCTGTTAGGTCTAGAGAAGTAGGGTCTTGTTCTAGGTCGTCCAACCCTTCCCCTCCTGAGCCGCGCTCGCTTGCGCATCCTCCCCAATCTATTCCTGATAGGTTCTTGCAAGATTTAGCTCAGCGGTGTCATGCTCTTTTGAAGTGCCCAGAATTCGCCGCCACAGCGATTGCAATTGAAGATGAAGAAGAAATAGAAGGGGTGTGGAGCGATGATGGATTAGGCGTCTATGAAGTGCTGGATGAGAAGGACCCAATTGATGAAGACAGCGATGTAGAGGACACTGCCGACTTATATACCAAGGGACTAAGAAGATTCGACCAGCCGTCGACGGCAGTGGATGAACCTACCAAGGAAATCAATTTGGGAACAGAAGAAGATCCAAGGCCCATCAATATTTCAGCTAATCTCCCTCCACAGGTAGAAGAGGATCTAATAAAGGTACTGAGGGAGTATAGCGATTCTTTCGCCTGGTCTTATGAGGACATGCCAGGTCTTGACCCCTCCTTGGTGGAACACCGACTCGTGCTTAAACCAGGGGCAACACCTGTTAAACAAAGGTCGAGAAGATTTCACCCCCACATGGCCTTGCGGATTAAGGAAGAGGTCGACAAGCTTTACAAGGCCAAGTTCGTCAGAGTAGTTTTATATCCTCAGTGGGTGGCAAACATAGTCCCTGTTCTCAAAAAGGATGGCAAAGTGCGCATATGTATTGATTTCAGGGATCTAAACAAAGCATGTCCCAAAGATGATTTCCCGCTACCTCATATAGACGTCCTTGTTGATAACACTGCCGGGTACGAAGCTCTATCATTTATGGATGGGTACTCGGGCTATAATCAGATCCGTCTCGCTCCTGAAGATCAAGAGAAAACTTCCTTCACCACGCCCTGGGGCACATACTGCTATGTAGTTATGCCTTTTGGATTAAAGAACGCAGGCGCCACCTATCAAAGGGCGATTATGCCTTCGGTGCTAGATGTAGCATGAGATGCAAGTATGAAACACAAACTTGCACTGACCCTAAGTGTGCATGAGACGCAAGCAACACATGGACTGAGCTATGCACGGACTTAGTCACGTGTCTCAACGAGGGTTGCACCGACTTAGGTAATGCATAGACAGACATTGAAATGACTTAGTCGCGTGCAGCACCGAAGGTTACACCGACTAGATGACTACATGCACAGACCCTATTTAGTTAAGATGCAGCATATGCACAGACTCAATACAGAGTGAACTAAGTGTGTACGGACTTTCAGAGTAAAACCAGAGAGTGCAGTATATGAAGAATGTATAACAGAAGAATGTATTAAGATAGACTATCATGATTGACTTATAGTGTATGACATCATCAAAATCGTAGTAATGCAACAGTCTCCCCCTTTTTGATGACGGCAACACTATGAGTCAATTTATGTCAAAGCAGTCAAGATGGAGTAAATTGAGTGATCAAGCAAAGAACAATCATGCATGCTTTATTACACACTTACTCTTGGCAAAACAAAACACTCTTCCGATCCCCCATCAATTGACTCTCCCACTCTCCCCCCTAACTCTCTCTCTCTCTCTGAAACTCTCCCCCTTTGACATCATCAAAAGGAGATGAAAGAGATATGCAGCTGCGGGATTAGTGAAAGAAAAATACAGTATTTGCACAGTTAGAATGACCCATGATCATATCTTAAAGGATTAAGTAGGGTACTAAAACTAGCGGAGATTCTTCAAATCAAGTAATCAAGAAAGACCTAGAAGGGGAAGTGAAGTTTATCTGCATACAAAGGATATGATGAGGAAACAAGGGTGAACAGATATGTCAAGAGAGAGCTGATCAAAACTATACTAGTTAGACTGCAAGAGACTGATTCTCAAGAAATGTTCTTGAGGTATTGAGGATAAATAATCCATAAACTAGCAGCAAGAACTAAGGATTTGACTGAAAACTATTTTTCTTAAACGAGCAGAATAGAGACCAATAGGTAAGTTGGTAGATCACATCTTTGACATTAAGGAGACACCTTGATCAGAGGCCGGACTCCCCAGTTACTCAATGTGAGAACCGTATTACCTCTCTTTTAGAGAACAGAGTTAGTAACTTTCGGTTTTTACGTGAGAAGACACCTTGATCAGAGGTCAGACTCCCCAGTTACTCACCACTTTATTACCATTGCTCTGTCATGATCAAAAATTTTGCACTTCTTAACAGAGATAATCTGACACCTCATGACTTAGGAAAGTTTTCATTTCATTTTGATGAAACTCCCAGTTTCTCAGTAATCAGACCATTGCTCTGAGCATATAATTTTTTTATTTTTTATCCCCTTATATATTTTTGATATGAAATGTTTGAAAATAATACCTATCAGAGACACCGATTCTTAAAGAATGTGTTCCTTGAAGTCTAGGTTTCAAGTTTTTAGCAGATTTCATGACATATAAGATTAGCTTGTTCCATGATCATGAAATATGTAGGGAGATATACTTCGAGCACCTTATCCAAGTCTTTGCTAAGTTATTAGATAAAAGATTCTAGCTGAGCGTTAGTTGTTCAGACTTAAGGATTTAAGACAAGTATGAGATTCTACTTACTGTGAATGAACTGAGGTAAGTCTTTCATGACAAACAACAGCAACATACATCTCTCAAATGCTTTTGAATCAGTCAACCTCCAGAAACCTACCAGCTCCCCCTCACAGAATGCAAGAATTTTTAAAGCAAACACTTCTTCACAGAGACAACTCCCCCTTACTCAATGAACTGTTATTCTATTATGACACATGCAGTATATGTAATTGCACAAACCCCTCAGCCTAACAGCTCGCATATAGACAGAACTTCCTCTCCCATTATGACATGATATGCAGACATACTCATGCTGAGTGGTTAAGGGCACAGAGGAAAGACATGTTATTCATGGAAGCAAAACAATTTATTCATGAATAAGAGATAATGTATATGCTGAAAACAAAATCATGAAGGCATTTTATTCATGGAGCTAAGATTTAAAAATACTTAACTCTCTCCTCAAAGTTGTAAATTTGTCATTATCCAATGGCTTAGTGAAGATGTCAGCTATTTGGTTTATAGTGCTTACAAGGATTAATTCAAAAGTTCCTTTGGAAACCGCATCTCTAATAAAATGATGTCTGATTTCTATGTGTTTGGTTCGAGAATGCAAAACAGGATTCTTGGCTACATTGATGGCACTAGTATTGTCACAATATATAGGTGTGCACCCCAGGTCTACTTGATAGTCCTGAAGTTGGTGTTTGATCCGTATGACTTGTGTACCACAACTCCCTGCAGCTACGTACTCAGCCTCTGTAGTAGAGAGAGCCACGGAGTGTTGCTTCTTGGAACCCAAAGAGACTAAACACCCACCTCGAAATTCACAATGACCACTAGTGCCTTTTCTATCATGCTTACACCCGACATAATCAACATCCGTATATGCAATAAGATCTAAATTGTGTGATGTAGGAAACCATAAACCAAGGGTGTGTGTAGCAGAAAAGTATCTGAAAATTATTTTCATAGCTGCTAAGTGTAATTCAGTAGGTCTAGATTGGTACCTAGCACCCATTCCTACACTGAACTATATATCAGGTCTCGAGTCAGTCAAATAAAGAAAGGATTCAACCATACCTCGGTATAGCTTTGCATCAACTTCTTTACCTGATGCGTCTGCATCCAATGAAGTGTTGGTATCCATTGGTGTTGTGATGTGTTTCAGACTGTTCATGCCAAACCTCTTGAGAATGTCCAATGTGTATTTGGTCTGGTTAATGAAGCATCCATCCTCCAGCTGTTGTACTTGCAAGCCAAGAAAATATTTCAATTCACCTACCATGCTCATCTCAAACTCAACAGACATCAAATGAGAAAATTCATTGCATAATTCAGTACTTGTTGAACCGAAGACAATATCATCTACATATACCTGAACTATGATGAGGTCTTTATTCAAACTTTTGGTGAACAGAGTTTGATCCACCTTACCTATATGGTAGCCTTTGCTGATCAAAAATTCTGTCAGCCTCTCATACCAGGCTCGAGGAGCCTACTTTATACCGTACATGGCTTTATTCAACCTGAAAAATTGGTTAGGTTGGGGAGAAAATTGAAATCCGGGAGGTTGTTCTACAAACACTTCTTCTTTGATAACACCATTTAAAAATGCACTTTTAACATCCATTTGTTGAAGTTTTATGTTTTTAGAACAAGTGAAAGCCAATAAAATCCTAATTGCTTCCATCCTAGCAACAGGTGCATAGGATTCATCAAAATCAACTCCAAATTCCTGATAGTAGCCCTTGGCTACTAGTCTGGCTTTATTTCTTGAAATAATTCCATCCTCATTCATTTTATTCTTAAAAACCCATTTAGTTCTTATGACATTTGTATTTTCTGGTCTCGGAACTAGCTCCCAGACATTATTTCTTTCAAATTGACCTAACTACTCACACATAGCATTAACCCCGAAGCATCATTTAAAGCTTCATCAATTGACTTGGGCTCAATTTGTGAAACTAAGGTGACTAGGTCTTGATTATGAACATTTCTAAAATGACACCTTGTCCTAAGTGGATCTTCAAGGTCGCCTATGATGTTGTCTACTGGATGATCTCTTAAAAATTTCATGTTTGTTGAAGACTCACCTGCTTCTGCTAAACTTACTTGATTGGAGGTACTTGATACTTCTGGTGGTTCAGCTTCTTCATTCTCTTTGTTCTCTAAGAATTCTCCATCTTCTTTTGAGCACCTGTCATCATTATCTAAGTTAGTGAAATTGTTTGTTTCATCAAATATGACATGAGGTGTCTCTTCTACAGTCGGATCTGTGCAGTTGAAAACCCTATAAGCCCTAGTTGTTTCAGAGTATCCTAGAAAAATTCTTAGAGTACTTCTTGCATCAAATTTGTCTAGGTCTCTTTTATTGTTGTTGTGGATGAAACATTTCGAACCAAAAATTTTGAAGTATGAAACATCAGGCTTGTTACCTTTCAGGAGTTCATAAGGTGTTTTCTTATGGATGAGTCTTACCAAGCCTCTGTTAATGGTGTAGCAAGTGGTGTTAGCTGCCTCTGCCCAAAATCTTCTAGGTAGCTGACTCTCCATCACCATAGTTCTGGCCATCTCAATGATTGTGCGGTTTCTTCTCTCCACTATGCCGTTCTGCTCTGGAGTCCTAAGAAAAGAAAATCTGTGAGTTAATCCTTCTTTATTATAAAATTCCGAAATGTAGCATTTTCAAACTCTCCTCCATGGTCAGATTGAATCATGGAAATTCTGTGAATTCCTGCTTTGTTTACCTTATTAAAGAAATGTTCAAATTTTTGAAAAGCATTACTTTTATTTTCAAGAAAGAAAACCATGCAAATCTAGTAAAATCATCTACAATCACGAACCCGAATCTTTTACCATTTAGACTCTGAGTCCTGGTTGGACCAAAGAGACTCAGATATGAGTTTGAATGATTTTCGGGTTTGTTTGCCTAGAGCACAGGCATCACATGGTTTTGAAGTAGAACAAAATTTCATCTTTGGCATTCCTCTAACTAAATCATGTTTAACCAATTTATTCAAGGAGGAGAAGCTAGCATGACCTAAACGTCTGTGCCACATAACAACATTATTCTCAAGATCAGCAAATAGACAGAGATTTATTTCAGATTTTTCATTTAGATCAACAATGTATACATTATTGACTCTATGAGCTTCAAACATGACTTTGTCAGAATTTATTTCAAGAATTTTACATGCATTGTTATCAAATAGAATTCTGGGACCCTTGTCACACAGCTGACTAATGCTGAGCAGGTTGTGTTGAAGACCTTGCACAAGAAGAACTTTTTCAATGGAGTTTGTGGAAGACTTACCAACTGTTCCAATGCTAACAATTTTACCTCTGTTCTTTCCTCCGAATTTGACCAGACCCCCTACCTTCATCTCCAGTTTGCTGAATTTGGATCGGTCACCTGTCATGTGCCTAGAGCAGCCGCTATCTAGATACCACTTGTTGTTCTCGACTGCTAGGCTAACCTGCATAGAGCAAATTAAGCAAAGTGGTTTGGAACCCAAGATAGATTGGGTCCAAAAACATTATAAAACTCTCTAAGCAAACACTTTGGAATCCAGAACTGTCTCAAGGTATTTTTCGTTTGCACTCTATTTACAGTTTTGTTGAAGTTATAACTAAAGTTCTGTCCACTTGGTTTATTGATGTTGAACCTGTTCCTGTTGGTGGACTGTTCACTCCTCGGGTATCTATTGTACCCAAACTGTCTAGAGGAGTCGAATTTATTGGAGCATTTCTGTTGATAAGCATGACTTCCCCAGTTTGTTTTGTACTGGCCCGTTTTGTTATAGAAGTTTGAGTTTTTGTTCTGACTCACATGCCTTGACTTATTTGCATTCTTGTTCGGGTGAATGGGCATTGAAGCTCGCTTAGCAAAGTTCAATCCTAGTTTAGATTATTGTCCAGCAGGGTTTGTTGGATTCTTCTTTAGTTGCTGGACATTTTGAATATTATTAGAACTGGATGGTGTGTCCAGTTTTTCTTTCCCTCTTTCTGAACAGAATGTCACAGTCTTGAGCTGAAAGGATTTCTTGTTTGTTGGGTTATACCCTGAACCCTCTTTATTGAAGTTTACTCTAGCACCTAACATGGCATCCAAGTTTGTTTTTCCTTGAACAAATCTTTCTAAGGTGCTTTGTTTATCTTCCAGTTCTTTCTGTAATTTTTCATAATTTTCCTGAAATTCAGAATTGACCTTCCTGACTACTTCATATTTTTCAGTGATTAAGCTGTTGTTACCCTGACTCTCTTGAAGTTTTGACTTAAGTTCTTCAAGTTGTTTTTGTACTTCTTGATTTTCAAACTTAAGGTCTTCATTTTCTTTTCTAAGAGAGTCCATTTCTTTTAAATCCTCCTTAAACTTCAGATTCTCTTGGTTAGTTTGGACCTGCTCTTCAGTAGCAACATTCAATTTTCTATTTACCATCCTATGCTCTTTGCTCAAAGCATTAAATTTATCTAGCAGGTCAGCATATGAATCTTCCTAATCATCAATTATAAAATTCTCAAATATATTGGTTACATCTTCGTCGCTTTTGGCCATGAGGCATATTTCTTCTTCATCTTCCTCTGAAGAGCTGGCCTCTGGGTCTTCCTCCTCGTCACTCCACGGGCAGACCATAGCTTGAGGTTTCTTCTTCTGCACGTTGGAGGCCTTCTTCTGGAGATCAGGACATTTACCTTTTATATGTCATGTCTTCTTGTAATGATAGCATTTGACCTTCTTAGTACTCTTGTTCTTATCAATATTAATATCTAAATGCTTACCAGAATTATTTGATCCTCTTCTTCTAAATGTTTTTCCCTTTGACCTCAAAAACTTCCTGAACTGACGAGTGAGCATAGCTTGCTCCTCTTGATCAAGGTTTGACAGTCCGTCAGACTCACCACTGCTACTGCCGCTACTGCTGCTACTGTTACCACGGGACACCTTGAGAGCAATGTTCTTGCTCTTCTTATCACTTCCTTCGCTACTTCTTTTGAAGTTCATTTCGTAGGTCATTAAGGATCCTATCAGTTCAGTGACTGTCATTTTTGACAAATCCCTAGACTCCTCTATCACTATGGCCTTAGTATGCCAAGCGTGGGATAGTGACCTAAGAATTTTCCTGACAATGTCCCCTTTTGAAACTTGTTTCCCAAGCCCACTAAGACTTTTAGTAATCAATGACAACCTTGCATACATTTCTGTGATAGTCTCCTCAGATTTTAATTTGAATAATTCATATTCAGAGGTGAGCATGTTTACTTTAGTGGCCTTCACTTGGGATGTACCTTCGTAGATTAGCTCTAATTCATCCCACATCTTTTTGGCTATTTTGCAGGCTGAGATCTGGGGGTACTCATCAGGGTGAACCACGCATTGAATGATGTTCAGGGCCGACCAGTTAATGGTTGAAAGCTTGACGTGATCCTTCGTCCACGCATCTTCATTTGGTGGAAGAGCATATGGCCCTGTGCTGATCACTCTCCAGAGCTTGTGGCTTTGTGCTCTCATAAACACCTCCATCCTATTTTTCCAGTAAAAATAGTTATTACCATCAAAGAAAGGATAGTGACTAATAGATTGTCCCTCAGCCATGAAGCTTCGAGGACCACTAGATCCAAAATTACCCTGTCCGTTGGACCACATGATGGGTAACCTGCTCTGATACCAATTGATAGAACGTAGAGCGTGAGCTAGAAGGGGGGGGGATGAATTGATCATGCCCAATATAAAGCAATAAGAATTTTAAGCGATGAAATCCCAGTCACAGTGAGAGAATCTTCCTAATAAGGCCACGGGGAAAGACAATAATCAGAAACTTAACGAGAAGGAGTTGATATTGAACTGTGATCGAACAACAGACGTGCTTGTACCACAACAAAAGATCCGCGAGATACACCACACAAATGAAGTCAACCAAGCACACAAACACAGTGGAGGCAAAGAGTTTTTAAGGTGGTTCGATTGCGGTCTACAATCTACGTCCACCCCTTACTCCACAGAAGTAAGGCTTCCTTGCCCTAAGCAATAAAAGAAACGCAGACTCAGTCTGCTAACAGACGCTACCTTACAGCTTGACCAAAGGGAATAAATCCCTCAACACTGATCCTGCGACCTACAAGATCTGTGTCATGCCCCGACGAGGAATATCGGGACTGACAGTAGAAAGAATTAATGAAAATATGTTGATTTACAGACATGCTATGCTAAAGCTAAAGATCAACACTACACCATGAACATAAATAACCCCCTAACTAAAAAACGTTTAAATGATCAATGTTCCAATCACATAACATACTTCCGACATAACATCCACCTGATAACATTACATTTGCTAATCTCGTAATTACAACTCTTTCAAACCACACAATCTAAACATAACTAGACACAACAACTACGACTGGCTCCACACGGCTTCTAACAGGTTCGCTCCATGGCCATCACTCTTGCCCATCCCCATCAGTTTGCGAATCATCACCTGAGCTACCGGAAAAAGGGGGAAACAACTGGGTGAGCGAACGCTCAGTAGGTAATAACAAGCAAGTTTAACTAAATAACCAATTAATTACATTTTTAAGTGCGAAAATAAAGAACGAAATGAAATGATGATATGACAAAGTAATACATTAAAAAGAAGGTGATACTATGAAGTAACTGGAAATTGGCCAACAAGCAAGAACTAACCAAGTCAAGAAAAATTCAAGTAATAGATTATGTCGTAGACATCACGCTAGTCATGCACTCGGTGCAATGCCTCACCATGTCATTCAAACTCCCCGGGCCACAAGTACTTTTCGGGCGCTCCTCCCAGGACCAGACTGGGCCCTTATGATGCGTTGGCATTGATTTAATGGATCCAAGATCCCAAGTTATGTCTAGACATTAATCAAGTTAAATGGCCAATAATTTCAAGTGTAGAACTTACCTCGGAGAATTCCAAGGGTAAGTGAAGAGATACTTTGACTAGAAAGTTCAAGTTATCAAGAACCAACAGGTCCTTGGGTTCAATATCACAAAACACGGAAATCAATTATGGAGTATACGCAGTCTAGATTGGGCCACTCAACATATGTACGGTCTCATCTAGGCCGTTCAGGAAGAGCTGGGCTAAAGGTCAGCCTTAATGAAGTCGAGGATAAACAGACCAGTATGGGCCGCTCTTGAACAAGAACGGTCACAAACGGGCCATTCAACTAGTATGGACGGTGAAGAATGGGCCGCACATGGCCAGAAGAACTTGAAGCCCAGGAACAAGATAAATGGGCCTGATAGGACCGCTCGGGGGTTGAACAGTCTAATAGGATCCGCTCATCAACATGGAAGGGCCTAAACAGTCCGTTCAAACTGGGCCTAACTAGAAGACTAGAACTCCACCCAAAAATGGGCTCTGGGTTGCCACAAGTGGGGCAGAATTGAACCAGGGTCCAGCCCACTATCCACTGGTCAACCTAGTGCTTATTGGGTCGATCAAATCATGATTTGGTCGAAGATGAAACAAGGTTAATCGACCAACAAGAAATGGCATTTAGCTAGGGATGCAGGGTCTATCATGGGCCGCCCACTGAGACGAACGGTCCGATTCCAGCCGTCCAAGTCTCGGTCGGTCCAAATTGAGCCATGACTCACAACACTGTAATCCAAGCGGTTCGATCACGTAAACATGTTCAGGTCTTGGTGGTACAACCTGCCCAGTGTCCTAGTGGGAATCTCAGGCTCGCGGGGGCTTACGGAGGTCCTACAATGAAGATCCTAGTCCGACGGAAGGAATATCCAGCGGAGTGTTCCAACCATTACAAGGTAATGAGGCTATCGATCAAATCATCGGAAACCAGTATAGCGGTCAGTCAATCCTACCGGAGTAGAATGACTGTCAAACAATCCTAGTAACATGGTTCATGTATTCATAATTGAAATTAAGTTAATGGAAATAATAAACCAAGGTCATGATGAAAATAAACTAGAAAATTTACATTTTAATCTTTCATATGTTCCATTTACATGGTTGCTAGCCTACCATGAAGATTAATTAACTAGAGATAAAACATGCTAAATTCGAAATTAACACAATTCCGTGGGGATGAACGGTTCGTCCAGAACCTTTCAAGAGCCTATGCGGTCGTCCACTGGCCGTTCACGCTCTGCAGGTAGGGGCCCGATAGGGGATGAGCGGTCTATAGATGGCCGCATGACTTGTTGAGCGGTTCTGTCCAAGCCATTTGTCTCCAAAAAACTCAATAACGCAAATAGCACAGGCGGTTTCAGTCTGGCCGTTCATATAGATGTGCGGTCTATCGAGTGGCCGCTCATATTAGAACAGATCATTGCCCCTTCGCCCTGCCCGTCTCCGGCGGGGTTGTCTAGGGTTGGGAACAAAAGATAAATACGCACTATCTAGAGCAGGAAACTTGGGGCTTTTTATGATCAATAGAACGAGCACAAAAATTTATACAAGATAGCATGATCAATTGAACGTTTAGTGCCTGAAATCCCTACTTAAATCGAAGTGGAACATTGCTAACCCTAATTCTATCATGCTTCCACTAAAACTCGAAATTCTAGCAGGATACTAGATGAAAATTAGGGCTTTTTACACCAAAGAAAGAGGACACGATTATGCTTCCAACCATATATTACACTTGGGGTTTGTCTTGCTATCACCTACCTTAATCGAAGGATGAAGGAAGAAGAGGGAAGCCGATCGCGCTAGGTACACACCGCCGGTAATCGCCGAAATACTCTCCCGTCCGAGGTCCTCGCCGACTGCCACAGCATCTAAACAATTCTAGGGTTGGCAAGGTTCATTTTAATTGGTCCTATGGGGTCTAGAGAGTTCTAATCGCGGAGATAGAGTCCACGCACAGCGGACGAGTGCGAATCACGTAGGATAGGGTTAATCCGCCACTCCCCTGCCAAAAACTTCTCCTAAGGTTAGGGTTTCAAAGATTAACCAGAGGGCAAACGATGAGTTGATCCTAGCTGTTCATTTGAATCTGGTTTAAGCTTAAATGGTCGGGTATTGGGCCCGAATTTCACGTTTTAAGGTCCAATTAGGTTACGTGTGGATTTGGGCCTTAATCTGCTAATTCGGCTTATTTAGAAATCTTAATTAGGCTGGTCATAGAAGGAAATTTTACTAAACGTTTTATCCTCTACAAGATTCTAATTTTGCTAGATTTTTAAAAAATAGTCAACTTTTTACTTATCCTATTTCTTAAGGAATTTCTTATTAATTTTCTCGAAATTTTTATTCCTTAATAAATCGGGGTGCTAAACCCTCCCCCACTTAAAAGAATTTGGTCCTCCAAATTCACTACACTTATGAAAATGGGGAGCGAGATAACTCACCTAGAATAAGTCGGGATACTGCTTTCGCATGGTATCTTCTAATTCCCAAGTGGCCTCTTCAGTTCCACGCCGACTCCAATGCACTTTAACCATGGGTATGCAACGATTCCTGAGTTGCTGTTGCTTATGATCTAGAATATTGATTGGTCTTTCTTCATAAGTCAAATCTTCCTTCAGCTTCAAATCCGCATGCTGAATGACATGAGTGGGGTCATACACATATTTCTGCAGCATAGACATATGGAAGACGTTGTGTACTCCCGATAACTGAGGCGGTAGTGCTAAATGGTAAGCAACCTCTCCTACTCTATCTAGAATTTTGAATGGACCAACATATCTTGGACTCAGCTTGTCTTGAATGCCAAACCTTCGAATCCCTCTCGTGGGAGAAACCTTCAGAAACACATGGTCACCGACCTGAAATTCCAAGGCTCTTCTTATGTTGTCAGCATAGCTCTTCTGTCTTGATTGCGCTACTTGCAATCGATCTCTGATAATACGAATATTCTTGGATGATTCAGAAATGAGATTTGATTCCAGCCATTGCTTCTCTCCTACCTCATCCCAACATAATGGGGATCGACAGCTTCTTCCATACAAGGCTTCAAACGGAGCCATCTGAATGCTGGACTGATAACTATTATTGTAGGCGAATTCAATCAAAGCCAAGTGATCACTCCAACCACCTTCAAAATCAATCATGCAGGCTCTAAGCATATCTTCCACTATCTGGTTGGTTCTTTCAGTCTGTCCGTTTGTCTGTGGATGAAAAGTAGTACTAAAATTAAGACGGGTTCCCAACGATTCTTGCAATCCTTTCCAAAAATGTGAAGTGAATCTGGGGTCTCTATCAGACACAATGCTCACTGGAATATCATGGAGTCTTACAACTTCTTTCATATACAGAGCTGCCAAAACATCCACTGTCCATTTAGACTTAATGGATAAGAAATGAGCAGACTTTGTCAATCTGTCGATAATAACCCATATTGCATCAAATCCACTACGAGTCCTGGGTAGACCCATAATAAAATCCATACCAATACTCTCCCACTTTCATTGAGATATATCAACTGGTTTCAATTTCCCTGCAGGTCTGAAATGCTCAGCCTTGACTTGCTGACATACTAAACATCTACTCACAAATTCTGCAATCTCCTTTTTCATCTTCGGCCACCAAAAGGATCTTTTCAAATCCTTAAATATCTTAGTACCTCCAGGATGAATAGTGTATCTGGATCTGTAAGCTTCTTCGAGAATCTTATTCTTTAACTCAACTACATCAGGCACACAGGTCCTTCCATGAAACAACAATATGCCATCGTCAGCTACCATGAAATCAGGTCTGTTACTCAAACCCTCCTTGATCTCTACCAACTCTGGGTCATTGTTTTGCAAATACTTGATTTCTATCAAGAATTCTGGTTTAAGTTGAATCTGAGCAATCGTAACCCGGTCCTTGTCAACATTAAGATCCAAACTAGCTAACTGCTCCAACAGTCTCCATTCTTGCAACATGAGGTGCGACAACTTAGCTATTGGCTTGCGGCTCAAGGCATCCACCACTACATTCCCTTTTCCAGGATGATACTCAATGGAGAAGTCAAAGTCTTTCAAATACTCAAGCCATCTTCTCTGCCTCATATTGAGTTCCTTCTGAGAAAATAAATACTTCAGACTCTTATGATCTTAGAACACCGTAAATGTCTCTCCATACAAGTAGTGCCTCTATATCTTCAAGGAAAACACCACAACTGCAAGTTCCAAATCATGAACGGGATAGTTCTCTTCATGCTTCCTTAACTGCCTAGAAGAATAGGCTATCACTTTCCCGTGCTACATGAGCACACAACCTAGACCAATGCCTGAAGCATCAGTATATACCACCAATCCTCCTTCTCTAGATGGTAAAGCCAAAACTGGGGCAGTAGTTAAACACTCCTTCAAGGTCTGAAAGCTTCTTTCGCAATCCTCTGACCAATCAAATTTGTTCTCCTTGCGGCTTAATCTAGTTAAAGGCACCGCAATCTTGGAGAAATCCTTAATAAACCTTCAGTAATAACCTGCTAGGCCTAGGAAACTTCTAACTTCAGTTACATTAGTAGGCCTATCCCAATTCTTCACTGCCTCTACCTTCGAGGGGTTAACAGAAATTCCTTCCCTTGTAATAATATGCCCTAGAAAGGACACCTCTTGCAGCCAAAATTCACACTTACTAAACTTGGCGTATAGCTGATGGTCTCTCAATATTTGCAACACCATCCTCAAATGTTCAGCATGCTCCTCCTTACTCTTAGAATAAATCAAGATGTCATCAATAAATATAATGACCCACTGGTCAAGATAGGGTTGGAACACATTATTCATCAACTGCATGAAAGCTGCAGGTGTATTCGTTAGTCCAAAAGGCATTACTACAAATTCAAAATGCCCATACCTGCTGCGGAAGGCCATTTTATAGATATCCTCTTCCTTAATCCGCAACTGATGGTATTCTGATCGAAGATCAATCTTAGAAAAATACTGAGCTCATGCTATCTGGTCAAATAATTCATCAATCTTCGGTAATGGGTATTTGTTCTTGATAGTCAGCTGGTTCAATTGCCGATAATCTATGCACAACCTCATCGAACCATCCTTCTTCCGGACGAATAATACTGGGGCTCCCCACGGGGATGTACTTGGACGAATGAACCCCTTCTCAAGTAATTCCATTAACTGTTGCTTCAATTCCCTCAGCTCCGCAGCGGACATACAATAAGGAGCTTTAGAAATAGGGGTCGCGCCAGGAACTAAATCAATAGAAAAGATAACCTCTCTCTCTGGCGAAAGTCCTTGCAATTCCTCAGGAAAGACATCTGGAAAGTCTCAGATGATAGGAATGTCCTTAACCTCGATCTTCTTCTCAAGGGTCACATAAACAAAGGCTAGAAAAGCCTGACATCCTTTCCTCATCAACTTATCAGCTCGAAGGGCCGACATAAGTGGCACAGACTTATGGTGCCTAACCCCTATAAAAGAAAGCCCAGGGTGTCTAGAAAAAGACACAGAACTAGAACTGCAATGAATATTGGCCTCGTACTTAGCCAACCAATCTGCTCCTAGAATTACATCATAATCTTTTATATCGATACAAACTAAATCAGCTGGCAAGTTCTGTTCATTAATCATAACCTTACTAGAAGGATAGAAATACTTAATTGCTGAACTGGAACCAATAGAGGTTGAAATCTCTAACGGAGAATTCATCAAGACTGGCTTCTCAGTAAAAGACTTAACAAATTTTCGAGAGAAAAAAGAATGAGTGGCACCGGTATCAAAGAGAACGAATGATGGCTTATCATGTATAATAAGAGTACCTTCAATGAGTCCACCCTCCTCGGTGGTTCTGGCATCATCTTCCTGTAGGGCTTGGATGCCCTGCTGCTTCTTGTTCCCTTGCGGCTTAGTCGGGGTAGCTTGATCTGCCAAAAGGGGACACTCAGGAATACGATGGTCCCTACTGCCACAATGCAAACAGGCGCCCAGCTTGTGCCAACACTCTTCCATCTTGTGACCTGGACTGTCACAATACTTGCACACGCCCTTGAATGGCACAATCGGGCCAGGCTTTTTGTCATCATTCTTCGATACCTTGCTCTTCCACGATCCAGACCCATCATTGGGCCTCTTCTTGCCATTGTCGGGTTTGATACCCCCGGAACCAGTAGGTTGTTCCTTCTTAACATTCTTCCCACGGATTCTCTCCGTCATCTCCAAAGTGTCTTCCAAGACTTGAGCCTTCCTTACCATCTCCGCATAAGTTTGAATTTCCAATGGCGCTAACTGGTTGATATACCGCAACTTTAGCCCGTTGAGAAAACGCTTAGCCTTCATCTTCTCCGTAGATATCAAGTGAGTGGCATAACGAGATAACCGAGAGAGCTGAGGTTCATACTCAGCTACAGATAGATTACGCTGCTTCAATGCAGCAAACTCAGCCGCTTTCTTTTCTTACACTCTATCAGAAAAATACTTGCTATTAAAGAGTTCCTCGAACTCCTTCCATGAAACTTGTCTATCTCTAAGGGTAGCCTTCACTGCATCCCACCATGTTCGTGCATGACGTTCTAGCTGGAAGGTCGTTAAAAGGACACGCTCCTGGTCATAACACTACATCACTTCAAAGATCCTTTCCATCTCTTTTATCCAGTGCTCGGCTTCTTCGGGATCGGTCAAGCCTCCAAAACGCGGGGGATTCATCCCATGGAAGTTTTGGTGAAGATCGTCAGCTCCGTGGTTCGCTCCTCCTCCTTGGGCCACTTGTTGCAAGGCCCGAGTAAGTCCTTGAACTGTTCGTTGCATGTCTCGCCATTGCGCACGCTCTACCACCATTAGAACATTCTACACGTAGAATAAATTATTTTAGGATCATTTAGAAGGAATAGTTTTTGAATTAGATTATTAACTCAACCCAAGTCTCTACCCAAATCTCACTAGGTTGGCTTCTTAGACTTATAACAAGATTATAGGTTCTACGACATCACTTAGGATCCTAGAACTTAGAAAACCTAGGAATATTAGAAATCTAGGCTCTGATACCACCTAACTGTCACGCCCCAACGCGGAATATCGGGACTGGCAGTAGAAATAATTAATGAAAATATGTTGATCTACAGACATGCTATGTTAAAGCTAAAGATCAACACTACACCATGAACAGAAATAACTCCATAACTAAATAACATTTAAATGATCCATGTTCCAATCACATAACATACTTCCGACATAACATCCACCTGACAACATTACATTTGCTAATCTCATAATTACAACTCTTTCAAACCACACAATCTAAACATAACTAGATACAACAACTATGACTGGCTCCACACGGCTTCTAACAGGTTCGCTCCATGGCCATCACTCTTGCCCATCCCCATAAATTTGCGAATCCACACCTGAGCTACCTGAAAAAGGGGGAAACAACTCGTTGAGCGAACGCTCAGTAGGTAATAACAGGCAAGTTTAACTAATTAACCAATTAATTACATTTTTAAGTGCAAAAATATAGAACAAAATGAAATGACGATATGACAAAGTAATATAATAAAAAGAAGGCGATACTATGAAGTAACTGGAAATTGGCCAACAAGCAAGAACTAACCAAGTCAAGAAAAATTCAAGTAATAGATTATGTCGTAGACATCACGCTAGTCATGCACTCGGCGCAATGCCTCACCATGTCATTCAAACTCCCCGGGGCACAAGTACTTTTCGGGCGCTCCTCCTAGGACCAGACCGGGCCCATATGATGCGTTGGCATTGATTTAATGGATCTAAGATCCCAAGTTATGTCTAGACATTAATCAAGTTAAATGGCCAATAATTTCAAGTGTAGAACTTACCTCGGAGAATTCCAAGGGTAAGTGAAGAGATACTTTGACCAAAAAGTTCAAGTTATCAAGAACCAACATGTCCTTGGGTTCAATATCACAAAACACGAAAATCAATTCTGGAGTATACGCGGTCTAGACTGGGCCGCTCAAGATATGTACGGTCTCAACTGGGCCGTTCAGGAAGAACTGGGCTGAAGGTCAGCCTTAACGAATTCGAGGATAAACGGACCAGTATGGGCCGCTCTTGAACAAGAACAGTCACAAACGATTCAACTAGTATGGACGGTCAAGAATGGGCCGCGCATTGCCAGACGAACTTGAAGCCCAAGAACAAGATAAACGGGCGTGATAGGACCGCTCGAGGGTTGAACGGTCCAATAGGATCTGCTCATCAACATGGACGGGCCTAAATAGTCTGTTCAAATTGGGCCTAACTAGAAGACTAGAACTCCACCCAAAATGGGTTCCGGGCTGCCATAAGTGGGGCAGAACTGAACCAGGGTCCAGCCCACTATCCACTGGTCAACCTAGTGCTTATTGGGTCGATCAAATCATGATTTGGTCGAAGATGAAATAATGTTAATTGACCAACAAGAAATGGCATTTGGCTAGGGATGCACGGTCTATCATGGGCCGCCCACTGAGACGAACGGTCCGATTCCAGCCGTTCAAGTCTCAGTCAGTCCAAATTGAGCCGTGACTCACAACACTGCAATCCAAGCGGTTCGATCACGTAAACATGTTCAGATCTTGGTGGTACAACCTGCCCAGCGTCCTAGTGGGAATCTCAGGCTCGCGGGGGCTTACGGAGGTCCTGTAATGAAAGTCCTAGTCCGACGGAAGGAATATCCGGCGGAGTGTTCCAACCATTACAAGGAAATGAGGCTATCAAATCATCAGAAATCAGTATAGCGGTCAGTCAATCTTACCGGAGTAGAATGACTTCCAAACAATCCTAGTAACATGGTTCATGTATTCATAGTTGAAATTAAGTTAATGGAAATTAAACTAATGTCATGATGAAAATAAACCAAAAATTTTAAATTTTAATCTTTCAAATGTTCCATTTACATGTTGGTTGCTAGCCTACCATGAAGATTATTTAACTAGAGATAAAACATGCTAAATTCAAAATTAACACAATTCTGTGGGGAAGAACGGTTCATCCAGAACCTTTCAAGAGCCTCTGCGGTCATCCACAGGCCGTTCACGCTCTATAGGCAGGGGCCCGACAGGGGATGAGCGGTCTATAGATGGCCGCATGACTTGTTGAACGGTTCTGTCCTAGCCGTTTGTCTCCAGAAAACTCAATAACGCAAATAACACCGGCGGTTTCAGTCTGGCCGTTCATATAGATGTGCGGTCTATCGAGTGGCCGCTCATATTAGAACATATAACTTCCCCTTCGCCTTGCTCGTCTCCGGCGGGGTTGGGTTGGATTGGGAACAAAAGATAAATACGCACTATATAGAGCAGGAAAATTGGGGGGTTTTATGATCAATAGAACGAGCACAAAAAGTTATACAAGATAGCATGATCAATTGAACGTTTAGTGCCTAAAATATCTACTTAAATCGAAGTGGAACATTGCTAACCCTAATTCTATCATGCTTCCACTAAAACTCGAAATTCAAGCAGGATACTAGATGAAAATTAGGGCTTTTTATAACAAAATAAAGAGGACACGATTATGCTTCCAACCATATATTACACTTAGGGTTTGGCTTGCTATCACCTACCTTAATCGAAGGATGAAGGAAGAAGAGGGAAGTCGATCGCGCTAGGTACACACCGCCGGTAATCGCCGGAATACTCTCCCGTCCGAGGTCCTCGCCGGCCGCCACAGCATCTAAATGATTCTAGGGTTGCCAAGGTTCATTTTAATAGGTCCTATGGGGTCTAGAGAGTTCTAATCGCGGAGATAGAGTCCCCGCACCGCGGACGAGCGCGAATCACGCGGGATTGGGTTAATCCGCCACTCCGCCTCTAAAAACTCCTCCTAGGGATAGGGTTTCTTAGATTAACCAAAGGGAAACGATGAGTTGATCCTAGCCGTTCATTTGAATCTAGTTTGAGCTTAAATGGTCGGGTATTGGGCCCAAATTTTGCCTTTTAATGTTTGATTAGGTTACATGTGGATTTGGGCCTTAATCTACTAATTCGGCTTATTTAGGGATTTTAATTAGGCTGGTCATAGATGTTGACACCCGTTTTATACCCAATAAGTCGGGTCATCTCCTTATTTATTCAATATGATGCTCCGAGTTGTTCACTCTTCATTGAATTCCTTTTAATCAGTTGAAGCCTGTTTTCTGGGTCTCAATTCCTGGATTAGACCTGGTTCCTGGTGGCACTTCGTTCAAAAGCTTGGCAATCCCTCCATTCTATTTTCTTGAAAATCAATGATAATAACGGTCTGGACTAGGCGCGTCATTTCATAATAACGCGTGAAGCCTAGGCCGTTACTCTTTGAAGAGTCCCAAGACTTAGGGCCTCGTTGTCCTTTGATAATAACGGTCTACTCTCTAGCCGTTTTTTCCTTATGACGCCCTATGCCCTGGCCGTTACTTACTTGCAGAGTCCTATTGTTTAGATCTTCTTCCCGTCGATCTTATCCTTTGGATAGGGTTGAAAATGACGGTCGTTCCTTGATGCGTTACTTCCAAGTGGCGGTCTATCGTGCAACCGTTACTTCCTTCAGAGAGTCCTGACAGTTCAGGCCTTTTCTCTGCTACTCCGTGGACGAGATAGGGTTTTGGATTGGCGTTATCTCCTTCAATTCTAATCCTCAGGACCTCTCGTTTGTTTCTTTGGACTCTTGTTGATATTATCCTCAAGGATTTGCTAAGGATTATCCTCCTTTCTTGGCTGATTTATCTTCAACTCGACCCATGAGTTTTGAAGGTCTATAAATAGAACCTTTGATTTCATGATCAAGGGGGGAGATTTTTGATTCACGACGAAGTGCTGCCGAACCCAGGAGCCATCTTCATCCAGGAGGAGTTGCTTCCCACGTCCATCCATCTTCCAGTCAAGGGAGTACTTTTGTTTTGATCTTTCAAGTTCATCTTTGCATGCTTGAGTTCTTCCTTGGTCTTTTTAAACAAAGCATTGTCCCTCCTCCTCCTCCACGTTTTTTTTTTCACTGTTGTTTTAAGCATACAAACATCCTCCCAACTTTTGAAAACACCCAGAGGGGTTAAAAAACAAAAACTCCCCGGTAATTCCCTCTCCTTTTGATGTTCTTAAGTTCTTTAAGAATTGATGCTATGCTTGTGAAGAGGGTTGATTGAGGTTGTCTTGTCTTGTCTTTCTATTTCTTTGGCAGGTTTACAGGTTCATTAGCACGAGGCCCAAGTCTTCTAGCCGGCTGGAAGAGTTGGAGTTAAAAGAATTCAAGCTTTACTACTGCAGGTTGTCTGACGGTCTGGTTTAGGAGCGTCACTCTCTTCTGGCGGTCTAGGGTGGGACCGTTACTTATAAGCGACGCACGGGTCTCTGGCCGTCACTTTCAAGCTGATCTGCAGGCTTTCTTTGGTTTTCTCTCCCGTGGGCGGGTGCTTCATCCTCCTATTTCCAAGGTATATTCGAGTCTTTGACTTGTGTTTACTTTGGTGGCGATCACATCTTTCCTTAGTGCTGGGCAATAGCTATTTCCTTCATCACATCTTTATTTCCTTGCTTGTTCCACCCCTAGTGGTGTGTTTTTATTTACTCCTTGCTCCACGCCCCGGCGTGTGTTTTTCCTTTTCCTTAGCGTAATTTGATTGAGATAGCATGCCCATGCTAGAGCTAGCTATGATTGCCTAGGTTCATGTTCACATGTTCATAGGTTTGAGCAGATCTTTGATTGCTTGTTTGTCATCTTGCCATATTACTTAGCAGACCTCAAAAGTAAGATCAAAGATAGGCAAACAAACGATCAACAATAGAAGACAATTTTACTAAACGTTTTATCCTCTACAAGATTCTAATTTTTCCACATTTTTATAAGATAGTCGACTTTTTACTTATCCTATTTCTTAAGGAATTTCTTATTATTTTTTTTTGAAATTTTTACTCCCTAATAAATCGGGGTGCTACAATCTGAACCTGAACTTCCCCCAGCAAGATCAGAACCGGAGGACCAACCTCCCTTCCTCTAAATCAGAGGGTACACACGAGCGAATTTCCTACACTCGCAACTGGAGAACCAATCTGCCTTCTCCTGATAGCACAGGAGGAATCCCGAACTCAATCTGAGTATCAGACGAACAATGAAACTGGAAGATGAAGATAATGAAAGAAAAAATTGAACTGGCGAATAAAACTTGATGAAGACATGTAGCTCACATAGGAGCACAGTAGTTCAGGATCTGATCCTAGAACTGAACACTTCGCTCTTTCTTCCTCACGAGCTCATACTCTCCTCACTCTCTCCCTTTCTCTTTCTCTCTTGCTGTCTCTGAATCTTCACGTATTTGGCTCTCACTTTATCTTCTTCTACATCATTATCTTCTTCAGAGCGAACATCCTCCATTTATAGGCTTCAGAGATGTGCATATGGAATCCACGGTTCCCGCCCAAAAGGACTTGAATGAATGCTCTCCTCAGGTGTTCACGAATCAAATTTTAGGCACTAAGGTTGTCCATGTGTCAGATTCTTCTATTTCAATCTTTCCCTAGGATCACGAGTCTTAGACCTGGCACTTTCATTTTGACGTGGAGTGGACTCCCAGGTTATAGATTCGCTGAACACATGCTCGATCAGGTGACAAACTTGCCAAGCAAGAGAAGATATTAGTGAAGGCTACATTGACCACGGTCATGCATAGACTTTATAGCAATGCACAGACCTTACGTGTGTGCATCAACAAGGGTTACACCGACCTTATGCAACACTGATGGAGGCATCACCCACAACTCCCTCTGGCTCGGGTCATCTTCACACCCCTGTGTCATTTGAGCTCGGGCTTCACTCTATGAAGGCCCATTTATCCAGTTTGTGCTTTCTATTTGAGTCATTTGATGTATTTTCCATTTTATTTGAGTCATGTCCCTCGGTCTTTTGTTTATTTCCCTAAGTTAAGTGTCTTCAGATTAGCTATTGGGCCCAATTCTGTGGGCTTGGCCCAGGGGCGCCCCCCCTACCCCTTGCTTATTTGTCATTGTTGCATGAGTCAGGGTTTTTTTTGTAAAATGTGGGTTGCCTATATATAGGACCCCATTCCCCATTTAAAATTAATGAATGAATGAAGAATTGCCATTTGAAAGTCTAAATTTCATAGTTCTAGTGGAGTGAATCCAATAGTGGGTGAGAAACCCTAGGGGAGAGAATCCCCACCCAACCATCTCTCTCTCTCTCTCTCTCTCCACAAAGGGGGGCTGCGACCCCGCCTCTCTCTCCTCCACTTCACCTGCCACCTCAGCCCCCATCCCCTTCCCTAGGTGCATTGAAGACCCCTCCACCAAATCCCCACCAAATCTTGCCCCTCCATAGGAGATCTTTGGCCATTCCGACACAATCTCCCACTCCCCAACACAATCTCTTCCCTTCCCCACACAATCTTCCAGCCCCCAAGATAGTTTGAACTTGAAACTTACCTCCATTCTCCAGCCTTAGCGCGGCCCAAAACCCCCTCCATTAGAACTGGTCACCCCCCCCTCTCCTTCCCTCCATTCCATTCCACCAATAGCATCCACCACCCCTCACTCTCCCTCCACCTTGGCTGAAGCTAGCAAGCCCCTGAGCCCTCCCCCTTCCCCAGATCATCCACACACCCTAACCACCCTCCATACCTCTCCCCACATTCCCCTCCCACCACTCATCATATCCCCTTCACCATTCAGCCACTTCTTCTTCTCATTTCGTGGTCATTTGGGAGCTACATCGACGGACCTGCTCCAACTGAGGACCTGCAGAGAACCAGCAGATTGCAACGGTGACCCTGACCTCGTCCCATTGTTCCTGAAGGTCCAAGTGGTACCGTTGGAAGCGTCTACCGATCTTCCTCGTAACGACAGCTGTCTCATCCCATTCGGAGCTTGCTGCTGCCCGGGGGAGTCGTTCTCCCCAGACTGCGCGTCCCCCTCTAGACTGTAGACCAGAGACTACTAGCAGAGGCTCCCATGACCAGTAGCCTGAGGATCTGGAGGTAGGACTTTTCCAAGATCTCCCTCAACAATTCGCCTTCCAGTACCAAGAAGCGACTTCCCATTTGGATCTCGGACAAGTGAATTCTTAATTTCCTCCCCAGGGTGCGCAGTTCTGTCTCATCTGGAGCAAAACCGACCCATATTTACTGTTTGATGTCTCCCCGTCTTCTCCGACATCCTACGGCATCCCCACTGGTCTATAATCGAAGGGTACTCGACAACGGTTCCATCGACTCCAACCCCACCAAATTCTGAGCTCTGGAGCGTCCGTGGAGTCTTCATCTTCCAACGGTTGTGTTCCTGAAGTAGACAGAGTCAGAGTTCTGCTTCCCTGTTCGTGCCTCTGCCCCGACCAGCACCGGCTTGCCGAAATTCCGAAAAACTTTGGGCGACTTCCTGGGTCACCTAATAAGATTTTCCAGCTGGTCTCATCACCAAAAAAATTCGGGAGCGGCCGCAGCGTCCACATCTTCAACAGTCTATCCGTATTCACAGAGAGCAGGCAGAATTAGCAGCATCCACCATTCGGCTTCCATTTGCATTTTCCCCCTCCCCGCCTGGCCGGCTTAAAGCCCCTCCCGGTGGGAGGTAGTGTTTGGTTGTAATCATTGGCTTCCCTTCCCCAAGATCCTCCCCTTGCATGGGGTGTAGTATTTTAAGATCATAAATAGGTCAAGCAACCCCGGCGTGGCGTGTGGGGAACCCACGCTTCCCCGCTCGCCCTCGTCTCCGAGCGGGACCGGTTTCATCAAACCAGTCGAGTAAGTGCTCCAACCTTAGCTCTTTTTAATACTTGTTCTTTCAATATTAGTTTATAAGCTCCGCTGGAATGTGAGAGTTAGCGCCCGGTCCATCAAGCAACCTTGCTTCGAGTGACCGCCGTGGGTGTCGTGTGCAGCCCGTGCCCTTGGCACAACGTCGGCCCCATTGAATTGGGCCTGCCAAATCCCCGGGGAATCAACCTTGGCCTTTCTGGCCCTCTACCAGCAAGGGCCCAGTCCTCGCATCCTCCACTTGGCATCGCCAAGTTACCCCGGGTTTGGGTGAGTGTCAGGTGAGCGGCTGCCAAATTTCGATCCATTCCGTTTATAAATTGTGCTTGCTTGGCTAGGTCCGAGGGTGTGTCACATCAATTGGTATCAGAGAAAGTTTAGACTTGTCTCTATCAAGTCTAACTCCTTGGGCCATTGCATTGTGTGTCCTTCCTTTATTTCATCCCCCTCCCTTGCATGTCCACCCATAGTGGGGTCATTTACCGACCCGACCCATCGTCTTCGGTTGCCCCCATGGATCCCAATCCCCAACTCAACCAAGATGCCCCTAGGGAGGAACCCCAAGGCCAAATGAACTGGGTGGATGCTACCCTTACAAACATTCTTGCCCAACTTGAGTCCCTTTCCACTCGGCTTGCTCGGCTTGAAGAGCATGAGTTCCACCCAAGGAACAATGAACCAAGAGCCCACCCTCCACATGTTGAACTTCATAGGGATGAGTTCCACCCAAGGAACAATAGACCAAGATCCCACCTTCCACATGCTGAAATTAATAGGGAGGACTTGAATGTTGACCCCTACCATGACTATGAAAGACCTCGCCACCATCAAAATCATGAAAGGCGTCCACGGGACGACCTGGATGACCCTCTCTTAAGGATGATCAAGATAGAGGCCCAAAACTTTGATGGTTCCCATGAACCAAGTGTCTACTTAGAATGGGAAACCGCCATAGACCAATATTTTGAATTGTATCCTATGTCAGACCAAAGGAGGGTAAGGTTGGCCAAAATGCACCTCACCAAATTAGCCAAAACTTATTGGCTAAACCAAGAGAGATTAAGAAGAGTTAGGCGGGAAGGGCCTATTGACACTTTGGAGGGTATGAAGACCCAACTTAGAAACAAGTACCTTCCCCTATCCTACCACCAAATGCTCTTGTATGAGTGGCAAAGCCTCACCCAAGAAGGGAAGACCGTGGTCGAATACATTGAGAAATTTGACTCCTATCTATTGAAATGTGGAGTTCATGAGGACCCGGAAGTCACCTTGTCTCAATTTAGGAACGGGATCCAAAACCACATCAAGAGGGAGCTTTTCATGAGAGATGTCGACAACCTTGAACAAGCCTACCAAGTAGCTCGGGATGTTGAACGATTTTCAAGGATTCCTAGGTTTGCTTCCCCACGGCCGACGATCCCAAAAGCATAGGACCCCGACACACCCCAGCCACTCCCATGAAGGCCCCTAGCCCGAGTGGGAGTGCTCCTTTGAGGCCTTACAACCCACCTCCCATCACCACTCCCACCAAGTCCGCCCCTATCCATCCCCCTCCAAAGAGGGACGAGGCTTCCAAGGGCCCAAATGTAGGAGGGACCACCCCGGGTAGTGGGCACCAACAATGCTATAGATGTCAAGGGTATGGGCACTTCGCGGGGCAATGCCCATCAAAAGGGTTGTCTAGTTTGTTAGTGGGGGAAGAATCTCCCCCACCCCAAGGGGAGCTTGGGAGCATGATTGAGGAACATGAAGTCTCACTAGAGTGGGAGGAAGAGTACGCGGCCCAATACCATGAGGCGGGTCTAGATCACACCATGACCTCCACCGACTCCCATCTAGGAGTGATTAGATGCACCCTCACTAAACCCTAAGAGGAGGACTGGCATCGAACCTCAATCTTCCACACCTTTGTCAAGATAGGGGGTCATGTAAGAAAAGTGATCTTAGATAGTGGGAGTTGTGTCAATGCCGTGTCCCCCGACACCGTCAAGATCCTTGGGCTTACTACCACTCCCCACCCAAGTCCATACCGGGTTTCATGGATCAATAACAACTCAATCCCGGTCAACACCCGCTGCCTTGTGCCTCTCACCTTCTCCTCCTACCATGGTCAAATATGGTGTGATGTCATCCCCATGGATGTAGGTAGCATCCTACTAGGGAGACCTTGGCTTTATGACGTTGATGCCACCATCTTGGGTAGGACCAACACATGCACCTTTGAGCATGAGGGAAAGACTATCCATCTTATCCCCTCCCCACCACGTCCCATGCCTAAGAGGGACACTCTCCCTCAAGGACACCACCCCACCACACCACAAGTCTCGGGGAACTCCACCCCTCCAACCCAATCCCTTACCCAAAATCCCAAACAAGGTGTGACCTCGGGGCTGACCAAGGGTCTTCACCTCATCACCAAGAAAGAGCTTGAGGAGGAAATAGCTCAAGGGGCACCTTTATGTGTGGTGGTCATTTGTCTAGGGGAACCCACTCCCTCTAACCCCCACTCCATAGAAATTCGGCATCTCCTAGAAGAATTCCACGATGTGTTCCCGGAAGAACTCCCGGACCAACTCCCTCCCATGCGTGATATGCACCACGCAGTTGATTTAGTTCCGAGAGCCACCCTTCCCAACCTTCCTCATTATCGCCTCAACTCCACGGAACATGCCGAACTTCTGAGGCAAATAGAGGAACTCATTAGGAAGGGCTTCATCCGCATTAGCAAAAGCCCATGTGCCGTACCGGCCCTTCTCACTCCCAAGAAGGATGGATCATGGCGGATGTGTGTGAATAGTCGGGCCATTAATAAAATCACCATCAAGTATAGGTTCCCCATCCCTAGGCTTGATGACATGCTTGACATGCTAACGGGAGCCACTATCTTCTCCAAGATTGACCTTAAGAGTGGCTACCACTAAGTTAGAATTAGGCCCGGAGATGAATGGAAAACGGCCTTCAAGACCAAGGATGGCTTGTATGAATGGTTGGTCATGCCTTTCGGGCTATCAAATGTCCCAAGTACCTTCATGCGTCTCATGACGGAGGTCCTTAGGCCTTTCATTGGGATCTTTCTAGTGGTCTACTTTGATGATATCCTCATATATAGTCAATCCCAAGAGGCCCACCTTGACCACCTTAGGCAAGTTTGTACCGTCCTTCGACATGAGAGTCTATTTGCCAACCTAGATAAGTGTCACTTCATGACCACATCCACCACCTTCCTAGGATTCGTGGTGTCTACCAAAGGTGTCTCCATGGACCCCGAGAAGGTCCAAGCTATTCTAGATTGGCTGGAACCCCACACTCTTCATGAGGTCCGTAGTTTCCATGGGTTGGCCACATTCTATAGGAGGTTTAGTCGGGGAATTAGCACCATCACCGCCCCTATCACTGATTGCCTCAAAAATGAAACTTTTGTATGGACCAAACCAGCCTCCAAAGTCTTCCAAGAGCTTAAGGAGAAGATGACCCAAGCCCCGGTCCTATGCCTACCCGATTTCTCTAAGGTCTTTGAAGTCACATGTGATGCATCCGAGATAGGAATAAGAGGGATCCTTAGCCAAGAGGGTCACCCCGTGGCCTTCTTCTGTGAGAAGCTATGTGATGCTAGGACACGGTACTCTACTTATGACAAAGAGTTCTATGTCGTGGTTCAGTCCCTCCGACATTGGAGGCACTATTTGTTGCCCAAAGAATTTGTCATCTTTTCCGATCATGAGGCCCTCAAATACCTCAACTCTCAACAAAAGTTGAATGCCCAACATGCCCGTTGGGTTGAGTACATCCAATCCTACACCTTTGTCATCAATCACAAGGCGGGAAGTGAGAACCGAGCGGCGGATGCTCTTAGTAGGAGGGTCTCCTTGTTGTCCACTATCCAAGTGGAGATTACCGGATTTGAGAAGCTTAAGGAAGAGTACCCTGGCTGCCCCGACTTTGGGCACATCTATACCACCTTGACTGCCCACTCTAGCAAGGAACAAGAGGGTTTTATCTTAGAGGATGGGTTCCTCTTCAAGGGACCAAAACTTTGCATTCCACGGACCTCACTCCGTGATTTCTTAGTTTGGGAATTACATGCAAGAGGACTAGCTGGTCATTTTAGAGTTCACAAAACCGTTGCTCTAGTTGAGGGTCAGTTTTATTAGCCAAGTCTCAAGAGAGACGTAGGCAAGATAGTGGGTCAGTGCCGCACAAGTGCTTCGGCCAAATAGGTGAAGCAAAACACCAGCCTTTATACCCCTCTCCCCGTCCCCGACCGCCCATGGCAAGACTTAAGCATGGACTTTGTGCTAGGCCTACCCAAGACTCAAAGAAAGCATGACTCAATCTATGTGGTCATTGGCAGATTTTCAAAGATGGCCCACTTCATCCCATGCTCCAAAACCTCCGATGCCTCCCATGTGGCCCGATTGTTCTTTGATGAGGTTGTTCGCCTCCATGGCCTACCCAAGACCATAGTCTCTGATAGAGATGTCAAGTTCACCAACTATTTTTGGAAGACTCTTTGGCACTTAATGGGTACCCTTCTCAAATTCTCCGCAGCCTACCACCCTCAAACTGATGGTCAAACCAAAGTTGTCAATCAGAGTCAAGGGAATCTCTTTAGGTGTCTTGTTGAGGACCGTCCAGAGAATTGGGATCTCATTCTACCTCAGGCCGAATTTGCATATAACAACTCAATCAACAAGTCCATAGGGATGAGTCCATTTGAAGCTGTGCATGGGTACAAGCCAAGGAAACCTTCAGATCTCATTCCCCTTCCACTGCATGCTAGAGTGTCTATTTCAGCTGAATCATTTGCCCAACACATTAGAGAATTGCATGAAGAAATCTACAAGCACATTAGCATGAAGAATGAGACTTATAAAAGGCAGGCTGACTCTCATCGATGTCACCAAGAATTCCACGTGGGTGACTTTGTGATGGTGAGAACGGAGAAGCTCTCCCATGGAGCCCTCTCAAAATTGAGGCCTCGTGGGGCTGGTCCCTTCCAGGTTCTGAGGCGCATTGGCACTAATGCCTATGAGTTAGATCTCTCCGAGGAGTATGAAGTGAGTCCCACATTCAATGTAGCCGATCTAGTACTATATAAGGGGCCCACGGTGGTACCCAGTGAGGATATTGAGCCTATTCCTCCCATTGAGAGAGCACCCACCCATGAGGAGAGACCACCAACCAAGAGAGCCCAGCATGAGCGCATTGAACGAATATTGGATGAACAGGTCACTACCACCAGGAGCAAGGTATACGAGCGCTATCCCATCATGTGGAAGGATCGGCCTCCTTCAGAGGATTCGTTGGTGAGTCGGGAAGACCTCCAGCAGCTGGATCCTGACCTTCTCGAGCAGTATCACAGCCGGATGGACCCCTACTCGATGGAGTCGAGCTCTTCGCAGCCCAGGAGATTTGATGGAGGCATCACCCACGACTCCCTCTGGCTCGGGTCATCTTCACACCCCGGTGTCATTTAAGCTCGGACTTCACTCTATGAAGGCCCATTTATCCATTTTGTGCTTTCTATTTGAGTCATTTGATGTATTTTCCATTTTAATTGAGTCATGTCCCTAGGTCTTTTGTTTATTTCCCTAAGTTAAGTGTCTTTAGATTAGCTATTGGGCCCAATTCTGTGGGCTTGGCCCAGGGGCGCCCCCCTACCCCTTGCTTATTTGTCATTGTTGCATGAGTCAGGGACTTTTTGTAAAATGTGGGTTGCCTATATATAGGACCCCATTCCCCCATTTCAAATTAATGAATGAATGAAGAATTGCCATTTGAAAGTCCAAATTTCATAGTTCTAGTGGAGTGAATCCAATAGTGGGTGAGAAACCCTAGGGGAGAGAATCCCCACCCAACCATCTCTCTCTCTCTCAACTCTCTCTCTCTCCACAAAGGGGGGCTGCAACCCCCCTCTCTCTCCTCCACTTCACCTGCCACCTCAGCCCCCATCCCCTTCCCTAGGTGCATTGAAGACCCCTCCACCAAATCCCCACCAAATCTTTCCCCTCCCTAGGAGATCTTTGGCCATTCCAACACAATCTCCCACTCCCCAACACAATCTCTTCCCTTCCCCACACAATCCTCCAGCCCCCAAGAAAGTTTGAATTTGAAACTTCCTTCCATTCCCCAGCCTTAGGGCGCCCCAAACCCCCCTCGATTAGAACTGGTCGCCCCCCCTCTCCTTCCCTCCATTCCATTCCACCAAGAGCATCCACCACCCCTCACTCTCCCTCCACCTTGGCTGAAGCTAGCAAGCCCCTGCATCCTCCCCCTTCCCCAGCTCATCTACACACCCTAACCACCCTCTATAACTCTCCCCACATTCCCCTCCCACCACTCATCATATCCCCTTCACCATTCAGCCACTTCTTCTTCTCATTTCGTGGTCATTTGGGAGCTACATCGATGGACCTGCTCCAGCTGAGGACCTGCAGAGAACCAGCAGATTGCAACGGTGACCCTGACCTCGTCTCGGCGTCCCAGAAGGTCCAAGTGGTACCGTTGGAAGCGTCTACCGGTCTTATTCGTAACGGCAGCTGTCTCGTCCCATTCGGAGCTTGCTGCTTCCCGGGGGAGTCGTTCTCCCCAGACTGCGCGTCCACCTCCAGACTACAGACCAGAGACTGCTAGCAGTGGCTCCCATGACCAGTAGCCTGAGGATCTGGAGGCGGGACTTGGCCGAGATCTCTCTCAACAAGTCACCTTCCAGTACCAAGAAGCGGCTTCCCATTTGGATCTCAAACTAGTGAGTTCCTAATTTCCTCCCCAGGGTGCGCAGTTCTGTCTCATCTAGAGTAGAACCGACCCCTATTCACTGTTCGAGGTCTCCCCGTCTTCTCCGACATCCTACGGCGTCCCCGCTGGTTTCGAATCGAAGGGGACTTGACAAAGGCTCCATCGACTCCAACCCCGCCAAATTCCAAGCTCTGGAGCATCCGTGGAGTCTTTATCTTCCTGCTGTTGTGTTCCTCAAGCAGACAGAGTCAGAGTTCTGCTTCCCTGTTCGTGCATGTGCACCGACCAGCACCGACTTGCCAAAATTCCGACAAAATTTGGGCGTCTTCCTGGGTCACCTACGAAGCTTTTCCAGCTGGTCTCATCACCAAAAAAATTCGGGAGCGGCCGCAGCGTCCACATCTTCAATAGTCTGTCCGTATTCACAAAGAGCAGGCAGAATCGGCATCATCCACTATTCGGCTTCCATTTGCGTTTTCCCGCTCCCCGCCTGGCCGGCTTATAGCCCCTCCCTATGAGAGGTAGTTTTTGGTTGTAATCATTGGCTTCCCTTCCCCATGATCCCTCCCTTGCATGGGGTGTAGTGTTGTAAGATCATAAACAGGTCAAGCTACCCCGGCGCGGCGTGTGGGGAACCGACGCTTCCCCGCTCGCCCTCGTCTCCGAGCGGGACCGGTTTCTTCAAACCGGTCAAGTAAGTGCTCCAACCCTAACTATCTTTAGTACTTGTTCTTTCAATATTAGTTCATAAGCTCTGCTGGTTTGTGAGAGTTAGCGCCAGGTCCATCAAGCAACCTTGCTTCGAGTGACCGCCGTGGGTGTCGTGTGCAGCCCGTGCCCTTGGCACAACGTCGGTCCCATTGAATTGGGCCTGCCAAATCCCCGGGGAATCAACCTTGGCCTTGCTGGCCCTCTACCAGCAAGGGCTCAGCCCTCACATCCTCCACTTGGCATCACCAAGTTACCCCGGGTTTGGGTGAGTGTCGGGTGAGCGGCCGCCAAATTTCGGTCCATTCCGTTTGCAAATTGTGCTTGCTTGGCTAGGTTCGAGGGTGTGTCACATCAAACCCAATGCAAAGATTGCACAAACATTATTGCACAAGTCAAAACAATGCACCGACATTATCATGCCTAAGACAAATAAAACTACACTGACGATGATCATGCATGAGAGACATTTGCACCGACTGTGCTAAAGCAAAACATTGCACCGACTTAGTTTGTGTACCCTTAGACATAGCATGAGACTTAGACTGAGACGCAGAATGAGATAAGGGGAAATCGCCTATCCCCTCTCTTCCGGTGGATTATCACTCCTTTGCTCCGGTGGCTCCACAGGTCCTTGTCGGCCCATCCGATTTCTTGCCCCAACAGCACGGGGTGGCCCAATTTCACTCCAATCCGGGTATGTCTCAAGCCCAGTATTCTTCTTACGGCCCCCCTAATTCCACTAGTTATCCTTCAGCTCCTTCCTATGGGCCCCCGCCCTCGGCAACCGCCATTCCTCCCAATCACCAGACGCAATCAACTCCCTTCACTGCCCTTGCTCCCTCTCGAGAGCAGGATTTGCTTAATAAGTGGGCCACCATGCAGCAACAACTTGATTTTCTCCAGAAGAAGGTGGGCCCACAATCCTTGGCTGATATTCCCGTCCCAAGCTTCCAGAACATCCGCTTCCCTCCGCAGTCTGAGCTCCCCAACTACCGTAAGTATGATGGGAACAGCAATCCCTTCATCCATGTGAGGGACTTTCTGTATGAATCGGCGCAGTTCCAATATGATGATCGCCTTATGGCGTACCTATTCCGCCAATCATTGGATGGCGTTGCTCTGGAATGGTTTTATTCTCTGCCCCTAGAAGAGGCCGAGAGCTTCAAATTGGTCAAGGACAAATTTATTCAGCGGTTTCAAGACCGGGTTGGCCCGGAATATTCATTCACAGATCTGGTGGCCGAGAAAATGAAGTCGGATGAGGAATTCGCAACTTATGCAGATAGATGGAGGCAGATGGCCGCCAGGGTGCCCGGCCATATTCCAGAGGAAGAAAAAGTTAAGCTGCTGATTTCAAATGCTACGCCCACCTTCAAGAACATCCTGGCAATGAACGATATAGCCAATATGCATCAACTGTATAGCCGGGCGCGATTTATACAAACTCAGTTTAAGGACTCCCCTATCCATTCTCTTTTCGAAAACCAAAAGCCCAAGTACCATAAGAAACCACAGGGGCCGGTTACCGAAGGAGTCCAGACAAATGAGCAAGTACAAGCTGTTGCTTTTCCCTACCAAGCCGCACCATTCCGCTACAACCAAAGCCCCCGCAATCCGTAAAACTCCGCTCCGCAACACTCTCAAAACGCTCCACAAAACTTTTCGCCTACCTTCACCATCCCGCAAAACACCTTCACCGCACCACAACCACCACCACCATCACCACAATACCATAACGTCCCTCCACCTGGCGGCTACAACAACAATAATCCCAACAGCAAGCGTCCGGCTCCCAGAAGGGCCCAGTATCCTCCACTGCCAGAGACACTTACAGACATATTCTCAGCGCTCATGGCAGTAAATGCAATTCAACTTCCTCCAGAAAAGACTGTCTGGAATCCAGCTGTGGACCAAACCAAGTATTGCATGTTCCACCGGCAGCCAGGTCACACCATAGAAGCATGTTTTCACTTCCGAGATCTCGTGTACGACTTACACGAAGCACAGAGAATAGACTGGGCCGAGATGCATAGGGCCATTATGGAGATCAAAGAGAAGAGAAGGCAGCCGCAGGGGCAGCAAGTGCAGCAACATCTAGCACCGCAGCCGCAGCAGCCGCCACAACAGCAGCCACCACAGCAAGTGCAAGATCTGGGTATCCATCAGAATCCGATGCCGAACCACCAACCCGCTCCTCCGCAACAGCCGCAAGCGCCAGCACAGGTTAATGTAGTCCAACCACCGGCCTCCAACACTGCGTGGTCATTTGATGATGATGGCACCGCGCCACAGGTCATGGCCTTCCACCACAAACCTCCTTCATCCTCCCTACACAACCAACACCCTCTCCGCTCATCCCACCATTCACACCCGCTCCACCAAATCCGCTCACCACCCCGTCGTATCCTTCGCCAACCTCCATCACCGTCATCACACCACCATCCAATCCCGCACCTATCCTTACCCATCCGTTCACCCTGCCTTCACCAGCATCCACATCCATCACCACCCTACCACCCACCAATCCTTCACCTATCATCCGCGCATCCCCCATTAACTTCACCAACCCTCCGCTTTACCAAACTGCCTCCCCCACGCCACCTATTCCACTCATTCGCCCCGCAGGGCCCATCATACTATCCCCCGATGCCGCGGCAAATTGTGCTCTGAGGAGTGGGAAGATGTTCCATCGGAGCTACGTCACTACTAGCAATCCCCAGCCTTCCCAACATGTGGCCGAGCAAGAAGAAGCCGAACCATTACCAGGGACTCAATATGATTTACTGCATCATCTAGATCGGGTACCCGCCAAGATATCTGTGCTGGAGTTAATCAAGAGGTCCACTCTCCATCAAGATGCACTGAGGGATTTTTTACAGAAGGTCATGGTTAGTGAAGACATGGCAGTCGACAGTCTACCAACGGCACTAGCAACTATCTCTAAAGGGCCGGCAATCACATTCTCTGAGACCGAGCTTGCACCTCCGGGGGCTCGTCAAATGCCACTCTGCATAACAATTACTTTGAACAAAGTCGACGTTGAAGCAGCCTTGGTCGACACTGGGGCCTCAATTAATGTCTGTCCCCTCAGCACTCTCCGAGCCTGCAATATATCTGAGGAGTTACTACGGTCTACCCCCACCACTATAGCAGCATACGACAACTCAAGGCGGGCATGTCACGGGGTAGTCACTATTCAGGCTGAGCTCGGGCCTCTGTCCATGGCTATAGAATTCTATGTACTTGACATCGACCCTATGTTCAAAGCCATCTTGGGTCGTCCCTGGATCGACACACTTGGCGCCGTGCCCTCCACCGCGCACCAATGCATCAAATTCCCTTTTCAAGGGAGGGTCGTCAAAGTTAAAAGTTTATCCACGGTACAGTCAGTGAAGGCCATCTCTGAACAGATTCTTCCTACTCTCTGGCCAAGCAGCAGGCCCGTGCTATCAGTGCTAGACCTAAACTTTCCTTGGGCGTACACCACTCCTAAGCCCGTCACTACCCCAGTCAATATCAAGGCAAAGCCGCAGATTCGAGATTCAAAGGGGTGGAACATTATATTGAAACTGGGCTATCAACCGGGGAGAGGTCTCGGTGCACAGCTGCAAGGGATGACCAAGCCCATACCAAAAGGAAGAAAAATGGGCAGACGAGGTCTCGGTTACAAGGAGACAGCATTATCAATGATGGGTGACTCTGGGCCGCTTACCTGGGATTACCGTCAGCATTTTGTCAGAGGCCCCCCACAGCCGGGCACGTTAGCTGCGAAGCCAGTCCAGTCAGAAACCGACACGGTTTGTCCAGTCACCAGTCCACCCCCGTTGCCAAGGGGGCTAAATGACGATGTGATCGACTACAGCTGGGCCCTCCAGGGGCTGTTTTGTGAAAGAGGCAGCCAGAAGCCACAGAAGGGTCAGCTTATGCGGTGGAGGCCGAAGAAGCAGCCTAGTGATAATTCAAAGAAAGAAGGGAACTCGCTGATTGCTCTTTCTCTATCTCCCTCTCATTTTCAGTGCATGATCCAGTTAAAGGGGTTCATACCCCGTCCTCCTCCGATTATGATCAATCCATCCTTCAGTGATCCATTTCAGACTCTAATCAATCCTCCTGCTTATAGGCCTTACTGCCCCATTAATCTGCCTGCTTTCCCCATCCCTCCGTCGTTTAAATATCAAATCTACGAGATGTGGGGTTCCTCCTCTTGTGATCTTTTCTTTAATTGCATCTTTCCTAAGCTGTTCCCTATGCAGCTCCCGCTTCCTCCATCATGCTGCATGGTCTCCACTGATCTCCAAAAAAAAAAAAAAAAAACGTCAAATTTAAAACGGAGATTTCAGTGGAAGATTATGCTATCCTATCTCCATCCTCCTCGTCCCAGGGGCACGGGTCCCCTGCTCCTTCCCTTCCATTAGGCTTCCTCTCTCCTAGGTCAGAGTTAGGGTCTAGCGAGTCTGGAGAAGTAGAGTCTGTTAGGTCTAGAGAAGTAGGGTCTTGTTCTAGGTCGTCCAACCCTTCCCCTCCTGAGCCGCGCTCGCTTGCGCATCCTCCCCAATCTATTCCTGATAGGTTCTTGCAAGATTTAGCTCAGCGGTGTCATGCTCTTTTGAAGTGCCCAGAATTCGCCGCCACAGCGATTGCAATTGAAGATGAAGAAGAAATAGAAGGGGTGTGGAGCGATGATGGATTAGGCGTCTATGAAGTGCTGGATGAGAAGGACCCAATTGATGAAGACAGCGATGTAGAGGACACTGCCGACTTATATACCAAGGGACTAAGAAGATTCGACCAGCCGTCGACGGCAGTGGATGAACCTACCAAGGAAATCAATTTGGGAACAGAAGAAGATCCAAGGCCCATCAATATTTCAGCTAATCTCCCTCCACAGGTAGAAGAGGATCTAATAAAGGTACTGAGGGAGTATAGCGATTCTTTCGCCTGGTCTTATGAGGACATGCCAGGTCTTGACCCCTCCTTGGTGGAACACCGACTCGTGCTTAAACCAGGGCAACACCTGTTAAACAAAGGTCGAGAAGATTTCACCCCCACATGGCCTTGCGGATTAAGGAAGAGGTCGACAAGCTTTACAAGGCCAAGTTCGTCAGAGTAGTTTTATATCCTCAGTGGGTGGCAAACATAGTCCCTGTTCTCAAAAAGGATGGCAAAGTGCGCATATGTATTGATTTCAGGGATCTAAACAAAGCATGTCCCAAAGATGATTTCCCGCTACCTCATATAGACGTCCTTGTTGATAACACTGCCGGGTACGAAGCTCTATCATTTATGGATGGGTACTCGGGCTATAATCAGATCCGTCTCGCTCCTGAAGATCAAGAGAAAACTTCCTTCACCACGCCCTGGGGCACATACTGCTATGTAGTTATGCCTTTTGGATTAAAGAACGCAGGCGCCACCTATCAAAGGGCGATGATGGCTATCTTCCACGACATGATGCACGTCTATATGGAAGCTTATGTGGATGACATCTTGGTGAAGTCAAGATCGAAAGAAGAGCACCCCTCTATTTTGGCTAAGGTGCTGCAGAGAGCCAGGGAGTACAAGCTAAAGATGAATCCGAAGAAGTGTGTATTCGGAGTCTCCTCGGGGAAGCTGCTAGGTTTCATAGTGAGCAAACGGGGGATCCAGATTGATCCTAACAAAGCACAGGCCGTCATGGATATGCCTCCGCCAAAGAACATTACGGAACTTCGAGGACTGATTGGTAGGTTGCAATTCATTAGAAGATTCATATCCCAGCATTCTCAAAGGTGCCGTCCGTTTTATGAATTGCTCAAGGCGGGGGTCAAGTTCGAATGGAATCAAGATTGTCAAAAGGCCTATGAGGACCTCAAGGAATATCTATCCAATCCCCCGGTTTTGCAACCTCCTGTCCCTGGGAAACCCCTGATCCTATACATCTCGGTCATTGAGGACTCCCTAGGGGCGGTTTTAGCACAAGTGGATGACGAAGGAAAAGAGCGGGCTGCGTACTATCTTTCTCGGCTATTTAATCCAGCCGAATCTAAGTACACCGCTATGGAGAAGACTTGTGCCGCCTTAGTGTGGGTAGTTCAGAAGCTTAAACATTACTTTCTCGCTCACCCAGTTAGGCTGATCTCTAGAATGGACCCGATCCGTTATCTCTTAGAAAAGCCCGTTCTTTCTAGTAGGTTAGCTCGTTGGCAGAGCTTCTTATCTCAATTCGAAATCACCTTTGTCGTTCAGAAGGCAGTCAAAGGATATGCCATTGCTGAGCATCTTGCACATCTCCCTATTCCTCACACCGACTCTATTCAGGACGATTTCCCTGATGAGCATCTCTCTGTCCTTTCTCAGCATCCCTTCTGGTCTCTGCACTTTGACGGTGCGCTTAACTCACAGGGCCAAGGGATCGGTGCTGTCCTGCTTACTCCTGAGGGAGTGACCATCCCCTTTGCTTACCAACTTCGATTTCCTGCTACCAACAACATCGCTGAGTATGAGGCTCTCCTGGCCGGCTTGAAGCACGCCTATCTCTTAGGCGCGCGTTATTTAAACATCATAGGAGACTCTCAGCTCGTCTTACGGCAAGTTCTGGCCACTTACCGTACCCGTGACCCCAAACTCAAGCCCTATCAAGATCTGGTCACGCTCATCGCTAAGCGGTTCCGCAAGCTAATCTATATCCATACTCCCCGTTCACTGAACATTCTGGCAGATGCATTAGCATCTCTGGCCTCCTCCTTATCCTTCCCTCTCAGTCGTAGTACTGAGACTGTCGTCGTCCAGAGGATGGACGTACCCTCTATCCAGGACCCTTGGTTCACCAACCTTGGGAGGTCTGCAGAAGTGAGAGCTGAGAAGGAAGATCTCAAGGAGGTATCATTGGCAGAACTAGAGGAAATTTTGGATGAGGAAGAATTGCCTTGGTACCATGAAATCGAGTTATTTTGCAAAGAAGGGACTTTCCCAGAAGGGGCAAGAGCTGAGCAGCGCAAAGCGATAAGAAGAGCCGCCGCAAAATACACTATCATTGCAGGAGAACTGTACAGGCGCGCTACTAACGGAATGCTCATGAGATGCCTAGATGACATGGAAGCTTGGAAAGTAGCAGAAGCAGCACATTCTAGCGAGTGTGGAGGCCATGTCAATGGCCAGGCTCTAGCGAAGAAGATCCTTAGGCAGGGTTACTATTGGCCCACTCTAGAGGAAGACTGCTCCCTCTATGTCCGGAGGTGTCTTAAATGCCAACTCCACGCTGATAAAATTCACTCTCCAGCTTCATCTCTTCATCCTATGATCGCTCCTTGGCCATTCTCTATGTGGGCTTTCGACGTCGTCGGCCCACTCGGTGATCCTAATTCTCAGATCAAGCAGAAATCCTTCATTCTCACAGCCACTGAGTACTTCACCAAATGGGCCGAAGCCGAAGCATACGCAGAGATCAAAGCTACAACAGTGTGCCGCTTCATCATGAAGAATATCATCTCGCGATTCGGAGTACCAAGCAGCATCATCACCGACAACGGACCCCAGTTCGTCTCCCAGGAGCTTAAAGACCTCTGTAAGAAGTTCAGAATTACATTACATCATTCATCACCATATTACCCTCAAGGCAATGGTCAAGCCGAAGCCACTAATAAAACTCTTCTTAAAATCATTAAGAAAACGTGTGAAGCGCATAAGTTTTCTGATTGGCCTGAAAGATTGGTGGAAGCTCTGTGGGCTTACCGCACCTCCGTCCGTACTCCTACGGGACAAACTCCCTACTCTCTAACCTACGGGATGGAGGCGGTGCTCCCATATGAGATCTTAATCCCTTCACTCAGAGTACAGCTCGATAAGGAACTTAATCTCGATGAACGTCGAGAGGCGTTGCTCGTCCAACTGGAACTCCTAGATGAGAAGAGGATGAATGCGGCCGATCACGTATCTGTTTATCAAAAGAGAGTTTCGCGTTATTTTCAAAAGAAGGTAATTGAACGAAAATTTTGCAAGGGTGAAATGGTTTTGAAACGCAAATTCATTCGGTCTGCAGGTCCTAGGTCTAAATTGCAACCTAACTGGGAAGGACCGTTTGTAATAAAAGAAGCTTATTCAGGGAATGCCTATCGTCTAATCAACGCGGAAGGTGAGGAGCTCTCTCACCCGTGGAATGGGTTGTATCTTAAGCGTTTCTTTCCTTAAACAAATCTAAACGATGTGCTTTCCTGGCAATAAGAAATGCCTCCTATCTTCAAAAGAGAGTCTCGAGTAAGGCAAACACACACTACACGACGCCCCTGGTCGGGTTCTTTGCTTAAAAAAGACACTGTTTTTCCTCGGCCATGCTTCGGGGGAAAGTCAAAGTCTCTGTACGTTTCATTCTTCGGCTGAGTCCAGAGGCGAGGAGTGAATAAGAAGGAGACAACCGATCCAAACTCCCTAACGAGAGGAGGTCTCAAATAGGGGCAAGTCCGTTATGACCTGACTCCACAAGAAAGTAAAGAAAAGAAGAGAAAAAGGAGTGTTCTTTACCACAAAATCAAAAGCATCATCTCAAGGTTTGTAAATGAATTCTCAAAAGCTCCAAAAGAAAAGGATTAGGCATGATAAGAGTGGCAGTACAGTTCCCCGCGGGACGTTATGAGCCCGGTCGCATGCATGCCTAAGTGGACAAGGGTTCGATGGCGGACATAAAAAGCCCCGGCGCAACAGACCGAATCTCTATTAAAGTTGTACGGTGAGGGAATCAAGTTCTAAAAACTTCTATGACTGGCCTAAGCTTACCCCCATATTCTTTTTTTTCCTTTTAGGACTGAAACAAGTACCCTGGGTACAGCTTTGGTAAAAACACCGTCACAATGACCAGATCTCGGCCGGGGGTTGTCACGCTATATACACGCCGATCTCGGGACTCAAGCTAAAAGTATGGGAGGTCTCGTATTGCTAGAGAGGCACTGATGTTTTCAAAATCCAAAAACAATCAAATATGTTTTCAAAATCCAAAAAAACAATCAAATATGTTTCAAAATCCAAAAAAACAATCAAATACGTTTCAAAATCCAAAAAACAATCAAATATATTTCGAAAACCAAAAAAATCAAATATTTCAAACATCCAAACAAATCAAATATTTTTCAAAAAGAAAAAAAATCAAAAAAATCAAAAGCATTCAACATTTCCATCATTCGCATAACATGCATCGCATTTTTATTTACGTTTTCGCCTATTTTAATAAGGCTCCACCCCTTGACCAAATATCAAGAAACGGTCATTATCTAACCTGCCTCGAGGCAAGGGGTTGAGTCTAAGGACGGATCTAACATGTTTCATGTCTAAGTGTGTGCAGAGTACAGGGGCAAGCCCAAAGGTAAAAGCTCACAACTATGCAGGTTCAGGAGTGTAACGCGCCAGCATCAGACCGTTACATTCATGTAACGGGTCCCCCTCGGACCGTCACTTCCTTCAGGCACGGGCTTTCTTCCTTTCGTTAAACCATCTTCATGACGGTCTGAGAACATACCGTTACTTTCAAATAACGGCCCAAGATCCATCCGTCGCATCCTTCAGAGAATGAGTTCTTACTACTTCCATTCTGACGGCCTACTCCGGACCGTCGTATAATAATAACGGCCCAAAGGGTATCCGTTACTCCCCCCAGAAACTCTGTTTATTCATATCGATCTAATCTTCCAAAGCACACAACTCAGGTTCTTTCAATTAAGGCAATCTCATCTTATTCAAGCAAGTTTAGTAAAGTATAAGTCGTGATAAATCAAATTCTGAAATGGCAATCTAATAACATCTTTTACAAGCAAAAGGAATCAAGATACATTCGACTTCTTATCCGCAAGAGCGCGGATTCTTCTTAACTCTTTCAAGTAATCTCGGCGTGTGTCGTCGTTCTCTTCAACTTCTGCTTGCCACGGACGCACCTTGCTGATCTCCCACATGGTTAGTGCGTTCCGGATCGCTCTTTCATCTTCCTCGGTCCCCATCTTCCTAGGTAAAAGGGGAGGGTAGTGTGATAGTGCAGAAACGCTGATTCGAGGTAATCCGATCTGAAGATGGCATCGGTGCGGGTTGTAGATCGCCATGGTAGTGTTCCCTACTAGCTGGAGGTCGAGGCCTTGGCGCCGCTGTATTTTAAGAAGGGCACTTCGGAGGACTCTTGGTCGCATGATGAACTTGTCCATTGGTAAAGTGTTGAAGAAGAGGCGCCATTCATCCCGAGTTTTCTTATCCGCTGTCTTGCATTCAACCTGAGGAGAATATCCAAAAGCCCCTCCAATGAAGAAGAGAGGATGGCTCCCGAAGATCCGGCTCGCCGAAGTTATATCTTCCTTAGGAAGGAATTTGATTCTCACTCCTATCCAACACTCAAGGAGTATCATGGAACCGAATAAAGGCCCTCCAAGGCAAGCCGAGCTTAGTCCTTCATAGAGGTATGGGAGGACCGCTTGAGAAATAGACATACCCCGCCACAGTCCACTAATAATGCTAAGATTTTGGATATCTAAGAGGTGGTCGGTCGTGGAGAAAAGGAAGACCCCGCACAAGCAAACCGCCACCGCCTTGGCTATTGCTTCGTGTCTCTCCCACTTATTTTTACAGTGAGACACTATCCATTGTGCTATAGGGATCAAGTGAATGTGGCGCGGGCTGATCATGGTCCGCACGTCCTTTGGGTTATGAATGAAGTCGCTTAAGATCAAGGACGGATCAATAGGTTCTATTGTATAGCAAACCCGATCCTCATCCCCCACCTTAGTCTTAGGAAGGGCTAGGTAGGTCTCTACCTCCTCCAATAGGACGGTTGCTTCAAATGAGGGGAAGATAAAGGTATGAGTTTGTGGATGCCATAGTTCCACTAGGGCTGAAAGGCATGGCCAATCCAAAGACAATTTCTGGAAGTTTTTGCCTAGAACCAAGAGGGGTTGGAGGTGCCATGCTTTGAGGATTGATACCACCTCTAAAGGGAGTGCCTTTACCATGGGAGCCACCCACTTCAGGTTGGAATAACACCTTGGGCCAGGAAGAGGCTTGAAGAAGAAAAGAAGAAGGAAAGTTACGAAGAAAATTAAAGTGCAGCAAAAAAAAAAAAATCTGAACTTTAGATGAAGTCATGCAAGCTTACCACCCTTTGGACATTAGAGCTTAGATGCTTGGGGATCGAGGACAGCCGTTGAAGCTCCCCATGTTCCCTCCTTGCAGCCTTAGGGCCGGTGTAGATCTTCTCTGCCATAGCCGCCATCTCGAAGCATCTCTTCATCTTGATTTCTGCTTGATTAGGGAGAATTCTTCAACCCTAGAACGGAGTTTTTTGTGCAAACTGCGATTTTGGGTAAGTTTCCCAAGTTGCTGGGGCTTTTTATTAACTTTGGAAGGATAAGATTGGAGTTGGGAGGCTTTATCTGAAATTTGGATAAGTTCTAGCAAGAGATTAAGTGGCTGAACCTCGGACTCTAAGCTCTCACGGCCGAATCCGTTTTTGGAAACGACCCAGACTCTGACGGTCTGTCGTAGGGCCGTTACTTCACTCTGGCGCGCCTACCCTGGGCCGTCACTTTTTCTGTGGGTTGGGTTTTTCTTAAAACATGTTCTGTGGCTGTTTACGGTCTGGTCTCAGACCGTCGCCTTTCAACGGACGAACCCTAATCCGTTATATCCTTCAAATCGCTCAAGTCTCTCTCTTCTGGGCTGAACGCCATGTAACGGTCAGGTTAGGACCGTCGTTTCGTTATGACGCGTCTCCTTCAGGCCGTCGCATTTTCTGCGAGTAGTTCTAAAACCATGTTCTGCCATGAATAACGGTCCGGTCTAGGGCCGTTGTTTTCTTTTAACGCTCCTACCATGGGCCGCTATTTCTTCTGTAGCCCGGCTATCAGAATAAGATGTTTCATGAATGACGGCCTAAGATAGGCGCGTCATTTGATTATGACGGTCCAAGACCAGACCGTCATTTCCTCTGCTACTAAATTCAGGCAGTTAGTCTATTCTTTGCCTAGACCTGGCGGTCTTTCACATCTGTACACCACACCTTCTCCACACAAGCATTCATTCACACATACACATCCATCATGCGTACTTTCAATCACTCATTCATTCATACATCCACATAAAAAGTCAACAAAAATTTCATTTTCATAAAAGGGCATGTACAAGTGGTAAGAAAAAGCATAAAAAGTACATCATTCGGCCGGCTTATCAGTCGGGCCGCCCTCATTCTCTCCACCCTCGGGTTTCCTGGGTGGCGGTGCTATGGAAGCACTCTCCTCCTGCTGTCCTCTCTCTGCCCTCTCATTTCTATGTTGGCCGGCAGAACTAACTAAGAAATCCCCAACCGAGCCACTAGGGGCAGCACTCCTATGAGCCCCGCTCCGGGAAGAAGTCCGCTCTGGTGCCCGGCCTAGCATCCGGACCGTCTGCTCCATGGTCTGCAGCCTAATCTTCAGTGTGAAGATCTGGCGTCGCGTCTCCCGTGCCTCGGTCCGGTAGCGATCAAGATCCGCAGTCCCAAGGCGAAGGTCCTTCACCTCGGCCTGCGCTCGTGCTAAATCTGCTCGAAGTCGCTCCATCTCCACATCGTCCACATGTCGAGGGGTCTCCGCTCTCAGTCGGGCTAGCTCTGCCTGCACGAGCTCCGTCTCTGCTCGAGCTCGATCAGTCTCGGCCCGGCTCCTCTCTACCTCTGCCCTCGCTTGGGTGGCCTCCGCCACTGCCGCTGCTAGCTCTGTCGCCTGTAGATTGCATTTGCATTGCATATAGGTTAGTCATATAAATTTAATTAGCATAAGCATAATCATAAAGCATGTAAGTATCTTACCCGCTCCGCGAGGGTGGCCTCCGCCTCCTCGGCCCGGGCAATTGCCCGAGCAAAGTCAGCATCTCGCCCAGCCCTGTCTCCCGCAGGCTGCGAGGACGACGATGGGGCGTCTGGTCCTGCTCGCTGAGCTCCCTCTGCTCGCTGCATTGTCATAGCCGAAGCATTAGCATCATGCATAATCATAGTCATATCATAAGCATTTAGAGTCTCACCAGGAGCTCCAGCGCCGTCCTATACTCATCCCGCTGCAGGATGGTAGAGTGGAGTAATCCCTCTAGCTCCGCTATCCGCCCTTCAGGATCGAGCTGCATATAGAAAGCATAAGCCAGCATGTCACATCCACATTTCATCATATAAAAGAGAGTTTTTAGTTTAGAATTGCATACCGGTCGTCGGGTACCTCGGTATACCCGGTCGCCGTAGTGTCGAGCGAAGGCCTTCAGGTAGGCCTCGTCGCTCTCTGCCCGCTCCTTCACGGCCCTGCCTCGCTGCCTCCAGTCGAGGACGTACTTTGCCTTCCGGGCGCGCCAATCCACGCTCCCGCTAATGCCCCTCGCCGACTTTCCTGGGTGATCATCGTTGCGGTGTGGAAAGGTCACCTCGGGCTGGTGTAGTCCCCGAGTCCGCAGGATCAGCCTATAGTGAAGAGGCTCGATGATATGGATGCAATGCAACCATATGTCTCGCCCCCGGTACGATAAGGACGCCTCCACCCACGGCTGTCCTGTGTAGCCCTCGCTGCGGTAAGGGGTCCACCTCACCTGCAGGCATTTAGATCCATTAGCATTCGCATAACATGAGCACATATAGGCATATAAAGCATTTAAATCATTTAAATTCTGGGCTCACCGATGTGTGTGGGTAGGAGTCCAGGTCCTCCTGGATCATCCGGGTCTGTCTCAAGACCGACCCCGTATCCCTCGCCACCGACCATCGCCTCGCGATCGGTATCAGGCCAGGATGGAGTAATGCACCTCTCCCAATGCCCGGGAGGTACAAATAGCTCCAGATCTGCATTTAGGAAGCAAGTCAGTTACATAAATTATCAATCATAGCATACATCATGGCATATTAAAAAGCATTTAAGCGCATTTTTACCTGTAGGAAGGGCGAGAAGCCTCCCAGCATCGTCAGTCGGTCCGTGGTGCTCAACGAGTTAATCAGGAAGGCCAAGACCGCTGCTCCCCAGGCGTACTTCCTCACTCTGCTTAAATCCTCTATCAGCGGCAGCAGTCTGCAGCTGATAACATCCGCTCTGGTCGCGAACAGGAGCTTCCCGAACAACAGTATCAAGAAGCGCCTCATCACTCGATCCCCCTCCTCTCCTGCCTCTGCCGCCACACGAGGGCGTACCTGGTCAATCACTCTGCCCAGATGCTCCTCGGGCAGTTCCCCCACGGCAATCGCTGCCCCTCTCAGCCCCAAACTCTCCTGCAGCACCGATCTCGAGAGCTGGGATGAAGACTGGCCCGGCCTGATCAGGTCCAACCCCAGTAGCTGCTGCGCTATCTCCCGATAGTCGCCGTACGTCCATCCTGTCACTGCAGCGCCGTGGACTCTCAAACCTGTAATCCTCGCCATGTCTTCTAGCGTGGGGATCATGTGGCCCCACGGGAAGATGAACGCCCTGCTAACTGGGTCCCACCTCTCGTGCAAAGCGTACAGCAACGGCGTATCCATCCAGATCACCTCGATGCTGAGCATCTCGGCGAAACCCATCTCTGCGAGTCTATCTCTCTGGTAATCGGGCAGTGCCTGGTACACCGCCCGAATCTGCAGCCATGAGATCCTCGATCTCCTCTTTCCCTGCATTGCATATTAGAGCACTAATTAGTCCATTTGCATCATATAGACATTGCATAAACATTAAATATCGAAAAGAAAAACAAAAATTTGAAAATTGAAAACCCTAAAAGGAGTTTGGAACCCTGGCAGAAGTAACGGCCCTGGGATAGGGCGTTACTTGTCTCTGACGGCCTTAGCCTGGAGCGTCAGAGAAGTGACGGTCGCTGGCGGGACCGTCACTTAGTCTGCCAGTAGGGAATTTCTCCCCTGCATCCCCATGATTTCTCACTTTGGCCAAATGGCCTACAAGTGTTCCTAGTGGGTTCATAGACCCATTTCTACCCTTATCCCCCACATGCATTCATAAATAAAAACATAAAAATCAAAAATTTAAAAATTGGAGCGGAGGGCCTACCTCATGGTCGAGGATCTTCCTCTTCTTCTGCTCTGGTTCCTTGGGCTCCTCTGCACCCAAGGAGGCTTCGGTTGGTTCTTCCACGACCGTGGGGACCTCCTCCTCTTCCCTTGGCTCCCTTCCCCTTGGTTCTTCCTCCACGGGCGGCGGGGTGGTCTCTCGTTCGAGCCGGCGGTGGAACCGCCTTATGGCCATCTTCTTTCCTCTCCCTCTCTTCTGAGGTGGTGGCTGCGGTGCCTCGTCGCCGGCCATTGGAGGGTGGAGATGGAGGTCGCCGGTGGGTTTTCTGGTTTGGTGTTTTGGTTGTTTGAGCGTGAAATGAGACCGAACGGCCGTTCGGTTTGTTTTTTTTGAAAACTCAGGAGAAGCGACGGTCTATCGTTAGACCGTCACATAACTATGACGCCCCCCTCTAAGGCCGTCTCTTGTGACGAACTGTTTTATTGAAGAATTTGAACCGACTCGGTGTTGACGGACTAGGCTTAATCCGTTATTTTCATGTGACGCTCCTGAGTCGGGCCGTTATATGCTTGCAAGTTTCTTGATGAATGAATGGTCCAAATTTAATGTTTAAACTTATCTCCATCATAAAAACATTTTTGATGAGTTTATCACAATGGTTATGCCTTAACTATTATCATAACTATCTTATCGGCTAACCTATTTATGAAAGATTATGAACAGAAGGCACGCTCTGCCGCTCGTTAGGCAGGTAAGTCAGGTATTGTATCTCGTTCCCTTATCCCTTAATGCATTACTATATGTTATCTATAATATATTACCTCGAGAACCGGCTGGTCATTCAGGTGTCCTGGGATCTGATGTTCCCCTTAAACAAAAATGATGATGATCTAAGTTCACATGAATAATCGTTGGATAGGCCGTTAGGTTGGAAAATTTGAGGATGATGGTTCTATCTTGCACGCCGTGGTTGCAGATAGTGTCTTGACTCTGGTTTCCCCAATCTAGCAATATTATTCTCAAGTATCTTGTTATTTTATCTTTCTTTGCATAAACTTTGAAGATTTGTTTTTCTTTAGCCCAGCATGCATCATACGCGTTCTTTGAGTATTCATGAGCTTCATTTGTTTAAGAGGTCTCATTGACGGTGAACAGCTGTGTTCTTGATCCTGGATAAGGAGAATTATTCCACTCTGAATTTGAAGATTTCCTTCGATTTGCTCGCTTGATCTGGTTGACTGAAGATTCCTGTCTGGAGTTTAGTCTCTTTCCTTTCCGTTGCCTCCGGCGGCCAGCCGTGTTTCCTTTCCTTAGTTAATTAAATCCTCCAGACTTGCGTCCTTTGGTTAGCTATTTCCTTGTGATCAGTTTTGAAGTTTTTCCAGAAAATTCTTATCGCTTGTTGGTGAAGAACGGGTGTCGTTTACCTTAACGCCCTCTTTTTGATCCACTCCGCTTCATTTCCGCTTCATCTCCATGTTCCATTTCACTTTCGCTTCACTTCCGCTCGTTCCCCTGCAAAGAGGACGTTAAGGAGGGGCATCTGTTGACACCCGTTTTATACCCAATAAGTCGGGTCATCTCCTTATTTATTCAATATGATGCTCCGAGTTGTTCACTCTTCATTGAATTCCTTTTAATCAGTTGAAGCCTGTTTTCTGGGTCTCAATTCCTGGATTAGACCTGGTTCCTGGTGGCACTTCGTTCAAAAGCTTGGCAATCCCTCCATTCTATTTTCTTGAAAATCAATGATAATAACGGTCTGGACTAGGCGCGTCATTTCATAATAACGCGTGAAGCCTAGGCCGTTACTCTTTGAAGAGTCCCAAGACTTAGGGCCTCGTTGTCCTTTGATAATAACGGTCTACTCTCTAGCCGTTTTTTCCTTATGACGCCCTATGCCCTGGCCGTTACTTACTTGCAGAGTCCTATTGTTTAGATCTTCTTCCCGTCGATCTTATCCTTTGGATAGGGTTGAAAATGACGGTCGTTCCTTGATGCGTTACTTCCAAGTGGCGGTCTATCGTGCAACCGTTACTTCCTTCAGAGAGTCCTGACAGTTCAGGCCTTTTCTCTGCTACTCCGTGGACGAGATAGGGTTTTGGATTGGCGTTATCTCCTTCAATTCTAATCCTCAGGACCTCTCGTTTATTTCTTTGGACTCTTGTTGATATTATCCTCAAGGATTTGCTAAGGATTATCCTCCTTTCTTGGCTAATTTATCTTCAACTCGACCCATGAGTTTTGAAGGTCTATAAATAGAACCTTTGATTTCATGATCAAGGGGGGAGATTTTTGATTCACGACGAAGTGCTGCCGAACCCAGGAGCCATCTTCATCCAGGAGGAGTTGCTTCCCACGTCCATCCATCTTCCAGTCAAGGGAGTACTTTTGTTTTGATCTTTCAAGTTCATCTTTGCATGCTTGAGTTCTTCCTTGGTCTTTTTAAACAAAGCATTGTCCCTCCTCCTCCTCCACGTTTTTTTTTTCACTGTTGTTTTAAGCATACAAACATCCTCCCAACTTTTGAAAACGCCCAGAGGGGTTAAAAAACCAAAACTCCCCGGTAATTCCCTCTCCTTTTGATGTTCTTAAGTTCTTTAAGAATTGATGCTATGCTTGTGAAGAGGGTTGATTGAGGTTGTCTTGTCTTGTCTTTCTATTTCTTTGGCAGGTTTACAGGTTCATTAGCACGAGGCCCAAGTCTTCTAGCCGGCTGGAAGAGTTGGAGTTAAAAGAATTCAAGCTTTACTACTGCAGGTTGTCTGACGGTCTGGTTTAGGAGCGTCACTCTCTTCTGGCGGTCTAGGGTGGGACCGTTACTTATAAGCGACGCACGGGTCTCTGGCCGTCACTTTCAAGCTGATCTGCAGGCTTTCTTTGGTTTTCTCTCCCGTGGGCGGGTGCTTCATCCTCCTATTTCCAAGGTATATTCGAGTCTTTGACTTGTGTTTACTTTGGTGGCGATCACATCTTTCCTTAGTGCTGGGCAATAGCTATTTCCTTCATCACATCTTTATTTCCTTGCTTGTTCCACCCCTAGTGGTGTGTTTTTATTTACTCCTTGCTCCACGCCCCGGCGTGTGTTTTTCCTTTTCCTTAGCGTAATTTGATTGAGATAGCATGCCCATGCTAGAGCTAGCTATGATTGCCTAGGTTCATGTTCACATGTTCATAGGTTTGAGCAGATCTTTGATTGCTTGTTTGTCATCTTGCCATATTACTTAGCAGACCTCAAAAGTAAGATCAAAGATAGGCAAACAAACGATCAACAATAGAAGACAATTTTACTAAACGTTTTATCCTCTACAAGATTCTAATTTTTCCACATTTTTATAAGATAGTCGACTTTTTACTTATCCTATTTCTTAAGGAATTTCTTATTAATTTTTTTTGAAATTTTTACTCCCTAATAAATCGGGGTGCTACAATCTGAACCTGAACTTCCCCCAGCAAGATCAGAACCGGAGGACCAACCTCCCTTCCTCTAAATCAGAGGGTACACACGAGCGAATTTCCTACACTCGCAACTGGAGAACCAATCTGCCTTCTCCTGATAGCACAGGAGGAATCCCGAACTCAATCTGAGTATCAGACGAACAATGAAACTGGAAGATGAAGATAATGAAAGAAAAAATTGAACTGGCGAATAAAACTTGATGAAGACATGTAGCTCACATAGGAGCACAGTAGTTCAGGATCTGATCCTAGAACTGAACACTTCGCTCTTTCTTCCTCACGAGCTCATACTCTCCTCACTCTCTCCCTTTCTCTTTCTCTCTTGCTGTCTCTGAATCTTCACGTATTTGGCTCTCACTTTATCTTCTTCTACATCATTATCTTCTTCAGAGTGAACATCCTCCATTTATAGGCTTCAGAGATGTGCATATGGAATCCACGGTTCCCGCCCAAAAGGACTTGAATGAATGCTCTCCTCAGGTGTTCACGAATCAAATTTTAGGCACTAAGGTTGTCCATGTGTCAGATTCTTCTATTTCAATCTTTCCCTAGGATCACGAGTCTTAGACCTGGCACTTTCATTTTGACGTGGAGTGGACTCCCAGGTTATAGATTCGCTGAACACATGCTCGATCAGGTGACAAACTTGCCAAGCAAGAGAAGATATTAGTGAAGGCTACATTGACCACGGTCATGCATAGACTTTATAGCAATGCACAGACCTTACATGTGTGCATCAACAAGGGTTACACCGACCTTATGCAACACTGATGGAGGCATCACCCACAACTCCCTCTGGCTCGGGTCATCTTCACACCCCTGTGTCATTTGAGCTCGGGCTTCACTCTATGAAGGCCCATTTATCCAGTTTGTGCTTTCTATTTGAGTCATTTGATGTATTTTCCATTTTATTTGAGTCATGTCCCTCGGTCTTTTGTTTATTTCCCTAAGTTAAGTGTCTTCAGATTAGCTATTGGGCCCAATTCTGTGGGCTTGGCCCAGGGGCGCCCCCCCTACCCCTTGCTTATTTGTCATTGTTGCATGAGTCAGGGTTTTTTTTGTAAAATGTGGGTTGCCTATATATAGGACCCCATTCCCCATTTAAAATTAATGAATGAATGAAGAATTGCCATTTGAAAGTCTAAATTTCATAGTTCTAGTGGAGTGAATCCAATAGTGGGTGAGAAACCCTAGGGGAGAGAATCCCCACCCAACCATCTCTCTCTCTCTCTCTCTCTCCACAAAGGGGGGCTGCGACCCCGCCTCTCTCTCCTCCACTTCACCTGCCACCTCAGCCCCCATCCCCTTCCCTAGGTGCATTGAAGACCCCTCCACCAAATCCCCACCAAATCTTGCCCCTCCATAGGAGATCTTTGGCCATTCCGACACAATCTCCCACTCCCCAACACAATCTCTTCCCTTCCCCACACAATCTTCCAGCCCCCAAGATAGTTTGAACTTGAAACTTCCCTCCATTCTCCAGCCTTAGCGCGGCCCAAAACCCCCTCCATTAGAACTGGTCACCCCCCCTCTCCTTCCCTCCATTCCATTCCACTAATAGCATCCACCACCCCTCACTCTCCCTCCACCTTGGCTGAAGCTAGCAAGCCCCTGAGCCCTCCCCCTTCCCCAGATCATCCACACACCCTAACCACCCTCCATACCTCTCCCCACATTCCCCTCCCACCACTCATCATATCCCCTTCACCATTCAGCCACTTCTTCTTCTCATTTCGTGGTCATTTGGGAGCTACATCGACGGACCTGGTCCAACTGAGGACCTGCAGAGAACCAGCAGATTGCAACGGTGACCCTGACCTCGTCCCATTGTTCCTGAAGGTCCAAGTGGTACCGTTGGAAGCGTCTACCGATCTTCCTCGTAACGACAGCTGTCTCATCCCATTCGGAGCTTGCTGCTGCCCGGGGGAGTCGTTCTCCCCAGACTGCGCGTCCCCCTCTAGACTGTAGACCAGAGACTACTAGCAGAGGCTCCCATGACCAGTAGCCTGAGGATCTGGAGGTAGGACTTTTCCAAGATCTCCCTCAACAATTCGCCTTCCAGTACCAAGAAGCGGCTTCCCATTTGGATCTCGGACAAGTGAATTCTTAATTTCCTCCCCAGGGTGCGCAGTTCTGTCTCATCTGGAGCAAAACCGACCCATATTTACTGTTTGATGTCTCCCCGTCTTCTCCGACATCCTACGGCATCCCCACTGGTCTATAATCGAAGGGTACTCGACAACGGTTCCATCGACTCCAACCCCACCAAATTCTGAGCTCTGGAGCGTCCGTGGAGTCTTCATCTTCCAATGGTTGTGTTCCTGAAGTAGACAGAGTCAGAGTTCTGCTTCCCTGTTCGTGCCTCTGCCCCGACCAGCACCGGCTTGCCGAAATTCCGAAAAACTTTGGGCGACTTCCTGGGTCACCTAATAAGATTTTCCAGCTGGTCTCATCACCAAAAAAATTCGGGAGCGGCCGCAGCGTCCACATCTTCAACAGTCTATCCGTATTCACAGAGAGCAGGCAGAATTAGCAGCATCCACCATTCGGCTTCCATTTGCATTTTCCCCCTCCCCGCCTGGCCGGCTTAAAGCCCCTCCCGGTGGGAGGTAGTGTTTGGTTGTAATCATTGGCTTCCCTTCCCCAAGATCCTCCCCTTGCATGGGGTGTAGTATTTTAAGATCATAAATAGGTCAAGCAACCCCGGCGTGGCGTGTGGGGAACCCACGCTTCCCCGCTCGCCCTCGTCTCCGAGCGGGACCGGTTTCATCAAACCAGTCGAGTAAGTGCTCCAACCTTAGCTCTTTTTAATACTTGTTCTTTCAATATTAGTTTATAAGCTCCGCTGGAATGTGAGAGTTAGCGCCCGGTCCATCAAGCAACCTTGCTTCGAGTGACCGCCGTGGGTGTCGTGTGCAGCCCGTGCCCTTGGCACAACGTCGGCCCCATTGAATTGGGCCTGCCAAATCCCCGGGGAATCAACCTTGGCCTTTCTGGCCCTCTACCAGCAAGGGCCCAGTCCTCGCATCCTCCACTTGGCATCGCCAAGTTACCCCGGGTTTGGGTGAGTGTCAGGTGAGCGGCTGCCAAATTTCGATCCATTCCGTTTATAAATTGTGCTTGCTTGGCTAGGTCCGAGGGTGTGTCACATCAATTGGTATCAGAGAAAGTTTAGACTTGTCTCTATCAAGTCTAACTCCTTGGGCCATTGCATTGTGTGTCCTTCCTTTATTTCATCCCCCTCCCTTGCATGTCCACCCATAGTGGTGTCATTTACCGACCCGACCCATCGTCTTCGGTTGCCCCCATGGATCCCAATCCCCAACTCAACCAAGATGCCCCTAGGGAGGAACCCCAAGGCCAAATGAACTGGGTGGATGCTACCCTTACAAACATTCTTGCCCAACTTGAGTCCCTTTCCACTCGGCTTGCTCGGCTTGAAGAGCATGAGTTCCACCCAAGGAACAATGAACCAAGAGCCCACCCTCCACATGTTGAACTTCATAGGGATGAGTTCCACCCAAGGAACAATAGACCAAGATCCCACCTTCCACATGCTGAAATTAATAGGGAGGACTTGAATGTTGACCCCTACCATGACTATGAAAGACCTCGCCACCATCAAAATCATGAAAGGCGTCCACGGGACGACCTGGATGACCCTCTCTTAAGGATGATCAAGATAGAGGCCCAAAACTTTGATGGTTCCCATGAACCAAGTGTCTACTTAGAATGGGAAACCGCCATGGACCAATATTTTGAATTGTATCCTATGTCAGACCAAAGGAGGGTAAGGTTGGCCAAAATGCACCTCACCAAATTAGCCAAAACTTATTGGCTAAACCAAGAGAGATTAAGAAGAGTTAGGCGGGAAGGGCCTATTGACACTTTGGAGGGTATGAAGACCCAACTTAGAAACAAGTACCTTCCCCTATCCTACCACCAAATGCTCTTGTATGAGTGGCAAAGCCTCACCCAAGAAGGGAAGACCGTGGTCGAATACATTGAGAAATTTGACTCCTATCTATTGAAATGTGGAGTTCATGAGGACCCGGAAGTCACCTTGTCTCAATTTAGGAACGGGATCCAAAACCACATCAAGAGGGAGCTTTTCATGAGAGATGTCGACAACCTTGAACAAGCCTACCAAGTAGCTCGGGATGTTGAACGATTTTCAAGGATTCCTAGGTTTGCTTCCCCACGGCCGACGATCCCAAAAGCATAGGACCCCGACACACCCCAGCCACTCCCATGAAGGCCCCTAGCCCGAGTGGGAGTGCTCCTTTGAGGCCTTACAACCCACCTCCCATCACCACTCCCACCAAGTCCGCCCCTATCCATCCCCCTCCAAAGAGGGACGAGGCTTCCAAGGGCCCAAATGTAGGAGGGACCACCCCGGGTAGTGGGCACCAACAATGCTATAGATGTCAAGGGTATGGGCACTTCGCGGGGCAATGCCCATCAAAAGGGTTGTCTAGTTTGTTAGTGGGGGAAGAATCTCCCCCACCCCAAGGGGAGCTTGGGAGCATGATTGAGGAACATGAAGTCTCACTAGAGTGGGAGGAAGAGTACGCGGCCCAATACCATGAGGCGGGTCTAGATCGCACCATGACCTCCACCGACTCCCATCTAGGAGTGATTAGATGCACCCTCACTAAACCCTAAGAGGAGGACTGGCATCGAACCTCAATCTTCCACACCTTTGTCAAGATAGGGGGTCATGTAAGAAAAGTGATCTTAGATAGTGGGAGTTGTGTCAATGCCGTGTCCCCCGACACCGTCAAGATCCTTGGGCTTACTACCACTCCCCACCCAAGTCCATACCGGGTTTCATGGATCAATAACAACTCAATCCCGGTCAACACCCGCTGCCTTGTGCCTCTCACCTTCTCCTCCTACCATGGTCAAATATGGTGTGATGTCATCCCCATGGATGTAGGTAGCATCCTACTAGGGAGACCTTGGCTTTATGACGTTGATGCCACCATCTTGGGTAGGACCAACACATGCACCTTTGAGCATGAGGGAAAGACTATCCATCTTATCCCCTCCCCACCACGTCCCATGCCTAAGAGGGACACTCTCCCTCAAGGACACCACCCCACCACACCACAAGTCTCGGGGAACTCCACCCCTCCAACCCAATCCCTTACCCAAAATCCCAAACAAGGTGTGACCTCGGGGCTGACCAAGGGTCTTCACCTCATCACCAAGAAAGAGCTTGAGGAGGAAATAGCTCAAGGGGCACCTTTATGTGTGGTGGTCATTTGTCTAGGGGAACCCACTCCCTCTAACCCCCACTCCATAGAAATTCGGCATCTCCTAGAAGAATTCCACGATGTGTTCCCGGAAGAACTCCCGGACCAACTCCCTCCCATGCGTGATATGCACCACGCAGTTGATTTAGTTCCGAGAGCCACCCTTCCCAACCTTCCTCATTATCGCCTCAACTCCACGGAACATGCCGAACTTCTGAGGCAAATAGAGGAACTCATTAGGAAGGGCTTCATCCGCATTAGCAAAAGCCCATGTGCCGTACCGGCCCTTCTCACTCCCAAGAAGGATGGATCATGGCGGATGTGTGTGAATAGTCGAGCCATTAATAAAATCACCATCAAGTATAAGTTCCCCATCCCTAGGCTTGATGACATGCTTGACATGCTAACGGGAGCCACTATCTTCTCCAAGATTGACCTTAAGAGTGGCTACCACTAAGTTAGAATTAGGCCCGGAGATGAATGGAAAACGGCCTTCAAGACCAAGGATGGCTTGTATGAATGGTTGGTCATGCCTTTCGGGCTATCAAATGTCCCAAGTACCTTCATGCGTCTCATGACGGAGGTCCTTAGGCCTTTCATTGGGATCTTTCTAGTGGTCTACTTTGATGATATCCTCATATATAGTCAATCCCAAGAGGCCCACCTTGACCACCTTAGGCAAGTTTGTACCGTCCTTCGACATGAGAGTCTATTTGCCAACCTAGATAAGTGTCACTTCATGACCACATCCACCACCTTCCTAGGATTCGTGGTGTCTACCAAAGGTGTCTCCATGGACCCCGAGAAGGTCCAAGCTATTCTAGATTGGCTGGAACCCCACACTCTTCATGAGGTCCGTAGTTTCCATGGGTTGGCCACATTCTATAGGAGGTTTAGTCGGGGAATTAGCACCATCACCGCCCCTATCACTGATTGCCTCAAAAATGAAACTTTTGTATGGACCAAACCAGCCTCCAAAGTCTTCCAAGAGCTTAAGGAGAAGATGACCCAAGCCCCGGTCCTATGCCTACCCGATTTCTCTAAGGTCTTTGAAGTCACATGTGATGCATCCGAGATAGGAATAAGAGGGATCCTTAGCCAAGAGGGTCACCCCGTGGCCTTCTTCTGTGAGAAGCTATGTGATGCTAGGACACGGTACTCTACTTATGACAAAGAGTTCTATGTCGTGGTTCAGTCCCTCCGACATTGGAGGCACTATTTGTTGCCCAAAGAATTTGTCATCTTTTCCGATCATGAGGCCCTCAAATACCTCAACTCTCAACAAAAGTTGAATGCCCAACATGCCCGTTGGGTTGAGTACATCCAATCCTACACCTTTGTCATCAATCACAAGGCGGGAAGTGAGAACCGAGCGGCGGATGCTCTTAGTAGGAGGGTCTCCTTGTTGTCCACTATCCAAGTGGAGATTACCGGATTTGAGAAGCTTAAGGAAGAGTACCCTGGCTGCCCCGACTTTGGGCACATCTATACCACCTTGACTGCCCACTCTAGCAAGGAACAAGAGGGTTTTATCTTAGAGGATGGGTTCCTCTTCAAGGGACCAAAACTTTGCATTCCACGGACCTCACTCCGTGATTTCTTAGTTTGGGAATTACATGCAAGAGGACTAGCTGGTCATTTTAGAGTTCACAAAACCGTTGCTCTAGTTGAGGGTCAGTTTTATTAGCCAAGTCTCAAGAGAGACGTAGGCAAGATAGTGGGTCAGTGCCGCACAAGTGCTTCGGCCAAATAGGTGAAGCAAAACACCAGCCTTTATACCCCTCTCCCCGTCCCCGACCGCCCATGGCAAGACTTAAGCATGGACTTTGTGCTAGGCCTACCCAAGACTCAAAGAAAGCATGACTCAATCTATGTGGTCATTGGCAGATTTTCAAAGATGGCCCACTTCATCCCATGCTCCAAAACCTCCGATGCCTCCCATGTGGCCCGATTGTTCTTTGATGAGGTTGTTCGCCTCCATGGCCTACCCAAGACCATAGTCTCTGATAGAGATGTCAAGTTCACCAACTATTTTTGGAAGACTCTTTGGCACTTAATGGGTACCCTTCTCAAATTCTCCGCAGCCTACCACCCTCAAACTGATGGTCAAACCAAAGTTGTCAATCAGAGTCAAGGGAATCTCTGTAGGTGTCTTGTTGAGGACCGTCCAGAGAATTGGGATCTCATTCTACCTCAGGCCGAATTTGCATATAACAACTCAATCAACAAGTCCATAGGGATGAGTCCATTTGAAGCTGTGCATGGGTACAAGCCAAGGAAACCTTCAGATCTCATTCCCCTTCCACTGCATGCTAGAGTGTCTATTTCAGCTGAATCATTTGCCCAACACATTAGAGAATTGCATGAAGAAATCTACAAGCACATTAGCATGAAGAATGAGACTTATAAAAGGCAGGCTGACTCTCATCGATGTCACCAAGAATTCCACGTGGGTGACTTTGTGATGGTGAGAACGGAGAAGCTCTCCCATGGAGCCCTCTCAAAATTGAGGCCTCGTGGGGCTGGTCCCTTCCAGGTTCTGAGGCGCATTGGCACTAATGCCTATGAGTTAGATCTCTCCGAGGAGTATGAAGTGAGTCCCACATTCAATGTAGCCGATCTAGTACTATATAAGGGGCCCACGGTGGTACCCAGTGAGGATATTGAGCCTATTCCTCCCATTGAGAGAGCACCCACCCATGAGGAGAGACCACCAACCAAGAGAGCCCAGCATGAGCGCATTGAACGAATATTGGATGAACAGGTCACTACCACCAGGAGCAAGGTATACGAGCGCTATCCCATCATGTGGAAGGATCGGCCTCCTTCAGAGGATTCGTTGGTGAGTCGGGAAGACCTCCAGCAGCTGGATCCTGACCTTCTCGAGCAGTATCACAGCCGGATGGACCCCTACTCGATGGAGTCGAGCTCTTCGCAGCCCAGGGGATTTGATGGAGGCATCACCCACGACTCCCTCTGGCTCGGGTCATCTTCACACCCCGGTGTCATTTAAGCTCGGACTTCACTCTATGAAGGCCCATTTATCCATTTTGTGCTTTCTATTTGAGTCATTTGATGTATTTTCCATTTTAATTGAGTCATGTCCCTAGGTCTTTTGTTTATTTCCCTAAGTTAAGTGTCTTTAGATTAGCTATTGGGCCCAATTCTGTGGGCTTGGCCCAGGGGCGCCCCCCTACCCCTTGCTTATTTGTCATTGTTGCATGAGTCAGGGACTTTTTGTAAAATGTGGGTTGCCTATATATAGGACCCCATTCCCCCATTTCAAATTAATGAATGAATGAAGAATTGCCATTTGAAAGTCCAAATTTCATAGTTCTAGCGGAGTGAATCCAATAGTGGGTGAGAAACCCTAGGGGAGAGAATCCCCACCCAACCATCTCTCTCTCTCTCTCAACTCTCTCTCTCTCCACAAAGGGGGGCTGCAACCCCCCTCTCTCTCCTCCACTTCACCTGCCACCTCAGCCCCCATCCCCTTCCCTAGGTGCATTGAAGACCCCTCCACCAAATCCCCACCAAATCTTTCCCCTCCCTAGGAGATCTTTGGCCATTCCAACACAATCTCCCACTCCCCAACACAATCTCTTCCCTTCCCCACACAATCCTCCAGCCCCCAAGAAAGTTTGAATTTGAAACTTCCTTCCATTCCCCAGCCTTAGGGCGCCCCAAACCCCCCTCGATTAGAACTGGTCGCCCCCCCTCTCCTTCCCTCCATTCCATTCCACCAAGAGCATCCACCACCCCTCACTCTCCCTCCACCTTGGCTGAAGCTAGCAAGCCCCTGCATCCTCCCCCTTCCCCAGCTCATCTACACACCCTAACCACCCTCTATAACTCTCCCCACATTCCCCTCCCACCACTCATCATATCCCCTTCACCATTCAGCCACTTCTTCTTCTCATTTCGTGGTCATTTGGGAGCTACATCGATGGACCTGCTCCAGCTGAGGACCTGCAGAGAACCAGCAGATTGCAACGGTGACCCTGACCTCGTCTCGGCGTCCCAGAAGGTCCAAGTGGTACCGTTGGAAGCGTCTACCGGTCTTATTCGTAACGGCAGCTGTCTCGTCCCATTCGGAGCTTGCTGCTTCCCGGGGGAGTCGTTCTCCCCAGACTGCGCGTCCACCTCCAGACTACAGACCAGAGACTGCTAGCAGTGGCTCCCATGACCAGTAGCCTGAGGATCTGGAGGCGGGACTTGGCCGAGATCTCTCTCAACAAGTCACCTTCCAGTACCAAGAAGCGGCTTCCCATTTGGATCTCAAACTAGTGAGTTCCTAATTTCCTCCCCAGGGTGCGCAGTTCTGTCTCATCTAGAGTAGAACCGACCCCTATTCACTGTTCGAGGTCTCCCCGTCTTCTCCGACATCCTACGGCGTCCCCGCTGGTTTCGAATCGAAGGGGACTTGACAAAGGCTCCATCGACTCCAACCCCGCCAAATTCCAAGCTCTGGAGCATCCGTGGAGTCTTTATCTTCCTGCTGTTGTGTTCCTCAAGCAGACAGAGTCAGAGTTCTGCTTCCCTGTTCGTGCATGTGCACCGACCAGCACCGACTTGCCAAAATTCCGACAAAATTTGGGCGTCTTCCTGGGTCACCTACGAAGCTTTTCCAGCTGGTCTCATCACCAAAAAAATTCGGGAGCGGCCGCAGCGTCCACATCTTCAATAGTCTGTCCGTATTCACAAAGAGCAGGCAGAATCGGCATCATCCACTATTCGGCTTCCATTTGCGTTTTCCCGCTCCCCGCCTGGCCGGCTTATAGCCCCTCCCTATGAGAGGTAGTTTTTGGTTGTAATCATTGGCTTCCCTTCCCCATGATCCCTCCCTTGCATGGGGTGTAGTGTTGTAAGATCATAAACAGGTCAAGCTACCCCGGCGCGGCGTGTGGGGAACCGACGCTTCCCCGCTCGCCCTCGTCTCCGAGCGGGACCGGTTTCTTCAAACCGGTCAAGTAAGTGCTCCAACCCTAACTATCTTTAGTACTTGTTCTTTCAATATTAGTTCATAAGCTCTGCTGGTTTGTGAGAGTTAGCGCCAGGTCCATCAAGCAACCTTGCTTCGAGTGACCGCCGTGGGTGTCGTGTGCAGCCCGTGCCCTTGGCACAACGTCGGTCCCATTGAATTGGGCCTGCCAAATCCCCGGGGAATCAACCTTGGCCTTGCTGGCCCTCTACCAGCAAGGGCTCAGCCCTCACATCCTCCACTTGGCATCACCAAGTTACCCCGGGTTTGGGTGAGTGTCGGGTGAGCGGCCGCCAAATTTCGGTCCATTCCGTTTGCAAATTGTGCTTGCTTGGCTAGGTTCGAGGGTGTGTCACATCAAACCCAATGCAAAGATTGCACAAACATTATTGCACAAGTCAAAACAATGCACCGACATTATCATGCCTAAGACAAATAAAACTACACTGACGATGATCATGCATGAGAGACATTTGCACCGACTGTGCTAAAGCAAAACATTGCACCGACTTCGTTTGTGTACCCTTAGACATAGCATGAGACTTAGACTGAGACGCAGAATGAGATGCACTCAGACATGAGACACAAATGCATGAGACGCAAAATGAGACGCAAGACCATAAAATAGCACCGACCGCATGCGAGCCAACGCTTGCACCGACTTGTCATGCATTAGACGTTGCATGAGACGCAAGTATGAAACACAAACTTGCACTGACCCTAGTGTGCATGAGACGCAAGCAAGACATGGACTGAGCTATGCATGGACTTAGTCACGTGCCTCAATGAGGGTTGCACTGACTTAGCTAATGCATAGACGGACATTGCAACAACTTAGTCGCGTGCAGCACTGAAGGTTGCACCGACTAGATGACTACATGCACAGACCCTATTTAGTTAAGATGCAGCATATGCACGGACTCAATACAGAGTGAACTAAGTGTGCACGGACTTTCAGAGTAAAACCAGAGAGTGCAGTATATGAAGAATGTATAACAGAAGAATGTATTAAGATAGACTATCATGATTGACTTATAGTGTATGGCATCATCAAAATCGTAGGAATGCAACAGAGGATGTATTGCTCGACTACCTTGGTCGGTCGTCCATGAGACATTCATACTTTTGTTCTTCTTTTTCATGGATGTTCACCAATCTGTCCAAGATTTGCTTGGCTGTGCTACAGGTGGACACAAGATGAGATAACCTAAAATCAACTGCAGCCTTTGTTAAGTTGAATGCAACAAGGTTGTCATTATCTCTGGCCTCGTGATCAGCTGACCATTCATCTGTATTTGATGGCAGCTCATGAGGACCATTGTATATAATAGTCCACAATTGTGGATCTATGGAATTAACATAGATGAACATTCTCCCTAGCCATGTAGAAAAATTTGAACCATCATAAGTAGGCGGAGAAGCCATCGAAGCATGTGTAGCAGATGGAGCCACTTGATTAGAAAGCACCGGGATCTTTCCCTACAGATCGTAGGATCTCGGAATGGCAGAGATTTGCTCTGATACCATTTGTTGGGTCCCGTGCGGTGCAATCAGATCAAGAAGGGGGGTTGAATAGATCCTCTCACGAGTTTTGGCCTATTTAAAACTTGGCTAACAAAAGCATAGACCACTCCTATAAAGCAAATAAAACGCTTAGACACAAAGCACAGCGGATAGAATAGGAATGGCTCAGATGGAACGGCTGAATGCTATTGGCCAACAGAGATCACAATGCACATCAACAAGGTATGAACTGACTAGCTTTGTGTGTGTGCCTAGGTGATCAACTAGAATCTCATTTATTGAGATTGGCTGCCCAGCGAGTCTGTAGTGTGTGAGGAATAAAATGATGTATGCAATAGAAAAACAATCAAGATTGCATACGTTGAAATGTGCACACCAACCTATGAATGGGGATAGAGAAGATGAAGCAACCACACACGGTGCACAACCATAACACGGGGATTTTTAGGTGGTTCGGTTGCAAACTAGCAACCTACGTCCACCCCCCACCAAACCCGGTGAGGCTTTACTACACGCTACAAACGCAGCAACGGGGACAATCCCCACACATACACGAGCACGAGGTCCTCACGCTGCAACTGCAGCAACGGGGCTGAACTCCACACACACACGAGGACGAGGTCCTCACGATGCAATTGCAGCAATGGGGATGAACCCCCCCCCCCCCCCACACACACACAAACAAAAAGGAAAAATGAAAGAAAACAAAACATGCTGCAAGGAATGTAGCACCACGCGGGGACACAGCCCCAAAGACACACCCGGCCGGGCACAACCAAGGAGCACTCTTCTCTCTCAAGCAGACCACCAGACACACATTAGAAACTATTTCAAAAATAGAAACTACAACAAGAAAAACACCTACTGTGGCTTTAGATAGAGATCTAGAAGCTGGTGACTATGGCTTCAGATAGAGCACCAACGGAACTTCTCTTTAGGCTCAAACTTCTACAGGGCTGCTTTCTCTCACGGCTAACCTCTCTTCCTTCTCTGCTCTTTGCAGAAATGGTCTGGGTCAGACCTGAGCTGGGCTGCTCACACTCCCTTCTTCTTTTCCTTACAGATTTCTTGCTTGAATGTTCAAGGGACTTGGCTCTCTTCAATGACAGCAGCGACCTTCTTCATGCATGGGGTCCTCTCTATTTATAAGTGTAATCACCCCTTTCAGAAGGAGGTTTCAGGTTGTATGTATTGGCCCTTCGTAATCTATCATTTGTCTTCAGGGAGCTTCTGTCTTGGCAGCCTCTGATTGGCCAAAGGGGCAGCAGAATAATTTCAGCATTCTTGTTACTTTGGTTGACCAGAAAGTATTTGACTAGAAGCTTCCCAAGAAGATCTGCAGCATCTTTTTCTTCTGCTAGCTAGACTGTTAAGGACGTCCTTTTATCATGTGCAATCTCAGACACAGAGCATCTGATTGGGTGGAGACAAAAAGATGGGTAACATGAAAGGTAATTATTCCCAGAAATGGTAACTTACTTTTCCATTGACCAAAAGGACTGATATAGCAAGCCAATGATGACAAGGATGGTTGACTGAGCAAGGAGACCTTTCCAGCCCTCAAAGGACGTGTTTTTTGGCATTTGCGGTTCCTATTTTAGGTCTCTGGATCCTTTTCTGAAAAAGCTATAGGTTTGCTACAAAAGCCCTTGGGAGCCCACTCACTGAGGTATTTCATCAAACAATTCCTTTTTCTTCATTGAGGTCAATGCATATGAGGACTTTGAGCAGTGAGGTCAATGTAGTTGGATTGTGCTCACTGAGGCATTTCATCAAACAGAATGCATGTGCATCGACCTTGGTCTCTACATGTGCACAGACCTGGATGCTACATGTGCACAGACCCTTAATATGCACAGACTCAGATGCTTCATGTGCACAGACCTATATGTGCACGGACCTGATATGTACACATACCTGATATGTGCACCAACCTCTTGAATAGAAATGGACATGTGCACCGACCTTGACAGTGCAGGACCTATGCATATGCACCGACCTTACACTAGACTATGCTCAGACCTTGTAATGTTGAAGGCAAATATGCACAGACGTAGATGTGTTGAAGGCAAACATGCACAGACCTAGTAATTCACATGTGTACAGACCTACCGCAATGTGCACCGACCTGACAGTCACATGTGCACAGACCTACCAGCGTTATATGTAAATGTGCATCAACCTTACCTGATGTGCACCGACCTTGGCTCTATGCTGGCGAGAGGTGCACCAACCTTACTAAGCATGATGTAACATGTGCTTAGACCTGATAGACTTACATGTAGATGTTCACCGACCTTATAGTGCATTTAGTATAAATGTGCATCGACCTTACTTCAGTTGATAACTTGAGGTAGCGTCGACCTTTGTTCTGTTCTAACTTGATGTGCATCGACCTTATATGTTGTCGTGAAAATGTGCACCGACCTTGACTTTCTCATGTGCATGGACATTCTTGCACTTGGCATGATGTGCATTGACCTTGGTCTTGTGCTGGCGAAAGGTGCACCGACCTTTGCTTGTGTTAGCGAAAGGTGCACTGACCTTGTATCTATGCTCAGTCAGATTTGACAACCTGCCTTTTTCAGCTTCATTGATTTTTTCATGACTTGACTTAACCTTTGATCCTTGCTCAGTTGACTTTGACGTAATCTTTCTTACTTAGTTGACTTTGACCAGAAATGTATGAATATTAACGTTATAAAGTGTAGGATAGACTCATCAGTGACTCATGGGCAGAGATGATCAAAACCAGATTAAGATAGATAATCATGCGTGTACCATACATGCACAACATTCTCCCAACAAAATTCACTTCTGAGCACCGGGCTAAAATCGGGTATCCGATTTAGATTCTGTAGCTCTCACAAGTCACTTTTACCTCCCAGGTCGTGTTGGAATGATCGGTATGCTGATTAGGCCAGTATTTTAGATTTTCGACCCACAAACCCTACTTCAGGAAAATTTAAACTAAGTGCATTTGAAGAATTCACTTCTGAGCGCCGGGCTCAAACCGGGTATCTGATTTAGATTCCGTCAGCTCTCACAAGTCACTTTAACCTCTCAGGTCGTGTTGGAATGATCGACATATCAATCAGACCGATATATTGGATTTTGGGCCCCCGAACCCCACTTTGAAAAATTTTAAACTTAGTGCATTTGAAGAATTCACTTTTGAGCGTTGGGCTCAAACTTGGTATCCGATTTGGATTCCGTTAGCTCTCATAAGTCACTTTTACCTCTCAGGTCGTGTTAGAACGATCGGTAGGCCAACTTTATATCGATCTAGTCAATAAGAGCATAAGGAAATTCGACATATAGACAGAGTGTGTAAAAATAGAGAAAATAACCAAGTCCTTTATTCCATTAATAAACCAAATATTTCAATTACATAATCCACTAGATAAATAAAGGGAAATTACGATAATGACTAAAGAAAATAGGAAAAGGACACGACTAGGTAGCAGCTTCAACAATCGGAATGAATCTACTCTCTTCACTCGTGTCCATTCCCATCTGAATGATATTCGTCATCAGAAATACTTGAAAAATAGGGGAAACACTAGGGTGAGCGAGCGCTCAGTAGGAATTATATCTCAAGTACAAGCTTGCTTTAAGTAAAATACATGTTACATGAATGCAAGTATAGCTATGCATGAACACAAGATAATGTCAAGAGTGAAATAACGATAAGTAATATAGATGAACTAGTAGGTTTCAAGATAGTCATGTAAAGCTTTCAAGAATTCCAAGCATGTAGTATCAACTCATTTCATGAGGATTGACTATTTAATGTAGCAAGTAAATACCAATTCCGGGCCACGTAAGTCATGTCATGTCAAGTCAAATCAAGCACGAGATTGTGGAATGTCAAAATCTAGAAAGTCATGCACTTCGGTGCAATGCTACACCATGATCAATATAACTCCCATGGGCACAAGTATTTTCGGGTGCTCCTCCAAAGACCAGATCGGGCCCCATTAACGCCAGCATTGAGTCATGTAAATATTTCGACCTCCACCATAGTTTATAGCCAATAAAATTTCAAAGGAATAACTCATTGTAGGAATGTAAGGTAGATCCATGGAATAATGATTTCAAGGGCAGAACTTTGGACAAGTGTGACATAGCGAGAAGTCTCTCGTAAAAATAATGACAATTCGTGAAACTATGTAATTGGCGTCCACACAGACCGCCATCAATTCTAGAATTGGCACCCACTGAGGTGGGCGCTAATTCTGGGAACAACACATGCACGAAGAAATAGCGTCACTTTAAGTGGTCTGTAGCATCCCAAAATTTAATTAAATCATATAACTGTGTAATAATCAAGAATTTCTTAATATTAAATTAAAATCCACTTTGGGCTAAATTTCAACTAATTTATAAAAATATGGAAAAATAGTAATCATGTAGAGGACCCAATTCCTAGGCTTTTTGTCTTCTGGGTTTACCACTAAATAAAATTCCAATCTAGTCGAATTTAAGGATTTTAGGGGGAAAATCAGTATTGGTTTGATCGAGCCTTGGATCGCTAAATTCGAACCAATTTATCAACCATTCGATCCCAAACCAGGTCCATTCGATCAGTCCTTATAGGAGTCCCATTTGCTCTCTCTTTCCCTTGCGAAACCCTAACCCTAGGAGTCTAATTTCGAATGTAAGGGCGGCGTGACTTGGTCAATGCGCGATTTCCGCGCGCGTCGAGTTCGTGGACTCTATCCAGCCATATCATCGCCCCTAGATCAAATTGCCATCTATAAAACTAACCCTAGCCCGAACTAGAACCCTCTTTTGCTGTGGCCGCCGGTGTGGAGCGCGATCGAGGGAGGAATCGACAAGATTGAAGCAAGGAGTTCGGTGCAATTCCGAGCGTTCGACGTCCATTGTTCTTTGATTAAGGTAGGTTCTAGCAGACCAAATCTTAATTAAGTTACACCATTAGAAGCACCTTCGAGTCCTCTTTAATTTGGTACCGAAAGCCCCAATTTCTATTTAGTATATAGGTCATCTTTCATGTTTTAGTCAGAGCATGTCAAAATTAGGGCACCGATCGTGTTACCCCTCTTTTTATACCGATCCAATGTTAGGTTTATGCAGGCTGAAATATTAATTGATCATGATATATTGTGCGACTTTTTGTCCTCTTTCTATTAATAGCTTTTTGCCCAAATTTTATGTATTATACCGCGTGAATCTCATGTTGCAATCGAGGTCTATCGGAGTTCGCCGGAGGCCGAAGTGGCGAACTAGTTGTGGTAGTATCAGGAACTGCCCCTGCCCTTGGCGGTCCGGCGATAGACCGTTTTCCTTTTTCTTTTTTTAAACTTTGAAACTCATTTTATGGTAGCGGCCCCGCGACAGACTGCAAGGGTTTAGGTTGCGGCCAACTTCTAACCGCTTTTGAATACTAGCGGCTGCGCGATAGACTGCCATTGACGTACATGTTAATTAAATGACGGTTTTATTAATTGTGTTCCCCTTGTTTAGACATCATGTGTAGGATAGAAACACACCTAATAAATGGATTATGTGGAACATTTGAAATGCCTGATTTAACTGTGATCATATTCTATATTATTGTTCCCCTTGTCACATATAATACAAATCAGTTATGAAAGTATTACTTCAATGTTAATTGTTATTGTGGCAAATTTACTAGGATTGTTTAACCGTCGCCCCACTCCGGTGGTGTTGGCTGGCCGCTATACTCTCGTTTTCCGATGTCTTATAACCTTTAATCTTGTAATAGTTGGGACTCTCCACCGAATGTTCCTTCCGTCAGACTAGGACCTCTATTATGAGACCTCTATAAGACCCCGTGAGCCTGGGATTCCCACTAGGACGCCAGGCAAGTTGTACCCCCAAAGCCTGAACTTATCGACTCGATCGAATCGCATGTTTTCACAGCCTAATTTGGGACTGTTCTGTCTGATTGCGGCCCTTCTGGGACCACTAATATCTGTAGCGGCCATATTGAAGAGCGTCCTATTCCAGTGCGCGGCCATTTGCTGATCGCATTCCTGACTTTTGACCTGGCCTGTGTGCCAGTTTCTCGGTCGACTTTCCCTTGATTTCCAGTCGACCTAGCCCTGTGTAAGTCGACCAGAGCCCTTGGAATTGATCTGGGATTTGTGGGTTGGACCCTGGTCTGGTTCCACCACCCCTAGGCTGACCAAGGATCAGCTGAGTCGACTAATAACGATTGCTGGGCCCAACCTAGTTGCGGCTAGCATTGGACCGTGTTTCTCTTATAGCGGCCCACTGAGGATCGTTTCTGTTTGAAGCGGCCTAGTGAGGACCGTCTTTATCCCTTTTTGCGACCCCTCTCAGACCGTTTACACCCTTCAATGCTGGGCTTCATCCTTTGGCCCAGTATTGACCTTTGCAGTCCATTATAGACCGTTTTATTCTTATTTACGGCCCATTCATGATCGCAACTTGTTCAGATCTTGTTTTTCATGTGTGTCTTGTGTGCCTCAATAGCCGAGTCAAGATGTCTTGTGCTATAAAAAACTGTCTTGATCATACCCCTTAATCTCTTGACTTGTTTTCAATTATTGAAAATTCACTTGGTCCTAGATGATAAGTTTCACAACTTGACTTTGGAATTCTTGGCCGATTCCAATGAATGTCTAGATATTACTTGGGATCTTGGATCCACCAAATCAGTGCCAACGTATCATAAGGGCTCGATCTGGTCTTGGGAGGCACGCTAAAAAAGTACTAGTGCCTTTGGAAGTTGTCATGACATGGTGAGGCATTGCACCAAGTACTTGCTAGTGTGTGGTCTATGACATTCATATCCTTTCTACTGGAAGGCTGAACTCTACACGGCTTGCTATACTTGCGTGCTTGATCGGCCAAATCTTGGAACATGTTAAACTTTTTTTCGACTTATTTCTAAATAATTGCCTACATTCTTGTCGTCTCGCCATTTCTAGTTATTGTCCTTAATTTATTTTATTATTAATTATCTCGCATGACATTATTAAATTGGTTAATCACTTATACTTTGCCTACTTTAGAATCTACTGAGCGTTCGCTCACCTAGTTTTTCCCCCTTTTCCAAGTAATTCCAAGGATGATTCGCAAACTGATGGGGATGGGCGAGAGTGAAGACCCTGGACTGATCCTGATAGTCATGGACTTGTGATGCTGGACAGACAGCGAACCTGCGACTCTAGCTCGCGGACGTCCCTAGCGAGGGAAACACGGAATCTTGCACGGTTGAGGATCCGGCGATGAGTCGGGTAGTCGGCTCACTTTTGTGCTCGGATCGGGTCACGAGACGGATTTCACTCTCTCCCTCGCAGCGGTGATTAAATTGAATCGAGCTAGTAACCTATCACTCGTAGCGGCATTTACAAATAAATATGAAATAAGCAAATACGATAGAGAGAGTGGCGAGTTTACCTCCACGCTCCGGGCGTGGGGAAGACGATCCTGGCCAAGACTGTAACTCTCGGTACAAACAATTACAAATAATTACAGAATTGAATTCTTTAGCCCACTCCACGTAGGGAGGTAACGGGCTACAAGTGGGGCCCGGGAGGACGGATCTTGGGTTGACGGGCAGCAATTTGGGCCAGAGACGAGTTGCTGGTCGGCACCATTCTGTGGGGCTCGTGGCATGGCAGGTGGGCCCGGCTGCTGGGACGGCAGTGCTGCGGCTTGCTGGGACGCTACTGATGGGCGGCCGAGTGATATCCGGGAGCGGCGGCAGCCGAGAGTGCGCCGGCGTATTTTTCGAGGAATTAATTTTCGGACTGAGTTGCTGGCCTGTCCTCGGATCTGAACTGCGCGTCTCCACAAGAAGAATTTCTGCGGCTAGATTTGATGTCGGATCGACGCAAAAGTGGTACCGATGGATAGAGGACTAAGAGGGACACAACATATAAATTTTTCAGATCCATCAAGTGAATGGATTGAAAATGAAAATGACTGTCCCTCAAAGGTTTCTGCTGGCTCGGACTGATAGACACACAGGAAAGACTGAGTTTCCCCAAAAAATGAATTTTGACCGAAGGGAAAACAATAGATCTAGACTCCACAAAAATTATTGCGGAAGGGGGGTATGTAAGGGACACGTTTGAATTTTTTGTGGATTTTAGGAGATATATAAGGGGGTGGGAAAAATACGGGATCAGGGATCTATCCTGCAGATCTTTTGATTGGCAGACTGTCATGGGTGGAATGAAAATATCGGGACAAATACCGAATGAGATCTGAATATGGAAAAATCTTTATTGCTGGAATGCTAACAGAAAGGGGAACAAGCCCTCAAAATCTCATCTCGATAAGAGCTGGGGGCTGGGAGAACCGACCTCTTTTTGAGCTTGTTGTTCTGGAACTCAGAGCTCTGGAGAGCCGGGGGGATGGCGGCTTGATGGCGGCTCCGATGGCGTCACGAATGATGGTGGGGGAGCTTCACACTCCAGAGAGGAGATAGAGATTGGATTCACTCCAATTTTGAGGGCTTCACACCCTGGATCTAGAGGGTAAAGAGGGAGAATAAGCAAGAACAAGAGAGAGCTAGAGAGAGAGGGGCGCCCATGACAAATTTCATGTAATTTTCTTCATTAATTCTATCAAAATGGAAATTACATGGGATTTATAGAAATGTAAAAAAGACTAAACCTATCCCTAGATCTAGGATTTTGGAGGGGCAAATGGGGTATAACACATTAATCCCCCATGTTGTCGAATGGCCACATTAAATAAAAATACATGTACTATAATATACTAAATGGGGGGCAACCCTTAACTATGGGGTACCCAAATTTGAATTTTCATTTTTTTGTCCCCCCCATGGTCCAAGTCCAATCTTGGACTTTGAACTAGCCCCACATGGGCCCTAGGACCTAGGTGGACCAATGGGAAAGAGGGTGGGGGACCCTACTGGACCCACTAGCATCTTACATAGAAACCCAGTGACTTTAAAGACTAACCCTTTGGCTTATAATACCTTACAATTTACAAAACCAATTAGCCAAGGGTATAAATACAAACAAAAGGACATAAATATAAAAATAAAATGTACGTGCTCGGAGTTGATTCCCATCAACTTGATAGCTGTCGTAGTGTTAAGTGGTGTCAGTTAGATGACTGTTAAGTTGTGTTGAGAGAAGTCGATTGTATGTTGTCAGTTTAATGTGCTTGGTCCGAGAAGAGTTGTAATCTTTATTAGTGTTTAGATTAAATTGGAGTCGTTGTAAGTTGTCGGGTATACTTTGGAACGATTATTTCTCGTTTATGAATAAATTAGCAGTATTTTGAGTAATTCATTCTTCCTTGCATTTATGCTTACTTTTGTTTGTTACTGCTCTGAATGTCATGAATGGTTATAACTGCCTCGTTCCGATATTCCGCATCGGGGCGTGACAGTTTTGTGGTATCAGAGCCTAGGCTTTCATAGTTCCTAGGTTTCTTAGTGGTGTCGTAGAACTATTGACCTTGTCAAAGTCTATGGATCCATCCCGGTGAGATGGGATAGAGACTCGGGTTAAGTTAACTAATAATCTTTAAAAGAATGCTCGATAGGTCGATGTAATTAATTTTCCTACGTGTAGGAGTCTGTTCCGATGGCAGCTGAGCATGCACAATGGAGGGACATGCAGCGTACAGTGTAGGGTTTGACTCAGTCCCTCCAGCAAGTGGCCTAAGGTTGAGCGACGCACCATGCAGCCTGTGATCTCCACCGGAATTTTCAAGGATTGAATCCCCCACGATTTGGTGGATCGACGGATCCCAATGAAGACGAGCATTGGCTGAAGGAAATGGAGCGAATCTTTAGAGTTATGCAGTGCGGTGATCAAGATCGAGTTCTCTTGGTGACGTACCAGCTGGAACGTAATGCACGTGCTTGGTGGGAAGCAGTAGAAGCTACGCTCGGTAATAGGCGTGCGATGTGGGATGAGTTTAAGGAGAATTTTAATTGCAAGTATTTTTTAGACCGGGTGTAAGAGAAGAAGGCGGCAGAGTTCGCTGCTTTAAAACAGAGAAATTTATCAGATACTGAGTACGAGGCGTAGTTCGCCAGATTATCCCACTATGCGACGCATTTGGTATCTACAAAAAAGATGAAAGCCAAAAGGTTTCTGAATGGATTGAAGCTCCAGTATATCAACCAATGGGCGCCGATGGAGATTCATAATTATGCCGAGATTGTAAGGAAAGCGCAAGTTCTCGAAGATACCATGGAACTGACTGAGAGGATCCGAGGAAGGGACACCAAGAAGGTGTAGACCACTAGTTTCGAGAATTTCAAACCCAATAATGGCAAGAAGAGGCCCACTAGCGGGTCTAGTTCGTGGATGGATAAGAAGCTTAGAAGTAATGACAGGAAGGCAGGACTGGCTGCATCATCTAAGGCTCTTTGGAAGTATTGTGATCATCGAGGTCACAAGATGGAGGAGTGTTGGTGCAAGCTAGGCTCCTGTCTACGTTGTGGGAGCAGGGACCATCGTATCCCTGAGTGTCCTCTTTTATCTGACTAAGCTACATCGGATAAGCCTCAAGGAAGCCACAGGCGGTAGGGCAAGCCCCAAGCCCTTCAGGAAATCGAGACAGAAACCACCAAGGAGGGTGGATTGGTTGAAGGTACACTCATTATTCTTGATAAGCCATCGTTCGTTCTTTTTGATACTGGAGCAACTCACTCATTTATTTCTCAAAGTTTTGCTAAATAAATGGATGAATTCTCAACTGAAAATTTCGACCCCTATTGGTTCGAGTTCAACTATCAAATATTATTATCCTTCTAGTAAGGTTTTGATTGGTGGCCAGAATTTGCCGGCTGATTTAGTTTGTATGAAGATGAAGGATTATGATATAATTCTAGGAGCTGATTAGTTAGCTACATATGAGGCTAGTGTTCATTGTAAATTTGGCACCGTGTATTTCTCTGGGCACCCCAAGCTTTCTTATATTGGGGTTAGGCATTCTAAGTCTGTGCCACTTATTTCGACAATTCGGGCCGAGAAGTTGTTGAGGAAAGGATTTCAGGCATTTTTGGCTTTGGTCTCTTTGACCGACAAGAAGGAGTTGGAATTGAAGGACATTCCGATTGTCCGAGAATTTCTAAATGTGTTTCCTGAGGATTTGCCAAGACTTCCCCCTGAAAGGGAAGTAGTTTTCTCTATTGATCTATGATAGGGTGCTGGGCCCGGATTCAGAGGGGGGGTGAATGAATCCCTCTTAAAAACTTTGCTCAATTAAAACTTAAATCAAACTGATATGCGGAATTAAAGCAAACAACTGTAGGGCTGAGAGCACACACTGAACTTCAACAAGAGTAGATCAAATGTATACGATCCGTGCTCAAGTAATCCTATTCAAATGGGCTCTCTCTCTCGAGACCTGAATCAAATGCTCAGTGTGCAAACCAGATACCCACTAGATGGGAAACATCGGTCGAGCCTAAACATACATCTAGTGGATCAGACAAGGCAATAAAATCACGATGGATAGAAGATTTTTAGGTGGTTCGGCCAGACCCACAGTCTGCCTACATTCACCCCTCACTCCAAACCAGAGTGAGGCTTCCCTTGCAATTGCAAGAACCGCAGACTCATTATGCAAACAGACGCTGCCTAACAGCTTGACAGACCGGGGGAGACAAATCCCTCAAACCAAGTTCTGCAACCCACAGAAGCTTGGCACCTGGACTTGCTACCCACAAGACCAGAACCGGAGTCGAAACTCCCTTCCTCCAAACAGGAGGGGAACCACTAGTGACGCCCAGTCACTAGTAAACCAGAGGTAAAAGAACAAATGAAAAACAAACAGGAGAAACAGAAACAAATGTAGCTCCGTAGGAGCACCATGACTTGGATCTGATCCAAAGGCCAATACAACTCAGGTCTTTAGGGAAGACTCTCTCTTCTTCTCTCTATTCTCTGTTCTGCACTCTCTACCTCTTTCTTTCTTCTTCTTCTCTCAGTATGCTCTCTCGCTCTCCTGGTGACTCCTTCCTTTTTTTTTCTTCCTTTGTTTCACGAACGGCAACCTCCCTATTCGTTTCTTTTCTCTTAGCTCACGATACTCTGCTTTTTCTCTTAAGATCACTCTTCAAATTCTCTAATCTTCTTGCTCAACTCTCCTCTTCTCTTTTCTCTGAGACTCTCTTCTTCTGCTGCTCTCCCTCTCTTTCTCTTCTTTGTTCTTCGCATGTCATTCAATCTCTTCAAAGAAAGGGTTTATATATGACTTCAGTCTCGGACTCACGTGCTCACACATTAGGTGAGTGGAGGGGACACTCCCGCCCAAATACTTCCAGAAGGCTCTCAGCCATGTGTCAGCATCTGGTCCTCATCTGTCCACATGTCAGAATCATTGGCTCGCTCATTATCTTGGATCACGTGCCAACTTCCAGCATTCTAGGAAAACGTGCCTTCTTAGTTCGAGCTCACAAGATCACTTTATCCTGTCAGTTAAAAGAATATTTCATTAGACATCTTATATGGTATAGAACAATGTTTGCACTGACTTAATATGGTATATGCAAGGTATGCACAGACTTTGATGTACATATAGGAGAATATGCACAGACTTATATATACACATGATGCAAATATTGCACTGACCTGCTACAGTGTGTGCATCGACTATGAAGTGAGAATGAACAAGAGATGCACTGACCCTTACATACCTCGCTACAGTGAAGAGCACAGACTATCTATTCATGCTAACAAAACATTGCACCGAGTATATGAATAGTGAATGCACAGACTTCAGGTGCAAGGAAGACAAACGACATTGCACCGAGTATATGAATACAAAATGCACGAACTGGGAAATGTGCACCGAGTGCAAAGCTTTAAATAAAATATGCACCAACACCAGGCCACATGTGAGGCGCACTGTAAGATGCACCTCCTATATGCGTTAGAAAAGGATGAACCGAGGCAAACTTACACCGACCTCTATATGAGTAAGTGAAAGTATACACTGAGTCAAAGTTTGCACTGACCTCAAACAGTGATTGCACAGACCCTTACAATGCACTGACCTTGCTACATGCATTGACCTACATAGTGTTTGCACTGAGCTCCTATATGTTCACGGTCCTTCAGATGCTCAAGACAAAACTTGCACCGAGTTTCAAATGTATGCAAACGGTGATATACACAGAGCAAGATGTGCGATGACTTCACTTAGGCAAAAAAAAGTTGCACCGAGTTCATGTGAGCAAGAAGGAGAAGGTTTGCACGGACTTACGAAAGCCAAGACTCGAACTAGCACTGACTTAGTGTACGCGAGAGGTGCATTGACACATATGAACGGTTGTACCAGTCTCTATGCAAGACTTGTACAAAGACACTCACAAACATGCACATGTGCAGCAATTCATTCCATGTAATTCATCTATACAACAATATGAGCATTGTATGCAACACACACTATATGTAACAAAAACCCATGCTGTATGCAATAAGCACATATGGAATCATAAAACACATATGACATCATACATATGAGTCATAGTGTTTGTCATCATCAAAACACAATATCCAACAATCTAGTTCCTGGCACGTCACTAGTCTCTAAGGCTCCATACTGTATGTCTCCCATGCAGTTAAGGGAATTGAAGAAGCAATTATTGGAGTTGCTCGAGAAGGGGTTCATTCATCCTAGTACGTCCCCTTGGGGAGAACAGTGCTGTTTGTAAGGAAGAAGGATGGTTCGTTAAGACTGTGTATTGATTACCGTCAATTGAATCAGCTGACTACCAAAAACAAGTACCCATTACCGAGAATAGATGAGCTGTTCGATCAGATAGTGGGAGCACAATATTTTTCCAAGATTGATCTTCGTTCGGGGTATCATCAGTTGCGAATCAAGGATGAATATATTCTTAAAACGGCATTCTGAAGCAGGTATGGGCATTTTGAATTTGTGGTAATACCTTTTGGTCTAACAAATGCTCCTGCAGCTAATAAACAGTGTGTTCCGGCCCTACTTAGATCAATGGGTCGTGATTTTTATTGATGATATTCTAATATACTCCAAGACCAAGAAGGAGCACGAAGAGCACTTGAAGACGGTGTTGCAGATACTAAGGGATTATCAATTATACGCCAAGTTTAATAAGTGTGAATTTTGGTTGCAAGAAATATCCTTTTTAGGGCATATCATTACTAAGGGTGGCATCTCTGTAGACCCTTCTAAGGTAGAAGCGGTGGTGAATTGGGTTAGGCCTATGAATGTAACCGAAGTAAGAAGTTTTCTTGGCCTAGCAAGCTATTATCCGAGATTCATTAAGGATTTCTCCAAGATTGCAGTACCTTTAACTCGATTAACCGATAAGGAGAATCGGTTCGAGTGGTCAGAAGATTGTGAAAGGAGTTTCCAGACTCTGAAGGAGTGTTTGACCAACGCCCCTGTCTTGGCCTTGCCTTCAGGAGAAGGAGGTTTTTAAGTTTATACTAATGTCCCAGGCATTAACCTAGGTTGTGTGCTTATGCAGCATGGTAGGGTGATAGCCTATTCTTCTAGACAGTTGAGGAAGCATGAAGAGAACTATCATGTCCATGACTTGGAGCTTGCTGTAGTGGTGTTCACCTTGAAGATTTGGAGGCACTACTTGTATGAATAGACCTTTACTATATTTACTGATCACAAGAGCTTGAAGTATTTGTTCTCTCAGAAAGAGATCAACATGAGGCAGAGAAGATGGCTTGAATATTTGAAGGATTTTGATTTCTCCATAGAGTATCACCCTGGAAAGGGCAATGTAGTGGCTGATGCTTTGAGCCGTAAGTCGATAGCCAAGTTGTCAAGTCTTATGTTGCAATAGTGGAGAATGCTGGAACAGATGGCTAGCTTAGACCTTAATGTTGGTGAGAAGATCGATCAAGTTATGATCGCTTAGGTTCAACTTCATCTAGGGTTGTTGGCGGAGATCAAGACCTTGCAAGATAATGACCCAGTGTTGGTTGAGATCAAAGGAAGTTTGAGCAATCGACTAGATTTTCTGTTTGCCGATGATGGCAGGTTGTTGTTCCGGGGAAGGACTTGTCACGCCCCGAACAAGGCAGAAATATCGGGACGTACAGTTAGGGACACGCTGGCAAGAGAGGGAACTAAATCTAAAATGATACACAAGTACTACAAGATGGAAATACTAAATGATCATTTACAAACCACAACTGATACAATGATCTCAAAGGCAACTTAATACAACATGGAATAACAACCACTAAGACTCAACAACAAACTGAAACTAAATGATCTCCAAACACAACTAACAATAAACACACTGCTAACACACTAGAACTGATACACTCAAGACATCACTCCTGCCCTTCCCCGTCGGTAAGCGCGTCACCTGAGAAGCCTGAAAAGGGGGAAACAACGGGGTGTGAGCTAACGCTCAGTAGGAAATAACAGACATGTATAAGTGATTAACAGTTTAATTACATTTTCAAAATGTCATGCTACAAATGATAATGCAATAAAAGAATAATGATGATATAATGAAACAACGTAGTAACAAGATCTTACAAGGTCAAGAAATATAATTGATAATGATTAACAAGAATAACAAACACAAGAATTTACAACAGGAGATATAACAAGAGATAGTAGTAAAGAATTGGCCAACAAGCAGTAATATCAATCCAATCATGATCAAGTAACAAGAGATTTTTGTCATAGAGGCAACACGCAAGCAAGTACTCGGTGCAATGCCCCACCTTGTCATTAACATCCCATGGGCTCACTAACTTTCGGGCGCTCTTCCCAGGACCAGACCGGGCCCCTATGATGCGATGGCATTGATTTACTGGGCCCAACGTCCCATCCGTCTAGACATTCAGTCAATTTTAATGGCCAATCAATCAGATGAATTTCTGTCAAGAGTATGAGATTTAAGGACTAACATGTCCTTGGATTCAAAACAAAAACTCGGTTTATACGGTCACCTCGGTACCGTAATACAAGAACTGGACCAAACTCGGTCCACGGGGTCAAGAAGGAACGGCCGACAGTATACCGTTCAGGTGTGTAAGCAATCGATTCAACTGGAGTAAGCAAGACTAAAACAGCAACTTAACGATCAACTTAATCCTAATTACCAAGTTAACATATCAAAGATTATCCATTATCATTTACATTAAGACAAATGCCAAGAAGTTGATTCAAGATGATAAAGCACAGAACAACTCCCACGGGAGTGAAATAGAATGCATTAACAGAGATTTTAGTTACACCATTAACCACTAATTATGTGGGTTTCTATTTAATCTTGTATGCATTGAAATGAAGATGATAAACGGTGTGTTTTTACATTAAGTTTGCATGTATGGACCAATGTTAATTGAAACTAAAAAGGGTACATGAATAGGTCATTAGTTCCTCAAAAATGTAGTTTTCAATGTGATTAGGTTGAATGGATTGATTCCCCGATGATCCGGATTGATCCCCGGGTCAAAGCATCCTTTAAAACGGGTTTACAAGGCATGGGTCGACCCTTTGGGTCGACCCCTGGAAAAATTCCAGGTATGGGTCGACCCATTGGGTCGACCCCTGGCTCCCAGGAGCCCTCCTGGCTGCATGGGTCGACCCATGGGTCGACCCCTGCAGGCTGTGGGTCGACCCATTGGGTCGACCCATGCAAGGCAGCAGTCTGCTGCTTGCAGGGTGAAATGGGTCGACCCGTGGGTCGACCCCTGGGTTTCCAGACCCAAAAGGCTTCAAAAAAAACATGAAAAACTCCAAGAATTGGGGTCTAAGTGTATTGGGATCTTAACCATATACTCTAGGGTTATTAATATGCATCCTAGGGTCATGAAACACAATTTTAAATCACGAATTTCGATAGGAATCCAATGAAATACAACCTATTCTATGAAGAACACAAGAAAAGTCTAGCTTGCTAGCATGCTTCTAATAACACACGAAATACTCTAGGCATGATCTATAAAAATTGGGGATTTTGATGTCAAAAGAAAGCTAACATGCTATTGATTACATTCATGTATGTTAATTAGAAGTTGGGCTGTTATAACCTACCTCAAATTGAAGAGGGAACTCGAAACCTAGAATAAAGAACAACTTGACAGCACCTCACTAAAACCTCGATATCTCCACGGATACCTAATGAAAATTGGGGCTTTTGCCATCAATGGAAAGAGCTCGATGAGAGGTACAATTTGCTATACTCATGATCAGATTTGGTTGAGAATTCCTACCTCAATCGATGGATCAAAGAAGGATGAAGGGAAGCCAACGGCCTGCTGACCCACCTCCACAAATCGAACTAGATCTCTCCAGATCCAAAATTTCAGCGAACCCCACAGCAGCCAAATGAAAGAAGACTCGTAGGGCTTCATTTTGATAGCTCATAGAGCTTCTGGAGCCTTCTGAATTGGGAGTATTCGCTGCTGCAAGCTACGTGTTTAGAAACGGCGCCGAAATCTTTGACTTGACCAAACTATGTCGGCAGCACGTTTTGGGACTAAGTTTATCTCAAATTGATTGAGGGTAAATGTTCCTTTATGTAATACCTTTAATTTGCCTCTGGAATCACCCCATTTGGTTGAGAAACAAGCTCGAATTTGATGTTCAAAGTTTGGGTGAATAGTGAATACGAATTTGGGTTAGGTGGGTTGTAAGTCAGGCTTAATCTACTGATTAGGCCTAGATAATGATTTAATTAGGCTTACTCCAAGAAGACAAAAGTGTTAGTCGAAGCATCTATTATTTAATTACTATTTTATGAATTTTTATATGGTAGATAAAATTCCACTTCTACTATTCCGTAATTAATTAAATATTAAGTTCGGAAGACTTAGTTCGCTAATTCGGCTTAATAAACGATTTTATTAGGCTTAATTGTAGAAGACAAAGTTGATAAAAAAAATTAATTCTACAAGATGTGATTTTTGGGGATTTTTAGAAAATAGTAGAAAAATGACTTATTCTATTAATTAATTAATTAATCTAATTAATTTGGATAATTCTCATTAATTCGAATAACTTCAAATAAATTCAAATAATTACAAATAACTTTCTAAATAAATTTCTAAAGAATTTGGGGTCTTACAGGACTTGTGTCCCTGATTTAGCAGAAGTGAAGAGCAAAATCCTTGAGGAAGCCCATAGGTCCAAGTATAACATTCATCCTGGAGCTACTAAGATGTACCAGGATCTAAAAAGGACCTTTTGGTGGCAAAACATGAAGAGGGAAGTGGCTGAGTTTGTGAATAGATGCTTGGTGTGTCAACAAGTAAAGGCTGAGCATTTCAGACCTGTCGAGAAATTAAAGCCTCTAGTTATACCACAATGGAAGTGGGAGAGTATCGGCATGGATTTTATAATGGGATTACTAAGAACTCGTGGAGGTTTTGATGCGATATGTGTAATTGTGGATAGGTTGACTAAATCTATGCATTTCTTATCCATTAAGTCAAAGTGGACAGTCGATGTTTTGGCTGCTTTGTATATAAAGGAAGTAGTAAGACTGCATGGTGTACCGGTGAACATTGTGTCAGACAGAGACCCCAGGTTCACTTCACATTTTTGGAGAGGATTACAAGAGTCCCTGGGAACCTGTCTAAGTTACAGCACCGCATTTCATTCTCAGACGGACGGGCAGACCGAGAGGACCAATCAGATTGTCGAAGATATGTTAAGGGCTTGCATAATTGACTTTGGTGGTAGCTGGCATGAACATTTGGCCCTAATAGAATTTGCCTACAATAACAGTTTTCAGTCCAGTATCCAAATGGCACCGTTCGAGGCTCTTTACGGAAGGAGTTGTTGATCCCCGTGATGCTGGGACGAGACAGGCGAGAAGCAATGACTTGGACCAGATCTTATTTCAGAATCATCCAAGAATATCCGAGTTATCCGGGATCGTCTGCAAGTTGCACAGTCAAGATAGAAAAGCTATGCAGATAACAGAAGGAAAGACTTGGAGTTTCAGGTAGGCGAGCATGTATTTTTGAAAGTTTCACCTATGAGAGGAGTTTGAAAGATTGGCATTCGTGGCAAGCTAAGCCCGAGATACCTTGGCCCATTTGAGATTCTGGAGAGAGTTGAAGAAGTTGCTTACAAATTAGCTTCTCTACCCCAGTTGTCAGGTGTGCATAATGTCTTCCATGTGTCCATGCTACGGAAGTACGTTTACGACCCCACGCATATCATTCAGCATGCGGACCTAGAGTTGAAAGAAGATTTATCCTATGAAGAAAAACCCATCAAGATTTTGGATCGGAAGCAATAGCAGCTCAGGAATCGGTCCATACCGATGGTCAAGATTCAGTGGAGTAGGCATGGAACGGAAGAAGCCACGTGGGAGTCCGAAGAAGCAATCAGGAAGCAGTATCCTGAACTATTTTAAGGTCTATCTTGATTCCCCCTTTTTAAGTAAGTTCAGTGAATTTGGAGGACCAAATTCCTTAAAGTGGGGGAGGGTGTATCATCCTAAAATTTAATTAAATAATATAACTATGTAATAATCAAGAATTTATTAATATTAAATTAAAATCCCCTTTGGGCTAAATTTCAAATAGTTTATAAAAATATGGGAAAATGGTAATCATGTAGAGGACCCAATTCCTAGATTTTTTTGTCTTCTGGGTTCACCCCTAAATGAAATTCCAATCAAGTCGAATTTAAGGTTTTTAGGGTGAAAATCAGTGTTGGTTTGATCGATCCTTGGATCGCTAAATTCATACCAATTTCTCAACCATTCGAGGCCAAACCAAGTCCAATCGATCGGCCCTTATAGGAGACCCGTTCCCCTCTCTTTCCTTTGCGAAACCCTAACCCTATGAGTCTAATTTTGAATGTAAGGGTGGCATGACTTGGTCAATTCATGATTTTCGCGCGCGTCAAGATCATGGACTCTATCCAACCTTATCATCTCCCCTAGATCAAATTTCCTTCTATAAAACTAACCCTAGCCCGACCTAGAAAACTCTTTTGCTGTTGCGGCCGGTGTGGAGTGTGATCGAGGGAGGAATCGACGAGATTGAAGCGAGGAGTTCGGTGCAGTTCCGACCGTTCGACATCCATTATTCTTCGATTAAGGTAGGTTCTAGCATACCAAATCTTAATTAAGTTACACCATTAGAAGTGCCTTCGAGTCCTCTTTAATTTGGTACCAAAGCCCCAATTTCTATTGAGTATATAAGTCATCTTTCATATTTTAGTCAGAGCATGCCAAAATTAGGGCATCGATCGTGTTACCCCTCTTTTTATCTTAAACCAATGTTAGGTTTATGCAGGCTCAAATCTTAATTCATCATGATATACTGTGCAACCTTTTGTCCTCCTTCTATTAATACCTTTTTGCCCAATTTTTATGTATTATACCACGTGAATCTCATGTCGCAATCGAGGTCTATCGGAGTTCGACGGAGGCCGAAGCGGCGAACTGGTTGCGATCATATCAGGAACCGTCCCTACCCTTGGCAGTCCCATGACAGACCATTTTTCTTTTTTTTTTTTAACTTTGAAACTCATTTTATGCTAGCGGCTTCGCGATAGACCGAAAGGGTTTAGGTTGCGGCCAGCTTTTGACTGCTTCTGAATACTAGCGACTGCACGACAGACCGCCATTGACATACAAGTTAATAAAATGATGATTTTATTAATTGTGTTCCCCTTGTTTAGACAACATGTGTAGGATAGAAACACACCTAATAAATGCATTATGTGGCACATTTGAAATGCCTGATTTAACTGTGATCATATCCTAAATTATTGTTCCCCTTGTCACATATAATTCAATTCAATTATGAAAGTATTACTTCAATGTTAATTGTTATTATGGCAAATTTACTAGGATTCTTTAATAGTCACCCCACTCCAGTGGTGCTGGCTGACCGCTATACTCTCATTTTTCGATGGTTTATAACCTTTAATCTTGTAATAGTTGGGACTCTCCACCGGATGTTCCTTCCGTCGGACTAGGACCTCTATTATGAGACCTCCATAAGATACCGCGAGCTTCGGATTCCCACTAAGATGCCGAGCGGGTTGTACCCCCAAAGCCGAACTTATCGACTCGATCGAATCGCATGTTTTCACAGCCCAATTTGGGACTGTTCTGTCTGATTGTGGCCCTTCTGGGACCGCTACTATCTATAGCGGCCATATTGAAGACCGTCCTTTTCCAGTGCACGGCCATTTGCTGATGGCATTTCTGAATTTTGACCTGGCTTGTGTGCCAGTTTGTCGGTCGACTTTCCCTTGATTTACAGTTGACCTAGCCTTGTGTAAGTCGACCTGAGCCCTGGGATATGTGGGTTGGACCCTGGTCTGGTTCCACCATGCCTATGCTGACCAAGGATCAGCTGAGTCAACTGATAACCATTGCTGGGCCCAACGTAGTTGCGGCTAGCATTGGACCGTGTTTTCTTGTAGCGGCCCACTAAGGACCATTTCTGTTTGAGGCTGCCCAATGAGGACCATCTTTATCCCTTTTTGCAGCCCCTCTTGGACCGTTTGCACCCTTCAACGCTGGGCTTCATCCTTTGGCCAGGTATTGACCTTTGCGGTCCATTATAGACCGTTTTATTCTTATTTGCGGCCCATTCATGACCGCAACTTGTTAAGAGCTTATTTTCCGTGTGTGTCTTGTGTGCCTCAATAGCCGAGTCAAGATGTCTTGTGCTATAAAAAACTGTCTTGATCATACCCCTTAATCTCTTGACTTCTTTTCAATTATTAAAAAATCACTTGGTCCTAGATGATAAGTTTCACCACTTGACTTTGGAATTGTTGGCCGATTCCAATGAATGTCTAGATATTACTTGGGATCTTGGATCCACCAAGTCAATGCCAATGCATCATAAGGGCCCGGTCTGGTCTTGGGAGGAGCGCCCGAAAAGTACTAGTGCCCTAGGGAGTTGTCATGACATGGTGAGGCATTGCACCGAGTACTTGCTAGTGTGTGGTCTACAACATTCATATCCTTTCTACTGGAAGGCTGAACTCTATACGGCTTGCTATACTTGCATGCTTGATCGGCCAAATCTTGGAACATGTTAAAATTCTGTTCAACTTATTTCTAAATTATTGCCTACATTCTTGTCGTCTCGCCATTTCTAGTTATTGTCCTTAATTTGTTTTATTATTCATTATCTCGCATGACATTATTAAATTGTCTAATCACTTATACTTTGCTTGCTTTAAAATCTACTGAGCATTCGCTCACCTAGTTTTTCCCCCTTTTCCAGGTAATTTCGAGGAGGATTCACAAACTGATGGGAATGGGCGAGAGTGAAGACCCTGGAGTGATCCTGATAGTCGTGGACTTGATAGCTTTTGTAGTGTTAAGTGGTGTCAGTTAGATGACTATTAAGTTGTGTTGAGAGAAGTCGATTGTATGTTGTCAGTTTAATGTTTTTGGTCCAAGAAGAGTTGTAATCTTTATTAGTGTTTAGATTAAATTGGAGTCATTGTAAGTTGTCAGTTATACTTTGGAACTATTATTTCTCGTTTATGAATAAATTAGCAGTAGTTTGAGTAATTCATTCTTCCTTGCATTTATGCTAACTTTTGTTCGTTACTGCTCTGATTGTCATGAATGATTGTAATTGCCTCGTTCCGATATTCCGCGGCGGGGCATGACGTGGTCGCTAATTCAATTGGCATCCACTGTCTAGTCGCTAATTCCAGACAGAGACAGACTTCTCATAGAACACTATAAACAGTGCTCTATGATGGCTAGGGCATCATGTTTCTTCAGAGTGACATGATAAACAAGATTCTAGGGTTTTGAGGGTACAACCTGCTCGGCTACCTTGAGAGAATCCAAGGCTAGCGTAGACTTACGGAGGTCTCAATAAAGAAAGTACAAGTCTGAAGGAAGGAATATCCCGCGGAGGGTCCAATCATCATAAAGAGTTGAGGTGTAAGCGTGAAACAATGTGAAACATGGACTCTATCTTCAGACTTGAGATAAGAGTGCCAAAAGACCCGCGATATGGGTCAAAAACCCGATAAAACATGAGAGACAGGAAATAACGCCAATATAGAGGGCATCAATTAAAGAATTAGCGTCTCCCTAGAGGGGCACTAAATCAACAATTAACTGAATTTAAATAATGTTACATTAAATTGGCAACCTTTCACGAAGGCGCCATATCTATAAATAGCATCTATGCCTTGGACGTCAATTCATTGTTTTTAGAATTATTAACATTTTTAACTAATTACCAGGAATCTGCGTCTTTGTATAGAGGCGCTATTTTTATAATTAGCGACAGTCTGAATAGACGCTCATTCTTTACTATGTACACGTTTTAAAGCATTAGGCAGGTACATTGCTAGGCACAAAACAATGCTTATTTCTTTCAAACTAGCATGAACAATAGCATAGTGATGTGTACGGGGAATTTAAGGAAACTAAAGACATGAAAAGGTTGAGAAAATTATGGAGATGCTAAAAATATACTCATGAAGAATTATCAGAGCCAGGTTCCATAATTATTAATTTTTAATCATGCGTTGTTGTGTCCCTGAGGTCATTTGAGTCATTCTGTGGTCACTTGGGTCATTCGACATCATTCTATGGTCATATGAGTCCTGTGGTATTCTTGGTTTTGATAATGGCTAAACACTATTCGTCATCGATATTTCCCACTCTCATGTAATTGACATACGTGATGGTTTGATTATGATAGGTATGCCATTACATGGAAAAGAAATTCAGTGGAGTCGGCAAAAGTGAAAGCTCGTGGATCGCGCCCAAGCAAGGATGCGAAAACAAGCACAAGTCGACACGCGATATTCGGCTTGTCACACATCCAAGGTCAATGCACAAAGAAATATAGCCAAGAGAATCCAAGGCCAGAAACACAATTGATGCCTTTTAGACTATCAAGGGAGATGTCACGAACATGAACGGGCCGCTAAAGAACTTAAGCGACGGAACCAAAGCACGTAACGGACCGACCCGGGCAAGCCCGGGGTCGTCCCAGCTGGCGGTCGACCGCCAGCACAGGGGCGGTTCACCGCCCCAACCAGGGATCGCCAGTTTTCATGTGTTTCAACTAGCGGTCGACCGCCAGCCAGTGGCAGTCCACCGGAAATCCTAGGGACTGCCCGTTTGCAGGTTTCATAGTAGCGGTCGACCGCCAGGAGCTGCAGGTCGACCGCCAGCCCCGATGCAGCCTTGTTTGACTTCGAATTCCACCTCGTGGCCAGCCCCTTTCCATGGATTTGTTTAATCAAACCTTACCTAATCTTCCATGATTTATGGATCTAGTCTGGAGGGTGTCTATGGACCATTCAAGGTCTATAAAACCAACACTTGAGGGGTTAGAAACTCTAATGCTTCAAGGCTTCAAGAGAGATCAAGGGAGGCCATTTCTGAGGTACTGTAGCACCTCAATGAACAGTGTTTCGGGAAGGAGTTCTTCATCCATTCCAAGGCATTCAAGTCCAGATCTGAAGCCATCTCAACCTCCAAGGAAGAAGAAGCAATCAAGGGGTTCAAAGGTGATCTAAACTGCATCCTTCTTCCTCTTCATCAACTCAAGAGGATCAAAAGGAAGATCAAAGCTACATCCAACACTCTCTCCATCAACTCAAGTTGATTCAAGTTCATATCTCAATCCAGCAACCTCCAAGGAAGAGTAGAAGCAAGAAAGGCTAATAAGGGAGATCAAAGGAGGCTGCAAGGGTGTGTTCAAGGAAGAGGAGTTCGAGTACTGTAGTTGTGAACAGTACTCCGGGAAGAAGTTCTTCATCATATCTCCAAGTGATTCAAGCTACTTCAAGAGGAGATCAACTCCAAGCCAAGTGAAGCATCAGATTCAAGCTCCACCAAACTCAGACAAGATCTTTTCTCCTTGAGCATATTTCATATCTTGATTGAGTATTTTCATAATTGTTCTTTTCTATTTCATTCAAACATTTGGAATTGAAGATCATCCTTACTGCTGGTTAGTAGGAAGGCAATCGGAAGTTGTCCGATCTGCGGCGTTGACGTCCCTACCGGTGGTTAGTAGGAAGGCAATCGGTGGTCTTTCCGAATTGCGGTTCAGTGCGTGTCACTAGTGGAGCCTCACCGGATTTGGTGAGGGGTGGACGTAGGACTGGGGATTCAGTCTGAACCACCTTAAAATCTCGTGTGTTGTGGTTTGTTTGTATGATTGTTTCGTTCTAAATGCATGCTTAGGTTCGAATCGATATATTAGTAATCATCTTACTAAGCAAATCGTTGTGTCCTTCGTTTAGCTAGTTATATTCCGCTGTAATTTATCTCATCTAGCTATATAGAGGGTTACATTGCGAAAAGAGGGGCAGATCTATTCACCCCTCCCCTCTAGATCCGATGTCCACTACACAACAAGTGGTATCAGAGCCTAATCTCTCATTATGGGGTCCAACGACCTTGAGGGAAATGGTGGATCAGCATCTAAGGGTTATTTACCTGAAGGACACTCTGTGAACAGACCTCCTTATTTCACTAGATCTAACAATCCTTATTAGAAACATCACATGCAGGTGTTCATTCGCACCCAACACTACAAACTTTGGCGTGTGATCAGCAAAGGTCCGTATGAGCTTACGGATAATGAGGACTTGTGGACCAAAGAACAAATACGGCAATCCACCGTCAACTGGAGTGCTAAACATATCATGCAATGCTCACTCCATCCAGTTGAAGTCTCAAGAGTAGCCACCTGCGCAACTGTGAAATTGATGTGGGATAAGCTAGAGGTAATCTACGAAGGAACCTCTCAGGTACGAGAAACAAAAGCCAATATTTTAGTTTCTGAATATGAAATGTTCCGCATGAAGGCTGATGAGTCAATTCAAGATATGTATGCTCGCTTAACTGTGCTTACTAATAGTTTAACTGATTTGGGAAAGAAATATACAGAGCAACAACTTGTAAGAAAAATTCTCAGATCATTAACTCCAGCATGGCACACGAAGGCAACCGTTGTTGAAGAATCAAGAGATCTCGCAACCACAAAGGTAGATGAACTCATTGGGTCATTAATGACCTATGAGATCAACCTCAAGAACAAAGAGGCTGAGGCACCTAAGAAGAAGTCCCTAGCTCTTAAAGCTGGGCCCAGCCGTCAAGATACTTCTGATGAAGGTGAGGATTCGGGAAGTGAGCGAGATGAGGATGACGCAGCCATGCTCACACGTAAGTTCAAGAAATTCCTGAGAAAGGAAGGTAAGAGCTTCATGAGAGGAAGGTCAAGGGTAAGAAATAGTTTCAAATCTAATTCTGAAAACTCTATGAAATCTGACAAAATCATTTGTTATTCTTGCAACAAACCAGGGCATTTCAAGAATGATTGTCCCAACAGATTCAGAAAAGCTGACAAATGGAAGGGCAAGAATAAGAACAAGGCCATGGTGTCCACATGGAGCGATGAAGAAGAAAGCGATGACGGAACTAGCTCCTCGGACAAAGAAAAAGAAGATTTCTGCCTTATCGCCAAAGGTGATGAAGAAATTGAGGTAAATTATCCATTTGAAGATTATACAATTGATGATTGGGAGGATGCATATATACAACTCATGGAAAAATATGAAATGTACAAAAAGCAAAATAAATCATTGAAAAAGAAAATCAATTCTTTTGTGCATGATCATGACAAGGATGATAAGAATGCTCTACTTGAAACTAAAATTGAAAATCTTAAGAAAATGATTGAGAACCTGGAGGAAGGAAGAAAAGAAATGGCTGACTTAGAAACTGAAAATGAGGACTTAAGGAATGAAATTGACAGCATGAAACTCAAAATGCAAACCTATGAAAAGGACAACAAATTAAGCAATGAGAAGTATGAAGCTGTCAAACATGTCAACACTCAACTCTTGCAAAACATTGAAACCTACAAAAAGAGTTAAAGGACAAACAACAATCTTTAGAAAAATTTGTGGATGGAAGGGAAAACCTAGATGCATTGCTAGGAACCAGAATGAACTTCAACAAGGAAGGATTATGTTTTGAACCTACAAATAAAAGGCCAATTGGTTTAAAAACAGTCACATTTGTTTCCTCTTCTGATGCTTCAACCTCAAAAACAACATCCAAAGGAAAAGAAAAGATTAAAGAGGTAGTAACTGAAATTCTCAAAAAGCATGTCCAAAAACCTAAGAAAGGTCAACCTTCCCTGTAGCATAAGTCAACACTTCCTTGGCCATCGCATGCTAAACCTTCCAGACAATTGGACTGCCCACTCATATAGGCCAGCATCACCATATTTTTGGGACAATTGTGATTTCTGTGTTCATCAATCCCATAGATGGCAAAATAATTATTTTCAACCCAAGAACAACCAATGGCCACAATGGGTTAAGAAGCCAACTTCATCAAACTTCCACAAATTCCAACCAAGAACCTCCAAACAGAAAATGAATGTCAAAGTTGAAAAGAAAAACCAAATCTCTGCTCTAAGCAAACAAAACATGAATGTTAGAAAAGTCTGGATTCCAAAAGAAATGGCTTCATGCTTTGAAAATTTGAAGAGTATGATGGGACCCAAATTTGGTTGGGTTCCAAACACATTTGCTTAATTGCTTGTGCAGGAGTGTCTTGCAGCCATACATAATAGGTGGTACCTTGATAGCGGCTGTTCAAGACACATGACCGGAGATAAATCAAAATTTTGTCTCTTGGAGGAAAAGGAAGGAGGACATGTCACATTTGGAGGGAACAACAAAGAAAAAATCATTGGAACATATAATGTAGGTAATAACCTCTCCAACTCCATTGGAAATGTGTTGCTAGTTGAAGGTTTGAAATATAACCTACTAAGTATAAGTCAATTGTGTGATAAGGGTCACAAAGTGTTGTTTGACTCTCATGAATACAGAATTCTTGAACCAAAATCTGACAAAGTAAAATTTTCTAGTAAGAGAGTCAACAATGTTTACATGATTGACTTAGATGATCCTGCTCATTTAAACCTTTGTCTTGCTGCACCAAAATCTGAAATTGCTTGGTTATGGCATCGTAGACTAGGACATGCTAGCTACAATGTCTTGCATAAACTTTTGAAGCATTCAATGGTGAAAGGTTTGCCTGAACTATCCTTTAAACAAGAAAACAAATTGTGTGATGCATGTGCCCTAGGTAAACAAACTAGAAAATCATTCAAGGGAAGATCTGAAAATACATCATCCAAACCACTCGAGCTAATTCATATGGACCTATTTGACCCAACCAGAACTGCTAGCTTAAGTGGTAAAAAATATGGATATATCCTGGTGGATGACTTTTCTAGGTTCACATGGGTTTTCTTTCTTACACATAAAAATGATGCTTTTGATGAGTTTCAGGCACTCTACATGAAGATAAAGCAGGACGGTGAGTTTAAAATTTCTAAGATTCAATCTGATCACGGTGGTGAATTTGAAAATGCTAACTTCTATAACCTTTGCAGGCCCGAAGGGATTTCACACCGATTTTCTTCACCAAGAACGCCGGAGCAAAACGGTGTGGTTGAAATGAGAAACCGGACACTTGTAGATATGGCAAGAACCACCCTTGCTAAACGGCAACTTCCAAGGAGGTTTTGGGCTAAAGTGGTAAACTCGGCATGTTACATTATCAACCGCTCTATGGTAAGGCCACACACCAAAAAGACTCCTTATGAGTTGCTAAAAGGTAAAAGGCCCTCTCTCTCACATATGAAAGTGTTTGGATCGAAATGCTTCATTCACAACAATGGCAAAAGAGACTTAGATAAATTCGAGCCCAAGAGCGATGAATGTATATTCCTTGGATATTCTGATAGATCTAGGGTTTATAAAATTTATAATATCAAAAGTCAAACTGTGGAAGAATCACCCCATGTTTCCTTTGATGAATATCATGATTCTAACAATGATAACTCTTGCAGGAAAAACGATGAAGATGGGGAATTCCTAAGCATAAAGGACAAGAGTGATCCTCCACAAGAAGAAATAAAAGAAGATGGTGACCTAGCTGAATCAAGCAATGCAAGGGATCAAGCTCCAGGAGAAGATTTTGTATACAAGCTAGACAGGGCGCTTTATGACTTAAGCAAGTACCAAGAGCTTGGTATGAGAGACTAAGCTTGTTCCTCATTGAAAAAGGGTACACATGAGGTAAAGTAGATCAAACACTTTTTACCAAGAAGCAAGGTAAGAACCTCTTGATTGTTCAAATTTATGTTGATGACATTGTGTTTGATTCTACAAAATCTGAAATGTGTGAGGAATTTGCTAACCTCATGACTAGCGAATTTGAGATGAGCCTAATGGGAGAACTTCAATTCTTTCTCGATTTGTAGGTCAACCAAGGACAAGATGGCTACTTCATAAGTCAAGCCAAATACATCAAGGAGCTGCTAAAAAGATTTGACATGGCTAACAGTAAAATCATTGCAACTCCTATGAGCACCACAACATCACTAGATTCGGATGAAAATGGTAAATTAGTGGATGCAAAGATCTATAGAGGTATGATTGGCTCTTTACTTTATTTGACTGCATCCCGACCAGATATCCAGTTTAGTGTATGTCTTTGTGCTAGATTTCAAGCTAGTCCTAGAGAATCCCATTTGACTGCCGTCAAACGTATCCTTCGATATCTTGCCGGCACTCAAGATTTGGGATTATGGTATCCGTCATCATGTGATTTATCTCTTATATCTTATTCTGATGCGGACTACACTGGATGCAAGCTGGATCGCAAGAGTACTATTGGCAATTGCCAGTTTCTAGGCGAGTGTTTAGTTTCTTGGGCCTCAAGAAACAACACTCGGTTGCCCTCTCAACCGTAGAGGCAGAATATGTTGCTGCGGGGAGCTGTGGCACCCAAGTGTTGTGGATTAAACATAAACTCCAAGACTACTTGGTGGATCTTGGTTGTGTCCCGATTTTGTGTGATAACACTAGTGCTATCAACCTTGCAAAAAATCCAGTCCAGCACTCTAGAACTAAGCATATTGAGATTAGGCATCACTTCATTAGAGATGAGGTCGGTAAGAAAAATTTTGAACTGCACTTCATTGATACTCTAAATCAAATTGCTGATATTTTCACTAAGCCCTTGTGTAATGACAGGTTTTCAACACTCAGAAGGGAGCTTGGTCTTTTCCGACCTCCGACCAATAAGAATTTGAAATGATGATCATGCTCAATTTAGTGTGTGTTTTTGCAGATTGGTGTTTCATGCATTATGTTCATGTTGATATGTCAATATGTCATTTTGCATATGTGTCGCATTGCATGTAGATGCATAATCATGAATTGAGTTCATGTTCATAATGCATTTTATGGTTTGTGTAGCATCATTCTTGCATGGCCACGGTATATCAAATGTTGATGTATGGAAGGGCAGGCTATGCTTGTCACGAAGCACTCAATATGCGTGAGATTTCACCTCCGCCAAGTACCATGTGTCAATGTCGCATATAGGCCATATAGTAAGGGGGAGTTGTCCTTGTGCAAAATTCATGCATATGTTTCATCTTCATTCTGTTACATGTAATAAGTGCACAACCATGTGTTGGGTCATGTATGTCATGTCAACCCCTGCATGTTTCAGGTCATTCTCCTCTTGACAGTTATCATTACACTTGCTTGCAAACATCACTCCTTCGCGCATTCATTGCATATTCTTAGGGGGAGTCGTGTTATTTTTCTTGGGTCATTCATCCTTTTTGTATCTGAACCTCAATGGCCTCCAGTGCGAGAATAAGTTCAAGAGACAGACATCACTACGGTGTAAGAGCTTTCTATTATATGCCATAATGATTGTCCATCCAATGAAAATGGTTCAGATTTAATGATCTCTTTGACGTTCTGAAATATCTGTTATGAAATCATCTATGCTCTATGGTTTTAAAAGACCTTAACTAGAGATTGCATATTGTGCTTTGAATGACTATCCTAAAATCTGAAAATCCAAACGTCTTGACAACTTCGGTGATACACTCAGGCTTAGTATTGCTTCTAAACATATTGATGAGCTGGAATTCCTGAAAATCATTTTGATAGAGCAATGATATTGTTACACGGAGAAACATGTCATGGCATCAAAATCAAGTGACAAATGATATGTCATGATGTGCCTCTGTTATCTCTGTCATCATTCTATTTGGACTCTAGGCAAAGCACTGGCATAACTGCTGAGAAATATATCCTCTCATCAAAGAAATGAGATTGGATATGTCATGACGTGACTTTGCTATCTCTGTTCATTCTGAAGCATAACCGTCAGTCTTGCCAAATACCTAGGGATATTGGCGTCTAAACAACGTGTATTCTTATGGCTAGGAGGCATGAACTAGACTTGATTGCTTGTATAAAGTGCGTCATGTGCCTTCAAATAATAAAGATATTGAAAATCAACATATGCTACAATCATTCAATTCCATGCTTCAATCATGATTGTTTAGCCTCAATACATGCTTTTGTGTTATTGCCTTTGTCGTTATTGAATATGGATATATAAGACAAGGGAAGGTTAAACACTACCATGATTTGCACCTTTGGTTCATTTCTATTAAATCTTTGATGTAGCTACTTTTCGAACTCTGTTGATGAATTCGAATTTCATTAGATTTGAACCATATATGTTGCTCACGGTCTGTTTCAGGTTTGCATATAATGGCTTGCTCTTCACTCCTTTCAGCTCTAGTCTCACAGATATTTCACTTTATTACTCCTTTTTGCTGTTGGCAAAGGAGGAGAATTCTTTGTGTGAGTCCTTTGTCGCGTTAGCTATACGTTATCGCATTGTCTTTGGGGGTTGTATGAATGGTGTACGGGGAGAGTCCAAGGGGAGAGAATCCATTGCTCCCTTTGCATCTCATATGTGTATGTGATGGGGCTTGGGGCTTGCATAACTGCTAGCATTCATAGCATTCATATTGCATAGCATTCATATCTGCATTCATGATTGCATTCCCATGCTATTACTATCATGAATCTTGAGCTGCATATATTGCATTTGTTATAACTTGTGCCATTTTAGACATTCATATCACATAATGACTCACAGTGTTGCCATCATCAAAAAGGGGGAGAATGTTGTGTCCCTGAGGTCATTTGAGTCATTCTGTGGTCACTTGGGTCATTCGACATCATTCTATGGTCATATGAGTCATGTGGTATTCTTGGTTTTGATAATGGCTAAACACTATTCGTCATTGATATTTTCCACTCTCATGTAATTGACATACGTGATGGTTTGATTATGACAGGTATGCCATTACATGGAAAAGAAATTCAGTGGAGTCGACAAAAGTGAAAGCTCGTGGATCGCGCCCAAGCAAGGATGCGAAAACAAGCACAAGTCGACACGTGATATTCTGCTTGTCACACATCCAAGCTCAATGCACAAAGAAATATAGCCAAGAGAATCCAAGGCCAGAAACACAATTGATGCCTTTTAGACTATCAAGAGAGATGTCACGGACATGAACGGGCCGCTAAAGAACTTAAGCGACGGAACCAAAGCACGTAACGGACCGACCCGGGCAAGCCCGGGGTCTGCCCAGCTGGCGATCGACCGCCAGCACAGGGGCGGTCGACAGCCCCAGCCAGGGATCACCAGTTTTCATGTGTTTCAGCTAGCGGTCGACCGCCAGCCAGTGGCGGTCGTCCGGAAATCCCAGGGACTACCCGTTTGCAGGTTTCACAGTAGCGGTCGACCGCCAGGAGCTGCAGGTCTACCGCCAGCCCCGATGCAGCCTTGTTTGACTTCGAATTCCACCTCGTGGCCAGCCCCTTTCCATGGATTTATTTAATCAAACCTTACCTAATCTTCCATGATTTATGGATCTGGTCTGGAGCGTGTCTATTGACCATTCAAGGTCTATAAAACCAACACTTGAGGGGTTAGAAACTCTAATGCTTCAAGGCTTCAAGAGAGATCAAGGGAGGCCATTTTTGAGGTACTGTAGCACCTCAGTGAACAGTGTTTCAGGAAGGAGTTCTTCATCCATTCCAATGCATTCAAGTCCAGATCTAAAGCCATCTCAACCTCCAAGGAAGAAGAAGCAATCAAGGGGTTCAAAGGTGATCTAAACTGCATCCTTCTTCCTCTTCATCAACTCAAGAGGATGAAAAGGAAGATCAAAGCTACATCTAACACTCTCTCCATTAACTCAAGGTGATTCAAGTTCATATCTCAATCCAGCAACCTCCAAGGAAGAGTAGAAGTAAGAAAGGCTAATAAGGGAGATCAAAGGAGGCTGCAAGGGTGTGTTCAAGGAAGAGGAGTTCAAGTACTGTAGCTGTGAACAGTACTCCGGGAAGAAGTTCTTCATCATATCTCCAAGTGATTCAAGCTACTTCAAGAGGAGATCAACTCCAAGCCAAGTGAAGCATCATATTCAAGCTCCAGCAAACTCAGACAAGATCTTTTCTCCTTGACCATATTTCATATCTTGATTAAGTATTTTCATAATTGTTCTTTTCCATTTCATTCAAACATTTGGAATTAGAGATCATCCCTACTGGTGGTTAGTAGGAAGGCAATCGGAAGTTGTCCGATCTGCGGTGTTGACGTCCCTACCGGTGGTTAGTAGGAAGGCAATCGGTGGTCTTTCCGATTTGCAGTTCAGTGCATGTCACTAGTAGAGCTTCACCGGATTTGGTGAGGGGTGGACGTAGGACTGGGGATTCAGTCTGAACCACCTTAAAATCTCGTGTGTTGTGGTTTGTTTGTGTGATTGTTTCGTTCTAAATGCATGCTTAGGTTCGAATCGATATATTAGTAATCATCTTGCTAAGCAAATCGTTGTGTCCTTCGTTTAGCTAGTTATATTCCACTGTAATTTATCTCATCTAGCTATATAGAGGGTTACATTGCGAAAAGAGGGGCAGATCTATTCACCCCTCACCTCTAGATCCGCTGTCCACTACACAACATGGGTTAACTATTAAGTGCACTAAAAGGAATAGCGTCAGTGTAATGGTCACTCATTAATTGGCGGCCTTCTACTCGGTTGTTCATTAATAAGCCGCCACTGCTCTAGTCGCTATTTTTCATGCAAATAGAAACGCTAAAACCACGCAAACTCAAACACAAGAATCATGGATTCAAGATATAGAGATGCTATCATGATCGTATATGCATGCATGGCTCTTTTTTCTATCATCTTGGGCTTAGAACTTGAGAAAACCTACCTCTTGTATGATGGAGGAGAGACATGGGATGAAGGGGAAGAAGAAGAAGGTGGGAAGAACCAGGTGCTTTTTCACGGCAACAGTTGCAAGAGGAAGATGAAGGATGTAGTCCCCTCACGTCCTCATGCACCAGAAGTAGCAATAGAGGAAGGAGATAGCCACAGCCCACGCTCGAAACAGTAAAGGAAAAAGAGGATGTAGAAGCTCCCTCTCATCCTCATGTACTAGCAGCGACACAGTAGGGCTCCCTTCACGAAGACAGCAGTAAGATGCTCTACCGTTCATAGGGGCCATGCATATATACAGATTTAATATCACCTTTCCTAATGGGAATTAAGTTTCCCACGTAAGAATCCTAGTTGGTCTAAAGTTTCCCATGCAAATCCTCTTGCCAAAACCTCAACTGCCTCTCTGTTAACCCGTGAAACCCTAAAGCCTTCCATGCACCGATCGTCCTTGTTCGAAATAGAGTCCTAGGGGTTTAATATCTTGCTAACACCCGTTATATTGCTTAAGCATAAGGCCCACTCCCTTACTCTTGTGTACGTGAGGCCCATATATGGGTTAAGGCCTTTACTGTGTATAGGTTAGGTTTTAAATGCTAAGCCCATTTTGTTGTAGTGTTGGGCTTTACTAGACTTTTATTCATGTTGGTCCTTTGTTTAATTTATTTAGAGAATTTATTATGTTTAATTCATTTAGAAAAATTTTATTCCCTACTATTTTATCTGGGGTGCTACACCCTCCCCTACTTAAAAGAATTTGATCCCCAAATTCGATTTTATATAGACATGGAGAGTGCAGAGTACTTACAATTTTGAAATAAGTCGGGAAATCTTCTTCACATAGATTCTTTTGTCTCCCATGTGGCTTCTTCTTCTAGGCATTTTCTCCATTGTACTTTCACCATAGGGATTGTCTTGTTCCTTAGCACACGAACCTCGCGATCAAGGATCCTTAATGGTTTTTGTTCATAGGTATGGTCCTTCTGTATCACCAGGTTATCATGCTCTATGACATGGAACGGATCGTGAACATCTTTCTTGAGCATAGAGACGTGGAACACATTGTGGACTTTAGATAGTTGTGGTGGCAAGGCGATCCGGTAGGCAACCTCGCCAACTCTTACTAGAACTTCAAATGGACCGATATATCTCGGTGTAAGCATACCCTTAACACCGAATCTTTAGATACCACGGCCTGGGAAAACCTTGAGAAAGACGTGGTCTCCGATTTGGAACTCCAGGTCTCTACTTCTAGTATCAGCATAAGTCTTTTGCCTAGACTGGGCCATTTGATGTCTTTCTCTAATTACTTGTATCTTCTCGGTGGTGTCTCTTACCATGTCCGAGGCCTAGGAGTTGTCTTTCTCCAACTTCATCCCAGCATATATGATATGGGACGGGACGCGACTCGAGACAACAAGGGACTCTAGCTCACGGACGTCCCTAAGCGAGGGAAACATGTGGATCTGCGCGGTTAAGAAATCGATAATGAGTCTCGGGTATCGACTTTTCCGCGTGCTCGGATCGAGTCATGGGACGGGTTTGCTCTCTCTCTCACGTTGGTGATTAAGATTATTTTAACGAGCTAGGACCTATCACATGCAAGCAGCAGCATATAGAAATATATACGAGTAAAGTAAATTATCGAGATGGGAGGACATGATGATATATGGGTGATCATAGACCGATTGACTAATTTTCACATTTTCTACCAATAAAAAGTCGATGGTCTATGGATGTACTAGCAGCATTATACATGAGAGAGATTGTCATATTATATGGTGTCCCTGTCACCATTAAATCCGACCGAGATCATTGATTCACATCTCAATTCTGGAAGGGTCTACAACATTCATTAGGGACTCGACTTAATTTTAGCACTACATTCCATCCACAAACTGATGGTCAAACTGAAAGCATGAATCAAGTGGTGGAAGATATGCTTAGGGCATGTGCTATTGACTTTGGGGGAAGTTCGCATGATCACTTGCCTCTAGTGGAATTTTCATATAACAATAGCTACCAAGCTAGTATACAAATGGCACAATTCGAGGCTTTATATGGAAGAAGCTGTCGTTTGCCTATTTGCAGGAATGAAGTAGAAGAAAGATAATTTCTCGATCTTGATAGTCTTGATATCATTAGGGATACTACCGAGAAGATAAAGCTAATTCGAGAAAGACTGTAGATGGCTCAAGATAGATAGAAATCATATGCCGATAATCGAAGGCACAGCCTGAAATTTCAAGTAGGAGATCATGTATTTCTTAAAGTTTCTCCCAGTCGGGGTATTCGAAGGTTTGGTATCAAAGGTAAGCTTACTCCAAGATTCATTGGCCCCTTTGAGATTTTCGAAAGGGTTGGTGAAGTCGCTTATCGAATAGCTTCACCCCCTCAACTATCTGAAGTTCATGATGTATTTCACGTCTCAATGCTCAAGAAGTATGTACCTGATCCATTCCATGTCATCACTTATGACAACCTGGAGATTAAAAAGAACTTGACATACGAGCAAAAGCCAGTCAAGATCATTGAACGAGAAGTGCGTCAACTGTGAAATAAAACTATTCCTATGGTCAAGATCTAATGGACCAAATCATGGACACATGAAGCAACATGGGAAACTGAAGAAGTCATGCGCAAAAGATTCTCAGAAATATTTGAATGTAAGTACACTCTCCATAAATCCATGTAGTGAATTTGGGGACAAATTCTTTTTAAGTGGGGGAGGGTGTAACGCCTGAGGATTTTCTAAGAATTTTTTAGATTTAAAATATAATTATATTAATTATTAAAGCATTTAATGGGCTATTAGTTGAATTATAATAAATTTAATTTAATTATTCAGGCCCTACACTAATCCAAGAGGATTAGGCCCATATAATGAACCCAATAGTCCCAAGAGATTGTTTTGGACCTTAGCCCATATTCTAGAACCTTAAAATAGGTGTAATCAGGGAATTAAGGGAGATAATTACTCCATAAAAGATAAATAAGTGGATAATAACATGGATAATATCAAAAAAGTTTGAACTAATTTCAAATTTGGTGCCCAATGGGGAAAACGGTCTATCGCGAGACCGCAAGGGACAGTAAGCGGTCCAGTCCTAGACCACTAGGCTCTGTCAGTTCCGTGAGAGAAAGAAAACGTGAAAAGATTAGATTTTTAACATCCAAATCACCTAGGATCGATTCCATATACTAGTTAGATAACTCTAGAATGTTAGTAGATCGAGTTGAAAGCCTAATTTGGACTCTAAGTTCGTTCTAATCCATGAAAACCCTAGCTAACCATGTAAATAGATCCTATATTTGATGTGTACGACCCCTACTTTTGGCTCGCGTGGAACTAAGGTAAGGAGGATGAATTAGAGGTAAGTTTCTTCTAAGAATTTGTTTATTATAGTTAGAACTAACTACCCTCTGAATTTTGTTCTAGAAGATCAAGTCTGCAAGGAGTTGGAGGCTTCCAAAGTTGCTGATCCTACACCAATAACTCAGGAAATAGTGCGATCGACCCAAGAAGATCAGGGAAATAGAAGCCCTAAATGAGGTAATTAGATAAAGGTTACTTAGAACAATTTGTTCCTATTAGTACCCTCTTCCTACCCTCAAAATTTCACGTCTTTAGGTCAAGGGAATCAAAAGATACAAGGGTGTGAAGTTGCTGATTTAGTTCAGGATGAGTAGAAAACTAGGGTTGACTTGCAACCTTAAGTTCGAAGTTTAAAGCCCAAAACCAAGGTAGGTTATCTCATGAATGGCTCAAAATTGAAGTCAGGAATAAAAGCCCTTTGATTTCATTTGATTTCATGCATTGTATCTTGAGAATTTCATGTTTTCATTAGGACTATACATTTAGTTAAGTCTTCATGCATGAACTAGCCTTAATAAAGTAAAAAGGAAGTTTTCCTATAAATTACATTAACCTATGCATATTGTTGGCCCATATTTGTTCTATCATGGTTATGGAAGTTTATAAATGTTGATTTTCATGCATGATATGCATTAGTTTAGCATTTTGTTTTATTAGCATTTGCACTCGGATTAATACAGGAGGAAACTGTCTTCCTATAGACCGCCAGAGAACCTAGCGGCCACCCGATAGACCGCTAGCCACAATTTAACGATCGCCCACTAGACCGTTTGCTGTTCTGATTTCTGTAATATTGTTAAACCCAAAACATATTGTAGACAAGCCTTAATTGATATATGATAAGCCTAGTTAACTAAGTTATATTCCTGGTTTTAACATTGGTTTCATAGACTTAGTTATAGTTACTATTCGTCATAATAGATTTCATGCTTCTCTGTACATTTGGTATTATTTTAACTTATGTTAATTTGTGACCAAAATAATATATTCTTGTAATAAATACATGTTTCAAATGATAGAGGATTCATGATTTAACTTGATCACTGTTTTACACGATTCTCTCTCTTCTAAGAGTCATTTTCTTATGTACATGACACATATCTCGGTATGCTGTCATTAGTTACACTTTTGCACATTAAGAACACAATCTTAGACATGACGATCTCTCCTTTGGATATTCCTTCCAACGGACTAGAAAATCTTATTTCAAGGCCTCCGTAAGACTACGTGAGCCTGAGATTCCCACTAGGACGCCGAGCTGGTTGTACCATTAAAACCCATTATCTAGAAAGCATTTTTACAGGTGTTTTATGCATTCTGGAACGTAGCGACCTTCTGGTTGACTGCTAGACTCTGCTAGGGACCCTACACTTGACCGCTAATGAACCCTAAACGGCCATGCATTAGACTGCCAAGACTCCAGAGGTATTGTTTTCAAGTGTCGAACTCTATCTCATGAAACAGTCCAAGACTAGACCGCTTGATTTTCTAAATGGTCCAGCATATGACCGCTTCCTGTACTATACGGTCCAGTAATAGACCGTTTGGTTCCAGATTTTATCTAACCCAAGGTTTGACCTTTGCGGTTGGTTTTCTTGAGTTCATGGATTTTTTGGACTCTAAACCTATGATAATAAGTCACTGTAAAAATATGGAAAATAAACAATGTACCGTTATGCTGTCAGATTTTTCTTCATAGCATAACCTAGTTATTAATACATTTCTTGAATTCTCATGATCAGTTAGTGGTACTTTCTATATTTGGTTACCTTATTATAGAACTTTTATTGAACCTGTACATTATTGGCCACATTACTGTTATAAACGTGGAAGTAGCTTGATTTATACTTGAAGATACAGTTCGAGCACTGATTGTGTTCAAGGGCTCTATGCTAGTCCCCTCGGCTGATTGTCAAAAATATACTGTAAACCATGGGGTATGATGTTACTGGCGTCGCATTGTGTTGGGAGTACTTTCTCTATAAATAAGTAAAATATCAAAAGAATCCACCTAAATTCATGAAGTACTTGCTATAAAGTGAAAAGTACTTTCTTGCTTGACTTTCTAGTGCATAGCCTTCATGGTTATGAAAAGTACATTCTTGTTACATTCTTATTCATAAAAAAGCCAAATTGACATTCTTGTTATATACTTGATTAATCATATTCTCATATCTCAAGCATGATCATATCTTGTTACTTTGGCTTTATCGCATGTTTCATTGTATCTGCATAATTTATCTTATTCTCTAGAGCTAAAATGCTAATCATTTAAATTTGCCTTCATGTTGATACGAAGACACCTAATGGGCAAGTGTGCTCATTACCCTACTTTCCAAATCTTTTTCAAGAAATTCTAGTGGGTCAGATTCAGATTACTCAAGTGATGGATCCAAGAGCGATTGAAGGACACGTGACTCGAGAGAAGCTTTAGTTGTCAAATGTCTAGTCGAGTCATGATGTAATTTTTATTTTATTGAGTATAGTGACAAGAGTCAAGATCTTATGTACTTTGGGAATTATTTTATGAAGAAGTAGAATTGAAGGTTTTTAGTGAATTACATTATGTAATTACTTTTATGTGATTATCTTGCGCTCTGATTATATTGCTTGCTCGAGACGTACTAGCCGACTGTTCACATTCCCGATTGTTTCTGCTGCATAATCTCGGGACATGACATCAGAAGTGGCTGGAACCTCAAGACAATCCATAAAACAGTCTACTGCAACTAAAATTCAAAAGGAAAATAAAAAATAGAAAACACTAAAAAATAAAAGGATTCAATATTTTTACTGTCATAAAAGTGGTCATCCTATGCATGAATGTAGATTAATGAAACAAGATGACCTGAATGCTAAGAAATTTCATGTTAAGAATCATGCATTTCAGAATAAGAAAATTCTATGTTCTCATTGTGAAAAATTTAGCCACATTGCTGCTCACTGTTGGCATGTTCAGGGAGAAAAAGTTTATTCTAAATTTGTTAACTTCCCTGCCAACAAAAAGGTTTTTTATAGAAGTAATTTTAGATCTAGAGGTAAGCACATTGTGTGCTTCGAATGTGGAAAGCATGGCCACACAGTCATTATTACAGCGGAAGACTCGCTCGAGGAACGTGAACAGCCGGCATGGCAAGCCTCTTGCAAGCAAGAATGATCAGAGCGCAAGGCAATCACACATAAGAATGCAATCGCATAATAATTAATCAAACTCCAACTTTATTTCATTGGTAAATCGAGTATTCAAGTGCAATAACATTTTCATACTTTTTCCATTCCACTAGACTCAAGAAATAAGAAATTACAAAGACTCCATCTAAACAATATAGACTTTCCTAAGTCTTCACTCTTGACAGCATTTTCATTCGCTCTCGGACCCGCTACTTGTATAACCCGAATCCGAATTCGAATCACTTTCATTTCCTGAAAAGGATTCGAAATAGGTAATGAGCACACTTGCCCAGTAGGTATCTTCGCATCAACATGATTAGCACTATTAAAGTAATTAGCATTTTAGCTCTAAAGAATTTAGGTAAAATCATGCGAAATGCGATCAATCATGCGAGTAACCAAAGTAACAAAACGATCATGTAAGATAGAATGAGAGCAAGAATGAACTAGCAAGAACGTAACAAGAACATGATATTGGCCTTTCATAAATAAGAATGTATCGAGAATGTACTATCAAGGCACATAACCATCACTCTAGTATCTTTTGTTTATGAGCAGGTACTTCGTGAATTTCTGTGGAATATCAAGCAAGAAAGTCATGTACAAGAATGTCATGTCGTGCCATGGATTTTCACTTATTTATAAAGAAAGTACTCCCAGTGTAATGCGATGCCAGTAGCATCATACCCCATGGTTTATCATAGTATGTTTATGACAATCAGCCGAGGGGACTAGCATAGAGCCCTTGAACATAATCAATGCTCGATCGCATATTCAAGTATAAATCAAGCTACTTCCACGCATCTAACAATAAAGTATGGCCAAGAATGCAATAAGTTCAGTAAGTTCATGATAATAATAATTAATGAATGCTTCAATTTAGAATATGAAAGATCAAGAATGACTTATACTATGTTATGCTCATGGAAATAAATCGGTAGCATAACGATACATTTCTTGCTTTCCATAAATTAAATTAGGTATCTTGAATCAATTTGGTAAGTCCTAAACCATTATCAATCCATCTAGGAAACTTAGAATATCAACCCATGGGTCAAACCTTGGGTTAACAAAATATAGAGCTATGGCGGTCTTGTACTGGGCCGTTACATAACGTGACGCTCCAGTGTTGGGCCGTTACAATGGTCTGAATCCGAAACAAATAAAGATGGACTTAGTATATGTGACGGTCGTTTATTGGGCCGTTAGATGAGCCTGACGGTCCAACCTTGATCCGTTACATATCCGAAAATCAGAAACCATTGATAGTGTTTTCTAATGATTGGGCTTTCATGGTACAACCAACTCGGCGTCCTAGTGGGAATCCCAGGCTCGTGGAGAATTACGGAGGTCTTGAAACAAGAATTCCTAGTCCATTGGAAGGAATATCTAATAGAGAGGTCCTCATGTCCAAGAATAATGTTCCTATAGTGCAAAGTGTGAACTAATGGACAACATACCGGAATATGCGTCATGTACTTAAAGAAAATGACTCTATTGATAGAGAAAGAATGTGTAGCAATGTGAAACCAAAATAAAACTCCGTCAATGCAATATTGGAAAAAAATCATAATTTAAATACAAAACTATAAATTTAGTCAATGAAAATAACTCAAAATAACTTAAAAAGCTTGTAATCATGCAATTCCTATCATGAATCAATAAATAAACTCAAAGTCATGATATCAGGTCAAAACTTAGATAACTAGGCTTATTTATAAGTAAATTGACTGTTTTCCAATTCTATCTACAGTTCACCTGACGGTCGATAGTGGGGGCGTCATAGTGATTGTGACAGTTTATCGTGGGGCCGTTACAGTATTGTAATGCTCCATCTATGGTTCTTCGGAGACACATAGCAAATTTTTATACAACAGAGAGTGTGACGGCTTATCGTAAGCCCGTTACAGTGTTGTGACGGTCTAAGTATGATGCGTCAGAGTCCCTGCTAACAGTATAAAGAATCTAAAAGACTATGATTTGAAACCATGTCATGTTTTGAAAAGATTTAACTACCCCAATCATGACAAAATGAAGTAAATGTCATCTAGATGCATAGGTTGCAGTGAATTGACAAGATAATATCTTTGATCTTTGATTAGGGCTAAAAATATGTATGTATGCATGAACCCACTAAAACATGAAATCTGTGATCTATAGTGCATGAAATCAAGCACAATCAGAGGGCTTTTATCCCTAACAAGATATTCTTGCTAATCATGAGATGACCTACTTCTTAACTAGGCTTTAAACTTCTGATTTGAGTCTGAAAGACGCGCCCTAGTTCTCTCTTTCCAGTGAGTTTCCAGCAACTTCTCGTTGCTCTAGATCCTCAGCTTCTTAACCTAAGAATGTGAAATTTTGAGGGTAATAAGATGAAACTACGGGGAACAAAAAGTTTTAAATAACCAAACTCTAATTACCTCGTTTAGATGTCCAAATCTCCTGATCTTCAGAGGACTTATGTTCAGTTTCTTGGGTTGCTAAGGTCCGAGCAGCAACTTTGGAAGATTCAATCTCCTTGGTTGGTTGATCTCCTAGCACGAATTTGGAGAGCTATTAGTCTAAAGTGTTATAAACAAAACCTTCTAAAGAACTTACCCTAAATTCTATCTCCTTACCTTGATTCTTCACGAGCCAAAAGTAAGGGTCGCTCAGTTCAGAACTGGGTCTTATTTATAGGGATTTGGCTAGGGTTTGAGGATTAGATCGATTCCAGAGTCCTTAGTTGGCCAAAACCTGATCCTTAAGAGTCCCTAATAACCTTACATGTTCTCCTAATTAGGTCTCTTGCAGATAGGATCCCAAAGATATAATCTTTTTGCAAGTTCCTCCATTCAAAGAACTGACAGAGGTGTAACGCATCAGGTCTAGTGCGTTACATAGCTGTAGCGGTCGCCCGATAGACCGTTACATCAAACGTGTATAGAGTTTCAATTTGTTAAAACTCTTTTATTCGTTTATCCTTCTAATTATCTAATTAAGGGATATTTATCCTTTAAAATCTGTGAATAAGCTAAATAACCTTCTAGAATATGGGCCAAACTTAATGGACTTAGTCCTTAAACCTTTTGAGTCTTACTTGAATAGGCTAGGCTAATTATTTAACACAATTAGGCCTTATAATAACTTATTAATCTAATAAGGTATTTATTAATTTATTTAGGCCTTTATAAATTCTAGAAACTTATTAAATAATCCAGAAATTACTTATATAAATTTTGGGGCACTACACCCTCCCCTACTTAGAAGAATTTGGTCCCCAAATTCAATACATGGATTATGGAGATTGTACTTACAACTAAATAATTTTGGAAATCTTTTCCGCATACCTTCTTCGGTTTCCCATGTTGCTTCATATGGCCATGCTTTCTTCCATTGGATCTTGACCATAGGAATAACATTATTCCTTAGTTGACGTACTTCTCGTTCCAAAATCTTTATTGGTGTTTGCTCGTACGTCATGTCCTTCTGAATTTCCAAATTATCATAAGTGATAACATGGTCGGGATCATATACATACTTTTTCAGCATAGAGACGTGAAATACGTCATGAAGTCCTGCTAATTGTGGAGGTAAAACCAGTCTATAAGCTACTTCACCGACCCTTTCAAGAATTTCAAATGGGCCAATGACCTTGGGAGTTAGCTTACCTTTAATGCCAAATCTTCGAATACCACGACCCAGAGAAACCTTTAGATATACATGATCTCCAACCTGAAACTCCAAATCGCGCCTTCGATTATCGGCATAAGACTTTTGCCTATCTTGTGCCATCTGTAGTCTTTCTCGAATGAGCTTGATCTTCTCTATAGAATCCCTGATAAGGTCGAGGCCTAGAAATTGCCTTTCCCCTATTTCATTCTAACAAATAGGTGATCTACAGCTTTTTCCAGATAACGCTTCAAAAGGTGCCTTTGTATGCTGGCTTGATAACTGTTGTTATATGTAAATTCTACCAGAGACAAGTGATCATGCCAACTTCCTCCAAAATTGATAGCACAAGCCCTGAGCATATCTTCTACTACTTGATTTGTTCTTTCCGTCTGACCATCTGTTTGAGGATGAAAGGCCGTGCTAAAGTTCAATCCAGTCCCTAGTGAGTTTTGTAGACCCTTCCAGAAATGTGATGTGAATCGAGGATCTCTATCAGATATAATAGTGACAGGGACACCATGTAATTTGACAATTTTTTTTATGTATAATTCTGCTAGAATATCCACAGACCATCGACTTTTTATTGGTAGAAAATGTGCAGATTTAGTCAATTGGTCTATATACCATCGTGTCCTCCTCTAGTCTTAGGTAAACCCATGATGAAATCCATCCCTATACTCTCCCACTTCCATATTGGGATGTCTAAGGGATGTAATTTACCGGTGGGTCTAAAATGCTCTGCTTTAACTTGTTGGCAAGTGAGACAGTAAGACACGAAATCTGCTATCTCTCTCTTCATATTGGGCCACCAGAAGTTTCTTTTGAGATCTTGATACATCTTTGTTCCTCCTAGATGAATGGTGTACTTGGAATTCTGTGCTTCTTCTAGGATCAATTTCTTCTTATCCTCATGATCTGGTACACATACTCGGCCCTTAAATAGCAATCTTCCACCATTGGAAACAGAGAAATCCGGCGTCTGATCTATGTTAGCTTTAATCTCCAGTAACGCGGGATCATCATCTTGTAACTTGACCAGATTCTCTATTAATGTTGGTTGAGCTTGGATATTGGCCATGAAGCAATCCTCTTCCTTTGTGTCAATATCTAAATTCAACTGAGCAAACTGAGGAATAAGATTAGTTATACTAACCATAAGACTTGATAGCATTCCCATTGATTTCCTACTGAGTGCATCGGCTACAGCATTACCCTTGCCAGGATGATATTGAATAGCAAAATCAAAATCTCTGAGGTATTCTAACCATCTTCTCTGCCTCATATTTAGCTCTTTTTAAAAAAATAAATATTTCAAGCTCTTGTGGTCCGAGTATACCGTGAACTTTTCTCCATAGAGATAATGACGCCAAATTTTTAAGGTGAAAATAACAGCTGCCAATTCCAAATCATGCACAGGATAATTTTCCTCGTGGCATTTTAATTGTCTTGAAGAATGGCAGATTACTCTTCCATCTTGCATGAGGACACATCCTAAACCAATATCAGACGCATCCGTATATACTTCGAATCCACCAGCTTCCACTGGTAGTGATAGAATAGGAGCTGTAGTAAGATGATTCTTAAGCGTTTGAAAACTCTTTTCACATTCCTCTGACCAAATAAACGGATTTTATTTTCTTGTGAGTCTAGTTAAAGGAACTGCAATTTTTGAGAAGTCCTTAATGAACCTCCTATAGTAACCTGCTAGACCCAGAAAGCTTCTTACTTCTGATACAGTCGTTGGCCGGCTCCGATTCCTGACAGCTTCTACTTTCGAAGGATCCACATCGATTCCTTCCTTTGAAATAATGTGGCCTAGGAATGAAACTTCCTTGAGCCAGAATTGACATTTGTTAAGCTTGGCATAAAGTTTATGTTCTCAAAGTGTTTGCAGAGCTATCCTCAGATGTTCTTCGTGTTCCTCTTTTGTCTTGGAGTATATCAATATGTCATCAATGAAGACGACGATGAATTGGTCCAGATATGATTGGAAAACATTGTTCATAAGTTGCATAAATGCTGATGGGGCATTAGTTAACCCGAACGGCATTACCATGAATTCATAGTGACCATAACGACTTCGAAAAGCCGATTTATAAATGTCTTCTTCTTTAATTCTAAGCTGATGATAACCTGATCTGAGGTCAATCTTGGAGAAATATTCTGCTCCCGAAAGCTAATCGAAGAGCTCATCAATACGTGGCAACGGATACTTGTTTTTGATTGTAAGTTGATTCAGTCACCGATAATCGATGCATAGCTTGAGAGAACCATCCTTCTTCTTGACAAAAAGAACTGGTGCACCCCAAGGGGATGTGCTAGGTCTGATGAAGCCCTTATCCAGTAGTTCGTGCAACTGCTTCTTTAGTTCCTTGAGTTCTGTGGGGGACATCCTGTAAAGGGCTATAGAAACAGGTGCTGCTCCTGGAATGAGTTCAATAGTGAAGTTCACTTCCCTTTTGGGTGCTAAACTGGGTAATTCGGATTGGAATACATCTGGGAACTCATTTATAATAGGGATGTCTGCTATGATAATTTCATTGGACTACGTAATAATGATTTGAAGCAAGAAAAGTTTCACATCCTTGTGAGATAAGTTTGCAAGCGTGAAGTGAGGATATGATAGTGGGGTGTTTCTTGTATTTGATGCTAAGAAAAGAGAATTTCGGAAGACCGGGTTTTCGGAAGGATATAATCATGTTTATGCAATTGATATAAGCATCATCATCTACAAGCCAATCTACCCCTAAAATGGCATTATAACCTTTCATGTCAAGGCATACTAAGTTTGCGGGGAGATTATGACCTTCTACTATCACTTCGCTATCAGGATAATAGTTGGTAAGCTTTGTTCCAGAACCTAAGGGTGTGGAAATAGCAAGATCTGAAGGTAAGGGAACTGATGCAATTGGTATTATTTTTGCAAAAGTAGTGGAGATAAAAGAATGAGAGGCACCAATATCAAATAGCACAAATGCAGGACAGGAACAAATTTGAAGAGTACGTTCCATAAGCCCACCATCCCTGGGCGCTTCCTCTTCTTCTAGAATGGCATTGAGGCGAGCTTGCCTCCTGCGTCCACCAGCAGATGACTGGTCCTTCATAAGGCGACAATCCGACATCCGATGCTCCATGTTTCCACAACGTAAACAAGCGTCGAGGCGCTTCCAGCACTCTTTAGCCGAATGGCTGAACTTTTTGCAAAAACTGCAAGCCGTGGCGACTTGCTCCTCCTCCTTAATCTTCTTGTTTTCTGGGAACTTCCACCGTTCCCACTCCTAGATCCCTTCTTATTATCAAGGCTTTTGTGAGGCTCCGTGATACTGAACTTTTCTTTGTTATAACGCCGATCTGATCGTCGGCTAGACTTTTCTCCTTTCCCTTTCAATTTCTCAACCTTTTCTAAGGTCCTTTCACATAAGTATGCCCACTGAACCATCTCCGCATAAGTACGGATATTTTGGGTCACAATCTTTTGAATAAAATCAGAACGTAACCCGTCCATAACCGATTTGTCTTTAATAGATCGGTACTGATTAGATGCGGTGCATAAGGTGCTAGCCTTGAGAATTATAGTTCATATTCGACCATTGTCAGCATTCCTTGTCGAAGAGAGGCGAACTCCATAGCCTTTCTTTCTTTCACATGCTCAGAGAAATACTTGACATGGAATAAGGTGAGAAAGCCATCCCACGTATGAGGTGCATCGGCCGGAGGTGCCGGAACCGACTTCCACCATGTACGGGCATCTTTGTTGAGTTGGAAGGTTGCAAGACGCACCTTCTCTTGATCGGTGCATTGAATGACGTCAAATATACGGTTCATTTCATCAATCCAGTTCTCTACTTCATCCGGATTAGAAGAACCATAGAAACGCGGAGGGTTTAAACTCCAGAAATTACGATGTAAATCGCCAGCCCTTTCCCCTGCGCCAGCTTGCGCCATGGTTTGTAAAGCCTGAGTAAGGCCGGCAACCGTTTGTTGCATGTCATTCCAATCTACGCGATGAGCCATGGTAATAATACGGTACCTAAGAGAAATATAACAATTTGTTATTTATCGTGAAATTGGAGGAAAATTTATCTTAAAGTTAATTAACTATCTTATCCTGGGCTCTACCCAATTCTCACATGGGTATGGGAAATTTCTTCCTTAGTTCATAGGTAAGGGTCCTTGGACTCATCCTATGACATGATTCTTCTCCCTAAGTCCTGAGACTTAGCCTCTGATACCAACTTAATTATCACGCCACGAGCCTTTATTACAGCGGAAGACTCACTCGAGGAACGCGAACAACCGGCATGGTAAGCCTCTTGCAAACAAGAATGATCAGAGCACAAGGCAATCACACATAAGAATGCAATCGCATAATAATTGATCAAACTCCAACTTTATTTCATTGGTAAATCGAGTATTCAAGTACAATAACCTTTTCATACTTTTTCCATTCCACTAGACTCAAGAAAAATAAAATTACAAGGACTAGATATAAACAATATAGACTTTCCTAAGTCTTCACTCTCATCTTGACAACACTTTCATTCGCTCTCGGACCCGCAACTTGTATAACCCGATTATGAATTTGAATCACTTTCATTTCCTGAAAAAGATTGAAAATAGGTAATGAGCACACTTACCCAGTAGGTATCTTCGCATCAACATGATTAGCACTATTAATGTAATTAATATTTTAGCTCTAAACAATTTAGGTAAAATCATGCGAAATGCGATCAATCATGTGAGTAACCAAAGTAACAAAATGATCATGCAAGATAGAGTGAGAGCAATAATGAACTAGCAAGAACGTAACAAGAATATGATATTGGCCTTTTATAAATAAGAATGTTTTAAGAATGTACTAGCAAGCCACATAATCATCACTATAGTATCTTTTGTTTATGAGCAAGTACTTCATGAATTTCTGTGGAATATCAAGCAAGAAAGTCATGTACAAGAATGTCATGTCGTGCCGTGGATTTTCACTTATTTATAAAGAAAGTACTCCCAGACAATCATACCCCATGGTTTATCATACCCCATGGTTTATCATAGTATGTTTCCGACAATCAGCCGAGGGGACTAGCATAGAGCCCTTGAACACAATCAGTGCTCGATCGCATCTTCAAGTATAAATCAAGCTACTTCTACGCATGTAACAATAAAGTATGTCCAAGAATGCAATAAGTTCAGTAAGTTCATGATAATAATAATTAATGAACGAACGCTTCAATTTAGAATATGAAAGATCAAGAATGACTTATACTATGTTATGCTCATGAAAATAAATCGGCAGCATAACGGTACATTTCTTGCTTTCCATAAATTAAATTAGGTATCTTGAATCAATTTGGTAAGTCCTAGACCATTATCAATCCATCTAGGAACCTTAGAATATCAACCCGTGGGTCAAACCTTGGGTTAACAAAATATAGAGCTGTGACGGTCTTGTACTGGGCCGTTACATAACGTGACGCTCCAGTATTGGGCCGTTACAATGGTCTGAACCTGAAAGAAATAAAGATGGACTCAGTATATGTGACGGTCATTTATTGGGCCGTTAGATGAGCCTGACGGTCCAACCTTGATCCGTTACATATCTGAAAATTAGAAACCATTGATAGTGTTTTCTAATGATTGGGCTTTCATGGTACAACCAACTCGGTGTCTTAGTGGGAATCCCAGGCTCGCAGAGAATTACGGAGGCCTTGAAACAAGATTTCCTAGTCCATTGGAAGGAATATCTAATAGAGAGGTCCTCATGTCCAAGAATAATGTTCCTATAGTGCAAAGTGTGAACTAATGGACAACATACCAGAATATGCGCCATGTACTTAAAGAAAATGACTCTATTGATAGAGAGAGAATGTGTAGCAATGTGAAACCAAAATAAAACTCCATCAATGCAATATTGGAAAAAAATCATGATTTAAATACAAAACTATAAAGTTAGTCAATGAAAATAACTCAAAATAACTTAAAAGGCTTGTAATCATGCAATTCCTATCATGAATCAATAAATAAACTCGAAGTCATGATATCAGGTCAAAACATAGATAACTAAGCTTATTTATAAGTAAATTGACTATTTTCCAATTCTATCTATAGTTCGCCTGACGGTCGATAGTGGGGGCGTCATAGTGATTGTGACGGTTTATCGTGGGGCCGTTACAGTATTGTAATACTCCATCTATGGTTCTTCGGAGACACAGAGCAAATTGTTATACAACAGAGAGTGTGACGGCTTATCGTAAGGCCGTTACAGTGTTGTGACGGTCTAAGTATGATGCGTCAGAGTCCCTGCTAACAGTATAAAGAAATTAAAAGACTATGATTTGAAACCATGTCATGTTTTGAAAAGATTTAACTACCCCAATCATGACAAAATGAAGTAAAGGTCATCTAGATGCATAGGTTGCAGTGAATTGACAAGATAATATCTTTGATCTTTGATTAGGGCTAAAAATATGTATGTATGCATGAACCCACTAAAACATGAAATCTATGATCTATAGTGCATGAAATCAAGCGTAATCAGAGGGCTTTTATCCCTAACAAGATGTTTTTGCTAATCATGAGATGACCTACTTCTTAACTGGGCTTTAAACTTCTGATTTGAGTCTGAAAGACGCGCCCTAGTTCTCTCTTTCCAATGAGTTTCCAGCAACTTCTCGCTACTCTAGCTCCTCAACTTCTTGACCTAAGGATGTGAAATTTTGAGGGTAAGAAGATGAAACTACGAAGAATAAAAAAATCTGAATAATCGAACTCTAATTACCTCGTTTAGATGTCCAAATCTCCTGATCTTCAGAGGACTTGCGTTCAGTTTCCTGGGTTGCTAAGGTCTGACCAGCAACTTTGGAAGCTTCAATCTCCTTGGTTGGTTGATCTCCTAGCACGAAATTTGGAGAGCTATTAGTCTAAAGCGTTATAAACAAAACCTTCTAAAGAACTTACTTGAAATTCTATCTCCTTACCTTGATTCTTCACGAGCCAAAAGTAAGGGTCGCTCAGTTCAGAACTGGGTCTTATTTATAGGGATTTGGCTAGGGTTTGAGGATTAGATCAATTCTAGAGTCCTTAGTTGGCCAAAACCTGATCCCTAAGAGTCCCCAATAACCTTACATGTTCTCCTAATTAGGTCTATTGCAGATAGGATCCCAAAGATCTAATCTTTTTGCAAGTTCCTCCATTCACGGAACGGATAGAGGTGTAACGCATCAGGTCTAGTGCGTTACATAGCTGTAGCGGTCGCCCGATAGATCGTTACATCAAACGTGTATAGAGTTTCAAGTTATTAAAACTCTTTTATTCATTTATCCTTCTAATTATCAAATTAAGGGATATTTATCCTTTAAAATCTGTGAATAAGCTAAATAACCTTCTAGAATATGGGCCAAACTTAATGGGCTTGGTCCTTGAACCTTTTGAGTCTTACTTGAATAGGCTAGGCTAATTATTTAACACAATTGAGCCTTATAATAACTTATTAATCCAATAAGGTATTTATTAATTTATTTAGGCCTTTATAAATTCCAAAAAACTATTAAATATCCCAGAAATTACTTATATAAATTTTGGGGAACTACACGAAGCCACCACAAGGATCACCGAGTCAGTCGTATGGAGTTTTGTTTGGAAGTCGATCATCTGTCGCTACGGTGTCCCCCGAGTGATGTTTAGTGATAACGGTTGGCAGTTTGATTCTCATTACTTTAGAGGTAGATGTGCCGACCTAAACATTCACAATCACTTCACTTCGGTAGCCCACCCTCAGGCTAACGGACTGGTCGAGAATGCCAATAAGTCTATCTTAAAAGGCATCAAAACCTGGCTCGGCAAGCCCAAGGGAAGTTGGCTCGAGGAACTACCGAGTGTACTATGGTCGCACCGAACTACTCCAAGAATGGCCACCGGTGAAACACCTTTTCAGCTGGTATATGGCACGGAAGCTGTGATTCCGTTAGAGGTTGGCAATCCCTCTCTCCGAGTCGTCCACTTTAAACCCGAGGTAAACGAGCAGAAACTACGAGAAAACCTCAACTTAGCAGACGAGATCCGAGAGATTGCAGAGATCTGAGCAACGAAATACCAACGGCGCATCACTCAATACTACAACTCGAGAGTCTGAGACAGACACTTCCAGCTAGGGGATTTCATCCTAAGAAAGGACAAAGCCTCTCGACCATTGGAGGCGGCGGGGAAGCTAGCCCCTACCTGGGAAGACCCCTACCGAGTGGTCAAGATGCTTGGGAAAAGAGCATACCCACTGTCCACCATGGAAGGAACACTCATCCCTCGGACATGGAATGCAACAAATCTTCGCAACTTCTACTTTTGTTCATCTGACAAGCACACACATGTAAGCAAAGTAGAATAAACAACATTTTTATCTTTTCATTAAACTCTGATGTACATCAAGTAGGCCGCAGCCAATACAATATGCATGTACAATAAAAAATTACATCCATGAGTACTATGACGCGAGCAGATCGCTCAACCGACTCGGTAAGCACTCCTACGTCCAGCCACTGACTCTGTCTAGTGCAGAAACTGTCTCAGATAAGGGATAGTCGGCCCCGTTGGCTCGAGGAGCTCGGAGGAAAGAGGAAAAGAGGGGAAACAACAATAACAAAAAGAGAGAAAGAAGTCGACCTGAGCAAAATGGAGAGGAATCTTGAGCGAGCTCCCCCCTAGGCAACGAGATCGACAGTGGAAAGAGGGGCTTGGTGGAGAGTGAAAGAATGAAGCTTGACGAGCTTCATTCTCCCCTTAGAATAGTGTCGGCAGGTCAGGGACAGGAAGGCGACATGCTCTGGCATGAACCCTCTCGCAGAGTGACCCCCGACTTACGAACCCTCTTCCAGACTGAAATAGCATGAGCTTCCCTCCTACAGCTGTCCGCCTCGCCATCTTCTGAAGCGCTGTCCATGCATCGCCAAGACAAAACAGCACAACGCTTCGCGGAAAGGGAAGAAGGAGAAACCGCCAGGGATGGCCGTAAGCGATACAAGGAAAAGGAGATGCCCCTCGGACCTTTTATAGGCCGAAGGGGGAGCTGTTTGCCTTAAATGACTCTCCCCTTGAAAACACTTTAAAGGAGCCTTCCCTGAGACGGTTATCTCATTTCCCAAACATACCCTCAACGGGACCCGTGAAGTGGCAAGTCATTTAGGGCGGCATGGAAAAGCGGAAAGGTGCTAGTGCCATGTCAGTTATTTGGCAGATCAGCACGCGCGATACCTGTAGAGAAAATCTGCGACTATGGATACGGTAGTCAAATCACGCCAAAAGCGGTAAGAAATAGTCAATTCGATACTTAATATTGCCATCGCTATATTTTCCAAAAATATTTACACAGCTACATGAAGGAAAAAGAAAGAAAGAGGTACTACATTAGGCCACGGGCCCATCTCCAAGCTCGGTAGATAAGGCCCCCTCAGCACCAAATGATCTGCCCTCGGTACTCTCAACGACGGCCGACCTAGGCACTGACCCCACCTGTGTGGGAACTGTCTCGGTCGTGTGCCCTCCCGAGACTACTGGAGTTGGCAGTCGCTCAGACGAGACCGAAGTCTCCCGACTCTCCTCTTCGCTCGACGTGTAGTGGGAAGAGTCGGTTAAATTCCAATTCGAGTCATAGCGTTGCTCGGAAGGAAAAATGAGCATGTTCGCTTGGGCCTCTGCCTCTATGATGGCCTGATCGAAGCCCTGGGAGAAGCCCCTCCGAAGGCCCCGCGATACCCCGACTCATAATAAGGGAATGCAGCCTGAAGAAGAGCAGCGTGGTAAACCTATGAGCACTTATGCCGCTCAAGTGCCTCCACCCCGGCCAACTCTGCCTGCCTCTCGAGCTCGGCTATCCTCTGTTCTGACTCGGACAGCCTTCTCTCGGCCTCGGTCAGCGCATCCTCAGCCCCCTGGACTCGGTCCTCACGCCCCTCTCGCTCGGCCTTCCACTGCTCTCCGTGCTCGACCTGAATCATACGCTCCGCCTCCAGGAGCTCATTCTTCCAATTGACCATATGACGGGCCTAGGCCAGCTGCTCCGCCAATGACCAAGCCTCCACCCGGCTCGACTGCACCTGTGCTCGGAGCGGGGCCACCTCCCGACGAAGGTCACCAAGATCAAGGGTCAGACGCTCAACCTTCCGATCGAGCGCAACACGGGCCCATGAGAGAGCCTACCGCTCCGACTCCACCCGAGTATACGCGCCCACTGCCTCAGCTCCGAGCTAGGCCAAGATCACGCTGCCTTCCATAACTTGCTCGAAAAGCATGGAGGGGGGACCCCTCTGGAGTTTCTCTCGCACAACTCCCGAAGCAATAAAATGGCACCTCCGGTACAGGGAGGCCCGGACGCTGAAGGAACTGGTCGAGAGAGGAGAAATCCTCTCCGGAATAGTAGGGATTTGGGCACCTTCGCCGAGCGATCCTCCATCGGGGGCCCTACCGGTTGACTCGGGATGAGCAGCCCCACCGTGTACCTCCCCGACCTCGGTCGACTACGATCGAGTCGCTTCATCTTGCAACCCTCCAGCCTCGATCGGCTCGGACCGGATCCCTCCGTCTAACTCCCCCTCCGCTTCGCTCGGTGCCCCAGCATCGGCAACGATCCCTTCGTCAATTGCTCCCTCTTGCACCGTAGAGGGAGGAGGCAACAAGGGAACCTCATCAACCGGGTGGGCGGCCTCTGCCTTCCTCGCCCATTTTTTCTCAACAGACTAAGCCTGCATCGAAGACCGCAGCAACTTCACCATAGGATCCTTCCGCTTGACCCCCCGGCGTTCAGAAGCATCATCCCGGGCGATCCCCTTGCCCTTTTCCCGGGCGCGGGATGAGCCCTCCAAAGCTAGGAGATCGCTCGGAGCCGGTGTATCATCCACATTGATGATCTCCAGCTCGACTGACGATGCCTCCTCCTCCTCCTCAACCGCTCGCCGCAGGTCTCCACGAAGAAGAGCAAATTAAGAAAAGGAAGGCACTTGCTTAAAAGAGGATAGGTCCCTGAGACCCTTACCCGTCGGCAACAGCAGTCGAGAAAGATACTCCTCGATGTTAGGAGGAGTCACCAACTCAGCAGTCTCCAGGCGGTCCCACTGAAGGATAGCAGCATCCCTCTCCACCTCCAGAGAGACCTCTGTTTGCTTCGGAGGGATGTTCGGGTGAATGTTGGGTGCCGTCGGGAAATTCCAGACCACGCCGACCGCCGATGCGCCCACCCAGAAATATTGGGTCTTCCACCCCTTGTGAGAGGAATCCTTCACGGAAAGGGACACGCAACTCCTCTTTCGCTTCGCCTAAATGAAGAAGAAGCCCTTCTCGGCAAAAAGGTTCTCCTTCAGCTCGAAGAAATAGTGGAAGAGGTCCAGCGAGGTGCGCACCCCTCTCTTGCCACAGAGGAAAATGAAGGAGAAAATGAGGGTATAAGAATTGGAGACCAGCTAGACATGAGCCAGCCGGTAGAACGGAAGCAACTCAACAACGAAAGGATGGAGGGGCAGCCGAAAGCCACACTTCCAGGCCAAGAGGAAAGAACAAAAGAGGCTAGAACAAGTGGCCAGACTAGATTCATGAGGCTCAGGTGCGAGGAACTTGAATCGCCATGACAGCCAATACTGATTCTCATGCCACTTCACGTTAGCCTCACCCAGCTCGCTGCGAAGAGGCTCCGACGGCACCAAAAACATCCCCGAGGCCTGTTCTCCCTCTCGTCTCTCGGCCCCTAGATTTTGGTCTACCATGGAACAGACAGAAGAACCGAGACAAGAAGGGGAAAAGCTCTAGGCCAGAGGACTATGAAAGAGAAGGAAGCTGACGAATAGCCGCCGCGGTAATCTCTCCAGTTCCACGGAAGCCCCTGCGATTCTCCGCTCATCCGAACTGTTCACACGGCGCCTGAGGCCCCCCATTTAAACACAAAAGGAGGCAAAACCCTAAACCCCGGAGATAAAAGGATGCAAAAATGCACAATGCTCATAACCCCTGGCTGGGAGCAGCGTAGCATTCCGATCTCCCAAGGCGGGGCCTCCTTTTATTCATCATGACGGGCATATTTCCAGGGCATGCCACATCACGTGGCTCCTAACAGAGAGAGATCTCCACCCAACCAGAGCCACAAAAGTCATGCCCAAAATGCTACTCATCTGAGCCTAATTTTGGCTCGGGAGTAGGAGGGGTACAAGTGGAGAGGGGAAATCTAACTGCCTAGACGGAGAGGCCAAAAGAGGTCCAACCGGACAGAACGAGGCCCAACTCCTTGAAGTGGTAGCCCCCTGACCCACTCAATATAAGCCCAATAACTCACTTGGAACAGGCACTTCCTAGGCGGCCTTTGGGTTTGGAAGTCTGAGCATCAGTTCGATCGGGAGAGCTCCTTTGGAGCCCCGCATTCTCTGCCCTAATCATGCACTCATTGCTCGGGAGGCCCCTCTAGAGTCAGTGCCTCATGCTCGGGCCAACTGATGGAAGCTTATTAATATGGCCGTTACGTGTCCCTTAAAAGCCAGGAGCTCAAGGGGACAGGGGAAACCAAGAGTCTGCGGGCTATAAAGAGGCCACGAGGAGGACATAACCCCCCCCCCCCCCCCCCCCCCGAATCTCCTCAGCTTACATGGATCATTCACTCAACAAGCCACTATTTAAACTGGAAGAACCCTACCGAAGAAAGGTAAGAGACGCCAAAAACCCTGAGCATGAACCACTTCACCTCTTCGTGGAGAGGGATCTTGCGTCCCCATATTCCTCCTGATTCCTCCCTTCACACTAGTGCTCTACTACACTTGCTGACTTAAGCATCGAAGGGTCTTCCCCAGAGTTCCAACCCTAGGCACCTCTGACGTGTTTCCCTTCTTGCAATTCATACTTCAAATGTATGTGGACATCTACTTCCCTGCTCAGGAATAACACGAGATCGCCCCTCTTCACTGATTATCTTTGCTCCCTCAGTAATTTATCTCAAACATTGGTATTCTTGTTTGGTCAACCAAAATCTTCACTATCTCATAACATTGGTATTCTTGATTCCTCAAGAATCCATTGTGTGTTACTTATGCATGTGCTCTAGAGGAGGTTGTTGTTCTAAATCTATTTTGAGAAATTTACCACGATTGCTCAGCCACCTCTGATCAGTTTTGTGACTCTCTCTCTGAAATTGTATGCTCTTGCTTTCTTGACTATCATTGTCATACCTCTGAGGTTGTAAGTTCCTAATCAATGGTAGTCATTAGCTTGGAGTTCTTGCCATATTCTTAAACTTTTCTGAAAATAATGCATATCTGCGAAACCTTGAACATCTTTGTCTTAAATCAGACTGAATGTTTGCAAGATCCTGTCTCATGTCTGAACTTCAAGTTTCTTACACATGGTGCATATTCCTGTTACTATTTATATTGATAAATTGACGGTTCTTTAAACATTCCTTCGTCTATCTAAAATTTAGGAATATTTCAATCTATGTACCTTGATCATAAATCTGAAAAACTAAATCGATGAAGAATCTTGTATTATACAGATTTATGAATATCTGAAAGATGTATTCATTTAGGTTGGTTATAAATGCCTTGAAATTATATGAGTCAACTTTAATAAACCTTAACCAACTGTTTCATATTGAGTTTTGTCAAATCTTCTTAAATCTGGAAATGTTGAAATTATGGCTTTATTTGGTTGAAATACATGAATTCAGTATTGTTTCTATACATCTGACTTTTCTGAAAATGTCTAAGGGTCAAATCTTGTAAGAGCAATGACTCTGGTCATTGACAAACACATGTCCAAAGGGCTGTGTCATGAGTTGCCATAGTTAACTCTACTTAAAAATGATTGAAAAATAAGCAGAGCAATGGCTTGCACATTGAGAAACACATCTTAATCATCAAAGAAATGAGTTGAGGTATGTCATGAGATGAAAAGTTAACTCTGTTTATTATAAAGCCTGACTGTTAGTCACACTAAGTGCTTAGGGATATTGGCGTCTAAACAATGTATATCCTATAGTTACAAGGTGTGTACTGAACTAGATTGCTCGCAAGATTTGATAGCAAAAAATTATCTGATTGAACAAATGAAATATCTAAGATTGGCTGCAAAAGAAAATTGTTGTAACCCTGGACAAAGTCAAATGATTTCATGGTTGTTTAACCTCAATACTAAGATTGCAATTCCTAAAGAAGTCATTGAAATTGATTAAGTAAGATGAAGGGAGGTTAATCAAGATGTTAATATGAGGGCTTGGTTCATTTTTAATAAATCTTGATTTCAGATATGAGTACAGAACTTTATTGTCAAATCGTGTATACATCATACTTAAACCATGATTTTCAATAAAGTTCCTTCATAAGCCCTTATAATGGAAGATTCTAAAATATATTAATTCTAAGATTTATGAAATTGTTATCTCATTGAAAATTCCTTTGCATTATCTAATGTCTGCTCAATGTTCTTGATACAATTTGTCTTGACCTGAACCCATTCTTGACTGCACATGTGACCTACTTCAACCGAATGTAAAATTTGAATGCCCAACAATTGATATCAATCTGCCTTGATTGTCAAATCTGATTGTCTATTTGTTTGCTTCAATTTGAATGTCCATGTGGTTTGCTGATCATTTTTTTACTCCACTCCTTCTTCTCTGACAAAGGGGAGAGTATCTGTTCAGGGGGAGTTATAGTTGACAGTGAATCATTTTTGCATCATAGTACAAAGGGGGAGATCTTTTTGTTAGCATCCTTTTGTAAAAAGGGGGAGAATTTGAGACATATCTTTCATGTTCCTTCCTTTTTAATGTTGTCAAAGGGGGAGAATTTTTGTGAGTCATTGGTATTTTTGTGAGTCATTGGTTGGTTGGTATTCTAGGTTGCATGAACAACTGATGCATAGTCATGTGTCATTTCGATGCATGCTGCTGCATTCTGATAGGTACTGGTATATTTTTAATGCTGTCACATGATGCCTTATATTTTTAATTCTGGTAGTGCTATTCTATGTTGCATGTCCATGCATATTTCATACTGGCTTGATCATCCTGATGAATTTAATGCAATGACTCATAATATTGCCATCATCAAAAAGGGGGGGGGGTTATTGTGTCCCTGTGGTTTCGAAGTTTTGATGATGACAAATATTATGTATCATTATATATATTCTTCATGATATATGATGCATTTATTATTGACCTCATCATCTTTATATTGCAGTATAAATATTTGTTAGAACATGTTCTGAAAATGAATCAATGTAATGACTGTTCAAAAAGATGATAAAAAGTCAACGCTGGTGACAAAAATTCAACGCCAGTTAGCCAGTGCATTGAAGCATATAGGTCCGTGCATATACCCTTTGCATTATCAGGTAAGGTCAATGGACATCTCAATCTGAAGCATACAAGTCAGTGCATACCTTTTCTTATTAAGTAATGTCAGAGCATCATTATCAAAGTCAGTGCACATACATGTTGAAGTCAGAGCATATAGTTTTTCATGTCTGAGCATACATGTTGAAGTCAGAGCATACATGTTTTCATGTCTGAGCATACATGTTTAAGTTGGAGCACATCTATTCCAGGTCGGTGCACATTTGCCTTGTGCATAAAGCAGGTCGATGCACATCTGCCTTGTACATGTATAAGGTCGGAGCACATTCTCCTTGCGCATGTAGAAAGTCAGTACACATTGTTTAGACAGCACACAGGTCGGTGGACATTCACCTTAGTCATACTAAGGTCGATGCACATCGTCCCTTAGTCATAACTAAGGTCCATGCACATTTTGCCTTAGTCATGCTAAGGTGGATGCACATTTACCTTAGTCATACTAAGGTTGACGCACATCATGCCTTAGCCATCATAAGGTCAGAGCACATTTTGCATCCTGCATAATAAGGTTGGTGCACATTGTGCCTTGTGCAAAACAAGGTCGATGCACATTGTGCTAGGTGCATAATAAGGTCGGTGCACATTGTGCCTTGTGTAAAATAAGGTCGGTGCACATTGTGCCTTGTGCAAGACAAGGTCGATGCACATTGTGTCGTGTGCATTGTAAGGTCGATGCACATAGTCATTTGCACACACTAAGGTCAGTGCACATTTTCATTACTGCATTTAGAGTCTGAGCACATACAACATTTAAAGTCTGAGCACATGTTAAGGGTCTATGCACATGTTCATTTCATTGCATGAAGGTCGATGCAAATGTCCTGTCATACACACTGAGGTGAAAGCATACATACTCTAGCAATGCGTCAGGTCTGTGCATCTTTGCATATGACTATATAAAGTTTGTGCATGTTTTCACATATGCTTAATGAAGTCTGTGCATGTTTTTACATATGCAAAATGAGGTATGTACATGTTCTGCATATATCTTTAAAAGGTCGATGCAGGTGTTGTTATTAGTCTAATAGGTTCACCATGTAGCATGAACTGTCAGGTCTAAGCGCATGATGTATTATGCATTAATGTTCATGATCTTCTGTGACTTATCACATGATCATCTGATCTCCATGGTTTTGTTATATCATGATCATTCTCATAAACCATGCATAATAAACATCTCTCTGAATTACTTATGATAATAAGGTGTTTGATTAAATGCCCTTTATCTTGATAACAGGGACTTAAGACTAAAAGGTCTAAAGTAATAGGATCGAACACCTGAAGGGTTTGAGATAGTCACGTGGCTCGGGTTCCTAACTCACAAGCACGTGATCCAAGAATAGTCTGGACTGAAGTTTTAGTCACGTGGATAGTGCATCTTCATGAACTGGCACGTGGAGTCCCAGTAGCACATTTCAATTGGAATCTTTGGGCGGGAAATGTCTTTCCCACACGCCCAAAGCGTGAGCTCGTGGGACCCTAGTTTGACGCTCTATAAAAGCTTCTCCTGCGAATGAATTCAAGATAGAGAACAGAGAAGAATTCAGTGAGCAGCAGAGAAGAAAAGAGAGCGAGAGAGAGAAGAAGAAGGGAATTGCTGTAAGAGAAAGAATGAAGATCTGAGAGTTAGAAAAATAGAGTACCAGAATTTTAGAAGGAATTTGAGAGAAAGGAGAGTGTGAGTTAGAGAGAGAAAAGAGATTGTGAGATAGTAAGGAAGAGAGAGCTCGAGAGAAAGAGATTGAGAAGCAATCGAAGCCGTTTTTGAAGATCTGTTCTACTGGCCTTTGGATCAGATCCAAGCCAGACTTACTCCTGTGAAGCTACATTTCTGCGATTTATTTACAACTTTCTGGTGCTATGCTTCATCGTTGTTTTCATACTTTCTTTTATTGAAACTTCAAGTTGTGTGTCAGTAGAGCAAGCTATAATGCTCATCGGGCGAGGTATGTACCTCGGACAGCAAGCTGTGACGCTCAACGGTTAGCAAGTTGTGATGCTCAACGGTCAGCAAGCTATGATGCTCAGCGGTTCAAGTTGTTAGGCAGCAGGAAGCCTCACTCTGATTTAAGTGGGGGATGGACGTAGGTCTGCGGGTAGCAGACTGAACCATCTAAAACTCTTGGTGCGGTGGTTGGTCTTGCGTTTTACTCCATATCATCAATCACCCTTCGCTGGATGTTTTAGCATGGTTAATTGAGCGATATATGTTCTGCTGAGTGAGTTTGCGTAGAGTGCTCAAAATCTCAGTCCATCTGTGTGCATGGTTAGTACTTGATATCGTGTCGGGTAGAACTATGAGTTAGTATGAGCTAGTCATTTTGCTCTTGCTAATTGATCATTTTCTATTTGTTACTGGAGAGCATTTAATTTGATTATGCCATCTGAGAGTCTAATTCCGCAATAGTTTTTAATTGAGCAAAGTTTTTTTAAAGGGGAGATTCATTCACCCCCCCTCTGAATCCGGTTTGGACCATCTCATTGTTTCAACACAACGCCCCTGACCACGTGTGCACACACAAGTCCAATGTCTTGAGCCAGGCCTCTAGTTGATTTTCCCCTCCCGTCGGACTCTAACAACAAGAGAAAGGGGCCCACGGCAACTATGTCACGCTCCGAACCGATAGCAGTGGAACGGGTTGTTTGCTCAGAACGTGGCAGTTAAATAGTCGTGAATAATTAGAGCAGTCACATAAGACCATAATTGAAAAAAAATAAATTTATTTCATATGGAAGTGTTGTTACAACTTACTGACTCAATTACAATTTCCAAAAGAAAATAATGACACACTAACTGGACTTAGACACTTAAAACTCGATAAAGACATCATGCTAATGTAGACTCAAGAAAAATAAAAGACACGGGTCGTCTAGTTTCTAGAGCTCTCATGCACACTTTCCCTTTCCATTTGAGTCACGGCCTCGCTAGCCACCTGATTACCTAAAAAATATTAAAATAGGTTGGATGAGCGAAAATCTCTGTAGGAATTACATCTCAATAAACAAGCTTGCTTAAAGTGATTACATGTTACATGAAATGCAAGTACGACTATGCATGAATGATTACAAGATGGAGAGAGAATAATTGACAAGTCATAAAACTATAACAAGAGAGACTTGAGTGAAGTTGCGAGGAATATCAAGCAATTCAACAAGGATGCTAAGCATGTAATATCAAGTTACGTCATGAGAAGTTGGCTATGTAAAGTTCAAGCAAGTACCACGTTGAGTCAAGCACGTCAACTATTATAATGTATTTTCACGTCACGAGAGAGAGAATGTGGAATGCCATAAATTCTAAAACAATAGGTACTTCAGTGCAATGCCACACCGTGATCAATTAACTCCCATGGGCACATGTACTTTTGGGTGCTCCTCCCATGACCAGATCGGGCCCTATATGCACATGCATTGGGTCATGTAATATTTATTTAGACATCCACTATAGTTTTATAGCCAATGGAATTCCAAAGGAATAAGCCTTTGTAGGATCATAAGGTAGATTCACGGAACTTGGATTTCAAGGACAGAGATTCATGTAGGAATGACTTATTGTATAAATCCGAGACATAAGAAAATTTGGGAAAATGACGTCCATCATGGTCGCCGCCAATTCAAAATTCGCGTCCACCACTGTGGTCGCTCATTTTGGGAAAAAGTTATAAGCATGACGTATTGGCATCCATGCACTCGGTCACCCATTCAAATTGGTGTCTACTTTCCTGAACGCTGATTCTAGAAAGTGGCTAATTTCTCAAAAGAGGCCAACAACAGCGCTCTATGAGGGCTAGTTCGTCATGTTTCTTACGAGGGACATGACTATGAGTCGGTGTATAGGGTTTTTATGGTACAACTTACTCGACTACCTTGAGGGAATCCAATGCTAGCGTAGACTTACGGAGGTCTCTATGATGACATCACCAGTCCGAAGGAAGGAATATCCTGTAGAGGGCTCAAACATCACCGAGAGTTGAGGGGTATACGATAGAAACCAAAACTGGGACTCCATCTACGGACGTGAGATGAGAGCGCCTAGAAACCCACGGTTAAGGGTTAAAAATGCGAGAAAATCACGAGATCAGGAAATTCGCGTCTCACATGGTAGGTGCCCATTAAAGAATAGTCGTTTCCCTGGAGAGGCGTCAATTTATAGTTTTTTGAAATTTAAAATATGTTAACAGAAATTCACGTCTGGTATAGCATGTGCTCATTCATATATGGGCGTCAATCTATTCCGACGCTCATTCTTTATTGCCAGTATTTTATTAAATGAAACAAGAATTTACGTCTGGTCTAGAAGACACTCTTTCTTTATTTTCGAATGTTCATTAAATAACTTCATAATTAGCGTCTGTATAGTCAGACACTCATTCTTTATTTCCATAAAAAAATAGGAATTGACGTCTATTGGGGCAGACGCTCATTCTTTATTTGTCTGTACACGTATTAACAGTGTCAGTTTCACGTCTATGGGGAATATCAAAGAACTATCAACATTGTCAGGTAGAGAAAAATACTAGGAATCCCAAAATATATTTTATGTGAATTTCAAATATGTGGTTCAATATATATGGATTTTTAAACATGAGTGATTTATTAATGGTATGAAAAATTGGTGTCGGTGGTGGCCGATGATCATTAAAATAGCGTCAGAACTAGAGGTCGCATATTTAAAAATAAGTGGCCACGGGGTTGGACTCTAATTCTTTTTATATCAGAAAATGAAATAACAAGATATAGAGAGCTAGCAGGACATGAACTATACATACATATGTCAAATGTTTTTACATATTAACGGTGTTTGATCTTGGATTAGAGAAAACCTACCTAAAGTGCAGTAAAATGACAAGTATGGAACTGGAACATGGATCATAATCAAGATGGATATCATGTTTTGCTTGGGTTTTATTGAGATAACCTACCTTTTAAAGTGCAAAACGATGTACAGGAATGAGGAAGGGGTAGAGGAAGAAGCCGCAGCAGGACGTAGCGCACGAAACCCCACCCTTCGCGTGCAGGAGGAAGGAAATGAACCACAGCTCCTTCACGTTGCAGGTAGTAGGAGGAAGCAGGGGACGCAGGGAACGTCGCCGAAAGGCGCAGTAGCAGCAGCAATAGTTGCTGCCTGTTCGATAGGGGTGATATTTTATAAGGGGAAAAACCTATAGGAAGGGTCGAATACTATTAAAGGCATGGTTTAATTCCTTGCCATGCATTACCGTGAGCCTTCCAAAATGTAAGCCACCAATCCTCCCACGTATTCCCTAGTGAAACCCAACACCGCCGCCTGCCATGTTTCGATTAAAACCCTAAGGCTATCACATTCGAGCATGCAACGTGGGTTGGGAATGCTGTGTGGTTTGGTTTGGGTTTTCAGTGGGCTGGGTTTTCACTTTTTGTCATAGCCCCATTCATGGACGTAGGACATCTTTCGTGGGGTTGACTTATTAACGTGCATATACATGTTCCTTTAGATGCCCAACTATTGTATGCTTTTGTTTATGTTAAAGCCCATTCATTTGTATATATGTATCTTGGCCCATTTAGTTGCTTTACCATTATGAGAATCCATTATAAGTGTATATAGGTTGTTAATAGGTCATGCATCCATTTGGCTTCTTTAATGGGGTATTTCGTGTTTGTGGGTTTGGGAGAGTCTTAAAGGTGTGGCTAGGTTTGGTTCACAGGTTTAATTATTTATTTGGTGTGGTTGGTCATAATATATACTTTAGAGTCTTTATATAGGGATTTCATTTCTTACAATTTTACTTATTTATCTACCTTATTAAATTTTACCATTGTCTCGGGTATCAGAGTCGGGTTTGATCATATGAAAGTCATTATATGTATGGATGTGTATATATATTTTTGGATTGAGATTCCTTCTAAATACTTGAATTGTATTTCCAATTTAAGACACAATTAGATAAAAGGATATGCTCAATTTCCATTACTCAATTATTTATTTATACCTCTATTGATGCCCATAATCATACATTATTAGAGTCAAAAGGGTTCTAGCTGGTGAGCCAATTGCATCTAAGGATGGGGGTGCTAGGAGAGAGAAGCTCCGAGGGTGGGGGCGTGATAGGGGGGCCTCTGCATGGAGACCCCTCCAAGGAGGCCACCACAGAGGATAGAAGTGGGCCAGATGTTGCTTCCTCACAACTTGGCCCTCCCCCACCGCGTGGGGCTACATCCTCTCGGCATCCTACTCATGCTAGACGTAGAGGGAGATCACGTTCACGAGGTAGGCATCAAATTCCAATCTCTTCCATTTCTGTGGCTTGGAACTCCCTTTTCAAGGCCCCATTTGGGCAGCAAGAGATTGGTCTTCACTTTATCTCTCCGGAAATGAACAATGGAATCAAAGTTGCAGTTTATGAGAAGTCTGATTCTACGGATCTTCTAGTGACTTGGTCATTGGCATTGGTAGGGTATGTGGTAGGATTGCATTTATCTTACAACCCTCTCCATGCATACATCAAGTCCCGGTGGGGAACAAACGCGTTTGAATTACATCTTCTACAGAATGGTATTTTTGTTTGCAAATTTGACTCTGAAGATGATTTACGCCGGGCTCTTGAGGGGTTCTGGACCATCAAAGGCCACCCCATGATACTTCGGAGATGGAGTCCTCAACTGATAATGGAACTAGATAGTCTCACGAGTATTCCTTTGTGGGTGGCATTCCATGGACTTCTGCTTCACCTATGGACTCGGGATTTTATTGCGAAGATCTCTTCCATCCTGGGCGAACCTTTGTATCTCGAAAAGCAAACGGCTGAGCGCAAAAGACTAGCTTATGCGACAACATGCATCATGATCTCGTCGGGGGAAGAACTCCCTGATTTTGTTCATTACAAAGATCTAGATGGCAGCGTCAAAAAGATAAAAGTAACCTATCAATGGCGTCCAAGACGCTGCTCGTTGTGTTACTCCTTTGGTCACGCAGAAGGTGCATGCAAACCGATCCTCCAAAAGAAACATGAGCAAGTTCAATTCTTCAAACTCAAAGAATGTTCAAATCCCACTTCAGCTGGCATGCATATTCACAACTCTTTTGAGGTTCTGAACTCGGAAGAAGATGGTGCTCTGGAGGGACTTGGTCGCAGCAACTCAGTTCTCCAAGCCTCTCAAGACCCTAGCAGTTTAGAGGACTCAGAGTACTGAGTTTGTGACTTAGTCCGAGGCCAACCAGGTTACCAATTCCGTGCAGGGCCATGTAGAGGCCGAATCTTCTTCTTTGGGACGCCTTCACACTACTCTCCTTTCCAAGGGGAATATTTTAGCAAGGGAATCACCCTCCACAAATGGCAAGGAGGTAAAGAAAATGTTGATGGCTGCCACACCAACTCTAGGTGCTTACTCACCATTCCTCCTTGCTGATTTTACGCTAGCTACGGGGGGCGCCCAACAACAACCTAACTTTGGAGAACATCCTGTTGCAACTTGTGGAGAGGTGGCCCCACCTTTCTGTCCACTTTCTCCGAACCTCCATGAGGGGCTTTCTAAGGACGCACCATCTTCTCTACACCGCCCCCCAATCAATGAAGTAAAGGACCCACCTTCCTTTCCACTTCCACCCATTCTTCATAAGGAGTAATCAATGTGTGGAGAGGCAAAAGCTCCACTCCCAACATGTGAAGAGGTGGCCCCACCTTGCCTTCCACTTCCACCCAGCCTTCATGTGGCCCATTCAAATGAAACTTTAGCAATAATTCAGCATCCACCATGTGGAGAGGCGACCCCTCTCAACTTTCCACCTTTTCCCAATCTTCATGAGGAGGATTCATCCTCTACTATAGCCAATGAGACAACTTTGGCTGTGATGGTGCCTACAAAGTCTAGAGGTGTGGACAAACTTGCACAAGGAGTTGGTGGAGAGGCGGCCCCGCTTTCATCTCCACACCCTCTTACCATTCATGGGGCGCATCCAAAGGAAGCAGCTATTGACAAAATGCCACAAAGAGTTGGTGGAGAGGTGGACCCACTTTCCTTTCCACACTATCCTAACATTCATGAGGCGCCATCTAAGCAAGCTGTCAACATCATTGTGCCACCACAACTTGCCATACACCGCCCACCTAGCACTCAAGGAAAACGTCAACATCCATACTTTAAAAATTTGCATGCTGTGAACGAGATGGATAGATTAAAACCAAGGTCGAAGCTTAAAGAAGCTGATGGGCGGCCCACAACATCCAAAGGCATCTAAGTAACGAATTATCTTCTCTTACTTTTTTTACATGAAAATTCTAGCATGGAATGTTAGAGGCCTCAATAAGAGGGAGAAATGCAGAGAGCTAAATAGATTAATCCAAACTAATGCTTGTGCTTTGGTTATCTTAGTTGAAACAAAAATTAAAACTACCCATGTTATGCTTTCTAAAAACTTAATCTGGCCAGATGCTGAAGTTAATACTAATGATCTTTTTGATAGTAAAGGCAAAGTCTGGATCCTCTGGAACCACAATCTCCTTGATGCTCACATGGCAGCGGGTAGTAACCAATTCCTACATAGGAGATGCAAGAACAAATTGAACCTTGAGGAATTCTTCATTACAGGTGTTTATGCTTCCAACTATGTGAAAGAAAGGAACAAGTTGTGGAAGGACATTACTTGTCTTTCCAACAATATCAGCATTCCTTGGATGGTCATTGGTGATTTCAACACAATCAGATATCGTCACGAGAAACTGGGTGGCCGAAAGTTGACTGAGTCCATGTTGGAGGACTTTAATCGAAGCATTCATCATTCACAACTTGAGGACATTACCTGCTGTGGCAATAAATTTTCTTGGACCAATCGGGGAGAAGCTCACCGCAAAATCATGGCCAGATTGGATAGTTGCCTCATTAACACACTTCGGACTATCTCATACCCAGATAGTTGGCTTGAGTATGAAAATGAATTTTTTTCTGACCATTCACTAATGCTTGTTAATACTGATAAAACTATACCCAAAGACAAGCTCCCATTCAGATTCTATAACATGTGGGTCTCCCACCCTACATTTCTTGATGTTATTAAAGCTGCCTCGGACAAACCGGTGGAAGGGTCTCCTCCCCATGTCCTCTACATGAAGCTTAAGGCCTGCAAGCTGGCTCTTAAGGATTAGAATAGAAACACCTTTGGCAACATTCAGAACAAGGTGGCCAACTCAAAGAGGAACCTGCAACAAGCTCAGAATAAGCTACATGCTATTCCACTTGATGAGACTCTTATTTTCCAAGAGAAAAAGGCAAGGCAAAGAATACCTGGATGCTTTACAGCTAGAGGAACACTTCATTAGGCAGAAATCAAGGCAGAACTGGCTGACTTTGGGTGATTCCAATACTAAATTCTTTTATGCCTACATGGCGGCTAGAAGAATAGTTAACCAAATCATACAATATCAAGATCAGAATGGCAATACTATCAATGACAATAATCAGGTGAAGGAGCACACAATAGACTTCTACTTCCAGTTACTGAATCAATCTCATGAGCATGAACTTCATGACATCAAGCCACTACTGCATCTTTCTGAAGATGATAAGCAAATTCTAAATTCTAATTTCACTAAAGAGGAGATTAGGAAGGTTGTTTTCCAATCTCCTACAAACAAGAGTCCAGGCCCTGATGGATTTCCCGCTGGATTCTACCAATCTACCGGGCAAATAATTGGCAATGATGTGACCAAAACATGTCTTCACTTTTTTCATACGAGGCACCTATATAAACAGTTCAATAACACTTTTATTGCACTGATTCCAAAAGTGGTGGGGGCTGATCATCTTGAGAACTATAGGCCAATTTCACTATGCAAGTTCATTTATAAAGTTATTTCTATGCTCATGGCTGACAGAATCAAGAAAGTGATTTACAAGATCATTAGTCCTCAATAGGCTGCACTTATTAAAGGTAGAAGCATTACCCACAACATCCTTCTTGCTAATGAATTGACCAAAGATCTACATTCCAAAGACAAAGGAAAGATAGTATGCTTTAAAGCAGATTTGAGAAAGGCTTTTGACTCTATCGATAGGCATTTCATTTACCATATGCTTAGGAGAATTGGGTTTCCTACCAAGTAGATTCAATGGATCAAAAGCTGCATTGAAAGTAGTATGTTCTCTATCCTCTTCAATGGATCTCCTGCTGGCTACTTTAAGAGCTCTAATGGTATTAGGCAAGGAGATCCTTTGTCCCCTTACCTATTCACCATTGCAATGGAAGGTCTTACTTGCTTGTTGGAGGAAGATGTTTGCCAAGGTCACGTCAAGGTTCCTAAGTCTGCTGAAGTCCATGTTTCTCATATTATTTTTGCAGATGACTTAATTATCTTTCTTCAGAATGACATTGATTCAGTTCAATACTTGGCTAATATTCTTAACAAATTTGGCAAATGGTCTGGGCTCAAGCTGAATCATTCTAAAAGTAAGGTCTATATTGGAGCTATGGTCCAAGACAAATCAGCAATCACAAATGCTTTGAAGGTAGATGAAGGTAATTTACCAGTTCCTTATTTAGGCCCGCCCCTCATCTCCACTGGTATAAAGAAAATTCACTATCAACCAATCATTGAAAAAATCAAAACCAGGATTAGCTCTTGAAGAATGACACTTCTATCGAAGAGTGGGCAGCTGGAATTGATTAGATCTATCTTGTCCACCTATTCTATCTATTGGTCTACGACATTTCATTTACCTTCAGGATTAATGCAGGAGATTGAGAAGATCTTGGCCAATTTCTTTTGGCAAGGAATCGGTGATAAAATGAATCTTCAGATGATCAAGTGGGACACTATATGCAGACCGAAAAAGGAAGGTGGATTAAACTTAAGACGAATGGCTGATTGGAATAAAGCTTCTTTGGTGAAACAGTGCTGGGATATATTGCATAAGTAGGACACTTTGTGGATAAAATAGGTTCATAGTAAATACATCTCCAAATGTAACTTTTGACAAATCAAGGCTATGTCTTACCACTCTGCAGCATGGAAAGGTATTCTTCAAATGAGAGCATGGCTGGTTAAACAAATTAAGTTTTCTATCTCCAATGGAAGATCTATAAACCTATGGTATGATCATTGGGTTAATGGGAAGAGCATTTTTCATATGTATGGAGATCGTATAAGAAAAGACCTGGGAGTTAACCGAAAGTTTACTGTCTTTGAGTTCATTTGTAATGGTACTTGGAATCTTCCAATACCAACTTCACTTGACATGATTGAGCTTTGGCCAATTATTTCTACAATTCCTCTAGATAATGACATTACTGACAATTTGTTATGGATTCATGATGAAGGAAAATTTTCAAGCACTTCTACGTGGAATCAACTACGACAAAGACATCAGGTTTGGCATTTGGAGAGTTGGGTTTCGGACAGGCCTATATGCCCTAAACATTCCTTATGTTGTTGGCAAGCACTTCACAGCAAGTTGCCAACTTTGGACAAAATTTAGAAAAAAGATTATTAACTTGCAAATATGTGTGCTCTTTGTAACGGGGCTGAGGAAAGCGTTGATCACCTATTATTCTCCTACAGTTATTCCACACAGCTTTGGACTAATTTTTTACAACGATTTTACATCCACAGGAGTCCAAAGACCTCACTTTTATGCGAGCTTGAATCCCTTAAGGCCAAATTCCCCATCAAAGGACAGCTCACTAAGCTGATTAAGTTGTCACTCCGATGCACGATTTGGTGGATTTGGAGGGAGAGATGCTTTCATATTTTTGAGAATAAGGAAAATGTATATGCAAGCCTTCTAATTGAAATTCTATATGAGGTAAGATGCTACTTGGAAAGTGAGCTCAAGACTGACCAGCTCACTCTCAGGGAGAAACAAATATTGAAACGCTATAATTTCAGCATTCTATAATTCTGGCCATTTGGTTTTTATATGCATAACATTTGCATGATTTATTTTAGTTTCACTAACATAATTATGCAAGTACATTTTTATCTATTAACTCTCAGCACAGGATGGATGATCGTCACTGATTGATGCTTAAGTGACATGGAGGCGTGAACAATGAATGGAATGATGCTATTGTCTTTTACTTTTTATTCCCATACCATGTCTTAGACCACGGCTTATGTGGTCATGGAGTAGAAATTCTCTTAAGCAATCAATCTAGGATTGTCTAGACATTGCTCAACCATTGTACTCTCTTTTATACCTTTATAAAACTTACAAATTTACCGATAAAAAAAAGGGTTCAAGCAAATTAGTAGCTTTAATGTTTCAATCTTATTTAAGGCTTATTGATTTATTTTAGCTATTTCCATTTTACATTTATCAGAATTTTTATTCTCATTTTCATTCCATGGCTAATATTGTATAGTTATTATCCTTTATTCCCTATTTAAATTTTCGGGGTGCTATAAACCAGCCTACAAACCGTCTCAACCGGGAACACCCCGCCACCACTCCCAGGTGGGCCAACACAGGAAAAAGTCGTCATGCTATGACTAGTGGAGTCTCACTAGACACAGAGACACAAAACAAGAGAACATCGAAGTACAGAGAGGGTAAGCACACACCTATCACACGTACTACGGAGCACAAGGTAGCTTGGAACTGCTACCAGACTCAGGACAGTTAGCTAGACCTGCTCACAATGATCCTTGAGTCATAAGACTCAGGTCAAGATCGTCACACATCACAGCAACACGCTGTTAATCAGCCTAGTCCCTAAGCCAAAATCACGGTAAAATACATTATGGGAGACGGCACAGAACAACCGGATCCATAACAGCAATAATTATAACAATGAGTCCTCGGCCTCCGGGCTGCACAACGGACTCACAATTCTGCATAACACGAAACACGGAACATGAGGGATTACCAAATCCCTCAAACCACATGACACGTAAATCGAGATAACCAATACCTCTAAGTGCCCAAAACTAGGTCTCGATCCTCACAGGATGGACGAGACACTCACGAGGTCACGTGTCAACCACTAGGTCACAACCGGGTTGACCAGAAACCATAATGACCCTAGAAATAATACAAAATACTGCTAGGTATAATGGCACTCCAGACACCCTATAACACGGTCACAGCCCTCATAGGACGTCCAAGACATCCACGGAACAATGGGCTAACCAAGGGGTTGAAGCCACATTAACCGAAAACCAAACCAACACAAAAGAAAATCCCAAACAAAAGGCAGTCTCACCCTTGACTGCTAATCCTTATTGGTGGTCTTATCATGGCCGCTATTTGTAGGGTAACATAGACATAAAATGGTCTGCTCAAGGCCGTTTCTTGGCATTAGTAGTCATGGCCAGACCGCCATACCCAAACCGGCTCAAAACACGATAAGCCATCCCTTTGGCGGTCATTTGCCTGACCGTCACTTCATAACGCGGTCAGTCGCAAGGCCGTCATTAGGAACCGACTTAAAATAGTAAAATCATATAACGGTCTACCTAGGGCCGTTTCCTCGGAATGGCGGTCACCCTAGGGCCGCCAAAAACCTCATGTGGTCGGGAGCTAGACCGCTAGCCCGATCCGACTTAAAACTGATTAACCGACGTAAACATCGAATAGTGGTCGCCCAAGGGCCACTAAACCATGGTTGCGGTAGGTCGCAAGACTGATAAACCCAACCGACAATGGAACTCCGCATAGCAGTCTCCAGAGGGCCGCCAAGCACAAATAGCGTATTGAGTCTCTCCAGACGATTTTGATGATAACAAAACCCCGACATTACAAGTAGTTTGATAACTCGCTTAAACCCCTCTCAAGCCATCTTCCATCAAAGTAAATGCCTAATTCCATCGTGCCTAAAAAATGCCCAGGATAAGTCAAACCAACTCATATTGTTTGGAACAAGAAGTGGTCTCAAAGTAATTTGTTTACATGCTATGATTCATTGGCTAACTCCACTAAAAATGCATGTTTTTCTAGGCGCGGTCGACCGCCGGCTAGGGACCGGTTGACTGGTTTTCCCAGCGTTGAAAGGCTCAGTCTCTGTAAAATTTTGATCGACCAGACACCTATGCCCGGTCGACCGCCAACTTTGAAGCCTCCATTGTTGACTTGTTTTTCTCCACGAGGCTGAAGCATCTATCAATGGTTTTTTAATCCCAAAAATATCTAGACATCCCTGGAATTGTGGATCTGTGTCTTGGCTTGTCCTTGACCATCCAAGTTATATAAAAACATCTTTTGGGGGAAAGAAACCATAATCACTCAAGGGAGATCAAAGGTGGCTGCCAAGGGAGAAAGAGTGCTGCTACTGTGGCTCCGTGAACAATGTTCCATGCAAGAAGTTCTTCATCCATCTCCAAGCTTCTCAAGCTCAATTTGAGGCCAATCAACCCAAGTCAAGTGGAGATCAAGCTGCATCCAAAATCCTCTTCATCCACTAAGGGGGAGCTTAAATTTGAAGCTTTTATTTTATGTTTCTTCTTTCATTTCTAGTTGAGCTTCAAGTGTGTGTTCCTGTAAATCTAAACACTTATGTGTGAGGATCTACATAGATCCGTGTGTGTGTGTGTGTGTGTGTGTATGTGTGTGTGTGTGTGTGTGTAGTTTCTCTTTCTTCACTTTTCTGTGTGATTCAGAGCTTGTGCACCTTCGTGGGAGTTCCGAACTCCTCACGAGTGTGTGTGTGTGGTTTGATCTTGTAATCTTTTACAAAATAGTGTGGGAATCCTCACAGATCGCGAGGGATGGATGTAGGTTGCCGTTGTTGCATCTGAACCACCTAAAAATCGTGTCTCTTGTGTGGTTTGATCCTTTTCTCCTATCACCATTCTATGCAAGCACACACATAGATTAAGTTGGTTGTATTGATTGAGTTAGATTTAGCATAATCCATCAGTTTCACATTACATCTCTGGTATATCAAAAGCTGAGTTCGGATCGACAAGGCAAACCTTGTCAGGAGGATACCACTTTGCGTGAGTAGAATCTTCAGATTCCCACCTCCGGCACGGTACCAAAGATCAGTTGAGTGTGGTAGATTTTGCTAGATATGATAGTTTTTATTTAGATATGAACTTCATTGTGGCTATTCCTCACACTTGTTTAAATCAACCAAAGTTTTCTTAAAATTTGTAATCACCCAATTCACCCCCCCCCCTTCTTGGGTGTCATTGATCGCGGGACTTCAATTGGTATCAGAGCTAAGGCTCTAATTCTTTCAGATCTAACGATCTAGAGTAAGATCGAGATCAATGGTCAACAAGGGGATGATGTCTGAGGGTCACTCATTCCACCGTCCTCCATACTTTGACGGCTCGAACTACTCTTATTGAAAAAATAGAATGCATATTTTTCTGAGAGCCCAAGAGTATGAGATCTGGAGGGTGGTGGACAAGGGGCCATATGAGCTCTCTAAAAATGAAGACGAATGGAACCATGAAGATATTAAAAAATCCACAACAAATTTTACTACTATGAATATTATGCAGTGTGCCATTCATCCTAATGAATTCTCTCGTGTATCCATGTGCAGCTCAGCAAAGGAGATGTGGGACAAGCTACAACTCATTTATGAAGGAACTTCCGAGGTCAAGGTGACCAAGGCCAATCTACTTATCAGAGATTATGAGCTGTTCATAATGAAATCCAAAGAAACCATCTCAGAGATGTTTGCAAGATTAACTGAGATCACCAACGGTCTCAAAAGCCTTGGGAAGGAATACACAAACTTCGAACTTGTGAGGAAGGTATTGAGATCCCTTCCACTTGCATGGCATACAAAAGTCACAATCATTGAGGATTCAAAGGACCTATGAGATTAACATCAAAAGAACTACGGAAGAGGAATCCAAAAAGAAGAAAACCATTGGCTTGAAAGCCAACCAGTCTTATGATGACTCCCAAGAAGAGGAGTCCAGTGAGGAGAGCAATGGAGAAGAAGACTTGGCTATGCTGACCCATCAAGTAATGAAATTTCTGAGAAGACAGAAGAATTTTTAGGGAAATTTTAGAAAGGGGCAAAGGAAGCCCGTTCAAACCAAGGGTGAGTCAAGCAAGCCAAATAGCATTATATGCTATGAGTGCAAGAAGCCCAGGCACATGAGAGGTGAATGCCCAGATTTGAAGAGAAAGTTCAAGAAGGATAAGTTCAAGAAACCAAAAGCTATGGTCGCCACATGGAGCGATGAAGAGGAAGAGCAGTCTGAAGAAGAGCTCGGGGAGCTCATGGAAAGCCTGTGCCTCATGGCACATGAGGATGACTCAGATGAGGTAAATTCTGACCCTGATGTTATTTCAAATGAAAAATGGGAGTCTGAATATGAAAGAAAAGTTGTATATTAATTACAAAAAATTCAGATCTAAAAATAAATCTCTTAAAAAGAAAATTGATGACTTAACACATGAGGATGCTTCTGTCAAGTTTGAGAAATTGGAACATGAATGGTTCGAGTTAACAGAGGAAAAAGAAACTGTACTTCAAACGATTTCAGATCTTGAAAAAGCCAAAGAGGAGTTATCATGTAAAATGTCTGAAATTGAAGAAGTTTGTGAAAAATTCAAAAATGAAAAAGATGTTCTGACATCTACCATTTCAGAACATGAGAACAAAAATGAGAGTTTGAATAAAGAGGTGACTGACTTGTAGTTCACTCTCAATAGGTTTGTGAAAGGGAAACAAAACCTAGACAATGTGTTGGGAGTTAAAGTTAACTTACAGAAAAAAGGATTAGGGTACATACCCCAGAACAAAAAATCCCTTGAGCACAAGATTACCACATATTACATGCATGAAAAAGAAAATGATTATGCTTCATGCTCACATACGAAGCCCAAACATGCTCAATCTAAACCACACAAATATCAAAGAAGATTCTCAAATGTCAACTGCTTTCATTATGGGATATTTGGTCATGTAATTGCTAATTGTTGGTTCAGACAAAGCACACAAAGAAATCATGATGTTTGGACAAAGAAAAGATATGTGCAGAATTGGACTAACTCTTATGGACCCAAATTCATTTGGGTACCAAAAACAATTGCATGGGAATGTTATTTCTTGCAGATATGCCTTGAAGCTAGGGGGAGCAAATGGTACCTAGACAGCGATTGCTCAAGGCATGTGACAGGGGACAAAAAAATGTTATCTACTCTGCAAGATGAGGATGGGGGGCTGGTTGCCTTTGGTAGAAAGGACAAAGGCAGGATCATTGGAATTGGCAACATAAGTAAGAATTCTAAAATTCTTATCGAAAATGTGCTCTTTTTTATCGGTAAAATTGTAAATCTATATAGGTATAAGAGAGTGTACAATGTGTGAGCAATGTCTAGACATGCCTAGACTGATTGCTCCTGAGAAGTCCATGACCACACAATGCGTGGACTATGGTGCTGAATGAAACTGAAGAAAGGGTAATAGTAAGAGCTAGAGCAAAGGTATCATTCTATCCATTGTGAACCTGGATCAAATCAAGCAAATGGTGTGCATATAAAAATCCACTTAACCAGAGTTAGGGGAGACTGAAGTTATAATGTTTTAGGAGATGTCTCTCCCTGAAGGTGAGCTAATCAAACTTAAGTTTATTTTCCAAGCAGCATTTGACTTCAAACTGGATTTCTATTAAGAGACTTGCATAACCTTTTTCCTTATTCTCAAAAATCCGAATGCATCTCTCCCTCCAAATCCACCAGATCGTGCATCGGAATAATAGTTTAATCATCTTAGTGAGGGTACCTTTGATAGGGAAGTTGGCCTCTGGTGATTGAAGCTCGCATAAAAGTGAGGTCCTTGGATTCCTGTGGATGTCAAATCTCTCTAAAAAATCAGTCCAAATCTGTTTAGAGTAACTGCAGGAGAAGAATAAGTGGTCCACGCTTTCTTCAGCCCCATTACAAAGAACACACATATTTGCAAGAGAATATCATTTTTTTCTAAAACATATCCAAAGTTGGCAGTTTGTAGTGAAGTGCGTGCCAACAACATAATGAATGCTTTGGGCATATAGGTCTGTCCCACACCCAACACTATGCATACCAAATCTGATGTCTTTGCCGGAGATGATTCCCCGCAGAAGTGCAGCAAAATGTTTCATTGTCATGAATCCATATCAATTTGTCAGTAAGATCATTAGCTAGAGGAATAGAAGAAATAATTGGCCAAAGTTCAAACATGTCTGAAGAGATTGGAGTTGGAAGATTCCAAGTACCATTACAAATGAAGTCAGAGACAGTGATGTTCATGTTTACTCCCAGATCTTGCCTGATTCTATCCCCATAAATCTGGAAAATGCTCTTCCCGTTAACCCAAGGGTCATACCACATGCTAAGAGAAGTACTAGTGGATATAGAGAATTTGAATTGTTTGATCAGCCATGCTCTCATGTTAAGAATTCCTTTCCAAGCTGCAGAGTGATAAGACATAGCCTTAATGTGCCAAAAGTTACATTTGGAGATGTATTTACGATGAACCCATTTTATCCACAAAGTGTCCTTCTTAAGTAAAATATCCCAATAGTGTTTGACCAAACAAGCTTTATTCCAATCAGCTAACTTTCTCAAATTTAAACCACCTTCCTTCTTCGGTCTGCAAATAGTGTCCCATTTGATCATATGAGGAGCCTTTTTACCACCTGTCCCCTACCAAAAGAAATTAGCCAGTAGTTTTTCAATCTCATGAATTAATCCTGATGGTAGAAGAAATGTAGTAGACCAATAGATGGAATAGGTGGACAAGATAGATCTAATCAATTCCAACTGTGCACTATTAGAGAGAAGTTTCATTCTCTAAGAGCTAATTCTGGTTTTTATTTTTTCAATGATTGATTGACAATGATTCTTTTTCGTACCAGTGGAGATAAGAGGTAGACCTAAATAAGAAACAGGTATATTACCTTCATCCACCCTCAAAGCATTTGTAATTGCAGTTTTGTGTTGGACCATGGCACCAATGTATGCCTTGCTTTTTGAGTGGTTCAGCTAGATCCCAGATCATTTACCAAAATTTTCAAGAATGTTTGCAAGGTATTGAATTGAATCAATGTCATTCTTAAGAAAGATAATTAAGTCATCTGCAAAAGTAATATGAGAAACATGGACTTCAGCACACTTAGGAACCTTGATGTGACCTTGGCTCACCGCTTCCTCCAGCAGACAAGTGAGGCCTTCCATGGCAATGGTAAAAAGGTAAGGGGACATTGGATCTCCTTACCTGATTCCATTAGAGGTTTTAAAGTAACCTGCAGGAGAACCATTAAAGAAAATAGATAACATACAACACTCAATGCAGCTTCGAATCAACTGGATCCACTTGGCAGGAAACCCAATTCTCATTAGCATGTGGTAAATAAAGCGCCTGTCAACAGAGTCAAAAGCCTTCCTCAAGTCAACTTTAAGGCAAATTATCCTTCCTTTGTCCTTGGAATGCAGGTCTTTAGTCAGATCATTAGCAAGAAGGATGTTGTGGGTAATGCTTCTGCCTTTAATGAATGCAGTCTGCTGAGGACTAATGATCTTTGAAATCACCTTCTCGATTCTATTAGCCATAAGCTTTGAAATCCCTTTGTAGATAAAATTACATAATGAAATTGGTCTGAAGTTTTCCAGATTGTCAACCCCCACCACTTTAGGTATTAGTGCAATAAAGGTGTTATTGAACTATTTGTAAAGGTGCCCCGTTTTGAAAAAGTGTAGGCAAGTTTTGATCACATCATTACCAATAATTTGCCAAGTTGATTGGTAGAATTCTGCTGGAAATCCATCAGTGCCTGGGCTCTTATTTTTTGGAGATTGGAAAACAACCTTCCTAATCTCGTCTGCAGTGAAATCAACATCAAGAAGTCACTTGTCATCTTCAGAGAGGTGCAAGGTAGGGTGTATGTCATGGACTTCCTGCATATGAGGTTGCTTCAGCAGTTGGAAATAGAAGTCTATAATAGTGTGTTCCTTCACCTGATTACTGTCATTGATAGTATCACCATTCTAATCTTTAAAGTGCCTGATTTGGTTAATAGTTCTTCTAGCCGCCATGGAAGCATAAAATAATTTAGTATTTGAATCATGCAACGTCAGCCAGTTCTATCTTGACTTCTGCCTGAGAAAGTTTTCCTCTAGCTCTAAAGCATGCAAGTAATTTTTTCTTGCCTCCATTTCTTGGTGAATCAGAGCATCGTCAAGGGGGATATCATGAAGATAATTCTGAGCTTGGTGAAGGTTTCTCTTAGAGTCGGCCACCTTACTCTGAACATTACCAAAGATGTTCTTATTCCAATCCTTAAGAGCAAGCTTGCATGCCTTTAGCTTCATACAAAGTACATGGGGAGGGGACCCTTCGATCGGGGTTTCCCATGTTGCATTAATAACGTCAAGGAATTCAGGATGAGAGGCCCACATGTTGTTGTAGAACCGGAAGGGGAGCTTGCCCTTCGGCAAAATTTTTTCTGTGTTAATGAGCATGAGTGTATGGTCAGAAATATATTCATTCCCGTAGTCGAGCCAACTATCTGGGTAGGAAGCAGTCCAGTGAGTGTTAATAAGACATCTATCTAATATGGCCATGCTTTTACGGTGAGCTTCGCCTCTATTGGTCCAAGAAAACTTATTGCCGCAATAGGTGATATCCTCAAGATTCGAGTATTGAATGCACTGATTAAACTCCTCTAACATGGACTTAGTGACCAGACGGACGCCCATCTTCTCATGTGGGTTTCTAATTGTGTTGAAATCACCAGTGACCATCAAAGGAATACTGATGTTGTTGAAAAGACAGATGATGTCCTTCCATAAGCTACTCCTGGCAGTGGCACATTTGGATGCATATATGCCAGTAATCAAGAATTCCCCAAGGTTCAACTTATTCTTGCATCACATATGAAGGAATTGACTGCTACTCGCAGCCATATGAGCATCAATGAGGTTGTGATTCCAAAGGATCTAGACTCTCCGTTTGCCACCATACATGTCATTAGTCATAACTTCAACTTATAGCCAAATTAAGTTTTTATAGTGCATAACATGGGCCGAGTTTATTTGTGTTTCAACTAAGATAACCAAATCACAAGCTTTGTTTCTGATCAATCTATTCAACTCTGTACATTTCTCCCTCTTATTGAGGCCTCTAGCATTCCAGGCAAGAATCTTCATAACAAAACAATGGAGGAAAGAGGATCGAACATTAGCTTATTTTAGGCATTGTAGCCCACCCATCAGCTTCTTTGCTCTTCGATCTTGATTTAATTATGTCCATTTCATCCACAACCTGCAGATTTCTAAAAGATGAATGATGGCACTTATCTTGGTTGATAGTGGGGCGGTGTGCAGCAGCTTGTGCTTGCACAATAATGTTGCCAGCATGTGGTCCCGAAGACATGTCCCCTCTGAGTGAAGTGGAGGTTGGTAGGGCTGTTGCTTCATTTGAGTGTGAAAGGGGGGGTGTGGCTAAAGCAAGGCCGATGGCAGTAGCTAGGTCCTCATGGGAATGATAACTTTTTGGGTTGGCGGCCCCTCTAAGTGAAGTGGATGCTCCATGAATGAAAGGCTGTAGGGCCACATTCTTTGAATATGCCTCATGATGTGGAGAGGAGGGTGGGCCTTTGGCTAAAGCTTGACCGATGGCAGCAGGTGTGTCCTCATGGCAAGGACAGCTTTTCAGGTTGGTGGCCCCTCTAAGTGAAGTGGATGCCCCATGATTGAAAGGCTGTGGGGCCACTTCATTTGAACATGCCTCATGAAGTGGAAAGGATGGTGGGGGTGTGGCTAAAGGTTGGCCAATGGCAGCAGGTGGAAGTACATGGGGAGGCTTGCTATTATTCATGTTGGCGGGTTCAAAAGCAAGGTCGATGGCAGCAGGATTGTCCTCATGGCAAGGACAACTTTTTAGGTTGGTGGACCCTCTAAGTGAAGTGGATGTTCCATGATTGAAAGGCTGCAGGGCCACATCCTTTGAGTATGCCTCATGAAGTGGAGAGGACGATGGGGGTGTGGCTAAAGGTTGGCCGATGGCAGCAGGTGGGTCTACATAAGAATTGTTCATGTTGGCGGGCTCCAAAGATGGCACCAAGTCCTCAATAATAGAAGGTAAATAAACACTTGCAGAGAGTGTGTCAGCCATTACCACATGGTTGAGCTCCTTGGATATTGAATGATGTGAATCCCTTGGTTTATATCTTCTAATAGTATCTTGCATGGATATGGTAACTTGGCTGGCCTCAGGGTGAGTCACGAGCTCAGCCCTCTAAGTCCTCTGAACCGCTTGGGCTTTGGGAGGCTCAGAGATCTGAGTTGCTACAACACCAAGACCCGCCAGAACACCATAGTCCTCCGCCTTCAGAACCTCAAAGGAGTTGTGAGTGTGCACACAATCATAGGATTGATTTCAGCATTCCTTTGGTTTGAATACCTGAACATGCCCTTGTTTATTCTGGAGGACCGGTTTACAGGCACCATCTGCGTGACCAAAGGAAACAATGAAAAATGTCTTGGCCTCCATTGATAGGTTACTTTAATCTTCTTGACGTAGCCGTCAAGATCTTTATAATGAATAAAGTCAGGAAGGTCTTCCCCCGACGAGATCATGATGCAATCCCTTGCATAAGCTAGTCTCTTGCGCTCATCCATTAGCTTGTCCAGATACAAAGGTTCACCCAGGATGGAAGAGATCCTCGCAATAAAATCCCTGGTCCAAAGGTGAATACTTGTGAGATCTGTCCAGTTCCATTCTTAGGTCAGGACTCCATCTTTGAAGTATCATGGTATGACCTTTAATGGTCCAGAACCCCTCAAGAGCCCGGCGTAAATCCTCTTCAGAATCAAATTTGCAAACAAAAAAGCCATTATGTAGAAGGTGGAGTTCAAACGCATTTGTTCCCCACCGGGACTTAATGAATGAATTAAGAGGGCTGAAAGATAAGTGCAGGCCTACCGCGTACCCTACGAAAGCAGTGGACCATGTTGCTAAAAGATATGCAGAGTCGACCTCCTCATAAACAGCGATCTTGACTCCATTAGTTTCTGCAGGAACGAAGTGGAGGCCTAGATCTTGAGATCCAGATGGGGCCTTGAGAAGGGAGTTCCAAGTCACAGGTTTGGAAGAGATTGGAATCGGATGCCTCCCTCTTGAATGTGATCTACCACTCCATCTGTCTTTGGAGGGATGCCTGGAGGATGTTGCTCCGTGCGGTGGGGGAGGGCCAAGTGGTGAGGATGCAGCGCCTGGCCTGTTGACAACCTCCGGGTTGGCCTCCTGGGAGGGGTCTCCACGCGGAGAACCCCCTCTTGCGCCTCCATCCGCAGAGCTTCTCTCTCCTCCTAGCATGCCCTTTACTCAAACCCTCGATTTTTTCGTTAAAGGGACAAAGATTCAAAATGTGCTCTTAGTGAAGGGTTTAAACCACAATCTTTTAAGTATAAGCCAACTGTGTGACAAGGGTTTTAAAATTATTTTTGATTAACTCATTGTCTTGTTATGAATAAAATCTCTAATGAAATCAGATTCACTGGAAAAAGGAACAACAATGTGTATACTGTTGATCTTGATGATGTTGCCGGTGATGATGTGTGCTTGGTAGCAAACAACCATGACAATAGCAAACAACCATGACAATGCATGGTTGTGGCATCGAAGACTAGGTCTTGCTAGTTTTGGAGTAATCTCCAAATTGTCTAGACATGACTTGGTAAATGGGTTGCCTAAATTAAAATTTGAAAGTGATAAGATATGTGAGGGTTACACAAAAGGCAAGCAAACACGTATCTCCTTCAAAAATAAAAATATTATTTCTACCACTAGGCCTTTAGAACTGTTGCACCTTGATCTTTTTGGTCCGACTAGGACATCCAGCCTAAGAGGAAAATCCTATGGATTTGTAGTTGTTGATGATTACTCCAGATTTACATGGGTGTTATTTTTAGCCAATAAAAGTGATGCCCTGATGGAGTTTCAAGTGTTTTGCAGGGAAATCCAAAATGATAAGGATATCTCATCACCATAATTCAAAGTGATCATGGTGGTGAGTTTGAAAATCATGATTTCAGCAATTTTTTCCAGGAGCAAGGATACACGCACAACTTCTCATCACCCAGGACGCCTCAACAAAATGGAGTAGTGGAGAGAAAAAATAGGACCTTGATAGACATGGCACGGACCATGTTGAGTGAGAACTCCCTACCCAAATACTTTTTGCTGAGGCGGTAAGTACAGCATGCTACATCATCAATAGGGCGATGGTAAGGCCCATTTTGAAGAAAACCCCATATGAGCTCTATAAGGGTAAGAAATCAAACATTTCCTATCTTAAACCCTTTGGATGCCCATTATTCATCCTGAATAACGGTAAGTCCAACCTAGATAAGTTTGATGAAAAGAGTGACAAATGAATCTTCCTAGGTTATGCATCAAATTCTAGAGCTTACAGGTTATTTAATTAAAGGATTTTGGTTGTTGAAGAAAGTCTTGATGTCATTTTTGATGAATCTGAATTAAAACTGACAAATCAAATTTCTTCTACCTTGGATGCAGATGAAGCTCCTAAACAATCAAATGATGCTGGAACATCTGAGGTTAAAGATAAACCAACTGGAGGGACCTTGAGTAAGAGTGAAAAGGATGAAGATCCATCAATAGAAACACTTCAAGAACAGCAAGTTCAGCACCACGACTTGCCAACCTCCTCCACGTTCTTAAAAGATCACCCCGCTGAAAACATCATAAGTAATCCCGAAGATGGGGTAAGAACTAGATCTTCATTAAAGCAAGTATAAGAAGAGGATTTGATAGCCTTTATTTCACAAGAAGAGCCTAAAGATATTCTTGAAGCTCTTCAAAATAAATTCTGGATTCAAGCTATGCATGAAGAACTACACCAGTTCAAAAGAAACGAAGTGTGGTCTCTCACGCCGCGTCCCAAGAATCATCCCGTAATTGGAACTTGTTGGGTTTTCAGAAATAAACTAAATGGCACGTGATTGGTTGTTTAGAACAAGGCCCGGCGTGTAGCCAAAGGGTATAGCCAGAAAATGGGTATTGATTTTGATGAGTTATTCGCACCGGTTGCTCGGTTAGAAGCAGTCCAAATTCTATTGTCCTTTGCTTGCTCTCTCGACTTCAAATTATTTCAAATGGATGTTTAATCTGCCTTTCTAAATGGGTACATCAAAGAGGGTATTTTTCTAGAACAACCTCCAGGCTTTGAAGACTCAAAACATCCAAAGCATGTGTACAAGTTATAGAAGGCCTTGTATGAATTAAAGCAAGATCCAAGGGCATGGTATGAAAGGCTCACTTCTTTGCTGACTAAAAATGGTTTCAAAAGAGGTAAGGTTGACCAAACACCCTTCACGAGAAAATTAGGTAAAGACATATTAGTAGTTCTAGTGTGTGTGGTTGACATTATTTTTTGAGCTACTAATAATGCCTTATGTGATGAATTTGCAGAAATTATATAGGGAGAATTTGAGATGAGTTTAATGGGTGAACTTACATTCTTTCTTGGATTGCAGGTGAAGGAAATATCTGAAGGTATTTTCATAAATCAAGCTAAGTACACATTGGAGCTGTTAAAGAAATATGGGATGGCTGAAGCAAAACCCCTATCAACTCCGATGGCCACAACCACGAAGTTAGATAAAGATGAAAATGGTAAAATAGTAGATCCTACACTGTTTCGAGATATGATCGGATCACTACTGTATCTCACAGCTTGCCGCCCTGACATTCAATTCAGTGTATGTCTATGTGCTCGTTTTCAGTCATATCTTAAAGAGTCTCATCTAATGGCTATTAAACACATTTTTTGATACTTAATTGGCACAATAGATTTTGGCTTGTGGTTTCCCATTGGTAGTTCATTTCATTTGATTGCATACACCGATGCGGATTATGCCGGATGCATTGTAGATCACAAAAGTACTAGTGAGTATTGTCAGTTTCTTGGTGGGTGCCTAGTCTCATGGGCCTCCATGAAATAACATTCAGTAGCTCTCTCAACGGCCGAGGCTGAATATGTAGCCGCCGAAAGTTATGGAGCCCAAGTACTTTGGATCAAAAATCAATTGCTTCATTTGGATGTTGAAATGAAATGTGTTCCAATCTTTTGTGACAATACAAGTGTAATCAATTTGTCAAAAAACCCTGTACAACATTCTAGGACAAAACACATTGACATTCGACATCATTTTTGGAGAGATCTTGCAAGAAAATGGGTCTTTGAATTGAATTTCATTGATACGCATAATCAGCTAGCTCACATTTTCACAAAACCCTTAAACCAAGATCAATTCAGCAAGATAAGAAGAGAACTTGACATGTGCAAGGGTGAGAGCATACATACATAGGTCTACACTTAAGGTAAGAGTTGCACTTATGGAACCTCATATGCATAAAGGGTATAATAACATGCATATTGTATGTACTTACTTTCAATACTTTGTGTGTATTTATATCCCTGCATGTTTGAGTGTATTTATACGTACTGCCATCCTTGAAACTCTTTCTAAGGATGAATACTCCTTGATTATATATGTTGTGCCTCCTAATTTGATGATGATTGGCGAAGAATGTTCTGACTCCTCTGAACATAATATCTGTAAGCAGTCAGTATGTTTTTAGTATGTTTTGAATGATGGGCAACAGGTTAATTAGATGTGTGTTTATTAGCTGAGGTCAATGCATGTTTGCCTGCATATAAGTCTTCAGAGTCGGTGCACGTTTGTCACACGCATGGTATAATGTATATTCATGTCTATCCTCAATGCATAAGCAACTTTGTGCATGTTAGCACATTACACCATAAAGTCTGTGCATTTCTCTGTTTAGAGTATGTGCATGTTTCTGCCTTCAAAAAGTAAAGTTAGTGCATATTCATAGTCTGTGCATACCTTCTATTATGCGTAGTACGGTCTGTGCATATATCCTTTATGCATCACAAGGTCTGTGCAGATTTTTCCTTGCATACGCACGGTCTATGCATGTTTTGCTCGGCTAAGTCTGTGCATTTTCTGCTCTGGGCTAAGCAAGGTCGGTGCATACACCTCCTGCGCTTACACAACGTCGGTGCATGCCTTTGTATAGAAGGTCTGTGCATGTATGGAAGGTCTGTGCATGTTTCATCTCATACATGTATAGTCGATGATAGTTGCAATTTTTGCACACAAAGTCGATGAAATGTCGTCACTGCACAAGCAAGGTCAGTACAAAGTATTCCTTGGCACTAGCACGGTAGGTGCAATGTTTGGTTATCTGCAAAATGGAAGTCTGAGCATGTTTTTATCTTTCACACATAATGTCGGTGCCAGCTGCGTTATATGCTATACAATAGTCGGTGCATGTTTTGCTTCTTGCATGAATAAGTAAGTGCACATTTGCCTTGTGCTAAAACAAGGTCGGTACACATCCTTCATTAGGCAAAACAAGGTCGATGCATAGTTGCTTCGTGCAGAACCAAGTCAATGCACACTTGCACACTACACAGCTAAAGTTAGTGTACATTTCCTTTGTGCACACTGAAGGTTTGTGCATGATTTGCTGAACACATGCATAGGGTCCGTGCTCATTGCGATTCATAAGTGCAAAACATTTCATCAAGTCTATGCACTTCTCATAATTGTCTGAGATGTCTTGCATGTGAACCACCAATGCTAACTAAGTGTTTGACATATTGACAGGGACCTTACTGAAAATGCTCAAGAGAACCAGGACAAATGCTCGTGAACTTTAAGGAAGGCACGTGGTCCTAGATTCATCCACAATAATGATTGGGCATGTGATCCAAGGAAAAAGCAAGACTGACATAGTGACACGTGGAAAGCCATCAAGCCAAGGACCTGACACGTGGCCAGTGCAAGTAAAATATGGATGAATTTTTGAGGGAGAAACGTGGACTCCACGCGCTCGTCATCTGTTGCCTATAAGAAGACGCAGATACGAAATAAGAAAGAGATGACTGAAGCAGAGCAAAAATCGAGAGCAACATAGAGTGATTCACGAAAGAAAAGGAGCAGAAGAAAGGAAGATAAAAAGAGAGTAGTTCGTGAGAGCCTGTGAAAGAATACAGGAAAGTGTGATGAGAGAATAGCAGAGTGTCGTAGCTGTAAGAGTGAGACATCTGTTTATGATTCTGGCTTCTGGTTCAAAACCAAGCCAGTCCGCTCAGATTCAGCTACATTGTTTCGTTTCAATTTTCCAGTTCTCTTTTTAACTTTCCCGTTTGAATCCTTGTTTCTCAAGCTGTCAGTCAGCGGTTGTAGCAAGTTGTAAGGCTCTGCGGCAAAGAAGGATTACTCTGGGTAGCATAAGCTGTAAGCCTCAGCGGGAGCAAGCTGTGAAGCTCAGCGGTCTGGGATTGATTCCCCAAAGCTGTGGATCAGCGGTCTATTGGGATCTAATCCCCAAAGCTGTGGATCAGTAGAGCAAAGCTGTGAATCTGTAGTAAGCCACACTTGGTTTAAGTGTGGGGTGGATGTAGGCTTGTGCCAAACCACCTAAAACCTTTTGTGTACTGTGCATTTGGTTTGTGACCCCTGCTCATTCGCTTGCTTATGTGGTGTTTGCATTTTTATTTCAATATCGCATAGATGATTGCTTAGGATCTCCTCGGTTCATTCACATTCATCTTCTTCCGTGAGTTGAATTTAATTTTGCAGTAATCTTTTATTATTCCGCTTCTAGTTTGACTGCTATAGCTATTTTAGAGGGTTGATCTATTCACCCCCCCTCTAGATCTTTGCATCTATCCCATACATCAATATAAATGTGGACCCAGTGACTTCTGGATCTAAGGCATCTTCTAAGGGGGAGCTAGAGAATTTTCTCTGTATCCCATGTTTTTTCATCCCAAGTCACCTTCTCTCTTACTTTCTCGGTGTTGGTTCCATATAAAACCAAAATAAAAGAAATAAAAGAAAAAAATTTGCAATTTTAGGGCTAGGTCGACCATTTCCATCGATCGCCAGCCCCGACCTGGTCGACCGACCCCGGCGAACCGAGCCGGCCGAACCAGCATCCGAACCCCATTTAAAGGGATCTTCACACTCCCTTTCTTCATTCCAATGCCCCCACTCTCTCTCATACCTTATTCCCTAACCCTAAAACACAAAACTCCCATTTCTCAATCCCAAAAACCTCTTTTCTTCTTCACCTGCACTAGATTTGGTCGATTCGTCATGATTTTTGGACGATATCTCCGCGACTGTTCGTGCGTTCGTGAAGACCTACCTAGGGTTCCAGATTGTGGAGAAGATCATTCCAAGCCCAAGGAGTGTCTTTTGGTCCATCTTCATCCCTAGGGTTGAGATTGATCTTCAAGGGTTTCTACACCGGGTCTTCTAGTTCAGGATGCCGCCTAGACGGAGCTCTCAGCGTTCGGCCAAAGGGGAGCCCAATGGTCAGAGATGAGAGGCCCTGGCTCATCCACCACACAGCGGGCACCAACACCTCGTCGTGCACCTCGTTTGCCTCCACGGCCCATTATCGACCCTCGTTTGGTCGACTTCAATGAGGTGAACGAGATTTTGCCCGATTTATGTGCTGTCTTTGAGATTCAACCAGGTTGGATTGATTTTGTCACAAGATATACCCGATATTAACTCAATCTAGTGCAACAGTTTTATGGAAATTTGGTCGAAAGAAATGAGGAATTATATATAGTTGTTCAAGGTGGGAGCTTCATATTACTCTAGATCTGTTTGAGCATGGCTTAGGAGTTTCGGCTAGAGGAGCCGACATGGTTTTTGGTCATGGTGCTGTTGCAGAAACGTTTCTTGCTATGACTAGTTGTGATTACGTGCATGGTGTCAGCAACTTCATAATATTGAATGCCAAACATTTCCCACCATTGCAGTGTATATTGCACCATATGTTTACCTCCCTCATTTATCCAAAGAATGACAGTAGAAGTGAAGTGACAGAGGTTCACAAGTTTCTGTTTTAGAATGTTATGAATGTGATTCAAGTCAACATGGGTCGCCTCATGACGAATCTGATTGGAACCTGTCGAACCAATTTGCGAAGATCCTTGCCCTATGCTTCACAGTTGACCGACATATTCATCTATGTTGGGATCAATTTGGCAAATGAACTGTTCATTTACGTTCGACAAGTTGATATATATAATAAGCATAAGATTTTTACAGATTTTGGATATTATTATGGTCCCGATGGGGATTTATGCCGGGATGTGCCTATTTATGGAGAAGAAGCTGACAGTGAGGAAGAGCAGGAACAAGAGCAGCAATAGGGTCAAGGGGATGCCCCCCTCCAGTTCCGACTGGCCTCCTCCATCTTCACCTCATCACATGGATCTAAAGATGCCTCCCCCACCACAGTTCTTTCATGGGGAGTCTTCTACTCAGGGGGCTGGACAACACTCTTGGGCAGACTATGAGACTTTTGACAGGCGTATTACTAAAATGGAAACTCGAGTGGATACCTTCGGGGATCGACTTTCTACCTTTGGGGATCGCATAGACACTATGGGTAATGTGATTGACACTATGTCAGGTCGCATAGATTCCTTCTCCACGGTCTTGGACACTCTCTCCACTCAGATGACCATACTCTCCACCCATATGACTACTCTCACAGACAGTGTTGCTGATTCTAGCCAGGCCTTCCACATCATGAACTTAACACTTCTTGGAATGCAGCGCCGTGATGCGGCCTGTGACATCTCCATTGGCCATATTCAGGATCGTCTTCAACTTCAAGACCATTCTCTTGAGGACATCCGCCGCCGCCTTGGATATCAGTCTACTCCTCCAGAGGATCAGCCTCCTGCAGAAGACCCATAAGAATTTTTCTTTTGCTTCCTCCCTCTAGACTATTGTACTTCGGTATTATGTCTTCTAGGTCTACTTTTGGTCTATCCTATCCCTGCTTTGATGATGCCAAAGGGGGAGAAGTAGTTATGCAGGGTCTTATATAGTTTATGCATGCATGATCTTATGTTCTATATGAATGATCATTTGTGAGAACATTTTGTGAGTCATTGCATTTTGTGAGTCTGTTTTGCATTTCCCTTTGTCATGATGTCTAGAAGTCTTGCATTCTCTCAAGCATCAATGTACTTTGTAATGAAATGATGAAATGAATGCAATTGGTATTTGATTTCACATTGTTGGTTCTTGTCTCTCATTTCCTATTTCTTTAGCAAATAAAGTGTTGCATGGCTTGCATTGTTTTGCCTAAAGAAATGAGTTTTTGTTTTAATCACCTTGTGGACTATTGGCCTTGCTTAGTTCCAAATTTGCTTGAAGACATGCCAATGCACTTGTAATCTAGAGTTTTGTCATCATCAAAAAGGGGGAGATTGTTGAGTCTCTCCAGACGATTTTGATGATAACAAAACCCCGACATTACAAATAGGTTGATAACTCACTTAAACCCCTCTCAAGACATTTTTCATCAAAGCAAATGCCTAATTCTATCGTGCCTCAAAAATGCCCAGGATAAGTCAAACCAACTCATATTGTTTGGAACAAGAACTGGTCTCAAACTAATTTGTTTACAGGCTATGATTCATTGGCTAACTCCACTAAAAATGTAGGTTTTTCCAGGCGCGATCAACCGCCGGCCAGGGACTGGTCGACCGATTTTCCCAGCATTGAGAGGCTCAATCTTTGTAAAATTTCAGTCGACCGCCCACCTATGCCCAGTCGACCGCCAACTTTGAAGCCTCCATTCTTGACTTATTTTTCTCCACGAGGCTGAAGCATCTATCAATAGTTTTTTAATCCCAAAAGTCTTCAGACATCCATGGAATTGTTGATCTGTGTCTTGGCTTGTCCTTGACCATCCAAGTTATATAAAAACATCTTTTGGGGAAAAGAAACCCTACTCACTCATGGGAGATCAAAGGGGGTTGCCAAAGGAGAAAGAGTGCTGCTACAGTAGCTCTGTGAACAGTGTTCTGTGTAAGAAGTTCTTCATCCATCTCCAAGCTTCTCAAGCTCAATTTGAGGCCAATCAACCCAAGTCAAGTGGAGATCAAGCTGCATCCAAAATCCTCTAAATCCACTAAGAGGGAGCTTAAATCTGAAGCTTTTATTTTGTGTTTCTTCTTTCATTTCTAGTTGAGCTTCAAGTGTGTGTTCCTGTAATATCTAAACACTTGTGTGTGTAAATCTATGTAGATCTGTGTGTGTGTGTAGTTTCTCTTTCTTCAATTTTCTGTGTCATTCGGTGCCTGTGCACCTTCGTGGGAGTTCCGAACTCCTCACGAGTGTGTGTGTGTGGTTTGATCTTGTAATCTTTTACAAGATAGTGTGGGAATCCACACAGATCGTGAGGGGTGGACGTATGTTTCCGTTGTTGCATCCAAACCACCTAAAAATCATGTCTCTTGTGTGGTTTGATCCTTTTCACCTATCACCATTCTGTGCAAGCACACACATAGATTAATTTGGTTATATTGATTGAGTTAGATTTACCATAATCCATCATTTTCACATAACATCTCTGATATATCAAAAGGTGAGTTTGGATCGAGAAGGCAAACCTTGTCAGGAGGATACTGTTGGTTTTAATGTGTCCCTTCTTTTGCAAGATGGGCTATGATGCCAACTATGATGAAGTATGAATCAAATAATAGAATCACTCAACCTATGAACATGTGAATCATGAACCTAGGCAACCAGCATAAGCTCTAGCATGGGCATGCTATCTCAATCAAGGCTAAGCTATGCAAATAAAGAAAAACACACGCCGAGGCATGGAATAAGGAGTAATGGAAAAACACACCGTGTAGGTGGAACAAGCAAAGTAAAGAAGAGATATGATGAAAGAGAATGCTAATGCCCAAACTAAGAAAAGATGTGATCGCCACTAAGGTAAAAATAAGCCAAAGACCTGATAAGTACCTTAGAATAGGAGGATGATGCACCCGCCCACGGGAGAGAGAAAACAACCAGAAACTGCAGCTCTGTCAGATGTAACGGTCGAAGACTGATGCGCCACAGGACGTGTGACGGCTTCAAGATAGACCGCTACAAGACTCTAACGCGCCTTTGATGGACCGTCAGAGCATCTGCAGAATAAGAACTGGGAATCTTTTGATCTCCAAGCTTTCCAGCTGGCCAGAGAGCTTGGGCCTCGTGCTATCGGCTCTGTAAACCTGCAGAAGAATGTAGAACACAAGAAAAACAACCCAGATTAGCCCTTGGACAAAGTAGTATCAATAGATTAAAGAACTTAAGAACATGCAAAAGGAAATAGAAATACCGAGGAGGTTGTTTTTTTAACCCCTCTGGGGCGTTTTAAATGTTGGGATGATGTTTTAAATGGATGCAGAAGATGCAAGAACGTGGTAGAAGAAGAGGGACAATGCTTATGATGCTTGGATGAGGGAAAAGATACTAAGATGACAACTTGACTGAACTAAACCCTTGGAATCAATACTCCCTGGACTTTGGAAGCAGATGGACATGGGAAGAAGCTCTCCTTGGTTGGTTCTAGCTCCAAGATGTGGTAGCACTTTGACGCGAACTCCAGATGTCTCCTCCTCAAGCCATGAAGTCAAGGGTTCTATTTATAGACCCTCAAAGTCTAGGTTCGAGTTGAGGATAATCTAGCTAGAAAGTAGGACGTTTCTTGGCAAACTCGTGAAGATAATACTCCCAAGAGTCCATCGAAACAAACAGAAGGTTCTGAGAATTAGATTTGAAGGAGAAATCCTTAGATCAAACTCTTAATTCGACCACAGTGTAGCAAAGAAAGAGCAGTTCTGCTAGAACTCGATAGACCGCCACAAGGATGTAACGCCACAGGGATGGACCGTCACACAACCTTATCCACTGAAAGATAAGATCAACCGGAGAAGTTTACGAACATAGGACTCTAGATGAATGTAACGGTCATGGGTAGGTGCGTCACAATTCATGTAGCGGCCGCACGATAAGCCGTCACACCCAACGAATAGGCTAAAAAGATAAGCTTGAAAGAAGCCATAAGCTTAAGGACTCTGGCATGATGTAACGGACCAAGGTAGATGCGTTAGAGGATTGTAACGCGCCAGGAGAGATGCGTTAGAGACAATAGAGTGCAAATGAAAGAAGAGCTTGCTAAGCTTCGTCCAGCGGAAAGAGATAAGGAACTAGACCCAACCAAGGAGACATGACCCATGAAATAGACCTCAAATTGACCAAGAAGGCTTAATAAAGGATGAACAACTCGGAGCATCATATAAAATGAACAAGGAGATGACCCAACTTATTGGTCATAAAACGGGTGTCAACAGATGCCCCTCCTTAACGTCCTCTTTGCAAGGGAGCGAGCGGAGGTGAAGCAAAAGCGAAATGGAACATGGAGATGAAGCGGGGCAAACTGAAAAGCGGGTGTTAAGGCAAACGACAACTGTTCTCAACCAACAAGCGATAGGAATTTTCTGAAAAACTCCGGACTAACCACAAGGAAATAGCCAACCAAATGACGCATGTCTGGAGGAACTAAAAACTAAGGAAAGGAAAACACGGCCAGGGGCCGGAGCAACGGAAAGGAAAGATACAAGCAATTAAACTCCAGACAGGAATCTTCAGCTAACCAGATCAAGCGAGCAGACCAAAGGAAACCTTCCAATTCAGAGTGGAATAACTCTCCTTATTCGAGATCAATGAACACAGCTATTCACCATCGCTGAGACACTTGGACAGATGAGGCTCATGAATGCTCAAAGATGCGTATGATGCATGCTGGGCTAAAATAAAGAAATCATCAAAATAAATGCAAAGAACGAAAAATAATAAGATACTCGAGAATAGTATTGCTAGACTGGAGAAACTAGGGTTAGGACACCATCTGCAACTACGGCGTGAAAGACAGAACCATCGTCTCCAAACTTTTCCAACCTAACGGCCTATCCAACGATTAAACATGTGCACTTAGATCATCATCACTTTTATTTAAGTGGAACATCAGATCCCAGAACACATGAATGACCAGCCGGTTCTCGAGATAATATATCATACATAACATATAGTAATGCATTAACGGATATAGGGATAGAGATACTGCACCTAACTTATCTGCCTGGCGAACGGCGAAGTATGATGGCTAAATGGCGTTCGTGACTTTCATCCATAGAAAGAGTGGTTATCCAACAATGATTAATCATATTCAAGCATGAACTTCATTGATAAGATAAGGCATGTAAACATAATGATCATTTAAGCATAAATCTTGATAAATAGGGCATTAATATTCATTAAACAATTCAAAGTCTCTGACAGTCCATGGAAGGCGTGTCAGACTCATGTAACGGTCTAAACGTGGTGCATCATACAACGTCACTTCACATTTTTCAAAAATTAGATAACTCAATTACCTGACGGTCCAAGAGAGACGCGTTAGAGACTGTGACGGCCTTACGATAGACCGTTACAGTTCCTGGGTGTTCAAAAAAAAAAAAACCGAACGGCCATTCCCCCTCATTCGTTCAAACACCCAAACAACGCCACCTAGACAAAGACCTCCAGCGAACACCCCTACCGACGAGCGATGGCCGGCGATGAGCTCCCTCGGCCACCCATGAGGAGGGAGAAAGGGAAGAAGATGAAGGTGATCAAATGGTTCCGAGCTCGAGTGGACCAAGAAGAAGTCCTCCCGGCGGCAACCGATCAACCGGCGGCGGCGGCGGAGAGAATGGCGGAGGAAGACCCTCCCACGGCCGAGGAAGAAAGAGAAGAGGCCATGGAGGAGGCCGTGGCTGATGAAGAGGAAGCCACGGGACCAGAAAAGAAGAAAAGAGGTCGTGACCATGAGGTAGGTCCTCAACCCTAAAACCCTAATTTTAAAATTTTAAGTTCATGCATGTGTGTTTGTAGGGATAGAAATGGGTCTGGGGACCCATTGGGGGAGTTTGTAGGCCAGTTCGGCCATTTCCACTCGCTAGGGGAATGAAGGAGATGATGCCCACGCACTGGGAGCATAACGGTCGTTGCAGTGACCGTCACAACACCTGACGCGCCACCCTTGGTGCGTCAGAGAACCCTGACGTGCCAGGTTACGACCGTCAGATGAACCAGAGCCAGAACTTGATTTTTTAGGTTTTTTTTTGCTTATTCAATTTTTTTGTTGTTTTATGCATATAATATGAAATGAATTTAGACTAATGAGATGACTAATTTTTATTTTACATGTGTGTAAGGGAAAAGAAGAACCTGGATTTCTTGGCTCCAGATCAGGGTGGTGTACCAGGCATTGCCTGATCACCAGAGAGAGAGACTAGCTGCCATGGGATTTGCCGAGGTGTTGAGCATCGAGGTGACAAGGAAAGATACGCCGCTCTTGTACGCACTCCACGAGAGATGGGACCCCGTGAGCCGAGCTTTCATCTTCCCATGGGGCCACATGATCCCCACATTAGAAGACATAGCGAGGATTACAGGATTGCGAGTCCACGGAGCCGCCGTGACTGGGTGGACATATGGAGATTACAGAGTGCTAGCTCAGGAGCTGCTGGGCTTAGATTTGATCAGACCATGGGACACATCATCCCAGCTTTCGAGATCAAGACTGTAAGATAGTCTGGGGTTGAGAGGAACAGTTATAGCGGTCGTCGAGCTACCCGAGCAGCACATAGATCGGGTGATAGAGCAGGTACGCCCACGAGTGACGGTAGAGACAGGACAAGAGGGAGACTAAGTCCTGAGGTGATTTCTGATGCTATTGTTTGGAAAGCTACTTTTTCCGACCCGAGCCGATGTGATCAGCTGCAGGCTACTACCACTGCTACAGGACTTGGGTAGTGTAGGGAAGTATGCATGGGGAGCGGCATTGCTTGCCTTCCTCTTCGAGTCGCTCAGCACCACAGACCAACGAACGATGCTAGACGGCTTCTCGCATTTCCTACAGGTAAATGCTGATCTCTAAGATACTTTCTATTATGATTATGATTGTGCAATTATGCTGACACTTGACCCTAAATGTAGATTTGGAGCTTTCTCTACCTCCCGGAGATTGGGCGAGGTACTCAGCTTCATCCCGAGCGGATCCCCATCTCGAGATGGTGGGTGGTAGCGAGGGACACGAGATCGATCAACAGGCTAACCCGGGCCATCCAGGATGATCTTGACTCATTCCCACACACAGCGGTAAGCTCCGAGCTTAAACTTCCTATATGCTTCTTAAATGTTTTCTAAATGCTGCTAAATGCTTCTACATACTGCTAAAGATGCTGACATGGACTCAATTGCCTTTTTCAGGTGCGCTGGACACCATACCGAGATGAAGGCTACGAGGGACAGCCATGGGTCACTTCATCCTTGGCATACAGCGGGCGAGATATCTAGCTACACTGCATTAACGTGATCGAGCCACTGCATTACCGCCTGATCCTGAGGACACGGGGACTTCATCAGCCAAAGGTGACATTCCCCCTCAAAGATGACGAGCGCCCAAGCAAGTCTTCAAAGGGCATTAGCGGAGATGTTGATTGGTGCACCCGGAAGGCAAAATATGTGCACGATTGGAACAAGAAAGGCCGGGCGTTGAAAGATCAAGCGGATAGCGACGAGGCCTACCTCATGGACTACTCCCGGAGATACGGCGACCAGGTGTTCAAAGGCACCCGACGACCGGTATGAACTTCTAAACTCAAAACTCTGTCTATTTTAAATTTCTATTGTATATGCACTGACATTGCTTTCTAAATGCAGCTAGACCCACAGGGACGCATAGCCAAACTCGAGGGACTCCTCCATGCCACCATCAAGCAGCAGGATGAGTACCGGACTGCCTTGGAGCTTTTGGTGATTTTCTACACTTAAGACTTAAATGCTTGTGCTTATGATGCAAATGACTAACTTTGACCTCTAAATGCAGCGGGCCGAGGGAGCCCAAAGAGCAGGACCGAATGCTCTGTCCTCATCGTCACACCCTGCTGGGGGCAGGGCTAAGCAGGATGCAGAGTTTTCTCGAGCGGTAACTCGGGCCGAGGAGGCGGAGGCCACCCTCGCGGAGCGGGTAAGAATCTAAAATGCTCCTTTAGACTTAAATGCTTGCAAATGTCTAATGCCTAATGGACTGATTATGCAAAATGCAGGCAAGAGAGCTGACTGCAGCGGTAGCCGAGGCTTCCCATCTCTGGGCGGAGGTTGCCAGACTGAGCGCAGGAGAGACCCGCCGGCGTATGGATGATGAGGAGGTGAAGCGACTTAGAGCTGATGCCGCGCGTTTGAGGGGCGAGCGAGATCAGTTCCGAGTGCAGACCATCGAGATGAAGGGTGTGATTATGGGCATGAAGGAGGCCCTTCGACTTCTAGGGAAGAAGTCAGGGACTAGTAGCAGGAGCCAGAGCGTTGCACCCAGCAGCGGATTCCGAGACTACTTCACCAGCTCCTCCGGCCATCGGAGGAACGAGGAGGCAGACCGGAGACGGCAGCGGGGGGAGGAGAGCAGCGTCCAGGAGCCACCAGCAAAGCGGCAAGAGGGCACTGGTGATAGTGACGGCTCGGGAGATAGACTGGCCGAGTGACTTGTATTTTGTTTCTTCTTGTGACACCCACACTTGTACATGACTTATGTGAATGAATAAAATAAAATGATAGAAACAGAATGAAATTTCCTTTTTTTGTGTTTTGTTTATGCGGATGAAATGGATGTGTGAATGTGGATGTGAATGAATGTAATGAATGTGTGAATGCATGAATGGACATGTGAATGGATGTGTGAATGAACAGGTTAAGCAGAGACAGGGTGTAAGTCCGGCAGGTCAGACCAAAGCGGGCTGAAAAAAAGGAACAAAACCCTGTAACAGAAGGTGTGACAGTCCAGTGGTGGGGCGTCAGGGCCATGTAACGCATCAAGGTTAGGCCGTCAGAGATGACAGAACGCAACTGGACTGAAAACTTGTTGCAGAAAAGGTGACAGTCTAGTGATGGAGCGTCAGAGATCTGTAACGGTCCCATGTTAGATCGTCAGACATGACAGAGCGAGATTGAGCTAACAACGTGTAGCAGGAAATATGACGATCCAAAGATGGAGCGTTAGAGAGATGTGACGGTCTTACGATATACCGTCAGAGAACAAACTATACTCCGAGATGGATTCTACCGTGAGAGCCCAAACTCGAGGCATGGAGACCTTAATCCCCACTAGAACCCTCCTAGACTTAGGATAAGGCTTTCTAACCCAAATCTTTTCACTCTAGAACTAGAATCAAGCCCTTATAAGTTAGGAACAAGCTCAAAAATCGCAGCTTTCACTAATTCTCTGCTACAAGGGTTAAAAACTCCATCAAAGGGCAAGGAACATCATGAAGAGAAGCTTTGGAGAGATGGGCATGGAAGAGAGGGTCTATACCGGGCCCAAAGCAGTCAAGAAGGAGCATGGGGAGCTACAAAGATTGACATCAATCCCCAAGCATCTGAGCTCAAGTGCCCAAAGAGTGGTAAGTTCCAATTGATTTCAAAAGTTCATCAATTTCTGCACTTTCTATGCTTCTCATGATTCTTCTCTCTTCTCCTTTCTCTTCTTCCTCTTTTCTCTAGCCTCTCCCTGGTCCAAGGTGTTATTCCAACTTAAAGTGGGTGGCTCCCATGGTCAAGGAACTCCCATTAGAAGTCTTATCCATCCTTAGGGCATGGCACCTTCAACCTTTGTTTGTTTTGGCCAAGAACTTCCAGAAATTGTCCTTGGATTGGGAAAGCATTTTAGCCCTCATAGAGCTATGGCATCCACAAACACACACCTTCATCTTCCCTTCCTTTGAAGCTACAGTCCTATTGGAGGAGGTAGAGACCTACCTAGCCCTTGCTAAGACTAAAGTGGGGGATGAAGATCTAGTGTGCCATACGGTTGAACCTATTGACCCATCCTTGATTCTAAGTGACTTCATACACAACCTGAAGGACGTAAGGACCATGATCAGCCCATGCCATATTCACTTGATACCCATGGCTCAATGGATACTCTCTCATTGCAAGAACAAGTGGGAAAGATATGAAGCCATTGCCAAAGCCGTGTCGGTTTGCTTATGCGGGGTCTTCCTTTTCACCACCACCGACCACCTCCTAGATATCCAAAACCTTAGCATTATCAGTGGCTTGTGAAGGCGTTTATCAATTTCTCAAGCAGTCCTTTCATACCTTTATGAAGGTCTTAGCTCAGCTTGCTTAGGAGGACCTCTATTCGGCTCAATGATACTACTTGAGTGTTGGATGGGCGTGAGAATCAAGTTCCAACCCAAGGAAGACATACCTTCAGCTAGCCGGATCTTCGGGAGCCACCCTTTGTTCTTTATGGGAGGTGCCTTCGGATTCTCTTCATAGGTTGAATGCCGGATGGCGGACAAGAAAACACGGGACGATTGGCGCCTCTTCCTCAACACCTTATCAATAGAGAAGTTCATGATGCATCCAAGAGTTCTGCGGAGCACCTTGCTCAAGGTACCACGGTGACCATGCCTTGATCTACAGCTAGTGGGGAACACTACCTTGGCGATCTACAACCCGCACCGGTGCCATCTTCAGATTGGGCTACCCCGAACCGAAGCTCCCGCACTATCACACTACCCTCCCCTTTTAGCTAGAAAGATGGGAACCGAGGAGGATGAGAAGCGATCCAGAACGCGCTGACCATGTGGGAGATCAGCAAAGTGCGCCCATGGCAGGAAGAGGTGGAAGAAGATGACAAGGAACGCCGTGCTTATGTGAAGGAATTACACAAGATCAGGCCCCTTGCGGACAAAAAGCTGAATGTAGCTTGACTTTCTTATGATGCTTTTGAATTTAAAGTTTATCAATCAGTTTAAGGTTTTATTGAGTTTTAATGAAATGACATGGAAGTGCCCAAGTTGAATGGAACATGAGTTTGTTGCTTGATTTGGCCTGAATGTCCTTGAAAACAGAATTCCTGGAAGATGTAACGCACCTATGAAGGACCGCCACAAGAGTCTGACGGTCTCACGATGAGCCGTTAGAATGGATAAACTTAGAAAACTAAGAGTTCTGTCCTCAGGAGAGTGTAACGGTCTAATATCCAATTGTTAGAGTGATATAACGGTCCATCACGGACGTGTTAGAGAGAGTTTTGCTGAGAGCCAATGAGTTTCAACCTTCGGGAGAGGGTAACGGTCGAACGATGACCGTTAAAGGTATGTGGCGGTCTAATACTGGAGCGTTACATACCTGAACCTAGAAATTTGTAAGCTTTAAGTCCTGGGCTTAAACCTGCGTTCTGCACACACTTAGACAAGAAACAAGTTAGATATGTTCTTAGACTCAACCCCTTACCTAAAGCAAGTTAGAGAATGACCATTTCTTGATATTTGGTCAAGGGGTGGAGCCTTATCAAATAGGCGAAAAATATAATGGAAATAATGCAATGCATGCGATGCACATGATGGTATTTTGGGAATTTTGCAAATATATGGACTTTTTTGTGAGATTTTGAAAATATCTGATGTTTTTAGATTTTGAAATATATGATTTTTTTAGATTTTGAAATATATGAATTTTTTTGATTTTGAAATATCTGATTTTTTGGATTTTGAAATATCAGTACTTCCCTAGGAACGTGGTCCTCCCTATTCCGTTCAGAGTTTCCGAGGTTGGTGTGCAATGGAGGTGACAACCCCTGGCCAGGGCCTAACTTGCATGACTGTGCTTCTGCCAAGGCCATACCTAGGGTACTTGTCTTAGTCCTAAAAAGGAAAATAGAATGCGGGGGTAAGCTTAGGCCAGATATAGAAGTTTTCAGGACTTGAGTTCCTCTCCAGACAACCCATTCAGAGATTCGGTCTGTTGCGCCGAAGCTTTGCGTCCGTCGTCGAACCTTTGTCCACTCTAGGCACGCATACGACCGGGCTCATGCGTCCCGCGGGGAAGCTGTGCTGCCACTCTTGCCATGCCTAGCTTTTTATTTTTTCTTCTTGGAACTTTGGAATTATGATTGATGGACTTTCGAAATAGACTTTTGCTTTTGTCAAGAAGATTGTTCCTTTTCTTTGCTCTTTTCCTTTTCTTGTGGCGTCAGGTCATAACGGACTGCCCCTATTTGAGACCTCCTCTCGTCAGGGTGTTTAGATTGGTTGTCGCCTTCTTATTCACCTCTTGCCCCTGGATTCAATCGAAGAGAGAAACAGACAGGGACTTTGACTTTCCCCAAGCATGGCCGAGGTGAAAACGGTGTCTACAAAGTGGGAAACCCAACCAGGGACCTGTAGTGTGTGATTGCCGTGCTCGGTGTCCACTTTCACGTAAAAATGGAAAGGACACCTTACTACCGGGGTGGCACTGGTTTAGACTCTAAGGAAAGAAACGCTTAAGATACAACCCATTCCATGCGTGAGCGAGCTCCTCACCTTCGGCATTCACTAAGCGGTAAGCATTCCCTGGATAAGCTTCTTTGACAACGAACGGCCCTTCCCAGTTAGGTTGCAATTTAGACCGAGGACCTGTAGACTGTATGAATTTGCGTTTCAAAATCATATCACCTTTTTAAAATTTGCGTTCAATTACCTTCTTTTGGAAATAACTCAAAACTCTCTTTTGATAAACGGATACATGATCGGCCGCATTCATCCTCTTCTCGTCTAAGAGTTCCAGTTGGACGAGCAACGCCTCTCGACGTTCATCGAGATTAAGTTCCTTATCGAGCTGCACCCTTAGGGAAGGCATCAAGATCTCATATGGGAGCACCGCCTCCATCCCGTAGGTAATAGCATAAGGGGTTTGCCCCGTGGGAGTACGGACGGAGGTGCGGTAAGCCCATAGAGCTTCCACTAATTGTTCTGGCCAATCGGAAAACTTATGAGATTCGCATGTTTTCTTGATGATTTTGAGAAGGGTTTTATTAGTGACCTTGGCATCGCCGTTGCCTTGTGGGTAATATGGAGATGAATGATGCAATGCAATATTGAACTTATTACACAGGTCCTTAAGTTCTTGAGAGATGAACTGGGGTCCGTTGTCGGTGACGATGCTGCTTGGCACTCCGAACCACGAGATGATATTCTTCATGATGAAGCGGCACACCGTGGTAGCTTTAATGATGTGACACGACCCCTTGGACCTGAATTTGCAAGCAACCGGGCCGAACGGCGATATCTTCACAAGCGGGTTCACCCGCGATGCGCGCACCCGGGCCCGTAGGCGGACCGGCGATGATGGTGAGGGTCCGAAGTTGGACCTTGGGGTTCCAAGGATATGGATGGCTGGGGATGGACCCCCAATGGGATAGGGATGCCCAACGCCAATGGCGGCCGGCACGCCGAGGGCGTGGGATGTAGTGTCTCCCTCACAACTCACCCGCGGTGGCATTCGAATTGATGGAAAATTGAGACGAGCTCTCTCTCACTGCCGACGGCGCAACTAGAGATAATACTAAACTAAGCAAGGGTAAGAAACCAATAGAGGAGAGTGGTCCGAAGCTCACCTGATCGGTGTGAAGACACCGATCCCGGCCGGAGACGAGGGCGAGCGGGGGAGTGTGGGTTCCCCGCACACTGCGTCGGTGTAGCTTCCCCTGTTCAAATATTACATGCACTACTCCCCACGCAGGGGGGGTTGGACTAGGGAAAGGGAAATTTCAGTTACAAACAAACACTACCTCCACACAGGGAGGGGCGTTAAGCCGACCAGGCGGGGTGGGGTGGTGAACTAGCTAGTGCCGGTCGGTCTGCCCAGTCCTGAAATGATCGGGTAGGGCGCTGATGTAGACACTGCCACGCCTTCCTCTGAACTCAGAATCCAACAAAACTGGCGCCGAAACATCGTTGACAGACCCTGGCACGTCTGTAAATTTCTGTAGGTGGTTTCGACATCGTCACCGGCTGGGGCGATCTCTGGAACAGGATCCCTGCGCTCTGACTCAGTCTGATCCCAGGGTGCAGTAGCCGAAAGATTCAGGTGCCACGACCGCTCCCGGAGCCCGAACGTGGCGAGACCAAGGCGAGAATGTCCGCTGGAGAGTCTTCTTTGAGTAGAAACCAGGGGGGGTACCAGACGATGTTGGGGAAGAGAGGGAGAGCCTGTTGAGTGAGGAGGGGTCTGGATAGATCCTGAGTAGCCTGTTCAGCGCACCTGGGGGAGAAAATTCGGAACGGGCAGCCCCGAACTCCAATCGAAGCTCCGCATGTGGGGTTGCATGGGGGACTGGTATAACTTCGACCCGGTCAAGCGGCGCGCCTTGGAAGGGAAGGGTGAGACCGTGGAAGCTTCTGCACTGCAGCTCTGGTCCTGATTCAGGTCCTGGTTGCGCAGTCAGACGAGAATGAACCCTCCGGACAGCAGGGATGTCGGATGCTGGCGAGACCACCTCGGCTGCGAAGCTATCTTGACGACCTTTCCGTCGATGTATGGTACGCCTCCAGACGATGCCGAATGACCTCGGGGCAGGTTCTTCAAGTCGGGCTCCAACTGCTGCCTTCGAACTGAGATGGATAGGGTGATGGAAGGTGATGGGAGACGGAGTAGATGGGGTGGGAAATGGGGTGGATGGGTGTAGGGGTGACACCTGACTATGTGGGGGTCTGTTAGGGGGTGATTCAAGGTGTGGGAGGGGCAGAAAGGGGGCTGGGAGGTGATCTAGCAAGTGGAGGAAGGGGGAGCTGCGAATTTGGGTTGGGAAGGAGAGAGGGAGGAGAGATCTCTCCTTTGGTTTGAATGGTGGGTTAATGGAGGGGTTAATGGGGGCCTAGGGAATAGGAAGGGTTACCTTGGGGAGGGGAAGGGGTGCTTGGGAGAAGAGATTCTCCCTTGGGAAAATGAAAGGTTGTATGGGGAAGGGGAAAGGTTGCTTGGGAGGAGGGAGAGGTGCCTAGGAGAAGGGGATTCCACCTAGGGGTTGGAGGGGAATTAAATGGGAGGTATGGGGAAGGGGGAGGCGTCTTAATGAGAGGTGAATAGGGAGGAGAGAGAGTGAATTTCAAAATTGGGGTGGGGAGGAGAGAGAATGGGGTTCGCCCCCTTTAGAGAGAGAGAGAGAGAGAGAAATAGAGAGAGAGCTAGAGAGAGAAGGAGGCACAATTCTTGTGGATAATTTTCACTCAATAATTCATTAGCCTCAAATGGTGGGATTGGGGTCCTATTTATAGGAATCCCACAATTTAACAAAAGACCCTGAGTTTTTGACTAATGACAATAAACCAAGGGGGAAGGGGGGTGCCTATGGGCCTAGCCCGCTTAATTGGGCCCAACTGACTCATTAACCACTCTAATGACAATTAACCTAGGTAGATGACTCTTTAACCTAGGTACTTGACTCAATAAAAGGGAAATTACATAATTTATGACTCGAGAAAATATAAAAATTACAAGCCATGATTAAGAAAAAATGCCGCGAACATGATGACGCATAGCTGGCAAGCAACGGGACCCGTGGAGAAATGGGAAGTGGTAAGCAATGTCCCCATCATACTCTCGGGGTGCAGAGAACTCGACTCTGTCGAGTAAGGGTCCTCCCTGCTGCAGTACTGCTCCAATAGGTCAGGATCAAGCTGCTAGAGATCCTCCCGAATCACCCAGGCGTCAACCGAAGGTGGTTGTCCCTTCCACCTAACTAGATATCGCTCATACGCCTTGCTCCGTGTGGTAGTGATCTGTTCATCTAATATCCGCTCCACTTGATCACGCTGGTTTCTCTGGCCAGATGGAGCTCTCATTGGTGTGGGGGCTCTCTCAAGGGGTGGGATAGGCTGGATCTCCTCACTGGGTGTCACCGTGGGACCCTTGTAGGTCACTAGGTCAGCCACATTGAAAGTGGGGCTTACTCCGTACTCATCGGGGAGGTCCAACATATAAGCATTTGTGCCAAGGTGCCTCAACACCTGAAAGGAGCCTGCTTCACGAGACCTCAGTTTTGAGACAATCTCAGTCCTCACCATCACAAAATCACCGACATGGATTTCTTGGTGGCGACAGTGGGAATCGGCTAATTCCTTAAGAACCTTGCTGCTCTTGTTGTTGTGTTTGCGAATGTTACCATGCAATGTCATGAATGATGATCCTATAGGGATGAAGGGAGGGCCTGGACAACCAAATTCAGCCCTATCAAGTGTTAGATTGGTTTTGACAGACTTAGGAGGACCAGGGCATCCATGAATTGACCTATCATGCTTAGAAACCATGTGGACATTGATGCACTTAGGTGGACCGGGGCAGCCACAAGTGGCCCTATCATGCATGAGACGGATGAAGAGTGGGGGAAGATCAGCTTGTCCAAATGTAAACCTGTCGTGCACTGGACCTAGTGTGTATGTGACACAAATGACGTGACTAGCCTTACTACATGATGCAAAATGTTGTGACACATGCATTACAATCAAGATGGTCCCATCTTTAGGTGGGGGTGGATTTGGGGGTTTCCACTCATAGGGGTCGAAGGGGTCCAAGAAGGTGGACATTTTGGGATAGGTCACTTCCTCATTTCCTAGGTGGATGTCACCCTCGGTCATGGCTCTCATAGTGTGAACTAAGTAGTGGAATGGGTGGGTTGGGTTCAACATGGTGGGTGAGGGTAGGAGGGAGTGGGTGGTGGGTAAGGCGGCTAGGTCCCATGGGTTCAATGTCTTCCATAGGGAGGGATCAAAGGGGTCATGGAATGTGTTACCAAGGAAGGGGTATTCTATCTCCTCAAGGTCTTCAAATGATGGTGAGTCCTCCTCCTTAAATGAAGTAATTGAACCGAAGTCCTTGGCCGGTTGGTTGGCCATGAATGGAGGGCTTGGCATCCTACCTGAAATAAGCAACTCTAATTTGCGGATAGCATCGGGCTCTTCGGGTGTTGGGAGGAATAAAAGAAGGTCGCTAGTGTAGCAACCCACAGTGTATATCGAGGAGATGGACCCGACACATAGGTGTAGAAGGTTAAGGCTCCTAGATCGGTCAGTCACTGCAGTCAATATGCCAGTCAGCTCCACTTGCCATGCTAGGCCATGAAGGAGGTCTCCTAAAGTTTCTACTTGGTAGGAGGCTTGGATGGTAGTGTGGTAGGGGGAGAAGGGAACTATGGGAAGGTTTTGTTCCATGGGGGAGAAAACATGGGTTGTGATCTCTCTAATTGGGCACTCCTTTAGCCAACTAACAAGGGGTTCTCCGAAGATAATCTTCGTCCCAACTAGAGAGGGTGGTGTAAGGTGAAGGCCACCATGTGAAGTTTCTTCTTCTTCTTGGACATGGGTGGTCTCTATGGCGGGGATTGGGTCTGGAATGTTCACTACTATGGGGTCGGGTATGGGTTCCTCTACCAAGGAGGTGAGTGGGTCCTTTGAGGGCAGGATGATAAAGGTTGGTGTAAGGTGTACCCAGGGTGGTGAGTGAGGCCGGACTTGGGTTGGGGTTGGGAGTGGGAGTAGTGGGGGGCTAGGTTTGGGTAGGATAGGAGTTGGAAGCGGAAGGTGGATTGGGTGAGTAACTTTGGGTTGGGGAATGGTGGCTGTCACGGGCCTAGGTGGAGGGGTGGACATGGGGTCTATGTGGGTTTGAATGGTGAGGGTGGAGTGAGCCATGATGCTTCTTCCACATGGGATGGGAACTTCTTGGCCTAACCCATGACATTGTGACTCGTATTCTTCTTCCCAATCTGGGGAGGCCTCATGTTCCTCGATTACAATCTTATCCCTTTGGGGTGTGGGGGTCTTACTCTCCAAGGGAATGGGAAGGTCTTTTGGGGATGGGGTGATGAAAGTTGGGGCATGGTGTACCCGGGGTGGTGAAGTTTGGACTCTAATGGTGGTCTTGGGTTGACTGGGGGAGAAAGGAGGAGTGGGAGTGCTCCTCGAGTTATGGATCTCAAAGTAGGAGTGGGAAGGTTGGGGAGTGAAGATCTTCCTAATCTCAATCCTTATCTCTTCCAATGAATCTAAGGGTCCTTTGGGTGGTGGAGTTTGGGTCTTAAGGGTGGTCTTGGGTTGACTTGGAGAGAAAGGAGGAGTGGGAGTGCTCCTCAGGTTAAAGTTCTCAAGGTAGGAGTGGGAAGGTCAGGGAGCGTAGATCTTTCTAAGATCGGCCCTCATTTCAACCCAAGATTCAATGGGTGCTTCCCCTTTGGCTTCTCTCAAATCTACAATGTACTCCCATTCCTTCCTAGCTTGGCGCTAGAGTAAACTCTTGGCATAGTTGACTTGGATAGGCCCTGACAGGGTGAACCTCCCAAAGTGTCGGTCTATGGACTTCTCCCATTCTAGATATATGCTAGGGCGGGATCCATCAAACACAAAGGCTTCTAATGGGCCTAAGAGTGGCGAATATGCCAAGTATGAGGTAGTCATGATGGTGGACAAGGGTGATGCATGCAATGGCCCTAGGACAAGACTTAGTAGAGACAAGTCTAGAACTTACTCTGATACCAATTTGATGTGACACGACCCCTTGGACCTGAATTTGCAAGCAACCGGGCCGAACGGCGATATCTTCACAAGCGGGTTCACCCGCGATGCGCGCACCCGGGCCCGTAGGCGGACCGGCGATGATGGTGAGGGTCCGAAGTTGGACCATGGGGTTCCAAGGATATGGCTGGCTGGGGATGGACCCCCAATGGGATAGGGATGCCCAACTTCAAGGGCGGTCGGCACGCCGAGGGCGTGGGATGTAGTGTCTCCCTCACAACTCACCCGCGGTGGCACTCGAATTGATGGAACAGGGGAAGCTACACCGACGCAGTGTGCGGGGAACCCACACTCCCCCGCTCGCCCTCGTCTCCGACCGGGATCGGTGTTTTCACACCGATCAGGTGAGTTTCGGACCACTCTCCTCTGCTGGTTTCTTACCTTTGCTTAGTTTAGTATTATCTCTAGTTGCGCCGTCGGCAGTGAGAGAGAGCTCGTTCCAATTTTCCATCAATTCGAGTGCCACCGCGGGTGAGTTGTGAGGGAGACACTACATCCCACGCCCTCGCCGTGCCGGCCGCCCTTGAAGTTGGGCATTCCTATCCCATTGGGGGTCCATCCCCAGCCAGCCATATCCTTGGAACTCCAAGGTCCAACTTCGGACCCTCACCATCATCGCCGGTCCGCCTACGGGCCCGGGTGCGCGCATCGCGGGTGAACCCGCTTGTGAAGATATCACCATTCGGCCCGGTTGCTTGCAAATTCAGGTCCAAGGGGTCGTGTCACATCATTTAATCTCCGCATATGCTTCGGCTTCAGCCCACTTGGTGAAGTACTCAGTGGCGGTAAGGATGAAGGATTTTTGCTTGGTCTGAGAGTTGGGATCACCGAGCGGGCCGACAATGTCGAACGCCTACATAGAGAATGGCCAAGGAGCAGATAGCGGATGAAGAGATGAAGCTAGAGCATGGATCTTATCAGCGTGGAGTTGGCACTTAAGACACCTCCGGACATAGAGGGAGCAATCTTCCTCTAGAGTGGGCCAATAGTAGCCCTGCCTAAGGATTTTCTTTGCTAGAGCCTGGCCATTAACATGAACTCCACACTCACTAGAATGGGCTGCTTCGGCCACCTTCCAAGCTTCATCGTCGTCTAGGCATCTCATGAGCTTCTCGTTGGTAGCGTGCCTGTATAGTTCTTTAGCAACGATAGTATGCCTTGAGGCGACTCTTCCTATTGACTTGCGATGCTCGGCATTTGCCCCTTCCGGAAATGATCCATCATTGCAAAACAACTCAATTTCATGATACCAAGGCAACTCTTCCTCCTCCAGGATCTCTTCTAACTCCATCAAAGATACTTCCTTCAACTCTTCCTTCTCAGCCCTCACCTCTACAGTTTTCCTAAGGTTAGCATACCAAGGATCCCTAAGAGAGGGTGCGTCCAATCTCTGAACGACGATAGTCTCAGTACTCCGACTGAGAGGGAAACATAGAGAGGAAGTGAGGGATGCTAAAGCATCGGCTAGAATGTTTTGAGATCGGGGAGTGTGGATGTAGATTAGCTTGCGAAATTGTCTAGCAAGGAGCGTGACCAAATCTTGATATGGTTTGAGCTTAGGGTCACGGGTGCGGTAAGTGGACAGAACTTGCCGCAGGATGAGCTGAGAGTCCCCTATGATATTCAAGTAACGCGCGTCTAGAAGGTAGGCGTGCTTCAATCCGTCTAGGAGAGCTTCATACTCAGTGATGTTGTTGGTAGCAGGACATCGAAGTTGATAAGTAAAAGGAATCATCACCCCTTCCGGAGTGAGTAAAACAGCGCCTATCCCTCGGCCTTGAGAATTGAGCGCACCGTCGAAGTGCAGCGACCAGAAGGGATGATGAGTCAGGACAGAAAGATGCTCATCAGGGAAGTCATCCTGAATAGAGTCCGTGCAGGGAATCGAGAGATGGGTAAGATGCTCAGCGATGGCATATCCTTTGACTGCCTTCTGAATGACAAACGTGATATCGAACTGAGAGAGGAAGCTCTGCCAGTGAGCTAACCTACTAGAAAGGACTGGCTTTTCTAAGAGATGGCGGATCGGGTCCATTCTAGAGATCAACCTAACTGGGTGGGCTAGGAAGTAGTGTTTGAGCTTCTGAGCTACCCACACTAAGGCGCCATAAGTCTTCTCCATAGCGGTATATTTAGCCTCAGCCGGGTTGAATAACCTAGAGAGGTAATAAGCTGCCTGCTCTTTCCCTTCATCCTCTACTTGTGCTAAAACCACCCCTAGGGAGTCCTCAATGACCGAGATGTATAGGATTAGGGGTTTCCCAGGGATAGGAGGTTGCAAAACCGAGGGATTTGATAAATATTCCTTTAGGTCCTCGTAGGCCTTTTGACAATCTTGATTCCAATCGAATTTGACCCCCGCCTTTAGCAATTCATAAAATGGGCGGCACCTCTGAGAATGTTGGGATATGAATCTTCTGATGAATTACAATCTACCAATCAGTCCTCGAAGTTCCGTAATGTTCTTTGGCGGAGGTATGTCCATGACAGCCTGTGCTTTATTAGGATCAATCTAGATCCCCCGTTTGCTAACTATAAAGCCTAGCAGCTTCCCTGAAGAGACTCCGAAAACACACTTCTTTGGATTCATTTTAAGCTTGTACTCTCTAGCTCTCTGCAGCACCTTAGCTAGCAGAATAACGGGGTGTTCTTCTTTAGTTCTCGACTTCACCAAGATGTCATCCACGTAGGCTTCCATGTAGATATGCATCATGTCGTGGAAAATAGCCATCATCGCCCTTTGATAAGTGGCACCTGCGTTCTTCAGACCGAACGGCATAACCACGTAGCAATACGTGCCCCAGGGCATGGTGAAGGAGGTTTTCTCTTGATCCTCGAGAGCGAGACGGATTTGATTGCAGCCAGAATAACCATCCATGAATGATAAAGCTTCGTACCCGGTAGTGTTATCGACCAAGACGTCTATGTGAGGCAGCGGGAAATCATCTTTGGGACATGCTTTATTAAGATCCCTGAAATCGATGCAAATGCGCACCTTTCCATCCTTCTTAGTGACAGGGACTATGTTTGCCACCCACTGAGGATATAAGACGACTCTAATGAATCTGGCCTTGTACAATTTATAGACCTCTTCCTTAATCTTCAAGGCCATGTGGGGGTGAAATCTTCTTGACCTTTGTTTTACGGGTGTTACCCCTGGTTTAAGCACTAGTTAGTGTTCCACTAAAGAGGGGTCAAGACCCAGCATGTCCTCCTAAGACCAGGCAAAAGAATCACTATACTCCCTTAGAACCTTGATTAGATCTTCTTCTACTTGCGGAGGGAGGTTAGCGGCAATAATAATGTGCCTTGGGTCTTCTTCAGTTCCCAAATTTATTTCCTTTGTAGGTTCATCCACTGCTGATGATGGCTCATCGAATCTCTTTAATCCTTGCGCATACAGATCGGCAGTGTCATCTACGTTGCTGTCCTCATCATCAATCGGGTCTTTTTCATCTAGGACTTCATATACACCTAGTCCGTCGTCGCTCCACACCCCTTCTATTTCCTCTTCATCTTCTATCACAATCGCCGTAGCGACAAACTCTGGACACTTCAAAAGAGCATGACATCGCTGAGCCAGATCTTGCAAGAACCTATCAGGAATGGATTTGGAATGACGCGCAAGCGGGCGCGACTCAGAAGAGGAAGGGTTGGACGACCTAGAATAGGACCCTACTTCTCTAATTCGAATTGACCTTGCTTCCCTAGACTCGATGGACCCTATGCCTAACCTAGGAGAAAGGAAATCTAGTGGAAAAAAAGGAGCAGGGGACTCGTGCCCCTGGGAGGAGGATGGAGACAAGATAGCGTAATCTTCCATCGAAATCTCCGTTTCAAATTTGACGTTTTTTTTTGGAGATCAGTGGAGATAACATAGCAGGATGGGGGAGATGGTGGAGGGGGGAAAAGAGAGAGGAATAGAGAAGGTTGAGGGGAGAATCGGATGAGGAAAAGATAGAAGAGAGGGAATTAAGAGGTGGGGAATACCCACAAGGAGAGTGACTTATTGAGAATTCCGTCGGCAGGTCCTACCGAAACAGAGATATTGGACAAAGTGGATCAATCATAATTGAAGGAGGATAGGGAATAAAGTCCATTGTATGGAACAATGTGCGTAGGCGGGAAGGAGATAAAGAAATAATAATTGGAGAGCTCACTGTTTCCCGCGGACGGCATGCTGGCTTCGGCTTCCACTGAACAAGCCATACCTCCTGCTTCTTCTTCTTACCATAACTATCTGGCTCACTGAATATTCTGGAAAATGATTGACTGAAATCTGGCATATCATCAACAAGCCCCTTTGGTAGCAGAGGCGGATCGACAATTGTGCAAGCTGTATCTTCCTTTATTGACTGTGCTGACTGTGGCTGAAGCGTCCCTGGCTGGAGAGTGTTGACACCCGTTTTATACCGATAAGTTGAGTCGTTTCTCTTACTCCTATTAATTGATGCCCTAAGTTGTCCATCATTTGTTGGGCCATTTTTGTGGCACGTCCTGGGCCCACTTTATGGGTAGCCTCCCTCCTTGGTAAAGATCGTATCAATTCAGGGCTTATCGGACCTTGGCTTTGATTAATTGAATTGTTTTATAAAAGTCAAGTACCCAAGGTCATGAACGGTCCCACATCAGCCGTTCAAGACTAGGGCGGTTGACCCCAGACCGTTCATACATTTTGGTTATTTTCTGAGGATTTTCTGAATATTCACCGACAAGCTTTTGTGCGGTGTGATTAGGGCCGTTCAAGCTTATGGACGGGCCTATTCCAACCGCCTATATCTCAGAGTCCTACGCGGGCCCATTTTCTCAGATAATTATCCAAATGATTCGAATTATCACCGACAGGGTGAAACGGTCGGTTTAGCGCCGCCCTAAACCAAAACGGTCTCGATACAACCGTTCATATGTTCAGGGTCCAGCGGCGGACGTTTCGGTCTGTTCGAGCGATAATTGGGATAATTATCTGATTTAATTCCATTTCCACCGACAGGTTAAACGGTCTGAACATAACCGCTCAAAGTTGTGCGCGGTCTATCGTTAGACCGTTCATCCCTTCGATGGAGGGTTCTTAACAGTTTTTTATCCTTTTATGTATGGTTTTATCCCTGATTTGTTTTAACGATTTCTCCGTGGATAATCAGCCATTTTTGATGCCGTTTCGACTGGATAAGAGATCATGATATTATCTATGAATTATCTTTTGCCAATTTGACTCGAAAATGTCTCTAAACCCCAATTCCGAGGCTGGCTTTCTAGGCTCTATAAATAGACCCTATGGCCGGACGTCGAAAAGGGGGGAGATTTTGATCGACGGCGAAGCCCTGCCGCATTCTTGAGTGACCCAGCACCAAGGAGGGAGGCTCTCTACGTCCGCATGAGCCTTCGGTCAAGGGAGTAGCCCAGTCTTCGCAGTTTTTCGTTTCATAGTTTTGCCGTGTTCTTTCATTGCATGCTTTGTTTCTCACCCGCGTACCCCCTCCTTCTCATAACATGCACACAATCATCCCGTTTTTTGTCACCCTAGGGGTTTAAAACCCCCCAGGTATTCCCCTTTTCATTTGTTCATGCTTAATTCTTCTCGTTTGAATATGTACCGCATCATTAAAGTCTAATTTGGGTGTCTTTTTTGTGTCTCTACGTTGTTTCGCAGGTCAGCATCTAATCAGCACGAGGCCCATCCCCTCTGGCCGGCCGGAGAGGGTGGAGGTCGAACCCTTCTCAACTTGCTGAGTGAAGGTATTGAGCGGTCATCCTCCAGCCGTTCAACTTTCCGCGCGGTGCATAAATAGCCGTCCTTCACTAGAGTGCGGTCCCTCAAGCGCCGTCCATCTCACAGCAGCAGTTCCTCCCGCGTCCCTCGCAGCGTCCCAGGGCGGTCTATCGTAAGACCGCTCATCCCAGAGCGGTCCTAACAGAGCCGTTCATCCCCAGCGCTGCACCAAGGCGAGTGTCTCCCCATTTTCCAAGGTACGGCGTGCCTGTCGCGTACGGCATCTTGGTGGCGATCACGGTACTTTGCTTCATTCTCTGTTTTCTCTTCTGTCTCTCATTTGTTCATGCACTTGGCGTGCTTTTGACCCCTTTAGTGAAAGGAGAGAGAGAGAGGAGAGAAATATATATCTATAGAGAGGACCTTTAACAAAGTGTTGGCGATAGTTCCAAGTAAGTGGCCCTGAATCATCCATCATTGAGAGTGCAGACTCTCGATAGTCGAGACCCCGTCGGCTCATTTTTCTGCCTTTTGGCACCAGCTTGGTTCACCCTTGTAACTGCGCACCGAGGCCTCTCCCCGGTTGGTAGCCCAATTTCAATATAATGTCACAGCCCTTGGAATCTCGGATCTGGGGTTTTACTTTAATGTTGACGGGTGTAGTGGCGGACCTGCGAGGTGCATAAGCCCAAGGAATGTTCAGATCCAGCATAGAGATAATGGGCCGACTATTGGGCCGTAGTGTAGGCAAGATATTCTCTGATATAGCTTTGACAGACTGGACCGTGGATAAGCTTTTTACTTTATCCACCCTCCCTTGAAAAGGGAATTTAAGACATTGATGTGCGGTGGAGGGCACGACACTGAGAGTATCGATCCACGGATGACCCATGATAGCTTTAAACATAGGGTCAATGTCCAGCACATAAAATTCAATGGGCATAGTGAGAGGCCCAAGCTCAGCTTGAATAGTAACAATCCCGTGACATACTCTCCGAGAATTGTCATAAGTAGCTATGGTAGTGGGGGTCGGGCGTAGAAGTTCTTCTGACAGATTGCAAGCCCTGATAGTTCTGAGCGGGCATACATTGATAGATGCCCCTGTGTGAACCAATGCTGCATCGATACTAACTTTGTTCAAGATAATGGTGATGCAAAGTGGCATTTACCGAGCTTCTGGAGGAGCTAGCTCGGTTTCAGAGAATGTAATTGCCGATCCTTTGGAAATAGTCGCCAGTGCTGTAGGTAAACTGTCGGCTGCCACATCTTCACTAACCATCACCTTTTGAAGAAAATTCTTGAGAGCATCTTGGTGAAGGGTAGATCTTTTGATGAGTTCCAACACTGATATCTTGGCGGGCACCCGATCCAAGTGATGCAACAGATCGTATTGGGTACCTGGTAACGGTTCGGCTTCTTCCTGCTCAGCAGCCGGTTGGGAAGACTGGGGATTGCAGGTAGAAGGATAATTGCGATGAAACATGCGCCCGCTCCGTAGGGCGAAGTTATAGGCTGCCGCGGCCTCGGATGGGCTCAGGATAAGTGACTTAGTAGGCCCGTTGGGGTGGATGAGTGGCCCTGAAAATTCTGAAAATTCTGAAACTTGAAAATTCTGAAAAAGGAAGCTAAAGAAACATGAGGATGCTAAATCTCGAGGTGAAAGCCCTAAAATTCTAAAAATTAAAAATGACATATTTAGAAGACAGTTAACAGATTTTGATTCTATTAGTTCAGATTTAGATCATTTGAAATCTGAAAAACAAACTCTTATGAAATAAATTGATTCACACAAAAAGGAGAATCAAGAGTTTGTTTGCGAAATTGCTGAACTAAAGGAGAGGCATAGTTTAATTGATGATGATTAGGCTTATAACAATGATGTTGTTCAAAATGAAGAACTGGTGAGAAACTTAGAGCTAGTCAACTCTGAATTGGAAAACATGAAGTCTGAAAATGTAATACTCACAAATCAGCTCAAGGAATTTGAACACAAATCAATAAATCTTGAAAAAGAAAATAGATTGATTTCTGAAAAATTAGAGGCTGATAGAGTAACAAATTCAGAGATTCAGAAAAATCTTGACAAACTTCAATATGAAAAATAACAAGAAAAGTTTTATGAATGTCAGTTTTCTTCAGATGAATGGGTGCTTGATGATGAACTCCTAGAGCGTAACAGTAAACTGAAAGAGGAAATTAATAAGCTGAATCACCTAAACTCAACAATGTCTGAGAGGCTAATCACTTTAGAAAAAGGAAAGAGTGTAAGCCTGGTGAGCTCTAGTGAGTTGATGAATGCAGAACATGAAATTACAAATCTGAAAAACATCAACCTAATGTTGAGTGGGAATGTCACTTGCTGTGAACAAAAGATAGCTAAATATGAGTTAACAATCACATCCCTTCAACAAGAAGTTGATGATCTTTATAAGTCCCTATCTGAAGCTGACAATGAAATAAAATTAAAACAGGAAGTTGAAAAACTCAAAAGTCTAAATGATGCCTTGCATCAACAAGTCATTTCCTGTGAAACAGATCTGTCCAAATATGAAGCTAATATTTGTGGCTTAAATTCTGAAATTCAAGATTTGAAAAACTCCTTGTCAAAATTTGTCAAAGGAAAGGACAATCTGAATAAGCTTCTTGCAAATAATGTTAGCTTTCAGAGAGAGGGACTGGGTTACAGTCCGACACACAAAAGGAGTAATGGGAATAAAATGTCTACTATTTTTGTCAAAGCTTCTAATCAGAACACAACCTCTGCTCCTTTTGTTTTCCAATTCACTGCACAAAAGACCACTGTTAGTCCCAAAACTGTAAAACAAACTCAAGAATTGAAAAAGAATGAAAATCTACAGAAGAAGGACAAAGACACTCTTGTTGGTATAAAGAGGGTTGATGGAAACAAACAGAAAACTATTTTTGTTAAATGTTCTGAACAAGAAAAGCCTTCTACCTCATCTCCACCTCAGAACAAGGCTAAGAAAATAGAAAAACAGAACAAAAATCAGAAAAAGACTGAAAAATAGAAAATAAACAAAAAGGATTCATCAGTGCATGTTGATCACAGTCCTCACACACACTCACATGCATCTAGGAAGAAGATGATCTATCACTACTGTCATAAATTTGGACATCTCATGCATGCGTGTAAATTGATGGAGAAGGATGATATGAATGCTAGGAAATTTTATGATAAAAATCCTTCATCTCATAAAAAGAAAATCGAATATTTTCACTGTGGCAAATTAGGACACACAATTACACAATGCTGGTTTGCAAGTGGTAAGAAAACATCTCATCCATATCATGCTAAATTCCCTGCAAGCCAACATGGTTTTAATAAGAACAAATTTGCTTCAATGAACTAGCACATCACTTGTTTTAACTGCAACAAGACTGATCACAAGGCCACTGAATGCTGGTCAGGTTTTCATAAAAGAAATTCTTTTGCTTGCTCTCACTGTGGGAAAAATGGCCATACAGTCAAGGACTGTTGGCATGTTCAGAAGAAGTTTGTTAACCCCCATGTAGTCAAATTCTCTGCAAAACCATTTGCAAGACTTTCATGCTATAACTGTGGGAAGCAAGACCATAGATCTGCTGAATGTTGGCTGGTTAGGAATAAGAATCAAACTGTTCATGCATATAACATAAAATCTTATGATCATGTTTATAAACCTCATGTTTCTATTACTATGCATCATAAGAACCAGAAACCAGTCACTTCATGTAGATATTATGGGAAGTTTGGTCACTCTATGGACAATTGCTATCCGATGGATCATGATGACCATATTGCTATGAATTTGCTTAGAACACCTGTCAGGGATAGCGTAGGACCCAAAGCTGCTTGGGTCCCTGCAGGATCAAGATGATCAAATACTTTGCAGGTGTGCCTTGGACTGAGGAATAAAGAGGGGTAAATTAAACCAAGGCACCCAAGTTAATAAAGCCCCTTTCAGGTAAATTATCTACACTTCTTGTTCTTAGAATAACTGCATAGCATGTTAAATCTGCTTTTGCATATTCACTCATCATCTGCATTCTCAGATTTAAATTTTCTGAACTCTCCTCATACATGATTTTTTTATAGACTGAATTTGCATATGCACCCATTGAAAAATATTGAAAAAATATTGCATTAGGACTGTTGGTATTGTATTATCATGCATGTCCACCATGGTATATTAAATAGTAAGCTACTAAAAGGCAGGTAAAATCTATCTGGAGGTTCTTACTATGTGTGAGATGGTATTTTAGACCAAGCTCTCCGCCTAGTACCATGGGTCATATCTCTTTACAGGGCAGTCTGAATGAGCATATATTTTAAAATCATGTTTCAGTGCTTTAATTGCATATCATGCACTTTGTAAGGGGGAGTTTGACTGATATTTGCATAATCATGATAATCTCATTTGCTGAATGCATTACATATCTATGTTCCGGAAATTTCTCCAGGAGAGCCTTTAAACATGCATACATGTAGTTAGTTGCATTGCATTTCCTTGCATTGAAAAATCTAAAAAGAAATGACTCATTACATCTAGATAGGGGGAGCATTCCTGTTTCATCTTTTCACCTCTTGAACTCCTTCTATCTAACAATCTGATCCATTCTTGGCAAATGAGTAGTTTACTTGAATTCCATGCTATCTACACTTATGTAGCTGTTCTGTCTGTACTCCAGAGTCAGCTAGTGTCTTCTAAACTGAACTGTTCTAATGTTAAATCCTTGTCTCATCATGATTGCTCTCTGCTACTCTCTCGACAAAAACACTTTGTTGACTCCACTGATTTCTTGACAATGCCATTGATTCATCTGAATGAGGAAAGATTTTAGTCAGTGCACCCTAGACATAAATCAGACACATTCTGAAAAGAAGAATCTTCTATTATACTGGCTTAAGAATGTTTTGATAAATCAAATTGATTTAAGTCTAATGTATTTCTTAAGTTTTGATGTAAAGGACTTGAAAATATCTGATTCATTCTGCTTAATAAATCTTAACCAGTTGTCTCATGAACTTCATGCAAAACCTTCTGAAATCTGAAATTTTAAACGACATGGCTTTCTTTGGTTAAGATACATATAGAAAGTATTGTTCTTAAACATTTCAGTGTACTGAGCATTGTTTGAAAAATCTGAAAAAACTTAAAAGTTTAAAGCAAGAGCAATGACTTTGGTCACAGAGAAACTGGGTTCTCTATCAAAGAAATGAATTAAGCCCATGTCATGAAATGTCATAGTTAACTCTCTTTTCAAAATGTTTAAAAATCTGGCACAGTAATGGCATGGTTGTGTTGAGTAACTGGGGATTCTGGCATCTGATCAAGGTGTCTTCTCATGTAAAAAGATACTCCATTACTAACTTTGTTCTCCTTCAGACGCAACGTGGTTGTCACACTGAGTAACTGGGTCACTTCACCTAAGACGTGTTGTGCCTCATGTAAAAAGGTGTTGACTGAACCAAACTTGCTAAGGAAAAATGAGTGATGTTCAATAGAAAATTCTGAAAATCTAAAGACAAGTTCAGTATCATTTATTTCTGTTTAATCTCAATAGTATCTTGTGTAATTTCCATAGGAGTCATTGAATTTAAATGAGTAAGATGGAAGGAGGTTCAACATGAATAACAAATGAGTTGATGGTTCATCTCTATTAAAAGATGTGTCAGATATGAGTAATGAATTTTCCTGATAAACCTTAAATACATCACTTTTGTAGCAACCCTGATAAAATAGAAGGGGATAGATAAATCAAAATAGATTAAAAGATTAAGTAAATTAACGATAAAACCGAAAATGGAAAAAAAAAATTAAACCCTGAGGAAAATAACGTCGCAGATAAAGGCGCTACTTGACAAGAAACGCCCTCACCTAAGGCGTGTTTTTGAGAAAGGACGCCCACATTTTAAGGCGTCAAATCTTAAACAACCAAAATTACATAAAAAGGCAAGTAATTGTAACGCCCTTTGCTTGGACGCGTTTCAACAATAAACGACGCATGCCAAGGCGTCAATTTAAATTCGACGCCCTTACCTAGGACATTAATTTAGTTTCTGTTCCGTTCGAACCAGGAACTTATCCAGGGTAAGTTGATAACTATGAGAAAGAGTTCGAATGTAGTAATAACTCTAATATGGAAGTGTTACTTCCAATCAAACACTCACCCCGTTAGGATTCTAGAAATCCTATAAATACCCCAAACATTCGAACCCTAAAGCTATTTTGGTCGAGGTTCTGCTGCTGTGTAAGTAATTAACAGCTCTTCTTCCCTGCCTCCGGTCACCGTATGAAGAATACTAATGTTCTTCATATCTTTCCTGTAGGTTGCCTACATCAATAAGAAGCTATTCTAGGTTGAAGTACGTACAGAACTTCAAGCTTCATCTGCATCAACTTCTCTCTTCTCCTGTCATCACTGTTGCTGTTAGAAGTTCAGAGCATCGTTTCCATTAAAACCTTCACGATCCTCTTCCAGGTCTTCACAAAGGTAGGTTTTCTCAGAGATTGTAGCCCAAACTAGCATATTAATAATTATAACATCATCCGTTAATACATGCATATAGATTTCATGCGTTTTGATTAGTTTCTAAAGAGTTTTTGAAAGAAACGCCCCTATCAAGGGCGCTAAATTACAAGAAACGATCATGACTAGGTCGTCAATTTCATATTTGACGCCCTGTACACGGACGTCAATTTCTTTTAATTACTAAATACCATGTTTAAAAATTATATATCAATTCAAACATGATTGTAGATTAATGCATGATCAATCTCTTGTAATCATGCTATTTTTCTGGTCCTGACCCTATATCATGTTTCCTGAAATTTCATTGTCTCGAAATTGTAAAATTGTGAATTAACGACCTTGTCCAGGTCGTCTTTTATTGAACTGACGCCCCATACTAGGGCACTTTCTGTAAACTAACGCCCCTGTCCAGGGCGTGTTTTATGAAAATTTCCAGATTTTTAATATTCTGCAAAATTAGAAATATTGAAAGGATGACTTCTACACATGTCGTCAAATTTAATATAAACGCCCCTGATTAAGGCGTTAATTTCATGAAAAACGACTTTACCAAAGTCGCTATTTTCTGCACTACTGATTTTTCCTGATTACTGTTATCCGAGGGTTTCATTATACATACATACATATACATTGGCACTATTACTCCACTCCGTGAGTATAGTCCCATATTTTCTACGATGATTTATCGCATTACACACTCAATTCTCATTGACATACAAGCTCTCCATTGGACATTCCGTTCCTTTGGACTAGCAAGTTAGTCATAGAGACCTCCGTAAGACTCCTCGCCGCCTTGGATTCCCTCAAGGCCGACTGAGCTAGTTGTACCCTAAAAATCCATTACACAATCTTTGCCATGTCCCTCTATAGAAACATGGTAATACCGGCCCTCATGTCATGCCATGGGTATGATATGAGAATTATCTTAATGAACGGGGAAGAATATGCCGTTGTTATGATGTTCTTGTAAACCCCAATTCTATATCAACATTGTTATGATGTTCTTGTAGACCCCAATTCTATATTAAACTTGATGTTCTTGTGAACCTCAATTCTATATTAAGAATGAGGACGTCTTGCCATTGAGGTGCTATTCATATGGACCTCAATTCTATATAAAAGACTGTCTCTACTTACTTATCATGGTACCCGAGTTAAGGGAACCACTTCCACCTAGTTTTATCGAAAGTGCGATTGTACCGTTATTATCGCCCATTGGTGTCAAAAGTCATATTTTTGGACTCTAATCTCTCAAAGTTGTCTTACATGACTACAAGCTTGCTTATTGAAATTCCATGATGGCTATACAGAAAAATGTGGATGTTAAAAATACATGACTAATGCCTGCGCATATAGGGCCCGATCTGGTCCTGGGAGGAGCACCCGAAAGTACTTGCTCCCATGGGAGTTGATTGATCACGGTATTGGCATTATACCGAAGTGCATGACTAGCTTGATTGAACATTCCACAAATCTTGTACTTGACTTGATATTACATGACTTGCGTGGCCCGAAAAAGGGTAATTACTTGCGTACTTGAACGTGATAGCCAAATTTCATCTTGACATGATAAAGTACTTGCTTGAATATCTTGAGGTCATTTGATATAAGTTCTTGAAAGGTTCATGACTAGTTCTCCCTGTTATCTTATTGTTATATCCTCTTTCTATCTTGTCGTTTTAGGCGAGCATGCATAGCTATAGTGCATTCATGAAAGATGTAACTACTTAAACCCCTTGCTAGTTACTGAGATATAATTTCCTACTGAGCGTTCGCTCACTCCGTGTTTCCCTTACTTTTCAGGTAGGTCCGACGATGAGGAAAGTCAATCGGATGGGGAGAATCAAGAGTGAAAGAGCTAGAGCTTTTCCAAGTGTCATCTAGTCTTTTATATATTTATTGAGTCAAATGTGTACTTTTCTTTTCTTTTTTTTTAATAGAGTATTGGGTTTGTAATAGACTATTTATTATGAAGAAATAAATGGATTGGGTTATCTTTCCTTTTGCGCATCTCTGTCTTTGTGTCGAATACACTACTACTCTGATTGACATGATTGATATAAACTCGTCACGCATCTCCGGGTATCTTCCGCTCTCGGGGCGTGACAGTTTTTGTTGTATCAGAGCCTAGGGTATTCAATTCCTAGGAAAAACCCAAGTCCAAGGATAGGTTTTAACCCTTTAACCAGTGAGATTGGGTAGAACAAAGGGTTAAAGTTAACATAGAATGCTAGTCTTTAAAATACAAATCACGTATTAATCTAGTTATTATAATTGTAGGATAATGGCTGCCGAACGTGCCCAATGGCGCAACATGCAGCGTATGCTTCAAGGCATGACACAGGTGCTGCAACAAGTAGCACAAGGAGGTGGACAACGAGCAGGAAGTCTCCATCAGACTTTCAAGAACATGAACCCGCCCAAGTTCACGGGTTCTACTGATCCGGATGACGCTGAACACTGGATTAGGGAAACAGAACGTATCTTCCGTGTCATGCAATGCACGGACCAGGATAGAATTTTGTTAGCTACCTTTCAGCTAGAAAGGGATGCTAGATGCTGGTGGGAATCAATAGAGGCTACTCTAAATCAAGACCATGTTACATGGGCGGAATTCGTTGAACACTTCAACGCAAAATATTTTTCATACCGAGTGCAGGAAAAGAAAGCTGCAGAATTTGCTGCACTAAAGCAACGATCCTTGTCAGTGGCCGAGTATGAGGCCCAATTCTCTAGATTGTCTCGGTATGCTAAGCACTTAGTTAGCACCGAGAAGATGAAAGCTAGGAGGTTCCTAAACGGGCTCAGGCCCCAATATATTACCCAACTGGCACCGATGGACATTCAGGTCTATTCGGAGATAGTACGCCGCGCACAACTGTTAGAAGATGCCACAGAACTATCTGATAGGATTCGTGGTAAGGATAAGAAGGAACAAGTTACAGGATCGGGTTCCTTTAAACCCAACTTCAAGAAGAGGCATAGCAATGGAGGTATTTCCTCGCAAGATCAGAAGTTTAAGAAGACCAAGCCCCTCTCTATCACCACTACCCCATCAAACACAGTGTGCAAACATTGTGACAAGGCAGGCCATAGAGCAGAAGAATGCTGGAGGAAACTAAGAGCATGTCTCCGTTGTGGGAGTCGTGAGCATCGGATTCCCGATTGCCCATTACTTAACGATCAAGCCGATGTCGGGAAACGCCCGGTAAACAAGAATGCGCGTCTTCACGCAATCAAGGAGACCGAACAAGAAGAAGAAGGCGGACTAGTGGAAGGTACATTGAAAGTTTGTTCCAAGAATGCATATGTCTTAATTGATACTGGTGCATCACATTCTATTATTTCTAAGAAGTTTGCTGACCCATTACCCCTAGAACCGGAATGGATGAAATTAGTTTTGTCTACTCCTCTGGGTGACGAGACTGATATTACACATCATTACCAAAACTGTGAAGTATTGGTTCAGGGTAGAAATCTCCCTATCGATCTCATATGTTTAGATCTGAAGGAGTATGATGTCATACTAGGAGTAGATTGGTTATCCAAGTATCAGGCAACGGTTGATTGCCGCAATAGCAAGGTTACATTCAAGGAATTTCCAGAATTAATCTTCACTAGCCCTAAGAGTCGAAGCAAATCCCCTTTTATTTCGGCTCTCCGAGCTAGCAAGCTCATCAGGAAAGGATGTGTATCTTTCCTTGCATTTATCACAGTTAAAGAAGCTAAGGAAACTAAGCTAGAAGACATTCCAGTAGTGCAAGAATTTCCAGACGTATTTCCGGAAGATTTGCCTGGATTACCCCCACAAAGAGAAGTGGCCTTCACCATTGACTTAGTCCCTGGTGCTGGTCCAATTTCAAAGGCACCTTATAGAATGTCACCTGCTGAACTCAAGGAGTTAAAGGAGCAATTGATGGAACTCATTAAGAAAGGATTCATTAGACCAAGTACTTCCCCGTGGGGAGCACCTGTACTGTTTGTAAGAAAGAAAGATGGATCCATGAGGCTATGCATCGACTATCGACAGTTGAATCATCTCACTATCAAGAACAAGTATCCACTGCCGAGAATCGATGAATTATTTGACCAAATATCTGGATCCAAGTATTTCTCAAAGATTGATCTCAGGTCGGGATATCATCAGTTAAGGATCAAAGATGATGACATTCATAAGACCGCATTCAGAAGCAGGTATGGCCATTATGAATTCGTTGTTATGCCTTTTGGACTAACAAATGCCCCTGCTGCCTTTATGCAGTTAATGAATAGCATATTCAGGCCTTATTTGGATCAATGCGTGGTGGTCTTTATTGATGATATATTGATTTATTCTAAGACCAAGGAAGAGCATGAGGAGCATTTAAGGATTGCATTACAAATATTGAGGACAAATCAATTATATGCAAAACTTAGCAAGTGTGAATTCTGGCTTGAAGAAGTAACTTTTCTCGGACATGTTATATCAAAGGATGGCTTATCAGTAGATCCATCAAAAGTTGAAGCTGTAAGAAATTGGGAAAGACCGACCAATGGTAGCGAAATCTGAAGTTTCTTAGGTCTTGCTGGCTATTACAGACGATTCATCAAAGATTTCTCTAAGATCGCCGTGCCCCTTACGAGGTTAACTCGCAAGGAGATCCGTTACGAATGGAGTGAGGAATGTGAAAGAAGCTTCCAAACTCTCAAGGATCATCTTACTACAGCTTCTGTCTTAGCTTTACCAGTGGAAGGAGATAAATTCGAGGTATACACTGATGCTTCTGGCATTGGCCTCAGATGTGTTCTAATGCAACAAGGAAAGGTTATAGCTTACTCTTCTCGTCAATTGAAGAAGCATGAAGAGAACTACCCCGTCCATGACTTAGAATTGGACGCGGTAGTATTTGCACTGAAGATATGGAGACATTATCTCTATGGAGTGCAGTTTACTGTATACTCCGATCACAAGAGTCTCAAATATCTTTTCTCACAGAAGGAACTGAACATGAGGCAATGACGTTGGCTAGAATATCTCAAAGACTTCGACTTCAATATACAATATCATCCCGGAAAGGGTAATCATGTAGCAGATGCCCTTAGTCGAAAGCTGAGATCACTGTTAGCCAATTGTATGATTCAAGAATGGAAATTACTGGAGCAATTCTCTGAACTCAATATAGGCATGGACACAGACCCTAGATGTGTCACATTATCTCATATAAGCATACAGTCAGACCTATTAACTGAAATACAAGCACTTCAAGATAATGACCCAATGTTAGTAGAGATCAAAGGCAAACTGGAAGGACAATCGAATTTCCAAATAACTTGTGAAGGAAGATTAATATTCAGGAATAGAACTTGCATACCGGATTGTCCCGAGGTAAAGAAGAAGATCTTAGATGAAGCTCATAGATCAAGGTACACGATTCATCCTGGATCTACCAAAATGTATCAAGATGTTAAACGGAATTATTGGTGGCTCAACATGAAAAGGGAAATAGCGGACCACGTGTCGCGTTGTCTCACGTGCCAACAAGTCAAGGCAGAACACCAAAAGCCTGCTGGAAAACTACATCCCCTAGATATTCCTAGGTGGAAGTGGGAGGATATTGGCATGGATTTCATCATGGGTCTATCTAAATCAAAGGGAGGACATGATGGAATATGGGTTATTATTGATCGATTGACTAAATCAGCGCATTTCTTGCCGATCAAGAGCCGATGGTCAATTGATGTTCTGGCTGCATTGTATATCAAGGAGATAGTTAGATTACATGGTATTCCTGTTTCAATCGTGTCTGACAGAGATCCCCGTTTTACTTCTCATTTTTGGAAGGGACTACAACATTCGTTGGGAACGAGACTTAACTTTAGTACAGCTTTTCACCCTCAAACAGATGGTCAGACCGAGAGAACCAATCAAGTAGTCGAAGATATGCTAAGAGCATGCATTATTGATTTTGGTGGAAACTGGCGTGATCACTTGCCTCTGGTTGAATTCGCATACAATAATAGCTACCAGGCAAGTATACAAATGGCACCTTTCGAAGCCTTATATGGAAGGAGTTGCCGATCACCCTTATGCTGGGACGAAGTTGGAGAGAAACAACTGTTAGGTCCAGACATGGTAAGGGATACTACCGAGAAGATACAAATAATCAGAGAAAGACTGCAAGTTGCTCAGTCTAGACAAAAGGCTTATGCTGACACAAGAAGGAGAGATCTTGAATTCCAAGTTGGAGATCATGTATTTCTCAAGATATCGCCTGGACGTGGAATACGAAGATTTGGTGTTAAAGGCAAGCTTACACCAAGATTCATCGGACCCTTCGAGATACTAGAAAGAGTTGGCGAGGTTGCTTATCGCATCGCATTGCCACCTCAACTGTCCGAAGTACATGATGTGTTCCACATATCTATGTTAAAGAAGTATGTGCATGATCCATCACATATTATTGAGCATGGAAATCTAGTAATCCAGAAAGATCTCACATACAAGCAGAAGCCCATAAGAATACTAGATCGAGAAGTACGTACCCTAACGAATAAGGTTATTCCCATGCTAAAAGTACAATGGAATAAGAATTCAAAACATGAAGCTACATGGGAGACCGAGGAATCTATGAGGAAACGATTTCCAGAATTATTCTAGAAGGTATGTACTCTACACTCTCTATATAAATATATGCTACGGAATTTGGGGACCAAATTCTTTTTAAGTAGGGGAGGGTGTAGCAACCCTGATAAAATAGAAGGGGATAGATAAATCAAAATAGATTAAAAGAATAAGTAAATAAACGATAAAATTGAAAATGGAAAAAAAAAATTTAAACCCTGAGGAAAATAACGCCGCAGATAAAGGCGCTACTTGACAAGAAACGCCCTCACCTAAGGCGTGTTTTTGAGAAAGGACGCCCACATTTCAAGGCGTCAAATCTTAAACAACCAAAATTACATAAAAAGGCAAGTAATTGTAACGCCCTTTGCTTGGACGCGTTTCAACAATAAACGACGCATGCCAAGGCGTCAATTTAAATTCGACGCCCTTACCTAGGATGTTAATTCAGTTTCTGTTCCGTTCGAACCAGGAACTTATCCAGGGTAAGTTGATAACTATGAGAAAGAGTTCGAATGTAGTAATAACTCTAATATGGAAGTGTTACTTCCAATCAAACACTCACCCCGTTAGGATTCTAGAAATCCTATAAATACCCTAAACATTCGAACCCTAAAGCTATTTTGGTCGAGGTTCTGCTGCTGTGTAAGTAATTAACAGCTCTTCTTCCTTGCCTCCGGTCACCGTATGAAGAATACTAATGTTCTTCATATCTTTCCTGTAGGTTGCCTACATCAAGAAGAAGCTATTCTAGGTTGAAGTACGTACAGAACTTCAAGCTTCATCTGCATCAACTTCTCTCTTCTCCTGTCATCACTGTTGCTATTAGAAGTTCAGAGCATCGTTTCCATTAAAACCTTCACGATCCTCTTCCAAGTCTTCACAAAGGTAGGTTTTCTCAGGGATTGTAGCCCAAACTAGCATATTAATAATTATAACATCATCCGTTAATACATGCATATATATTTCATGCGTTTTGATTAGTTTCTAAAGAGTTTTTGAAAGAAACGCCCCTATCAAGGGCGCTAAATTACAAGAAACGACCATGACTAGGTCATCAATTTCATATTTGACGCCCTACACACGGACGTCAATTTCTTTTAATTACTAAATACCATGTTTAAAAATTATATATCAATTCAAACATGATTCTAGATTAATGCATGATCAATCTCTTGTAATCCTGCTATTTTTCTGGTCCTGACCCTATATCATGTTTCCTGAAATTTCATGGTCTCGAAATTGTACAATTGTGAATTAACGACCTTGTCCAGGTCGTCTTTTATTGAACTGATGCCCCATACCAGGGCGCTTTCTGTAAACTAACGCCCCTGTCCAGGGCGTGTTTTATGAAAATTTCCAGATTTTTAATATTCTGCAAAATTAGAAATATTGAAAGGACGACTTCTATACATGTCGTCAAATTTAATATAAACGCCCCTGATTAAGGCGTTAATTTCATGAAAAACGACTTTACCAAAGTCGCTATTTTCTGCACTACTGATTTTTCCTGATTACTGTTATCCGAGGGTTTCATTATACATACATACATATACATTGGCACTATTACTCCACTCCGTGAGTATAGTCCCATATTTTCTATGATGATTTATCGCATTACACACTCAATTCTCATTGACATACAAACTCTCCATTGGACATTCCGTTCCTTTGGACTAGCAAGTTAGTCATAGAGACCTCCGTAAGACTCCTCGCCGCCTTGGATTCCCTCAAGGCCGACTGAGCTGGTTGTACCCTAAAAACCCATTACACAATCTTTGCCATGTCCCTCTATAGAAACATGGTAATACCGGCCCTCATGTCATGCCATGGGTATGATATGAGAATTATCTTAATGAACGGGGAAGATTATGCCGTTGTTATGATATTCTTGTAAACCCCAATTCTATATCAACATTGTTATGATGTTCTTGTAGACCCCAATTCTATATTAAACTTGATGTTCTTGTGAACCTCAATTCTATATTAAGAATGAGGACGTCTTGCCATTGAGGTGCTATTCATATGGACCTCAATTCTATATAAAAGACTGTCTCTACTTACTTATCATGGTACCCGAGTTAAGGGAACCAATTCCACCTAGTTTTATCGAAAGTGCGATTGTACCGTTATTATCGCCCATTGGTGTCAAAAGTCATATTTTTGGACTCTAATCTCTCAAAGTTGTCTTACATGACTACAAGCTTGCTTATTGAAATTCCATGATGGCTATACACAAAAATGTGGATGTTAAAAATACATGACTAATGCCTGCGCATATAGGGCCCGATCTGGTCCTGGGAGGAGCACCCGAAAGTACTTGTGCCCATGGGAGTTGATTGATCACGGTATTGGCATTATACCGAAGTGCATGACTACCTTGATTGAACATTCCACAAATCTTGTACTTGACTTGATATTACATGACTTGCGTGGCCTGAAAAAGGGTAATTACTTGCGTACTTGAACGTGATAGCCAAATTTCATCTTGACATGATAAAGTACTTGCTTGAATATCTTGAGGTCATTTGATATAAGTTCTTGAAAGGTTCATGACTAGTTCTCCCTGTTATCTTATTGTTATATCCTCTTTCTATCTTGTCGTTTTAGGCGAGCATGCATAGCTATAGTGCATTCATGAAAGATGTAACTACTTAAACCCCTTGCTAGTTCCTGAGATATAATTTCCTACTGAGCGTTCGCTCACTCTGTGTTTCCCTTACTTTTCAGGTAGGTCCGACGATGAGGAAAGTCAATCGGATGGGGAGAATCAAGAGTGAAAGAGCTAGAGCTTTTCCAAGTGTCATCTAGTCTTTTATATATTTATTGAGTTAAATGTGTACTTTTTTTTTTTGAATAGAGTATTAGGTTTGTAATAGACTATTTATTATGAAGAAATAAATGGATTGGGTTATCTTTCCTTTTGCGCATCTCTGTCTTTGTGTCGAATACACTACTACTCTGATTGACATGATTGATATAAACTCGTCACGCATCTCCGGGTATCTTCCGCTCTCGAGGCGTGACAACTTTTAAATCATGATGGTAAGTTTAAACTCATTCATAATTTATTATAATTGAAGAATCTGAAATTCGTTTACAAAGATTTATGAATTTGGTGTGCTAATGAAAATCTTGCTTCCTCATTTATTCACTGTGATTACCGACTGTGGTAACTCTTGTATACCCATGTGCTTTGCTGATAGATGCTCATCACTTCTTTCACTCCATCTAATCAGGGGGAGCTTCCATGTCATGCTGAGTGTTTTTCATAAAGGGGGAGATCTAGTCAGCATTTTTTAGTGTCCCTGTGCTTTTGTTGATATTCTCCCTTCATCTCAATTGGTTTCAACCTTCAAAACATTTCTGATCATTATTCTATTCAGGGGGAGCTAATTGTCATTAAAGGGGGAGCTTTTAATTCACTCATCTAATGCAGTCTTATTCTTCCCTCTTCAATTAATGTCTTTTTGCTGAAGTCAAAGGGGGAGAAATATTTGATCAAGTCATACTGACTCATAGTGTTGCCATCATCAAAAAGGGGGTGATTGTTGTGTCCCTGTGATTTTGATGATAGCAAACACTATAAGTCATCATCTGTTTGAGTCTGCATATAAATTTGTTTTTGTTGCATATGTATGTTTCATTGAACATCTTATCTGGATGCATAACCAACGAACAGGCTGAGGCTGTGTGGTGTGTGCATTGGTGCATTTCATAATTGTTGATGCATTTCATAATTATATTTTATCTGGATTGCTTGATGTTAGTATGTACAATGGGTGATGCTACTATAACCTTTCAGCATAGTCTAGATAGAAGTGGGTCGACCCCCTTTCCAGATGGGTCGACCCCCCCAGATTCGCATGTCTGTACATTGCATCTGTCTGTGCTGCACTCATAAGTCCATACATTGTTTGTGCAACGTTTGTTCTGCTAAGTCCATACATTTAGCAAGTTTATACATTGCATGCACAAGATCAAAGTCTATACATTCACATTGTCTGCATGTCTAAGGCAATGTCTATACAGTGGGCAGTCTTTCTGAGCGTCTCATGGTGTGTCTTAACACAATCAGCAAGTCTATACATTCGAGCGTCTCACGTTGCATCTCACTTCATAGCAAGTCTGTACAGCCTTCAGTTGCATAACTCAAGTCTATACATTTGTCTGGATGCATAATGAGAAGTCTATACATTGGTTGTCTCTTCAAGTCTGTACATGGGCTTGGCATCTGCTTTAAAGTCTATACATTACATTGTGTGTTTGTGCATCAAAGTCTATACATTGATTAGGCTTGTTCATGCATCGTTCACTCAAGTCTGTACATCCGACTGTTTCAGACAAAGTCTATACATCAGACTGTTTCAGGTGAAGTCTATACATTGAGACCTTTACCTACGTTGCATTCATAAGTCTATACATCACAAAGTCTGCACATCGCTGTGTTCAAGCTTTTCAAGTCTATACTTTGGTCGGTGGCAAGTCTGTACACTGGTCGAGCATTCAAGTCTGAACATTTGCAAAGTCTATACATCGGCCCTGTAGCTTGTCTAGCCAAAGTCTATACATCGGCACTGTAGCTTGCCTAGCTCAAGTCTGTACATTGGGCTTTCACGTGAAGTCTATACATTGGTCTTCACTTGAAGTCTATACATTGGTTTTCACGTGAAGTCTATACATTGGTCTTCACTTGAAGTCTATACATTGGCTTTCAAACTTTCCAAGTCTGTACAGCCCAAGTCTATACATCCACCGTCTCATGCAATGTCTCATCCAAGTCTATACATTGGCAGCGTGTCTGTACTTCAAGCGTTCCAAAGTCTATACATCGCTTGCGTCGTTAAGTTCATACATTGCATATGTTCATCAAAGTCTATACATTGCATTATCTTCACTCTAAGTCTGTACATTCTGGTTGCTTCAACATAAGTCTGTACATTGTGGTTGCTTCATAGCAAGTCTGAACATCTCATTGGCATTGTCTAGTCTATACACTGTCTAGCACATGCATTTCGTCAAGTCTGTACAGCCTTTGCGTCTCACAAAGTCTATACACTGCATGCTCACACAACCAAGTCTATACATTCTGCTGCTGTTTAGCAAGTCTATATGCTCGTTGTCACCCAGCAAGTCTATACACTCGTTGTCACCCTTCAAGTCTATACACTCGCTATTAAGTCTTCTAGTCTATACACTCGTTGTCACCCCTCAAGTCTATACACTCGTTGGCTAGCTCTTCAAGTCTAAACATTCAAGATGCATTGATCAAGTCTACTCATTAGCACTGTAGCATGTAGAGCACTAAGTCTATACATTGCCTTTGGGGCACAAAGTCTATACACTGCTTGCATTAGTTCATGTCTATACATCGCCATCTCATTCATGGATAAACACTTAGGCAAAGTCTATACACTCGTGGCTAGCTGTCCAAGTCCACACACTGCATTGCTAAGTATATACATTGCTGCTTAATTGAACTATGTACAGCCTGTTCTGTTTCTGCTGATCGACTGAACTCTTCATTAAACCTGCAGAGTCTGGGCACGTGATACGAGGCTGGCATCTGGCACGTGATCCGAGATGCTGAGAAGCCGCCACGTGGACTGAAACATTTGGGCGGGAATCGTGGAGAGCACACGCCGCCCTAATCTACTGTTATATATATATATATATATATATGTGTGTCTTCTTCCTCAGAAGAAGGTTGATCGAGTGGAGAGAGTGATCGAAGGAGAAGCAGCCAGATTTAAGAGAAGAAGAGCAGAAGAGAAAGAAGAGAAAGAGAAAGCTAGAGAGCTCGAGCAGAGAAAGATGAGAGACAGTGAGATAGAGAGGTTGTGAAGAAAAAGAGAGCTTCATTGTTCACTGGACCTTGGATCAGATCCAACCCAGTTTGTCTTTATGCTTTTCATTTCTCTAGCTTTATGTCGCTGTGATTTTTATCTTTTATTGTTTTCGTTTTACCTTGTTCTTCCGATTGCCCTGTTGGGGATCGGGTTCCTCCTGTGGTTTCAGGAGAAGGGAGATTTGTTTCTCCGGTTTGCTGGTGACTTTGGGTCATCAGTGGTTCCCTCCTTGGTGGAGGAAGAGAGGTCCGAGACCTCTGGTTTGCAGGTGACTTAGTGTCACTTGCGCTTCCCTCTGGGCTTCAGAGGAAGGGAGACTTGGGTCTCCGGCTGCAGGTAGTAGTTGCTATTTGTAGGTCCCCTCCTGGTCTGGAGGAAGAGAGACTTGCGTCTCTGGTTTGCTAGTGACTAGTGTCACTAGTGGTTCCCTCCGGTTGGGAGGAAGAGGGGAGGTTGCTCCCCTGGTCAAGCTGTGTGGCAGCGTCTCTTGCAGACTGAGTCTGCTTATCTAGCGTTGCTAGTGGAAGCCTCACTTCGTTTGGAGTGAGGGGTGGACATAGGTCTATGGACCGAACCACCTAAAAATCTTGGTGTCCCTTGTGGTTTGATTTTCTTATATGTTCATTTAATTGCTGCGTATTAGATGTTTGCATAGGATCGAGTGAGGGCTAATTCTAATGAGTTGTCTTGCCGAGATGATCCTAAGTATTCTCAGAATATAGCTGCAACTGTTTTTAATTCTGCATAACTGAGCTTTAAGTTTTTAATTATGCTATATTTTTAAAGGGGAGATTCATTCACCCCCCTCTGAATCTATCGCACCTGACTCAACAGAAATGACCTTAATGGGAGAACTGAAGTTTTTCCTTGGATTGCAGGTCAATCAAATTTCTGAAGGAAGCTTCATCACACAGTCTAAATACATCAAGGATCTGCTGAAGAAATACAAGTTGGAGAACCTCAAGGCTATCACTGCACCAATGGGTACATCAACTAGTCTAGATGCTTACCCAAAAGATAAATTGGTTAATACCAAACTATACATAGGTATGATCGGATCCCTTTTGTATCTTACTGCATCTCGCCCAGATATACAATTTTCAGTGTTTTTATGTGCTAGATTTCAAGCTAGTCCTAAGGAACTCACATGAATGTAGTGAAGAGGATTTTTAGGTATCTATCAGGCACCCTTGACTTAGGACTGTGGTATCCTGCTATGTGTGAGTTTGAACTTGTAGCTTACACTGATGCAGACTATGCAGGGTATAGGATAGATAGAAAGAGCATTAGTGAGTATTGTCAATATCTAGGTGGTTGTCCAGTGTCTTGGGCATCTAAGAAGCAACACACAGTTGCTCTCTCCACTACTGAGGATGAGTATGCTGCAGCAGGGAATTGTGTAGCCCAAGTACTCTATATAAAACACCAGCTGATTGACTATCATATAAAATTAGGATGTATTCTGATTCTGTTTGATAAGACCGGTGCTATTTCCTTGACTAAAAATCTTGTTCATCACTCTAGGACTAAGCATATTGAAATAAAACACCACTTCCTGAGAGATGAAGTAAGAATGAAATTGAGCTGAATTTTGTAGAATCAGAAAAATAAATTATTGATATATTTACTAAACCTCTTGGGAATGAAAGGTTTAAATTCTTAAGAAGAGAACTAGGTTTATGTAAATTTCAGCATGATGATTGATTCCTTAAGTTCATTCTTGTCTGGAATAAATGCCTTCTCTATCATGTTTTATATGCATATGTTTAGTCTATCACATGGTATCAATGGTTGTCATTGCAGACAATGTCTTGCATTGTGTCCATCTGGATCTTAAAGGTATATCAAATGGTTTGCTGGGAGAAGGGCAGATCTCTTCTGTCTGGAAACCCACACTATGTGTAGAGGCTTGTCCTCCGCCAAGTACCCTGAGTCAAGATTTTATCTAAGTCTTGCATTTCATTATTTGTTCATAGGGCAAAATGTTGTGTCCAATAATAATGCACATAGACAGGGGGAGTAAGTGTTCAAAAAAAATTTTGTCTATCCTTTTGTGCATGCTGTTAGGGGGAGTTCAGAATAAAATTGAGTCAGATCAGGTCCAAGTTGTTACATCTTGGCATCAGTAAGTGTTTCTAAAATGTCAACACCCAAAGTCGACACCCAAAGTCGACACATTTTTGCAACCTTGACTCTGAAATCTCATATTTTCACATTATTTCTAAAATCTCAGTATCATATCATCAGGGATACTACCGAGATAATAAAGTTTATTCGGGAAAGACTCTAGATGGTTCACAATAGACAAAAATCATATGCTGATAATCGAAGGTGCGACCTGAATTTTCAAGTAGGAGACCATGTATTCCTTAAGGTTTCTACAGGTCGAGGTATTCAAAGATTCGGTATCAAAGGCAAGCTTACTCTAAGATTCATTGGCCACTTTGAAATTCTCGAAAGGGTTGGTGAAGTCGCGTATCGAATAGCTTTGCCCCCTCAATTATTAGGAGTTCATGATGTATTTCACGTCTCAATGCTTAAAAAATATGTTCTTGATCCTTTCCATGTCATAACTTACGACAATTTGGAAATTCAAAAGGAGTTGACGTACGAGCAAAAGCCAAACAAGATCATTGAACGAGAAGTGCGTCAACTTCGGAATAAAACTATTCCTATGGTCAAGATCCAATGGACCAAGTTATGGCCACATGAAGCAACATGGGAAACTGAAGAAGCCATGCGCAAACGATTTCCAGAGATATTTGAATGTAAGTACACTCTCCTTAGCAAATCTTATTACAAGGAATTTGGGGACCAAATTCATTTTAAGCGGGGGAGGGTGTACCCGAGGATATTCTAAGAATTTTTTGGGATTAAAAATATAATTATTAAGCATTTAAATGGGCTATTGATTGAATTGTGGTTAATAAAAACTAATTATTTAGGCCCTATACTAATCCAAGAGGATTAGGCTCATTTTGACAAATCCAATTGGCCCAAATTATAATTTTAAACTTTGGCCCAGGTTCTAGAAGCTTGGAATTGATGTATTTACAGAATTTATGAGATAAGTAGGAATATTTTAGGATAAAAGATGGACAATAATATAAGAGTTTGAACTGGTTTCAAATTCGACACTCAAACCGAAAACGGTCTATCGCAAGATCGCAAGCCACTATAAAACGGTCTTCCAAATGATCGCGAAGCTCTGCAGGTTCTGTGAATAGAAGAAAGTGTAAAAAGGTTAGAATTTTAGCATCCAAATACCCAGAAATCGAAGTGGATAAAAGTATAATCTGGCTTAGAACTCTTGAGGATCGACCTTGCACCTAATAAGGACTCTAGCATCATTCAAATCTATGAAACCCTAGCTAAACCCTATAAATAGACCCCATAACCAACCTGTCGACCCTTACTTTTGGCTCGCGTGGAACTAAGGTAAAGAAGTCGAATTAGAGGTAAGTTCCTTCTAGAAATTTGTTCATTATACTTAGATCTAACTTTCCTCAAAATTTTGTTCTAGGAGATCAAGTCTACAGTGAGATAGAAGTCTGCAAAGATGCTGGTTTGGTGAATGCAACTCAGGAAACTGTGCGACCGACCCAGGAAGATCAGGAGAATAGAAGCCCCAAACGAGGTAATTAGATATAGGTTCTTTAGAGCAATTTGTTCTTTGTAGTACCCTCTTCTTACCCTCCAAATTTCACATCTTTATGTCAAGTGAATCAGGAGATAGAGGGGCAACAAGTTACTACTTCGATTCAGGACGAGCAAAAATTAGGGTTAACTTCCAGCCCTAAATTCAAAGCCTAAAGTCCAAAACAAAGGTAGGTTATCTTATGAATGGCTTAAACATGATCTTAGGAGTAAAAACCCTCAATTCCTAGATGATTTCATGCATTGTACATGGAGTATTTTGTGTTTTAGTGGTTAGTTGATTTTCATGAATAAACCTAGCCTTTAATGGAAACGATGAATTTTTCACTTAATTTAAATTCTTCTATGCATATTCTTGGCCTACTTTCTTATGGCATGTTCATTACATGTTTTATATCATTTTCATGCTTTTATTTGCCCTAAAATAGGCGTGAACTTCAATATTTAATGTCCGTCTGCTACAGAGGAAGAAAGAGTCTTCACAAAGATCGCTTCGAATAACTAGTGGTCCTACAATAGACCGCTAGCCTACGTGAAACGGTCCTTGAAGCGATCGCTATTTGTTTCTGAGTTCCGTGTTAATGTTAACCCGTAACATAATGCAGAATGGCCCTAATTTACTTATGATAAGCCTAGTTATTTAAATTTTGACCTAGTTTTAGACATGGTTTTCTTATACTTGGTTGTAATGACGATTTATTCCAGATAGTTTCATGAATCATTATGCACTGGAAATTTATTTTATACTTATGTTAACTTCATGCCAAAATCGTATACTCTTGTACTAAATGCATATTTCAAATAGTAGATGAACTGGATTCACGAGTGGTTTACATTATTTTATCATGATCTTTTCTCATCTATGAGTCATTTTCTTAAGTACATGGCACATATCCCGGTATTTTGTCATTAGTTACACATGGCACATTACGTACATCATCTTGGACTAGTGAACCTCTCCATTGGATATTTCTTCCAAAGGACTAGGTGATCTTGTTTCAAGGCCTCCATAAGTCTCCGCGAGCCTGGGATTCCCACTAGGACGCCGAGCTAGTTGTACCATTAAACCCAATTATCTAGAGAGCACTTACCGGTATTTTCCTAAATCATAGTTCCAAACGGTCCAGTACACGACCACCTGGTCACGAAACGGTATAGTGAATGACTGCTTGATTTCAGAGTTTGATTAACCCAGGGTTTGACTAAAGGGTTCATTTTTTTTTTGATTCCAGATGGTCTATTGATTATCTAGAACATGTCACTTTATTCTAGAAGCTATCTAAAATAAATTTTAGAGAATTAATGAATGTACCATTATGCTGCTGAATTTCTCTATAAGCATGACCTAGTTATTAATGCATTGCTTGAATTCTTATTTTCATATTTGGTGAAATCTTCCATTGACTAATGTTGAACTTGTTACATTATTGGCCAACATTACTATTATACTTGTGGAAGTAGCTTGATTTATACTTGAAGATGCAGTTTGAGTACTGATTGTGTTCAAGGGCTTTCTGCTAGTCCTCTCGGCTGACTGTCGGAAACATACTGTAAACCATGGGATATGATGCTACTGGCATCACATTGCACTAGGAGTACTTTCTTTATAAATAAGTGAAGATCCACAAATATTCACGAAGTACTTGTAAAGCAAAAGTACATTCTTGCGTGTTACATGACTTTCTAGTGCATAGCCTTTAAAGTGATGAGAAGTGCATTCTTGTTACATTCTTGTTCATGAAAGGCCAAACTCCGTTCATGATATACTTTGATTAATCATATTCTCATATCTCACAATTGGTCGTATCATGTTACTTTGGTTATATATGTGTTTCATCGTACCTGCATGATTTATCTTATTCTCTAGAGCTAAAATGTTAATCACTTAAACATTGCCATCATGTTGATACGAAGATACCTACTGGGCAAGTGTGCTCATTACCTACTTTCTCAATATTTCAGGAAGTACTAGTGAATCGGATTTGGATTATATGAGTAGCGGGTCCGAGAGCAATTGAAGATCAAATGAATCAAGAGAAGCCTAATAGATTTAGTGTCTAGTCGAGTCATTATGTAAATTTTGTTTTCTTGAGTCTATGTTAGGAGAATGTTAAGAGTCAAGAGTCTTCTGTACTTGGTGGATTATTTATATGAAATAAAGTTAAATGTTTGAATAAGATTACATGTGCAATTACTTTGTGTGATTGTCTGGTGCTTTGATTATATTGCTTACAAGAGACTTACCATGTCGGCTGTTCACGTTCCCGATTGTTTCCACTACATAAATCTCGGGGCGTGACAGAGGCTGGCACCTTCTCTAGATGCTCCAATGGAAGGGGGAGGCCAAGTTCCTAGCCCATCCACCCCTAATCCGATAATGATGATGATGCTGCTTCAAGCATATCGGCAAGAGATCGAAGCTCTGAAGAGGTAAGTAAGTGAATTGACCACGCATGCTTCTGCCTCGAAGCAGGTCGAAGCCCCTCTAGAAACACCCCAGCGAGGTACTGATGAATTCGAGGGCTCACCCCAAATGATGGCTTCACTGTTGGCACTCCACTATACTGGGGGCACGGCTCCAATACCACCTTCGGCTTCCCAACACCACGGCACCGCCACTGTACCTCAAGCAACGATATTGGCAATGCCACAAAGCAAGGCAGCGCATTTCTACTCAGAACCACTAGATCCCGCAATGGCGAACAAGATGATCATCGAGCAGATGATCGAGATGAAGTTAGCAGATCGGGGCAGTGATGAACATGCTCCTTTTGATGTGTACAAGGTGCCTTACAATGTCCAGCATGCGGCAAAAAGCTTGCCTCCCGGCGTCAACAAGCCGCCGAAGTTTGACAAATTCAATTGCCAAGCTTCACCGAAGGAACATATAGACTATTACATCAATGTCATGGGTGATCTGGCAACCGATGAATCGTACCTGCTAAAGTTCTTCGGGTCCTCGCTTACGGGACTCACCTTGGAATGGTACTCAAACCTGTCGAAAGGGTCCATCGTTGATTGGCTGGATATGCAGCGAAAGTTTCGGGAGCGGTTCCACGTCACTGAAAGGGAGGTCACCGTGGCCGAACTCTATGCAACCAGGTAGAAGAATGATGAAACTGCTCTGGAATACATCAAGAGATGGCAGAACGTCAGCATAAGGTGTAGGCAGCCCCCACACCAAGAAGATGCAATCCAGATCTGTAAACAAAATCTGAAGCAGGAAGTCCTCGAGGATGATCGGGATGGAGATCAGGTCATTCGACTGACTGAACAATGTGGTGGCAGAAATCGAGGCTTTCCTCTCCAAATACTCTTCCACCCCGGCTGCCTCAAGCTAGAAGGCGAAGTCAGCTGATAAACGGCCCGCGCCCAAAGAAGTCAACATAGTTGACTTTAAGGACTTTGAGCAGCAGAAGAACAAGGATAAAGGAGTCGCCAGTACTCCTCCTGCCAAGCCGGCTGAACAACAAGAAAGTGCCTCCTTGTGATCTAGAAAGAAAAGACTTTATTCCTTTCCAAAGGAGAAGACCTGGGTTCTTTTTGAATGGACCACCAGATACAACAAAATCACTCTCCCAGAGCCGAAGAGACCCGGCGATGCCAAGAGGAAGGACAATCCTCGATACTGCCCATATCATCAGATGCTCGGGCACACCATCGAAGATTACTATATGTTCAAAGACGTCATTGAAGGCATGATCAAGAAGGGAGAGGTCCAGATGGGTGAACACATGGTGGACCCACCCCGTCCTCACGAGATGCCTGTGATGGGGGCCACGGCCAATATGATATCTTTATATCAACAACTACCCAAAGAGGTGGCAGAAGCTTGTACCAAGCACACATACGAGCCATTCGTCATGACCCTCGCAAAGGACCAAGGAAATTGGCAGATGGTGCCAAAGAAGACAAGAAGAAAGTCGGCATCCCTCCCTAACCCAGGAGTCCAAATTCATGGTGTCACACCTCAACTACCACCATCGGTTGTAACTCCGGTCTGGTATAAAACCGCTCCTCGACTAGTCCTCTGAAGGCCAACCGATAACAAGAAGAAGTAGCTCCCGCTGCGAATGCATATAGAAGCCAGCCCGATAGTCGCACTACTACAGGCGATCATCGATGGGTTGGAGGAATATGAACAACCCGAGGTCCAGCCGGTGAGGTGTGGATGCACTCAAAATTTTTAAATATTTTATATCGGAGTATCGTTTTATCTTTTACCGGTTTTATCGTGCGAGGGTGTGTCAGTCACTTATGTGACAATGTGATCGGGCTTCAAGACTAGAGTGGTTCGAAGCCCGTGGTGCGCTCCGTCTGACTAACCAGACGATTGTGGGTGTCGAGTCGGGACTACAGACCCGCCGTGCTATAAAGGTCACGGCATTAATTACATTTCCTCGGAGAGGGGAAAACCTTTGATTAATCACCAAGAAATGGGGCCTCATGGCCTAAATATCAATTTTTATGAAAAGAGGGAATAGCGTATTGAAAATCATTAAAATCCCCAAAAAGGACATTTAAAATTATGTCGGTCATAGGCTGACCACTTCATGTCCGGACAGATGCCCGGGTTAAAATCATTATAGGCGTATTGGTAAAACCACAATATATGTATGCCAGGGCACGGCAAGTTCAATATCTGAAGAAATGAAAGAGTCCAGTTAAATCTCGATTAAATGAGTCAAATCAATGAATAATCGGCCCGGTGCAGATTCGCGCCACGGCTTTAACGGGACGGTCCCCAAGAGCCAAGCACGCCTCCCGAGGGCACCTTTAGTATCTCCACCTACTTGGGGTCAAAGGGAAGAAATCCGGATACCTTGCCGTTTGAATTCTCTTAATGAGGGTATTTGTTTTTTGAGATTTTCATCATTGACCGATTTTATATAGTTATCTTGAATATTTTCATCATTATCTAACTATTACAATTAATTATTCACCATCATTCTTGTTTTCCTGGGTTGATGGCCATTGTTTGCTTTGTTGCCCGAAGCAGTTGATCGTGTGTTGTTTTGTATTTTGCTTTTTTTTTAATCCAAAAGGGACATAGGAGTTGGCAGAGGCCAGCCACCAATTGGGTCGACCCAGCCCTTGGCAGATCACAAATCCTTTCTTTTTTTTTGTCTTTTGGTTAGCTAATTTTTTTTGTTTTCTTTTAGTTTATTGCTTCATCTTGAATCATTGATTCATTTTTTGTTCCTTTCTCCTCTCTGTTTTTAGACTGAGAGCCTTCAGTTTGAGTTTTTGTCCAACTTATCTTTTATGGTCATGTGTCACCCCTTTTGTTTTGATGGCAAATGCACATGAATATGTATGGAGCTAAGTTGCAGATCACATACAACTCAGGGTATGGGAAAGAGATGCACGTGAAGTTTTACTTTCTCTCTTTTTTTTTGAGATACATATGGGTTTGAGTATGCACTGTGCACAATCTGCCATGCACATGCCATGATAAATCTGTGTTTTCCCTCTTTTGTTTTTTTCTTGTTTGCTTTCTCCTCCTCTTCTTTTTTTTTAAATGGCATGAAAGGCAATGGACACATGCTTTGATGATCATGCAAGCTTAAATGCACATGGCACAAGGGGATTTGATCGGGTCTTCATACAAAGGGTCCCTCTCCCGATACATGGCGGAGTTCTCGACTCACGCATAGTGGGGGTTTTCACCCGAATGTAATCCGGGTTTCCACCGCTCACCATTTGATATACCGAGGGGGTTATGGCATGCAAGCACCCAAATGAGAAGCATTCATGAAAATTTCGTCTGAAACCATGATCCAATGCGTTATTGGGGAGAAATGCCATGTAGGCGTGCACTGTATGTATTTTGATAATTGATGAAAGGGTAAGTATGCTCAAACCCGTAGGAATTCTGGGATCATACAAAATGCATGGTTGTTTACACGGGAAATTCGATGGGGCTCTTTCATCATGTTCACAGAAATCTCTTTACAGGAGGTCATTGTGCAAATGCACAGTCACTCTCTTTTGTATCCTTGTGAATGTTTTTTTTTTTGAATGCAGGGCATTTCGGTCGACCGAATTAGCCAAATCAATCGATCGATTTTGCTAGAGACATGGATATCTGACGGGTAGGTCGACTTGTTCATGGGACAGGTCGACCTACCCCAACTGAACGGGGGGGTTCTGTAAAGGCCAGGTTGACCTGGGGTAAGAAGCAGGCCGACCTGCTCTCATACCCAAAGTCCAGTAGAGGATCTTATGTAAAATTTTCTTTTTTGTGCAATCTCTCCAAATACAAGTAGGGTGTATGGGTTTCTTATTAGTGATGAAATGCATAAGGCTTTTATATATATATATATATATATATATATATATATATATATATATATATATATATATGCAATGCATGTTTGTGGTTTAGATTTCCATGACTTGTTTTATTTACTAAGTGCATGTATGATCCATAAGAAAAATGTGACAATGTCGAGGGGAAGGCTGGCATATCCACCCTTTTGCACAATGTGTAGCAAACCTATTAAATTAAAAGACTAGAAAGTCTAAATAAATTAAAACTAATAAATAATCAAGGTCAGACCCTATAAACAACCCCCTTACGTCCTAATGAGCCTTACAAAAAGAATTCGTAGATCCTACCTGTAGATTCCTTTAGAAATCCACTTAAGGAAAAATTAAGAACAAGCAATAATCAATAATGTGGAGAAAAACATGCACGAGGTGCACAAGAGGAGTGTGTGTGATCGCCAGAGACGCGAACGCCTCAAAAGAATATGATAATGAAAAAGTGTGGAGGGATCGCGAAAAATACCTCAAAAGATGTGGGGATGTGAGTGCTCCTTTCTCTTCCAATCGGCCGGCCGATGAAGAGATTTCTTCAATTAATTACCCTTGCAAGCAAAGACAAACAAACACCACCAAAAGAATTGAATTAAAAACAAGGTGGGTGTAGCATCAAATCCATAATAAATAGATGAGCATGAAAACGTATGAGAGAACACACCTTGTGGGTGGTTGCCCTTAAACCCCTATGCAAAAGGGTGTGGAAAAAATGAATGATAAATGATATGAAAATAAAAGGAGATTGTGCAAGAGTTGCACTATGGGGAAAGTCTCAACGTGTTGAGAAAAGAGAGTTAAATAATGATGAATGCATGCATATGATGAAAATAAAATAAAGGGAATAGAGGGGAGGTAAGAAAAATCTGTGCGTTGCTTGGTTTTGATGATCGTTGGGGAGAAGACTTCAAAAGATGATGAACATGACGTGAGAAGCCCCTCCTAGCCACAGCAGCAGCACCTGCAAGAAGAAAGAAAAAACACAAAAGAAACAAAAGAAGAAAAAACACAGAAGAAGAAGAAGAATGGAGGGAGGGAGAAAAGGATCGACGAAAGGGGGGCCAAAGAGGAGAGTCCAACCCAACAACAGAACTCGGAAGCCCTATTAATAAAAATTGGATGAAGAGATAAGAAGGCAAGAGTTCAACAAGGGAAAGGATAAGAATGGGCAAGGGCCCAAGGAGGGAAGGATAAGAATGGGTAAGGTGACCAAACGAAGCAGGGACTCTCGGGGGAAAGGCTACGTTTGTTCGAAACACGAAAATGAAACACGACCTAGACAAAGGCGTCAATTCAAGAATTGACGACCTGCCAGAGGGCGTCTTTTAAAAACACGACTTAGATTAGGGCGTTAATTCAAAAATTAAATTTTAGAATTTATTTGAAAATTGTGAAACACGTCTGAGTCAAAGGCGTTAATTAAAACGCGCCCTAACCATGGACGTTAATTCAAAATATTCAAAATAGGGCCATTTTTCATTTCTCAATATTATTTTCTCATTTTTTAGGTGGAGGTGCATCTCATCACCCTGATTCCAACGACTATTTTTACGAATTTTTCTGACACCCGGAAGGCCACCAAATCACCTCTGGAACGGGTGGAAAATAATATTAAAAAATTAATTTGAAAAAGTGACGACCGTGTGTAAGACGTGAATTCAATTTTCGATTTTTTTTATTCTTTCCAAATTCAAAATAACATCCATGGTTAAGTCGTTAATTCTTAAAAAATTTCGAAAAATTCTCCGAAAAATTTAGAAAAATAGGAATTTGAAAGAATGGACGCCCTCCGATATAGTCGTCAATTTTTTAAGAAACGCCCAAGGGTAAGTCGTTATTTAAAAGACGCCCCAAGACAAGTCGTTATTTCTGAAAAATAGAGAAAAATGCCCAGAAAATCCAAAAAAATCCAGAAAAATCCAGAAAAATAGGGGAAAATAGGAAAAGAGAGGAAAAATGGAGAAATCCAAGAAAAGTGAGAAAAACCACTCAAACAGAGCTAATTTGAGGGTCAAATTGGGGCATTGTAGGGCAATATGAGATGTACTCACAGTAACGTCAATTTTGGCGTGTCTACACTACCCTTAAATTTTAAAGAATTATGAATATAACATCATTTTAAGTAGTCATTTAAAATCATGTTGTACTTTTATTTGAATTAATAATCAATAAACATTGAAGGAAACATAAATTTATATTTTATTAATAATGTAGAAAATTTAATATTTCACATTTATTACATTATATTTTATTTGAAGGAATAGGGGTATATAGATAAGATTTAACACATTAAAGATAGTTAAAAAGAGGTAGAATAGACATATGTGCAATTTTGGTTAAATAAGGGTGAGAAAAAAATGTTTAAAATAATATACGACCATGTAATGGACGTTGGTTACGAAGTTACGACATAACTATTAACGTTAATTCAAATATAGTATATAGTTAAGAGAATTGTAGAAATAAGAGGGTTATATGTACAATATCGGCCCTTTTGAGGTTGTGGGGAAAGGGAAAGAAATGAATTGCGCCCAACACATGGGCGCAACATTTACTTAAAGCGACGAAGCCAAAGTCGCTATTTCCTAAGACTATGAATAGTGCGTGAATAATGCCACTTTTTAAATTAAAAGAATTTTATAAAACTAATTATATGAAAAAATAGAGAAAAATGGAAAGGCCTTACCCATAAAATTTCATGTCAATAACCCATCAAATAAAAAAGATAAAAATCTCTAAAGATTGTAACACTTAAAATAAACGTTAATTTTAATAACGTGAATGCCAATTTCTCCGGTTCGAACTGATAGATGTATTAATTATAATTAGGAAGGGATCGAACTAGGAAGTAACTATATTTCGAAAGTATTATTTAGTAGGAGTAATTATAGGGAAATCCTAATACTATTAGGACTCTTGCTTGAAGTGTTAATCCTACTCAAACTCTAACTCTCCAAACCCCTATAAATACCCTACTAGAACCCCCCAACGCGTTAATACTTCGCTGCTACATCCACTGACATTGCTTCTTCTCCCTCATTCTGCCTCCCACGGCTGAGCAATAAGAAGCCCGCTATTAACTTCTTCCTTTGATGGTGGACAAAGCTTCTTGCCATCACTTTCTACTTCAGTTGCAGAGAAGACTACAGCTGCCTTTAGTCTCCATCTATTCTTCATCGTTATCCAATTCTTCAGACCAAAAATCAACCTATTGCCTGGACGTTGTTGCCTCTACCAAAGAAGAAGAGCTTCCTTCTTCTTCCATCCTTCTGCCAACGCACTTGAAGGAAGGGCATTTACTGTTAAGGGAAGATCATTAGAGTTACTGCTGCTACAATATCTCGTGAAGCTACAGGGTGAATAACAATCAACTTCCTCTGTTGCTGCGGTTATCAAAAGAAGCCTCTTAATTGTTGCAGAGCATTGATTGCACTTTTATTCTTCAATTCCTTTAATCGATTACCAACCAAATCTTCACACAAAGGTAGGTCTTCTCAATTGCTAAGCCTAACACAGTAAGATTAGGGATCATGCATGCATTTTGCTATATTTAACCCTGTTCTAATAGCTTTCTGTTGAATTTTAGATTCACAGTGAAACAGCGACCCAGTCATGGGTGGTATTTTAAATTTACGATTGTATAGCAATCGCTATTTTCCTGGTTAATTATAAAACCAGCATATTCAAAATTTAATAACTTGAATGTGGACATCTAATCAAATACATGCGTGCAGTGCTAGATTCATGGTATTTTTCTCTACCTATTCATGTACTTGTCCCTGAAAAATTATCTTGTTTGGAGAACCTACACTATTCATGCAAATTTTTTATATGCACTAGCTTAAATAGTGACAATCACCCTGTCGTTTTATTGAATGGGACGCCCAAAGCATGGATGCAATTTATTGAAACTTGCCACGAACCAGGGCACCAATTTCTGAAACATGGCTATGCCATGGGCGCAAATTAAAACAGAACCAAACGTTGTACTGAAAGGGTATAAAATTCAATGATTTATTTACACTAAAATTTGAACAGTAATTAAAAATTGATGGATGGGTCACAGGCGCCATTTAAGAAATAGTGGCAGTACCCCAGGCGCTATTTTAGAAATTGAGTCCATGACCCAGGCGCCAATTTTCTATCCTTTAGATTTTTCGTTGTTTCATGTACACCCTTCTAATGGGTTACATACATGGCACTATATTCCAGCCGTGAGTATAGTCCCACGTTTTTTTTTCGATGATTTATCGATTACCCTATATTTACTCGGTGACTTACAAGCCCTTCGTTGGACATTTCGTTCCTTCGGACTGGTGAGTTAGTCATAGAGACCTCCGTAAGTCTCCTCGATGCCTTGGATTCCCTCAAGGCCGATTGAACTTGTTGTACCATAAAAACCTATGACACTATCTAAATGCCATGTCACTCTAAAGAAACATGGTATACCGACCCTCGTGACATGCTATGTGGATGTCATGAGAATATTCTTGAACTAATGGAATGGGGAACCATACCATTAATACTCTTTAAGAATTATGTGCCATACTTGTGGACACTAATTCGATCTACCTTATCATGTACAAGAACGAGCGACCATATCTACATGGGCGCTTATTCTTAATGTCATGGCACCCATCTAGGGAGTCGACTCCACCTAGTTTTATCGTTAATCGTGATTATACCATTATTATTGTCCTTATACATCATGTTCAATCCTTAAAATTCTATTCCATATGATCTACCTTAAAGTTCCTACAAGTTTAGTTCCTTTCGAATTCTATATTGTCTATAACTATAGTGGATGTCGAAAAATACATGATCAATGCCTGCGCATATAGGGCCCGATCTGGTCCTGGGAGGAGCACCCGAAAGTACTAGTGCCCATGGAGTTGTAATGATCACGGTGTGACATTGCACCGAAGTACTTGTCGTTCTAGTTAAATGACATTCCAAAAATCTCGTACTTGACTCGACTTGACATGACATGACTTGCGTGACCCGGAAAGGGTATTTATTATATACTTGCTTGAAACATGATAGCCAATTCTCGACATGACATGATGAATATACTTGCTTGAATATGTTGATATGAGTTCTTGAAAGACATGCTAGTTCACTCAACTATCTTTTGATATGCACTCTCTATCTTGACATACACTCTTTATTGTCATTTTATGCGAGAATGCATAGCTATATTGCAGTCATGTAACTTGTAATCTACTTAAAGCAAGCTAGCACTTGAGATATAATTCCTACTAAGCGTTCACTCATCCAGCATTTTCCCCTATTTTTCAAGTAAATCCGATGATGAGACTCAATCGGATGGGGAAGGTCACGAGTAAAGAGATTAGAGCTACTCCGTCTATCCAAACGTCAACTAGTCTTATCTTTCTATTTTCATGAGTCATTCTTGGTACTTTTCCCTTTTATTGAGTCCTAGCACTTTCATTAAGTAAATTGTAATAGAAGTACTTTGGGGTTGTAATTGAATAAAGGATTGGGTTATCTTTACTTTTGCGCACTCTGTCTATGTGTCGAATACACTAACACTCTGATTGACATGATCGATATAAACTTGTCACGCACTCCGGGTTCATTCCATGCTCGGGGCGTGACAATTTTTATGGTATCAGAGCCTAGGATATTTAATTTCTAGGAAACCCAAGTCCAAGGATAGGTTTAAACCTTTACCCGGTGAGATTGGGTAGAACCGAGGGTTGAGTTAACTTAGAAACTAATACCTTTTGAACATAATCACATATTAATATAGTTATTGTAATTGTAGGACCATGGCCGTAGAACGTGCTCAGTGGCATGACATACAAAGGACCATCCAAGGTCTTACTCAAGCACTTCAACAGGTAGCACAAGGAGGTGCACACTGTGGAGCGGGAAACCTCCACCAAAGTTTCAGAAACATAAACCCTCCTAAGTTCATGGGATCCACTGATCCGGATGACGCAGAGCACTGGATCCGAGGGACTGATCGTATCTTTAGAGTTATGCAATGCACAGACCAAGAGAATGTCTTATTAGCAACATTTCATCTGGAACGGGACGCCCGATGCTGGTGGGAGTCAGTAGAAGCCACTTTATAGCAAGACCAAGTTACTTGGGAGGAATTTGTTGAACATTTCAACAACAAGTATTTCTCAGACCAAGTTCAAAGGAAGAAAGCCGTCGAATTCGCCGCACTTAAGCAACGATCTTTGTAGGTGGCTGAGTACAATGCACAATTCTCGAGGTTGTCTCGGTATGCTAAACACCTAGTCAGTATCGAGAAGATGAAAGCTAGGAGATTTCTAAATGGGCTCAGGCCCCAATATATCACACAACTGGCGCCGATGGACATACAAGTCTATTCAAAGATGGTACGATGAGCCCAGTTACTAGAAGATGCCATGGAGCTATCTGATAGGATTCGTGGGAAAGATAAGAAGGAACATGTCACTAGTTCTGGTTCCTTCAAACCCAATTTCAACAAGAAGAGGCCAAGTAATGGAGTAGAGTCCTCCTAGGAAAAGAAAGTTAAAAAGATTAACAAGTCGTTCTCCATCACCACCACACCTTCTAAAGTGGTGTGTAAACATTGTGACAAAGCCGGATATAAGGCCGAAGAATGTTGGAGAAAACTTGGAGCTTGTCTCCGTTGTGGGAGCAGTGATCATCAGATTCCCGACTGTCCGTTGCTTACTGAACAAGCCGGTGAAGTGAAGGGCCCGGCAACAAAGAATGCACGTCTCCATGCTATTAAGGAGGCTAAACAAGACGAAGGCGGACTAGTGGAAGGTACATTGAAAGTTTGTTCCAAGTCTGCATATGTCTTCTCTGATACTGGTGCATCGCATTCATTTATTTCTAAGAAGTTTGCTGATCCATTACCTATGGAACCGGAATGGATAAAATTAGTTTTGTCTACTGCTCTGGGAAGCGAAGCCGATATTACTCATCATTACCAAAACTGTGAAGTCTTGGTCGAGGGTAGAAACTTTCTTATCAACGTAATATGCCGAGATTTGAAAGAATATGATATCATATTAGGAGCGGATTGGCTATCCAAATACCAGGCAACTGTTGATTGCCGTAATAGCAAGGTTACTTTCAAAGAATTTTCGGGACTGGTCTATACTAGCCCTAAGAATCGGAGCAAGTCACCTCTTATTTCAGCTCTTCGAGCTAGCAAGCTAATAAAGAAAGGATGTGTATCCTTCCTTGCTTATGTTACCATTAAGGAGACTAAGGAGTCTAAGATAGAAGACATCCTAGTTGTACAAGAATTTCTGGACGTGTTTCCAGAAGATTTACCTGGATTACCCCCACAAAGAGAAGTGGCCTTCACCATCGACTTGATCCCTGGTGCTGGCCCAGCTTCTAAAGTACCATATAGGATGTCCCCGACTGAACTCAAAGAACTAAAGGAACAATCGATTGAATTTCTAAAGAAGGGATTTATTAGACCAAGCACTTCCCCGTGGGGAGCACCTGTGATGTTTGTAAAGAAGAAAGATGGATCCATGAGGTTATGCATCGACTATCGACAGTTGAATCATCTCACTATCAAGAACAAGTATCCACTGTCGAGAATCGATGAATTATTTGATCAAATATTTGGATCCAAGTATTTCTCAAAGATTGATCTCAGGTCGGGATATCACCAACTAAGGATCAAATATGAGGACATTCAAAGACCGCGTTCAGGAGCAGGTATGGGCACTATGAATTTGTTGTTATGCCTTTTGGACTAACGAATGCCCCTACAACCTTTATGCAGTTGATGAATAGTATATTCAGGCCTCATCTAGATCAGTTCGTGGTGGTTTTCGTTGATGATATACTGATCTATTCAATGACCAAGGAAGAGCATGAGGAGCATTTGAGGATTGCATTACAGATATTGAGGACGAATCAGCTATATGTAAAGCTTAGTAAATGTGAATTCTGGCTAGAAGAAGTATCTTTCTTAGGACATGTTATATCAAAGGACGGTTTATCCGTAGATCCCTCAAAGGTTACAACTGTAAGAAATTGGGAAAGACCGACCAATGCTAGCGAGATCCGAAGTTTCTTGGGTCTTGCGGGCTATTATAGGCGATTCATCAAGGATTTCTCCAAGATCGCCGTACCACTCACTAGGCTAACTTGCAAGGAGATAGGTTATGAATGGAGAGAGGAATGTGAAAGAAGCTTCCAAGCCCTCAAGGATCACCTAACTACTGGCCCGGTCTTAGCTTTACCAGTTGAAGGAGAAAAGTTTGAGGTATACACCGATGCATCTGGCATTGGCCTCGGATGTGTCTTAATGCAATAAGGAAGAGTTATAGCTTACTCTTCTTGCCAATTGAAGAAACACGAGGAGAACTACCCAGTCCATGACTTAGAATTGGCTGCGGTAGTGTTTGCACTGAAGATATGGAGACATTATCTATACGGAGTACAGTTCACTATATACTCCGACCATAAGAGTCTGAAGTATCTCTTTTCTCCGAAGGAATTGAATATGAGACAAAGACGTTGGCTAGAATATATCAAGGACTTCGACTTCACAATACAATATCATCCTGGAAATGGTAATCCCGTAGCTGATGCCCTCAGTCGAAAGTCGAGAGCACTATTAGCCAATTGCATGATTCAGGAATGGAAGTTACTAGAACAGTTTTCTAGGCTTAATATAAGCATAGACAAGGAAAGCAGGTGTGTTACCTTATCACACATGAGCATACAGCTAGATCTACTTTCTGAAATACAAGGACTCCAAGATAATGACCCATTATTAGTGGAAATCAAGGGCAAAATAGAAGAGCAATCTGATTTCAAAATAGCATCAGATGGAAGATTATTATTCCAAAATAGAACTTGTATACCGGATTGTCCAGAGATAAAGAAGAAGATCTTAGATGAAGCTCACAAATCAAGGTACACCATTTATCCAGGATGTCACGCCCCGAGCGCGGAAGGAACCTGGAGTGCGTGACGAGTTTATATGGATCATGTCAATCAGAGCGTTAGTGTATTCGACACAAAGACAGAGTGCGCAAAGGTAAAGATAACCCAATCCTTTATTCAATAACAACGTCAAAGTACTTCTATTACAATTTACTTAAGGAAAGTGCTAAGACTAAATAAAGGAAAAAGTACAACGATTGACTCAAGAATATAGAAAGACAAGACTAGTAGACGCTTGGATAGAAGGACTAGCGCTAATCTCTTCACTCTTGACTCTCCCCACCCGATTGAGTCTCGTCATCGGACTTACCTAAAAAATAGGGAAAAACACTGGATGAGGGAACGCTCAGTACGAATTATATCTCAAGAGCTAGCTTGCTTTTAGTAATTACATGTTAGATGAAATGTAATATAGCTATGCATGTTTGTGTAAAACGACAATAGAGCGTGTAAATCAAGAGAGTAGAAAATGTATATCAGGAGATAGTTAGTGAACTAACACGTCTTTCAAGAACTTATGTCAATAAATATCAAGATGATCAAGCACGTATCATGTCATGTCAAGAGTTGGCTATCATGTTTCAAGCAAGTATATGATAAATACCCTTTCCAGGTCACGCAAGTCATGTCATGTTAAGTCAAGTAAAATACGAGATTTATGAAAATGTCTAATCAAGCTAGTCATGCACTTCGGTGCAATACCACACCGTGATCATTACACCACCCATGGGCACAAGTACATTCGAGTGCTCCTCCCAAGACCAGATCGGGCCCTATATACGCAGGCATTGATCATGTATTTTTGAGATCCACTATAATTATAGTCAATATGGAATTTCAAAGGAATAAGCTTGTAGGAACTTTAAGGTAGACCATGTGAAATAGAATCGCAAGGATTTGAACATGATGTGTAAGGACGATAATAACGGTACAATCACGATTAACAATAAAACTAGGTGGAATCGACTCCCTAACTTGGGTGCCAAGATAATAAGAATAAGCGCTCATATAATGATGGTCGCTCGTTCTTGTACATAATAAGCTAGATAGAATTAAAGTCCACAATTATGGCACATAATTCATAAGAACACTAATGGCATGGTTTCCCATTCCATTATTTCAAGAATATTCTTATGACATCCACATAGCATGTCATAAGGGCCGGTATACCATGTTTCTTTAGAGTGACATGGAAATCAAGAAATGTCAAAAGTTTTAATGGTACAACCCGCTCGACTGCCTTGAGGGAATCTAAGGCTAGCGGAGTCTTACGGAGGTCTCTATGATAAAATCACCAATCCGAAGGAACGGAGTGTCCCGCGGAGGGTTCATCTATCACCGAGAAATAGTGGGTAATCGATAAAACAACGTGAAACATGGGACTATTCACAGAATGGAATATAGTGCCTAATAAATAACCAACTGACTGGTTTACCAAAATCCACGAAAATCAAGAAAAATAGTGAATTGACGCCTGAGCTTAAGTCTTCATTTTATGAATTGGCGCCCTTATCAGGGTCGTCAGATCTGTAAATGACGACTGTTCACTTAGTCGTTACATCCAGATTCTATAAATATTAAATTCAATAAACATTTTTAGATTTCAGTCATTATGAAAATGGTGACTTTCATTAAGGCTTCAATTTATTAAACAACATCCTAGGCAGGGGCGTCATATATCAAATTAAAGTGTAGGGTGCATGTCGTTAATTCTAATATCCAAGAAATTATAAACATATCAGAATTTCCTAATTTATCACTAATTGGCGCCCAGTTGTTAATTCTTTGTCATACGATTTGCATCGGGCAGGTACAATCACAGACACATGGTTTTTGGAGTATGTCTGATCAGGGAACTAAAGACTTGTATAGGTTGAGAAATATAGCATGAATTTTCTAGTATAATCATGCATTAGTTTACATGTAAGGGTTCATAGTTATTAAATTTTTAACATGTTGTAATTATTAGTTATCTAAGGAATTCATGAATGTTTGCACGGTCGTTGAATCAAATAGAGCCCTTGCTTGGGTCGTTATTTACTGCAAATGCAGAAATCATAAAACTGATACCGGCAAATCTTACTGTTGATAAATACCAACCTATATGCATGCATGGACTCATTATTAACATTGTTTTGCCAAGCACTTGAGAAAACCTACCTTGATTGGTGATTTGGTTGACAAAAACTTGAAGAGGATGAAGGAATAACCCTTGATACGATACTCTATTTTTGTGAAAACAGAGGTAGTAGCTATTTATCGAATGCAATAGCAGCCTCCTTCAAAGAAGAAGCAGCAGGATGAAGACTATGCAGCTTGATGGAAGGAAGAACCAGCAGCAGCACGTCCATGTCCAGCGGATGAAGATGATGACATGAAGAGTAGCAACTAAATAGCCGCAGCCCCTTCGCGTTGCAGGCAATCTGCAAGAGGAAAGGAAGAAGTTGAAGAACTTTAGGTTCTTTACGTATTGAGCAGTAGCAGGTCATTTGTTGGAAGAATCAAAAGAGCCAGCAGGATGGCTCGATGGGAGGGTTGGTATTTATAGGAAAAGAGAATCCTAACGAGTTCTAGGAGTTCGATTAGGATTAGTATTTTCTTTCGTAGAATCCTATTAAACGTTGACACCCCACGTATTGATCCTTTCCCTAATCAAAACTTACCCAGATAACATCCCTGTTCGAACCAAACACTAACGGGCCTTGGAAATGACGCCGAGGATTTGGGCGTTATTTTAAAATGACGCATGTTCACGTGGTCTTCAATTCAGGATATAACGCCTTTAAAGGGGGCGTCAATCTTTTAATTAGCGCCTGCTTGAACAGTCTTCAATTAAATGACGACCTGACCGAAGATGTTATTTACTTTCGACCTATTTGTTCTATGTTTTAAGTATATATATGAGTTGGGCCTTTATTATTGGTTTGAATCTTTTAATTTATTTAAGATTTTATCCCTTCAATTTACCAGGGTTGCTACACCCTCCCCCACTACAAGAATTTGGTCCCCAAATTCAATTGCGTATATTTACGGAGGGTGCATGACATATACCTTTAGAATAAATCTGAGAATCGCTTCCTCATGGACTCCTCAGTCTCCCATGTGGCTTCATGCTCTGAGCATTTACTCCATTGCACCTTTAGCATGGGAATTATTTTATTTCTCAAGATACGAACCTCACGATCGAGTATCTTCATGAGCTTTTGTTCATATGTAAGGTTCTTTTGAATCACCAGGTCTCCATGATCGATGATATGTGATGGATCGTGCACATACTTCTTCAACATGGATATATGGAATACATTATGGATGTTGGACAATTGAGGAAGCAAAGCGATGCGATAAGCAACCTCGCCCACTATTTCTGGTACCTCAAAAGGTTCGATAAACCTTGGTGTAAGCTTACCCTTAACACCAAATCTCTTAATTCCTCGTCCAGGTGATATCTTGAGAAACACGTGGTAACCAACTTGGAATTTGAGATCTCTTCTTCTTGTATCAACATAAGCCTTCTGTCTAGACTGAGGAACTTGAAGTCTTTCTCTAATGAGCTGAATCTTTTCGGTGGTATCCCTTACCATATCTGGGCCTAATAGTTGTTTCTCACCAACTTCATCCCAGCACAAGGGTGATCGACAACTCCTTCCATACAAGGCTTCAAAAGGTGCCATCTATATACTTGCCTGATAGCTGTTGTTGTATGCAAACTCAACCAGAGACAAGTGATCATGCCAGCTCCCACCAAAATCAATGATGCAAGCTCTGAGCATATCTTCTACTACCTGATTTGTTCTCTCGATCTGACCATCCGTCTGAGGATGAAAAGCAGTACTAAAGTTAAGTCTCATCCCCAACGAATGTTGTAGACCCCTCCAAAAGTGAGAAGTAAAATGAGAGTCTCAGTCAGACACGATTGAAACAGGAACGCCATGTAGTCTGACTATGTCCTTGATGTATAATGCAACAAGAACATCTACTGACCATCGGCTCTTGATTGGCAAGAAGTGTGCCGACTTGGTCAAACGATCTATGACAACCCAGATTCCATTATGTCCTCCTTTACATTTAGACAGACCCATAATGAAGTCCATACCGATATCTGCCCACTTCCACTTGGGAATATCAAGAGGATGTAGCTTCCCGACAGGCTTTTGGTGTTCTGCCTTGACTTGTTGGCATGTTACATAGCGAGACACAAAGTCCGCTATTTCTTTTTTCATTTTGGGCCACCAAAAGGTCCTTTTCAAATATTGGTACATTTTGGTAGATCCTAAATGAATGGTGTACCTTGATCTGTGAGCTTCATCTAAGATCTTTTTCTTCAGCTATAGACAATCTGGTATACAATTTCTATCTTTGAATAACAACCTTCCATCTGAAGCTAATTTGAAGTCAGATTGTTCTTCTATTTTTCCCTTGATTTCCACTAATGTCAGGTCATTATATTGAAGTCTTTGTATTTCTGAGAGTAGATATGGCTGTATTTTCATATGTGATAGTGTGACACACTTGTTCTCTTGGTCCATGCTTATGTCAAGCTTAGAAAATTGTTCTAGCAACTTCCACTCCTGAATCATACAGTTGGCTAATATTGCTCTTGGTTTCCGACTGAGGGCATATGCTACATGATTACCCTTTCCAGGATGATATTGTATTGTGAAGTCGAAGTCCTTGAGATATTCTAGCCAACATCTTTGCCTCATATTCAATTCCTTCTGAGAGAAAAGATACTTGAGACTCTTGTGATCGGAGTATATAGTGAACTGCACTCCGTATAAGTAATGTCTCCAGATCTTCAATGTAAACACTACCGCAGCCAATTCTAGATCATGTACTAGGTAGTTCTCTTCATGCTTCTTTAGCTGGTGGGACGAGTAAGCTATGACTCTCCCTTGTTGCATTAAGACACATCTGAGGCCAATACCAGACGCATCCGTGTATACCTCGAATTTCTCGCCTGCAATTGGTAAAGCTAAAACCGTGGCAGTAGTTAGGTGATCCTTGAGAGCTTGGAAACTTCTTTCACATTCTTCACTCCATTCATAACGGTCTCCTTGCGAGTTAGTCTAGTGAGTGGTACGGTGATCTTGGAGAAATCCTTGATGAATCGCCTGTAGTAGCCTGCAAGACCCAAGAAACTACGGATCTCGCCAGCATTAGTCAGTCTTTCCCAATTCTTCATAGCTTCAACCTTCGATAGATCTAATCCGTCCTTTGATATAACATGTCCTAGGAAAGATAATTCTTCCAGCCAGAATTCACATTTACTGAGCTTTGCATATAATTGATTTGTCCTCAATATCTATAATGCAATCCGCAAATGCTCCTCATGCTCTTCATTGGTCTTGGAATAAATCAATATATCGTCAATGAAAATCACCACGAACTGATCTAGATGAGGCCTGGATATACTATTCATCAACTGCATAAAGGCTGCAGGGACATTTGTTAGTCCAAAAGGCATAACAACAAATTCATAGTGCCCATACCTGCTCCTGATCGCAGTCTTATGTATGTCCTCATCCTTGATCCTCAGTTGGTGATACCCCGATCTGAGATCAATCTTCGAGAAGTACTTGGAACCAAATATTTGATCAAATAACTCATCGATTCTTGACAATGGATATTTGTTCTTGATAGTGAGATGATTCAACTATCGATAGTCGATGCACAACCTCATGGATCCATCCTTCTTCTTTACAAACAACACAGGCGCTCCCCACGGGGAAGTACTCGGCCTGATAAAACCCTTCTTAAGAAGTTCCATCAATTGTCCCTTTAACTCCTTGAGTTCAGCAAGGGACATCCTATAAGGTTCCTTAGAAACTGGACGAGCACCAAGGACCAAGTCAATGGTGAAGGCCACTTCTCTTTGTGGGGGTAATCCAGGCAATTCTTACGGAAACACATTCGGGAATTCTCGTACAACTGGGATGTCTTCTATCTGAGACTCCTTAGTCTCCTTAATGGTGACAAAAGTAAGGAAAGATACACATCCTTTCCTCATTAGCCTGCTAGCTCGGAAAGCTGAAATAATAGGTGACTTGCTCCGACTATTAGGGCTAGTATAGACTAGTTCCGCGAATTCCTTGAAAGTAACTTTGCTATTACGGCAATCAACGGTTGCCTAGTATTTGGATAACCAATCTTCTCCTAATATGATATCATATTCCTTCAAATCTAGGGATATGATGTCGATAGGAAGATTTCTTCCTTTTACCAAGACTTCACAGTTTTGATAATGGTGAACAATATCAGCTTCGTTTCCAAGAGGAGTTGAAATAACTAATCTTATCCATTCCGGTTCCATAGGTAATGGGTCAGCAAACTTCTTGGAAATAAAGGAATGCGATGAACCAGTATCAAATAAGACATATGCAGACTTGGAACAAGCTTGTAGTGTACCTTCCCTCAGTCCACCCTTGTCTTGTTCTGCCTCCTTAATAGCTTGAAGGCGTGCATTCTTCGTCACCGGGTGCTTCCCGTCACCGGCTTGATCATTGAGTAGGGGACAGTCGGGAATCCGATGATCACGGCTCGCACAATGGAGACAAGCTCCAAGTTTTCTCCAACATTCTTCAGCCTTATGTCCGGCCTTGTCACAATATTTACACACCACTTTAGAAGGTGTGGTGGTGATGGAGAACGACTTGTTAATCTTTTTAACTTTTTTTTCCTGGGAGGACTCTACTCCATTACTTGGCATCTTCTTGTTGAAATTGGGTTTGAAGGAACCAGAACTAGTGACATGTTCCTTCTTATCTTTCCCACGAATCCCATCAGATAGCTCCATGGCATCTTCTAGTAACTGGGCTCGTTGTACCATCTCTGAATAGACTTGTATGTCCATCGGCGCCAGTTGTGTGATATATTGGGGCCTGAGCCCATTTAGAAATCTCCTAGCGTTCATCTTCTCGGTACTGACTAGGTGTTTAGCATACCGAGACAACCTTGAGAATTGTGCATCGTACTCAGCCACCGACAAAGATCGTTGCTTAAGTGCGGCGAACTCGGCAGCTTTCTTTTCCTAGACTCGATCTGAGAAATATTTATTGTTGAAATGTTCAACAAATTCCTCCCAAGTAACTTGTTCTTGCCCTAAAGTGGCTTCTACCGACTCCCACCAGCATCGGGCGTCTCTTTCTAGTTGAAATGTGGCTAACAAGACCTTCTCTTGGTCTATGGATTGCATAACTCTAAAGGTACGTTCAGTCTCTCGGATCCAGTGCTCGGCATCATCCGGATCAGTGGTTCCCATGAACTTAGGAGGGTTCATGTTCCTAAAACTTTGGTGGAGATTTCCCGCTCCACGGTGCGCACCTCCTTGTGCCACATGTTGAAGTGCCTGCGTCATGCCCTGAATAGTACATTGCATGTTACGCCATTGAGCACGTTTGGCAGCCATTGTCCTACAAGAATTTTAAATAATCAATTAATATAAGATTTGATCATGAATTGAGTATCTAAGTTATCTTAACCCGTGTTTCTACCCAATCTCACTGGTTGAAGGTTTAAACGTATCCTTAGACTTTGGTTTCCTAGAAATTGAATATCCTAGGCTCTGATACCACAAAAACGGTCACGTCCCGAGCGCGGAAGGAACCCAGAGTGTGTGACGAGTTTATATCGATCATGTCAATCAGAGTGTTAGTGTATTCGACATAAAAACAGACTGTGCAAAAGTAAAGATAACCCAATCCTTTATTCAATAACAACCTCAAAGTACTTCTATTACAATTTACTTAAGGAAAGTGCTAAGACTCAATAAAGGAAAAAGTACAATGATTGAGTCAAGAATATAGAAAGACAAGACTAGTAGACACTTAGATAGAAGGAGTAGCGCTAATCTCTTCACTCTTGACTTTCCCCATCCGAGTGAGTCTCGTCATCGGACTTACCTTAAAAATAGGGAAAAATACTGGATGAGCGAACGCTCAGTAGGAATTATATCTCAAGAGCTAGCTTGCTTTAAGTAATTACATGTTACATGTAATGTAATATAGCTATGCATGTTTGCGTAAAACAACAATAGAGTGTGTAAATCAAGAGAGTAGAGAATGTATATCAAGAGATAGTGAGTGAACTAACACATCTTTCAAAAACTTATGTCAATAAATATCAATATGATCAAGCACGTATCATGTCAAGTCAAGAGTTAGCTATCATGTTTCAAGCAAGTATATGATAAATGCCCTTTCCGGGTCACGCAAGTCATGTCATGTAAAGTCAAGTCAAGTATGAGATTTATGAAAATGTCTAATCAAGCTAGTCATGAACTTCGGTGCAATGTCACACCGTGATCATTACAACTCCCATGGGCACAAGTACTTTCGGGTGTTCCTCCCTGTACCAGATCGGGCCCTATATGCACATGCATTGATCATGTATTTTCGACATCCACTATAGTTATAGCCAATATGGAATTTCAAAGGAATAAGCTTGTAAGACAACAAAATTTATGTAAATAATTTTTAAATTTATAAATAATTTTATAGAATTTATAAAGGCCTAAATGTATTAACAAATGGGTTATTAGATTAATAAGTCATTATAAGGTCCATTTGTGTTAAATAATTAACCAAATCCATTTAAATAGAGTCCAAAAGGTTTAAGGACCAAGCCCATTAAGTTTGGCCCATATTCTAGAAGGTTATTAAGTCTATTCACATATTTTAAGGATAAATACTAATTATCTAAGATAATTATATGGATAAATGAATAAAAGAGTTTTATTAAATTGAAACTCTATACACGTCGACTGTAACGGTCCATCGAGCGACCGCCACAGCCGTGTAATGCGCCTACCCTGGACCGTTACACTCTGCGAGTTCCGTAAGTTAAAGAACTCGTGAAAAGATTGAAACTTTAGATTCTTATCTACAAGAGACCTAATTAGAACTATATGTTAAGTCACTAGGGACTCTTAGAGATCAGGTTTTTGCAGAATAAGGACTCTAGAATCGATCTAATCCTCAAACCCTAGCTAGAACTCTATAAATAGGACCTAGTTCTGAACTGGGCGACCCTTACTTTTGTTCGCGTGGAATCAAGGTAAGGAGTCATAATCTTGGGTAAGTTCTTTAGAGGAATTTGTTTACAATACTTTAGACTAACTTCTCTCCAAATTTCACGTCCTTAGGTCAAGAGGTCGTGGAGTTAGAGCCCACGGGAGTTGCCGAAAAGTCACAGGAAGAAGGGAACTAGGACTCGGTGATCAGACCATAATTGGAAGTTTTAAAGCCTAGACAAGAGGTAGGTCATCTCATGAACGGCAAAAACATCTTGATAGGACTAAAAGCCCTCTGATTTGACTGAATTTCATGCACCATAGATCATCAATTTCATTTTTTCATAGTTGTTGACACCCGTTTTATACCCAATAAGTCGGGTCATCTCCTTATTCATTCTATATGATGCTTTGAGTTGTTCACTCTTCATTGAGTCTCTTGATTAGTTGAAGCCTATTTCTTGGGTCGGAACTCTTTGATCGGATATGGCTCCTGGTGGCGTTTCATTGGATGAATCTTAGCAAGCCCCTTCATTTCATTTTTTGAACCTCAATCATAATAACGGTCGGTCCTAGGCGCGGTGTTTCATTCTGACGGATGGGTCCTGGACCGTTACTCTTTGAAGAGTCCTAAGGCTTAAGGCCTCGTTTTAAAGCTTATCCTTTTGATTACACGTTGATAATAACGGTCTGTCGTGCAGCCGTTGTTTCATTCTGACGCCCTATGCCTTGGCCGTTGCTTCCTTGAAGAGTCCAACTTGTTGGGTCTTCTTCCCGTTGATCTTATCTTTTAGGGATAAGGTTGATAGTGACGGATGTTCCTTGGTGCGTTATTTTCTAGTGGCGGTCTGTCGTGCAGCCGTTACTTCCTTCAGAGAGTCCTGGCAGTTCAGGCCTTTTCTCTGCTACTCCATGGCCGAAGATAAGGGTTTGGATTGACGATATCTCTTTCAAATCTGATCCTCAGAACCTTCTGTTTGTTTCTATGGACTCTTGGTGATATTATCTTCGAAGATTTGCTAAGAGTTATCCCTTTATCTTGCTGGATTATCCTCTGCTCGACCTAAGAGTTTGAGGGTCTATAAATAGAACCCTTGACTTCATGGCCCAAGGAGGAGGATTTTGAAATTCACGACGAAGTGCTGCCGAACTCAGGAGCCATCTTCATCCAAGAGGAACTACTTCCCACGTTCATCCATCTCATAATCAAGGGAGTACTTTGGTTTTAGTCTTTCAAGTTCATTGCATGCTTAAGTTCTTCCCTGGTTTTTCCTCAATCAAAGCATTGTCCCTCCTCTTTCTCCACGTTTTCTTACTATTCTCTAAGCATCCAAACATCTTCCTAATCGCGCCCAGAGGGGTTAAAAAACCAAAAACTCCCCGGTAATCCCCTTTCCTTTTGATGTCCTTAAGTTCTTTGAGAATTGATGCTATATTATTGAAAGGGCTAATTTGGGTTGTTTTGTTCGTGTCTTCCACATCTTTGGCAGGTTTACAGGTTCACTAGTACGAGGCCCAAGTCTTCTAGCCGGCTGGAAGAGTTGGAGTTAAAAGAATCTACACTTTGATACTGCAAGTTATCTGACGGTCTGGTGCCGGCGCGTCATCTTCTCCTGGTGGTCTATCGGGTGGCCGTTACTTTCCAAGTAACGCACAGGGTCCTGGCCGTTATTTCTAGCTGACCTGCAGGTTCTCTTTGGTTTTCTCTCCCGTGGGCGGGTGCTTCATCCACCTATTTCCAAGGTATTTGTAGGTCTTTTGCTTGTTTTTAATTTGGTGGCGATCACATCTTTCCTTAGTCTTGGGCATTAGCTTTCTCATTCATCACATATGTCTTTTATTTTCTTGCTTGCTCCACCCCTTGCGGTGTGTTTTATTTACTCTTTTGCTCCACGCCCCGGCGTGTGTTTTCCCTTTTCTTTAGCGTAGTTTGAGCGAGATAGCATGCCCATGCTAGAGCTAGCTTTGATTGCCTAGGTTCATGATCACATGTTCATAGGTTAAGAGTGGATCTTTGATTACTTGCTTGTGATTTCATCATTCAAAACCCCAAAGAAAAGATAGATAGGCAAAATAAAATCAACAGACAATTTTTTGGCGATCACGGTGGGACAGCTTGTGCCAATCGTGCTTTTGATTCCTGTTTAGACCTGCCATCATCTGCTTGTTGAGTTGCCCTTGGTTTCCCCCTTTACCTCCTGCCGATTCTGGTTTTCTGGGTGCTCCGACGGCCCTGTGGCCCTGCGTTACAGTTCTCTGACGCAGGGGCATTAGACCGCCACTTTGGTTCTGCTGTGTCAGCTTCCACGGGTTTTCCTGTTATTTCTGTTCGATTTTGGCTCTGGCTCATTCGGCGGTCCCATCCCCCTGCGTTATATCATTTCTGGCGGTATGGCATTCGACTGTTATTTTACTCTGACGCAGGGTTCTTCGACCGTCATACTCCTGGCAGGTACGCATCCGAGGTGCATTTATTTCCGCAGTTTCTGCTGTGATTTATTGCTTGGGTGATACTTGACTTTCTCCTTGCTTTGTTCATATATTCATATCATTGTGTGCATCATTGATTGCTAGATTTTAGGCTAGACATTGCATGCACTCCGGTGCACATAGGGTCATTCATCTTGTCATATCTTAGATTGCATTTTCCTACCTTGTTGTGAGGACCTCTCGTCTCCATATTCCTTGGAGCCGACCAGGAAATCATAGCAGGGACCTCCATAAGTCCTCGCGAGCCGTGGATTCCCACACGGACGCCGGGCCGGTTGTACCTTTCCTACCCCGCGTCTAGGGTTGCATAAGTGAAGGAGTGATTACACTTAGAGTCAAACCAAGTCCCATATCCATCTCCTACTAGGAACCCATTGTTGAGAGCACATATCAATCAAATCCACTAAAGTTCCAAAGGAGAAATCATAAGAACCCTGTCGCATCATTCTAAACAACTTGGTTGCCTTTGAGTGCCTTCATCTTTTATCACTTGCATCTTGTTAGAATCACCTAAGTTTGGTTGCTTATTGTGTGTTTTTGTGTTGGTTGTTTTTGCATTTTGTCAAGGTTATCAGTTGCATGTGGAGTTGTTTTCGTCCATCCGAATCATCTCCTCAAGTCAATTCCTTCTTCACATTCTATTTCAATCCTCTTTTCGAGTCCACCATGGCATCCTTTAATCCTCCCCGCTCCCAAGAGGACTCCCTTCCTCAAGGGCTCCTTGAGAACCCTCCTAGGGTTGTTACCTTTTCCTCCGGGGAGGGGACTACCCCTCTTCCGTCCTCCACTTCTATGGAAGGTGGTCAAGTTACCCCTTCTTTCACCACTCCTTCCGCGGGCTCCGTCCTTCAGATGATGGCCCAATTGGATCCGGCCCAACTCCAAGTTCTTTATCAGACCATGCAAGGGTCCAACGCATCTCCTTCTACCATTATCCAAAATCAATCCAATCCTTCCCCTGTTGGGCTCCCCGCTCAGCCCATTCCAATTGATCTTACTCCGGTCCAACCACGGACCATCACTTTCACGGGCATGGAAACGGGCCAGTCTTCCAATTCGGCCCAACAATCTTTCGATAAGGGAAAGTCGCCCATCCCTTCTTTCGTTCAAATGGATCATCACATATCTGCTCCGGTAGCTCCGCAAGTTCTCATGGGCCCTTCCGACTTCTTACGCTCTCAGCAAGGGGCGGCCCAAGCTTATCCTAATCCAGGTCAAGCTTATGCCCAATATCCTTCTTACGGGCCCCCCATCCCTACTGTTTATCCCTCCACTCCTTCCTGTGGGCACCCATCTTCTGCCACAACCGTTCCATCTGCTCCCCACATTCAATCAGCGTCTTTCACCGCCCCTGCTCCCTCCCGAGAGTAGGACTTGCTCGACAAGTGGGCCGCCATGCAGCAGCAACTCGACTTCCTCCAGAAGCGGGTTGGCCCACAATCTTTGGCCGATATTCCTGTTCCGAGCTTCCAGAATATCTGATTCCCTCCTCAATCAGAGCTCCCCAACTACCGCAAGTACGACAGGAATAGCAATCCCTTTATTCATGTGAGGGATTTTCTATATGAATCGGCGCAATTCCAGTATGATGATCGCCTTATGGCGTATTTATTTCGCCGATCTTTAGATGGTGTTGCTCTGGAATGGTTCTATTCTCTACCACTGGAAGAGGCTGAGAGTTTTAAGGTAGTCAAGGACAAATTCATCCAGCGGTTCCAAGATAGGGTCGGCCCAGAATACTCATTCATCGATCTAGTGGCCGAGAAGATGAAGCCAGATGAAGATTTCGCCACCTATGCAGATAGGTGGAGACAGATGGCCGCCAGAGTGCCTGGTCACATTCCGGAGGAAGAAAAGGTCAAACTGCTGATTTCCAATGCCACCCCGACCTTTCGCAACATCCTGGCAATGAATGACATAGCTAATATGCATCAACTCTACAGCCGGGCGCGCTTCATCCAGACTCAATTCAAGGACTCCCCAATCCATTCCCTCTTCAAAAACCAAAAGCCCAAGTACCACAAGAAACCACAAGGGCCGGTTACCGAGGGAGTCCAAACAAATGAGCAAGTACAAGCCGTTGCCTTCCCGTTTCAGGCCGCATCATTCCGCTTCCCCCAAAACCCCCGCAATTCTCAAAACCACGCTCCACAAAACTTCCAGGCAACCCCACAAAACCCTCCGCCTACCTTTGTCACTCCACAAAATGCCTTCACCAATCCACAACAACCACCACCTCCGCAATACCACAATGTCCCTCCACCTAATGGCTACAACAACAACAACCCTAACAGCAAGCGCCCGGCTCCCAGGAGAGCTCAATACCCTCCATTGCCAGAGACACTTACAGATATCTTCTCCGCCCTCATGTCAGTGAATGCGATCCAACTTCCTCCAGAACGGCCTACTTGGAACCCAGTCGTTGATCAGACTAAATATTGTATGTTCCATAGGCAGCCGGGCCATACCATAGAAGGATGTTTCCAGTTCCGGGATCTGGTATATGATCTCCACGAAGACTAAAGGATAGATTGGGCCGCAATGCATCGGGTCATTGTTGAGATCAAGGAGAAAAGAGGGCAACAGCCGAGGCCGCAAGTGCAGCAGCAACAGGCACCGCAGCCGCAGCAGCTAGCACAATAGCACAGCAAGTACAGGACCTGGGCATCCACCAGAACCCGATGCCGAATCATCCCCCCGCTCCTCAGCAGCAGCCGCCAGCACCAGCACAAGTAAACGTGGTCCAACCACCGGCTCCCAATGCCGGGTGGTCTTTTGATGATGACAGTGCCGCACCACAAGTCATGGCCCTCCACCATAACCACCGCAATCCTCTCACTCCCTCCTTCGTCCTTCCTGCACACCCAACATCCCCTCCATTCATCCTCCCGATTACACCCGCTTCAGCAGATTCCTTACCACCCACCGTTCCATCATACCCTCCACCACTTAACCCCGTCACCGTCATCACACCACCATCCAACCCTTCATCCATCCTTACCCTTCCGCTAGCCTTCCCTCCACCCGCATCGACACTCATCACCACCCTGCCTTCCACCAACCCTTCGCCCATCATCCGCTCACCGCCCACTACCACCACCAACCTTACGCTCCACCAAACCGTCTCCCCGCACCACCTGTTCCATTCATCCACCCTGCAGGGCCCATCATACTATCTTCAGATGCTGCAGCGAATTGTGCTCTGAGGAGCGGGAAGATGTTCCATCGGAATTACCCCACTACTTCTAATCCCCAGTCCTCCCAGCCAACGGCTGAGCAAGAAGAAACTGAACCGCTGCCAAGTACTCAATATGACTTGTTACATCATCTAGACCGGGTGCCCGCTAAAATATCTGTGCTAGAGCTGATCAAAAGGTCTACCCTTCATCAAGATGCACTAAGAGACTTTTTACAGAAGGTAATGGTCAGTGAAGATATGGCAGTCGACAGCTTACCGACCGCACTAGCAACCATCTCCAAAGGGCTGGCAATTACATTCTCAGAAAATGAGCTAGCACCTCCGGAAGCTCGGCAAATGCCGCTCTGCATTACAATCACTCTGAACAAAGTCAGCATTGAAGCAGCGCTGGTTGACACAGGGGCTTCAATTAATGTTTGTCCACTTAGCACCCTTCGAGCGTGCAACATATCTGAAGAGTTATTACGGCCTACCCCCACCACTATAGCAGCATATGACAACTCAAGGCGAGCGTGTCACGGAGTGATCACCATTCAGGCAGAGCTCGGGCCCCTTACAATGGCCGTGGAATTCTATGTGCTCGATATCGACCCTATGTTCAAGGCTATCCTGGGTCGTCCGTGGATTACACTCGGTGCCGTGCCCTCCACCGCACATCAGTGCGTCAAATTCCTCTTCCAAGGGAGGGTCGTCAAAGTTAAAAGCCTGTCCGCGATACAGACAGTTAAGGCCATATCAGAGCAGGTTCTTCCCACACTTTGGCCAAGCAGCCGGCCCGTTATATCAGTGCTGGGTCTGAATTTTCCTTGGGCTTACACAGCTCCCAAGCCCATCACTACTCCAGTCAACATCAAAGTGAAGCCGCAGATTCGAGATTCCAAAGGCTGGAACATCATACTGAAACTAGGCTATCAACCGGGGAGAGGCCTCGGTGTGCAATTACAAGGAATGACCAAGCCCATACCCAAGGGAAGAAAAATGGGCAGGAGAGGTCTCGGCTACAAGGAGACAGCATTATCAATGATGGGTGATTCTGGGCCACTCACCTGGGATTATCGTCAACATTTTGTCAAGGGGCCTCTCCAGCCCGGCACATTAGCTTCAAAACAAGTTCAGCCATAAAAAGATGCAGTCTGTCCGATTACCAACCTGCCCCCATTGCCGGGAGGGTCAGATGATATGCTCGACTATGGTCAGGCCTTGCAGGGGCTCTTTCATGAGGAAGAATGTCAGAAGAAGCAAGAGGTTCGGCTTGTGCAGTGGAGGCCGAAGAAGCAGCCTATTATTGATTTACAAAAGGAGGGGAGCTCTCCAATTGCCTTTTCTTGGTCTTCCTCACGCCTCCAATCTATTTTCCGTCAAGGGGACTTCATACCCGCCTTCCTCCTATCGTAATCAATCCATCCTTTATTGATCCGCTAGAAATTCTATTTGTTTCTTGTGCTTGTGGGAGGTGCCCACCCATTGATCTATCCACTCTCTTCACTCCTCCTCCTCCCAACGCCCAACTCCACGAGATGTGGTTCTCTTCTTCCGATCCTTTCTTTGACTGCATTTTCCCCGAGTTGTTCCCTATGCAGCTCCCACCTCCTCCATCTTGCTGTGTAGTCTCCGCTGATCTCCAAAAAAAAACGTCAAATTTGAGATGGAGATTTCAGTGGAAGATTACGCTATCCTGTCGCCATCCTCCTCCCAGGGGCACGAGTCCCCTGCTCCTTCTCTTCCACTAGGCTTCCTCTTCCCTAGGTTAGGATTAGGGTCCGTCGAGTCTAGGGAATTAGAGTCAGTTAGATCTAGAGAAGTAGGGTCTTGTTCCAGGTCATCCAACCCTTCCTCTGCTGAGCCGCGCTCGCTGGCGCATCCTTCCCGATCTGTTTCTGATAGGTTCTTGCAAGATTTAGCTCAGCGTTGTCATGCTCTTTTGAAGTGCCCGGAATTCGTCGCCACGGCAATTGTAATTGAAGATGACGAGGAAATAGAAGGGGTGTGGAGCGATGACGGATTAGGTGTCTATGAGATTTTGGATGAGAAGGATCCAATTAATGAAGACAGCGATGTAGATGACACCGCCAACTTATACGCACAAGGATTGAAAAGATTCGACGAGCCGTCGACTTCGGTGGACGAACCTACAAAGGAAATCAATCTAGGAACCGAAGAAGACCCAAGGCCCATCATGATTGCTGCTAATCTCCCTTCACAAGTAGAAGAGGAATTAATTAAGGTACTAAGGGAGTATAGTGATTCCTTCGCCTGGTCTTACGAGGACATGCCAGGTCTTGACCCCTCTTTAGTGGAACATCGACTCGTGCTTAAACCAGGGGCAACACCTGTGAAACAAAGGTCAAGAAGATTTCACCCCCACATGGCCTTGCGAATCAAGGAAGAGGTCGACAAACTATACAAGGCCAGATTCATCAGAGTAGTTTTGTATCCTCAGTGGGTGGCAAACATAGTCTCGGTTCTTAAGAAAGATGGAAAAGTGCGCATATGCATTGACTTCAGGGATCTTAACAAAGTATATCCCAAAGATGATTTCCCGCTACCTCATATAGACGTCCTAGTGGATAATACAGTCGGGTATGAAGCTCTATCATTCATGGATGGATACTCGGGCTACAATCAGATCCGTCTCGCTCCGGAAGATCAAGAGAAAACTTCCTTCACCACGCCCTGGGGCACGTATTGTTATGTGGTTATGCCATTCGGTCTGAAGAACGCAGGTGCCACCTATCAAAGGGCGATGATGGCCATCTTCCACGACATGATGCACATCTATGTGGAAGCTTACGTGGATGACATCCTGGTAAAGTCAAGAACTAAGGAAGAACACCCCTCCATCCTGGCTAAGGTGCTGCAGAGAGCCAGGGAGTACAAGCTCAAGATGAATCCGAAGAAGTGCGTATTCGGAGTCTCCTCAGGGAAGCTGCTAGGGTTCATAGTAAGCAAACGGGGGATCCAGATTGATCCTAATAAAGCACAGGCCGTCATGGACATGCCTCCGCCAAAGAACATTACGGAACTTCGAGGATTGATTGGTAGGTTGCAATTTATCAGAAGGTTCATATCTCAGCATTCTCAAAGGTGCCGTCCGTTTTATGAATTGCTTAAGGCGGGGGTCAAGTTTGAATGGAATGAAGATTGTCGGAAGGCCTATGAGGACCTCAAGGAATATCTATCCAATCTCCCGGTTCTGCAACCTCCTGTCCCTGGGAAACCCCTAATCCTATACATCTCGGTTATTGAGGACTCCCTAGGGGCGGTTTTAGCACAAGTAGATGATGAAGGGAAAGAGCGGGCTGCGTACTATCTTTCTCGATTGTTTAATCCAGTTGAATCCAAGTACACCGCTATGGAGAAGACTTCTGCCGCCTTAGTGTGGGTAGCTCAGAAGCTTAAACACTACTTCCTTGCCCACCCAGTTAGGTTGATCTCTAGAATGGACCCGATCCGCTATCTCTTAGAAAAGCCTGTCCTTTCTAGTAGGTTAGCTCGCTGGCAGAGCTTCTTCTCTCAGTTCGACATCACCTTTGTTGTTCAGAAGGCAGTTAAAGGATATGCCATTGCTGAGCATCTCGCCCATCTCCCCATCCCTCACACTGATTCTATTCAGGACGATTTCCCTGATGAGCATCTTTCTGTTATCTCTCATCACCCTTTCTGGTCTCTACACTTCGACGGTGCGCTCAACTCTCAAGGCCGAGGGATCGGTGCTGTTCTGCTTACCCCAGAGGGGGTAACCATTCCCTTTGCTTATCAACTTCGGTTTCCTGCTACCAACAACATCGCTGAGTATGAGGCTCTCCTGGCCGGCTTGAAGCACGCCTACCTCTTAGGTGCGTATTATTTGAACATCATAGGAGACTCTCAGCTCGTCCTACGGCAAGTTCTATCCACTTACCGTACTCGTGACCCCAAGCTCAAGCCTTATCAAGATTTGGTCACGCTTCTCGCTAGGCAATTCCGTAAGCTGATCTACATTCACACTCCCCGTTCTCAGAACATTCTAGCTGATGCTCTGGCATCTCTTGCTTCCTCTTTATATTTCCCTCTCAGTCGTAGTACTGAGACTATCGTCGTCCAGAGATTGGACACACCCTCTCTTCAGGATCCTTGGTACCTTAACCTTTGGAAATCCGTAGAGGCGAAGGCTGAGAAGGAAGATCTCGAGGAAGTTTCACTAGCAGAACTAGAGGAGATTCTGGACGAAGAGGAATTACCATGGTATCATGAAATTGAGTTGTTTTACAAAGAGGGGTCGTTCCCAGAAGGGGCAAAAGCTGAGCAACACAAGTCAATTAGAAGAGCCGCCGTAAGGTACAACATTGTTGCAGGAGAACTGTACAGGCGGGCTACTAATGGAATGCTCATGAGATGCTTAGATGATGTTGAAGCTTGGAAGGTGGCTGAAGCAGCCCATTCTAGTGAGTGTGGGGGTCATATCAATGGCCAGGCTCTAGCAAAGAAGATCCTTAGGCAGGGCTACTACTGGTGTAAGACCCCGAGTTTCTGTACAAATATTAAATTTCGTAAATAGTAAATGTTGAATAGTGACTGAGGTAAATAGTAAATAGTAAATGTTTTTGACTATCGTGTAAATATTCTGAAAAATGATAGTTAATTAGTAAACACCATGATAAACACTTTGGTCTCCTGTACCTGACTCTAATAAAATCATTTACATGGCTTAATCAGTGATTTAAGCCTGACTTAAAAACGTGGAAAACACTATTCACCCGAAAATATAACTACCTTGGAAAAATCTGTAAAAATCACATCTGATAGAGAGTATTTTTCTTAGCAACTTTGTCTTCTGGAGTTTCATCGGTAAAAATCAAAAACTCTCTCTATCGACTAAACCGTTGAACATTGGGTTAAATTATTATTTTAATCTTAAGATTGGGAGATTAACATTAAACCTCGTGATAAAATTCCATAAAAATCATAATCTGAAAGATCACGTCTTGATTAGCGATTTTGTCTTCTGGGTCAATTTCATTAAAAATCGTTTAGTGACATTAAATGAAGGTTTTAGTTAACAATGGCTTAATCTATGGGATTATGCTTAGATTAAGGGTAACCTTACCTTGTGGAACACGTGAAACCGTGTTTGGGTTGGCATAAACACGTCTTCAACACTGCCAAGGGAATTGCGGCTCTGACCAGCCCGCGTGAGAAGTTTAAACACTTCTCTACAAACCTATAAATAGAGGAAGCATTCCTAAGCATTCCTCTTAAGCAACTTAAGGATTTCTTGCTGCTGTCTTGCTGCTGTGAAGCTTTGCAAGACCACTATTCATCTTCTTCCCCAAGCTTTCTCTTATTTTCATCGGTTAAGGTAGGTAACCATGGCACAAACTTGAATTCAATAAAAGGAATGATAGGGCATCATGTTAGCTTGCATATTTCATGATTTTCCATGCTTAAACCCATGAATTGAAGCCCTCATTGCCGATTATACTTCTGTTTTCGCTGTTCCCGTGTTACAAAGAAAGACGGTTCCAACCGGACCACTTATCTCTTAGACGGCTTAGAACTAACCGCCTTAATTGCTTTAAGCGGCCCAATTTTAACCATTTCACATGAATAACGGTCAACCAGAGACCGCTTTAGAATGAAATTAGTAGTATTATCATTTTATCGTATTTTATATACACGGTTAGAAAACGACCGCTTTACATGATACACGGCCCCACTATAACCGTAGTATCCTTTTACCCTTAAAACGGCCCATAGATAACCGTTTTACAGCCAGTAGGTTTAACGGCCCACTGTCATCCGTTTAACTTCCAGAAAACCTGATTTTTACTATTTTGACCTATTAAAAATGTTAATTAGTAAAATTTGACAATCCATATAAATAACAGATAATGACATGAGTAAATTTCTGTTATTTGCAATATCTATTTTGATAAATTGTTTAAAGTGGAAACTATTGTAATTCACTTGTAACTTTGGATAAATTGGTTAATTACCATAGGTAATTTCTGTAAATTACTGTAAATCAAAATATTACTGGCCGACTTATGGCAAGTCTTTGGCCAATTAACCGGACACTCTATCCGGTAAACTTCACATTTTTTTACCGTGAGACATTTTTACCGTGGTAAATTACGGTTACATCATAACTATCGTTTTAACTTGATAAATTGACCGATTACCCTTGGATAACCTTCGGTCATATTTGAGCCCGGAATTGACCAATGGACATTAAACTGAAATTAGTTGGTTTAATTGTTATTGGCAACCCGGTAACTACTTTGCATAAATTATCTTATAATTAGATAGTATCGTTATACTTAATACGGATTCTCTTGAACCGTATTTCTTAAAAATACGACCCGAGTGGTTCGTATATTCGTTCTTCAGAACTTACTTCTCTCTCTCGAACGGCTTACTGTCAACCGTTCATTCTTGACCCCGTGACTCGTTACTCATGAGAGTACGGCCCGGTGTTCGCCGTACGACTACCTTGTTTTGGGTTTTCGTCATGTTTATACTCTTGAATCAGAGGAGACAAGTGTCGTCCTTTACATCTTATACCCGACAGAAATTCATCTGATTATATTGGCCATAATTGACTATGTCTAGACGGGGGATCGGTGATCCAATTGAAATGAAATGCCGACGCATCATAAGGGCCCAGTCTGGTCCTGGGGAGAGCGCCCGAAAAGATATTGAGCCCATTGGGATGTTTATGACAAGGGTGAGGCATTGCACCCGAATACTTGACTTGACTTGTTACGTCTATGACAAACTCTTGATACTCGACTCGTGTGTATTTACTTGGTTACATGAGTAACATATTGCTGGCCAAATTCTCTATTGTACTTTACTTGTTCACTACTTGATAAATTGCTATATTTCTTGACCTTGCAAGATATTCTATCATCATTCTTTATTTACTGCATTTCATATAAATTGGAAATCAATAGTTAATTACTTAAACCTGTTTGTGGTTATCTACTGAGCGTGTTTAGCTCACTCCTACTGTTTCCCCTCTTTCCAGGTGACGAACTTGTCGGGGATGGACTGGAGTGATATCGAGAGATAGTTTTAGTTTATTGAGTCAGTTTGTACCCTTAGCATTAGTGAGAGATTGTTCTAGCATTTTACTTATTATTTGGTTGTAGTCGTTCTACCCAGTGTACTCAACCTTATTTCAATAAAACTCTGATTATTACTTTTCCAACCTTTAGTGCAATGGATTACAATGGTTCGGAATTATATATTGCTCGCTTGCCTCTAACCGTACGTCCCGAGATTCCGCATCGGGGCGTGACCGTTTTAGTTGGTATCAGAGCCTAGGTCAATTTGTCCTAGGTATTTCACTTTAAGGTTATAGGTCTATTGGTTATAGGCTTAAGAAAACAACCTTGTGAGAATTTGGGTAGAAATTTGGGTTAAGTTATTTAACCATAATCATGATCTTCTTATCTAGTTCTTCTCTTCTCATCTAAGAAGTTCTTCTCTCATAAATAATCCGAGTAACTATTTTATATAGGCACTTAACTCGAAATGGCAGCCAATCGTGCTGAGATGAGGAATTTACATCGTACAGTTCAAGGACTTACGCAAGCCTTGAACGCACTGGCTCAAGCTGGAGCTGGAGCGGCACCTCATGGCGCAGCTCATGGCACTGGTGATTTATATCGGAATTTTCGAGGAATGAACCCGCCTAGATTCGCTGGTTCAACTGATCCCGATGAAGCCGAGAATTGGCTCGACGAGATGGCAAGAATTTTTGAGGTCATGCAATGCACTGACCAAGAACGTGTTCTTTTATCTGTTTTCCAACTGGAACGGGATGCACGTGCTTGGTGGGAGTCTGTTAAGCCGACTCTCGGAGATCAACAAGTCTCGTGGGAGGAATTCGAGGAATATTTCAATGATAAATATTTTTCTGACCGCGTGCAAGAAAAGAAGGGAGCAGAATTCGCAGCTTTGAAGCAGCGAAGTTTATCGGTATCAGAATATGAGGCTCAGTTTTCACGACTCTCTCGTTATGCAAGACATCTTATTTCGACTGAGAGAATGAAGGCGAAGCGTTTCTTCAATGGTCTTCGACTTCATTATATCAATCAACTTGCACCACTGGAAATTTCTACATATTCTGAGATGGTAAGAAAGGCACAAATATTAGAAGATACTTTGGAAATGACTGAAAGGATTCGTGGTCAAGGTAACAAGAAAGAGCAACCGAAGGCACTCAAGAATGTTAAACCTGGATTTGTCACTGACCCGAGCAAGAAAAGACCATTTATTAGTTCTGGTTCAAGTTCTGGTTCTGGTTCGTGGAGAGGCAAAATGCCGCGACAAGAAGACAAGAAACCTGATTCTATGATTCCATTCAAGGGCGTATGCCGATATTGTGATCGTCCTGGTCACAAGATGGAAGATTGTTGGCGCAAGCTAGGTGCATGTCTGCGGTGTGGAAGCAAAGAGCACCGTATACCCAACTGCCCTTTATTATCGGAACAAGCTATCCCGGCAAAACCCCTGAATTTCAAGAAGCCTCAAGGCAGGCTCTAGGCTCTTCATGCGAAGGAAAAAGATATCGCCGAGGATGGTGGACTCGTCGAAGGTACTCTTGCTATATTCGACTTGCCAGCTTTTGTTCTATTTGATACTGGTGCAACACATTCTTTTCTTTCACGAAGATTTGCTAAATCTTTAGCTATGGAACCTGTTTTATTGAGTTCTCCGTTAGAAATATCAACCCCTATTGGTTCTAAATCAGCAATTCAGCATTACTATCCTTCTAGTAAGGTTATAGTGAATGATCAGAATTTTCCAGCTGATTTGATTTGTATGGACATGAAGGATTATGATGTAATCCTAGGAGCCGATTGGTTGGCTCGATATGAGGCCAATGTCCATTGTAGTTCTTGTTCCGTGTCTTTTTCTAGACACCCCGGATTATCCTTCAAGGGAGTGAAACATCCTAGTTCTATCTCTCTTATCTCGACTCTTCGTGCTGATAAGTTATTGAGGCGTGGATGCGAAGCTTTTCTGGCTTTTGTTCATGCGTCCCCTGAACAGCAGATCGAGATTAAGGATATTGCTATTGTCCGAGAATTTCCGGACGTATTTCCAGAGGCGTTACCAGGACTTCCGCCTCAGCGTGAAGTTACATTTTCTATTGATCTTATTCCTGGATCGTCTCCTATTTCTAGAGCCCCTTATCGAATGTCTCATGCGGAATTGCGGGAATTGAAGCAGCAATTGTTGGAATTACTCGAGAAGGGTTTTATTCGCCCGAGTGTTTCCCCTTGGGGAGCTCCTGTATTGTTTGTTCGGAAGAAAGATGGTTCGATGAGATTATGCAACTCAACCAGTTGACTGTCAAGAACAAGTATCCTTTGCCAAGGATTGATGAGTTATTTGACCAGATTACTGGAGCTTCTTATTTTTCTAAGATCGATCTTCGATCTGGATATCACCAGTTACGGATTAAAGAAGAGGATATTTATAAATCAGCTTTCCATAGCCGGTATGGTCATTATGAGTTTGTCGTTATGCCTTTTTGGGTTAACGAATGCACCGGCAGCTTTCATGCAGTTAATGAACAGTGTGTTCCGACCCTACCTTGATCAATGGGTTGTGGTATTCATAGATGATATTTTGATATATTCCAAGAGTGAAAAAGAACATGCCGAGCATCTGAGGATGGCTTTGCAATTATTGAGAGATCACCAATTATATGCCAAGTTCAGCAAGTGTGAATTTTGGCTAAGTGAGGTGTCCTTTCTAGGACATATTATTACTAAGGATGGAATTTCTGTGGATCCATCTAAAGTGGAAGCGGTAAAGAATTGGGAACAGCCTACTAATGTTACTGAAGTAAGGAGTTTTCTTGGCCTGGCTGGTTATTATCGAAGGTTCATTCAAGATTTCTCTAAGATTGCGGTACCTCTGACAAAATTAACCCGCAAGGAGATCAAGTTTGAGTGGTCAACTGAATGCCAACGGAGTTTCCAAACTCTGAAGGATTGTTTGACTACTGCTCCTATTTTGACCTTACCTTCTGGTGAGGGCGGTTTTGTGGTTTACACTGATGCTTCTAGTACTGGCTTAGGCTGTGTGCTTATGCAGCACGGCAAGGTGATTGCCTATTCTTCTAGGCAGCTAAGAAAGCATGAAGTTAATTATCCAGTTCATGATTTGGAATTGGCAGCCGTGGTATTTGCTTTGAAGATTTGGAGGCACTACTTATATGGTGAAACATTCACTGTATTTTCGGATCACAAAAGTCTGAAATACTTATTTTCTCAAAAGGAATTGAACATGAGACAAAGGAGATGGTTGGAGTATATAAAGGATTTCGACTTTTCTATTAAGTATCACCCGGGCAAAGGCAATGTGGTTGCTGACGCTTTAAGTCGGAAACCTGTGGCTAAGATATCTAGTCTTATGTTACAAGAATGGAAATTACTGGAGCAAATGGCTAGTCTGGATATCAATATTGATAATGATCGGATATTGATTTCCCAGTTGCAACTTAAGCCCGAATTATTGGTAGAAATCAAGTTATTGCAAGATATTGATCCCGAGCTAGTCGAGATTAAGGAAAGCCTGAGTAGCAGACCTGAATTCTCGATAGCCGATGATGGAAGATTAGTATTTCAAGGTCGAACTTGTGTACCGGATGAGGGTAATATAAAGAATCGGATTCTTGAAGAAGCACATAGATCTCGATATACTATCCATCCGGGAGGCACTAAGATGTTCAAAGATTTGAAAAGGACATTTTGGTGGCCGAACATGAAAAGGGAAATTACAGATTTTGTGAGTAGATGTCTGGTTTGTCAACAAGTAAAGGCCGAGCATTTCAGACCGGCAGGTAAATTGAAACCACTTGACATTCCCCAATGGAAGTGGGAGAGTATTGGCATGGATTTTATTATGAGTCTTCCTAAGACTCGAAGTGGTCATGATGTAATATGGGTAATCGTGGATCGACTGACTAAGTCAGCCCATTTCCTATCCATTAAGTCCAAGTGGACAGTTGATGTGCTAGCAGCATTATATCTGAAGGAAGTGGTTAGACTTCATGGTATTCCAGTCAGCATTGTGTCTGACCGAGACCCGAGATTTACATCTCATTTCTGGAAGGGATTGCAAGAATCTCTTGGTACCCGTCTGAATTTTAGCACTGCATTTCATCCGCAAACAGATGGACAGACCGAGAGAACTAATCAAATAGTGGAAGATATGTTGAGAGCTTGTATGATCGACTTCGGTGGAAGTTGGAGCGATCATTTAGCATTAATAGAATTCGCCTACAACAATAGTTATCAAGCCATCATACAGATGACACCTTTCGAGGCTTTGTATGGAAGGAGCTGTCGTTCTCCATTATGTTGGGATGAGGTTGGCGAGAAGCAATGGCTTGGACCGGATCTTATCTCGGAGTCATCACAAAATATTCGTATTATCCGAGACCGGTTACTTGTGGCTCAATCAAGGCAAAAGAGTTATGCTGATAATAGGAGAAGAGATTTGGAATTTCAAATTGGCGAGCATGTGTTCTTAAAAGTATCTCCTTCAAGAGGTATTCGTCGATTTGGTATTTATGGCAAGTTAAGCCCAAGGTATATTGGTCCATTTGAGATCCTTGATCGAGTGGGTGAAGTCGCTTATAGATTGGCCTTACCTCCTCAATTATCTGGTGTACATAACGTATTCCATGTATCTATGCTTCGGAAATACGTGTACGACCCTAGTCACATCATTCAACATGTGGACTTTGAATTTAAAAAGGATCTATCCTATGAAGAAAGACCAGTGAAAATTCTGGATCGAAAGGAGCAACAACTTCGAAATCGTTCCATACCGATGGTCAAAATCCAATGGAGTCGGCGTGGAATAGAAGAAGCTACATGGGAATCCGAGGACGCTATACGGAAGCGTTATCCCGACCTATTCTAGGTGAGCTATCTTTCCTTTACTGTATTTTGGTCCAGTGAATTTGGAGGACCAAATTCTTTAAGTGGGGGAGGGTGTAAGACCCCGAGTTTCTGTATAAATATTAAATTTCGTAAATAGTAAATGTTGAATAGTGACTGAGGTAAATAGTAAATAGTAAATGTTTTTGACTATCGTGTAAATATTCTGAAAAATGATAGTTAATTAGTAAACACCATGATAAACACTTTGGTCTCCTGTACCTGACCCTAATAAAATCATTTACATGGCTTAATCAGTGATTTAAGCCTGACTTAAAAACGCGGAAAACACTATTCACCCGAAAATATAACTACCTTGGAAAAATCTGCAAAAATCATATCTGATAGAGAGTATTTTTCTTAGCAACTTTGTCTTCTGGAGTTTCATCGGTAAAAATCAAAAACTCTCTCTATCGACTAAACCGTTGAACATTGGGTTAAATTATTATTTTAATCTTAAGATTGGGAGATTAACATTAAACCTCGTGATAAAATTCCATAAAAATCATAATCTGAAAGATCACGTCTTGATTAGCAATTTTGTCTTCTGGGTCAATTTCATTAAAAATCGTTTAGTGACATTAAATGAAGGTTTTAGTTAACAATGGCTTAATCTATGGGATTAGGCTTAGATTAAGGGTAACCTTACCTTGTGGAACACGTGAAACCGTGTTTGGGTTGGCATAAACACGTCTTCAACACTGCCAAGGGAATTGCGGCTCTGACCAGCCCGCGTGAGAAGTTTAAACACTTCTCTACAAACCTATAAATAGAGGAAGCATTCTTAAGCATTCCTCTTAAGCAACTTAAGGATTTCTTGCTGCTGTCTTGCTGCTGTGAAGCTTTGCAAGACCACTATTCATCTTCTTCCCCAAGCTTTCTCTTATTTTCATCGGTTAAGGTAGGTAACCATGGCACAAACTTGAATTCAATAAAAGGAATGATAGGGCATCATGTTAGCTTGCATATTTCATGATTTTCCATGCTTAAACCCATGAATTGAAGCCCTCATTGCCGGATTATACTTCTGTTTTCGCTGTTCCCGTGTTACAAAGAAAGACGGTTCCAACCGGACCACTTATCTCTTAGACGGCTTAGAACTAACCGCCTTAATTGCTTTAAGCGGCCCAATTTTAACCATTTCACATGAATAACGGTCAACCAGAGACCGCTTTAGAATGAAATTAGTAGTATTATCATTTTATCGTATTTTATATACACGGTTAGAAAACGACCGCTTTACATGATACACGGCCCCACTATAACCGTAGTATCCTTTTACCCTTAAAACGGCCCATAGATAACCGTTTTACAGCCAGTAGGTTTAACGGCCCACTGTCATCCGTTTAACTTCCAGAAAACCTGATTTTTACTATTTTGACCTATTAAAAATGTTAATTAGTAAAATTTGACAATCCATATAAATAACAGATAATGACATGAGTAAATTTCTGTTATTTGCAATATCTATTTTGATAAATTGTTTAAAGTGGAAACTATTGTAATTCACTTGTAACTTTGGATAAATTGGTTAATTACCATAGGTAATTTCTGTAAATTACTGTAAATCAAAATATTACTGGCCGACTTATGGCAAGTCTTTGGCCAATTAACCGGACACTCTATCCGGTAAACTTCACATTTTTTTACCGTGAGACATTTTTACCGTGGTAAATTACGGTTACATCATAACTATCGTTTTAACTTGATAAATTGACCGATTACCCTTGGATAACCTTCGGTCATATTTGAGCCCGGAATTGACCAATGGACATTAAACTGAAATTAGTTGGTTTAATTGTTATTGGCAACCCGGTAACTACTTTGCATAAATTATCTTATAATTAGATATTATCGTTATACTTAATACGGATTCTCTTGAACCGTATTTCTTAAAAATACGACCCGAGTGGTTCGTATATTCGTTCTTCAGAACTTACTTCTCTCTCTCGAACGGCTTACTGTCAACCGTTCATTCTTGACCCGTGACTCGTTACTCATGAGAGTACGGCCCGGTGTTCGCCGTACGACTACCTTGTTTTGGGTTTTCGTCATGTTTATACTCTTGAATCAGAGGAGACAAGTGTCGTCCTTTACATCTTATACCCGACAGAAATTCATCTGATTATATTGGCCATAATTGACTATGTCTAGACGGGGGATCGGTGATCCAATTGAAATGAAATGCCGACGCATCATAAGGGCCCAGTCTGGTCCTGGGGAGAGCGCCCGAAAAGATATTGAGCCCATTGGGATGTTTATGACAAGGGTGAGGCATTGCACCCGAATACTTGACTTGACTTGTTACGTCTATGACAAACTCTTGATACTCGACTCGTGTGTATTTACTTGGTTACATGTGTAACATATTGCTGGCCAAATTCTCTATTGTACTTTACTTGTTCACTACTTGATAAATTGCTATATTTCTTGACCTTGCAAGATATTCTATCGTCATTCTTTATTTACTGCATTTCATATAAATTGGAAATCAATAGTTAATTACTTAAACCTGTTTGTGGTTATCTACTGAGCGTGTTTAGCTCACTCCTACTGTTTCCCCTCTTTCCAGGTGACGAACTTGTCGGGGATGGACTGGAGTGATATCGAGAGATAGTTTTAGTTTATTGAGTCAGTTTGTACCCTTAGCATTAGTGAGAGATTGTTCTAGCATTTTACTTATTATTTGGTTGTAGTCGTTCTACCCAGTGTACTCAACCTTATTTCAATAAAACTCTGATTATTACTTTTCCAACCTTTAGTGCAATGGATTGCAATGGTTCGGAATTATATATTGCTCGCTTGCCTCTAATCGTACGTCCCGAGATTCCGCATCGGGGCGTGACAACTGGCCCACTCTAGAGGAAGATTGCTCCCTCTATGTCCGGAGGTGTCTTAAATGCCAACTCCATGCTGATAAAATTCATTCTCCAGTTTCATCTCTCCATCCTATGACCGCTCCTTGGCCATTCTCTATGTGGGCTTTCGACATTGTCGGCCCGCTCGGTGATCCTAATTCTCAGATCAAGCAGAAGTCCTTTATACTTACCGCCACTGAGTACTTCACCAAGTGGGCCGAAGCCGAGGCGTATGCAGAAATCAAAGCTACAATGGTGTGCCGCTTTATTATGAAGAATATCATCTCGCGGTTCGGAGTGCCAAGCAGCATCATCACCGACAACGGACCCCAGTTCGTCTCCCAAGAGCTTAGGGACCTCTGTAAGAAGTTCAATATTGCATTGCATCATTCATCTCCATATTATCCTCAAGGCAACGGTCAAGCCGAAGCCACTAATAAAACCCTTCTTAAAATCATCAAGAAAACATGCGAAGCTCATAAGTTTTCTGATTGGCCAGAAAGATTAGTAGAAGCTCTGTGGGCTTACCGCACCTCCGTCCGTACCCCTACGGGACAAACTCCCTATTCTCTTACCTACGGGATGGAGGCGGTGCTCCCATATGAGATCCTGATCCCTTCCCTTAGAGTGCAGCTCGATAAGGAACTTAATCTCGATGAACGTCGAGAGGCGTTACTGGTCCAGCTGGAACTCTTAGATGAGAAGAGGATGAACGCGGCCGATCACGTATCCGTTTATCAAAAGGGGGTTTCGCGTTATTTTCAAAAGAAGGTAATCGAACGTAAATTTTAAAAAGGTGATATGGTTTTGAAACGCAAATTCATTCGGTCTGCAGGTCCAAGGTCTAAGTTACAACCTAACTGGGAAGGGCCGTTTGTCGTAAAAGAAGCTTATCCAGGGAATGCTTATCGTTTAATAAATGCGGAAGGTGAGGAGCTCTCCCACCCGTGGAATGGGTTGTATCTTAAGCGTTTCTTTCCTTAGAGTCTAAGCCTCGTGCTTCCCCAGCAGCAGGATGATCCCTCCTGTTTTACTAAGAAGGGTCCCGAGTAAGGCAATCACACACTACACGACATCCCTGGTCAGGTTTTTCGATTCTAAAAGACACTGTTTCTCCTCGGCCATGCTTTAGGGGAAAATCGAAGTCCATGTCCGCTTCATTCTTCGGCTGAATCCAGGGGCAAGAAGTGAATAAGGACGCGACAACTAATCCAAACACCCTAACGAGAGGAGGTCTCAAATAGGGGCAAATCCGTTATGACCTGACGCCACAAGAAACGAAAGGAAAAGAAAAGGGGTAATCTCTGCGACAAAATCAAACACATCATCTCAAAAGTCTACCGATTCTGAACTCCAAAGCTCCGGAAATGCAAGAATAAAAAAAAACTAGGCATGACAAGAGTGGCAGTATAGTTCCCCGTGGGACGTCATGAGCCCGGTCGAATGCATGCCTAGAGTGGACGAAGGTTCGATGAGGGACACAAAGCCCCGGCGCAACAGACCAAATCTCTAACAGGGTCGTACGGTGAAGAAATCAAGTCCTAAAAACTTCCATATTTGGTCTAAGCTTACCCCCATGTTCCTTTTTTCTTTTAGGACCAAGATTAGTACCTGGGGTATGGCCTTGTTAGAAACACCGACATGAGAAGTGGGCCTTGGCCAGGGATTGTCACCCGTATTACACACCAACCTCGGGACTTCTGATTCTGAACAAGGAAGAGCTCGTGTTACTAGGAAGGCACTGGTTTGCAAAATCCAAAAACATCAAAATATTTGCAAAATCCAAAAACACAAAATATTTGCAAAATCCAAAAACATCAAAATATTTGCAAAATCCAAAAACATCAAATATTTTTAAAATCCAAAAACATCAAATATTTTCAAAAATCCAAAAACACCAAATATTTCCAAAATCCAAAAAAACCAAATATCTGCGAAAATCCCACAAAAATTAGATGTTTTCCAAAACTCCATCATCTGCATGATATACATTGCATTTTCATTACGCTTTCTGCCTATTTAATAAGGCTCCACCCCTTGACCAAACATCAAGAAACGGTCATTATCTAACTTGCTTCAAGGTAAGGGGTTGAGTCTAAGAACAGATCTAACTTGTTTCACGTCTTAGCATGTGCAGACAACAGGTTCAAGTGCAAGATTGCAACTACACAAAATATGACGCATCAGTGTTCGACCGTCACAGTCATTTAACGGCCCCCTTGACCGTTAATTCCCTTCAGATGTGGGCTTTTTATTTCATCAAACCATTATCGCTCTGACGGTCTGGTCTATACCGTCACTTCCATATAGCGGCCCATCGCCTATCCGTCGCATGCTTTAGAGAGCAGGATTGATAATGCTTTCATTCTGACGGCTCATCGTCAGGCCATTGTTTCTTTATGGCGGTCCACTGCCCATCGTTACATCCTCCAGAAGCTCTACCTCTTCACATCATTCTAGCCAATCAACCCACAAAACTTATGCTCATTCAACTAAGCCAGTCTCATCTCATTCAAGCAAATTTAATAAAACATGGGTGCATAAAAGTTTCCAGCTTTGATTGATAATAACAAACAACTTCTCTCATGAACAAAATAAAATCAAGGCACATTCAATTTCTTATCCACAAGAGGGCGGATTTTCCTCAGCTCTTTCACATAATCGCGGCGTGCTGCGTCGTCCTCTTCAACTTCTTCTCGCCACGGGCGCACCTTGCTGATCTCCCACATGGTCAGCGCGTTCCGTACTGCTCTTTCATCTTCCTCGGTCCCCATCTTCCTAGGTAGAAGGGGAGGGTAGTGTGATAGTGCAGGAGCTTGGGTTCTTGGAAGTCTGATCTGAAGATGGCACCGGTGCAGGTTGAAGATCGCCATGGCAGTATTCCCCACTAGCTGGAGGTCCAAGCTTTGACGCCGTGGTATTTTAAGAAGAGTGCTTCGAAGGAGTCTTGGTTGCATGATGAACTTGTCCATTGGTAGAGTGTTGAATAAGAGGCGCCATTCATCCCGCGTTTTCTTATCCGCCGTCTTGCATTCGACCTGAGAAGAGTATCCAAATGCCCCTCCAATGAAGAAGAGAGGGTGGCTCCCGAAGATTCGGCTAGCTGAAGTTATGTCTTCCTTTTGTTGGAATTTGATTCTCACTCCCATCCAGCACTCAAGGAGTATCATGGAGCCGAACAAAAGTCCTCCTAGGCAAGCCGAGCTAAGTCCTTCATAGAGGTATGAGAGGACCGCTTGAGAGATGGACATTCCCCGCCACAGCCCGCTAATAATGCTAAGATTTTGGATGTCTAAGAGGTGGTCGGTCGTGGTAAAGAGGAAGACTCCGCAAAAGCAAACCGCCACCGCCTTGGCTATTGCTTCATGTCTCTCCCACTTATTTTTACAATGAGACACTATCCATTGCGCCAAGGGTATCAAGTGAATGTGGTGTGGGCTGATCATGGTCCTCACATCCTTCGGATTATGGATGAAATAACTCAAGATCAAGGATGGGTCAATAGGCTCTATTGTGTAGCAAACCCGGTCTTCATCCCCTGCCTTAGTCTTAGGAAGGGCTAGGTAGGTCTCTACCTCTTCTAATAGGACTGTTGCTTCGAAGGAAGGGAAGATGAAGGTATGAGTTTGTGGATGCCATAGTTCTACAAGAGCTGAAATACTTGGCCAATCTAAGGATAATTTCTGGAAATTTTTGCCTAAAACCAAGAGTGGTTGAAGGTGCCAAGCTTTAAGGATGGATGTGACTTCTACAGGGAGGGCCTTTACCATGGAAGTCACCCACTTCAGATTAGAGTAGCATCTTGGGCCAGGAAGAGGCTTGAAGAAAGAAGGAGAAGAAGAAGTCATAAAACGAATTGAAGTGCAGAATTTTCTGAACTTGGATGTGTTGTTGAGGGACTTACCACCCTTTGAACATTGGAGCTTAACTGCTTGGGAATTGATGTCAACTGTTGGAGCTCTCCATGTTCTTTTCTAGCAGCTTTAGGTCCGGTGTAGACCTTCTCCTCCATAGCCATCACCTCGAAGCTTCTCTTCATCTTGATTTCTACCCTTAGGAGAGGTTCTTCAACCCTAAAGCAGAGGTTTTCAGCAAAGATACGATTTTGGTTGAGTTTCCAAGTTTTAAAGGTTTAATTTTGGCTTTGAAATGATAAGACTTGAGTTGGAAGGCTTTATCTTCAATCTAGATAAGTTCTAGTAAGGGTTTAGGTGGCTAAACCTCGGGTTTAAGTTCTCACGGCTCAATCCGTCTCGGAATACAACCCAGGATCTAACGGTCTATTGTACGGCCGTTATGTCACTCCGACGCGCCAACCCTAGGCCATCACTTTTTCCTGTGGGTTTAGTTTCCCCGATCATGTTCTGTGGAGATTAACGGTCTAAGGGCTGACCATCGTTTCTTGTAACACGCGAACCCTGAGCCGTTACACTCTCAGCCACTCAATTCTTTCTACTCTGGGCTAAGCACTACCTGACGGTCCTGGTTGTGGCCGTTGCTTCATTCTGACGCGTCTACTTTAGGCCGTCGCATTTTCTGCTAGTCGCCCTGCAAGCTATAGTTCTGCCATGAATAACGGTCCAGCTTTAGGCCGTTATTTACCTTTGACGCACCTTCAGTTGGCCGTCATTTTGCTTGCAACCTCAGCTACAGGATGGGCCACCGTTATGATTAACGGCCTTTGGCTAGCGCGTCGTTTGATTATGACGATCTGAACCAGGACCGTTACTTTCTCTGCTGCTGAATTCAGGCTATTCCTTCTGCCCTTGCCTAGACCTGGCGGTTTCTCGCATTGTACACCTCATTCTCTCTACATTTTCACACACATACATTCCTACAAATAAGTCATGCATACATTCATTCCTGCCTATGTCTCATACATTCATTCATACACGCCTCATCCGCGCATGCATATTCAAACACATAACCATTCATCCATTCATTTCATCTGTCCCTGCACATTCAAACACACATCCATTCATTCACGTTTGCACCAAATAGACATAAAACCCAAAAAAGATTTCATTCCATTTTCCATAAAGTTACAAACAAGTAATAAGAAAACATAAAAATGCATCATTCGGCCGGCTTATCCGCCAGACCACCATCATCCTTTCCATCCTCGGGTCTCCTCGCGGGTGGCGGCGCTATCAAAGCACTCTCCTCCTGCTGTCCCCCCTCCGCCCTCTCATTCCTCCGTTGGCCGGAGGAGCTGATAAGAAAATCCCCTACCGAGCCGCTCGGGGCAGCACTCCTCCGTGCCCCACTCTGGGAAGCACTCCGCTCCGGTCCCCGGCCCATCATCCGGACCGTCCGCTCTAGCGTCCGCAGCTCGATCTTCAGCGTGAAGATCTGACGCCGCGTCTCCCGTGCCTCGGTCCGGTAGCGATCCAAGTCCGCCGTCCCGATTCGGAGCTTCTCCACCTCAGCGTGAGCCCGAGCTAACTCCGTCCGTAGTCGCTCCCCCTCTGCCTCATCCAAGCGTCACGCGGTCTCCGCTCTCAGCCGGGCCATCTCTGCCTGTGCAAGCTCTGTCTCCGCTCGGGCTCGATCAGTCTCAGCCCGGCTTCTTTCTGCCTCTATCCTCGCCTGCCTGGCCTCGGCCACCGCTGCTGCTAGCTCTCTCGCCTGTAGATTGCATTTCATATAGTTAATCATAAGGCATTTTTAGGCAAGATCATAAGCATGAGCTTTTTTAGCATCTTACCTGCTCCGCGAGGGTGGCCTCCGCCTCCTCGGCCCGGGCAACCGCCCGAGCAAAATCAGCCTCCTGCTCAGCCCTGCCTCCCGCAGGCTGTGAGGAGGACGATGGGGCATCCGGTCCGGCTCGTTGGGCTCTCTCGGCCCGCTGCATTTAGAAGACAGGGTTAGGGACCATGGTTAATCAGCATGTGCATCATAAACATCAGTTGTCATAATCATAAGCATTTTAAGTATAGGTTTTAAAGTCTCACCAGGAGCTCCAGAGCGGTCTGGTACCCGTCCCGCTGCTGGATGGTGGAGTGGAGTAATCCCTCCAGCTCAGCTATCCGTCCCTCAGGGTCTAACTGCATGTAGAAAGCATGAGTCAGTACATCTATCACATTGCATTTTTTTGCATATAGAAAGAGTTTAAGCTTTTGCATACCGGTCGTCGGGTGCCTCGGTACACCTGGTCGCCGTAGAGTCGAGCAAAGGCCTTCAGATATGCCTCGTCGCTCTCATCTCGTTTCTTCACCGCTCGGCCCCGCCTGTTCCAGTCATGGACGTACTTCGCCTTCCGGGCGCACCAATCCACATTGCCACTGATGCCCCTTGCTGACTTGCCGGGGTGGTCATCGCTGTGGCGTGGAAAGGTCACCTCAGGCTGATGTAGTCCCCGGGTCCGCAGGATTAGCCTATAGTGCAGAGGCTCGATGATATGGATGCAATGCAGCCATATGTCTCGTCCCCGGTACGACAAGGCCGCCTCTACCCACGGTTGTCCCGTGTAAACCTCGCCGCGGTATGGGGTCCATCTCACCTGAAAGCATTTAGTTTATTCATCAGCATTAGCATATAAAAGCATTAAAAGTATTAGAGGCATTTAAAAAGCATTCAGAAGCATATATAAATCATTTTGAGTTATGGACTCACCGACGTATGTGGGAAGGAGTCCAGGTCATCCTGGATCGTCCGGGTCAGTCTGATGATCGACCCTGTGTCCCTCGCCATCGACGAACGCCTCGCGATCGGTATGCGGTCGGGATGGAGTAGCGCGCCTCTCCCGATGCCCGGGAGGTACATATAGCTCCAGATCTGCATTTTTAGAAATCAAGTCAGTCACATGGCATATCATAAACATTTTGGCATAAAAGAAAGCATTTAAAGTGCATTTACCTGTAAGAAAGGTGAGAAGCCGCCCAGCATCGTCTGCCGGTCCGTAGTGCTGAGGGACTCGAACAGGAATGCGAGCACTGCTGCTCCCCAAGCATATCTCCCAACTCTGTGAAAATTCTCTATCATCGGCAGTAGTCTGCAGCTGATGACGTCTGCCCGAGTCGCGAAGAGGAGCTTCCCGAATAGCAGCATCAGGAAGCGTCTGAGCACTCTATCTCCCTCAGGTCCTGCCTCCGCCACCACGTGAGGGTGCACCTGGTCTATCACTCTGCCCAAATGCTCCTCGGGTAGCTCTCCTACGGCTATCGCCGCTCCTCTCAGTCCCAGGCTCTCTTGCAGTACTGATCTCGAGAGCTGGGAGGAGGACTGTCCCGGCCTGATCAAATCTAGCCCGAGCAGCTGCTGTGCCATCTCCCGATAGTCACCGTATGTCCATCCGGTCACTGCGGCTCCATGACTCTCAGTCCTGTAATCCTCGCTATATCTTCCAGCGTGGGGATCATGTGGCCCCACGAGAAGATGAAAGCTCTGCTGATCGGGTCCCATCTCTCGTGCAGCGCGTACAGCAGGGCGTGTCCATCCGGATCACCTTGATGCTGAGCACCTCGGCGAATCCCATGCCAGCCAGTCACTCCCTCTGGTAGTCCGACAGTGCTTGGTACACGGCCCGGATCTGTAGCCAGGAGATCCTTGTTCGTCGCTTTCCCTACATTCATTTAGATCACAAGTCAGTCCATTGCATCATAAAAATCATTGCATAAGCATTCATATAATCAAAATAAAACATGAATTCAAAATTGAAAACCTAAAAATAAGTTTTGAATCCCTGGCAGATGTAACGACCCTGGGGTAGGGCGTTACTTGTCTCTGACGCACTCATGGTGGCGCGTCAGACGTGTGACGGTCGCTGGCAGGACCGTCACATTGTCTGCTATTGGGACTCTTTTCCTTTGCACTCCCGTGGTTGCCCACTATGGCCAAATGGCCTACAATCTTTCCTAGTGGGTTCATGGACCCATTTCTACCCTTTTAATCCCACATGCATTCACAATAAAAACACAAAAAAATAAAAATTGAAATTAGGGCGAGGGGACCTACCTCACGGTCCATGCCTCTCTTCCTCTTCTTCTCTGGTTCTTTGGGTTCCTCTGCACCTAATGGGGCTTCCCCTTGGTCCTCCACGACCGTGGGAGCTTCTTCTTCTTCTCTTGGGTTTCTCCTCGCCGTTTCCTCTTTCGTGACCGGCGGGATCACTTCCCGTTCGAGACGGCGGTGGAACCGCCGTATGGCCATCCATTTCCTTCTCTCCCTCCTCTGTGGTGGTGGCTGGGAGCCCCGTCGCCGGCCATTACGGTGGTGGGGGCGGTGGTCGCCGGTGGTTTCTCTCGGTTTGGGTTTTGGGGCGTTGAATGTTGAATGAATGGGCTATGACCGTTCGGTTGTTTTTTTTGAATGCTCAGGAAATGCGAAGGTCTATCGTCTGGCCGTTACATCCTTCTGACGCGTCTGGATGTGACCGTTACATATGATTGGATTGTTTTAGTGAAGAATGTGAACCGCCTGGTTTATGATGGACTAGGGATGGTCCGTTACTTGATGTGACGCCCTTTCATCAGACCGTTACAAACTTGCAAGTTTCTTGATGAATTAAATGGTCTATTTGATGTCAAAATGATCCCATATTCTGTCAAAATGTTCATTGTTGATGCTTCTCACACGTACAAATGGTTATGCCTTGATTCATGATCATATTTATTTTTTTGGCTAACCTATCTTTTATGAAGGAATTTGTGAATAAAATCGTGCTTTACCATCCGGCCGGAAGGTGAGGCAGGTATTTGTATCTCGTTCCTTATCCCTTAATGCATTACTATATGTTTAATGCATTACTATATGTTATCTATGACATATTATCTCCAGAACCGGCTGGTCATTCATGTGTTCCAGGATCTGATGTTCCCCTTAAACAAAAATGATGATGATCTAAGTTCACATGTTTAATCGTTGGATAGGTCGTTAGATTGGAATAAGTTTGGGGACGATGGTTCTATCTTGCACGCCGTGGTTGCAGATGGTGTCCTGACCCTAATTTCTTTGGTCTAGCAATACTATTCTCGAGTATTTTCTATTTTTATCTTTCTTTGCATTTGTTTTGAAGATTTCTTTTCCTTTTGCCCAGCATGCATCATACGCATTCTTTGAGCATTCATGTGCTTCATCTGTTCGAAGTGTCTCGGTGATGGTGAATAGCTTGGTTCTTGATCTCGGATAAGGAGAATCATTCCACTCTGAATTAGAAGGTTTTCCTTCGATCTGCTCACTTGATCTGGTTGGCTGAAGATTCCTGTATGGAGTTTAGTCTCTTGTTCTTTCCGTTGCCTCCGGCGGCTAGCCGTGTTTCCTTTCCTTAGTTATTAGCTCCTCCAGACTTGCATCCTTTGGTTGGCTATTTCCTTGTGATCAGTTTTGAAGCTTTCCAGAAAATTCCTATCGCTTGTTGGTTGAGAACAGGTGTCGTTTACCTTAACGCCCTCTTTTTGATCCACTCCGCTTCATTTCTGCTTCATCTCCATGTTCCATTTCACTTTCGCTTCACCTCCGCTCGTTCCCCTGCAAAGAGGACGTTAAGGAGGGGCATCCGTTGACACCCATTTTATACCCAATAAGTCGGGTCATCTCCTTATTCATTCTATATGATGCTCTGAGTTATTCACTCTTCATTGAGTCTCTTGAATAGTTGAAGCCTATTTCTAGGGTCTGAACTCTTTGATCGGATATGGCTCCTGGTGGCGTTTCATTGGATGAATCTTCGCAAGCCCCTTCATTTCATTTTTTGAACCTCAATGATAATAACGGTCGGTCCTAGGCGCGGTGTTTCATTCTGACGGATGGGTCCTGGACCGTTACTCTTTGAAGAGTCCTAAGGCTTAAGGCCTCGTTTTAAAGCTTATCCTTTTGATTACACATTGATAATAACGGTCTGTCGTGCAGCCGTTGTTTCATTCTGACGCCCTATGCCTTGGCCGTTGCTTCCTTGAAGAGTCCAACTTGTTGGGTCTTCTTCCCATTGATCTTATCTTTTAGGGATAAGGTTGATAGTGACGGATGTTCCTTGGTGCGTTATTTCCAAGTGGCGGTCTGTCGTGCAGCCGTTACTTCCTTCAAAGAGTCCTGGCAGTTCAGGCCTTTTCTCTGCTACTCCATGGCCGAAGATGAGGGTTTGGATTGACGATATCTCTTTCAAATCTGATCCTCAGAACCTTCTGTTTGTTTCTATGGACTCTTGGTGATATTATCTTTGAAGATTTGCTAAGAGTTATCCCTTTATCTTGCTGGATTATCCTCTGCTCGACCTAAGAGTTTGAGGGTCTATAAATAGAACCCTTGACTTCATGGCCCAAGGAGGAGGATTTTGAAATTCACGACGAAGTGCTGCCGAACTCAGGAGCCATCTTCATCCAAGAGGAACTGCTTCTCACGTTCATCCATCTCATAATCAAGGGAGTACTTTGGTTTTAGTCTTTCAAGTTCATTGCATGCTTAAGTTCTTCCCTGGTTTTTCCTCAATCAAAGCATTGTCCCTCCTCTTTCTCCAGGTTTTCTCACTGTTCTCTAAGCATCCAAACATCCTACTAATCGTTTGAAAACACCCAGAGGGGTTAAAAAACCAAAAACTCCCCGGTAATCCCCTTTCCTTTTGATGTCCTTAAGTTCTTTGAGAATTGATGCTATATTATTGAAAGGGCTAATTTGGGTTGTTTTGTTCGTGTCTTCCACATCTTTGGCAGGTTTACAGGTTCACTAGTACGAGACCCAAGTCTTCTAACCGGTTGGAAGAGTTGGAGTTAAAAGAATCTACACTTTGCTACTGCAGGTTATCTGACGGTCTGGTGCAGGCGCGTCATCTTCTCCTGGCGGTCTATCGGGTGACCGTTACTTTCCAAGTAACGCACAGGGTCCTGGCCGTTATTTCTAGCTGACCTGCAGGTTCTCTTTGGTTTTCTCTCCCGTGGGCGGGTGCTTCATCCACCTATTTTCAAGGTATTTGCAGGTCTTTTGCTTGTTTTTACTTTGGTGGCGATCACATCTTTCCTTAGTCTTGGGCATTAGCTTTCTCATTCATCACATATCTCTTTTATTTTCTTGCTTGCTCCACCCTTTGCGGTGTGTTTTATTTACTCTTTTGCTCCACGCCCCGGCGTGTGTTTTCCCTTTTCTTTAGCGTAGTTTGAGCGAGATAGCATGCCCATGCTAGAGCTAGCTTTGATTGCCTAGGTTCATGATCACATGTTCATAGGTTAAGAGCGGATCTTTGATTACTCGCTTGTCATTTCATCATTCAAAACCCCAAAGAAAAGATAGATAGGCAAAATAAAATCAACAATAGTTCCATGCATTTCATACATCTCTTAGCCTTAAATAGAAATAAAAGAAGTTATCTTGTCTATTCATTGGAACCCATGCATATAGATAGCCTATACTTCGTTATCATGCCTAGAATAGACATGGTATTCGATTTAGACATGATGTGAGTTGATCTCTTAGGTTTCATATCATTTTCTGTCAGCAGATACTGTAACACACCATAGTAGGACCGTCACACTCAAGTAACGGCCATACGATGGACCGTCACAGTCCTTGAATGCCTATTGATTTCTTTGTTGACTCTGACGCATCTATGCAGGAGCGTTACATTCTGTAACGGTTACTCGATAGACCGTCATAATCCCTGTGACGTGCCTTGGCTAGACCGTTAGGTTCCTGTGTACTATCAACCCAAGACAGATTGGAAACTTGCCAGATTTACTTATTATTATGCCTAGTTACCTAAGTTTTTATCTGATTACGTGACTTTGAGATTATTTAATCATTCATGATAGGTATTGCATGTTTCGGTATCTCACTATTACTTTAAGTTATGTTAATTTCATGAGCCCAAACTCTATAGTTTTGTAATTAGAAACATGATTTTGAATGATGTATTGATAGAGTTTTTATCATGATTTCACATCGATATATATCTATATATAGTCTTTCTCTATCAATCGAGTCATTTCTATAAGTACATGGCACATACTCTGGTATGTTGACCATTAGTTCACATTTTTACACTATAGGAACATATTCTTGGACATGAGGACCTCTCTATTGGATATTCCTTCCAATGGACTAGGAAATCTTGTTTCAAGGCCTCCGTAATTCTCCGCGAGCCTGGGATTCCCACTAGGACGCCAAGTTGGTTGTACCATTGAAGCCCATTAACTAGAATACACTATCGTTATTTTCTGGATCTAGTAATGTAACGTCCTTACATTGGACCGTCAGAATCACGTAATGGCCCATTGCATGACCGTCACATTTCTCTGAGTCTATTTTGATTATTCTGGACTTTGATCATTGTAACGGCCCTCTACTGGAGCGTCACATGATGTAACGGCCCAGCAAACAACCGTCACATTACTTAAGTACTTAACCCAAGGTTTGACCCAAGGGTTGATATTCCAAAGATTCTAGATGGACTAATGATAGTCTAGAACTTATAATATTGATCAAGAAACTTAATATAATAATTGGAAAGAGAAAAGAATGTACCGTTATGCTATCGATTTATTTCCGTGAGCATGACATTGTTTAAATCTTTTTCTTGATCTCTCATACTCTAAATTGAAGCATTCATTCATTGATTATTGTTATCATGAGTTATTGAACTTATTACATTCTTGGCCATACTTTATTGTTACACTCATGGAAGTAGCTTGATTTATACGTGAAGATGCAGTTCGGGCGCTCATTGTGTCCAAGGGCTCTATGCTAGTCCCCATGACTGATTGTCGGAAACATATTATTTTATAAACCATGGGGTATTATGCTACTGGCGTCGCGTTGCGCTGGGAGTACTTTCTTTATAAATAAGTGAAAACCATGAGCACTCGTGAAAATCTAGTGAATTCCTACATGATTGACATTCTCGTGCGTAACCTTTATGGTTATGAAAGTGAAAGTGCATTCTCGATACATTCTTGTTCATGAAAGGCCAAACATCATGTTCTTGCTACATTCATTCTTGTTCATTATTGTTCACTCTATCTTACATGATTATTGTGTTACTTTGGTTTAATCGCATGATATTCGCATTCGCATTATTTTGCCTTACTTCTTTAGAGCTAAATTGTTAATTACTTTAATAGTGCCTTCATGTTGATGCCAAGATACCTACTAGGAAAGTGTGCTCATTACCTATTTCCAATCTTTTTCAGGAAATGATAGTGAATCGGGTTCGGATTCGGAAGGCTCAAGTAGCGGATCCGAGAGTGAATAAAGATGAGCGAAGACTTAGGAAGTCGATATTGTTTAGATGGAGTCAATGTAATTTTCCTATTTCTTGAGTCTAGTAGAGTGAGAGATGGTGGAAAAGTATTATATTTTGAATATTTGATTGATAATGGAATGAAGTTGGATTTTTAGTAAACATTGTGCAATTGCATTCATTTTGTGTGATTATCTTGCGCTCTGATCGTTCTTGCTTGCAAGAGGCTTACCATGCCGACTGTTCGCGCTCCCCGAGTTAGTCTTCCGCTGAAATAAAAGCTCGGGGCGTGACAAAGCTTGTAGGAACATTAAGGTAGACCATGTGAAATAGAATCGTAAGGATTTGAACATGATGTGTAAGGACGATAATAACGGTACAATCACGATTAGCAATAAAACTAGGTGGAATCGGCTCCCTAACTTGGGTGCCAAGATAATAAGAATAAGTGCTCATATAATGATGGTCACTCGTTCTTGTACATGATAAGCTAGATAGAATTAAAGTCCACAATTATGGCACATAATTCATAAGAATACTAATGGCATGGTTTCCCATTCCATTATTTCAAGAATATTCTTATGACATCCACATAGCATGTCATAAGGGCCGGTATACCATGTTTCTTTAGAGTGACATGGCAATCAAGAAATGTCATAGGTTTTAATGGTACAACCCGCTCGGCTGCCTTGAGGGAATCCAAGGCTAGCGGAGTCTTACGGAGGCTATGATAAAATCACCAATCCGAAGGAATGGAGTGTCCCGCGGAGGGTTCATCTACCACCGAGAAATAGTGGATAATCGATAAAACAACATGAAACATGGGACTATATTCACAGAATAGAATATAGTGCCTAATAAATAACCAACTGACTGGTTTACCGAAATCCACGAAAATCAGGAAAAACAGTGAATTGACGCCTGAGCTTAAGTCTTCATTTTATGAATTGGCGCCCTTATCAGGATCGTCAGATCAGTAAATGACGACTGTTCACTCAGTTGTTACATCCAGATTCTATAAATATTAAATTCAATAAAAATTTTTAGATTTCATTCATTATGAAAATGGCAACTTTCATTAAGGCTTCAATTTATTAAACAGCGCCCTAGTCAGGGGCGTCATATATCAAATTAAAGGGTAGGGTGCATGTCGTTAATTCCAATATCCAAGAAATTATAAACATTTCAGAATTTCCCAATTTATCACTAATTGGCACCCATGTGTAGGGCGTTCATTCAATTAACGACCTAAAAAGAGTTGTTAATTCTTTGTCATACGATTTGCATCAGGTAGGTACAATCACAGACACACGGTTTTTGGAGTCTGTCTGATCCGAAAACTAAAGACATGTACAGGTAAAAAAAAATAGTAGAAATTTTCTAGTATAATCATGCATTTGTTTACATGTAAGGGTTCATAGTTATTAAATTTTGAACATAGTTTAATTATTAATTATCTCAGGAATTGACGACTGTTTGCACAGTCGTTGAATCAAATAGGGCCCTTGCTTGGGTCGCTATTTACTGCAAATGCAGAAATCATAAAACTGATACCGGTAAATCTTCATGTTGATAAATACCAACCTATATGCTTGCAGGGACTCATTATTAACATGGTTTTGCCAAGCACTTGAGAAAACCTACCTTGATTGGTGATTTGGTTGACAAAAAATGTGAAGAGGATGAAGGAATAACCCTTGATACGATACTCTGTTTTTGTGAAAATAGAGGCAGCAGCTCTTTATCGAATGTAATCGTAGCCTCCTTCAAAGAAGAAGCAGCAGGATGAAGACTATGCAACTTGATGGAAGGATGAACCAGCAGCAGCACGTCCATGTCCAGAGGATGAAGATGATGACATGAAGAGTAGCAACTAAATAGCCGCAACCCCTTCGCATTGCAGGCAATCTGCAAGAGGAAAGGAAGAAGTTGAAGAACTTTAGGTTCTTTCACGTATTGAGCAGCAGCAGGTCATTTTTTGGAAGAATCAAAAGAGCCAGCAGGCTGGCTCGATGGGAGGGTTGGTATTTATAGGAAAAGAGAATCCTAACGAGTTCTAGAAGTTCGATTAGGATTAGTATTTCCTTCGTAGAATCCTATTAAACGTAGACACCCCACGTATTGATCCTTTCCCTAATCAAAACTTACCCAGATAACATCCCTGTTCGAACCAAACACTAACGGGTCTTGGAAATGACGCCTAAGATTAGGGCGTTATTTTTAAATGATGCTTGTCCACGTGGTCTTTAATTCAGGATATAACGCCTTTAAAAGGGGTGTCAATCTTTTAATTAGCGCCTGCTTGAACAGTCTTCAATTAAATGACGACCTTACCGGAGGCGTTATTTACTTTCGGCCTATTTGTTATGTTTTAAGTATATATATGAGTTGGGCCTTTATTATTGGTTTGAATCTTTTAATCTATTAAAGATTTTATCCCTTCAATTTACCAGGGTTGCTAGATAGGATCTACCAAAATGTACCAAGATTTGAAAAGGACCTTCTGGTGGCCCAATATGAAAAGAGAAGTAGCGGACTTCGTGTCTCGTTGTCTCACATGCCAACAAGTCAAGGCAGAACACCAAAAGCTTGTCGGTAAGCTACATCCTCTTGATATTCCTAAGTGGAAGTGGGAGGATATCGGTATGGACTTCATTATGGGTCTATCTAAATCGAATAGAGGACATGATAGAATATGGGTCATCATCGCTTGACCAAATCGGCACACTTCTTGCCAATCAAGAGCCGATGGTCAGTTTATGTTCTTGCTGCTTCGTACGTTAAGAAGATAGTCAGACTACATGGCGTTCCTGTCTCAATCGTGTCTGACCGAGACTTACGATTTACTTCTCATTTTTGGAAGGGTCTACAACATTCGTTGGGGACGAGACTTAACTTTAGCACAGCTTTTCATCCTCAAACGGATGGTCAGACCAAAAGAACGAATCAGGTGGTAGAAGACATGCTCAGAGCTTGCATCATTGATTTTGGTGGAAGCTGGCATGATCACTTACCTTTGGTCGAGTTTGCATATAACAATAGTTACCAGGCAAGCATACAGATGGCACCTTTCGAAGCTTTATACGAAAGGAGTTGCCGATCACCCTTGTGTTGGTACGAAGTTGGCGAAAAGTAACTATTAGGCCCTGACATGGTAAGGGATACCACTGAAAAGATTCAGTTGATTAGAGAAAGACTTCAAGTTGCTCAGTCTAGACAAAAGGCTTATGCTGACACAAGAAGAAGAGATCTCGAATTCCAAGTTGGAGGTCACGTATTTCTCAAGATATCACCTGGATGTGGAATAGGGAGATTTGGTGTTAAGGGCAACCTTATTCCAAGGTTTATCGGACCTTTTGAGGTATTAGAAAGAGTCGGCGAGGTGACTTACCGCGTCGCTCTACCTCCTCAATTGTCCAAAGTTCATAACGTATTCCACATATCCATGTTGAAGAAGTATGTGCACGATCCATCACATATCATCAGTCATGGAGACCTGGTGATTCAAAAGGATCTCACATATGAGCAAAAACCCATGAAGATCCTCGATCGTGAGGAACGTACACTAAGGAACAAAACTATTCCCATGGTTAAAGTACAATGGAGTAAATGCTCAGAACACGAAGCCACATGGGAGACCGAGGAGTCTATGAAGAAACGATTCCCGCATTTACTTTAAAGGGTATGTACTCTACACTCTCCACGTCTATATACGATTGAATTTGGGGACCAAATTCTTGTAAGTGGGGGAGGGTGTAGCAACCCTAGTAAATTAAAGGACTAGAAAGTCTCAATAAATTAAAACTAATAAATAATCAAGGCCAGACCCTGTAAACTACCCCCTTACGTCCTAATGAGCCTTACAAAAAGAATTCGTAGACCCTACCCTTAAATTTTAAGGGATTATTTAATATAACATCATTTTAAGTAGTCATTTAAAATCATGTTGTAATTTTATTTGAATTAATAATCAATAAACCTTGAAGGAAACATCAATTTATATTTTATTAATAATTTAGAAATTTTAATATTTCACATTTATTACATTATATTTTATTTGAAGGAATAGGGGTATTTAGATAAGATTTAATACATTAAAGATAGTTAAAGGAGGTAGAATGGACATATATGCAATTTTGGTTAAATAAGAGTGAGAAGAAAATGTTTAAAATAATACACGATCATGTAATAGACGTTGGTTATGAAGTTACGACATAAATATTGACGTTAATTCAAATAAAGTATATAGTTCAGAGAATTGTAGAAATAAGAGGCTTATATATATAATGTCGGTCCTTTTGAGGTCGTGGGGAAAGGGAAAGAAATGAATTGCGCCCAACACATGGGCGCAACATTTGCTTAAAGCGACGAAGCCAAAGTCGCTATTTCCTAAGACTGTGAATAGTGCGTGAATAATGCCACTTTTTAAATTAAAAGAATTTTATAAAACTAATTATATGAAAAAATAGAGAAAAATGGAAAGGCCTTACCCATAAAATTTCATGTCAATAACCCATCAAATAAAAAAGATAAAAATCTCTAAAGATTGTAACACTTAAAATAAACGTTAATTTTAATAACGTGAACGCCAATTTCTCCGGTTCGAACTGATAGATGTATTAATTATAATTAGGAAGGGATCGAACTAGGAAGTAACTATGTTTCGGAAAGTATTATTTAGTAGGAGTAATTATAGGGAAATCCTAATACTATTAGGACTCTTGCTTGAAGTGTTAATCCTACTCAAACTCTAACTCTCCAAACCCCTATAAATACCCTACTAGAACCCCCCAACGCGTTAATACTTCGCTGCTACATCCACTGACATTGCTTCTTCTCCCTCATTCTACCTCCCACGGCTGAGCAATAAGAAGCCCGCTATTAACTTCTTCCTTTGATGCTGGACAAAGCTTCTTGCCATCACTTTCTACTTCAGTTGCAGAGAAGACTACAGCTGCCTTTAGTCTCCATCTATTCTTCATCGTTATCCAATTCTTCAGACCAAAAATCAACCTATTGCCTGGACGTTGTTGCCTCTACCAAAGAAGAAGAGCTTCCTTCTTCTTCCATCCTTCTGCCAACGCACTTGAAGGAAGGGCATTTACTGTTAAGGGAAGATCATTAGAGTTACTGCTGCTACAATATCTCGTGAAGCTACATAGTGAATAACAATCAACTTCCTCTGTTGCTACGGTTATCAAAAGAAGCCTCTTAATTGTTGCAGAGCATTGACTACACTTTTGTTCTTCAATTCCTTTAATCGATTACCAACCAAATCTTCAAACAAAGGTAGGTCTTCTCAATTGCTAAGCCTAACACAGTATGATCAGGGATCATGCATGCATTTTGCTATATTTAACCCTGTTCTAATAGCTTTCTGTTGAATTTCAGATTCACAGTGAAATAGCGACCCAGTCATGGGCGCTATTCTAAATTTACGATTGTATAGCAGTCGCTATTTTCCTGGTTAATTATAAAACCAGCATATTCAAAATTTAATAACTTGAAATGTGGACATCTAATCAAATACATGCGTGCATTGCTAGATTCCTGATATTTTTCTCTACCTATTCATGTACTTGTCCTTGGAAAATTATCTTGTTTGGAGAAATGACATTGTTCATGCAAATTTATACACTGGCTTAAAGAGCGACAATCACCCTATCGTTTTATTGAATGGGACGCCCAAAGCATGGGTGCAATTTATTGAAACATGACATGAACCAGGGCGCCAATTTCTGAAACATGGCTATGCCATGGGCGCGAATTAAAACAGAACCAAACGTTATGCTAAAAGGGTATAAAATTCCATGATTTATTTACACTAAAATTGGAACATGAATTAAAAATTGATGGCTGGGTCACAGGCGCCATTTATGAAATAGTGGTTGTACCCCAGGCACTATTTTAGAAATAGAGTCCATGACCCAGGCGCCAATTTTCTGTCCTTTAGATTTTTCGTTGTTTCAACCGTATGGCTCCCGCTGAGTTGAGAGAGTTGAGGGCGCAGTTGCAGGAGTTGCTCACCAAGGGGTACATTCGTCCTAGTTTTTCCCCTTGGGGTGCGCCAGTTTTGTTCGTGAAGAAGAAGGATGATAGTCTGAGGTTGTGTATTGACTACCGGCAGCTGAATGAGGTGACCATTAAGAACAGCTATCCGTTACCACGGATTGATGACTTGTTCGACCAGCTTCAGTCTGCTCGAGTGTTCTCACGGATTGATCTGCGGTCCGATTATTATCAGCTGCGGATTTGTGAGTCTGATGTGGAGAAGACTGCGTTCAACACGAGGTATGGGCATTATGAATTTTTGGTGATGCCGTTTGGGCTCAACAATCCCCCGCAGCGTTCATGGATTTGATGCATAGGGTGTTTCGTCAACACTTGGACTAATTTATGGTCGTGTTTGTGGACGACATCCTTGTTTATTCGTAGTCTGCAGAGGAGCATGTGTACCATTTGAGGGTTGTGTTACAGACTTTGCGAGATCACCAGTTGTATGTGAAGGTCAACAAGTGCGGGTTATGGCTTCAGGAGGTGCACTTTTTGGGCCACGTGATTTCTGGTGATGGTATTTCCGTGGATCCAGCCAAGGTTGAGGCAGTGATGTAGTGGCCGAGGTTAGAGTCCGTGACGGAGATTCATAGTTTCTTGGGGATTGCAGGCTATTATAGAAGATTCATCCATGATTTTGGTCGTGTTGCAGCCCCGATGACTAGACTTACGAGGAAGGATGTGCCGTTTGTCTAGACTGATGAGTGTGAGCAGAGATTTATGGAGCTTAGGAGGTTGCTCACCTCAGCACCGGTATTAGTGTTGCCTTCTGGATCAGGAGGTTTTATGGTGTGTACAGATGCTTCCAGGATCAGTTTGGGTGTTGTGCTGATGCAGCACGCTAGAGTCGTGGCGTATGCATCTCGGCAGCTAAAGCCACACGAGGAGAACTACCCTACCCATGACCTCGAGTTGGCTGCTATGATCTTTGCATTAAAGATTTGGAGACATTATCTCTACGGTGAGAAGTTCGAGGTGTTTATTGACCATCAGAGTTTGACGTATGTGTTCACTTAGAGGGACCTGAACCTCAGGCAGAGGAGATGGATGGAGTATATGAAGGATTATGACTTCACCCTGTCTTATCGGCCGGGCAGGATGAACATCGTTGATGATGTCTTGAGTAGGAAGGTCATTGTTAGTGCAATGATGTTGAGGAAGTGGAGGCTCTGGGAGCAAGTGCCAGCCGTGACATTTAGGCTTAAGGTTCCTCAAGAGCCAGGGTCAGGTGTTCTTACGAGCTTGAATGTCACTCCAGCCATCCGTCATCAGGTGACAGAGGCTCAGCATGTAGACCCTGAGTTGCCCCGGATTTTGGCTATGGCCGATGTAGAGCTCGGTGAGGACGGAGTGGTGAGATTCCGAGGTAGGCTATACGTCCCGGCCGAGGAGCAGGTGAGACGTGTAGTATTACTAGAGGCTCATGGGAGTAGGTACACCATACATCTGGGTGCTACGAAGATGTATCAGATCTTGAGGCGGCAGTTCTGGTGGCCTGGCATGAAGCGAGATGTTGCTAAGTTTGTGGCCAGGTGCCTGACCTGTCAATAGGTGAAGGCGGAGCATCAGCGACCTGGTGGTATGCTCCAGCCCTTGGAGATTCCCGCGTGAAAATGAGACCACATGACCACTGATTTTGTTGTGGGATTGCCGAGCACTCTGAGTTGGCAGGATAGTATTAGGTTGCTGGTGGAAAGGCTGACGAAGACGGCTCGATTGTTACCGGTCAAAGACCTACGTTCATTCATACACTCAACCGAGTATGGCTTACTGCTCCGCAGTACAGCTTGCGTCTGCTGTGCACTACAGCTTGGCCAACAACCGCTGATACACAGCTTCACTGGGCACTACAGCTTGCCGACCAGAGGAATAGATCCTCTGCAACTGCTGGGGAAATACAGCTTAACCCGTCCAGTGGAGACTTCCACTGCAAATCCGCTGACTCACAGCTTGAAGAAACAAGATTCGGAAATAAAAGACAGAAGCAAAACGAAAAAGAAAACCCAAATGGGAATGTAGCTCGAATGAGCAATGCTCAGCTCTGGTTTCTGAACCAAGAGACTGAGATACAATCTCTCAAACAAAAACTCTCACAATCTCACTCTCTCGATCAAGCTCTCTCAACTCATCTCTCTTGATCTTCTCTTCTCTCTTTTTCTTCTTCTCTGTTTCTCTTCTCACAGTGGATCGATGGCGCTCTGCTGCTTTCAGAATGGCTGTATAGACTTTTCTCTCTTCAGTTTTCGATCGGCCTCCATCTGAAGACAAAGGCTTCAGTATATACTAGCAGCAGGTGGATAAGGGGCATGTGGCTTCCACAGTTCCCACCCAGTGAATTCACCAGAACCGAGGTGCTCTCATCCATGTGGCATCATCTGATCACCTCGTCCTCCTGGGATCATGAGCCATGTCAGCAATCTCAGTAGCAAATCCCTGTCAGACAGAGTATCGAATTATCAGATAAAATGAAAAGCTCTGTATAGACTTATAGTGAGGCATGCAGTGTATAGACTTAAAGGAACACTCACGAGTGTATAGACTTAGAGTGAAGCATGCAATGTATAAACTTTACGAAATGCATGCTACAGTGCCGATGTGTAGACTTGAATATCATTCAACAGCCAATGTGAAGACTTCCCGATGTATAGACTTTCAAGATGAAAGGCTGTATAGACTTAAGATTCCACTGTGGATGTATAGACTCTGAAGAAATGAGGCGATGTGTGGACTTTGAGGTTCAACAGTGGATCTATAGACTTTGAGCTCCTGAAGCAATGTACAGACTTCAAAGAAGTTGGCGAGTCAATGTATACACTTGGCTCTTGAGGAATGTAGACAAGACAGGCTGTACAGACTTTGAGGACCAACGCCAATGTATAGACTTGGAGACCCAAAGGTATTGTATAGACTTTGCTTCGAACGTAGGTAAGTGAGGAGTGTATAGACTTTCACGATATATAGACTTGGTTCCGTGAAAGCTACAGTGAAGGAATGTATAGACTTAACAGTCTCCCTGGCTGTATAGACTTGACCAAAGCAAAGGCAATCGGATGTACAGACTTTAGAGGATGCAGACTCTGTATAGACTCTGAGGTCCAAAGGCAATGTACAGACTGTGCCTTAGAAACGAATGTATAAACTTGAGAGTCTTGATGCCAATGTACAGACTTTCCACCGACCAATGTATGGACTTTGTAGGCCTAAGACGCTGAATGAGACAGTGGATGTAACAGTGCAATGTCTAGACTTGAAATCTAATGAAGACAGCTGTACAGACTTGAATGAGACACTGCATGAGACGATGCAGCTACAGTGATGTACAGACTTGTGAAAGACTTGCTGGATGCAACGTGAGACGCAAGTTGAGACGATGCAATGTACATACATAGCCGTTGCAGCCTTAGTCCAATGTACAGACTTTGCCTTAGACTCTAAATGAGACGGACAGTGTATACACTTAGCCAATGCAATGCACTGTATGGACTTCAACTAAGACGGACGATGTACACACTTGGCCAATGCAATGCACTGTATGGACATGCTATGTGAGAGCTGCAATGTATGGACTTTAAACAATGCATGAGACGCAAGTTGAGACGATGCAATGTATAGACATTATGTGCAGGCGTTGTATAGACTTACGTTCAACAGTAATGTATAGACTTTGCAAACTGAGACGCCAAGTGAGACGATGCTTAACCTGCCCTGACTGTACAGACTTAATTAATGAAGATAAGACGTAATGAAAGACGGTTGGCTGTATAGACTTTATGCAATGCAAGCTACAGTGAATGAATGTATGGACTTCTTAACAGACACATGCAATGTGTATACTTTGAGTGTGTGTGCTATGTGTAAACCTGTAAGATGCATAGAACACATAGACAATCTGATAAAATAATTTCATCAAAGCATAAGCAGTTGCCAATCAATCAAAACAAGGTGTTGCCAATGAAATAAAGCATAACTCAACATCATCAACACAGAGGGGTCACAACAGCGGTAGGTGAAATTCTAGGAGGATGGTCTAAGCAGGAGAAGGATCACTTCTTTTCAAAGGTAAGACACTATTTTTGGGAGGATCCGGTGCTATTTCACATGGGTCCTGATCAGATCATTAGAAGATGTGTCCCCGAGGAAGAACAACAATATTTGCTGAATTTCTGTCATCATTCTGCTTGTGGGGGACATTTTTCTGGAAAGAAGACTGCGGCAAAAGTTTTACAAAGTGGATTTTATTGGCCCACGTTATTCAATGATGCTTAAGAATGCTCTAAAACTTGTTTGAGGTGTCAATATGTGGGCAACATTTCGAGGAAAGATATGATGCCGTTAAATCCCATTTTAACAGTAGAAATCTTTGATGTTTGGGGAATTAACTTTATGGGACTGTTTCCACCATCTTTTGGAAATGAATACATCTTGGTGGCGGTCGATTACATCTCAAAATGGATTGAAGCTATAGCCATGAGGACAAATGACCACAGAGTTGTAATGAAATTTGTTAAGAAAAATATCTTTTCTAGATTTGGGTGTCCGAAGGCTATTATCAGTGATGGGGGTTCTCACTTCACCCATTCTGAGTTTCGAGTTCTTCTCCGAACATATGGAATCACTCACAAGTATGCAAACCCTTATCATCCCCAAACCAGTGGCTAGGTAGAAGTTTCCAACAGGAGATCAAAAATATCCTGCATAAAATAGTTCGGCCGGATAGGAAAGACGGGTCCGAGAGACTAGATGATGCACTCTGGGCCTACATAACTGCATTTAAAACTCCCATTGGCATGTCTCCTTATCGCCTCATTTTTGAAAAAGCCTGCCACTTGCCCGTAGAATTGGAACATAGAGCATATTGGGCCATCAAGCAAGCTAACTTCAATCTCACCCAAGCTGGGTCCCAAAGAGCTCTAGAAATGAATGAACTGGAAGAATTGCACAATTAACCCTATGAGAATTCAAAAATCTACAAAGCCACGATGAAAGCTTTTCACGATAAACATATTCAAAGGAAAACCTTTCAACTAAATCAATAAGTTTGGCTTTTTAATTCTAGGCTGCGCTAATTCCCTGGTAAGTAGAAGTCTAGATGGGACAGACCATTTGTGGTCGTTAAGGCTTTTGACGATGGTGTTGTAAAATGTTTGAATACTAATAATGGTCACATTTTTACTGTCAATGGTCAACGGTTGAAGCCCTATTTGGAAAATGAGCAGCTGCAAAAGGAATCTGTTACTCTGAGTGATGTGAAATAGATCTTTGAGAGTTTTCATGTGTCTGGCTGTAGACGTTAAACTTAGCGCTTCTGGGAGGCAACCCAATGCTTGTTATTATTTGATGCTTTTATTTTAGTGTTTTGCAGTAGACAGGTCGGGATGAAGACGATGTCGCCATCATTTTGGAAGAGCTTCTCGCCCGACACTTCAAGTTGTTTCTCTCCTACTCAGACGCATTTCTTGTTACATTGATATGCTATTTTTACTTTCATATGTCATTGAGGACAACGCCATTCAAGTTGGGGGGGGGAGAGAAATTTTTTCATGATGCATATAGAAAATTTTTCATGATGCATATAGTACAACCTGATAGGAGCTTTTGCATAGCATTTGTGCATGAAACAGAGAAAAGATGAAATCCCTAAGTGAGTTCTCTTGATTTATGCTTTTATTGAAAGTAATTTTGGAATGGAAAAGGCTAGGAAAAGGATGATGGAAAAGTTATTCAATCTAGCTACAAAAAACTGATTCAAGAATCTCTTTAAAAGTTCATTCGCACTGAACACTAATGAAGCAAATAGGACAAGCCTTCTGTTATCTCTGGGTATTGTGTCTGATGCACTGCACTTCCCAAGAAGGAGAGATGTTCAGGCTTTCTGCCAAGTTATCTATCAATAAGTGCAAAAGCACATTAAAAAAAAAGAATATATATATGTATATATATAAACACCATAAAAAATGCCTCTAATCTTAGTAATCGGGCCTATTTCACCTAAGAAGTGTTGAGTTTCACGTCAAACGGAAAAGGGAACCCTGATCTGTACAACCCGGCCTGCTTCTCCTAAGGCAAGAGTTGAGATTCGTGTTAAACAGTGAAGGGTAGCGCAGCATAATGCGTGAGAAAAAAAGTAAAAGATCCCAAGAGGACAATGAAATAAAGCAGGCAAAAAGACTTGTATGCTCAATGCTCTAAGTTAGGAGGTGCAAGGTTGAAAGACATGTGCTTGGAGTAACAAATGAGGGATGTAATTGTCTTAACTATGTATTTAGCCTTATACATGCACAAGTGCTATTGAACTTTAGATGCATTCTTAAGTCATGATCTAAGGCAAGTGCTTATTAACACTTCCGGATTCCTAATCCATGGTTAATTCTACGAAAGAAAAGCTGAAGATAGAAGTATGAATTTTGAAAACTCTTGTTGGTCCTAAATTTTAATTATTTGCATTGCTAAGGGACTAGCAATGAGTAAGTTGGGGTGTGTGATGAGTATCACATTTTGTATCACAACTTGCAACACATATATCATCTTTTTGCAATAAAAGTATAAAGTTGTGCAACATGGATAGTTAATTCCACTCTCACACATCATTTGAGTCTGCATGCACTTTATCATCATTTCTGAGCAAAAATGACAATGTGAGAAACATTCAAGAAGTTGCATAACTATTCTCGGATTAAGCACATGGCTGTTTAAATTTTTTGCAGGACCCTTGAAGAAGACGCCCAGGAGACCAGGCGACCATTTGAAGGAGGTGCCCAAGTGAGTGCGCGCCCATTTGATGCAGAGGCACGAGAAGAAGACAAATTGAAGGAGGTGCCCAGGCACCTGGACGCCCCTTTCCCAGACCTGCAGAAAAGAAAAGAAAGAAAATATATATAAGGAGGCGCCCATGTGAGTGGGTGCCCCATTGAAGGAGGCACCTAGGCCCCTAGGCGCCCATTCAAGAGAAGTAGCACAGCCTCCAACGAAAGCAGAAATGGCGGGAAACTTGATGAAGGAAGCACCAATGGGCCCAGGTGCCCTTTAAAAGGCGCCCAGCACCCCCAGGCGCCCCCTTCCTAGCACATAAATCAAGATAGGAAATAAAATAAGGAAATAAAGGAAGTGGCGCCTATCTGCATAGTCACGGATTCAAATGAACGACCAGTGCGCCAGTCGTCAATTCAGTTGCGTAACCGACACCCATGAAGCCTCCATAACATCTCCTTGATATGCTCACTCGATCAATGGGCATTTATGGACCCTCAAACTCTATAAAAAGGGCACCGAGGGCCTCTCACGTCAATTTATCTTCCATTAACTTTTTATTTTCCCTCTTTCTTCACCACCCTCGTCTGTCTCTCTGTCATTCTCTGCAAGTCATTTCTTTTTATTTCCAACAGTCATTTAGCTTTGCTTTTACATGCATTTTTGAATATGGTGCTATAATAATTTTGAATACTAATAATGGTCACATTTTTACTATCAACGGTCAACGGTTGAAGCACTATTTGGAAAATGAGTAGCTGCAAAAGGAATCCGTTACTCTGAGTGATGTGGAATAGATCTTTGAGAGCTTTCATGCGTCTAGCTGAAGACGTTAAACTTAGCGCTTCTGGGAGGTAACTCAACATTTTTTGTTATTTGATACTTTTATTTTAGTGTTTTGCAGTAGATAGGTCGGGACGAAGATGATGTCACCATCATTTTTGAAGAGCTTCTCGCCCCACACATCAGCTTCTTTCTCTCCTACTCAGATGCATTTCTTGTTACATCGATATGCTATTTTTACTTTCATGTGTCATTGAGGACAATGCCATTCAAGTTGGGGGGGAGAGAAAAATTTTCATGATGCATATAGTACAACCTGATAGGAGCTTTTACATGCCATTTGTGCATGAAAAAGAGAAAAGGTGAAATCCCCAAGTGAGTTCTCTTGATTTATGCTTTTATTGAAAGTAATTCTAGAATGGAAAAGGCTAGAAAAAGGATGAGGGAAAAGCTATTCAATCTAGCTACATAAAATTGATTCAAGAATCTCTTTTAAAGTTCATTCGCACTGAACACTAATGAAGAAAATAGGACAAGCCTTCTGTTATCTCTGGGTATTGTGTCTGATGCACTGCACTTCTCAAGAAGGAGAGATGTTCAGACTTTCTGCCAAGTTATCTATCAATAAGTGCAAAAGCATATTTAAAAAGAAAAAAAACATGTATATATATATATATATATATGAAAATACCATGAAAAATGCCCCTAATCTTAGTAATCGGGCCTACTTCACCTAAGACGTACTGAGGTTCACGTCAAACGGAAAAGAGAACCCTGATCTGTGCAATCGGGCCTACTTCTCATACGGCAAGAGTCGAGGTTCGTGTTAAACAATGAAGGGTAGTGCAACATCATGCGTGAGAAAAAAAGTAAAAGATCCTAAGGGGACAATGAAATAAGGCAGGCAAAAAGGCTTGTATGCTCAATGCTCTGAGTTAGGAGATGTAGGGTTGAAATACACGTGCTTGGAATAACAAATGAGGGATGCAATTGTCTTAACTGTGGATTTAGTCTTATACATGAACAAGTGCTATTGAACTTCCAGATGCATTCTTAAGTCATGATCTAAGACTAGTGCATATTAATACTTCTGGATTCCTAATCCATGGTTAATTCTATGAAAGAAAAGTTGAAGATAGAAGTATGAATTTTGAAAACTCTTGTTGGTCCTTAATTTTAATTATTTTCATTGCTAAGGGACAAACAATGAGTAAGTTGGGGGGTGTGATGAGTATCACATTTTATATCACAACATGCATCACATATATCATCTTTTTGCAATAAAAGTACAAAGTAGTGCAACATGGATAGTTAATTCCACTTTCACACATAATTTGAGTCGGTATGCATTTTATCATCATTTCTGAGCAAAAATGACAATGTGAGAAACATTCAAGAAGATGCATAACTATACTCGAATTAAGCACATGGCTATTTAAATTTTTTGTAGGACCCTTGAAGAAGGCGCCCAAGTGAGTGGGCGCCCATTTGATGCAGAGGCTGGAGAAGAAGACAAATTCAAGGAGGTGCCCAGGCACCTGGGCGCCCCCTTGAAGAAGGCGCCCAGGCACCTAGGCGCCCCTTTCCCAGACCTGTAGAAAATACAAGAAAGAAAATATATAAGGAGGCACCCATGTGAGTGGGCGCCCCATTGAAGGACGCCCACAGGCCCCTCGGCGCCCATTCAAGAGAAGTAGCACAGCCTCCAATAGAAATGGCGGGAAACCTGATGAAGGAGGCGCCCTTTAAAAGGCACCCCACACCCTAGGCGCCGTTTAAAAGGCACCCCACCCTTCTTGGCACACAAATCGAGATGAGAAATAAAATAAAGAAATAAAATAAGTTCTGCCCATCTGCATTGTCACGGACTCAAATGAACGACTAGTGCGCCAGTCGTCAATTCAGTTGCATAACCGACGCCCATGAAGCCTCCATAACGTTTGCTTGATGTGCTCACTCGATCAATGGGCATTTATGGACACTCAAACTCTATAAAAAGGGCACCGAGGGCCCTCTCACGTCAATTTATCTTCCATTAACTTTTTATTTTCCCTCTTTCTTCACCACCCTCGTCTGTCTCTCTGTCATTCTCTGCAAGTCATTTCTTTTTATTTCCAACAGTCATTTAGCTTTGCTTTTACATGCATTTTTGTTCATCATTTCAAATCTTACTCTTCATCAAAGTTGTTCATTTTCAAACTCTCTTCAATTTCTTATTCTTCATGTCCCCATAATTCTCTCCTGTTTTTGAGTTATTCTCGATTTTCCAACCCTCTATTCTTCATCTTTTTACTGTTCATTCACCTTTTTCAGTCGCATTCTTCCTCCGTTTTCACCAACCTCCTTACGTTTTCTGCTTCCACTATCTTCATCACAGTTCTTCCCCTTTCCATGCTCTCCAACTTTGTCTTCTACCACATCTCCTAATTCCCCTCCGATTTGAATCTATTCTCACTTATTTCACCCTCTATTTTACTCACTTTTCCTTCTTACTATTCACCCCATTTTCTTCTCCATTTTAAATTCATGCTCACATGCCTTAGAGTCTCTTCTTTCCACCTCCCATCTACATTCTTTAACACCTCCCTTTGACAGAGATTCTCCCTCAGTGTCCTCAAGGCGGCATTCACTTCGAAGGCGGGGCGGACTCAAAGGCTCGGCACGACGTGAACGGCGGTGATCTTCCAATCCCGGCTACATTTTCTTCCTCTTTATTTTACTTTGTTGCAAGTTGTAATTCTTATTTTCTTCCATGGAATTGTACCTTTCATTTTCATAGTAATAAAATTTCATTTTGGTAAATTGTGTTCTTATTTTCTCTCTCTATCTCTTCCAAATTTATCTTCTTAATCCCTCTCAAATTCTTTAGTTACATTTATTTCAAGTCCATGGGTTAAAGCAAGCTCCCCTAGCTTGGTATGATAGACTGAGTAAGTTCCTCTCCGAAAAAGGATTTTCCAGAGGTAAGGTTGACCAGACCTATTCACAAAGGTATGTGAAAAAGAAATTCTGATTATTTAAATTTACGTAGATGATATAGTGTTTAGGTAAACCAACTCATCCATGTGTGAGGAATTCTCAGCCTTAATGACTAGTGAATTTTAAATGAGCTCAATGGGAGAGCTTAAATTATTTCTTGGACTGCATATCTGACAGACCAAAGAAGGAACCTTCATAACCCAGGAGAAGTACATCAAGGACTTATTGAAGAAATTCAAGATAGAAAATCTCAAAGCTATAACTGCACCAATGGGGACATCTACCAGTCTTGATTCTGATCCGACAGGTAAAATGGTAGATGCCAAACTTTACAGAGGTATGATCGGATCCTTGCTCTACCTTACTGCATCTCATCCTGATGTTCAATTTTTAGTATGTTTGTGCGCTAGATTTCAAGCACGTCCTAAGGAATCTCATTTAATAGCTGTGAAACAGATTTTTAGGTATCTGTTTGGCACCCTAGACCTATGCTTATATTATCCTGCTAAGTGTGAGCTAGACCTTGTAGCTTACACTGATGCAGACTATGCCGGGTGTAGGATAGATAGGAAGAGTACTAGTAGATATTGTCAATTTCTTGGTGTGTGTCTAGTGTCTTGGGCATCCAAGAAACAACATAGTATGTGGCTTATCCACTACCGAGGCAGAGTATGTGGCTGCTGGAAACTGTGCTGCTCAAGTCCTCTGGATAAAACACCAGTTAATTGACTATCTTATCAACCTCGGTTGCATTACAATCTTTTGTGATAAGACTAGTGCTATTTCCTTAACCAAAAATCCGGTTCACCACTCTAGGACAAAACACATTGAAATCAAACATCACTTTCTTAGAGATGAAGTCAGTAAAAAGGAAATTGAGCTTGAATTCATAAATTCTGAAAGACAAATTGCTGATATTATCACCAAACCTCTTGGTAATGAAAGATTTAAATTTCTAAGAAGAGAACTTGGTCTATGAAAATTTTCAGCTTGAACAAATCGATCATATCTACTTCTAAACTTTGAACTTGGTCGACATTGCATACATTGAGGGAGAGTGTGAGCAGCTTCTTGTCATTCATAAAATTCCATGTTGGCCTAGACTAGATGGCGGACAAGAAGGGGGGTTGAATTGTCCCCTTGACTTAGATGACGGATTTTAAAAACAATCTAAACTGATCACGGTGGAATTAAAATTAACTACGTTAATTAGCATAAACTCAAGTGAGATTAGAAGAATTCTCTCAATCTTTACGATCTCACACGGATATGCAATGCAGAGAATGAGTTAACTATGCTCAAATACAAATAGCAGAGGTATCAGTGTGTAGTGGAGTAGTGAATAAAAATATATAAATCTACCTGTGAATGGAGATAGGAGAAATGGACAATCGCACAGGCATTCACAAAGGACACGAGATTTTTAGGTGGTTCGGGACCACGAAGGGCTCCCTACGTCCACCCCTCACCCGGTTGGGTGAGGCTTCACTACACGCTACTTTCATAGAAACACGGGGACGAACCCCAACCACACACACACACGCTGCTTCCGCAACAATGTCCACACACGGGGAAAATCCCCAACACGCTGTCACCGCAGCACACACCCACACACAGAATCGGGGAACACACCCCGGACACTAAATCCACACGGAGTCACAGCTCCGACAATACATAACCAACCACAGGGAAACTTTCCCCACAATAAAACCCAACACACGGAGATGCAGCTCTGCCTTCACACAAACACCCGTCCATAAATGGTCCACACAAGAATATATCTAGAATTCAGAAATACAAGATATGATCAATGCAAACCACACAACACAAAAGCAAATGGCATTAATAGATGTAAACAAGATATAGAAGTAGTTCCCCATGAGAAGAAACGAGGTGTAGATGATAATCTCTGATGCTCGGGTCGGAGGATAGTCGAATGCCAATGTTGAGGACGTCCACGCGTTACTCTTCTCGATCCGCTCCTTTCTTTCTTCAATCACGAGCTCTAGAAATGGATGGAAGTAGATGAATCTTGAGCTCTTCCTCAGCCTTCCTCCTTCTTCCCTTCGTTCTCCTACAAAACAGATAGAGAGATTAGAGCTCCACACCTATTTCTTCCAAATTCGTAACATATATATACCATGAGGATAAGTTGTGCAAATGACCACAATACCCTTGCAAAACCCTAGCAAAACCACCCTAATATGTTCATTAATAACCCAAGGGTATTAGGGTAAAATATTAGCCCATTTGGATGTGTTTTCATAGGGTTTCGGTGACTTACGGAATTCACGCGTGAACCTACGAATCTGGGGGGGTCGACCCACTTTTATAGGGGGGTCGACCCACTTGGCAGACAGAAACTATTTTTTGCAAAAATTTACAGGGGGGTCGACCCACTTTGTGAGCGGGGTCGACCCACTTGGCAGACAGCATGCTGTTTAGGCTTTTTCTTGCCCAGGGGTCGACCCATTGAGTGGAGGGGTCGACCCATTGACCTTGTAACATAATTAAAAGGTTTCCTAATGATGTTCTAATGATCTAACATGCACCCCAAAGTAATCAAACATGAATTACATTAAGAAGTAAATTCTTACCATATCTCCATAGATTTTTGGACATAAATAAACCTGCATCTTTAGAAAATCAAATTCGTGTTGTGCTTTGATCCACACATTTCCAAACCACGTTTGAGAGCAAGATATCCCAATAGAACTGACATGCATTTGAGGATATTGAAAGCACCATTTAATCAACACTTGATCTCATAATGCATGTAATTCAATTGCTTATGAAATGTTTATCTCCATGGCATTTCTTTACATGTGATTTCTCTATCAACCTGTATTAAGAAGTGTTAGAATACAACCATATATCAAGATGAATCTAGCAATATCAACCCATCAGACCACAAGCTTTCATTGCATAGTAAGTTCAGCATGAGAGCCCCAATTTTAGTTCAAAATATCATTCAAAGTTCAGTCTTTAAATTCAATTTCAGTCAAGAGCAATCAATCTGAACTCAATTTATTCACACAGTCATTTAGGATCAATTTATAGCCAATTGGAAGACCATTTAACTATCCTTTCAAATTGACTCACAATCATCAAGAGCTATGCAAAGTAGACCAAACTGAGTATTGGAGTGGTTCAAACCGAACACATCAAGGGTCATGTGAGAATGCTAAGCAAGGCACAAAGTCAAGGACCCTTTGTAAGAAGATGCATTAAGCACAATTGAGAACCACTAAGAAACCTCAATTCCCTTTCTTCATGGATCAGACACAATAACCCAATCATTTAAGTAATAAAAGAGTAAATCACCCAATATGACAATATTTCATCATGATCAAGCATGAACACATCATATTCATTAAGCCCGTATGAATTCAAGGCTCAGTTCATAGGTTTCATGTTCACTCCAAAAGCAATTTAAACCAATGCAATCCAATGCATATCAATAATATCCATGAAGGCCTAGTCATGATTTTACCAATGAAAAATGTCATGTATGAAGTGCATCAAGAGACCAAGGTCAATGCATATAATGGAAGACTATTGGAAGATTGGTGCATATGACCCAAGGTCTATGCCTAATGAAGCAGACATCATAAGTGAGCTCGACACTTATGAAGAAGGGGTCAACTCCACTGAAAGCAATTTCACATCTGAAGATTTTATCCACCAAGCATTTTAACCTGCAAAGTGAGATAGCAACATATGAGTTCATGAAGCAACAACAGAACAGATATTTTCCACACCACTTATACATAATACTTTCACTTCTATTCATATCCAAGCCACACAATATATTGTGATCATCAAAACCATTATCAAAGACAAAGAGGGAGCGCCAAGAACCCAACAATCTCCCCTTTTTTGATGATGACAATATATTGTGGCAATCCACAACTCTCTCTCCCCCTTTGACATTATCAAAAAGTGGGGGTTAAAAGACAAATGTGAGATTTCAGCATGAATAAAAGAGAATGAAATATCAATGGCACACGAACCCAGCAATGACCGACCATTTAGGGAAGGTGTGTGAACCATGAAGACCATGCAAGTAAATGAGACTCTATGTGCAGTATGTAAGATGATAAAATTATATGCAAATGTTCATTTTTTGAATTTTGTTCAAGATTATATGCAAGATAACCAAACTTTGCACAAGTTGCTGAAAGCACATTATTCTCCCCGATTGTCAAGAGCAAAAAAACTAGCTGACAATGGGTTATTTAAGCTGTTATCTACATGTATAACCTATAGATGCATGTAAATGAAATGAAGCATGTTATGTACAGATAGATCAAGCATTCAGGCACTCAAGCATGCATAGTTAAGTATAGACTCATGCAAGTCCCTTCGGGACGGGTGTAAGGATAATGCAGTTGATCGTTGAACATGATGTGCATGAATAATATTAAGTGGGTCATGCTTACATAAATAAGTACTGCATAGACTATGATAAGCGACAGATTCATAAGGAACATTCAAACAATCAAACCCAAGGTACAAATGTGATGATTGAGCAATGAATTTCAAGGTAATATGGAAAATTAAATTTTCTAAAGAACACTACAAAGTACTTATCATCCATACACTTTCAACACAATGCTCGACTATTGGTAGCTACGTATGACCCCAAATTTTTTTTTTAAGTACTATAAATGACGTGACTAACCTTTTGACGCGAGTCATGCCCTTTGTTTCAGGGACAATTCCCGGTTACTCAGTTTCGTCACCTTTTATGATGTGGATGAGACACTTTTCGATGCGAGTTGTATCCTTTGTCTCAGGGACACTTCCCGGCTACTCAGTGGCAAATCACACTTATTTTAGTGTGGATTAGTTTCTCCTTTCGACACGAGTTTCCTCCTTTGTTTCAGGGGAGATTCCCGGCTACTCGGATCCACGTTCCACCTACACGACTTTTTGGTGGGGTAAACAACTTTTTCCTTACGATATATGTGATTTCCATGTATAGAATCAATAGTCCTCTAAAGTGTAGAGTAGAAAATAGTAATCCTTATTAAATTGAATCATTATCTCAAAAAGGTGCATTTTGTGTGGGTGGTTATTTTGAATGTAAGATATGAATTAGTTTCATCATAGTAATGTCTCCCCCTAAATGTATGCACGGTTATAAAAAATCTCCCCCTTAATGTATGCCATGTAACAAACATGTCTAAATCAATGCAATTCATTTAGCAAGGTGATGAGTCATAGAAGGAGTCAAAAAGATGGGTATAAAGTATATACATGCATTCAACCAAGGATTTTTCAATGACTTCAAGCAGATTGATTATCGGCACTTGGCGAAGAACGTAGGTCCGAAGACCACCTCACGCATAGTGAAAGCTTCCGGCTGAACGTAATCCAACCTTCCACTAACACCATTTTATATACCGAATAATCATGGCATTTAAGCACACAATCATGGATAATATATGCAAGCATATATGCAATGATATGCAAGTGTATGCATGTAGCTAGAAAAGATGATTGAAAATCATTCTTATTCAAGTATGCAAAGATGTCTTGTTATTTGCATGATGTAAGTAAAAGAGTGAAGGACTCTATGCACAGGCAAAAGTTTTCAAACCTAAATTTTTATTTACAAAATGTGTAGAAAAGAGTGTTCAACTCATCTAGGCATGAAGCTCATAAGATCTCATGATTTCAGAAGTTGAGTAAATCAATGATGCAGAAAAGTAACTTTTTAATTTCAAGATTTTTCTTCAAACTCACATTTCACTTTTTCCAAAGTTTTTCAAAAACACCTAAGCAAGATTAATTTCAAAACCAAGGATTTGACTTTTATTCAGAAATATGGAAATTAGTAAGCATGAACTGTCATTCTGAAGGTGAAGTTGCAATTAGAAGCATGATGTATTTCACACAATTCAACCTCTTACCTGAGTTGAATAATTCAAAAAATAGCCAATGTACCAAATACATTATCAGAAGAGCACATTATTTCTCTTGCCTTGAAGGGTTTTTATTTGTCATCTAGTTCTTCCTCCTCAAGGCACCCCTGCAAGACAGATTCTCATTTTGGCAATTTTGGTACCCAAGCCATCTTGGGTCCCGAGGGGTTAGTGTTAACATGAACAGATGGATTATTGTATCTCCTAGCAAACCAATCATCATCATTTCTTATGGTGGAACAATCATCCATGGAATGACCACTTTCACCACAATAATAGCAATAAGAAAACTTTCTTTTCATAGACCATTTTTCATCATTCTTATTTGCAAAGTAATTATTCATCATGTGTCCATATTCACCACAGTAGTAACATGAATAATTCTTTTTGAGAGACCATTCATCATCATTTTTCTTTATGAGGCAATGTTCAAAGACATGTCTATGCAATCCACAGTAGTAGCAATGAGCATTGAAGGTTTTCTTCATTGGTTTATCAAGATTGTTAGGTTTATCAACAAGTTTCAATTGTGACTTCAATGCTTCATTATCATCAAATTCCATGAAGGAACAATCATATATGTCATGACCATATTGTCCACAATAATAGCATGAAACATTCCTTCTTTTACTTGTTGCATGACCATGTTTAACAGTTGAAATTTTTTCATGCACACAAGAGTGATGATCAACATTTTTCTGATTTTGATTTCCTTTATCATCCACAAACAATGATTCATTGAAAATTTTGATTTCATTTTGTAAAGATGAAATATGCAATTCACAATTAGCAAGCTCTTCTTCACATGAAGCAATTTTTTCATTCAACAAAAAATTGACGCTTTTGTAACTTTCAATTTCTTGTTCAAGAGAAAATAATTTATCATGATCATCAACAATCAAACTTTTTCCTTTTTCAACTTTTTCAAGATTTTTCAATCTGCTCTCAAGTAATGAAATTTGAATCAACAAAGCACTATTTTCATTTTGGAGTTTTTCAAATGAATCTTTGTTTATAGAAGTGTGTTCAACTTCATTCATTTGAAGACTCACATTTTGACCAACCATTCTACCCATTGTTTCATTGTTTTCAAATTTGTCATTGAAATTCCTGAAACTTTCTATTTCCTTCCTAAGTTCCTCTAGTTCATTTGTCTTGTCAACATTCAGATTTACTTTTCCTTTTTCCAAAAGGAGAACTTTTTCAGACAAAGAGTTCTTCAATATTTTCAGCTTCTCATTATCTTTCTCAATGAGTTGAAATTCTGAAATTTTATCTTGTAAAGATTTATTTTCAGATTTCAGATTTGTAATCAATTCTTTGAGTTCTTTTTCAACAAGCATGTGAGATTCAATTGATTTTTCAAATTCAATGCATTTTTCACAAGTGAGATCATTAACATGAATGTTTTCAATTTTCTTTCTTAATTTTCTATTTTCAGATTTAATCTTTTTGTATCTTTCAAACAATTCATCATAGGCATTCATTAACTCATCATATCTCAGTTCATCTTCTTCCTCGGAATCAGAGTTTACCTTAGAGTTTTCCTCGCTTTGGCTTTCATCTTCTTTGTTTGCCATGAGGCACTCATCCTTCCAACTTTCTTCTTGGGCTTTGCTTAGCCCATCCAAGATATCTTTGGCAGATCTACAATCAGAACCAAATGAAAATTTGTCAATGCATACTGTAGCTTTAAGAGCATTCAGAACAAAAAGATTATCAGAGTTCATCTTCCTATGTTCATCGGTCCATCTTGACTCATTTTTTGGTAAAACATGAGGACCATGAGTTATTAATTTCATAAGCTTAGGATAAATCCCAGAAACCCAAACACACAATTTTCCAAACCATGATGTAAAATCAAAACCATTGAAAACAGGAATAGAATCTAAGCTAGCCATCATGAAAATGATCTTTTCTCCTAGACCGTGAGGTCCGCTGAATAAAAATCAGAGACTGGGCTCTGATACCAATTGTTGGCCCAGACTAGATGGCGGACAAGAAGGGGGGTTGAATTGTCCCCTTGACTTAGATGACGGATTTTAAAAACAATCTAAACTGATCACGGTGGAATTAAAATTAACTACGTTAATTAGCATAAACTCAAGTGAGATTAGAAGAATGCTCTCAATCTTTACGATCTCACACGGATATGCAATGCAGAGAATGAGTTAACTGTGCTCAAATAGAAATAGCAGAGGTAGCAGTGTGTAGCGGAGTAGTGAATAAAAATCTATAAATCTACCTGTGAATGGAGATAGGAGAAATGGACAATCGCACAGGCATTCACAAAGGACACGAAGATTTTTAGGTGGTTCGGGACCACGAAGGGCTCCCTACGTCCACCCCTCACCCAACCGGGTGAGGCTTCACTACACGCTACTTTCGTAGCAACACGGGGACGAACCCCAACCACACACACACACGCTGCTTCCGTAGCAATGTCCACACACGGGGAAAATCCCCAACACGCTGTCACCGCAGCACACACCCACACACAGAATCGGGGAACACACCCCGGACACTAAATCCACACGGAGTCACAGCTCTGACAATACATAACCAACCACAGGGAAACTTTCCCCACAATAAAACCCAACACACGGAGATGCAGCTCCGCCTTCACACAAACACCCGTCCACAGACGGTCCACACAAGAATATATCTAGAATTCAATAATACAAGATATGATCAATGCAAACCCCACAACTCAAAATCAAATGGCATTAATAGATGTAAACAAGATATAGAAGTAGATCCCCATGAGAAGAAACGAGGTGTAGATGATAATCTCTGATGCTCGGGTCGGAGGATAGCCGAATGCCAATGTTGAGGACGTCCACACGTTCCTCTTCTCGATCCGCTCCTTTCTTTCTTCAATCACGAGCTCTAGAAATGGATGGAAGTAGATGAATCTTGAACTCTTCCTCAGCCTTCCTCCTTCTTCCCTTCGTTCTCCTACAAAACAGATAGAGAGATTAGAGCTCCACACCTATTTCTACCAAATTCGCAACATATATATACCATGAGGATAAGTTGTGCAAATGACCACAATACCCTTGCAAAACCCTAGCAAAACCACCCTAATATGTTCATTAATAACCCAAGGGTATTAGGGTAAAATATTAGCCCATTTGGATGTGTTTTCATAGGGTTTCGGTGACTTACGGAATTCACGCACGAACCTGCGAATCTGGGGGGGTCGACCCACTTTCATAGGGGGGTCGACCCACTTGGCAGAAAGAAACTATTTTTTGCAGAAATTTACAGGGGGGTCGACCCACTTTGTGAGCGGGGTCGACCTACTTGGCAGACAACATGCTGTTTAGGTTTTTTCATGCCTAGGGGTCGACCCATTGAGTGGAGGGGTCGACCCATTGACCTTGTAACATAATTAAAAGGTTTCCTAATGATGTTCTAATGATCTAACATGCACCCCAAAGTAATCAAACATGAATTACATTAAGAAGTAAATTCTTACCATATCTCCATAGATTTTTGGACATAAATAAACCTGCATCTTTAGAAAATCAAATTCGTGTTGTGCTTTGATCCACACATTTCCAAACCACGTTTGAGAGCAAGATATCCCAATAGAACTGACATGCATTTGAGGATATTGAAAGCACCATTTAATCAACACTTGATCTCATAATGCATGTAATTCAATTGCTTATGAAATGTTTATCTCCATGGCATTTCTTTACATGTGATTTCTCTATCAACCTGTATTAAGAAGTGTTAGAATACAACCATATATCAAGATGAATCTAGCAATACCAACCCATCAGACCACAAGCTTTCATTCCATAGTAAGTTCAGCATGAGAGCCCCAATTTCAGTACAAAATATCATTCAAAGTTCAGTCTTTAAATTCAATTTCAGTCAAGAGCAATCAATCTGAACTCAATTTATTCACACAGTCATTTAGGATCAATTTATAGCCAATTGGAGGACCATTTAACTATCCTTTCAAATTGACTCACAATCATCAAGAGCTATGCAAAGCAGACCAAACTGAGTATTGGAGTGGTTCAAACCGAACACATCAAGGGTCATGTGAGAATGCTAAGCAAGGCACAAAGTCGAGGACCCTTTGTAAGAAGATGCATTAAGCACAATGGAGAACCACTAATAAACCTCAATTCCCTTTCTTCATGGATCAGACACAATAACCCAATCATTTAAGTAATAAAAGAGTAAATCACCCAATATGACAATATTTCATCATGATCAAGCATGAACACATCATATTCATTAAACCCGTATGAATTCAAGGCTCAGTTCATAGGTTTCATGTTCACTCCAAAAGCAATTTAAACCAATGCAATCCAATGCATATCAATAATATCCATGAAGGCCTAGTCATGATTCTACAAATGAAAAACGTCATGTATGAAGTGCATCAAGAGACCAAGGTCAATGCATATAATGGAAGACTATTGGAAGATTGGTGCATATGACCCAAGGTCTAAGCCTAATGAAGCAGACATCATAAGTGAGCTCGACACTTATGAAGAAGGGGTCAACTCCACAGAAAGCAATTTCACATCTGAAGATTTTATCCACCAAGCATTTTAACCTGCAAAGTGAGATAGCAACATATGAGTTCATGAAGCAACAACAGAACAGATATTTTCCACACCACTTATACATAATACTTTCACTTCTATTCATATCCAAGCCACACAATATATTGTGATCATCAAAACCATTATCAAAGACAAAGAGGGAGCACCACGAACCCAACATTCCATCCCATGCATCTTGTCTTATTTCAAACATTTTGATAGGGGCAGTTCAGAATAATTCTGTAGGAGTCAATCTTTTTAGTGCCAAATAATGTCGACTTTCTATGTCGGTCTTTAGTGTCAACTTCATTGAAAACTCATTCTGTCAGATACACTCTCCATCTATCTGATCTATCTTATCCTTGGCTTCTGTATCTGATCAAATGACAAACTGATAGACATGTTCATTAATCCAAGCTGCTAAAAATCAGATAGCTTCTGTAATAAGAAGCAGTAATGAACCCTAAATGAATTATTGGTTTAAACTTAATGGTCGTCAGAGACTAAAAACTAAACTCAATGTAGAAGGACTGTGGAATGCATGTTAATAGTTCTTAACCATTTCGTGCATGTCATGTTTAATTGAGTCTTTCAGAATCTGGCCTTATCTAAACTCAGGCTGAATTGGTTGAGATAACCTGAAAACATGTATTGTTCTTAAATAACACCTTCTGAAAATCAAATGGACAGCTGTGTCAAAATGATAAATCAAATACTCTAAAGGCAAAGCAATGATTGAATGCATTGAGAAACTGGGTTCTTCATCAATGAAATGGATAAAAACTCATGTCATGAAGTGCTTCAAGTTATCTTTGTTCAAAACAAAATTAAAAGGATAGTTCTACTGAGTAACTAGGGGTACTGACGTCTGATAAACGTGTACCCTTACGCAAATAGGTGGAAACTATACCTGAGACATAATAATGGATCCTGCTGAGTAACTAGGGGTACTGGCGTCTGATAAATGTGTACTCTTATGTAAAAAGGCAAGATTCTACTTGACTATTCTAAAGCAATAAAGAGAAGAAATATATGACACTGTCCTTCCAAGATAAATTCAGAACTGTAGAGTTTGTTTAATCTCAATGCAGTTTCTGGTAATCCTGATGATGCCTTCGATCTTAGATAAACAAGATTTTGTAAGACATAAGTTGACATGTCCTATGTACTCCCGGTTCATTACTATTAAAAGTCTCCTCAGATTAGTTCTCATAGAGTGAAGTAGCTAGTCTCTCACCTTCATAACTTTTAAACCACATAAGTTCAGGAATGCACAATCTGCATTCTTATACTAGAAGAATCTGTGCTTTACTTGCTTGATTACTGAAAAGTCTAAATAGTTTGTCACATCAGATTTCCTCTTCACTATGGCACTTATCTCAGTACTTTCCTTCCCTATCCTTTCTGCTAATGGCAAAGGGGGAGTGATTTTTGGCAGTTGATTTTGATGTTGCTATGGTGAGTGAAAGAGTTCTATATAAAGGGGGAGCATGTGCATCTTTTGCATTCTGTAGTATTTTGACTTTTAATAAAAACATTATTGTCATCAAAATCTGAAATGCGTTCTTCAAAATATAAATGTGTTGCCATCATCAAAAAGGGGGAGAATGTTAGATATTATGTTTTGATGATGACAAACACTATGACTCATATGTGTATGATGTCATATGTGTTTGGACCATAAGAATTCTACGCATTTGTCTCCTACTTTGTTTTGATGATTGGCAAACGTGATTGACAACATGATAGGCATTGATTCCTTTTACTTTTCAGTCCTTTGATTTTGATAAATATTGAGTCTCAGAAATGTTAGCATTTCATAAGTCAATGTACCTGCATTTCACATTAAATATGTCTGTGCATAGTCTGTCTCTCTAGTACAGACTGTGCATCTTTAGTTGATCAAGTTAACAATGTCTGTGCATTGTTTTTGCCTAATGCATATAGAGTCTGTGCATACTACGTTGTCTGGTTCACAACGTCGATGCACATTTCAGCTTTCTGCACTTATGGTCTGTGCAATTATTGTCATAAGGCATAAAACGTAGGTAAATAGTTAGCCCATCTACATAAAAGAGTTTGTGCATCCTTTGTTAAGGAAGCAGATAACATCGGTGCATGTTTCTGCTTATTGTATACACGGTCGGTGTAGGTTCCACCCTGCGCACTTAACAGGTTTGAGCAGGTTTTGTCCTGCGTTCATAAAAGGTCTGTGCAGGTTCTATCTTGAGCTTCTTTCATAAGGTCTGTGCATATGTTTACCTCAATACATAACGTCGGTGCATGTTTTACATCGCACACGTTAAGGTATGTGCATATCTTTCGTTAGGCAAAACATAGTCGATGCAAGTTTCTGTAATCTGTTCATATAGGTCTGTGCACCTTACTTCATGCATATGAAAGGTCAGTGCATTGTTCATCATTCGCATATACAGTCAGTGCATGTTCTTGTACATACTAAGGTAAAGGTCTGTGCACCTTTGCCCATGCATGCATCAATCAATGCATTATGTTCATCATGCATATAATGTCTGTGCACGTTTTCTTATTGAACGTACAAGAAGATCTGTGCATGTTGTCTTGTCGAACGTACAAGAAGGTTTGTGCACATCTTGCATTGACTTAAATGTCGGTATAGGTCATGCCATTGGCTTAGAAGGGTCTGTGCATATATGCTGTGTTGGCTTGGAATGTCTGTGCATGCCCATTTCATGCCAAAACAAGCTCGGTGCATCTTCGCTCTTAACTAATCCTTGTCTGAATTGCAGAGTAAAGCAAGCGCACCAAGGAAGCCTATGATTGAGCATGTGATCCGAGGCTGATACGTCCAGAAGATTCTACCAACGAGGATATGCTCACCAATCTTGTCCTAACGCGTGTCATCTTTAGGAAAGGGGGAAAGAGCTCTCCACACGCCCAATGCGTGAGCTCGTGAGGCCTGAAGACAGAAGCCATATATATATATGCCCCTCTGAAGACCAAAAAAGCGGAAGTGCGCAAATTGAGAAAAGAGCAAGAAGCCATTGAGAAAAGAGAGAGCAACCTGAAGAGAGCCAGAGTGAGAGAAGAGAAGCTAGAAGGAGAGAAAAGGATCGAGAGCTTTAAATTGGAGAGAGTTTCAGTGCATTGGTTCTTATACTTGACTCGTGGATCAAATCCAGAGTCAATCTGCTCATTGAGAGATACATTGCTATTTTTCATCTTTCACTTTCATTTTTCTGAACTCTATCAAGCTGTGAGTTAGCGTGCGAGGATGAGTCCTCGATCAGCCAAGCTATAAAGCTCAGCGGTAGCAAGCTGTGAGGCTCAGCGGTCTGGGATATTATCTACAAAGCTGTGGATCAGCGGTTTGTAGGGATCCAATCACCAAAGCTGTGGCTCAGCGGATTGAAGCTGTGAATCAGTAGGAATCCATACTCAGTCTGAGTGTGGGATGGATGTAGGTGAAAGCCGAACCACCTAAAACTCTTGGTGTCTCTTTGCGTTTGATTTTGCTCATGTTGCTCGTGTGTGCATCCCGTTTGCTTATTTCTCACTTCGATGAACCCATAAGATCGCCTAGTGAGATTTGCTTTATCCGATTGCTTCATAGCAAAACCTTTAATTTTGCTGTCTTTTCTTACTTGTGTTTTAAAGGGGTAGATCCATTCACCCCCCCTCTAGATCTTAGTGTCCATCCGTGTACAACAACTCACAGAACCGAGTACGAGGAACAACCATACCAAGTACAAGGAGCAACGGTACCACATCACAAGGAGAGACGGTACCACAATAACGAGTGACTAGTCAGGGTCACGCCAGTCGGCACTCGTCCAAACGCCCCTAACCACGTGTGCACAACACAAGCTCAATGCCTTGAGCTAGGCCTCTAGCTAGTTTTCTCTCCCCAGTAGGACGCTACTACAAGGCAAGGGAGTCCACGGAAACTAGCCTAAAAATCATATATCGGAAACTCACCCTGCCACCACTCCCAGGTGGGTCGACACACAGGACAGTGCCGTTAGGCTACGACTAGTGGAGGTTCACTAGACACAACGACTCCAAAACACTAGTGCTGAAGTATGGACAGGCTAAGCACGCATTGTCACAAGTACTACGAAGCACAAGCACAAAACACAAGGCAACATACCAGACTGCCACTAGACACAGGACAATCAACTAGACCTGCTGACACGACGATCCTTGAGTCACAAGACTCGGGGTCAAGATCGTCGCACAAAAGCGGTAACACGCCGCCAATCAGCCTAATTCCTAAGCCAATCGCGATAAAATACTTATGATGGAAACAACACAGGACAGCCGGATCCACACATCCGTATAAAAGAAATCACAGAGACTTGAGGGATCCCCAAGACCCTCAAAGTACATGGACACAAAAACCGAGGTAAGACAATACCTCAAGGTGTCCAAATCCATGTCTCGATCCATACGGGACCACTGAGACATTCACGAGGTCACATGTCAACCATTGGATCATACCAGATTGACCAGAAACCAATCATGACTCTGAAGCATCATGGAACATAGCTCGATATAATGGCACTCCCCAGCCACCTCACAACATGGTCACTGCCCTCATAGGACGTCCAAGACATCCATGGGATTGCAGGCGAACCACAACGTCAAGCCAAGACAATTGGAGGCCAAAATATCAAGAAAACAAGGCTCGGGGAAGGAAACGGTCATATGCTAGGCCGCTAGGTAAGACAAGCAATCAGCCAAAGGCCGCTACCCTCACACAGAGAACACAGACACTGGGTGGTCAGGCAAGGGCCGCACCAAGACTAAAAATGGTCTTTACATAGCCCGTCTCACTGAGTTAAACAGTCAAGGACATGGCCGTTTCACTCAGAGACTCAAGCGAACAAAACTTACAAAGACACATGGGCATGCGGTCTATCGCAAGGCCGCTAGATGACCGTAGCGATCGTCCACGTGGCCGCTAGACCCAGTCAACCCTGAACCGACTTAAACCAGTCAAACCAGCTTAGCGGTCTCCCAATGGGCCGCCAAGGACACTAAGCGGTCAAGGCTAGGACCGCTAGCCTGAACCGACATAAAAGCCACCAAACCGATATAAAACGGAGCTTAGCGGTCTCCCATAAAACCGCCAAGACTAGCCTTGCGATCTATCGCGTGACCGCTTGGCCAAACCGACATACACTCATGAGCCTAGCGGTCGCCAATAGACAGTTTCACAAGGCTTAGCGATATCCTAATGGACCGCTAGCCAACGCAAAGGGTCAATCGTATGACCGCTAAGACCCTAACCAACATAGAAGCGACAGAACCCAAACGGTCACGACTGGAACGGTAAGGGCACCCAAACGGTCTCTAGTACGATTGCTTAGGCGTCATGGCGGGTAAAATAGTGGATGGGCCGATCCCGGCCATTCCACACCCCGTTCGCTTCTAAACGAAGGGGAAACAACCCTAATGCCCATACAAGCCTTCCACAGACCGGAAGGGATCCAAACCGCATCCAAAAACACAAGAAACGGGCGATTCTACCGAATCGACCCTAAATGAGTCACATGGGTTCCCGGGCTCACACCGGTCCCGGGATTGCAATGAAACTAGTTAGGCTAGAAACCGTCATCGAGAAAGGCGAGGGATGAAATGACCCTAAATGACCCTAAATGACAACCAATCACAACGAAACTAGCGGGAATGAAATGCAGACACGCCAGGGATTGAAATGAAACTAGTTAGGCTAGAAACTGTCGCCGAGAGAGCCGGACACGTCTCACACCCCCCAAAGCATGCTTCACCCAAAACGACGTAAAACCCGCTCATTCTCACACCGTTTAGCTCAAAATCACGGGGGAACACAGAACAGGAGTAGGGCATCCATCTCCCTACCTCCACCAAAGTTCTAGCGCGCCGAAGCGACTAAACCGCGCTGAAAACCATCTCACGAACGAAACCACGCCGGCTTTGAATCCACCGAGGGATCGCACCAACGCCACGCTCCATCTTTCACACCATCACGCGCCAGGTCAACTCCACGACGTCCCTGCCTCGTCTACCTCGCCACAGTCGCGCACCCTGCGGAGATAGGAGAGAGAACGTGAGAGAGGAAGTGATCGACGGTGATGAGAGAGGAAGGAGAAAGAAGAAGAAATAGAAAAGGAAAATTAGGAATTTCCTAATTTTCATAAAATCTGATTTTTAGCCCAAAAATTCACTAATTCAAAAAAATACAGAAAAATTGTCTAAACGATCCTCGGAAAGAGCACAACGCAACTATAGCGTCCTCGAGTCGATGAATGCAATAATAAACTCACCACGGTGTTCCGTAACTTGTACGAGAGAAAAACTCACGTGGATCGTAAAACACAACTCAGGACCCACAAAAGCGATCCGAAAGCTCTCCGATAAAGATCCGAAAGACTCAAGATATTACAGTCCTCCCCCCTTAACAGGAATTTCATCTTCAAAATTCAAGGAGCTAACAGGTGAACAAGGGAAGAATAAACTCAAACACTGGCTATGCTCTCCAAGCATCAGCCAAACCTCAAAACATAAAACACGATAACACGATTCTTGAAAAACATAATTCAGAGGAACACTGCTAGACCATAATCACATGCACACGCTCCATATCTTAAGGTACATCGATCCAAAGAATGAGCACGACACCCAAGTGAACATAAGTCTAACACGTCCGAAACAAGGCAACGTCGTTCACGTCTCACAGGGAAAGGAGACACAACTCATGCCACGATAATAACTACCAATAACACACGGCAAACACAACAAGCATCAGCTTAAATAAAAAAGCATAGTCCTCTTAGCTGACAGCTTTAACACATCATCAGCTTCCGTGCCTAGAACAACAAATCTGGCATGCAAAACGCCAATGATAACACTAGACCACGAGCACAATCAAGTCAGTCCTCACTCAGACCTTACATCTGATTTGAATCGCATGCCAACTCTACCATGACAGAAGAGTACAGTAAAACCAACTGACAAGACCTTGGTCCACACAATGCCAAATCAGACTCACAAGGAATTCCTCCCAAGCTGAACACAACCACCAACGAACAACAACAACAACACCCGCAGAATTCTGACTTTGTTCTCAACATAGAACCACGGGACACAACTGCAAGCTGGGTCACATCCAGGCACAATTACCGTTGAACACACGACTAAAACATACTAGCCATGCAACGAACAGCTTGCCAACAAGGACCCACAACAACAGTAACAATAATATCAGAGAACGCATCTCGAGGACCATAATCACGTCTTGAGAGCACAACATCCCAGAAAAGTTACAGAGAAGAAAGGGTACTCATCCAGCAAATATGCCGACATATTCCTCTAATCCTCACACATGCTAGTGCCAAAAACCATAATGCCTCCATCATTGGCACGATAACCAACAACATCAAGGCACACAAAGCCAAGACGACAAATATATCGAGGAAAACAAACCTCTCGGCCAATGGGTTATTAGCCCACACGCTTCTGATGCATACTCAACACAACGCACGCAAGCATCAAGAGCAACTCGGCATCCGCATCTCAGCACACACATGGCGCCATCGCAATTCACAAGACTGCAACATAACACGCCTCGAGTACTGATCCTGCTAACAACCGATCACAAGCCACCAAAGTGCAAACCTGAGAAGAGCATCAGATTCAGCACAAAGTAGAAAGAACACCTATCTCAGCTTTTCCTCACGTCCTGGAACGATTACTGAACCTTCACAGCACAACAGCCACCAAACACGGCACGTCGGACACGGTGCACAATAGCTCCCAACACACAAAATCCGGGACCAAAGCCAAGCAACCGTCAAACAAATGCAAATGAGGCTCAGAACTAACACAATCCACACTTAAGCAGACACAAGACAAAGGCTTCACCAAGACAGCACTTCCAAAGCTTACCTCGAAAAGACGCCACCAGACAAGATGAGAAGAATCAAGCTCGACTAATAATAGCTTACCAGGAAGGAAAATCCTAGGTTCGCCTGAGCATTATTTCAAACAAGGCATCAATTCGACCAACTCAACACCACCTTAACATGATGCGGGACGGACACGGGGACCGACTCAATGTGGTATGGACCTCGGACTCTAGATGCGGACACGGCCAGCAACACATGATGGGAGAGACATTAGGCCCGACACGGAGAGCTCCTATAGGCTATACGTCGCTAACAGAAACGCAAGCTCACTCGTCGTCCCAAGCGAGGGAAACGTGGATCGTGCGTGGTTGAAGAACCGGCAGAGTTCAAGGGTAGTCGACTCACTTCTGGACTCGGATCGAGTCGCGGGACGGGTCACTCTCACACTCACAGCGGTGAGATGGACACACGGGCTAGTACCTATCTCTCTCGACAGCGGCAAAGACCATATACTAGCTAAGCAAATGAACGCCAAGGGGTTCGGACCATTACATCCACGCACCCGGCATGGCGAAGACAACCCCGGCCGAATTACAGACTCCCAGTTAACAATGATTACAGCAATACACTGAGTCGACCCACTCCACGTAGGGAGGTAAAAGGTCACATGTGGGGTCCGGGAATCACGCAACTCGGGTTGACGGGTAGCATCTTGATGTCGCCCGGCGGTGCCGAACTCCGCGTTTTCGTGCTTTCCGAACAGCAGCTTTTACGGGCCCGCGGGGACCATGGACGGCGCCGTCCTCCGGATCTGCGGGGGTGGGTCCCACTGTGATGGGAACCCCTGGTGGCCCGCATCCACGGAAGGTGGTCGGCCGGGAACACCGATCGGGGGTCGATCGGTCCCGATTCCCAACTCTTGAACTAATAACCCACGGATTTTGGTTGCTATTTTCCGGCGCGCGCTCCGGTGAATACAGCCGCTGCGATCAATCCCGACGTCGGATTGGGACGCATGAGCTATCGTTGGAAAGCTCTCTTCAAATGCTTCAATCTAGACCCAGAGAGATCTGCTGGATCTGGTCGGATCAGAACTTTATTGAATTTATAAGTCCCTGTTGTACAGTAACTGAAACCTCAGATCTACAGGTGAGTTTCCTGAAGACTGCCTTTGACCGCAAGGAAGATGGCCGATTAAGCTCCCGAGCTCTTCATCAAACTTGTGGGATTTTTAAGAAGGAGAACGGGGATATTTTTGTGGACTGATTGGAGCTGGCGGTGATTTTTTATGATTTGTTTACTGGAGGGTGGTCGGATCTGGGAACAAGTGGACAGAACTGTAGATGGGTCTGAGAATGATTTTTAGAAAATATGAGATGGGCGAATCAAAAATTGAGAAAACTTGTGGATGAAGGGGTGGATGGATGGAACCTCCAGTAAAATTGGGCGAACTAAAAAAAATCAAAAAGTGGATCTAAGACATGAAACTCAGGACGGAGGTGAACCTGGACAGAACTCTGGCAGAACCGAAATGGAAGAGTGGACGAAAATTAAAAAATAGGAAACGCAATCTGAATGCTGGCCTGATTTTTATGGGTGGAGAGGAACATCCCAGGAACATCTCCTCCAAATTTGGTAGCCAAATGAGCTCGGGGAAGACCTGTGAATTTCGAACAAGCAGCTATGATACTGCGCAGGCAGAACTCCGTTGATGGCGATGGCGGTGCGGTGGCGGCTCGTGGCGGCGGCGGCGATCGTCGGAACCGATACACGAGGAGCCACACCTCAGAATGGAAGCCTGCACAGCATCCAAGGGGGGGAGGGAGGAGAGAGGAGGGGGGCACACCAGCCCTTGCTCTTAGAATTAGTTTGATTCAAATGGCATTAATTCCTCCAAAATGGAAAATACAAGCTTAAATAGGTTACATCTCACATCCATCCACAACCGTAGGATCTAGGGGGGGAGATGAAGGGCTGGGATGGCATGTGACACACACACAAAAAAATAAATAAAAAATAAGGGGAGGGGGTGGCCCTTGGACCAAGGAGGTGGAATGTTGAATTGGTAGGTGGGGTGGGTGGCCAACTTGGACTTTCCAAGTCACTTGTCCCCCACATGGCCCACCTTTCTAGAAGCCTCCATTTGACATGTTGACTGACCCCACATGGGGCCCTAGGCTGAGGTGGCTCAATGGGATGAGGCCTGGGGGGCCCGTGGGGCCCACGGGGTCCAATTTGTACATAAGCCCCTCTTACAATCAAAATAGCAAACCGAATACAATGAAATAAACACAAATTACACACAAATAAAGTTTAACTAAATATGATAAATGGGGAGGCTCAAGGCGGAGTCTCCAGGCTATCTTCGAGCCAGATGGACGCTGAGGTGGTTCGAGTCGTGCTCCGTGTGCGGTACCGGTGGCTCGGCGTGTCGCGCCGCTCAACTGCTCGGGTGTCCGCACCAATTCTCCCCGGGTGGGAGAAACTCGACCCTGTCGAGTAAGGGTCTGCATCGCTCCTGTATCGCTCCAGAAGGTCTGGATCGATCCACTGCAACTCGCCATGTGTGATCCATGTGTCCTCAGTAGCGGGCCGTCCTCGCCATCGCACTAGGTAGCGCGGGTAAGATCCACTCCTGGTAACTGTCACTTGCTCGTCCAGTATACGATCTATATGCTCACGCTGCCATGAAAAAGGGGCTGGAGGTGGAAGTGGACGCTCAGGTGTGGGATCACTCTCAAGGGGAGGAGATGGCTCAAAAGGCTCACTAGGGATCACCGCTGGGTCCCTATATGCAACAAGATCCGATACATTGAAGGTAGAGCTTATACCATATTCCTCGGGCAGGTCCACAACATACGCATTGGATCCAACGCGTTTCAACACTCTAAAGGGATCTGCTCCGCGAGCTTGCAACTTCTTAACGGTTCCAGAGGGAAACCGTTCAGGTCTTACCCTGATCATGACGTATTCGCCCTCGTGGAACTCTCGGTGGTGTCGGTGGGCATCGGCTAACTCCTTGTACCGTGCATTGCTGGCCTCAATGTGACGACAGATGTCGTCATGCAAACTCCTAACATGCCTATCAAACGACTCGGCCGACTCCGACACTCTAGCATGGATAGGCATGGGGACAAGGTCAACGGGTTTCCTAGGCCTACGACCTGTGACAATCTCAAATGGACTCATGCTGGTAGACCTATTCACCGAATCATTGTATGCAAACTCAGCCATGGGTAAAATGAGATCCCAATTCCCAATGCGGTCCCTGACTAGACACCTCAAAAGATCTCCCAGACTCCTATTGACTACCTCGGTCTGGCCATCTGTCTGGGGATGATATGCAGTAGAAAACTTGAGGTGAATACCCATCATATGCCATAGTGTCTTCCAAAAATAGGAAGTGAATCTAACATCACGGTCAGACACTATGGTGCGAGGTAACCCGAACTTGCACACCACATGCATAAGGAAAAGGCGGGCTATCCTAGAAGCATCCGACGTCTTTGAGCAAGGAATAAAGAGGGCCATCTTCGAGAAACGGTCAACCACCACATAGACCGAATCATGCTTCCTGGAGGTACGTGGCAATCCCAAAACAAAGTCCATGCTGACATCCTGCCACGGGGCATCAGGCACGGGGAGAGGCGTATAAAGGCCCGAGCTTTGCTTCTTCATCTTGGCCGTAGCACATGTACGGCACTGAGCCACGATGTTAGCAACATCACGCTTCAAGCTCGGCCAATAAAATCGATGCTCTACTGCCTCGATAGTCTTGTTCCGACCAAAGTGGCCAGCTAGACCTCCCGCATGTAGTTCCCATACTAAGAAATCTCGAACCGAAGTTCGGGGAACACATAGCCTGCTACCTCGAAAGAGGTAACCCTCCTGAAGCACATACTGATCAAGGTCTCTCGAGGGTCCGGCCTAGAGGGTGGTAAAAATCTGACCGAAGTCCGGACAATCAACATAGGCCTCCTTCATCTTCTCTAACCCTATGACCTCGGCACTCATGGTGGTAAGCAAACATGCTCGCCGACTCAAGGCATCAGCCACCTTGTTCTCCACTCCAGCCTTATGTTTCAGCACAAAGGTGAACTGCTGGAGATACTCGACCCAACGACTATGACGTGAGTTAAGCTTCTTTTACGAATGGAGGTACCTCAATGCCTCGTGGTCGGAGTATAGGACAAACTCTTGATGTAAAAGATAGTGCCTCCAATGCCTAAGAGTTTGAACAACTGCGTAGAATTCTTTATCATACGTGGAATATCGCAGTTTCACGTCATTCAGCTTCTCGCTGAAATATGCGATCGGGTGGGACTCCTGACTCAAAACTCCTCCAATCCCAACACCCGACGCATCACAAGAGACCTCAAACACCTTCGAGAAATCAAGCAATCGAAGGATAGGTGTCTGGGTCATGCGCTCCTTGATGTCCTTGAAGGCGGCAGATGCGGCCTTCGTCCATACAAATGTGCCCTTCCGGATGCAATCCGTGATCGGGGCGGTGACGGAGCTAAATCCGCGGATGAAACGACGGTAGAACGTCGCAAGGCCATGAAAGTTGCGGACATCATGAATCGTACGAGGTTCCGGCCACTCAACAATGGCCCGGACCTCCTCCGGATCGGCGGAGACCCCAGTACTAGACACGATAAAACCCAAGAAGGTAAGCTGAGGTGTCATGAAGGCACACTTCTATGGGTTCACAAATAGCTGCTCTCGCCGAAGAAGTAGACAGACCTGCCGAAGGTGGTCTAAGTGGTCCCCTGTGGTGCGACTATAGATAAGGATATCATCAAAATACACCACTACAAAGACTCCAATAAAAGGTCGAAGGACCTGAGTCATGAGCCGCATGAAAGTGCTAGGGGCATTGGTCAACCCAAAAGGCATGACCAACCACTCATATAGACCATCCCTGGTCTTAAATGTGGTCTTCCACTCATCACCTGGCCTAATCCTCACCTGATGGTAGCCACTCTTAAGATCAATCTTTGAAAAGATAGTGGCACCTGCCATCATGTCTAGCATGTCATCAAGGCGGGGAATAGGGAACCTGTACTTCATGGTGATTTTGTTGATGGCACGACTATCAATGCACATTCTCCACGTGCCATCCTTCTTCGGGGCGAGTAATGCGGGCACAGCACATGGACTCATGCTGTCCCGAACAGACCCTCTCTGCACTAACTCATCGACCTGCCGTTTAAGCTCGGCATGCTCCGTGGGACTCATGCGATAATGAGGAAGCTTGGGCAAAGAAGAGCCCGGAACAAGGTCGATGGCATGCTGAATATCCCGCATGGGTGGGAGTCCCTCGGGAAGCTCATCGGGGAATACATCAGCATACTCCTGCAGAATGGGAACAACCTCGGGTGGGAGCTCACCCTCGGAGTCCCGCTCCACCTCTCAGACCGTAATGGCAATCACCGGACAGCCCTGACTAAGCTCGTGCTCCATTTCCCGGGAGCTAATCATCATCAATCTCCTCGTCGAGGGCTCTCCTGGGCTAGAGGTAACGGTCATAGCCCGAGCTGGGGATGGGGTACTAGGCCCGAGAACGGAAGGCTTCGGAGTACTAGGGCCAATAGGACCCCTGAATGATTGGCTCCTGGGCCGAACGGGTTGGAGGGTGACCCGCTGGCCAGCGTGGTCAAAGGTACAGGTGTTCGACCGGCCATGGAACGTGGCATCCCGGTCGAATAACCATGGCCTACCAAGAATGATACTGCCCACTTCCATGGGTAGAACATCACACCAGATCTCATCACTGTGGGAGTGGAGCTGCAGCGGAACCAAGCACCGCAGCCTGACCGAAATAGAAGTGGTATCCACCCATGACACCTGATAGGGACAAGGATGGTCTACGGGTGTGAGACCAAGACGAGCGATAGCGTTCGTGGAGATTGCATTGATACAACTCCCGCTATCGATGACCACCTTGCAAATTTGCTTCCCCAGCCTACAGAATACATGAAGGATAGTAGTCCGACGCCAGTCATCACTGACCTGCGGCTGGGTGAGGATACACCTGACGACCCCCACATGGGTATCGTCCGAATGCTGGGCATCCTGGGCCTCACCTCCCATCTCATAGTACTCGTCAGCTGGCTCTTCATATGCCTCATAGCTGACTAACTCGAGGCCCGTAGGGGTGGTATCATCGGCCTGTATGTCCCCAATGTGAAGAGATGGGCAGGTGGGACACTGGTTGGCCAAATGGCCAAACCCATTGTAGCGATAACACTGCTTCCGTGATCCACTAGGCTCCCCAATCATAGGTCCTTTACCTTTATCCTCCCGACGGATAGGAGGCGTAGGCAACAAAGGACGTGCAGGAGGTGCGGGTGCCGGTGGACGGGCTGTGGGTGGGGCCGTAAGATGCTAGGGACGAGGGAGGTCCCTCGGGGGTGGAGGACGAGGCCTAGGAGCAAACGGCTCGGGACGAGCTGGCTCCTGAGGTTGAGCCATGGGGGCCCTCGGATACGTGCCAGAAGAGCCACGGGGCTCGACACTACGAAGGGGAAAAGAGCCCAACCGGTGGGGTGACTCAAACTCGGCCTCGAACTGCTCCAATTCGAGAGCAATCTGATACGCCTACTCCAAAGTGGTCGCGTTGCAGTGAAATAGTTCATATTGATAATTGGGCCGCAGACCTCTCCGAAAGCGGGATATCGTCATGGTGCTCTCTTCCGTGACCCCGCACCGCAAGTAATACTCATCGAACTCGGCGGTGTACTCGGCCACGGATCGGTTCCCTTGGGAGATGCTTTGCCACTTATCTATGAGACGTTGGCGATATGAGGCAGGAAGGTATTTCTCCCTCAATTTGATTTTCATATCATCCCAAGTACCGATTTGGGGTTGACGTCACTGATTGAGCAGGCTCTCCACATTGATCCAATAAGTTTGAGCCTGCCCTTGCAGCTTCATCTTCGCGTATCGGACTCTTCGGTGGTCCGTCATCTCAAACCACTCGAAGTACCGGTCCATGCCGGCCTCCCAATCTAAATACACCCTAGGGTCCAAGGACCCACTAAAAGTGGGAGGGTCCGCACGCACACCCCTAAGAATGCGGTCGTCATCCTCGTCACCACGATTCCGTCGTTGATGACGAAGACCGTTACCCCCCTGATCATTGTCGGAAGCATAATCATCCACTATAGGTGCCTGTTGCCTTCCGACATCCTCCAACTGAGCCCTTGGCACAGCGGGTTGCTGCACCGGCTCTTGTTCGCCGTTCGTTGGCGCGGGTTGCGCCGCTACTGGGCCTCTCTCTATGACGGCAATTCTCCCAACTAGACCCTAGATGGACTGATCCGAAGACTCGGCCCGATCCTCGAGGGCTTTCATCCGCCCTTCTAGACGCGTTCCTATGCCATCCACACGCATACTAAGACCATCCATACGCGTGTCAAGACGTTCCATAATGGCTCGGAACATCTCGGCCGTCGAGGACTCATCGGAGCAACGGGCCCGGGAATCCGCCATAGGTGGTGGTGGCGAGTATTGGGTACCTCGACGGGTGGGCATGCAACTGACACATGACCTAGAAGACACCGACTAATGCAAACACACACTAAATGATGTACTTAGACCTAAACCAATATCCAGTACGGGGCGGAGTTAATAGATCCGAAGATCACTCCCGCAAGTGTGCGACCTCCCGGTAGGCGTAGCCTAACGTTCGGACAACACCTTTTAAGATACCGAATTATCAGGATGAAATGCAATTTAAAACACACTTTTTTTTTGAAAATGATGATCCTAGACTTGACTTATACTATGCAAGACATATGAAATGACTACCCTAGACTCGACTCGCTCTGATACCAAACTGATGTAGGACGGACACGGGGACCGACTCAACGTGGTATGGACCTCGAACTCTAGATGCGGACACGACCAGCAACACATGATGGGAGAGACATTAGGCCCGACACGGAGAGCTCCTATAGGCTATACGTTGCTAACAAAAACGCAAGCTCACTCGTCGTCCCAAGCGAGGGAAACGCGGATCGTGCGCGGTTGAAGAATCGGCAGAGTTCAAGGGTAGTCGACTCACTTCCGGACTCGGATCGAGTAGCGGGACGGGTCACTCTCACACTCACAGCGGTGACATGGATACGCGGGCTAGTACCTATCGCTCTCGGCATCGGCAAAGACCATATACTAGCTAAGCAAATGAACGCTAAGGGGTTCGGACCATTACCTCCACGCACCCGGTGTGGCGAAGATAACCCCGGCCGAATTACGGACTCCCGGTTAACAATGATTACAGCAATACACTAAGTCGACCCACACCACGCAGGGAGGTAAAAGGTCACATGTGGGGTCCGGAAATCATGCAACTCGGGTTGACGGGCAGCATCTTGATGTCGCCCGGCGGTGCCGAACTCCGCGTTTTCGTGCTTTCCGAACGGCAGCTTTTACGGGCCCGCGGGGCCCCTGGACGGCGCCGTCCTCCGGATCTGCGGGGGTTGGTCCCACTGTGATGGGAACCCCTGGTGGCCCGCCTCCACGGAAGGCGGTCGGCCGGGAACACCGATCGGGGGTCGATCGGCCCTGATTCCCAACTCTTGAACTAATAACCCACGGATTTTGGTTGCTATTTCCCGGCACGCGCTCCGGCGAAAACGCCCGCTACGATCAATCCCGACGTCGGATCGGGATGCATGAGCTATCGTTGGAAAGGTCTCTTCAAATGCTTCAATCTAGACCCAGAGAGATCTGCTGGATCTGGTCGGATCAGAACTTTATTGAATTTATAAGTCCCTGTTGTACAGTAACCGAAACCTCAGATCTACAGGTGAGTTTCCTGAAGACTGCCTTTGACCGCGAGGAAGATGGCCGATTCAGCTCTCGAGCTCTTCATCAAACTTGTGGGATGTTGAAGAAGGAGAAGGGGGATATTTTTTGTGGACTGATTGGAGCTGGCGGTGATTTTTTATGATTTGTTTACTGGAGGGTGGTCGGATCTGGGAACAAGTGGACAGAACTGTAGATGGGTCTGAGAATGATTTTTAGAAAATATGCGATGGGTGAATCAAAAATTGAGAAAAATTGTGGATGAAGGGGTGGATGGATGGAACCTCCAGTAAAATTGGGCGAACTAACAAAAATCAAAAAGTGGATCTAAGACATGAAACTCAGGACGGAGGTGAACCTGGACAGAACTCTGGCAGAACCGAAATGGAAGAGTGGATGAAAATTAAAAAATAGGAAACGCAATCTGAATGCTGGCCTGATTTTTATGGGTGGAGAGGAACATCCCAGGAACAACTCCTCCAAATTTGGTAGCCAAATGAGCTCGGGGAAGACCTGTGAATTTCGAACAAGCAGCTATGATACTGCGCAGGCAGAACTCCGTTGATGGCGATGGCGGTGCGGTGGCGGCTCGTGGCGGCGGCGGCGATCGTCGGAACCGATACACGAGGAGTCACACCTTAGAATGGAAGCCTACACAGCATCCAAGGGGGGGAGGGAGGAGAGAGGAGGGGGGCACACCAGCCCGTCTCTTAGAATTAGTTTGATTCAAATGGCATTAATTCCTCCAAAATGGAAAATACAAGCTTAAATAGGTTACATCTCACATCCATCCACAACCGTAGGATCTAGGGGTGGGAGATGAAGGGATGGGATGGCATGTGACACACACGCAAAAAAATAAATAAAAAATAAGGGGAGGGGGCGGCCCTTGGACCAAGGAGGTGGAATGTTGAATTGGTAGGTGGGGTGGGTGGCCAACTTGGACTTTCAAAGTCACTTGTCCCCCACTTGGCCCACCTTTCTAGAAGCCTCCATTTGACATGTTGACTGACCCCACATGGGGCCCTAGGCTGTGGTGGCTCAATGGGATGGGGCCTGGGGGGCCCATGGGGCCCACGGGGTCCAATTTGTACATAAGCCCCTCTTACAATCAAAATAGCAAATCGAATACAATGAAATAAACATAAATTACACACAAATAAAGTTTAACTAAATATGATAAATGGGGAGGCTCAAGGTGAAGTCTCCAGGCTATCTCCGAGCCAGATGGACGCTGAGGTGGCTCGAGTCGTGCTCCGTGTGCGGTACCGGTGGCTCGGCGTGTCGCGCCGCTCAACTGCTCGGGTGTCCGCACCATAACACCTCAGGGGTTGAACAAACTTCAAGCAAGGATGACCAAGGCAACATAAAAATGTGCTAACCATAATATCACCAGCCACCTGAATAAATTACAGAAGAATCTCAAACAGCGTACCATAGATTCACGCCTGCCAGTGAACTCTGTCAAGTACAGCATAACCAAGACAAATACCATGACAAAAGAAGAACACTCTGTCACATCCTGACGAGAGCGAAACCATCTCGTACAGTGCCAACACAGCAAGCACAAGACCACACGCAAAAATAAAGCGATAGGGAATCACAAAACCTACGCCAGCTGTCGACTGTATTGGACCTTAAGGACTATGATTACTGCAATATCTTGAATTCCCATGTACTTTCACACAACACAGCTCTGATACCAACTGTGACGACCTAGGGTCCGGATACCGAGTAAACATGATAACACTTGGATCCTGCAAGGCCTCCCAAGAGTGGTAAAGCTCCGAAGGGATAAAAGGAGTGTTTGGGTAGGATAAAGCAGTAGGCAATTAATATTTCATTGATCAGGTGTGCTAAAGTAGCAGAAATAAAATTACTTTTTAATTAATAATTTAAATTAATAGAGTCCAGTCCAAATAAGACAAGTACAGTCCAACAGAAAAGAGAACATACACTGAAGTCGGGGGAAGCACGACACAGGCAACGCTGGCAACTACGAACAGACGCACCGCGTCACGAACAGCAAGGAAGAAGAAGACCACACCTGAAAAGTACGGGTGAGCTTCGTGTCACTGGCTCAGTAGGGGTCACGCGGATCCCCAGTGGAAACAACGCAGTAACACGCACAACAGCGCTAAATAGTAAAGCAGGAAGAACAGAAGTAATAGCCGTACTAGCTACAACAGTAAAGCTGTAAAAGTAGGAGTAAAAATAGCTAAAAGAACTGTGGTTTTGATGTCAGCAAGCACTCTGAGTATGAATGATTTATCACCATGTGTCTGCACTTGCTGGTTATTCTGCACATTGCATCAGTGCATTATCTACCATATGCATACACTACATCAGTGCATTCATCAGTCGATTCAATTCAATGTTGATGCGTGTTCATTATGCATACAAAGTCAGTGTAGGGTTAATTGTCTAGGCTTGTGCATTTCATAACTATGTTTCATGGTGGCCATAAGTTAGTGAATGCCTAGACTCATGCATGTTCAAGGAATAAAGTATGTACAGAGTTTTGCCTAGAGTACATCAACTCAAGTCTGTACATTCGTTGATGACAAGTTTGTACAACCTCCGTTGTTTCATTCGATTAGTCAATACAGCCAAGTGCTCTTCATGCATATGCATAGTTCGTGCATCATTTCACAAGTCTATACATCGCCACATGCTATCAAGTCTATACATTCTCTGGTGGCTTATCCGTGCATTCACCTTCATTGTACATACTTTACTATATGCATACTGCATTGAATTGTCTCGCACATACACTAAGTCTGCACACGACTACCTTGATGTCTTAGCAAGTCTATACATGACGCATTCAGGCTTCAGCGTTAGGCACAGAAAGTCTGTACATCGTTTGTACATTGCACGCAAAGTCTGTACATTCGTTGATGACATGTCTGTACATTCACTTTCAATGTGCATACTTCTCCATATGCAAAATGCATTACATGCATTCAAAGTCTGTACACTCGTGGATGACATGTCCGTGCATTCATTCTCGTTGTACATACTTTCTTATATGCACACTGCATTTTGTGCATCAAGTCTGTACAGACTCAATTCAAATATCAAACTTACTCGATGCATCATTTCTTTCCTTTCAGATTAACTCACACTGATAACAAGCCTGATCTGACAGGACTGCTGCTCGAGGAGCTTAAGAAGGGCATGTGATCCAAGAATGGAGGAAGTGCCAGGATCGTGACACATGTAGTGCAGCAGGCTGAAATGCTGCCACGTGTTCAAGGCACTAGGGCGGGAATTCGTGGAGGACACATTCCCACCTACCTGCTGCTACTATAAAAAGAATAGTGGTGATCGTGAGCAGAGTGATCGAAGTAGGGGAGCCCATCTGAAAGAGCAGAAGCAGAGAGAGAGAGAGCCTGCACGATCCAGAAGAAGAAAAAGAAAGAAGAAGAAAAAGAGAAAGAAAAAGAGAAAGAGAGATCAACAGAAGAAGAAAAAGGAGAGTGAAAAGAGAGATAGAGAGTTCGTGAAAAAGAAGAGAGAAGACTTCTGTGAAGATGTGTTATCTGTTGGCTCTTGGATCAGATCCAGACCAACTTGCTCCTTGAGAGCTATTTTGTGCTTTACCGTATACAACTTTCTGTTGATGTGTCCTTTCCATATTTTGTTTTTCGTTTACCTCTGTTTCAAGTTGTTTGTCAGCAGAGCTAAGCTGTATTGCTCAGTGTTGCAGAGGAGGATTCCTCTGGACAGCAAGCTATGTTGCTCAGCGGGCGAGGTGGATACCTCGGACAGCAAGCTATGTTGCTCAGCGGGTAGAGGAGGATTCCTTTGGACGGGTTAAGCTGTAGTCCCGAGCAGTTGGCAAAGCTGTAATGCCCAGCGGTAGAGCTGTTAGTCAGCGGTTTGTAGGCAAGCTGTGTCGCCCAGCGGTTTTCAAGCTGTTTGGCAGCAGAATCCACACTCTGGTTTGAGTGTGGGGTGGACGTAGGTCTGGAGGACCGAACCATCTTAAAAATCATATGTGCAGTGGTTTGATTGTCTATTATGTTTTGCTAGATGAATGCTTAGGCTCGATGTTTTCTTTCATCTAGTGAGTAGGTTATTCGCACATCGCATATTGATTGAAGTTGGGTTTGCTCACCAGCTCATAATGAGTAGATCAGTAGTTCAGTCTATCTGATCTTTCCACTTCGTTCAAAGAGAGCACCTGTGTCATACAAGGCACCTATTTGTGTTAATTCCGCATCATTGTTCTGTTATAGGTTTTAATAGGACTATATTTTAAATAGGGGATTCATTCAACCCCCTTTTGAATCCGAGCCTTGCACCTAACAATTGGTATCAGAGCGGGTCTCTGACTTTCCAGATCCAACGATCTGCAGAGGATCTTGCTGTCTTTGGTGCTTTTTCACTTTTGGTGCATCTCTTATCGATTGCTTTGTGCGTTGAATCTATTTGCTATCTGTCTTAATGGCTCGTCCGTTTGCGTTTGATGGTTCTAATTTTAGTAATTGGTTTGGCGGCCTATTCGTTTATATAAATCCCATTGATCCTAATGTATGGAGTTTGGTTTCAAAAGGCCTACACCAATTACCTCATAATGAGACCAAGTGGTCTAGAGAGGATAGAGCAAAGAACCGTGATAATGTCATAGCTCTTAACATTTTGAAAGCTGCAGTTAATACTGACAGATTTCCTTTTGTTCTTAGGTGCGCTTCTGGAAAGGAAATCTTGGATAGAATAACTGCTACAAATGGAGAGCAAGGGGATCAATGCTTAATGGCCCACCGGGGTGATCACCACTCTGATCAACAGGAGGAATCATCATCCATAGTAAGCTCTGGATCTGAAGAAATTTCGCTTGATGATTTATGGAATATAAATGAAGAACTTACTGATAGATGTACGAAATTAAAATATGAAAATAAAAGATTGAAGAAAATGATTGAACAGTATAAATATGAACTCTCTTGTGAAAACTGTCCAAATCTGAAACAATCTTATGATGCATGTATGCTAGATATTCATAACTGTAAGGAACATATTGTGTCTTTGAAAAATAAGAATCAAACATGTTTAAACAAGATATCTGAACTGGAGAACAAGCTGAATGAGAAGAATGATGAACATCTAATGAGCTTGCAAGAGTTTAGTAAGGTTAATTCTGAATTGAATAAACTGAAACTTGAAAATAAAGAGTTGAAGGAACAAAACAAGAAACTCATGGTCCTGAATACGGTCATGTCAGAAAGATGGTTGACCATTGAGAAAGGAAAATGTGTGATGAAGGAGGATGAGATTAATAGAGAGGAAGAGCACACACAAGAAATTGAAACCTTATAGAGTCTGAATGCTGAGCTGCATCAGCAGATTATCTCTTGTGAAACCGAGATCATTGGCTATGAAGATAACATAGCCTCCTTAAAATCTGAAATCCAGGGTCTTAAAAGCACATTGTCAAAATCCGTTGAAGGAAAGAGCAATTCTGATAAGATTCCTTGAACAAAGCTTAATGTTCGGGAAGGAAGGTCACGGTCACAATGTGGTCGACAAGAGGAAACCTAAAAATGACCCATCTACCTCATTCACTAGCTGCTATGTGCCTTCTAAAACACCTTCATCATCTGTATTTCATATCAGGGCCCTGAAACTAAAAAATAAACAAAAGTTGTAGACAAGGGTAAACAATTGAACAAGAATGGTAAGAAAAATAAGGTCAAAAAGGTCCCTACTTGTGTCTTGAAATCTGCCAGCTCTGGTGCATCTGATGGGTCAATGCATACTGCTCATAACTCATTTACTTATTTATATGCATCTGGTAAGAATGGCTCATGTCATTATTGTGGCGAGATAGAGCATGTAATGGATGATTGCAGATTGTTGCTTGAAGATGAGCATGCTGGTGAAGCAATGCAATCTAGGAATTCATTTGGTAGAAACTATGCCACTAGGAAATCTGATGCTTCATGTTACTACTGTGGAAGGCATGGTCATTTAATGAATGAGTGCTTTGCTATGAAATTCAATGATAGGATGCATGCTAGATTTTCTGCAAATCATCACGGGTATAGAAGAAACAAACTTGTGTTTAACCAGCACATTATCTGCTTCAATTGCAACAAGCCCGGTCACAAGGCTGCTGAGTGCTGGTTAGGGTCATATTGGGATAAATTTGGATCCAAAGGTAAGCACCTAAGGTGCTTCAAATGTGGAAGGCATGGCCATACAGTCAAAGACTATTGGCATGCTCAGGGAAGTAGATTTAATTCTAAATCTGTAAAATTTCCTGCTCCCAATGCTGCTGGTAAGAATAAAGTTGTTAATAAAAGAAAATTTTCTCTATGTTTTGAATGTGGAAAGCCAGGTCACAGGGCTGTAACCTGTTGGCTGGCAGGATATCAAAGCCAGACTATTTTTGGTAAACAGAATGTTAATTCTGTTAACAAAAATCTTCATGCATATGCACATAGAATTCATGCTAATAAGAATGTGCATAAATCAAATCTAGAATCTGGTGTATCATGCCATTACTATGGACAAATAGGTCATTCAATGAATAATTACTATTTGATGAGAATTGATGACCTTCATGCACAAAAATTGATTAGCATACCTGCTAGAGGTGTCACTGCTAATTCAGGACCCAAGACATCTTGGGTACCTGTTGCATCAAAATGATGTGTTTGTTGCAGGCGTGCCTTGGAGAGGAATAAAGAGGGGTAAATAAGCCAAGGCACTCAAAAGAAAACCCCTTTCTGAACTTTTCAGGTAAATTCTCTACACTTCCTGCTCTTAGATTCATTGCATATCATGTTAAAATAAATGCTCATCTATATCGAATTGCTAAAAAACATCAGTTTCTGTCTGAGTCTGAACATTCACTGAAAATCTGATAGGACTGCATGTTGTATTGCACGTCAGAGATAGTCTGAATCTACTTGTGAAAAATCTGTTTAATCCCCTGTAGGATGTCATTGCACACAGTGCCTTTTAGAATCTTCATATATATTGCATGCATTCAGGGGGAGTTTTTTGAGTCTTTGCATATCTTTGCATACATATAGTTAATTGCATTGCATTTCATTACATTGAAATTGCCAAAAAGATTGCGTTCATTAAGGGGGAGTATATAACAAGATTGTGTTCTGATGGCTATTCATCTAGTTTCTTGGTATTTTAGTCAGTCAACTAAAGCTCCCATCCTTATGTTGAGATCATCCATTTCACATATCTGAACTTAACTCTGATTTGATTTTGAATCTTGTGAGCTGGTCTTTCTTGAGCAAATCTATCTGATGAACCTCTGGATATATATGATTCTCTATGATACATTCTTTGCCGCACCCATTAATTATCCTGATTGGAAGTGTCGACACAATGAGTCGACATCATCTTGGAAATGCTCTGTCAAATGTCGACACCTTCACTATTGTGCTCATCTTTGTTATATGCTTGAAACTCTTGTACAGTTCACAACTTGTATGTTGTTGAATCTCATTGAAAATTTCAGAGAATTGAGAAGAGTTCAATTCGTATACCTTGATCATAAATCTGAAAATCAATTCATTAAAGAATCTTCTATTATAAAGATTTATGAATGGCTAAAAGATCAAATTGGTTTAAGTTTACTGTATTCATTGAGCTTGGATATGAATATCTTGAAAATATCTGGGTCATTTTTAATAAACTTTAACCAACTATTTCATGTTGAATCTTGTAAAATCTTTCGAAATCTGAAAATGTTAATATCTTGGCTTTATTTGGTTGAATTATATGAAATCAGTATTGTTTTTAAACATCTGATGAATCTGAAATGTTCCTAAGGATAAATTCTATCAGAGCAATGATTTTGGTCACTGAGAAACCATGTCCATTGACCATGAAGTCTAGATGACTGTGTCATGAAGTGCCATAATTAACTCTGCTAAATAAAATTCATGAAAAATGCAAGCAGAGCAATGGCTTGAATATTGAGAAATATACCTCACTTATCAATGAAATAAGGTGAAGTATGTCATGAGGTGACAATGCTATCTCTGAAGCATGACAGTTAGTCATACTAAGTGCTTATGGATATTGGCGTCCAAACAACGTGTATCCTCTAGTTACAAGGTGTGCACTGAACTTAATTGCACTTGGTAAACTTGCTGAAAAACGTGTGCAAAAAGAAAAAATCTGAGATTATTTGAAGAAGTATGGCTGATCCTCAGGAACCAAATTTGAATTCCTTCATGATTGTTTAACCTCAATACTAATGATTGTAATTTCTAAAGAAGTCATTGAAATTGACTGAGTAAGATGAAAGGAGGCTAGTCAAGATATAAATATGAGGGCTTGGTTAACTTTTATTAAACATTGATGTTCAGATATGAGTACAGAAGTTTATTGACAAACTGTGTATACATCATATTTAAACCATGATGTTCAAATAAAAATTCATAGCCCCTATAATGGAAGAGTCTGAACCATCCGTTTATTCAGATTTATGAAATAAGTATCTTATTGAAAATCTTCTATTTCCTTAGATCATGTGCAAAGGAGGAGGATGGATTGATTGGTTCTTGTCTTGTCTGCATCATGTAAGCTTCAGGTTCTCCATGAATTGCATTCATTATTCTTAAGCATCATGCAATCATATCATGCACACTTTTATTTCTCTCTCAAACTTTTCTCTTTTTGATGAAGTCAAAGGGGGAGAATAGTTTGAGTCTGTGTGACTCAGTGTTGTCATCATCAAAAAGGGGGAGATTGTTGTGCCCCTGTAGTTTTGATGTCAGCAAGCACTATGAGTATGAATGATTTATCACCATGTGTCTGTACTTGTTGGTTCTTCTACACATTGCATCAGTGCATTATCTGCCATATGCATACACTGCATTAGTGCATTCATCAGTCGATTCAATTCAATGTCGATGCGTGTTCATTATTCATACAAAGTCAGTGCAGGGTTAATTGTATAGGCTTGTGCATTTCATAACTATGTTTCATGGTGGCCATAAGTTAGTGAATGCCTAGACTCATGCATGTTCAAGGAATAAAGTCTGTACAGAGTTTTGCCTAGACTACATCAACTCAAGTCTGTACATTCGTTGATGACGAGTTTGTACAACCTCCGTTGTTTCATTCGATTAGTCAATACAGCCAAGTGCTCTTCATGTATATGCATAGTTCGTGCATCATTTCACAAGTCTATACATCGCCACATGCTATCAAGTCTATACATCGCCGCATGCTATCAAGTCTATACATTCTCTGGTGGCTTATCCGTGCATTCACCTTCATTGTACATACTTTACTATATGCATACTACATTGAATTGTCTCGCACATACACTAAGTCTGCACACGACTGCCTTGATGTCTTAGCAAGTCTATACATGATGCATTCAGGCATAAGCGTTAGGCACAGAAAGTCTGTACATCGTTTGTACATTGCATGCAAAGTCTGTACACTCGTTGATGACAAGTCAGTACATTCACTTTCAATGTGCATACTTCTCCATATGTAAAATGCATTACATGTATTCAAAGTCTGTACACTCGTGGATGACATGTCCGTGCATTCATTCTCGTTGTACATACTTTCTTTTATGCACACTGCATTTTGTGCATCAAGTCTGTATAGGCTCAGTTCAAATATCAAACTTACTCGATGCATCCTTTCGTTCCTTTCGGATTAACTCACACTGATAACAAGCCTGATCTGACAGGACTACTGCTCGAGGAGCTTAAGAAGGGCACGTGATCCAAGAATAGAGGAAGTGCCAGGATCATGACACGTGTAGTGCAGCAGGCTGAAATGTTGCCACGTGTTCAAGGCGCTAGGGCGGGAATTCGTGGAGGACACACGCCCACCTACCTGCTGCTGCTATAAAAAGAATAGTGGTGATCGTGAGTAGAGTGATCGAAGTAGGGGAGCCTATCTGAAAGAGCATAAGCAGAGAGAGAGAGAGCCTACACGATCCAGAAGAAGAAAAAGAAAGAAGAAGAAAAAGAGAAAGAGAGATCAGCAAAAGAAGAAAAAGGAGAGTGAAAAGAGAGATAGAGAGTTCATGAAAAAGAAGAGAGAAGACTTCTTTAAAGATGTGTTATCTGTTGGCTCTTGGATCAGATCCAGACCAACTTGCTCCTTGAGAGCTGTTTTGTGCTTTACCGTATACAGCTTTCTGTTGTTGTGTCCTTTCTGTATTTTGTTTTTCTTTTACCTCTGTTTCAAGCTGTTTGTCAGCAGAGCTAAGCTGTATTGCTCAGCGTTGCAGAGGAGGATTCCTATGGACAGCAAGCTGTGTTGCTCAGCGGGCGAGGTGGATACCTCGGACAACAAGCTGTGTTGCTCAGCGGGTAGAGGAGGATTTCTCTGGACGGGTTAAGCTGTAGTCCCCAGCGGTTGGCAAAGCTATAATGCCCAGCGGTCAAGCTGTTAGTCAGCGGTTTGTAGGCAAGCTGTGTCGCCCAGCGGTTTTCAAGCTGTTTGGCAGCAGAATCCACACACTGGTTTGAGTGTGGGGTGGACGTAGGTCTGGAGGACCGAACCACCTTAAAAATCTTCTGTGTAGTGGTTTGATTGTCTATTATGTTTCGCTAGATGAATGCTTAGGCTCGATGTGTTCTTTCATCTAGTGAGTAGGTTATTCGCACATCGCATATTGATTGAAGTTGGGTCTGCTCACCAGCTCATAATGAGTAGATCAGTAGTTCAGTCTATCTGATCTTTCCACTTCGTTCAAAGAGAGCACATGTGTCATACAAGGCACCTATTTGTGTTAATTCCGCATCATTGTTTTGTTATAGGTTTTAATCGGACTATATTTTAAATAGGGGATTCACTCAACCCCCTTCTGAATCTGAGCCTTGCACCTAACAAGAAAGAATAAAGCCGTACTAACCAGAAACACGGTAGCCGATCGAACCACGGCTCTCTAAGCTACTCCAGATAGCAACCGAAAGGCGAACCCTGATCTCATAAAGTCACGCATTACCGATCCGTCGACAAGGCACTAGCTTCAAAGTTGAAGCCTACCAAAATAGGTAAAAGCACTACCAAAGACCTACACGGTAAAGGCACATACACACATACACGAACTCATCGTCGTGTACGCTACACCAGACTGGACCTCGAGTAAAGTCATATACAGGCTACTCGGAGACCAATGACGAAAACACACGTCACGAGAGTTATGTGTCAAGTGACAGAAGCACCACCTTACTAGAAGAATAGGCAGATGCGTCCACTAACATCTTACACTGTGCCACAAGTATCTCCTGCACACCGAGAACTGTGGTAACTGAGACACTCATAGAACCGAGTACGAGGAACAACCGTACCAAGTACCAGGGGCAATGGTACCACAGCACAAGGAGTGACGGTACCACAGTAACGAGTGACTAGTCAGGGTCACGCCCGTCGGTGCTCATCCAAACGCCCCTGACCATGTGTGCACAACACAAGCTCAATGCCTTGAGCCAGGCCTCTAGCTAGTTTTCTCCCCTAGTAGGATGCTACTACAAGGCAAGGGAGTCCTCGGAAACTAGCCTAAAAGCCGTATATCAGAAACTCGCCCCGCCACCACTCCCAGGTGGGCCGACACAAAGGAAAGTATCGTCAGGCTACGACTAGTGGAGGTTCACTAGACACAACGACTCCAAAACACTAGTGCTGAAGTACGGACAGGCTAAGCACGCACTGTCACAAGTACTATGAAGCACAAGCACAAAACACAAGGCAACACACCAGACTGCCACTAGACACATGACAATCAACTAGACCTGCTGACACGACAATCCTTGAGTCACAAGACTCGGGTTTAAGATCGTCGCACAAAAGCGGTAACACGCCGCCAATCAGCCTAATTCCTAAGCCAATCGCGATAAAATACTTATGAAGGAAATGACATAGGACAGTCGGATCCACACATCCGTATAATAGAAATCATGGAGACCTGAGGGATCTCCAAGACCCTCAAAGCACATGGACACATAAACCGAGGTAAGATAATACCTCAAGGTGTCCAAATCCATGTCTCGATCCATACGGGACCACTGAGACATTCACGAGGTCACATGTCAACCACTGGATCATACCAGATTGACCAGAAACCAATCATGATTCTGAAGCATCACAGAACATAGCTCGATATAATGGCACTCCCCAGCCACCTCACAACATGGTGACTGCCCTCATGGGACGTTGTTGGCACCAGCTTATTTTTTCAAATTAATCGAGGATTAAGCATAGGGAAATACTCCCTAAATGGAGCAAAACGGCACATCGCCAAAGTTGCTCTACCAGTCAAGTTGTGCTAAAAAATCGAGACGTGTCACCGGGTCAAGCGACGCAACATAACAACCGGGCATCGGCCCCAAGCAAATTACACTATGCCAGCCAGTTTCTCGACAACTGGGTCAGTTTCGGGATTCGGGACAACCTACCTGATGGAGGCATCACCCGTGACTCCCTTTGGCTCGGATCTTCCTCGCACTCCGGCACTATTTAAGTTTGGGCCTCTCTCCATAAAGGCCCAATTCTCCTTTTTGTGCTTTCTATTTGAGTCATTTGATGTAATTTTCATTTTCTTGAGTCATGTCCCTAGGTCTTGTGTTTATTTTCCTAAGTTTGACTGTCATTATGTTGTTTAGTTAGCTATTGGGCCCATTTCATTGGGCTTGGCCCAAGAGCCCCCCCTACCCCCTCGGTTATTTGTCATTGAGTCTTTTGTCAGGGTCTTATTGTAAAATGTGGGTTGCCTATATATAGGGCCCCATTCCCTTCATTTGGAACTAATGAATCAATGAATGAAAAACTTGCCATTTTGAGAGTTCTCACTTCTTATCTAGTGGAGAGATTCCATTATTTGGGTGAGAGACCCTAGGAGAGAGATTCCCCACCCATCCCTCTCTTAATTTCTCTCTTTCACTCTCCTTTCTCTCTCCTCCACACCTAATTTCGAAAATTTTCTCTCTCCTCCCCTCCCAACCACCTCCACCCTCCCACCTACCTCCATTAACTCCTCTACAACTTCCCACAAGCCATCATTACTTCCCCTAGTCCCAATAGACCCTCCACCAATCCACACCCCACCCTCCAACCCCCAACTACCCATCCCCTTCCCCAAGCAGACCTCCACCTTCCCAAGGCACCTCTTCCCATCCCCAAGACCACCATTGATCACCCCACATTAAAGGAAATTCAAACTCACATTCCCTCCACCCACTTGTACCCCCCTCACCTTCCCCCTTCTCCCTCCAAGCCCAAATTTGTAGCTCCTCCTCCCACCACCTGTTAGACCCCCTTCCAGACCCTATTATTCCCCCCCACACCTTGGAACATCCCCTCCTAGACCCCCTCACAGCCAGGGTTCTCCCCACACTCATCTACCTCCATTTCCCCTCCCATATACCCCATTTCCCCCCATCATCTTCAACCTCCAGTTTTCAGTTCGCAGGCAGCAGAAGAGTAGCAGATTGCAGAGGTGACCCTGACCACATCCCAGCGAATCTGAAGGCCCAAGAGGTATCCACGGAAGCGTCTACCGGTCTTCTTCGCAACGGAGGTGGTTTCAACTTCATCCGAGCTATGTGCTGCCCGGGAGCTCCATTCTCCCACAACTGCACAGAGCTGCCCCTGCTGAGTACCAGAACCGTAGTAGAAGCTTCACCACGACGAACCTCGGAAGAATCAGCTCAAGCGCTTTTCTGAAAAGTTCTTCCTCTCCCTGTCTACTTTCAGAATCAAGAAGTAAAACTCCGTTCGGCATCCTGTAGCAGGAGTTATCCATTTTCTCCCTCAGCTACGTAGTTCTGCTACCCACAGTCTGCACCGACCTGTCAGCAGTGTTCAGAGTCCCTTGGCCTTCTCTGGCATCGTTTAGCTTCCACGTCAGTTTTTTGGCGAAGAGGGCTCGTCCACGGTTCCAATGACTCTGACAGTGCTTGATTCTGAGTTCAGGAGCTATTGGGACATCCTCTACAACCTGCTGTTAAAAATTAGGAGCTGCCAGTCCGAGAGTCTGCCTCCCTGTTCGGGCCTCCACCCAGACCGGCATCGACGACAGAAGAAATTAACAAAATTGGGACGACTTCCCCTACCTCCTACAAAGATTTCCCAGGTGGTTTCGCCCCCAAAAAAATTCGGTAGCAGCTGCAGCAGTCAACTCTTCAGCCACCTGTCAGCACCCACAGAACCGGGCAAAATCGGCAACCTCCCGTCTTCGGTGTTCCTTTCTCCAATTCCCCTCCCCGCTTGGCAGGCTGAAGGCCCCTCCCTGCGTGGAGGTAGTTTTGGCTGTAATATCCATTAACCCCCACCCCAAGGTCCCCCTCCTGCGAGAGGAGTAGTGTTGTAACTGGATTGAGCAGGTCATGCTACACCGCCGCGGCGTGTGGGGATCCACTCGCCTCCCCACTCGCCCTCGTCTCCGAGCGGGACCGGTTTCTTCAAACCGATCGAGTAAGTGCTCAAACCTCACTCCCTTTAGTGCTAGTCTTTCAATATTAGTTCTTAGTTCCGCTGGCCGTGAGAGTGAGAGCTTGATCCTCAAGCCCCGTTGTCTTGAGTGATCACCGTGGGAAAAGAGTAACCGGTGCCATTGGCACTTTGTCGGCCCCATTGAATTGGGCATCCACATCCATTGGGAATCAAATCTCGGCCTTGCTGGCCCTCTACCAGCAAGGGTCCAACCCCTCAACCTCACCTTGGCATTGCCAAGTTACCCCAGGACTTGGGTGAGCGACGGGAGAGCGGTGGCCCAAATTGGCCCTTTTGATTGTGAATGTGCTTGCTTGTCTAATTCCTAGGGGGTATCACATCAATTGGTATCAGGGCAAGTCATTGACTTGTCTCTACAAGTCAAATCCTAGGGCATGCTTGCATTCTTGTCCGAACCGTGCATTGTCAAACCCATCATTGTTAACATTGAGTCTTGGGTCACATGGCCCCTCTCCCAATCATATCCCATGCATGCTTACCTAATGGAGAGCCCGTAGAAATTGATTTCATTGACCTAGAATCTGAAAATTAGGTTTCCCCCGATATCATTACCTCTCTTTGTAGGACCGGACAAATTGTGCACAATGGAGACCAAGTCTTTATTGAATTCCATAAATGGTTCGGGAAAACTAAGTATTTGGATGGGGCTTGGTGTCAAAAGGGAACATTGGCGGGCCCATGTATAATCCTAGGTAAGAAATGGTTAGATGAAAGGAATGCCGACATCGACCCAACATGTCGGAATTGCCTAGTGCATCCGCCACACCTTTCGGGAACCTTTAAATTCAACAACCCTGTATTCTCCCACCCGCGGGAATCCCACCCTTGTTCACCACCCCGGGTGCACCATACTCCGGCCATCATCACCCCACCATCAAAGAACCTTCCCACTCCATTAGCTTTGGAAGAAGCAGTCCACCCACTTTACCACATGAAGACAAATACCTCTCGAGAACCTATCCCCTCCATGGAGAGCACCCATGCCCCAATTGAAGAGGAAGCCTCGCACGAGGATCTTCACCCTCCACCACCCCCTCTAGATAAGGCCGAATTCATCTTGGAAGAGTCCCATATTAGTTGGCTAAAGAAGAGCCCAATAAGAGAGATCACGGCCCACGATTGCCTTCCCATAAAGGAAAACCTTCCTATAATGCACATCTCCTCCTATCACACCATAATCCAAACATCCTACCAAGTGGAAACCTTAAAGGACCTTCTCAAGGTCTTAGCTTGGCAATATGAGTTGACCAGCTTGTTGACCCCCATGGCTCACCAATCTAGGAGCCTTGACCTCCTACACCTTTGTGTCGGGTCTATCACCTCGGTTTGCACCATTGGTTGCTACACTAGCGACCTCGTTCTATTTCTCCTCACACCCGATGAGCCCGACCTTCTCCTCAATTTGGAGCTTCTTATATCGGGTAGAAAGTCAAGCCCTCCCCTCATGACCGACCCACTCACAAAGAACTTCGGCCCAATTATCTCATTAGAGGAGGATGACCCATCACCACTTGAGGATCTTGAGGACATAGGGCCCCTCCCCCTCGATAACCCTTTTTATGATCCCTTTGATCCCTTCCAATGGGGGTCAAAGAAACCATGGGACCCAACCACCTTATCCACCACCCACCTTTCCCTATCCCAACCCACCATGTTTGACCCAATCCACCCCATCCTAGACCCGGGTTACACCTTAGGAGCCATGACCTTAGACCATATATCCCTTGGTAATAAGGTTGTGTCCCACCCCATGATGACCACCTTCTTAGATCCATTCGATCCTTTCCAATGGGAGTTCAAAGGTTGTCCCACACCTATACATATGGAAGTCACTTTTGGGAAAAGTATGCATGTGTCTAGGCTTTCACACCCCTTGGCATGAACACTATGTTGGGTCCATTCATTCATATCACCCACATGTCAAGTAGAAAGCATGAGTGGTCCAAATTCGGATGTAGTGGTCCACCTTCACTCATCAAGAGTCGTAGGCTTGATAGAAGTATTCATGGATGTCCGGGTCCCCCAGCATTTGTCACCCCCATGCATGACCGGATCACCTATGGATGCCCCGGTCCTCCCCATTCCATCAAAGTTTTCATGGCATCAAAGCATGATTGGTCTACTTTTGGTTGCCCAGGTCCACCCATCACCCCTAGAATGTCAACATTCACAAAATTGCATGAAAGCCTTTGCAAGCACATAAGCAAAAAGAATGAGGCTTATAAGAGGTGGGCCGACTCTCATCGGTGTCACCAAGAATTCCATGAGGATGACTTTGTGATGGTAAGGATGGAGAGGCTCTCCCTGGGAGCCACCTCCAAATTGAGGCCACGTGGGGCTGGTCCCTCCCAGGTCCTGAGGCGCATTGGTGCAAATGCCTATGAGTTAGATCTCCCCGAGGAATATGGGGTAAGTCCCACATTCAATGTCGCCGACTTAGTGCCATATAAGGGACCCACGGTGGTACCCAGTGAGGAGATTGAGCCTATTCCTTCCCTTGAGAGAGCACCCACCTGTGAGGAGAGACCACCAGCCAAGAGAGCCCAGCGTGAACGCATAGAACAAATATTGGATGAACAAGTCACTACCACTCAGAGCAAGGTATACGAGCGCTATCTCGTCAGGTGGAAGGATCGGCCTCCTTCGGAGGATTCGTGGGTGAGTCGGGAGGATCTCCAGCAGTTGGATCCCGACCTTCTCGAGCAGTACCACAGCCGGATGGACCCCTACTCGATGGAGTTGAGCTCTTCGCAGCCCAGGGGATTTGATGGAGGCATCACCCGTGACTCCCTTTGGCTCGGATCTTCCTCACACTCCAGCACCATTTGAGTTCGGGCCTCTCTCCATAAAGGCCCAATTATCCTTTTTGTGCTTTCTATTTGAGTCATTTGATGTAATTTTCATTTTCTTGAGTCATGTCCCTAGGTCTTGTGTTTATTTTCCTAAGTTTGAGTGTCATTATGTTGTTTAGTTAGCTATTGGGCCCATTTCATTGGGCTTGACCCAAGAGCCCCCCTACCCCCTCGGTTATTTGTCATTGAGTCTTTTGTCAGGGTCTTATTGTAAAATGTGGGTTGCCTATATATAGGGCCCCATTCCCTTCATTTGGAACTAATGAATCAATGAATGAAAAACTTGCCATTTTGAGAGTTCAAACTTCTTATCTAGTGGAGAGATTCTATTATTTGGGTGAGAGACCCTAGGGGAGAGATTCCCCACCCATCCCTCTCTTAATTTCTTTCTTTCACTCTCCTTTCTCTCTCCTCCACACCCAATTTCGAAAATTTTCTCTCTCCTCCCCTCCCAACCACCTCCACCCTCCCACCTACCTCCATTAACTCCTCTACAACTTCCCACAAGCCATCATTACTTCCCCCTAGTCCCAATAGACCCTCCACCAATCCACACCCCACCCTCCAACCCCCAACTACCCATCCCCTTCCCCAAGCAGCCCTCCACCTTCCCAAGGCACCTCTTCCCATCCCCAAGACCACCATTGATCACCCCACATTAAAGGAAATTCAAACTCACATTCCCTCCACCCACTTGTGCCCCCCTCACCTTCCCCCTTCTCCCTCCAAGCCCAAATTCGTAGCTCCTCCTCCCACCACCTGTTAGACCCCCTTCCAGACCCTATTATTCCCCCCCCACACCTTGGAACATCCCCTCCTAGACCCCCTCACAGCCAGGGCTCTCCCCACACTCATCCACCTCCATTTCCCCTCCCATATACCCCATTTCCCCCCATCATCTTCAACCTCCAGTTTTCAGTTCGCAGGCAGTAGAAGAGTAGCAGATTGCAGAGGCGACTCCGACCACATCCCAGCGAATCTGAAAGCCCAAGAGGTATCCACGGAAGCGTCTACCGGTCTTCTTCGCAACGGCGGTGGTTTCATCTTCATTCGAGCTATGTGCTGCCTGGGAGCTCCGTTCTCCCACAACTGCGCAGAGCTGCCCCTGCTGAGTACCAGAACCAGAGTAGAAGCTTCACCACGATGAACCTTGGAAGAATCAGCTTAAGAGCTCTTCTGTAAAGTTCTTCCTCTCCCTATCTACTTTCAGAATCAAGAAGCAGAACTCCGTTCGACATCCTGTAACAGGAGTTATCCATTTTCTCTCTCAGCTACGTAGTTCTACTACCCACAGTCTGCACTGACGTGTCAGCAGTGTTCAGAGTCCCCTGTCTTCTCCGGCATCATTTAGCCTTTCCATCAGTTTTTTGGCGAAGAGGGCTCGTCCACGGTTCCAATGACTCTGACGGTGCTTGATTCTGAGTTCGGGAGCTGTCGGGACATCCTCTGCAACCTGCTGTTGAAAATCAGGAGCTGCCAGTCCGAGAGTCTGCCTTCCTATTCGGGCCTCCACCCAGACCGGCATCGACGACAAGAGAAATTAAAAAAATTTGGACGACTTCCCCTACCTCCTACGAAGATTTCCCAGGTGGTTTTGCCCCCAACAAAATTCAGTAGCTGCTGCAGCAGTCAACTCTTCAGTCACCTATCAGCACCACAGAACCGGGCAGAATCGGCAACCTCCCGTCTTCGGTGTTCCTTTCTCCAATTCCCCTCCCCGCTTGGCCAGCTGAAGGCCCCTCCCTGCGTGGAGGTAGTTTTGGCTGTAATATCTATTAACCCCCACCCCAAGGTCCCCCTCCTGCGAGAGGAGTAGTGTTGTAATTGGATTGAGCAGGTCAAGCTACACCGCCGCGGCGTGTGGGGATCCACTCGCCTCCCCGCTCTCCCTCGTCTCCCAGCGGGACCGGTTTCTTCAAACCGGTCGAGTAAGTGCTCAAACCTCACTCCCTTTAGTGCTTGTCTTTCAATATTAGTTCTTAGTTCCGCTGGCCGTGAGAGTGAGAGCTTGATCCTCAAGCCTCATTGTCTTGAGTGATCACCGTGGGAAGAGAGTAACCGGTGCCATTGGCACTTTGTCGGCCCCACTGAATTGGGCATCCACATCCACTGGGAATCAAATCTTGGCCTTGCTGGCCCTCTACCAGCAAGGGTCCAACCCCTCAACCTCACCTTGGCATTGCCAAGTTACCCCGGGACTTGGCTTAGCGACGGGAGAGCGGTGGCCCAAATTGGCCCTTTTGATTGTGAATGTGCTTGCTTGTCTAATTCCTAGGGAGTATCACATCACTGTCGTACCTCATGGAACTCTATGGAGATTTGGGGATCACCCCCGGACACCCTTCATACGGTATTATACCGCCGACGCTTCAACAACCGGGTTAACACGGGATTCTAAACAGCCTGCCGCATCATACGATTCTTCGCCAAGGAGAGAGGGTCACCCCAACCACCAGACAAACGGCACCGTCATGTCGACGCCCCAGCCACCGGTCCCAACCAAGGGTCCTAACCAGCTAGCCATGACCCACGGCAACATCAGCAATCAATCGGGCCCACCCCCGATCTCTCAGTTTGCGGGTTTCTCCGCGTTCAACACAACTACCCAAGTCGACCCGGGGGCGCTCTGACCACAAGCCACGCCATGTGGCACCCAGCAACGAGGCCGGGGTCTACCCCCGAGTCACCTCCCTCTAGCCCTCTGAAGTCAAAGGAAGACCCACCTGGGACCAACCACAAGCTTCAGGAGCTCACATCACCCGTATACGTCCCACGCACGCGCGTCGGGAATTTCCCCGAGCACCTGGTGGGCGCGTATGCTCCAGGCACTCTATAGAAAGTCCGAGCCCAACTCGTGACTCCCAGCAACCCACCGCGTCTTGCACCACCATCGTGCGGCCTCGCACGCGGATCGACTAGTTTATAGCTGGTCAAACTCCAATCAAACCCGCAGTCAACCCTCAGTCAAACTACAGTCAAACCCTCAGTCAACCCTCAGTCAAACCCTCAGTCAAACCCTCAATCAACCCCCCAGTCAAACTCTCAGTCAATCCCTAGTCAAACCCCAGTTAAACCCCTAGTCAAACCCTCAGTCAACCCTCAATCAAACCCTAGTCAAACCCCAGTCAAACCCCAGCAAACCCTCAGTCAAACCCTCAGTCAACCCTCAGTCAAACCCCTGTCAAACCCTCAGTCAACCCCAATTAAACCCCAGTCAAACCCCCCAGTCAAACCCGCCTAAATCCCATGGGAGGCGGTTTAGGCGGACCAGCTTCACCCCTCAACCTAGCCCGCGTAAACCCCCCATGGGAGGGGGTTTAGGCGGACCAGCTTTACCCCTCAACCCAGCCCGCATAAACCCCCCCTCTCCCACTCCGTTAAACACAAAAAAATAATAAATAATTATGTTTTTGTGGGGTTTACCCAGACCAAGTTGGACCCTCAACTTGGTCCTCCTAAACCCCCCATGACCCTTCACCTTCCACTATAAAAGCCCCTCTCATAGGGAAGCTCAAGGGGCAACATGGAATGGAATGCAATGGGATATGAAATGAAGGATGCAATACAACACCCTCTGACCTAACTGTCGCGCCCTCGGACTCCTGCGGCCTTCAGCAAGGGTCGGGGATGTGAGGAACTAAGTGCGCACGTGGTTGGCTTGTCGATTGGCTTATACACGCCGAGGGTATGTCATACATACTTCCCTCACGCAGCATCTAACCATCTCACACAAGTCCATGCCCGTCACACGAAAGGCACTATGACGATGGCGAATACAACCGCATCCCGGGTCCACCCGTGTGTAACAACCCACGATGGCTATACACACACCCTGATGCTGCACGTACTTTCGACACAGAACTACATGCCCACCGCCCTCTCTGAGCTAGCCGCCGACCGCTCGGACTGATGACTCGAGTTATCCTGACCCTTGCCCGGGAATAATATTCCCAGGGGCGGACTCCACTCCCTAGCATGACGACATTCGCCTTCTGTGCCCTGGACCCGACTGCTCACCTTGAGTCACGTCCAACCTCCGTCAGGCGCCAGCCCACGATCGCCCCTTCCACCTAGGCAGTCGGGCATGTCTCGATCTCCTCATGGGGAGCCTCTGTAAAACACGCGGATATCCGCTTTATCCCGCATTAACCCGGGGACCGGCCCACATGTAGAATTGTCCTGAGGCTTGCGCCCATTGTACTTCGGCCTCCTCGGCACATTTGTAAAGCCCACGCGGCTCTCATACAGCATGAAACCAATTGAGCACATGTACACGTACTCAGGTCTCAACCTCTTCACGACACCCGCCTCCTTCAGTCACAACGGTGCCTCTGGCACCCGACTGCCAGTCACACCGGGCCCAGAGCACGACCATCTAGGTCTCCCGGCGCCCACCTCCTTTAGTCACAACGGTGCCACCAGCACCCGACTACCAGCTACTCCAGTCACATCGGGGCCCGCGGCACCCGACTGTCAACAACTCCAGTCACAACGATGCCCCCGACACCCGACTTCCAGCTACTCTAGTCACATCGGGGCCCGCGACACCCAATCACTCAACAACTCCAGTCACAACGGTGCCCCCGGCACCCGACTGCCAGCTACTCCAGTCACATCGGGGCTCGCGACACTCGATCACTCAACAACTCAAGTCACAACAGTGCCCCCGACACCCGACTGCCAACAACTCCAGTCACATCGGGGCTCGTGATACCAGACCACTCGACTTCCCCCGCACAACGGTGCCCACGGCACTCCTACTGCCCCGACCTCGACATTGTCTCATGTCAGGAATTCATTGCGATGCCCCTCGGGCGCCATCATGCTGAGTCATCGGTCCTCTGACGGACTCCATGTACAGATACGGAACTACCCACACCATAACGCAATGACCCGGGGACCGTCATGGATGACGAAATTGTCCCGTGGCTTGCAAGAAATTGTAATCGGGCTCTCACGCCCCCATATAAATGCCTTTCATGGCATATAATTTATGTAATCCAGTCAGGGAGCGGATCCCCCTCCTCGCCGGAACTAGTCTCTCTGCCCCTAGTTATCCCTTTTGTGTTACTGTTGCCATGTCGCTGTTGCACAGACTAAACCCTCCCGACGTTGCGGCTACCATGGTCCCTGACTCTCTCTTTGGCAGAAGAAACAAAGGTATTCGGATTCAATCCGATGTAAAATAAACACCGGTTGCTTGCGACCGGTGGGGAAAGACGTCTAGTACACGAATCCCATTAATCACCTGCGCACTTGCACCTGTGGAACCCCTTCTATCCACATGTGGCCCGATCTCTCGAGCCACGTGTCGCGTCCTGGCGACGCTTCCCCAGTCAATCCTTGGTGTCGAGAAATCGACTGGCACGCCCGCATTCCACCCACCCATCCCTATCCTAGTCTCCTAGGATGATTAACCATACGCCATCCCTTCCAGCGCGTTCATATCGTTCTCTCTACCTTCTTCTCAACACCCCCAGAATCCCCGCTCGCCCAGTCAACCTATCTCGACCTTCCGTAAAAGGCGAGTGTACACCCCCGCCGCGAGGATAAAATAACAAGTGACTCCCTGCGGTCGTAAACAAGGATGGCACGCCCGGTGGGACGTCTCCTACCTTTCTTCTTTCTGCCGAATAAGAGTTACACCTATCAAGTGTACGCCGCAATGCCCTTGCCTTTTCTTATCGAAGAGGAAGAGGAGGGCCCCTGTCAAGAATTGAACATGCGACTGGTCGTCATCGAGCGACCAACCCGCACCAGCAACAACAACAACAGACCGGTGGCGATAGTGACCTACGGTCTAATCGTCATCGCCATCCACGTCGGGCACCTACGGTTGGCAACGCCAATCATGTTTGGCAACACTACATCGACTTCCGGCTCGCCTTGATCCTCGGGCACCATCGTTGTGGCCTACAAGCAGCCCGGTCCGGCGACTGCCCATACAGGCAGCTGGCCCATCTGCTCCTCCAGCAACAAAGACCCATGTGATCATTGACCCCTGGGTCCCCAGCTCCGCCAGCACCCGACATGGGCTTTCTGCCACGGGTCTCCGACTCCTCAGCACCTCACTCAGGCTCTCAGCTCTGAGTCCCAACTAAGCCTACCCCCAGCACGGGTTTCCCACCCCGGGGTCAAGGCTTTCTGGCATGCTATTCGGGCCTCTCGCCCGAGTCTCCGACGAGTCGACACTTAATACGGGCTTTCAACCCTGAGTTCGAGGCTCTCCAGCATCTGGCTCGGGCAGATGACCTCGGACTCTCCGCATTGGGCCCCTGGCCTCCCAGCTCTACGATTGGATCTTTACCCCTACGATCCAGCAATGCCAACTCCCAACAAAGGGTTTCCTCTTCCGGACAAGGCCACCTCAACACCCAAGACGGGCGTCTAGCCCTAGGTCTCAGTTTCAGCAATACCCAACACGGGCATCTAGCGCTGGGTCTCAGTTCCAGCAACACCCAAGATAGGCGTCTAGCCCTGGGTCTTAGTTCCAGCAACACCCATCAAGGGCCCCAAGCCCTATGTCTCAGTGCCAGCAACACCCCAAGACGGGCGTCTAGCCCTAGGTCTCAGCTCCAGCAACACCCAAGCCAGGCGTTCAGCCCCGGGTTCCAGCTCCATTAACTCCCAGGACGGGTCGCCTGCCCAGGGATCCAGTTCCATCAACACCCAAGACGGGTGTTCAGCCCGGGTCCCAGTTTCAGCCACACCCAAGACGGGCGTTCAGCCCTGGGTCCCAGCTTTATTAACATTCGAGACAGGCATTCGGCCGCGGGTCCTAGTTTCATCCACACCCGAGACGGGCCTCCAGCCCTGGGTTCCAGTTTTGACAATGCCCAATGTTAGGGTGCTAGGCCCGGATATAGAGGGGGGTGAATGTATCCTTCTATGAATAAAGGCCAATTAAAAACTCAGATGCTAGACGCAATCACAGAATGAAACGAATTCAATTAAACTTATGAGCAAACACATAGAGCACGCCTATCCAAGCATCTAGCGGAAGCAAGCACACAAAGCAAACCATTGCACAATAGACTTTTTAGGTGGTTCGGTCCTCCAGACCTACATCCACCCCTCACTCCCAACCGGAGTGAGGCTTCACTAGCCAATGCTAGACAAGCAGACTCAGTCTGCAAACAGTTGCTGCCACACAGCTTGACCAGGGGAACAGCCTCCCCTCTTCCTCCCAACCGGAGGGACCCCTGGACTTGCAACCTGTAAGCCCAGAACCGGAGACAAGTCTCCCTTCCTCTGACCAGAGGGAACCCACAAGTAGGTCCCAGCTACTTGCAACCGGAGATCAGATCTCCCTTCTCCTGATCCACAGGAGGAACCCGACCTCACTACTGAGAATCGAAAGAACAAGGAAAACCAAATAAGAAGGGGAAAAACAGAAACACGAAATGAAAATAACTTCAGCAAACAGAACGCTGAAAAACGAAATGCACAATGTGGCTCTCAACGGAGCTGACTGGCCTGGATCTGATTCACGGTCCAGTAGACAGATCTTCAGGTAAGCTTCTCTTCCTCGTCTCTTCTCTCTCACTTTCTTTTGCTCTTAACCCTCACGAGCTCTCTAACTCTCTCTTTCTCTTCTTTTCCTTCTGCTCTTCTTCTCTTTCTTTTCTTCTGGATCGAACTCTCTGCACTTCTCCTTTTTTGCTTTTTCCTTTCGATCAACCTTCATCTGTGGACGAAGGCTTCAATATATAGCAGCAGCAGTAGGTGGATGAGGTGCAGAATGCGTGTGCCTCCCATACTTCATCCAGAACCTTGTTGCCACGTGCCTTTATAGCATTGGTTCCTTTAGCATTGGATCACGTGCACCCCAGACACCGGTGAATGTTCTTCCTCGGACCTGCAAGGAGATAAAAACCATTAACACTGAGGGCCACAAGGACTAAAACTGCATGAGGTATGTGATAGCAATACGAGATGCACTTTACTGAGAACGACAAGAGATACACAAGATTATTACAGTATGAGACAAGGAGAGAATGACACGAGGTCAGATGAAAACAACACGAGGTAAAAAGAGAATGACACGAGATACATACTAATAAGGCTAACACTACAAAGAGAATGACACGAAGTATCACTGTAACAAAACAAACACTACGAAGAGAACGACACGAGATACACAATAATAAAGCTTAACACTACAAAGAAAATGACACGGAGTCAGAAGAGAACAGCACGAGGTGAGAAGGAAGTCTCACGGAGTGACGAGGTAGACAAACACGCGATCAGATGGAACCTGGACGAAGATAGAAAGAAACAACACGAGGACATAAACACAAGAATCACACGAAGACACGAATACAAAAAGCAACACGAAGACATGAATACAAAAACAACACGACATAACACACAGCAAAGAGAACGGCACGAGGTGAAACGACACTTTACTAAAAAGACTTGAATACACACGAAAACAACTTGGACTGAAACCAACTCGAAGATGAAAACGACACGAAAACAACATGGACTGAAACAAGGTATAGACTTGCCAGAGAACTGGATGATGTATAGACTTGGACAAGGCAAAGTCTGTACAGACTTGAGGGTTCACAACGTATATACTTTGGCAAGACAATGGCTGTACATACTTGAAGTGAAGACCAATGTATAGACTTCAAAGTTCAGCTGCCAATGAATAGACTTGGAAAGCTTGAAGGCCAATGTACAGACTTGGAAGCTTAAACCAATGTATGGACTTAGCTTCGAACATGCTACAGTGCAATGTATGGACTTTGAAGACTGATGCATGACGCTAAGCCAATGTGTAGACTTTGGCTTGAAACGAAGGTAAAGATGAGGCTGTATAGACTTGGCCAGAACAAGAGACTCGAAGACAAAGGGGTGACACAGATGGAACGACACGAAGTGGCACAGAACGCAGCACGAGGTACTGCAGTGTACAGCATGCGCTGGAACAAAACACGACACGAAGACAACCAACAAACATAGTTGGAACAACACGATGTTGAAAAAGATAACACGAAGTGAAGTGAACACAACCAACATGAAGTATGAAAGGAACAGTACGGACATGCAGGGTATTATCTCATAGCAGTTTTTCTTGTTAATCATGGAAAGTTCGAATGCATAACATTACTCATGATATCTGATTAAAAATAACAATATTTAACATAGTGATGCTCATCATCAAAACACTAGGGAAGTCACAAAAGTCCAACAATCTCCCCCTTTTTGATAATGGCAACACTATATTAAATAACAGAGATGAAGTGCATGAAGATAAGCTGTGAAAATAAGCAATGCAGACACACAACACACTCGCCTCCTCTGACGACTCCCAAGAGCTCCCCCTGAACACAACATCCACTTACCTCTGACTAGATAACTCAGGACACTTATCTTTCTCAGGACACTTATCTTTCGCTCCCCCTCAGCAACGCACAAAAGCACACGCAAGACACTCTCCCCCTTTGACATCATCAAAAACTAGGGGCAGGTCTGAAGATAGCATGAAAAGATAATTACTGACAGTGGAGAGAAAACAATAGAGAGTATGGCTGATAAAGGAGAGTTATTGAGATGTTTAAGCAATTAAGAAAGCCATTAATTTCATGTGAGGATTTTGAGGATCAGTTAGTCAGACTGTGTGCAAAATGGTGAATGAAGATTTGCTCCATACACAGAACCAGATTCTAAGCAAGTAAGGTACAAGATACCAGTATGGTCAGAGTAAGTCTTTACTCAGAGAGTATAAAGCAAGGAAGTCAGGAAAAACAAAGACCTGTGGTATTGAAAACAAACAAACCAAGACCTAAATGCCAAGTGAACAGAATCTGGATACCAAGAGGAAGAAAAATTTTCAAAGATGGTCAAGATCAAAGATAAATCTGTCAAGTACACCTTTGACATTAGGGAGACACCTTGTTTAGAGGCAGGAATCCCCAGTTACTTGGTGGCAAGACCACATTACCCCTTCTGACAAGAGGACAGAGATAGTATTCTAACTAGTGTTGACATTAAGGTGACACCTTTACTAGAGGCCAGACACCCCAGTTACTAACCAGATATGTACCATTGCTCTGTATGATCAAGACAGCTAATTAAGCCTGATTTATACTGCCATCTCATGACATGGGATACTTTCACTTCATTGATGAAAGTCCCAGTTTCTCAATGAACAGTTAACAAGGTTGTTAAAACTTCTTTCATGAATTTTTCATTAAACTGCACTTGAAACCTTGTAAATTAGTCTTGAGTCAGTTTGAGAACAATACACCAGCTCGAAAGTTTTTCAGACAAAAACACTATATACCTCATTTCGGACTCAACTTAGACTAAGTAGGTATGCTGTACTGGCTAGATCAGAAGTCAGTTACAGTGTAGGAAGATAGTCTTGAATTCAGATTTTGATCTCAGTGGGACTAACAGCCGAAATTCCAACAAGAGATTAGGTGAACAGTCTTAACGGATAAAACATTCAAAAATTTCTTTTATCCACCTACTCAAACTGATTCTCTTATAAGGTCAACAAAAGTCCGTTCAAAGTATGTTCAGATTTAGCCAAAAGAGCATGACACCAATTATTAATCTTGCTCCCCCGGAGACCTTGACTCCAACTCAGACTTAACCAAGACAAACCTCAAAACACCTCAAAGAAAACAAAGTGGTATTAATCAGTATGAGTGAATCAGCAAACACCCATAATGAGGTTATTTTCAGCAACAGATAATGAGCAAAGATAAGCATAAGAGCACATGACAGATTATTTAGAGATCAATTATTCAATCATGAAATTCTGTAAATACCTAATTCTCTGCGCAATGTGCTAAATTTTTCAGTATCCAGTGGCTTAGTGAAAATATCTGCAATTTGTGAGTTAGTGCCAACATGGATCAATTCAAAGGTCTTCCTAGCTACTTCATCACGAATAAAATGATGCCTGATTTCGATGTGTTTAGTTCGAGAATGAAGTACAGGATTCTTTGCAATGTTTATTGCACTAGTATTGTCACAAAAGATGGAAGTGCAACCTAGCTCAACTGAGTAATCCAGAAGCTGGTGTTTTATCCATATAACCTGTGTGCCACAGCTCCCTGCTGCCACATACTCAGCTTCAGCAGTAGAAAGAGCCACAGAGTGTTGCTTCTTGGATCCCCAAGAGACTAGGCACCCTCCTAAAAATTCGCAGTGACCACTAGTACTTTTCTTGTCTAATTTACATCCTGCATAATCTACATCTGTATATGCAATGAGATCTAAACTACATGATGCAGGATACCAAAGACCTAGATCATGGGTAGCAGATAAGTATCTAAAGATTCTTTTTACAGTTGCCAAATGCAATTCAGTAGGCCTAGACTGGTATCTGGCACACATCCCTACACTAAATTGAATGTCAGGCCTGGATGTTGTTAAGTAGAGGAGTGAACCGATCATACCTCTATATAATTTAGCATCCACTTCTTTACCTTTTTCGTCTGAATCCAGTGAGGAGTTGGTGCCCATGGGTGTTGAGATAGTCTTGAGGTTGGTCATTCCAAACCTTTTCAGCATCTCCCAGAGTATACTTGGTTTGATTTATGAAACAACCATCCTCCATCGGTTTGACCTGCAGCCCAAGAAAATACTTTAGTTCGCCAACTAAACTCATTTCAAATTCATGAGACATAGATTCAGAAAATTCTTTACACAATGTTGAATTGTTAGATCCGAAGATGATATCATCAACATATACCTGGACCACTATTAAATCCTTTCCGAGATTTTTGGTGAAGAGGGTTTGGTCAACCTTACCTCGAGTGTAGCCCTTGCTCAAGAGAAATTCAGAAAGTCTCTCATACCAGGCTCGGGGAACCTGCTTCAATCCATAGAGGGCTTTATTCAACCTAAAAACTATGTTAGGCTGAACAGAGAAATTAAAACCTGGAGGTTGTTCAACATATACCTCTTCCTTCAATATCCCATTTAAGAATGCGCTTTTGACATCCATCTGCTGCAGCCGAATGTTCCTAGAGCATGCAAATGCAAGCAGAATTCGTATAGCTTCCATCCTAGCCACTGGGGCATAGGATTCATCAAAATGCACACCAAATTCCTGACTGTAGCCTTGAGCTACAAGTCTTGCTTTGTTTCTAGAGATAGCTCCGTTCTCATCAACTTTATTCTTGAAAATCCATTTAGTGCCAATGACATGAGTGTTATCAGGTCTGGGAACTAGTTCCCATACAATATTTTTCTCAAATTGATTTAATTCCTCACACATGGCGGATACCCAAGAATCATGTTTTAAGGCTTCTTCCACAGATTTGGGTTCCACCTGAGATACCAATGCAGCTAAGTCCTGTTCTTGGACAATTCTAAAATGAGACCTAGTCCTAGGAGGATCATGCAAATTTCCTATGACATTTTCACTAGGGTGGTCTTTGTGAAATATTATCTCACCTGAGGGTTCACCTACCTCAGCTGCTCCTTCTTGCTGTGAGTTTTCTGGTTGAGCAGCTGGCTGCATTTCTTCTTCTTCAATTCTCTCTAAGAAATCTCCCTCATTAGATGGCTCCCTGTCATCATCCATCACTTTGTTAGAGAAATCATTTTCATCAAACACTACATGCGGTGTTTCTTTAACAGTTTGGTCAGCTTTATTGAAAACTCTGTAAGCCCTTGAAGTTTCTGAATATCCGAGAAAAATTCCAGGAGAGCTCCTAGCTTCAAATTTGTCCAAACCATTCTTACCATTATTGTGGATAAAACATTTGGAACTAAAAACTTTGAAGTAAGAAATGTTTGGCTGCTTACCCTTGAGAAGTTCATACGGAGTTTTCCTATGAGTAGGTCTTACCAAGGCTCGGTTTAGAATGTAGCATGCAGTATTCGCAGCTTCAGCCCAAAATCTCCTTGGAAGTCCACTCTCAATCAACATAGTCCTGGCCATTTCAATTATTGACCTGTTTCTTCTCTCAACAATTCCGTTATGCTCTGGTGTCCTGGGAGAAGAGAATCTGTGAGTCACTCCCTCTTTTGAGCAAAATTCAGAAAATGAAGAGTTCTCAAACTCTCCTCCGTGGTCAGACTGAATAGTAATGATATTATGTTCACCTTGCAGTTTGATTTTATTGAAAAGTTCTTCAAAGTGAACAAAAGCATCATTTTTATTTGCTAAACAAAACAACCAAGAAAATCTAGTGTAGTCATCCACTATGACTAATCCATATCTCTTACCTGACAAACTTTGTATGCGAGTAGGACCAAAGAGATCCATGTGCAAGTGCTGCAGCGGTTTAGATGAAAGATTCTCAGTTCTCAACTTAAAAATTGCACGAGTCTGTTTACCTAGTGCACAAGCATCACATAGCTTGGACCCTAACTGAAATCTTATTCGGGGCAAACCACTAACTAGGTTATGCTTAGATAGTTTATTCATTGTAGACAAACTAGCATGGCCTAGACGCCTATGCCAGTCAAACGCAACCTGTTCAGAATTAGCAGACATACACAAGTGAGTTTCAGGATTATCATCCAGGTCTACGATGTATACATTGTTTACTCTATGACCTTTGAACATGACGTTATCAGAATTCAGCTCAAAAATAGTACAGGAATTGTGGTCAAAGAGTACCTTGTGTCCTTTGTCGCAGAGTTGACTAATACTTATCAAGTTGTGCTGAAGTCCTTCTACAAGATACACATCTTCAATGGAGTTAGTAGAGGACTTACCAATTGTACCAATTCCAATTATTCTTCCTCTGTTATTTCCACTGAATTTGACCAGGCCCCCAAACTTCATTTTCAGTTTGCTAAATTTGGACCGGTCTCCTATCATGTGCCTGCTACAGCCACTGTCAAGATACCACTTGTTATGCTCGGCTGCCAGGCTAACCTGTGAAAGTTCAGACAAAGTAATGTGGGACCCAATTCAAATTGGGTCCAAAGACAGTTTTCAATTTATCCAAATCACACTTAGGAACCCACATTTGTTTTACTGTTCTTTTCAGAGATTTCATGTAGATTGATTCTTCCTTCTTGGCATTTCTCAGTGGGTGTTGAATGAGCCTATTCCTATTAAAATTATGTTGTTTCCGAGCAGAGAAATTGTTGTTCAGCCTCTTAGAGGAAACACGTGTGTGCTGAGCATAATTCATGTAGCCATTTTTATTCAAATGAAAATTGTGCTGAAGGTGATGCATGTTTGCATGCTTTCCTCGATAACTATCATGCTGAATTTTCTTAGCGAAACTGTTCACCTTTCTAGTGACATCAATAGGAATGGTCGTGTGAAAACCCTTGTTCCACACCTGTTGCACAGGAACAGTTCTAGTCTCAGGATTTCCTGACTTAGTTTGCTGACCAGTGGATTGAATAGATTTGCTGGTCGAAACCTTCAATGTAGAGACAGATTTGGAACTGGATTGGGTTTCCAGTGTTTCTTTGCCCTTGGCGGGTCAGAACGTGACAGTTTTGAATTCAAAGGGTTTTTTACTTGTAGGATTATACCCTAATCCCTCCCTGTTGAAGTTTACCCTCGACCCCAGAAGGACATCCAGATTGTTTCTCCCCTCTGTAAATTTTTCTAGTATTTTTTCTTTGTCCTCAATCTCCTTCTGAAGTTCATTACATTGGTCCAGGAGTTCCTGATTAACTTTTCTAACCGCCTCATATTTTTCTGCAATCAGTCTAAACTCCTTTTTACTCTCTTCAGTTTTACTCTTCAACTCATTCATCCTAGCTAGATTTTCCTCTCTTTCCATTCTAAACTTCTCGATCTCACTTCTAGCCTGATCTAGCTCAATGGCCATCTCCTTGGTTTTCATGTTGTCCGTAACAGCAATAGAGTGTTCCTCAGAAACAGAGTGAAACTTTCGTTTAAGCATTCTATGCTCCTTGGTTAGAAAATTATATTTAGCTAACAGGTCGCCATAAGCGTTCTCCCAATCATCCAAAGTAAAATTCTCAAATAAGTTCGTTACCTCTTCCTCATGGTTGGCCATGAGGCAAGTCTTCTCTTCATCTTCACTGGACGAGGTGGCTTCTGGATCCTCCTCCTCGTCGCTCCATGTGCACAGCATGGCTTTCTTCTTCTTGTGCACCATCTTCTTCTGGTATCCGAGAGCCTTAGCTTGCAGCTCTGGACATTCACTTTTCATGTGACCAGGTTTCTGACAATGGTAGCATGTAACCTTCTTAACAAACCTGTTCTTCTCAAGTTCTCGTTCAGGAGACTTCCTTGCAGCATTGAATCTCTTTCTCCTGTAGAATTTCCCTTTAGTCCTCAGGAACTTTCTGAATTGCCTGGTGAGCATGGCCTGCTCGCTCTTGTCCAGGTCTGAGAATCCGTCAGAGTCTTCACTGCTACCACCACTGCTGTTGCTGTTGCTGCTCTTCTTAGTATGTCGTGAGACCTTCAGAGCAACATTCTTTCCCTTTCTGTCATGTCCACCATTCCCTTGTCTGAAGTTCATTTCGTTGGTCATGAGAGACCCACTTAGCTGGGTTACTGACATGGTGGATAAATCTCTTGATTCCTCTATGACGGTCACCTTAGTATCCCAGATGGGAGTTAGGGACCTAAGGATCTTCTTGACAATGTCTTCTTGCTGAATCTCCTTTCCAAATCCTCTCAAACTATTGATGATCACAGACAATCTAGCATACATTTCTGTGATCGACTCCTCTGGCTTCATCTTAAACAACTCATACTGAGTTGTAAGCATATTGATCTTGGTAGCTTTCACTTGAGATGTGCCCTCATAAATTAACTGTAATTCATCCCACATTTTCTTTGCAGTCTTGCACGCTGAAATCCTCAAGTACTCCTCCGGGTGGACGGCGCACTGTATGATGCTAAGAGCCGTCCAATTCAGTGCGGTGAGTTTTACCTGTTCCTCTGTCCATATGTCTTCATTCGGTGGAAGTTGGTACGGACCATCTGTAATTACTCTCCAGAGCTTGTGGCTTAGGGCCCTGATAAAGACTTCCATCCTGTTCTTCCAAAAGAAATAGTTATTACCATCGAAGAAAGGGGGACGGGTGATTGACTGCCCTTCAGCAATGTAGCTGCGAGGACCAGCAGATCCGTTTCCCTGGCCGTTGGACCACATATTGGGAAATACCCGCTCTGATACAAAGTGTTAGGGTGCTAGGCCCGGATACAGAGGGGGGTGAATGTATCCTTCTATGAATAAAGGCCAATTAAAAACTCAGATGCTAGATGCAATCACAGAATGAAACGAATTCAATTAAACTTATGAGCAAACACATAGAGCACACCTATCCAAGCATCTAGCGGAAGCAAGCACACAAAGCAAACCATTGCTCAATAGACTTTTTAGGTGGTTCGGTCCTCCAGACCTACATCCACCCCTCACTCCTAACCGGAGTGAGGCTTCACTAGCCAATGCTAGACAAGCAGACTCAGTCTGCAAACAGTTGCTGCCACACAGCTTGACCAGGGGAACAGCCTCCCCTCTTCCTCCCAACCGGAGGGACCCCTGGACTTGCAACCTGCAAGCCCAGAACCGGAGACAAGTCTCCCTTCCTTTGACCAGAGGGAACCCACAAGTAGCTCCCAGCTACTTGCAACCGGAGATCAGATCTCCCTTCTCCTGATCCACAGGAGGAACCCGACCTCACTACTGAGAATCGAAAGAACAAGGAAAACCAAATAAGAAGGGGAAAAACAGAAACACGAAATGAAAATAACTTCAGCAAACAGAACGCTGAAAAATGAAATGCACAATGTGGCTCTCAACGGAGCTGACTGGCCTGGATCTGATCCACGGTCCAGTAGACAGATCTTCAGGTAAGCTTCTCTTCCTCTTCTCTTCTCTCTCACTTTCTTTTTCTCTTAACCCTCACGAGCTCTCTAACTCTCTCTTTCTCTTCTTTTCCTTCTGCTCTTCTTCTCTTTCTTTTCTTCTGGATCGAACTCTCTGCACTTCTCCTTTTTTGCTTTTTCCTTTCGATCAACCTTCATCTGTGGACGAAGGCTTCAATATATAGCAGCAGCAGCAGGTGGATGAGGTGCAGAATGCGTGTGCCTCCCACACTTCATCTAGAACCTTCTTGCCACATGCATTTATAGCATTGGTTCCTTTAGCATTGGATCACGTGCACCCCAGACACCGGTGAATGTTCTTCCTCGGACCTACAAGGAGATAAAAACCATTAACACTGAGGGCCACAAGGACTAAAACTGCATGAGGTATGTGATAGCAATACGAGATGCACTTTACTGAGAATGACACGAGATACACAAGATTATTACAGTACGAGACAAGGAGAGAATGACACGAGGTCAGATGAAAACAGCACGAGGTAAAAAGAGAACGGCACGAGACATACTAATAAGGCTAACACTACAAAGAGAACGACACGAAGTATCACTGTAACAAAACAAACACTACGAAGAGAACGACACGAGATACACAATAATAAAGCTTAACACTACAAAGAAAATGACACAAAGTCAGAAGAGAACAGCACGAGGTGAGAAGGAAGTCTCACGGAGTGAAAAGGTTGACAAACACGTGATCAGAAGGAACCTGGACGAAGATAGAAAGAAACAACACGAGGACATAAACACAAGAATCACACGAAGACACGAATACAAAAAGTAACACGAAGACATGAATACAAAAACAACACGACATAACACACAGCAAAGAGAACGGCACGAGGTGAAACGACACTTTACTAAAAAGACTTGAATACACACGAAAACAACTTGGACTGAAACCAACTCGAACACGAAAATGACACGAAAACAACATGGACTGAAACAAGGTATAGACTTGCCAGAGAACTGGACGATGTATAGACTTGGACAAGGCAAAGTCTGTACAGACTTGAGGGTTCACAACGTATATACTTTGGCAAGACAATGGATGTACATACTTGAAGTGAAGACCAATGTATAGACTTCAAAGTTCAGCTGCCAATGAATAGACTTGGAAAGCTTGAAGGCCAATGTACAGACTTGGAAGCTTAAACCAATGTATGGACTTAGCTTCGAACATGCTACAGTGCATTGTATGGACTTTGAAGACTGATGCATGACGCTAAGCCAATGTGTAGACTTTGGCTTGAAACGAAGGTAAAGATGAGGCTGTATAGACTTGGCCAGAACAAGAGACTCGAAGACAAAGGGGTGACACAGATGGAACGACACGAAGTGGCACAGAACGTAGCACGAGGTACTGCAGTGTACAGCACGCGCTGGAACAAAACATGACACGAAGACAACCAACAAATATAGTTGGAACAACACGATGTTGAAAAAGATAACACGAAGTGAAGTGAACACAACCAACACGAAGTATGAAAGGAACAGTACGGACATGCAGGGTATTATCTCATAGCATTTTTTCTTGTTAATCATGGAAAGTTCGAATGCATAACATTACTCATGATATCTGATTAAAAATAACAATATTTAACATAGTGATGCTCATCATCAAAACACTAGGGAAGTCACAAAAGTCCAACACCCAAGACTGACATCCAGTCCTGGGTCCCAGCACCATCAGTATTCAAGATGGGCTTCTAGCTCTAGAACCCAGTGTCGTCAAGCACTCAGTTCGGGTTTCCAGTCCAAGATCCCAACTTCATTAACTCCCAATACAGCCTTTCAGCCTCGGGTACTAGCTTCGCCAACACCCAGTACGGGCGTCAAGCTCTGGGTCACCATCCCTCTGGCATCCTCCGTTCACAACATGGGTCACGAACCCCGAGTTCCGACAACAACTCTGATGGACCAAGTGAACCCCAAGTTCCAGGTCGCCATTCTATCGGCCCTAGCTAGGGCACTGCACTCCCGAGTTCCAACTACATCGACGCTCACCAGAAATGCCATGCTCCAGACAACCTCGGACCGGGTTCGTTCGGTCCACCACATTGGTGCTGAGTCAACCTCAGCCCTGCAAACAAAAAAGGGGTGATATAATGGCTTTAAAAATGGGTGACCCACCTCTTCCACCCCTGCCTCCAGAAGACTAGGTGAGACTCAAAGAAGCCGATGCACCAGTATCACACTAGGGGCAATCACCCCGGTCCAGTATCCAGCCTTCCAAGCCCAAACAATGGGGGCAACTCCAAGGAGGAGCATCCGTCCTCCCTCGGATGAATATGGGTCATTACAAAAGAGGCCCAATCCATTCGGAGGTCCCGAGTCAGGAGGTCCCTCCACTCACCAGAATGGTACCAAGCTCAAAAGCCAGCAGGGTGAAAGAGGGTGAATCCCACCGACACTCGCACAGTAGCTCCAAAGAAACTCCACATGCGTCAGCTAACGACTCGGTGGAATCCCTGCCAACGCCAACTGGTGACGCCAGTGAAGCTCCGTCGGGTCCTACATCGGTGGCTACCAGCAAACCCTGGCGGGAAGTCTATCACTTCAGTATTTATTATGTCCCAAGGGGTAGCAACACCCAGGCGGACACCCTATCCAAGCGTGGCTTCGACCATCATGTTCAATAAGGCCGAGCCACCCAGATCCCCGTCAAAGTCCCAGCCATCTACAGCAAAGACCAGCTAGCTTCCGGATTCACCCTAAAGCTCCGAGCTACTCGGTGGATGGTCGATCCACAGTCGCTTCTACAACAGCAACAAGTCGCCGATGACGCAATCCCCGGGCAACGTCCCCCGATAGCAACAAGCTAAGGACGACAGCTGCAAGGCTCGCAGGTACCAAAAACAAAAAAAAACAACACAAAAGGGGGCTAAAAATAGAGATGCCCCGGCAGACTCAGCCACTCTCTCCATAAGGTGGCTGGGGGCAAAAATGCCATAAACCCAGCTGAGGTGAAAACCCGTGAGGGCACCTCAGGCAAAATTGGGTTACCCCTCAGTGTGAAAACCCGTAAGGGCGCACCGAAAAAAGTAAAAGGGCGCTAGATCTGGCGAAAACCCGAAAAAGCGGTAGAGCTGGTAAAGAGAAAAAGAAAAATCTCTCTTCCTCTATAGAAACAGCCAACCACCTCGCCCTAAATCTCTGACCGGTCCACCACAATAATGTGTTAGCATACCTTCTTCTGGCTATCACACCATAACGGTCGGCCTATACCCAGTCTTTGACCAATACACCATCACGGTCGGTGATCTCCCAGCATCCAGGTCAATACACCATCACGGTCGACTTACCTATTTCCTCGTAGTCTCACACTATCCTCGTTGACCGCTACTCCTTGACCTATATGCCGTCATGGCTAGTCAAGCTTCCACCTTGGTCGTCCTCCTTCACAGTCGACCTACACATGCCCTTGACTAAACACCTCCACAGTCAATCTAACACCTAATCTCTCTAGCCAAAACACCACAATGCTTGGCCTACGTATCACCCAGTTCTTGACCAATACACATTTCTGGTCAGTTAAATTCCCAATCTTTTAGCCAATACACCTCCTTGGTTGGCCTACATTTACTCTTGGCCTACCGCCACCACAACCCATAACCACAGCCTTGGCATCATCAAAGCCGATCCGCTCAAGCTTCAGTTCGAGCTCCAGCCACAAGCTACATGGTTCAGCCAGCATGAAGGTCTACGTGAAGCCCCGGATTGCTTGGCAACCAGCCAGGCCCCAGCGAGGAACTCCAGCACCAACACAATGGATCAACAGCAACGATCCCACCGACAATCTCCTTTGACAGCAGCAAGCTAAGGACACCCAGCGCCAATCACCAAACAGCTAAAAGGCTTCCAGGTAACCAAAACAAAAAAATAACAAAAAAATGGGGTTAAAAATAGAGATACCCCGGCAGACTCAGTCGTCCTCTTTTTTAATGGGGCAGATGGGGGCAAAAAAGCCCGCAACCCGGTTGAGGTGAAAACTCGCAAGAGCACCTCAGGCAAAATTGGGTAACCCCTCGATGTGAAAACCCGTAAGGGCGCATCGAAAAAAGCAAAAGGGGGCCAGCTCTGGCGAAAACCCGAAAGGGCGGTAGAGCTGCTAAAGAGAACAAAAAAAAACTCTCTCCCCCTCTGCTGGGGCAACCAGCTACCCACCTTCGAGCAATCATATCCCCGGCCAGTTGGCCCGTACCAGTCCCTGACTAATCCCATGGTCCAGTTTATAAATCCTGCACCTCCCTGTTGGCCATATAGCATCACGTTCGACCTAAACCAGCTCTTCACGCCACTCCCCTCCCTTGGTGGCCTATACCAGTCCCTGGCTAGTACATCTCTCTAGCTCATTGATCTTACACTCCCCATTTAGCCATACACCACTCCAGTTGGCTCACACTTCCTCCGGCCTTACACCTCCACAGTCGGCCCATATACACCAGTAATTCATGCAGTAGTCCAGTCATTCATTCCAGCAAACCTCGGACTACACACCACCTCAGTTGGCCTTTAAACCACATCAACCTTAGATCCATCTATCATGAGGATCCATCAACCCATAATTCCCAGTCACCTACACGTCATGGTTAAGTCACCATGAACCTAGTCATAACTCCAGCAATACGCCGTAAAGGCATACCAGTTCCCAGATCCCAGATCCCAGTCAGGATTCCAGCAATACGCCACTAAGGCTCACCAGTTCCCAGATCACCAATCAAACTGCAGATTACTCTATAACCAGCCAAAGCCACTACCATGGCTACGACGGTGACAAGCCGTCAATAGCACAAACTCCAGGTCATGTCCCTCGACAGCAGCACACTACGGATGACAGCTACAAGGATCCCAGGTCAAAAAAATGGGGATAAAAATAGAGATACCCTGGCGGCCTCAGTCAACTTCCTCCGTCAGGCGACTGGGGGCAAAAATTGCCACCAACCCAGCTGATGTGAAAACCCAAAAGGGCGCCTCGGGAAAAATCGGGTAACCCCTCGGTGTGAAAACCCGCAAGGGTGCACCGGAAAAAGCAAAAGGGGGCGAGCTCTAGCGAAAACCCGCAAGGGCGGTAGAGCTGGTAAGGAGAAAAAAAAAGGCTCTTTCTCCCTCTCTACTCTTTACTAATGAAAGCCATCAACAGCGACACCTCGCTGACGGCGACCTCAGCATCACTCCACAACACCGGTGGACACTACGCCCCCAAGGGTCGGCCATCGCCAATTCCAGCTCTAGTATTTGGATATACACCTCCACGGTTAGCCGACCAACTCTAGTATTCCGGTTACTACACACCAGTAGTCAGACGCCAGCTCCCAGCTCCAGTTTTGGCTACAGCGCCTTCACAGGCCGGCCGCCAACTCCCAGTCCCAGTTTCGGCTACAACACCTTACAGGCCAGCCGCCCAGCCTCCAGTCCCAGTTTTGGCTACAATGCCTTCACAGGCTAGCGGCCAGCTTCCAGTCCCAGTTCCGGCTACAACGCCTTCGCAGGTCAGCCGCTTAGCCTCCAGTTCCAGTTTCGGCTACAACACCTTCGCAGGCCAGTCGCCCAGCCTCCATTTCCAGTTCCGACTACAACACCCCCAGCGGTCAACCGGCCAGCTCCTATTCCAGTCCCAGGTCCAGTCTCAGTCTCTGGCTAGAACACCTCAATGGTCAGCCTCCCAGCTCCAGCTCTAGTCCCAGTCCCGGTCTCTGGCTACGTCACCATGGCATCGTGCCAGCCAACCCCAACCTCAACTCCAACTCGCCAGGCTAAACAATACCAGTAACATAGGCCAACACACCCTCTCGGGTCGGCCTCCAACTTCCAGTCTCCAGCAACATAGGTCGAAGCACCCTCACGGGTCGACCTCCAGCTTCCAGCCCCCAGTAATATAGGTCAACACAACCTTACGGGTCGACCTCCAGTCCCCAGCAATGTGGGCCAAAACACCCTCGCGGGTCGGCCTCTAGCCTCAAGTCACCAGTAATACCGGCCAATGCACTCTCATGAGTCGGCCTCTAGCTTCCAGTCCCCAGTCCTCTAGGTCAACACCGCCTTATGGATTGTCCTCCAGTTTCTAGTCTCCAGCCATCCAGGTCAACATGCCTCATTCAGGCAGGCCTCCAGCACCCAGCCTTCGATATCCAGCTTCCAATACCCAGTTTCCAGTACCCGGCTTCCAGTATCCAGCCTCCATATCCAATGTCTAATACCCAGCTCTAAAATCCAGCTTCCGGTATCTAGTTTCTAGTGCCTAGTTCCAGTACCCAGCCTCCAACATCCAGTTCAAGCACCCCAGTTCCCAGTATCCAGCACTAGTACTCCGCTTCCAGCCCCCAGTTCCAGTTTCTGGTTCCAATGCCCAGTTCCCAGCATCTAATTTCCTATTTCCCATTTCCAATTCCAGTTTCCCGCAATGGGCTAGCATGCCTCATAGGGGCAGGCCTCCAGTCCCAGCACCCAGTATCCAATGACCAGTCTCCATATCCAACATCCGGTTCCCAGTCCTAGCACCCAATAGCCAGATTCTAGTCTCCAGTCCTGGTATCCAGTCCCAATATCCAGTTCTCAATTTCTAGTTTCCAGTCCCAGTCTCCAGTCTCCCATCCCAACATCCAGTTCCCAGCCTCCAGTTGTCACCTCTCGGTCCCAATACCCAGACTCCAGTCCCAGTATCCAGCCTCCAAATCCCAATTTGTAGTACCAACACCCAGCTTCTAGTCTCCAGTTGCTAGTTTCCAGCCTCAATACTTTGTCTCCCGTATCTGGGTCACAATCTTCAGTCCCAGCATTCAATATTTGCCTTCCAGTCTCCAGCCTCGGACCTCTAGTTTCCATCAGTAGACCAGCATGCCTTATCCAGGCGGGCCTCCAGTCTAAGTATCCAGGTTTTTAGCCTTTAACTCCTAGCGGCCGACAACAGGCCGATACACCTTACTCAGGCAGACCTCCAGTATCTAGTTCCCAGTCTTTGGAAACATGCCACTACACCTCATAGGTTGATCAACAACAACAACCACATGAACAAATCCAGATGCCTTACAGACTAGCACCCCTCGAAGGCCAGTCTACAACAGCTCCAGACCAACATACCCCTGAGGGTCATTCTATCACACACTCCGATCATTACGCCTAAATGGTCGGCCAATGACATTCCCTTCATCGGCACCTAAGTGATCAGTTGATCGTGGCTCCCAGTCAATATACCTCAGCAATCAGTCGAGTGGACTTCCTAGTCGATACACCTCGACGGTCAGCCAGCACACTAACAGGTACTATCCACCTCGCTATGATGATTATGTGTCTAACATCATTTGTGGTCATTGTACTATTTAAAGGGTCGGACAACCTCGACTTCGGCTATTTTACCATGACGGTCAGCCGCTAGCATCAACATTCGGCCATACCCCATGAGGATCGACCGAATACGATTCCAAGCCAACACCCCTCTTTGGGGGCAAATCCAGCAACTTCAGACCAAGATGCCTCACCGAGGCAGGTCTTCAACAAACTCAGACCAAGATGTCTCGTTGAGGTAGGTCTTCAACAAACTCAGACTGAGACGCCTCGTCGAGGTAGGTCTTCAACAACTTTAGACCAAGACGCCTCGTCGAGGCAGGTCTCCAGCAACTTCAGACCAAGATGCCCCGCCGAGGCAGGTCTCCAGCAACCACAGATCAAGATGCCTCACCGAGGCAGGTCTCCAACAATCACAGATTAAGACGCCTCGCCGAGGTGGGTCTACAGCAACCCTAAGCCGGCATGCTTCCCTGAGATAGGCCCTCAACAACACCGGGTCAACAACACTTGTCAAGGCTGACCCCCAGTAACACCAGGCCAACATGTCTCGCCAAATCTTGCCTCTAGTAGCATCAGACCAACACACCTACGACACCGATTATCTTCGGTAGCTTCGCCCCAGTCAGCGGATCACCCTACTTCTTGGGCATGGTCCCCGTGGCTGCTCCGCAGCTGCCCACTTCTCAGTTAACGTCATCCATCTCCCTGTTACTCCGGCCTCTCCGGATTCCCTGACACCACCAGCCAACCAACCGGTCCCTACCACTTTGACCGTGCAATGGCGGCCCTGGCAGGAGCTGGAATCTCTCAACCTCGAAGCCCTAGTATAATCCCAGTTCCCCTGTAACCCCTGACCCACTTGCTATAATCCCAGTCACATCCAGCCATGACAAAGGGGCCTCCAGCATCATAACTTGATGATTTACAAGTGCCCTACAACACAACTCCAGCTACAATGGTTCAAAGCTGTGACCAGCCCATCCCATAGGACGGTGGGCGCCAAGCTTGGCAAATGCGCCCCCATGGGCGGTCAACAGACGATGCCAGCATCCCACAAGAAGAATCAACCACCACAGCAGTGGTAGGCTGCTAACGACCGACCACAGGCTTCGCCATAAAGCCTCAGTCAAAGCGGCGGTCATCTTGTCGCCAGCCAGCAATCCCAGGGGCTGAGGGATAGGTGGCCCTCAAATTTCCAAGATAGGGAAGTCTCGAGCCCCCTTACAGAGCATCGTCGGCTACGGTAACGACCAAAGGGGAACATGCCATGCAGTGAAAAATGCTCAAAGCACTCCTTGACTTAGACAAGGTGGAAAACCTAAGAAAACACAAATCTCAGTGCACAAGTCCACCTCCGGGGGCAAGGCATGGCCCCCGCCAGTGCAACCTCAGATAATGGAAAGGGAGGGTCCTTTCCACTGAGCCGTCTCTCCTCAGAAAATCCACAAAGCCTACTACGAAGGGCAGGCCCCAGACAAACACAACAAAGCCAGAAGCATTGTTATGCCGGTCTCCCCCGGCCACTTTATGCCATCGGCATTAGCATCCATCCCAGTCATATCATCAATCGCCAAAGTGGCCACCTGTATGGTGAGTTCGGCGTCCAGACCAGATTACTCCCGCGACGCGAGCCCTGCACACCTTTTCTACAAGCCCGACACGCGAGACAAACGGGAACAGAATTCCCATGTGGCAGATAGCGGGCTCCAACTTCAAGCACCACGCGTGTATCCAGCCACTCGGATCTCTTTAGAATCCAACTCTATAACCTCCCAGGTTCAATGGTCTTCTGCAAACGTACCACCGTCACATGAAAGATCGCAACGGGAGCGTCAACCCTCAGAACAAGTAACTCCCACACGCCAATAAGGTCGGGAGAAATCAAGCTTGAAAGGTGCACGGGCCGTACGCCGTCGTCTTTGCCTCCGACGCACACCCTGTGGGGGGCATTAGTTAGCACCGGCTTATTTTCTCGAATTAATCGAGGATTAAGCATAGGGAAATACTCCTTAAATTGAGCAAAATGGCACATCGCCAAAGTTGCTCCACCAGTCAAGTTGTGCTCATAAATTGAGAGGCGTCGTTGGGTCAAGCAGTGTAACATAACAACCGGGCATCGGCCCCGAGCAAATGGCACTATGCCAGTCAGTTTCTCGACAACCGAGACGGTTTCAGGATTCGGGACAACCTGCCGTACCTTATGGCACTCTGTGAAGATTCAGGGATCACCCCTGGACACCTTGCATATGGTATTATACCACCGACGCTTCAACAACCGGGTTCTTCGCCAAGGAGCGAGGGTCACCCCGACCACCAGATAAACGGCATCGTCATGTCGACGCCCCAGCCACTGGGCCCAACCAAGGGTCCTAACCAGCTAGCCGTGACCCACGACAACATCAACAATCGATCGGGCCCAGCCCCGATCACTCAGTTTGCGGGTTTCCCTGCGTTCAACATAGCTACCCGAGTCGACCCGGGGGCGCCCTGACCACAAGCCACCCCATGTGGCACCCAGCAATGAGGCCGGGGTCTACCCCTGAGTCGCCTCCCTCTAGCACTCTAAAGTCAAAGGAAGACCCACCTGGGACCAACCACAAGCTTTAGAAGCTCACAGCACCTGTATACGGCCCACGCACGAGCGTCAAGAATTTCCCCGAGCACCTGGTGGGTGCTTATGCTCCAGGCACACTATCGCAAGTCCGAGCCCAACTCGGGACTCCCAGCAACCCACCGCGTCATGCACCACCATCGTGCGGCCTCGCATGCAGATCGACATGTTTATACCTGGTCAAACTCCAGTAAAACCCGTAGTCAACCGTTAGTCAACACCCAGTCAAACCCTCAGTCAACCCCCAATCAAACCCTCATTCAATCCCTAGTCAAACCCCAGTTAAACCCCCAATCCAACCCTCAGTCAACCCCCAGTGAAACCCAAGTCAAACTGCAGTTAAACCCCTAGTCAAACCCCAGTCAAACCCTTAGTCAACACCCGATCAAACCCTCAGTCAACCCTCAATCAACCCCCAGTCAAACCCTCAGTCAACCCCAATTAAACCCCAGTCAAACCCGCTTAAACCCCATGGGAGAGGGTTTAGGCGGACCAGCTTCACCCCTCAACCTAGCCCGCGTAAACCCCCCATGGGAGGGGGTTTAGGCGGACCCGCATTATCCCTCAACGTAGCCCGCGTAAACCCCCCACGGGAGGGGGTTTAGGCGGACCAGCTTTACCCCTCAACCTAGACCGCGTAATCCCCCCTCCCCCACTCCGTTAAACATAAAAAAATAATAATAAATATATTTTTGTGGGGTTTATTCGGACCAAGTTGGACCCTCAACTTGGTCCGCCTAAACCCCCATGACCCTTCACCTTCCACTATAAAAGCCCCCCCCCCTAGGGAAGCTCAAGGGGCAACATGGAATGGGATGCAATGGGATATGAAATGAAGGATGCAATGCAACACCCTCTGACCTAACTGCCACGCCCTCGGACTCCCGAGGCCTTCGGCAAGGGTCGGGGACACGAGCAACTAAGTGCGCGCGTGGTTGGCTTGTCGATCGGCTTATACACGCCAAGGGTATGTCATACGTACTTCCCTCACGCGGCGTCTAGCCATCTCACACAAGTCCATGCCCGTCGCACGAAAGGCACTATGATGATGGCGAATACACCTGCATCTCGGGTCCGCCCGTGTGTAACAACCCACGATGGCTATACACACGCCATGATGCCGCACCTACTTTCGACACAGAACTGCATGCCCACCGCCTGCTCTGAGCTAGCCACCGACCGCTCGGACTGATGACTCAAGTTATCGGACCCTTGCCCGGGAATAATATTCCTGGGGCTGGCCTCGACTTCCTAGCATGACGACATTTACCTTCCGGGGCCCGGACCCAACCGCTCACCTTGAGCCGCATCCAACCTCCGTCAGGTGCCAGCCCACGACCGCCCCTGCCACCTAGGCAGTCGGGCTTGTCTCGATCTCCTCACGGGCAGCCTCTGTAAAACACACGGATATCAACTTTATCCCGCATTGACCCGGCGACCGACCAACATGTCGGAATTGTCCCGCGGCTTGCGCCCATTGTACTTCAGCCTCCTCAGCACATTTGTAAAGCCCACGCGGCTCTCATACAGCATGAAACCAATTGAACACATGTACATGTACTCGGGTCTCAGCCTCTTCACGGAGCCCGCCTCCTTCAGTCACAATGGTGCCTCCGGCACCCGACTGCCAGTCACACCGGGCCTAGAGCACGACCATCGAGGTCTCCTAGTGCCCGCATCCTTTTGTCACAACGGTGCCCCCGACACCCTAGTGCCTGCTACTCCAGTCACATCGGGGCCCACGGCATCCAACTGTCAACAACTCCAGTCACAACGATGCCCTCGGCACCCGACTGCCAGCTACTCCAGTCACATCGGGGCCCACGGCATCCAACTATTAACAACTCCAGTCACAACGATGCCCTCGGCACCCGACTGCCAGCTACTCCAGTCACATCGGGGCCCGCGACACCCGATCACTCAACAACTCCAGTCACAACGGTGCCCCCGGCACCCGACTGCCAGCTACTCCAGTCACATCGCAGCCCACGGCACCCGATCATTCAACAACTCCAGTCACATCGGGGCCCGCGACACCCGATCACTCAACAACTCCAGTCACAATGGTGCCCCCGGCACCCGACTGCCAGCTACTCCAGTCACATCGGGGGCCACGGCACCCGATCATTAAACGACTCCAGTCACAATGGTGCCCCCGGCACCCGACTGCCAGCAAATCCAGTGACATCGGGGCCCACGGCACCTGATCACTCAACAACTCTAGTCACAACGGTGCCCCCGGCACCCGACCGCCTGCTACTCTAGTCAAATCGGGGCTCACAACACTCGATCACTCAACAACTCTAGTCACAACGGTGCCCCCGGCACCCGACTGCCAACAACTCCAGTCATAGCGGTGCCCCCGGCACCCGACTGCCAATAACTCTAGTCACAACGGTGCCCCCGGCACCCGACTGCCAACAACTCCAGTCACAACGGTGCCCCCGGCACCCGATTGCCAGCTACTCCAGTCACATCGGGGCTCGTGATACCCGACCACTCAACTTCCCCCGCACAACGGTGCCCACGACACCCCTACTGCCTCGACCTCGACATTGTCTCATGTTAGGAATACATTGCGACGCCCCTCGGGTGCCATCCTGCTAGGTCACAGGTCCTCTAACGGACTCCATGTACAGATACTGAACTACCCACACCATAACGCAATGACCCGGGGACCGTCATGAATGACGAAATTATCCCGTGGCTTGCAAGCAATTGTAATCGGGCTTTCACGCCCCCATATAAATGCCTTTCATGGCATATAAGTCATGTAATCTAGTCAGGGAGTGGATCCCCCTCCTCATCGGGACCAGTCTCTCAGCCCCCAATTATCCCTGTTGTGTTGTTGCTGCCCTGTCACTGTTGCACGGACTAAACCCTCCCGATGTTGCGGCTACCAAGGTCCCTGACTCTCTCTTTGGCAGAAGAAACAAAGGTATTCTGATTCGATCCGATGTAAAATAAACACCGGTTGCTTGCGGCCGGTGGGGAAAGACATCCAGTACACGAATCCCCTTAATCGCCTGCGCATTCGCACCTGTGGAACCCCTTCTATCCACGTGTCACCCGATCTCTCGAGTCACGTGCCGCGTACTGGCAACGCTTCCCCGGTCAATCCTTGGTTCCATAAGTGATTGTCGACAAATCGACTGGCACGCCCGCATTCCACCCAGCCATCCCCATCCTAGTCTCCTAGCACGATTAACCATACGCCATCCCTTCCAGTGCATTCATATCGTTCTCTCTGCCTTCTTCTCAACACCCCCGAATCCCTGCGCGCCCCGTCAACCTATCTCGACCTTCCTTAAAAGGCGAGTGTACACCCCCGCCGCGAGGACAAAACAACAAGTGACTCCCTGTGGTCGCAAACAGACGTCCAAGACATCCACGGGATTACGAGCAAACCACAAGGTCAAGCCAAGACAATTGGAGACCAAAATATCAAGAAAACAAGGCTCAGGGGAGAAACAGTCATATGCCAGGCTGCTAGGTAAGCCAAGCGGTCAGCCAAAGGCCGCTACCCTCACACAGAGAACACAGACACTGGGCGGTCGGGCAAGGGACGCACCAAGACTAAAAATGGTCTTTACATAGCCCGTCTCACTGAGTTAAACGGTCAAGGACATGGCCGTTTCACTCAGAGACTCAAGCGAACAAAACTTACAAAGACACAGGGGCATGCGGTCTATCGCAAGGCCGCTAGATGACCGTAGCGATCGTCCACGTGGCCGCTAGACCCAGTCAACCCTGAACTGACTTAAACCAGTCAAACCAGCTTAGCGGTCTCCCAATGGGCTGCCAAGGACACTAAGCGGTCAAGGCTAGGACTGCTAGCCCGAACAGACATAAAAGCCACCGAATCGACATAAAACGGGGCTTAGCGGTCTCCCACAAAACTACCAAGACCAGCCTTGTGGTCTCTCACGTGACCGCTTGGCCAAACCGACATACACTCACGAGCCTAGCGGTTGCCAATAGACCATTTTACAAGGCTTAGCGGTCTCCCAATGGACCGCTAGCCAACGCAAACGGTCAATCGTATGACCGCTAAGACCGTAACTGACATAGAACCGACGGAACCCAAACGGTCACGATTGGACCGCTAAGGGCACCCAAACGGTCTCTAGTACGACCGCTTAGGCGTCACGGCGGGTAAAACATGGGAATGGCCGATCCTGACCGTTCTACGCCCCGTTCGCTTCTAAACGAAGGGGAAACAACCCTAATGCCCATACAAGCCTTCCACATACCGGAAGGGATCCAAACCGCATCCAAAAACACAAGAAATGGGCGATTCTACCGAATCGACTGTAAATGAGTCACATGGGTTCCCGGGCTCACACCGGTCCCAAATGACAACCAATCACAACGAAACCAGCGAGAACGAAATGCAGACATGCTAGGGATTGAAATGAAACTAGTTAGGCTAGAAACTGTTGCCGAGAGAGGCGAACACGTCTCACACCACCCAAAGCATGCTTCACCCAAAATGGCGTAAAACCCACTCGTTCTCGCACCGTTTAGCTCAAAATCACGGGGGAACGCAGAACAGGAGTAGGGCATCTATCTCCCTACCTCCACCGAAGCTCTAGCGCACCGAAGCGACTGAACCGCGCCAAAAACCATCTCACGAATGAAATCACGCCGGCTTTGAATCCACCGAGGGATCGTGCCAATGCTACGCTCCATCCTTCACACCATCACGCACCAAGTCAACTCCACGACGTCCCTGCCTCGTCTACCTCACCACAGTGCACGCCCTGCGGAGAGAGGAGAGAGAACGTGAGAGAGGAAGTGATCGACGGTGAGGAGAGAGGAATGAGAAAGAAGAAGAAATAGAAAAGGAAAATTAGGAATTTCCTAATTTTCGTAAAATCTGATTTTTAGCCCAAAAATTCACTAATTCAGAAAAATACGAAAAAATAGTCTAAACGATCCTCGGAAAGAGCACAACACAACTGTAGCGTCCTTGAGTCGATGAATGCAATAATAAACTCACCACGGGGTTCTGTAACTTGTACGAGAGAAAAACCCACGTGGATCGTAAAGCACAACTCAGGACCCACAAAAGTGATCTGAAAGCTCTCCGATAAAGATCCGAAAGACTCAAGATATTACAATACTAGTGCCATATCTCTAACTAAAAATCCTATACATCATTCAAGGACTAAGCACATTGAGATTAAACACCACTTTTTAAGAGACGAGGTAAGTAAGAATGGAATTGAGCTGCACTTCATTGAATCTGAAATACAAATTGCTAATATATTTATTAAACCTCTTGGGAATGAAAGATTTAAATTTTGGAGAAGAGAACTAGGTTTATGTAAATTTCAGCATGATGAATAACATCTTGACTTCATTCTTATTTTGAATAAATGTTTTGATTGATATGTGTCCTTAATTTCTGCTTATCTGAGTTTAGCATAATTAATTGTCATAGTCTGAGTCATATTGATTTTTGTGGTATATCAAATGCTATGTTGGTGGAAGGACAGATTCCGTCTATCTGAAAACCCATACCATGTGTTGAGGACCTTCCTCCACCAGGTACCGTGAATCAAGAGTGTGTCTATGCATTGGACTAAAATTCATGTCATGATCCATAAATGTCTAAAATTTCACTCATACGGATAGGAGGAGCGTGTGCTGATCATGTCAGTCATCCTTCATCGCTTGGTATCCTATCATGTTGTGTCTAGAGTATCATCATGTTGAGTCTCATCATGTTGTGTCATCATGTTGGGTCTGATCTATGCATTCTGTCAGGGGGAGTTCAAATAAATAGATCTGACTCAATTCAGGCCATTCTCCTCTGAGTCTGTAATCAGTCTTCTACACTCAGTTCATTTGGTATCAGACTCTTCTTACATTCATCTTCAAATTACTTCTCTTAGAAACAGTCAATCCCTTTCACTGACCTCTGTCTGTGAGCCTCATTGTTACCTTCCATGCTATGAAATAATGACAGTGTGACAATCAGTTCATTATTTTAAGCTACACAAATTATAAGTCTTCTATTATAAGAATCGTGTTAGCTTCATGTATGAACTGATGGTTTAACTTTAATAAACTTTAGTGTTTAAGGACTGCATTCAGTAAATAGGGATGCGGATAACTGTTAATAGCTCTCAACCTTTCTCTCATTATATGTCAGCTAAAGTCTTTCAGTATTTGAAAACCGTTGAATTAATGGAATCTAGGTTGAGAGAACTCAGAATATGTATTACTTTTAAACAAGTCAATCTAAAAAATCAAAAGGGTTGCAAAAAGAAAAGATTGAGTAAAAATTAAACTGCAGAGCAATGACTGAATGCACTGAGAAATTGAGTGCTTCATCAATGAAATGAAGAAAAACTCATGTCATGAAGTGCTTCAAGCTATCTCTGTTCATATGGTCAAAACTGTAAGTTTTGGTTTCACTGAGTACCTAGAGGTACTGGCGTCTGATAAATGTGTACCCTTATGGAAAAGGTGTACATCACTTCTGCTGTGTTTGTTCAGAGACAGAATTGGTATATCATGCTGAGTAAGTCGGGGTAGTGGCGTCTAACGAACGTGTACCCTTAAGTCCAAAGGCATGGATGATACCTGACTGTTCAAAATTTCAAAAACAACAAAAAGTTGAAAGTGCATATTCAGAATGTTGAATTGTTTAACCTCAATACATACCTTAATCAGTCCCAAAAATTTTCACTGATTTTGAAGTGTGTAGGATACAGTTAGACTAATTCTCTCATGATTATGTGATTTTAGTTTATTGCTATTAACGGGAGCTGTAACTTTATCCAAAGAATACAGTGGGTTCACTCTAATTTTTATTACTCTTAAACTAGACACCTCAAGAATGCATAATCTTGATTCTTATATCTGAAGAATTTGAGCTATGGAATGCTATGTTATTGAACTATTGCACAGGGTGTCACTCACTTCCATTTCCTCTTAATGATCCTCATCATGTCTCTATCCCTCCTTATTTGCTGATGGCAAAGGGGGAGAGTATCTATCAGAAGTTCTTGATGTCAGTTCTTGATTTCAACTTGATTCAGTATCTATCAGAAGTTCTTGATGTCAGTTTTTGATTTCAGCTTGATTTCAGGGGGAGAGTGAATTAGGGAGAGAGTGAATTAGAGGACTTAGAGGATTTGTGTTTTTGATTTGGTGTTTTTGATTTGGGGAGATTCTTTGATTTTACTTGATGTCAAAAAGGGGAGTTTAGCACAGAGTCACATGGTCTTTCACTGCACTGCTTGATTGTGGTTCATGACAATTCTGACCAAGACTAAACTAAATGTTTTCATCAAAATACATCTGATAAAATGGTGTTGCCATCATCAAAAAGGGGGAGAATGTTGTGTCTCCTTTGGACTTGATGATCTGCGTGGAGTTTGTTGTGTTTTTAGTGACTGGCAACTGTTTGGTTGACTTTGCTGACTTTATTATGACTCTGGTTATACTGATCATTTTGATGAAATTACTTTAGTCAGAATTATTCAATCTAAGTCACTTCTGCATATATAAAGTCAGTGCATGTGTTCATTATGCAAATAAAGGTCGGTGCAGTTCTTATAGGATGCACATGACGTCGATGTAATACTTTACCTTAAGAGCATAAAGGTCAGTGCAATTTTTGCATCGTGCATATATAGGTTGGTGCATATGTTGCCTTGCGCATACAAGGGTCAATGCACATTTTAATTCCATGCATATAAGGTCCGTGCACTCCACTATTTAGAGTCAATGCATATCTTAGTCTTTCAGAGGTAAGCTAAGTGAATATCTGAATGTTGTGCATAAAGCTCGGTGCAGGTTATAGCACCGAATACTAATGTCGGTGCATATACATATTGTTGGCCCATAATAGATGGTGGACAAGAAGGGGGGTTGAATTGTCCTCCAGCCGAGATGGCAGATTTTAAAAACAATCTATCTAATTACAACTGAAATAAAATTAACTACATTAATTAGCTCAAACTGACGTGAGATTAAAGCGTTCTCTCAAACTTTCCAATCTCACACGGATTATCAATGCAAAGAACAAGTGAAATTGATCCTAACACGTGTAGCGGTTGAAGCGATGTGCGATGGTGTAGTGAGTAAAAATCATATAATAGACCTACGAAAGGAGGTAGATGAAATGGACACTCACAAAGGCAAGCCACATGCAACACGGAGATTTTTAGGTGGTTCGGGACCACGACGGGCTCCCTACGTCCACCGCTCACTGAACCCCGATGAGGTTTCACTACAGGCTACAAAATGTAGCAATATGGGGACGAGCCCCAACACCACACACGCTGCTTCCGCAGTAATACACACACGGGGCCTGGCCCCAAGATGCTGCCACCGCTGCACTCACACACACACAATCGGGGAACACACCCCGGACACTAAACCACACGGAGTCGCAGCTCCGTCTTCACACATGGACTTGGGGAAACTCGCCCCGCAATGAAACCACACACTCGGAGACACAGCTCCGCCCACACACGATAATATTCAGAGATCGACGAAAGAAAAAGATATACAATGACAGCCAAGATATTGATCTATGCCAAAATAAAAGAGTGGAAATGAGAGAAGAAGAAATCCCCCTCAAATCTGCTATCAATCCCATCCATAGGAGTGGTGGGGTGTGCCAGAAACTTTTCTTTGCTGAGTTGAAGTAGACCAAGCACGTAGGAGACGCCCATGAATGGATCTTCAAAAATCGTGTTCTGAACAAGGATCAGATCGGAGAGATAGGCACATTTATGGCATTCTCCTCTTCTTCTTCTTCCTCCTCCAAGTGGGTGCGACGCCCCTTTCTCCTTCCCTGCAGCAGATAGAGCAATATTAGCACAGGGGACAACCTCCCATTGTGGGTGAATGCGGCTACATATACCCAAGAGAAAAGAATAACAAAAGACATGTAGGCCCATGGGAAAAACTCTCTAAACCATGCCCAATAGATGGGAGAAACCCTAAGGGTAATAGGGTAAAAAGCCAAAGCCAATCGGACCTAAAACGATGAAGAACGAACAAAATACAGCAGACCCGATTAGGGCCACCCGGGACAAGTGTCGGCTCTCAGAGTCGACACTTGTTCGCGGGTGTTCTGCCAGCGAAAAAAAACCAACACACGGGCAAAAGTGTCGACTCTTGGAGTCGACACTTTTGGCCATGTGAATAGCCAAAGCACAAAACCGCATGCATGATGAAGAGTGTCAACTCAAGGAGTCGACACTTTTTCATCTGCGTGTTGGAAACACACAGGTCATCATGCTGACTAGAAAGTGTCGACTCCTTGAGTCGACACTTTTCCTGACAGTAGTGAAAACTACTATAAATCAGGATGAAAAGCCAGAAACCTTCAACCATGATCAAATCCTTATTACCCCTCACAAAAACCAATTAAACGGCAAGCATTAGAGGTCTTAAAAACAACACTCGTCCAAGGTTTCAAAGGATTTGAGGAAACTGAATGAGCATAATGGCGCCACATGATAAACATGAAAGACATGCATGAAGGACACTATAAAACCCAGTACATGAAGACCACATCAGACACAATTAAGGCAATAGACAATCATTTTCAGAAGTGCATTCATACCATGGATCCAATGGTTTGAAGGCAACATGAACCTGCACATTCTGAAAATTCAAATTCATATTAAAGTTAAATCAATGCATTTGAAATGCATAATCACTATGCCAATTTCTACACAAGCTTCACATATCAAATTTGATTCAGCATGGTAAAACTAGTTCTAATTCAAACAGAGCATACATGAATTTACTCCAACGATTTCAATAACAAGCTTCACAATCTCACATATCAAACAATGATCCAAGCAAACTAAGGTCGACGCTAGTTTGCTTTCAAAGCAACTAAGGTCGACGCTAGTTTTCTTTGGTTGGTTGAACATCATGAACTCAAGTGCAATACATAAACCTCATTCAAAGGCACTTAGATACATGAAATTCCATGACTTAAATCCATCACATAAACTTACATAGAAGTCAATTTCACATTCAAAACTTATCCGATTTCAGCATGAAGGACCCAAGATTTATGACCATCTAGGCAATCCAAAACAAGAGACAGGGCTCAAGGAGCCAGGGGTTGTCGACCCTTGAAGTAGGAAATAAAAAGTCTGCCTAAAGGCAGTCCAGTTCAACCCAAGAGCATCCAATGCCATTCAACCAAGGTCAGAGGCCTTATGACCTTCTATGAAAACATGATTTCACCAATGAAAAACATCAAGTATGAAGTGCATCCAGAGACCAATGGTGAGGTCTATGCACATGGACAACTGAGAACTCTTCAGATCACACAAGTCGAAGCAAATGAAAGCATTATTCACCACACATTCCATACCTACAAAACAAGATAACAATATATGAGCTCATCTAGCATGAAGACGTTTTCCACTAAACAAGCACACAATATTTTCACTTTAAAGCATATGCAAACCACACAATATATTATAATCATCAAAACCATTATGAAGAACAAGGACGGAGCGCAACGAACCCAACAATCTCCCCCTTTTTGATGATGACAATATATTGTGGCCACCAAGATTCTCTCCCCCTTTGACATTATCAAAAAGTTGGGGACTTGAGGAACAAAATGTGAAGTTTTTAAAGACAAATGAGACAGAAATGTAAGGACCACGGCGCACGAATCCAGCAATGTGATCTGTATGAGTATAATGCACTTTTACTCAAGTATGCATGACCTAGAAGTTGGAAAATATGTATGCATGCCTTCTAAATGCTATGGCTATGCAGAAGATTGAGATATTTACAGGTATTGCTAAAATATATGCAAGTGTGCAAATTCTAAATTATATGTAAGATGCATAACCAAACTATGTGCAAAAATTAAAGCTGAACTATATGCAAATGTTATGCCAAAGGGCACATTATTCTCTCTCTATTGTCATGGATAAAAATCGACTGATAATGGGATTATTTAACCTATTATTTACATGTATACCCTAAAGATGCATCTATACGAGCTTAAGTATGAAATTTCAAGCAAGCATGCAGACATGCATGTGGCAAGCATGTAGTAAGCTATAGCTCCCCCTCAACGGGGTAAAAGGATAAAGAGTGAATAGTTGATTCATTCAGGTTGAGGCACATGAAGCATAATCAAAAAAGATAGTACATGCATATGCTAAAGGTATTGCATAAACCATGATAAGAACAAATTCAAGATATATAGTCATCACAATAATACCCAAAATTAAAATTTGTGACAATGAGAAATGAACTTCAAAATTATATGGATATGAACAGAATTTCTAAAAAACATTAGAGGGTTATTTCCTTCCTACACTTCCATTTCAATCCTCGACTTTTGGTAGCTTCACACAACCCCTTTTTGTTCGCTTTTCTTTTATTGGATTTCACCGTTCGACGCGAGTCACCTCATATGTCTCAATGGGGTTTCTCGGCTACTAGGATTCATCACACATGTGGATTTTGTTTCACCTTTCGACGCGAGTTTCCTCATATTTCAGTGGGGATTCCCGGCTACTTGGTTTGACATTCCACTTATTAAAGCTTGCAGGGTAGGCAGCTTTTTCCTCACGATTCTCTTAATTTTCATGTAGAAGTATGATTCCCTTGAAGTGTTAAAAGGAATTTCTTAAATCCTTGTCAATCAAAGTCATATGTATCATTTTTGAATAAAGTATGGGTAATTGCTTTGTATGTAGAAAATGAATTTCCCTAGACATAGTTATGACTCCCCGTAAATATATGCACATTTAGAAATAAATCCTCCTCCTTTGTGTATGTCATGGTTCACAAAAGATCAAGAACACTATGTTTTATATAACAAGGAGGTGAGGTCTTAGAAGATTTTTAAGAAAAGGTTGCATAAAATATATATACAAACAATCAAGGAAGTTGATTTCCGGTACGTGGCGGAGGTGGAGGTCCGAAGACCCTACTCACGCATAGGGAGTGTTTCAAGTGTACGTAATCCACTCTTCCACAAACGTCATTTTATATACCGAAAAGTCTTGACGTTCAAGCACACAAAAATAGAAGGTATGCACAAGCATATGCACGTGAATGCAAAGTTGATTAGAAATTATTTCTATTCACAAGTATGCAAGGATATGTGCATGTGTTTTCTATGTATGCAAGTATACGCATGTAAATGGACAGATGATCGAAGATTATCCTTATTTACAAACATGCAAGGATGTGTATGATATGTGCCAGAGGTTAAGTATTTAAACTATGTAATCAAAAGTGCATTGTTATTCACAAAAAGTGAACGAAGATGTGCGAGACGTTATGTACAAAGTAAAGCATTGTTCACAAAGCGTGAAACAGCTTCAAACTCAAATTTTTACCTTTGTAGTTCTTTCAAAATGAACTTAAGCAACAAGTATTTCATATGCAAACCATTTTTGTTTCTCGCCTTGAGAGTCCATATTTATTGACATTCCTCGGCCTCAAGGCCCCTACAAAATATATTATCATTTTGGACATTTCGATACCCAAGCCATCTTGGGTCCCGAGAGGTTAGTGTTAACACAAATAGATGGATTCTTGTATCTTCTAGCAAACCAATCATCATCAGTTCTCATTGTTGAACAATCATCCATAGAATGACCATTCTCACCACAATAATAGTAATACAAAGATTTTCTTTTAATGAACCATTCTTCATTATCTTTCATTAAGGAACATTTATTCATCATGTGTCCACGTTCACCACAGTAATGACATGACCACTTCTTTTTGGCAAACCGTTCATCATCATCTTTCTTTGTGAAACAATTTTCAATGACATGATCATGTAAACCACTGTAGAAGAAATGAGCATTGATGTTTTTCTTCATGGGTTTTTCATGACTTTTAGAACCAACCCCTATTTCCATTTTTGATTTCAATACCTCATCATCATCAAATTTCATCAAAAAGTAATCATACATTTCATGTCCCAATTTATCATAGTAAAAGCATGAAACATTCATTCTTCTTCTTGATGCATGATCATATTTCATAGTCTGAGGTTTTACATGCACACAAGAACAATCAACAACATTTTTTTATTTTTGATTTCTTTTATCACATAAGGACAAGGACTCATTTAAGCTCTTGATTTCATTTTCTAGATTCAAGATATGAAGTTCAGAATTAGCAATCTCTTCTTCACATGACGTAAATTTCTCATTCAACAAAGAATTAACAGTTTTGTAACTTGCGACATCCTGTTCTAGAACATGAGAATTTTCAAGATCATCAACAATAACATGTTTTCCTTTTTCAAACATATTGAGTTTATTAACATGTAAACTGTTTTGATCTTTCAATTTCTCAATCTCTTCAGCAAATGAATAAGTGATTGTTTTTCAATCTCTCAATCTCTTCAACATATTGAGTTTATTAACATATTGAGTGATTGTTTTTCAGAGTATGATCGAGGTTTGTCAACCAAATGAATAAGAAAGGGTATGCAATGAATTTTGACAAATGTATGCATTTGACAACCTATATGCAATGCATTGACTCCCCCTGACAATATGCATTCAATCACTCTTTTTGACATTTTTCAATATCAGGAAATGCAATGCACTATATGTATGCAAGGATATGCAATTTACTCAATATTGATTGCTATGCAAAGTCATGCAATTAACTCCCCCTGAAAACATGCAATGTTTGCCATGAGAAACTGAACATATGATTTTGATTCATGCACATTCAGACTGCCCTATCAAGTAAAATGACCCATGGTACTAGGCGGAGCACTTGGTCTAAAAGACCAGCACTCACATAGTAAGGACCTCCAGACAGATTTTCCTGCCTTTTGGTAGCTTACCATTTGATATACCATAGAGGTCATGAATAACAAAGTAAAACCAACAGTCCTATATGCAATTCAGGTTTTCAATGAGCTATGCAACAGAGAAATCTCAAACAACATTCATATGCAGTCCAGATTTTTCAGAATGAAATTTATTTTCAGAGTTTATGTATTTCAACAATTATCAAACAACTACAAATGGCAGATATCCAAGATTACATCAAATCAGATATGCAATAAATTTCAAAATAGGAAATGCAGACAATTTACCTGAAAAGTTCAGAAGGGGTTTTCATTCTTGAGTGCCTTGGATTAATACCCCCTTTTATTCCATTCCAAGGCACACCTGCAAGGCAAAGTTATTTTGCACAAACAGGTACCCAAGAAGTCTTGGGTCCTGACAAGACAGTATCACTTCTAACAGGTTTTTTCAGCACATTTTTAACTTGATGGCAAGGAGCAGCAGTTCTCAGATCTGATTTATGCACATTCTTATTAGCATGAATTCTATGTGCATATGCATGAGGATTTTTGTTAACAGAATAAACATTCTGTTTGCCAAAACAAGTTTGGTTTTGATATCCTGCCAGCCAACAGGTTGCAGCCCTGTGACCTGGCTTTCCATAGTTAAAACAATGAGAAGAATTCATTCTTTTAAAATTCTCATTTCTACCCTGAGCATGCCAACATTCAATGGCCCTGTGGCCACTCTTTCCACATTCAAAGCATGAAATAGAGTTTCTCCTACCAGCATTCAATGGCCATGTGGCCATGCTTTCCACAGTGAGAGCATTTGAAAGAATTTCTTTTAAAAGAACCTGACCAGCATTCAGAGGTCTTGTGACCAATCATGTTGCAGTTAAAACAGATGATGTGCTGGTTCATTGAAACAGATTTGTTTTTACTAAAAACATGTTAGTTTGCAGGGAATTTAACATGATATGAATAAAAGGTTTTCTTACCACTAGCAAACCAGCAATGAGCAATTGAGTGTCCTAATTTGCCACAATTAGAACATGTGACACTCCTTTTCTGAGGTGAAGGATTTTTATCATGAGATCTCCTAGCATTCTTATCATCCTTCTCCATCAACTTACACTCATGCATCAGATGACCAAATTTATGACAGTAATGACAGATAATCTTCTTTTTAGATGCCTGTGAGTGTGTGTGAGGACTGTGATCAATATGCACTGATGAACCCTTTTCATTTATTTTCTGATTTACAGTCCTTTTCTGATTTTTATCATATTTTCCTATTTTCTTAGCCTTGTACTGAGTTGGAGATGAAGTAGAAGGCTTTTCCTATTCAGAAGATTTAACAAAAATAGTTTTTAGGTTGGCTCCATTAACCTTCCTCATGACTGGACTGTAACCCAGTCCTTCTTTCTTAAAATTAATCTTTGTTCCCAGCTTTTTCTGAACAGTGGGCTGTTTGTCTTTTGATGTTGTGGCTACATTTGAAGCATTTACAAATGATGTCATTAGCTTGTTCTGAAAAGTCTTTTTATTGACATCGTTGTAGCCCAACCCTTCCTTTTTGACATTAACCTTTGTTCCCAGTAATTTGTTCAGATTATCTTGCCCACTAACAAATTTAGACAAAGAGTTTTTTAAGTCTTGAATTTCATTTTCTAAAGAGGAAATATGCAACTCGTAATTGATAATTTCTTGCTCACTGCAATTCACACATTCAGTTAACACATTGTTAGCAGTTTTGTATTTTTCAACTTCCTGTTCCAGATTGCTCAGTTTATCAGAATCTTCAATGTAAACAGTTTTTCCTCTTTCCAAAGCTAGAAGTCTCTCTGTCATAGTGGAGTTCAGCATTTTTAATTTCTCATTTTCTTCCTTAAGTTTGTCATTCTGAACCAATTCATTTATTAGAGTCTGATCATCTGAGTTAACTCCAAGTTTTCTTTCAGCCTCAAATTCCTTTAATTCTTTTTGTTGTTTCTCCAGATCTTTCTGTAATTCTATATTTACATATTTTATGGCATTGAATTTTTCAGCAAACAAGTTCTTCTCCTGCTCAAGTTTCTCAAAATTTTCATCATTTTCATTAACAGATTTTCTCAGAGAATCATTTTCAGATTTTAGCTTGTTTAAATCTGAGTTCACACTTTCAAAATTTTTCAGCAATTTTTTATACTGGTCATGATAGTTAACAAGAGTCTGATTATCATTATCTGACTTGAATTTTTCTTTGAGTTCAGATATCACATTTATATGATCTTGATTCTCAGTTTTTAATAATGAGATTTGTTTCTTCAACATTTGAAAATCAGACATACAGGCATCATGAACATTTTTCAATTCAACACAATTTCTACATGGAGAACTTGAACTAACTGACCCAGTACCCTTCTTCAATTTTTTATACTGTTTTCTTAACAGTTCATGAGATTCAAGTAGCTCAGAATATGCATTTTCCCAATCATCTAAAGTATAGTTTTCAAAGGGATTTACCTCATCATCATCATCATCTTCATCTTGACTGCTGCCTTGATTATTTCTGTCAGCCATCATGCAGCTGTCCTCATTTCTTATCTGAGTTCGCTTCAGTATGTCCAGAATATCTTTAGCAGAACTGCAATCAAAGAAACATGAATGAAAAGCTCTATCAGTAGCTGCCTTCATTAGATTTATAGCTATCTGGTTCTCTTCATGCATAGATTTGTGACTGTCAGTCCATTTGGACTTTTTCTTTGGTAGTTCATGAGGACCGTGTGAAATTACTTTCCACAGGTCTGGATTAACAGAATTAGCATAATTCTTCAGACTAGAAAACTATACATTAAAATGCGTACCACTGAAAATCGGTGGATGGGCCATGAGAACAAATAGCAAGAAAATTCAATGCAACAGGAATATTGATGCACTAAAAACAAATTAGCACCGAAGACAGCAGGATCGGATCTGCAGGTCGCTGGACCTTCTAAGTAGACACCGCTCTGATACCAATTGTTAGGGTGCTAGGCTCGGATACCAAGGGGGGTGAATGTATCCCCTTCAGAGATAATGCCCAAATTAAATCTCTAGAGCTCAGATATGCGGAATAAACACTAATGAGCTTTCCAAGATGAGATGATAAGACAACAATAGATCAAACAGTTGGACTACAACAATGCAGCCACCTGATCAAACCAGAAACGCAGACAGAACTAATCAAAGCAATCACACCTAGCAAAAATATAATGCTCAAGGTTAACTCCCTAGATAATACAACTAGCCAAGCATGCACAACCTGTGAATGGGAGGTAGAAGGCAAGGAACAAACGCACAAACCAAAACCACTGCACAGTAGATTTTTAGGTGGTTCGGTCACCAAGACCTACATCCACCCCTCACTCCCAACCGGAGTGAGGCTTCACTAGCCAACGCTAGAAACAAGCAGACTCGGTCTGCGAACACTTGCTGCCACACAGCTTGACCAGGGGAACAGCCTCCCCTCTTCCTCCCAACCGGAGGGACACCCCAAGTGACTCCCAGCCACTTGGAAACCAGAGGTCGAAGACCTCTCTTCCTCCAGACTAGGTGGGACCCCTGGACTTGCAACCCACAAGCCCAGAACCGGAGATCAGATCTCCCTTCTCTTGAGTCCACAGGAGGAACCCGATCCCCTATAGGGCAATCGGAAGAACAAAGCTAACCAGAGAAACAAAATGAAAAATAAGAAAACATAAAAGGAACAGCGACAAAGGCTGGAAATGAAACACAATAGTCGTTCTGGATTTGATCCACGAACAGACTGAACAGGTCTTCAATAGAACTCTCTCCTCTCTTCTTTTCTTCCTCTTCTTTCTTCTTCTCAGCTCACGCAATCTTTCTCTCTTTCTTCTGCTGCTCTCACTCTCTATTTTCTTCTCTTTCGCAGGCTCTCCCTATCTCTTCTTTTCTCTTCTTCTTCTGCTCTTTTGATCGTTGCTCTCTTTCTTCTGCTTCACTTCTTTCTTCACATGCTTCTATTCTCTCTGTATATACTTGGCCACTTCGATCTCTCTTCTTTTGTGGAAGAAGGCTCATATAAATAGCAGCAGCAGCAGCAGCCAGGGCGCGTGTGGTTTTCACATTTCCCGCCCTAAGAATTCGGACCACGTGGCAGCATCCAGCAGGCTGTCAGCACACATGTCACGATCCTGGGCCTTTATCCATTCTTGGATCACGTGCCCTCATTAATCTGAATCCTCTGCAGGCAGAGACAAAGGAAATGTGATTAGTTAGTTCAGTCATACAACCACGAATGTATATACTTTTAGAAACAGTAAGTGAGTAAGTGTGTACACTGAGAGAGTGTATAGACTTGTAAGACTTTATGCGATCTCAGTGTATATACTTGCTGAAGAATGCATTATCATAACAGGAGGGAGTGTGTAGACTTATGTGAAATGCATGAAGGAATCGAGTGTATAAACTTGGATATCTTCATGCGAGCTCAGTGTATAGACTTGTAACAAGCCTATCGGATGTATAGACTTCGATGAGAGCAATGCATGAGCACCCAATGTACAGACATCCTGTACCTGCAGCTGACGACCCTAGTGTATAGACTTGCTGAGGGAGAGACTGTACAGACTTAAAGCAAAGCAAGGCAATCGAGTGTGTAGACTTGACTGCTGCGAGCACAGGCTGTACATACTTGGTGTGAAGAACACAAGCCAAATGCAGTGTATGGACTTTATGCAAGAAAGCAAGTGTGCATAGTATAGACTTGAGTGATGAGTGGACTTTCAATGAAGAGGCTGTACAGACATGATGAAATCACGATGTGTAGACTTGCCAATTATAGCTGGTCGATGTACAGACTAGAACAAGGCTAAGTCTGTACAGACTTGAACAAACACAGTGTATAGACTTTGGCAAGGCAACGTTGGTAAAACTACTAATGTGCAGACTTTCAAAGCTGAACGTAGGTAAAGAACCCAATGTGCAGACTTGGAAGTGCAACGTAGGAACAGATGCCAATGTACAAACTTGTTGATATCAAACCGATGTACAGACTTGCAGATGCGAAGCCAATGTACAGACTTTATGATATGAAGCCAATGTACAGACTTGCAGATGCGAAGCCGATGTACAGACTTTAAAGGCTGTGAACAACAAGGCATGCTGTACAGACTTACTCAATCAAACTGATGTACAGACTTTGAAGGATTTGAACGGGAGAATGTCTAGACTTTAAGAACCGAAACTCACGTTGTACAAACTTTATTAGCACAGTCCAGTGTATAGACTTGACGCCTTGAAGGCGATGTACAGACTTGGACTCAATGAATGGCTGTACAGACTCTGAGTGAAGGTATTAATAGTGAATCAATGTGTAGACTTCACTTCAAGCAAGCTACAGCCCAATGTTTAGACTTGCTGATGAAACAGTCTGATGTACAGACTTGTCTAAATGCAAGCAATACACAGACTTGCAAAGACGCTGAATGAGACGGTCGGCTGTACAGACTTCGACCTCAATGCATGTGCTTTGAATGCTTGAGAGACGATGCATGAGACGCAAATTAAGACAGTAGGCTGTACAGACTTGAAATAAAGCTTGCAGAAGGCGATGTATATACTTGGATGCCCAACGCCAATGTACTTACTTTGAAGAGAAGACAAATGTATGGACTTTGACGGAGTGAGATAATGTTCAGACTTTGAAGTTTCACTGTGGATGTATAGACTTGAATGAGCATTGAGTGTATAGACCTGAAAGTCTGAAGGCGTTGTACAGACTTGCCTAAGACGCAGCATGAGACGCTGGCTGAGACGGACGCTGTACAGACTTTGAATGTACTAAGACGCTGAACAAGACGGACCGATGTACAGACTTCTAAATGCTGATGGACTATGTATGGACTTGGCTTGAGATGCTGCATGAGACGGTGCAGGATGTATAGGCTTTACAGTGAATGCATATGCCACTGTATATACTTGCATGAGACAGTCAGTGAGACGCTCAGCAATGTATAGACTTGAAAGAACTCCAAGCGATGTATAGACTTTGAAATGCTTGAAGAGGATGTACATACTTCATGAGAAACACACGATGCAATGTGTGGACTTGGTGACTCATGCAGACAGACGAGTGTACAGTCTATGCCATGCTCACAGTTAAGCAATGTACCAAGTTCTGAATGAGCAGTTCTGAATGAAGTACACACATATGACATCAAAGAATCCAGATAAATGCAATTATGAAATGCACCAAAGCACACACCACACAGCCATATTTAAATGCAGCAATAATTCAGATAAGATTTTTAATGAAACACTCATCTGCACCACAAACAGAATTGTATGCATTCAATTGACTTATAGTGATTGCTATCATCAAAATCACAGGGACACAACAATCTCCCCCTTTTTGATGATGGCAATACTATCAGTCTTATGAATGAAATAAATGGAGTATTCAGACTAGACTCATCAAAGTATTCTCCCCCTTTGACTTCATCAAAAAAAATACTTTGATAAACAATATCAGAATCATTTAAATCAATTCTCCCCCTTAGTCAAACAACTGATGCAGTCATGCCTATGCAACAAATACTCCCCCTTTGGCAAAAGTCTCCCCCTTTGATATAATCAATATGAATGCAGATGCAGAAGGAGATACCAAAATGCAAGAGCTCCCCCTAAAAATATGAATGCAAGAACACAATTCTCCCCCTTTAAGAGTTTCTATGCAGCATGATGCATATGACATGGAAGCTCCCCCTTAATAAGTGGAATCTTATGAGATGGATAACAAGGAGAGGTTCAAGTCAATGAATCAATGATATTGCGCAGAAAAGTTTCAAGTAGCAGATTTTCAAAGAAGCTCCAATCACAAGAAATTCAGTCAGATTTTCAGAGAGATAGCAATCTCATAAATCCAAAACATAAGTTTTCAAAGTCTTCCATTATAAGGTCTTATGAATGAGCTTTATTGTTCAGCATGGTTTAACCATAATGTATGCAGAGTTTATCAATAAAATTCTGTATTGATATCTAAAACCATGGTTTAATAAAAATGAACCAAGCCCTCATATTTATCTTGATTAATCTCCCTTCCTCTTACACAATCAAATCTATTGACTTCTTTCAGAATTACATGCACGAGTATTGAAATCAAGCAATTATGAAGTCATATGATTTTGTCTAGGATTGTAGCAATTTAATTTTAGCATCAATATTCAGATATTTCAATTTGTTCAACAATTTTCTTGCTACAAATTTTACGAGCACTCTAGTTCAGTGCACACATTGTAACTAGAGGATATACCTTGATTAGAGGCCAATATCCCTAAGCCCTTAGTGTGACTAACTGTCATGCTTTATGTGAACAGAGTTAGCATTTACACATCATGACACACTACAAATCATTTTTTAATGAGTGAGTTGTATTTCTCAGTGTGCATGCCATTGCTCTGCCTGATTTTCAATGAATTTTATGCAGAGTTAACTAAGGCACCTCATCACACAGTCCTTTGGACATGTGTTTCTCAGTGACCAATGTCATTGCTCTGACAGATATTACCCTTTAGACATTTCAGAAAAATTCATTTGCTTCAAATCAATAATAGTTTCATGTACTTAACCAATTAAAGTCATGTATTCAAAAGTGCAGATTTCAGAAATTTTCACAAGACACAGCATGAAACAGATGGTTAAGGTTTATTAAACATGCTTCAGATATTTTTAAGAGATTTTAAAGTCAAACTCCATGAACATTAAACTTAAACCACATGAGTTATTTCAGACATTCATAAAAATGTATAATAGAAGATTTCTAGTTCAAGAGTTTTCAGATTTATGATCGAGATAGCCTATTGAAATCTTCATGAGAGACTGATAGAATTCTGAAATCAAATGATACCAATTGATAAGAGAGATTTTGAAGCCCAATGATTGTTTTTCAGAGTATGATCGAGGTTTGTCAACCAAATGAATAAGAAAGGATATGCAATGAATTTTGACAAATGTATGCATTTGACAACCTATATGCAATGCATTGACTCCCCATGACAACATGCATTCAATCACTCTTTTTGACATTTTTCAATATCAGGAAATGCAATGCACTATATGTATGCAAGGATATGCAATTTACTCAATATTGATTGCTATGCAAAGTCATGCAATTAACTCCCCCTGAAAACATGCAATGTTTGCCATGAGAAACTGAACATATGATTTTGATTCATGCACATTCAGACTGCCCTATCAAGCAAAATGACCCATGGTACTAGGCGGAGCACTTGGTCTAAAAGACCAGCTCTCACATAGTAAGGACCTCCAGACAGATTTCCCTGCCTTTTGGTAGCTTACCATTTGATATACCATAGAGATCATGAATAACAAAGTAAAACCAACAGTCCTATATGCAATTCAGGTTTTCAATGAGCTATGCAACAGAGAAATCTCAAACAACATTCATATGCAGTCCAGATTTTTCAGAATGCAATTTGTTTTCAGAGTTTATGCATTTCAACAATTATCAAACAACTACAAATGGCAGATATGCAAGATTACATCAAATCAGATATGCAATGAATTTCAAAATAGGAAATGCAGAGAATTTACCTGAAAAGTTCAGAAGGGGTTTTCATTCTTGAGTGCCTTGGATTAATACCCCTTTTTATTCCATTCCAAGGCACACCTTCAAGGCAAAGTTATTTTGCACAAACAGGTACCCAAGAAGTCTTGGGTCCTGACAAGATAATATCACTTCTAGCAGGTTTTCTCAGCACATTTTTAACTTGATGGCAAGGAGCAGTAGTTTTCAGATCTGATTTATGCACATTCTGGTTAGCATGAATTCTATGTGCACATGCATGAGGATTTTTGTTAACAGAATAAACATTCTGTTTGCCAAAACCAGTTTGGTTTTGATATCCTGCCAGCCAACAGGTTGCAGCCCTGTGACCTGGCTTTCCATAGTTAAAATAATGAGAAAAATTCATTCTCTTAAAATTCTCATTTCTACCCTGAGCATGCCAGCATTCAATCGCCCTGTGGCCATTCTTTCCACATTCAAAGCATGAAATAGAGTTTCTCCTACCAGCATTCAGCCAGCATTCAATGGCCCTGTGGCCATGCTTTCCACAGTGAGAGCATTTGAAAGAATTTCTTTTAAAAGAACCTGACCAGCATTCAGAGGTCTTGTGACCAATCATGTTACAGTTAAAACAGATGATGTGCTGGTTCATTGAAACAGATTTGTTTTTACTAAAAACATGTTGGTTTGCAGGGAATTTATCATGATATGAATAAAAGGTTTTCTTACCACTAGCAAACCAGCAATGAGCAATTGAGTGTCCTAATTTGCCACAATTAGAACATGTGACACTCCTTTTCTGAGGTGAAGGATTTTTATCATGAGATCTCCTAGCATTCTTATCATCCTTCTCCATCAACTTACACTCATGCATCAGATGACCAAATTTATGACAGTAATGACAGATAATCTTCTTTTTAGATGCCTGTGAGTGTGTGTGAGGACTGTGATCAATATGCACTGATGAACCCTTTTCATTTATTTTCTGATTTACAGTCCTTTTCTGATTTTTATCCTATTTTCCTGTTTTCTTAGCCTTGTACTGAGTTGGAGATGAAGTAGAAGGCTTTTCCTGTTTAGAAGATTTAACAAAAATAGTTTTTAGGTTAGCTCCATTAACCTTCCTCATGACTGGACTGTAACCCAGTCCTTCTTTCTTAAAATTAATCTTTGTTCCCAGCTTTTTCTGAACAGTGGGCTGTTTGTCTTTTGATGTTGTGGCTACATTTGAAGCATTTACAAATGATGTCATTAGCTTGTTCTGAAAAGCCTTTTTATTGACATCGTTGTAGCCCAACCCTTCCTTTTTGACATTGACTTTTGTTCCCAGCAATTTGTTCAGATTATCTTGCCCACTAACAAATTTAGACAAAGAGTTTTTTAAGTCTTGAATTTCATTTTCTAAAGAGGAAATATGCAACTCGTAACTGGTAATTTCTTGCTCACTGCAATTCACACATTCAGTTAACACATTGTTAGCAGTTTTATATTTTTCAACTTCATGTTCCAGATTGCTCAGTTTATCAGAATCTTCAATGCAAACAGTTTTTCCTCTTTCCAAAGCTAGAAGTCTCTCTGTCATAGTGGAGTTCAGCATTTTTAATTTCTCATTTTCTTCCTTAAGTTTGTCATTCTGAACCAATTCATTTATTAGAGTCTGATCATCTGAGTTAACTCCAAGTTTTCTTTCAGCCTCAAATTCTTTTAATTCTTTTTGCTGTTTCTCCAGATCTTTCTGTAATTCTATATTTACAGATTTTATGGCATTGAATTTTTCAGCAAACAAGTTCTTCTCCTGCTCAAGTTTCTCAAATTTTTCATCATTTTCATTAACTGATTTTCTCAGAGAATCATTTTCAGATTTTAGCTTGTTTAAATCTGAGTTCACACTTTCAAAGTTTTTCAGCAATTTTTTATACTGGTCATGATAGTTAACAAGAGTCTGATTATCATTATCTGACTTGAATTTTTCTTTGAGTTCAGATATCACATTTATATGATCTTGATTCTCAGTTTTCAATAATGAGATTTGTTTTGTAGCAACCCTGATAAATGAATATTTGAAATGAATTAAAATATAGATATAATACAGATAATAAGAAGAGGGTCAAATGGAGGAATAAAACCCAAGATGCAAATAACGCCTCTCATTAAGGCGTTAATTTAATAATAAACGCCTCTATCAAAGGCGTTATTCAAGAAGTGACGCCCTCACTACACGACGTCAAATTCCAACGTCAAAAAAGGGTAAGGCCAAGAAATGCCCGAATCTTGGGCGTGTTTTAAAACAAAGAACGCCCTCGTACCAGGCGCTTCTTACGAAACGACTTGAACCAGGTCGTCAATTCAGGAATTGACGCCCTGACCAAAGTCGTTAATTCCATTCGTGAACCGTTCGAACCCAGAGCTTATCCAGGGAAGGATCATGTTAATATAGTAAGTGGTTAATAGGGCAAGGACTCTAATAAGGATATATTACCCGCACTCAAACACTACCCCTATTAGAAATACCAAAATCCTATAAATAGTCTTGATCGAACAAACCCTAAACCTATTTGATTCAAGCCTCTGCGACGGTAAGTAAAGAACAGAACGGTTCTTCTTATTCCTTTTTTTTCCTGTTTCGAGTGTATGAAGAACTAACGTTCTTCATCTCCTTCTCTTCTTACAGATCGAAGAGAGCACACGTTGTGAAGAACATAGGTAAGGTTCTTCTAAAACTTTTCCTAACTACGGTTATGTCCCCATCTTCCTCATCTTCCTTCCTTTTTCCTACAGATCGATTGTTGGGTGAAGTTCCTGAAGACAGAAGATCAATATCTTCATCATCCTCAGCAATCACAATCACCTTCTCTTCCTGTTACTGCTGCCGTCAGAAGACTTCAGCGGGATTCTTCGTCCCTTCGATTAAACCAAATCAACAATTAAAGGTAGGATTTTATCAAGTATGTAGCCCAAAGTATATAAGAATCGTAGTGAAATCATATGAGCATACACCTGCATATAGTTTTCCTAAGTTTTAAACGTTTCTGTTGAATTTTTGAAAGGAACGTCCTTACCAAGGGCGTGATTTTGAAATACGCGACCCAAACAAGGGCGCTACTTGTAAAGAAACGACCTTGATCAGGTCGTCAATTTTAGATTTGACGCCCTGTACACAGGCGTTAATTTCATTTAATCATTAATCACCCATGTTAAGAATTGATTATCTATGAAACCATGATTCTACAATAATGCATGATCATATGTCTTCAAACCTGTTAATTTTATTGTCATGACCATACATTCGTTCTCCATGAATTCTATTATCCTGAAATTTTTACTGCCCATGAAAATTCATGGTATTTCTTGAATTCACGACCGTGGCTAGGTCGTCTTTCACTGGACTAACGCCCGATACTAGGGCGTGAATTGAAAAGTAACGCCCCTTCATAGGGCGCGTTTCTGTTAAAATCCCGAACAATATATTCTGTAAAAATAAGAATTTAATGATTAACACCCCTGCCAAGGGCGCGTTTTTGATAATTTCTAAAAATAAATATGTTCTGTAAAATATTGTAAATAAAAAGACGCCTGCTACTATAGTCGTCTCATTGCAAAGAAACGCCCCTGTCCAGGGCGCGTTTTAGATAAATTAATGAAATATTGAAATTCTGAAAAAGGGAAACATGTGTAAACGCCCTTCTGTTAGACATTAATTACTTGATAAACGACTCTGCTTAAGTCGTTACTTTACTGTAAAACTGATTTTCCACTGTTTCTGTTAACCGATGGTTTCATATGTTATATAATATATATATCGGCACTATTCTCCACTCCGTGAGTATAGTCCCACGTTTCACGATTGTTTTATCGATCACACTCAATTCTCATTGACATACAAGCTCTCCATTGGACATTCTGTTCCTTTGGACTAGCGAGTTAGTCATAGAGACCTCCGTAAGACTCCTCGTACCTTGGATTCCCTCAAGGTCGACTGAGCTGGTTGTACCCTAAAAACCCATTACACGATCTTTGCCATGTCAATCTAAAGAAACATGGTATACCGGCCCTTATGCTTATATAAAGAGTATATCATAAGAAATTCTTAATGGGATGATGATATCATGTCATATCATGTCATTCTTGTGAACCTCAATTCTATGATAAGAATGAGGGTATCTTATCTTTGATATACTGTTCATGTGGACCTCAATTCTATATAAAGAATGTCCATATTGATTTATCATGGTACCCAAGTTAAGGGAACCATATTCTACCTAGTTTTATCGATATCGTGATTATACCGTTATTATCGCCATTCTATGTTCTTTGTCATATTTTTGGACTCCATTCTGTCAAAGTTGTCATACATGTCTACAAGCTTGATTATTGAAATTCAAAAATTGGCTATATATAAGAGTGGATGTCAAAACACATGATAAATGCCTGCGCATATAGGGCCCGATCTGGTCTTGGGAGGAGCACCCGAAAGTACTTGTGCCCATGGGAGTTAAAATGATAAGGTATCTGGCATTATACCGAGTACTTTACTTTCTAGATTGGACATTCCACATAAATCTTGTGCTTGAGATCGTACTTGACTTGACATGAAATACGTGGCCCGAAAAAGGGTAATTTACTTGCTTGATACATGATAGCCAAAGTTCTTGACATGACTTGTTAAATGTACTTACTTGAATATCTCAAATGTTTTGTTATCTTATTGAAAGTTCATGATTTGTCCATCTTAATTCCTTGATATTACATTCTCTCTATCTTGTCGTTTTATGCGAGCATGCATAGCTTTATTGCATTCACGAAAGATGTAATTACTTAAACCCCTTGCTAGTACTTGAGATATAATTTCCTACTGAGCGTTCGCTCATTCCGTTTGTCCCTTTTTACTTTTCAGGTAAGTCCGACGATGATGGAAGTCAATCGGATGGGGAAAGTCCCGAGTGAAAGAGCTAGAGCTTGTCCAAGTGTCATCTAGTCTTTTTCCTATTTTCTTGAGTCAACTATGTACTTTTCTTTTATTAACCAGAGTATTGGATTTATATTAGTCTATCCATTATGAAATAAAGGATTGGGTTATATTGCTATTTTACGCATCTCTGTCTTTGTGTCGAATACACGACCACTCTGATTGACATGATTGATATAAACTCGTCGCGCATATCCGAGTATCTTTCGCGCTCGGGGCGTGACAGTTTTTGTGGTATCAGAGCCTAAGGTATTCAATTCCTAGGAAAAACCCAAGTCCAAGGATAAGTTGAACGTTTAACCAAGTGATATTGGGTAGAACCAAGGGTTGAGAGTCAATTAGTCTTTTAATAAGATCACAATGATATAATACTAACGTAGCTATTGTAATTGTAGGATAATGGCTGCCGAACGTGCTCAATGGCGCAACATGCAGCGTACCCTCCAAGGGATGACTCAAGTGCTACAACAGGTAGCACAAGGTGGTGCTCCACGAGCTGGAAGCTTACACAAAGCATTTAAGAGTATGAATCCCCCGAAGTTCATAGGATCGACCGATCCGGACGATGCCGAGCATTGGGTTCGGGAAACCGAACGCATATTCCATGTCATGCAATGCACGGATCAGGACAAAATTCTATTAGCTACATTCCAGTTAGAGAAAGATGCTAGATGCTGGTGGGAGTCTATTGAAGCAACCATCGATCCTACTCAAGTAACATGGGAAGAATTTGTGGAATACTTCAATGCTAAATATTTCTCGGACCGAGTCCAAGAAAACAAGGCTGCAGAATTTGCTGCATTAAAACAACGATCTTTATCATTAGCAGATTATGAAGCTCAGTTCTCCAGGTTGTCTAGATATGCTAAGCATCTTATTAGCACGGAGAAGATGAAAGCCCGTAGATTTCTTAATGGGCTTAGGCCCCACTATATCACTCAACTGGCGCCGATGGATATCCAAGTTTATTCCGAAATCGTGCGCCGAGCTCAATTACTTGAAGATGCCACGGAACTATCTGATAGGATCCGTGGAAAGGACAAGAAGGAGCAAGTCACGGGTTCGGGTTCTTTCAAACCCAATTTCAAGAAGAGGCCCAATAATGGAGGTTCTTCCTCTCAAGACCATAAGTTCAAAAAGACCAAGCCTTTCTCTATCACAACTACCCCTTCTAATACAGTATGCAAGCATTGTGACAAGGCTGGTCACAAGACAGAAGAATGCTGGAGAAAATTAGGAGCTTGTCTCCGTTGTGGGAGTCGCGAACATCGGATTCCCGATTGTCCATTAATGAATGACCAAGCCGGTGACGGTAAACGCCCGGTGACAAAGAACGCTCGACTTCATGCAATAAAGGAGACCGGGCAAGAAGAAGGTGGACTGGTAGAAGGTACATTAACAGTTTGTTCCAAAAGTGCTTATGTCTTATTTGATACGGGTGCATCGCATTCCATTATTTATAAGAAGTTTGCCGACCCGTTACCATTAGAACCAGAATGGATAAGAATAGTTCTAACTACTCCTCTTGGAAGTGAAAATGATATTACTCATCACTACCAAAACTGTGAGGTAATGGTTCAAGGTAGGAATTTACCTATAGATCTCATATGCCTCGATCTAAAGGAGTATGATGTTATACTAGGAGCGGACTGGTTATCCAAATACCAGGCAACGGTTGATTGCCGCAATAGCCAAATTGCTTTCAAAGATTTTCCAGAATTAGTCTTTACTCGCCCCAAGAGTCGGAGCAATTCCCCTCTTATTTCGGCCCTCCGAGCTAGCAAGCTCATCAGGAAAGGATGTACAGCTTTCCTTGCATTTGTCACAGTTAAGGAAACAAATGACACTAAGCTAGAAGACATTCCAGTAGTACAAGAATTCTCGGACGTGTTTCCGGAAGAGTTGCCGGGATTACCCCCTCAAAGGGATGTGGCCTTCACCATTGACTTAGTCCCTGGTGCTGGTCCTGTTTCAAGGGCACCCTATAGAATGTCCCCTGCGGAACTCAAAGAGTTGAAGGAGCAGTTGATGGAACTAATTCGAAAAGGGTTCATTAGACCAAATACTTCCCCGTGGGGAGCACCTGTACTGTTTGTAAAGAAGAAAGATGGATCCATGAGATTGTGCATCGACTATCGACAGTTGAATCATCTCACTATCAAGAACAAGTATCCACTGCCGAGAATCGATGAATTATTTGATCAAATTTCTGGATCCAAATATTTTTCGAAGATTGACCTCAGATCAGGATATCATCAGTTAAGGATCAAAAATGATGACATTCATAAGACCGCATTCAGAAGCAGGTATGGCCATTATGAATTCGTTGTTATGCCTTTTGGACTAACAAATGTCCCTGCTGCCTTTATGCAGTTAATGAATAGCATATTCAGGCCTTACTTGGATCAATTCATAGTAGTCTTCATTGATGATATATTGATATATTCCAAGACTAAGGAAGAGCATGAGGAACATTTAAGGATCGCATTGCAAGTATTGAGGGAAAATCAATTATATGCAAAGCTCAGCAAATGTGAATTCTGGCTTGAAGAAGTGACTTTCCTCGGACATGTGATATCCAAGGATGGTCTATCTGTTGATCCATCAAAGGTTGAAGCTGTTAGAAACTGGGAAAAACCAACCAATGCTAGCGAGATCAGAAGTTTCTTAGGTCTTGCAGGCTATTATCGGCGATTCATCAAAGATTTCTCTAAGATCGCCGTACCACTTACAAGATTAACTCGTAAGGAGATCCGATATAAATGGAGTGAGGAATGTGAAAGAAGTTTCCAAACTCTCAAGGATCATCTTACTACAGCTCCGGTCTTAGCTCTACCAATAGAAGGAGAGAAATTCGAGGTTTACACCGATGCTTCTGGCATTGGCCTCGGGTGTGTCTTAATGCAACAAGGGAAGGTCATAGCATACTCTTCTCGTCAACTGAAGAAGCATGAGGAGAATTACCCCGTCCATGACTTAGAACTGGCCGCGGTGGTATTTGCCCTAAAGATATGGAGACACTACTTAAATGGAGTGCAGTTTACTGTATACTCCGATCACAAAAGTCTCAAATATCTATTTTCACAAAAGGAGCTAAACATGAGACAAAGACGCTGGCTAGAATATCTCAAGGACTTCGACTTCAATATACAATACCATCCCGGAAAGGGTAATTATGTTGCTGATGCCCTTAGTCGAAAGCCGAGAGCAATGATAGCCAATTGTATGATACAAGAATGGAGGTTGCTAGAACAATTCTCCGAGCTCAATCTAAGCTTGGACAAGGAATCCAAATTTGTCACATTATCTCATGTAAGCATACAGTCAGACTTATTATCTGAGATACAAACACTTCAGGATGATGATCCTATATTGGTAGAAATCAAAGGCAGATTAGAAGGACAATCCGACTTTCAGATAGCTTCTGATGGAAGATTATTGTTCAAAGATAGAACTTGTATACCTGATTGTCCGGAATTAAAGAAAAAGATCTTAGATGAAGCTCACAGATCAAGGTACACGATTCATCCAGATCAACCAAAATGTACCAAGATGTAAAGAGGAACTTTTGGTGGCCTAATATGAAAAGAGAAATAGCGGACTATGTATCACGCTGTCTCACATGCCAACAAGTCAAGGCGGAACACCAAAAGCCTGCTGGTAAACTTCATCCTCTAGATATTCCTAAGTGGAAGTGGGAGGATATTGGTATGGACTTCATCATAGGTTTGTCTAAATCTAAAGGAGGACACGATGGAATCTGGGTTATCATTGACCGATTAACTAAATCGGCGCATTTCTTGCCAATAAAAAGCCGATGGTCAATTGATGTGCTAGCTGCACTATACATCAAGGAAATAGTCAGGATACATGGAATTCCTGTCTCAATCGTGTCTGACAGAGATCCCCGTTTTACTTCTCATTTTTAGAAGGGATTACAACATGCGTTGGGAACAAGGCTTAACTTTAGTACTACTTTTCACCTGCAAACGGATGGTCAGACCGAAAGAACAAACCAAGTAGTGGAAGATATGCTAAGAGCTTGCATCATTGATTTTGGTGGAAGCTGGCATGATCATTTACCTTTAATTGAGTTTGCATATAATAATAGCTACCAAGCTAGTATCCAAATGGCACCTTTCGAAGCTTTATATGGAAGGAGTTGCCGATCACCCTTATGCTGGAACGAAGTTGGAGAGAAACAACTGTTAGGTCCAGACATGGTAAGGGATACAACTGAGAAGATACAAGTAATCAGAGAAAGGTTGCAAGTTGCTCAGACCAGACAAAAGGCTTATGCTGATACAAGAAGAAGAGATCTTGAATTCCAGGTTGGAGATCATGTATTTCTTAAAATATCGCCTGGACGTGGCATACGAAGATTTGGTGTTAAGGGCAAGCTTACGCCAAGATTCATCGGACCTTTTGAGATACTCGAAAGAGTTGGCGAGGTTGCTTATCGCATCGCGTTGCCTCCTCAATTGTCCGAGGTACATAATGTATTTCATATATCTATGTTGAAGAAGTATGTGCACGATCCATCGCATATTATTGAACATGGAGATCTGGTGATCCAGAAAGATCTCACATATGAACAGAAGCCTATGAAGATCTTAGATCGTGAAATACGAGCTCTAAGGAATAAGGTTATTCCCATGCTCAAGGTGCAATGGAATAAGAATACTGAACACGAAGCGACATGGGAGACCGAGGAATCTATGAAGAAACGATTTCCCGAGTTGTTCTAAGAGGTATATACTCTACACTCTCCGCGTGTATACATAATATGCAATTGAATTTGGGGACCAAATTCTTTTTAAGTGGGGGAGGGTGTAGCAACCCTGATAAATGAATATTTGAAATGAATTAAAATATAGATATAATACAGATAATAAGAAGAGGGTCAAATGGAGGAATAAAACCCAAGATGCAAATAACGCCTCTCATTAAGGCGTTAATTTAATAATAAACACCTCTATCAAAGGCGTTATTCAAGAAGTGACGCCCTCACTACACGGCGTCAAATTCCAACGTCAAAAAAGGGTAAGGCCAAGAAACGCCCGAATCTTGGGCGTGTTTTAAAACAAAGAACGCCCTCGTACCAGGCGCTTCTTAAGAAACGACTTGAACCAGGTCGTCAATTCAGGAATCGACGCCCTGACCAAAGTCGTTAATTCCATTCGTGAACCGTTCGAACCCAGAGCTTATCCAGGGAAGGATCATGTTAATCTAGTAAGTGGTTAATAGGGCAAGGACTCTAATAAGGATATATTACCCGCACTCAAACACTACCCCTATTAGAAATACCAAAATCCTATAAATAGTCTTGATCGAACAAACCCTAAACCTATTTGATTCAAGCCTCTGCGACGATAAGTAAAGAACAGAACTGTTCTTCTTATTCCTTTTTTTTCCTGTTTCGAGTGTATGAAGAACTAACGTTCTTCATCTCCTTCTCTTCTTACAGATCGAAGAGAGCACACGTTGTGAAGAACATAGGTAAGGTTCTTCTAAAACTTTTCCTAACTACGGTTATGTCCCCATCTTCCTCATCTTCCTTCCTTTTTCCTACAGATCGATTGTTGGGTGAAGTTCCTGAAGACAGAAGATCAATATATTCATCATCCTCAGCAATCACAATCACCTTCTCTTCCTGTTACTACTGCCGTCAGAAGACTTCAGCAGGATTCTTCGTCCCTTCGATTAAACCAAATCAACCATTAAAGGTAGGATTTTCTCAAGTATGTAGCCCAAAGTATATAAGAATCGTAGTGAAATCATATGAGCATACACCTGCATATAGTTTTCCTAAGTTTTAAACGTTTCTGTTGAATTTTTGAAAGGAACGTCCTTACTAAGGGCGTGATTTTGAAATACGCGACCCAAACAAGGGCGCTACTTGTAAAGAAACGACCTTGATCAGGTCGTCAATTTTAGATTTGACGCCCTGTACACAGGCGTTAATTTCATTTAATCATTAATCACCCATGTTAAGAATTGATTATCTTGAAATCATGATTCTACAATAATGCATGATCATATGTCTTCAAACCTGTTAATTTTATTGTCATGACCATACATTCGTTCTCCATGAATTCTATTATCCTGAAATTTTTACTGCCCATGAAAATTCATGGTATTTCTTGAATTCACGACCGTGGCTAGGTCGTCTTTCACTGGACTAACGCCCGATACTAGGGCGTGAATTGAAAAGTAACGCCCCTTCATAGGGCGCGTTTCTGTTAAAATCCCGAACAATATATTCTGTAAAAATAAGAATTTAATGATTAACGCCCCTGCCAAGGGCGCGTTTTTGATAATTTCTGAAAATAAATATGTTCTGTAAAATATTGTAAATAAAAAGACGCCTGCTACTGTAGTCGTCTCATTGCAAAGAAACGCCCCTGTCCAGGGCGCGTTTTAGATAAATTAATGAATTATTGAAATTCTGAAAAATGGAAACATGTGTAGACGCCCTTCTGTTAGGCGTTAATTACTTGATAAACGACTCTGCTTAAGTCGTTACTTTACTGTAAAACTGATTTTCCACTGTTTCTGTTAACCGATGGTTTCATATGTTATATAATATATATATCGGCACTATTCTCCACTCCGTGAGTATAGTCCCACGTTTCACGATTGTTTTATCGATCACACTCAATTCTCATTGACATACAAGCTCTCCATTGGACATTCCGTTCCTTTGGACTAGCGAGTTAGTCATAGAGACCTCCGTAAGACTCCTCGTACCTTAGATTCCCTCAAGGTCGACTGAGCTGGTTGTACCCTAAAAATCCATTACACGATCTTTGCCATGTCAATCTAAAGAAACATGGTATACCGGCCCTTATGATTATACAAAGAGTATATCATAAGAAATTCTTAATGGGATGATGATATCATGCCATATCATGTCATTCTTGTAAACCTCAATTCTATGATAAGAATGAGGGTATCTTATCTTTGATATACTGTTCATGTGGACCTCAATTCTATATAAAGAATGTCCATATTGATTTGTCATGGTACCCAAGTTAAGGGAACCATATTGTACCTAGTTTTATCGATATCGTGATTATACCGTTATTATCGCCATTCTATGTCCTTTATCATATTTTTGGACTCCATTCTGTCAAAGTTGTCATACATGTCTACAAGCTTGATTATTGAAATTCAAAAATTGGCTATATATATAAGAGTGGATGTCAAAACACATGATAAATGCCTGCGCATATAGGGCCCGATCTGGTCCTGGGAGGAGCACCCGAAAGTACTTGTGCCCATGGGAGTTAAAATGATAAGGTATCTGGCATTATACCGAGTACTTTACTTTCTAGATTGGACATTCCACATAAATCTTGTGCTTGAGATCGTACTTGCCTTGACATGAAATGCGTGGCCCGAAAAATGGTAATTTACTTGCTTGATACATGATAGCCAAAGTTCTTGACATGACTTGTTAAATGTACTTGCTTGAATATCTCAAATGTCTTGTTATCTTATTGAAAGTTCATGATTTGTCCATGTTAATTCCTTGATATTACATTCTCTCTATCTTGTCATTTTATGCGAGCATGCATAGCTTTATTGCATTCATGAAAGATGTAATTACTTAAACCCCTTGCTAGTACTTGAGATATAATTTCCTACTGAGCGTTCGCTCATTCCGTTTGTCCCTTTTTACTTTTCAGGTAAGTCCGACGACGATGGAAGTCAATCGGATGGGGAAAGTCCCGAGTGAAAGAGCTAGAGCTTGTCCAAGTGTCATCTAGTCTTTTTTCTATTTTCTTGAGTCAACTATGTACTTTTCTTTTATTAACCAGAGTATTGGATTTGTATTAGTCTATCCATTATGAAATAAAGGATTGGGTTATCTTGCTATTTTGCGCATCTCTGTCTTTGTGTCAAATACACGACCACTCTGATTGACATGATTGATATAAATTCGTTGCGCATATCCGAGTATCTTCCGCGCTCGGGGCGTGACATGTTTCTTCAACATTTGAAAATCAGACATACAGGCATCATGAACATTTTTCAATTCAACACAATTTCTACATGGAGAACTTGAACTAACTGACCCAGTACCCTTCTTCAATTTTTTATATTATTTTCTTAACAGTTCATGAGATTCAAGTAGCTCAGAATATGCATTTTCCCAATAATCTAAATTATAGTTTTCAAAGGGATTTACCTCATCATCATCATCATCTTCATCTTGACTGCTGCCTTGATTATTTTTGTCAGCCATCATGCAGCTGTCCTCATTTCTTATCTGAGTTCGCTTCAGTATGTCTAGAATATCTTTAGCAGAACTGCAATCAAAGAAACATGAATGAAAAGCTCTATCAGTAGCTGCCTTCATTAGATTTATAGCTATCTGGTTCTCTTCATGCATAGATTTGCGACTGTCAGTCCATTTGGACTTTTTCTTTGGTAGTTCATGAGGACCGTGTGAAATTACTTTCCACAGGTCTGGATTAACAGAATTAGCATAATTCTTCAGACTAGAAAACTATACATTAAAATGCGTACCACTGAAAATCGGTGGATGGGCCATGAGAATAAATAGCAAGAAAATTCAATGCAACTGGAATATTGATGCACTGAAAACAAATTAGCACCGAAGACAGCAGGATCGGATCTGCAGGTCGCTGGACCTTCTAAGCAGACACCGATCTGATACCAATTGTTAGGGTGCTAGGCTCAGATACAGAGGGGGGTGAATGTATCTCCTTCAGAGATAATGCCCAAATTAAATCTCTAGAGCTCAGATATGCGGAATAAACACTAATGAGCTTTCCAAGATGAGATGATAAGACAACAATAGATCAAACAGTTGGACTGCAACAATGCAGCCACCTGATCAAACCAGAAACGCAGACAAAACTAAGCAAACCAATCACACCTAGCAAAAATATAACGCTCAAGGTTAACTCCCTAGACAATACAACTAGCCAAGCATGCACAACCTGTGAATGGGAGGTAGAAGGCAAGGAACAAACGCACAAACCAAAACCACTGCACAGTAGATTTTTAGGTGGTTCGGTCACCAAGACCTACATCCACCCCTCACTCCCAACCGGAGTGAGGCTTCACTAGCCAACGCTAGAAACAAGCAAACTCAGTCTGCGAACACTTGCTGCCACACAGCTTGACCAGGGGAACGACCTCCCCTCTTCCTCCCAACCGGAGGGACACCCCAAGTGACTCCCAGCCACTTGGAAACCAGAGGTCGAAGACCTCTCTTCCTCCAGACTAGGAGGGACCCCTGGACTTGCAACCCACAAGCCAAGAACCGGAGATCAGATCTCCCTTCTCCTGAGTCCACAAGAGTAACCCGATCCCCAACATGGCAATCGGAAGAACAAAGCTAACCAGAGAAACAAAATGAAAAATAAGAAAACATAAAAGGAACAGGGACAAAGGCTGGAAATGAAACACAATAGTCGTTCTGGATTTGATCCACGAACAGACTGAACATGTCTTCAATAGAACTCTCTCCTCTCTTCTTTTCTTCCTCTTCTTTCTTCTTCTCAGCTCACGCAATCTTTCTCTCTTTCTTCTGCTGCTCTCACTCTCTATTTTCTTCTCTTTCGCAGGCTCTCCCTATCTCTTCTTTTCTCTTCTTCTTCTGCTCTTTTGACCGTTGCTCTCTTTCTTCTACTTCACTTCTTTCTTCACTGGCTTCTATTCTCTCTGTATATACTTGGCCACTTCGATCTCTCTTCTTCTGTGGAAGAAGGCTCGTATAAATAGCAGCAGCAGCAGCAGCAGCAGCCAGGGCGCGTGTGGTTTCCACATTTCCCGTCCTAAGAATTCGGACCACGTGGCAGCATCCAGCAGGCTGTCAGCACACGTGTCACGATCCTGGGCCTTTATCCATTCTTGGATCACGTGCCCTCATTAATCTGAATCCTCTGCAGGCAGAGACAAAGGAAATGTGATTAGTTAGTTCAGTCATACAACCACAAATGTATATACTTTTAGAAACAGTAAGTGAGTAAGTGTGTACACTCAGAGAGTGTATAGACCTGTAAGACTTTATGCGATCTCAGTGTATATACTTGCTGAAGAATGCATTATCATAACAGGAGGGAGTGTGTAGACTTATGTGAAATGCATGAAGGAATCGAGTGTATAGACTTGGATGTCTTCATGCGAGCTCAGTGTATAGACTTGTAACAAGCCTATCAGATGTATAGACTTCGATGAGAGCAATGCATGAGCACCCAATGTACAGACATCCTGTCCCTGCAGCTGACGACCCCAGTGTATAGACTTGCTGAGGGAGAGACTGTACAGACTTGAAGCAAAGCAAGGCAATCGAGTGTGTAGACTTGACTGCTACGAGCACAGGCTATACATACTTGGTGTGAAGAACACAAGCCAAGTGCAGTGTATGGACTTTATGCAAGAAAGCAAGTGTGCATAGTATAGACTTGAGTGATGAGTGGACTTTCAATGAAGAGGCTGTACAGACATGATGAAATCACGATGTGTAGACTTACCAATTATAGCTGGTCAATGTACAGACTAGAACAAGGCTAAGTCTGTACAGACTTGAACAAACACAGTGTATAGACTTTGGCAAGGTAACGTTGGTAAAACTACCAATGTGCAGACTTTCAAAGCTGAACGTAGGTAAAGAACCCAATGTGCAGACTTGGAAGTGCAACGTAGGAACAAGTGCCAATGTACAAACTTGTTGATATCAAACCGATGTACAGACTTGCAGATGTGAAGCCAATGTACAGACTTTATGATATGAAGCCAATGTACAGACTTGCAGATGCGAAGCCGATGTACAGACTTTAAAGGTTGTGAACAACAAGGCATGATGTACAGACTTACTCAATCAAACTGATGTACAGACTTTGAAGGATTTGAACGGGAGAATGTCTAGACTTTAAGAACCAAAACTCACGTTGTACAGACTTTATGAGCACAATCCAGTGTATAGACTTGATGCCTTGAAGGCGATGTATAGACTTGGACTCAAGGAATGGCTGTATAGACTCTGAGTGAAGGCATGAACAGTGAATCAATGTGTAGACTTCACTTCAAGCAAGCTACAGCCCAATGTTTAGACTTGCTGATGAAACAGTCTGATGTACAGACTTGTCTAAATGCAAGCAATACACAGACTTGCAAAGACACTGAATGAGACGGTCGGCTGTACAGACTTCGACTTCAATGCATGGGCTTTGAATGCTTGAGAGACGATGCATGAGACGCAAATTAAGACAGTAGGCTGTACATACTTGAAATAAAGCTTGCAGAAGGCGATGTATATACTTGGATGCCCAACACCAATGTACTGACTTTGAAGAGAAGACAAATGTATGGACTTTGACGGAGTGAGACAATGTTCAAACTTTGAAGTTACACTGTGGATGTATAGACTTGAATGAGCATGGAGTGTATAGACTTGAAAGTCTGAAGGCGATGTACAGACTTGCCTAAGATGCAGCATGAGACGCTGGCTGAGACCGACGCTGTACAGACTTTGAATGCACTAAGACGCTGAACAAGACGGACCGATGTACAGACTTCTAAATGTTGATGGACTATGTATGGACTTGGCTTGAGATGCTGCATGAGACGGTGCAGGATGTATAGGCTTTCCAGTGAATGCATATGCCACTGTATATACTTGCATGAGACAGTTAGTGAGACGCTCAGCAATGTATAGACTTGAAAGAACTCCAAGCGATGTATAGACTTTGAAATGCTTGAAGAGGATGTACATACTTCATGAGAAACACACGATGCAATGTGTGGACTTGGTGACTCATGCAGACAGACGAGTGTACAGTCTATGCCATGCTCACAGTTAAGCAATGTACCAAGTTCTGAATGAGCAGTTCTGAATGAAGTAAACACATATGACATCAAAGAATCCAGATAAATGCAATTATGAAATGCACCAAAGCACACACCACACAGCCATATTTAAATGCAACAATAATTCAGATAAGATTTTCAATGAAACACTCATCTGCACCACAAACAGAATTGTATGCATTCAATTGACTTATAGTGATTGCTATCATCAAAATCACAGGGACACAACATTTTCAAGTTCTAAAATTTTAGTCATTAAGGTTTCATTTTCAATTTTCAGAATTGAAATAGTTTCGTTATAGCTATCTACCTCAAGCATGGAGGACTTATTTAATTTCTCAAACTCAACACATTTTCACATGAGAAATTATCAACATGAGAGCATTCAAGTTTCTTTTTGAATTTTTTGTTTTCATATTTTAATGTTCTATATCTATCAAATAATTTATCATAGGCATTCATCAATTCATCATAGCTAACCTCATCTTCTTCATCAGAGTCAGAGTTTACCTTTGAACTCTCCTCGCTTTGACGCTTAAGCTCACTGTTTGCCACGAGGTACTCACTATTCTGTCTTTCTTCTTGGGCTTCGCTTAGACCATTCCAGATCTCTTTGGCTGACCTACAAGATGAAACAAAAGTAAGTTGATTAGGGTCCACAGCAGCCTTAAGAGCATTCAAAACAAAAGAATTATTAGAATTCTTTTTCTTATCCCCATCGGTCCATTTTAACTCATTTTTAGGAAGAATGTGAGGACCATGAGTGATTAGATTCATAAGTTTCGGATCAATATTGGTAATCCAAACACAAAAATTTCCAAGCCATAGAGCATAATCAAAACCATCAAAGAAAAAGATCTTTTCTCCTAGACCGTGAGGTCCGCAGAATAAAAATCAAAGACTGGGCTCTGATACCAATTGTTGGCCCAGATTAGATGGCAGACAAGAAGGGGGGTTGAATTGTCCTCCAGTCGAGATGGTGGATTTTAAAAACAATCTATCTAATTACAACTGAAATAAAATTAACTACATTAATTAGCTCAAACTGACGTGAGATTAAAGCGTTCTCTCAAACTTTCCAATCTCACACGGATTATCAATGCAAAGAACAAGTGAAATTGAGCCTGACACGTATAGCGGTTGAAGCGATGTGCGATGGTGTAGTGAGTAAAAATCATATAATAGACCTGTGAAAGGAGGTAGATGAAATGGACAATCACACAGGCAATCCACATGCAACACGGAAATTTTTAGGTGGTTCGAGACCACGACGGGCTCCCTACGTCCACCCCTCACCAAACCCCGGTGAGGCTTCATTACACGCTACAAAATGTAGCAACACGGGGATGAGCCCCAACACCACACACGCTGCTTCCGCAGTAATACACACATGGGGCCTGGCCCCAAGACGATGCCACCGCAGCACTCACACACACTCAGTCGGGGAACACACCCCAGACACTAAACCACACGGAGTCGCAGCTCTGTCTTCACACACGGACTCAGGGAAACTCGCCCCGCAATGAAACCACACACTCGGAGACGTAGCTCCGCCCACACACGACAATATTCAGAGTTCGATGAAATCAAAGGATATACAATGATAGCCAAGATATTGATCTATGCCCAAATAAAAGAGTAGAAATGAGAGAAGAAGAAATCCCCCTCAAATCTGCTATCAATCCCGTCCATAGGAGTGGTGGGTGCGCCGGAAACTTTTCTTCGCTGAGTGGAAGTAGACCAAGCTCGTAGGAGACGCCCAGGGATGGATCTTCAAAAACCGTGTTCTACACAAGGATCAGATCGGAGAGATAGGCACATTTATGGCATTCTCCTTCTCTTCTTCTTCCTCCTCCAAGTGGGCATGACGCCCCTTTCTCCTTCCCTGCAACAGATAGTGCAATATTAGCGCAGGGGGAAACCTCCCATCGTGGGAGAATGCGGCTACATATACCCAAGAGAAAAGAATAACAAAAGACATGTAGGCCCATGGGGAAAACTCTCTAAACCATGGCCAATAGATGGGAGAAACCCTAAGGGTAATATGGTAAAATGCCTAAGCCAATCGGACCTAAAATGATGAAGAACGAACAAAAGACGACAGACTCGATTAGGGTCGCCCGGGACAAGTGTCGACTCTCAGAGTCACACTTGTTCGCGGGTGTTCTGCCAGCGAACAAAAACCAACACACAAGCAAAAGTGTCGAGTCTTGGAGTCGACACTTTTGGCCATGTAAACAGCCAAAGCATAAAACAGCATGCAGCGTGAAGAGTGTCAACTCAAGGAGTCAACACTTTTTCATCTATGTGCTGGAAACACACATGCCAGCATGCTGACCAGAAAGTGTCGACTCCTTGCGTCGACACTTTTCCTGACAGCAGTGAAAACTACTATAAATCAGGATGAAAAGACAGAAACCTTCAACCATGATCAAATCCTTATTACCCCACACAAAAACCAATTAAATGGTAAGCATTAGAGGTCTTAAAAAGAACACTCATCCAGGGTTTCAAAGGATTTCAGGAAACTGAATGAGCATAATGGTGCCACAGGATAAACATGAAAGACATGCATGAAGGACACTATAAAACCTAGTGCATGAAGACCACTTCAGACACAATTAAGGCATTAGACAATCAATTTCAGAAGTGCATTCATACCATGGATCCAATGGTTTGAAGGCAGCATGAACCTGCACATTCTGAAAATTCAAATTCATATTAAAGTTAAATCAATGCATTTGAAATGCATAATCACTATGCCAATTTCTACACATACTCCACATATCAAATTTGATTCAACATGGTAAAACCAGTTCTAATTCAAACAGAGCATACATGAATTTACTCTAAAGATTTCAATAACAATCTTCACAAGCTCACATATCAATTAATGATCCAAGCAAACTAAGGTCGACGCTAGTTTTTTTTGGTTGGTTGAACATCATGAACTCAAGTGCAATACATGAACCTCATTCAAAGGCACTTAGATACATGAAATTCCATGACTTAAACCCATTATATATACTAACATCGAAGTCTATTTGACATTAAAAATTATTCAGATTTCAGCATGAAGGAACCAAGATTTATTACCATCTAGGCAATCCAAAACAAGAGACAGGGCTCAAGGAGCCAGGGGTCGACCCATGAGGTCGACCCTTGAAGTAGGAAATAAAAAGTCTTCCTAAAGGTAGTCCAGTTCAACCCAAGAGCATCCAATGCCATTCAACCAAGGTCAGAGGCCTTATGACCTTCTATGAAAACATGATTTAACCAATGAAAAACATCAAGTATGAAGTGCATCCAGAGACCAATGGTGAGGTCTATGCACATGAAGAATTGAGAGGTCTTCAGATCACAGAAGTGCAAGCTAAAGAAAGCATTATTCACCACGCATTCCATACCTACAAAATAAGATAACAATATATGAGCTCATCTAGCATGAAGATGTTTTCCACTAAACAAGCACACAATATGTTTAGTTTAAAGCATACGCAAACCACACAATATATTGTAATCATCAAAACCATTATCAAGAACAAGGAGGGAGCGCAACGAACCCAACACATATTTGTTGCATAAAGGTCAGTTCATGTACAAGACCAAGGTCGGTGCACATCCATTCGTGTTGGACCTAGGTCGGTGCACATTTTGCTTTGCGCAAATAGAAGGTCAGTGCATACTTATCTTACGCATATATATAAGGTCGGTGCATGCTTTGCTATACGCATGCAAGGGTCGGTGCACTTTCTATCTCATGCATATAAATGTCGGTGCACTTTCTTTATCATGCATATGAAGGTCAATGCATGTTTGTCATATGCATGCATGAGATTGGTGCATGTTTTTGTCTTATGCATACCAAAGTCTGTGCATGTTTTGCTATGTATAGTCTGTGCACGTTTTTGCATTATGGCACATAAGGTCTGTACACATCTAGTAGCTTACATTGACAGGTCCGTGCAAGTTTGCATATAAAGTCTTACAAGTCTGTGCATGGTTCTGTCTGTTATATTGCCAGGTCAGTCACTTGGTCGAACACATGATGAGTGCACTGATAACCTGCGAACTTATCTCACGTGGAAGTTAAAGTACCAGGTTAATGACACGTGATCCGAGATAAGGAACGGAACAGATGATCCTGCCACGTGGACAACTACAATGCTGAGATTCTGACACATGGAACCTCGAAGGATAAGATCTGAGCAGAACTTTTGGCAGGAACGTGGTGACCATACGCCGATTGCCCACTGTCTATAAAAGGAAGATAGTCGCCCAAAATTTGGGTGTGGGAAAAAAGAGAGAGCGAAGCTGCAGCGAAGTCAAAAGGGAGTTCCAGCAAGACCAAGAGAGAGAGATAGAGATATGAGTAACTGGAGGAGAAAGCAGAGCATCGTGAGCAGTTTGTGAGCTTGAGAGAGTTCGCATTTGTCCTGACTTCTAGATCAAAACCATAGTCAGATCGCTCAATCTGAGCTACATTTTGTTTCTCTCATGTCTTGGATTTCTTTATTTTCGGATTATCATTCTCGTTGATTTAAGCTGTGTATCAGCAGTTGTTGGCAAGCTGTAAGGCCCAGCAGCAGAGGTGGATTCCTCTAGGTAGCAAAGCTGTAAGGCTCAGTAGGGTGTAGGGAAATTATTCCCCGAAGCTGTTGATCAGCGGATTTAAGCTGTGTATCAGTAGTGAATCCTTACTCTATTGAGTAAGGGGTGGACGTAGATCTCTGTAGGAGATCGAACCACCTAAAAAATCTCGTGTCATTGCTTGATGGTTTGTGATTGCTGCATATATACATCTGGCTGTTATCTTGCCTCTCTTGGTTGATATATTGAGCATTCGTGAGAGTGAAGAAGGTATATTAAAAGATACTGCTCGAAGGATAGGTTAGACTTATTTGAAAAGAAGTCTATCTTGCGTGAGGAGACTCGTTGAGTTCAACCCCCGCCAAGTACCGCTTCACATCTCATATGTCTGTAATTTAATTATGCTACTATTGTGATTTATCTGTCAATTTGAATTCACTCATTCTTTCTATTGATAGTTCCCACATAACACTTGACTATGCCTTCTGTCAATTTAGTGGTTCACTGTGGTTGGTGTGATTGAGTAGTTTTAATTCCGCATTCATCTGCTTAATCTTATTTTAATTTGGGGTAGATCTATTCACCGCACTCTAGATCTAATCATTTTTTCATCCATCATTGAAGTATATAAGAATATCATTAAAGAAGACGACCAGAAACCGGTCGAGATAAGGCCTGAAGAATTATTCATAAGTTGCATAAATGTTCCCGGGGCATTGGTTAACCCGAACGGCATTACTACGAATTCATAGTGCCCATATCTGCTCCGAAAAGCAGTCTTGTATATGTCTTCATCTTTGATCTTGAGCTGGTGATAACCCGACCTGAGGTCTATCTTGAAGAAATATTCTGCTCCCGATATTTGTTCTTGATAGTAAGTTGATTTAGTCACCGATAGTCGATACATAGCCTGAGAGATCCATCCTTCTTCTTGACAAATAAAACTGGCGCACCCCAAGGGGATGTGCTAGGTTGAATGAAGCCCTTGTCTAACAACTCTTGAAGTTGTTTCTTCAATTCTTTGAGTTCTGTAGGGGACATCTTGTAGGGAGCTATTGAAACAGGTGCTGCTCCAGGAATGAGTTCAATGGAGAAGTTTACTTCCTTTTCGGGTGGTAAATCGGGTAAATCCGATGGGAACATATCAGGAAACTCATTCACAATGGGAATATCTTCTAAGGTGATTTCCTTGGACTCGGTAATGATTACGGAGGTAAGAAAAGCTTCAGATCCTTGCGAAATGAGTTTACAAGCATGAAGAGATGAAATAATGGTAGGATGTTTCCTATACTTGATGCCAAGGAAAGAAAATCGTGGGAGACCTGGCTTCCGAAAAGAAATTCTCCTATTGCAAAAATTTATATAGGCGTCGCGGTCAACAAGCCAATCTACACCTAGGATAGCATCGTAGCCTTCCATGTCAAGGCATACGAGATTTGCCGGAAGATTATGACCTCCTACCATTACCTCACTATCGGGGTAGTGAGTTGTAAGTTTAGTTCCGGGACCTAAGGGTGTAGTGATAGCTAGGTCTGACGGTTGAGGAACTGATGAAACTAGCAAGGTTTTTGGAAAAGTAGTAGATATAAAGGAATGAGAATGACCAATATCAAATAACACGAATGCAGGATGTGAATAGATTTTAACGGTACCTTCCATTAGGCCATCATCCTTAGGCACTTCATCATTATCCATAACAGCGTTAAGACGAGCATGTCGCTTGTGTCCACCACTAGAAGACTGATCCTTCATGAGGGGGCAATCCGACATGCGGTGCTCCCGGCTACCACATCGTAAACATAGCCCTAGGTGTTTCCAGCATTCTTCGGCTGAGTGGCCAAACTTCTCACAGAAAGAACAAGCCGCCATGACTTGCTTATCTTCTTCTTTGGCCTTTTTGTTCTTACGATTATCCTTGTTGTTCCCAGTCCGAGATCTCTTCTTGTTATCCCGAGAGTTGTAAGTGATGCTGAATTTTTCCTCCCTTCTTCCTCGCCAATCAGACTTTCGGCTCTGCTCTTCCCCTTTGCCTTTGAGTTTAACGACCTTCTCCAAAGTCCGTTCACACAAATGTGCCCGTTGGACCATCTCTCCATTGGTTCGAATATTTTGTGGGCCAAGTTGCTGAATGAATATGGTCCACAGCCGTCCATGAAATGATTAGCCTTTAGAAGATTCGTGCTCACTAAATGTTGAGCATAGGGTGCTAGGCGAGAAAACTGTAACTCATACTCTGCCACCGTCATCAAGCCTTGACGTAAAAAAGCAAACTCCACTGCCTTCCTCTCCTTAACATGTTCGGAGAAGTATTTTGCACGGAAGAGTGTGAGGAATCCCTCCGAAGTGTGTGTGGTGCGTTTTGAGGCGGTGCCTGAATAGACTTCCACCAAGTACGCGCATCCTTGTTCAGTTGGAACGTGGCGAGATGAACTTTCTCTTCGTCGGCACATTGCATGACCTCGAATATATGGTTCATTTCATCTATCCAGTTTTCAGCTTTGTCTGGGTGGGAAGAACTAGAAAATCATGGAGGGTTTAGACTTCAAAAATTGCAGTGCAGATCACTAGCACCGGCCCTCGCGCCAGCTTGGGCCATATTTTGCAAGGCTTGGGTGAGACCCACAATAGTTTGTCACATTCCACCCCAATCAACACGGTGAGTCAGTGTAAGAATAAGGTACATGAGAAAAATGAATGATTTGTTAATTCCTACGGAATTAAAGGGGGTTCACTTAGAGATAAGTTCTAATTAACTATCTCATCCCGGCTCTACCCAAATCTCATGTAGGTGGGAAATTCTTTCCTTAGTTCATAGGTGTGGGTGCTTAACCCTTGGACTTAGCCTGTGACATGACATTTTCCTAAGAATAAGTACGTCCTTAGACCTAGGCTCTGATACCACTTTAATTGCACGCCCTGAGATTATGCAGCGGAAACAATCGGGAACGTGAATAGTCAGCTAGTACACCTCAAGCGAGCAGTATAATCAGAGCCCTAACACATTGACACATAAGAAATGAATGCATAATATATGGACAAAATCTTTGCTTTATTAAATAATGATCAAAAGTACATCAGATGACTCTTGACTATTTGACAAATTCGACTCAATAGTTTATAGTATGTTTCCAGCTATCTGTCAAAGGGACTAGAGTGGATCCCTTGGACACTGTCCATGCCTGCTCTTGCATCTTCAAGTTATATAAACCAAGCTACTTCCACGAGAAATATAAATATAGACAATAATGTAACAAGTTCAAACTATAGTTTCATGATGACAAATATCAAGGTATGAAAGCATCAATTAAGAATACGAGAATTCAAAGATTGATTTAGAACAAGGTTATGCCATGGAGAAAAATTGGCAGCATAACGTCATATTCTTTTAATTTCCATAATTCATTAGGTAGCTTTGGAAAACAAAGTATGAGATTCTAGATAATCATAGACCATCCATGATCATAGGAAAATCAACCATTGGGTCAAACCTTGGGTTAATCAATACTTAGACATCAAACGGTCATATCGGGGCCATTTATGGAAATAGCGGTTGTTTACTGGACCGTATGTGGATCTATGCGGTCGTGACTAGACCGTTTAACAATATATTCGATGAAACGAATGAACTGGAACCATGCGGTCTAGGCAGGGCCACTAGGCATCCTTGGCGGTTAAGTAAATGGCCGCTAGGTACCTCTGTCGGTCTCGAAAGGGCCGCTAAGGTCCAGAACATAAAACACCGGTAAAGTGCTTTCTAGATAGTTGGGTTTTGAGGGTACAACCAGCTCGGCGTCCTAGTGGGAATCCTAGGCTCGCAGAGTCTTATGGAGGCCTTGAAATAAGATCACCTAGTCCGGTGGTGATATGGATCTAGAGGGGGGGTGAATAGATCTACCCCAAATCTTAAACCAATATTAAGCAGATTCAATGAGGAATTAAAAACTTGCTTAATCAGAATAGCCAATGTAGACACAGAATCACTAGAGTCACTGAATTAACAAAAGAGTTAGTCTAGTGATATGAACAAGGAGAATGAATAAATTCAATTAAACAGGTGAAACACAACAACAACAAAGCTAAATTCAGAGAGATGGAATGTGAAGAGGTACTTGACAGAGGTAGAACTCAAAGAGTGTCCTCACATAAGATAAACTGCTTTTCAGATAAGCCTAACTTATCCTTCGAGCAGTACCTTTTGATATTCCTTCTCCACTCTCTTGAACGCTCAATATATCAACCAAGAGAACACGATAACACTCATATTTATATCAGTCACAAACATAAACCATCAAGCATAGACACCAGATTTTTAGGTGGTTTGATCTCCTATAGAGATCTACGTCCACCCCACACTTAAACCAAGTGTGGCCCCACTACTGATTCACAACTTCTAATCCACTGATCCACAGCTTCGGGAAAAACTTCCCAACACTCCCTGAGCCTTACAGCTTAAGCTCCCAGAGGAATCCTCCTCTACCGCTGGGGATTACAGCTTACCCACCGCTGACTTACAGCATGCTATAACAAGAGTGCCAAATAGAGAAATAAAAGCAAACATAAGAACTGAAAACAATAAAGCAATCTGTAGCTCTTTCAAAGAGCAAATCAGCTCTGGCATTGTACCAAGAGGCAGAAAACAATGACTTACAGACTTTCTGACTCACACCCTTCAACAGCTCTAAGCTCTCCTCTCAAAGCTCCCTCAAAACTCTCTCAAGGCTCTCTCTGAATCTTGCTGGGAATTACTCTTTACTTGGCTGCTGCTATCCTCTCTGTATATGCTTCTATGTATGCTCGATTCTCTCTTGTTCTCTATATATATCCTTCAATAATGAGTGATATGCCCCTTTTATAATGCAACAGATGATGGGCATGTGAAAACCACGTTTCCCACCTAAAAGTTTGTTCAGATCTGATTTGAAAAGGCCACATGGCAACATCTTGATTGGGTTACTTTACACGTGTCACGAACACAACACTTCACCTTTTTCTTTGGATAACGTGCCTTTTGTTTTGGTACATTAGTTGCTTGTGACTTAAGGTTCGGAGGTAGTTGGGACACGCGTCAGGTGTTCTTACTTGTCAGTATAACGAACAAGGATATCAGTCACATGTTATGGACTTAGGCAATTCACAAGTCTATGTGTATATGCACAGATGCAAGAGTAAGGTACTAGCACAGACCCTATCATGCAGCTAGCATAGACTCTATGCAAGCTAGCATAGACTCTAGTTAACAACCCAAACCAACTAACACAGACCTTGTGTATGCGTGAAAACCAGCTAGCACCGACCTTGTATGCAATACACACTGTGCTAGTGTCGACTTTACCTTATAAGACTGATGCTAACATCGACCTTAACTACAGTAACATGCTCAGACCTTGTAGGGTAAAATGCAAACATGCATGGACCTGAGAATGAGCAATGCAAAATGTGCTTCGACATCAATCAGCATAATGCAAAACGTGCACAGACGTTATATGGCTATATGCAAGATGTGCACCGACTTGCTATAGTGTATCCACAATGTTCATTTAAGATAAACATGCACAGACCTTATATGTGTTGAACCAAAATGTGCACCGACCTGCTAAAGTGTGTGCACAGACTTCAGTATGCATGATGCCATGTGTTCCGACTTGGAATATGCTAACAGGAATATGCTCATACCTTGGCTTTACATATGCTTAGACTAGTTGAGTGGTCAGACCTGTTTCACAGACTATGAAGCATTGTGGCTAAAACGTGCATAGACATTATGTGCATGAAGGCAGATGTTCACAGACTTGGTTTATGCCTAAGGGAAAAACGTACACCGGCCTTACTTATACAGACTGGTAAATAGCACTGACCTGACTTACGCAGATACAGTAACTAGCACCGACCTTGATATATGCAAACTGGTAACTAACACTGACCTGACTTACGCAGATACAGTAACTAGCGCCTACCTGACTATTCAAAGAAGATGACTAGCATTGACCTCAGTGAACCAGGTCTGATGCATGCACCGACTGTAGATGAATTGAGTATGAAAGTGTAGAATTGTTTTATGAAAATGTCTGACATATAAGAGATTCATCAAAATACACAATATTACCATGGTCAAAATAAAGTCACTAAAGTCAACTTCTATAGTCAACCAAGTCAACTCTACTCTTGCCAATCATTCAAAACACAATCACTATATAGCAGTCTCCACACTGTTGATCAACTCCAGAAGAGACCCAACATTCTCCCCCTTTTTGATGATGGCACCACCCAACATTATGAAGTATTTTGATGATACAAGATTTATCCAATATCAGACATGTTGTGACTCCTCCGTGTTGATGATGTTGACAATAGCTTTACTTCATTGGCAACACCTTGTTTTGATTGATTGGCAACTATTTATGTTTTGATGAAACTATATTTATCAGATTGTCTATATGTTCCATGCAGTTAGAGTCTATACATCGTAATGCACACATGCACAGGTCTACACATTGCACACACACAAGTCTACACACTCAATGTCTATACATTGCACTGTTATGTTTGTGCATCATTTAGAACACAAGTCTATACATTCATATGACATGTCTGCATGCTCAAGTCTATACAGAGTTCTTGTCTGTCTGACCATCAAGTCTGTACATCATATGTTATGTCTATACATTGCTGCATAGTGTGCTTCAAGCATCTCAAAGTCTATACAATGCATGCACGTTGATTCAAAGTCCATACATTGCCCTGTAGCATGCACGAAACCAAGTCTGTACATCCACCAGTTGAACTTCCAAGTCTATACATCGGTGAAGTCTGTACATCCACCATCTGAACTTCCAAGTCTATACATCGGTGAAGTTTGTACATCCACCAGTTCAACTTCCAAGTCTATACATTGGCATCTTTACCGACGTTGCACTCGCAAGTCTATACATTGGTATCGTTACCTACGTTGCACCTGCAAGTCTATACATCGTGCATTCTCAAGTCTGTACAGCCCTTGCTTTGGCAAGTCCACACATTGTGAAAGTCTATACTGTTGACACCCGTTTTTTACCCAATAAGTCGGGTCATCTCCTTATTCATTCAATATGATGCTCCGAGTTATTCACTCTTCATTGAATTCCTTTTAATCAGTTGAAGCCTATTTTCTGGGTCTCAATTCCTCGATTAGACCTGGTTCCTGGTGGCACTTCGTTCAAAAGCTTGGCAATCCCTCCATTCTATTTTCTTGAAAATCAATGATAATAACGGTCTGTACTAGGCGCGTCATTTCATAATAACGCATGAAGCCCTGGCGGTTACTCTTTGAAGAGTCCCAAGACTTAGGGCCTCGTTGTCTTTTGATAATAACGGTCTACTCCCTAGCCGTTGTTTTCTTATGACGCCCTATTCTCTGGCCGTTACTTACTTGCAGAGTCCTATTGTTTAGATCTTCTTCCCGTTGATCTTATCCTTTGGATAGGGTTGAAAATGACGGTAATGACTTGGAGCGTTATTTCCAAGTAGCGGTCTATCGTGCGACCGTTACTTCCTTCAGAGAGTCCTGACAGTTCAGGCCTTTTCTCTACTACTCCGTGGACGAGATAGGGTTTTGGATTGGCATTATCTCCTTCAATTCTAATCCTCAGGACCTCTCGTTTGTTTCTTTGGACTCTTGTTGATTTTATCCTCAAGGATTTGCTAAGGATTGTCCTCCTTTCTTGGCTGATTTATCTTCAACTCGACCTGAGGGTTTGAGGGAGTCTATAAATAGAACTCTTGATTTTATGACCCGAGGGGGGGGGGAAGATTTGATTCACGACGAAGTGCTGCCAAATTCAGGAGCCATCTACATCCAGGAGGAGCTACTTCCCACGTCCATCTTCCAAGTCAAGGGAGTAATTTTGGGTTTTAGCTTGTCAAGATCATCATCATTGCATGCTCAAGTTTCCCTTGGTTTTATCAATCAAAAGCATTGTCCCTCCTCTTCCTCCACGTTTTTCACTATTGCTAAGCATACACATATCCTCCTAAACTTAAAAACGCCCAGAGGGGTTAAAAACCAACAACTCCCCGGTAATCCCCTCTCCTTTTGATGTTCTCAAGCTTTTTAGGGATTGATGCTATACTTATGTTGAGGGCTAATTGAGGTTGTGTTGTTTTGCTTTCTACATCCTTGGCAGGTTTTACAGGATCGCTAGCACGAGGCCCAAGCCTTCTAGCCGGCTGGAAGGGTTGGAGTTCAAAGATTTCACATCTTTTCACTACAGGTTATCTGACGGTCAGGTGCAGGAGCGTTATTTCTTTCTGGCGGTCTATCGCACGACCGTTACTTCCAAGCGACGCACAGGGTTTGGACCGTTATTTGCAAGTTGATCTACAGGCTTTCCTTGGTTTTCTCTCCCGTGGGCGGGTGTTTCATCCACCTACTTCCAAGGTATATTCGAGTCTTTAATTCGTGTTTACTTTGGTGGCGATCACGACTTTCCTTAGTGTTGGGCACTAGCTGTCTTTTTCATCAAATCTCTTTATTCCCCTTGATTGTTCCACCCCTAGCGGTGTGTTTTTATTTATCTTTGCTCCACGCCCCGGCGTGTGTTTTTGTTTTTCCCTTAGCGTAATTTGATTGAGATAGCATGCCCATGCTAGAGTTAGATTTGATTGCCTAGGTTCATGTTCACATGTGCATAGGTTGACCTGATCTTTGGTAGTTTATTTATCATCTCGCCATATCATTTTTCAAAGCCCTCACAATCAACAAAAAAAAGAAAGAAGATAAGAAGAGATAGGTAAACAAACGATCAACAGATAATTTTTTGGCGATCACGGTGGGACAACTAGTGCCAATCGTGCTTCTGATTCCTGTTTAAACCTGCCATCATCTGTTTGTTCAGTTGTCTTTTGATCCCTTTGTTTTCACCCCTCTTTCTGGTTTTCTGAATCATATGACGGCCCTATCTCGGCGCGTTACAGTGTTCTGACGCGGGGATATCAGGCCGTCGCTTGTCTCTGTGGTGTGAGCTTTCACGGGTTTTCCTGTTACTTCAGTTTGTTTTTTGGTTCCCTGGCTCATACGACGGTCTGGAACCCCTGCGTTACATTATTTATGGCGGTCTGGTCTCGGACCGTTATTTGGATCTGACGCAGGGGCCTTCGTCCGTCACTCTCCTGGCAGGTACGCATCCGAGGTGCAGTTATTTTCGCAGTTTTTGGTTGTGATTTATTGCTTGGGTACTGCTTGATTTCTGCCATAATTCCATTCATATCTTCATATCATTATGTGCATCGTTGTTTGCTAGATTCTAGGCTAGACTTTGCATGCACTCCGGTGCACATAGGGTCATCCATCTTTTCATATATTAGACTGCATTTTCCTACCTTGTTGTGAGGACCTCTCGTCTCCATATTCCTTGGGGCCGACTAGGAAATCATAGCAGGGACCTCCATAAGTCCCCGCGAGCCGTGGATTCCCACACGGACGCCGGGCCGGTTGTACCTCCCCCCCCCTTTTGTGTCTAGGGTTGCATAAGTGAAGGAGTGGTCACACTTAAAGTCAAGCCAAGTCCATATCCACCTCCTATTAGGAACCCATTTGGAGAGAGCACATATCAATCAATTCACTAAAGTTCCAAAGGAGAAATCATAAAGAAACTTTGTTTGCATCATCTTAAGCAACTCGGTTGGCTTTTGAGTGTCTTCATTCCCTATCACTTGTATCTTGTTTGAATCACCTAGGTGCGGTTGCTCATTGTGTGTTTGTTGTGTTTGTTGTTTTGCATTTATCAAGGTTGTCCGTTGCATGTGGAGTTGTTTTCATTCGTCCAAATCATCTCCTCGAGTCGCTTCCTCCTTCACATTTTATTCCAATCCCCTCTTCGAATCTACCATGGCATCCTGCAATCCTCCTCGCTCCCAAGAGGATTCCCTTCCTCAAGGTGGTGAGGACACACGGCGCTATCCTCGACGGAGCACCCGGCACACCGCTACCTCCTTGTGGCTCGGCGACGGCGGCACCTTCTAGTTATCTTTTCATCATGTTTAGGCCATGTTGGGCCTTGGATTAGTCCCTGCGTGGACATTGCTTTCTAGTTGTGGGCCCTTGTAGGCCAATTGGACATTTTTTTATGCTTTGTAGGCTTATTTAGAGGGCAAAGGGTTAGTGGGCCATCTTGTGCTCCACTCCTCCTTGGCCCATGTGGGGACTTGCGCACCCACCCCTAGGGTTAGGGTTTTGGGCGCATCCCACCTCCTCCAAGTGGAGGAGGTAGCAGCCGCCTTCCTTTTTGGGCGCCCCCCTCTCCCTTCCCCTTTTCCCCTCTCCTCCTTTCCCCAACTCCATCCCTTCCTTCTCCCACTTAGATTTCTTTCTTATTTTCTAAGCTTGCTGAATTATGGGCCGCCTTTCTCTCCTTGGAGCTGGGCGCACCCCTCCCCTTCTAGCTAGATTAGGGTTTCCCCATCCCCTATAAGTAGTTCTCACCTTGTACCGATTACAGTTTACACATGAATTTGAATACAAGTGAGTATTGTGCAAAGCTTTTTGCGCCCTTCTCTCTCTCTCTCTTTCTGCTCCTGCGACGGGAGAACGGCGGGGTGTGACGCCTCAGCCCTCGGTGGACTCCGGGGTTCCCTCTTATCCTCATCTTCTTCCTCAACGGTTCGTGTTCGTGATTCCAGATTTCTGCCCCGACTTGTAGCAGAGCTCGCGCCCCCTTCCTGGACGAGTTTTGCCACGACCTATTTTCTGGAGATACGTCTGCGGATCAGCTTCGCGTCGGCGCCCATTTTGCATCAATCGGAGATCGGCACCGCCCGTACCGATTTTCTCCGCCGACCTGCGCCAGCACCACTTTCTCTGCTCGCCCAGCGGGGAGGCCCTGATTGCGAATTTTCCCCAGGCCTCCACGCTGCGTCTTTTGCCCTGGTTTCTTCAGGGTTCGTAGATCTCCGAGTCAACTTTCCAACGCCGCCAACGGCGTCGCGTTTCGACATCGTCACCGTCCGTGGCGGTCGATCTCGTGGGGTTGCGCCAGCGCGTCTGCCCAGTCCGCCCAGCGAACCAGCCCCGACTTTCAGCGACTCCTGCGGCTCGCACCGGCGTCGTCTGCCAGCGCCATTTGGCCGAGGGCGATCTCTGCCAGTCAGCTTTCACCCCCAACCGGCCCGGACTTGTTCGGGCACCAGAAGGCCGATTTCCAGATTTTACCGTCGGCGAGCGCAGTTCTGCGCCCACAGAACCTGATCTGACCTTCAGCAGCGCCCACGGTCACCACCGGCGGATCCAGCGCGCCCCCTTTGGCCGGAGCGTTCCTCCAACAGTCAGCGACGCGTCCTCTCTGACGGTGCCTCAAACGGGCGTCGTATCAGCCCGTGAGACCCCCCCTCCGCCCAGGCGCGCGCGACACCGGTTTCTGCAGCGTTGCACCCGAACCTCCTCGTGGCCGACCCGTCACCGAGTGCAGCCCGTCAACCCGTGTCCGGCAGCCCCGAACGTATTGGTTGTAGCCTTTTACCTCCCTGCGAGGAGTGGGCCGTTATTGGGTTGTATTTTATTGACCTCTGGTGTATCGGGGTTGTTGGTTCACGGCCGGGGTTCCTTCCCCACGCCTAGGCGTGGAGGTACGCGCTCCGACTCCCCTCCTTTTGCTTGCTCTTTTAGTATGTGATTGATTATGCCGCGTGAGAGAGGGTAGGTGCCTAGCCACTTATTGCCATCACCGCGAATCGTGAGTGAGAGCATCCATCCCTAGCACTAGTCGAGCACCGAGCTAGGACTCGACTCCCCTTGTCTTTGGAGGTCGACTATACGCCTAGACACGTGCGCTTCCCTCCTTGGGACGGCCGAGGTCGGAGTTTCTGTTGAGAGACGTCCCTCATTCTGTGGGATATCACGGTGGTCAGCCACTTGGCGACCCTTGAGCGTGCTACTGCCGGCCTCAGTTAGAGTCTTTTGTGAGTCTTAGTCCGTGTCGGTCCCCGTCCCGCGTCAAATTTGGTATCAGAGTGTGGTTACCAACTTGTCCTTACAGGTTGGGTCTTAGGGTCGTGTCTAGGTTTTGGTCGTGTCTTGTTTGAGTCTTGCATCTCTTTGCATTCGTGTCCCTCTAGGTCTTAGGGTGTCAGCCTACCCTCCACTTAGTCTCCTTTGCATGCCCACTCGGGGTGGTGCGGATTATCATCGCCCGGACGCCATGGGTGACCAACACCCACCTCAGGGACGCCCATCTCTAGAGGATCTGATTACCCAACTTATGACCCGTATGGACAGGTCCGACCAGTCCATCAAGGAGTTGACGGAGCATCTAGATGGCCGTCTGAAGATCATTGAGGATCGTGCCAGAGTGTCTGACTTAACCATCCAGGGCCTTGTTGGACGGTTTGGGAGAGTTGATGAAGTGCCCCACCAGGACCCTCCTAGAGCCGATCGTGCCCCTCTAGTTGCTGCCGCTCAAGCCCCTCGGGCTCAGGAGCGACGTCCCCGAGCCCCCGACTTTGATGACTATGGGTCCGAGAATGATTTTGAGGGGAATGGGCGCCAGTACCGTGGTCGTCGACCACATCAGGATGAGGATGATAGGATCCTTAGGACCGTCCGTGCCGATCCACCCACTTTCGAGGGGTCCCTTGACCCAAAAGTCTACATAGACTGGGAGAATAGCATGGATAGGTATTTCGAATGGGTTGAGATGTCTGAGCTTCGGCAAGTCCGATTTGCCAAGATGAAGCTCGTGGGGAGAGCCCAGACCTACTGGAGGAATGTCGAGAGCCTGATGTTGCAGAGGCAGGACCCACCCATAGAAACCTGGATTGACATGCGGCGTAAGCTCCGCGAGAAGTATGTCCCTCCTTCTTACCGCCAGAGGCTCATCGACCGATGGCAGACCCTTAATCAGGGCGATCGGTCCGTGACCGAGTACATCGCCGAGTTTGACGAGTATTATTTGCGATGTGGAGTTGATGAGGAGAAGGGCATGCCTGTTTCGCGTTTTCGCCGTGGTTTGAGGCCCGAGTATCAGTATGAGCTCTACCGTCGCCAGGTAGACACTTTAGAGCTGGCTTACCAGGTTGCCCTAGAGTTAGAGCAATTTGAGTTGGAGTTTGGCCCCACCTTTCGTCAGGGGATGCCTAGTCAGCGGGGTCTTGACCCTCGCTCCACTTCCACCCAGTATGGTCGATATCCGGCGGCTCGGCCCGCGGAGCCTCTTCGCCAGGACCCCACTGGTCCCAGGCCTCGTCCACCCCTTCCTAGGGACCCGTTTCCTCCACCTCGCCAGCAGCCACCCTACCCCCCCACACGCCCTACACTTCCACCTCCCGCACACCCTGCGCGTTCTCAGCCTTTACTCCCCGCGCCCCGTCATGATGACAAGGGCAAGAGTCCTATGACCGCTGGAGCCTCATCCAGTGCGGGCGCACGTAATAATTGTTACCGGTGTGGCGGATTTGGCCACTTTGCTGATAGATGCCCCACTCGAGAGAGGAAGGCCCTTGTCATGGCAGACCCCACTTCCACTGAGTCCCCCACTGAGCCTATTCCTGTTAGTTATGAGGTAGACCAGGACTTGGTTGAGGAGTTCTTCGATGATCTGCTCGAAGGAGAGCAGGATGGTGCCCAGGGTAGCCACTTTCAGGGTGACCCACAGTTAGGGGTAGTTAGGTGCATCCTAGCCCAGCCCCAGGTGAGTGACGACTGGCGTCGCACCACCATTTTTCACACCTTTTGCAGGCTTGGGGGTAAAGCTTGCAAGGTTGTCATTGATAGCGGGAGTTGCATCAACGCCATATCTACTGGCACTGTTACCCGCCTTGGGTTGACCCCAGTTGACCACCCTGCCCCCTATAGGGTTTCGTGGGTCGATTCTACCTCCATTCCTGTTAGACTCCGTTGCCTGGTGCCCCTTCAGTTCCAGACCTATCAGGATGAAATTTGGTGCGATGTTCTACCTATGGAGGTAGGTAGCATTATTTTAGGGAGGCCGTGGTTGTTTGACATGGATGCCACCCTACAGGGTCGTGCAAACACTTGCACATTTGATCACAACGGCCACAGGATCACCCTCCACCCAGCCCCACCTAGGGACCCTACTGTTAGGGGACCAGCCGGCCCTAGTGCCACGACCACCCCTCCCCAGGGGAAGGTCAGCCCACCACCACCACCACCTCCGGTGTCAGTTTCCACCCCCTCTCCCACCCTCACCATAGAGGCCCCTCCGACTAGGAGGTTGATGATCATCAGTCCCCGAGAGATGGAGAGAGAGGTTGCTAGTGGTGTCCCTCTTTTAGCTGTGGTTGTCAGGGAGACGGGTGAGGTGGTCCCCAGTCTCGAGGGAGTGACAGACCCTCAGTTAGCTGAGATGTTGCGAGAGTTTGCTGATATTTTCCCGGAGGACCTTCCCGAAGGCCTTCCACCATTGCGTGACATTCAGCATGAGATTGATCTTGTCCCAGGCTCGTCCTTGCCCAATCTTCCACATTATAGGATGAGTCCCGCGGACCACGCTGAGCTACAGAGGCAGGTTGATGAGTTGATGAGTAGGGGTTCCCTTCGGGATAGCAAGAGTCCCTGTGCTGTTCCCGCCCTGCTAGCGCCGAAGAAGGATGGCACATGGCGTATGTGCATCGATAGCCGTGCGATCAATAAAATCACGGTTAAGTATAGGTTTCCCATTCCCCGGCTGGATGACTTGCTTTATATGATGTCGGGAGCCACGATTTTCTCGAAGATCGATCTTAGGAGTGGCTATCACCAGGTAAGGATCAGACCAGGTGATGAGTGGAAGACTGCATTTAAGACCAAGGATGGTCTTTACGAGTGGTTGGTCATGCCCTTCGGGCTGACTAACGCCCCTAGCACCTTCACGCGGTTGATGACACAGGTGTTGCGTCCTATGATTGGAGTGTTCTTGGTCGTCTACTTCGACGACATCTTGATTTATAGCCGCACTAGGGAGTTACACCTAGACCACCTTAGGCAGGTGTGTGTTGTTCTGAGACGGGAGAGCTTGTTTGCCAACCCTAAGAAGTGTAGCTTCATGACTGACCAGGTTTCTTTCTTAGGGTTCATTATGTCCCGTGACGGAGTCTCCGCTGATCCGGAGAAGATCCGTGCCATAGTGGAGTGGCCCGAGCCCCGCTCACTCCACGATGTTAGGAGCTTTCATGGTCTGGCGACATTCTATCGCCGTTTCATTAGGGGGTTCAGTTCTATCACCGCCCCGATCACGGATTGCATCCGTAAGGGCGAGTTTACTTCGACGAAGGCTGCTGCCACAGCCTTCCAGACTATCAAGGATCGCATGACCCAGGCACCCGTTCTTACACTTCCTGACTTTTCTAAGGTGTTTGAGGTTACATGTGATGCCTCAGGTGTAGGCATAGGAGGTGTGCTTAGCCAGGAGTCCCACCCTATAGCCTTTTTCAGTGAGAAACTCAATGATGCCAAACTGCGTTACTCTACTTATGACAAGGAATTCTACGCAGTTGTCCAGGCTTTGCGCTATTGGAGGCACTATCTCCTCCACCAGGAGTTCGTGCTCTTTTCTGACCACGAGGCTTTGAGATTTCTCCACACCCAAAAGAAGTTGAATGCCAGGCATAGTAGATGGGTGGAATATTTGCAGGAGTTTACATTCGTTCTCAAGCACAAGGCAGGTGCTGAGAACAAGGTGGCCGATGCTCTTAGCCGGCGGGTGATGTTGATATCCACCATGAATGTTCAGGTGGTTGGTTTAGAGAAGTTGAAGGAGGCCTACATTGATTGCCCGGACTTCGGTCCCATCTATTCTGCCCTTCAGTCAGGACCGTCCCGTGAGTTTAGCGAGTATGTCCTTCAGGATGGTCACTTATTTCGAGGTGATAGGTTGTGCATCCCACGGACTTCAGTTCGTGATTTTCTTACGTGGGAGCTTCATGCAGGAGGTCTTGCCGGCCACTTCGGCCGAAACAAGACCATAGAGGCTGTTGAGCACCGTTTCTGCTGGCCCAGTTTGAAGAGGGATGTGGCCCGCATAGTTGCCCAGTGTCGTATTTGTGCCCTAGCGAAGCAGAGGAAACAGAACACTGGCCTTTATACCCCTCTGCCTGTCCCTGATAGTCCTTGGCAGGATATCAGCATGGACTTTGTGCTTGGTTTGCCCCGTACTGCACGGCGGCATGATTCTATTTTTGTTGTGGTTGACCGCTTCTCCAAGATGGCCTTGTTTATTCCTTGTTCCAAGACATCGGATGCCTCTAGAGTTGCCAGGTTGTTCTTCACCCACTGTGTGTCCAGGTTTGGGTTGCCACGTACCATTGTTTCTGATAGGGATGTGCGTTTTACGAGCTATTTTTGGAAAACCCTTTGGCGGATGATGGGCACCCAGTTGAAGTTCTCCACCGCATACCACCCCCAGACTGACGGTCAGACAGAGGTAGTCAATAGAAGTCTAGGGGATCTTCTGAGGTGTCTAGTGCGTGATAGAGTTGGAGATTGGGACCTTGTCTTACCATTAGCAGAGTTTGCATATAATGATTCGGTCAATAGGTCTACAGGGTTGAGTCCATTTGAGATTGTCACTGGTCGAAGACCTAGAAAGCCGATTGATTTGATTCCCTCCCCCATTCAGTCCCGAGTCTCTGAGTCAGCTGAGTCTTTTGCGGAGCATATTAGACAGTTGCATGACCATGTCCGTCGTCATATAGAGGCCAGCAACGCACGTTACAAGGAGTTAGCTGACGCGCACAGACGCACACGTGAGTTCCGCGAGGGAGAGTACGTCATGGTCCGGGTTAGACCGGAACGGTTTCCTTCGGGAGCCGTAAAGAAACTCCAAGACCGCGGTGCAGGACCATTCAGAGTGTTGAGGCGTATTGGGTCGAACGCGTATGAGATCGAGCTACCAGACGACTACGGGATCAGTTCGACGTTCAATGTCTCTGATCTGGTAGCTTATCGGGATCCCGCGGTGATACCCAGTGAGTTATTTGGGCCTGACCCTCCTGTTGTGAGTGATACACCTACTGAGAGTCCACCTCCTCCAGCCCCATTACAAAAACGCGAGCATATAGATTGCATACTGGATGAGCAGGTGACTACTACCAGGAGCGGAGCCTACCAACGCTTCTTAGTGCGTTGGAGAGGGCGCCCCGAGTCGGACAACACCTGGATTACACGTGGAGAGCTGGAGCGGATCGATCCGGACCTGCTGGAGCGGTACCTCAGCGACCGTGACCCTTACTCGACGGGGTCGAGTTCTTCCCACCCGGGGAGAATTGGTGAGGACACACGGCGCTATCCTCGACGGAGCACCCGGCACACCGCTACCTCCTTGTGGCTCGGCGACGGCGGCACCTTCTAGTTATCTTTTCATCATGTTTAGGCCATGTTGGGCCTTGGATTAGTCCCTGCGTGGACATTGCTTTCTAGTTGTGGGCCCTTGTAGGCCAATTGGACATTTTTTTATGCTTTGTAGGCTTATTTAGAGGGCAAAGGGTTAGTGGGCCATCTTGTGCTCCACTCCTCCTTGGCCCATGTGGGGACTTGCGCACCCACCCCTAGGGTTAGGGTTTTGGGCGCATCCCACCTCCTCCAAGTGGAGGAGGTAGCAGCCGCCTTCCTTTTTGGGCGCCCCCCTCTCCCTTCCCCTTTTCCCCTCTCCTCCTTTCCCCAACTCCATCCCTTCCTTCTCCCACTTAGATTTCTTTCTTATTTTCTAAGCTTGCTGAATTATGGGCCGCCTTTCTCTCCTTGGAGCTGGGCGCACCCCTCCCCTTCTAGCTAGATTAGGGTTTCCCCATCCCCTATAAGTAGTTCTCACCTTGTACCGATTACAGTTTACACATGAATTTGAATACAAGTGAGTATTGTGCAAAGCTTTTTGCGCCCTTCTCTCTCTCTCTCTTTCTGCTCCTGCGACGGGAGAACGGCGGGGTGTGACGCCTCAGCCCTCGGTGGACTCCGGGGTTCCCTCTTATCCTCATCTTCTTCCTCAACGGTTCGTGTTCGTGATTCCAGATTTCTGCCCCGACTTGTAGCAGAGCTCGCGCCCCCTTCCTGGACGAGTTTTGCCACGACCTATTTTCTGGAGATACGTCTGCGGATCAGCTTCGCGTCGGCGCCCATTTTGCATCAATCGGAGATCGGCACCGCCCGTACCGATTTTCTCCGCCGACCTGCGCCAGCACCACTTTCTCTGCTCGCCCAGCGGGGAGGCCCTGATTGCGAATTTTCCCCAGGCCTCCACGCTGCGTCTTTTGCCCTGGTTTCTTCAGGGTTCGTAGATCTCCGAGTCAACTTTCCAACGCCGCCGACGGCGTCGCGTTTCGACATCGTCACCGTCCGTGGCGGTCGATCTCGTGGGGTTGCGCCAGCGCGTCTGCCCAGTCCGCCCAGCGAACCAGCCCCGACTTTCAGCGACTCCTGCGGCTCGCACCGGCGTCGTCTGCCAGCGCCATTTGGCCGAGGGCGATCTCTGCCAGTCAGCTTTCACCCCCAACCGGCCCGGACTTGTTCGGGCACCAGAAGGCCGATTTCCAGATTTTACCGTCGGCGAGCGCAGTTCTGCGCCCACAGAACCTGATCTGACCTTCAGCAGCGCCCACGGTCACCACCGGCGGATCCAGCGCGCCCCCTTTGGCCGGAGCGTTCCTCCAACAGTCAGCGACGCGTCCTCTCTGACGGTGCCTCAAACGGGCGTCGTATCAGCCCGTGAGACCCCCCCTCCGCCCAGGCGCGCGCGACACCGGTTTCTGCAGCGTTGCACCCGAACCTCCTCGTGGCCGACCCGTCACCGAGTGCAGCCCGTCAACCCGTGTCCGGCAGCCCCGAACGTATTGGTTGTAGCCTTTTACCTCCCTGCGAGGAGTGGGCCGTTATTGGGTTGTATTTTATTGACCTCTGGTGTATCGGGGTTGTTGGTTCACGGCCGGGGTTCCTTCCCCACGCCTAGGCGTGGAGGTACGCGCTCCGACTCCCCTCCTTTTGCTTGCTCTTTTAGTATGTGATTGATTATGCCGCGTGAGAGAGGGTAGGTGCCTAGCCACTTATTGCCATCACCGCGAATCGTGAGTGAGAGCATCCATCCCTAGCACTAGTCGAGCACCGAGCTAGGACTCGACTCCCCTTGTCTTTGGAGGTCGACTATACGCCTAGACACGTGCGCTTCCCTCCTTGGGACGGCCGAGGTCGGAGTTTCTGTTGAGAGACGTCCCTCATTCTGTGGGATATCACGGTGGTCAGCCACTTGGCGACCCTTGAGCGTGCTACTGCCGGCCTCAGTTAGAGTCTTTTGTGAGTCTTAGTCCGTGTCGGTCCCCGTCCCGCGTCACAAGGGCTCCTTGAGAACCCCCCGAGGGTTATTTCTTTCTCCACTGGAGAGGGGACCGCCCCTCTCTCATCCTCCACTCCCATAGAAGGTGGTCAGGTCATCCCTTCTTTATCCGCTCCTTCCGCGGGCTCTGTCCTCCATATGATGGCCCAGTTGGATCCGACCCAACTCCAGGTCCTCTATCAGGCCATGCAAGGGTCCAATCCTCCTCCCTCCGCTACCGTCCAGGGGCACTCTAATTCTTCCATTATTGGGCCGTCTGTTCAGCCCACCCCGATTGAGCTCACCCCGGTCCAGCCCCGGACCATCACCTTTGCTGGCATGGAGATGGGTCAATCCTCCAATTCGACCCATCAATCGTTTGATAAGGGGAAATCGCCTATCCCCTCTCTTCCGATGGATTATCATCCCTCTGCTCTGGCGGCTCCACAGGTCCTCGTGGGCCCATCCGATTTCTTGCCCCAACAGCACGGGGTGGCCCAATTTCACTCCAATCCGGGTCTATCTCAGGCCCAGTATCCTTCTTACGGCCCCCCTAATTCCACTAGTTATCCTTCTGCTCCTTCCTATGGGCTTCCGCCCTCGGCAACCGCCATTCCTCCTGCTCACCAGATACAATCAACTCCCTTCACTGCCCCTGCTCCCTCTCGAGAGCAGGATTTGCTTAATAAGTGGGCCACCATGCAGCAACAACTTGATTTTCTTCAGAAGAAGGTGGGCCCACAATCCTTGGCTGATATTCCCGTCCCAAGCTTCCAGAACATCCGTTTCCCTCCGCAGTCTGAGCTCCCCAACTACCGTAAGTATGATGGGAACAGCAATCCCTTCATCCATGTGAGGGATTTTCTGTATGAATCGGCGCAGTTCCAATATGATGATCGCCTTATGGCGTACCTGTTCCGCCGATCATTGGATGGCGTTGCTCTGGAATGGTTTTATTCTCTGCCCCTAGAAGAGGCCGAGAGCTTCAAAGTGGTCAAGGACAAGTTTATTCAGCGGTTTCAAGATCGGGTCGGCCCGGAATATTCATTCACAGATCTGGTGGCCGAGAAAATGAAGCCGGATGAGGAATTCGCAACTTATGCAGATAGATGGAGGCAGATGGCCGCCAGGGTGCCCGGCCATATTCCAGAGGAAGAAAAAGTTAAGCTGCTAATTTCAAATGCTTCGCCCACCTTCAAAAACATCATGGCAATGAACGATATAGCCAATATGCATCAACTGTATAGCCGGGCATGATTTATACAAACTCAGTTTAAGGACTCCCCTATCCATTCTCTTTTCGAAAACCAAAAGCCCAAGTACCATAAGAAACCACAGGGGCCGGTTACCGAAGGAGTCCAGACAAATGAGCAAGTACAAGCTATTGCTTTTCCCTACCAAGCCGCACCATTCCGCTACAACCAAAACCCCCGCAATCCGCAAAACTCCGCTCCGCAACACTTTCAAAACACTCCACAAAACCCTCCGCCTACCTTCACCATCCCGCAAAACACCTTCACCGCGCCACCACAACCACCACCATCACCGCAATACCATAACGTCCCTCCACCCGGCGGCTACAACAATAATAATCCCAACAGCAAGCGCCCGGCTCCCAGAAGAGCCCAGTATCCTCCATTGCCAGAGACACTTACAGACATATTCTCAGCACTCATGGCGGTAAATGCAATTCAACTTCCTCTAGAAAGGACTGTTTGGAACCCAGCTATTAATCAAACTAAGTATTGCATGTTCCACCGGCAGCCGGGTCACACTATAGAAGGATGCTTTCACTTCCGAGATCTCGTGTACGACTTACACAAAGGACAGAGAATAGACTGGGCCGAGATGCATAGGGCCATTATGGAAATCAAAGAGAAGAGAAGGCAGCCGCAGGGGCAGCAAGTGCAGCAGCATCCAGCACCGCAGCCGCAGCAGCCGCCACAACAGCAGCCACCGCAGCAAGCACAAGATCTGGGCATCCATCAGAATCCGATGCCAAACCATCAACCCGCTCCTCCGCAACAGCCGCCAGCACCGGCACAAGTTAATGTAGTCCAACCACCGGCCTCCAATGCCGGGTGGTCATTTGATGATGATGGCGCCGCACCACAGGTCATGGCCTTCCACCACAAACCTTCCTTCATCCTCCCTACACAACCAACACCCTCTCCGCTCATCCCACCATTCACACCCGCTCCACCAAAACCGCTCACCATCCCGCCGTATCCTTCGCCAACCCCCATCACCGTCATCACACCACCATCCAATCCCGCACCTATCCTTACCCATCCATTTACCCTGCCTTCACCAGCATCCACGTCCATCACCACCCTACCACCCACCAATCCTTCACCTATCATCCGCGCATCCCCCATTAACTTCACCAACCCTCCGCTTTACCAAACTACCTCCCCCACGCCACCTGTTCCACTCATTCGCCCCGCAGGGCCCATCATACTATCCCCCGATGCCGTGGCAAATTGTGCTCTAAGGAGCGGGAAGATGTTCCATCGGAACTACGCCACTACTAGCAATCCCCAGTCTTCCCAACCGGTGGCTGAGCAAGAGGAAGCTGAACCATTACTGGGGACTCAATATGATTTACTGCATCATCTAGATCGGGTACCCGCCAAGATATCTGTGCTGGAGTTAATCAAGAGGTCCACTCTCCATCAAGATGCACTGAGGGATTTTTTGCAGAAGGTCATGGTTAGTGAAGACATGGCAGTTGACAGTCTACCAACGGCACTAGCAACTATCTCTAAAGGGTCGGCAATCACATTCTCTGAGACCGAGCTTGCACCTCCGGGGGCTCGGCAAATGCCGCTCTGCATAACAATTACTTTGAACAAAGTCGACGTTGAAGCAGCACTGGTCGACACTGGGGCCTCAATTAATGTCTGCCCCCTCAGCACTCTCCGAGCCTGCAATATATCTGAGGAGTTACTACGGCCTACCCCCACCACTATAGCAGCATACGACAACTCAAGGCGGGCATGTCACGGGGTAGTCACTATTCAGGCTGAGCTCGGGCCTCTTTCCATGGCGGTAGAATTCTATGTACTTGATATCGATCCTATGTTCAAGGCTATCTTGGGTCGTCCCTGGATCGACACACTTGGCGCCGTGCCCTCTACCGCGCACCAATGCATTAAATTCCCTTTTCAAGGGAGGGTCGTCAAAGTTCAAAGTTTATCCACGGTACAGTCAGTGAAGGCCATCTCTGAAAAAATTCTTCCTACTCTCTGGCCAAGCAGCCGGCCCGTGCTATCAGTGCTAGACCTAAACTTTCCTTGGGCATACACTACTCCTAAGCCCGTCACTACCCCGGTCAATGTCAAGGCAAAGCCGCAGATTCGAGATTCAAAGGGGTGGAACATTATATTGAAACTGGGCTATCAACCGGGGAGAGGCCTCGGTGCACAACTGCAAGGGATGACCAAGCCCATACCAAAAGGAAGGAAAATGGGCAGACGAGGTCTCGGTTACAAGGAGACGGCATTATCAATGATGGGTGACTCCGGGCCGCTTACCTGGGATTATCGTCAGCATTTTGTCAGAGGGCCCCCACAGCCGGGCACATTAGCTGCGAAGCCAGTCCAGTCAGAAACCGACACGGTTTGACCAGTCACCAGTCCACCCCCGTTGCCAAGGGGCCTAAATGACGATGTGATCGATTACAGCTGGGCCCTCCAGGGGCTGTTTTGTGAAAAAGGCAGCCAGAAGCCACAGAAGGTTCAGCTTATGCAGTGGAGGCCGAAGAAGCGGCCTGGTGATGATTCAGAGAAAGAAGGGAGCTCGCTGATTGCTCTTTCTCTATCTCCCTCTCATTTTCAGTGCATGATCCAGCTGAAGGGGTTTGTACCCCGTCCTCCTCCGATTATGATTAATCCATCTTTCAGTGATCCATTCCAGATTCCAGTCAATCCTCCTGCTTATGGGCCTCGCTGCCCCATTAATCTGCCTGCTTTCCCCATCCCTCCATTTTTTAACTCTCAAATCCACGAGATATGGGGTTCCTCCTCTTGTGATCTTTTCTTCGATTGCATCTTTCCTGAGCTGTTCCCTATGCAGCTCCCGCCTCCTCCGTCGTGCTGCGTGGTCTCCACTGATCTCCAAAAAAAAACGTCAAATTTGAAACGGAGATTTCAGTGAAAGATTATGCTATCCTGTCTCCATCCTCCTCGTCCCAGGGGCACGAGTCCCCTGCTCCTTCCCTTCCATTAAGCTTCCTCTCTCCTAGGTCAGAGTTAGGGTCTAGCGAGTCTAGAGAAGTAGAGTCAGTTAGGTCTAAAGAAGTAGGGTCTTGTTCTAGGTCGTTCAACCCTTCCCCTCCTGAGCCACGCTCGCTTGCGCATCCTTCCCGATCTATTCCTGATAGGTTCTTGCAAGATCTAGCTCAGCGGTGTCATGCTCTTTTAAAGTGCCCAGAATTCGTCGCCACGGCGATTGCGATTGAAGATGAAGAGGAAATAGAAGGGGTGTGGAGCGATGATGGATTAGGCGTCTATGAAGTGCTGGATGAGAAAGACCCAATTGATGAAGACAGCGATGTAGAGGACACTGCCGACTTATATGCAAAGGGACTGAAGAGATTCGACCAGCCGTCGACGGCAGTGGATGAACCTACAAAGGAAATCAACTTGGGAACAGAAGAAGATCCAAGGCCCATCAATATTTCAGCTAATCTCCCTCCACAGGTAGAAGAGGATCTAATTAAGGTACTGAAGGAGTATAGCGATTCTTTCGCCTGGTCTTATGAGGACATGCCAGGTCTTGACCCCTCCTTAGTGGAACACCGACTCGTGCTTAAACCAGGGGCAACACCTGTTAAACAAAAGTCGAGAAGATTTCACCCCCACATGGCCTTGCGGATTAAGGAAGAGGTCGACAAACTTTACAAGGCCAAGTTCGTCAGAGTAGTTTTATATCCTCAGTGGGTGGCAAACATAGTCCTTGTTCTCAAGAAGGATGGGAAAGTGCGCATATGCATTGATTTCAGGGACCTTAACAAAGCATGTCCTAAAGATGATTTCCCGCTGCCTCATATAGACGTCCTTGTTGATAACACCACCGGGTATGAAGCTCTGTCGTTCATGGATGGGTACTCGGGCTATAATCAGATCCGTCTCGCTCCTGAAGATCAAGAGAAAACTTCCTTCACCACGCCCTGGGGCACGTACTGCTATGTAGTTATGCCTTTTGGATTAAAGAACGCAGGCGCCACCTATCAAAGGGCGATGATGGCTATCTTCCACGACATGATGCACATCTATGTGGAAGCTTACGTGGATGACATCCTGGTGAAGTCAAGATCAAAGGAAGAACACCCCTCTATTTTGGCTAAGGTGCTGCAGAGAGCCAGGGAGTACAAGCTAAAGATGAATCCGAAGAAGTGCGTATTCGGAGTCTCCTCGGGGAAGCTGCTAGGTTTCATAGTGAGCAAACGGGGGATCCAGATTGATCCTAACAAAGCACATGCCGTCATGGATATGCCTCCGCCAAAGAACATTACGGAACTTCGAGGACTGATTGGTAGATTGCAATTCATTAGAAGATTCATATCCCAGCATTCTCAAAGGTGCCGTCCATTTTATGAATTGCTCGAGGCAGGGGTCAAGTTCGAATGGAATCAAGATTGTCAAAAGGCCTATGAGGACCTCAAGGAATATCTATCCAATCCCCCGGTTTTGCAACCTCCTGTCCCTGGGAAACCCCTGATCCTATACATCTCGGTCATTGAGGACTCCCTAGGGGCGGTTTTAGCACAAGTGGATGATGAAGGAAAAGAGCGGGCTGCGTACTATCTTTCTCGGTTGTTTAATCCAGCTGAATCCAGGTACACCGCTATGGAGAAGACTTGTGCCGCCTTAGTGTGGGTAGTTCAGAAGCTTAAACATTACTTTCTCGCCCACCCAGTTAGGCTGATCTCTAGAATGGACCCGATCCGTTATCTCTTAGAAAAGCCCGTTCTTTCTAGTAGGTTAGCTCGCTGGCAGAGCTTCCTCTCTCAATTCGATATCACCTTTATCGTTCAGAAGGCAGTCAAAGGATATGCCATCGCTGAGCATCTTGCACATCTCCCTATTCCTCACACCGACTCTATTCAGGACGATTTCCCTGATGAGCATCTCTCTGTCCTTTCTCAGCATCCCTTCTGGTCTCTGCATTTTGATGGTGCGCTTAACTCACAGGGCCAAGGGATCGGTGCTGTCCTGCTTACTCCTGAGGGAGTAACCATCCCCTTCGCTTATCAACTTCGATTTCCTGCTACCAACAACATCGCTGAGTATGAGGCTCTCCTGGCCGGCTTGAAGCACGCCTACCTCTTAGGCGCGCGTTATTTAAACATCATAGGAGACTTTCAGCTCGTCTTACGGCAAGTTCTGTCCACTTACCGTACCCGTGACCCCAAGCTCAAGCCCTATCAAGATTTGGTCAAGCTCATCGCTAAGCGATTCCGCAAGCTAATCTATATCCATACTCCCCGTTCTCTGAACATTCTGGCGGATGCATTGGCATCTCTGGCCTCCTCCTTATCCTTCCCTCTCAGTCGTAGTACTGAGACCGTCGTCGTCCAGAGGATGGACGCACCCTCTCTCCAGGATCCTTGGTTCACCAACCTTAGGAAGTCTGCAGAAGTGAGAGCTGAAAAGGAAGATCTCGAGGAGGTATCATTGGCAGAACTAGAGGAGATGTTGGATGAAGAAGAATTACCTTGGTACCATGAAATCGAGTTATTTTGCAAAGAAGGGGCATTCCCAGAAGGGGCAAGAGCTGAGCAGCGCAAAGCAATAAGAAGAGCCGCCGCAAGGTACACTATCATTGCAGGAGAACTGTACAGGCGCGCTACTAATGGAATGCTCATGAGATGCCTAGATGATGTGGAAGCTTGGAAAGTAGCAGAAGCAGCACATTCTAGCGAGTGTGGAGGTCATGTCAATGGCCAGGCTCTAGCAAAGAAGATCCTTAGGCAGGGCTACTATTGGCCCACTCTAGAGGAAGATTGCTCCCTCTATGTCCGGAGGTGTCTTAAATGCCAACTCCATGCTGATAAAATTCACTCTCCAGCTTCATCCCTCCATCCTATGACTGCTCCTTGGCCATTCTCTATGTGGGCTTTCGACGTCGTCGGCCCACTCGGTGATCCTAATTCTCAGATCAAGCAGAAATCCTTCATTCTCACAGCAACTGAGTACTTCACCAAATGGGCCGAAGCTGAGGCGTACACAGAGATCAAAGCTACAACGGTGTGCCGCTTTATCATGAAGAATATCATCTCGCGATTCGGAGTGCCAAGCAGCATCATCACCGACAACGGACCCCAGTTCGTTTCCCAGGAGCTTAAAGACCTCTGTAAGAAGTTCAAAATTACATTGCATCATTCATCACCATATTACCCTCAAGGCAACGGTCAAGCCGAAGCCAATAATAAAACTCTTCTTAAAATCATTAAGAAAACATGCGAAGCACATAAATTTTCTGATTGGCCTGAAATATTGGTGGAAGCTCTGTGGGCTTACCGCACCTCCGTCCGTACTCCTACGGGACAAACTCCCTATTCTCTAACCTACGGGATGGAGGCGGTGCTCCCATATGAGATCTTAATCCCTTCACTCAGAGTACAGCTCGATAAGGAACTTAATCTCGATGAACGTCGAGAGGCGTTGCTGGTCCAACTGGAACTCCTAGATGAGAAGAGGATGAATGCGGCCGATCACGTATCTGTTTATCAAAAGAGAGTTTCACGTTATTTTCAAAAGAAGGTAATTGAATGAAAATTTTGCAAGGGTGAAATGGTTTTAAAACGCAAATTCATTCGGTCTGCAGGACCTAGGTCTAAATTGCAACCTAACTGGGAAGGGCCGTTCGTAATAAAAGAAGCTTATTCAGGGAATGCTTCTCGTTTAGTAAACGCGGAAGGTGAAGAGCTCTCTCACCCGTGGAATGGGTTGTATCTTAAGCGTTTCTTTCCTTAAAAATCTAAACCATGTGCTTTTCCGGCAATAAGAACTGCCTCCCTATCTTCAAAAGAGAGTCTTGAGTAAGGCAAACACACACTACACGACGCCCCTGGTCGGGTTCCTTGCTTAAAAAGACACGGTTTTTCCTCGGCCATGCTTTGGGGGAAAGTCAAAGTCCCTGTACGTTTCATTCTTCGGCTGCATCCAGGGGCAAGGAGTGAATAAGAAGGCGACAACCGATCCAAACTCCCTAACGAGAAGAGGTCTCAAATAGGGGCAAGTCCGTTATGACCTGACTCCACAAGAAAGAAAAGAAAAGAAAAGCAAAGAAGTGCTCTTTACCATGAAATCAAAAGCATCATCTCAAGGTCTGTGGATGAATTCTCAAAAGCTCCAAAAGAAAAAGAAAATTAGGCATGACAAGAGTGGCAGTACAGTTCCCCGCGGGACGTTATGAGCCCGGTCGCATGCATGCCTAAGTGGATAAAGGTTCGATGACGGACATAAAAGCCCCGGCACAACAGACCAAATCTCTAGTAAGGTTGCACGGTGAGGGAATCAAGTTCTAAAAAACTTCCATGTCTGGCCTAAGCTTACCCCCATATTCTTTTTTTCTTTTAGGACTGAGACGAGTACCCTAGGTATGACGTTGGTAAAAACACCGTCACAATGACCAGGTCTCAGCCAGGGGTTGTCACACTATTTGCACGCCGGTCTCGAGACTCAAGATAAAACAAGGGAGGTCTCGTGTTGCTAGAGAGGCACTGTGTTTTCAAAATCCAAAAACATCAAATATGTTTCAAAATCCAAAAACATCAAATACGTTTCAAAATCCAAAAAAAAAAAACATCAAATATGTTTCAAAATCCAAAAACATCAAATATGTTTCAAAATCCAAAAACATCAAATATTTTCAAAAAAAACATCAAATATTTTCAAAAATCCAAAAACATCAAATATTTTCAAAATCCAAAACATTAAATATTTTCTGAAACTCCCAAAATACCGTCATATGCATAGCATGCATCGCATTTTCATTATGTTTTCCGCCTATTTAATAAGGCTCCACCCCTTGACCAAATATCAAGAAACAGTCATTATCTAACTTGCTTCAAGGCAAGGGGTTGAGTCTAAGAACAGATCTAACTTGTTTCATGTCTGAGTGTGTGCAGAATACAGGGGCAACCCCAAAGGTAAAAGCTCACAACTACGCAGGTTCAGGTGTGTAACGCACCAGAATCAGACCGTTACAGTCATGTAACGGGCCCATCTTTGACCGTCACTTTCTTCAGGCGTGGGCCTTCTTCCTTTCCATTAAACCATCATTATAACGGTCTGGGAGTCTACCGTTACTTAACAATAACGGCCCCTTGCCCATCCGTCACATCCTTCAGAAACTGGGCTCTTGTAACTCCCATTATGACGGCCTATCGAAAAACCGTTATCACCTTGTAACGGCCCGTGGCCCATCCGTCATATCCTCCAGAAGCCCCATCTACTCATATCATTCTAGCCTTCCCCATGATGGAATTCAAGATCATTTAACTATGGCAATCTCATCTCATTCAAGCAAGCTTAATAAAATATAATTCATGATAAACCAAGTTCTGAGTGGCAATCTCATAACATCTTTCATAAGCAAAAGAAAATCAAGGTACATTCAACTTCTTATCCGCAAGAGGGTGGATTCTTCTCAACTCTTTCAAGTAATCTCGGCGTGTTTCGTCATTCTCTTCAACTTCTGCTTGCCACGGACGCACCTTGCTGATCTCCCACATGGTCAGCGCGTTCCGGATCGCTCTTTCATCTTCCTCGGTCCCCATCTTCCTAGGTAGAAGGGGAGGGTAGTGTGATAGTGCAGAAACGCTGATTCGAGGTAATCCGATCTGAAGATAGCATCGGTGTGGGTTGTAGATCGTCATGGTAGTGTTCCCTACTAGCTGGAGGTCGAGGCCTTGGCGCCGCGGTATTTTGAGAAGAGCGCTTCGGAGGACTCTTGGTCGCATGATGAACTTGTCCATTGGTAAAGCATTGAAGAAGAGGCGCCATTCATCCCGCGTTTTCTTATCCGCCGTCCTGCATTCAACATGAGAAGAATATCCAAAAGCCCCTCCAATGAAGAAGAGGGGGTGGCTCCCGAAGATCCGGCTCGCCGAAGTTATATCTTCCTTGGGAAGGAATTTGATTCTCACTCCTATCCAACACTCAAGGAGTATCATGGAACCGAACAAAGGCCCTCCAAGGCAAGCCGAGCTTAGTCCTTCATAGAGGTATGAGAGGACCGCTTGAGAAATAGACATACCCAACCACAGTCCGCTAATAATGCTAAGATTTTGGATATCTAAGAGGTGGTCGGTTGTGGAGAAAAGGAAGACCCCGCACAAGCAAACCGCCACCGCCTTGGCTATTGCTTCGTGTCTCTCCCACTTGTTTTTACAGTGAGACACTATCCATTGTGCCATAGGGATCATGTGAATGTGGCGCGGGCTGATCATGGTCCGCACGTCCTTTGGGTTATGAATGAAATCGCTTAAGATCAAGGACGGATCAATAGGTTCTATTGTATAGCAAACCCGATCCTCATCCCCCAACTTAGTCTTAGGAAGGGCTAGGTAGGTCTCTACCTCCTCTAAAAGGATGGTTGCTTCAAAGGAGGGGAAGATGAAGGTATGAGTTTGTGGATGCCATAGTTCCACAAGGGCTGAAAGGCATGGCCAATCCAGAGACAATTTCTGGAAGTTTTTGCCTAGAACCAAGAGGGGTTGGAGGTGCCATGCTTTGAGGATTGATACCACCTCTAAAGGGAGTGCCTTTACCATAGGAGCCACCCACTTCAGGTTGGAGTAACACCTTGGGCCAGGAAGAGGCTTGAAGAAGAAAAGAAGAAGGAAGGTTATGAAGAAAATTAAAGTGCAGCAAAAAAAATCTGAACTTTGGATGAAGTCATGCAAGCTTACCACCCTTTGGACATTAGAGCTTAGATGCTTGGGGATCGAGGACAGCCGTTGAAGCTCCCCATGTTCCCTCCTTGCAGCCTTAGGGCCGGTGTAGATCTTCTCTTCCATAGCCGCCATCTCGAAGCACCTCTTCATCTTGATTTCTGCTTGTTAGGGAGAATTCTTCGACCCTAGAACAGAGGTTTTTGCAAGCTGTGATTTTGGATAAGTTTCCCAAGTTGCTGGGGCTTTTTATTAACTTTGGAAGGATAAGATTGGAGTTGGGAGGCTTTATCTAAAATTTGGATAAGTCCTAGCAAGAGATTAAGTGGCTGAACCTCGGACTCTAAGCTCTCACGGCCGAATCCATTTTGGAAACGACCCAGACTCTGACGGTCTGTCGAAGGGCCGTTACTTCACTCTGGCGCGCCTACCCTGGGCCGTCACTCTTTCTGTGGGTTGGGTTTGCCTAAGAACTTGTTCTGTGGCTGTTTACGGTCTGGTCTCAGACCGTCGCATTCCAACGGACGAACCCTAATCCGTTATATCCTTCAAATCGCTCAAGTCTCTCTCTTCTGGGCTGAACTCCATGTAACGGTCAGGTTAGGACCGTCGTTTATTTATGACGCGTCTCCTTCAGGCCATCGCATTTTCTGCGAGTAGTTCTAAAAACCATGTTCTGCCATGAATAACGGTCTGGTCTAGGGCCGTTGTTTTCTTTTAACGCTCCTACCATGGGCCGCTATTTCTTCTGCAGCCCGGCTATCAGGAAAAGATATTTCATGAATGACGGCCTAAGGTAGGCGCGTCGTTTGATTATGACGGTCCAAGACCAGACCGTCATTTCCTCTGCTACTAAATTCAGGCAGTTAGTCTATCCTTTGCCTAGACCTGGCGGTCTTTCACATCTGTACACCACACCTTCTCCACACAAGCATTCATTCACACATACACATCCATCATGCGTACTTTCAATCACTCATTCGTGCATATCCATTCATACATCCACATAAAAAAGTCAACAAAAATTTCATTTTCATAAAAAGGCATGTACAAGTGGTACGAAAAGCAGAAAAGTACATCATTCGGCCGGCTTATCCGTCGGGCCGCCCTCATCCTCTCCGCCTTCGGGTTTCCTGGGTGGCGGTGCTATGGAAGCACTCTCCTCCTGCTGTCCTCTCTCTGCCCTCTCATTTCTCTGTTGGCCGGCGGAACTAACTAGGAAATCCCCAACCGAGCCACTAGGGGCAGCACTCCTATGAGCCCCACTCTGGGAAGAACTCCGCTCTGGCGCCCGGCCTAGCATCCGGACCGTCTGCTCCATGGTCTGCAGCCTGATCTTCAGTGTGAAGATCTGGCGTCGCGTCTCCCGTGCCTCAGTCCGGTAGCGATCAAGATCCGCGGTCCCAAGGCGAAGGTCCTTCACCTCGGCCTGCGCCCGTGCTAAATCTGCCCGAAGTCGCTCCATCTCCACGTCGTCCGCATGACGAGGGGTCTCCGCTCTCAGTCGGGCTATCTCTGCCCGCACGAGCTCTGTCTCTGCTCGAGCTCGATCAGTCTCGGCCCGCCTCTCTACCTCTGCCCTCGCCTGGGTGGCCTCCGCCACTGCCGCTGCCAGCTCTATTGCCTGTAGATTGCATTGCATTGCATATAGGTTAGTCATATAAATTTAATTAGCATAAGCATAATCATAAAGCATGTAAGTATCTTACCCGCTCCGTGAGGGTGGCCTCCGCCTCCTCGGCCCGGGCAACCGCCCGAGCAAAGTCAGCATCTCGCCCAGCCCTGTCTCCCGCAGGCTGCGAGGACGACGATGGGGCATCCGGTCCTGCTCGTTGAGCTCCCTCTGCCCGCTGCATTGTCATAGCCAAAACATTAGCATCATGCATAATCATAGTCATATCATAAGCATTCAGAATCTCACTAGGAGCTCCAAAGCAGTCCGGTACTCATCCCGCTGCTGGATGGTAGAGTGGAGTAGTCCCTCTAACTCAGCTATCCGCCCCTCAGGATCGAGCTGCATATAAAAAGCATGAGCCAGCATGTTACATCCGCATTTCATCATATAGAAAGAGTTTCTTAGTTTAGAATTGCATACCGGTCGTCGGGTACCTCGGTATACCCGGTCGCCGTAGTGTCGAGCAAAGGCCTTCAGGTAGGCCTCGTCGCTCTCTGCCCGCTCTTTCACAGCCCTGCCTCACTGCCTCCAGTCGAGGACGTACTTCGCCTTCCGGGCACGCCAATCCACATTCCCACTAATACCTCTCGCCGACTTGCCTGGATGATCGTCGGTGCGGCATGGAAAGGTCACCTCGGGCTGGTGTAGTCCTCGGGTCCGCAAGATCAGCCTGTAGTGCAGAGGCTCGATGATGTGGAGGCAGTGCAGCCAGACGTCTCGTCCCCGATACGATAGAGACGCCTCCACCCATGGCTGTCCTGTGTAACCCTCACCGCGGTAAGGGGTCCACCTCACCTGCAGGCATTTAGATCCATTAGCATTCGCATAGCATGAGCACATATAGGCATATAAAACATTTAAAGCATTTAAATTCTGGGCTCACCGATGTGTGTGGGTAGGAGTCCAGGTCCTCCTGGATCATCCGGGTCTGTCTCAAGACCGACCCCGTATCCCTCGCCACCGACCATCGCCTCGCGATCGGTATCAGGCCAGGATGGAGTAATGCGCCTCTCCCAATGCCCGGGAGGTACAAATAGCTCCAGATCTGCATTTAGGAATCAAGTCAGTTACATAAAACATCAATCATAGCATACATCATGGCATAGTAGAAAGCACTTAAGCGCATTTTTACCTGTAGGAAGGGCGAGAAGCCTCCCAGCATCGTCAGTCGGTCCGTGGTGCTCAACGAGTTGATCAGGAAGGCCAAGACCGCTGCTCCCCAGGCGTATTTCCTCACTCTGCTTAAATCCTCTATCAGCGGCAGCAATCTGCAGCTGATGACATCCGCTCTGGTCGCGAACAGGAGCTTCCCGAATAACAGTATCAAGAAGCGCCTCATCACTCGATCCCCCTCCTCTCCTGCCTCTGTCGCCACGCGAGGGCGCACCCGGTCTATCACTCTGCTTAGATGCTCCTCGGGCAGTTCTCCCACGGCAATCGCTGCCCCTCTCAGCCCCAAACTCTCCTGCAGCACCGATCTCGAGAGCTGGGATGAGGACTGGCCCGGCCGGATCAGGTCCAACCCCAGTAGCTGCTGCGCTATCTCCCGATAGTCGCCGTACGTCCATCCTGTCACTGCGGCGCCGTGGACTCTCAAGCCTGTAATCATCGCCATGTCCTCTAGCGTGGGGATCATGTGGCCCCACGGGAAGATGAACGCCCTGCTAACCGGGTCCCACCTCTCGTGCAATGCGTACAGCAATGGCGTATCCATCCGGATCACCTCGATGCTGAGCATCTCGGCGAAACCCATCTCTGCGAGTCTGTCTCTCTGGTAGTCGGGCAGTGCCTGGTACACCGCCCGAATCTGCAGCCATGAGATCCTCGATCTCCTCTTTCCCTGCATTGCACATTAGAGCACTAATTAGTCCATTTGCATCATATAGACATTGCATAAACATTAAATATCGAAAAGGAAAACAAAAATTTGAAAATTGAAAACCCTAAAAAGAGTTTGGAACCCTGGCAGAAGTAACGGCCCTGGGATGGGGCGTTACTTGTCTCTGACGGCCTTAGCCTGGAGCGTCAGAAGAGTGACGGTCGCTGGCGGGACCGTCACTTAGTCTGCCAGTGGGGAATTTCTCCCCTACATCCCCATGATTTCCCACTTTCGCCAAATGGCCTACAAGTGTTCCTAGTGGGTTCATAGACCCATTTCTACCCTTATCCCCCACATGCATTCATAAATAAAAACATAAAAATCAAAAATTTAAAATTTAGGGCGGAGGGCCTACCTCATGGTCGAGGACCTTCCTCTTCTTCTTCTCTGGTTCCTTGGGCTCCTCTGCACCCAAGGAAGCTTCGGTTGGTTCTTCCACGACCGTGGGGACCTCCTCCTCTTCCCTTGGCTCCCTTCCCCTCGGTTCTTCCTCCACGGGCGGCGGGGTGGTCTCTCGTTCGAGCCGGCGGTGGAACCGCCTTATAGCCATCTTCTTTCCTCTCCCTCTCTTCTGAGGTGGTGGCTGCGGTGCCTCGTCGCCGGCCATTGGACTGTGGAGATGGAGGTCGCCGGTGGGTTTTTCTGGTTTGGTGTTTTGGGTGTTTGAACATGGAATGAGACCGAACGGCCGTTCGGTTTGTTTTTTTTGAGAACTCCGGAGAAGCGACGGTCTATCGTTAGACCGTCACATAGTTCTGACGCCCCCCTCTAAGGCCGTCACTTGTGACTGACTGTTTTATTGAAGAATTTGAACCGACTCGGTGTTGACGGACTAGGCTTAATCCGTTATTTTAGTGTGACGCTCCTGAGTCAGGCCGTTATATACTTGCAAGTTTCTTGATGAATGAATGGTCAAAATTAATGTTTAAGCTTATCTCCATCATAAAAACATTTGATGAGTTCATCACAGACAATGGTTATGCCTTAACTATTATCATAACTATCTTGTTGGCTAACCTATCTTTCATGAAAGGAACTAGGAACAGAAGGCACGCTTCGCCGTCCGTCAAGCAGGTAAGTCAGGTATTGTATCTCGTTCCCCTATCCCTTAATGCATTTACTATATGTTATCTATGATATATTATCTCGAGAACCGGCTGGTCATTCAGGTGTCCTGGGATCTGATGTTCCCCTTAAACAAAAATGATGATGATCTAAGTTCACATGAATAATCGTTGGATAGGCCGTTAGGTTGGAAAATTTGGGGATGATGGTTCTATCTTGCACGCCGTGGTTGCAGATAGTGTCTTGACTCTGGTTTCCCCAATCTAGCAATATTATTCTCGAGTATCTTGTTATTTTATCTTTCTTTGCATTTGCTTTGAAGATTTGTTTTTCTTTAGCCCAGCATGCATCATACGCATTCTTTGAGCATTCATGAGCTTCATTTGTTCAAGAGGTCTCATTGACGGTGAACAGCTGTGTTCTTGATCCCGGATAAGGAGAATTATTCTACTCTGAATTTGAAGGTTTCCTTCGATTTGCTCGCTTGATCTGGTTGACTGAAGATTCCTGTCTGGAGTTTAGTCTCTTTCCTTTCCGTTGCCTCCGGCGGCCAGCCGTGTTTCCTTTCCTTAGTTAATTAAATCCTCCAGACTTGCATCCTTTGGTTAGCTATTTCCTTGTGATCAGTTTTGAAGTTTTTCCATAAAATTCTTATCGCTTGTTGATGAAAAACGGGTGTCGTTTACCTTAACGCCCTCTTTTTGATCCACTCCGCTTCATCTCCGCTTCATTTCCGTGTTCCATTTCACTTTCGCTTCACTTCCGCTCGTTCCCCTGCAAAGAGGACGTTAAGGAGGGGCATCTGTTGACACCCGTTTTTTACCCAATAAGTCGGGTCATCTCCTTATTCATTCAATATGATGCTCCGAGTTATTCACTCTTCATTGAATTCCTTTTAATCAGTTGAAGCCTGTTTTCTGGGTCTCAATTCCTGGATTAGACCTGGTTCCTGGTGGCACTTCGTTCAAAAGCTTGGCAATCCCTCCATTCTATTTTCTTGAAAATCAATGATAATAACGGTCTGTACTAGGCGCGTCATTTCATAATAACGCATGAAGCCCTGGCCGTTACTCTTTGAAGAGTCCCAAGACTTAGGGCCTCGTTGTCTTTTGATAATAACGGTCTACTCCCTAGCCGTTGTTTTCTTATGACGCCCTATTCCCTGGCCGTTACTTACTTGCAGAGTCCTATTATTTAGATCTTATTCCCGTTGATCTTATCCTTTGGATAGGGTTGAAAATGACGGTAATGACTTGGAGCGTTATTTCCAAGTAGCGGTCTATCGTGCGACCGTTACTTCCTTCAGAGAGTCCTGACAGTTCAGGCCCTTTCTCTGCTACTCTATGGACGAGATAGGGTTTTGGATTGGCATTATCTCCTTCAATTCTAATCCTCAGGACCTCTCGTTTGTTTCTTTGGACTCTTGTTGATTTTATCCTCAAGGATTTGCTAAGGATTGTCCTCCTTTCTTGGCTGATTTATCTTCAACTCGACCTGAGGGTTTGAGGGAGTCTATAAATAGAACTCTTGATTTTATGACCCGAGGGGGGGGGAAGATTTGATTCACGACGAAGTGCTGCCAAATTCAGGAGCCATCTACATCCAGGAGGAGCTGCTTCCCACGTCCATCTTCCAAGTCAAGGGAGTAATTTTGGGTTTTAGCTTGTCAAGATCATCATCATTGCATGCTCAAGTTTCCCTTGGTTTTATCAATCAAAAGCATTGTCCCTCCTCTTCCTCCATGTTTTTCACTGTTGCTAAGCATACACATATCCTCCTAAACTTAAAAACGCCCAGAGGGGTTAAAAACCAACAACTCCCCGGTAATCCCCTCTCCTTTTGATGTTCTCAAGCTTTTTAGGGATTGATGCTATACTTATGTTGAGGGCTAATTGAGGTTGTGTTGTTTTACTTTCTACATCCTTGGCAGGTTTTACAGGATCGCTAGCACGAGGCCCAAGCCTTCTAGCCGGCTGGAAGGGTTGGAGTTCAAAGATTTCGCATCTTTTCACTGCAGGTTATCTGACGGTCAGGTGCAGGAGCGTTATTTCTTTCTGGCGGTCTATCGCACGACCGTTACTTCCAAGCGACGCACAGGGTTTGGACCGTTATTTGCAAGTTGATCTGCAGGCTTTCCTTGGTTTTCTCTCCCGTGGGCGGGTGTTTCATCCACCTACTTCCAAGGTATATTCGAGTCTTTGATTCGTGTTTACTTTGGTGGCGATCACGACTTTCCTTAGTGTTGGGCACTAGCTGTCTTTTTCATCAAATCTCTTTATTCCCCTTGATTGTTCCACCCCTAGCGGTGTGTTTTTATTTATCTTTGCTCCACGCCCCGGCGTGTGTTTTTGTTTTTCCCTTAGCGTAATTTGATTGAGATAGCATGCCCATGCTAGAGTTAGATTTGATTGCCTAGGTTCATGTTCACATGTGCATAGGTTGAGCTGATCTTTGGTAGTTTATTTATCATCTCGCCATATCATTTTTCAAAACCCTTACAATCAACAAAAAAAAGAAAGAAGATAAGAAGAGATAGGTAAACAAACGATCAACATATACATTTCTCATTGCCTTGTTTCATGCATCAAGTCTGCACATTCCTTACAGCAAGTCTATACATTCGTTGTGCATGGTCTTGAGCATATAGAAAGTCTGTACATCGTCCAGTGCATTTCATGCATCGTTCATGAAGTCTGTACAGCGAGCAAGTCTGTACATTGGACTAGTCTGCATCGGCTAAGTCTATACATCGTTCGTCTTACTTAGCGTCTCATGTAGAACACTAAGTCTACACATTGGGCACGTAGAGTCTGCACAACGCTTTGCTAGCAAGTCTGCACATTGCTATAGCACGCATGCCGAGTCTAGACAGTCATGAGCAAGTCTATACATCGTGTTGCATGCGGGCATTCAAGTCTGTACATCGCATAGCATGCACGTATGTCCAAAGTCTGTACATTGTGCATCCTTTGATTTGAAGTCTGTACATCGTGCATCTATTGATTCGAAGTATGTACAACATATGTTCTTCATATACTGTCAAGTCTGAACATTGCACATCATTATGGTTGCCTTGATGCCGTAGAAAGTCTATACATTCTATCAGGCTTTTTCACTGGGATTCAAAGTCTATACATTGTTGCACGTTGAGTTTGTCATTCAAGTCTATACATCCAATTGCAATGTACACACTTTTCTTTATGCATTCTCACTTAGTGCACCACAAAGTCTACACACTACATTCGCATCTACAAAGTCTATACATCGCAAAGTCTACACAGCGCTATCTTCATATAGTCTGTACAGGGTTTTAGACTTAAACTAATAACTCTATTTCCACTCTCTGACAGGGATTCTTTGCAGAGACTGATGACTGGGTACGTGATCCGAGGATAAGGGGAGTGACCAGATTATGACACGTGTACTGAAAGCCTGCTGGATGTTGCCACATGGTCCAAGCCATTGGGCGGGAGATGTGGAGAGCACACGCCCTTCCTGTTGTTGGTATATATATGGAGTTTCTTCCTTCAGAAGAAGCTGATCGAATAGAAGCAGCCAGAGCTAAGAGAAAAGAACAGAGAGTGAGCGCCTGCACGATCCACAGAGAAGAAGAAAAAGAGAGAAGAAGATTCAGAGAGAAGAAGAGAAAGAGAGAAGAGAAGATTGAGAGAGTTGAGTTGAGAGAGTCTTTTCAAAGTCTTGTAAATCAGTCTCTTGGTTCAGATACCAGAGCTGATACTGCTCAATTGAGCTACATTCGTTTTGATTTTCCATTTCGTTTGTTTCTGTCTTTACTGTTTTCGAAACTCTTTTGTTATCAAGCTGTGAGCCAGCAATTGCAGTGGAGGTTTCCACTGGACAGGTGAAGCTATAATCCTCAGCAGGCGATACCAGGTCTCGGATGGCTAAGCTGTATCGCCCAGTAGTTGCAGAGGATTTGTTCCTCTGGTCGGCAAGCTGTAAAGCTCAGCAAAGCTGTGTATTAGTTGTCTGTTGGCAAGCTGTGAAGCCCAGCTGTTCAAGCTGTGAGTCAGCAGGATCCACATTCCAGTTGGAGTGTGGGGTGGACGTAGATCTCTGGATTGAGATCGAACCACCTTAAAGATCGGGGTCTACTGTGTGATTGCCTGTGGTTTGTGTGATTTCATAGTGTTCCTTCTGTCGTTCAACAGTTGCTTGTTTTAATTCCGCATTAGAGTTCAACTGTGTTCTAAAATTAGACATTAGATCTATTCACCCCCTCTATATCCACTCTCAGTGTAATAGACTGCGTCCATCTAACATAACAGTTGGTATCAGAGCCTAACTCTTCTACAGTGACTTACAGCCCGAAGAGGAAGGTACAGATGGATGCTCGAGGGATGATCGCTGAAGGACACTCAACCACCAAGCTCCCTTTCTTCGATGGATCTAACTATGCATACTGGAAGAACCGTATGCAAGTATTTTTGAGGGCGAAGGATTATGAGATCTGGAAGGTAGTCAACAAGGGACCTTATGAGCTGTCCCCTAATGAGGAAGTCTAGACCAACGAGGAGATCAGAAGGTCTACTCTGAACTGGAGCGCCATAAACACTATTCAATGCTCTCTACACCCCACAGAATTTTCTTGAGTATCAGCTTGCAGCTCAGCTAAGGAGATGTGGGATGCACTAGAAGTTATTCATGAAGGGACTTCTCAGGTTAGAGAGACGAAGGCTAATTTCCTTGTGTCAGATAATGAAGCCTTCAAGATGAAGCCAAATGAGACCATCAAGGAGATGTACTCTCGATTAACTATCATCACAAATGGTCTTAGAGGTCTCAGGAAGGCTCAGATAGAATACGATGTAGTGAGGAAGATATTGCGTTCTCTGACTCATGATTGGCATACTAAAGCTACAGTAATAGAGGAGTCAAGGGATTTGCGAAATACAAGGGCAGATGAGCTAATTGGCTCGCTGATGGCATATGAGATTAATCTGTCAAAGATAGAGGAAGCTGAAAAGAAGAAGAAGCCAATCGCTCTGAAAGCTGGTGCCAACAAATCCAGCAAGTCTAGCAGATCCAGCTCTAGTGGATCATCATCCAAGGAGAGCCTGAATGAACAAGATATAACTCGTACTGAGATGGCAATGATGACCAGAGAGTTCGGGCGGTTCCTCAGGAAAGAAGGAGGACGATTCAGCCAAAAGAAGTATAGTGGCATAAAAGGTATAAACATAACCCTGCAAAGAAAATTGAAACTAATACTTGTTATCAATGCAGGAAGACAGGCCATCTGAAAGCTGACTGTCCAGAGAATCAGAAATACAAGGACAAGTCAAAGAAGAGGAACACGAAAGGGAAAGCTATGGTGAGTACCTGGAGTGATGAAGATGAAGGCTCCTTGAGCAATACCTCTGACAGTGAAGCCGAATCTGAAAAGCCCATTTGCCTTATGGTAACAAGCTTTGAAGACAAAGAGGAGGATTCAGATGAGGTAACTTCTCGATTCGATAATTTTACTATTGCTGATTGGGTAGATGCCTATCATGAAATAGCTGATAAAGCAGATGATATTAGAAGGGAAAACATGCATCTAAGAAGAAAGATTAACTCCATGCAAAATGATACAACTCTAACTAATAAAATTGCATGTCTTGAATCTGAGAATAATAAACTCAAACTCACATGTTCTGAATTAGAAGAAATCAAGAATGAGTCAAAAGCCTCTAAAGAAGATAATGAGAGGTTAGAAAAAGAATCTGATGAATGGAAGTTGAAAATTAAGAAATATGAAAGTGAGATAAAAATTGTGAATGAAAAATATCAAGCTGTCCTAAGTGTGAATACAAAACTGAAAAAATCCATTGAAGACATTCAAAAGGATAATGAGGACAAGCTTAAAACTATTGAGAAAATGACCCAAGGTTCAGATAACCTAAATGCTTTGTTAGGGTCAAAAGTCAACTTCAGAAAAGAGGGCCTTGGATTTAATTCTATTGCAACAAAAAGCTTTGGAATGAAAACTATTTCATTTGTCGCACAAAAAGAGAAAGGACGTCTAATCAACATGAAGTCAAACATTTCAGTGAACAAAGCTGTAAATCTGAAAAAGCCCAGTGCTGAGGAGAAGGGCAAAAAAAAGCTGAGGGAGCCTAGTAGAGCTAGCACATCCAAGCAAAATTCCAAAGCTCAGTCTCAGGATAGGGGTCAACCTACACAGCCTTATAAACCCCATGTTAAAGTCACCAAGTCTCCACCATCACCACCACCTCTAAAGAAGACCCAATACACACCTATGAATAGGTCAGCAGGGTCCAAGGTGCAGGGGAGGCAGAATGCTTTTAGAGCTCAACCCAAACATTTCTACCAACCTAGAGCCCAGTCCCACTTCTTTGCACAGTCAACCTATCCAAATAGGTCAGGAGGGACTAGGACTCAAGGAAGGTTTACAGGTTATGAACATCAGGCTACACAGTCCTATAAAACTTTCACTAGAAATTGGGTTAATGGGTATGGCTCTTGGACACCTAGGAACCAACATTTCCACAGCCAGCCCAATGATTACTATGGCCAAAATTTCGTGAATACACCCTGGCCAAGGCACTGGCACAGAAATAATCAATCTGTAAATAATCATGCTAGTGTCAACAAGAAAAAGCATAACAAAAAGAAATCTGGAAAATCCACTGAACAGAACTGTTTCAAACAAATGTGGATTCCTAAAAGTCTGCTTTCTTGTTTTAATTACTTTTCATCTTCTCTAGAGCCCAATCAGTCTTGGGTTCCAAACTTCTCTACATGATTGTGTGTGCAGGTATGCCTGGCTGCCAAGAATAATTTATGGTACTTGGATAGTGGCTGCTCCAGGCATATGACAGGAGATAAGGCCAAGTTCTGCATGCTAACAGAGAAACAAGGAGGCCTTGTCACCTTTGGTAGCAACACAAAGGGTAAGATTGTTGGGACAGGTAAGGTAGGTAAGTGTACTACCTGTTGCATTGAAGATGTCATGTTGGTTGAAGGTTTAGCATATAATTTACTTAGCATCAGCCAACTACGTGATAAAGGATGCAAAGTTCTTTTTGACTCTCAATGCTGCAAAGTTTTTGAACCTGATTCCGAAACTGTTAAATTTTCTGATAAAAGGATAAATAACACTTACATGATAGACTTAGATGATATACAACATTCTACCCCATGCCTTACTGCTAGCAGAGAGGATTTAGCATTTTTATGGCATCGTAGGTTAGGCCATGCTAGTTACATTATATTGCATAAACTGAATAAGCATAACATGGTTAGAGGACTTCCTGAAGTTTCCTTTAAGAAAGAAAATAAAATCTGTGATGCATGCACTCAGTCAAAGTTAACTAGAAAGTCATTTAAATCTAGAACAGAAAATCTGTCGTCTAAACCCTATGAGCTGATACACATGGACCTTTTTGGGCCAACCAGGTCTGTCAGCTTATCAGGGAGGAAGTATGGGTTTGTCATGGTAGATGATTTCTCTAGGTATACTTCGGTATATTTCTTATCACATAAAAGTGATGCATTCTCAGAATTTCAGGAGTTCTGTCTTAAGAAAAACCAGAAAATTGAAAATATTTTAACTGATCATGGAGGTGAGTTTGAAAACTCACAGTTTGATGAATTCTGCAGGTCAAATGGAATTCATCACAAGTACTCCTCACCAAGGACACCCGAGCATAATGGAGTTGTGGAGAGGAGGCACAGAACCTTGGTGGAGATGGGTCGTACACTCTTGGTTGAAGGTGGTCTGCCAAGGAAGTTCTGGGCTGAAGCAGTAAATACTGCCTGTTATGTAATGAACCGAGCCATGGTAAGACATTCTACCCAGAAAACACCCTATGAGATCATAAAGGGTAAGAAACCTTCTATTGCTCATTTCAAGATTTTTGGTTGTAAATGTTTTATTCATATAAATGATAAAAGAGACCTTGATAAATTTAAACCTAAAGGTGAACCAGGAATTTTTCTTGGTTACTCTGAAAACACTCGAGCATATAGAGTGTATAATCTGAATTCCAAAACTGTTGAAGAATATCCACATATTGTTTTTGATAAATCTTTGGTAAAGTCTAATATTGGTCAATGCAGGAATGAAGACAATGGTGATATTCTGAAAGAAGGGAATCCTGCAAACAAATCCGAAGATGAGGAAGGAAATGAAGAGCTTAATGAAGAATAGCCTACAGTTCAGGGGGAGGTAAATGAAAATCATGATAATGAAATTGTCAACATTAGATATCTAAAAGATCATCCTGTAAATAATGTGATTGGCAATTTGCATGACCCTCCTAGGACTAGAGGCCACTTAAGAATTCAAAATGAATTGAATGCATATGCCTTTGTATCAAATGCAGAACCCGAGTTCATTAACTGTGCTCTTAAGGATGTGCATTGGATTAATGCCATGCATGAAGAGCTCAATCAATTTGACAGGAATAAGGTGTGGCACTTGGTTCCACCTCCTGATCATGAAACAGTCATAGGGACTAAATGGGTATTCAGAAATAAAACTGATGAATCAGGGAATGTCATTAAAAATAAGGCCAGACTTGTAGCTTAAGGGTATAACCAGGAATTTGGAATTGACCTTGAAGAGTCTTTTTCCCCTGTAGTCAGGTTAGAAGCTATCAGAATCTTATTGGCTTATGCATGTTCCCTAGGAATAAATCTTTAGCAGATGGATGTAAAATCTGCTTTTCGGAATGGGGAAATCAGTGAGGATGTCTATGTGAGGCAACCTTCTGGCTTTGAATGTTTAGACTTCCCCAATCATGTGTATAAACTTCAAAAATCTCTCTATGGTCTTAAGCAAGCTCCGAGAGCTTGGTATGACAGGTTGAGCAAATTCCTCACTGATAAGAACATCACAAGAGGGGTAGTTGATCAAACCGTGTTTACTAAGGTAAGTCATTCAGATATTCTTATCATTCAAATTTATGTGGATGACATTGTCTTTTGGTCAACTAACCCCAAATTGTGTGAGGAATTCTCTCAGATAATGACTAATGAGTTTGAAATGAGCTCAATGGGTGAGCTCAAATTATTTCTTAGATTGCAGGTGACACAGTCAAAAGATGGAACTTTCATCTCTCAGTCCAAGTACATAAGGGATTTATTGAAGAAGTACAAGATGGATAACCTCAAGAAAATAGCTGCTCCAATGGGTACCTCAACCAGTTTAGATGAAGATCCTCAAGGTAAACCAGTGGACCAAAGGCTATATAGAGGTATGATCGGATCCCTTCTATATCTTACAACATCTAGGCCTGATATTCAATTTGTAGTGTGTTTATGCTCTAGATTTGAGGCTAGTCCTAAATGATCACATCTTAAATCTGTGAAAAGGATTTTTAGGTATTTACTAGGCACCCAAGAGCTAGGTCTTTGGTATCCTGCCAAGTGTGAGTTAGAACTTCTAGCCTACACTGATGCAGATTATGCTGGGTGTCGAGTAGAGAGAAAAAGCACTAGTGGCTATTGTCAATTCCTTGGTGGCTGTCTAGTATCTTGGGCATCTAAGAAGCAACACACTGTAGCCTTGTCTACAGCTGTGGCTCAATATGTTGCAGCTGGTAATTGTGCTGCCCAAGTACTTTGGATCAAGCACCAACTAGATGATTATCAGATAAAACTAGAATGTATTCCAATCTTGTGTGATAATACTAGTGCTATATGCCTTGCTAAAAATCATGTTCATCATTCTAGGACTAAGCATATAGAGATAAAACACCATTTTCTTAGAGATGTTGTAAATAAAAAGGAAATTGAAATGAACTTCATTGAAACTGAAAAACAAATTTCTGATATTTTTACTAATCCTCTTGGGAATGAAAGGTTTAAATTTCTTAGAAGAGAATTTGACTTGTGTAAATTTCAGCATAATGAATAAACTCTCTGATGGCTTGAATAAACCTTGTGAATGTTGAATGTTGCAACAGACTCATGATCATGCATGACATTCATATTTTTTTTGGCATCACACTCATGATCATCATCGCATATCATTTAGTCATGACTGTGTTTAAGCTCTCTCTCATCTAAAACCACATGCATATAGACAGGGGGAGTGTTGTAAGTAATTCAGAGAGGTCATCAACTTCATTGAAACTCAAATCATTTTCTCTCTTGAATTCATTCATTCTTTGACCCTGAATGAGTTGAGTCTGACAATATGACAATCTGTTAGTCAGTTCTAATTCTTAAGCAATAGAAAATAGACTTCTTCCTTTATAAGAACTTTAATTACTTGAAGACTGACTTAATGATTTAAATTTTATAAACTTTAAAGTTTAAAGATTGCAATCAGTAAATAAGAAAGCTAAAAATTGATAAAGCTCTCAACCCTTATCTTATTTCATGTCAGACAAAGCCAATTATATCGGAAATCTAAAAACTCATCTAAAATCCTGTTAGAGAAGGCTAAGTATGTGTATTGTCCTTAAACAAGTCATTCTGAAACAAACAAAGGACAGCTAAGAAAGATATTGAAAAATATTAAAAATTAATTAAAAATAACATTGACAGAGCAATGACTGGTAAAATACTGAGAAATTAAGTGATCCATCAAAGAAATGGATAATACTTAAGTCATGAGGTGTATCAGTTATCTCTGTATAAAATGATCAAAATAGTAGGGTGGTTTCACTGAGTACATGGGGGTAACTGGCGTCTGATAAACGTGTACCCTCACACAAAAAGGTGTAAATCAGTTTTATTGAGTTTGATCATAGGCAGAATGATCCATCATGTTGAGTATCTAGGGGTATTGGCGTCTGATAAATGTATACCCTTACGCAAAAAGACAAATGGTACCTGAATGCCCTTAATGACATAATATTAAAAATGTTGTTCCTTCAAAAGAAATTTCAGGGATGTCAATTTGTTTAATTTCAATACATGACCTGGTATCTCTTAACCATTTTTTTTGAGTCTATGAAAGTAAGATATTTTGAAACTGAATCTCTCATGTAAATGTGATTCTGGTTTATTATTTTATCATGCACATAAAACTTATCTATTGATTGTAGTGCATGAACTCAAAATTTATAACCTTTAAACCAGAATTCTATCTCAAAGCAGTTTCTAAATTCATGTTACTGAAGACTCTGTGCTTTAGAATGCTTATTCCTGAACTACTTGTTCAGAATGCCAGTCAGATGATCTCTCTTATTCCTTCCCTTGTAATCACTTTCCCTCCTCTTTGTTGATGGCAAAGGGGGAGAATATTATCTGTTTGTTAAATTCCAGGGGGAGTGTATTCATTGTTATGGCAAAGGGGGAGATCTTGTTAGCAGGGAGTTAGCTTTCATTTCTTAGCATGCATTCATAGCATCTGCATGACAAATCTGAATAACAAATCATGTCTTTCATTAAAAATAAATCTGTATGACAGGATGTTACTATTCTATATGATAGGGTGTTGCCATCATCAAAAAGGGGGAGATTGGTGTGACTCCTCTGTGTTGATGATGTTGACAATAACTTTACTTCATTGGCAACACCTTGTTTTGATTGATTGGCAACTATTTATGTTTTGATGAAACTGTATTTATCAGATTGTCTATATGTTTCATGCAGTCAGAGTCTATACATCGTAATGCACACATGCACAGGTCTACACATTGTGTTGGGTGCGGATAAGATGACAACGAAGATCCAGAGGGGGGGTGAATGGATCTACTAAAGATTTTTGGCCAAATTAAAACTGTATGAAGAGATACTCACAAGGTCGATGGACAAGCACTCAAACAGCAAGGATGCAAACCCGATTGGACACTAGGACAGCCAAGGGAATCACGGTCCTAGCAACCATCTAGCGATAACAATCACACAGTCAGTGCAAACAAACCATATCGACCCAATGCAGTCATCTAGCGGAAGCAGAAACAGAAGTCACAGATTAAACCACTGCACAAGGGATTTTTTAGGTGGTTCAGTCACCAAGACCAACGTCCACCCCTCACTCCTAACCGGAGTGAGGCTTCCACTAGCTATGCTAGAAACAGCAGACTCAGTCTGCGAACAGAATGCTACCACACAGCTTGACCAGGGGAACAACCTCCCCTCTTCCTCCACACCGGAGGGACACCCCAAGTGACTCCCAGCCACTTGGAAACCAGAGACCGGAGTCTCACTTCCTCCAGACCAGGAGGGGACACACCAGTGACTCCCCGTCACCAGCAAACCAGAGGTCACAGACCTCTCTTCCTCTAGACCAGGAGGGACCCCTGGACTTGTAGCCCACAAGCCCAGAACTGGAGATGAATCTCCCTTCTCCTGAATCCACAGGAGGAACCCGATCCCCAACAGGGCAATCGGGAGAAACATAAAGAAATGTAAACGAAACCAAGAAAGGGAAAATATAGTAATCAGAAAACTGTAAGATGGAAGCACAACTGTGGCTCTCAAAATAGAGCTGACTGGCCTGGATATGATCCACGGTCCAGTAGGAACAAATCTTCAAGTAGCTTTGCTTCTTCTCCTCTAACTCTCTATCTCTTCTCTTCTTCAATCACTCTCTGCTTTCACGGCTTCTCTTTTCACGATCTCTCTCTACTCTGTCTAATCTTCTGCTCAAGCTCACTCCTCTTTGTTCTTCCTTCTGGGGGCTTTTCTTCTCTTTTTTTAGCAGCTTGCTTCGAAGGGACAAAGAGACCCTTTATAGGGACAGAGCCTTCGTGTGGATCAAGCAGCAGCTAGGGTGTGTGTGCTTCAGTCCACGTGGCGGCTTCTCAGCATCTTGGATCACGTGCGAAGCGCCAGCCTCAGATCAGATGCCCAGTCACCTGCAAGACTAATGAAGAGTTCAGTCGATGAACAATATCAACACAGGCTGTACATACTTTACTCAGCAGGCAATGTATAGACTTAACAATGCATATGCACAATGATGCAATGTTCAGACTCTGCTAAAGATAGCCAGTCGATGTATAGACTTGGCTGAAGACAACGCTGAAGCAATGTTCAGACTTTGCTGAAGACTGGCAGAGGATGTATATACTTGCTATAATGCATGCATGATAAAGGAGCATACGGATGTATAGACTTTAAGTAAAGATGCATGAGCAATGTATAGACTATGCATATGCACACTAGCGAGTGTATAATCTTTGGCTTGATCAATGCACAATGCTCATATGGATGTATAGATTTGGTCGAGTGAAGGAGGACGAGTGTACAGACTTGTTGAGACAATGCATGATGAAACGATGCAATGTACAGACTTGATGGCGTGAAGACAATGCATGAACAGGTGATGCAGTGTACAGACTTGGTGTTAACATGCATGAGAGTAACGAGTGTATAGACTTGATGTTAACATGCATGAGAACCCAATGTACAGACATGTTGTCCCTGCAGCAGAAGACTCCAGTGTATAGACTTTGTACTTTGAATGACAAAGCAGGCTGTATAGACTTGAAGTGAAGACCAATGTATGGACTTCAAACAATGGATGATCAGACAATGTATAGACTTCACGGTTCAACTGTCAATGTATAGACTTGGAAATCTTGAAGGCCAATGTATAGACTTGGAAGCTTGAACCAATGTATAGACTTGGAAGGCCTGAACTAATGTACAGACTTGGAAGCTTGAAGGCCAATGTATAGGCTTGGAAGCTTGAACCAATGTATAGACTTGGAAGGCCTGAACTAATGTACTGACTTGGAAGCTTGAAGGCCAATGTACAGACTTGGAAGCTTGAAGGCCAATGTACAGACTTGGAAGCTTGAACCAATGTATAGACTTGGAAGCTTGAACCAATGTATAGACTTGGAAGGCCTGAACCAATGTACAGACTTGGAAGCTTGAAGGCCAATGTACAGACTTGGAAGCTTGAAGGCCAATGTACAGACTTGGAAGCTTGAACCAATGTATAGACTTGGAAGCTTGAAGGCCAATGTGTAGACTTTAGCAATGTATAGACTTGGGGTTCTGAACGTAGGTAAAGACTGGGAATGTACAGACTTGAAGAAATGACTTGAGACAGACACGCTGCACGCTGTACAGACTTTGAGTGAAGGCATGAACAATGAATCAATGTATAGACTTGCACAGTGCTGCCAATGTATAGACTTTGATGATGATTGTGAGAGCATGCAGTGTAGGCAGTGTACAGACTTACCACCGACCAATGCATAGACTTTGCCAAACGATGCAAGCGACAATGCATGGGACTATCGGATGTACTGACTTGGGCTGTACAGACTTTGCGTGCAGGTTCCCAGCGTTGTATAGACTTGTTGCGTGCAGGCGGCCAGCAATGTATAGACATTACAGACCATGCAACAGTTCACTGTATGGACTTTGAGTCCGTGTAGCTACAGTGCAGAGACCATGTACAGACTTGTGCAGTGAATGCTCAAACGAATTGAGACGCAGGATGAGACGGACGATGTATAGACTTCTAGACACTGTAGACTTGAACAGCGTGAGACGTTAACTAAAATAGATGAGAATGTATAGACTTTAATAAGGAATGCACACGATGAAAAGGACTCTGTACACACTTGGCCAATGTGTAGACTTAGCAGTAGCATGATGGCGAGTGCTGTACAGACTTCGTGTGCAATGGCCAACAATGTGCAGACTTAATGATCAAGCAAGTGAGCGATGTATAGACTTAACCTTAAGACGCTAGATGCACAACCCAAACGATGTACAAGCTTGTTCCAGCAATGTACTGACTTAGAGTGAAGCCCATATAGAAAGCAGTTGAGCAATGTACTGACTTAGAGTGAAGCCCATATAGAAAGCAGTTGAGCAATGTACTGACTTAGAGTGAAGCCCATATAGAAGGAAGCTGAGCAATGCAATAATGCAGGATAACACATCCATATGCCCAAGGCAGAACAATCATTCAGACCAATCATTCAGACACATATTCATGATATGCTATCATCAAAATCATTGAGTTCAGACTGCATGTCACAGTCAATGCATGAAACAAATACTGTATGAAGAAAACACATATGACATCAAACATATGAAACTTATAGTGTTTGTCATCATCAAAACATAATATCCAACAATCTCCCCCTTTTTGATGATGGCAACACTATGAGTCTCATGAATGAAAGAAATGCAATTATTCAGACATTATTCAGACTAGACTCATCGAAGTGTTCTCCCCCTTTGACTTCATCAAAAAGTGGAAAAATACTTTGATAATCTAGTGATGTCCTATGAGACACTCAAAATAGATCATCAGATTAGGGCAACACAATATCAGAAGCAGTTAAAGTAATTCTCCCCCCTAGTCAAACAACTTATGCATACATGCATATGCAACTAATACTGAGAGAATGTAGACAAGCATCATAATCAGACACACCAGCACATTGTCCCCCTTACAGATCGTTTCTCAAACAGACCAGAAAAATTCTTCCCTTATGATCCATGAGATAAGAGAAGACTACAAGGATGAACTCTGGTTAACCAAAGACTGCAAGTACACAGGTTAAACTGAGAGATGTGCCTCTCATATATGAGAACCAATGTGAATCAAAACACAGTGATAGAGAGCAACAGGATGAGCAGATTCAACAATTAGTGAAAATTGAGATATAGAACTTTTCAGCAGGATACCAACTTCATAGAACATCATTTTAAGTTCTGGATTCCTCCATTATAAAAGCTTATGAAACCTTGATTGTCAGATATGGTTTAAGAATGATGTAAACCGAAATTTTTCCAAAAGAAATTATACTCATATCTGAACCAACTCTTAATAAAAGGAACTACAAGCTCATATAAGATTCTAGTTCAACCAACTTCCATCTTACTTAGTTTACTTTCCATGACTGCTTTAAGAGAAACATAAGTGAATGCACCTGAATTTTGATTATTCTTTCAGAAATTGATTTTAAAAAAAAATTTATTAACAATTTTGGTTTATCAACACCTTTTGACGTGGGGAGACACCTTGATCAGAGGCCAGAATCCCCAGTTACTCAGTGTGACAGCCATATTGCTTCTCCCATTTTAGAGAACAGAGGTAGCATTAAAAGTATCTTTGGCATGAGAATGCACCTTGATCAGAGCACAGAATCCCCAGTTACTCAATACAACTATGCCATTGCTCTGCCATATTTTCACAATAATTTCCAATCATCTCTTTAAACAGAGTTAACCATGGTATTTCATGACACAATCCTTTGGACATGTTTCTCAGTAACCACAGCCATTGCTCTGTCCATACTTTTTACCCAGAATGGATTCAGAACAAGTTAGATGTTTAGGAACAACCACATACACTATATATCTCAGTCAACGTAGACATGGATATCAACTTTTCAGATTTCAGAAAGTCTTACATGAATTTACATGAAGCAGACAGTTAAAGTTTATTAAGAGGTTGAAACAGATATTTTCAAGTTCCTTGTGTCCAAACAAGAGTACATAAGACTTAAACCAATTCCAGTTAACAAATGTTCTTAAGCATGTATAATGGAAGGTTCCTCATTAAAGTCATTTTACCATGTGTGAAGTAGTATTTAGGCTGAAGGTTTACTTCATATCTCAGCTCAATAACTCTAGTGAGAATATTCAATAGACAGCATGGATTCTGAAAAATTGTAGCAAAGGAGCTGCTCTTGAGCAAAGAAGTTCAAAGTTGACTGAATAGGGGTGAAGATCTCCTTCAGCAGATTTAGGAGAGGCAGACAGATATCAATAAGGTATAAATTCAGATTATGAACAACTTCAGAAGCAGTCAAGAAAGATTCTTTGATACCATTTTGATGATGGAATCACTGACACTACAGATATGACAAGATAAATCAAATAGGTGGACAGGAAGAGTTCAGACAAAGACACAACTGAACAGATTAAGCATGCTCCCCCTATCTATATGTAGTGAGACACTACCTTCCCCCCCCCCCCTTTTTTTTGAATTTTAAAAAATAAGTGATATGCTATGCTATGACTCCCTCTAACTAAAAACACTGAATCATCTTATATGTCATGAAGACAATGCAGATGATGAATGACTATGCAACAACAGATTTAACATGCTATGCAGTAAATCTAAAAACAGTTGTGAGATTTTAAGAGTATGAATAATGCTCCCCCTAAATGTATGCATTCAATCTATCCTCTTGGCATTTTCAATGTAATGAAATACAATGCAATTTACTACATGTATGCACGGGTATGAAGCAAAAAATTCACATGAAGATGCAGACATTCTCTGATATGCAAATTTGACCCTTGGTACTTGGCGAAGGGAAGCCTCTACGCATAGTAAGAACCTTCAGACATATTTCCTCTGCCCTTTAGTAACTTACCATTTGATATACCAAAGTGGTCATGCATGACAATGCAGTACCAACAGTCCTATATGCATCAGATTTTCAATGATTGTATGTCAAGTGCATGTATATGCAATTCACATATATGCACACATCTTAAAGTACAAACAAGAAGGCCCACAAAGCTCAATGCAAGAGTCAAATCACATAAAAAGCATGTATGCATGAAACTATGACTTATCAGATCAACCATAAATTTCATTTGAACAGATGTGAATAATTTACCTGAATGGGGTTTTATCAACTTGGGTGCCTTGGTTTATTTTCCCTTTTTTATTCTTCAGCTTCCAAGGCACACCTGTAAGTTAGCACACTATTTTGCTTGGGCAGGTACCCAAACAGTCTTGGGTCCTGCATGGTTAATAGTGACACCTTTGGCAGGTGTTCTAAACAACTTTTTAGCATGTAGGTCATCAGATCTCATCAAATAGGAATTATTCATTGAATGACCTAATGTACCACTATAATAGCAAGATGGAGCAGATTTTAGATTTGATTTATGCACATTCTTATTAGCATGAATTCTATGTGCATATGCATGAAAATTTCTGTTAACAGAATTAAGATTCTGTTTACCAAAATAAGCCAGCCAACAGTCAGCAGCTCTATGGCCTGGCTTCCTAAATTCTAAACATGCAAGTGTTTTCCTTTCAAACACAAATCCATTTCTACCAGAAATGTTTCTATTGACAGAGAATTTACCAAATTTATAGTTAGGCTTCCTTCCCTGAGCATGCCAACATTGGGCAGTAATGTGGCCCATCTTGCCACAATGAAAGCATGAACTAGAATTTCTTCCACCAGCCCTCAACCAGCATTCAATGGCCATGTGGCCTGTCTTTCCACACTCAAAGCATGTAATGAGCTTATCTTTAAAAGCAAATTTGTTATTATAAAAACCATGTTGGCTTGCAAGAAATTTACCATGATATGAATGAGATATTTTCTTACCATTTGTAAACCAGCATTGTGCAATTGTGTGTCCTAATTTATCACAGTGAAAACATTCAATTTTCTTTTTCTGAAATGAAGGATTTCTATCATGAAGTTTCCTAGTAGTCATATCATCCGTCTCCATCAATTTACATTCATGCATCAGATGACCAAATTTATGACAATAATGGCATAACATTTTCTTTTTAGATGCATGAGAGTGTGTGTGAGAACTATGATCAACATGCCCTAATGAACCCTTTTTATTTATTTTCTGTTTTCCAACCTTTTTCTGATTTTTATTCTATTTTTCGGTTTTCTGAACGATAGACTGAGAAGCAGGTGGGTTCTGAGAAATGTGAGAAGTAGAACTAGAAACAAAGGATGTCTGAATTTTATTTTCAAAATTATTTTTATTTATAGGGTTATAACCTAACCCCTCCTTCTGAAAGTTGACCTTTGTTCCCAGCAATTTGTTCAGATTATCTTGCCCACCCACAAATTTAGACAAAGACTTTTTCAAATCCTGACTTTCATTTTCAAGAGTAATGATGAGCAATTCAGAATTATCATTTTCTTCCTCACTCCTGTTGAGTGTTTCACTTAAGGTGGCATTGACATTTTTAAGATTTTCAATTTCAATTTTGAGCTTTTCAACTTCTTCTAAATTATCGGACACCACACATTTACCTTTTTCAAATGTCAGTAATCTCTCTGACATGGTGGTGTTCAACTGTTTTAGTTTCTCAATTTCTTCCTTTAGACTAGTGTTCTCCTGCTCAAGTTTATCATCATAAAACAAAACATCAGTTAGGAAACTTGGATATTCTGATTTACAGTTTTCAAAGTTTTCCTGAAACATTAAGTTCGCAACATTAACTGCCTCGAACTTTTGATTTATCAATCTATTTTCACTTTCAAGATTGATTAATCTTTGTTCAGATTCCTGACATTGTTTTCTGAGTTTTCCGTTTTCAGATTTGACATGATCAAGTTCTGATTGGATTCCATCTAGTTTCGACACTTGTCTTCTGAGTATTTCATTTTCAGTTATCAGAATTTCTGGATTTTCAAGATTTTCAGCTCCAGAAATAGGATCCCCTAGATTTGCTATCTTCTTTATCAGACTTTTATTCTTCTTCCTCAGTTTTTCATGGGAGTGTAACAGATTGGCATAAGCATCTTCCCAGTCATCTAAGGTGTAACTAGAAAAAGGATTAATTACCTCTTCAGCATCTTCGAATTGATCTTGATCACTGCTATGGTCGCTCTTGTCAGCCATCAGGCATGTGTTGTGATCCTTGGTGAGCTTTAGCTTCTCCAAAATCTCCTTGGCGGACCTGCAGTCATAAAAACAAGAATGTAGAGCCTTGTCAGTAGCTTCTTTCATTAGATTCTAAACTCTCTGATTCTCTCCATGTTTTGATCTGTGACTGTCAGTCCATTTGGACTCTTTCTTTGGTAGTCTGTGAGGACCGTGTGAGATTAACTTCCACAGATCTGGATCCAATGTCCTCACATACCGATGCAGCTTTTCAACCCATTGATCAAAATCATTACCTCTGAAGATTGGTGGATAAGTCATCGAGATATGATAAATACACCAAAACCAGATGAGCAATGCAAGACACAAGACAGGGAGGCAAAACAATGAACACAAGAAAGCCACTCTGAAATGCACCATAAAAGATGCAGGAACTGCTGCGGATCGTTGGATCCAATGCACAGCAACCTGGCTCTGATACCACTTGTTGGGTGCGGATAAGACGACAACGAAGATCCAGAGGGGGGGGGTGAATGGATCTACTAAAGATTTTTGGCCAAATTAAAACCGTATGAAGAGATACTCACAAGGTCGATGGACAAGCGCTCAAACAGCAAGGATGCAAACCAGATTGCACACTAGGACAGCCAAGGGAATCACGGTCCTAGCAACCATCTAGCGATAACAATCACACAGTCAGTGCAAACAAACCATATCGACCCAATGCAGTCATCTAGCGGAAGCAGAAACAGAAGTCACAGATCAAACCACTGCACAAGGGATTTTTTAGGTTGTTCGGTCACCAAGACCTACGTCCACCCCTCACTCCAAACCGGAGTGAGGCTTCCACTAGCTATGCTAGAAACAGCAGACTCAGTCTACGTACAGAATGCTGCCACACAGCTTGACCAGGGGAACAGCCTCCCCTCTTCCTCCACACCGGAGGGACACCCCAAGTGACTCCCAGCCACTTGGAAACCAGAGACCGGAGTCTCTCTTCCTCCAGACCAGGAGGGGTTACACCAGTGACTCCCCGTCGCTAGCAAACCAGAGGTCACAGACCTCTCTTCCTCCAGACCAGGAGGGACCCCTGGACTTGTAGCCCACAAGCCCAGAACTGAAGATGAATCTCCCTTCTCCTGAGTCCACAGGAGAAACCGGATCCCCAATAGGGCAATCGGGAGAAACACAAAGAAATGTAAACGAAACCAAGAAAGGGAAAATATAGTAATCAGAAAACTATAAGATGGTAGCACAACTGTGGCTCTCAAAATAGAGCTGACTGGCCTGGATATGATCCACGGTCCAGCAGGAACAAATCTTCAAGTAGCTTTGCTTCTTCTCCTCTAACTCTCTATCTCTTCTCTTCTTCAATCACTCTCTACTTTCACGGCTTCTCTTTTCACGATCTCTCTCTGCTCTGTCTAATCTTCTGCTCAAGCTCACTCCTCTTCGTTCTTCCTTATGGGGGCTTTTCTTCTCTTTTTTTAGCAGCTTGCTTCGAAGGGACAAAGAGACCCTTTATAGGGACAGAGCCTTCGTGTGGATCAAGCAGCAGCTAGGGCGTGTGTGCTTCAGTCCATGTGGCGGCTTCTCAGCATCTTGGATCACGTGCCAGGCGCCAGCCTCGGATCACATGCCCAGTCACCTGCAAGATTAATGAAGAGTTCAGTCGATGAACAATATCAACACAGGTTGTACATACTTTACTCAGCAGGCAATGTATAGACTTAACAATGCATATGCACAATGATGCAATGTTCAGACTCTGCTGAAGACAGCCAGTCGATGTATAGACTTGGCTGAAGCCAACGCTGAAGAAATGTTCAGACTTTGCTGAAGACTGGCAGAGGATGTATATACTTGCTATAATGCATGCATGATAAAGGAGCATACGGATGTATAGACTTTAAGTAAAGATGCATGAGAAATGTATAGACTATGCATATGCACACTAGCGAGTGTATAAACTTTGACTTGATCAATGCACAATGCTCATATGGATGTATAGAGTTGGTCGAGTGAAGGAGGACGAGTGTACAGACTTATTGAGACAATGCATGATCAAACGATGCAATGTACAGACTTGATGGTGTGAAGGCAATGCATGAACAGGTGATGCAGTGTACAGACTTGGTGTTAACATGCATGAGAGAAACAAGTGTATAGACTTGATGTTAACATGCATGAGAACCCAATGCATAGACATGCTGTCCCTGCAGCAGACGACTCCAGTGTATAGACTTTGTACTTTGAACGACAAAGCAGGCTGTACAGACTTGAAGTGAAGACCAATGTATGGACTTCAAAGAATGGATGATCAGACAATGTATAGACTTCATGGTTCAGCTGCCAATGTATAGACTTGGAAATCTTGAAGGCCAATGTACTGACTTGGAAGCTTGAACCAATGTATAGACTTGGAAGGCCTGAACCAATGTACAGACTTGGAGGTTTGAAGGCCAATGTACAGACTTGGAAGCTTGAACCAATGTATAGACTTGGAAGGCTTAAACCAATGTACAGACTTGGAAGCTTGAAGGCCAATGTACAGACTTGGAAGCTTGAACCAATGTACAGACTTGGAAGCTTGAACCAATGTATAGACTTGGAAGGCCTGAACCAATGTACAGACTTGCAAGCTTGAAGGCCAATGTACAGACTTGGAAGCTTGAACCAATGTATAGACTTGGAAGCTTGAACCAATGTATAGACTTGGAAGCTTGAAGGCCAATGTGTAGACTTTACCAATGTATAGACTTGGGGTTCTGAACGTAGGTAAAGACTGGGAATGTACAGACTTGAAGAAATGACTTGAGACAGACACGCTGCACGCTGTACAGACTTTGAGTGAAGGCATGAACAGTGAATCAATGTATAGACTTGCATAGTGCTGCCAATGTATAGACTTTGATGATGATTGTGAGAGCATGCAGTGTAGGCAGTGTACAGACTTACCACCGACCAATGCATATACTTTGCCAAACGATGCAAGAGACAATGCATGGGACGATCGGATGTACAGACTTGGGCTGTACAGACTTTGCGTGCAGGTTCCCAGCGTTGTATAGACTTGCTGCGTGCAGGTGGCCAGCAATGTATAGACATAGCAGACCATGCAACAGTTCACTGTATGGACGTTGAGTCCGTGTAGCTACAGTGCAGAGACCATGTACAGACTTGTACAGTGAATGCTCAAACGAATTGAGACGCAGGATGAGACGGACGATGTATAGACTTCTAGACACTGTAGACTTGAACAGCGTGAGACGTTAACTAAAACGGATGAGAATGTATAGACTTTAATAAGGAATGCACACGATGCAAAGGACTCTATACACACTTGGCCAATGTGTAGACTTAGCAGTAGCATGATGGCGAGTGCTGTACAGACTTTGTGTGCAATGGCCAACAATGTGCAGACTTAATGATCAAGCAAGTGAGCGATGTATAGACTTAACCTTAAGACGCTAGATGCACAACCCAAACGATGTACAGGCTTGTTCCAGCAATGTACTGACTTAGAGTGAAGCCCATATAGAAAGCAGTTGAGCAATGTACTGACTTAGAGTGAAGCCCATATAGAAAGCAGTTGAGCAATGTACTGACTTAGAGTGAAGCCCATATAGAAGGCAGTTGAGCAATGCACTAATGCAGGATAACACATCCATATGCCCAAGGCAGAACAATCATTCAGACCAATCATTCAGACACATATTCATGATATGCTATCATCAAAATCATTGAGTTCAGACTGCATGTCACAGTCAATGCATGAAACAAATACTGTATGAAGAAAACACATATGACATCAAACATATGAAACTTATAGTGTTTGTCATCATCAAAACACAATATCCAACACATTGCACACACACAAGTCTACACACTCAATGTCTATACATTGCACTGTTATGTTTGTGCATCGTTTAGAACACAAGTCTATGTAGCATGCACGAAACCAAGTCTGTACATCCACCAGTTGAACTTCCAAGTCTATACATCGGTGAAGTCTGTACATCCACCAGTTGAACTTCCAAGTCTATACATCGGTGAAGTCTGTACATCCACCAGTTGAATTTCCAAGCTATACATTGGCATCTTTACTGACGTTGCACTCGCAAGTCTATACATTGGTATCGTTACCTACGTTGCACCTGCAAGTCTATACATCGTGCATTCTCAAGTCTGTACAGCCCTTGCTTTGGCAAGTCCACACATCGTGAAAGTCTATACATTTCTCATTGCCTTGTTTCATGCATCAAGTCTGCACATTCCTTACAGCAAGTCTATACATACGTTGTGCATGGTCTTGAGCATATAAGAAGTCTTTACATCATCCAGTGCATTGCATGCATCGTTCATGAAGTCTGTACATCGAGCAAGTCTGTACATCGGACTAGTCTGCATCGGCTAAGTCTATACATCGTTCGTCTTACTTAGCGTCTCATGCAGAACACTAAGTCTACACATTGGGCACGCAGAGTCTACACAACACTTTTCCAGCAAGTCTGCACATTGCTATAGCACGCATGCAGAGTCTAGACAGTCATGAGCAAGTCTATACATCGTGTTGCATGCGCGTATTCAAGTCTGTACATCGCATAGCATGCACGTATGTCCAAAGTCTGTACATTGTGCATCCTTTGATTTGAAGTTTGTACATCGTGCATCTATTGATTCGAAGTCTGTATAGCAAATGTTCTTCATATACTGTCAAGTCTGAACATTGCACATCATTATGGTTGCCTTGATGCCGTAGAAAGTCTATACATTCTATCAGGCTTTTTCACTGGGATTCAAAGTCTATACATTGTTGCACGTTGAGTCTGTCATTCAAGTATACACATCCAATTGCAATGTACACACTTTGCTTTATGCATTCTCACTTAGTGCACCACAAAGTCTACACACTGCATTCGCATCTACAAAGTCTATACATCGCAAAGTCTACACAGCGCTATCTTCATATAGTCTGTACAGGGTTTTAGACTTAAATTGATAACTCTATTTCGACTGTCTGACAGGGATTCTTTGCAGAGACTGATGACTGGGCACGTGATCCGAGGATAAGGGGAGTGACCAGATTATGACACGTGTACTGAAAGCCTGCTGGATGCTGCCACGTGGTCCAGGTCATTGGGAGGGAGATGTGGAGAGCACACGCCCTTCCTGCTGTTGGTATATATATGGAGTTTCTTCCTTCAGAAGAAGCTGATCGAAAAGAAGCAGCCAGAGCTAAGAGAAAAGAACAGAGAGTGAGCGCCTGCACGATCCACAGAGAAGAAGAAAAAGAGAGAAGAAGATTCAGAGAGAAGAAGAGAAAGAGAGAAGAGGAGATTGAGAGAGTTGAGTTGAGAGAGTCTTTTCAAAGTCTTGTAAATCAGTCTCTTGGTTCAGATACCAGAGCTGGTACTGCTCAATTGAGCTACATTCATTTTGGTTTTCCATTTCATTTGTTTCTGTCTTTACTATTTTCGAAACTCTTTTGTTATCAAGCTGTGAGCCAGCAATTGCAGTGGAGGTTTCCACTGGATAGGTGAAGTTGTAATCCTCAGCAGGCGAGACCAGGTCTCGGACGGCTAAGCTGTATCACCTAGCAGTTGCAGAGGATTTGTTCCTCTGGTCGGCAAGCTGTAAAGCCTAGCAAAGCTGTGTATCAGCGGTCTGTTGGCAAGCTGTGAAGCCCAACTGTTCAAGCTGTGAGTCAGCAGGATCCACATTCCAGTTGGAGTGTGGGGTGGACGTAGATCTCTGGATTGAGATCGAACCACCTTAAAGATCGGTGTCTACTGTGTGATTGCCTGTGGTTTGTGTGATTTCATAGTGTTCCTTCTGTCGTTCAACAGTTGCTTGTTTTAATTCCGCATTAGAGTTCAACTGTGTTCTAAAATTAGACATTAGATCTATTCACCCCCCTCTAGATCCACTCTTAGTGGTAATAGACTACGTCCATCTAACATAACAAGATATATTTAACATGAAGCATAGTCAGACAATGCAACAGACAGACATGTAGATGTAGACCTATCCCCCTAAGCTTGCCAAGTGGCTCTCCACCTCCTGAAAAAAATGTCCCCCAACATACTCCACTATTTACTCTTCCCAAGCACATTTACCACCTGAAGATGGTGGTCTCCCCCTTTGATAATCTCTCCCACAACCTCAAAATACCACGAAGTGTTTTCTCCCCCCCTTTGCCATCAGCAAACAAGGAGTGAGGAATACTATGGAAAAGAAGAAAAATTACCAGAGGAAGGGAACATAGTAACATTCTATGCAAGCGTTTAGTAGATGAGCAGACTATAGTGAAAGTCTACAGACATAAGACTCAAAATTATGCATTCTTAACAAATATCTAGTTTAATGGAGATAAAAGGTAGACTAGATGCACTGAATGTCGTACATAAGGTTACAGTACCTGTTTATGGCAATAAACCTAAGTTACATAACTATGATAGACTTGATCAAAACAGTATTCTACTCTTTTCAGAATCAATGAATATCTATGGGAGTAACTAGGGTATGTATTGATAGCACGCGAAATGTGAGATAGAAGGGGGGGATGAATAGATCACGTAGAAATTTAAAGCAATTTGAAACACAGGAGATGAAAAACCAGTCGCATCAAGTGAGTCTTCCTGAACAGCCCACGAAGAGACAATCCAACAAAAACTTAACGAGAAGAGGTTGATTTGGAACCGTGAACGAACAGCTTAAGAGCTCAGGATGCAAAGAGAGATCAGCCAAACACACTCCACAAGAGATCAGACATGCAAACCACACAGAGGAGACGGAGATTTTTTAAGGTGGTTCGATTGTGATCTGCAATCTACGTCCACCCCTTACTCCACAATAGTAAGGCTTCCTTGCACTAAGCAATGAAAGACCACTGCAGACTCAGTCTGCTGACATCTGCTGCCTTACAGCTTGTCACAAGGTAACAAATTCCTCTACACCGATCCTGCAACCCACGAGATCTGAACCTGACCTTGCTCCATCAAGATCAGAATCGGAAGACCAACCTCCCTTCCTCTAAACCAGATGGTACACACGAGTGAGTTCCCTACACTCGCAACTGGAGAACCAATCTCTCTTCCTTTAAAAAAAAACACTTAGAGGGTAACAGAGCAGTAAGGAAGAAATGTGTGAAACAATTCGAAAAATAAAACGATGAAAAGAAAACAGTCGCTCAAAACCAACGAAGATGTAGCTTCCAGAGAAGCAGTCTTTCAAGCTCAAAACACAAAAAAGATCACTCAGACTCTCTCAATTCTAGTCAGGCTCTTCTCTCAAATAGGGAGGTTCTTGCTCAAGCAGTGGCTGCTGATGCTCTCATTTTTCCAATCTTCAATAGCTTTCTCTTGCAGCCTTTGACCTCTTTTATAGCTAGAAGATGGCGTGTGGTTAACACGATTCCCGCCCATTCCTTCTGGCAGAGCCGATCCCTTTTCATTTCCATGTGGTAGGATCATCATTTCTTTTTGTTGCCTCAGATCACGAGCCCTTAAACCTGGTACATTGACTTCCACGTGGAGTACCTTCATTGGTTTGGGTTCGCCGAACACCTGCTCGACCAGGTGACAAACCTGCCAAGCAAGAGAAGACATTAGTGGAAGCTACACTGATCACGAGCATGCACAGACCTTGATTGAGCACAAGCCAAGACATGCACAGGCCTTATGTGCGTGCATGAACAAAGGTTGCACCGACCTTATGCAACCCAAAGCAAAGATTGCACGATTATTATGGCACAAGACAAAGCACAGCACAGACACAAACATGCCTTCTACAAGAAAGACTGCACCAACTATGAAATGCAGTGAGATAGAGATTGCACCTAGTTTAGGTGCCCTAATGCAAAGAATGCACAGAATGTGATGTGCATAATAGAAGATATGAAAGACAAGAGGATGTGCACCGACTTAGTATGGTTAAGATAATTTAAGACTTGCACAGACATAGAATGCTTCGTATGACAAACATGCACGGACATTATTGCTCAAGGCAAAGACATTGCACCGACTTCGATCATGCCTAAGACACGAAAATGCACCGACCTTGTATGTGTGTGTAGGCAACAAACACACTGACTTGGTGCGAGAATTACACCGACCTGTGCGAGCCAAAGCTTGCACCGACCTGCCTTAGCAATCATCCAGATAACCATGTGCACCGACCCTATGTGCTTTCATCGCACTTGCATGCACTGAGATAATGCACATATTTAGCAATGAAATGTGCACAGACTTTGTGTGCATGGTGCGAGAATTGCACCGACTTGTCTAATGCATGAACAGACAATGCAGTGACTTAGTCGCATGCAGCAACTAGGGTTGCACCAACTTGATGCTTGCATGCACAGACTCTACGCAGTTTAAAAAGTAGCATATGCACGGACGCAATGCATGATGAACTAAGTATGCATGGACTTTCTGAGTAGAACTAGAGAATGCAGTATCTGAAAAATGAATAAGTGGAATGTATTAATATAGACTATCAGGATTGACTTATAGTGTAAGACATCATCAAAACTGTAAGAGTGCAACAATCTCCCCCTTTTTGATGATGGTAACATTATGAGTCAATTTATGTCAATACAATCAAAATGGAGTGATTAAGCAGTAAACACACTAAACCTTGCCAATGGGTAAAACACTCACCCTCACCCTCATTTGTCTCTTCCTCCTGTCTCTCCCCCTCAAACGTAAAACCTATCTCTCCCTATCATGACTCTCCTCTTCTTGACTCTCTCCCCCTTAAACTTGACTCATCCTCTCCCCCTTTGACATCATCAAAAGGAGATGAAAGAGATATGCAGCTGTTGGAGAATGCAGTAGGTTCACAGTGAGAATAACCCATGATCATATCTTAAAAGATTAAGTGGGGCACTAAAACAAGTGTACATTCTTCAAATCAAGTAATCAAGAAAGACCTAGAAGAGAAAGTGAAGTTTATCTGCGTACAGAAGATATGATGAGGAAGCAAGAGTGTACAGATATGCCAAGGAAGATCTGATCAAAACTATGGTAATTAGACTGCAAGAGACTGGTCCTCAGAAAAAGGTTCTTGAAGTATTGGGGACAAACCATCCAAAAGCTCGTACAACATTGAGGGATTTTACTAAACCATATTTTGCTTTAAGTAGTAGTATATAGAGCACTGAGTAAATTGGTACATCACATTTTTGACATTAAGGAGACACCTTGATCAGAGGCCAGACTCCCCAGTTACTCAATGTGAAAACCGTATTACTTCTCCTTTTAGAGAACAGAGTTAGTAATTGTGGCTTTTTACGTGAGGAGACACCTTGATCAGAGGCCAAACTCCCCAGTTACTCACCACTTTATTACCATTGCTCTATCAAGATCAAAATATTTTTCACTTCTTAACAGAGATAATCTGACACCTCATGACTGAGGAAGTTTTTCATTTCCCTGTGATGAAACACTCAGTTTCTCAATGATCAGACCATTGCTCTGAGCATATAAATTTTCGTTTTGTTTTTATCCCTTTGTATTTTTGATATGAAACGTTTGAGAACAATACCTAGCAGAAGCACTGATTCTTAAAGAACATGTTCTTTGAGGTCTAGGTTTCAAGTTCTTATCAGATTTCATGACATATTAGTTTAACTTGTTCCATGATCATGAAATGTGTAAGGAGATATACTTCAAATACCTTATCTAAGTCTTTGCTAAATTACTAGATAAAAGATTCTCTCTGTGCTTTGGTGGTTCAAACTTAAGGATTTAAGACTAGTATGGGATTCTACTTGCTATGAATGAACTGCATTAAGTCTTTCATAAGAAACAACAGCAACATACATCTCCCAAGAGCTTCTGAATCAGTCAACTTTCACACACTAAATAGCTGCCCCTCACAAAATGCAACGATTTATAAGAGTAAACACTCCTTCTCAGAGACAACTTCCCCTCACATTATGACATGATAAGCAGACATACTCATACGGAGTAATTAATGACATAGAGGAAGGACGTGTTATTCATGGAAGCAAGGCATTTTATTCATGACAAACAGATATTGTGAATGCTGGAAACAAACACATGAGCCATTTTTATTCATGGAGCTAAGATTTAAAGATATTTAACTCTCTCCTCAAGGATGTAAAATTGTCATTATCCAGTGGCTTAGTGAAGATATCAACTACTTGGTTTGCAGTGCCTACATGGATTAGTGCACAATTTTCTTTTGGAAACCTCATCCCTAATAAAATGATGTCTTATTTCTATGTGTTTGGTTCGAGAATGTAAAATAGGATTCTTGGCTAGATTGATGGCACTAGTATTGTCACAATATATAGGTGTGCACCCCAGGTCTACTTGGTATTCCTGGGGTTGGTGTTTGATCCAAATGACTTGTGTACCACAACTCCCTGCAGCTACGTACTCAGCCTCTGCAGTAGAGAGGGCCACTGAGTGTTGCGTCTTGGAATTCCAAGAGACTAAACACCCACCTAGAAATTCACAATGACCACTACTGCTTTTTCTATCTAACTTACACCCAGCATAGTCAGCATCCGTATATGCAACAAGATCTAAAGTGTGTGAAGCAGGAAACCATAAGCCTAGGGTGTGTGTAGTAGATAAGTATCTAAAAATTCTTTTTACAGCTGTTAAGTGTAATTCAGTGGGTCTAGATTGATACCTAGCACACATTCCTACACTGAACTGTATATCAGGTCTCGAGGCTGTTAAATAAAGCAAGGATCCAATCATACCTCGGTATAGTTTTGCATCAACTTCGTTACCTGATTCATCTGCATCCAATGAGGTGTTGGTACTCATTGGTGTTGTGATGTGTTTCAGATTGCTCATGCCAAACCTCTTGAGAATGTCCAATGTGTACTTGGTCTGGTTGATGAAACATCCATCCTCTAACTGTTGTACCTGCAAGCCAATGAAATACTTTAATTCACCTACCAAACTCATTTCAAACTCAGTAGACATCAATTGAGAGAATTCATTGCATAGTTCAGTACTTGTTGAACTGAAGACAATGTCATCTACATATACTTGAACTATGATTAGGTCCTTATTCGAACTCTTGGTAAATAAGGTTTGATCCACCTTACCTCTGTGGTAGCCCTTGTTGATCAAAAATTCTGTCAGTCTCTCATACCAGGCTCGGGGAGCCTGCTTTAGACCGTACATGGCTTTATTCAACCTGAAAACTTGGTTAGGCTGGGGATAAAATTGAAATCCGGGAGGTTGCTCAACAAAAACTTTTTCTTTGATAATTCCATTTAAAAATGCACTTTTCACATCCATTTGTTGAAGTTTTATATTTTTAGCACAAGCAAAAGCCAGTAGAATCCTAATTGCTTCCATCCTAGCAATAGGTGCATAGGATTCATCAAAGTCAATACCAAATTCCTGACAGTAGCCCTTGGCTACTAGTCTGGCTTTATTTCTAGAGATAATCACATCTTCATTCATTTTATTCTTAAACACCCACTTAGTTCCTATGACATTCGTATTTTCTGGTCTTGGAACTAGCTCCCACACATTGTTTCGTTCAAACTGTCGTAGTTCGTCATTCATTGCATTAACCCAACCTTCATCTTTTAAAGCTTCTTCAACATTTTTGGGTTCTATTTCTGAGACCAAGGCAACTAGATCTTGATTTTGAACATTTCTAAGGGGATCATTCAAATCTCCTATGATGTTTTAGACAGGATGGTCTTTTAGAAATCTAACATTTATTGAAGACTCACCTATTTCAGCCGGCCTTACCTGATTGGGATCGTCTGGAGTTTCATTTGGCTGAAACTCCTTTTCTTCTTTATCTTATAGGAATTCTCCATCATGCTTTGACTCCCTGTCATCATTTTCAATATTAGTAGCACCTTTTGTTTCATCAAAAATGACATGTGGAGACTCTTCAATTTTTTGTTCAGCAATGTTAAAAACCCTATATGCTCTAGAAACTTCAGAGTATCCTAAAAATATTCCAGGACAGCTTTTAGCATCAAATTTATCTAGGTCCTTCTTGTCATTATTATGGATAAAAATCTTGAAATGAGCCAAGTTTGGTTTCTTACCTTTCAATAGCTCATAAGGAGTTTTCTTGTGAACTAGTCTTACCATGGCCCTATTGATTGTATAAGTTACTGTATTGGCCGCCTCTGCCCAAAACTTCCATCGTAGATGACTGTCGATCAGCATAGTTCGGGCCATTTCCACAATGGTTCGATTTCTTCTCTTCACAATTCCATTCTGCTCCGGTGTCCTAGGAGAAGAAAACTTGTTCGTTAGTCCCTCAGTTTCACAAAGATCAGAAAACATGGAGTTTTCAAATTCACCTCCATGGTCAGATTGAATTGAACAAATTTTGTGTTTTCCTTCTTGTTTGACCTTATTGAAGAACTGTTTGAACTTTTGAAAAGCATCATTCTTGTTAGCTAAGAAAAAGATCCCTGAAAATATAGAATGATCATCAATAATCACATAACCAAACCTACTGCCATTAAGACTCTGAGTTCTAGTAGGACTGAAGAGATCCATATGAAGGAGTTCCAATGGTCTAGAAGATAGTGGCTCATATCTTAGTTTAAAAAACTGTCGAGTCTATTTGCCTATAGCACAGGCATCACAAATATTTAAATTTGAGTTGAATTTTATTTTGGGTAAACCTTTAACCAGATCAAATTTCACCAATTTATTTAAGGTAGTATAGCTAGCATGACCAAAACGCCTATGCCAACTAAAAGCATTATTTTCAAAATCAGCAGACAAGCAAAGGTTTAACTTAGATTTATCATCTAAGTCTACAATGTAGACGTTATTGACCCTGTTGGCTAAAAACTTCACATTGTCAGAACTTATTTCCATAATTTTACATGAGTCATTATCAAACACAACTCTGTGACCCTTGTCACATAGCTGACTAATACTGATCAGGTTGTGTTGAAGACCTTCCACTAGAAGAACTTTCTCAATAGAGGTTGTGGGGGACTTACCAACTGTTCCAATGCCAACAATTTTACCTCTGTTCTTTCTTCCGAACTTGACCATACCCCTACCTTCATATCCAGCTTGCTAAATTTGGATCAATCACCTGTCATGTGCCTGGAGCAGCCACTGTCTAAATACCACTTGTTGTTCTTAGCTGCTAGACAAACCTGCAAAGTAACAAATCAAGTAGAGTGTTTTGGAACCCAAGAAAGATTGGGTCCAAAGACATTGTTCAACTCTTTAAGCAAACATTTTGGAATCCAAAGTTGTTCCATGATTTTCTTCTTTCCCATGTTGTTGACATTTTTGTTGAAGTTTCGATTAACATTGTGTCCATTATGTCTAATGGTGTGAAAATTGTTCTTGCTGTCAGACCTTTTATTCTCCGGATATCTCCTGTATCCATCTTGTCTAGGAGAGGTATACTTATTAAAGAATCCCTGAGGATAGAATCTCTGAGGATGAGCATAATTTCCCCAGTTTCTTCTGTGCTGACCTATGTTCTTATTAGAATATGAATTTCTGTTATGGGTCATTTGCCTGGTTCTGCTAACACTCTTGTTCTGGTTGATTGACATTGGAGCTTGTTTAGTTAAATTCTTAACAGTTTTAGAGTGTTGTTGGACGTGTTTTGTTGACTTATTCCTAGTTTGCTAGACACTATGAACATGACTAGAGCTTGATGGTGTTTCCATTTTTTATTTTCCCTTTTCTGGACAGAACGTTATAGTTTTGAATTCAAAAGGTCTTTTCTGTGCCGGATTGTAGCCCAAACCCTCTTTGTTGAAATTACCCTAGCACCCAACATAGTATCTAAGTTTGACTTTCCTTGAACAAATTTTTCTAGGGTTTTTTGTTTATCTTCCAGCTCTTTCTGCAGAGTTTCACAATTTTTCAGGAGTTCAGAATTCACTTTCCTCACAGCTTCATTTTTCTCAATGATTAAGTTGTTTTCACTTTGACTCTCTTGAAGCTTTAACTTAAGTTCATCAAGCTGTTTATGAACTTCCTGGTTTTCAGACTTGAGGTCATCATTTTCACTCCTGAGAGAGTTCATCTCTTCTAGTTCTTCCTTGACCTTTTGATTTTCTTTGTAAGTTTTGATCTGTTCTTCAGTTATAGCATTCAGTTTTCTCTTTACCATCTTATGCTCTTTACTCAAAGCATTAAACTTAGCTAGTAATTCGGCATAGGAATCTTCCCAATCATCAATTGTAAAGTTCTCAAAAATGTTTGTTACCTCTTCGTCGCTTTTGGCCATGAGGCATATTCCTTCTTCGTCTTCCTCTGAAGAGCTGGCCTCTGGGTCTTCCTCCTTGTCACTCCACGTGCAGACCATAGCTTGAGGTTTCTTTTTCTACACGTTGGAGGCCTTCTTCTGGAGCTCAAGACATTCACCTTTTATGTGTCCTGTCTTCCTGCAGTGATAACATGTAATCTTCTTAGTGCTCCTGGTTTTATCATTATTGGAATCAAACTTCTTACCAGAAGACTATGACCCTTTCTTCTGAATGTTTTTCCCTTCGTTCTCAGAAAGTTTCGAAACTGACAAGTGAGCATAGCCTGCTCCTCTTGATCAAGGTCTGACAGACCCGTCAGACTCTCCACTGCTACTACCACTGCTGCTGCTAGCTTTACTGGTGGACACATTGAGGGCACTGTTCTTGCCCTTCTTCTCACTTCCTTCACCATTCCTTTTGAAGTTCATTTCGTAGGTCATTAGGGATCCTATCAGTTAAGTGGCTGTCATTTTCAACAGGTCCCTAGACTCTTGTATCAGTATGGCCGTAGTGTGCCAAGCGGGGGATAGAGACCTAAGAATTTTCCTGACAATGTCCCCTTCTGAAATCTATTTCCCAAGCCCATTAAGACTATTTGTAATCAAAGACAACCTAGCATACATTTATGTGATAGTCTCCTCATATTTCATTTTAAATAATTCATATTCGGAGGTCAGCATGTTTACCTTTGTGGCCTTCACTTGGGATGTACCTTCGTAGATCAGCTCTAATTCATCCCACATCTTCTTGGCAGTTTTGCAGGCTGAGATCCTGGCGTATTCATCAGGGTGAATTACGCACTGTATAATGTTCAGGGCCGACCAGTTGATGGTTGAAAGATTGACGTGATCATCCGCCCACGCGTCTTCATTCGGTGGAAGCTCTTAAGGCCCTACGGTGATCACTCTCCAGAGCTTGTGGCTCTGGGCTCTCATAAACACCTCCATCCTATTTTTTCAGTAGAAATAGTTAGTACTATCAAAGAAAGGAGGGTGGCTTATAGACTGTCCCTCAGCCATGAAGCTTCGAGGACCATTAGATCCAGTATTACCCTGGCCGTTGGACCACATAATGGGTAACCTACTCTGATACCAATTGATAGCATGCAGAACGTGAGATAGAAGAGGGGGGGATGAATAGATCACGTAGAAATTTAAAGCAATTTGAAACACAGGAGATGAAAAACCAGTCGCAGCAAGTGAGTCTTCTTGAATAGCCCACGAAGGGACAATCCAACAAAAACTTAACGAGAAGAGGTTGATTTGGAACCGTGAACGAACAGCTTAAGAGCTCATGATGCAAAGAGAGATCAGCCAAACACACTCCACAAGAGATCAGACAGACAAACCACACAGAGGAGACGGAGAGTTTTTAAGGTGGCTTGATTACGATCTGCAATCTACGTCCACCCCTTACTTCACAGGAGTAAGGCTTCTTTGCACTAAGCAATGAAAGACTGCTGCAGACTCAGTCTGCTGACATCCGCTGCCTTACAGCTTGTCACAAGGGAACAAATCCCTCTACACTGATCCTGCAACCCACAGGATCTGAACCTGACCTTGCTCTAGTAAGATCAGAACCGGAGGACCAATCTCTCTTCCTCTAAACCAGAGGGTACACACGAGTGAGTTCCCTACACTCGCAACTGGAAAACCAATCTCCCTTCCTTTAAAAAAAACACTTAGAGGGTAACAGAGCAGTAAGGAAGAAATGTGTGAAAAAATTCAAAAAATAAAACGATGAAAAGAAAATAGTCACTCAAAACCAACGAAGATGTAGCTTCCATAGAAGCAGTCTTTCAAGCTCAAAACACAGAGAAGATAACTCAGACTCTCTCCATTCTAGTCAGGCTCTTCTCTCAAATAGGGAGGTTCTTGCTCAAGCAGTGGCTGCAGATGCTCTCGTTTTTCCAATCTTCAGCAGCTTTCTCTTGCAGCCTTCGACCTCTTTTATAGCTACAAGATGGCGTGTGGTTAACACGATTCCCGCCCATTCCTTCTGGCAGAGCCGATCCCTTTTCGTTTCCACGTGGTAGGATCATCCTTTCTTTTTGTTGCCTCGGATCACGAGCCCTTAAACCTGGTACATTGACTTCAACGTAGAGTACCTTCATTGGTTTGGGTTCGCCGAACACCTGCTCGACCAGGTGACAGACCTGCCAAGCAAGAGAAGACATTAGTGGAAGCTACACTGATCACGAGCATGCACAGACCTTGATTGAGCACAAGCCAAGACATCCATAGGCCTTATGTGCGTGCATGAACAAAGGTTGCACCGACCTTATGCAACCCAACGTAAAGATTGCATGAGTATTATGGCACAAGACAAAGCACAACACAGACACAAACATGCCTTCTATAAGAAAGACATCACCAACTATGAAATGCAGTGAGATAGAGATTGCACCTAGTTCAGGTGCCCTAATGCAAAGAATGCACAGACTGTGATGTGCATAATAGAAGATATGCAAGACAAGAGGATGTGCACCGACTTAGTATGGTTAATATAATGTAAGACTTACACAGACTTAGAATGCTTCATATCACAAACATGCACGGACATTATTGCGCAAGGCAAAGATATTGCACCGACTTCGATCATGCCTAAGACACGAAAATGCACCGACCTTGTATGTGTGTGTAGGCAACAAACACACTGACTTGGTGCGAGAATTACACCGACCTGTGCGAGCCAAAGCTTGCACTGACCTGCCTTAGCAATCATCTAGATAACCATGTGCACCGACCCTATGTGCTTTCATCGCACTTGCATGCACTGAGATAATGCACATATTTAGCAATGAAATGTGCACAGACTTTGTGTGCATGGTGCGAGAATTACACCGACTTGTCTAATGCATGAACAGACAATGCATTGACTTAGTCGCGTGCAGCAACTAGGGTTGCACCGACTTGATGCTTGCATGCACAGACTCTACTCAGTTTAAAAAGCAGCATATTCACGGACGCAATGCATGATGAACTAAGTATGCATGGACTTTCTGAGTAGAACTAGAGAATGCAGTATCTGAAAAATGAATAAGTGGAATGTATTAATATAGACTATCATGATTGACTTATAGTGTAAGACATCATCAAAACTGTATGTGTGCAACATGTATGTTTTGAGGTTAAACAAATTGACTCTTACAAAAATTGGAATTGCAAGGGTTACAGCCAATCTTTTTTAATTTTGATTTTAAAACTGGGCTTCTTGAACAAATAGGTATCATCTATGCCTTTGACATTAAGTGTACACGTGGGTTAGACGCCAGTGCCCCCAGTTACTAAGCATAAGAAATACCATATCTATCTCTGATCAAAAACATCAGTCATTATTACACCTTTTTGCATAAGGGTACACATTTATCAAACGCCAGTATCCCTAGATACTCAGTGAAACCAATTCTTCAGATTTGATCATGTGAACAGAGTTAACATGAAGCACTTCATGACATGAATTTATCTCCATTTCATTTAAGGAGTACTTAGTTTCTCAGTGCAGTTCAGTCATTGCTCTGCTAATAGATTTATTCATTTCTTCTATGAATACTTTTTCTTTTTGCTACCCTTTTAATTTTTCAAAGTGACTTGTTAAAAAATAATACATTATCTGAGTTTCTCAACCTAGATTTCACTAAGTCTTTCATTTTCGGATACTGTATGATATTATCTATCACAACATGAGAAGGAGGTTGAGAGCTATAAATAGTTTTCCACCACCCTATTTTCTAAATACAGTCATTAAACTCTATAGTTTATTAAGATTAAACCATCAGTTCATTTATGAAGCAAACATGATCCTTATGGTAGAAGACATATGATGGTTTCTGCTCAAGATAATGAACTAATTGCAAGACTGTCATCTATTCAGAATAAGGGAGTTGACATTGAACCATAGAGTTGAGGGATGTCAAGAAATGGAAATGACACCATATGATAAAAGTTTTTGTATGTGAAGAGAGAACTTGAATGATAGGATTTTGAAGTTTCAAGAAGCACTGATCACACCCAGACATGACTTTACTGGACTCTCCCTGGCAAAATAATGCAGCATGGACAGGCAATCTTAGTCTAAGCAAAAACTCCCCCTGTCTATATGCATGTTTGTTCAGGCTTTCAGATACACATATCCACACGACACTAGACCCATCATAAGAAATGTAGTGCAATGCATGGACTATCTTGATTCATGGTACCTGGCGAAGAATAGTCCTCTACACCTGATATGGGCTTTCAGACTGACAGAATCTATCTTTCCACCACATATCATTTTATATACCACTGAACTCAAGATGACTCAACTATGACACTAAGAGAGCTATTATCAAACAGACTTGACACAACTCAAGACCAATCAGAACATTTATTCAAGAATGAAATCAAGATTATTCATCATGCTGATATTTACATAAACCTAATTCTCTTCTTAACAATTTAAATATTTCATTTCCCAAAGGTTTAGTAAAAATGTCAGCAATCTATTTTTTAGTTTCAACAAAATTCAATTCAATTTCCTTCTTGCTTACTGCATCTCTAAGAAAATGGGGTTTAATTTCTATGTACTTAGTCCTAGAGTGATGAACACGATTTTTACTCAAACATATAGCACTGGTATTATCACACAAAATTGGAATGCATCTCAATTTTATCTGATAATCAGTGAGTTGGTGCTTGATCCAGAGTACCTGTAATGGGGTCATCACCATCCGTCTCGGCACTCACGGCCCGTCTCCTCACCTCGGAAGCGTCCGGCATGATCTACTCATTTATTTTGAGCCATATGTAATTTTATTTGAGTCAAACCGTTGTAATTTTTCTTTTATTTAAGTCTAGTACCTTGGTTAATCAGTCATTCAACTAAGTTATGTATCATTAGGTGATTTAAGTTGGTTAATGGGCCATTTTAGTGGGCTAGGCCCAGGGGCGCCCCCTTCCCCCTTGGTTATTTGTCATTGGTCCAAAAGCCAGGGTCTTATTGTAAAATGTGGGATGCCTATAAATAGGACCCCATTTCCCCCATTTTAAGTTGATGAATGAAAGAACGAATTATTGAAGTATTTCCAGAAATTTGAGTGATTTTTCTTGGTGTGTGAAGCTCCCCCTCTCTCTCCTTTCTCTCTCTCCTCTCTCTCTCTCTAGAAGGGGGCGACCCATTCTCTCTCCTCCCTCCCAAATTCGCCCCTCTCCTCCACCTCATCCAACCACCCCTTGCCACATCACCACCACTTGCCACCTCACCTAGCCACATCACCCTTGACCTTTCATATCCCTATACCCTATTTACTACCCCATTAACTCCACCACCATCCCAAGAGAGAATCTCTCTCCCCAAGCCACCCTTTCATTCTCCCAAGCATCCTCCCACACTCCCCATAAACCCTTTCCCCTTTCTAAGGCCAAAATTAATCACCCCACCAAGGAAAATTTAAACACACCCTTCCCTTTCCCCCCCTAGGCCATTTGCACACCCATATCTCTCCCTCTCCACCCCAGGCCGCACCACTCTTCCCCTCCACCTGCTAGCTGTGTCCCTAGCCTTCTCCTCCCCCATTCTCCGGGCCACAACCCTTCTCCCCCATCCCCCTTACACCAGGGAAGATCCCAGCTCCATTTCCTACCATTTCCTCCCCCTAATCACCCCCTTTGGTCACCATCTACTTCTACTACCCATCTGGAACCAGCAGCAGCAGAGTACCATAGAGTTGCAGAGGCTGCCACGTCTTCATCGCGCATCTTCCGGTGGTGTATCTTATATTTCTGACGAGCTCTTTAAAGAAGCTTTCCAGGCATGGTGGTCTTGCCATCGTCCGACTTCGAGGCGGTCCAGAGGAGTCTTCTTCGCCAAACTGCGCAATCTCTCCCATGCAGACTATCAGCAGTGGCTTGCAAAGGCTTCCAAGGCCCGAGCCCTTGGATTCTTGGGGCACCATTTGGCTGAGGGATTCTCCTTCAAGTTCCCTGCCATCTCCAAGAAGTAGAGCATTTTTTGGAACCCAGAGCTGAGAGTTCCATAATTTCTCCCCGGGGTGCGCAGGTTAGACTCATCTGAAGCTGATCGACCCCCTGTTACTGTTCTAGAACTTGTGGTCTCCTCTGACCTCCTCCTACAACGTCGTTGGACGCAGCTCGAAGATGACTCATCCACGATCGCAGCGGTTTTGGTCCCACCTTAATCGGACCCTAGGACTGTTCCTAGTGCCCTCGTCTTCCAGCAACAACAGTCCAGGAACAATCAGAGCCAGAGCAGTTCGGTCCTGGTCCAGGGCCTACCCCAGCCACCGTCGATGTTAGAAAATTCCCCAAAAAATTAGATGTCCTCCTGGGCCAACCCGGGAAGTTTAGGCACCTGTTTCGGCCTCATCTGAGCTCGGCAGAGTCCGTGGCGGCACCGTCTTCGACCCCCTATCAGACTATTCCAGAAGCAGATAGAACCGGTGGAGCTCATCACTTCGGCTTCTAATTTAGCTTCCCCCACCCCGCCTGGCCGGCCTAAAGCCCCTCCCTGCTGGAGGTAGTATTTTCATGTAATTCTACTGTACCCCACCCCTAGTCCAACCCCCTTGCATGGGGAGTAGTGAATGTAATTTGTTATCACAGGTTGAAGTGACACCGGCACAGCGTACGGGGAACCCACGCTTCCTCGCTCGCCCACGTCTTCGACTGGAGTCGGTTTCTTCAAACCGGCTAGGTAAGCTCCCGGCCCCTGCTCCCGTTTGTGCTTGTTCATTTAATATTCCTCAATTGCGTAGTCGGTTAAGGGAGAGAGTGCCCGGTCCCAAGGCTCCACTGCCTTTGTGTGACCACCGTGGATGTGAGTGAGTGAACCCACGCCCTTCGGTCATTTCTGACTCATTGAATAGGGCATCCGTACCTACAAGGAGGTTAGCCTTGAACCCTGCTGGTCCTCTACCAGCAAGGGTCTTGTCCCACCCCCTCGACTCGGCATCCCCGAGTCACCCCCGGGTCGAGTGTGCACGCCGATGAGTGTCCGCTTACGTAGGCCTCCTGGCCTTGTGGTTGTGCTTGTATTCCTAGGTCCAAGGTTCATAGGCCTAGATTCGGTCTAGTCGCTGCATTCCCTTAGTGTGTCATCCCATTGTGGTGCCCCTTCATCAAAGTGGTATATCAAACGACGTTGTGGGAAGGTCCGGTCACGCCGGTCCGGATCACGACCTTTCTAGCGTCGAGGAAGCCTTCGGGCTCATCCTTCGCCACGTCCCACTTGGCGTTCGGGGTCACCACCTCCGTCCTAGGTCGTGTCACATCAAGTGATATTAGAGCAAGTTTTAGACTTCTCTCTACGAGTCTAGTCCATGGGCACACTTGCATTAGAGTCACCTTCGGAACACCCTATGCACTATCTACCCCCCAATGTCATTGAGTCTACGGACCAAAAGGCCCCACTTCCCATCATATTCCAAGCATACCTACCTAATGGGAGCCCCACGGAAATTTATTTCATTAACATGGTAGAAGATAATTGGGTATCCCCCGATATCATAGCCACCGTTTCGAGGACCGGACAAATTGTGCACAACGGAGACCAAGTCTTTGTTGAATTTCATAAATGGTTCGGGAAGAATAAATATTTTGATGGGGCTTGGTATCAAGTAGGTACTTTGGCGGGACCTTGCACAATCCTAGGTAAGCAATGGCTTGATGAAATGAATGTCATCATCGACCCAACATGCTAGTCGGGTCTTGTGCATCCACCACACCTTCCGGGAGCCTTTAGCTTCAACAACCAATTGTTCCCTCATCCACCAGAGCCCTGTACCTCGTCGCCACGCCCACTCCAACCCACCTCCATTTCTTGCCTTACCCCTTCTTAAAAGGGAAAGAGTCTTATGAAGTTTGAAGTGAGTGAAACAACCACGGGTGAGTGCGGAATGGAGTGCTATAGGTGCCACCGATTAGGGCACATCGCCACTCAATGCCCCACTAGGACACCTACCCCGTCCACAACTACCCCTCCATCGTTCCCCAAAAGGGACATCCCTCCTAAGGCCAATCTCCCCAAACCCCCTCAACCCACCCATCTTCCACTACCAACCCCAACCAAGGCCCCCACTACTCCCCCTCCCATTCACAACCCAAGACCAACCTTGCTCACCACCCCGGGTGCACCACACACTGGCTATCACCATCACCCCACCCCCAAATGACCGTCCCAACCCCTTGGTAGAGGAGACCATGGCCCACACACCCACTCAAGTGGAGATGGATACCAATCCGAACCCACCGCCCGCCATAGAGGAAATCCAAGAGCTTACCATTCCATCCACCTCTCCTAGCCCGGTCCTTCAAGAGCCAACCATCACCACTCATGGGACCCTCACCATGAATGAGTCCATACTCCAATGGCTCAAGCGAGGCCCCACCATCCGTAGTACACCACCTCTCACCCATGGGACATCAATCCCAAATTGTGCCCCTCCCCTCCTTTCATACCACAATCCAATCCTACTATGAGGTAGAGGGTTGGGATGATCTCCTCAAGGGTCTAGAGTGGCAATTAGAGTTGACTTGCTTGTTGACCCTAGGGACGGACCGACCCAAGAGCCTTGACCTCATCCACCCATGCGTCGGGTCTATCACCTCGGTTTGCACTACTGGTTGCTACACTAGCGACCTCCTTTTCTTTGTCCCCATGGTGGAAGAACCCATCTCGGTCCACTCCCCTACCATTGATATCCCAAGAACATTGGCCAACCCATCCACTCAATACACCGGCCCAATCATTCCAATAGAGGAGGATGGCTCACCGCTGTGTGAGGGTCTTGAGGACATGGAGCCCCTCCCTCTAGGTAGCCCTTTCCATGACCCCTTTGACCCCTTCCTATGGGAGCCTAGATCCCCATGTGATCCATCCACCCTACTCACCACCCACCTTACCCTACCCCACCCATCATATCGAACCAAGCTCCTCACATCCTAGACCCAGGTTACACCATGGGAGCCATGACTTTGGGTGATATACACCTAGGGATCGAGGAAGTGCCCCACTTCATGATATCCACCTTCTTAGACCTCTTTGACCCATTCAAATGGAAGTCAAAAGGCCATCCCACAAACCCACACGTAGGAGACATTTTTGGCATGAGAATGCATGAGTCTTGCCGTACCATACCACTTGGCATGATTCATAAGTCTGGTCCATTCACTCATATCACCCACATGTCAAGTAGGAAGCATGAGTGGTCCATATTAGGGTGTAGCGCCCCCCCCCCCCCCCCATTCCTCATGGGTCGTATGCATGTTTGGGGTATTCACGGATGTCCAGGACCCCCAGCATTTGCTACATCCATGCACACTAGATTTATCTACTGGTGCCCCGGTCCTCCCAATTCCATCAAAGTCTTCTTGGCGTCAAAGCATGATTGGTCCAGTTTTGGTTGTCCAGGTCCACCCATAACCACTAGAAGGTCAGCATTTACAAGATTGCATGATAATCTTTGCAAGCACATCAACAAGAGCCAAGAAGTTTACAAAAGGCAGGCCGACTCACATCGGCTCCACCAAGAAATCCAAAATGGGTTATTCCGGGATGATGAGGAATGAGAGGCTCTCACATAGAGCCAACTCAAGATTGATGTTTCGTGGGGTTAGTCCCTTCCAGGTTTTGAGGTGCATTGGCACCAATGCTCATGAGTTAGGCCTCCTCGAGGGATACGAGTTAGCTTCAGTTTCAATGTGGAAGACCTTGTGCCACACAAGTGTCCCACAATGGCACCTAGTGAGGATATCAAGCCCCCCTCTTCCCTTGAGAGAGCACCCACCCCTTCCCCCATGAGAGCACCGTCAGCCTGGAGAGCCTGACGTAAGCAACTTGAGAGAATATTGGATGAACATGTTATCATCACTCGGAGCAAGGTGTGCGGGTGCTACCTCGCTACGTGGAAGGATCGGCTTCTTTCGGAAGACTTGTGGGCGGTACCACTTCTACACCCTCCGATGAGGGAAGGACTCTTACTCGATGGAGTCAAGTTCTCCATACCTCTAAAGTATGATGGGGTCATCACCATTCGTCTCGGCACTCACGGTCCGTCTCCTCACCCCGAAAGCGTCTGGCATGATCTAGTCATTTTTTTTTGAGTCATATGTAATTTTATTTGAGTCAAACCGTTGTAATTTTCCTTTTATTTAAGTCTAGTACCTAGGTTAAGTAGTCATTTAACTAAGTTATGTGTCATTAGGTGGTTTAAGTTGGTTAATGGGCCCATTTCAGTGGGCTAGGCCCAGGGGCGCCCCCTTCCCCCTTGGTTATTTATCATTGGTCCAAAAGCCAGGGCCTTATTGTAAAATGTGGGATGCCTATAAATAGGACCCTATTTCTCCCATTTTAAGTTAATGAATGAAAGAATGAATTATTGAAGTATTTCTAGAAATTTGAATGATTTTTCTTGGAGTGGGAAGCTCCCCCTCCCCCTCTCTCTCTTCTCTCTTCTCTCTCTCTAGAAGGGGGCGACCCATTCTCTCTCCTCCCTCCCAAATTCGCCCCTCTCTCCTCCACCTCACCCTCAACCTCATCCAACCACCCCTTGCCACATCACCACACTTGCCACCTCACCTAGCCACATCACCCTTGACCTTTCATATCCACATACCCCATTTACTACCCCATTAACTCCACCACCATCCCAAGAGAGAATCCCTCTCCCCAAGCCACGCTTTCATTCTCCCAAGCATCCTCCCACACTCCCCATACACCCTTTCCCCTCCCCAAGGCCAAAATTAATCACCCCATTAAGGAAAATTCAAACACACCCTTCCCTTTCCCCCAGGCCATTTGCGCACCCATCTCTCTCCCTCTCCACCCCAGGACGCATCACTCTTCTCCTCCACCTGCTAGCTACATCCCCAGCCTTCTCCTCCCCCATTCTTCAGGCCACAACCCTCCTCCCCCATCCCCCTCACATCAGGTAAGATCCCAACTCCATTTCCCACCATTTCCTCCCCCTAATCCCCCCTTTGCTCACCATCTACTTCTACTACCCATCTGGAACCAACAGCAGTAGAGTACACAAGGTGCAGGGGAGGCAGAATGCTTTTAGAGCTCAACCCAAACATTTCTACCAACCTAGAGCCCAGTCCCACTTCTTTGCACAGTTAACCTATCCAAATAGGTCAGGATGGACTAGGACTCAAGGAAGGTTTACAGGTTATGGACATTAGGCTACACAGTCTTATAAACCTTACACTAGGAATTGGGTTAATGGGTATGGCTCTTGGACACCTAGGAACCAATATTTCCACAGCCAGCCCAATGATCACTATGGCCAAAATTTCATTAATACACCCCGGCCAAGGCACTGGCATAGAAATAATCAATCTGTAAATAATCATGCTAGTGTCAACAAGGAAAACCAAAACAAAAAGAAATTTGGACAATCCACTGAACAGAACTATTTTAAATAAATGTGGATTTCGAAAAGTCTGCTTTCTTGCTTTGCTTCTATTTCATCTGCTCTGGAGCCCAATCAGTCTTGGGTTCCAATCCTCTCTACCAGATTGTGTCTGCAGGTATGCCTGGCAGCCAAGAACAATTTGTGGTACTTGGATAGTGGCTGCTCCAGGCATATGACAGGGGATAAGGCCATGTTCTGCATGCTGACAGAGAAACAAGGAGGCCTTGTCACCTTTGGTAGCAACACAAAGGGTAAGATTGTTGGAACATGTAAGGTAGGTAAGTGTACTACTTGTTGCATTGAGGATGTCATGCTGGTTGAAGGATTAGCTTATAACTTACTTAGCATCAGCCAGCTATGTGATAAAGGATGCAAAGTGCTTTTCGACTCTCAATGTTGCAAAGTTTTTGAACCTGATTCCGAAACTGTTAAATTTTCTGGTAAGAGGATAAATAACACTTACATGATAGATCTAGATGATATTCAACAATGCCTTACTACTAGTAGAGAAGACTTAGCATTTTTATGGCATCGTAGGTTAGGTCATGCTAGTTATACTATTTTGCATAAACTAAATAAGCATAGCATGGTTAGAGGACTTCCTGAAGTTTCCTTTAAGAAAGAAAATAAAATCTGTGATGCATGCACTCAATCAAAGTTAACTAGAAAGTCATTTAAATCTAGAACAGAAAATCTATCTTCTAAACCCTATGAGCTGATACACATGGACCTTTTTGGGCCAATCAAGTCTGTCAGCTTATCATGGAGGAAGTATGGGTTTGTCATGGTAGATGACTTCTCTAGGTATACTTGGGTATATTTCTTATCACATAAAAGTGATACATTCTCAGAATTACAGGAGTTCTGTCCTAAGAAAAACTAGAAAATTGAAAATATTTTGACTGATCATGGAGGTGAGTTTGAAAACTCACAGTTTGATGAATTCTGCAGGTCAATTGGAATTAACCATAGGTTCTCCTCACCAAGGACACCTGAGCAGAATGGAGTTGTGGAGAGAAGGAACATAACCCTAGTGGAGATGGGTCGTACACTCTTGGTTGAAGGTGGTCTACCAAGGAAGTTCTGGGCTGAAGCAGTAAATACTGCCTGTTATGTAATTAACAGAGCCATGGTAAGACCTTCTACCCAGAAAACACCCTATGAGATCTTAAAGGGTAAGAAACCTTCTATTGCTCATTTCAAAGTTTTTGATTGTAAATGTTTCATTCATATAAATGATAAAATAGACCTTGATAAATTTGAACCTAAAGGTGAATCAGGAATTTTTCTTGGTTATTCTAAAAACACTCGAGCATATAGAGTGTACAATCTGAATTCTAAAACTGTTGAAGAATCTCCACACATAGTTTTTGATGAATCCTTACTAAAGACTAATGTTGGTCAATGCAGGAATGCAGACAATGGTTATATTTTGAAGGAAGGAAATCTTGCAGACAAATCCGAGGATGAGGAAGGAAATGAAGAGCTTAATGAAGAAGAGCCTACAGTTCAGGGGGAGGTAAATGAAACTCATGGTGATGAAATTGTCAACATTAGATATCTAAAAGATCATCCTGTAGATAACGTAATTGGCAATCTGCATGACGCCCCTGGGACTAGAGGTCACTTAAGAATTCAGAATGAATTGAATGCATATGTGTTTATTTCAAATGTAGAACCCAAGTCCATTGACTATGCTCTCAAAGATGTGCATTGGATTAATGCCATGCATGAGGAACTCAATCAATTTGACAGGAATAAGGTGTGACATTTGGTTCCACCTCCTGATCATGAAACAGTCATAGGGACTAAATGGGTGTTCAGAAATAAAACTGATGAATCAGGGAATGTCATTAAAAATAAGGCCAGACTTGTAGCTCAGGGGTATAATCAGGAATTTGGAATAGACTTTGAAGAGTCTTTTGCCCCTGTAGCCAGGTTAGAAGCAATCAGAATATTATTGGCTTATACAGGTTCCCTAGGAATAAATCTTTAGCAGATGGATGTAAAATCTACATTTCTGAATGGGGAAATCAGTGAGGATGTCTATGTGAGACAGCCTCCTGGATTTGAATGCTTAGATTTCCCTAATCATGTCTATAAACTCAAAAAGGCTCTCTATGGTTTAAAGCAAGCTCCAAGAGCTTGGTATGACAGGTTGAGCAAATTCCTCACTGAAAAGAACTTCACAAGAGGTGTAGTTGATCAAACATTGTTCACCAAGGTGAGTCATTTAGATAATCTTATCATTCAAATTTATGTGGATGACATTGTCTTTGGGTCAACTAACCCCAAATTGTGTGAGGAATTCTCTCAAATTATGACTAATGAGTTTGAAATGAGCTCAATGGGTGAGCTCAAACTATTTCTTGGACTGCAGGTTACACAATCAAAGGATGGTACTTTCATCTCTCAGTCCAAGTACATAAAGAGATTATTGAAGAAGTACAAAATGGACAACCTCAAGGAAATAGCTGCTCCAATGGGTACCTCAACCAGTTTGGATGAAGATCCTCAAGGTAAATCAGTGGACCAAAGGCTATATAGAGGTATGATCAGATCTCTTCTATATCTTACAGCATCTAGGCCTGATATTCAATTTGTAGTGTGTTTATGCTCTAGATTTCAGGCCAGTCCTAAAGAAACACATCTTAAGGCTGTGAAAAGGATTTTTAGGTATTTACTAGGCACCCAAGAGCTAGGTCTATGGTATCCTGCTAAGTGTGAGTTTGAACTTCTAGCCTACACTGATGCAGACTATGCTGGGTGTCGAGTAGATAGAAAAAGCACTAGTGGCTATTGTCAATTCCTTGGTGGCTGTCTAGTATCTTGGGCATCTAAGAAGCAACACACTGTAGCCTTGTCTACAGCTGAGGCAGAATATGTTGCAGCAGGTAATTGTGCTGCCCAAGTACTTTGGATCAAGCACCAACTAGATGATTATCAGATAAAATTAGAATGTATTCCAATCTTGTGTGATAATACTAGTGCTATATGCCTTGCTAAAAATCTTGTTCATCATTCTAAGACTAAGCATATAGAGATAAAACACCATTTTCTTAGAGATGTTGTAAATAAAAAGGAAATTGAAATGAACTTCATTGAAACTGAAAAATAACTTGCTGATATCTTTACTAAGCCTCTTGGGAATGAAAGGTTTAAATTTCTTAGAAGAGAACTTGGCTTGTGTAAATTTCAGCATAATGAATAAATTCTCTGATGGCTTGAATAAAATGTGTGAATGTTGAATGTAGCAACAGACTCATGATCATGCATGACACTCATATTTTTTACACTCATGATCATCACTGCATATCATTTAGTCATGAATGTGTCTAAAACCACATGCATATCATTCATAATTTTTTATGACATAGTTTTCATTGCATATCATTCATCCATGACCTATGTCTAAGCTGTCTCTCATTTAATTCTTGCCATTCATTTGCAAAACTGCATGCATATAGACAGGGGGAGTCTTGTTAGAAATTCAGAGTGGTCATCAACTTTCTTGAATTCATTCATCCTTTGACTCTGAATGATTGAGTCTGACAATATGGCAATCTGTTAGTCAGTTCTGATTCCTAAGCAATAGAAAACATACTTATTCTCTTATAAGAATTTTAATTACTTATAGACTGACTTAATGGTTTGAATTTTATAATTTTTGGAGTTTAAAGATTGCAATCAGTACATAAGAAATCTGAAAATTGATAAAGCTCTCAACCCTTATCTTATTTCATGTCAGACAAAGCTAATCATATCTGAAATCTGAAAACTTATCTGAAATCATGTTAGAGAAGCTAAGTATGTGTATTGTCCTTAATCAAATCATTCTGAAACATATAAAAGACAGCTAGGAAAGATATTGAAAAATATTAAAAATCCTTGAAAAATAATGTTGGCAGAGCAATGACTGGTAAATCATTGAGAAACTAAGTGATCCATCAAAGAAATGGACAATCCTTAAGTCATGAGGTGTATCAGTTATCTCTGTATAAAATGATCAAATAGTAGGGTGGTTTCACTGAGTACCTGGGGGTAACTGGCATCTGATAAACGTGCACCCTCACACAAAAAGGTGTAAATCAGTTCTATTGAATTTGATCATGGCAGAATGGTCCATCATGTTGAGTATCTAGGGGTATTGGCGTCTGATAAACGTATACCCTTACGCAAAAAGATAAATGGCACCTGAATGCCCTTAATGAACTAATATTGTACATGCTGTTCTTTCAAAAGAAATTTCATGGATGTCAATTTGTTTAATTTCAATACATGACCTGGTAACTCTTAACATTTTTTTCTGAGTCTATGAAAGTAAGATATTTTGAAACTGAATCTCTCATGCAAATGTGATTCTAGTTTTTTGTTTTATCATGCACAGAAAACTTATCCATTGATTGTAGTGCATGAACTCAAAATTTTATAGTCTTTAAACTAGAATTCTATCTGAAAGTAGTTTCTAAATTCATATGACTGAAGACTCTGCGTTTTAGAATGCTTATTCCTGGACTACTTGTTCAGAATGCCAGTCAGATGATCTCTCTTGTTCCGTCCCTTGTAATCACTTTCTCTCCTCTTTGTTGATGGCAAAGGGGGAGAATATTATCTATTTGATGAATTCTGAATTCATTCCAGGGGGAGTGTATGAATCATGGTAAATGGGGAGATCTTGTGAGCAAGGAGTTAGTTTTTATTTCGTAGCATGAATTCATAGCATCTGCATGACAATCTGAATAATAAATCATGTCTTTCATCAAAAATTCATCTGAATGACAGGTTGTTGCTCTTTTACATGATAGCGGGTTGCCATCATCAAAAAGGGGGAGATTGTTGTGACTCCTTTGTGTTGATGATGTTGACAATTACTTTATTTCATTGACAACACCTTGTTTTGATTGATTGGCAACTGTTTATGTTTTGATGAAATTATTTTATCAGATTGTCTGTGTGTTCTATGCATTTCACAAGTCTACACACTGCACACACACACAAGTCTTCACACTCAGCATAGTCTATACATCGTGTTGTCTTTGTGTTGTGTTTATGCATCGTTGAGAACATAAGTCTATACATCCATGCATCATCACTCTCAGCATAGTCTGGACAGAAATGGGTCGACCCCCTTCTTAGATGGGTCGACTCACCCAGAACACAAGTCTATACACTGTCCGTCTTATTTAGTGTCTTATGCAGCGTCAGCTCAGTAAGTCTATACATTGCATTGTGGTGTCTGTGCTCAAAGTCTATACAGTGCTTGCACTGTCATTCAAAGTCCATACATTGGACTGTAGCATGCACGAAGCTAAGTCCATACATTAGTAAAGTCTGTACAGCGTCATGCATCATTCATTCAAAGTCCATACACTGCACTGTAGCTTGCTCGAGGTGAAGTCTGTACATCCATTAGTGAACTTCGAAGTCTATACATTGGGATCTTTAACTATGTTCAGTTTTGCAAGTCTGTACATTGGGATTTCACATAAAGTCTATACATCCTAGAACTGTGCAAGTCTGTAAATCACTGCTTTGTCAAAGTCTGTACATCGCAGCTGAGTTGAAGTCTGTACAGCCATTCCCTTGCCAAAGTCTATACATTGTGATCTTTCAAGTCTGTACAGACTTTGCTTCGCTCAAGTCTGTACATCATCCAATTATCTTTGGCAAGTCTACACATCGTGAAGTCTATACATTCAACTGCTTTGCTTTGCTCAAGTCTGTACAGTCTTTCTCTTGGCAAGTCTGTACATCGCTCATGATGTCTGAACAACGAGCAAGTATGTACATCGGACTAGTCTGCATCGGCTAAGTCCATACATCGTCCAGTGCATTGCATGCATCATTCATGAAGTCTGTACATCGAGTTGAAGGCTGACTAAGTCTATACATCATCTGTCTTCTTAGAGTCTTATGCATAACATGAAGTCTGTACATCGTGCATCTAGTGTTTCAAGTCTATACATTGTTGCACGTTGTGTCTGTCAAAGTCCACACATTGCTTCTTCATGCATTGAAGTCTGCACATTGTTGCACGCTCATCAAGTCCATACACTGGCAAGCCTTTCCATTGCCTAAGTCTATACATTGGCTGCTGAATGTTCTTCAAAGTCCACACATCTGTTGTCAGCATGTCTATGCATTCGTATTCAATGTACACACTTCACTGCATTGCACATTGCATCTCCAAGTCTGTACATCACTGATTTCATGCTTTAGGTTAGCGTCTCATTCAGCGTCTTAACAAAGTCTAGACATCGGTTGGGTTCATAACGCTATGTCTGTACACGCTTCAGTCTCGCATACACGAAGTCTGTACACGCCTTACAATGCCACTGTCCTACATGCATGAAGTATGTACAAGGCCAAAGCATTGCATATATGTAGTCTGTACATGGCATTATTCTACATTCAACAAGTCTATACAATGCCATAGCCACGTAATCACAAAGTCTATACACTGCATTCGAGTTCACAAAGTCTATACAGCGAAGTCTATACAATGCATTACACTCTACAAAGTCTGTACAAGGTTTATACTTAAACTGATAATTCGATCCTCTGTCTGACAGGGACTCCTGGCTGAGATTGATGACTTGGCTCGTGATCCAAGGAAGGACGAGGTGCCCAGATGGTGACAGGTGGAAGCAGCCCATCCAGGATGCTGCCATGTGGATGAAATCTCCTCGGATCTGGCGAATTCTTTGGGCGGGAAATGTGGAAGCCACACGCCCTTATCCAATCTGCTGCTGGTATAAAAGAGAGTCTTCTTCTTTGGATGAAGGCTGATCGATCAAGTGGCAAAGTCTATACAGTGAGTCTGAAAGTTTGAAGTAGCAGAGAGCCACCGAGATCCACAAAGAAGAAAAGCAGAGAAGAAGAAAAAGAGAGAAGAGAAGATTGGGAGAGATGTGTTGAGAGAGTGAGATTGAGAGAGTTTGATTGAGAGGTTGTATCTCAGACTCTTGGTTCAGATACCAGAGCTGAGCTTTGCTCATTCCGAGCTACATTCCCAGTTGGGTTTTCTTATTTTCGTTTGCTTCTATCTTTTGTTTCCGAAATTGTTTCTTCAAGCTGTGAGTCAGCTGTTAGCAGAGGTGCTGCCTCTGGTCGGGTAAGCTGTAAACCCCAGTAGTTGTAGTGGAGGTTTCCATTGGACAGGTGAAGCTGTAATCCTCAGCAGGCGAGACTTGTCTCGGACAGCAAGCTGTGTTGCTCAGCGGTCTATAGGCCAAGCTGTATTGCCCAGCAGACGCAAGCTGTACTACGTAGCAGTAAGCCATACTCGGTTGAGTGTGGGGTGGACGTAGGTCTCTTGACCGAACCACCTAAAAATCTTGTGTGCCTTGTGTTTGCTTGTTTGTCTATGAACTTTGTGCGATTGGATTTCCTATTCATCTTCACAGTTTGATTCGCCTCTGTTCAAATCTAGTACTCGAGATAGTGATTAGTAGATTTGCCTATATTCCGTTTTAGAGCCTTATACTGGTTTTAAATTAGGCATTAGATCTATTCACCCCCCTCTAGATCCACATTTCGTGGAGATAGACTGCATCCATCTTACATAACACTTTTGGGTATAGGTGGGAGGTCTATGACTTTGAGCATGAAATTTGGGTTTATCTTTTAGCAACCAACAATTTTTCATCACATGACCCATTTTTTCACAATGAAAGCATTCAATTCTCTTTTTCTAAACAGTTTGAAATTTCATGGCATGCATCCTACGAGCATTGTGATCATCTTCCTTCATCAAGTTACAGTCATGCATTAAATGACCATGCTCACCACAATAATGACATGATGCAATGGTTTGTTTTGGAGTATGGTAATTCACATGAAATTGTTGTGTAGTGGACAGCGGATCTAGAGGGGAGGGGTGAATAGATCTGTCCCTCTTTTCGCAATGCAACCCTCTTTAAAGCTAGATGATGAAATAAGCAGTGGAATATAACTAGCTTGACGAAGAACACAAATGATTTTCTTGGCAAGATGATTACGTAATATAGATATTGAACCTAAGCATGCATCTAACATAAAGCAATCGCACAAGCAAACCACAACACACGAGATTTTAAGGTGGTTCGGACTGAATCTCCAGTCCTACGTCCACCCCTCACCAAATCCGTTGAGGCTGAACTAGTGCAGCACACCAAACCGCAAATCGGAGAACCACCGACTGCCTTCATACTAACCACTAGTAGGGACGTCAACACCGCAGATCGGACAACTTCCGATTGCCTTCCTACTAACCACCGGTAGGGATGTCAACACCGCAAATTGGACAACTTCCGATTGCCTTCCTACTAACCACCGGTAGGGACGATCTTCAGTTTTGATTGTTCGAATGAAATGAAGAAGAAAGAACAAATATCAATCTATTCAAACAAGATATGAAATAAGCTCAAGAAGAAAAATCTTGTCTGAGATTGCTGGAGCTTGATTCGGATTCTTCTATGGATGTAGATCACCAATAGAGGCTTCTATCTTCTTCACAAAGCTCTCTTCTTGATTCAACAGCAATGGCTTCTTCTTCCTTATGAGTTGTGCTTCATTGAATCTGCTTGAGTTGATGAAGAGGAAGAAGGATGCAGTTTAGATCACCCTTGAGAGCCTTGATTGCTTCTTCTTCCTTGGAGGTTGAGATGGCTTCAGATCTGGACTTGAATCACCTTGGATGGATGAAGAACTTCCTCCCGAAATACTGTTCATGGAGGTGCTACAGTACCTCAAAAATGGCCTCCCTTGATCTCCCTTGAAGCCTTGAAGTGTTAGGGTTTCCAACCCCTCATGTGTTTGTTTTATAGACCTTGAATGGTCCTTCGACATCCTTCAGACCAGATCCACAATTTGTGGGTGATTAGGTGACTTTTGGATTAAAGAAATCCATGGAAAGGGGCTGGCCACGAGGTGGATTTCGAAGTCAAACATGGCTGCATCGGGGCTGGCGGTCGACCTGTGGCTTTTGGCGGTCGACCGCTACTGAAACAACTACAAACTGATGATCCTTGGGAAATCCAGTCGATCGCTACTGGCTGGCGGTCGACCTGCAGCTGATAGATCTGCAGTCGGGGGGTCCCTGGCTGGGGCGGTCGACCGCCCCTATGCTGGCGGTCGACTGCCAGCTGGGAAGACCCCGGTCCAGCCCGGGTCGGTCCGTTAGCCGCTTCAGCTCCGTTGCTTGTGTCCATTAGCAGCCTGTTCATGTCTGTAACTTCATACTTGTTGGTCTAGAAAGTACCAACTGAATCTTTATCTTTTGACTCTCATCTTGTGCAGTGGCCTTGGCTATTTGAATGAAGCTTGTAGTTGTTGTATAGACTTTGCGTGTGAAGTAGCCGGCCAATGTATAGACTTGTGTTGCAGCCATCAACCAACGTACAGACTTGGAGTTGTGCTAGCAGCCAACGTACAGACTTTGTCTTGTGCAACGTACAGACTTTGTTTTGTGCATGCAGCCAACGTATAGACTTCATCTGCAGCAACGTACATACTTCATCTGCCGCAACGTACAGACTTTGAGTTGTGCATGCAGCCAACGTACAGATTTCATGATCAGCAACATACAGACTTTGTCTAACGTATAGACTTCGTCCAATGTATAGACTTTGTCCAACGCATAGACTTTGTCCAACGTACAGACTTAGTCCAACGTATAGACTTTGTCTAATGTACAGACATTGTCCAACGTATAGACTTTGTCCAACGTATAGACTTTATCCATCATACAGACTTTGTCCAACGTATAGAGTTTGTCCAACGTATAGACTTCATCCAACGTATAGACTTCGTCCAATGTACAGACTTTGTCCAACGTATAGACTTTGTCCAACGTATAGACTTGGAATGCAGTGCACATGCCCGCAACCTGTTCGATGAAATGACAAACTGCTTAAACAGATACACAATGACATCATATGCAAACATAATGTGACTTATAGTAGTTGCTATCATCAAAACCATAATAGTAATCATGGTGCACATGCGTTCAACATTCTCCGCATTTTTGATGATGGCAACACTGTGAGTCATTATATGGCAGAAATAGCCGAGATGGCAAAGTGTATGATATATGTAACATATGCAGCTCAAGATCCATGATAGTAATAGCATGTGAATGCAATTATGAATGCAGATATGAATGCTATGCATTGGATACACAAATGAGATGCACAAAGTGAATCTCCCCCGTACACCATTCACTCATCCATAGCTCTTACAAAGGACTCACACAAAGAATTCTCCCCCTTTGCCAACAGCAAAAAGGAAGGATAAAGTAGAGTAGGTGACAAAGGTCGGTGAGACCAAAGGTGAAGGAGAGGGAAGAGCAAGCCATAATATGCAAACCTGAAACATATCGCGAGCAACATGGACGGGTCAAAGCTAATGAAATCCGATATCATCAACAGAGTTCGAAGATCATCTACATCGAAGATTTAATAGAAATTAACCAAAGGTGCATATCATTGCAATGTTTAACCTTCTCTTGTCTTATATATCCATATTCAATAACTGCTAAGGGAATAACACAAAAACTAGTATTGAGACTAAACAGACATGAGTAGAGCATGGAATGTTATGATCGCAGCAAATGTAATTTTCAGTATTTTTTGCATTTGAAGGCACAAGACTCACATTTTACGAGCAATCAAGTCTAGTACATGCCTCCTAGCCATAAGAATACACGTTGTTTAGACGCCAGTATTCCTAGGTATTTGGTAAGATTGACTATGATGCTTCAAAATGAACAGAGATAGCAAAGTCACGTCATGACATATCCAAACTCATTTCTGTGATGGAAAGATATGTTTCTCAGTGATTATGTCATTGCTCTGCCTAGAGGCTAAATGTATTAAGACAGAGATAACAGGGGCACATCATCACATGTCATTCGTCACTTGATTTGATGACGGGACATATTTCTCTGTGCAACAATATCATTGCTCTGTCAAATTTATTTTTCAAGAATTCCAGCTCATCAAGATGTTTAACGCCAATACTAAGCTCTAGAGTATCACCAAGATCGTCATGAAATTTGGGTTTTTAGATAGCAGGATAGTCATGTAAAGCATAATATGCAGTCTCTAGTTAAGGTCTATTAAAACCAAGAACATAGATAATTTCAGAACTTCAAGGAAATCATTAAATCTGAACCGATTTCATTGAATGGATAATCATCAGGGCACATAATAGAAAGCTCTTACTCCATATGTCCGTCTGTCTCATGAACGGTATTGTCAAACTGGAAGCCAGTGAAGTTCAGATTGCAAGAGATAAGAAAAGCAATAAAACTCCCCCTAAAGATATGCAGAGAATGCACTCAAGGAGTTATGTTTGTAAGCAAATGTAAGGACAAACGTCAAGGAGTGAGAGAGTAGAACCATGGAGGGGTTGACCTGATCAAACATGAATTTGGCAGGCATGAAATGCATGACCCAACACATGGTTGTACATTTATTAAATGCAACAGAATGAAAATGAAACATATGCATGAATGCTGCAAAGTGACAACTCCCCCTTAGTATATGGCCTATATGCGACAATGACTCATGGTACTTGGCGGAGGTGAAACCTCACGCATATTGAGTATGTCTAGGCAAGCATAACCTGTCTTTCCATACATCAACATTTGATATACCATGGCCATGCAAGAATGATGCTACACAAACCATGCAATACGACACATATGTAAAATGACACATTGACATATAAACAATGCATGAACACACCAATCTACAAAAACACACAACTAAATTGAACATGATCATCATTCAATTTTTAGTGGCCTGAGGTCGGAAAAGACCAAGCTCCCTTCTGAGTGTTGAAAACCTGTCATTACACAAGGGCTTGGTGAAAATATCAGTAATTTGATTTAGAGTATCAACAAAATGCAGTTCAAAATTTTTCTTACTGACCTCGTCTCTAATGAAGTGATGCCCAATCTCAATATGCTTAGTCCTAGAGTGCTGGACTGGATTTTTTGCAAGATTGATAGCATTAGTGTTATCACACAGAATCGGGACACAACCAAGATCCACCAAGTAGTCTTGGAGTTGGTATTTGATCCACAACACTTGGGTGCCACAGCTCCCTGCAGTAACATATTCTGCCTCCGCGGTTGAGAGGGCAACCGAGTGTTGTTTCTTGGAGGCCCAAGAAACTAAACACCTGCCTAGAAACTGGCAATAGCCACTAGTACTCTTACGATCCAGCTTGCATCCAGCGTAATCCACATCAGAATAAGATATAAGAGATAAATCACATGATGACGGATACCACAATCCCAAATCTTGAGTGCCGGTAAGATATCGAAGGATACGTTTGACGACAGTCAAATGAGATTATCTAGGACTAGCTTGAAATCTAGCACAAAGGCATACACTAAACTGGATATCTGGTCGGGATGCAGTCAAATAAAGTAAAGAACCAATCATACCTCTATAGACCTTTACATCCACTAATTTACCATTTTCATCCGAATCCAGTGATGTTGTGGTGCTCATAGGAGTTGCAATGATTTTACTATTTACCATGTCAAATCTTTTCAGCAGCTCCTTGATGTATTTGGATTGATTTATGAAGCACCCATCTTCTCCTTGGTTGACCTGCAAACCGAGAAAGAATTGAAGTTCTCCCATTAGGCTCATCTCAAATTCGCTAGTCATGAGGTTAGCAAATTCCTCACACATTTCAGATTTTGTAGAACCAAACACAATGTCATCAACATAAATTTGAACAATCAAGATGTTCTTACTTTACTTCTTGGTGAAAAGTGTTTGATCTACCTTACCTCGTGTGTACCCTTTTTCAATGGGGAACGAGCTTAGTCTCTCATACCAAGCTCTTGGTGCTTGCTTAAGTCCATAAAGCGCCCTGTCTAGCTTGTATACAAAATCTACATTGTTAGAATTCTCAAAGCCAAGGGGCTGCTCAACATAGACTTCTTCTTTGATCAAGCCATTCAAGAAAGTACTTTTGACATCCATTTGATACAACTTTATTCTAAGGGAGCATGCAAAGGTAAGTAAAATTCTGATGGCTTCGAGTCTAGCAACTGGGGCATAAGATTCATCAAAGTCTATCCCAAACTCTTGATTATACCCTTGAGCCACCAATCTAGCTTTGTTTCTTATTATCTTGCCATCCTCACTTAGTTTGTTCCTAAAGACCCATTTAGTGCCTATGACAGATTGTGATGAAGGTCTAGCAACAAGATGCCAAACTTTATTCCTTTCAAACTGGTTTAACTCGTCTTGCATTGAATTTATCCAATTTTCATCTTTTAATGCTTCATCAATATTTTTGGGTTCATGCTGCGAGACAAGAGCAAGTTGATCTAATTCTTCCACAATTTTAAAATGTGACCTTGTTCTAGGTGGGTCATTCAAGCTGCCAATGACGTTTTCTAAAGGATGATCCTTAAGAATTCTAATGTTTGTAGAATCGTTACCTTCTCCTGGAGCTTGATCCCTTGCATTGCTTGATTCAGCTAGGTCACCAGCTTCTTTTATTTCTTCTTGTGGAGGATCACTCTTGTCCTTTATGCTTAGGAATTCCCCATCTTCATCGTTTTTCCTGCAAGAGTTATCATTGTTAGAATCATGATATTCATCAAAGGAAATATGGGGTGATTCTTCCACAGTTTGACTCTTGATATTGTAAATTCTATAAGCCCTAGATCTATCAGAATATCCAAGAAATATACCTTCATCACTCTTGGGCTCGAATTTATCTAAATCTCTTTTGTCATTATTGTGAATGAAGCATTTAGATCCAAACACTTTCATATGTGAGAGAGAGGGCTTTTTACCTTTCAGCAACTCATAAGGAGTCTTTTTGGTGTGTGGCCTTACCATAGAACGGTTGATAATATAACATGCTGAGTTTACCGCTTCAGCCCAAAACCTCCTTGAAAGTTGCCGTTCAGCAAGCATGGTTCTTGCCATCTCTACAAGTGTTCGGTTTGTCCTTTCAACTACACCGTTTTGCTCTAGGGTTCTTGGTGAAGAAAATCGGTGTGAAATGCTTCCAGCTCTGCAAAGATTATAGAAGATAGCATTTTCAAATTCACCACCATGATCAGATTAGATCTTGGAAATTTTAAACTCACCGTCCTGCTTTATCTTCATGTAGAGTGCCTGAAACTCATCAAAAGCATCATTTTTATGTGTGAGAAAGAAAACCCATGTGAACCTAGAAAAGTCATCCACCAAGACATATCCATATTTTCTACCACTCAAGCTAGCAGTTCTGGTTGGGCCAAACAGATCCATATGAATTAGCTCGAGTGGTTTGGATGATGTATTTTCAGATCTTCCCTTGAAAGATTTTCTTGTTTGTTTACCTAGGGCACATGCATCACACAACTTGTTTTCTTGTTTAAATGATAATTCAGGCAACCCTTTCACCATTGAATGCTTTAACAATTTATGTACGATATTGTACCTAGCATGTCCTAGTCTACGATGCCATAACCAAGCAATTTCAGATTTTGGTGCAGCAAGACAAAGATTTAAATGAGCAGGATCATCTAAGTCAATCATGTAAACATTGTTGACTCTCTTACCAGAAAATTTTACCTTGTCAGATTTTGGTTCAAGAATTCTGCATTCATGAGAGTCAAACAACACTTTGTGACCCTTATCACACAATTGACTTATACTAAGCAAGTTATATTTCAAACCTTCAACTAATAGCACGTTACAAATGGAGTTGGAGAGATTCTTACGTACATTACCTGTTCCAATGATTTTTCCCTTGTTGTTCCCTCCAAATGTGACGTATCCTCCTTCCTTTTCTTCCAAAAGATAAAATTTTGATTTATCTCCAGTCATGTGTCTTGAACAGCCGCTATCAAGGTACCACATGTTATGCATGGCTGCAAGACACTCCTGCACCAGTAATTAAGTAATTGTGTTTGGAACCCAACCAAATTTGGGTCCCATCAAACTCTTCAGATTTTCAAAACATGAAACCATTTCTTTTGGAATCCAGACCTTCCTAACATTCATGTTTTGTTTGCTTAGAGCAGGGATTTGATTTTTCTTTTCAATCTTGACATTCATTTTCTGTTTGGAGGCTCTTGGTTGGAGTTTGTGGAAGTTTGATGAAGTTTGCTTCTTAAGCCATTGAGGCGGTCGGTTGGTTTTGGGTTGAAAGTGATTGTTTTGCCACCTAGGAAATTGATGAACACAGAAATCACAATTGTCCCAAAAATATGGTTATGATGGCCTATATGAGTGTGCAATCCAATTGTGGTGAAATCTGGAAGGTTGAGCGGGCAATTTCCAAGGAGTTGTTGACCTATGCTGCGGGGAAGGTCGACCTTTCTTAGATTTTCGGACAGGCTTTTTGGGAATGTTGGTGACTACCTCTTCTATCTTTTCTTTCCCTTTCTCCTTTTGTTTTTACTGATTTTGTGTGGGAGTTGTGTTTGAGGTGGAAGCTTCGGAAGATGAAACAAATGTGACAGTTTTGAGCCCAATTGGCCTTTTGTTTGTAGGTTCAAAACCCAACCCTTCCTTGTTGAAGTTCATTATGGTTCCTAGCAATGCATCTAGGTTTTCCCTTCCATCCACAAATTTTTCTAAAGATTGTTGTCTGTCCTTTAACTCTTTTTGTAGGTTTTCAAAGTTTTACAAGAGTTGAGTGTTGACATGTTTGACAGCTTCATACTTCTCATTGCTTAATTTGCTATCCTTTTCATATGTTTGCATTTTGAGTTTTATGCTGTCAATTTCATTCCTTAAGTCCTCATTTTCAGTTTCCAAGTCAGCCATTTCTTTTCTTCCCTCTTCCAAATTCTCAATCATTTTCTTATGATCTTCAATTTCAGTTTCAAGTTGAGCATTCTTATCATTCATATCATTATCATGCACAAATGAGTTAATTTTCTTTTTCAATGATTTATTCTCCTTTTTGTACATTTCATATTTTTTCATGAGTTGTATATATGCTTCCTCCCAATCATCAGTTGTATAATCTTCAAATGGAGAATTTACCTCAGTTTCTTCATCACCTTTGGCCATAAGGCAGAAATCTTCTTTTTCTTTGTCCGAGGAGCTAGTTCCGTCATCACTTTCCTCTTCATCACTCCATGTGGACACCATGGCCTTGTTCTTCTTCTTGCCCTTCCATTTGTCAGCTTTTCTGAATCTGTCGGGACAATCATTCTTGAAATGCCCTGGTTTGTTGCAAGAATAACAAATAATTTTGTCAGATTTCTTAGAGTTTTCAGAATTAGATTTGAAACTATTTCTTACCTTTGACCTTCCTCTCATGAAGCTCTTACCTTCCTTTCTCAGGAATTTTTTGAACTTACGTGTGAGCATGGCTACGTCATCCTCATCTCGCTCACTTTCTGAATCCTCACCTTCATCGGAAGAGCCTTGACGGCTAGGTCCTGCTTTAAGAGCTAGGGACTTCTTCTTAGGTGTCTCAGCCTCTTTGTTCTTGAGATTGATCTCATAGGTCATCAATGACCCAATGAGTTCATCTACCTTGGTAGTTGCGAGATCTCTCGATTCTTCAACCACGGTAGCCTTTGTGTGCCATGCTGGAGTTAACGATATGAGAATTTTCCTTACAATTTCTTGCTCTGAATATTTCTTTCCCAAATCAGTTAAACTATTAGTAAGCATAGTTAATCGAGCATACATATCTTGAATTGACTCATCAGGCTTCATGCGGAACATTTCATATTCAGAAACTAAAATGTTGGCTTTTGTTTCTCGTACCTGAGAGGTTCCTTCGTAGATTACCTCTAACTTATCCCACATTAGTTTTGCAGATGCGCAGGTAGCCACTCTAGAGAATTCAACTGGATGGAGTGAGCATTGCATGATGTGTTTAGCACTCCAGTTGACAGTGGATTGCCTAATCTGTTCTTTGGTCCACAAGTCCTCATTATCCGTAAGCTCATACGGACCTTTGCTGATCACTCACCAAAGTTCGTAGTCTTGGGCGCGAATGAACACCTGCATGCGATGTTTCCAATCAGGATAGTTAGATCCAGTGAAATAAGGAGGTTTGTTCATAGAGTGTCCTTCAGGTAAATAACCCTTAGACGCTGATCCACCATTTCCCTCAAGGTCGTTGGACCCCATAATGAGAGATTAGACTCTGATACCACTTGTTGTGTAGTGGACAACGGATCTAGAGGGGAGGGGTGAATAGATCTGCCCCTCTTTTCGCAACGCAACCCTCTTTAAAGCTAGATGATGAAATAAGCAGCGGAATATAACTAGCTTGACGAAGAACACAAATGATTTGCTTGGCAACATGATTACGCAATATAGATATTGAACCTAAGCATGCATCTAACATAAAGCAATCGCACAAGCAAACGACAACACACAAGATTTTAAGGTGGTTCGGACTGAATCTCCAGTCCTACGTCCACCCCCCACCAAATCCGGTGAGGCTTCACTAGTGCAGCACACCAAACCGCAAATTGGAGAACCACCGACTGCCTTCCTACTAACCACCGGTAGAGACGTCAACACCGCAGATCGGACAACTTCCGATTACCTTCCTACTAACCACCAGTAGGGACGATCTTCAGTTTTGATTGTTCGAATGAAATGAAGAAGAAAGAACAAATATCAAGCTATTCAAACAAGATATGAAATAAGCTCAAGAAGAAAAATCTTGTCTGAGATTGCTGGAGCTTGATTCGGATTCTTCTATGGATGTAGATCACCAATAGAGGCTTCTATCTTCTTCACAAAGCTCTCTTCTTGATTCAATAGCAATGGCTTCTTCTTCCTTATGAGTTGTGCTTCCTTGAATCTGCTTGAGTTGATGAAGAGGAAGAAGGATGCAGTTTAGATCACCCTTGAGAGCCTTGATTCCTTCTTCTTCCTTGGAGGTTGAGATGGCTTCAGATATGGACTTGAATCACCTTGGATGGATGAAGAACTTCCTCCCGAAACACTGTTCACGGAGGTGCTACAGTACCTCAAAAATGGCCTCCCTTGATCTCCCTTGAAGCTTTGAAGTGTTAGGGTTTCCAACCCCTCATGTGTTGGTTTTATAGACCTTGAATGGTCCTTCGACATCCTTCAGACCAGATCCACAATTTGTGGGTGATTAGGTGACTTTTGGATTAAAGAAATCCATGGAAAGGGGTTTGCCACGAGGTGGATTTTGAAGTCAAACATGGCTGCATCGGGGCTGGCGGTCGACCTGTGGCTTTTGGCGGTCGACCGCTACTGAAACACCTGCAAACGGATGATCCCTGGGAAATCCGGTCGACCGCTACTGGCTGGCGGTCGACCTGCAGCTGACAGATCTGCAGTCGGGGGGTCCCTGGCTGGGGCGGTCGACCGCCCCTGTGCTGGCCGTCGACCGCCAGCTGGGCAGACCCCGGTCCAGCCCGGGTCGATCCGTTAGCCGCGTCAGCTCCATCGCTTGTGTCCATTAGCAGCCTGTTCATGTCTGTAACTTCATCCTTGTTGGTCTAGAAAGTACCAACTGAATCTTTATCTTTTGACTCTCATCTTGTGCAGTGGCCTTGGCTATTTGAATGAAGCTTGTAGTTGTTGTATAGACTTTGCGTGTGAAGTAGCCATCAACCAACGTACAGACTTGGAGTTGTGCTAGTAGCCAACGTACAAACTTTGTCTTGTGCAACGTACAGACTTTGTTTTGTGCATGCAGCCAATGTATAGACTTCATCTGCAGCAACGTACAGACTTCATCTGCCGCAACGTACAGACTTCGTGTTGTGCAACGTACAGACTTTGAGTTATGCATGCAGCCAATATACAGACTTCATGTTCAGCAACATACAAACTTTGTCCAACGTATAGACTTCGTCCAATGCATAGACTTTGTCTAACGCATAGACTTTGTCCAACGTACAGACTTAGTCCAACGTATAGACTTTGTCCAATGTACAGACTTTGTCCAACGTACAGACTTTGTCCAACGTATAGACTTTGTCCAACGTATAGACTTCGACCAATGTACAGACTTTGTCCAATGTATAGACTTTGTCCAACGTATAGACTTGGAATGCAGTGCACATGCTCGCAACCTGTTCGATGAAATGAAGAACTGCTTAAACAGATACACAATGACATCATATGCAAACACAATGTGACTTATAGTAGTTGCTATCATCAAAACCATAATAGTAATCATGGTGCACATATGTTCAACAGAAATCTCTTTTCATGCACACTAGACTTTGGTTTGACTGAAGAAGAAATGTTTGAATTACTGGAGGAGCAAGAAGCATGCACAAATGTGATTTTTGTTTTCAAATTAAAAGCTTCCTTTTTACTAGGATTATATCCTAGACCTTCCCGTTGGAAATTCACTTTTGTTCCTAGAATTTTGTTCAAATTCTCCTCCCCACTTACAAATCTAGCCAAAGACTTGTTCAAGTCAGCAATTTCAGATTGAAGTGAAGCAATTCAAAGTTCATAAGAGGCAATCTCATTTTCATAGGAAATGATCTTTTCATTCAAGGTGACATTGATGGTTTTGTGGGTTTCAATTTCTTGTTTTAACAGACTCACATAGACTTTCCTTTTTCAAGGGTTAGGAGTCTTTCAAACATGGTTGCGTTTAATTATTTTAGCTTTTCATTTTCAGATTTTAACAGCTCATTTTCCTCCATGATGGACTTGCTATCAACTTCAGAATCAAGTAGTTTCTCAAACAATTTTTCATCGTCAGATAGAGAATCTAGCTTGTTTTGGAGATTTCTTTCAGTTTCCTCAAGCAAGGATATTTTACATAACAAGAGTTCATTCTCATTCTCAAGATTTTCAATTTTTGATCCTAGATCAAGACAATTTTCACAAGGATAATTATCATGAACATTTTCATTTAGATTCTTCTTCAATGTTTTATTTTCAGACTTTATCTTTTTGTATCTACTTGACAACTCCTCATAAGCATCAACTAATTCTTCAAAAGACATTCCTTCTTCATCAGAGTTAGAGTTTACCTCTTCACTATTTTCATCACTTGGTTGATCAACATCGTCAGTCATTAACCCTTTTTGTCCCTACTTCTCTTGAGCTTGCATCAATCGGTCCATAAGCTCTTTTACAGTTCTGCAAGAGGAGACAAATGTGAACATGTCAGCATTCACTGAAGATTTCAACAAGGTCAAAATGGTAACATTCTCATGATTCTTCAATCTATCTCGGTTGGACCACTTGGTCTCATCTCGAGGCAATATATGAGGACCATCATGAATTAACTTCCACAAATTGGGATTGATTGAGTTTATAGTCCTACACAACTTGCCCAACCAAGAATTAAGATCATCACCATGAAAAATAGGTAGACAACTAAACAAAACAATATCTGCAGAAGTGTTCATGATTCAAGACTACACTAGGATCCCTCTGAAGATCGTTAGATCTGGTGATTACAGAGGCATGCTCTGATACCAATTGTTGGGTCCCGGAGTGTAGTGACACGGATCTAGAGGGGGGTGAATAGATCCCTCTGTAAAAATTAAGTCCAATTAAATAACTTAAACGCCGCTCAGCTTAAACTCACAAAATGCTTGCATATGAAGAGATTCACACACGGAGAATAAACAAACTTAACTAAATGTGTGTCTAAGAAAATCTACCATTCATGGAAAATGCATTTAACAAGCCAACCTATGGATGGTGATAGGAGATAAGGAGCAAACACAAGATCATACACAAAGGCACAGTGATTTTTTAGGTGATTTGGGACCACGATGGGCTCCCTACGTCCACCCCTCACCACCTCGGTGAGGCTTCACTAACATGCTACACAAGGTAGCACACGGGGATGAACCCCAATACAACACACGCTGCTTTCGAAGCAAACCACACACACGAGGACAAGCCTCAACACGCTGCCACGTAGTACACACACGAGGGCTGGCCTCAGCACGCTGCCACGCAGCACACACACACACAAAGATGGGAAACATACCCTGACACTCAGCTCACACACGGAGACACCGCTCCGTACACACACACTGGCATATCAGTTTAGAAGGATGAAAAATGTATATTCAATACAAGTAATAGACATCAACTGATCAAATGATGACTGTAAACAGGGACTAAGAACAAGTTCTGTAAACTCCTGGTTAGAAAATAATAGATCTAGCTTCTTCGATGACTGGACTCCCATTTCTTTTCACTCATTCGATGGATGAAGCTCACAGCAGGTTCCTTGTTGAGCCTTGAAAGGAGGACGGCGCCAAGCTTTTCCTAGTCTTCAAACTTCTACCGCGGACTGGACGATGTGGAGGAGATGCATCCGCGGTCTCACAGCATGTACACTTCAGTATGATGGATGAAGATCATCTCATGCCTTGAATCACGTTCAGCACGCCCTGGAGAGGAGGAAGATGGAGCTGCGGCCGTGTTCTTCCCTGCAAGACCAAAAATCGGATAAGACAATAAAACCTTTCTATTTAATGGAATAAACCCTATCTCTTTCAACATATACCCCAATAGATGAAGAGCCACGTGGAGGGAATAATCCCCCATGGACCAATCATTGAGGGGCACTAAAAGATGGGAGCATGCTAGGGCATCGGCCACCGCACGAGCTGGCGTATTTTCAGATCGCCAGAAAGTGTCGACTCATAGAGTCGACACTCGCGACTGGGCATGAAACAAACACGCCCAAACAGAACACATCGCAAAAAGTGTCGACTCTATGAGTCGACACTTTCTGCCTATGGCGCAATATGAACGCCCAGATAGAACGGTCGAAATAAAATGTCAACTCTATGAGTCGACATTTCCTTTCAGTGTTTGGAAGGGTTAATAGGCCAAAGTGAAAAGGCCATAACCTGGGACAAAGTGTCGACTCCATGAGTCGACACTTTTCCTGACATATACAAAGTTAAAGAAAAACACATGAGGGGTTTACCAAATGAAATGAGACAAAGAAGATCCATACATAAATGGAAGTAGTAAGTAAAACTTACCCCTAATAATAGTCTAACTAACTTGATATGCACAGGGGTTACCTTGTGATTTATGCATCCATTTTCACCACAAACCTACTTCAAACATGCCAACAAGAGCAGCATACTCTTGTTTTCTCTTCACTACTCACTTGAACTTCCAGAAGGATGATTGCCACTTGATCTTCATGTGGATTCCCATTACTAGTCCTTGTCAGTCATATACAATGTAAGTCAGTCATTCAATGCCTTTAATTCTAAAGGGAAATGAAAGTCCAGCTCTCATAACCATTCAAATTTCCACATTAAGTCCCTGCAATTCACATGTTAAGTAAGTCAATTGATTCAAATCTCATTTGAATCAACCAAGAACATAGTAGGAGAGTTCTACACAATTGGCTTGAGTTCCATCCATTCTTAATTGATTCCTGTACAAATATGAATTCCCATATCAGTCAAGTTCACCAAATAGTCATTGAATGAAAATATCTCATCCAACTATTAACATTGATATGTCTATATTCATCAATCAACCAAGTAAAAATTGATCAATCCAATTCATATCCATAAGCCACTAATGCATTTATTTATATGAAGTGATATCATATTGTATTTGATCATCATCAAAAATTCCTTAAAACAAGGTTATGCACGGGGTTCAACATACTATTACTCATCTATTTTTCAACCTTAAAGGGATATTTATCACCCTTAACTGAACAATTGTCACCCTTGTAGCGTGAGTTGTTTCTGCTTGATTGCGTTGACGCACAGTGACGTTGCGTCGATGCAGTCTGAAGTGCTTCACCTTTCTTGAATAGTGAGGTCGACACATCTTAAGGATAGGTTGACGCAGCCTTTGTATAACTTGAGTTTTCAGCTTTATTTCATCATAACCATAGCTTCACATCCTTTGATGTTTTCCCCAGTCACTTTCAACTTTATTTCAATAGAGTTAAGCAGCCTTGCTCCTATGATTGAGCATGAGTAGAACTTCTTGCTTGCATGACCATTTCCTATTACAATGCTGCAATGTATCATGTATTGCTTATCTACAAGAGGCCATTCACATGCCAGTGCTGACTCTTTGATCTGTGCAACATAAACATTAACATCATCAAATACAAATTAGACTCACTAATGATTCATGGTCAGACATCATCAAAACAATAGAGTTAAGCATGTTCCACACATGCCCAACAAAGATAACAAAGGTAAATCAGTAAATCAAACACTTTTTTGAAGCATGATTGGCTCCCTATTATACTTGACAGCCATTAGGCCCGACATCCAATTTGTAGTATGTTTATGCATGAGATTTCAATCAAACCCGAAAGAAGCTCATATGTCAGCCGTGAAACAGATTTTTAGATATATATCTGGTTCTTATGATTTAGGACTTTGGTTTCCCCGCAGTTCTTGCTTTGATTTGCTGGCTTATATCAATGTTGACTATGCGGGTTGTAACGTGGACCGCAAGAGCACAAGTGGGTATTGCCAGTTTCTAGGAGGTTGCATGGTCTCATAGGCCTCTGAGAAACATAATTCAGTGGCTCTATCAACTATCGAGGCCGAATATGTGGCCACAGGTAGTTGTGTGACCCAAGTGCTTTGGATCCAACACCAACTGATCGATTATGGGATCACTCTCAGAAAAACATCAATCCTTTGTGACAATACTTCCATAATAAACTTATCCAAAAACCCAGTGCATCATTCCAGAACTAAACACATAGATGTTAGATATCATTTTCTTAGAGATCATGTCAGCACAAGAGATGTGGAAATAAAATTCATAGATACAAATAATCAGATTGTCGATATTTTTACAAAACCTATAAGTGAAGATAAATTGACCTCCTTCAGAAGAGACTTAGGTGTGTGCAAAATAGAAGGGAAGTAAATATCTTGCATATCATGTTATAGGCACCTTAGTTTGCATTTTCATCATCTATGCACTGCATTGCATTTGGTATCACATTGCATGTCATGCTTATGCATTTGCATGTATGTGAGATTCTGGTATATAAAATAGTGACTAGTGGAAGGATGGATTAAGTTATTTTGGAAGCATTCATTATGCGTGAGTGCATAACTCCGCCCAGTACCAGAACTCAATAATTATCGTATGCTTGCTTTACTTCTTGCATGAATGCATGACAAAGGCTATTCCTTGAATTTTCTAAGGCTATATATCATCCTTGATGAATAAGTGAAATCCCATGGAGCTCAATGAACGAAACTGAGAGTTGGAAATGTTGGAGAATAAGATATTAGATATAGACTTCTATATCATTAGAACATCTCCCCCACTTGATTAAAACCAAGTTCTTGAGTCTTTCATATATTCTTATACATTTTTAATCAATGGGGGATAGAGCTATATGTTTTTGGAATCTCAAATGTTGCATCCCCTAGTTGATTTTGGTGTACAACAAAACAATTGTGCTTGTGTGTGTATTTTATTGAGAAACATGTTTGCATCTTATTTGATAAGTTGAAGGTTGACTTCAATGTTAACAGTAGGAAGTCAAATGAATGCTAGTTGTTTAAGGAACTCATGCTATGTTTATTTTAGCTTGCAGGATCAAAATCCATGGTTCACCCTTGGAACTCAAAGGATCAAAATCCATGGTTTGCACTTGGAACTCAAAGGAATGCGTCATTGAGTAATCTTATTGTCAAGAATTCAAAAAAGGTGGTAAACCATGTCTACATTCTTCTAGAAACAATGGTAAGGCCATGGAATTCTCAAATCTAATAAGGTAAGCAAAGTCGACTTCCGTTCAAGCAAGAGTCGACTCCTAATGAAGCAAGAGTCGACTTCTGCTGGTTTTATCTTTCAGTTTCTTCTATGAATGTGTATTTCATGGATTTCATCAAATAGGTTTTCAAAGTCTTGGTTGGGTATTTTCATGCATTTTCCACATAAGAGTTTTGGGCTTGAAATATGCTCAACCTATTAACTTGAAATTTGATGAATGTGAGTTTAATGATGCTTACTCATTATATGGACTCTTGGTCATTCCGTCTTGGCAATTCTAGTAAATTTGCATAGTGTGCTTCATATGCCAATATGATAATCATGATTTGGGGGTGATTCAATTTGAACTTGAACTACATGTTGAATGGTGTTCTTTCATTAGTCAAATGCTTGGCTAAATGCTCTTAATTTATGGTTGAGGAAAATTGGTTTTTCCTTGAGCTTACATGCATATCTTTTGTGGTTTCTAAGGATCAAAATGTGTTTAATAACTTCGGATAAGTTTTGAGGTAAGATTGCTTGAATGTGCTTCATGCATTTTCCATATGGATCTTTTGAGGATAGTCATATGTTCAGGATCCTCCTGCATGTCTTGGAGTAAGTAGAAATGTTTATGGTCTTATTGCAAAGATTCATGATGGTTTGAACTCTGTCTTAGTATGAGGTATTTGTTAAGAATGGCCATCGGTGAAATGAGTTTTCATGGGACTATTGTATAGGTTTGAACGCTTTCCATGCTCATTCATCTTGAAAGCCATGACAGTGAGTAATTGGTTGAGATTCTCACATGAATCTTGATAAGCTAGCATACACTCACTTCCTACATTTCCTACACTCATGCATGTTCTTCATAGAATTCTTGAGCAAGTGTTTTGATCAATTCATGTGAATTTAGATAGAATGTGGTTGATATGTGTTTCTACATTGTTTAATACCAACGAATACTTGGTGGTTTGTTTTATCAACTAACCATTTCTATATTTCATTAATATTTTTCTTGTAGGACTGAAGTGCCTGAAATCTGGAATTGCAGCAGATTTCGATCGACCGACCTGGGCATTTCGGTTGATCGAAATCCCCAGAGTTGGCCGCCTGTAACACATTTTGCTACTGTTATTTTCGATCGACCAACCCCTTTCATTCGTGAACCGAATGCAGCGAAAACCCAAAAATGTGGATCTGAAAACCATCTAAACCCAATCCATTTGTGCTTAACTTTTACCCCTTTGCCCCTGGGTTCATGGTAGACCTATTGGGGGTCTTTTGGAGGATTCTAGAAGGGTTATATTGGTCTTTTGGTTTCTCCTATATATGCAAATGTGTGACCTACGAATTTGACAAGAGAAACCCTTATGTGCTTATTGTTTCTATCTTGTAGGTGAAGAAAGGGAAGAAAGCAAGGAAGAGCTCAAGCCAAGGTGGATTTCATCTACTCCAAGGAGTTTCTAGAGTTCGTGGAAGAAGAAGAAAAGGAGTGGATCGACGAGAGGAATAAGAGGACGCAAGAATTGCCATCATCCGATCCAAGAGTCAAGCATCGACATTCATTGGCTTTGGAAATCAAAGGGGGAAAAATCTCTACATCTTATTTCTTGTCATTTGTGATGGTTATCATGATTTGTCTTGTGGTCTGAGCATGATTTGAATATTTGTAGTTATTTTCTGAACATAGGGATATTCTGTGTGTGTGTGACCATCTGTGTATGGTCGTGTGTCTACGGTGCTGCGGTTGTTGCAGTGTGTGTGTGTGTGTGTGTGTGTGTGTGTGTGTGTGTGTGCTGCTGCTAGATTCACGATCGAGAGCGTTTGGGGTTCGTCCCCGTGTTGCTGTGTCTACAGCTTGAGGAGAGTTCTCCTCGTGGGGATTTATCCCCATGTGTTGTTGGAGTGTCGCCTCCGTGTTAGGGATTTATCCCCGAGTGAAGCCTTACCGGTTTGGTAAGGGGTGGACGTAAGGAGCCCGTCTTGGTCCCGAACCACCTTAAAAATCCCCGTGTCCTATAGTTTACTTTGTGGATGTGTGCTTAATTGTTTAAATTGCTTGAATGTTCGAGTGAGTGCGGTGAGATTGAGAGAACTTGTTTATCCTTGCTTAGTTTATTTCTATCAATCTCGTTAAACTTGTTAATTCCGCTGCGAAAGTTTTTAATTTACCATATCACGTGGGGGACAACTCAACCCCCCTTCTTGTCCGCTTGCCTACCCCAAGACCAACATCAAAAACCTATTTTCATTGATAAACTGCACCAAACCTGTCCAGGGTCGACCCCCAGGGTTAACCCTTGTGTGTCTATTTTCTGGGGTAGAGGATATTGCCGCGAGGGTCGACCCCTGCGGTTGACCCCATCCGGTTCGTTGTAGAACACGATATGAACCGTGGTCGGGTGTTTCCTTTCGAACCTAAAATGTTTCCCAACCCCCTTAAAATGCCTCTAAGCCCTCTAGATTGCTAGTGTCACCCTCTTCTAGAACTCTTTTGGCAACCCAAAACTCTTCAAGCCCTAGCAGCGGATTCATCTTACGGCACCTGCGATTTGCTCCTTCTCCGAGCTATCAAGGCATTTTCTTCAGGTCTGTGCCCACTAGAGAGGTGTGTGGCTTGTGGAGAACCTCAACATCCACGGTAAGGGCTCCATCTCGTTGAACCAGCACATCCAACCGATTTTTCCAGAAGTGTTCTTGTTACGTGTGTCATCCATATGACTCATAAGAATCGAGCTCATCGTGAGGGGGAGGAATCCCGCAGGCGCCAAGAGATGATGGCCAAGAGCAAAGAGATGAAGGATCTAGAGAAAGCTGCTATGCCTGCAAATCTCAAATTAATATATCATAAAATGATTCAATTTAGAGCTGTCGACTTCAAGAGTATAAACAAAGTGCTGCCAGAACTGGTTCATATCATTAAATCTTAGCCGAATATGTAGTCCTTCATGTCGAAGCATAGGAAAGTCTATTATAATCTTGTTCATCAATTCTATGGAAGTTTGGTTGAAAAAGATGACCAGGAATTTATAGTTTTGAATGGTAGAGTATATCGCATTTCAAGAGAACTTCTTGGAAAAGCATTTGACATGCCATATGAAATAGGGTACACTTATGAACAAGCAATGTTTGAAGCTGAAGATGTTTATAACTTGATGACTGGTAAAGATATGGAAAACAAGTCAGCAAGCAAACTCAATGCCAATAGTTTTCCCGCACTTTAGCGCATTCTACATCACATGATGACTACCATTTTGCTTCCAAGAGGGGGAGGAAGAGATAAAGTCACAGATTTACAAAAGTTTTTTTTTACTATCTCGTGACTGGTGCACAGATAAATTTCCCAGCCATTATATTTGGGCACATCATCAGCTGTAAGAAAATTAAAAATCAAACTTTGCCATATGTTGCTGCCTTAACTTGTGTTTTTCGCTCTATTGGCATCGAATTGGAGGAAGAAGCTTACCAATCTATACGAGATGCAGATGTTTACACAGTTTCCACAACGTGTAAGCATATGGGGTATGAGCTAAATGCAAGTGGCAATCTTGTACGCTCCCTGTGGACCCTCAAGGACAAAGACCAGGCTGCCCCTTCAGATGAAGATGAGGAAGAGGAACATGTTGATAGACCTTGACCCTCACAACCAGTGGAAGAAAATATTAGTGAAAAGCTCACTCCTGAGGATGCCAGAAGGCTACATACAAGACTGGACGCTATGGATGATCACATGGATTTACTTGGGGAGATAATGGCCGTTCTTTCCAAGGATGTTTCAGATTTGAAACTTTACCACGAATCATATCTCCAATCCTTCCAGTCACTCACAAATTCATTTGACAATATTCAACAAGCCTTGAATGTTCAATCCACCATGTTCAGTAATATAGTGGATTATATTCGACGTCCACCACATCCACCTTCTCCGCTGATGGATTAGATCAGAAGGCTTCGGTTGGGATACACTTATCGCTTATCCACCTTCCATATCTCTTTTTGATGACGCCAAAGGGGAGAGTCTCCTTGGTGCTATGCTATGCTATAGCCATGCTACAATATAAGTACTGTTTGTCTTGCATACTCGTGTGTATACGTGTCTCTCATGTTTGTCAGATGTCAGATGCGTCTTTAGTTGTGATTAGGTTGGTAATGATTAGGTGTTCATCTGGTCATGGTCCATAGCATGCATGTTTTCTTTTCATTTTGGTGCTGTAATAACTAAACTTAATTCTCTAAACATGATCGGCAATTTGTTGCAAGTGATGCCTATTTTGATCAGATCTACAGTCATTGAATGTGCTTCTCATGATAACCTTCTTTTATGGTTCACAAAGCTTTTGAACATTTATTCTTGTGTGGCACATAGTATTTTGTCACCATCAAAAATGGGGAGATTGTTGAACCCCGTAGGTGATTGATTTTGGCTTTATAAGTTTTAATGATGACCAAGCACTATGTGGTTCATGACCTATCTTTAAACTTGGTAATTGACTGAAATTGTTAGCTCTTGGAATTTGGATTGAAATGTATTGCCCGAATGCTAACCGTGTCATGAGGTTTCACTTCTATATGTAGGAATTAAGTCAAGTTTACAAGGAATGGGTTTTCACTTTGAAATATTATCATTTTCGTATTGAAATAAAATTGACAGAGTTCATGTGTTTTTACAGGTTAGAAGAAGCTTTGAAAAGTTTTACATCATAAGGGTTTAAGGTGAGATCGAACCAATTTCAAATTAATGTGAGATTATCAAGAGTTGGGTTTATTAAGGAAGGGTGCCGACCCCTGGGGTCGACCCCTGGTATGCAGTTATCTATCGATCGACAAATTTTTGGACTGCCCATCATGGGTGCCGACCCCTGGGGCCAACCCCTCAAATGATATGTTCTGTCTGGTCGTCAGCTTTTGCTTCTTCCTGGAATGGGTCGACCCAGGGGGTCGACCCCCTTTTTTCTCCAGTTCTATTCTGGCCAGTGCCTTATCAAAAGGGCCTGTCTAGTGTAAAGGAGTCGACCAAGAGGGTCGACCTTCCGTTTTAGACCAAAAGCAAACTTTACGAACCTGGCTCATAATCCAATAGCCCATGTCCTTTTTGGGCCTTAAATGGTTATGTTTGAGGATAAATATTCCCCATACGTATCCATCTTGCCCTGGCCTATAAATACCATTGATTGGGAACCCTAAAGAGTGAGAGAGAATCATTTTCTATTCATTCGCCCTTTTTTCTGTGCAGGGAAGAACAACTGCGAGGACGTGTCTCTCCACTGATTTGAGCTCAAAGGAAGCGATTCAAGTTTGATCTCATCATTCCTCACAAGATCTGAAGGTGATGCATCTGTTTCAAGCTTGAGAGAATGTGTTTTCTCATCATCCACTGACGGGGTTAAAGAGCTATCCGGTTCAAGCGGCTTGTTGGTGTTCGAGTGAAGCTTTCGTGAAAGAAAGGGGGATTCTCAACCTCCAAATTAAATATACGTGCATATTCTAGCATCCTTTCAGTTTTTGAGTTTATACTGTAAATCCTTTTTATATGCTATGAGGAAAACTGTGTGTGGGTGCGTTTTGTGCAGCCAGTGTGTGTGTGTGTTTTGTTGCGCCTTGCAACATATGTGTGGTGTTGTGTGTTCATAGTGTGTGTGTGTGTGTGTGATTCAATTCACTTCATAGTGGATTACCAATCCTCACGCAGTGAGGGGTGGACGTAGGAGGCACTTTTGTGAACCTGAACCACCTAAAAATTTGTGTCCGCTGTGATTGTGTTGCTTGTGCCGTTTGTTTGTCGAGTGGGATCTCCGTGGGAGTTGAGCGTTATTTTGCCATCACATAGTGCATACATTCTCTAGATCACTTATACGTTTCATGTGAGCTTTTGCGCCTTGTGAGGGAGAGTTTCTTGTAGGGGTTTTAAATTTACCTATCTAAGTTCTTTGTTCTAAGAAAAAGTTTTTTAAGTCAAGTAATTCACCCCTCCCCTCTTGATTGCCATTCGCCTGGGGACAACAGGCCAGATGATGAAAACTTGTGAATGTCGGCCCACTAACTCATGCAAGAATACCTAACCACGATCACAAAACTCACGTGGGGATACCCTCCACGGTCACTAAACTCTCGCGGGGACAGTCGTCTGTTATTGCTCAATTATATAGGAATGATTGCCCACATTACATAAATCACACAGGGATGGCCCTCGCTAATTACACGAGAATGGTAGAACACACGGAACCACGTGGACACACTTTTCACGAAATCAGGTCGACCACATACACCCCGAAGCACGAAAATGGTGAAACTGGGAATCCTAGACTGAGGGACCTGGGCGGCTAACCTCTGGGCTGGGCAGCCAGGGTTCTAGCCTCCCCCCCTGGGCCACCCTGTGTGTAACGACCCAAGATCCAGATACTGGGACATATCCGATACCATTCAAATCTTGGCCCGCCACCCATGAGACGGAGGGCTTGGAAGGGTTATTTGGAGTGTTTTGGTTATGCATTGAAATTCTAAACAATAGTAGGAAATAAATTTAAAAAATTAATCTAATATTCCAACAGATATAAAATTATATTTTATAATAATATAATAACTACAGAGTCCAGTCCACAAGTACATTCAAGAAAAAGAAATGTACACTGCCTCGGGGCATACCCCGGCAACTTGGCGATCTGGCAACTAACGAACCTCCAATTGGAATGCACCACCCCGAGAAGAAACGCCGCACCTGAAAAGTAGGGAGTGAGCCTCATCTCATTGGCTCAGTAGGGGTCCTGCGGATCACCACCACAACTAAAACGATAAACAGTAACAACAACAGCGACAATGATAAAATAACAACAATAACAACATAACAACAGTGGTCGGAACTATAAGGCGGTAAACGGAGGAGACACAAAACCTCTACGCTACCCCGAGTCCCACAGTCGGACAGTTCATCCTTGCAGATGGAACCTCTAAGAAGGCCACGCTACCACACACAAAACTTGCACCCTTGGGAGAACCTCTGAACACCAGTAACCCTCAATCCCGAGCTAGAACCAGCGAAAGAACCACGCCCTACACACAGGGTGACACTAGCCCATCTACCAAAAGGGTCAAAACAATGCTATCGGTAACTCAACCTTCACCAGCATAGGGTCCGCCACTCGAGTATACACAACATGGCCAAATGCGTCCACTGATGCCTTATACTGTGCCAAGGCCACATATGCGTGCACACTATGAACACCCAGGTCTAGGGAGGAGCAGAAGAGACACTCACACACACCACACCCTGGGACTGGCTAGGATCCGCGCCTCTACAGTAGCATCCTGAATAAAATATTTAATAGACAATAGAGCATAAAATGGATTTAAATAAAATCTAAACCAATAAAGACCCAATAGTTACAAACCCTTTTAGCACATAATAAACCTTAAAATGGCCTTAGCCAATAACGTAGGAAAAGACCCCACGTTTAATAACCCAATAGCTAATGGGCCTTACGGTTAGTAAAAATGGCCTTATGGACATATGTATAAATACAATTAGAGATAGGGTCTTTTGCTTACCCAAAGCCCTTATCACGTTCGATACTTGCATGAGGGCTTTAGGGTTTACAGGATTAACATGGAAACGGCTCGAACGAGGGAAGTTTGAGATCCATTGGGATCATACTTAGGAAATTTCAAACCCACTCGGACTCCCTACCTCACGTAGGACTCTTTCCTTATAAATACAAGCCTGATCGATCGCATAGGGGTTACTGCTACCGTGCGTTCGAAGGGGTGTTGTTGTTGCTGCATCGGCGTCCTCTACTTCCTGTTCGTGATTGGTTGCTTGAAGAAGGAGCGTGCCTTCTTCCTTCTTCTTCCTCCTGCTGCCTACATCCCGTGCGTGAAGAAGGAGCATCTGCTTCCCATTCCTCCTTCGTCTCCCCTACTGCCCCTGTGCTGCTGCGGCTGTTGCTATTGCTGCTGCGATTGCACGAAACTAAGAGGAAGCGTCTGGCTTCTTCTGTTCATCGTCGTCTTCCTCATATGTCTGTTCAGTCATACACACGTAAAGGTAGGCTATCTCAATAACTTAAGCACAAGACGTAGTCAAAGGCATAGCATGCATGAAAGCCAAGCTACTCCTCGATTAAATCATGATCTTGTTATGTTTTATTGCATTTTGAAGCCTTTTGTTCACTTGAAAATAGCGACCAGAACAGTGGACGATGTTTAATTGGCTCCTGTCCAGAAGGGCGCTATTTCTTGAAATAGTGACGGCCTGATTGATGACAATTAATGAGCGATCACTACCACTGATGCGCTTTCTTTCAGCATATTTAACAAATAACGCATGTTCAAAATTAAATAAGTATGAAAACATAATCTGAAAAGTCAGTATGAGCATGATTTTAGGATCCCCATAATTTTCTCTTAATTATCATGTATTATGATCTTTAAAAATCCCCATAAACGTCAAAGTGCTATTGTTCATGCAATTCTTAAAGAAATGAATAGTGATTAGTATATGTAAACGTATCTGTCTGATGCCTTGTAGCATGTACACAGAAAAGAATTAGTGTCTATTTGAGCATACGTTAATTCTGGTAATAGCACCACTTCACAGAGACGTTGATTCCTGTCAAATTTATTAAAATTGAAATAACCTAGAAATCATGAATTGACGTCTATTACATGGACGCTATTTAAAGATATGACGCCTCCTTAAACAGGCGCCAATTGTTATAGGTTTATTTAAAATTCAGTAAATTCTAGAATTGGCATCTCTCTAGAGGGACGCTTGTAACGCCCGTGAATTTTCTAAGAATTTTTTGGGATTAAAAAATAATTCCTAAGCAATTTAAAAGGCTTAATGGGCTATTAAGAAGAATTAAGGATTTATTTAATCCATTTAAAAGCCCTATATCAACTAAAGGGCTAAGCCCAACTCAAATAGGCCCAAAGACCCAATTCCAAGACTTTTAGACCCAAGCCCATTAATAGAAACGTAAATTAGGTAATTTATGGATTTAAAATGGGATATATACATCAATTAGGGGGTAAATGGGGGATAATACGAAAATCCAAAAATTTTGGATTTAATGAAGCATGGCGGTCTATCGCGCGACTGCCAGATCCACTCTAGCGATCCTCCCAAGACCGCTAAGCCCTCCTGATTCTATGAATGGGAGAAAACGCAAAAAGCTTGGATCTTTGACGACCAAATCACCTTAGATCGAAGCTACCAAGCATGTAAGACTCTCTAAAACTCTCTAAGGAATAACTTTACTCCAATTTAGGACTCTAGGATCGATCTAATCCCTTAAACCCTAGGTGAATTCTATAAATAGACCCTAACTTCGACTCATGCGAACCCTAATGTTGGCTCGCGTATTTCAAAGGTAAGGAGACGTCTACTCAGGTTGGTCCTTTAGAAGAAATTATTCTTCTTAGTTTTATCTAACACACCTCCAATTTTTGAGCTAGAGGACCCAGCCGTTGGAGAGTTAGAGCCTCTGCAAGTCGCTGGATCGCAATAGACTGCATAGGAGCCAGTGCGACGGTCCAGTGAATATCAGGAAAATAGAAGCCCTAATAGAGGTATTTAGGAGTTGATTCTTTAGAACCTTCTGTTCCCCTACGTATCTTCTACCTACCCTCCAATTTTCATAGATTTAGGTCAAGAGGATCGTGAGATAGAGGGACGGGAAGTTACTGGTTTGGCATAGAACGTGCAGAAACTAGGGTCTACTTCTAGTCAAAAATCTAAAGTCTAGGGAACGAATCAATGGTAGGTTATCTCATGAAAAGGCTACAATAACATGTCAAGAGTAAAAGTCCTTTGATTTCATGGAATTTCATGCTTTCCACACGGAGTATTTAATATTTTACTATCACTACGCATCTAGGCTATTCATGTATGCATAGTTCCTACCCTTAATAATGAAAATGATAATTCTAGTTTAATTCATGACAATCTATGCATCTCCATGAGTTATCTTAATTGTAGCAACATTTTTTCCCTGAGCCTAGCATGTATTTTATGTTTTACTGCCCTAGATTAGCATGTATTTCGGTTTTATTGATGTTTACTGTGGACAGGAAGAAACGGTATCCTAAGACCGCCAGAGTCCCTTTAGTGGCCCTACGATAGACCGCTAAAGCCCATGAAACGGTCCTTCTGAGACCACATTAGTCTTCTGAGTTCTGTATTATTGTTAACCCGAAACATAATGCAGAATAGTCCTATTTATCATATGATAAGCCTAGCTATTTAGGTCTTACTCTTGTTTTAAGTACTGTATTCATAAACTTGGTTACGTTAATTGTTCATCTTAGTAGATTTCATGTTCTTTACGCACGTTGGATTTATTTTAGACTTATGTTAATTTTATGCCAAAACCATATACTATTGTATTTATCTTAAATTTCATATGGTTCATGGACTTGTCTAGTTTTGATTTGATCGTTATTTTACCACGATCCCTTCTCATCTAGAGTCTTTTCTTAAGTAAATGGCACGTATTCCAGTACGATGTCATTAGATACACTTTTCATTATAAGTACATATTCTTGGACTTGTGATCCTCTCCGTTGGATATTCCTTCCACCGGACTAGGTGATCTTGTTTCAAGACCTCCTTAAGACTCCGTGAGCCTGGGATTCCCACTAGGACGCCGAGCTAGTTGTACCCTCAAAATCTAATTATCTAGAAAGTACTTTACCGGTGTTTTATATGTTCTAGACCTTAGCGGCCCTATGGACGACCGCTAGAGTTTGGTAGCGGCCATTTACTTAACTGCCAAGGACGTCTAGTGGCCCTGCCTAGACCATGGTTCAAGTTCATTCATTTCATTGACTCTGCTACTAAACGGTCCAGTCATGACCACATAGATCCATATACGATCCAGTAAACGACCACTATTTCCAGAAACAGCCCCTATATGACCGTTTTATGTCTAAATATTGATTAACCCAAGATTTGACCCACATGTTGATTTTCCTATGATCCTAGATAGTCTATGATTATGAAGAACCTCACACTTTGTTTCCAAAGCTACCTAATGAATTATGGAAATTAAAGAATATGTCGTTATGCTGTCGAATTTTTCCATGGCATAACCTTGTTCTTAATCAATCTTTGAACTCGTATATTCTTAATTGAAGCATTCTTACCTTGATATTTGATATCATGAAGCTATAGTTTGAACTTGTTCATTATTGGCCATATTTATATTTCTTGTGGAAGTAACTTGATTTATAACTTGAAGATGTAAGAGCGGACACGGACAGTGTCCAAGGGCTCCACTCTAGTCCCCTCAGCAGATAGCCAGAAACATACTATAAACCATGGGATATGATGAACATTGGCGTCGCATTACACTGGGAGTACTTTTTTTATAAATGAGTGAAGATCCACGAGTCAATCTTGTGAAATTACATGCTTGCTAGTACATTCTCGTTACATGACTTGCTAGTGCATAGCCTTTATGCTTATGAAAAAGTACATTCTTGTTCATGAAAGGCCAAATTACATTCATGTTATATTCTTGCTTGATCATATTTCTAGTCTACAAGAATTCTTATATCTCACCTTGATCCTATCTTGTCATTCATGTTACTTTTGGTTTATTCACGTGTTGCATTATAGTTCCATGACTTATCTTACAGTCTAGAGCTGAAATGCTAATTACTTAAACATTGCCTTCATGTTGATACGAAGATACCTACTGGGCATGTGTGCTCATTCCCTACTTTTTCAATCTTTTTCAGAAAAATCTTGTGTGTCGAATTCAGGCTATTCAAGTGATGGATCCGAGAGTGATTAAAGAAGGAGCAAAGCCTTAGATTGTCATTAGTTGATAGTCAAGGGTCGCTATGTAATTTTCCATTTTATTGAGTCGAGTTAGTCAATAAGTCAAGAGTCAACCTTATGTACTTTTGATTATTATTTAAATAAAGCTAAGATTTTATCCAAATATTGTGCATTCATTTCATACATGTGAATGTGTTAGCGCTCTGGTTACATTGCTCACTTGAGGCGTACTAGCCGGCTGTTCACGTTCCCAATTATTTCTGTTGCATAATCTCTGGGCGTGACAGTTAAAGTAGTATCAGAGTGTAGGTCTCAAGACGTACTTATTCTTCAGAAAATATCATGTCATAGGCTAAGTCCAAGGGTTAAGGACCCACACCTATGAACTAAGGAAAGAATTTCCCACCTACGTGAGATTTGGGTAGAGCCGGGATGAGGTAGTTAATTAGAACTTATCTCTAAGTTAACCCCCTTTAATTCCGTAGAAATTAAAAAATCATTCCTTTTTTCTCAGGTACCTTTTTCTTACAATGGCTCACTGTGTCGATTGGGGTGGAATGCAACAAACTATTACGGGTCCCACTCAGGCCTTGCAAAATATGGCCCAAGCTGGCACGAGGGCTGGTGCTGGTGATCTGCACCGTAACTTCCGGAGTCTAAACCCTCTGCGATTTTCTAGTTCTTCCAACCAAGATGAAGCTGAAAACTGGATAGATGAGATGAATCGTATATTCAAGGTCATGCAATACGCCGATCAAGAGAAGGTTCGTCTCGCCACGTTCCAACTCAACAAGGATGCGCGTACTTGGTGGAAGTCTATTTCAGCACCGCCTCAAAATGCACCACACACTTGGGAGGGATTTCTCACACTCTTCTGAGCAAAATACTTCTCCGAACATGTTAACGAGAGGAAGGTGGTAGAATTCACTTCGCTATGTTGAGGCATGATGACGGGGGCGGAGTATGAATTACAATTCTCTCGCCTAGCACCCTATGCTCAACATTTAGTGAGCACAGATCTTCTGAAAGCAAATCATTTCATGGACGGGCTGCGGCCCATCTTCATCTAGCAACTTGGCCCACAAATTATTCAGACCTATGTAGAAATGGTCCAACGGGCACACTTATGCGAACGGACCTTGGAGAAGGTCGATAAACTCAAAGGCAAAGGAGAAGAGCCTAGCCGAAAGTCTGATCGGCGAGAAAGAAGATAGGAAAAATTTAGCATCACTTACAACTCTCGGGATAACAAGAAGAGATCCCGGACTGGGAATAACAAGGATGATCACAGGAACAAGAAGGCTAAAGAAGATGATAAGCAAGTCATGACGGCTTGCTCTTTCTGCGAGAAGTTTGGCCACTCAGCCGAAGAATGATAGAAACCCCTAGGATCGTGTTTGCGATGTGGCAGCCGGGAGCACCGTATGCCGGATTGCCCCTCATGAAGGATCAATCTTCTAGTGGTGGATGCAAGCGATAGGCTCGTCTTAACGCTGTTATGGATGATGATGAAGCGCCCAAGGATGATGGGCCAATGGAAGGTACCGTTCAAATCTATTCCCATCCTGCATTTGTGTTATTTGATACTGGTGCTTCTCATTCCTTTATATCTGCTGCTTTTGCAAAAACCTTGCTAGTTTCATCAGTTCCTCTACCTTCGGATCTAGCTATCACTAAACTCTTAGGTCCCGGAACTAAACTTACAACCCACTACCCCGATAGTGAGGTAATGGTAGAAGGTCATAATCTTCCTGCAAACCTCATATGCCTTAACATGGAAGGCTACGATACTATCCTAGGTGTAGATTGGCTTGTTGACCATGATGTCTATATAAATTGTCGCAATAGGAGAATCTCTTTTTGGAAACCAGGTCTCCCACGATTTTATTTCCTTCGCATCAAGTATAGGAAGCATCCTACAATCACTTCATCTCTTCATGCTTGCAAACTCATTTCGTAAGGATGTGAAGCTTTTCTTGCCTCCGTAATCATCATTGAATCTAAGAAAATCATCTTAGAAGATATTCCCATTATGAATGAGTTTCCCGATGTGTTTCCATCGGATTTACCCAGTTTACCACATGAAAGGGAAGTAAACTTTTCCATTGAACTCGTTCTTAGAGTAGCACCTATTTCAATAACTCCCTACAGGATGGCCCCTACAAAACTCAAGGAATTGAAGAAACAACTTCATGAGTTATTAGACAAGGGCTTCATTCTACCTAGCACATCTCCTTGGGGTGCCCCAATTTTATTTGTCAAGAAAAAGGATGGATCTCTCAGGGTATGTATCGATTACCGGCAACTAAATCAGCTTACTATTAAGAACAAATATCTGTTGCCGCGTATCGATGAGCTCTTTGATCAAATTTCGGGAGCGGAATATTTTTCCAAGATAGACCACAGGTCGGGTTATCATTGGTTCAAGATCAAGGATGACGATATATACAAGACTGCATTCCGGAGAAAATATGGGCACTATGAATTCGTGGTAATGCCGTTCGGGTTTACTAATGCCCCGGCAACATTTATGCAACTTATGAATAATATCTTCAGGCCGTATCTCGATCGATTTGTGGTCATCTTCATTGATGATATACTTATATACTCCAAGACTAAGGAGGAACATGAAGAACACTTAAGAATAGCCTTGAAAACTCTAAGAGAGCTTCAACTGTACGCAAAGCTTAGCAAGTGCGAGTTCTGGCTTAAGGAGGTCTCTTTCCTTGGCCACATTATTTCAAAGGAAGGTATCACTGTTGATCCTTCTAAGGTAGAAGCTATTAAGGATTAGAGTCGACCGATGACCGTGTCAAAGGTTAGAAGTTTTTTGGGTCTGGCTGGTTATTATAGGCGATTCATTAAGGATTTCTCTAAAATCGCCATCCCTTTGACTAGACTTACAAGAAAGGAGAACTCTTTTATATGGTCAAAAGATTGCAAGGAAAGTTTCCTAACTCTTAAAGATCATCTCACTACGGCCCCTCTCTTAGCACTACATATTGAAGGTGGTGGCTTTGAAGTATATACCGATGCATCTAGCATTGGTCGGGGATGCGTTCTTATGCAAAACGGTAAGGTGATTTGCTATTCATCAAGGTAGTTAAAGCGTCATGAAGAAAACTACCCTGTGCATGATCTGGAACTAGCTGCTGTTATATTCACCTTGAAAATTTGGCGACACTACCTCTATGGGGAGAAGTTCACTATATTTTCATATCACAAAAGTCTAAAATACCTCTTCACCCAAAAAGAATTGAACATGAGGCAACGCAGATGGTTGGAGTATCTCAAAGACTACGACTTTACTACCCAATATCATCTAGGCAAAGCAAATGATGTAGCTGACGTTCTTAGAAGAAGACCAATGGCAACTCTAGCAAGCCTCAGGAAAGGTACGACTTATCTTATCGAGGATTTTGCTCGTTTAAATCTCGATGTTGACAAAGAAGAGGAAGGATGTATGATTGCTAATAAAAGGTCACAACCTATATTGATTGAAGATCTAGTCAAATTACAAGAAAATGACCCCACATTGATGGAGATCAAGGCTAATATTGATCAAAGGTTGGAATTCTCCATTTCAACTAATGCTAGATTGTTGTTCAAAGATCGAATCTGTGTGCCGGATCATGCCGACACTAAGAAGTTGATCATGGAAGAAGCTCATAAATTAAAGTATGCCATTCACCCTGGAGCTACCAAGATGTACCAAGACTTAAAAAGAAATTTCTGGTGGCCCAATATGAAAAGAGAAAAAGCTGACTTTGTATCTCGCTGCCTCACTTGTCAGCAAGTAAAGGCGGAACATTTAAAGCCCGCCGGGAAACTACATCCCTTGGATATTCCCGAGTGGAAATGGGAAAGTATAGGGATGGATTTCATCATGGGTTTACCTAAGACGAGAGGTGGACACGATGGTATATGGGTGATTATAGACCAATTGACTAAATCTGCACATTTTCTACCAATCAAAAGTCGATGGTCTGTGGATGTATTAGCAGCACTATACATGAAGGAAATTGTCAGACTACATGGTGTCCCTGTCACTATTATTCTAACTGAGACCCTCGATTCACATCACAATTCTGGAAGGGTCTACAGCATTCATTAGGCACCTGACTCAACTTTAGCACTACGTTCCTTCCACAAACTGATGGTCAGACTGAAAGAACCAATCAGGTAGTAGAAGATATGCTCAAGGCTTGTGCTATTGATTTTGGAGGGAGTTGGCACGACCACTTGCCTCTAGTGGGATTCGCCTACAACAATAGCTACCAAGCTAGTATACAAATGGCATCGTTCGAGGCACTGTATGGAAGAAGCTGTCGCTCACCTATATGTTGGAATAACGTAGGAGAAAGATAATTCTCGGCCCCGACATCATCAGGGATACTACCGAGAAGATAAAGCTTATTCGGGAGAAACTCCATATGGCTCAAGATAGGCAAAAATCATATGCTGATAACAGAAGGAGCGACCTTGAATTCCAAGTAGGAGACCACGTATTCCTTAAGGTTTCTCCGGGTCAAGGTATTCGAAGATTCGGCATCAAAGGCAAGCTCACTCCGAGATTCATTGGCCCCTTTGAAATTCTTGAAAGGGTTGGTGAAGTCACATATCGAATAGCTTTACCCCCTCAATTAGTTGGAGTCCATGACGTGTTACACGTCTCAATGCTCAAAAGGTATGTCCCCGATCCATTCCATGTCATAACTTATGACAACCTGGAGATTAAAAAGGATTTGACGTATGAGCAAAAGTCAATCAAAATAATTGAACGAGAAGTACGTCAACTTCGTAATAAGACTATTCCCATGGTCAAAGTCCAATGGAGCAAATATTGGCCACACGAAGCGACATGGGAAACCGAAGAGGTCATGCGCAAAAGATTTCCAGAGATATTTGAATGTAAGTACACTCTTCTTAGTAAATCTTATTACGATGAATTTGGGGACCAAATTCTTTTTAAGTGGGGGAGGGTGTAACGCCCGAGAATTTTCTAAGAATTTTTTGAGATTAAAATATAATTTCTAAGCAATTTAAAAGGCTTAATGGGCTATTAAGAAGAATTAAGAATTTATTTAATCCATTTAAAAGCCCTATATCAACTAAAGGGCTAAGCCCAACTCAAATAGGCCCAAAGACCGAATTCCAAGACTTTTAGACCCAAGCCCATTAATAGAAACGTAAATTAGGTAATTTATAGATTTAAATGGGATATATACATCAATTAGTGGATAAATGGGGGATAATATAAAAATCTAAAAATTTCAGATTTAATGAAGCCTGGCGGTCTATCACGCGACCGCTAGATCCACCCTAGCCGTCCTCCCATGACCACTAAGCCCTCCAGATTCCGTGAATGGGAGAAAATGTGAAAGGCTTGGATCTTTGACAACCAAATCACCTTAGATCGAAGCTACCTGGTGTGTAAGACTCTCTAGAACTCTCTAGGCATTAACTTTACTCCAATTTAGGACTCTAGGATCGATCTAATCCCTTAAACCCTAGGTGAATCATATAAATAGACCCTAACTTCGACTCATGCGAACCCTGATATTGGCTCGCGTATTTCGAAGGTAAGGAGACGTCTACTAAGGTTGGTATTTTTGAAGAAATTGTTCTTCTTAATTTTATCTAACACACCTCCAATTTTCATGCTAGAAGACCCAGCCGTTGGAGAGTTAGAGCCTCTACAAGTCACTGGATCGTAACAAACTACACAGGCACCAGTGCGATGGCCCAGTGAAGATCAAGAAAATAGAAGCCCTAATCGAGGTATTTAGGAGTTGATTCTTTAGAACTTTCTGTTCCCCTTCGTATCTTCTATCTACCCTCCAATTTTTAAGGATTTAGGTCAAGAGGATTGTGAGATAGAGGGACGGGAGGTTATTGGTTTGGCACAGGACGTGCAAAAACTAGGGTCTACTTCTAGTCAAAAATCCAAAGTCCAAGGAATGAATCAAAGGTAGGTTATCTCATGAAAAGGCTAGAATAACATGTCAGGAGTAAAAGTCCTTTGATTTCATGGAATTTCATGCTTTCCACACGGAGTATTTAATGTTTTACTATCACTACGCATCTAGGCTTTTCCTGCATGCATAGTTCCTACCCTTGACAATGAAAATGATAATGCTAGTTTAATTCATGACAACCTATGCATCTCCATGAGTTATGTTTATTGTAGGAACGTTCTCTCTCTGAGCCTAGGATGTATTTTTTGTTTTACTGCCCTAGATTAGCATGTATTTTGGTTTTATTGATGTTTGCTGGGGATAAGAAGAAACGGTCTTCCTGAGACCGCCAGAGTCCCTTTAGCAGCCCTACGATAGATCGCTAAAGCCCATGAAACGGTCCTTCCGAGACCGCTTTAGTCTTCAGAGTTCTGTATTATTGTTAACCCAAAATATAATGCAGAATAGTCTTATTTATCATATGATAAGCCTAGCTATTTAGGTCTTACTCTTGTTTTAAGTACTGTATTCATAAACTTGGTTATGTTAATTATTCATCTTAGTAGATTTCATGTTCTTTATGCACTTTGGACTTATTTTAAACTTATGTTAATTTCATGCCAAAACCATATACTCTTGTATTTATCTTAAATTTCATATGGTTCATGGACTTGTCTAGTTTTGATTTGATCGTTATTTTACCACGATCCCTTCTCATCTAGAGTCTTTTCTTTAGTACATGGCAAGTATTCCGGTACGATGTCTTTTGATACACTTTGCACTATAAGTACACAATCTTGGACTTGTGATCCTCTCCGTTGGATATTCCTTCCACCGGACTAGGTGATCTTGTTTCAAGGCCTCCATAAGACTCCGCGAGCCTGGGATTCTCACTAGGATGCCGAGCTGGTTGTAACCTCAAAACCCAGTTGTCTAGAAAGTATTTTACCGGTGTTTTATGTGTTCTGGACCTTAACCGCCCTATGGACAACCGCCAGAGTCTGGTAGCGGCCATTTACCTAACCGCCAAGGACGCCTAGCGGCCCTGCCTAGACCGCATGGTTCCAGTTCATTCGTTTCATCGACTATGTTATTAAACGGTCCAGTCATGACCGCATAGATCCACATACGGTCCAGTAAATGATCGTTATTTCTAAAAACGGCCCCGATATGACCGTTTTATGTCTAAGTATTGATTAACCCAAGGTTAGACCCATGGGTTGATTTTCCTATGATCCTAGATAGTCTATGATTATCTCGAACCTCACACTTTGTTTCCAAAGCTACCTAATGAATTATGGAAATTAAAGAATATGTCATTATGTTGCCGAATTTTTCCATGGCATAACCTTGTTCTAAATCAATATCTGAACTCGTATATTCTGAATTGAAGCATTCTTTCCTTGATATTTACTATCATGAAACTATAGTTTAAAATTTTTCATTATTGGTCATATTTATATTTCTCGTGGAAGTAGCTTGATTTATAACTTAAAGATGTAAGAGCGGGCACGGACAGTGTCCAAGGGCTCCACTCTAGTCCCCTCGACAGATAGCCAGAAACATACTATAAACCATGGGGTATGATGAACACTGGCATCGCATTCCGCTAGGAATACGTTTTTTATAAATGAGTGAAGATCCACGAGATAATCTTGTGAAATTACATGCTTGCTAGTACATTCTCGTTACATGACTTGCTAGTGCATAGCCTTTATGCTTATGAAAAAGTACATTCTTGTTCATGAAAGGCCAAATTACATTCATGTTATATTCTTGCTCGATCATATTTCTAGTCTACAAGAATTCTTATATCTCACATTGATCCTATCTTGTCATTCAGGTTACTTTTGGTTTATTCACGTGTTTCATCGTAGTTCCATGACTTATCTTACACTCTAGAGCTAAAATGCTAATTACTTAAACATTGCCTTCATGTTGATACGAAGATACCTACTGGGCATGTGTGCTCATTCCCTACTTTTTCAATCTTTTTCAGGAAAATCTAGCGGGTCGGATTCATGCTATTCAAGTGATGGATCCGAGAGTGATTAAAGAAGGACCGAAGCCTTAGATTGTCATTAGTTGATAGTCACGAGTCGCTATGTAAATTTTCATTTTATTGAGTCGAGTTAGTCAAAGAGTTAAGAGTCAACCTTATGTACTATTGATTATTATTTAAATAAAGCTAAGATTTTATCCAAATATTGTGCATTCATTTCTTACGTGTGAATGTGTTAGCGCTCTGGTTACATTGCTCGCTTCAGGCGTACTAGCCGGCTGTTCACGTTGCTGATTATTTCCGCTGCATAATCTTGGGGCATGACAATGCTAATTTTTGAATTGACGCCTGCTTGAATGGACGCGATTTACATGTCTCACAATTTTATCAGGTTTTTGGCCCATATCGTGGGTCTATTGGCACTGCTGTCTCATGGCCGAGATTGAGTCCCTATTTCACGAGTTTCACGATTACACCATATTTCTTGGAGATTGAATGACCCTCCGTCGGATATTCCTTCCGTCGGAATGGAAATTCTCTCTCTAAGGCCTCCGTAAGACTTCGCTAGCCTGAGAATCCCTCAAGGCGGCCAAGTAGATTGTACCCTCAAAACCATGGAATCTTTGATTGTCATGTCACTCTGAAGAAACATGACGCCCTAGCCATCATAGAGCGTTGTTTCTGGCATTTTGTGAGAACCTTGTCACTGCCTGGAATTGGCGACTAGGACAGTTGACGCCAAAATCGGATATAGCATCCAGGGCAGGTGACGCTATTTTCCTTCGTGCCTATACTATTCTCAGAATTAGCAACCACCATAATGGACGCGTATTCTGTAATTGGTGGCGGCCTGAGTGGACGCAAATTGTCCTAGATTTCCTGAATGTCTTGGTTTTATATGATTTATCGCCATGTCATCTTGTCCAAAGTTCTATCCTTGAATTCTATGAATCTACCTTAATGTTCCTATAATGGCTTATTCCTTTGGAACTCTATTGGCTATAAACTATAGTGGATGTTTAGATATTTTACATGACTCAATGCCTGGCGTTAATGGGGCCCGGTCTGGTCCTGGGAGGAGCACCCGAAAGTACTTGTGCCCATGGGAGCTATATTGACCACAGTGTGGCATTGCACCAAAGTGCATGATAAGCTTGATTGATCGATGACATTCCACATCTCGTACTTAACTAGACTTGACATGACATGACGTGACTTGTGTGGCCCGGAATGGGTATTTACTTGCTACATTAAATAGCCAATATCTCATGACATGACTTGACAATTACATACTTGAATTCTTGTTAACATTACATGACATTCTTGAAACCTTGCTAGTTTAATCTATCGTTATCTTGTTCCATAATGTCTTGAGCTCAATCATGCATAGCTACACTTGCATTACATGTAACATGTAATTTACTTTAAGCAAGCTTGTCATTGAGATGTAATCCCTACTGAGCGTTCGATCACCTAGTGTTTTCCTAATTTTTTAGGTAATTCCGATGACGAGTCTCAATCGGATGGGGATGATCATGAGAGTTGAGTGTAGACCTATTCCCGGACGTCTATCGTTATCTTGCAGTCAAGTCTTCTATTTTCTTGGGTCATTGTTGTATTTTTCTATTCTTGAGTCTAGTAAGTTACATTGGAAGTAATGATGTAAGTTGGATTATTATTGATCTGATGAATAAAATGGACTTGGTTATTTCTCTTTAGCGCACTCTGTCTTTGTGTCGAATTACCTCGTGCTCTGATTGACATGAATGAATATAAACTCGCCACGCATTCCTGGGTTCCTTCCGCACTTGGGACGTGATAGTTTTTGTGGCATCAGAGCCTAGGTTTTCAAATTACCTTGGTTACCAAAGTCTAAGGATAGATTTGTTCCTTATACCCGGTGAGATGGGTAGAGCTATGGGTTGAGTAAATATAGGATGTTAAACCTTATAGTTTAGTCACATATTAATTAAATTTAAATTCGCTTGTAGGATCATGGCTGCCGAGAGAGCTCAATGGCGAGACATGCAGCGGACCATTCAAGGTCTTACGCAGGCGCTTCAACAAGTAGCGCAAGGTGGTATGAATCATGGAGCGACATATCTCCACCGAAGCTTTAGAAATATGAACCCACCAAAGTTTACCGGCTTGTCCTACCCGGAAGATGCTGAAAACTGGATCAAGGAAATTGAGCGGATCTTCCATGTCATGCAATGCACGGATGAGGAGAAAGTTCTACTAGCAACATTCCAACTAGAACGGGATGCTCGATTCTGGTGGGAGTCCGTGGAAGCGACCTTGATGCATGAACACATCATATGGGGCGAGTTCGTTGACCACTTTAACAGCAAGTACTTTTCGGATTGTATTCAGGAGAAGAAGGTTGCGGAGTTTGCTGCACTCAAACAACGGAGCCTATCAGTCGCTGAGTATGAGGCGCAATTCTCTAGACTATCCCGTTATGCACCACATCTAGTGCATACAGAAAAGGTGAAGGCCCGTAGATTCCTAAACGGGCTTAGACCACAATATATTACACAACTGGCACCGAAGGACATACATGTCTATTCGGAGATGGTGAGAAGGGCACAATTACTAGAAGACGCCACGAAATTGTCCGACAAGATCCGTGGTAGGGGCAAGAAAGAGCAGGTCACCAGTTCGAGAACATTCAAAGTTCCATTCTCCCAGAAGAGGTCCAATAATGGAGGAGAATCCTCCAAGGATAAGAAGTCTAAGAAGAATGACAAGCCATTTTCCATCACCACCACACCCTCTAAGGAGATATGTAAACATTGTGATAAGGCCGGACATAAGGCCGAGGAATATTGGAGGTGGCTAGGGGCTTGTATCCGTTGTAGGAGCCGAGATCATCGGATTCTCGATTGCCCACTATTAACCGAACAAGCTAGAACTGAGAAGCGCCCGGTGAAAAAGCAAGGCCGTCTCCAAGCATTGCAAGAGGTGAGACAAGGTGAAGGCAGAATAGAAGAAGGTACCTTGAATATTTGTTCCAAGATTGCACGTGTCTTATTTGATACTAGCGCAACTCATTCATTTGTTTCCAAAATATTTGTTGCTTCATTATTTGTGAAACCTACTTTGTTAGAAAGGGATCTCGTTATCTCCACTCCTCTTGGAAATCGGATTCAAAATTGTACACCATTACCCTAATAGTGAAGTCATAGTGAAAGGGCAAAATCTACCTGTCGATCGCATATGTCTAGATATGGAACGGTATTATGTTATTCAAGGCGCGCATTGGCTATCCACGCATAGGGCTATCATAGACTGTCGGAAGGGTCTAGTAACTTTTGATGAATACCCGGAGCTTGTTTACACTAGCCCACGGAGTCAGAACAAGTCACCCCTTATTTCAGCTCTTCGATCTAGGAAGCTTATAATTAAAGGTTGCATGGCCTTTCTTGCTCTTATAACCATAATGGAGGTTAAGGAGTCGAAGCTAGAAGATATTCGTGTGGTTTAGGATTTTCATAATGTATTTCCAGAGGATCTGCCTGGTTTACCCCCGGAAAGGGAAGTGTCTTTCACAATTGACCTTATTCCTGGTGCCGGCCCTATTTCGAAGGCACCGTATAGAATGTCCCCCGCTGAGCTAAAGGAGCTAAAGGAGCAATTGATGGAGCTCTTGAAGAAAGGATTAATTAGGCCGAGTACTTCCCCGTGGGGAGCGCCCATCCTATTTGTCAAGAGGAAGGATGAATCTATGAGGCTATGCATAGATTATAGATAGCTAAACCAACTTACTATCAAAAATAAGTACCCGCTGCCAAGGATCGATGAATTATTTGATCAAATTTCTGGAGCTAAATATTTTTCGAAGATTGATCTCAGGTCGGGATATCACCAATTAAGAATTAAAGAAGATGACATTTTCAAAAAAACATTCAGGAGCAGGTATGAGCATTATGACTTTACTATTATGTCTTTTGGACTAACAAATGTCCCTGCAGCCTTTATGCAATTGATGAATAGCATATTCAGACCTCATCTAGATCAATTCATTATGGTGTTCATTGATGACATATTAATATACTCCAAGTCCGAGGAAGATCATGAAGAACACTTGAGGATTGCATTACGTACATTGAGGAACAATCAATTATATGCCAACTTCAGTAAATGTGATTTCAGGCTCAAGGAAGTTTCATTCTTAGGGCATGTGATTTCAAAGAAAAGTATATCGGTGGATCCATCAAAAGTCGATGCTGTGAAGAACTGGGAAAGACCTGTCAATGTTTTAGAGATTCGTAGTTTTCTGGGACAGGTTGGTTACTATAGGCGGTTCATTAAGGATTTCTCCAAAATTACTGTTCTACTTACAAGATTAATAAGAAAGGAGAATCCGTATGTATTGCCCGAAGAGTGTGAAGAAAGCTTTCAAACATTGAAGGACCGCTTGACTACTACCCCGGTGTTGGCTTTAACTATTGAGGGAGAAAAGTTTGAGGTTTATACCGATGCATCTGGCGTCGGACTAGGATGCGTGTTAATGAAACAAGGGAAGGTAATTGCTTATTCTTCCTGAAAACTCAAGAAGCACGAAGAAAACTACCCGGTGCATGATCTAGAATTGGCCGCGATAGTATTTGCTTTGAAGATCTGAAGGCACTACCTCCATGGAGAACAATTCATTGTGTACTCCAATCATAAAAGCTTGAAGTACATATTGTCTCAGAAAGAATTGAATATGAGGCAAAAGTGTTGGCTGGAATATCTCAAGGACTTCTACTTCTCTATACAATGTCATCCAAGTAAGGGTAATCCTGTTACTAATGCCCTTAGTCGCAAGTCGAGAGCATTATTAGCCAGTTGCATGATTCAAGAATGGAGAATGCTGGAATGATTCTCCAACCTGAATATAAATATGGACTAGGAAAAGGGATGTGTTACTTTATCCCACATAAGTTTACAACCTGGCCTACTCTCCGAGATCATGGAGTCACAAGAAAATGATCCAGTATTGGTAGAGATTAAAGGCAAGTTAAATGAGCGGCTGGATTTCAAGCTAGCATCTTATGGAAGGCTGCTATTTCACGAGAGGACTTGTGTTCCGGATTGTCCGGAGTCGAAGAACAAGATTCTAGAAGAAGCTCATCGATCATGATACACTATTCACCTTGGTGCTATCAAGATGTACCAAGACTTGAAGAGGAACTTTTGGTGGCCTAATATGAAAAGAGAGGTGGCGGAATTTGTTTCTCGCTGCCTTACCTGTCAAAAGATCAAGGCGGAACATCAAAAGCCCGCTGGTAAGTTACATCCCTTGGAGATTCCAAAATGGAAGTGGGAGAATATAGGGATGGATTTCATCAGGGGTTTGCCTAAAACCAAGGGCGGACATGATGGGATATGGGTGATTATAGATCAGTTGACCAAGTCTACACATTTTCTGCCGATCAAGAGTCAATGATCGGTTGATGTGCTAGCAGCTCTATACATTAAAGAAATCGTGAGATTACATGGAGTGCATGTCTCGATAATATCTGACCGAGACCCTCACTTTACATCACACTTCTGGAAGGGTCTACAACATTCTTTGGGGACGAGGTTAAACTTCAGCACTATATTTCATCCCAAAAAGATGGTCAGACCAAGAGGACAAATCAGGTAGTGGAAGACATGCTCAGGGCTTGCATCATAGATTTTGGTGGGAGTTGGCATGATCACTTGCCTCTGGTGGAATTTTCCTACAACAACAGCTATCAAGCTAGCATCCAGCTGACACCATTCGAGGCATTATACGGAAGGAGTTGCCGCTCACCAATATGTTGGGATGAGGTTGGCGAAAAGTAACTTCTAGGTCCGGAGCTAGTAAGAGACACAACCGATAAGGTACAAATCATCAGGGAAAGACTTTAGATGGCTCAGTCTAGGCAAAAGACTTATGCTGATACCAAGAGAAGAGACATGGAGTTCCAAGTCAGAGACCATGTGTTCCTTAAGGTTTCCCCAGGTCATGGAATTCGAAGGTTTGGTGTCAAGGGAAAGCTTACACCAAGATACATCGGTCCCTTTGAAATTCTGGAAAGGGTTGGCAAGGTTGCCTACCGGATCACCTTGCCACCTCAATTGTTTGAAGTCCACAATGTATTTCATGTTTCCATGCTCAAGAAATATGTTCATGATCTGTTCCACGTAATAGAACATGACAACCTGGTGTTACAAAAGGATCTAACATACGACCAAAAGCCACTAACGATACTAGACCGTGAGGTTCGTGTGCTAAGGGACAAGACTATTCCGAAGGTTAAGGTTCAATGGAACAAAAACCTAGAACAAGAGGCCACATGGGAAACCGAAGAGTCAATGTGAAGGAGATTCCTCGAGTTATTCTAATTGTAAGTAATATGCACCACCCATATTTGCATGCAATTGAATTTGGGAACCAAATTCTTTTAAGTGGGGGAGGGTGTAGCACCCCGAATAAAATATTTAATAGACAAAAGAGCTTAAAATGGATTTAAATAAAACCTAAACCAATAAAAACCCAATAGTTACAAACCCTTTTAGCATATAATAAACCTTAAAAAGGCCTTAGCCAATAACGTAGGAAAAGACCACACGTTTAATAACCAAATAGCTAATGGACCTTACGGTTAGTAAAAAGGGCCTTAAAGACATATGTATAAATACAATTATAGATAGGGCCTATTGTTTACACAAAGCCCTTATCACGTTCGATACTTGCATGAGGGCTTTATGGTTTATTGGATTAACATGGAAACAGCTCGAACAAAGGAAGTTTGAGATCCATTAGGATCATACTTAGGAAATTTCAAGCCCACTCGGACTCCCTAGCCCACGTAGGACTCTTTCCCTATAAATACAAGCCTGATCGAACACATAGGGGTTACTACTGTCGTGCGTTCAAAGGGGTGATGTTGCTGCTGCGTCGACGTCCTCTTCTTCCTATTCATGATCGGTTGCTTGAAGAAGGAGTGTGCCTTCTTCCTTCTTCTTCCTCCTGCTGCTTGCATCCCGTGCGTGAAGAAGGAGCATCTACTTCCCCTTCTTCCTTCGTCTCCCCTGCTATCCCTGTGTTGCTGCGGCTGTTGCTGTTGCTGCTGCCATTGCACGAAATAGAGAAGAAGCGCATGGATTCTTCTCTTCATCGTCGTCTTCCTCTCATGTATGTTCAGTGACACACACATAAAGGTAGGTTATCTAAATAACTTAAGCACAAGACGTAGTTAAAGGCATAGCATGCATGAAAGCCAAGCTACTTATCGATTAAATCATGATCATGTTCTTTTTCATTGCGTTTTGAAGCTTTCTGTTCACTTGAAAATAGCGGCTAGAACATTGGACGTTGTTTAATTGGCGGTTATCCAGAAGGGAGCTATTTCTTGAAATAGCGACGGCCTAATCAATGCCAATTAATGAGCGGCCACTACCCCTGACGCGCTTTCTTTCTGCATATTTAATAAATGACTGTGGACGCACTTTTCGACACGTTCATTTGTTTGTTCTTTAATTCGGTTTATTCGGTGGGTTTATTCGTTTATTAAGTGTATGGGCGTGTCAGTCACAAAGTGACGATTCATTGTGTGCTCGATCTGACTAATCAGACGATTGTGTGGTTCATGTCGGGACCAAAACCCGCCGTGCCATAAAGGTCACAGCGTCATTTACATCCCCTCGGAGAGGGGAACACCCTTTATTAATCGCCGGAATCAGGGCCTCATGGCCAGGAAACTATATCGAGAGAAACAAGCTGATAGAGGTCTCGAATCAGTCGGAAAGCCCTATGTCTAGGGAAGCAAGTATTCCAATTACGTCGGTCACTCAAGGGACCATTTTGATATTCGAACGAGCGTCCGACTTTAGAAAATCGTGATCATCATGGGGAAAACTGGAGCATATGTATGCCGGGGTACGGCAAGTTTATTGTTCAAAGAGATAGGAGACATTCGGTTGAATCCCGGTTAGAGTGATCGGAAATCAGCGAGTTTATTGGCCCGGTGCGAGATCGAGTCAGGACCATTCCGGGGGCGCCTCCCGCGGTCCAAACGAGGCTTGCGTGAGCATCATTAATATTTCTGGTGCGGAAGGGCAGCGGGAGAGTGTCCCGGGACTAGATTCCAAAACAAATATGTGTACAGAGATAGCTGGCTATAGGCCTAGGATGTGGGTCAGGCGATGACCATGGTTGGGGCGAACCCGAGGTCCAAATGTGACCCACGACGGCCTTATCGATGTTCCCATGCGTAGGGTTCGGGGAGGACGAGAGCCGCCTCATTCCATTCGGATTTTATCGGTCATACACGGACCATTTTATGTTCGGACAAAGGTCCGTATAAAAAATAAGACGGTGACGGGAGCGAATCCGTGCGAATGTCTGCCGTGAGTACGGAAAGTTTAATACAAGCGCGGGATTAGATCCCGGTATGTATGTCGGTCACTAACGGACCGTTCGTCATTCAGACGAGAGTCCGCATTTGAAGCGTCGAAGACAACAACAAAACCACACGGATGTCTTCCGTAGGTACGGCAAGTTTAATGTGGGTGCGGGATTAGATCCCGACATATATGTCGGTCACTAACGGACCATTCATTATTCAGACGGAAGTCCGTATTAGTAGCATCGAGGATGACGATAAAATCGTACGGATGTCTGCCGTAGGTACGGCAAGTTTAATGTAGGTGCGGGATCGGATCCCGATAAAGACGAGTCGAGCTAACGAACTATCGCCCCGGGATGAGATCGGATCATGGTCACGTCCGGGCGAGGGCTCCCTGTTGACACCCGTTTTATACCGATAATTTGAGTCGTTTCTCTTACTCCCATTAGTTGATGCCTCGAGTTGTCCATCATTCATTGGGCCATTTTTTGTGGCACGTCTTGGGCTCATTTTATGGGTCGTCTCCCTCCTTGGTGAAGTCCGTGGTGATTCAGGGCTTAATGGGCCTTGGCTTTGGTCAATTGAGCATTTCATAGCATAAACGGCCCAACCTCAGCCGTTCAGATGATGAGGGGTTGAATATGGACCACTCATACATTTTGTTAATTTCTGAGGTCTTTTCTGAATATTCACCGATAGGCTGTGGTGCAGCCCTATTAGGACCGTTCAAACCAATGGACGGGCTTATAACAACCGCGTATACCTTAGAGTCCTACGCACGCCCATCTTCTCAGATAATTATCCAATTATCAGAATTATCACCGACAGGGTGAAACGGTTGGCTATTGGCCACTCTACACTAGAACGGTCTCACTAGAACCGTTCACCTTTGAGGGTCCAACGGCGGGCGTTTCGGCCAGTTAGAGAGATAATTGGGTTGATTTTCTGATTATCCGAATTTCCACCGACAGCTTGGACGGTCTGAACCAGACCGCCCAAATGTTGCGCGGTCTATCATAAGACCGCTCATCCCGTCGGATGAGGCTTTTTAACAGACTTTTATCACTTTTATTCATGGCTTTATCCCCAGTTTGTTTTGATGATTTCTCCGTGGATAATTAGCCATTTTTGATGCCGTTTCGACTAGATAAGAGATTATGATAATATCTATAATTTATCTTTTATAATCTCGACCTGAAAATACCTAAAAACCCTAATTTCGAGGCTGGCTTTCTAGGCTCTATAAATAGACCCTAGTGGCCGGACGTCGAAAGGGGGGGAACATTTTGGTCGACGGCGAAGCCCTGCCGTATTCTTGAGCGATCTAGCACCAAGGAGGGAGGCTCTCTATGTCCATACGAGCCTCCGGTCCAGGGAGTAGTTGATGTTTGAGTCGTCTGTGTTTTTTATAGCTTTCGTTATTGTTCATTGTATGCATTGTTTCCTCTCCACGTCCTCCTTCGTTCTCATTATCATGCACACACCCACCCACGTTTTTGTCACCCTAGGGGTTTAAAACCCCCCAGGTATTCCCCTTTCCATTTATTTATGCTTGATTCTTCTTACATGAACACGTACTACGTCATTTAGTTCTAATCTGGGTATTTCGTCTTTGTCTTCACACTGTTTTGCAGGTCAGCACTTCATCAGCACGAGGCCCATCCCCTCTGGCCAGCTGGAGAGGGTGGAGGTGAACCCTTTTGCAACTCTTGGCGTGGTGGGCTTGCGCGGTTCCTTTAGGCCCGTTCAAGGAGACGAGCGGCATCCTCTGCACCGCCCTTCTTCCTTCTGCGGTTCACTTAAAGCCATCCATCCTCTAGGAGTTCTTCTTCCTGCGCGTTCGACAGCACTCTTAGGCGGTCTATCGTAGGACCGTGTATCGTTAAGGCAGTTCTTCACCGACCGCGCATCCTCCCAGTGCTGCATCCAGGCGAGTGTCTCCCCTTCCTTTCCAAAGTATGGTACGCCAGTCACGTGCTGCGCTTTGGTGGTGATCACGGTCATTCCCTGTTTTCTTCCCCCTCTCACCGTGCTTCGTTGGTCCATTCGTGATATTATTGCTTTATTCGCAACACATCATCCATTGAGTAGGGAGAGGAGAGAAATATATATCTACACCCCTTTTGTGGCGATCACGGTGGGACCCCTCATGCCCATCGTGCTAGTGAGTTGCTGACCCCCCCCCTTTCGTTGTGTTAGTCCTCTTGTTGGAGTGATTGCAGGTTGGGTGCGTTTTCTACCTTCTGGAGTGTGAACGGTTCTCCCAGAGCCGTTCACCATTCGTGCGGTTATACGTCCACCGCCCATCTCTGCCAACAGTGCCCATTGTCCTGCAAGCGTCCTATCATAGATGACCTCCCATCGGCCGTCCATATCTCTAAACGGCTCATCCTTAACCGTCCGTCTTGCTGGCTAGGTACGCTTCTGGGTGTTTTGGTTGTAGCGGCATGGTTGCTGGAGATCCGTCCCAGTGTTTACGCGGCTGTCCACAGACCGCTCTTCCTGGTGCATTTCTTATCTCTGCCGTCATTCATCTCCAGCATCATGTGGTTTTCTTTTACAGTTATTCTGCTCATTGGCTTATGCGGTTTTGTACAGACCGTTTGTCCCTTTGAGCGGTCTCATATAGACCGTCCTTATGGTGCTGCAGTGCATGCATGATTCATTTTTGATTGTCATGTTCCATGATATTCATGATATTTTGTGCTGCTTATTGATCTCCCCCTCGTTATATATTGTTGTGCATACTTGTTCTCATGTTTGCATGTTTATTTTGATCATTGGTTGCTAGTTTATTAGGCCAGATTTGCATGCACTCTGGTGCACATAGGACTCATGCATTTCATTTACATCTAGCTGCATTCCTACCGAGGTAGGGTTTCCTCTCGCCTCCATACTCCTTGGAGCCGACTAGGGGACCTTGCTGAGGACCTCCGTAAACCCCCGTGAGCCGTGGATTCCCACATGGACGCCGGGCATGTTGTACCATACCACCTCCCAGTCTAGGGTCTGCATTCGTGCGAGTGAGAGTCCTTTAGAATCTGCCAGTTCTCCATTCTCACCCTATTTAGGTACCTTGTGGTTGAGTGAACTCACATTTTAATTAATCCACTAAGGTCCTAAGAGATCTTATAAAAATCTTTGTGCATCATTTGGAATTTGTTTGGCTAATTGGTTGATTCTTTTCTCATCTCTCTTCTCCATTGTATGTTGCATAGTGTCGTCATTCGCATCTTTTGTTCGGATTAGGCTCATTAGGTCTAGTTCATCTTTGTGCGTCTCCATTTAGCTACATGTATCTTAGGTTCATTCCCGTCCTTATATTCATTTGAAATTCACTGTATAAAGTCTCCATTCTCCCTATGGAGCATTTTTCCCTTGTACCTTATGCCTATACCCCTCCATCTTCTTACCCCCGTGTGGATTCCTCTTCCCGTGCGGGCCCATCTCCTTATTCTTCTATTGGACAATATTCTTTAAACGGGCCTTCTTATCCCGCCCGTGCTGCTGTTAGCCCAGTCAATTCTCATCCCAACCTTCACAATTCCTCCAGGCCAATGCATTCCCTCATTCCCGGAATGGGCTTTCCTTCTTCTCAGGCCAAATCCCATTATCCGGCCCATCATCATTACCCTGGTTTGAATTCACCATCCCTTGCTCAGGCTGGCTCATATCCTTCTCGAACTCTTCCTACCGAGGAGATGTTCGCTCGGGCCCAACGCCAGCTTGATGAACTGCAACGCCGAATCAATCCTCAAACTTCTTCGGATATCCCACTTACCTTTCGAGATATTCAACTTCCACCGCGTTCACAGATTCCTGCATATCGCCGCTATGGTGGAGTTGGTGACCCCTATACCCATTTGAATGAGTTCTTATATGAGTCGGCCCAGTTCCAGCATGATCCACGCTTGATGGCCAATTTGTTTGGCCTATCTTTAGAGGGCTCGGCCAAGGATTGGTTCTTCACATTACCGCAGGAGCAGATGAGGAATTTTCATGCCGTCCAAGCAATGTTTATTCAGCAGTACCGAGACCAGGTGGGGCCCAGATATTCTATGGTTGATCTGGCCCAAGAGAAGATGAAGCCCGGCGAAGAATTCTACGTGTTTCTCGACCGTTGGCGTCGCCTAGCAGCGCAAGTCCCGGGGCATATTCCAGAGGGCGAGCAGATCAAGATGGTTATTTCTAATGCAATTCCCGAGCTCAGGTGCATTTTAGCCCTGAATGATATTACATCCTGGCAACAACTTTACAATAGAGCCCGCTTTGTTAACCAACAACTCCTAGTTTCCTTTGACCATCAGCCTCCTCCTACATACACTTCCCCTCCGCCCTTCACCGCAAGTCAGCCCTCCACTACATATCCCTCCACGGGTCGGCCTTCCGCCCCCACACACCTCTATACCTCCATGTGTTACACCTTACATCCCTCCATGAGTCAGCCCTCCGCTATTTCATCTCACCACACCCCTCCACCTCCGGTCAAGGAAACACTACACCCAGAACGGGTAGATGCCGTTCATTACCTTCCAACTCCCTCCACGACACCACATCATTATAACCCTCCGCCCTTGCCTACGCAACCCCCGCTACCATCTCCATTACCTTTTCACACCCCTTGGCATCCACCTTGCCCTGAGCGAACTTCTCACTCCCCGTTGCCGGAGTCTTTTACAGACATTTTCAGGGCTTTGCTGGCCACCCATGCGTTGCAGCTCCCTCCGGTTATGCCTTGCCGACCTGCGGTCGGGAATTTGCTCCATTTCTGTGAATTCCATCGTCAACAGCGGCATTTGATTGAGAATTGCCCCGAGTTCTAGGAAATTGTTTACAGTCTGGAAGATAAGAAGATGATTGATTGGGCTAGCATGCGCCAAGTTATTGCAGAACTCAGCAGCAAGCAGCAGCAGCAGCAAGCCACGCTGCCTAGGCAACCGTCTCCATTTCAAGACCAGGGGCACCCTGGTGTTTCTCTAGTTGATAAGGTACCTGCTCTGTTACCCACTTCTTCCTCTATCCCATCTCTTCCACCACTTTTACCTACTTCAGCCTTCGCTCGGGCAACTTATCCTTCACCCTCCGGTTCCATCACCACACCTGTCCCCAACACCTCTCGAAGTGTTGTAAAGATACGCCGAAGAGCGCCACTACTCGCCACTTCCTCCATTACGCCACTACCTCCCTCTCCTCCTTCTTCCCCTTCACCATCTCCATCAACCATATCACCCCCTTTGTCACCACCTTCTCCACATCCACCTTCGCCGCCTCCATTGGCCACACCTCCATCATCACCTTCTCCATTATCCCCATTACCGTCACCACTATCTTCATCACCTACCCTTGTAATAATCCCTGTTCCGTCACCTTCACCGATGCCACTTCTTTCGCCATCATCCTCTGAGCCCGAGCAGGCCGACCCTAAACCCATACCTCCACTTTTTCCTTTACCTCCACCCGTGCCCATCAGCATCATTATTCCCCCATCACTTGCACCATCGCCACCAGCGCCCTTCAAACCTCCTCCTTCTAACCTTCCTCTACCACTTCCCACTTCGCGGAGCAGGTACACGCTACCTTTGGTGCCCCTCGGGTCTAGTCCCCAGTGAGATAAAGAGCTGAATCAGGGTTTGACTGTGCATTACAAGCTTCAAGATTTCATTTGCCACATGCCGGTCCGAGCCCTGGTCCCTGGCTATTCTAGGGACAATGAGCCCACATTTTCTATGAAGACGGTCACTAAGAAGAGTTCTCTAGCATTGGCGCCAGTTCCTTCTAAAGCGAGGCCGGTGGCAGTCTCTTTGCTCGCCGGAGAATTCATTGTTGATGTTGTTATCACCTCTCGTTTGATTGCTGTTCAGTTCACTGGCCGAGAGGGGTTCTCTACTCGGATTATGCTAACACATACGGCCGCCCGAAGCATGATGGATTCCCTATTCAAGGGGCAATTGGCTGCATCTTCTGCACTTTCCAAGGACATTCTGCACTTGCTGTGCAACCTCCCTCAATTTATTAGCATGTCGGCCACATCAACGTCGCGCATTGATCTCCCTCAGCTTTGTCCTGCTCTTCTAGTACGGGAGTTATGCTTCAAGCCTAATTGCCGAGTGGAGTTGCCGAACCTCCATGTTCTAGTGCCAAGAGACAAAACTCCGTGGCTGCATGATATTCATTCAGCTGAGAAGCTGTATGCCCAAGAATGTCTGCATCTTGTTAGCACTGGGGGTCTAGGGGCAGCCGCTCCAATGAAGCTGCATATTCATGACTGGGCCAGGCCATCTACCAGGTGGGCCCGCTATTTGAGAAGACATTATAGATTGAGGAGCCCGGGAAGCCGAGCCCGCGCCAGGCGGAGTTGTTTCAAGAAGATTTCGGCTAAGAAGAGGTGGCGACATAAGTATAAAGGCTTTCAGTTGTGCATTCGAGGGTCCACTTCCTTCTCTCGTTCCTCCGTCCATTCATCCTTTCTTTTGCTCAGTTCTTATCCTTGGGTGGTGTACCTTCCACCACCTGACTATATTTCTACCATCTTCTCCTGTCCTCACCATTCTAGGTCTCTGCCTATGTCCTCCTCTTCCCCTGATCCGGGGGCATCTTCTAGTTTTTCTCCCCGGATACATCCGGATTCTGCTTCTCATCCTTTTCCCCCGACCCTATTGGGGATTCCTTGCGCTCATTCCCCGACCTTGTCGGGTGGTTTTTTTGATCCTTCCCCGACCTTATCAGGTGTCTATCATTTCCCTTCCCCAACCTGGTCGGGTGTTTATGCTCCTTCTTCCCCGCCTTTGGCGGGTGATCGCTACTCTCCTTCTCCGACCACGTCGAATGATTCTTCTCCTCCTCTTTTTACTTACTCCTCTCCACCCTTTCGGGGTTCTCACCCTTTTTCTTGCTGTTTTCGAGGCTTTAGCCTGCCTTGATCTCAGTTAATCCCTGTTTATTATGTATCTGGTTCCTTTTTATCAGGGCCTCAGTGCCTTAACGAGGGAGTTCTAGCCCTCGTCTCTCTTCCTTTTTATCCCTTCTTCGTCCAGTATGATGTCTGCCACTTCTCTGTGTCGAGGAATCCAATCCCTTGCTCTCCTTTCATCCTTTATCTTGGCAAGCAAGGGATACAAAGCTACCCGCGCTTCTTAAAGCTTGATGATCGAGATCGCTTAAGGATGCCGATTTCCATGCCATGGATTTGCAAAGGTATCTTTATTTTGTGCAAAGAAACATGCTTTCATTTCCATTATTTCTATTATTTTTGCACATGGTTATAATGTTAATTCCTTAACCTGATTGAGTGGCTTTAAGAGTCTTTGTGTCAAATAAAGAAGGTTATCTTCTGCAGTATCCTTAGGCTGGTGATAGCTCCGCGCTGGGAGTCTAGTTTCTTTCCCTGATTGTTGAGGGTGACCTTTAGGCATGGGTTTTTCACACACTTCACGGCAAGCCATAGCCGATTCCTCTTAGGCACACCGTTGCTGCTTTGGCCATACTTTGGGTATGTACGAAGGTCTTTTCTCTTCTCTGCTCGGCCAAGTGCAGGGGCACGAGATTGATGGATAAGATGAGCAACCTGGGCGCTCCCCAATACGAGAGAGGTCTCAAATAGGGGCAGTCTTGACCCTCTTCAAAAAAAAAGCTTTCATGCAATATCTGGCCAATAAGGGCTCTCAAAATCAATGATGAATCAATATAGTAAAATTATGAATCAAAGGCATGGCAAGAGTGGCAGTACAGTTCCCCACGGGACGTCATGAGCCCGGTCACATGCGTGCCTGATAAATATGGGTCTCAAAATCAAAGACACAAAGCCCCGGCGCAACAGGCTATCTCTTTGAGGGGTAGTGCCCTGGAAGGAATTCGAGCCTTGATATCTCCCATCCTGCACGAAGCTTGTCTCCAATTTATCTTCTGCTTCTCCCTCTTAGACTGGGTTGTATCGCGAGTATGGCCTTAGTAAGGGCACCATTCTTTAGAAGCAGTTGGTTATGTTAAGCCACCCTCACATGCACACCCTGCTTAAGGGAAGCATTTAGTGAAAGGGGTAGGAACGACGATCCCTCGGCAGTAGTTTGAGCCCGTCTTTAGGTGCTGCGGATTGCTATGTCAAAATCAAAAAATCTAAAAAATCAAATATTATCAAAAATCCAAAAAAATCAAATACTTCAAAATCTCAAAAAAAAATCAAATATTTCAAAAAACCTAAAAAATCAAATATTAAAAAAAATTTAAAAAAATCCAAAAAATGTGTCTTTTTCATGCATTTACATTTGTTTTAAGGATAGATACGTAATCTGTTTGCTAAGTGTGTAGGTTGCAAGTACTCAGGCGTTCCTTGCTATATCTTTGTGCTCTGCCTCCTGTCCGCATCTTTGATCTGTTCTTTCCTTCTTCGATCCACTCTCTCGATCTGTTCTGAAGCTCATGTCCTTCTCAATTTTTGTTTGCAATGATCATATCTTTATGAGAGGGCTTTACCTCATGATTATGAACCTGGCGGTTCTGCTTCATTCTGATCTTGGGTTTTGATTGAAGGGCGTATCTATTTATGTCTTTTATCCCGCCGTGTCCTTGTCACATGTTTATGTCCCACCGTGTTGTCCCACACATGTTGTTTTATCTCTCACCGAGTGTTGTTAGTTGTCTTGCACATGTTGTTAGTCACCCCTTTATGTCCCATGTTCTTGTCCCAACCGTGTGGTCATCCCATGTTCTTGTCCCAACCGTGTGTTGTCCCACCGCGTTGTTATCTTGTCACACCGTGTTCATGCATACATGTTATTTGTTCATGCCATTGCATATGTGCTCGTGTGCCTTTGTTATGTTATGTTGCATTGTCTCCCATTTCATTTGACCGTTATGTTATGTCGTGTTGTTTGTCGTTCAGTTGATAGTTATGTTATTTTCTCTATGTTTACACTTGCTTGTTTATCATATTTGTCTTATATATAAAAAAATAAAAGAAAATCAAAAAATCAAAATCAAAAAAATGCCATTTCGCTTGCACAGGTAAGTCAGGTATGGCCTTCTATCTCTAAACCCTTATTGCATTAATTATATGGTATTACGTTATATTATTTCGAGAGCCGGCAGGTTATCTACGTGTCCTAGTATCTGATGTTGCCCTTCAACAAAAACGATGATGATCCAGGCTCATGTATCTAACCTTCGGATAGGCTGTTAAGTTGGGATGTCACGAGGAGGACGGTTCTATCTGCACACCGTGGTTGCGGACGGTATCTTGACTCTGATGTTCCCAGCTTAGCATTATTACTCTCAAGTATTTTATATTTTAATCTTTCTTTGCATTTGTTTTAATGATTTCCTTTTCATTTAGCCAGCATGCATCATATGCATCCTTTTGAACTTTCATGCCCCATGGTTTGCTTAAAGAATGTCCCATCAGTGATGGTCAGCTGTGTGTTCGAATGCTTGAGTAAGAGGAACTAATTCCACTCTGAGTTGGAAGGTTTTCTTTGGTCGATTCGTTTGGTCCGGTTGATTGAAAGGTCCCCGTCTGGAGCTTTAGCCTTTTTCTTTTGTGGCCCCCTCATTGGACCGCGGGATTGTGTCCCCCATGAGGTCGGTCTTGTCGATTTGTTTCATTTAGTTTAGTTCCTCCAGATTTGGCGTCACTTTCAGTTAACTATTCCCGGCGTTCGGTTCAGAGTTTTCCCGAAGATTCCTGTCGCTTGTTGGTGAAAACGAGTGTCGTTTTACCTTAACGTCCACTTTTTCGGTCCACTCCGCTGCATTTCCACTCCACCTCCATGTTCCATGTCACTTCCGCTTTACCTCCGCTCACTCCCCGACAAAGAGGACGTTAAGGAGGGGCATCTGTTGACACCCATTTTATACCGATAATTTGAGTCGTTTCACTTACTCCCATTAGTTGATGCCTCGAGTTGTCCATCATTCATTGGGCCATTTTTTGTGGCACGTCTTGGGCTCATTTTATGGGTCGTCTCCCTCCTTGGTGAAGTCCGTGGCGATTCAGGGCTTAATGGGCCATGGCTTTGGTCAATTGAGCGTTTCATAGCATAAACGGCCCAACCTCAGCCGTTCAGATGATGAGCAGTTGAATATGGAGCGTTCCTACATTTTGTTAATTTCTGAGGTCTTTTCTGAATATTCACCGACAGGCTGTGGTGCGGCCCTATTAGGACCGTTCAAACCAATGGATGGGCTTATTACAACCGCCTATACCTCAGAGTCCTACGCACGTCCATCTTCTCAGATAATTATCCAATTATCCGAATTATCACCGACAGGGTGAAACGGTTGGCTATTGGCCGCTCTACACTAGAACGGTCTCACTAGAACCGTTCACCTTTGAGGGTCCAACGGCGGGCGTTTCGGCCAGTTAGAGAGATAATTGGGTTGATTTTCTGATTATCTGAATTTCCACCGACAGCTTGGACGGTCTGAACCAGACCGGCCAAATGTTGCGCGGTCTATCGTAAGACCGCTCATCCCGTCGGATGAGGCTTTTTAACAGACCTTTATCTCTTTTATTCATGGCTTTATCCCCAGTTTGTTTTGATGATTTCTCCATGGATAATTAACCATTTTTGATGCCGTTTCGACTGGATAAGAGATTATGATAATATCTATAATTTATCTTTTATAATCTCGACCTGAAAATTCCTAAAAACCCTAATTTCGAGGCTAGCTTTCTAGGCTCTATAAATGGACCCTAGTGGCCGGACGTCGAAAGGGGGGGGGAATTTTGGTCGACGGCGAAGCCCTGCCGTATTCTTGAGCGATCTAGCACCAAGAAGGGAGGCTCTCTACGTCCATACGAGCCTCCGATCCAGGGAGTAGTTGATGTTTGAGTCGTCTGTGTTTTTTATAGCTTTTGTTATTGTTCATTGCATGCATTGTTTCCTCTCCACGTCCTCCTTCATTCTCATTATCATGCACACACCCACCCACATTTTTGTCACCCTAGGGGTTTAAAACCCCCCAGGTATTCCCCTTTCCATTTATTTATGCTTGATTCTTCTTACATGAACACGTACTACGTCATTTAGTTCTAATCTGGGTATTTCTTCTTTGTCTTCACACTGTTTTGCAGGTCAGCACTTCATCAGCACGAGGCCCATCCCCTCTGGCCGGCTGGAGAGGGTGGAGGTGAACCCTTTTGCAACTCTTGGCATGGTGGGCTTGCGCGGTTCCTTTAGGCCCGTTCAAGGAGACGAGCGGCATCCTCTGCACCGCCCTTCTTCCTTCTGCGGTTCACTTAAAGCCGTCCATCCTCCAGGAGTTCTTCTTCCCGCGCGTTCGGCAGCACTCTTAGGTGGTCTATCGTCGGACCATGTATCGTTAAGGCGGTTCTTCATCGACCGCGCATCCTCCCAATGCTGCATCCAGGCGAGTGTCTCCCCTTCCTTTCCAAAGTACGGTACGCCAGTCACGTGCTGCGCTTTGGTGGCGATCACGGTCATTCCCTGTTTTCTTCCCCCTCTCACCGTGCTTCGTTGGTCCATTCATGATATTATTGCTTTATTCACAACACATCGTCCATTGAGTAGGGAGAGGAGAGAAATATATATCTACACTCCCGAGATCAAAGTCAGATCTAGTGGGGCATCATTGCTTTTCTCTTCAAAGACAGTCCGGGGAAGCGGATTGTTAAGTGTGAAGCCCGAACTAGCCAACGTGTGCCCTCGCACGTGGATCGACCTACGCGGTCAGGTCGCGGGGTTTCTGGGGGCGGAGCCCCCGGAACAAAATTTTGATTGTGGTAGGGTGGAAAGTTTTCATTTGTTTTTCCATTAACTTCAAGTATTATTTCTTTTGGTTAATCAATTTCTTTCTCTTTTAGGCACACCGGTTTAAGGAGGCAAATGGGCGTGCCGGTTAAAGGGATGCCAAGGGGAGAGTGAGGCGCGCCGGATAATGAGGGCAAAGAGGGAGAAGCGCGTGCCGGGTAAGGGTGCAAAGAGGGGCGTGCCGGTTAGTGGGAGCCCAATAGGGCGCGCCGGAATAAGGAGTGAAGGGGGGGCACGCCGGTTAAGAGTGTTGAAGGGGGGCGCGGCGGTTTAAGAAGGATGCCAAGGGGGCGCTCCGGTAAAGGGGATGCAAAGGGGGCGCGCCGGTTAATGGCCAACAAGGAAGAGGGGCGTGCCGGATAGGTGCCAGGAAAACAAGGGGACTTCTGAGTGTGAAGCTAAATCAGCGCGGGGGGGTACCGTGCCGGATTAACCCGCGCCGGTTAGCTCCTGTGGGTTTTATTTCATTCTGTTTGACTCTTTTTGCTTCTGTTCTTGTTTCTTCAACTTGCAGATTGATCAAATGGATGGATTGTTTGTTCAATTGACACTTTAAATCAATAGAGTGCTTCTGATCATTTGTTGAGGTGAATGAGTACGTGTATTTGGCTATTTTACTTGAGGGGTTTATTATGCAGGAACTCAGAGGTTTAGCTTGATTTAGGGGCTTAGTTTGTTCGTATGTTCTCACATATCGTCTGTTCTTACGTTTTCTTCGTGTGGCAAAATTTGGGCAGCATCTCCCCCGGACTGAAGCTTGCTAGAGAAAAAATGGGGAACACCTAACGGATTGCTCTGGGGTGAACCTCAAAACTCGGAGTAAGGCCTCCGTTAACTTATAAGTGCATGTGGAGACTCGAGGACAAGCCTTCAAGAGTTCCAGCAGCTTACTGGTGCTGATTCCTCAAAGTGGGACAAATGTGTGCCTCAAGAGGGCCATGAATGTTCATCCCTCATGTGGGTTCCTTCGAAGGCCATGCCACGGAGAGGCAGGCTTCAAAGACCCTGGATGCATGGAAGATAGGGAGAAAACGGGGGGACGGGAGCTAAAGCCAAGAACCGTGCTTGCCAACAGACTTCCTTTTATTCATCCTCAAGAAGGGGAAGGTCGAAATACAGAAGGGAGATCTACCCTAGGGCAGAGAGAAATACATTTAGGGGGCAAGAGGAAGAGATACATTAATGGGAGAGGGGGAACAGAGCACAAGCTCCTCCCCCCTCCAAGCTCACCTCTCACTCTCACTCTCCTCTCTTCTCTTTTCTCCTCTTCTCCGTCACGGGGACGAAGCTTTTTTCCTTCTCTTCGGGTGGCCCTCTCTTCTCTTTTCAATCGCCTTTCGGGGGGTTGGTTCCAGACTCTCTTCTTATTCCACCCACCTATATATAGGACGGGTTGCGTTTCTTGTAGAAATGGCCAGTGGGGGAGAATTCCCGCCACCTCTGCCTTGCTCGCAGCAACGCTGGGAGTTGACTCGTTGCGCTGGATTCTGCTGGTTCGTGCCGTACGTTGCTGCTCATCCAAGGATGGGATGTTTGCGGATTTTCCAGGGCCTGCTTCGCCGTTGTCGCTTCTGTGCTGTCAAACGGATGTGGAGGCAGACCTTGGTAGCATTGAATTCTATGCCCTCTTGAACCTGCACCTAAATCCGATAGGAGAACAGAGTATCGGTTGACAGATGGGACAAGATGGGGTTAAACCGGCGCGGTGTTGTGCGCGCCGGATTAAACCCAAATGCAATTAGTCCGCCGTATCACCAAGTGAATAGGGGCGTGCCGGATCAGCAAAGGAAGAGGGGGGCGCCGATTTAAGGATCATGCAAGGGCGCGCCGGTCTAAGGCTATTGGAAGGGGCGCGCAAGTTTGAGGATATTGAAAGGGGCGCGCCGGTTTAAGGCCCAAGCAAGGGCGCGCCGGTTTAGACTTCGTCTCGGCTTCACAGCTATTCGGATGGACGCTTGTCCTCCCGTGTTTCTTTAGTCGTAATGCACCGCCGTCGGGGTGTTTAGTTCAGGGCCTCTGAATCTCGATTCGGAACTTTGAGTGATCTCCGGCGCATGCCGAACATGTGTTCGAATACCTGAGTTTCTCTTGATTCGGCCTTCGGCAATGCTGACCGGAGAGCCGGGGTCATCCCTTCAACCCGAGGGGCTTCTTTGTTGGATGGCAGAGCACCGGGTAGGCATTCGTCCTTCTTGGAGGAAGCATAGGGTTTATTCGGCCCTCCCGTCTTTGACTCGCTCTTGAGTGCGGAGACGTGCATGCCATATGATCATCATCATTTTTTTTGACGTCCACAATGACGCATGTTCAAAATTAAATAAGTATGAAACGCTTATTTGAAAAGTTAGTATGAGCATGATTTTCGGATCCCCATAATTTTCTCATAATTATCATGTATTCTGATCTTTAAAAATCCCCATAAATGTCAAAGTGCTACCATTCATGCAATTCTTAAAGAAATGAATAGTGATTAGTATCTGTAAACGTATCTGCCTGATACCTTGTAGCATGAACACAGAAAATAATTAGCGTCTATTTGAGTAGACGTTAATTCTGGAAATAGCGCCTCTTCATAGAGATGCTGATTCCTATCAAATTTATTAAAATTGAAATAACCTGGAAATCATGAATTGACGTCCATTACATGGACTCTATTTAAAGATATGGCGCATCCTTAAACGGACGCCAATTGTTATAAGTTTATTTAAAATTCAGTAAATTCTAGAATTGGCGCCTCTCTAGAGGGACGCTAATTTATGAATTGACGCCTGCTTGAATGGACGTGATTTACCTATCTCACAGTTTTATCAGGTTTTTGGCCCATATCGCAGGTCTATTGGCACTGCTGTCTCATGGCTGAGATGGAGTCCCTATTTCACGAGCTTCACGATTACACCCAATTTCTTGGAGATTGAATGACTCTCCGCCGGATATTCCTTCCACGTATTGAAAATTCTCTCTCTAAGGCCTCCGTAAGACTTCGCTAGCCTTGGAATCCCTCAAGACGGCCAAGTAGGTTGTACCCTCAAAACCCTAGAAACTTTGATTGTCATGTCACTCTCAAGAAACATGACGCCCTAGCCATCATAGTGCGTTGTTTCTAAAATTCTGTGAGAACCCTATCACTGCCTGGAATTGGCGACCAGGACAGTTGATGCCAAAATCAGATATAGTGCCCAGGGCAGGTGACGCTATTTTCCTTCATGCCTGTACTATTCACAGAATTAGCTACCACCACAATGGACGTGTATTCTGTAATTGGCGGCGGCCTGAGTGGACGCCAATTGTCCCAGATTTTCTAAATGTCTTGGTTTTATGTGATTTATCACCATCTCATCTTGTCCAAAGTTCTTTCCTTGAATTCTGTGAATCTACCTTAATCTTCCTACAATGGCATATTCCTTTGGAACTCTATTGGCTATAAACTATAGCGGATGTCTAGATATTTTACATGACTCAATGTCTAGCGTTAATGGGGTCCGGTCTGGTCTTGGGAGGAGCACCCGAAAGTACTTGTGCCCATGGGAGCTATATTAACCACTGTGTGGCATTGCACCGAAGTGCATGACTAGCTTGATTGATCGATGACATTCAACATCTCGTACTTGACTAGACTTGACATGACATGATGTGACTTGCGTGGCCTAGAATGGGTATTTACTTACTACATTAAATAGCCAATATCTCATGACATGACTTGACAATTACATACTTGAATTCTTGTTAACTTTACACGATATTCTTGAAATCTTGCTGGTTCAACCTATTGTTATCTTGTTCCATATTATCTTGAGCTCAATAATGCATAGATATACTTGCATTACATGTAACATGTAATTTACTTTAGGCGAGCTTGTCATTGAGATGTAATCCCTACTGAGCGTTTGCTCATCTAGTGTTTTCCCTTATTTTTCAGGTAATTCCGATGACGAGTCTCAATCGGATGGGGATGATCATGAGAGCTGAGCGTAGACCTATTCCCGAACGTCTATCGTTATCTTGGAGTCAAGTCTTCTATTTTCTTGGGTCATTGTTGTATTTTTCTTTTCTTGAGTCTAGTAAGTTACATTGGAAGTAATGATGTAAGTTGGATTATTATTGATCTGATGAATAAAATGGACTTGGTTATTTCTCTTTAGCGCACTATGTCTTTGTGTCGAATTACCTCGTGCTCTGATTGACATGAATGAATATAAACTCGTCACGTATTCATGGGGTTCCTTCCGTGCTCGGGGCGTGATAATTTTTGTGGTATCAGAGCCTAGACTTTCAAATTACTTAAGTTACCGAAGTCCAAGGATAGGTTTATTCCTTTTAGCCGGTGAGATGGGTAGAGCTATGGGTTGAGTCAATACAGGACGTTAAACCTTATAGTTTAGTCACATATTAATTAAATTTAAATTCCCTTGTAGGATCATGGTTGCCGAGAGAGCTCAATGGTGAGACATGCAGTGGACTGCTCAAGGTCTTACCCAACCGCTTCAACAAATAGTGCAAGGTGGTATGAATCATGGAGCGGGAGATCTCCACCGAAGCATTAGAAATATGAACCCACCAAAGTTTACCAGCTCGTCCGACCCGGAAGATGCCGAAAATTGAATCAAGGAAATCGAGCGGATCTTCCATGTCATGCAATGCACGGATGAAGAGAAAGTTCTACTAGCAACATTCTAACTAGAACGGGATGCTCGATTCTGGTGGGAGTCCGTGGAAACGACCTTGCCACATGAACACATCACATGGGGTGAGTTCGTTGACCACTTTAACAACAAGTACTTTTTAGATCGTATTCAGGAGAAGACGGCGGCGGAGTTTGACGCGCTCAAACAACAGAGCCTATCAGTCGCTGAGTATAAGGCGCAATTCTCTAGACTATCCCGTTATGCACCATATCTAGTGCATACAGAAAAAATGAAGGCCCGTAGATTCCTAAACGGGCTTAGACCATAATATATTTCGCAACTGGCACCGATGGACATACAAGTCTATTCGGAGATGGTGAGAAGGGCACAATTACTAGAAGACGCCATGGAATTGTCCGACAAGATCCGTGGTAGGGACAAGAAAGAGCAGGTCACCAATTCGGGAACATTCAAAGTTCCATTCTCCAAGAAGAGGTCCAATAATGGAGGAGAATCCTCTAAGGATAAAAGGTCCAAGAAGAATGACAAGCCGTTTTCCATCACCACCACACCCTCTAAGGAGATATGTAAATATTGTGATAGGGTCGGACATAAGGCCGAGGAGTATTGGAGGAGGCTAGGAGCTTCTCTCTATTGTCGGAGCCGAGATCTCTGGATTCCCAATTGCCCACTATTAAGCGAACAAGTTGGAACAGAGAAGCACCCGGTGAAAAAGCAAGGCCACCTCCAAGCATTGCAAGAGGCGGAACAAGGCGAAGGTGGAATAGTAGAAGGTACCTTGAATATTTGTTCCAAGATTGCACGTGTCTTATTTGATACCGGCACAACTCTTTCATTTGTTTCTAAAAGATTACCTGCTTCATTATATGTGAAACCTACTTTGTTAGAAATGGATCTCGTTATCTCCACTCCTCTTGGAATGCGGATATGAGATTGTAGACCATTATCCCAATAGTGAAGTCATAGTTTAAGAGAAAAATCTACCTGCCGATCTCATATGTCTAGATATGGAAGGGTATGATGTTATTCTAGGTGCGGATTGGCTATCCACGTATAGGGCTATCATAGACTGTCGGAAGGGTCTAGTAGCTTTTGATGAATACCCGGAGCTTGTTTACACTAGCCCACGGAGTCAAAAAAAGTCATCCCTTATTTCGGCTCTTCGAGCTAGGAAGCTTATAAGGAAAGGTTGCATGGCCTTTCTTGCCCTTATAATTGTAATGGAGGTTAAGGAGTCGAAGCTAGAAGATATCCGCGTGGTTCGGGATTTTTCCGATGTATTTCTAGAGGATTTGCCTGGTTTACCACCGGAAAGGGAAGTGTCTTTCACAATTGACCTTATTCCTAGTGCTGGCCCTGTTTCGATGGCACCGTATAGAATGTCCCCCGCTGAGCTAAAGGTGCTAAAGGAGTAATTGATGGAGCTCTTGAAGAAAGGATTCATTAGGCCGAGTACTTCCCCATGGGGAGCGCCCGTCCTATTTATCAATAAGAAGGATGGATCTATGAGGCTATGCATAGATTATCAGTAGCTAAACCAACTTGCTATCAAAAACAAGTACCCCCTGCCAAGGATCGACGAATTATTTGATCAGATTTCTGGAGCTAAATATTTTTTGAAGATTGATCTCAGGTCGGGATATCACCAATTAAGAATTAAAGAAGAGGACATTCTCAAGACCGCATTCAGGAGCAGGTATGAGCATTATGACTTTACTATTATGTCTTTTGGACTAACAAATGCCCCTGCAGCCTTTATGCAGTTGATGAATAGCATATTCAAACCTCATCTAGATCAATTCATTGTGGTGTTCATTGATGACATATTAATATACTCCAAGTCCGAGGAAGATCATGAAGAACACTTGAGGATTGCATTACAGATATTGAGGAACAATCAATTATATGCCAAGTTCAGTAAATGTGATTTCTGGCTCGAGGAAGTTTCATTCTTAGGGTATGTGATTTCAAAGAAAGGCATATCAGTGGATCCATCAAAAGTCGATGCTGTGAAGAACTGTGAAAGACCCGTCAATGCTTTGGAGATTCGTAGTTTTCATTGATGGAGCTCTTGAAGAAAGGATTAATTAGGCCGAGTACTTCCCCGTGGGAAGTGCCCATCCTATTTGTCAAGAAGAAGGATGGATCTATGAGGCTATGCATAGATTATCGACAGCTAAACCAACTTACTATCAAAAATAAGTACCCGCTGCCGAGGATCGATGAATTGTTTGATCAGATTTCTGGAGCTAAATATTTTTCGAAGATTGATCTCAGATCGAGATATCACCAATTAGGAATTAAAGAAGAGGACATTTTCAAAAAAACATTCACGAGCCGGTATGGGCATTCTGAATTTACTATTACGCCTTTTGGATTAACAAATGCCCCTGCTGCGTTTATGCAATTGATGAATAGCATATTCGGACCTTATCTAGATCAATTCATTGTGGTGTTCATTGATGACATATTAATATACTCCAAGTCCGAGGAAGATCATGAAGAACACTTGAGGATTGCTTACAAATATTGAGGAACAATGAATTATATGCCAATTTCAGAAAATGTGATTTCTTGCTCGAGGAAGTTTCATTCTTAGGGCATGTGATTTCAAAGAAAGGTATATCGGTGGATCCATCAAAAGTCGATGCTGTGAAGAATTGGGAAAGACCTGTCAATGTTTTAGAGATTCGTAGTTTCCTGGGACAGGCTGGTTACTATAGGCGGTTCATTAAGGATTTCTCCAAAATTGTTGTTCCACTTACAAGATTGATAAGAAAGGAGAATCAGTATGTATGGACCGAAGAGTGTGAAGAAAGCTTTCAAACATTAAAGGACCGCTTGACTACTACCCCGGTGTTGGCTTTACCTATTGAGGAGAAAAGTTCACGGTTTATACCGATGCATCTGGCGCCGGACTAGGATGCGTGTTAATGAAACAAGGGAAGGTAATTGCTCATTCTTCCCCGCAACTCAAGAAGCACGAAGAAAACTACCCGGTGCATGATCTAGAATTGGCCGCGATAGTATTTGCTTTGAAGATCTGGAGGCACTACCCTTATAGAGAACAATTCATTGTGTACTCTGATCATAAAAGCTTGAAATACTTATTCTCTCAGAAAGAATTGAACATGAGACAAAGGCGTTGGCTAGAATATCTCAAGGACTTTGACTTCTCTATACAATATCATCCAGGAAAGGGTAATCCCATAACTGATGCCCTTAGTTGAAAGCCGAGAGTGTTATTATCCAGTTGCATGATTCAAGAATGGAGAATGCTGGAATGATTCTCCAAGCTGAATATAAATATGGACCGGGAAAAGGGATGTAACGACCCAGCACCCGGATACTGGGTAAACCTGATACCACTTGGATCCTGAGACCCCACCGAAGAGTTGTAAGGCTCTGAAGGGTTAGAAAGGTGTGTGGGAGGTACATTGAACTTCAAGATAATGCAGAAAATAATTAAACAATTATGATCAGGACTATTAAATTAATAGAAATAAAATTACATTTTCATTTAAATAGATTAACTACAGAGATACGATAGAGTCCAGTCCAAAATTAAAGTGCAGTGCACATGAAGAGAAACGTACTTTGAAGTCGGGGGTAGCCCGACACTGGCAAAGCTGGCACCAAGAACCACCACACTTCACCTCTGAACCACGAGGAGGAACTGCTACACCTGAAAAGTCTGGGGTGAGCCTCGTCTAACTGGCTCAGTAGGGGTCCTACGGATCCCCACCACAAAATAACGATAGTGAATAGCAATGCTAAACAAAATAACAGCAACAGGGGTAGGAACAGTACAAGTAAAGAGAGGAAAGTAGTATTGAATAGAAGCACGACAGCCGATAGAACCTCGGCCCTCTAAACTACTCCTAACGGCAACAGAAGAACATCTCGACCTCACGGTCGGGCATGCCGAACCATCGATAAATCATGAAATCCCTATCGTGAAGGCCTATGGAAACATACAAAGGCCCCACCCACTAAGACCTACACGGCCAAAGGTATGGTCACGACTCCGCTATCGTGCCTCCTACACTATCTACGGATAGAACCACGGTAACTCTATACTGGCACCCTAGACCTTGGTGTCGAAAGGACACAAAAACTACTCGAGGAACTACGTCATCGCTGACGTAAACCAAACCACGAGTCAAAACCACAAGTCAAAAGACTCACTAGTTGCAGGGGCTCATGCTGCACGAGAAACACACGAGCCATGAGAATTATGTTTATCATGTGATAGAAGTACCTCCTCACTAGAAGTAAGGCCAGATGCGTCCACTAATGTCTTACGCTGCGCCTCGGGTATCTCCCACTCGCCTTGAATGTGGTAACTGATATATCGTACAAGTAACCAAGAACCAAGTAACAAGAACTAGTTAGGGTCACGCTCGTCAGCGCTGGTTCAACGTCCATGACCACGTGTGTACACACAGGCTCAATGCCTTGAGCCATGCCTCTAGCTTGTTTTTCCCTCCCGTTGGACTCTAACGGCAAGGCAAAGGGGCCCACGGCAACCATCCTAAAAATCATATCTACAGGGAATGCCTCGCCACCACTCCCAGGTGGGCCGACACAAAGTGTCGTCACTCTACGACTAGTGGAGGCTCACTAGACACAGAGACTCAAAACACTGAAGTACGGACAGGGTAAGTATGCACCAATCGCAAGTACTCAGAACACAAGACAGCACAAAGCCACCATGTTGGGGTGTACGACTGAAATCCAGAGGGGGGATGAATGGATCCCAGTGAAAACTTTTGCGAAATTAAAAATTTAAACTAAGCTAACTGATTTAAAGAGATACCAGTGCACACTTACAGAGTGAACTCTTCACTCAAAACCAATATCAAATACTCGATGTGCATATAGATTCCAACATGTATCACTTCAATAAAGAGAGTAGAATGAAGAGAGTAACCAATCAACCCAATCTAGTACAAGGCGGAGGTTTGATCTAGGATCTCCTCATGCAAGAGGTGACATTCCAGATAGGCCTAACCTATCTTTCCTGCCACACCTTTTTATATACTGATTGATTGAAGGCTTACACAGTTGATAAGAATGAAACTACAATCAGAACCATATGCTAGCAGGGATCGATCCTAAGCATACATCCAACGAATCTGTAAACAGATAAACAATCACATAAGACACAGGAGATTTTAGGTGGTTCGGTCTCAGCCTTGAGACCTACGTCCACCCCTTACTAAAACTAGAGTGAGGCTTCCGCTGATACACAGTTTAAACCGTTGATCCACAGCTTCCGGGACGAATTCCTATAGACTGCTGATCCATAGCTTTGGGGAATAAATCCCAGACCGCTGAGCCTCATAGCTTGCTGTCCGAGGAATACCTCCTCACCGCTGAGCACCACAACTTGCTCTCCTAACTAACAGCTTTAAGAAAGGTTTAAGGAAACAAGAAAAACTAGGAACAGTAAACGGATAAAACTCAAAGAACAATGTAGCTCAGAGATGAGCAATCGATTCTAGATCTGATCTAGAAATCGAAAACAAGTAGCAACAATCTCTCCCTTGTATTCTTCTTCTATCTCTGATACTTTGTTCTGCCTTCTTCCTCTCTTTTATGCAACTATCTCTCTTTCTCTCCCACACTCTGGCTTCTTCTCTTTAGCTCTTCTATATGGCACTCTCACTGCTCTGGATTCTCTCTTCTATTCGTATCTTCTCTATGGTTCACCTCTTCACACACTTCTCTTTGATAGAGAGATCTCTTTATCCGGCGCGTAGAGGGACCATTCCCGCCAATAGCCTTTCCAGAAAAGTAGCTCAAAGAAGTCCACATGTCAGATATGAAGAAGATGCAAATTCACGTGGCCAATCGTTCTGGTGGAGATTCCACCTTGGATCACGTGCCTGTTAATTCGAATCTCGAACCACGTGACCACTTATGACTCTGATGCTTCCTGCTCTTTAAGTGTTCGATCAGGTTGCATTAGTGATTTAAGGCTTTCCATACTTAAGTCCATGTCAAAAAGACATAAAACAATTTCATTAAACACTTTATCATCATAACTGCTTAGTAGAATGTAGACTTAGGCAATTTCATAAGATCAGTCACTCAAATCAAAAATGTATATGAATGATCTGTATGCTTTGATGTATAACCGCAATGCATTGACCTGTGTGAGCATGCCTTAGTACGAATGCAATATGTTAACTACAACTGCACTAACCTGTGTAGAATATAGGTATACCTTATATGCAAAGTGAGATGGATGAAGACAAGAATATATGAAGATGCACCGACCTATGTGATACATAGGTTTACCTATCGAGCTAAACCATGTAATGTTGCACAGACCAGTTAAGGCAATGGCTAGAATGGCTAAGGCTTAAGCAACGACCTGATGCCTTAAGCAAACATGAAAGCTTGGACCTGAGTCTAGGGAATAACAAAGGTGCACCGACCTGTTATAACCTAGACTCTACATGTGCATCGACCTTATAGTGCATGTTGCAACATGTGCATCGACCTGATAAACATACTGCTTGCATGTGCGTCGGTCTTGAAGAACGAGTGCATGAATATGCATCGACCTTGCTAAAGACAAGATCCGATGAGCATCGACCTCGCTGAGCCCAAGGTGCAATGTGCATCGACCTTGCTGAACACAAGGTCCAATGTGCATCGACCTTGATGAACCCAAGCTCCAATGTGCATCGACCTTAGTAAACCCAAGGTCCAATGTGCATCGACCTTTCTAAGCACAAGGTCCTCTAGTTCACCAACCTTGCTGAACACAAGGTTCACTTATGCACCGACCTGATACACTGCAAGTGTATACATGCACTGACCTTTCCTAACTTCATGTGAGTATGTGCATTGACCTATCAAGCTGCAAGTAGAAATGTGCATCGACTTGACGTACTTCAACCATGAGTGTGCATCGACCTTATATGACTCTGACATGAACATGGATCGACTTTATATGACTAAGTGCCTATATGTGCATCGACCTTGATTTCTGACACTTAGAATATGAATGACTTGTATAACATGAATGACTTTATGCAGTTCTGTATCAACATGATTCATACTGTGACATCATCAAAATCAGGGTTCCAATAATCTCTCCCTTTTTGATGATGACAACTATGAGTCATGTATATGTTTGCACAAGATACAAGTGATTCAATCAGTCACATTATTCAGCCATTCATTTATAGAAACAAAGTTTCAGTCAAAAATGCATTCATTGCAGACAAAGGCATTCATTACATTTAGAGGTTTCAATTCATTTCAAACACTACTTTTTCAAGGTTTTCAAAATTACATCACATCAAAAGAGAAAATGCAACATTAATAACTAAATGACACTAACTAACATGCAGACACACTATGTGTGCAATAAAGAGAATTTCTGCTATTTTTCTATCTAGATCTCTAGCAAGTTTAGTTTTCATAAATCTCCAGCAAGTCTTCTTCCTTCTCATGACTCATAGATATCTCCCCCTTTGTCATTATCAAAAAATATAATAGAGATAAGTTGTCTTCTCCCACTGACTTTGGCACATCATCAGCATCATCATTACACATCTGCTGTAGATCTTCCTCCCCTTTGTTGTCGTCAACGAGTGGGTGTTCTGCTGGAGCTTCCAGGTGATCTCAAGGGTATAGCTTCTAGAATATTCTGAGGTATCCTGTCAACTTTAATACCCAATGCAGCAAACTTGGCACTGAATTTATGATCATTTTGATGTACTAGAGCCCTGAGTTCATTAACTGTTGAAGTCAAATCAACAAACCAATTTTGTAACATACTGCACATGTTATCAACCTGAGATATCTGCTGGTGATGAATTTCTGCCATAGAAGTGGAGGAACTAGCACCTTCTGCAGAGATAACTTCTTTAAAATTATTAGTCTGGTTCTGGACTACTTCTTGAACAGAATCAGTCTTGATATAGACATTTCCTAGCTGAACAAATATGCTATGAGTTTCATCCAGTAATTGAGTCAACTGTTGAGACAGATTCCTTTGTTCATCTCTAATGATTGTTGTAGATCTCTAATTTAGAATAATCCACTTAAGAAAAATATCAAATAAAAGACATGCAATAATCATCAATATGGAGGAAAATATATGCACGAGGTGCACAAGGGGAGTGTGTGATCGCCAGAGACGCTAGGTCTCAAAAATATAATCAATAAGAACATGGGAGGAATGATCGCGAAAAGTACCTCAAAAGATGCGGGGATGTGAGTGCTTCCTTTCTCTTCAAATCGGCCGGCCGATGAAGAGAGTTCTTGCTTTTATTACCCTTGCAAAAAAGACAAATACCAATAAAAAAATATGGATTAGAATATGGTGTGTAGCATCAAATTCTATATGTAAAGATGAGCATGAAAATTGTGCAAGAACACACCTTGTGGGTGTTGGCCCTTAAACCCCTATGCAAAAGGGTGTGGGAAAAATGAATGAGGAATGCATGCAAGTAAGGGGAAAGAGTGCAATAGATGCACTATGGGGAGATTCCTAACGTAGTTGAGAGATATTAAAAATAATCAAATATGAACATGCATGCATATAATAAACACAAAATAATAGAGAATAGAGGGGAGAGAAGAAAAATCTGTTGAGCTTGGCTTTGATATTCAATGGGGAGAAGTATTCCAAGGGATGGAGAGGTGAACTGTGAAGAAGCCCCTCCTTAGCCAAGAACAGCACCTGCGTAAGAAAAGAAGAAGAAAACAAAAAAAAAACAGAAGAAAGAAAAACAGTAGAAGAAGAAGAACGGAGGGAGGAGAAAGAGGAATCCAACCTAATTAACAGAGCCGCCGGCCCTATTAAATAGAATTGGAGGAGATAAACATGGGCAAGAGTCCAATAAGGGGGAAGGATAAGAATGGGCAAGAGCCCCAATCAAGGCAGGAGTCTAACGAAGCAAGGACTCTCTGGGGAAAGGGCTGCGAAGCCAGAAGATGAAACACGCCCTTGGTCAGGGCGTCAATTCAAGAATTGACGACCTGTCAAGGGGCGTTAATTTAAAACACGCCCTGGGTCAGGGCGTTTCTTCCTGGATTAATTTTAGAAATAAATATTTCTTTTATTTGGAAATTGTGAAAGACGCCTCAGGGAGAGGCGTGAATTGAAAAACGCCCCATGATAGGGCGTGATTCAACATTTTTCAAACATTTATTCTTTTTCAAAAATTGAATAATGCCAGGAATTGACGCCCTTTCCAGCGGTCGTCACTTCTTTAAGAAACGCCCCAGGTCAGGTCGTGATTCAAAAAAAGCGCCCTTTCCAAAGGCGTTAATTTAAAAAAATCATAAAAGGGGAGATAAATGCCCAGAAAATGGGAAAAAAGGAAAAATAGGGGAAATTAGGGGAAAATTCATGAAAAGTGGGAAAAAAACACTCAAATAATACTGATTTTAGGGTCAAATGGGGCATCGCAGAGCGATATGAAATATACTCAAAATAATGTCAATTTTGGCGTGTCTACAGCTGCCCCGCCTTGGCGTCTGCTTTGCAAGAGAGCGTAGCAAACTGAAAAGTAGATGTCAAGGTGTGATGAGACACGCAATCAACATCACTTGATAAGAAATGAAATCAAAAGCTCGAGATGAAGCAATCTCGGGAAATTCAATGAAATCAACAATGTTTGGATAAAAGGGGAGTTGTGCACGCGGTGCACGAAGGAGATAAAATAAATGATCAACTTCCAGCGCGGTGGAAGTACCCCAGGTCACAAACCTGTAAGTTTCACCATTGGGGAGCGGTTACCAGCCAGTGGACATGCTGCAGCCAAGGTGGATCAAAGGAAAGGATTGAAATAAGATGATAAAAATCCAAACAAGGAGCTTTTGAGAAAATCACCCAAAACAGCAACAAAACAAACTGAAGATTCAATCCGGCATGGAATATCTCATATCTGGAAATATTAAGATCAACTTCAACCCTCAAAGTCAGCTCATCAGAATGATTTTTCAACAATTGTTTCAAATTCCTACATGAATGCATGCTGGGTTTAAAAGGAAAAATTAAATCAAATGAAAATATAAGATAATCAAGGATAATATTGCTAAGCTGCCAAGACTGGGTCAAGAAACCGATTTCACGAGCTGATACTAAGCCGAAGCCCGTTTATCCACGCACCAACTCATAAAAAGGAACCATCGTCCCCAGTCTCGGACGGCTCAACGGCCTATCCGTATGACTGAGATGCCTCTAGAATCGTCATCGTTTTTGATGAAGGGGAACTCAAATTCCAGATTTACCAAAGCCACAAGGTCCTTGATATAATCTAGTAGCATATGTAACATATAGTAAAATGCATACAGGAGATGGTGATATCAATAAGCATGGGAACTGAGAACTGAGCTGCAAGCACCGTGGGGCTTGGATGATGATGCCCAGTTGGTGGGACCAAGAGCTTCTTATCCTGCGCTCAAAAATTCATCAGCCAAGATATAAAAGATAATAAGCAATGAATAAGGCATTTAAGCGTAGCAAGCATAGCATGAATCAAAGCAACCAATCATAGCATATATCATGAACAGCATAAGTCAAATCATGGCATAGCAAAGCATCATTATTTGTTGTTTGTCATGAGGATGACAATCTGGCTAATCAAGTTTTGGAGTTAAATAATCAGGATCTGATAATGCCCATCGGCGGAGTAATCAGATGAAACGAGCAGGAGTTGATTGAAAGATTTGGAGATGAATAATCATGAGATATGATAATCAGAATGATATAGGGAGATGATGCCCCTGGGTGGCATGTCATGAGAATATCGGGAAGAATCAATAGATTGATAGCAATAAGTAGAGAGAGGACCCATTCCGTGATTTTGGTCTCTGCAAAGCTGTTCCTGCAAAACACCATCAGAAAATACAATGCAAATTTTTGGATTTTGGAAATATGCAAATTTTTATGAGTTTTGGAATACGCAAATTTTTATGAGTTTTGGAATATGCAAATTTTTATGAGTTTTGAAAATATTTGAATTTTTATGGAGATTTTTGGAAAATATTTTAAATTTTTGTTGGGATTTTGATCGGGAAATATTCAATTTTTTTTGGCTTAGACATTGTTAATGCAGCATCAAAGGGTTGTTTTGAACCACTGGCTAGGGGTCCTTGTTCCTTCCCCTTTTGCTAAAAACTGCCCAAAGCTGGGCGTGCATTGAAGGGTGGCGCCCTATAACCGACCGTCTTTGATCAACAGTGCCCCTACCAAGGCCATACCCGAGAAACATTCGGTCTTAGAGGAAAAAGAGAAGAACAATTGTGACAAGCTTTGCAGGATGGGAGATATCGGGACTTGAATTCCCTCCAAGGTGTTCCCTTCAAAGAGGTAGTCTGTTGTGCCGAGGCTTTGTGCCTTTAATTTTTAGACCCTTGACATGCATACGACCAGGGTTTTCCCTGTGGGGACTTCGCCACTCTTGTCATGCCATAATTCACAATCTTGCTTTTATCGAAATTCTGACTTGATTTTCATAATAGCCCTTTTGGCGAGATGTATATCATGAAATTCATATTTAGTTTGGGTCAAGACTGCCCCTATTTGAGACTCCTCTCGTATTGGGGATTACCAAGGTTGGTCATCTCATCCGTCAACCTCTTGCCCCTGCACGTGGCCGAGTAAAGAAGAGAAAAGACTTTCAGATATACTCATGGCATGGCCAAGGTAGCAACGGTGTTTAACCAAAGGAGCCGACTAAGGACGCCGTGAAATGTGTGAGGTGCCCAGCTGAGGGTTGATCTTAACAAGCAGGGAGAGAATGTTGAATTCCCGGCGCGGAGTTCTTATTAACCAAGGTGCTGCATAAGCAAGCCTAAAGACTCTTTTTAACAATGATTTAATTTAACAAAAGCCTAAGATAAAGATCTAAAACACCACTCTTAATCTTGTTAGGAAGCACTTCATTTTGAAAATCATGCGTGAAGTAATGAGAAAATGATATCATTAAAATGCATACTTACGCCAACATGTTACCTTGCAACCTTTGTAGAAGCAGCTGTCAGAGGCGAGGTTGATCATCGTGGGATTTGTCCTCTTTGGCAGTCAAAAGGATTGGAAGCAAAGGATCGAAAGTGGCTTAACAAGAAGGAGTGGTGCCAAGACCAGACTCAGATGAATAAGGAGAAAAGGAAAAGAGGCGAGGGCTAGAACTCCCTCACTAAGGCGCGGAGACCCTGATCACATGAAACAGTCTACAGAAGGAGAGGAGAATTAGAAGGAGGAATGAGGACTAAAACCTCGAAAGCAATGGGAGAATGGGCAGATGCCCAAGGCAGTGGATGTGGAAGAAGTTGGGTCGGACCCAGAATCAGGAGGAATTAGAAGAAGAAATTGATAGATAGAAAGAGGCGGATCCGGAGGGTCCGGAGGTAGAGGAGGAGAATCATGATAGGAGGAATCCGGAGGCTCCGGAGGGATGACAAAAGAAGGGACGCGATGCCCTGGGAAAAGATAGGGAAAAAGATGATGGAAAAGGAAGAAAAAAATGAAGGATGTGATGTTCAGAAAGATTAGAAAGATGAATCGGAAGAAAGATGGAGGGTCCGGAGGTTCCGGAGGAAGCAAATGCCGAGGGACGCGATGCCCAGGGAGGAGAGAAAAATCCGGAGGTTCCGGAGGAATGAAATCAGGAAGAAGAAGGTGGAAAGGGGCGTCGTGCCCGAGGGAAAAGTCCGGAGGTTCCGGAGGAAGCAAATAAAAAAGGTGGAGAGGGGTGTCGTGCCCGAGGGGAAAGTTCGGAGGTTCTGGGGGAATGAAATCAGGAGGGTCACGATGCCCTGGAAGATGATAGAGAGAATAAGATGGAGAATTCGGAGGTTCCGGAGGAAGCAAATGGAAAGGGGCACGATGCCCGGGGAAAAGATGGAGACAATCAGGTGGAGAATCCGGAGGTTCCGGAGGTAGCAAATGAGAAGGGGCGCGATGCCCAAGGGGAAAATTCGGAGGTTCCGGAGGAGGAAGGTGGAAAGGGGCGCGATGCCCGAGAGAAAGGTCCGGAGGTTCCGGAGAATGGAAAGGGGGCGCGATGCCCGAGGGGAAAGTCCGAAGGTTCCGGAGGAATAGAATCAGAAAGGGCGAGATGCCCAAAGAGGAGGGATAAAATTCCTGGAGGTTCCAGGGAGATAGCAGGAAAAGGGAAGCGATGCCCCAGGGATAGTGGATAAAAAGATGAAGATGAATAAGATGGGAAGTGCGGAATATCCGGAGGTGCCGGAAGGCGGGGAAGATATGGGTTTGGAAACCCGGGAAGCAGGAGGTGCAAATGCATGCAATGGGATGGATGCGATGAATGCATGAAATGCAAAGAATATGAATAATGTGAAGGGCGAGAGGATGAGATCCTCCTCCTAACCCTGGGAATGGCCCATGAAGAAAAAGTGATAGAGATGGATGAATAGAAAGTGGAACAAATAAGGGATGGCCCCTTAGCATTAAGATAACTGCCCCTCCACGGCAGTGAAAGTGTATGAGAAATAGCCCCTGCCGAAGCTTCAATGGTGAATGTCAACTCCCTTGGAGAGTGCAAAGTAATGGTGTGAGGGAGTTAGAAAGTTGAGCTCGGAAGCATTATGTTGCCCAAAGATTCAAAATTTGGAAATTGGAACAAAGGGTGCCCTGCCCGGCCCTTACACAGCATCAATGCTTGGCATGTCGGCGACTTGTCTTCTTCGACCGTGCTTGGCACAATAACCCGGATTGGCATCGGCAAATGAATTCTTGAATCTTGAATGGCGCAGCCAAATCCTTACTGCCCGGCTCTTGATCGTCCTCGGCACCTGTGCTTGTAGAAGGCCCCCCATTCCGAGTAGTAAGGGGAGGTGAAGCGGAGGCGGAAGGCTCTATGAATGGTGGAGGCATGATGGAAAGCGTTGGCAAATGGGTGAGCGTAGGCGGGGGTTCAAACACGTCGAGTTTCTCCTTTTGCTCGGAAGCAGTTGGTATTGGCTCGGGTGCAAAAAGGGGTGGATCCTGCTCAGGATTAGCCATGGGTAAGGGTAAAGGGTTAAATGGTGGAATGGGCAAAGTGGGTTTTAAAGGGATAATAGAAGGCCGAGGTGGCGGTAATGGGAGGTTAATTGGGGAAGGTTCAATGGTGGGTTCGATGGAGGCTAATGGTGTGGAGGTAGATGGCTTAACGGGTGGAGGTTTAATAGTGGAAGGCTTGGGGGAGGCCAGTGTTGCGGAGGTTAATGGTGTAACTGGAGGAGGTGTAATGTATGCGGTGTCAAGGATAGGAGGAGACTTACAATGTGTCGGTGTGGGTGATTGAAGTATCGACCCATCATCGTAACACCAATTAGTCTCATAAATAGGGGTTGGATCAGGGATGGTTTCATCCTGAGCAGGAGGTTTATCAAATGATAGTGGAGGGAGCGGGAAATTAAGGAAACTCGGAAGGGGTGCCTGCGGAGCTTCATCATCATCGTACACTGCCTTGGATTCTTCAAATGCCGGCTCTTGCTCACTTGAAATGCCGAAGTCATAATCATTTCTCCTATCTTTCCATTCTCTCTCCATCTTTGTAATCTCGTCCAAAGCGGCATGGAGAGGATTGACTGGAGTAGGAGGAGCCGTGACCCTCTTTATTTGTTCCTCCATCAAAGTAATCTTATCAAGCAGAGATTGTTGGAGGGGTGTGACTTGAACAACCGAGGGTTGGCAGGGCCTTAAAGGAGGAGGGGTAGCATAAAAATGCCGTGGAGGGGAATTAATGGGCCGACCCATAAAAGAACCCGGATGGGCCGGATTGCAATGAATAAATGGGCCTTGGGGCCGTGATCGAGAGGGAATAGAAGGAGGCGGGTGATGGGCCACCCGAGTAGAATGAACAGGAGGAGATGGGTAATGGGCTACCCGATCAGGATTGGAAGGAGGAGGTGGATGATGGGCCACCCATGTAGAATTGGAGGGAGATGCATGAGATGTACCCTCAACGGCGGCCTTAAGGGCTTGGATCTGTTGAGGGGTAAGATGATCTAATGCATGCAAAATCTGGGAGACCTTCTCATCATTGGGACGAGAGGGCTTAATGGGAATAGTGGCTCGAAATTGAGTTGAAGGACCATTGGATTGGACATTGCCCAAGGGTCGGGCAACACCATAAGAGTGAGGACGTGGTCCTTTGAAAGTATGGTGAGAATTTTGAACATGTTGAAAGTGAGGATTATAAGAAGTGCTAGGTTGTGCATCCTCATGAATTGAATTAAACATGTTATCTTGTTTATAGTAAGCCATCATGCAATCAAAGTTCAAAATAATATGCAAAGAAGCACACAAAAGAGATGGTTACCTTGATTTGATTTGTTTGAACCTTGGTGAATTATGGATTTTATCAAAGTTTTGAATGATTCACACAAGGGGGGGGAAACCAAGTTTCAATATGGTTTGAATTCCAATGCCAACTAGGAACCCTCTCTCACCACGTATAGGCCAACTAACTCGGGACTTCAAAAGGGTACAACCTGCCTGGCGTCCGTGAGGGAATCCACCGGTGCGGGGACTTACGGAGGCTTGGAAAAGGGATTTCCAGTCCAAAGAGACAGAATGCTCAATGGAGGGTCGTCCCGATTCCAAGAGGGTGTGTGGATCCTAATGAAGAGGAGGGGGCTCCCAAACCAATGCAAAGAATGAATGCAACAGGGGAAATCAGGCCAACCACACAATATGATCAATCAATATGAAATATCATGAAAACTCACCTACGGGAAGGGTTCTGGAAACCCACAGTAAAAACACGCCCTGGCAGGGGGCGCTACTAACAAAAGACACGACAGTGTGACTGTCGTGACTCAAAGCGAGGTGCCAGGGCCAGTAAAAACACGCCTTAGGGTGAGGCGCTATAGGAGGAAAGGACGCCCTTGACAGAGGGCGTCAAATCAAAAGAAACGCCTTACTGAGGGGTGCTAATCAACAAAGAAACGCCCTTGGGCAGGGCGTCAATTCTCAGGCAGCGTAATAAAACCAGAAATATCAGGAAATATGCTGGAAGGCGCCCTGTCAGTGGGCGTAAAATACGAATAAGACGCCCTGAGTTAGGGCGTGAAATCGAAAAAGCGCCTCTGACAGAGGCGTTAATTCCTCAGGAAAGCACGGCCAGAAATATTAAACAGGCACACTCACAACCACATAAATAAGGCAATCAACAGGATAAGCATGCTCATCAAGAATTTTAAATAAGTGGAGATTCTAAGGAAAAGACAACAAAATGGCAAATCACTTTAGGGAAGAAAGCAAAGCCAATGGAGGGTGCCCGAGGGGCACAAAAGGAGACGCACCGAGGGTGCAATAGGGGAGACGGCACACGCGGGTGCCTAAGGGGAAAGGGTAATAAACAAAGAACACAAAGGGTCCCACCGTGATCGCCAATTTGTAGATATCTAATTTAGAATAATCCACTTAAGAAAAATATCAAAGAAAAGACATGCAATAATCATCAATATGGAGGAAATATATATGCACTAGGTGCACAAGGGGAGTGTGTGATCGCCAGAGACGCTAGGTCTCAAAAATATAATCAATAAGAACATGGGAGGAATGATCGCGAAAAGTACCTCAAAAGATGCGGGGATGTGAGTGCTTCCTTTCTCTTCAAATCGGCCGGCTGATGAAGAGAGTTCTTGCTTTTATTACCCTTGCAAAAAAGACAAATACCAATAAAAAAATATGGATTAGAATATGGTGTGTAGCATCAAATTCTATATGTAAAGATGAGCATGAAAATTGTGCAAGAACACACCTTGTGGGTGTTGGCCCTTAAACACCTATGCAAAAGGGTGTGGGAAAAATGAATGAGGAATGCATGCAAGTAAGGGGAAAGAGTGCAATAGATGCACTATGGGGAGATTCCCAACGTAGTTGAGAGATATTAAAAATAATCAAATATGAACATGCATGCATATAATAAACACAAAACAATAGAGAATAGAGGGGAGAGAAGAAAAATCTGTTGAGCTTGGCTTTGATATTCAATGGGGAGAAGTCTTCCAAGGGATGGAGAGGTGAACCGTGAAGAAGCCCCTCCTTAGCCAAGAACAGCACCTGCGTAAGAAAATAAGAAGAAAACAAAAAAAAAAACAGAAGAAAGAAAAACAGCAGAAGAAGAAGAACGGAGGGAGGAGAAAGAGGAATCCAACCTAATTAACAGAGCCGCCGGCCCTATTAAATAGAATTGGAGGAGATAAACATGGGCAAGAGTCCAATAAGGGGGAAGGATAAGAATGGGCAAGAGCCCCAATCAAGGCAGGAGTCTAACGAAGCAAGGACTCTCTGGGGAAAGGGCTGCGAAGCCAGAAGATGAAACACGCCCTTGGTCAGGGCGTCAATTCAAGAACTGACGACCTGTCAAGGGGCGTTAATTTAAAACACGCCCTGGGTCAGGGCGTTTCTTCCTGGATTAATTTTAGAAATAAACATTTCTTTTATTTGGAAATTGTGAAAGACGCCTCAGGGAGAGGCGTGAATTGAAAAACGCCCCATGGTAGGGCGTGATTCAACATTTTTCAAACATTTATTCTTTTTCGAAAATTGAATAATGCCAGGAATTGACGCCCTTTCCAGCGGTCGTCACTTCTTCAAGAAACGCCCAAGGTCAGGTCGTGATTCAAAAAAGCGCCCTTTCCAAAGGCGTTAACTTGAAAAAATCATAAAAGTGGAGATAAATGCCCAGAAAATGGGAAAAAAGGAAAAATAGGGGAAATTAGGGGAAAATTCATGAAAAGTGGGAAAAAAATACTCAAATAATGCTGATTTGAGGGTCAAATGGGGCATCGCAGAGCGATATGAAATATACTCAAAATAATGTCAATTTTGGCGTGTCTACAATTGTCATTTCCTCTCTCAGACTCTGTTGTTCTTTCTTGATGTCAAATACATGTACCAACATCTGAGTGGTTTTTAAGTGAGTCTCAGTGTGACGACCCAGACTTCAGATACCGGGTAAACCCGATACCACTTGGAAACTGTGAGGCCTCCAAAGAGCGAAAAAGCTCCGAAAGGATAGAAAGGTGTGTGAGAGTACATTGAACTTCCAGATAAAGCAGTAAGTAATTAATATTTCAATAATCAGGATTGCTAAAGTAGCAGAAATAAAATTACATTTTCTATAACAAATAAAAACTAATAGAGTCCAGTCCAACGAAAGACAAGTACAGTCCTACAGAAAGGGAAACGTACCCTCAAGTTGGGAAAAGCCCGACACTGGCAAACGCTGGTAACACAGAACTACCACATAGCGGAACCTCCAGGCACGAGGTAGAACAGCTACACCTAAAAAGTTAGGGGTGAGCCTTGTGTCACTGGCTCAGTAGGGTTCCCGCAGAACCCTACCATAAAACAATGCAGTAACAGCTGTGCTATACAAAAGTAAAGCAGTAACAAAGCAGGAGCAGGAACAACAGTAAAGAGGAAAGCCGTAACGCTGAAACACGGCAGCCGAAGGAACCTCGGCCCTCTAAACTACTCCAAACAGCAACAAAAAGGCAAACCCCGATCTCGCAAAGTCGGGCGTTACCGATCCATTGTCAAATCACGAAACTCTATCGTGAAAAACCTACCAAAATAGGTAAAAGCCTGCCAAAGACTTACTCAGTCGAAGGCACCAGACATACATGAACTCACCATCGTGTACGCCAGACTAGACTAGACTGCGGGTAAAGCCAACGCAGACTACCCGACAAATCACATCAATCATGACGGAAACCAATCATGAAAATACAAGTCACAAAAGTCATGCGTCAAGTGATAGAAGCACCTCCTCACTAGAAGAACAGCCAGATGTGTCCACTGACGTCTTACACTGCGTCACAAGTATCTCGCACTCGCCTAGAACGGTGGTAACTGAGACACTCACAAAGAACCAAGGAACTATAGTAACGAGTGACTAGTCAGGGTCACACCCGTCGGCGCTCGTCCAACCGCCCCTAACCATGTGTGCATACACAAGCCCAATGGCTTGAGCCAGGCCTCTAGGTAATTTCCCCCCCCCCCCCCCAGTAGGACACTACCGCAAAGCAAGGGGGCCCACATAAACTAGCCTAAAAATCATCTGTCGGGAACTGCCCCGCCACCACTCCTAGCTGGGCTGACACACAGGAAAGTGTTGTCAGGCTACGACTAGTGGAGGCTCACTAGACACAGAGACTCCAAAACATCAGTGCTAAAGTACGGACAGGCTAAACACACACTGTCGCACGTACCACAGAGCACCAAGCACAAGGCAGCACACAAGACTACTGCCAGACTCAGGACAATCAACTAGACCTGCTAACAATGATCCTTGAGTCACAAGACTCAGGTCAAGATCATCGAACATCACAGCAACACGCTGTTAATCAGCCTAGTCCCTAAGCCAAAATCCATGAGAAACACATTAACAATGAGTCCTTGACCATCGTGCCACACAATGGACTCATAATTTCGTATAACACGGAACACGGAACATGAGAAATTACCAAAAAGCCCTCAAGCCACATGGCACGCAAATTGAGATAAGACACTACCTCCAAGTGCTCGAAACCATGTCTCGATCCTCAAAGGATAGACGAGACACTCTCGAGGTCACGTGTCAACCACTGGGTCACAACCGGGTTGACCAGAAACCATGATGACCCTCGAAATAATACAAAACACTACTCAATATAATGGCTCTCTCAGACACCCTATAACACGGTCACAGCCCTCATAGGATGTCCAAGACATCAACGGAACTGTGGACTAACCAAGGGGTCAAAGTCACATTAACCGGAAAGAACACAATACTACACACTGCTCGGGACAAAGTTGCTCCTCCGAGATCCCTTAACACACATATGACTCTTACAGGACACCGAAGGCATCCACTGAGCCAAAAGCCAACAAGGCATCGAATCTTGGGTTCACCAGAGCCCGAGATAGCTCAAATAAGACACGAAAAGTAGAAAACATTAAAGCGCCTATACCCTGCTTCGCGATGATTAATGTGCCCCTACCTTAGGTCACGATGTCATCAGAACACGGCGCTTACCTGGGTCACGTTAACAGAGATCGCGCCTATCACATAGGGCGCGTTCTCAACCGCCTAACTATTCACTTACACTAGACGCGGTACACACTCAGGTTGCAATAATAGTCGCAGCCAGAGCTTCGAGCACGATAATACAGAGACGCTCTCCCCACTTAGGTCGCGTTAACAGAGATCACGCCTATCACATAGAGTGCATTCAACGGGATCGCGCTTATTACCTCGGGCGCATTCCTAACCGCCTCAACTGTTCATCTCCTTCATGAGACACGGTGCATCGTTGCAGCGTGTTCCGTGAGAATGCGGCGCACACGACGAGCTCGTTCTCGTCACGAAGTGAAAATTGGAAAATTCGCATAAAAACCTATTTCCACGCCCCAATCATCGCCAAAATGATAGGAAAACAACCCTAATCATAATGCCAACCTTCCACAAGCCGGAAGGGGCCAAACCACACGCAAAAACACAAGAAACAAACGATTCCCATGAATCGACCGAAAATGACTCACGTGGATAGTCGGGCTCATACCGACTCCGATTCTCAACCAAATTCCGTAAAACTGGCAGAAAATGAATCCCAACATGCTAGGGGTTCAAATGAAACCATTTAAACTAGAAACCATCGCCCAAAATGGCGAACACGGCTCACACCCCCCGAACATGCATTTCACCCAACCGAAGCAAAACCCGCTATAGACACACCAAAACCGATACTTTATTGAGTGAATTTTAGATCACGATGTAATGCCTCAAAGTAGACTTCATTACTGGTGTAAAAAGTGGGTTCCTTTCATTCTTTTTAATACAGCGCCCGTCGTCTGGTCGCTATTTAAATAACGCCTTTGGAGGTGTCGCTATTTCCTAGAATAGCGACCATGTGTGTAGACGTTGTTTTTAATTCTGTCCAATTTCCAATCGGAATTAATTTCTATGAATTAACACCCTAATGGACGGGCGCACTTTAAAGAACACCTCCGCGCGTGGTCGCTAATTATAAATTTCTTAATTTGTGAAAAGACCAAAATTTTCAGCAAATAGCGGCAGTCTCGGGGGCGCTGTTTAGAAGAGCGACCTGTTGGGTATCCTCTGGAACTGATCCGCAGTGTGGAAACTGCTGTGATTTGATTGTGTTTTGATTCATTGGCAACAGTTGAGTTGACTATGTTGATTTCATCTTTTACCCTGGTAGCAGTGTGAATTTTGATGAATCTTATTTAGGTCGGAATCATTAGATGGTCATAGTAGGTCTGTGCAGGTTTGCCTTGTGATAAACAAGGTCTGTGCATAATCTTCACTAGGCGTATAAGGTCTGTGCATGTTGAGATAAATGCACACAACATCAGTGCATATTTTGTTGATTCAGCATATAGCATCGGTGCATATTTTAGTGGTCTGCGCTTGTTGCATAACATAAGTTTGTGCATGCTCTTGTATACAACACATTATAAGTCTGTGCATGCTTTTGCATACAACGCATTATAAGTCTATGCATGTTTTTCAAATATGCATAATGAAGTTTGTGCTCATACTGCATTATGAACACCAAGGTCTGTGCACATTTACTCTCAGTGAATCTAACATCTGTGCACGTTTGGTCTTAAGGCCTAAAAAGGTATGTGCATGTTTCTACACAAGGTCTGTGCATGTTTTTCTACATGCGTGAATAAAGTCAGTGCAAGTTCTTATTTGTGCCATTCACTGTCGATGCATGTCCGAGCATAAGGTCAGTGTATACTCCAGTTAAGGATGAATCTTAGTCGGTGCATATCCTTAGTCCTACTAGGGTGAGTGCATTGTTTGCACGGTCATGCATATATATATATATAAAAAAGGTTGGTGCATACTACTTCAGTATGTATATCATGTCGGTGCATGTTTTCATGAAATGCACTAGAACAAGTCGATGCACATTTGCGTTATGCTTTCTAAAGGTCAGTGCACTTATGCATATGGTAGAGAACATGTCTGTGCATCTTTTATATATATATATATATGTATATGTATATATATATATATATATATATATATATATATATATATATATATATAAGGTCGGTGCATACTACTTCAGTATGTATATCATGTCGGTGCATGTTTTCATGAAATGCACTAGAACAAGTCGATGCACATTTGCGTTATGCTTTCTAAAGGTCAGTGCACTTATGCATATGGCAGAGAACATGTCTGTGAATCTTATCACATGCGTGTAAAAGGTCGGTGTAGTGTTTGTCATTTGCATACCTAGTCTGTGCATGTTTTAGTCTAATACTTAACTGAGTCGGTGCATTTTGTGACATACGCATACATAGGTCCGTGCACATTTGTCTTGTGTATATACAAGGTCAGTGCACTTCTTCTTACATGCTACATAATGGTATGTGCAAAGTTTGCCTATAGACTCATGGGTCTGTGCACACTTTCCCACTCGCACATCATAGGTCTGTTCACATTTTAGTTTTGACACTAGGAGGTATGTGCATATTCTGTTTTATGTCATATTCAAGTCTGTGCACACTACATATGGCTGATTACAAGATGTTTAATGAAATGTCTCTCTTCCAATTAACAAGATCTAAGCAACACGAGAGCTCGAACTTAAGTAGGCACGTGTTCCCAGAAAGGCCAGTAGCTAGCATGAGACTCTAGGAAACTTATGATTGGCACGTGATCCAAAGAAATAAGCGAGCCAATGTTTCCGCCACATGGAGTGCCATAGCTCAGCGATATTGACATGTGGATAGAAGGATATCAGATCTACTAAAGTGTTTAGGCGGGAAACATGGCGTCCACATGCCCTTCGCCTGACATATATAAAAGAGGCATTATCGCCTGATTACAAAGATAGAGAAGCAGAGAAGATTGAAGCAGAGCAGAGCAGATCTTAAGAGAAGAAAAAGAAGAGAGTGCAAAGTGAGAGCCAGTTGATCGTGAGAGAAGAAAAGTTCTAAGAGAATCTGAGAGAATATGTTTAGTTGTAAGAGAAGAGTGATTTGCTATTATTCCTGGCGTATGGTTCATAATCATCGCCAGTCTGCTCTACATTGAGAGCTACATTATTTTTCTCGTTGATTTTTCCTTTTCATTCTTGAACTCTTGTTACTGCAAGCTGTGAGTCAGCGATTGTGTCATAAGCTATAAGGCTCAGCAGTAGAGGAGATTCCTCTGATAGCTTAAGCTATAAGGCTCAGCGTGTTTTGGGAAGTTTTCCCCGAAGCTGTGGATCAGCAGTTTGGAAGCTGTATATTAGCAGTGAAGCCGCACTTGATTTGAGTGTGGGGTGGACGTAGATCTCTGGAGAAGATCGAACTACCTTAAAATTCTTTTATCTCTATGGTTTTTGTATTTTGTGTTGAGTGTTCCACTTAAGCAAATTTAAATCCGCACTTGTTGCTTAGGTTGATATAATTTTTGGGGAAGATCTATTCACCCCCCCTCTAGATCTACATTATCTGGTATCGAAGCATTCCATAGTGTCAACAATTGGTATCAGAGTCTAACTCTTCTGTAGGGCTTAATATCCCGAAGCGGTTAGCTATCATGGATGCTAAAGGGATGACAACTGAGGGACACTCTACAACCAAGCCTCCGTACTTTGATGGTTCAAACTATGCATACTGGAAGAACCATATGCAAGTTTTCTTGAGGGTAAAAGATTTTGAACTCTAGAAGGTTGTTAGTAAAGGCCCCTTCGAATTATCTGAGGATGAGGATTTATGGACACGAGAGCAGATCCGTAGATCTACACTTAACTGGAGTGCTATCAACGCAATCCAGTGTGCCCTTCATCCCACGGAGTTCTCTAGGGTATCATCTTGTTCATCAGCCAAGGAGATGTGGGATAAATTGGAAGTCATATATGAAGGGACATCCCAAGTGAGAGAGACCAAAGCCAACATGATGGTCTCTGAGTACGAGGCATTTAGGATGAGGCCTAATGAGACTTTTACAGAGATGTATGCTCGCCTCATGATTATCACAAATGGTCTTAGGAACCTTGGGAAAGCTTACTCTGATTATGAGCTGGTAAGGAAGATTCTGCGTTCTCTAACTCTGATCTGGCACACCAAGGCTACTGTTATTGAGGAGTCCATGGACTTGAAGACTACCAAGGTTGATGAGTTGATCGGTTCACTCATGACATATGAGATGAACCTGCCAAAGACAGATGAGCTGGAGAAGAAGAAGAGACCTATTACACTGAAGGCCAATTCCTGTAAAAGTGGGTCATCTAGCTACCACAGCTCCTCAGGATCAGAGATTGAAGGTGATCAGCTCGCTATGCTGACTCGGTAGTTCAAGAGGTTTTTGAGAAAAGAGGGAAGACATTTTGGAAGAAGACATCACATTGACAAAAGGCAGACAAGGTATAAAACTAATCCTGCCAAAAAGATTGACACCACGGTTTGCTATCATTGTAGGAAAGCTGGTCACATTAAGGTAGAATGTCCGGAGCTCCAGAAGCTGAAGGAAAAAGCAAAGAAAAGAAACACGAGAGGCAAAGCCATTATAAGTACCTGGAGCGATGAGGATGAGGGCAATCTCAGCTCCACCTCGGAGAGTGAAGGAGAAGGAAGTCAAATATGCCTAATGGCCAGGGACTGTGATAGAGAAGAAGAAAATGATGAGGTATCATCTCCTTTTGAAAATTACGCTCTTATTGATTGGGAAAATGCTTATGGTGAGTTATTAAATAAGGTTGATGATATTAGAAAAGAAAACTGACAGTTAAAAAGAAAAGTCAATTCACTAGTTAATGATACTACCATGTCAGATAGAGTTGCATATCTTGAAACTGAAAATAGTTGCTTAAAAAAATCTGCTGCTGAAATAGATGAGATGAAATCTGTTTTGATTGATGCTAGGAAGGAGAGTGACATGCTGAAAAATACAATTGATGACTTAAAGCTGAAATTTCAAAGTTGTGAAAATGATATGAAAATTGTTAATGAAAAATATGAGTTGTGTTGAATGTCAATGTTGAGTTGAAGAAATCAATAGAAAATCTTGAAAAAGAAAATGAGGACAAATATAAAACCATTGAGAGCATGACCCAAGGTACTGAAAACTTAAATGCTCTTTTAGGAATAAAGGTGAATTTTAGAAGAGAGGGTCTTAGTTTTAGTCCCACAGCTAAAAGAAGCTTCGAACTCAAAACTGTTTCATTCACAGCAGCAAAGGGAAAGACCACCCCTCTAATTAGAATGTGTAGTGAAAATAATGTTGACAAATCTTCTGTGAAAGCTGTTACTCGGAAAAAGTCCAATGCTCAGGACAAAGGTAAACAGAAGATGGAGATGTCCAGTAAATCACGCACATATATGCCTACATCTCAGGGCAAATATGAAGTTAGGGGTCAATCATCTGCAACCTCAAAACCCCAGAATAAGTCAAATAGGTCTCCACAGAAAAGTAGCTGGAAGACACAGTCCACTCTCATGCATATTCCAGATGGACCTAGGACAGTCAAGAGACCTGTGATTATCAGAAACCATCCCAGAGCTCAGACCTATCATGCATATCATTATGCACAGCCATATCAGTTCAGTAGGTCTAGAAAGGATAGAGCTTATGGAGGGTCTACATACCACTCAAATCCCACTCCGAAGTATAGACCTTAGTTTAGAAATTGGGTTGGGAAATCTGGGACATGGAACCCAAGGAAACATAATTCCTATGGTCATCCGAGAACCAACTCAAGGTACACTTCACCCAATGTTTTCCAAACCATTAATAACTATAAAAATAGCAACAACAAAAATAAAACAAACAAATCCACAATGCAATCAATTCCAAAACAAATGTGGATACCCAAATGTTTGCTATCATGCTTTGATGACTCTTCTATAGTTTTGGGGGCCAAACATTCTTGGGTTCCAAACTTTTCTGCTTGATTCTTGATGCAGGTATGCCTGGCAGCCAAGCAAAATATGTGGTACTTAGATAGTGGCTGCTCCAGGCATATGACGGGGGACAGGGCCAAATTTTGTATGCTGGTTGAAGAGAATGGAGGCCTTGTTACCTTTGGAGGCAACACCAAGGGTAAGATAGTCGGATCAGGTAAGGTAGGTAAGTGTTCTACCTACTATATTGATGAAGTCATGCTAGTAGAAGGACTTGCATATAATCTGTTAAGCATTAGCTAGCTTTGTGATAAAGGTTATAGGGTAGTTTTTGATTCTACTGGTTGCAACATTTATGAGCCTAATTCTAACAATGTTAAATTTTCTGGTAAAAGAGTCAATAACATTTACCTAGTTGACCTAGATGATGTAGCACATTCAAACATGTGTCTTACTGCTAAAAAGGATGATCTAGCCTATCTTTGGCATCATAGACTAGGTCATGCCAGCTATACAGTGCTACACAAACTCAATAAGCATTCAATGGTTAGAGGACTTCCTGAAATCTCTTTTAAAATTGATAATGTTGTATGTGAGGCATGCACTCAGTCCAAACAGACTAGGAAGTCACTCAAGTCTAGAACAGAAAACCTATCTTCTAAACCATATGAGCTGATTCATATGGATCTCTTTGGACCTACAAGGTCAGCCAGTCTATCAAATAGAAGATATGGTTTCGTATTAGTTGATGACTTCTCTAAATTTACTTGGGTGTTTTTCCTCGCACACAAAAATGAAGCATTTGATGAATTTCAGGAGTTCTATTTAAAAATGAAACATAATAATAATAATTCTATTCAAAATAAACTGTCTGATCATGGAGGTGAGTTTGATAACTCACAGTTTTATGACTTCTGCAAGGATAATGGCATAACTCACAGGTTCTCCTCTCCAAGGACTCCAGAGCAAAATGGCATAGTAGTGAGGAGGAACCGGACCCTAGTGGAGATGGCTCGAACAGTACTGGTGGAAGGTAACCTACCAAGGAAATTTTGGGCCGAGGCAGTTAACACTGCATGCCATGTTGTCAACAGAGCCATGGTAAGGTCATTTACCCAAAAAACACCTTATGAAATTCTCAAGGGTAAGAAGCCTTCACTAGCTTATTTCAAGGTCTTCGGTTGTAAGTGTTTTGTGCATGTCAATGCTAAAAGGGATCTTGATAAATTTGAGCCTAAGAATGATCTTTGAATTTTTCTAGGATATTTAGATACATCTAGAGCCTATACGGTATACAATTTGAACTCTAAAACAGTAGAAGAATCTCCACATGTGGTCTTTGATAAAACAATGACTAAACTTGAAAATGGTTTGTGCAGGGAACAAAATAATGGAGAAATTCTGAAAAATGAAAATCCTACAGACCAGTCTAAAGATAATGATGCAGAGGAGCCTGATTCTCCAAGGCAGGTAAATGAGGTTCGAGGTAATCGAATTATCAATGTCACATCTCTTAAAGATCATCCTATAGATAATATAATTGGTAATTTGCATGAACCCCCTAGGACCAGAGCCTATCTCAAAACTCAGAATGAATTAAACTCCTTTGCATTAGTATCACACATAGAACCCAAAAACATTGACAGTGCTCTTAGTGATGTGCATTGGATCAATGCCATGCACGAGGAATTAAATCAATTTGACAGGAACAAGGTATGGCACCTAGTTCCGCCTCCTGATTATGGGACTGTCATTGGGACCAAATGGGTGTTTAGGAATAAAACAGATGAGAAGGGTAATGTCATTTGGAATAAGGCCAGACTGGTAGCTCAGGGGTGCAATCAAGAGTATGGTATTAGCTTCGAAGAGTCATATGCCCATGTTGCTATGTTAGAGGCTATCAGAATCCTATTGGCATATGCATGCTCATTAGGAATCACCCTTCAGCAGATGGATGTGAAATCTGCATTTTTGAATGGGGAAATAAATGAGGATGTCTTTGTAAGACAACCTCCTGGTTTTGAATGCATAGATTTTCCTAATCATGTATAGAACTTGAATAAAGCTCTGTATGGACTGAAACAAGCTCCTAGAGCTTGGTATGATAGGCTCAGTAAGTTCCTCACGGATAAGAAGTTTACAAGAGTTGAAATTGACCAAACCTTATTCACAAAGGTATGTCATCCAGACATTCTCATTGTGCAAATTTATGTAGATGACATTGTTTTTGGATCAACTAACCCAACTTTATGTGAGGAATTTTCTAATCTAATGACACATGAATTTGAGATGAGTTCAATGGGTGAGCTAAAATTGTTCCTTGGACTGCAGGTAACTCAGACCAAGGAAGGAACATTCATAACTCAGTCCAAATACATCAAGAACATGTTGAAGAAATTCAAGTTTGAAAATTTGAAGGAAATAACAGCAGCAATGGGTACATCAACTAGTCTTGATGATGACCCAAAAGGTAAATTGGTTGACACCAAATTGTACAGAGATATGATCGGATCCCTTCTTTACCTTACTCCATATAGGCCTGATATTCAATTTGATGTGTGTTTATGTGCTAGATTTCAGGCTAGTCCTAAAGAGTCACATTTTAGTGTTGTTAAAAGGATTTTTAGGTATCTGTCAGGCACCCTAGAACTAGGCCTTTGGTATCCTGCTTAGTGTGAGCTAAACCTTATATAGCCTACATTGATGCTGATTATGCTGGGTGTCAGATAGATAGAAAAAGCACTAGTGGATACTGCCATTTCTTAGGTGGTTGTCTAGTATCTTGGGCTTCTAAGAAGCAACACACTGTTGCTCTATCTACTGCTAAGGTAGAATATGTCGTAGTAGGAAATTATGCAGCCCAGGTGCTCTGGATCAAACACTAACTCCTTGATTATCAGATAGAATTAGGATGCATTCTAATTCTGTGTGATAACACTAGTGCTATAGTATTGATTATAAATCTTGTTCATCACTCTAGGACTAAACATATAGAAATCAAACACCATTTTCTAAGAGATGAAGTAAGCAAGAATGAAATTGCACTGAACTTCATAGAATCTGAAAAATAGCTTGCTGATATCTTTACTAAACCTTTGAGTAATGACAAATTTAAATTCCTAAGAAGAGAGCTAGGTTTATGTAAATTTCAGCATGATGAATAACTCTTTTTCATTCCTGAGGAACGGTTGTGATATGATATGTGTCTACCCATTAAATCTATTGTTAATAAGATTTCAGAAGTGTGCTTGTCAATTGAAAATGCTTTGAATAAATGTTCTGATTTGTCTTGTGAATGGTTGATGTCTGCTTGCCAATAGCCTTATCTGTGTCATAGTTGAGTCATCTTGATTTTAGAGGTATATAAAATGATATGTGGTGGAAAGACAGATTCTGTCTGTCTGAAAGCCCATATCATGTGTAGAGGACTATCCTCCGCCAGGTACCATGAATCAAGATAAAACATGCATTGCATTGCATTTATTAAATGTTAGGTTCAGTGTTCTGTGGCTAGTTGTGTCTTAATGTTGAACAAACATGCATATAGACAGGGGGAGCTTTTGTTTAGAATAAAATTGCATGTCCATGCTATATTGATGTGTTAGGGGGAGTTTTTCTAATCTTCATCTATTTGATTTCCATACAGTCCTCTATCAATACCCCATGTCAAAACTGTTTGGACCTCAGATTCTTCTCAAATCATCTTTCTTGAATAAAATTTTACTCTCTATAGCTATCTGTGTGTTTCATAATCTCCTTCCCATCCTGAATTGATGACAGTCTGTCGATAAGTTCATTACATTAAGCGACATAAATCTCACATCTTCTATTATAAGAATCATGTTTGCTTCATGAATGAAACAATGGTTTACGCTTAATAAACCTTAAAGTTTCAGGACTGTATTCCGAAATATAAGGATGTGGAAAATTTTAATAGCTCTCAACCTTAGTCTCATGTTGCGATGGACAAAGTTTGCTTGTGTCTGAAAACTGATAAGAAAGTGTAATCTAAGTTGAGGAAATTGGAAGTGTGTATTGTTTTTAAACAAAACACTCTGAAGAATTAAGAAGGGCAACAACAAGAAAAGAATGTGCCAAAAGAAAAGTAATGTATAAGTAAAATGGCAGAGCAATGAATGAATGCACTGAGAAACTGAGTACTCTATAAATGAAATAGAGAAAACTCAAGTCATGAAGTGCTTCATGTCACATCTGTTCTTATGGTCAAATCTGTAGGATTAGTTTCACTGAGTATCTGGGGTACTGACGTCTGATAAATGCGTACCCTTATGCAAAAAGGTGCAGATCATGACTGCTATTTTTGATCAGAAACAATGTTGGTACATTGTGCGTAGTAACTGGGAGTACTGGCGTCTAACCAATGTGTACCCCTAATGTCAAAAGCAAAATTGATACCTAACGGTTCAAGAAGTCAGACATAATCAACTCTAAAAAGGTCTGCTGTAACCCTTGTTATCAAAGTCTGATTGAGTGTCAAGTTGTTTAACCTCAACACATATTCTTGTCACTCACAAAGATTTTCACTGGTTTTGAAGTGAGTAGGATATAGCTTTGACCAAGTCTTTCATGACCTATATGTCTCAGGTTTATTGCTATTAACGGATTTTGCAACCTTATTAGAAGAGTACAGTGCATTCACTTTATCTTCTATTACTCTTAAACCAAAAATCTATTATGAATGCAGATTCTTGATTCTTATTCTCTAAAGATCTTGAGACATAAATTGCTTTCTTATTGAACTATTGTTCAGGGTGTCACTCTATTCATTTTCTCCCATTTGCTTTGTCAATTCTGCCTCCCTCACTCCTTGTTTGTTGATGGCAAAGGGGGAGAGAACAATGAATGTATGCATTGGTTTACATGCGGAGAGAAAGTGAGGCATCTGTTGCATTCCTTTGATTGTGTTTATGAGACATCTAATCCATACTGGATTTAACTTGACTCATCAAAATACATCATGACTTTGGGTGTTGCCATCATCAAAAAGGGGGAGAATGTTGGGTCTCCTTTGGAACTGATCCACAGTGTGGAAACTGCTATGATTTGATTGTGTTTTGATTGATTGGCAACAGTTGAGTTGACTATGTTGATTTCATCTTTTACCCTGGTAGTAGTGTGAATTTTGATGAATCTTATTTAGGTCAGAATCATTAGATGGTCATAGTAGGTATGTGCAGGTTTGTCTTGTGATAAACAAGGTCTGTGCACAATCTTCACTAGGCGTATAGGGTCTGTGCATGTTGAGATAAATGCACACAACATCAGTGCATATTGGTTGATTCAGCATATAGCATCGGTGCATATTTCAGTGGTCTGCGCTTGTTGCATAACATAAGTATGTGCATGCTCTTGCATACAACGCATTATAAGTCTGTGCATGCTTTTGCATACAATGCATCATAAGTCTGTGCATGTTTTTCAAATATGCATAATGAAGTCCATCCACATACTGCATTGTGAATTCCAAGGTCTGTGCACATTTACTCTCAGTGAATCTAACGTCTGTGCACGTTTGGTCTTAAGGCATAAAAAGTATGTGCATGTTTCTACACAAGGTCTGTGCATGTTTTTGTACATGCGTGAATAAAGTCAGTGCAAGTTCTTATTTGTGCCATTCACTGTCGATGCATGTCCGAGAATAAATTCAGTGTATGCTCCAGCTAACGATGAATCTCAGTCGGTGCATATCCTTAGTCCTACTAGGGCCAGTGCATTGTTTGCACAGTCAGTCATATATATATATATAAGGTCAGTGCGTACTACTTCAGTATGTATATCAAGTCGGTGCATGTTTTCATGAAATGCACTAGAACAAGTCGATGCACATTTGCGTTATGCTTTGTAAAGGTCAGTGCACTTATGCATATGGCAAAGAACATGTCTGTGCATCTTATCTCATGCGTGTGAAAGGTCGGTGCAGTGTTTGTCATTTGCGTACCTAGTCTATGCATGTTTTAGTCTAATACTTAACTGAGTCGGTGCATTTTGTGACATACACATACATAGGTCCGTGCACATTTGTCTTGTGTATATACAAGGTCAGTGCACTTCTTCTCACATGCTACATAATGGTCTATGCGTAGTTTGCTTATAGACTCATAGGTCTGTGCACACTTTCCCACTCACACATCATAGGTCTGTGCACATTTTAGTTTTGACTCTAGGAGGTCTGTGCACATTCTATTTTATGTCAAAATCAAGTCTATGCACACTACATATGGCTGATTACAAGATGTTTGATGAAATGTCTCTCTTCCAATTAACAGGATCTAAGCAGCACATGAGCTCGAACTGAAGTAGGCACGTGTTCCCAGAAAGGCCAGTAGCTGGCACGAGAATCTAGGAAACTTATGATTGGCACGTGATCCTAGGAAATAAGCGAGCCAGTGTTTCCACCACGTGGAGTGCCATAGCTCAGCGATATTGACACGTGGACAGAAGGAGATCATATCTACTAAAGTGTTTAGGCAGGAAACATGGCGTCCATACGCCCTTCGCCTGACATATATAAAAGAGGCATTATCGCCTGATTACGAAGACAGAGAAGTAGAGAAGATTGAAGTAGAGCAGATCAGATCTTAAGAGAAGAAAAAGAAGAGAGTGCAAAGTGAGAGCCAACTGATCGTGAGAGAAGAAAAGTTCTGAGAGAATCTGTTTAGTTGTAAGAGAAGAGTGATTTGCTATTGTTCCTGGCGTATGGTTCATAATCATCGCCAGTCTGCTCTACATTGAGAGCTACATTGTTTTTCTTGTTGATTTTTCCTTTTCGTTCTTGAACTCTTGTTACTACAAGCTGTGAGTCAGCGATTATGGCATAAGCTGTAAGGCTCAGCGGTAGAGGAGGATTCCTCTGATAGCTTAAGCTGTAAGGCTCAGTGTGTTTTGGGAAGCTTTCCCCGAAGCTGTGGATCAGCGATTTGGAAGATGTGTATCAGCAGTGAAGCCACACTTGATTTGAGTGTGGGGTGGACGTAGATCTCTGGAGGAGATCAGACCACCTTAAAATTCTTCTGTCTCTGTGGTTTTAGTATTTGTGTTGAGCGTTCTACTTAAGCAAATTTAATTCCGCACTTGTTGCTTAGGTTGATATAATTTTGGGGGAAGATCTATTCACCCCCCTAGATCTACATTATTATCTGGTATCGAAGCATTCCATAGTGTCAACACGACCGTCTCTAGGTCACCATTTCAGTTCCGTCTCTGCTTCACCTGCAACCTTCCCAAGGGTGTCCTTCCTCGTTTTAACTCAATGATCGATCATAGAAAGGATATCCCTATTCAGAGATCAGCTTCCTTGTTTTAATCCTATTAGAATGAGGATCTTCATCTCTATAAATACCTATAGTTTTCCACGAGAAAAGAACTTACGCATCTTGGTTTTTTGAAAGTTCCTTCAGCAGTCATCCTGATACATACAGAGTGCCTTCGCTCTGCTGCTTTCCTCTTCATGCCGTTGTTGGCGCCGGACTTCTCCAAGAGCAGCAGCCAAAGCTTGTCTTCTCCCTTCTGCTTACAGGCACAGAAAGGGGCAGCTCTTCTTGCTTTCTATTCTCTTTTTATTAATTGCATATCATCATCTTCAGTGCATTGCCTAAGGTTATCTTGGCATATTATTTTAGCTTATTTACATTCATATTCTCCCCCACCTTTTACTCCTCTTAGGGGTTTAAAACAAACACACAAGGTGTGTTTATGTTTTTCTTGCATTGTTTAATTTCCATAGAGCATTGATACTACACTCATCTTTGGCTAATCCACAACTTTTGTTGTCTTTGCTTGTCTTATAAGGGTAATCAAGAATAAAAACCCCCTTCATCGGCTGGCCGATTGGAGGAGGAAGTTGGATCTACATCTCACCCACTTCACAAGGTATTCTCCGCGATCATCTTTCTTCTTTTGAGGTAACCCCTCTAGCGATCACACTCCTTAGTAGCATCAGATGCTCCCTCCCCTTATTATTATTATTATTATTACATTTATGTTGATTTTTCTTCTTTTTTAAAATGTCTATGTGACACATTCACAAATTGGCGATCACAGTGGGACACTTTATGTTTTTATTTTGATTTCCACTCCTTTGACACCCACGTGTGCCCCTCCCTTTGGCACCCTCGCGTGCCCCTCCTTTTGGCACCCACGTGTGCCCCTCCTTTTTGCTCTACATAGCACACTCCCTTTGTACACCACGTGCACACCTCCCATTTGATTAGCCAATTTTTGAACTGTCTATAGCATTTTTAAGGATAAAATTTGATTTCTGGTAGCTTTATATTGCTCTCTGTTTCACTGAAACTAATCAGTGACCGCTCAACAGCCGCTATTCTCAGAATCAACGACCTCTCACAGAGGCGCTCATTGCATTATTTTTCATATTCTTTGCTACTTTTATAATCTTTGCTTCTTCATAGAGGCACCATTCACACATTCAGCGCCTAAGTCCATGGCGCCAATTCTTGAGTCACTGTTGACTCCCTTTTACACTCGTTTACTGTTTGCTTCTATTAGCGCCCCTTCATAGAGGCGCCAGTTACTTAATCAGCGGCTGTCATATCTGCTGCTATTTTGACTTGTTTGATTGGATTATTACTTACATTCATCATTGCTGGTTGATCCTACTTGCATTAGGACATTTTGGTTGAGAGACCTCCTCTCTCTACACTTTTAGGATCCCCTACACTCTCTTGGGAAAGGAAAGACCCTACATTGAGCATTCTGTCTCTTTATGATGGAAATTCCTTGACCAAGGCCTCCGTAAGTCCTCGCACCCGTGGATTCTCTCATGGAAGGTAGGCCGGTTGTACCTTTGAAGCACCCCGGAGCTTAGTTAACCCATGCGTTGGTGAGGAGAGAGAGAGAACCTAGTTAACCCGGAGATTACACTCAAATTGAAACTAGGATCTACATTGAATAGAGGGCTAACTACTCCATTAAAATTCATCCTTGCTTAAGCTTAAAGAATGTTAAAATCTTCCTTAAGCATCATAACTTGTTTGACAACTTGGTTGACAACCTACTTGAGTGCTTATTTGCTATTTACCTTCGTTTGATCCGAATAACTCCTTATAACAACCATGATGCTTCGGTCAGGTAGAATTGTTAGCATGGCCAATCAAGAGTATGTATATGATGGTAGTGAGGATGGTCAATTTGACCAATCTTATGAGGTTCCCCCTCAAGGATTTATCCAATATGAGGTCCCTCCTCAGGGCTTCATTCAATATGAGGGGAACTACCCTCATTCTCACCCTCACGTTTATGTGGTGGACACCACCACTCAAGGGGTTGAGCCTTCCTCCTAAACTCCACCCGTTACTCAATCCACTCCCGGGGAAGCTTCCCCGTCATTCAGTTTAAATGATCTTATCACCGCTTTATCCCAATTAGATGATGCTCAATGCCAAGCGGTTCAAACCGCTCTTAAAGGGAAGTATGTCCCTTCGTCTTCCTCAAATCCCCCTCAGGCCGCAGGTGGCCTTCAAACCAACATCCCAAATGACCAAGCGATCACACAACAAGTTCAGTCCCGTCTGCGGACTCCCATTATTGTTGCACCAGCATAACCAGCAAGCCATTCAGCTGTTAGGCCGCAACGCCCACCACCTTCTCAACCCTTGAGACGGCCAATGCCAAACCCATTTTCTGCCAACCCGGCTCCAACCGAATCTGATGCCAACACTCTCCTCCTCCAAAAGCTTGCTAGCATGGAGGAACAACTCAAGAAGGTCACGGCTCCAAAAAATGCTCTGAAGATTACTCTCCCTACTCTGCTGGTTTTCCATTTACCGCCGTCAGAGATGCCTAACTTCAGGCACTATAATGGAGCGGGCAATCCGTTCATCCATTTGAAAGACTTTATGTATGAGGCATCATTCTGGCAAGATAACAAGGCATCTTTGGCCTATTTGTTTAGAAGGTCCCTTGATGGCCCGACCCTTGAATGATTTTATTCTCTTGAGCCAACTGAGGCCAATGACTTCGATATGGTGCAAAGAAAATTCTAACAGAAATATAGAGACCGTGTCGGTCCTTCCTTGTCCGTAACTGATTTGGTGGCTGAAGAGATGAAGCCTGAGGAGGACTTTGTGCAATTTGCTGATAGATGGAGGGCGATGGCTAAAAAGTTAAAAGATACACTATCAGAATCAGAGCAAGTTAAAATGATAGTATCCAATGCTACTCCACAATTTCGTCATATTTTGGCTATAAATAGACTGAATACCATGGAGGAACTATATGAAAGGGCAAGGTACATGCAAACTCAAATGAAGGACTCGCCCATCATGGGTATGTTTGAACAAAGGCCAAGAATGATGAGGAAGAACACAAATGTCAATACTAATGGTGGCACAACTGAGGGCACCGTCACTAATGACCAGGTCGGCGTGGTTGGCAATCCCACACATTTTCGTAATCCTTCCAACCTAAGACCCCCACAGCCTCCACAACAAACTCACTTCTTCAATCCCGCTCCCAAGCAAACATTCCTCCTCGATCTTTCCATTCTCCTCCACAAAACCAGAATCTACCACAAAATCCTCCAATCCCCCAGCAATACCACAATGTGCCTCCACCAACCAATTATGACCCTCAGCAGCCGAGAAGACCTGTAGGCCCCAGAAGAGCCTAATATCCTCCCCTACCCGAGAGCCTCCCCGACATATTTAACGCCCTCATGGCCGCCAACCTGCTCACCTTGCCAAAAGAAAGGACGGCTTGGCCTCCTAATGTGGATACCTCTCAGTATTGTGTCTTCCACCGGCAGCCCAGTCATAACATAGATCATTGTTTTCATTTCAAGGATTATATCTATGATTTGAATGACTAGGGCGGTATCAATTGAGATGAAATGAGGCAATTTATTGCAACCCTGAAGACTAGAAGACCTCCTCGGTAGTAGCAGGCTCAGCAACCTCCTCAACAGCAAGTTCAGCAACCCCCACAGCAGCAGCAAGCTCCAGCACCACAACCGGATATGGGGATTATCCACAATCCGCTACCGGAGCACCCACCAAATCAATAAGTAAACACTATCACCTCCTTCCATGAAGTGGAGAGAGGATAATGCTGGCATGAAGAAAATGCCTCTATCGGGGCTTTAAGCCAAAACCAATCACCTCGCTTATTAAGAACAAACCCCCAACCAACACCTTTTCCTCAACCTTCCTCTTCTACACACCACCAACCGAGTTCCTTCTACTATCACCAACCCCTCGTCGGCTAGGCCTCTCCTTATTCGCCCTCCACTTTCTCCCACACCAATACAAACCCCTTCTCACTCCACAAATCCCTTGCCAGCTAGGCCACCCCTCATCCGCCCCTTACCTACACCCATTCCTCCAACTCTTCGCTGGCGAGGCCCCTTTTACTCCAACCTACACTGACTTCCGCTCCACCTCCCATAAATCCCTCGTCTCCACCTAGACCTCTCCTTGTCCGGTGTGTTGTGCCCCTAAAGTTTTGATGATCTGTAGTTTTGATGATAGCAAACATTATGAGTCACAAGTCTATACATCCATGCATCATCACACTCAGCATAGTCTGTACACTCCTTGCCAGCAAGTCTGTACATTGCATGTGTCGCAGACATAGCAAGTCTGTACATTGCATGTGTCGCAGATATAGCAAGTCTGTACATCGCATTTGACGCAGGCATAGGAAGTCTATACATTGGTATCTTTACCGATGTTGCACTCGCAAGTCTATACATTGGTATCTTTACCTACGTTGCACCTGCAAGTCTATACATTGGCTGCTGCATGCTCACACAATCATTAAGTCTATACATCGTGCACTCTCAAGTCTGTACAGCCTGTGAGGTCCGTCTCACTTAGCATCTCATTTGGACATAAAGTCTATACATTGGACCGTCTCACTTAGCGTCTCACTCATCGTCTTTGTTGCACGCAGAATCTGCACAACTCTTTGTAAGCAAGTCTGTACATCGTGTAGCATGCATGTGTTCAAGTCTGTACATCGCATAACATGCACGCATGTCCAAAGCCTGTACATTGTTCACTTGTAGCATTACCACAAGTCTGTATAGCCTGGGTGCTTCATAATACAAAGTCTATACAATGGCTAGCTGCACAAAGGCCAAGTCTATACTTTGGCTAGCTACACAAATACTAAGTCTACACATTGTTGCATGCAGAGTCTGTACATTCATTTGGCATGTCAGTGCATCCATTTGTAATGTATATACCTTGCTATCTGCATTTGTGCACTCCTTCGCTCTAAATCTATACATTGCTTCATGCATTGCACGAAGTCTGCACATTGTGTGTTGCTATGCTCATACATCATTTTAGTAAGTCTGCACAATGGTGCACGTTGAGTCTGCACAATCATTTGGCATGACAGTGCATCCATTTGTAATGTTCACAGTCTTGCATACATGAAGTCTGTACATGCTTCAGCGTTACATTCACAAAGTCTGTACATGCCTTAGTTTTGCATACGTGAAGTCTGTACATGCTTTAGCTTTGCAAGCTTTGCATTAACAAAGTTTGTACATACCATAGTCTTGCATACATGAAATCTGTACATGCTTCAGTGTTGCCTTCATAAAGTCTGTACACTCTCTTCTATATAACAATAAGGTCGATGCATTGTGTCTCTCATGAAATAGAAGTCAGTGAATGTTCACACATGCTACATAGTTAAGTCTGTACAGAGTTTTACTGTCTTAAGCTGATATTCCTTTCGACTGACTGACAGGTACTTATGCTCGAGGAGATTAAGAAGGGCACATGATCCAAGGAAGAGGAGGTGCCAGGATCGTGACACGTGTACAGCAACGAGCCTGAATGCTGCCACGTGGTCCAAGCTTTTGGGCGGGAGATGTGGAAGACACACGCCCTTCCTGCTACTCTATAAATACTAAGCTTCTTCCTCAGAAGAAGTCTGATGGAGGCAGAAGAGCAGAGAGTGAACTTCAGCCTGCACGATCCACAGAGAAGAAAAGCAGAGAGCCACCGAGAGCAGAGAAGAAAAAGAGAGAGAAGAGAAGAGCAGAGAAGAGAAGAGAAGAGAAGGGAAGATTGAGAGAGAGGAGTTGAGAGAGCTTGTCTGAATGTTCCTCAGTCTCTTGGTTCAGATACCAGAGCTGAGTTTGCTCATTGCGAGCTATATTCTCTTTTGAGATTTCTTATTTTCGTTTGATTCTATTTTGCTTTCCGAAACTTTGTCTTCAAGTTGTGTGTCAGCGGTTTGCAGTGGAGGATTTCACTGGACGGGTAAGCTGTAGTCCCCAACGGTTGCAGTGGAGGATTCCACTGGACAGGTCAAGCTGTAATTCCTCAGCGGGTGAGACTTGGTCTCAGACAGCAAGCTGTAAAGCTCAGCGGTTTGTAGGCAAGCTGTGAATCCCAGCGGTTCAAGCTATGTGACAGCGGAAAGCCACACTCGAGTTGAGTGTGGGGTGGACGTAGGTCTGGAGGACCGAACCACCTAAAAATCTAGTGTGTCAAGTGTTTGTGTGATTGCTTGATCTGCGGTGTGATTGCATTTGCCGATTCTCTTATTAGATCGTTGTTGTTTCTGCTCAGATCTGTCACTCGAGTTAGTGATCTAGTAGATCTTCTTAAATTCCGCATTAGAGCCTTAATTTGGTTTTAAATTAGGCCATCGATCTATTCACCCCCCTCTAGATCCACACTTCGTGGTGACAGAGTGCTTCCATCTAACACAACACGGTGTGCGCCGCCTCTAGCCACCTGGACATCGCCTGCCCCTTCTAACACCGCTCCTATTTCTATTCACCCGGCTCCCACTAACCTTCAGCCGACCAAGCCCCTCATAAGGGTTCCCTCTTCAATTGCACCACCTCTACCACCTGTTAACTCTGGTCTCCCTTCCACATCCACCAATCCTCCGCCTACCCGAAGCCTGACAGAGACACAAAATTCACAAACAATGGTGCTCCGTAGTGGATGGATATTCCACCGTGTGTTTCCACAACTGGAGCAGGAGCCCATACAGGGGCAAGAAGAGCAAGAACAAGAATCCGTACCAGGCACTCAATATGATTTATTAAAGCATCTAGAAAAAACCCCAGCCCAGATCTCTATTTTGGAACTGATTAAAAGATCCACCATTCATTAACAAGCTTTAAAGGAATATCTACAGAAGGTGATGGTCAATGAAGACATCCCGGCTGAACATATTACTTCAGTCTTAACCCCGACAGGTGATCAACTGGCTATTGTCTTTCATGAGCATGAGTTAGCTCCAAAGCCGGCCAGGAAGTATGCTTTGTGCATCACTGTTGATATTAATTAGGTGGTTGTTAAACAATATTTGGTAGATACCAGAGCATCCATTAATGTGCTGCCTCCCAGCACTCTAAAAATATGTGGCATTCCGGAAAGTCAGATCCGGCCGTCTACTATCACAGTTACTGCATACGACAACACGAAGAAGCCACCCATGGGCATGATCACCTTAAGAGTTGGGCTGGGTCCTGTAACAGTTATAGTAGATTTTCACATTGTAGACATGGACCCAACCTTTAATGGTATTTTGGGCCGTCCATATATCCAAGAGCTTGATGTCGTACCTTCCACGAATCATCAATGTTTAAAATTCCCACATAAAGGGCGCGTGTAAGACCCCGGATAATTAATAAGGAATAAAATATTCTAAATGAATAAAAATAATTAAGCTATATATATATATATATGTTTAGAGGTACTTAATGAACTTTAAAACCAGCCAAGAGAAATACATAAATGGGCCTTACACTTCAGGGAACAATTGGGCCAAAATGAAATAACGCCCTTCATTAAGACGCTAATTATAGTAATAACGCCCTTATCATGGGCGCTAATTAGTACCAAGAAAAATTGGAAATAAAGCGGCGAAATATAGAAAAGTAAAAGACGACCTTGGTTAAGGCGTTATCTAATGAAAACACGCCCTTGAGTAAGGCGCTATTTAGTGAAAACCACACCCTTGCCTCAGACGTCATTTTCCCTGAGTGTTAAATAAGGAAACCGTGCAACCCATTAAGGCATGTTCGGTCGATGCATGGCTAGTGTTAGGGTTTCCCTATGCAAATGGAAGCATGCGGCTGCTATCTAGGAAGGGAGAGGACCATGCATAGTAGGTTTAAAACCCTGCCAAACTTGATCATAAATCCCTTCCGTAACTAAGCATCTGAATCCCCCAGAACCCACACAACCCTATAAAACTATGTCTCCATCGACCGTAGCAACGTTACGGCTGTATCGACTTCCTCCTGCTGCTACCGCGATCATCTTCCCTCCGTTTCCTGTTGCTATGGACGTGAGGAAGTGGAAGAAACTCTTCTTCTCCTGTTGCAGCTAGGAAGCCTCGGCACCAACTTCTTCTTCCTCTACTTCATCCTGCAAGCAACCACCGCACTCTGTTCAAAACAGAGTATCAGTTCATCGTCTGTCCATCGTTTAAAACTCCAACAAAGGTAGGTTATCTCAAGTCTCGTAGCCCAAACAAGCATAAATCATGATCATATTGTAGGTTTTCTCAAGAAACGTAGCCCAAACTAGCATAGATTATGTAATAATATCATCCATGATCTCATGCATATAGTCTTATTGCGTTTTCAAAGGTTCTGTAAGATTTTAAAATAAGCGACCCTGCCAAGGGCGCTAATTTAAAAGAAGCGACCCAGCCCAGGGTGCTAATTCAAGATCTGACGCCCTGCACAGGAGTCGTCAATTCTTTGAAATTATTAAATACTCATGTTTAAAAATTTTATATCTATGAAACCATGAATCCAATCTAATGCATGATTATACCCCTTGAATTCTGCTATTTTTCTTGTCTTGACCATGTAACTTGTTGTCCCAAAATTGTATTATCTGGAAATTTTCACTGTTCATGTTAAATCTTGGATGAACTTGAATTAACGACCTGATACAGGCCATCTCTTATAGAACTGACGCCCCAGCAAAGGGCGCTAATTTAAAAGTAATGCCCCTGTCCAAGGCGCGTTTTTGTTAAAATTCCAGAATATAGAAATTCCTGCAAAATAGAATTATATAATGAACGACCCCTGTATAAGTCGTCAAAATATAAATAAACGCCCCTGTAAAAGGCGTTAATTTGATAAGTAATGACTTAGATTAAGTCGCTAATTTCCTGTGTAATTATTTCATACTGCTTTTTATGAACCGAGGGTTTTCTATATCTATATATATATATATCGGCACTATGTTAGATTCCGTGAATATAGTCCCATGTTTCACGATGGTTATCGCATTACCCCTCAATTCTCGGTGACCTACAAGCTCTCCATTGGACATTTCGTTCCTTTGGACTAGCAAGTTAGTCATAGAGACCTCCGTAAGACTCCTCGAGCCTTGGATTCCCTCAAGGCCGACTGAGTAGGTTGTACCATAAAAACCCTTACACTATTTTGCCATGTCACTCTTTAGAAACATGGTATACCGGCCCTCATGATATGCTATGTGGATATCATGAGTATATTCTTAATGGAATGTGGACATCATATCATTGATATGCTGTTCTTGTGGACCTCAATTCTATATCAAATGGGTGACCATCCATGTATATGGATACCTATTTGTTATGGTACCCAATTGGGGAACTAAATCTACCCAGTTTTATCGACACTCATGATTATATCGTCATTATCAATTTTTGAACTCTAAAAGCTATTTCCTTGAATTCCGTGGAACCTATCCACATATCTATCTTGATATCTTACATGAGTTTGTTCTTGGAATTCCATGGCTTTACATAAAGTGGTTGTCTAGATATTACATGTAACAATGTCAGCGCATATAGGGCCCGATCTGGTCCTGGGAGGAGCGCCCGAAAGTACTTGTGCCCATGGGAGTTATATTGATCACGGTGTGACATTGCACCAAAGTACTTGCTTGAATCTAAGACATCTCCACTATATCTCTATCTCTCTCGCGTGCTTGACTTGACTGACTTGACATAACTTGCGTGGCCCGGAATGGGAAAAGTACTTGCTTGTTAATAGCCATTATTTCACGACATGAAAGACTTTGTTGATATACTTGGTACTCATTCAAATACTTGAATACTTGAAATTCCCTATCTTGGATCAACAGCATATGTTTTCCTCTCATTATCCTGTTCAATTCCATAACAATTTATTTTACATGTTTTACATATAGACTTGCATTTTCATTTGAAAAAGTTAAATACTTAAACCAATTGCTAGTTCTTGAGATATAATTCCTACTGAGCGTTCGCTCATCAAGTTCTTGTCCCCAAACTTTTCAGGTAATACGGACCATAACTCGGACTCGGATGGCTAGGAGCAAGAGTGACGAGCGTAGAATCTGCAAGCGTCGTGCTACTATCACTTATCGTGTCTTGGCATCCTTAGTTTATTCTTAGGAGTCTTGTCGTTGGATATGGTGTTATGTCAATGTGTTGTAATAGTTAAGGCTCATGGGCCTGGTTCGAATTGTTAAGTCTTGGAGTATGTGACTTTATTTATGGACTTGTTGTTATCAATGGTATCAGCTTTTGGGTTATCTTTTAATTCTCCTCTTATTGCGCACTCTATGTTGATGTCGAAATTCTACTTGCTCTGATTGACATGATTGATATAAACTCGTCACTCTCTCCCCGGGTTGCTTCCGCGCTCGGGGCGTGACAGTTTTTGTGGTATTAGAGCCTAGGATTTCAAGTCCTAGGAAACCCAAGTCCAAGGATAGGTTTATCCCTAAACTGTGAAGATGGGTAGTGCCGTGGGTATAAGTCCTTGTAGGGCATCCGACTACAAATTTTAACATGAAACTAATTAAGGTTCACTCCTTGTAGGACTATGGCTGCTGAACGCGCACAATGGCATGAGATGCAACGAACTGTTCAAGGCTTGACCCAGGCCTTGTAACATGTGGCTCAAGGTGGGGCACATCATGGAGCTGGCGACCTCCATCGGAGTTTTAGGAACCTCAACCCTCCGAGGTTCGTAGGATCATCAAACCCCGAGGATGCGGAGAATTGGATAAAAGAGATCGAACGGATCTTCCGCGTCATGCAATGCGCGGATGATGAGAAGGTGCTTCTGGCCACGTTCCAACTAGAACGGGTCACTCGTGCTTGGTGGGAGTCTGTTGAGGCCACCTTGCCCGAAAATCATGTTACTTGGGTTGAATTTGTCGAGCATTTCAATAGCAAGTATTTCTCCGACCGTGTTCAGGAGAAAAAGGCCGTGGAATTTGCTGCCTTGAAGCAACGATCCCTGTCGGTAGCTGACTATGAAGCCCAGTTCTCCCGGTTATCTAGATATGCACCACATTTAGTTTGCACTGAAAAGATGAAGGCAAGAAGGTTCTTGAATGGGTTACGACCCCAGTATATCACCCAGCTCGCTCCCTTGGATATTCAAGTGTACTCAAAGATGGTGCATCGTACCCAGTTGCTAGAAGACGCCACGGAACTGTCTGACAAAATCCATGGTAAGGATAAAAGGGAGATTGTCACAAGTCCCAACACTTTTAAACCATCCTTCAAAAAGCGGACCAATAATGGAGGAGAACCCTCAAAGGTGAAGAAATTCAAGAAGGGCAACAACAAACCTTTCTCCATCACGGCACCGCCAAAGGAGAATTGTAAATATTGTGACAAACCGGGTCATCAGGCTGCGGAATGCTGGAGAAGGCTCAGAGCATGCCTTCGTTGTGGGAGTAAAGAACACCGTATTCCCGACTGTCCAATGATGAACGAGCAAAGTGAGCTGGAGACAAAGGAAGAGAAGCGTCCAGCAAAGAAACAAGGACGTTTACAAGCTCTCCAAGAGATGGAACCAACCGAGGGTGGGTTGGTGGAAGGTATTTTGACTGTCTGCTCTAAATCTGCTCAAGTACTGTTTGATACTGGCGCCACACATTCTTTTGTTTCAAAGAAATTTGCTGCTTCATTCTCTATGGAACCTGAATGGATAGACTTGGTAATTTCTACCCCGTTAGGGAATGAGTCTGACGTCACTTTCCATTATCCAAACTGCAAGGTTATAGTTAAAGGTCACAACTTACCTGCAGATTTAATATGTTTAGACTTGAAGGAGTATGATGTAATTTTAGGGGCCGATTGGCTATCCACCCATCGGGCAACTGTAGATTGCCGAAATGGAAAGGTAACTTTTGTGGATTTCCCGGAGTTAACTTACGTTACTCCCCGGAAGAGATCACCAGTCATCTCTGCTCTTCGAGCCCATAAACTTATCAACAAAGGATGCGAGGCATTCTTAGCATTTGTAACTGCCACGGAGGCTAAGATAGCTAGACTAGAAGACATTCTAGTGGTTCGGGAGTTTCCCGATGTTTACCCTAAAGACTTGCCCGGTCTACCACCAGAGAGAGAAGTCTCATTCACTATAGATCTTATTCCGGGTGCCGGACCTGTTTCCAAAGCACCCTACAGAATGTCCCCCGCAGAATTGAAGGAATTGAAGCAACAACTAATGGAGCTATTAAAGAAAGGATTTATCAGACCAAGTACTTCCCCATGGGGAGCACCAGTGTTGTTCGTCAAGAAGAAGGATGGATCAATGAGGCTGTGCATCGATTATCGGCAGCTGAACCACCTCACTATCAAGAATAAATATCAACTGCCGAGGATTGATGAACTCTTTGATCAGATTTCTGGAGCAAAGTATTTCTAAAAAATTGATCTTCGATCAGGTTATCACCAATTGAGGATCAAGGACGAGGATATTTACAAAACTGCATTCCGAAGCAGGTACGGGCATTATGAATTCACTGTTATGCCTTTTGGACTAACAAATGCCCCTGCAGCTTTTATGCAGCTTATGAATAGCATCTTTAGACCACATCTGGACAAATTTATTGTGGTTTTTATCGATGATATCCTGATATATTCAAAGTCTGAAGAGGAGCATGAGGTGCATTTAAGAATAGCATTGCAGATATTGAGGGATAATCAATTATATGCCAAATTTAGCAAATGCGAGTTTTGGCTGGAAGAAGTGTCCTTCTTAGGACATGTAATTTCAAAAGATGGAATCTCAGTGGACCCCGCAAAGGTTGAAGCGGTAAAGAATTGGGAACAACCAACAAATGCAACAGAAATTAGGAGTTTCCTTGGTCTTGCTGGTTATTACCGGCGTTTTATTAAAAACTTCTCAAGGATTGCAGTACCCCTCACCAGGTTGACCCGCAAGGAAGTGCCATATGAGTGGAATAAGGAATGTGAACAAAGCTTCCAAACATTGAAGGACCGTTTGACCACTGCTCCAGTCTTGGCCCTTCCTATTGAAGGAGAGAAGTATGAGGTATATACCGATGCTTCCGGTATTGGCCTCGGTCGTGTGTTAATGCAACAAGGAAGAGTTATTGCATACTCTTCTAGGCAGTTGAAGAAGCATGAAGAAAACTACCCGGTGCATGACTTAGAGTTGGCCGCAGTAGTATTTGCACTAAAAATCTGGAGACACTACCTCTACGGAGAACAATTCACAGTATTCTCTGATCATAAGAGCCTCAAATATCTATTCTCCCAGAAGGAGCTCAATATGAGGCAACGTCGATGGCTGGAATATTTAAAAGACTTTGATTTCACTATCCAGTATCACCCTGGTAAAGGGAATTCGGTAGCTGATGCCTTAAGTCGAAAGCCGAGACCCCTTATGGCCAGCTGTATGATACGGGAATGGAAACTATTAGAGGAATTCTCTAGACTAAATATAAGCACGGACCAGAAAGACGGGTGTATTACTCTCTCTCACATGAGTGTGCATCCGGACTTGCTATCCGAAATCAAGAAGTTACAAGATGAAGATCCTGGAATGATTGAAATCAGGGAGAAACTAGATCAAAGAATCGGGTTCAAGCTAGCAAATGATGAAAGACTAATGTTTCAGGAAAGGACATGTGTTCCGGACTGTCCTGAGTTGAAAAGGAAGATTCTAGATGAAACTCATCGCTCTAGGTATACTATTCATCCTGGAGCAACTAAGATGTATAAAGATCTAAAGAGAACTTTCTGGTGGCTGAACATGAAGAGGGAGGTAGCAGACTTTGTATCTCGCTGTCTCACGTGCCAACAAGTAAAAGCAGAACACCAAAGACCCGTCGGAAAGTTACACCCCCTTGATGTTCCCAAATGGAAATGGGAAGGAATTGGTATGGATTTCATCATGGGATTGCCTAAATCTAGAGGCGGACATGATGGTATTTGGGTAATCGTCGATCGACTAACCAAGTCGGCGCATTTCTTACCAATTAAAAGTTGATGGTCGGTTGATGTTTTAGCCGCATTATACATTAAGGAAATCGTGAGATTGCATGGAGTCCCAACATCAATCTTGTCTGACCGAGACCCGCGCTTCACTTCTCATTTCTGGAAGGGTCTACAACACTCTTTGGGGACGAAGCTCAATTTGAGTACTGCTTTCCACCCCCAGACCGATGGTCAGACCGAGAGAACAAATCAAATAGTTGAAGACATGTTACGGGCTTGCATTATTGACTTTGGCGGAGGTTGGCATGATCATTTGCCTCTAGCCGAGTTTGCATACAACAATAGCTATCAAGCCAGTATACAGATGGCTCCATTTGAAGCCTTGTACGGCAGAAGTTGCCGATCTCCTATATGCTCGGATGAGGTTGGCGAGAAGCAACTACTAGGGCCAGATATGGTAAGAAACACAACGGAAAAGGTTGAACTTATCCGAGAAAGACTCAAAGTAGCACAATCCAGGCAGAAATCTTATGCAGATAATCGAAGAAGGGAACTAGAGTTCCAAGTTGGAGACCATGTTTACCTCAAGGTCTCACCCGGTCGAGGAATAAGAAGGTTCGGAGTTAAAGGCAAGCTCACACAGAGATTCATTGGCCCATTCGAAATATTGGAAAGAGTTGGCGAAGTAGCATATCATCTTGCTTTACCTCCTCAACTGTCGGAAGTGCACAATGTGTTCCACATTTCCATGCTGAAGAAATATGTGCACGACCCTTTCCACGTCATTGATCATAGTAACATAGTGATTCAAAGGGACCTCACCTATGAACAAAAACCAATGAAGATTCTTGATCGAGAGGTCCGAGTCTTAAGAAACAAGACCATTCCCATGGTAAAAGTGCAGTGGAACAAATGCTTGGAGCAAGAAGCTACATGGGAAACTGAGGAATCTATGCGAAGGAGATATCCGGAATTGTTCTAAACCGTAAGTACTCTATACCCTCCATGTCTCCATTCACGCAATTGAATTTGGGGACCAAATTCTTTTAAGTGGGGGAGGGTGTAAGACCCCGGATAATTAATAAGGAATAAAATATTCTAAATGAATAAAAATAATTAAGCTATATATATATGTTTAGAGGTACTTAATGAACTTTAAAACCAGCCAAGAGAAATACATAAATGGGCCTTACACTTCAGGGAACATTTGGGCCAAAATGAAATAACGCCCTTCATTAAGACGCTAATTATAGTAATAACGCCCTTATCATGGGCGCTAATTAGTACCAAGAAAAATTGAAAATAAAGCGGCGAAATATAGAAAAGTAATAGATGACCTTGGTTAAGGCGTTATCTAATGAAAACACGCCCTCGAGTAAGGCGCTATTTAGTGAAAAACACACCCTTGCCTCTGACGTCATTTTCCCTGAGAGTCAAATAAGGAAACCGTGCAACTCATTAAGGCATGTTCGGTCGATGCATGGCTAGTGTTAGGGTTTCCCTATGCAAATGGAAGCATGCGGCTGCTATCTAGGAAGGGAGAGGACCATGCATAGTAGGTTTAAAACCCTGCCAAACTTGATCGTAAATCCCTTCCGTAACTAAGCATTTGAATCCCCCAGAACCCACACAACCCTATAAAACTACGTCTCCATCGACCGTAGCAACGTTACGGCTGTATCGACTTCCTCCTGCTGCTACCGCGATCATCTTCCCTCTGTTTCCTGTTACTGTGGACGTGAGGAAGTGGAAGAAACTCTTCTTCTCCTGTTGCAGCTAGGAAGCCTGGGCACCAACTTCTTCTTCCTCTACTTCATCCTGCAAGCAACCACCGCACTCTGTTCAAAACAGAGTATCGGTTCATCGTCTGTCCATCGTTTAAAACTCCAACAAAGGTAGGTTATCTCAAGTCTCGTAGCCCAAACAAGCATAAATCATGATCATATTGTAGGTTTTCTCAAGAAACGTTGCCCAAACTAGCATAGATTATGTAATAATATCATCCATGATCTCATGCATATAGTCTTATTGCGTTTTCAAAGGTTCTGTAAGATTTTAAAATAAGCGACCCTGCCAAGGGCGCTAATTTAAAAGAAGCGACCCAGCCCAGGGCGCTAATTCAAGATCTGACGCCCTGCACAGGAGTCGTCAATTCTTTAAAATTATTAAATACTCATGTTTAAAAATTTTATATCTATGAAACCATGAATCCAATCTAATGCATGATTATACCCCTTGCATCCTGCTATTTTTCTTGTCCTGACCATGTAACTTGTTGTCCCAAAATTGTATTATCTGGAAATTTTCACTGTTCATGTTAAATCTTGGATGAACTTGAATTAACGACCTGATACAGGCCGTCTCTTATAGAACTGACGCCCCAGCAAAGGGCGCTAATTTAAAAGTAACGCCCATGTCCAAGGCGCGTTTTTGTTAAAATTCCAGAATATAGAAATTCCTGCAAAATAGAATTATATAATGGATGACCTCTGTATAAGTCGTCAAAATATAAATAAACGCCCCTGTAAAAGGCGTTAATTTGATAAGTAATGACTTAGATTAAGTCGCTAATTTCTTGTGTAATTATTTCATACTACTTTCTGTGAACCGAGGGTTTTCTATATCTATATATATATATATCGGCACTATGTTCCATTCCGTGAATATAGTCCCATGTTTCACGATGGTTATCGCATTACCCCTCAATTCTCGGTGACCTACAAGCTCTCCATTGGACATTCCGTTCCTTTGGACTAGCAAGTTAGTCATAGAGACCTCCGTAAGACTCCTCGAGCCTTGGATTTCCTCAAGGCCGACTGAGCAGGTTGTACCATAAAAACCCTTACACTATTTTGCCATGTCACTCTTTAGAAACATGGTATACCGGCCCTCATGATATGCTATGTGGATATCATGAGTATATTCTTAATGGAATGTGGACATCATATCATTGATATGCTGTTCTTGTGGACCTCAATTCTATATCAAATGGGTGACCATCCATGTATATGGATACCTATTTGTTATGGTACCCAATTGGGGAACTAAATCTACCCAGTTTTATCGACACTCATGATTATACCGTCATTATCAATTTTTGAACTCTAAAAGCTATTTCCTTGAATTCTGTGGAACCTATACACATATCTATCTTGATATCTTACATGAGTTTGTTCTTGGAATTCCATGGCTTTACATAAAGTGGTTGTCTAGATATTACATGTAACAATGTCAGCGCATATAGGGCCCAATCTGGTCCTGGGAGGAGCGCCCGAAAGTACTTGTGCCCATGGGAGTTATATTGATCACGGTGTGACATTGCACCGAAGTACTTGCTTGAATCTACGACATCTCCACTATATCTCTATCTCTCTCACGTGCTTGACTTGACTAACTTGACATAACTTGCGTGGCCCGGAATGGGCAAAGTACTTACTTGTTAATAGCCATTATTTCACGACATGAAAGACTTTGTTGATATACTTGGTACTCATTCAAATACTTGAAATTCCCTATCTTGGATCAACAGCATATGTTTTCCTCTCATTATCCTGTTCAATTCCATAACATTTTATTTTACATGTTTTACATATAGACTTGCATTTTCATTTGAAAAGTTAAATACTTAAACCAATTGCTAGCTCTTGAGATATAATTCCTACTGAGCGTTCGCTCATCAAGTTCTTGTCCCCAAACTTTTCAGGTAATACGGACCATAACTCGGACTCGGATGGGCAGGAGCAAGAGTGACGAGCGTAGAATCTGCAAGCGTCGTGCTACTATCACTTATCGTGTCTTGTCATCCTTAGTTTATTCTTAGGAGTCTTGTCGTTGGATATGGTGTTATGTCAATGTGTTGTAATAGTTAAGGCTCATGGGCCTGGTTCGAATTGTTAAGTCTTGGAGTATGTGACTTTATTTATGGACTTGTTGTTATTAATGGTATCAGCTTTTGGGTTATGTTTTAATTGTCCTCTTATTGCGCACTCTATGTTGATGTCAAAATTCTACTTGCTCTGATTGACATGATTGATATAAACTCGTCACGCTCTCCCTGGGTTCCTTCCGCGCTCGGGGCGTGACAGCGCGTCATTAAACTTACTAGCATGCCCATATTGCCATCGGAAGATATTCATTCTACTACATCTGTGCCCTCCATATGGCTGACCAATAAGCCTTTGTTATCTATGTTGGATCTTGCCGATCCGCGGCATGATTTGTCAAGGCCACAGGTTTCAGCCCCTACGACAGCTTCAATGTCACACCCACCTCCAAAGCAAAAGAAAAAGAAGAATATGATGAGCACTCCAGGGTGGAATATTTTGATGGGAATGGGATATAAAACCAGTAAAGGTCTGGGGATTAACCTCCAAGGGAGGTTGAAGCCCATTCAGAGTCAAAAGCTCATTCCTCGAGGCGGTCTGGGATATAAAGTGCCGTATAAGGAAAGATCTGAGAAAGATGAAGGAGAGCCATGGGTCACCATGACCTCCACCCTCAAGATAGACAGGCAGCCACTCACATGGACTCTGTATACTCATTTTGTGAAAGGGCCCACTGAACAAGTTGGGGAACAAACTACAAACATCACTTCTGTTCTGGACAGCCATGATGTACATGCACATCTATTTGCTCGCCACATAGCCCCGCTGGTCACATATAAAGCTTTGGAGTCCTTGAGACCGGATAAGAGAAGAAATTTGGATGACCCGGAATGTGATTGGCATAGATGGCTTGACATGAATGACATCATAATTGTCTTAAGCTGACTATTTATGCCAACTGATGCAGAATGGCCACCGCTTATTCATGAGTTGATTGAAAAGTCGATAGTGATCACTGACAAAAGGCAGATGCTGAGCAACTATACTGATACAGGAGAGCCGAATGTGCCGTTTGAACCAGGTTTCACTATGGACAAGCTGTGGGCCGGGCTTTTCTTTGTTGATTCTTTACACCCATCACTCATTACCTTTTGGTTCTCCAAACTTTTTACCACCAATATCCCAGACCACCCGCTGTCTTCATCTCCTTATCTCCCGATTTTCTACAAAGACCCTCGATTCCTTTTTTGCTCATCTAGTAATTTTCCCAGCTCTCCATCACGCTCCCGCATGGGCATTCTCTGATTCAATCTTTTTCCAAATTTTCCATTTCAACACCGTCATCCAGTCCTCCCTCTCATTCCATCGCTATTGTTGAAAACAAAAAAAAATGCCAAAATTTAAACTTCCAAATTCTCCCATCTCTGTTGAAGAGACATCCTATTTTGATCATGAGTGTGCCCCGACCCAAGGGCCGCTCATTCAAGGTTCGCTAATGGATTTTCTTTACCCCTCTAATGAGGGGTCCTCTTCTGTACCTTCTCTTGTATCTGCTTCTTCTTCCTCCTACTCTCTAGGGTCTAATGATCAGGCTAATTATTCTTCTTCTTTCTCTAACAGTAAGGGTCTGGGGGTAGTTGCCATTAAGAAAGCCAAGGGTAAGCAGATTCCCTGTAGGTTTTTAAGAGAGTTAGCCAGGAGATTCTGGGCATGTTTAGAAATTCCCCAATTCATAGAGGATCCGATTTCCCTGTCGGATATAGAATATGAGGGTGTTTACTCCTTGGATGAAGGGTTTGGGGTCTATGAGATTATGAATGATGAAGACCCTATTGAAGAGGGGGATGAAGTATACGATGAATATGAGGACGAGGCTGATGCTTTTGCCAGTGGCATGAGGAGATTTGATGAACCATCAGCCTCAGTAGAAGAACCTACCAAGGAAATTAATCTTGGTACCGAAGAAAACCCTAGGATTGTCCTCATAAGCAAAAATTTGCCTCCATCTGAAGAAGATGCACTTATCCAGGTTCTCCAAGAATACAAGGACACGTTTGCATGGAGTTATGAAGATATACCGTGTATGGACCCTGCGCTTGTTGAACATCACCTAACGCTTAAGCTGGGGTCTATCCCGGTCAAGCAACGATTAAGACGTTTCCACCAAAACATGGCATTAAAAATGAAAGAAGAGGTCAATAAGCTCCACAAAGCCAGATTTGTTAGAGTCATCCTCTAACCCAATTGGGTGGCTAACATCGTCCCGGTTATGAAGAAAGATGGAAGAGTCAGAATTTGCATAGACTTTCGGGACCTTAACCGTGCGTGTCCTAAAGATGATTTTCCCCTCCCTCACATAGATGTTTTAATTGATAATACGGCAGGATATGAGACCCTTTCTTTTATGGATGGTTTCTCCGGATATAATCAGATCTACCTGGTTGAGGAGGATCAAGAGAAGACTTCATTTACTAAACCACGGGGTACTTATTGTTATGTGGTCATGTCGTTTGGACTTAAGAATGCCGGAGCCACCTACCAAAGGGCCATGATGGCTATCTTTCATGATGTGATCCACATTTATATTGAGGTGTATGTTGATGACCTGGTAGTGAAGTCAAGAACAAGGATTGAGCATCCCAGGGTTCTAGCCAAGGTCTTGCAGAGAGCCCGAGAATATCAGTTGAAAATGAACCCCAAGAAATGTGTGTTTGGTGTTTCGTTAGGGAAATTGCTTGGGCTCATTGTTAGCAAGAGGGGTATTAAGATTGATCCCAACAAGAGAGGGAAATAAGAGACATGCCTCCTCCCAGAAATTTGAAAGAAGTTCGAGGTTTGATCGGGAGGTTGCAATTTATTCGCCGATTTATCTCCCAGCACTCACAAAGGTGTAGGCCATTCTATGAGCATACTAAGTCGGGAGTCAAATTTCATTGGGATGACTAGTGTTAGGCGACTTTTGACGGACTAAAGGACTATCTATCAAATCCTTCTGTCTTGAGGCCACCAGTTCCAGGAAAACCACTGGTTCTTTATATTTCCATTCTGGATGACTCGGTAGGTGCTGTCCTTGCGCAAGTTGATGAAGAAGGTAAGGAGATGGCAGCATACTACTTGTCAAAACTTCTCAACCCCTGTGAGCAGAAGTATACAGCTATGGAAAAGACCTGCGCAGCTTTAGTCTAGGTAGTGCAAAAATTGAAGCATTATTTCTTAGCTCACGAGGTTCATCTCATTGCTCGCATGAATCCCATCAAGTTTCTTCTCGAAAAGTCTGTTCTGATCAACCGAGTAGCACAATGGCAGAGCTTCCTTTCTTAGTTCGACATCATCTACATTGAGCAAAAGGCGATTAAAGGCTATGCCATCGCAGAACATCTCGCTCATCACCCTCTTCCTCGATTTGATCATGCTCGCTCAGAGTTTCTAGATGAGGAACTAATGTCCGTTAACCAACCTTTGGATCCCATGTGGACATTACATTTTGATGGAGCTCTAAATTCTCATGGTAGGGGGATCGGCATTATCCTATTAACACCTGAGGGCATCACCATTCCACTCGCCTCTCAGCTCGCGTTCCCTGTTACACACAATATAGCTGAGTATGAGGCTCTTCTGGCCGGACTTGAGGCCACTCATCGATTTGGTGTTACCCGATTGCGAATTGTGGGTGATAGTCAACTTATTCTTCGCCAAGTGATCACCAAATGTCATACGCTTGATCCTAAACTCAAACCCTACCAGGAACTTGCTTTTGCTTATGCCAAGCTTTTCACTAAGCCGATCTTTTTCCATGTTCCTCACAATCAGAATATCTTAGCTGACGCCCTTGCTTCACTCACATCCTCCTTGGTTTTTCTCCCCGAACGGGACTTCCATTCTATCATTGTTCAAAAGCGTCTCACTCCTGCCATTAAAGATCCTACATTTCTTAGTGTTAAGGAAGAGGTGCTCGGAAGCTTAAGGAAGGTGCAATCATTGAAAATAAGGAAGTCATGCTATTGGATTTAGAAGAAGAAATTGACGACGAGGAAAAATCATGGTATTATGAGATTGCTAAATACTGTCAAGATCAGTCTTATCCTGAAGAGGCCATGGCAGAAGAGAAGAAAGCCATCATGAGAGTTGCCCAGCGATACACTTTGGTTGGAGGTGTACTCTATAGAAGAGGTCTCACTGGGGTTTTGCTTAGGTGCCTCGACGATGATGAATCATGGAAGGTCGTGGAAGAGGCACATTCAAGAGTTTGTGGGGGTCATGTCAATAGCCCGATGTTAGCTAAGAAGATTCTTAGGCTAGGCTTCTACTGGCCCACTCTAGAAGAGGATTACTCCATCTATGTTCGAAGGTGTGTCAAGTGCCAACTACACACCAAAAAAAATCATTCTTCTGCTTCTTCACTCCATCCTATGTCCTCCCCATGGCCTTTCTCCATGTGGGCTTTCTATATTATTGGACCTCTTGGTGATTCGAACCTCCTCACAAAACCGAAATCATTTATACTCATGGCCACGGAGTACTTCACCAAGTGGGTGGAAGCGGAAGCTTACGTGGCGATCAAAGCGTCAACCGTCTGCAAATTCATCATGAGGAATATCATTGCAAGATTTGGCATCCCAAATACCATTCTCACCGACAATTAGCCGCAGTTTATCTCTCAAGAGCTTCAGGACCTCTGCAACAGGTATACCATTGCATTGCATCATCTATCTCCTTATTATCCACAAGGCAATGGTCAAGCAGAGGCAACAAATAAAACTCTAATTAAAATTATTAAGAAAATGTGTGAAGTTAATAAATTTATGAATTGGCCAGAAAAGCTCGTACAAGCTCTATGGGCCTATCGTACCTCCATTCGTACTCCTACTGGGCAAACCCCATTCGCCCTTACCTATGGAATGGAGGCGGTAGTTCCTTATGAGATCCTCATTCCTTCTCTTAGGGTACAATTGGACAAAGAGCTCTCTATTGATGAACGTCATGAATCTCTCCTTGCATAGTTGGAACTCTTAGATGAGAGACATCTGGCCGCCGCTGAACATGCACGTGTCTATCAAAATAGGCTTTCACGTTTTTACCAAATGAAAGTAATTGAGAGAAAATTCAAAGTTCGTGAAATGGTAATCAGGAGAATCTTCGTAAAACTTGGTGGACCCCGTTCAAAACTCCAACCAAATTGGGAAGGGCCATATGTAATACAAGAAGCTTATCCTGGCAATGCATACAAATTGATTAACGCTGAAGGGGAAGAATTGGCTCACCCTTGGAATGGATTGTACCTTAAGAAATACTACCCTTAAGTCATTTTCAAAAAACAATGAAATGGCAAGGCGCATGGGTCACGAAGCCCGAAAAATCAAAATCTCTAATTCATTCTTCAGTCTTGATGATTTAACCGAGTGTCAATACACACACAACACGCTTAGCTCATGAACTTTAACAGTGTAGAATCTGAGGAAAGTCAAAGTCAAACTAAGAGTGTAAAGACTTTACCCATTCTCTTCTCTTCGGTCCACAAGGGGGGCAGTTAGACCCTGGCCAGACCACCCAAACTTGCCCGCCACCCTTGTAGGTGGAAGTCATGGCCCAAAAGGGAACAATAAGTCACAAAAGCCCGAGTACAATTAGGTTTTTATTTTTGAAAAGAAAAGAAGAAAAAAATTAAATATAAAAGAAAAGTATGACAAGAGGGCAAAGTCTCTGCAAGGAAAACCCTGATCGTAAGCATGCGTAAATAAAGGGCAAAAGATAACAAAAATTTTCCTAAGCCAAAGACCAAATGTCACGCCCCAAATCGATAGCAGCGGAACGTGTTGTTTGCTCGGAACGTGGCAGTTAAACAGTCAATTCGATCAGAGCATAGTCATTTCCATAAAACACAATTTGGACAAATAACAAATTTCATTTGAAATATAAGTTCTTTACATATTCGGGCCCATAATAAATGAAAAGACTTAATAAAGAAAAACTACAATGAGACATAAGATGCAAGATAACCAAACTAGACGATTCATCTAGATGTCAGAGTTCTCTTCACTCTTTCCCTTGCCCATCATGTTCAGTCTCGTCGTCACTAAGGTCATTACCTGAAAAATATTGAAAAATGCAGGGTGAGCGAACGCTCAGTAGGACTTAATATATCATGCTCCAAGCTAGCTTTAAGTCAATTATAGCTTAACATGCTCATGCAGGTCATGAAAGATATAGAAATCGAGAACTATAATGACATGAGATAAATTCAAGAATTATAAGAAACAAACGAGTAAGCAAGATGCTAGATACACTCATGAAGAGTAAGGACAATGGCAATCAAGAGAGTATAGCAAGATCTTAACAAGTACTTTCTCAAGCTAGGTCAAGAGCATTCATGAGGAAATATAACATTCATCTCTCTATGACGAACACTATCACGAGAGCTTCAATGTATCCATTATTATGAAGGATCTTTGGGACAAGATAATGTATACTATCATTGGGGGTAATTCAAGAACATTTATGATGATCGATATAGAAGTAGAATAATTCCTTCTACAAGCACTATATAGCATTTGCCAAGACACTAAGGGAATATCACGACGATATGATAACCCCTCCAATAAGGCAATTCAAGATCTTTTCATGACGAACAATAAGTTGTGGAGAGATGTACTATGATTGCAGTACTCCCGATCATCACTATCACAAGAGCGTTTACACACCTAGCACTATATACGATTGTGTACTATGATGGCAATTACTCCCGATCATCACTATCACGAGAGCGTTTGCACATCTAGCACTACATAGGATTGTGTACTATGATGGCAATTACTCCCGATCATCACTATCACGAGAGCGTTTGCACATCTAGCACTACATAGGATTGGCCAATGCACTAAGGGAAAAATCACGATGATATGACCACCCCTCATGGAAATAAGTTATAGACGACTATAGGTGGTGAATGCCAGCACCTGATCATCGTATACCGGTAACGTTTAGACTTTGCCTCACCCAATAAGGTCAGATCAGGACCCGTAGCATTTAAAATGTCATTTTAGTGGGACCCATAGCCCCTGACATTTAGTCTAGACTAATTCCATATTAATGGTCAAGAATTTCAAGGATGAAGCATGTAAGAACAATAAGATAGATTTCATGGAACATAGAGTTCAAGGATAGAACTTGTAATAAGGATGATATATCAATAAACCATATGAAAACCATGACATTCTGAAAATCTGGGTGATTATGTACAATCAGCTCAGTCGGCCTTGAGGGAATCCAATGCTGCGAGGAGACTTACGGAGGTCCCAATGACTAACTTGCCAGTCCGAAGGAACGGAATGTCCAACGGAGGGCTCGTATGTCACAAAGAGTTGAGGTATATAACGTGAACCAATCATGAAACATGGACTCCATCTACGGACGTGAGATGAAAGTGCCAAAATACCCGAGATATGGGTTAAAACCGGAAGAAAACGGTGAGAAAATGAATGCGTTAATTATAGAATTCACGTCCATCCAATTTTATAATTAACTATAATTAAATAAACTTATATTAGTTGACACCCGTGGGTGGCGTCATTTATTAATTAGCGTCCTCTTGGAGGGACGTTAATTTTATAATTTTTGACTTAATTCATTTAACAAGAATTCACATTAATATCTATTTAATTAAAAATTTTCAAAAATATACATTCAAAGACATATTTATTTATATAAAATAATTTAGAAAAATTGAATATATGATAATTAGGAGAAAAATTCAAGGATTCTAAAAATATATTTTTTTATAATTTTATGTTGCATAGTTTAGTAGATATGGATTTTCAAAGATATAATTACAAGTTATATATATATATATATATATATATATATTAAATAATTCAACGACTTTACACGATGCCGTCAAAAGAATTTGACGCCATTGAGCTTGTCGTCATTTCAATAAAAGTGTCAATCTTCAAACCTCCGGTTCTCGACGTACACACGACGGAATCACGCGTTCTATATATCGAAATGATGGGCTCAAAAAACTCTACATAATTGGACGTTCAAAGTAATTTTTCGTTGAGAGATGGGGGATCTTGAGATAGGGGGCACGGAAAATGATGCTACCACTCTCACTACCTCGGTCTCTACCCCAATAACGCTCCCATAAAATTTCATGGCCAAAGGATGCTCCGACGCCTACTAACAAGTTATTAAGGGAAAAACTTCATAACTGACTGCTACAGTGTTAACCAAAACAATCGTAATATCATGTAGGTGATGATTAATATTAAGGCAGAACTATCGAGATCATGCTAGATTTGATCGCTTAATAGTTTGGCTTGGGGGATTGCCTACCTTTTGGATCGATTGGATGATGAACAATGGCTTCGGGGGTGTATAACGTGCTCTGTTTTGAACAGGGGATGAAGATGGCAGGAGAATAACGCCTTGGCTTTCTTCTTGCTGTTGGCAGGATCGCAGGAGGAAGAAGAGGTTCAAAGAAGATGTTACTTTCTTCCTCACGTATGGGACGAAGCCAGCAGCAGTAGCACACCGTCGCAGAACAACCCCTCGAGCACGCCAGCGGCAATAGCCTTGGCACATTCGATTGGCTGGTTATTTATAGGGAGATAACTTCTAGTGGAGTCGTGATCGATCAAGGAATCTTACTGGGGTTAGGAATCGAATGGAAGCAGGTTTCCTAGCTTCGATCCATGAATTCCTCTAATTGCTAAAACTATAGCCACCCGCCATATTGGCTTAAAACCCTAATCCTTCACCCTAAACAAGTTCGATCATGGAAAGGTTTTGGGGTTACTTGGTATGCACATGGGTGAAAGCCCATTAAGGTTCTTATGTGTATATATGCGTGTGTGGGTGTGTTTAGCCCATTTAGCATATGTATATGTCTTAGTCCATTAATTCCCTATACGTGTATAGCATTTAACTACATTATGTGAGTTTAAAAGTCCAATTCAAGTTATGATGGGTTTTTATATGGTTTTTAGCTTTGAATCTTGTATGAGGCCCATTTATGTTTAGGGATATTTTTGGTTTAGGTTTATAGGACTATTAACATTTATGTATATTCTTTGAAGAGCTCAATAATTATCTTTAAGGCCCATTCTTATTTTTAAAGCCCATTAACTAATTAAAATTATATATATATAGGTTTCTCAAAAAACCCGCTAGTAATTTGAAGGCTCTTTAAGGCCCATTAAATATATGGATTAGAATTATAAATAGTTTTGTCTTCATAGGTATAAGTTTAAAGCCCATATAATATACTTGTTATTATGTGTTGGGCTTTGGTCAGCAGAGTTTTACATCTTTTATTTGGCCACTTATATATGTGAACCTCATGACTAGAAGTTTCAGACCCATTTGTGTATATATGGGTTTTATATGTATATTGTATTAGATAGATGCGCATATATATATATATGGGTGAGTTTAATATACGTATTGCAATATGTATATATTTATATATATAGAGTTTGTATAAATACATATATATACATGTGTATATGTATAAGGCCCATTAGCCTTAAACTAAGCCCATTTCCAATTACGAGTTTGCTTAAGGTATATAGAGATCTTATCCCTCACAGTTTTATTTATTATAACTATATTTTTAGTCATTGCTCTGGGTATCAGAGTCGGGTTTGATCCTATGAAAATCTTTCTATGTATGTGTACGTATTTATTCTTGAATTATAAGTTTAATTTGAAACTAAAATAGATAATGGTTATACTAATTCTGATTTATTTACTTATACTTTTGTTAACGTTTAGCTAATTATCACTTTTCTTTTATCAAAATTTAATTTTTATGATGAATATCTATAGTTATTCTATATATATAAATTTTTATTTTATATTTAATTTTTGGGGTGCTACACCCTCCCACACTTAAAAGAATTTGTTCCCCAAATTCACATAGTTTCTTTTCCAAAATTTGTGGGGTAAGATCACTATATCTAAAGCATGTATTTTGGCTAGATCATTCACATATCATGCTAAGTACGTAAGTGTTGACACCTGTTTTATGACCGATAAGTCGGGTCATCTCCTTGTTCACTCTATGTGATGCTCCCAGTTATTCATTCATTCCTTGAGTCTCCTTCGTCAGTTTGAAGCTCATTTTATGGGTCTTCTCTCCTTGGTTGAGTGTGGTTCCTTGTGGCTTTTTCATTGGATGAAGCTTAGCAAAGCTCTCTTATAATTTTGATCCTCATTGTTTCTAACGGTCTGCACCTGGGGCGATACTTTCTTCTAACGCATTGTCCCTAGGCCGTTACATCTTGAAGAGTCCTGAAGTTGAAGGCCATTGTTCCAAATCCTTATCCTTTGTCCTGCCCATTGATTCTAACGGTCTGTCGTGCAGCCGTTACTTCCCTCCAACGCGTCCACCCATGGCCGTTACTTTCTTTCAAGAGTCCTATTGTTTTGATCTGCTTCCGTTGATCTTATCTCTTTTGAGATAAGGTTGATAGTGACGGTATCCCCCTGGCGCGTTATTTGCATATGGCGGTCTATCGAGTAGCCGTTACATCCAACAGAGAGTCCTGGCAGTTCAAGCCTTTTCTCTGCTACTCAGTGGTCGAGATAAGAGTTTGAATTGGTGATTTCTCTTCCAAATCTGATCCTCAGAACCGTCTGTTTGTTTCTATGGACTCTTGGTGATCTTATCTTCAAGGATTTGCTAAGAGTTATCCTTTTTTCTTGCTGGATTATCCTCTGCTCGACCGGAGAGTTTGAGGGCCTATAAATAGCACCCTTAACTTCATGGCCCGAGAGAGGAAGATCTGGAGTTTACGTCGAAGTGCTGCCGCATCCTGAAGCCACATCTAACCAAGGAGACTTGTCTTTCACGTCTGTCTGCTTCACGGTGAAGGGAGTATTCGTTCTATTGAGTTTCAAAGTTCATCATTGCATATTGTGTTCTTCCTCCTCCCTCTCATCATAGGCATTGTCCCTCTCCTTGTTTCCACGTTCTGCATCTGTTTTTCATCATCTAAACATCCTCCTATCTTATAAAAATGTCCAGAGGGGTTAAAAAATCAAAACATCCCCGGTACTTCCCTTTCCTTTTGAATGATCTTAAGTTCTTTGAGAATTGATACTAGGCTTGTTTAAAGGGCTAATCTGGGTCCATTTTCTTGTGTTTTCACGTTCTTTGGCAGGTTTACAGGTTCACTACGCGAGGCCCAAGTCTTTTGGCCGGCTGGAAGAGTTGGAGTTAAAAGAGTCCACAAGCTATTACTGCAGGTTTTCTGACGGTCTTGTGCAGGCGCGTCAGGTTTCTCTAACGGCTCATCTGGAGACCGTCACATTCCTTGACGCATGGGGTCTGGACAGTTACATTCGGTTGATCTGCAGACTTCACTGGTTTTCTCTCTCCCGTGGGCGGGTGCTTCATCCACCTATTTCCAAGGTATTTTCAAGTCTCTGGCTTGTGTTTACTTTGGTGGCGATCACGTTCTTTCTTAGTATTGGGCATTAGCTTTATCTCCATCTCATATCTCTTATTTCCTTTATTTGCTCCACCCTTGCGGTGTGTTTTTATTTGTTCTTGGTCCATGCCCTGGCGTGTGTTTTTCTTTATTCCCTTAGTTTAGCTTGATGATTGAGATAGCATGCCCATGCTAGAGCTTGTTCTGGTTGCCTAGGTTCATGGTTCACAAGTCCTTGGGTTGATTGAGATCTTTGATTTTTGCTTATCATCTTTATTACACATCAAAATAAAAAGAAGAAGGGAAGCAAACAAATCAACAGATAATTTTTTGGCGATCACGTTGGGACAACTTGTGACAATCGTGTCTTGATCTCTGTTTAAACCTGCCATCATTTCCTTGTTTAGTTTCCTCGGATTTCCCTCTTACTTCCTCTTGTTTCTGGTTCTCTGGGTAGTCTGACGGCCCTCTGTCCCTGCGTCACTCCACTTTGACGCAGGGGCTTTAGATCGTTACACTCCTCATCCTGCTGTTTGGGCTTTTCATTGATTTCCCTTCTATTTCAGGTTTGTTTTTGGCTCTCTGGCTCATATGACGGTCCTGGGTCCCTGCGTTATATTGCTTCTGGCGGTCTGGACTCTGACCATTATATATTTCTGACGCGGGTCTTCTAGACCGTTACACTCCAGATAGGTACGCATCTCGAGGTGCATTCTATTTCCGCAGTTTTTACTGTGATATTCTTGCTTGGGTGTTATCTGACTTCTTCCTTGGTTGGTTTACATATCTACATCGTTGTGTGCATAATTGTTTGCTAGATTCTAGGTTAGAATTTGCATCCACCCCGGTGCACATAGGTTCATTCATACTTTCATACATTAGATTGCATTTTCCTACCTTGGTGTACGGACCTCTCGTCTCCATGTTCCTTGGGGCCGACTAGGAAATCACACCAGGGACCTCCATAAGTCCCCGCGAGCCGTGGATTCCCACACGGACGCCGGGCCGGTTGTACCTTTCTCACCCCGTGTCTAGAATTGCATAAGTGAAGGAGTGATCACATTTAGAGTCAAACCAAGCTTTACATCCATCTCCTATCAGGAACCCATTGTTGAGAGCTCATATTAATCAATCCACTAAAGTTCCAAAGGAGAAATCATAAGAATCTTGAAGCATCATCTTAAACAACTTGCTTGACTCTGGGTGTCTTCATCTCGTGTTACTTACATCTTTGTTATAAATTGTCTAAGTTTGGTTTCTCATTGTGTGTTTGTGTTGTGTTGTTTGCATCTTGTTAAGGTTGTTCGTTGCATGTGGAGTTGTTTTCGTCAGTTAGAAGCACCTTCTAGGGTCAATTCCTTCTCCAGGTTCTACTCAAATCCGCTTTTCGAACCCACCATGGCTTCCTTCAATCCTCCCCGTTCCCAAGAGGATTCCCTTCCTCAAGGGCTTCTTGAAAAACCTGCTAGGGTTACCTCATTCTCTTCTAGAGAGGGGACAACCCCTCTTTCGTCCTCTACCTCCATGGAAGGTGGTCAAGCTACCCCTTCTTTCACTACCCCTTCTGCGGGCTCCATTCTCCAGATGATGGCCCAATTGGATCCGGCCCAACTCCAAACTGTCTATCAGGCCATGCAAGGATCCAATATCTCCCCTCCCATGATTATGCAGGGTCAATCCAATCCTTCCATCCAGCCCACTCCAATTAATCTTACTCCGGTCCAACCCCGGACCATCACATTCACTGGCATGGAGACGGGCCAATCTTCTACTTCGGCCCAGCAATCTTTTGACAAGGGGAAGTCTCCTATCCCTTCTTTCGTTCAGGTGGATCATCACATGTCTAACCCAATGATTCCACAAGTCCTTATGGGCCCTTCAGATTTCGCGCGCCCTCAGCCAGGGGTTGCCCAAGCCCACTCCAATCTGGGTCAAGTTCAGGCCCAATATCCTTATTGTGGGCCCCCTACTTCCGCCATTTATCCTTCTGCTCCTGCTTATGGGCTCCCACCTTCGGCCACAATCCACCCTTCTGCTCCCCAACTTCAGCCATCATCTCTCACTACCCCTGCTCCATCCAGAGAGCAGGAACTACTTGATAAATGGGCCACCATGCAACAGCAACTCGATTTCCTCCAGAAGCGGGTTGGCCCACAATCCTTGCAGATGTTCCGGTTCCTAGCTTTCAGAACATCCGGTTCCCTCCGCAATCTGAGCTCCCCAATTATCGCAAATATGACGGGAACGACAATCCCTTTATCCACGTGAGGGATTTCTTATATGAATCGGCCCAATTCCAATATGATGATCACCTTGTGGCATACTTGTTCCGCCGTTCATTAGATGGTGTTGCACTTGAATGGTTCTATTCTTTGCCATTGGAAGAAGCTGAGAGCTTTAAGATAGTGAAGGATAAGTTTATTCAGCGGTTACAAGACAGGGTCGGCCCAGAATATTCATTCACAGATCTGGTGGCCGAAAAGATGAAACCGGATGAGGAGTTTGCCACTTATGCAGATAGGTGGAGGCAAATGGCCGCTAGAGTGCCCGGCCATATTCCGGAGGAAGAGAAGGTCAAGTTACTTATTTCCAATGCTACTCCGACCTTCCGAAATATTCTGACCATGAACGACATAGCCAACATGCACCAACTCTATAGCCGAGCGCGCTGCATTCAAACTCAGTTCAAGGATTCTCCCATTCACTCGCTCTTCGAGAATCAAAAGCCCAAGTATCACAAGAAACCTCAAGGGCCGGTCACCGAGGGGGTCCAAACAAACGAGCAAGTTCAAGCCGTTGCTTTCCCTTTTCAAACTGCACCCTTCCGTTTCACTCAAAATCCCCGCACTCCCCAGAATCCCGCTCCCCCAAAACTTCCAGACCACTCCACAAAACCCTCCGCCGCCCACCTTCACCATTCCACAAAACACCTTCGCCGCACCACAGCAACCACCACCACCTCCACAATACCACAACGTTCCTCCACCCAACGGCTACAACAACCCTAACAACAAGCGCCCAGCTCCTAAAAGAGCTCAGTACCCACCCTTGCCAGAAACACTCACGGACATCTTCTCAGCCCTCATGTCGGTGAATGCCATACAGCTCCCTCCGGAACGGCCCAACTGGAATCCGGCTGTTGATCAGACGAAGTATTGTATGTTCCACAGGCAACCGGGACATACCATTGAAGGGTATTCAATTCCGGGACCTAGTATATGATCTTCATGAAGGATAGAGGATAGATTGGGCCGAAATGCACCGGGCCATCACAAAAATCAAAGAGAAGAGAAGGCAGCCGCCGAGGCAGCAAGTACAGCAAAAATAGGTACCACAGCCATAGTAGCAGCAGCAACAGCAGCCGGTGCAAGACCTGGGGATTCATCAAAACTCAATGCCAAACCATCCTCCTGCTCCGCAGCCTCCGCCACCGGCACCAGCTCAGGTCAATGTCGTCCAACCCCCGGCTCCTAACCCCGGGTGGTCCTTCGATGACGATAACTCCACGCCGCAGGTCATGGCCCTTCACCACAACTACCATAATCCTCCCGCTTCCCCTATCCTTATACCTACACACCAAACTCCTCCTCAACTCGCCCTCCCATTTACCCCTATTCTGTCACACGCACCATCACCCACGCCCCCGTCGCACTCACCATTGCTCACATCCGCTACCATCACCCCCTCCCCGCTCGCGCTTACATCCACTATCGCCATACCTCCGTCTAACCCTCCACTCATCACACCTCCGCCCACTTTTATATCCCCACTGCCGCTTGCGCCCACTTCCACTAACCCCTCGCCTATCATCCTTTCCATCACACCCTCTTCCGCACCACTCATCCATCCCACTGGGCCTACTAAACACTTATCCTAAGCCCATCTGAGGCCGCGGCAGCTTATAACTTCGCTCTGCGGAGCGGGCGCATGTTCCACCGAAACTATCCTTCCACTTCCAATCCCCAGTCTTCCCAACCGGCTGCTGAGCAAGAAGAGGCCGAGCCACTACCCGGGACCCAATATGATCTATTACATCATTTGGATAGGGTGCCCGCCAAGATATCTGTGCTGGAACTGATTAAGAGATCTACCCTTCACCAAGATGCATTAAGAGACTTTCTTCAAATGGTGATGGTTAGTGAAGACATGGCAGTTGATAGCTTGCCTACCACACTGGCAACAATCTCCAAGGGGCCAGCCATTACTTTCTCTGAAACCGAGCTAGCACCACCAGAAGCTCGACAAATGCCGTTGTGCATTACTATCATTCTGAACAAAGTCAGCATCGATGCGGTGTTAGTTGACACAGGGGCATCTATCAACGTATGCCCACTCAGCACTCTAAGGGCTTGTAATCTGTCAGAAGAACTTCTATGCCCAACTCCCACTACCATAGCTGCTTATGACAACTCTCGGCGGGCATGTCACGGGATTGTCACCATTCAAGCTGAGCTTGGGCCCCTTACTATGCCCGTGAAATTCCATGTGTTGGACATTGACCCTATGTTCAAGGCTATCTTGGGTCGTCCGTGGATCGATACCCTCAGCGCCATACCCTCCACTGCACATTAATGCATTAAATTCCCTTACCAAGGGAGGGTCGTCAAAGTCGAAAGCTTATCCACAGTCCAATCAGTAAAGGCTATTTCAGAGAAAGTTCTTCCCACATTTTGGCCAAGCAGTCGGCCCGTTATGTCAGTGCTAGATCTTGACTTTCCTATGGCTTACGCACCTCGCAAGCCCGTCACCGCAGCAGTTGACATCAAGGTGAAGCCCCAAATCTGAGATTCCAAGGGCTGGGACATTATATTGAAGCTAGGCTACCAACCAGGAGAGGCCTCGGTGCTCAATTGCAGGGACGAACTAAGCCCATTCCTAAGGGCAGGAAAATGAACAGAAGAGGTCTCGGCTACCGAGAGACTGCATTATCTATAATGGGTGATTCTGGGCCACTCACCTGGGACTACCGTCAACACTTTGTTCGAGGGCCTCTCCAGCCTGGCACATTAACTCCACGGCCAGCTCCGCCAAGGGAAGATACAGTCTGTCCGATTGCCAGTCCACCCCCAGTGCTAAGGGGGCCAGTTGATGATGTGATTGACTATGGTCCAGCCCTTCAGGGGCTATTTCATGAAGAAGACTGCCAGCAGTAGCAAGAGGTTCGGCTTGTTCAGTGGAGGCCGAAGAAGCAGCCGGCTCAGCATCTGTGGAAGGAGGAGAGCTCACCGATTATCTTTTCTTGGTCTCCCTCACGCTTTCAATCTCTCCTACAGCAGAGGGAATTCTTACCCCGTCTTCCTCCCATCATGGTAAATCCATCCTTCATTCATCCACCTGAAATTCTCTTTGTTCGCTGTGCTTGTAGGCATTGCTCGCCCATTGATCTATCCACTCTATTCACTCCTCCTCCTCCCAACGCCCAACTCCACGAGATGTGGTTCTCGTCTTTCGATCCTTTCTTCGATTGCATCTTCCCCGAGCTATTTCCCATGTAGTCTCCATTGATCTCAAAAAAAAAACATCAAATTCGAAACGGAGATTTCAGTGGAAGATTATGCTACCTTGTCTCCATCCTCCTCCCAGGGGCACGAGTCCCCTGCTCCTTCCCTTCCACTAGGTCTTCCTCCTCCTAGATTAGGAATAGGGTCTATCGAGTCTAGGGTAGTAGAGTCAGTTAGGTCTAGAGAAGTAGGGTCTTGTTCTAGGTCATCCAACCCTTCCTCCTCTGAATCACGCCTGCTTGCGCGTCCTCCCAAATCCATCCCTGATAGGTTCTTACAAGATCTAGCTCAGCATTGTCATGACCTTTTGAAGTGTCCAGAATTTGTTGCTACGGCAATTATGATTGAAGAGGAAGAAGAAATAGAAGGGGTGTGGAGCGATGACGGACTCGGCGTCTATGAAATCCTGGATGAAAAAGATCCGATCAATGAGGACATCGACGTAGAGGACACTGCCAATTTATATGCACAAGGACTTAAGAAATTCGATGAGCCGTCGTCGGCAGTGGATGAACCTATGAAGGAAATCAATTTGGGAACTGAAGAAGACCCAAGGCCCATCATTATTGCCGCTAATCTCCCTCCACAAGTAGAAGAAGATTTAATTAAGGTTCTGAGGGAGTATAGTGATTCTTTCGCCTGGTCTTATCAGGACATGCCAGGTTTTGACCCCTCTTTAGTGGAACATCGACTCGTGCTTAAACTAGGGGCAACACCTGTGAAACAACGGTCAAGGAGATTTCACCCCCACATGGCCTTAAGGATTAAGGAAGAGGTCGACAAATTGTATAGGGCCAGATTCATTAGAGTTGTTCTATATCCTTAGTGGGTGGCGAACATAGTCCCTGTTATCAAGAAGGATGGAAAGGTGAGTATCTGCATCGATTTCAGGGATCTCAACAAAGCATGTCCAAAAGATGATTTCCCGCTGCCTCATATTGATGTCTTGGTCGATAGCACCACCGGGTACGAATCATTGTCATTTATGGACGGTTACTCAGGCTATAATCAGATCCATCTCGCTCCAGAAGATCAAGAGAAAACCTCCTTCACCATGCCCTGGGGCACGTACTGTTATGTGGTTATGCCGTTCGGTCTGAAGAACGCAGGTGCCACCTATCAAAGGGCGATGATGGCCATCTTCCACGACATGATGCATATCTATATGGAAGCCTACGTGGATGACATTCTGGTGAAGTGAAGAACCAAAGAAGAACACCCCTCTATTCTGGCTAAGGTGCTGCAAAGAGCACGGGAGTACAAGCTCAAAATGAATCCAAAGAAGTGCGTATTTGGAGTCTCTTCAGGGAAGCTGTTAGGTTTCATATTGAGCAAACGGGGGATCCAGATTGATCCTAACAAAGCACAGGTCGGCATGGACATGCCTCCGCCTAAGAACATTACGGAACTTCGAGGACTGATTGGTCGATTACAATTCATTAGAAGATTCATATCCCAACATTCTCAAAGGTGCCGTCCATTTTATGAATTGCTTAAGGCGGGGGTCAAGTTTGAATGGAATCAAGACTGTCAGAAGGCCTACGAGGGCTTAAAGGAATATCTATCCAATCCCCCGGTTTTGCAACCTCTTGTCCCTAGGAAACCCCTGATCCTATACATCTCGGTTATTGAGGACTCCCTAGGGGCGATCTTAGCACAAGTAGATGATGAAGGGAAAGAGTGGGCTGCGTATTATCTCTCTCGGTTATTTAACCCAGCTGAGTCCAGATACACCGCTATGGAGAAGACTTGTGCCGCCTTAGTGTGGGTAGCTTAGAAGCTTAAACACTACTTCCTTGCCCACCCAGTTAGGTTGATCTCTAGAATGGACCCGATTCGCTATATCTTAGAAAAGCCTGTCCTTTCTAGTAGGTTAGCTCGCTGGCAGAGCTTCCTCTCTCAATTTGATATCACGTTTGTCGTTTAGAAGGCGGTCAAAGGGTACGTCATCGCTGAGCATCTTGCCCATCTTCCTATTCCTCACACCGACTCTATGCAGGACGATTTCCCTGATGAGCATCTCTCCGTCCTCACCCATCATCCCTTCTGGTATCTACACTTCGATGGTGCGCTCAATTCTCAAGGCCGAGGGATCGGCGCTATTCTGCTCACTCCAGAGGGAGTGACTATTCCCTTCGCTTATCAACTTCGATTTCCTGCTACCAACAACATCGCTGAGTATGAGGCTCTCTTAGCTGGATTGAAGCATGCATATCTCCTAGGTGCGCGCTATTTGAATATCATAGTAGACTCTCAGCTCGTCCAACGGCAAGTTCTGTCCACTTACCGCACTCGTGACCCCAAACTCAAGCCTTATCAAGATTTGGTCACGCTCCTTACTAGGCAATTCCGTAAGTTGATCGATATCCATACTCCTCACTCTCAGAATATTCTAGCCGATGCTCTAGCATCTCTTGCTTCCTCTCTATCTTTCCTTCTCAGTCGAAACACTGAGACTATCGTCGTTCAGAGATTGGACGCACCCTCCCTTCAGGATCCTTGGTTCATCAACCTTAGGAAGGCTGTAGAGGCAAGGGCTGAGAAGGAAGATCTCAAGGAAGTATCTCTAATGGAGCTAGAAGAGATTCTGGACGAAGAAGAATTACCTTGGTATCACGAAATCGAGTTGTTTTGCAAAGAAGGATCATTCCCATAAGGGGCAAATGCCGAGCAGTGCAAGTCAATAAGAAGAGCCGCCTCAAGGTATACCATTGTTGCAGGAGAACTATACAGGCGGGCTACTAATGGAATGCTAATGAGATGCTTAGATGATGATGAGACTTGGAAAGTGGCTGAAGCAGCCCATTCTAGTGAGTGTGGAGGTCATGTCAATGGACAGGCTCTAGCGAAGAAGATCCTTAGGCAGGGCTACTACTGGCCCACTCTAGAGGAAGATTGCTCCCTCTATGTCCGGAGGTGTGTTAAATGCCAACTCCATGCTGATAAAATCCATGCTCTAGCTTCATCTCTCCATCCTCTCTCTGCTCCTTGGCCATTCTCTATGTGGGCTTTCGACGTTGTCGGCCCGCTCGGTGATCCTAATTCTCAGATCAAGCAGAAATCCTTTATCCTTACCGCCACTAAGTACTTCACCAAATGGGCCGAAGCCGAGGCGTACGCAGAGATCAAAGCTTCAATGGTGTGCCGCTTTATCATGAAGAATATCATCTCGCGGTTCGGAGTGCCAAGCAGTGTCATCACCGACAACGGACCCCAGTTTGTCTCCCAAGAGCTCAAGGACCTATGTAAGAAGTTCAATATTGCATTGCATCATTCATCTCCATATTACCCTCAAGGCAACGGTCAAGCCGAGGCCACTAATAAAACCCTTCTTAAAATCATAAAGAAAACATGCGAATCTCATAAGTTTTCCGATTTGCCAGAAAGATTAGTGGAAGCTCTGTGGGCTTACCGCACCTCCGTCCGTACTCCCACGGGACAAACTCCCTATGCTCTTACCTACGGGATGGAGGCGGTGCTCCCATATGAGATCTTGATCCCTTCCCTTAGAGTGCAGCTTGATAAGGAACTTAATCTTGATGAACGTCGAGAGGCATTGCTGGTTCAGCTGGAACTCTTAGATGAGAAGAGGATGAATGCGGCCGATCATGTATCCGTTTATCAAAAGAGAGTTTCACGTTACTTTCAGAAGAAGGTAATTGAACGTAAATTTCAAAAAGGTGATATGGTTCTGAAACGTAAATTCATTCAGTCTGCAGGACCTAGGTCTAAATTGCAACCTAACTGGGAAGGGCCGTTCGTCGTAAAAGAGGCTTATCCAGGGAATGCTTATCGCTTAGTAAACGCGGAAGGTGAGGAGCTCTCTCACCCATGGAATGGTTTGTACCTTAAGCGGTTCTTTCCTTAAGGGTCTAATACGTGCCACCCTGGCAGCAAGATGTTCCTCCATTTCTCTAAAGGGGTCCCGAGTAAGGCAACCACACACTACACAACATCCCTGGTCAGGTTTCCAGCTTTAAAAGACACCGTTTCTCCTTGGTCATGCTTTGGGGGAAAGTCGAAGTCCCTGTCTGTTCCTTCCATCGGCTGAATCTAGGGGCAAGAAGTGAATAAGGAGGCGACAACCAATCCAGGCACCCTGATAAGAGGAGGTCTCAAATAGGGGCAGTCCGTTATGACCTGATGCCACAAGCAAAGAAACAAGAAAAAAAAAAGAAGAAAGCAAAGGACAAAATCAAAATCATCATCTCAAAGGTCTATTGAATATGATTCCAAAGCTCTAGAAAGGCAAGAAAAAGAATCTAGGCATGACAAGAGTGGCAGTACAGTTCCCCGCAGGATGAATGAGCCTAGTCGCATGCATGCCTAGAGTGGACTAAGGTTTGATGACGGACACAAAGTCCCGACGCAACAGACCAAATTTCTAATGGGTCGTCTGGAGAGGAACCCAAGTCCTAAAAACTTTCAAATCTGGCCTAAGCTTACCCCCATATTCTATTTTACTTTTTAGGATTGAAACTAGTACCCTGGGTATGGCCCTGGTAGAAACACCGTCATGAAAATCTGGGCCTTGGTCAGGGTTTGTCACCTCATTGCACGCCAACCTCGGGACTCTCAATACGATGCAGAGGGCTCACGTTGCTTAAGGAAAGCACCGGTTTTCAAAATCCAATACAAAAATCAAAAAAAAAACAATATATTTTCAAAATGCAAAACAACATATATTTCAAAATCCAATATCCAAAAACAACATATATTTCAAAATCCAAAAACAACACATATTTAAAACACCAAAAACATCAAAAATCCAAAATCAAACAAAAAAAATCACATATTTCAAAACCCAAAAAATAGCAAATATTTCCAAAACTCAAAAAAATTTAGATATTTTCCAAAATCCAAAAAAATACCATCATGTGCATCGCATGCATCGCATTAGTTCTATTATGTTTTTTCCCGCCTATTTAATAAGGCTCCACCCCTTGACCAAATATCAAGAAACGGTCATTATCTAACTTGCCTCGAGGCAAGGGGTTGAGTCTAAGAACAGATCTAACTTGTTCCATGTTTAAGTGTGTGCAGAACGCATGATCAAGAACAAAGCTAAAATCTCATAACTATGCATGTTCAGGGCTGTAACGCACCATCAGTGGACCGCCACAATCATATAACGGTCTTTGATTAAACCGTTACTTTCCTTCAGAACATTGGCTTTGATTCTCTCAGCAGCTCTCTCTCTAACGGCCGGGGACACGACCGTTATTCTTCCCAACGGTCCATCGTTGGACCGTTACTTCCTCCAGAGAACATGATTCTCAGAACATACACTCTAACGGCCTATCTCCCCACTGTTATATCCTTATAACGGCCCTGATCCGATCCGTTACATTCTCCAGAAGCTCTGTTCTGCTGATCATTCTAGCCAAATCAAAACACAAAGTTCATATCCATTCAACTAAGGCAATCCCATCTTATTCAAATGAACTTAATGAAACACAAGATTGATAAAATTCCAACTCTGATTGTCAATTACATCGTTCAAAAGGAAAATCAAGCTACATTCAGTTTCTTATCCGCAAGAGGGCGGATCTTCCTCAACTCTTTCGCATAGCCGCGACGTGCTTCGTCGTTCTCTTCTACTTCTTCTTGCCACGGACGCACCTTGCTGATCTCCCACATGGTCAGCGTGTTCCGGACTGCTCTCTCATCTTCCTCGGTCCCCATCTTCCTAGGTAGAAGGGGAGGGTAGTGTGATAGTGCAGGAACTTTAGTTCGAGGCAGTCCGATCTGAAGATGGCACCGGTGCGGGTTGTAGATTGCCATGGTAGTATTTCCTACTAGCTGGAGGTCCAGGCCTTGACGCCGTGGTATTCTAAGAAGAGTGCTCCGAAGGATTCGTGGTCGCATGATGAACTTGTCTATTGGAAAGGTGTTGAAGAAGAGGCGCCATTCATCCCGAGTTTTCTTGTCCGCCGTCTTGCATTCAACCTGTGAAGAAAATCCAGATGCCCCTCCAATGAAGAAGAGAGGGTGGCTTCCGAAGATCCGGCTAGCAGAAGTTATGTCTTCCTTTGGTTAGAATTTGATTCTCACTCCCATCCAATACTCAAGGAGTATCATGGAACCAAATAAGAGTCCTCCTAGGCAAGCCGAGCTTAGTCCTTCATAGAGATATGAGAGGATCGCTTGAGAGAGGGACATTCCCCACCACAACCCACTGATTATGCTGAGATTTTGGGTATCTAAAAGGTGGTCGGTAGTAGTGAAAAGGAAAACTCCGCATAAGTAAACCACCACCGCCTTGGCTATTGATTCATGTCTCTCCCACTTGTTCTTGTAATGAGAGACTATCCATTGTGCCAAGGGTATCAAGTGTATGTGGTATGGGCTGATCATGGTCCTCACGTCCTTTGGATTATGGATGAAATCACTCAAGATCAAGGACGGGTCAATAGGCACAATCGTGTAGCAAACTAGGTCTTCATCCCCCGCCTTAGTCTTAGGAAGGGTTAGGTAGGTTTCTACCTCCTCTAATAGGATTGTTGCTTCGAAGGAAGGGAAGATGAAGGTATGTGTTTGTGGATGTCACAATTCTATGAGGGCTGAAATACTAGGCCAATCTAATGTCAATTTCTGGAAATTCTTGCCTAAGACCAAGAGAGGTTGAAGGTGCCACGCTTTAAGAATTGATGTAGCCTGTAAAGGGAGTGCCTTTACCATGGGAGCCACCCACTTCAGATTAGAATAGCATCTTAGACCAAGGAGAGGCTTGAACAGAAGAAGAAAAAAAAAAGAAAATCATGAGGAAGAAGATGAAGTGCAGAAATTTCTGAACTTGATTAAGTTATGGAAGCTTACCACTCTTTGAGCATTAGAGCATAGATGCTTGGGAATTGATGTTAGCCTTTGCAACTCTCCATACTCTTTTCTTGCAGCTTTGGGTCCAGTGTAGACTCTCTCCTCCATAGCCGTCGCCTCGAAGCTTCTCTTCATTTTGTTTCCTATCCTTAGGAGGGGTTTTTCAGCCTTCTAGCAGAAAATTCAGAAAGATACGATTTTGGCTAGGTTTCCAAGTTTTAAAGGTTTGGTTTTGGCTTTAAAGTGATAAGATTCGGATTGGAAGGCGTTATCTTAAGTTTGGGAGAAGTCTAGAATGGATCAAGGGCTTCTTATCTCGGGTTTTGCCCCTTACGGCTCAATCCGTCTCGGAGTACAATTAATGATATAACGGTTTGTCGTCGGACCGTTACTTGACTATGACGCGCCAGCTCTGGGCCGTCACATTTCCTGTGAGGTTTAAATTTAGTCCAACCTTGTTCTGTCAAGCTTAACGGTCTATCATCAGACCGTTATATTCTTATGACGCGTTCTCTCTGAGCCGTTACATTCTCTGCTGATCAGTTTTGATTTCTTCTTGGTCAATCATGCTCAATGGTCTTGCTCATGACCGTTATCTATCTCCGACGCACTGTGCGTGGACCGTCACATTTCCTGCACATTTTGTTAAGTCTATACATTCCATTCGTCATCCTAGCCTATACAGCATGTTGTTAAGTCTATGGAGCATTTTTAAGTCTATACATCACTTTGAAGTCTGTACAGCATCTTGAAGTCTGCACATTCATAATTCGTGTTGAAGTCTACACATCATGTTGAAGCTTGTGCTTCACTTTGAAGCCTGTATAGCATTTTGTTAAGTCTACACATCGTGTTGAAGTCTATACAGCATTTTGAAGTCTACACATCACTTTCAATCCTGTACAGCATTTTGTTGAAGTCTATACAGCATTTTTGAAGTCTACATCATATGAAGCCTATACGTCCCATGCATTTCCCAAAGTCTATACAGTCTTCATCTAAAGTCCATACATTCCCCAAGTCTGTACAGTCTTCATCCAAAGTCTACACAGCCTTAAGTCTATGCATTGTGTACAGTCTTCACCTAAAGTCCATACATTCCCCAAGTCTTCATCTAAAGTCCATACATTCTCCAAATCTGTACATTCTTCATCCAAGTGTGTACAACCCCAAGTCTATACATTCCTTGTCTAAAGTCCACACGTCGTTCAACTCTGTACATTCTTGATCCAAGTCTATACATTGCCCAACGTGTGCACAGCCCCAAGTCTGTACATTCCTTGTCCAAAGTCCATACATCCTTCAAGTCTGAGCACTCTTTGGCTAAAATGAAGTCTATACATCGTTTGGTCATCTGCACTCCAAGTCTATACATCACCTGGACGAGGTCTGTACATTCATGGTTCAATCCTGCTCTGCCATCTCTAACGGTCTAGCATTTGGCCGTTACTTATATATGACGCACCATCTCTGAGCCGTTATATTCTCTGCTGTTCAGTTCTCAAAAAATGGGTCTCTGACCTATCTGAAGGCCTTCACTTGACGTGTTACTTGATCTTGACGGTCTAGATCTAGACCGTTACATTGTCTGCTGCTAAAATTTGGGCTATTCCTATCTGCCTCTGTTTAGACCTGGCGGTCTTACATGCTTTTCATTTCCGTTCATCCTACCCGTCCACACATTATCTCATCCACATCATTCACATTTCATCCACGCCATCATCCATTCCCTCACATGCATTCATTCCCACACATCCACACGCGTTCCCTGCATTCCATCACACATTCCCACATTCATTCCTGCCTTCATTCACATATCCACACATTTCTGCATACATCACATATCCATTCATTCACACATTCACAAAAAAAAACAAACAAAAGATAAAAAAGAAAATTTTTCATTCATCCATTTCCATATAATTCATGTACAAGTAAAAACAAAAAGAAAACATGCATGACTCGGCCGGCTTATCCGCCGGGCCGCCATCATCATCTCCACCCTCCGGCTTCCTCGCCGGTGGTGGTATGGAGGCTCTCTCCTCCTGCTGGCCCCTTTCCGCCCTCTCATTCCTCCGTTGACCAGAGGAGCTAACGAGGTAGTCTGCCACTAATCCGGCACGAGCAGCACTCCTCGGCGCTCCGCTTTGAGAGACGCTCCGCTCCAGTCCTCGGCCCATCATCCGTATGGTCCTCTCCAAGGTCCGAACCTCGACCTTCATGTCGTGGGCCTCGAGTCACGCAGCTCGTGCCTCGGATCGGTATTTCTCGAAGTCTGCTATCTGCGTTGCCGTCCACGCAAGCTCTCCTCTCAATCAGGCCACCTCTGCTCGTAAGACTTCTGCCTCAATCCGAGCCAGTTTCGCCTCGGCCGCTGCTGTGGCTAGCTCTCTCGCCTGTAGTTTGCATTTCATATAGTTAGCTGCATAAGCATTTAATTTGCATAAAGCATAAGCATTTAATTTGCATAAGCATTTAGCATCTTACCCGCTCCGCGAGGGTGGCCTCCGCCTCCTCGGCCCGGGCAACCGCTCGAGCAAACTCGGCATCCCGCTCAGCTCTGTCCCCGGTAGGTTGTGAGGATGATGATGGGGCATCCGGTCCCACTCTTTGGGCTCCCTCAGCCCGCTGCATTTAGAAATCATTGGTCATTCGATCACATTCGCATCATAATCATAAACATAATCATTTAGGTCCAAGGTCTTAGAGTCTTACCAAGAGCTCCAAAGCGTTTCGGTACTCGTCCCACTGCTGGACGGTGGCGTGGAGTAGCCCCTCGAGCTCGGCTATCCTTCCCTCGGGGTCTAGCTGCATTTAGAAAACATAAGTCAGTGTATCTAGCATTTTGCATTGTGTCATATAGAAAGAGTTTAGAGTTTATAAGTTGCATACCGGTCGTCGGGTACCTCGGTACACCCGGTCCCCGTACAGTCGAGCGAAAGCTTTCAAGTACGCCTCATCGCTCTCGTCCCGCTCTTTCACTGCTCTGCCCCGCTTGTTCCAGTCATGGAAGTACTTCGCCTTCCGGGCGCACCAATCTACGTCACCGCTAATTCCCTTCGCTGACTTCCCCGGGCGGTCGTCGCTGTGGCGGGGAAAGGTCACCTCTGGCTGGTGTAGTCCCCGAGTCCTCAGAATCAGCCGATAATGAAGAGGCTCGATGATATGGATGCAGTGCAACCATATGTCTCGTCCCCAGTACGAAAGGGTTGCCTCCACCCATGGATGTCCCTCGTAGCTCTCGCCTCTGTACGGGGTCCACCTCACCTGAAAGCATGATTCGAATCATCATACAGAAGCATATAGAAATATTCAAAATCATTTAGAAAGCATTTTTGAGTTCGGACTTACCGTCGTGTGCGGGAAGGAATCCAAATCATCCTGGATCGCCCGGGTCAATCTGATGAACGACCCCGGGTCCCTTGCGACCACCCATCGCCTCGCGATCGGGATGCGGCCGGTGTAGAGTAGTGTGCCCCGTCCTATGCCCGGGAGGTACATGTAGCTCCAGAACTGCATTTAGAAGTTAAGTCAATAACTTTGCATGAACATTTGCATAAATCATAATAGAAGCATTTAAATTGCATTTACCTGTAGAAAAGGCGAGAAGCCGCCCAGCATCGTCTGTCGGTCCGTCGTACTGAGGGACTCGAACAGGAAGGCCAAGACTGCCGCTCCCCAGGTGTACTTTCCAACTCTGCCCAAATCCGTGATCATCGGCAGCAGCCGGCAACTGATCACATCTGCCCGAGTCGCGAACAGGAGCTTTCCGAATAGTAGCATCAGGAAGCGCCTCAGGGTACGATCTCCCTCTGGTCCAGCCTCTGCCGCCACTCATGGGCGCACCTGGTCAATCACTCTACCCAGATGCTCCTCTGGTAGCTCGCCCACGGCTATCGCCGCTCCCCTCAGTCCTAGGCTCTCCTGCAGTACTGATCTCGAGAGCTGGGATGACATCTTCCTCGGTCTGATCAAATCTAGCCCCAGCAGGTCCTGGGCCATCTCTTGGTAGTCTCAGTATGTCCATCCCGTCACTGCGGCTCCGTGTACTCGCAGCCCAGCAATCCTCGCCATGTCTTCTAGCGTCGGGATCATGTGACCCCACGGGAAGATGAATGCTCTGCTGATCGGATCCCACCTCTCGTGCAAGGCGTACAGCAGAGGCGTGTCCATTCTGGTCACCTCGATGCTCAGCACCTCGGCAAATCCCATCTCGGCTAGCCTCTCTCTCTGGTAATCGGGCAGTGCCTGGTACACCGCCCGGATCTGAAGCCAGGAGATCCTCATCCGTCTTTTTCCCTGCACTCATTTAAGTCATAAGTCAGTCAATTGCATCATGGAATCATTTGCATAGCATTCATAAAATAAAAATAAAACAAAAATTGAATAATTGAAAACCTAAAAAATAGTTCTGGCCTCTGGTGCATGTAACGGCCCTGGGATGGGGCGTCACATGGCTCTAACGCATCTAGAGTGACGCGTTAGGCTTGTGACGGTCACTGGAAGGATCGTCACATTCCCTGCTAAAGGGCGTTTTTCCTTTGCATTCCGTGGCTCTCCCATTTTAGCCAAAAGGCCTACAAATGATCCTAAAGGGCTCTAGGACCCATTTTCTACCCCCCATTCCCACATGCATTCATACAAAAAAGACAAAAAATTTGAAATTTGAAAAATTAGGGCGGAGGCCTACCTCATGGTCTTGGCCCCTCTTCCTTTTCTTCTCCTGTTCCTTGGGTTCTCCCTCATCCAGGAAAGTTTCCCCTTGGTCCTCCTCGGACATTGGAGCCTCTTCTTCCACCCTTGGAGCTCTCTTCCTCATTTTTTCTTCCTCCGGCCGTCGTTCCACTTCCCGCTCTATCCGGCGGTGGAGGCGGCGTATCACCTTCTTCTTCCCCCTCTCCCTTTTCTTCAGTGGCTGAGAGCCCTCGTCGCCGGCCATCTCCTTCGGTGGTCGCCGGTGGTCTTGGGGTTTCTCGTTCGGGGTTTTTTTTTGGGGTGCTAAGGCTTGAGTGTTGAATGAATGAGGCCGTGACCGTTCGGTTTGTTTTTTTTGAACGCTCATGAAATATGACGGTCTGTCGTCCGACCGTTACACTCAATGATGCGTACTATTTTGACAGTTACATTGATTTGAACTGTTTCATTGAAGAATATGAACCGCCCAATCTCTAACGGCCCTCGTCTGGTCCGTTACTTCATATGATGCCCTCTCTGCCGACCGTTACAGCTTGCAAGTTTCTTGATGAATAAAATGGTCCATTTGATGATTGAATGACCACATTTTCTACCATGGCACATATTATTAATGCTTCTAACACGTATGAATGGTTATGCCTTATTTCATGCTCATATTATTATTGGCTAACCTCTTTCTCATGAACGAAGTTATGACCATCACGCTTTGCTGGTCAGGCAGGTAAGTCAGGTATTGTATCTCATTCCCTTGTCCCTTTAATGCATTACTATATGTTATCTATGATATATTATCTCAAGAACCGGCTGGTCATTCATGTGTTCTGAGATCTGATGTTCCCCTTAAACAAAAATGAAGATGATCTAAGTGCACATGTTTAATCGTTGGATAGGCCGTTAGGTTGGAAAAATTTGGGGACGATGGTTCTGTCTTGCACGCCGTGGTTGCAGATGGTGTCCTGACCCTGGTTTCTCCAGTCTAACAATATTATTCTCGAGTATCTTTGTTATTTTATCTTTCTTTGCATTCGTTTTAATGATTTCTTTTTCTTTAGCCCAGCATGCATCATACGCATCTTTTAAGCATTCATGATCTTCATCTGTTTAAGGTGTCTCAATGATAGTGAATAGTTGTGTTCTTGATCTCGAATAAGGAGAGTTATTCCATTCCGAATTAGAAGGTTTTCTTCGATCTCTCGCTTGATTTGGTTGGCTGAAGATTCCTGTCTGGAGTTTAGTCAGTTCTCTTTCCTTTTCGTTGCCTCCAGCGGCTAGCTGTGTTTCCTTTCCTTAGTTGTTTATTCCTCCAGACTTGCATCCTTTGGTTAGTTATTTCCTTGTGATCAGTTCGAAGTTTTCCAGAAAATTCTTTGTCATGCCCCGAGCGCGAAAGATACTCGGATATGCGCGACTAGTTTATATCAAATCATGTCAATCAGAGTAGTAGTGTATTCGACACCAAAACAGAGATGCGCAAAATAGAAAGATAACCCAATCCTTTATTTCATAATGGATAGACTATTACAAATCTAATACTCTATTCAAAAAAAAACAAAAGGAAAAGAACATAATTGACTCAAAAATAGGAAAAAGACTAGATGACACTTGGAGAAGTTCTATCTCTTTCACTCTTTACCATTCCCATCCGATTGACTTCTCTCGTCGTCGGAATTACCTGAAAAGTAGGGAACACACGGAGTGAGCGAACGCTCAGTAGGAAATTATATCTCAAGCGCTTAGCAAGGGGTTTAAGTAATTACATTTTTCATGAATGTACTATAGCTATGCATGCTCGCATAAAACGACAAGATAGAGAAAGAATTTATCAATAAGACAGCAAGATGAACAAGTCATGAGCTTTCAAGAAAAGATAACAGATATTCAAGCAAGTACTTTTTAGCAAGTCATGTCAAGAACTTTGGCTATCATGTATCAAGCAAACAAGTAATTACCCTTTTTTTTTCGGGTCACGCAAGTCATGTCAAGTCAAGTACGAGTCAAGTACAAGATTTGTGTGGAATGTCCAATCAAGCTAGTCATGCACTCGGTATAATGCCAGATACCTTATCATTCAACTCCCATGGGCACAAGTACTTTCGGGTGCTCCTCCCAGTACCAGATCGGGCCCTATATGCGCAGGCATTTATCATGTATTTTTGACATCCACTCTTGTATATATATGTAGCCAATATGGAATTTCAACATTTTAAGCTTGTAGATACGTAGGATAACTTTGAGAGAATGGAGTCCAAAAATATAACATTGGACATAGAGAGGCGATAATAACGGTATAAACACGATTTATCGATGAAACTAGGTGGAATTAGGTTCCCTTAACTCGGGTACCATGACAAACAAGTATGGACATTCTTTTTATAAAATTGAGGTTCACATGAACAGTATATCAAAGGCAAGATACCCTCATTCTTATTATAGAATTGAGGTCCACAAGAACATCAACAAATGGCATGATATCATCATCCCATTAAGAATTCTCATGATATACTCTTTGCATATCATAAGGGCCGGTATACCATGTTTCTTTAGAGTGACATGGCGTTCAATAGTGTAATGGGTTTTTAGGGTACAACCAGCTCAGTCGGCCTTGAGGGAATCCAAGGCTCGAGGAGTCTTACGGAGGTCTCTATGACTAACTCGCTAGTCCAAAGGAATGGAATGTCCAATGGAGAGCTTGTATGTCAATGAGAATTGAGGGTGATCGATAAAACATCATGAAACGTGGGACTATACTCACGGAGTGGAGATATTGTGTCGATATACATATATATAGATATACTGAAACCATCGGTTGTCAGAAACAGGTAAAAACATTTTTACAGGAAAATAACGACTTAAGTAAAGTCACTACTCAAGTAATTAACACCTTCAGTAAGGGCGTTTATCTATTTTACATTTTTGCAAGATTTCAATATTTCAGTATTTTACCAAAAACGCGCCCTGGTAAGGGGCGTTTATTTACAAGTTGACGACGTATACAGTGGTCGTTCATTCTTTACTTCTATTTTTGCAGTATATATATTCAGAAATTTATCAAAAACACGCCCTAGACAGGGGCGTTACTCTTCAATTCACGCCCTGAACAGGGGCGTTAGTCAAACTAGAGACGACCTATACAGGGTCGTGAATTCAAGAATTTTCAGATTTCAAGTATTATAATTTCCAGAAACAAGAGGCATGGTCATGACAGGAAAAATATCGGGATATGATCATGCACTGATTTTAGAATCATGTTTAAGTGAATATTGGATAATTAACATGGGTAATTAACAATTGTGAAAATTGACGTCCGTGTACAGGGCGTCGAATCTGGAATTGACGACCTGGGCATGGTCGTTTCTTTCAAAGTAGCGCCCTTGTCTGGGTCGTGTATTAAAGTAGCGCCCTTGGAAAGGGCGTTTCTTTCCAATAATAGAAACATTTAAAACTCGCGAAAACTATATGCATGAACTAATATATATGGTTTAACATAGTTATTATGGTGATTTGGGCTACAGTGCTTGAGAAAACCTACCTTAATGAAGATTTTGAACGTATGCAGGTTCTGGGAAGAGAAGAACGATACTCTGTTTGTACAGAGTGCTCACCGGAAGAAGAAACTGAAGGAGAAGTTGCAGACGATTATGATGAAGAACCCACGTTCTTCAGTAGATTAAGAGCTCCTCAACCTGTAAGTGGAAGAAGATGAAGAAGATTTATTCTTCATACTATCCTATCGGAAGAGAAGGAAAACCAAAGGAAGAATTGTTAGTTCTTTACCTACCGTAGCAGAGACGATCGACCAAATAGCTTTCTAGGGTTCGATCCATCAAGGTATTTATAGGATTCTGGAAATCCTAATAAGGTTAGTGTTCGATTGGAAGTAACACTTCCATGATAGAGTTATTACTACATTCGAACTCTTTCTCATAGTTATCAACTTACCCTGGATAAGTTCCCGGTTCGAACGAAACTGGAATGGAATTAACGCCTTATTCTACGGCGTCGAATTTTAAATTGACGCCTTGGCATGCGTCGTTTCTTGTGGAAACACGTCCAAGCAAAGGGCGTTTCAAATACTTGCCTTTTTATGTAATTTTGGTTGTTTAAGATTTGACGCCTTGAAGTGTGGGCGTCCCTTCTAAAAACACGCCTTAGGTGAGGGCGTTTCTTGTCAAGTAGCGCCTTGCGCCAAGGCGTTAATTTCATCAGGGCTTTGTTCTTCTTGTTTTAACCTTTTTCATTTGTTCACGTAATTTTTTAGTTTATTTCAATTTATCTAAATTTATTTCTTTTAATTTTATACGGGTTGCTACATTCTTATCGCTTGTTGGTAAAGAACGGGTGTCGTTTACCTTAACGCCCACTTTTTGGCCCACTCTGCTTCATTTCCGCTTCATCTCCATGTTCCATTTCACTTTCGCTTCACCTCTGCTCGCTCCCCTGCAAAGAGGTCGTTAAGGAGGGGCATCTGTTGACACCCGTTTTATGACCGATAAGTCGGGTCATCTCCTTGTTCACTCTATGTGATGCTCCCAGTTATTCATTCATTCCTTGAGTCTCCTTCATCAGTTTGAAGCTCATTTTTTGGGTCTTCTCTCCTTGGTTGAGTGTGGTTCCTTGTGGCTTTTTCATTGGATGAAGCTTAGCAAAGCTCTCTTATAATTTTGATCCTCATTGTTTCTAACGGTTTGCACCTGGGGCGTTACTTTCTTCTAACGCATTGTCCCTAGGCCGTTACATCTTGAAGAGTCTTGAAGTTGAAGGCCTTTGTTCCAAATCCTTATCCTTTGGCTTGCCCATTGATTCTAACGGTCTGTCGTGCAGCCGTTACTTCCCTCCAACGCGTCCACCCATGGCCGTTACTTTCATTCAAGAGTCCTATTGTTTTGATCTGCTTCCATTGATCTTATCTCTTTTGAGATAAGGTTGATAGTGACGGTATCCCCCTGGCGCGTTATTTGCATATGGCGGTCTGTCGAGTAGCCGTTACATCCAACAGAGAGTCCTGGCAGTTCAGGCCTTTTCTCTGCTACTCCGTGGTCGAGATAAGAGTTTGAATTGGTGATTTCTCTTCCAAATCTGATCCTCAGAACCTTCTGTTTGTTTCTATGGACTCTTGGTGATATTATCTTCAAGGATTTGCTAAGAGTTATCCTTTTTTTCTTGCTGGATTATCCTCTGCTCGACCGGAGAGTTTGAGGGCCTATAAATAGCACCATTAACTTCATGGCCCGAGAGAGGAAGATCTGGAGTTTACGTCGAAGTGCGGCCGCATCCTGGAGCCACATCTAACCAAGGAGACTTGTCTTTCACGTCCGTCTGCTTCACGGTGAAGGGAGTATTCGTTCTATTGAGTTTCAAAGTTCATCATTACATATTGTGTTCTTCCTCCTCCCTCTCATCATAGGCATTGTCCCTCTCCTTGTTTCCATGTTCTGCATTCTCTTTTTCATCATCTAAGCATCCTCCTATCTTTTAAAAACGCCCAGAGGTGTTAAAAAATCAAAACTTCCCCGGTACTTCCCTTTCCTTTTGAATGATCTTAAGTTCTTTGAGAATTGATACTATGCTTGTTTAAAGGGCTAATCTGGGTCCGTTTTCTTGTGTTTTCACGTTCTTTGGCAGGTTTACAGGTTCACTACGCGAGGCCCAAGTCTTCTGGCCGGTTGGAAGCGTTGGAGTAAAAAGAGTCCACAAGCTATTACTGCAGGTTTTCTGACGGTCTTGTGCAGGCGCGTCAGGTTTCTCTAACGGCTCATCTGGAGACCGTCACATTCCTTTGACGCACGGGGTCTGGACCGTTACATTCGGTTGATCTGTAGACTTCACTGGTTTTCTCTCTCCCGTGGGCGGGTGCTTCATCCACCTATTTCCAAGGTATTTTCAAGTCTCTGGCTTGTGTTTACTTTGGTGGCGATCACGTTCTTTCTTAGTATTGGGCATTAGCTTTCTCTCCATATCATATCTCTTATTTCCTTTATTTGCTCCACCCTTGCGGTGTGTTTTTATTTGTTCTTGCTCCACGCCCTAGCGTGTGTTTTTCTTTATTCCCGTAGTTTAGCTTGATGATTGAGATAGCATGCCCATGCTAGAGCTTGTTCTGGTTGCCTAGGTTCATGGTTCACATGTCCTTGGGTTGATTGAGATCTTTGATTTTTGCTTATCATCTTTATTACACATCAAAACAAAAAGAAGAAGGGAAGCAAACAAATCAACTGTAAGGTCATATTCGATTCATGCAAGTTTTAGATGAGATAGGTTTATAGGGTTACCTTCCGTTGCTTGCGGTGCTTCTTCCTTTAAGAGTGGACATCGAGTAATTTTGTGATCTCTGCTTCCACAACGGATGCATTTTCCAAGTTTATACCAACACTCGTCCGGATTGTGCCTTCCCTTCTTGTAATGCTTGCATTTTCCCTTGGCCGGAACAATTTGTCGATCATTATTCCAGGGTTTCTTATTTTCAGAGAATTTGTTGCCTCCATTAAATCTCTTCTTTCCGTTCACATTTTCCTTGTTCTTGGATCCATTTGGTAAGTCCTTCTTGGCGGCCTTTCCTTTGATCCTTTCCATCATATCCATAGCATCTTCCAAGAGTTGAACTTTTCTAACCATCTCCGTATATGTTTGACTTTCTAGTGGAGCTAGTTGAGGTATAAGTTCCACCTTCAAGCCATTCATAAATCTCTTTGCTCTCATTTTCTCCGTGCAAACCAAGTGTGGTGCATATCGGGCCAATCTAGAAAACCTCGCCTCATACTCGGCGACTGACAGACTACGTTGCTTCAAAGCCGTAAATTCCATAACTTTCTTCTCGCGAATTCTTTCTGAGAAATACTTCTCGTTAAAGAGTTCTAAAAACTCGTCCCAAGAAACTTGATCGTTAGGCAAAATGGCTTCCACGGATCCCCACCATACTCGGGCATCCTTCTCTAATTGATATGTTCCTAATAGTACCTTCTCTTCATCGGTGCATTGCATCACCTTAAAGGTCCTCTCTATTTCTTGCACCCAATTCTCCGCTTCATCCGGGTCAGTCGACCCACTAAACTTAGGGGGATTTATCTTTTGGAACTTCCGATGTAAATCCCCGGCTCCATGCCGTGCTCCACCTTGTGCAACTTGTTGCAAGGCTTGCGTTAAACCCTGGACAGTGCGTTGCATCTCTCTCCACTGAGCTCTCTCAGCGTCCATTCTATCCTACAAGAATAAGGTTTCGATTAATGATATTCATATCTCGACAGGTATCTAACGCGAATGTAACATATTTTATCATTTAACCAACAGCTCTACCCAAATCTCACGGGGTTCCTATAGGATAACTGACAAGCAGAACTCAATCTAGGACTTGGACTTAAGGACCTAGGGATTTAAAAAGCCTAGGCTCTAATACCACCTTCTGTCACGTCCCGAACCGATAGAAGCGGAACGTGTTGTTTGCTCGAACGTGACAGTTAAACAGTCGATTCGATCAGAGCATAGTCATTTCCACAAAACACAATTTGGATAAATAATAAATTTCATTTCAAATATAAGTTCTTTACATATTCGGGCCCATAATAAATGAAAAGACTTAATAAAGAAAAACTACAATGAGACATAAGACGCAAGATAACCAAACAAGACGATTCATCTAGATGTCAGAGTTCTCTTCACTCTTGCCCTTGCCCATCATGTTCGGTCTCGTCGTCACTAAGGTCATTACCTGAAAAATATTGGAAAACGCAGGGTGAGTGAACGCTCAGTAGGACTTAATATCTCATGCTCCAAGCTAGCTTTAAGTCAATTACAGTTTAACATGCTCATGCAAGTCATGAAAGATATATAAATCAAGAACTATAATGACATGAGATAAATTCAAGAACTATAAGAAAGAAACGAGTAAGCAAGATGCTAGATACACTCATGAAGAGTAAGGATAATGACAATCAAGAGAGTATAGCAAGATCTTAACAAGTACTTTCTCAAGCTAGGTCAAGAGCATTCATGAGGAATTATAACATTCATCTCTCTATGATGAACACTATCACGAGAGCTTCAATGTATCCATTATTATGAAGGATCTTTGGGACAAGATAACGTATACTATCATTGGGGGTAATTCAAGAACATTTATGATGATCGATATAGAAGTAGAATAATTCCTTCTACAAGCACTATATAGCATTTGCCAAGACACTAAGGGAATATCACGACGATATGATAACCCCTCCAATAAGGCAATTCAAGATCTTTTCATGACGAACAATAAGTTATGGAGAGATGTACTATGATGGCAGTACTCCCGATCATCACTATCACAAGAGCGTTTGCACACCTAGCACTATATACGATTGTGTACTATGATGGTAATTACTCCCGATCATCACTATCACGATAGCGTTTGCACATCTAGCACTACATAGGATTGTGTACTATGATGGCAATTACTCCCGATCATCACTATCACGAGAGCGTTTGCACATCTAGCACTACATAGGATTGGCCAATGCACTAAGGGAAAAATCACGACGATATGACCACCCCTCATGGAAATAAGTTATAGACGACTATGGGTGGTGAATGCCAGCACCCGATCATCGTATACCGGTAACGTTTAGACTTTGCCTCACCCAATAAGGTCAGATCAGGACCCGTAGCATTTAAAATGTCATTGTAGTGGGACCCATAGCCCCTGACATTTAGTCTAGACTAATTCCATATTATTGGCCAAGAATTTCAAGGATCAAGCATGTAAGAACATTAAGATAGATTTCATGGAACATAGAGTTCAAGGATAGAACTTGTAATAAGGATGATATATCAATAAACCATATGAAAACCATGACATTCTGAAAATCTGGGTGATTAGGTACAACCAGCTCAGTCGGCCTTGAGGGAATCCAAGGCTGCGAGGAGACTTACAGAGGTCCCAATGACTAACTTGCCAGTCCGAAGGAACGGAATGTCCAACGGAGGGCTCGTATGTCACCGAGAGTTGAGGTATATAACGTGAACCAATCATGAAACATGGACTCCATCTACGAACGTGAGATGAGAGTGCCAAACGACCCGAGGTATGGGTCAAAACCGGAAGAAAACGGTGAGAACATGAATGCGTTAATTATAGAATTCACGTCCATCCAATTTTATAATTAACTATAATTAAATAAACTTATATTAATTGACGCCCGTGGGTGGCGTCATTTATTAATTAGCGTCCCCTTGGAGGGACGTTAATTTTATGATTTTTGACTTAATTCATTTAACAAGAATTCACATTAATATCTATTTAATTGAAAATTTTCAAAAATATACATTCAAAGACAAATTTATTTATATAAAATAATTTAGAAAAATAGAATATATGATAATTACGAGAAAAATTCAAGGATTCCAAAAATATATTTTTTTATAATTTTATGTTGAATAGTTTAGTAGATTTGGATTTTAAAAGATAGAATTACAAGGTGTATATATATATATATATATATATATATATATATATATATATATATATATATATATATATATATATAAATAATTCAACGACTTTGCACGATGCCGTCAAAAGAATTTGACGCCATTGAGCTTGTCGTCATTTCAATAAAAGTGTCAATCTTCAAACCTCCGGTTCTCGACGTACACACGTCGGAATCACGCGTTCTATATATCAAAATGACGGGCTCGAAAAACTCTACCTAACTGGACGTTCAAAGTAATTTTTCGTTGAGAGATGGGGGATCTTGAGATAGGGGACACGAAGAATGATGTAACCACTCTCACTATCTCGGTCTCTACCCCAATAATGCTCCGACAAAATTTTATGGCCAAAGGATGCTCCGACGCCTACTAACAAGTTATTAAGGCAAAAACTTCATAACTGACTGCTACAGTGTTAACCAAAAGAATCATAATATCATGTAGGTGATGCTTAATATTGAGGCAGACCTATCGAGATCATGCTATATTTGATCGCTTAATAGTTTGGCTTGGGAGATTGCCTACCATTTGGATCGATTGGATGATGAATAATGGCTTCGGGGGTCTATAACGTGCTCTGTTTTGAACAGGGGATGAAGATGGCATGAGAATAACGCCTTGGCTTTCTTCTTGCTGTTGGCAGGATCGCAGGAGGAAGAAGAGGTTCGAAGAAGATGTTACTTTCTTCCTCACGTATGGGACGAAGCCACCAGCAGCAGCACACCGTCGCAGAACAACCCCTCGAGCACGCCAGCGGCAATGGCCTTGGCACATTCGATTGGCTGGTTATTTATAGGGAGATAACTTCTAGTGGAGTCGTGATCGATCAAGGAATCTTACAGGGGTTAGGAATCGAATGGCAGCATGTTTCCTAGCTTCGATCCATGAATTCCTCTAATTGCTAAAACTATAGCCACCTGCCATATTGGATTAAAACCCTAAGCCTTCACCCTAAACAAGTTCGATCATGGAAAGGTTTTGGGGTTACTTGGCATGCACATGGGTGAAAGCCCATTAAGGTTCTTATGTGTATATATGTGTGTGTGGGTGTGTTTAGCCCATTTAGCATATGTATATGTCTTAGTCCATTAATACCCTATACGTGTATAGCATTTAACTACATTATGTGAGTTTAAAAGTCCAATTCAAGTTATGATGGGTTTTTATATGGTTTTTAGCTTTGAATCTTGTATGAGGCCCATTTATGTTTAGGGATATTTTTGGTTTAGGTTCATAGGACTATTAACATTTATGTATTTATGTATATTCTTTGAAGAGCTCAATAATTATCATTAAGGCCCATTCTTATTTTTAAAACCCATTAACTAATTAAAATTATATATATATAGGTTTCTCAAAAAACCCGCTAGTAATTTGAAGGCTCTTTAAGGCCCATTAAATATATGGATTAGAATTATAAATAGTTTTGTCTTCATAGGTATAGGTTTAAAGCCCATATCATATACTTGTTATTATGTGTTGGGCTTTGGTCAGCATAGTTTTACATCTTTTATTTGGCCACTTGTATATGTGAACCTCATGACTAGAAGTTTCAGACCCATTTGTGTATATATGGGTTTTATATGTATATTGTATTAGATAGATGCGCATATATATATATATATATATATATATATATATATGCAGGGGTTTATGTCCATACATATATGAGTGGTTTAAATATATTGGTGAGTTTAATATACGTATTGCAATATGTATATATTTATATATATAGAGTTTGTATAAATACATATATATACATGTGTATATGTATAAGGCCCATTAGCCTTAAACTAAGCCCATTTCCAATTGCGAGTTTGCTTAAGGTATATAGAGATCTTATCCCTCACAGTTTTATTTACTATAACTATATTTTTAGTCATTGCTCTAGGTATCAGAGTCGGGTTTGATCCTATGAAAATCTTTATATGTATGTGTACGTATTTATTCTTGAATTATAAGTTTAATTTGAAACTAAAATAGATAATGGTTATACTAATTCTGATTTATTTAGTTATACTTTTGTTAACGTTTAGCTAATTATCACTTTTCTTTTATCAAAATTTAATTTTTATGACGAATATCTATAGTAATTCTATATATATAAATTTTTATTTTATATTTAAATTTTCGGGGTGCTACACCAAACCCCAACAGGCAATAGGGTAGGGGAGGAAAGTCCTCCCCGACCTTTCAGAGCCCCTTGTGGACTTCCCCAACAATTTCTTCCATTCCCTCTCCGCGGTATGTCACAAGCTTAAAGAGTGGTAGAGACGGACTTAGGAGGATGTGCCATAAAAGGTCAGGAGTGAAAGCAAAGTTCGATGCACTTTGACCCTTTGTTAAATTATTTAAGAATGATTAATGAATTTAAGATGGTGAATGTGCAAGACTTTAGAGCCTATGTACTATGCTACCTCATTTTAACAAAATAATTAAAAAAATTAAAAAATAATAAAAATAATAAAAAACAACAAAAAATGTTTTAAACTAACGCCTATTCATAGGGGCGTTATTTTCTTAATAAGCGACTTCTTCATGGTCGTCTTTCCCACACAAAAAAATAAGAACAACAAAAATATTTTAAATTAATGCCTAGTCATATGGGTGTTATTTTCTTCTTCATAGTCATCTTTTCCAAAAAACAAAAACAAAAATAAAATAAAATAAGTTTTCAATTAACGCCTAGTCATAGGGGCGTTATTTTCTTAATAAGCGACATCTTCATGGTCATCTTTTCCAAAAAAAAAAGAAACAAAACAAAAAAAGCTTTCAATTAACGCCTAGTCATAGGGGCGTTATTTTCTTAATAAGTGACTTCTTCTTGGTCGTCATTTTAAAAAAAAACAAAAAAAATTTCAAATAGCGACCAAGCAGCGATCGCCTTTCACTTAATTGGTGACAACTGTCTGGTCGCCAATTCCCACAGAGAGCCCTGCTTCTTCTTAGTGCCATATCATTTGCTTGCTTGCATTTACGTATGGGCATCTTTTAATTTCAGTTTACATCTGCCTGCCTGCATGTCGCATTTCCCTATGTTCTTTGTTATTTTGCCTTAGTTGATTAAAAGGCTTGGCCCCTTGACCCTTTGTCAAGGTCAAAAAGCACATTCCCCTTGCTTATTGGGCAAGGGGCCAAGCCGGGCAGATTGATTAATCTATTTGTTTAAATGTCAAAGATAGGAACAACAAAGGATGCAAACATGCAAGGATGAACAAAAGGAAGCAACTCAGGTAACATCAAAATCTCATATATATATATATATATATATAAATATAAATATATATATATATATATATATATATATGCATAAATATCTATGTACAATGGTGAGGAGGTGGTGTACAATGATCCCTCTAGCTCTCACCACCACTCTCCTCTTGTCCCATACGACTCTCTGCCTCACCCCAATACTTGGGAGGAACCCGTGGGGGCCCCATCGACCCCTGAGAGGCTGCTGACCTCCCAGCCTGATCCAGCTCGACCGCCTCGTTCCTTTGCTGAGTAGAGGAAACCGCCAGGTAGCTCGTACTTGAATAGGCGCTGGGCCGCCCCTCGGCCCCTACTCGCTCCCAGCCTCTCTGATAGCGCTCCTCCGTTGCTCTAGCCCGCTCCTCGACTGTGCCCTACCGAACTCTCAGATCGGATAGCTCTCGCTCTCGCTCGAGCCGCCCCTCCCTCTCTCTGGCCAGCTCTCTCCTCTCCACCTCGAGGAGGATCCGCAGCTCTATTACGTCCTGAGGAAGTGCCTCGACCTCTCGATGACTCCTCTCAGCCTCCTCTAACTCAGCGACCCGCAGGTCACGGATCGCGAGCTCGGTGCCGGCCAGAGTGGCCCGAGTGAGCGCCTCCTATAGCTCTGCAACCTGTATCATTCAGCAAATTATCAGCTTCATGTTTCAATTCCATATATGTTTAAAATAATTTGAACATTGTTTGAATACTTACCCGCTCAGCTAGGTCGCGCTCCACTGCCTCGGCCCGAGCTACCGCTCCCATGAGCCGCTCCTCCAGGGCAGTGACCTCGACACTCGGGTAATACCCTGGATCCTTATTGGGACTTTCAGATCCTTTTTAGAGAGTTTCAGATCGCTTTTGTGGGTCCTGAGTTGAGTTTTACGATCCACGTGGGTTTTCCCTTGTACTAGTTACGGTACCTTGTGGTGAGTTTATTTCTCAGTTCATCGACTCGTGGATGCCGCAGTTGCGTTTTACTCTTCTCGAGGATCGTTTCGACTATTTTTACGTATTTTTCTGAAATAGTGGATTTTCGGGCTAAAAATCAAATTTTCAGAAATTAAGAAAATTCACAATTTCTTTTCCTTTTTCCCCTTTTCTTTCTTCTCCTCTCTCCTCCCATTCATTCACGACCGTGACCTTCTCTCTCCCTTGTTCTCTCTCTTCTCTCGCCCTTTCGGGTCCGGCTGTAGACGGAGGAGGCTCAGGCAGGTAGAGGTGATGCCGTGCCGGTGGTCCGGAGCGCGATGGGGCGAGGATCAGATCGGTTTTGGCGCGATCCCGAACTGTGGATTCAAAGTCGACGGTCGAGCTCGCGACGTGGTTTTCGGCGTGGTTTAGTCCCCTCGGTGCACAGAATCTTCCGTGGAGGTAGGGAGATGGAAACTCTACTTCTCCTTTGTGTTTTCCCTGTAATTTTGCGTTGTTCGGTGCGAGTTTGAGCGGGTTTCGTTCAGTTTCAGTAAAATCATACTTTTGGGGTGTTCACAGGCTTCACCGAAAAACGGTGATAGTTTTTAGATCAATTGGTATCAATCAAACCCCTGGAGTGTCAGCGTTCCAGATCCGTTGATTTCATGTCAATTGGTTGTCATTTGGGGCCGGTACGAGCCCGGGAACCCCGGTGACTCATTTACGGTCAATTCGGTGGAATTGCCCGCTTCAAGCCATTTGTGCGTTGTTTTGACCCCTTCCGCAGTGTGGAAGGTCGGTATTATTATTGTGGTTGTTGATGCACACAAAACTCATCGTTTAAAAGCCGTGCCACAATTTTAAAAATAACCGGACTCACTCACTAAAAATGTAAGGCCCCAGAATTTTTATAAATTATTTTTGGTATATTTAATTTTTTTTAGGAATTTTAAACACCCAAAATAGATAATAATATGGATAATTAACAAAAGAGTTTGATTTATGTTGAACTCTGTACACGTTGGATGTAACGGTCTATCGTGCGACCACCATAGCCACGTAACGTACCTAGACTGATGTGTTACACCCTATCAGTTCCGTGAATGGAAGAACGAGTAGAAAGATTGGAACTTTGGGATCCTATCTACAAGAGACCTAATTGGGAGAGCTTGAAAGGTTACTAGGGACTCTTAGGGATCAGGGTCTGGCAAATTAAGGACTCTAGAATCGATCTAAATCTCAAACCCTAGCCAAAACCATATAAATAGGACCTAGTTCTGAACTGAGCGACCTGTACTTTTGCTCGCGTGGAATCAAGGTAAGGAGTCATAATTTCAGATAAGTTCTTTAGAAGCTTTTGTTTAGTATACTTTAGACTAATAGTTCTCCAAATTTCGTGTTAGGAGATCAACCAACCAAGGAGATTGAAGCTTCCAAAGTGACTGGTTCGACCTTAGCAACCCAGGAAACTGAACACAAGACCCCTGAAGATCAAGAGATTATGACGTCTAAACGAGGTAATTAGAGTTCAATACTATAGAGCTTTTTGTTCACCTTAGTTTCATCTTCGTACCCTCAAAATTTCACATCCTTAGGTCAAGAGGCTGAGGAGCCAGAGTAGCGTGAAGTTGATGGAAACTCACTGGAAAGGGAGAACTAGGGCACGTCTTTTAGACTCAAATTAGAAGTTTATAGCCCAGTTAAGCTGTATGTTATCTCATGATTGGAAAAAACATCTTGTTAGGGATAAAAGCCCTTTGATTATGTTTGATTTCATGCATTATAGACTATGAATTTCATGTTTTAGTGGGTTCATGCATACATACATATCCTTAGCCCTAATCAAAGATCAAAGATACTATCTTGTCAATTCACTACAACCTATGCATATAGATGACCTTTACTTCGTTTTGTCATGATTGGGGTAGTTAAATCTTTTCAAAACATGACATGGTTTCAAATCACAGTCTTTTAATTTCTTCATACTGTTAGTAGGGACTCTGACGCATCATAGTTAGACCGTCACAACACTGTAACGGCCTTACAATAAGCCGTCACACCCTCTATTACATTTTAATTACTATGTTGTCTTTGACGCACCATAACAGGAGCGTTACACTACCATAACGGCCCCTCAATAAATCGTCACAATCACTGTGACGCACCCACTCTCGACCGTCAGGAGAACTGGAGACAAAATTGGAAAACAGTCAATTTTAACTTATAAATATGCCTAGTTATCTAAGTTTTGACCTGATTTCATGTATTTAAGATTATTTACTGGTTCATGATAGAAATTGCAGGATTTAGGTATGTTAAGTTATTTTAAGTTATGTTAATTTCATGTGCCAAAATTCTATAGTTTTGTATCTAAATCATGATTTTCCAAAGATGTATTGACAGAGTTTTATCATGATTCCCTATTGTTACACATCATCTCTATCAATAGAGTCATTTTCTTTAAGTACATGGCATATATTCCAGTATATGGCCATTAGTTCACACTTTGCACTATAGGAACACTATCTTGAACATGAGGACCTCCCTATTTGATATTCCTTCCAATGGAATAGGAAATCTTGTTTCAAGGCCTCCGTAATTCTTCGCGAGCCTGGGATTCCCACTAGGATGCCGAGTTGGTTGTACCATTAAAACCCAATTGATTAGAAAACACTATCGATGTTTTTCTGGTTCTAGCAGTTGTTGACATCCGTTTTAGCCCACAAGTTGTGTCATTTCTCCTATTCATCATTTTTGATGCCCCGAATTAGCCATTATTTTGGAGCTTTCTCTGATTGATTTTGAGCCCATTTCATTCCCTTTGAGTCTTGGAGATCATGATTTCCTAGAGCCTTGGAGCTTGTCTTATCAACTTCTAGCTTCTAAGTCGACTTACGGCCCATTTAGGCCGGCTTCCCTCAAGTAATCGGCTCTCTCTCACTGTGCAGTCCTGAAAGTGGTCCTTTTACATCTCCTTCTGTTCCTTTTTTCACAAAGTTATCTTCATCAAAGTTGTTCATCTTTCAAAGATCTACACTTTCTTTATCTACGACGTTGGCTAGTTCTCCCCCGTTTGTGAGCTATTCACATTTTTCTGGCGTGCTGCGCTATTCACCTATGTCCCAGAATCTTTCTCTCTATTCTAGCACCTGTTTCTCCATTTTATAATCCTTTTCTCAACTTTCTTTCTTCATAAAAGTTGTTCCTCTCTCGGTTATCTACAATTCCTTCTTCTACCACTTTCCCTAGTTCTACACCGTTTGAGAGATACACTTCAATTTCAAAAGTCACGCGTAGTCTACCCAAAATCTTCCTCCATCAGTGTGACGGCCCTACCCTAGACCGCCAGGGCAGTGTGACGGTCCTACGATAGACCGTCACACCGAAACTTGCCCGAAATCACCCTGTTCGACCCCTAGAGCGTGGCGGTCCTACCCTAGACCGTCAGAGTCCATGTGACGGTCTAGTATGGGTGCGTTACACCGAAACTTATCCGAAATCGTCCTGTTTGACCCCCAAAGTGTGACGGACCTATCCTAGTCCGTTACATAACTCTGACGGTCGTACGATAGACCGTTACACACACCTGAGACTCCAATTAGTGCTGGACTCTGCTCCGTTTCTGTGCGCCGTGGCCCTCTTCCAGAGTCCATAACTTCTTGAATTCTACTCCGAATTGAGCGCCATTTATTCCTATGGTTTCTCCTTGGTATTATCTTGAATTCAGTCCAAAGAACTCCAAATTTCATTAGCTATCTTGCTCAGAATCACACTCAAAAGTTGAGGGTTTAGGTGTCCTGGTTCAACTCAAACTCTACAGATTAAGCTCCGGGGCTCTCTTCCACAAGCCATATCTTCCAGATCCTTCATCCAAATAGAGTCCCGTTTTCTCCTATGACTTATCTTGACTATTATCTTGAGATTGATCCATAGATCTCGAGATTTGATGGACTCTATCTCTTAAACTCGTGGAGGAAAGTTGGGGGTTTCACCACTTTTCTATAAAAACTGCCCAGTTCGCAGTCGCGACGGGGGGGCTCTTTCTTGGTTCATGGCGAAGCCATGCTGCAACTCCAACTCACAATTTCGACCCTAGCTTGAAAAGGGCAGCATTAGCTTTCCATTGCATCCTTCTGGGCTTGATTTCATGATTTATATTCTTAGTTCTCTTCTTCTTAAAATCATAAATCATCATAATTTTTTGCACTTTTATGCTACACATGTACTTTTGCACATTTTGCATCAATGTTTCTCTCTATTCTCTCAATCAAATCTCGTGATTTCAAATCTCATGCATGCACAATACACACACCTATTATTTCCACCCTTCCACAGGGGTTAAAAACCTCCCCCCGGAGAGCATGAATACAACGTGAGGCCCTCTTCCTCTAGCCGGCTGGAGGGAGAGGAGGTTTGAATCCACAAAGTTCCCCGCACCTCGTTTGTCAAGCGTGATCAAGTTTTCTTTCCAAAGTACACGACGCCGTTCTTTACACTTCTTCATCCTTTGGCGTTGTTGGAACTTTGGTGGCGATCACAGTTAGTATTTATCATCCTTTCATCCCCCTTGTCTTTGATTCACATGTTTATGCATGTATGTATTTAAAGGGGGTGGGATAGGAATCTAATTAAAACAAATCTATAGTTTTTTGGCGATCACGGTGGGACACCAATGCCCATCACGTTTATTTTAATGCTCTTTTGTAAGTTGGGTTTGTGCATGTGCATGTTTAGGTGATATTTTATCCATTCTTCCATTATTTGGGACATTTTAAGGGCTTAGGTAGTGTGACGGTCCTATAGTAGACCGCCACATGCATGTAACGGTCATTTGATAGACCGTTATAGTTTCTGGCAGTCTTGCGTGCATGCTCACAGGGCCGTGTTCATCGGGACATAACTTTTGATCCAGATGTCCGATTGCGCTGATTTTTCTTCCATTGGATAGCCCTTTGTATTGTCTTTCCATCCATATATCATTTGCCTCATTTTGTTAACATTTGCATATTCTAATATTGTCCAACTTTTTGAGTTTTGTGCATAAGTTCTACAGACAGGCTCAGGGACAGGTTCACATGTACATCTTTACTCAGTTTTTTAACTGCCTTCCCGGTGTCTGATTGCACTGATTTTTGTTCCATTAGATAGTCCTTTGTATTATCTTTCCACCCATAGCTTATTTGCATCATTTGGGTCTCATTTACTTAGTTAAAAATTATCATCATTTAACATTTTGTCCATAAAATCTGCATGTGGTCTGCGTATAGGTTCACGGGGGCAACTTTGCTCAGTGATTTGATTGACCTCCCGGGGTCAGATTGATCTATTTTTGGGCCCGTTGTGCAGACCTTTGTATTGTCTTTCCATCCATATACTATTTGTCTTAGTTGGATCAAGTTTGCATAGTTTAATCTAGTCTTGACTTTCTAGTTTTAAGCTAGAATTTGCATGCACTCCGGTGCACATAGGGCCATACATTGCATATCATAGTTGCATTTCCTACCTTGGTAAGTGATCCTCTCGCCTCAATATTCCTTGGAGTCGACTAGGTGATCTTATCCGGGACCTCCATAAGTCCCTGTGAGTCGTGGATTCCCACACTAACACCGGGGCGTTGTACCTTTCCACCCCTTTAGGCTTGCATTTACATAAGTGTGAGAGTGTTAACCTTAGTCAATCCAAAGTTTGGACCTTATCTTGAGGGAATTATTATTAATTTAAATCATTAAAAGGTCTATTAAAATCCCTAAAATATTTCCCATCATATCAACTTGTTTGACTTGGGTGAAAACTCTCACATTGCATTGTTTGTGCTGTTTCGGCTTGTCCAAGCCCATTAGTGGTGTTTTGTGTTGCATCCACATGTTTCGTCATTGTTAGGCCCACTTAAGTCAGTCCATTTTGTGGGTTCATTGTCCAGTCCATCGTCCCTTGGTCCGTTGTCCATTCATCTTTGCATTAGTGGGTCAACCCGCCTTGTTCTCAAGCCCATTAAGCCCTTGCTTCCCCATTTGTATTGTCCTTGATCTCCTTATATTAAGTCTCCATTTGCCCTCATGGAGTATCATTCTAACCCCTTGTATCATTCTTTTTCTCAATCTTCTTCCTATTCCCGCGTGGAATCCTCTTCCCACGCGGGCCCATCTTCCCGTGGTCCCTCTGATCCCTCTGAGGAACAGGCTAATCTCATGGCCCATATATCAAGCCTTGTTCGCCAAATAGACCCGGCCCAGGCCCAACATCTTATTGCATCTCATCTTCATAGGCCTCCTTCTCTTAATGGTCCTTCTTCTCTCATTAATGGGCCTCATCATCTTAACGGGCCCCATTCTCCTAATGGGCCTTATTTTTCTAATGGAACTCATTCTTCTCCTCCTTATGCTGCCTGGGTCCTTATGCTCATGCTTCTTCCAGACCAACATATCCTTCCATTCCCGGAATTGGCCCTTTTTCTTCTCAGCCCGGATCCTCTTATCTGGCCCATTATCATCATACTGGTCCGAATTCACATCCTCTTCCTCAAGCTGGACCATATTCTTCTCGATCTCTCCCTACCCAAGAGATGATTGTTAAAACCCAATGCCAACTTGATGAGCTTCAACGTCAGATCGATCCTAAATCCTCTTTAAGTGTTCTGTTCACTTTCCAAGGTCTTCGGCTCCCACCTCCTTCACAAATTCCCACATATCGTTGTTATAGTGGAGTCGGTGACCCGTATGTGCACTTGAAGGAGTTTGTTTATGAGTCGGCCCAATTTCGGCATGATCAACGCTTGATGGCCTATCTATTTGGTCTGTCATTGGAAGGCCCGGCTCGGGATTGGTTCTTCTCTCTTCCGCAAGAGCAAGTTGTGAGTTTTCATGCCATTCAAGAAAAGTTTATTCAACAGTATCAAGACCAAGTTGGGCCCAAGTACTCTATTGTGGATCTGGCCCATGAGATGATGAAGCCCGAAGAGGAGTTCTCTACCTTAACCGATCGTTGCCGTCGCCTTGCCGCGTAGGTCCCAGGGCACATTCCAGAGGGAGAGCAAATCAAGATGCTTATTTCAAATGCAACGCCCGAGTACCGCTTTATCTTAACCCTCAACAACATTACCTCCTGGCAACAATGTTACAGCCGAGCCCGCTTCATTCGCCAACAAATACAAGATTCCCTTGACCCCGAGTCTTCACCATCCACCTCCACATATCAACCTTCACCCTCCACGTGCCAACCCTACGCTCTCATGAGTGAGCCCGCCATGAGTCAGCCTTCTGCCACATATCCCTCCACGAGCCAACCCCCCGCCTATACATACCTATACGCCTCCGCATATCAACCTTCCATGAGTCATCCTCCTGCGTCCGCATACCCATCTCCGTTTCCACCCTCGGTCATGGTCACACACAATCCCGAGCAGGTGGATGCCGTCTACATACCTCCCAACTCCGTTCCACATATGCCTTCACCAAATCCCTCCTCCGCCGGCCAAGCACTATTGCTTACGCAACATTCACTTCCGTCTCCACAACCATCCTCACCTCATACCCCTCGACATCCACCTTGCCCGAAGTAGGCTCCTCGTCTTCCATTGCCAGAGTGTTTCACCGATATCTTTCGGGCTTTGATGGCCACTCACGCGTTGCCGCTCTCTCCGGTTGTGCCTTGCCGACCCGCGGTCGGGGATATGCTTCAGTTCTGTGATTTTCACCGCCAGCAGGGGCATTTGGTTGAGGATTTTCCCGAGTTTCTGGATTATGTTTATGATTTGGAAGATAATAAGAGGATTGATTGGGTTGCTATTCACAAAGGCATTTTACATCTTCGCAGTCAACAGCAGCAGAAAGAAGTGCCGCCTGGGCAGCCGTCTCCGTTACTTCAAGGCCAGGGGCACCCCTGTGATTCCTTGACTAGTGCTGCACTAGCTCCGTCACCTACTCCGTTACCTTCACCATCTTCTACCCCGGCTCCATCGCTGCCACAAACCCATGCCTCTGCTCATGCTAGTGCCACCTCCCCTTCTTCTACTTCCTCCACCACTACTTCCACCCCCAATGTCGTTCGGCGCGTTGTGTCGATACGTCGACGGTGGGCACCACAATCCCCTCCTTCATCCTTGCCATGTCCACTACCTCAATCGACCACATCACCATCTCCACCATCCTCTCAATCGCCTACACCATCTTCGCCACCCTCACCATTGCCTAAACATCCATCACCCCCGCAATCACCTTTGATCGAGCCTGAGCAAATTTTGCCTTTGCCACCCTCGCCCGAGCAAGTCATACCTCCACCCTTACCTTTGCCTCCACCTAAACACACCATACCCGTTGAAACCCCCGCGTCTTCTGAACCTACTCCTATCCCCATTCTTCCACCTATTTTCACCCCACGGAGCGGGTGTGCATTGCCCATGGTGCCCCTTGGGTCTAATCCCCAGGGAGACAATAAGCCAAGTCAAGATGATTCAGTGCCGACCATGCATTTCAGGATTCAAGACTTCATTTGCCGGATGCCGATCCGCATCCTGGTACCTGGTTATTTTGGGGATGTTGAGCCTACACTTCTAGTGAAGATGGTTGACAAGAAGAGTTCCCTTGAGTAGATGCCAATTTCTTCCCGAGCAAGGCCGGTGGCAATCTCTTTGCTCGCCAGAAAGTTCATCGTGGATGCTATTATTTCTCCTCTCTCTATTGCCATTCAGATGACAGAACAAGAAGGGTTCCCTACCCGTGTTGTGCTAACGCATACAGCCGCCAAGCAGATTATGGGTTCTATGTTGAAGGGGCAATTGGCCGTATCTTCTACACTTTTCGGGGATATTCTGCACTTGTTATGCAATCTTCTTCGATTTATTAGCAAGCCGGCCATGTCAACACCGTGTATTACTCTCCCTCAGCTTCACCCGTCTCTTTTATTAAGGGAGTTGTGCTTCAGGCTTGATTACCAAGTGGAGCTACCAAATCTCATGCTACTTGTGCCAAGTGACAAAGCTCCATGGTTTTCTGATATTCATCATTCTAAGGAGTCACTTGCTCAAGAATGTCTGCATATTGTTAACAACGGGTGTCTAGGGGCAACTGCCCCGATGAAGTTGCATGTTCACAACCGGGCCAGGTCATCTGCCAGGTGGGCCCGTTATTTGAGAAGGTATTATAGATTAAGAAGCCTGAAGGTCCAAGCCGGCACCAGGCAGGTCCATTTTCAAGAGATTTCTGCCAAGAAGAGGCGGCGACACAAATTCAATGGTCGTCAGTTGTGCATTCAGGGGTCCACGTCTTCTTCTTCTCCTTTCTTTTCATCATTTCTTCTGCTCAGCTCCCACCCTTGGGTGGTGTATCTTCCCTCTTCAGATCCAGCTTCTATGAGCTTCTCCTCTCTTCTGGGCTCCGCAAGCCCCTATTCTTCCACTTCTCTTCTTCATCCGGAGTCTCCAGATTATCCCTCCTCTCACGATTCTAGGTCTCGCCCTAGGCCTATGTCATCCTTCCATCTTGATCTCGGGACATCACCTAATTCTTCCTCCCCGGGACTTCCGGGTGTTGCCTCTTATTCTTGTCTAGGACTTCCGGGTGTTGCCTCTAATTCTTCCCCAGGACTTCCGGGTGCTGCTTCTGATCCTTTTCTGGCCCTACCGGATGACTACTACTCTCCTTCTCCGGCCACGTCGGATGATCATTCTCTCTCTTCCTTATCTTCACAGTAATCCTCTCGTTGTCTTTCTACTCACTCCTCTTCTCCCTTTCGGGGTCTTCGCCCTTTCTCTTACTGTTTTCGAGGCTTTAGCTCGCCTTGATCTCAGATAATCTGGTTTCTTCTGTATTTGGTTCCTTGTTATCAGGGTCTCGGCGCCTTAACGAGGGAGTTCTAGCCCTCGGCTCTCTTCCTTTTTATCCTTCTTCGTCCAGTGTCGTGTTTGCCGCTCCTCCGTGTAGGGGAATCTTTGATCCTTTGCTATCCTCTCCCTTTCGTCCTGTCAAGCAAGGAATACAAAGCTCGCGCTCCTTAAAGCTCGATGGTCAAGATCACTCCACGGATTTGCAAAGGTATTTTTATTTTGTGCAAGAATATGTTATCATCGCTATTATCTCTCTTACTTCTGCACACGCTTATAATAATGGTTCCTTACATGGTTAAGTGACTTTTAGAAATTTGCTTAGTTCATTTAGGTCATTTAAAATGAGTTCGCTTCTGTAGCATCCTTAGGCTGGTGATAGCTCCGCTCTGGGAGTCTGAGTTCTTTCCCCGGTCATTGAGGGTGACCATTGAGCATGGGTTTTTCACACACTACATGGCGAGCCATAGCCGATCTCTCTGAGACACACCGTTGCTACTTTGGCCATACTTTGGGTATGCACAAAGGTCTTTTTCTCTTCTCTGCTCGGCCAAGTGAAGGGGCAAGAGATTGATGGATAAGATGACTAACCTAGGCGCTCCCTAATACGAGAGAGATCTCAAATAGGGGCAGTCTTGACCCTCAAAAATGAGCTTTCATGCTTTATCTAGCCAAACAAGGGCTGTCAAATGAAAATCATATATGAAAATCAAAAGCAAAATATGAATCAAAGGCATGGTAAGAGTGGCAGTACAGTTCCCCGCGGGACGCCTTGAGCCCGGTCGCATGCATGCCTGATAAATATGGGTCTCAAAATCAAAGACACAAAGCCCCGGCGTAACAGACTATCTCTTTGAGTGGTAGTGCCCTGGAAGGAAGTCAAATTTTGATATGTCCCATCCTGCACGAAGCTTGTCTCCAATTTTTCTTTTGCTTCTCCCTCTTAGGCTAGGTTGTATCCCGGGTATGACTTTAGTAGGGGCACCGTTCTTTAGAGGCGGTTGGTTGTGGTAAGCCACCCTCACATGCACGCCCTGCTCAAGGGAAGTCTTTAATGAGAGGGGAGGGACGGCGATCCCTGGCCAGTAGTTCGAGCTTGTCTTTGGGTGCTGCGGATTGCTATTGTCAAAACTCCAAAAAATGAGATATTGTCAAAACTCAAAAAAAATGAGATACTGTCAAAACTCCAAAAAATGAGATATTTTAAAAAATCTAAAAAGTTGGGATATTGTCGAAAATCCAAAAAAATGAGATTCTAAAAAAATGAAATATTGTTCAAACAAAAAAAAATCAAATATTTTCAAAATAAAAAAAATCAAGAAAATTGAAATATCTAAAAATATTTAAACTTTATATTTCATTTTGAGAATAGATACGTAATCTGTTTGCTAAGTGTGCAGGTTGCAGGTACTAAAGCTTTCCTTGCTCCATATTTTTTTATATCTGTCCCCTGTTCACATCTCCTGATCTGTTTCCTTCTTCAAATCTCTCGATCTATTTTGAAGCTTGTGTCCTTCTCAGCTTTTGTTTGCAATGATTATATCTATATGAGAGGGCTTTGCCACACGATTTTGAACCTGGCGGTTCTGCTTCATTCTGATCTTGGGTTTTGATTGAAGGGCGTATTTGTTTATGTCCTTTGTCCCGCCGTGTCCTTGTCTCGCCGTGTCTATGTCCCTCCTTGTTGTCCCACACATATTTTATTCTTCACCACGTGTTGTTAGTTGTCTTGCATATGTTGTTAGTCGTCCTTCTATATCTCGTGTGTTGTCCCAACCGTGTGGTCATCTCTCATGTTCTTGTCACAACCGTGTGTTGTCTCACTGCATTGTTGTCTTGTCCCCCACGTTCATCTTGCATACGTGTTGTTTGTTCATGCCATTGCATATGTGCTTGTTCGTCTTGTTGCGTTGTTTTCCATTCGTTTGATTGTTATGTGTCGTTCAGTAGAGCGTTATCTATGTTATGTTCATGCTTGTTTATCATGTTCATTCATATTGTTGTTGTCTTATTTGAAAATCCATAAAAATTAGAAAATGTAGAAAATTTAAAAAAGATGCCGTTTCGCTTGGCAGGTAAGTCAGGTATGGCTTTCTATCCCTTCGCATTGTTGCATTACTATATGGTATCTACGTTATTATAGCCTCTCAAGGACTGGCTGGTTGCCCGTGTGTTCTAGGATCTATGTTCCCCTTTAACAAAAACGATGATGATCTAGGAGCATACGGTTAATCGTTGGATAGGCCGCTCGGTTGAGTCGTGTGGGGGACGATGGACTCTGTCTCCCACGCCGTGGTTGCAAGAAGACTCTTGACCCCATCTGGCTCAGTCTAGCAATACTATCCTTGAGTACTTTCTATTTTATCTTTCTTTACATTCGTTTTAATGATTTCTTTATTTTAACCCAACATGCATCATGTCATTTTGAGCACTCACGCCTCGTGATCCGTTCAAGATTTCTCCTCAGCACTGGTTAATTGCACTTCAGTTCTCTTGGGTAAGAGATTCTTCATTCCACTCTGAGTTTGAATGATTTCTCTAATCTTCCCGCTTGGTCTGGTTGGCCAGCATGATTCCTGTCTGGATTTTATCTCAGTCTTATCTCTCCTTTTCCAGCTCTTATGATGTGTTCCTGCCGACCCACTCATTGTCCGTGGATTGTGTCCCCGATGAGGTTGGTCGTGTTTTCTTTCCTTTCTTAGTTAGTTCTCCAGACATGTCTCATCCTTGTCAATCATTTCAGGTGAGTAGTTCGGCATTTTCGGGAGAATTCCTGTCGCTTGTTGGTTATGACGGGTGTCTTTTTGCCTTGATGCCCGCTTATCAGTTCTCTCCGCTTCATCTCTGCTTCATCTCCATTTCACGTCGCTATCGCTTTCGCTCCATCTCCTTTCCATTTTACCTCCGCGTCGCTTTCGCTCGTTCCCTTGCAAAGCGGACATCAAGGAGGGGCATCTGTTGACACCCGTTTTAACCCACAAGTTGTGTCATTTCTCCTATTCATCATTTTTGATGCCCCGAATTAGCCATTGTTTTAGAGCTTTCTCTGATTGATTTCGAGCCCATTTCATTCCCTTTGAGTCTTGGAGATCATGATTTCCTAGGGCCCTGGAGCTTGTCTTATCAACTTCTAGCTTCTAAGTCGACTTACGGCCCATTTAGGCCGGGTTCCCTCAAGTAATCGGCTCTCTCTCACTGCGCAGTCTTGAAAGTGGTCCTTTTTCATCTCCTTCTGTTTCTTTTTTCATAAAGTTGTCTTCATCAAAGTTGTTCAACTTTCAAAGATCTACAGTTTCTTTATCTACGCCGTTTGCCAGTTCTGCCCCGTTTGTGAGCTATTCACATTTTTCTGGCATGCTGCGCTGTTCACCTATGTCCCATAATCTTTCTCTCTCTTCTAGCACCATTGTCTCCCTCTTATAATCATTTTCTCAACTTGCTTTCTTCATAAACATTGTTCCTCTCTACGTTGCCTACAATTCCTTCTTCTAGCACTTTCACTAGTTCTGCCCCGTTTGAGAGATACGCTTCAATTTCCAAAGTCACGCGTAGTCTATCCAAAATCTTCCTCCATCAGTGTGACGGCCTTACCCTAGACCGCCAGGGCAGTGTGACGGTCCTACGATAGACCGTCACTTCGAAACTTGCCCGAAATCGCCTTGTTCGACCCCTAGAGCGTGGTGGTCCTACCCTAGACCGTCAGAGTCCATGTGACGGTCTAGTATGGGTGCGTTACACCGAAACTTGTCCGAAATCATCCCGTTTGACCCCCAGAGTGTGACGGACCTATCCTAGTCCGTTACATAACTCTGACGGTTGTACGATAGACCGTTACACACACCTGAGACTCCAATTCGTGCTGGACTCTGCTCTGTTTCTGTGCGCCGTGGCCCTCTTGCAGAGTCCATAACTTCTTGAATTCTACTCCGAATTGAGCGCCGTTTATTCCTATGGTTTCTCCTTGGTATTATCATGAATTCAGTCCAAAGAACTCCATATTTCATTGGCTATCTTGCTTAGAATCACACTCAAAAGTTGAGGGTTTAGGTGTCCTGGTTCAACTCAAACTCTACAGATTAAGCTCCGGGGCTCCCTTCCACAAGCCATATCTTCCAGATCCTTCATCCAAATAGAGTACCATTTTCTCCTATGACTTATCTTGACTATTATCTCAAGATTGATTCATAGATCTCGAGATTTGATGGACTCTTTCTCTTAAACTCGTGGAGGAAAGTGTTGTGCCCCTGTGGTTTTGATGATAGTTTTGATGATTGGTTTTTGATGTGAGTTAATCACTGTGAGTCATCTTGCTGTGTGAGTCATCATGCTGTTATTCAGTTGTTTTCTGTTCATAATGCAGTCTTTTTCAAATGTTCAGTCAAGGATTGCATATTCTGATGTTCAGTCTGATTATCAAAGCATTGTATTGCTGTTCAGTTAGTTTAACAGATTTAAAGTATTGCATGTTTTATGTTAGTCATTTTATCTGCTGCATAAAGCATGTTCAGTTATGCTGTCTGTTTGTGCAAGTCTACACATCCTATTTGGTCGCTCTCCAAGTCTATACACTGCCAGCACACACGTACAAACTATCTTCATGTGAAGTCTTCACATCGACTGTTCATGCAAAGTCTAGACATTCGATCAAGTTTGTACACTGGTCTTGGGATATGGATTCATAAAGTACATACACTCTTCGGTTGACTTCAACTGAAGTATGTACACCGGCATGCATTGCATCAAGTGTATACATTGGGTCATGCATTCACTGTAGAGTCTACACATTGCTGGGTCTTATTCAATGTCTTCATGCATTCATCAAGTCTATACGCTGGAAGACAAAGTCTATACAGCGTCAACTCATTGGGCTGCAGCATCAACTCAGCATGTATGTACATCGCCTTCAAGGCATCAAGTCTACAGTGGACTGTGCTTCAAGCATTGGCCAAGTTTGTACATCGACCTGTTCACTCGTATGAGCAAGTCTATACATTGCTTTGCTTTACCTACGTTCAAGACCACCAAGTCTGGACATTGGGTAAAGTCTACACATCGCCTTGGTCACTTGCTTCAAACTCTATACACTGTGAACATTCAAGTCTGTACAGACTTCACATCAATCAAATCTGTACATCGTTAAGCTGCCTTTGTGCCAAAGGAAGTCTATACAGTGGTCTTCATTTCGTCAAGTCTGTACATTAGTTTCAACTCTCCAAGTCTGTACATCGCTTGCAGCTTCAATGTCCATACAACCATAGCAAGTCTGTACATTGACACCTTACCTTCATTCAGAACCTCAAGTCTATACACTCGTTTCTAAGGCAAAGTCTATACAATCGTCTTCATAGGTTTCAAGTCTGTACAGCATGCCTTGCTATTCACAGCCTTTAAAGTCTGTACATTGGCCTCGCATCGGCAAGTCTGTACATTGGCTTCATATGCTCCTAAGTCTATGCATCGGTCCTCAAGCGTTACATGTCTGTACATTGGTCCAGACTCTTCAAAGTCTGTACATTGGGCCTTCAAGCTTTTGAAGTCTATACACTGGCTTACTCTTCAAGTCTGTACAGCCTTCCTTGATTCAGAGTCTATTCATCGCTATTGAGTTAAAGTCTGTACAGCCGTTCCTTTGGCTAAAGTCTACACATCGTGTAGTCTATACACTCGACTGCCCTGCTTTGCTTCAAGTCTGTACAGTCTCTCCCTCAGCAAGCCTATACACTGGAGTCGTCAGCTGCAAGGACAGTATGTCTGTACATTGGTTCTCATGCATGTTAACACCAAGTCTATACACTACATTCATGCATTGTTCTTCACAGGAAAGTCTGTACACTGTGTTCTCTCGCACGCAAACAAAGTGTGGACAGCCTGTACTTGCATTAGTAAGTCTACACACTTGATTCATTCATGCATTTCACAGAAGTCTATACACTCCTTCCTATTATGATAATGCATTCTTCAGCAAGTATATACATTGAGCTCGCATGAAGACTTCTAAGTCTATACACTCCCTCACACTATACACACTTGCTGTATTGATATCTATAAGTCTATACATTGCTGAACTATGTACAGCCTGTGTTAATTTTGTCCATCGACTGAACTCCTCAGTTACTCTTGCAGGTGTTCTGGCACGTGAACCAAAGAAATGTCTAGCACGTGATCCAAGGAGCTGAGATGCTGACACGTGGCCAAATACTTGGGCGGGAAATGTGGAGGCCACACACGCCCAGTGCTACCCCTGCTAGAGCTGCTATAAAGGGCAGTCTCCGTTGTCTGAAGGAGGTTGATCGAAGCCATGAGAGCAATAGCAGAAAAGCAGAAGTGCTGAGAGCTCGATCCAGTAGAAGAGAAGCAGAGAGCAGAAGAAGAAGAAATAGAAGAAGAGTGAGCCGGCAGAAGAAAAAGAGTTGCAAAGAAGAAGGAGAGAACAGCGTGAGAGAAAAGGAGAGCAGAGGAGAAAGAAAGAGAGATAGAGAGAGAGAGAGAGTTCATGGAAAATAAGGAATAAGCTATTGAAGATCTGTCATCTGGCGTTTGGATTAAATCCAAGCCAGATCTGCTCCTTTGAGAGCTACATTCTTGTTCTTCATTTACAGCCTTCCGATCGCTATGTATTTTCCATTCCTTATTTTTTTCCTTTTCATCTGGTTATCCTTATTCTTCCGATCCTCTGGTCTGAGGTCGGGTTCCTCCTGTGGACTCAGGAGAAGGGAGACTTGTCTCCGGTTTGGGGCTTGTGGGTTGCAAGTCTAGGGGTCCCTCCGGTTGGAGGAAGAGAGGTCTTCGACCTCTGGTTGCTGGTGACGGGGAGTCACTGGCGGGTTCCCTCCTGGACTGGAGGAAGAGAGACTTCGGTCTCTGGTTTCCAAGTGGCTGGGAGTCACTTGCGGTGTCCCTCCGGTTGGGAGGAAGAGGGGAGGTTGTTCCCCTGGTCAAGCTGTGTGGCAGCACCTTGTTCGCAGACTGAGTCTGCTTGGTTCTAGCGTTTGCTAGTGAAGCCTCACTCGGTGGGAGTGAGGGGTGGATGTAGGTCTGGAGGACCGAACCACCTAAAAATCTATTGAGCAGTGATTTGCTTTGTGTGTTTGCTTCCGCTAGATGCTTGGATAGGCGCGCTCCATGTGCTTGCTCATAAGTTTAATTGAATTAGTTTTATTCTGTTATTTCATCTAGCATCTGAGTTTTTATTTGGGCATTATTCGTAGAAGGATACATTCACCCCCCTCTGTATCCGGGCCTAGCACCCTAACAATTGGTATCAGAGTAGTGTCTGCTTAGAAGGTCCAGCGACCTGCAGATCCGATCCTGCTGTCTTCGGTGCTAATTTATTTTTAGTGCATCAATATTCCTGTTGCATTGAATTTTCTTGTTATTTGTTCTCATGGCCCATCCACCAATTTTCAGTGGTACGCATTTTAATGTATGGTTTGCTGGTCTGAAGAATTATGCTAATTATGTTAATCCAGACATGTGGAAAGTAATTTCACACGGTCCTCATGAACTACCAAAGAAAAAGTCCAAATGGAATGACAGTCACAAATCTATGCATGAAGAGAACCAGATAGCTATAAACCTAATAAAGGCAGCTACTGATAGAGCCCTTCATTCATGTTTCCTTGATTGCAGTTCTGCTAAAGACATTCTGGATATATTGAAGCGAACTCAGATAAGAAATGAGGTCAGCTGCATGATGGCCGACAGAAATAATCAAGGTAGCAGTCAGATGAAGATGATGATGATGATGAGGTAAATCCCTTTGAAAACTATACTTTAGATGATTGGGAAAATGCATATTCTGAGCTACTTGAATCTCATGAACTGTTAAGAAAACAGTATAAAAAATTGAAGAAGGGTACTGGGTCAGTTAGTTCAAGTTCTCCATGTAGAAATTGTGTTGAATTGAAAAATGCTCATGATGCATGTATGTCTGATTTTCAAATGTTGAAGAAACAAATCTCATTATTGAAAACTAAGAATCAAGATCATATAAATGTGATATCTGAACTCAAAGAAAAATTCAAGTCAGATAATGATAATCAGACTCTTGTTAATTATCATGACCAGTATAAAAAATTGCTGAAAAACTTTGAAAGTGTGAACTCAGATTTAAACAAGCTAAAATCTGAAAGTGATTCCCTGAGAAAATCAGTTAATGAAAATGATAAAAAATTTGAGAAACTTGAGCAGGAGAAGAACTTGTTTGCTGAAAAATTCAATGCCATAAAATCTGTAAATATAGAATTATAGAAAGATCTGGAGAAACAGCAAAAAGAATTAAAGGAATTTGAGGCTGAAAGAATACTTGGAGTCAACTCAGATGATCAGACTCTAATAAATGAATTGGTTCAGAATGACAAACTTAAGGAAGAAAATGAGAAATTGAAAATGATGAACTCCACTATGTCTGAGAGACTTCTAGCTTTAGAAAGAGGTAAAAGTGTTTGCGTTGAAGATTCTGATAAACTGAGCAATCTGGAACAGGAAGTTGAAAAATACAAAACTGCTAACAATGTGTTAACTGAATGTGTGAATTGCCGTGAGCAAGAGATTACCAGTTACGAGTTGCATATTTCCTCTTTAGAAAATGAAATTCAAGACTTAAAAAACTCTTTGTCTAAATTTGTTAGTGGGCAAGATAATCTGAACAAATTGCTGGGAACAAAAGTCAATGTCAAAACGGAAGGGTTGGGCTACAACAATGTCAATAAAAATGCTTTTCAGAACAAGCTAATGACATCATTTGTAAATGCTTCAAATGTAGCCACAACATCAAAAGACAAACAGCCCATTGATCAGAAAAAGCTGGGAACAAAGATTAATTTTAAGAAAGAAGGACTGGGTTACAGTCCAGTCATGAGGAAGGTTGATGGAGTCAACCTGAAAACTATTTTTGTTAAATCTTCTGAACAGGATGAGCCTTCTACTTCATCTCCAACTTAGTACAAGGCTAAGAAAACAGGAAAACAGGATAAAAATCAGAAAGGGACTGTAAATCAGAAAATAAATGAAAAGGGTTCATCAGTGCATATTGATCACAGTCCTAAAACACACTCACAGGCATCTAAAAAGAAGATTATCTGTCATTATTGTCATAAATTTGGTCATCTGATGCATGAGTGTAAGTTGATGGAGAAGGATGATAAGAATGCTAGGAGATCTCATGATAAAAATCCTTCACCTCAGAAAAGGAGTGTCACATGTTCTAATTGTGGCAAATTAGGACACTCAATTGCTCATTGCTGGTTTGCTAGTGGTAAGAAAACCTTTTATTCATATCATGCTAAATTCCCTGCAAACCAACATGTTTTTAGTAAAAATAAATCTGCTTCAATGAACCAGCACATCATCTGTTTTAACTGCAACATGATTGGTCACAAGACCTCTAAATGCTGGTCAGTCTCTTTTAAAAGAAATTCTATTTCATGCTTTGATTGTGGAAAGAGTGGCCACAGGGCCATTGAATGCTGGCATGCTCAGGGTAGAAATGAGAATTTTAAACATGCTAAAATCCCTGCAATTAGACATGCTTTTCATGAGAATTTTAAGAGAATGAATTCTTCTCATTATTTTGACTGTGGGAAGCCAGGCCATAGAGCTGCTAAATGTTGGCTGGCCGATTTTAGTAAACAGAACTTTAATTCTGTCAACAACAAAAAATTTCATGCATATGCACATGGATTTCATGCTACCAAGAATGTGCATAGATTAAATCTGAAATCTGGTGCATCTTACTATCATTATAGTAAACAGAACTCTCTCTCTGCCAATAAACTTCATGACAACAGTAATGTGCATAAGAAGAATTTGAAATCTGCTAATTCATGTCATTACTGTGGTCAAATTGGTCATTCAATGAATAATTGCTACTTGATGAAATCTGATGACCATGCTGCTAGAAATGTGTTGAGAAAACCTGCTAGAAGTAATATTGTCATGTCAGGACCCAAGACTTCTTGGGTGCCTATTTGTGCAAAATAGTTTGCTAACCTGCAGGTGTGCCTTGGAAGCTGAAGAATAAAAGGGGTTAATAAACCAAGGCACCCAAGTTGATAAACCCCATTCTCACACTGTTCAGGTAAATTCGCTGCATTTCCTATTTTGAAACTCATTACATATCTTGGTTGATGTGTCCATGCATACTTGCTATTTTTTTTTCTGCATAGCATATTCACTCTTCATCTGCATTGTCTGAATTGAAGCCTCTGAACTCTCCTCAACTGAAATTTATGCTTTGGACACTATGAGTATTCACATCTCTCAATGCTCATATTATTTTGTCTGTTTAAATCTGAACTGCATATGAATGTTGTTGAAATCTGTCTATTGCATAGTTCATTGAGAATCTTAATTGCATATAGGACTGCATATTGAATTCTCATGATTGACCTCAATAGTATATAAATGGTAAGCTACCAAAAGGCAGAAAAATATGTCTGGAGGTTTTACTATGTGTGAGGTGGTCTTTTAGATCAAGTGCTCCGCCTAGTACCATGGGTCACTTTGCTGATAGGACAGTCTGATTGTGCACAAGTCACAATATCATTTGGAATCATATGTTCAGTTTTCAGTACAAACATTACATGTTTTCAGGGGGAGTTAATTGCATGTTTTTGCATACATATAGTGCATTACATTTCCTTATATTTGAAAATGCCAAAAAGAGAGTTTGAATGCATATTGTGAGGGGGAGTCAATGCATTGCATATAGGTTGTCAAATGCATACATTTGTCAGAATTCATTGCATATCCTTTCTTATTGATTTTGTTGACAACCTTGATCATATTCTGAAAACTTTGAGCTTCATAATCTCTCTTAACAATTGGTATTTCCCCTATCAAATGGTATCATTTGGGTTCAAAATTCTATCAGTCTCTCATGAAGATTTCAATGGGCTATCTCGATCATAAATCTGAAAACTCTTGAACTAGAAATCTTATATTATATGTTTCTATGAATGTCTGAAATAACTCATGTGGTTTAAGTTTAATGTATTCATGGAGTTTGACTTTAAAATCTCTTAAAAATATCTGAAGCATGTTTTAATAAACCTTAACCATCTATTTCATGCTGTATCTTGTAAAATCTTCTGAAATCTGCACTTTTGAATACATGACTTCAACTGATTAAGTACATGAAACTATTATTGATTTGAAGCAAATGAATTTTTCTGAAATGTCTAAAGGGTAATATCTGTCAGAGCAATGACATTGGTCACTGAGAAACACATGTCCAAAGGACTGTGTCATGAGGTGCCTTAGTTAACTCTGCATAAAATTCATTGAAAATCAGGCAGAGCAATGGCATGCACACTGAGAAATACAACTCACTCATTAAAAAATGATTTGTAGTGTGTCACGATATGTAAATGCTAACTCTATTCACATAAAGCATGACAGTTAGTCACACTAAGGGCTTAGGGATATTGGCCTCTAATCAAGGTATATCCTCTAGTTACAATGTGTGCACTGAACTAGAGTGCTAGTAAAACTTTGTAGCATGAAAAATTGTTGAACATAACTCAATATCTGAATATTGATGCTAAAATCAAATTGCTACAACCCTAGACAAAATCATATGACTTCATAATTGCTTAATCCCAATACTAGTGCATGTAATTCTGAAAGAAGTCAATAAATTATGATTGTGTAAGACAAAGGGAGGATAATCAAGATAAATATAAGGGCTTGGTTCATTTTTATTAAAACATGGTTTTAGATATCAATACAGAATTTTACTGATAAACTCTGCATACATCATATTTAAACCATGTTGTTCAATAAAGCTCATTCATAAGCCCTTATAATGGAAGACTTTGAAAACTTATGTTTTAGATTTATGATATTGATATCTCTTTGAAAATCTGGCAAAATTTCTTGTGTTTGGAGCATCCTTGAAAAATCTGTTAATTGAAACTCTTCTGCTCATGTCCTTGGTTCATTGACCTGAACTTCTCCTTGTTTGCCCCTGTGGTCTCCTTCTCATCTATCTCATAAGATTCCACTTATTGAGGGGGAACTTCCATGTCATATGCATCATGTTGCATAGAAACTCTTAAAGGGGAAGATCTTGCATTCTGGTATCGGCATCTGCATTCACCCCTTCCCATGGTTCATCCTGACTATACCAAAGGGGGAGATTGTTTGCCAAAGGGGGAGAATTATGTTCTTGCAAGGGGGAGAAATTTACTGAATTTTTATACATGCTTTAATTTCTCAAACCATTTTCTTTTTGATGAAGTCAAAGGAAGAGAATAATTTGAGTCATCAGAATGCCTCACATCATCAGAATGACTCAGTGTGTTGAAAGTGTTGCCATCATCAAAAAGGGGGAGATTATTGTGCCCCTGTGATTTTGATGATGGTTTTGATGATTGGTTTTTGATGTGAGTTAATCACTGTGAGTCATCTTACTGTGTGAGTCATCATGCTGTTATTCAGTTGTTTTCTGTTCATAATGCAGTCTTTTTCAAATGTTCAGTCAAGCATTGCATATTCTGATGTTCAGTCAGATTATCAAAGCATTGTATTGCTGTTCAGTTAGTTTAACAGATTTAAAGCATTGCATGTTTTATGTTAGTCATTTTATCTGCTGCATAAAGCATGTTCAGTTATGCTATCTGTTTGTGCAAGTCTACACATCCTATTTGGTCGCACTCCAAGTCTATACACTGCCAGCACACACGTACAAACTACCTTCATGTGAAGTCTTCACATCGACTGTTCATGCAAAGTCTAGACATTCGATCAAGTTTGTACACTGGTCTTGGGATATGGATTCATAAAGTACATACACTCTTCGGTTGACTTCAACTAAAGTATGTACACCGGCATGCATTGCATCAAGTGTATACATTGGGTCATGCATTCACTATAGAGTCTACACATTGCTAGGTCTTATTCAATGTCTTCATGCATTCATCAAGTCTATACGCTGGAAGATAAAGTCTATACATCGTCAACTCATTGGGCTGCAGCGTCAACTCAGCAAGTATGTACATCGCCTTCAAAGCATCAAGTCTACAGTGGACTGTGCTTCAAGCATTGGCCAAGTCTGTACATCGACCTGTTCACTCGTATGAGCAAGTCTATACATTGGTCGGTGGCAAGTCTATACATTGCTTTGCTTTACCTACGTTCAAGACCACCAAGTCTGTACATTGGGTAAAGTCTACACATCGCCTTGGTCACTTGCATCAAACTCTATACACTGTGAACATTCAAGTCTGTACAGACTTCACTTCAATCAAGTCTGTACATCGTTAAGCTGCCTTTGTGCCGAAGGAAGTCTATACAGTGGTCTTCATTTCATCAAGTCTGTACATTGGTTTCAACTCTCCAAGTCTGTACATCGCTTGCAGCTTCAATGTCCATACAACCATAGCAAGTCTATACATTGACACCTTACCTTCATTCAGAACCTCAAGTCTATACACTCGTTTCTAAGGCAAAGTCTATGCAATCATCTTCATAGGTTTCAAGTCTGTACAGCATGCCTTGCTATTCACAGCCTTTAAAGTCTGTACATTGGCCTCGCATCGGCAAGTCTGTACATTGGCTTCATATGCTCCTAAGTCTATGCATCGGTCCTCAAGCGTTACAAGTCTGTACCTTGGTTCATACTCTTCAAAGTCTGTACATTGGGCCTTCAAGCTTTTGTAGTCTATACACTGGCTTACTCTTCAAGTCTGTATAGCCTGCCTTGATTCAGAGTCTATTCATCGCTGTTGAGTTAAAGTCTATACAGCCGTTCCTTTGGCTAAAGTCTACACATCGTGTAGTCTATACACTCGACTGCCCTGGTTTGCTTCAACTCTGTACAGTCTCTCCCTCAGCAAGTCTATACACTGGAGTCGTCAGCTGCAAGGACAGCATGTCTGTACATTGGTTCTCATGCATGTTAACACCAAGTCTATACACTACATTCATGCATTGTTCTTCACAGGAAAGTCTGTACACTGTGTTCTCTCGCACGCAAACAAAGTGTGTACAGCCTGTACTTGCATTAGTAAGTCTACACACTCGATTCATTCATGCATTTCACAGAAGTCTATACACTCCTTCCTATTATGATAATGCATTCTTCAGCAAGTATATACATTGAGCTCGCATGAAGACTTCTAAGTCTATACACTCCCTCACACTGTACACACTTGCTGTATTGATATCTATAAGTCTATACATTGCTGAACTATGTACAGCCTGTGTTAATTTTGTCCATCGACTGAACTCCTCAGTTACTCTTGCAGGTGTTCTGGCACGTGAACCAAAGAAATGTCTGGCACGTGATCCAAGGAGCTGAGATGCTGACACGTGGCCAAATACTTGGGTGGGAAATGTGGAGGCCACACGCGCCCAGTGCTGCCCCTACTTGAGCTGCTATAAAGGGTAGTCTCCGTTGTCTGAAAGAGGTTGATCGAAGCCTTGAGAGCAATAGCAGAAAAGCATAAGTGCTGAGAGCTCGATCCAGCAGAAGAGAAGCAGAGGGCAGAAGAAGAAGAAATAGAAGAAGAGTGAGCCGGCAGAAGAAAAAGAGTTACAGAGAAGAAGGAGAGAACATCGTGAGAGAAAAGGAGAGCAGAGGAGAAAGAAAGAGAGATAGATAGAGAGAGAGTTCGTGGAAAAGAAGGAAGAAGCTATTGAAGATCTGTCATCTGGCGTTTGGATTAAATCCAAGCCAGATCTGCTCCTTTGAGAGCTACATTCTTGTTCTACATTTACAGCCTTCCGATCACTGTGTATTTTCCATTCCTTATTTTTTTCCTTTTCATCTGGTTATCCTTATTCTTCCGATCCTCTGGTCTGAGGTCGGGTTTCTCCTGTGTACTCGGTGGGAGTGAGGGGTGGATGTAGGTCTGGAGGACCGAACCACCTAAAAATCTATTGAGTAGTGGTTTGCTTTGTGTGTTTGCTTCCGCTAGATGCTTGGATAGGCGCGCTCCATGTGCTTGCTCATCAGTTTAATTGAATTAGCTTTATTCTGTGTATTCTGTGCTCCTGAGTTGAGTTTTACGATTCACGTGGGTTTTCCCTTGTACTAGTTACGGTACCTTGTGGTGAGTTTATTTCTCAGTTCATCGACTCGTGGATGCCGCAGTTGCGTTTTACTCTTCTGGAGGATCATTTCGACTATTTTTACGTATTTTTCTGAAATAGTGGATTTTCGGGCTAAAAATCAAATTTTCAAAATTAAGAAAATTCATAATTTCTTTTCCTTTTTCCCTTTTTCTTTCTTCTCCTCTCTCCTCCCGTTCATTCGCGACCGTGACCTTCTCTCTCCCCTGTTTTCTCTCTTCTCTCGCCCTTTCGGGTCCGGCTGTAGACGGAGGAGGCTCAGGCAGGTAGAGGTGATGCCGTGCCGGTGGTCCGGAGTGCAATGGGGCGAGGATCAGATCGGTTTTGGCGCGATCCCGAACTGTGGATTCAAAGCCGACGGTCGAGCTCGCGACATGGTTTTCGGCGTGGTTTAGTCCCCTCGGTGCACAGAATCTTCGGTGGAGGTAGGGAGATGGAAACTCTACTTCTCCTTTGTGTTTTCCCTGTAATTTTGCGTTGTTTGGTGCGAGTTTGAGCGGGTTTCGTTCAGTTTCAGTAAAATCATACTTTTGGGGTGTTCACAGGCTTCGCCGGAAAATGGTGATAGTTTTTAGATCAATTGGTATCAATCGAACCCCTGGAGTGTCAGCGTTCCAGATCCGCTGAATTCATGTCAATTGGTTGTCATTTGGGGCCGGTACGAGCCCGGGAACCCCGGTGACTCATTTACGATCAATTCGGTGGAATTGCCCGCTTCAAGCCGTTTGTGCGTTGTTTTGACCCCTTCCGCAGTGTGGAAGGTCGGTATTATTATTGTGGTTGTTGATGCACACAAAACTCATCGTTTAAAAGCCGTGCCACAATTTTAAAAATAACCGGACTCACTCACTAAAAATGTAAGGCCCCAGAATTTTTATAAATTATTTTTGGTATATTTAATTTTTTTTAGGAATTTTAAACACCCAAAATAGATAATAATATGGATAATTAACAAAAGAGTTTGATTTATGTTGAACTCTGTACACGTTGGATGTAACGGTCTATCGTGCGACCACCATAGCCACGTAACGCACCTAGACTGATGCGTTACACCCTATCAGTTCCGTGAATGGAAGAACGAGTAGAAAGATTGGAACTTTGGGATCCTATCTACAAGAGACCTAATTGGGAGAGCTTTAAAGGTTACTAGGGACTCTTAGGGATTAGGGTCTGGCAAATTAAGGACTCTAGAATCGATCTAAATCTCAAACCCTAGCCAAAACCATATAAATAGGACCTAGTTCTAAACTGAGCGACCCGTACTTTTTCTCGCGTGGAATCAAGGTAAGGAGTCATAATTTCAGATAAGTTCTTTAGAAGCTTTTGTTTAGTATACTTTAGACTAATAGTTCTCCAAATTTCATGTTAGGAGATCAACCAACCATGGAGATTGAAGCTTCCAAAGTGACTGGTTCGACCTTAGCAACCCAGGAAACTGAACACAAGACCCCTGAAGATCAAGAGATTATGACGTCTAAACGAGGTAATTAGAGTTCAATACTTTAGAGCTTTTTGTTCACCTTAGTTTCATCTTCGTACCCTCAAAATTTCACATCCTTAGGTCAAGAGGCTGAGGAGCCAGAGTAGCGTGAAGTTGCTGGAAACTCACTGGAAAGGGAGAACTAGGGCACGTCTTTTAGACTCAAATTAGAAGTTTATAGCCCAGTTAAGCTGTATGTTATCTCATGATTGGAAAAAACATCTTGTTAGGGATAAAAGCCCTTTGATTATGTTTGATTTCATGCATTATAGACTATGAATTTCATGTTTTAGTGGGTTCATGCATACATACATATCCTTAGCCCTAATCAAAGATCAAAGATACTATCTTGTCAATTCACTACAACCTCTGCATATAGATGACCTTTACTTCGTTTTGTCATGATTGGGGTAGTTAAATCTTTTCAAAACATGACATGGTTTCAAATCACAGTCTTTTAATTTCTTTATACTGTTAGCAGGGACTCTGACGCATCATAGTTAGACCGTCACAACACTGTAACGGCCTTACAATAAGCCGTCACACCCTCTATTACATTTTAATTACTATGTTGTCTTTGACGCACCATAACAGGAGCGTTACACTACCATAACGGCCCCTCAATAAACCGTCACAATCACTGTGATGCACCCACTCTCGACCGTCAGGAGAACTCGAGACAAAATTGGAAAACAGTCAATTTTAACTTATAAATATGCCTAGTTATCTATGTTTTCACATGATTTCATGTCTTTAAGATTATTTACTGGTTCATGATAGAAATTGCAGGATTTAGGTATGTTAAGTTATTTTAAGTTATGTTAATTTCATGTGCCAAAATTCTATAGTTTTGTATCTAAATCATGATTTTCCAAAGATGTATTGACAGAGTTTTATCATGATTCCCTATTGTTACACATCATCTCTATCAATAGAGTCATTTTCTTTAATTACATGGCATATATTACAGTATATGGCCATTAGTTCACACTTTGCACTATAGGAACACTATCTTGAACATGAGGACCTCCCTATTTGATATTCCTTCCAATGGACTAGGAAATCTTGTTTCAAGGCCTCCGTAATTCTTCGCGAGCCTGAGATTCCCACTAGGACGCCGAGTTGGTTGTACCATTAAAACCCAATTGATTAGAAAACACTATCGATGTTTTTCTGGTTCTAGCAGTTGTTGACATCCGTTTTAGCCCACCAGTTGTGTCATTTCTCCTATTCATCATTTTTGATGCCCCGAATTAGCCATTATTTTGGAGCTTTCTCTGATTGATTTTGAGCCCATTTCATTCCCTTTGAGTCTTGGAGATCATGATTTCATAGAGCCCTGGAGCTTGTCTTATCAACTTCTAGCTTCTAAGTCGACTTACGGCCCATTTAGGCCGGCTTCCCTCAAGTAATCGGCTCTCTCTCACTGTGCAGTCCTGAAAGTGGTCCTTTTACATCTCCTTATGTTCCTTTTTTCACAAAGTTGTCTTCATCAAAGTTGTTCATCTTTCAAAGATCTACAGTTTCTTTATCTATGCCGTTGGCTAGTTCTCCCCCGTTTGTGAGCTATTCACATTTTTCTGGCGTGCTGCGCTGTTCACCTATGTCCCAGAATCTTTCTCTCTTTTCTAGCACATGTTTCTCCATTTTATAATCCTTTTCTTAACTTTCTTTCTTCATAAAAGTTGTTCCTCTCTCGGTTATCTACAATTCCTTCTTCTACCACTTTCCCTAGTTCTACACTGTTTGAGAGATACACTTCAATTTCAAAAGTCACGCGTAGTCTGCCCAAAATCTTCCTCCATCAGTGTGACGGCCCTACCCTAGACCGCCAGGGCAGTGTGACGGTCCTACGATAGACCGTCAAACCGAAACTTGCCCGAAATCACCCTGTTCGACCCCTAGAGCATGGCGGTCCTACCCTAGACCGTCAGAGTCCATGTGACGGTCTAGTATGGGTGCGTTACACCGAAACTTATCCGAAATCGTCCTGTTTGACCCCCAAAGTGTGACGGACCTATCCTAGTCCGTTACATAACTCTGACGGTCGTACGATAGACCGTTACACACACCTGAGACTCCAATTAGTGCTGGACTCTGCTCCGTTTCTGTGCGCCGTGGCCCTCTTCCAGAGTCCATAACTTCTTGAATTCTACTCCGAATTGAGCGCCATTTGTTCCTATGGTTTCTCCTGGTATTATCTTGAATTCAGTCCAAAGAACTCCAAATTTCATTGGCTATCTTGCTCAGAATCACACTCAAAAGTTGAGGGTTTAGGTGTCCTGGTTCAACTCAAACTCTACAGATTAAGCTCCGGGGCTCTCTTCCACAAGCCATATCTTCCAGATCCTTCATCCAAATAGAGTCCCGTTTTCTCCTATGACTTATCTTGACTATTATCTCGAGATTGATCCATAGATCTCGAGATTTGATGGACTCTATCTCTTAAACTCGTGGAGGAAAGTTGGGGGTTTCACCACTTTTCTATAAAAACTGCCCAGTTCGCAGTCGCGACGGGGGGGCTCTTTCTTGGTTCATGGCGAAGCCATGCTGCAACTCCAACTCACAATTTCGACCCTGGCTTGAAGAGGGCAGCATTAGCTTTCCATTGCATCCTTTTGGGCTTGATTTCATGATTTATATTCTTAGTTCTCTTCTTCTTAAAATCATAAATCATCATAATTTTTTGCACTTTTATGCTACACATGTACTTTTGCACATTTTGCATCAATGTTTCTCTCTATTCTCTCAATCAAATCTCGTGATTTCAAATCTCATGCATGCACAATACACACACCTATTATTTTCACCCTTCCACAAGGGTTAAAAACCTCCCCCCGGAGAGCATGAATACAACGTGAGGCCCTCTTCCTCTAGCCGGCTGGAGGGAGAGGAGGTTTGAATCCACAAAGTTCCCCGCACCTCGTTTGTCAAGCGTGATCAAGTTTTCTTTGCAAGGTACATGACGCCGTTCTTTACACTTCTTCATCCTTTGGCGTTGTTGGAACTTTGGTGGCGATCACAGTTAGTATTTATCATCCTTTCATCCCCCTTGTCTTTGATTCACATGTTTATGCATGTATGTATTTAAAGGGGGTGGGATAGGAATCTAATTAAAATAAATCTATAGTTTTTTGGCGATCACGGTGGGACACCAATGCCCATCACGTTTATTTTAATGCTCTTTTGTAAGTTGGGTTTGTGCATGTGCATGTTTAGGTGATATTTTATCCATTCTTCCATTATTTGGGACATTTTAAGGGCTTAGGTAGTGTGACGGTCCTATAGTAGACCGCCACATGCATGTAACGGTCATTTGATAGACCGTTACAGTTTCTGGCAGTCCTGCGTGCATGCTCACAGGGCCGTGTTCATCGGGACATAACTTTTGATCCAGATGTCCGATTGCGCTGATTTTTCTTCCATTGGATAGCCCTTTGTATTGTCTTTCCATCCACATATCATTTGCCTCATTTTGTTAACATTTGCATATTCTAATATTATCCAACTTTTTGAGTTTTGTGCATAAGTTCTGCAGGCAGGCTCAGGGACAGGTTCACATGTACATCTTTACTCAGTTATTTAACTGCCTTCCCGGTGTTTGATTGCACTGATTTTTGTTCCATTAGATAGTCCTTTGTATTATCTTTCCACCCATAGCTTATTTGCATCATTTGGGTCTCATTTACTTAGTTAAAAATTATCATCATTTAACATTTTGTCCATAAAATCTGTATGTGGTCTGCGTATAGGTTCACGGGGGCAACTTTGCTCAGTGATTTGATTGACCTCCCGGGGTCAGATTGATCTATTTTTGGGCCCGTTGTGTAGACCTTTGTATTGTCTTTCCATCCATATACTATTTGTCTTAGTTGGATCAAGTTTGCATAGTTTAATCTAGTCTTGATTTTCTAGTTTTAAGCTAGAATTTGCATGCACTCCGGTGCACATAGGGCCATACATTGCATATCATAGTTGCATTTCCTACCTTGGTAAGTGATCCTCTCGCCTCAATATTCCTTGGAGTCGACTAGGTGATCTTATCCGGGACCTCCATAAGTCCCTGTGAGTCGTGGATTCCCACACGGACACCGGGCCGTTGTACCTTTCCACCCCTTTAGGCTTGCATTTGCATAAGTGTGAGAGAGTTAACCTTAGTCAACCCAAAGTTTGGACCTTATCTTGAGGGAATTATTATTAATTCAAATCATTAAAAGGTCTATTAAAATCCCTAAAATATTTCCCATCATATCAACTTGTTTGACTTGGTTGAAAACTCTCACATTGCATTATTTGTGCTGTTTCGGCTTGTCCAAGCCCATTAGTGGTGTTTTGTGTTGCATCCACATGTTTCGTCATTGTTAGGCCCACTTAAGTCAGTCCATTTTGTGGGTTCATTGTCCAGTCCATCGTCCCTTGGTCTGTTGTCCATTCATCTTTGCATTAGTGGGTCAGACCGCCTTATTCTCAAGCCCATTAAGCCCTTGCTTCCCCATTTGTATTGTCCTTGATCTCCTTATATTAAGTCTCCATTTACCCTCATGGAGTATCATTCTAACCCCTTGTATCATTCTTTTTCTCAATCTTCTTCCTATTCCCGCGTGGAATCCTCTTCCCACGCGGGCCCATCTTCCCGTGGTCCCTCTGATCCCTCTGAGGAATAGGCTAATCTCATGGCCCATATATCAAGCCTTGTTCGCCAAATAGACCCGGCCCAGGCCCAACATCTTATTGCATCTCATCTTCATAGGCCTCCTTCTCTTAATGGGCCTTCTTCTCTCATTAATGGGCCTCATCATCTTAACGGGCCCCATTCTCCTAATGGGCCTTATTTTTCTAATGGAACTCATTCTTCTCCTCCTTATGCTGCCTGGGTCCTTATGCTCATGCTTCTTCCAGACCAACATATCCTTCCATTCTCGGAATTGGCCCTTCTTCTTCTCAGCCCGGATCCTCTTATCTGGCCCATTATCATCATACTGGTCCGAATTCACATCCTCTTCCTCAAGCTGGACCATATTCTTCTCGATCTCTCCCTACCCAAGAGATGATTGTTAAAACCCAATGCCAACTTGATGAGCTTCAACGTCAGATCGATCCTAAATCCTCTTTAAGTGTTCTGTTCACTTTCCAAGGTCTTCGGCTCCCACCTCCTTCACAAATTCCCACATATCGTTGTTATAGTGGAGTCGGTGACCCGTATGTGCACTTGAAAGAGTTTGTTTATGAGTCGGCCCAATTTCGGCATGATCAACGCTTGATGGCCTATCTATTTGGTCTGTCATTGGAAGGCCCGGCTCGGGATTGGTTCTTCTCTCTTCCGCAAGAGCAAGTTGTGAGTTTTCATGCCATTCAAGAAAAGTTTATTCAACAGTATCAAAACCAAGTTGGGCCCAAGTACTCTATTGTGGATCTGGCCCATGAGATGATGAAGCCCGAAGAGGAGATCTCTACCTTAACCGATCGTTGCCGTCGCCTTGCCGCGCAGGTCTCAAGGCACATTCCAGAGGGAGAGCAAATCAAGATGCTTATTTCAAATGCAACGCCCGAGTACCGCTTTATCTTAACCCTCAACAACATTACCTCCTGGCAACAATGTTACAGCCGAGCCCGCTTCATTCGCCAACAAATACAAGATTCCCTTGACCCCGAGTCTTCACCATCCACCTCCACATATCAACCTTCACCCTCCACGTGCCAACCCTACACTCCCATGAGTGAGCCCGCCATGAGTCAGCCTTCTACCACATATCCCTCCACGAGCCAACCCCCCGCCTATACATACCTATACGCCTCCGCATATCAACCTTCCATGAGTCAGCCTCCTGCGTCCGCATACCCATCTCCGTTTCCACCCTCGGTCAAGGTCACACACAATCCCGAGCAGGTGGATGCCGTCTACATACCTCCCAACTCCGTTCCACATATGCCTTCACCAAATCCCTCCTCCGCCGGCCAAGCACTATTGCTTACGCAACATTCACTTCCGTCTCCACAACCATCCTCACCTCATACCCCTCGACATCCACCTTGCCCGAAGTAGGCTCCTCGTCTTCCATTGCCAGAGTGTTTCACCGATATCTTTCGGGCTTTGATGGCCACTCACGCGTTGCCGCTCTCTCCGGTTGTGCCTTGCCGACCCGCGGTAGGGGATATGCTTCAGTTCTGTGATTTTCACCGCCAGCAGGGGCATTTGGTTGAGGATTTTCCCGAGTTTCTAGATTATGTTTATGATTTGGAAGATAATAAGAGGATTGATTGGGTTGCTATTCACAAAGGCATTTTACATCTTCGCAGTCAACAGCAGCAGCAAGAAGTGCTGCCTGGGCAGCCGTCTCCGTTACTTCAAGGCCAGGGGCACCCCTGTGATTCCTTGACTAGTGCTGCACTCGCTCCGTCACCTACTCCGTTACCTTCACCATCTTCTACCCCGGCTCCATCGCTGCCACAAACCCATGCCTCTGCTCATGCTAGTGCCACCTCCCCTTCTTCTACTTCCTCCACCACTACTTCCACCCCCAATGTCGTTCGGCGCGTTGTGTCGATACGTCGACGGTGGGCACCACAATCCCCTCCTTCATCCTTGCCATGTCCACTACCTCAATCGACCACATCACCATCTCCACCATCCTCTCAATCGCCTACACCATCTTCGCCACCCTCACCATTGCCTAAACCTCCATCACCCCCGCAATCCCCTTTGATCGAGCCTGAGCAAATTTTGCCTTTGCCACCCTCGCCCGAGCAAGTCATACCTCCACCCTTACCTTTGCCTCCACCTAAACACACCATACCCATTGAAACCCCCGCGTCTTCTGAACCTACTCCTATCCCCATTTTTCCACCTCTTTTCACCCCACGGAGAGGGTGTGCGTTGCCCATGGTGCCCCTTGGGTCTAATCCCCAGGGAGACAATAAGCCAAGTCAAGATGATTCAGTGCCGACCATGCATTTCAAGATTCAAGACTTCATTTGTCGGATGCCGATCCGCATCCTGGTACCTGGTTATTTTGGGGATGTTGAGCCTACACTTCTAGTGAAGACGGTTGACAAGAAGAGTTCCCTTGAGTAGATGCCAATTTCTTCCCAAGCAAGGCCGGTGGCAATCTCTTTGCTCGCCAGAAAGTTCACCGTGGATGCTATTATTTCTCTTCTCTCTATTGCCATTCAGATGACAGAACAAGAAGGGTTCCCTACCCGTGTTGTGCTAACGCATACAGCCGCCAAGCAGATTATGGGTTCTATGTTGACGGGGCAATTGGCCGTATCTTCTACACTTTTCGAGGATATTTTGCACTTGTTATGCAATCTTCTTCGATTTATTAGCAAGCCGGCCATGTCAACACCGTATATTACTCTCCCTCAGCTTCACCCGTCTCTTTTATTAAGGGAGTTGTGCTTCAGGCTTGATTACCAAGTGGAGCTACCAAATCTCATGCTACTTGTGCCAAGTGACAAAGCTCCATGGTTTTCTGATATTCATCATTCTAAGGAGTCACTTGCTCAAGAATGTCTGCATATTGTTAACAACGGGTGTCTAGGGGCAACTGCCCCGATGAAGTTGCATGTTCACAGTCGGGCCAGGCCATCTGCCAGGTGGGCCCGTTATTTGAGAAGGTATTATAGATTAAGAAGCCCGAAGGTCCAAGCCCGCACCAGGCATGTCCATTTTCAAGAGATTTCTGCCAAGAAGAGGCGGCGACACAAATTCAATGGTCGTCAGTTTTGCATTCAGGGGTCCACGTCTTCTTCTTCTCCTTTCTTTTCATCATTTCTTCTGCTCAGCTCCCACCCTTGGGTGGTGTATCTTCCCTCTTCAGATCCAGCTTCTATGAGCTTCTCCTCTCTTCTGGGCTCCGCAAGCCCCTATTCTTCCTCTTCTCTTCTTCATCCGGAGTCTCCAGATTATCCCTCCTCTCACGATTCTAGGTCTCGCCCTAGGCCTATGTCATCCTTCCATCTCGATCTCGGGACATCACCTAATTCTTCCTCCCCGGGACTTCCGGGTGTTGCCTCTTATTCTTCCCTAGGACTTCCGGGTGTTGCCTCTAATTCTTCCCCAGGACTTCCGGGTGCTGCTTCTGATCCTTTTCTGGCCCTACCGGATGACTCCTACTCTCCTTCTCCGGCCACGTCGGATGATCATTCTCTCTCTTCCTTATCTTCACAGTAATCCTCTCGTTGTCTTTCTACTCACTCCTCTTCTCCCTTTCGGGGTCTTCGCCCTTTCTCTTACTATTTTCGAGGCTTTAGCCTGCCTTGATCTCAGCTAATCTGGTTTCTTCTGTATTTGGTTCCTTGTTATCAGGGTCTCGGCGCCTTAACGAGGGGGTTCTAGCCCTCGGCTCTCTTCCTTTTTATCCTTCTTCGTCCAGTGTCGTGTTTGCCGCTCCTCCGTGTAGGGGAATCTTTGATCCTTTGCTATCCTCTCCCTTTCGTCCTGTCAAGCAAGGAATACAAAGCTCGCGCTCCTTAAAGCTCGATGGTCAAGATCACTCCACGGATTTGCAAAGGTATTTTTATTTTGTGCAAGAATATGTTATCATCGCTATTATCTCTCTTACTTCTGCACACGCTTATAATAATGGTTCCTTACATGGTTAAGTGACTTTTAGAAATTTGCTTAGTTCATTTAGGTCATTTAAAATGAGTTCGCTTCTGTAGCATCCTTAGGCTGGTGATAGCTCCGCTCTGGGAGTCTGAGTTCTTTCCCCGGTCATTGAGGGTGACCATTGAGCATGGGTTTTTCACACACTACATGGCGAGCCATAGCTGATCTCTCTGAGGCACACCGTTGCTGCTTTGGCCATACTTTGGGTATGCACAAAGATCTTTTTCTCTTCTCTGCTCGGCCAAGTGAAGGGGCAAGAGATTGATGGATAAGATGACTAACCTAGGCGCTCCCTAATACGAGAGAGATCTCAAATAGGGGCAGTCTTGACCCTCAAAAATGAGCTTTCATGCTTTATCTAGCCAAACAAGGGCTGTCAAATGAAAATCATAGATGAAAATCAAAAGCAAAATACGAATCAAAGGCATGGTAAGAGTGGCAGTACAGTTCCCCGCGGGACGCCTTGAGCCCGGTCGCATGCATGCCTGATAAATATGGGTCTCAAAATCAAAGACACAAAGCCCCGGCGTAACAGACTATCTCTTTGAGTGGTAGTGCCCTGGAAGGAAGTCAAATTTTGATATGTCCCATCCTGCACGAAGCTTGTCTCCAATTTTTCTTTTGCTTCTCCCTCTTAGGCTAGGTTGTATCCCGGGTATGGCTTTAGTAGGGGCACCGTTCTTTAGAGGCGGTTGGTTGTGGTAAGTCACCCTCACATGCACGCCCTGCTCAAGGGAAGTCTTTAATGAGAGGGGAGGGACGGCGATCCCTGGCCAGTAGTTCGAGCTTGTCTTTGGGTGCTGCGGATTGCTATTGTCAAAACTCCAAAAAATGAGATATTGTCAAAACTTAAAAAAATGAGATATTATCAAAACTCCAAAAAATGAGATATTTTAAAAAATCTAAAAAATTGAGATATTGTCCAAAATCCAAAAAAACGAGATTCTAAAAAAATGAAATATTGTTCAAACAAAACAAAAAAAATTAAATATTTTCAAAATAAAAAAAATCAAGAAAATTGAAATATCTAAAAATATTTAAACTTTATATTTCATTTTGAGAATAGATACGTAATCTGTTTGCTAAGTGTGCAGGTTGCAGGTACTAAAGCTTTCCTTGCTCCATATTTTTTTCTATCTGTCCCCTGTTCACATCTCCTGATCTGTTTCCTTCTTCAAATCTCTCGATCTATTTTGAAGCTTGTGTCCTTCTCAGCTTTTGTTTGCAATGATTATATCTATATGAGAGGGCTTTGCCACACGATTTTGAACCTGGCGGTTCTGCTTCATTCTGATCTTGGGTTTTGATTGAAGGGCATATTTGTTTATGTCCTTTGTCCCGCCGTGTCCTTGTCTCGCCGTGTCTATGTCCCTCCGTGTTGTCCCACACATATTTTATTCTTCACCACGTGTTGTTAGTTGTCTTGCATATGTTGTTAGTCGTCCTTCTATATCTCGTGTGTTGTCCCAACCGTGTGGTCATCCCTCATGTTCTTGTCACAACCGTGTGTTGTCTCACTGCATTGTTGTCTTGTCCCCTACGTTCATCTTGCATACGTGTTGTTTGTTCATGCCATTACATATGTGCTTGTTCGTCTTGTTGCGTTGGTTTCCATTCGTTTGATTGTTATGTGTCGTTCAGTAGAGCGTTATCTATGTTATGTTCATGCTTGTTTATCATGTTCATTCATATTGTTGTTGTCTTATTTGAAAATCCATAAAAATTAGAAAATGCAGAAAATTTAAAAAAGATGCCGTTTCGCTTGGCAGGTAAGTCAGGTATGGCTTTCTATCCCTTCGCATTGTTGCATTACTATATGGTATCTACGTTATTATAGCCTCTCAAGGACTGGCTGGTTGCCCGTGTGTTCTAGGATCTATGTTCCCCTTTAACAAAAACGATGATGATCTAGGAGCATACGGTTAATCGTTGGATAGGCCGCTCGGTTGAGTCGTGTGGGGGACGATGGACTCTGTCTCCCACGCCGTGGTTGCAAGAAGACTCTTGACCCCATCTGGCTCAGTCTAGCAATATTATCCTTGAGTACTTTCTATTTTATCTTTCTTTACATTCGTTTTAATGATTTCTTTATTTTAACCCAACATGCATCATGTCATTTTGAGCACTCACGCCTCGTGATCCGTTCAAGATTTCTCCTCAGCACTGGTTAATTGCACTTCAGTTCTCTTGGGTAAGAGATTCTTCATTCCACTCTGAGTTTGAATGATTTCTCTGATCTTCCCGCTTGGTCTGGTTGGCCAGCATGATTCCTGTGTGGATTTATCTCAGTCTTATCTCTCCTTTTCCAGCTCTTATGATGTGTTCCTGCCGACCCACTCATTGTCCGTGGATTGTGTCCCCGATGAGGTTGGTCGTGTTTTCTTTCCTTTCTTAGTTAGTTCTCCAGACATGTCTCATCCTTGTCAATCATTTCAGGTGATTAGTTCGGCATTTTCGGGAGAATTCCTGTCGCTTGTTGGTTATGACGGGTGTCTTTTTGCCTTGATGCCCGCTTATCAGTTCTCTCCGCTTCATCTCTGCTTCATCTCCATTTCACGTCGCTATCGCTTTTGCTCCATCTCCTTTCCATTTTACCTCCGCGTCGCTTTCGCTTGTTTCCTTGCAAAGCGGACATCAAGGAGGGGCATCTGTTGACACCCATTTTAACCCACAAGTTGTGTCATTTCTCCTATTCATCATTTTTGATGCCCCGAATTAGCCATTGTTTTGGAGCTTTCTATGATTGATTTCGAGCCCATTTCATTCCCTTTGAGTCTTGGAGATCATGATTTCCTAGGGCCCTGGAGCTTGTCTTATCAACTTCTAGCTTCTAAGTCGACTTACGGCCCATTTAGGCCGGGTTCCCTCAAGTAATCGGCTCTCTCTCACTGCGCAGTCTTGAAAGTGGTCCTTATTCATCTCCTTCTGTTCCTTTTTTCATAAAGTTGTCTTCATCAAAGTTGTTCAACTTTCAAAGATCTACAGTTTCTTTATCTAAGCCGTTGGCCAGTTCTGCCTCGTTTGTGAGCTATTCACATTTTTCTGGCATGCTGCGCTGTTCACCTATGTCCCATAATCTTTCTCTCTCTTCTAGCACCATTGTCTCCCTCTTATAATCATTTTCTCAACTTGCTTTCTTCATAAATGTTGTTCCTCTCTACGTTGCCTACAATTCCTTCTTCTACCACTTTCACTAGTTCTGCCCCGTTTGAGAGATACGCTTCAATTTCCAAAGTCACGCGCAGTCTATCCAAAATCTTCCTCCATCAGTGTGACGGCCCTACCCTAGACCGCCAGGGCAGTGTGACGGTCCTACGATAGACCATCACTTCGAAACTTGCCCGAAATCGCCCTGTTCGACCCCTAGAGCGTGGTGGTCCTACCCTAGACCGTCAGAGTCCATGTGACGGTCTAGTATGGGTGCGTTACACCGAAACTTGTCCGAAATCGTCCCGTTTGACCCCCAGAGTGTGACGACCTATCCTAGTCCGTTACATAACTCTGACGGTTGTACGATAGACCGTTACACACACCTGAGACTCCAATTCGTGCTGGACTCTGCTCCGTTTCTGTGCGTCATGGCCCTCTTGCAGAGTCCATAACTTCTTGAATTCTACTCCGAATTGAGCGCCGTTTGTTCCTATGGTTTCTCCTTGGTATTATCGTGAATTCAGTCCAAAGAACTCCATATTTCATTGGCTATCTTGCTTAGAATCACACTCAAAAGTTGAGGGTTTAGGTGTCCTGGTTCAACTCAAACTCTACAGATTAAGCTCCGGGGCTCCCTTCCACAAGCCATATCTTCCAGATCCTTCATCCAAATAGAGTACCATTTTCTCCTATGACTTATCTTGACTATTATCTCAAGATTGATCCATAGATCTCGAGATTTGATGGACTCTTTCTCTTAAACTCGTGGAGGAAAGTGTTGTGCCCCTGTGGTTTTGATGATGGTTTTGATGATTGATTTTTGATGTGAGTTAATCACTGTGAGTCATCTTGCTGTGTGAGTCATCATGCTGTTATTCAGTTGTTTTCTGTTCATAATGCAGTCTTTTTCAAATGTTCAGTCAAGGATTGCATATTCTGATGTTCAGTCTGATTATCAAAGCATTGTATTGCTGTTCAGTTAGTTTAACAGATTTAAAGTATTGCATGTTTTATGTTAGTCATTTTATCTGCTGCATAAAGCATGTTCAGTTATGCTGTCTGTTTGTGCAAGTCTGCACATCCTATTTGGTCGCTCTCCAAGTCTATACACTGCCAACACACACGTACAAACTATCTTCATGTGAAGTCTTCACATCGACTGTTCATGCAAAGTCTAGACATTCGATCAAGTTTGTACACTGGTCTTGGGATATGGATTCATAAAGTACATACACTCTTCGGTTGACTTCAACTGAAGTATGTACACCGGCATGCATTGCATCAAGTGTATACATTGGCTCATGCATTCACTGTAGAGTCTACACATTGCTGGGTCTTATTCAATGTCTTCATGCATTCATCAAGTCTATACGCTGGAAGACAAAGTCTATACAGCGTCAACTCATTGGGCTGCAGCATCAACTCAGCAAGTATGTACATCGCCTTCAAGGCATCAAGTCTATAGTGGACTGTGCTTCAAGCATTGGCCAAGTCTGTACATCGACCTGTTCACTCGTATGAGCAAGTCTATACATTGGTCGATGGCAAGTCTATACATTGCTTTGCTTTACCTACGTTCAAGACCACCAAGTCTGTACATTGGGTAAAGTCTACGCATCGCCTTGGTCACTTGCTTCAAACTCTATACACTGTGAACATTCAAGTCTGTACAGACTTCACTTCAATCAAGTCTGTACATCGTTAAGCTGCCTTTGTGCCCAAGGAAGTCTATACAGTGGTCTTCATTTCGTCAAGTCTGTACATTGGTTTCAACTCTCCAAGTCTGTACATCGCTTGCAGCTTCAATGTCCATACAACCATAGCAAGTCTGTACATTGACACCTTACCTTCATTCAGAACCTCAAGTCTATACACTCGTTTCTAAGGCAAAGTCTATACAATCGTCTTCATAGGTTTCAAGTCTGTACAGCATGCCTTGCTATTCACAGCCTTTAAAGTCTGTACATTGGCCTCGCATCGGCAAGTCTGTACATTGGCTTCATATGCTCCTAAGTCTATGCATCGGTCCTCAAGCATTACAAGTCTGTACATTGGTTCAGACTCTTCAAAGTCTGTACATTGGGCCTTCAAGCTTTTGAAGTCTATACACTGGCTTACTCTTCAAGTCTGTACAGCCTGCCTTGATTCAGAGTCTATTCATCACTGTTGAGTTAAAGTCTGTACAGCCGTTCCATTGGCTAAAGTCTACACATCGTGTAGTCTATACACTCGACTGCCCTGCTTTGCTTCAAGTCTGTACAGTCTCTCCCTCAGCAAGCTTATACACTGGAGTCGTCAGCTGCAAGGACAGCATGTCTGTACATTGGTTCTCATGCATGTTAACACCAAGTCTATACACTACATTCATGCATTGTTCTTCACAGGAAAGTCTGTACACTGCGTTCTCTCGCACGTAAACAAAGTGTGTACAGCCTGTACTTGCATTAGTAAGTCTACACACTTGATTCATTCATGCATTTCACAGAAGTCTATACACTCCTTCCTATTATGATAATGCATTCTTCAGCAAGTATATACATTGAGCTCGCATGAAGACTTCTCAGTCTATACACTCCCTCACACTGTACACACTTGCTGTATTGATATCTAGAAGTCTATACATTGCTGAACTATGTACAGCCTGTGTTAATTTTATCCATCGACTTAACTCCTCAGTTACTCTTGCAGGTGTTCTGGCACGTGAACCAAAGAAATGTCTGGCACGTGATCCAAGGAGCTGAGATGCTGACACGTGGCCAAATACTTGGGGGGGAAATGTGGAGGCCACACGCGCCCAGTACTACCCCTGCTCGAGCTGCTATAAAGGGCAGTCTCCGTTGTCTGAAGGAGGTTGATCGAAGGCATGAGAGCAATAGCAGAAAAGCAGAAGTGCTGAGAGCTCGATCCAGTAGAAGAGAAGCAGAGAGCAGAAGAAGAAGAAATAGAAGAAGAGTGAGCCGGCAGAAGAAAAAGAGTTTCAAAAAAGAAGGAGAGAACAGCGTGAGAGAAAAGGAGAGCAGAGGAGAAAGAAAGAGAGATAGAGAGAGAGAGAGAGTTCGTGGAAAATAAGGAAGAAGCTATTGAAGATCTGTCTTCTGGCGTTTGGATTAAATCCAAGCCAGATCTGCTCCTTTGAGAGCTACATTCTTGCTCTTCATTTACAGCCTTCCGATCGCTATGTATTTTCCATTCCTTATTTTTTTCCTTTTCATCTGGTTATCCTTATTCTTCCGATCCTCTGGTCTGAGGTCGGGTTCCTCCTGTGGACTCAGGAGAAGGGAGACTTGTCTCCGGTTTGGGGCTTGTGGGTTGCAAGTCTAGGGGTCCCTCCGGTTGGAGGAAGAGAGGTCTTCGACCTCTGGTTGCTGGTGACGGGGAGTCACTGGCGGGTTCCCTCCTGGACTGGAGGAAGAGAGACTTCGGTCTCTGGTTTCCAAGTGGCTGGGAGTCACTTGGGGTGTCCCTCCGGTTGGGAGGAAGAGGGGAGGTTGTTCCCCTGGTCAAGCTGTGTGGCAGCACCTTGTTCGCAGACTGAGTCTGCTTGGTTCTAGCGTTTGCTAGTGAAGCCTCACTCGGTTGGAGTGAGGGGTGGATGTAGGTCTGGAGGACCGAACCACCTAAAAATCTATTGAGCAGTGATTTGCTTTGTGTGTTTGCTTCCGCTAGATGCTTGGATAGGCGCGCTCCATGTGCTTGCTCATAAGTTTAATTGAATTAGTTTTATTCTGTGATTTCATCTAGCATCTGAGTTTTTATTTGGGCATTATTCGTAGAAGGATACATTCACCCCCCTCTGTATCCGGGCCTAGCACCCTAACAATTGGTATCAGAGTAGTGTCTGCTTAGAAGGTCCAGCGACCTGCAGATCCGATCCTGCTGTCTTCGGTGCTAATTTATTTTTAGTGCATCAATATTCCTGTTGCATTGAATTTTCTTGTTATTTGTTCTCATGGCCCATCCACCAATTTTCAGTGGTACGCATTTTAATGTATGGTTTGCTGGTCTGAAGAATTATGCTAATTATGTTAATCCAGACATGTGGAAAGTAATTTCACACGGTCCTCATGAACTACCAAAGAAAAAGTCCAAATGGACTGACAGTCACAAATCTATGCATGAAGAGAACCAGATAGCTATAAACCTAATAAAGGCAGCTACTGATAGAGCCCTTCATTCATGTTTTCTTGATTGCAGTTCTGCTAAAGACATTCTGGATATATTGAAGCGAACTCAGATAAGAAATGAGGTCAGCTGCATGATGGCTGACAGAAATAATCAAGGCAGCAGTCAAGATGAAGATGATGATGATGATGAGGTAAATCCCTTTGAAAACTATACTTTAGATGATTGGGAAAATGCATATTCTGAGCTACTTGAATCTCATGAACTGTTAAGAAAACAGTATAAAAAATTGAAGAAGGGTACTGGGTCAGTTAGTTCAAGTTCTCCATGTAGAAATTGTGTTGAATTGAAAAATGCTCATGATGCCTGTATGTCTGATTTTCAAATGTTGAAGAAACAAATCTCATTATTGAAAACTAAGAATCAAGATCATATAAATGTGATATCTGAACTCAAAGAAAAATTCAAGTCAGATAATGATAATCAGACTCTTGTTAACTATCATGACCAGTATAAAAAATTGCTGAAAAACTTTGAAAGTGTGAACTCAGATTTAAACAAGCTAAAATCTGAAAGTGATTCCCTGAGAAAATCAGTTAATGAAAATGATAAAAAATTTGAGAAACTTGAGCAGGAGAAGAACTTGTTTGCTGAAAAATTCAATGCCATAAAATCTGTAAATATAGAATTACAGAAAGATCTGGAGAAACAACAAAAAGAATTAAAGGAATTTGAGGCTGAAAGAATACTTGGAGTCAACTCAGATGATCAGACTCTAATAAATGAATTGGTTCAGAATGACAAACTTAAGGAAGAAAATGAGAAATTGAAAATGATGAACTCCACTATGTCTGAGAGACTTCTAGCTTTAGAAAGAGGTAAAAGTGTTTGCGTTGAAGATTCTGATAAACTGAGCAATCTGGAACAGGAAGTTGAAAAATACAAAACTGCTAACAATGTGTTAACTGAATGTGTGAATTACAGTGAGCAAGAGATTACCAGTTACGAGTTGCATATTTCCTCTTACGAAAATGAAATTCAAGACTTAAAAAACTCTTTGTCTAAATTTGTTAGTGGGCAAGATAATCTGAACAAATTGCTGGGAACAAAAGTCAATGTCAAAAAGGAAGGGTTGGGCTACAACAATGTCAATAAAAATGCTTTTCAGAACAAGCTAATGACATCATTTGTAAATGCTTCAAATGTAGCCACAACATCAAAAGACAAACAGCCCATTGATCAGAAAAAGCTGGGAACAAAGATTAATTTTAAGAAAGAAGGACTGGGTTACAGTCCAGTCATGAGGAAGGTTGATGGAGTCAACCTGAAAACTATTTTTGTTAAATCTTCTGAACAGGATGAGCCTTCTACTTCATCTCCAACTTAGTACAAGGCTAAGAAAACAGGAAAACAGGATAAAAATCAGAAAATAAATGAAAAGGGTTCATCAGTGCATATTGATCACAGTCCTAAAACACACTCACAGGCATCTAAAAAGAAGATTATCTGTCATTATTGTCATAAATTTGGTCATCTGATGCATGAGTGTAAGTTGATGGAGAAGGATGATAAGAATGCCAGGAGATCTCATGATAAAAATCATTCACCTCAGAAAAGGAGTGTCACATATTCTAATTGTGGCAAATTAGGACACTCAATTGCTCATTGCTGGTTTGCTAGTGGTAAGAAAACCTTTTATTCATATCATGCTAAATTCCCTGCAAACCAACATGTTTTTAGTAAAAATAAATCTGCTTCAATGAACCAGCACATCATCTGTTTTAACTGCAACATGATTGGTCACAGGACCTCTGAATGCTGGTCAGTCTCTTTTAAAAGAAATTCTATTTCATGCTTTGATTGTGGAAAGAGTGGCCACAGGGCCATTGAATGCTGGCATGCTCAGGGTAGAAATGAGAATTTTAAACATGCTAAAATCCCTGCAAATAGACATGCTTTTCATGAGAATTTTAAGAGAATGAATTCTTCTCATTATTTTGACTGTGGGAAGCCAGGCCATAGAGCTGCTAAATGTTGGCTGGCCGATTTTAGTAAACAGAACTTTAATTCTGTCAACAACAAAAAATTTCATGCATATGCACATGGATTTCATGCTAACAAGAATGTGCATAGATTAAATCTGAAATCTGGTGCATCTTACTGTCATTATAGTAAACAGAACTCTCTCTCTACCAATAAACTTCATGACAACAGTAATGTGCATAAGAAGAATTTGAAATCTGCTAATTCATGTCATTACTGTGGTCAAATTGGTCATTCAATGAATAATTGCTACTTGATGAAATCTGATGACCATGCTGCTAGAAATGTGTTGAGAAAACCTGCTAGAAGTAATACTGTCATGTCAGGACCCAAGACTTCTTGGGTGCCTATTTGTGCAAAATAGTTTGCTAACCTGCGGGTGTGCCATGGAAGCTGAAGAATAAAAGGGGTTAATAAACCAAGGCACCCAAGTTGATAAACCCCATTCTCACACTGTTCAGGTAAATTCGCTGCATTTCCTGTTTTGAAACTCATTACATATCTTGGTTGATGTGTCCATGCATACTTGCTATTTTTTTTCTGCATAGCATATTCACTCTTCATCTGCATTGTCTGAATTGAAGCCTCTGAACTCTCCTCAACTGAAATTTATGCTTTGGACACTATGAGTATTCACATCTCTCAATGCTCATATTGTTTTGTCTGTTTAAATCTGAACTGCATATGAATGTTGTTGAAATCTGTCTGTTGCATAGTTCATTGAGAATCTTAATTGCATATAGGACTGCATATCGAATTATCATGATTGACCTCAATAGTATATAAATGGTAAGCTACCAAAAGGCAGGAAAATATGTCTGGAGGTTCTTACTATGTGTGAGGTGGTCTTTTAGACCAAGTGCTCCGCCTAGTACCATGGGTCACTTTGCTGATAGGACAGTCTAATTGTGCACAAGTCACAATATCATTTGGAATCATATGTTCAGTTTTCAGTACAAACATTACATGTTTTCAGGGGGAGTTAATTGCATGTTTTTGCATACATATAGTGCATTGCATTTCCTTATATTTGAAAATGCCAAAAAGAGAGTTTGAATGCATATTGTGAGGGGGAGTCAATGCATTGCATATAGGTTGTCAAATGCATACATTTGTCAGAATTCATTGCATATCCTTTCTTATTGATTTTGTTGACAACCTTGATCATATTCTGAAAACTTTGAGCTTCATAATCTCTCTTAACAATTGGTATTTCCCCTATCAAATGGTATCATTTGGGTTCAAAATTCTATCAGTCTCTCATGAAGATTTCAATGGGCTATCTCGATCATAAATCTGAAAACTCTTGAACTAGAAATCTTATATTATATGTTTTTATGAATGTCTGAAATAACTCATGTGGTTAAAGTTTAATGTATTCATGGAGTTTGACTTTAAAATCTCTTAAAAATATCTGAAGCATGTTTTAATAAACCTTAACCATCTATTTCATGCTGTATCTTGTAAAATCTTCTGAAATATGCACTTTTGAATACATGACTTCAACTGATTAAGTACATGAAACTATTATTGATTTGAAGCAAATGAATTTTTCTGAAATGTCTAAAGGGTAATATCTGTCAGAGCAATGACATTGGTCACTGAGAAACACATGTCCAAAGGATGAGGTGCCTTAGTTAACTCTGCATAAAATTCATTGAAAATCAGGCAGAGCAATGGCATGCACACTGAGAAATACAACTCACTCATTAAAAAATGATTTGTAGTGTGTCATGATGTGTAAATGCTAACTCTATTCACATAAAGCATGACAGTTAGTCACACTAAGGGCTTAGGGATATTGGCCTCTAATCAAGGTATATCCTCTAGTTACAATGTGTGCACTGAACTAGAGTGCTAGTAAAACTTTGTAGCATGAAAAATTGTTGAACATATCTCAATATCTGAATATTGATGCTAAAATCAAATTGCTACAACCCTAGACAAAATCATATGACTTCATAATTGCTTAATCTCAATACTAGTGCATGTAATTCTGAAAGAAGTCAATAAATTATGATTATGTAAGACAAAGGGAGGATAATCAAGATAAATATGAGGGCTTGGTTCATTTTTATTAAAACATGGTTTTAGATATCAATACAGAATTTTACTGATAAACTCTGCATACATCATATTTAAACCATGTTGTTCAATAAAGCTCATTCATAAGCCCTTATAATGGAAGACTTTGAAAACTTATGTTTTGGATTTATGAGATTGATATCTCTTTAAAAATCTGGCTGAATTTCTTGTGTTTGGAGCATCCTTGAAAAATTTGTTAATTGAAACTCTTCTGCTCATGTCCTTGGTTCATTGACCTGAACTTCTCCTTGTTTGCCCCTGTGGTCTCCTTCTCATCTATCTCATAAGATTACACTTATTGAGGGGGAGCTTCCATGTCATATGCATCATGTTGCATAGAAACTCTTAAAGGGGAAGATCTTGCATTCTGGTATCGGCATCTGCATTCACCCCTTCCCATGGTTCATCCTGACTATACCAAAGAGGGAGATTGTTTGCCAAAGGGGGAGAATTATGTTCTTGCAAGGGGGAGAAATTTACTGAATTTTTATACATGCTTTAATTTCTCAAACAATTTTCTTTTTGATGAAGTCAAAGGAAGAGAATAATTTGAGTCATCAGAATGACTCAGTGTGTTGAAAGTGTTGCCATCATCAAAAAAGGGGAGATTGTTGTGCCCCTGTGATTTTGATGATGGTTTTGATGATTGGTCTTTGATGTGAGTTAATCACTGTGAGTCATCTTGCTGTGTGAGTCATCATGCTGTTATTCAGTTGTTTTCTGTTCATAATGCAGTCTTTTTCAAATGTTCAGTCAAGCATTGCATATTCTGATGTTCAGTCTGATTATCAAAGCATTGTATTGCTATTCAGTTAGTTTAACAGATTTAAAGTATTGCATGTTTTATGTTAGTCATTTTATCTGCTGCAGAAAGCATGTTCAGTTATGCTATCTGTTTGTGCAAGTCTACACATCCTATTTGGTCGCTCTCCAAGTCTATACACTGCCAGCACACACGTACAAACTACCTTCATGTGAAGTCTTCACATCGACTGTTCATGCAAAGTCTAGACATTCGATCAAGTTTGTACACTGGTCTTGGGATATGGATTCATTAAGTACATACACTCTTCGGTTGACTTCAACTAAAGTATGTACACCGGCATGCATTGCATCAAGTGTATACATTGGGTCATGCATTCACTATAGAGTCTACACATTGCTAGGTCTTATTCAATGTCTTCATGCATTCATCAAGTCTATACGCTGGAAGACAAAGTCTATACATCGTCAACTCATTGGGCTGCAGCGTCAACTCAGCAAGTATGTACATCGCCTTCAAGGCATCAAGTCTACAGTGGACTGTGCTTCAAGCATTGGCCAAGTCTGTACATCGACCTGTTCACTCGTATGAGCAAGTCTATACATTGGTCGATGGCAAGTCTATACATTGCTTTGCTTTACCTACGTTCAAGACCACCAAGTCTGTACATTGGGTAAAGTCTACACATCGCCTTGGTCACTTGCTTCAAACTCTATACACTGTGAACATTCAAGTCTGTACAGACTTCACTTCAATCAAGTCTGTACATCGTTAAGCTGCCTTTGTGCCGAAGGAAGTCTATACAGTGGTCTTCATTTCGTCAAGTCTGTACATTGGTTTCAACTCTCCAAGTCTGTACATCGCTTGCAGCTTCAATGTCCATACAACCATAGCAAGTCTGTACATTGACACCTTACCTTCATTCAGAACCTCAAGTCTATACACTCGTTTCTAAGGCAAAGTCTATACAATCATCTTCATAGGTTTCAAGTCTGTACAGCATGCCTTGCTATTCACAGCCTTTAAAGTCTGTACATTGGCCTCGCATCGGCAAGTCTGTACATTGGCTTCATATGCTCCTAAGTCTATGCATCGGTCCTCAAGCGTTACAAGTCTGTACATTGGTTCATACTCTTCAAAGTCTGTACATTGGGCCTTCAAGCTTTTGAAGTCTATACACTGGCTTACTCTTCAAGTCTGTACAGCCTGCCTTGATTCAGAGTCTATTCATCGCTGTTGAGTTAAAGTCTGTACAGCCGTTCCTTTGGCTAAAGTCTACATATCGTGTAGTCTATACACTCGACTGTCCTGCTTTGCTTCAAGTCTGTACAGTCTCTCCCTCAGCAAGCCTATACACTGGAGTCGTCAGCTGCAAGGACAGCATGTCTGTACATTGGTTCTCATGCATGTTAACACCAAGTCTATACACTACATTCATGCATTGTTCTTCACAGGAAAGTCTGTACACTGTGTTCTCTCGCACGCAAACAAAGTGTGTACAGCCTGTACTTGCATTAGTAAGTCTACACACTCGATTCATTCATGCATTTCACAGAAGTCTATACACTCCTTCCTATTATGATAATGCATTCTTCAGCAAGTATATACATTGAGCTCGCATGAAGACTTCTAAGTCTATACACTCCCTCACACTGTACACACTTGCTGTATTGATATCTATAAGTCTATACATTGCTGAACTATGTACAGCCTGTGTTAATTTTGTCCATCGACTGAACTCCTCAGTTACTCTTGCAGGTGTTCTGGCACGTGAACCAAAGAAATGTCTGGCACGTGATCCAAGGAGCTGAGATGCTGACACGTGGCCAAATACTTGGGCGGGAAATGTGGAGGCCACACGCGCCCAGTGCTGCCCCTACTCGAGCTGCTATAAAGGGCAATCTCCGTTGTCTGAAGGAGGTTGATCGAAGCCTTGAGAGCAATAGCAGAAAAGCAGAAGTGCTGAGAGCTCGATCCAGCAGAAGAGAAGCAGAGGGCAGAAGAAGAAGAAATAGAAGAAGAGTGAGCCGGCAGAAGAAAAAGAGTTACAGAGAAGAAGGAGAGAACAGCGTGAGAGAAAAGGAGAGCAGAGGAGAAAGAAAGAGAGATAGATAGAGAGAGAGTTCGTGGAAAAGAAGGAAGAAGCTATTGAAGATCTGTCATCTGGCGTTTGGATTAAATCCAAGCCAGATCTGCTCCTTTGAGAGCTACATTCTTGTTCTTCATTTACAGCCTTCCGATCGCTGTGTATTTTCCATTCCTTATTTTTTTCCTTTTCATCTGGTTATCCTTATTCTTCCGATCCTCTGGTCTGAGGTCGGGTTTCTCCTGTGGACTCAGGAGAAGGGAGACTTGTCTCCGGTTTGGGGCTTGTGGGTTGCAAGTCCAGGGGTCGCTCCGGTTGGAGGAAGAGAGGTCTTCGACCTCTGGTTGCTGGTGACGGGGAGTCACTGGCGGGTTCCCTCCTGGACTGGAGGAAGAGAGACTTCGGTCTCTGGTTTCCAAGTGGCTGGGAGTCACTTGGGGTGTCCCTCCGGTTGGGAGGAAGAGGGGAGGTTGTTCCCCTGGTCAAGCTGTGTGGCAGCACCTTGTTCGCAGACTGAGTCTGCTTGGTTCTAGCGTTTGCTAGTGAAGCCTCACTCGGTGGGAGTGAGGGGTGGATGTAGGTCTGGAGGACCGAACCACCTAAAAATCTATTGAGTAGTGGTTTGCTTTGTGTGTTTACTTCCGCTAGATGCTTGGATAGACGCGCTCCATGTGCTTGCTCATAAGTTTAATTGAATTAGTTTTATTCTGTGATTTCGTCAAGCATCTGAGTTTTTATTTGGGCATTATTCGTAGAAGGATACATTCACACCCCTCTGTATCCGGGCCTAGCACCCTAACAGAAAGTTGGGGGTTTCACCACTTTTCTATAAAAACTGCCCAGTTTGCAGTCGCGACGGGGGGGCTCTTTCTTGGTTCGCGACGAAGCCATGCTGCAACTCCAACTCACAACTTCGACCCTGGCTTGAAGAGGGCAGTATTAGCTTTCCATTGCATCCTTATGGGCTTGATTTCATGATCTATATTCTTAATTCTCTTCCTCTTAAAATCATAAATCATCACAATTTTCTGCACTTTTATGCTACACATGTACTTTTACACGTTTTGCATCAACATTCCTCTCTATTCTCTCAATCAAATCTCGTGATTTCAAATCTCATGCATGCACAATACACACACCTATTATTTCCACCCTTCCACAAGTGTTAAAAACCTCCCCCCGGAAAGCATGAACACATCGTGAGGCCCTCTTCCTCTAGCCGGCTGGAGGGAGAGGAGGTTTGAATCCATAAAGTTCCCCGCACCTCGTTTGTCAAGCGCGATCAAGTTTTCTTTCCAAGGTACACGGCGCCATTCTTTACACTTCTTCATCCTTTGGCGTTGTTGGAACCTTAGTGGCGATCAAAGTTAGTATTTCTCATCCTTTCATCCCCCTTGTCTTTGATTCACATGTTTATACATGTATGTATTTAAAGGGGGCGGGATAGGAATCTAATTAAAACAAATCTACAGCAGTGTAACGGACCTATATTGGACCGGCAGGCCCATGTAACGGCCCAATATACAACCGTCACATTTTACTGAGTCTAATTATTTTTCTGGATTCAGTCGTTCTAACGGATCAAGGCTAGACTGTCACGTTAATGTAACGGCCCAACACTGGAGCGTCACATGAGTGTAACGGCCCAGTACTTGATCGTCACAATGCGTGAGCTAGTTAACCTGAGGTTTGACCCAAGGGTTGATATTCTAAAGTTCCTAGATGGCTTGATAATGGTCTAGGACTTATCATATTGATCAAGAAACTTAATATAATGAATTGAAGTTAATGAAATGTACCGTTATGCTTCCGATTTGTTTCCATAAGCATAACATTATCTTAATTCATTCTTGATCTCTCATATTCTTAATTGAAGCATTCGTTCTTTGATAATTATTGTCATAAGCTTATTGATTGAACTTATTGCATTCTTGGCCATACGTTATTGATACACTCATGGAAGTAGCTTGATTTATACGTGAAGATGCAGTTCGGGCGCTGATTGTGTCCAAGGGCTCTATGCTAGTCCCCTTGACTGATTACCGGAAACATACTATTAAAAATCATGGGGTATGATGCTACTGGCGTCGCATTACGCTAGGAGTGCTTTCGTTATAAATAAGTGAAATCCATGAGCACTCGTGAAAATCTAGTGAATTGCTACATGATTGACGTTCTCGTGCGTAACATTTATGTTTATGAAAGTGAAAAGTGAAAGTGCATTCTCGTTACATTCTTGTTCATGAAAGGCCATGCTACATTCTTGATCATACTTGTTACATTCTTGCTAGTTCATACTCGTTCATCTTATCTTACATGAATGTCTTGTTACTTTGATTTGATCGCATGATTCATCGCATTTGCATGATTTTACCTTATTTCTCTAGAGCAAAAATACTAATTACTTAAATAGTGCTAATCATGTTGATGCGAAGATACCTACTGGGCAAGTGTGCTCATTACCTATTTTTAATCTTTTTTTTAGGAAATGGAAGTGAGTCGGGTTCAGATTCGGAATGTTCAAGTAGCGGATCCGTGAGTGAATAAAGAAAGAGCGAAGCCTTAGGGAGTTTACATTGTTTAGATTAAGTCTATGTAATTTTCTTATTTCTTGAGTCTAGTATGATGAAAGTTGAAGTTGAGTAAATATTATGCGATTACATTCTTATGTGTGATTGCCTTGCGCTCTGATCGTTCTTGCTTGCAAGAGGCTTACCATGCCGACTGTTCGCGTTCCTCGAGTGAGTCTTCCGCTGTAATAAAGGCTCAGGACGTAACAGTTAAGTTGATATCAGAGCCTAAGTCTCAGGACTTAGGGAAAGGAGTTATGTCATAGGATAAATCCAAGGTTTATGTACCTCTACCTATGAACTAAGGAAGAATTTTCTTACCTATGCGAGGATTGGGTAGAGCCCGGGATGAGATAGTTATATAGAAATTATCTTAGGATAAATCTTCCCGATTCTAAATAACTAAAAATGTCCATGTTCTCAGGTACCTTGATTCTCAATGGCTCATCGTATAAACTGGGACGAGATGCAGCAAACTGTTGCGGGACTTACTCAAGCCCTACAAACAGTGGCCAAGCCGGTGGAAGAGCTGGTGCGGGTAACTTGCATGACAATTTTTGAAGTTTAAATCCTCCACGATTCTCTGGATCTTCTAACCCGTATGAAGCGAAAAATTGGATCGATGAAATGAATCGAATATTCGATGTCATGCAATGCGCCGACTAGGAGAAGGTTCGACTTGTCACGTTCTAACTCAACAAAGATGCTCGTACATGGTGGAAATCTATTCCAACGCCACCTGCAGACGCACCTCATACATGGGAGGGTTTTCTTACCCTATTCCGTGCCAAGTACTTTTCCGAGCATGTAAAGGAGAGAAAGTCTATGGAATTTGCCTCCTTAAAATAAGGCGTGATGTTTGTGGCAGAATATGAATTACAATTCTCTCGACTAGCACCTTATGCTCCTCACTTGGTAAGCATAGATTTATTGAAAGCCAACCGATTTATGGATGGTTTAAGGACCGGATTTATCCAACAACTTGGAACAAAGAATATCCGCACCTATACCGAGATGGTTCAAAGAGCGCATCTATGTGAAAGAACCATGGAGAAGGTGGAGAGGCTCCGAGGAGAGAAGTCAAGCCGAAAACATGATAGGCAAGAAGAGAAAGAAGTGAATGAGGATGAAATCGTCACATTAAGAGGTTCCGTAATGGGAACGGTAATGGAAAAAGAAATGGAAATGGAAAGAACGAGAAAGTTAAAGAAGAGAAGGAGCGAGTCGTGGCACCTTGCTCATTTTGTGAAAAGTTTGGGCACTCGGCAGAATAATGTTGGAAGCGTCTCGGCGCTTGTCTCAAATGTGGAAGCCGGGAACATCGTTTTCCCCTGTGTCCTTTCATCAACGGACAATCATCAAGGGATAACAACGGACGGGGGAAGCAAGGATGATTAAATGCCATTCTAGATGAGGGAGGTGAGATGATAAAAGGTACTCTCTTAACCCATTCGCCTTACGTTAATTCTTAATACATTAAAATACGTACACTCTCCATAAAAAAAACTCATATATTGAATTTGGGGACCAAATTCTCTTAAGTGGGGGAGGGTGTAAGGCCCCAGAATTTTTATAAATTATTTTTGGTATATTTAATTATTTTTTTAAGAATTTTAAAGACCCAAAATAGATAATAATATGGATAATTAACAAAAGAGTTTGATTTATGTTGAACTCTGTGCACGTTGGATGTAACGGTCTATCGTGCGACCGCCACAGCCACGTAACGCACCTAGACTGATGCGTTACACCCTATCAGTTCCGTGAATGGAAGAACGAGTAGAAAGATTAGAACTTTGGGATCCTATCTACAAGAGACCTAATTGGGAGAGCTTGAAAATTTACTAGGGACTCTTAGGGATCAGGTTCTGGCAAATTAAGGACTCTAGAATCGATCTAAATCACAAACCCTAGCCAAAACCCTATAAATAGGATCTTGTTCTGAACTGAGCGACCCTTATTTTTGCTCGAGTGGAATCAAGGTAAGGAGTCATAATTTTCGGTAAGTTCTTTAGAAGCTTTTATTTAGTATACTTTAGACTAATAGTTCTCAAAATTTCATGCTAGGAGATCAACCAACCAAGGAGATTGAAGCTTCCAAAGTGGCTGGTTCAACCTTAGCAACCAAGGAAACTGAACGCAAGACCCCTGAAGATCAAGAGATTAGGATGTCTAAACGAGGTAATTAGAGTTCAATCCTTTAGAACTTTTTGTTCACCTTAGTTTCATCTTCGTACCCTCAAAATTTCACATCCTTAGGTCAAGAGGCTGAGGAGCTAGAGCAGCGTGAAGCTGCTGGAAACTCACTAGAAAAGGGGAACTAGGGCACATCTTTCAAACTCAAATTAGATGTTTAAAGCCCAGTTAAGCTATAGGTTATCTCATGATTGGCAAAAACATCTTGTTAGCGATAAAAGCCCTCTGATTATGTTTGATTTCATACATTATAGACTATGAATTTCATGTTTTAGTGGGTTCATGCATACATACATATCCTTAGCCCTAATCAAAGATCAAAGATATTATCTTGTCAATTCACTACAACCTATGGATCTAGATGACCTTTAATTCATTTTGTCATGATTGGGGTAGTTAAATCTTTTCAAAACATGACATGGTTTTAAATCACAGTCTTTTAATTTCTTTATATTGTTAGCAGGGACTCTGACGCATCATACTTTGACCGTCACAACACTGTAACGGCCTTACGATAAGCCGTCACACCCTCTATTGCATTTTAATTGCTCTCTTGTCTCTGACGCACCATAACAGGAGCATTACACTACTGTAACGGCCCCTCGATAAACCGTCACAATCATTGTGACGCACCCACTCTCGACCATCAGGAGAACTGGAGACAGAATTGGAAAATAATCAATTTTAACTTATAAATAAGCCTAGTTATCTATGTTTTGACCTGATTTCATGTCTTTAAGATTATTTACTGGTTCATGATAGAAATTGCATAATTTAGGTATATTAAGTTATTTTAAGTTATATTAATTTCATGTGCCAAAATTCTATAGTTTTGTATCTAAATCATGATTTTCAAAGATGTATTGACGGAGTTTTATCATGATTCCCTATTGTTACACATCCTCCCTATCAATAGAGTCATTTTCTTTAAGTATATGGCATATATTCCGGTATATGGCCCTTAGTTCACACTTTGCACTATAGGAACACTATCTTGAACATGAGGACCTCTCTATTGGATATTCCTTCCAATGGACTAGGAAATCTTGTTTCAAGGCCTCCGTAATTCTCCGCGAGCCTGGGATTCCCACTAGGATGCCGAGTTGGTTGTACCATTAAAACCCAATTGATTAGAAAGCACTATTGATGTTTTTCTTGTTCTAGTAGTGTAACGGACCTATATTGGACCGTCAGGCCCATGTAATGGCCCAATATACAACCGTCACATTTTACCGAGTCTAATTATTGTTCTGGATTCAGTCGTTCTAACGGATCAAGGCTAGACCGTCACGTTAATGTAACGACCCAACACTGGAGCGTCACATGAGTGTAACGGCCCAATACTTAACCGTCACAATGCGTGAGCTAGTTAACCTGACGTTTGACCCATGGATTGATATTCTAAAGTTCCTAGATGGCTTAATAATGGTCTAGGACTTATCATTTTGATCAAGAAACTTAATATAATGAATTGAAGTTAATGAAATGTACCGTTATGCTGCCGATTTGTTTCTATAAGCATAACATTATCTTAATTCATTCTTGATCTCTCATATTCTTAATTGAAGCATTCGTTCTTTGATAATTATTATCATAAGCTTATTGATTGAACTTATTACATTCTTGGCCATACGTTATTGATACACTCATGGAAGTAGCTTGATTTATATGTGAAGATGTAGTTCGGGCGCTGATTGTGTCCAAGGGCTCTATGCTAGTCCCCTCGGCTGATTGCCGGAAACATACTATTATAAACCATGGGGTATGATGCTACTGGCGTCGCATTACACTGGGAGTACTTTCTTTATAAATAAGTGAAATCCATGAGCACTCGTGAAAATCTAGTGAATTGCTACATGATTGATGTTCTCGTGCGTAACCGTTATGATTATGAAAGTGAAAAGTGAAAGTGCATTCTTGTTACATTCTTGTTCATGAAAGGCCATGCTACATTCTTGATCATAGTTGTTACATTCTTGCAAGTTCATACTCGTTCATCTTATCTTACATGAATGTCTTGTTACTTTGATTTGATCGCATGATTCATCGCATTTGCATGATTTTACCTTATTTCCCTAGAGCAAAAATGCTAATTACTTAAATAGTGCTAATCATGTTGATGCGAAGATACCTACTGGGCAAGTGTGCTCATTACCTATTTCTAATCTTTTTTTCAAGAAATGGAAGTGAGTCGGGTTCGGATTCGGAATGTTCAAGTAGCGGATCCGAGAGTGAATAAAGAAAGAGCGAAGCCTTAGGGAGTTTACATTGTTTAGATTGAGTCTATGTTATTTTCTTATTTCTTGAGTCTAGCATGATGAAAGTTGAAGGTGAGTAAATATTGTGCGATTGCATTCTTATGTGTGATTGCCTTGCGCTCTGATCGTTCTTGCTTGCATGAGGCTTACCATGATGGCTGTTCGCGTTCCTCGAGCGAGTCTTCCGTTGTAATAAAGGCTCGGGACGTGACAAAAAAGATATAAAATCTAAGTAGAGTGGTAAGTACGGGTCGATCCCACGGGGAGGAAATGTTTCTTTTAAACAAGTTGGAAAATTCTTATGTTTTGAAAATCAAGTTTTTGAGTGAGTTAAAGCTAATGGAAAATAAATTACGTGAACTTAAGACTAGAAATAAATCAAACTAAAGAATATGAGAGGGTTGAGAATAGAGTTTGGAAGAAGATGGAAAGAGAAAATAAAGAATAATTACACAAACTCAATTTTTATTGCCAATGAAGAGTACAACATCTATGAAAACTAAAAATACAACTTGAATAATACTAAGGGATGAAAGGAAGAAAGGAGCAAAGATGAAGAAGAATAGCGCCGCCATCTCCATGCCAAGCCTTGGAAGAAGATCGCCCCGCCTTAGGATTAGACACCGCCTTTAGAGCACCGAAGGAAAAGAATCTCCGCCTTGGGATGTTTGGATGAAAATAGAGGAGGGGGAGAGATAGAAGATGAAGAAGAGAGTTTGAAAATAGTGAAACAGAAATAATAAAAATAGGTCGAGATTAGAAATGAAATAACTTTAAAATCGGAGAGAATTAGAAAAAGTCATAAAAATAAAAGTTGAAGATTAGGGGAAGAGGAAGAAGGTTTGTGAAGAGTGAAGAGAGAGAAGAAGAACAGAAGATGGTGAAAACTAGAGAAGAACAAAAGTGATCTACATGGATGAACAGTACCTGTGCAAAAAATTGAACTGTGGAAAAATAAAAAGAGCTTAAAAATCAAGAGGAATTAGAGATAGTAGTAGAAGAAGAAAATCTAGATCTACAAGAGAGGAAGAACTTTCATGAAGAACACAGAGAGAACATAAGAGCAGAAGGGCTTCAAAATAGAGGAATAACAGAAGCTAGCACCACAGATGAACAGTAAAATCACAGGATAGCAAGTTTTAAGACGGAAAATAACTTCAAAACCAGAAGAAATTAAAAGATGATGCAGAAGAAGAAGTTGTAGAACACTTAAAAATAAAGAATTTTTATGAAGACAGTAAGAGTAGAAGAGGGACGGAAGGGGGAAAACTTAGCGGCCTAAGCAGATGTAAGAGGGAGAGGGAGAGAAAAAATGTCAAAGGAAGCACTCCCCTTTACCTCCTTGTCATGGGCTATTTATAGGGAAAGTTGGGTTAATGGAGGGTGGAGATTGTATCAAAAGGAGATGGATAGCTGGGATTTAGATAGAAGATGATGCATAGGGAAAAGGAAAAGGAGGTGGGTACCCCCTTTCTTAGATTTTGGGCACCCCCTTTCCAACTTTGAATCTCCTTTTCAAACATTGAATGTTATTTTCCTCCTTTTCAAACTTAAACATGGAATTCTTCATTTTCAAACTTTGAATTCAAAATTTTAAACTTTCTTTTCCCTTTAACCAAAATATTTTAAATTCTTTATTTGACTTGGTCAAAGTGGTGATGACAGTTTTACCCCCGGCTTCTTTTACAATTACCTTCGGTGTCCTACACACATATAATTATGATTTAGTCCAGAAAAATTATCATAATGTGCACATGAATCTCAATTACTCATTTTTATGCAATGGATAATTAATGTTCATGACCCTCAACTCTATTTTATTAAATGAAATCACCAAATTAATTAATTTGCGTGAAAGGTCCAATCTACATGCGAAGTTGAGATTAATGATAGAACATGCATAATTACAAAATCATATGCACATAAAATGGTGTACATGCGATGAATTATCATAGAAAATGGACACTTATCACACCCCCCAACTTACTCATTGCTAGTCCCTTTGCATTGTAAATAAATTAAAATTTAGGACTAACAAGAGTTTGTAAAATTCATACTCTCATATCCAGCTCTCCCTTCATAGAATCAACCAAAGATTAGGAATCTGGAATCATTAATGCACACTAGCCTTAGGTAGGAACTTAATAGTAAGAATTCAAATCAAAGCTCAATAGCACTTGTGCATGTGTAACTACCAAATCTACAACTTAGACAATTACATCTCTCATTCGTTGTTCCAAGCAAATGCCTTTCAACCCTGCACCTCTTAGATCAGAGCATTAAGTATATTAGCTTTTTGTCTGCCTTATTACTTTGTCTCTTTGGGATCTTTTATGTCACACATGATGCTGCACTACCCTTCACTACTCAACGTGAACATTGACTCTTGCCTTAGGAGAAGCAGACCCAGTTTCACAGATCAAGGTTCCCTTTTCCGTTTTACGCGAACCTCAACACGTCTTAGGTGAAGTAGGCCCGGTTACTAAGACTAGGGGTATTTTTCATGGTATTTTTTTTCTTTTTTTTGTCATAGTGCCATTGCACTTATTTGATAGATAATTTGACAGAAAGCTTTTTTAAAAAGATCTCTTTTCCTAAGAAGTGCAGAATATCAGACAACATACCCAAAATAGTAGATGGCTTGTCTTGCTTGTTTCATTAGTGTGCAACGTGAATTTCTTCTTCTCTTTTTTTTTTATAAAGTGCACATGAACTTTAAAGGAATTCTTTTATCAGTTTTCCAACGCTAGATTGACTAAATTTTCCATCATCCTTCTCCATAGTCTTTTCTATTCCAAAATTACTTTTAATTTAAGCATGAATGAAGAAACTCAAAATGGGGTTTACATCTTTCTCCTTTCATGTAACGATGACATGCAAGACATAACTCTTATCAGGTTGTACTATATGCATCATAAAAAATTTTCTCTCCCCCCAACTTGAATGACATTGTCCTCAATGGCATATAGAATATATGAACATGACAATGCATACATGAATGCTTGGGAAGGAATGGTACAACTTGGGGTGCGCAGACGTGGCTATTTTGGCAAGCAACTTTGCGAACGACTTCTTCCAGCTCCTACAAACATAAATGAAAATGACTCACTAGATTATTGAAGGGAAATGGTTAGGTTGCCTCCCAACAAGCGCTAAGTTTAACGTCTTCAGCCAGACGCATGCATAAGAGGCACAAGCTCCATAGCCAACGAGTTGAGTTAAGAATGAGCCACCACGTTATCTTATCTGCTTTCAATTTTTAGTATTTGTGCCACGAGAAGACAAGATTATAGATGTATGCATGTGGCCCAAAAATGTGCGGGTCTCGAACATTGTTAATTTTAAAATTAGCCATATGTGTGAGCCAGTACTCTTCTTTAAGGGGTATGTAACAATCAATGGCCAGTAAACGTTCAAGATTGGGATGGATCTTTTGCCTAGTATCTATCCATCGGTCTTCTTGTCCTATATCTACCCACTTGACTACCCCTTTAATGACTTCTTCCTCCAAAGAGACTTGGTCAAAGACAAGCAGCTCATGAGCATTAAGGGCATTAATCAATTGATCTTCCTGAAGGGGAGTTAAATGAAATGTGAATATGGTTGGCATATCCTCTTCAAGTTTGAGAGTGTCATATTGCAGAGGCTTAGCTTGCAGGGGGGATCAAAGTGGAAGGAGGTGTGAGCCCAAAATCTATCCCATCTGATGAGTCAAACTTTATGGGGTAGGGCTCAAGGGCTAGATCAAACGTGAAAGTTTCTAAGAAGGCCCCTTCATCATACTCATCAATCAAATGAAGTTTATCAATCAAACTTTTCAGTAATGGGGTGGATAGACCAAATGTAAACCTTTCCAACAATGCTCCATCATCACCCTCATCAATTACATTAAGAATATCAATCGAATGTTCCAATGGTGAGGTGGAAAGATCAAATGTTAATCTTTGCAGCCCGGACCCTTCATCATAGATCAGTTCAAATGTAAATTTCTCTATGATGGTCCCTTTATCACACTCATCAATAGGAGGAGGACGTTCAGAATTCGTCTTCATTAAATCAACAAGATTATTATCCACAAAGCACTCCCCCTCTTGATGCGTTTCCTCAAATGGGCCTTTGATGTTTGGAGTGATGCTCTTAATTTCTTCAAGTGAAGCCCCATTATCAATATCTTCTAAAATGAGATTATCAGTTTTGTTCTCCACAAGTAGGGCCTCTAAATGAAAGATGAATTTTTCACTCAAAGGTCCTTCACCATTCTCTTCCTCATGAGGGTTATCATTCAACATATCTGTAACATCAATTTTACCCGTTTCTTTATATTTTTCCTTACATAAGTTAATGATGGCACTCTCCACATCAAAGTGTTCACATTGTTCTATCATAGGGAGAATGTCAATCAATGCTTCTAATTGTCGGACCGTGAGATGAAATGAGAAATCTTCCAATGCGGTCCTTTCATGATATTTTTCCAAGTGAGGAGGCTCACATTCCAATACCTCGTCATCATCATTTTTAACTAGATAACCCTCTTTTCTACATTTTTCCTTAATTGGGCCATTGATATTCTTAATCTCATAATTTTGAATGACATCTTTTGGCACATTATTTAATTCACTCCCCAACTTATCTTCAACCAACTCATTGTGGCTCTCCTCATAAATAGGTGTAGACTCCTTACTCAAATAAGTCATCTTGCTAGTCATCCCAAATTCTCTTTGATGTAATTCTTCCTCAATTCCCTCATTACCTTGATCAAGAGTTTCATTCAGCAAGGGAACCATGGGTTGTTAGCAAGAATAAATATGTTGGGTGAATTGAGAGACTTGATCTTTAAACTATGTAATTTTCCCTTTATTTGAGTCTGGTACCTAGGTATAAGGGTCATTTACCTAAGTCTTGAGTCATATGATTAGTTAAGCAGTCTAATGGGCCCAACTAGTGGGCTAAGCCCAAGGGCGCCCCCCCCCCCTTAGACTTGTCTGGTCATTAAGTCATTAGTTAGGGTCAGTATGGTCATGTGAAAAGTCTAGTCCCTATAAATACCTCCCTTCACCCCCTCATTTGTAATCTTTTGGTCAATCAAAAATTGAGTGTTCTAGTGCAATTGGAGTGGATTCTCCATCTTTCTCTCCCGCTCTCTCTCTAAGGGGTGGATTCCTCTCTCTCTCACACACACTCTCTCTCTAAGGGGTCCCCCCTCTCTCTCTCTCTCTTCCCACCCCCAAATTTTGAAATTTCATCTCTCTCCTCCCCATTCACTCTTCATTAATATCCCCCCCTTTCCCATACACTCATTCAAGTCCCCCCAACCCCCAAGGTAGAACCCACCAATCTCCAAGCCACCCTCCAATCCCCAACCACCCACTACCCTTTCCCAAGCACCCTTCCATCTCCCCAGGGCTGCAGAGGCTCAAACCCTAGGCCAAATTTGAATCTCCCTCCCTTGCTGGCTGTCCCTCACCCCTCCCCAACACCCCCTTCCTACCCTGGTCGCCCTCCCCATTTCCCATTGCTTCCCTTGGCCATCCCACCCTCATACACACAACCCTACACCATCAACCTATTCCCAGCTCACAGGTAGCAGAGTACCAGCGAATTTCTGAGGCTGCCACATCATCACCAAGAAACTTCAAGAGCCGTACCCTATACCGTTGGAATCGTCGTCCAGTCAGCTTCGCAGCCGAGGTGGTTTCGTCTTCGTCCAAGCAACGATCTGCCCATGAGAGTGATTCTTCCTCGACTGCACAGAACCACTCAGGCAGAGAACCAGAGTTCCAGATCAAGTCCGACCATGGCCACTCCCTTGCAGATCTGGGTGTGAAACTTGGCTGAGGGCTTCTCCTTCAAGTCCTCTTCCACCCCCAAGAAGTAGAGCTAAGTTTGGACCTTGGCATCAAAAGTTACAAATTTTCTATTCCAAGTGCGTCGGGTCAGTTTTCCTGAGCCAGAACCGACACATTCCTGTTGTTTGGGCCCTCACGATCAGCTCCAACATCTTCCAATGGCGTCGTTGGTCCCGACGGAAAGAAGACTTGACCACTATCGCAACAGTACCTATCTCGCCTCCAACAAAGTACGGGACAGTTCACGGCGCCCCCATCTTCCAGCAATATCACCCTGAGAGCAACCAGAACCAACGAAGACCAGCCCTATTCCAGGCTTTACCCCGGCCAGCGACATCGTCATGAAATTCCAAGAAAATTCAGACGACATTCTGGGTCAGTCTGGAATGTTTTGGCACCTATTTCGACTAATTCTGAGATCAGCTGAGCCCGCGGTGGCGCCGACATCAACTACCTATCAAGCTGTTCCTGAAGCCGGCAGAACCGACGAAGCTTGGCAACTCGGTTTTTCTATCATAGTTTCCCCACCCCGCCTGGCCGGCTTACAGCCCCTCCCTGCATGGAGGTAGTATTTGGTTGTAAATCTCTTAACCCCCACCCCGAGATCACCCTCCTGCGAGAGGTGTAGTGTTGTAACCCACTATATTTCAGGTTGAAGCTTCATCGGCGCGGCGTGCGGGCAAGCCCACGCTTCCCCGCTCACCCTTGTCTCCGATCGAGATTGGTGTATTCACGCCGATCAGGTGAGCTTCGGAACACTTCTCATTGCTGGCCCTTAATTTCTTAGTTTAGTATTGTTTTTGGTTGCTCCGTCGGCAGTAAGAGAGTGCCTGATCCCGAATTTGCTTATAATTGAGCGACCACTGCGGAGTGAGTTGAGAGAGCGACCCTACAATCCACGCCCTTGGCGTGCTGGCCGCCTGTGGAATTGGGCATCCCAGGCCCTTAAGAGTCCATCCCAAGCTAGCCAACTCCCTGGAAAGGCAAGGTCCCACTTCGGATCCTCTCCACCATCACCGGTTTGCCTACGGGTCCTAGTGTGCGCCAAGCGGCTGAGTCCGCTCGAGTGAGGTTGCTGGTCCATTGCATTGCTTGCTTGCTAGGTCCGAGGGGTCTTCGATCTTGTGACTATCACCCCCAAGGTGGTGTCACATCAAGTGGTATCAGAGCAAGTTTTAGACTTATCTCTACAAGTCTAGTCCTAGGGCGGATATGCATTTCAAGTCACCCGTTACCTCTCCCTTGCCCACTAGAATGGCCACTTCACACCCATCATACCCCACCCCATCACCTTTCCCAAGAGGCACTAATCCTCATGGAAGCTCCGCTGCCAACAAAGTGGGCGGCATCTGAGAAGCCCTACCTAATGTCCTTGATCGGCTTGAAGGCATCACGTTCCGACTCGACCGACTTGAGGGAAATGGTTGTGCACCGAGAGTGAATGAGAGTGACCTTTGGAAAAATCTAGAAACCCTCTTTTTTGGAACACTTGAAAGCCAAAACCCCCACCTTTGATGGATCCTATAGCCTAAGCCTTTATCTAGATTGGGAGGTTTCCATGGACCAGTTCTTTAAAAGGTGCCCCTTGAACGAAGGAAGGAGAATGAGGCTAGCCAAGGCGTACCTCTCCAAACGAGTTAGAAGTCATTGGTTAGTTGTGGAGGGTTTAAGGAGGATCCGCGGGGAGGCCCCGATTAGCAGTTGGGAAGAGATGAAGACCGAGCTTAGGAAAACCTACACTTCTCGACCCTCTCCTTCATACTCGGAGAATCACCACCCGAGGAGCACTCCTACTTCCCCTCAACAACCGGCCGATACCAAGGGCAATAGACCCCCAACCAACCCGGTACCCCCCATGAGGGCCACCACTCCCCAACCCAAAATCTCCCACCAAACCCATACCCCACAAGCCCCCTTAGTCTCCACCACTACCCCTCCATCGTCCCCTAAAAGGGACACGCCCCCTAAGACCAACCAAACCAACCCTCCTCACCCAACCCATCTCCCACTCCCTACCCCAACTCTACCATGTCCTTGGCCTCCACTACTTCCCCTCCCTATCCTAACTCAAACCTCCTTTTACCCACCACCCCGGTGCACCATGCACCGACCATCATCACCCCTCCCACAAAAGTCCTTTCCATCTCCTTGGTAGAAGAGACCATCTCCCCCACCCCACATATCTCGGACCTTCAAGAGCCACAACCCATCACACATGGCACCATAGTCATAGATGGGCCCTTGGCTAGATGGCTAAGAGAGAGACCAACTCACCCCATCACGTCCTATGTCTATCCTCCCATGGAGCTAAACCTCCCCATAGTACCCTTCTTCACCTATCGCACCACCATCCAATCATCTTACCAAGTGGAAACTTTAGGGGACCTCCTCAAGGGTCTAGCTTGGCAAATGGAGTTGACTGGCATGTTGACCACAGTGATCGACCGACCAAGGAGCCTTGACCTACTACACCTATGTGTCGGGTTTATCACCTCAATGTGCACCATAAGTTGCTACACTAGCGACCTTCTTCTATTCCTCCCCACACCCGATGAACCCAATCGTATCCTCGAATTGGAGTTCCTAATATTGGGTAGAAAGCCAAGCCATCCCCTCATGGCCGACCCAGCTACCAATAACTTCGGCCCAATTATGTCATTAGAGGAGGAAGACCCACCACCATATTATAAGGACTTTGAGGTTGATGAGATGTATTTAGAGCTCCTTTTCAACGGGTACACTTATGATGATCCCTTTGATCCCAACCTATGGAAGCCTAAATACCCTTGCGACCCACCCACCTCACTCACCACCCACCTTTTCCTAACCTCACCCACCATGCTGGACCAAGTCCATCTCTCCCAAGACTCGGGTTACACCATGGGAGCCATGACTTTGGGCAATATACACTTAGGGATTGAGGAAGTGCCCCACTCCATGCTATCCACCTTCCATGATCCCTCCGACCCTTTCGAGTGGAAGTCCAAAGGCCACCCCACACCCATGCACATGAAAGTCATCTTTGGGATAGGAGTGCATGTGCCTAGACGTACCACATCACTTGGCATGATTCATAAGTCGGGTCCATTCATTCATATCACCCACATGTCAAATAGGAAGTATGAGTGGTCCATATTCGGATGTAATGGTCCACCTTCATTCATCATGAGTCTTAAGCATGAAAGGAGCATACATGGATGTCCGGGTCCCTCGACATTTGTCACACCCATGAATGATAGGTTCATCTATGGATGCCCCTGCCCTCCTAAGTCTGTCAAAATCTTCATGGCATCAAAGTATGATCAGTCTACATTTGGCTGCCTCGGTCCACCTTTGCAAACCATAATTTTCACACTAACACAACATCGTAGTGCATGGCATACGCATTCACGCAAGCATCTAGCAACGAGCGGTGAGGATCACAAAGAGCGGGCAACAGCTCGTAAGCGCCACTTGGGATTCCAAGTAGGCAACTTGGTAATGGTGACATTGGAGTGGCTCTACCTTAGGGCTATCTCCAAACCAAGGGCACAAGGACTTGGACCTTCCCGAGTTCTGAGTGGCATTGGCAAACATGCTTTTGGTCTGAAATTACCAAAGGATTCTTGGATACACCCGAGTTCTCGTGTGGCGGATCTATCACCCTATGATGGCCCCGCAGTGGAACCTAGTAAGCCTCTCGAGCCTACACTTACCTTTGTCAGTGACACCACCGGAGAGCCTCCACATATCAGCCTGAGAGCCCGGCGTGTGCACACAGAGGCAATACTAGGCAAGCAAAGTATCATTGCCAGCATGAGGGTGTGTCCGTGCCACTTTGTGAAGCTGAAGCGCCATTCCTCGGCCATGGACATGGCGTTGAGTTTGGAGATCGTGGCTCGCTCGGAACTGCATTTGGTGTACCACTTCCCTAGTGGACCCATACTCGACGTGGTGGAGTTCTCCCCACCCCAGAGGTATGATGGGGACATCACTTACCCCTTCACATTTTACGAAGCTATGATGGATCGACGGTTTGCGCCATTGTGTTCTTCCCACTTTTTGAGTCTATCTATGTAATTTTTATATTTTATTTGAGTCATAAACTATGTAATTTTCTATTTATTTGAGTCCGGTACCTATGTATAAGGGTCATTTACCTAAGTCTTGAGTCATGTGATTAGTTAAGCAGTCTAATGGGCCCAACTAGTGGGCTAAGCCCAAGGCCCCCCCCCCCCTTGGACTTGTCTGGTCATTTAGTCATTAGTCAGGGTCAGTATGGTCATGTGAAAAGTCTAGTCCCTATAAATACCCCCCTTCACCCCCTCATTTGTAATCTTTTGGTCAATCAAAAATTGAGTGTTCTAGTGCAATTGGAGTGGATTCTCCATCTCTCTCTCCCTCTCCCTCTCTCTAAGGGGTGGATTCCCCTCTCTCTCACACACTCTCTCTCTCTCTAAGGGGCCCCCCTCTCTCTCTCTCTCTTCCCACCCCCAAATTTTGAAATTTCTTCTCTCTCCTCCCCATTCACTCTTCATTAATATCCCCCCCTTTCCCATACACTCATTCAAGTCCCCCCAACCCCCAAGGTAGAACCCACCAATCTCCAAGCCACCCTCCAATCCCCAACCACCCACTACCCTTTCCCAAGCACCCTTCCATCTCCCCAAGGCTGCAGAGGCTCAAACCCTAGGCCAAATTTGAATCTCCCTCCCTTGCTGGCTGCCCCTCACCCCTCCCCAACACCCCCTTCCTACCCTAGTCGCCCTCCCCATTTCCCATTGCTTCCCTTGGCCATCCCACCCTCATACACACAACCCTACACCATCAGCCTATTCCCAGCTCATAGGTAGCAGAGTACCATCGACTTTCTGAGGTTGGCACGTCATCACCAAGAAACTTCAAGAGCCGTACCATATACTGTTGGAATCTTCGTCCAGTAAGCTTCGCAGCCAAGGTGGTTTCGTCTTCGTCCAAGCACCGAGCTACCCGTGAGAGTGATTCTTCCTCGACTGTGCAGAACCACTCAGGCAGAGAACCAGAGCTCCAGATCAAGTTCGACCACGGCCACTCCCTTGCATATCTGGGTGCGAAACTTCGCTGAGGGATTCTCCTTCAAGTCATATTCCATCTCCAAGAAGCAGAACTAAGTTTGGACCACGGCATCAAAAGTTACAAATTTTCCCTTCCAAGTGCGTCATGTCAGTTTTCCTGAGCCGGAACTGACACATCCCTGTTGTTCGGGCCCTCACGATCAGCTCCGACATCTGCCAATGGCACCGTTGGTCTCGACGGAAGGAAGACTCGACCATGATAGCAACGGTACCCGTATCGCCTCCAACAGAGTACGGTACAGTTCATGGCGCCACCATCTTCAGCAACATCACCCTAAGAGAAACCAGAACCAGTGAAGACTAGCCATGTTCCAGGCTTTTCCCCAGCCAGCGACATCGTCACAAAATTCCAAGAAAATTCAGACGAGGTCCTGGGTCCATCTGGAAAGTTTCGGCACCTGTTTCGACTACTTCTGAGCTCAGCTGAACCCGTGGCGACGTCGACATCAACTACCTGTCAAGCTGTTCCTGAAGCCGGTAGAATCGACGAAGCTCGGCAACTCAGTTTTTCTATCGTAGTTTCCCCACCCCGCCTGGCCGGCTTACAGCCCCTCCCTGCGTGGAGGTAGTATTTGGTTGTAAATCTCTTAACCCACACCCCGAGATCCCCCTCCTGCAAGAGGTGTAGTGTTGTAACCCACTATATTTCATGTTGAAGCTTCATCGGCGCGGCGTGCGGGCAAGCCCACGGTTCCCCGCTTGCCCTCGTCTCCGACCGGGATTGGTGTATTCATGCCGACCAGGCGAGCTTCGGAACACTTCTCATTGCTGGCCCTTAAATGCTTAGTTTAGTATTGTTTTTGGTTGCTCCGTCGGCGGTAAGAGAGTGCTCGATCCCGAATTTGCTTATAATTGAGCGACCACCGCGGAGTGAGTTGAGAGAGCGACCCTACAACCCACGCCCTTGGCGTGCTGGCCGCCAGTGGAACTGGGCATCCCAGGCCATTAGGGGTCCATCCCAAGCTAGCCAAATCCCCAGAAAGGCAAGGTCCCACTTCGGACCCTCTCCACCATAACCGGTTTGCCTACGGGTCCTAGTGTGCGCCAAGCGGGTGAGTCCGCTCGAGTGAAGTTGCCGGTCCATTGCATCGCGTGCTTGCTAGGTCCGAGGGGTCTTCGGTCTTGTGACTATCACCCCCAAGGTGGTGTCACATCATCAAGTCTTACGACGGCCAGGATGACTCGGTCGACCACTTCAACAGCTTCGACGCCCTGATGACCCTTCACGAGGCGTCCGACGCCATCAAGTGCCGAGCCTTCGTGACCACCCTGGTCCAAGGTGCCAAAGCATGGTTCCGGGCCCTTACCCCCAGATCCATCCGGGACTTCAAGCAGTCCGGGCGAGTGTTCAAGGAGAGTTTCACCGGCAGCGGCCCCCCAAGGTCGGTAGCGGGGCTATTGGCTCTCAAATAGGAGCAGGGGCAGAGACTCTAGGCTTATATCAACCGATTCAAGTTGGAAGCCCTGAGAATCCCCCGCCTGGCTGTTGCCTCAGCCCTAACTACGCTGACCGGAGGCACCCGTCATGAGAACCTCCGCCGCGAACTTGTCCTCCACCCTCCCTCGACCCTTGCCGAGATAGTGACTCTGGCTTTACGCCATGCTGAGTGCGAAGAAGTTCTCAGTGCATGCCGAGGCGCAATCGGTTCGGGTCGGGAGGGGGACAAGAAGCGAGCACCCGAGCCAAGCTCGGGCCAAGGAAAAAGGTGGAACCGAGATAGGGAGCATAAAGAACCGTCCCAGAATTACGAGCGGTACACTCCCTTAACCGCTCCGTTGTACGAGATCTATGAAGACATCAAAGGCTCGGGCCTCCTCCGCCAACCCGAGCCAATGAGGTCGAAGAGCCGCAGTCGCAGTAAGCACTGCTTGTTCCACAGTGACCACGGGCATCATACCGGTGATTGCCACCAGCTCCAGGATGAGATCGAGTGCCTCGTCCGCCAGGGACACCTATCCCGGTTCGTGGCAGGGCACACGGAAGACCGAGGTGCCCCAGAGGAGATCGATAACGCCCCTCGTGGGGTTCACATCAATGTCATCGCTGGAGGAGCTTCATTAGGAGGAGATAGTAGCCGAGGAAGGAAACGTCATGCTGAGCGGGTGAGCCGAGCCATCGAGCCTCCCAAGGCCCCGCCAAGTGAGCCACAGGTCATAGTCTTCTCCGACCAAGAACGGGAAGGGCTGACCACCCCGCATGACGATGCCCTAGTTATTTCGGCTACGATAAACCATTGTAACGTAGATAGGATTCTTGTTGACAATGGAAGCACCCCTGATGTATTGTCTTATGAGTGTTTTCTTAAGATGGGGGAGAATCCGTCTAAACTCCGCCCGATCCAAACCCCCCTTTGCGAATTCAATGGCCATGCCACTTATCCCAAGGGAGCCCTGAGCCTGTCGGTTACTCTCGGCACCCCACCCAAAACCATTACAGTTATGGTGGACTTCATAGTGATCAAGGGTATGATGGCATATAGCGCAATCTTCGGCCAGGTGATCCTTAGCCGAGTGAAAGTGATGCCTTCTACCTATCACCAAAAGATGAAGTTCCCCACTAAACATGGGGTGGGGGAAGTCCGGGGCAACCAGGTGATGGCCAGAAGGTGCTGTATTATCTCGGTCAAAGCCACAAGGCCGGACAGGAAGAACAAGGGCCCCCGGGAAGTCGAGGAAAAACCCACAACATCCGAGCCTGGAGGCGAGTTGTTAACGGTTTTCCTAAACGATGACCCGACCCTAGGAGTAAAGATTGGAGCCGACCTACCATCTGAGGTTCAGCAGCAATACAAAGAATTTCTTTCTGGGTACATCCGAGTCTTTGCATCGTCTGATGATCAACTCCCCGGGATACCGGGAGAGATAGTAGTGCACAAACACAACCTCGACCCGACCGTGAAGCCCGTACAACAACGTAGAAGGAAGCACGCGCCAGAGAAGCAGGCAGTCATCAAGGAGCAAGTCACCAAGGGGCAGAAGATTGGTCTTTTAAGATCGGTCCTGTACCCGACGTGGCTGGCTAACGTCGTCCTGGTGCCAAAAGGTTTGGGAAAGTGGCGAATGTGCGTGGACTTCACCGACTTGAACAAAGCCACACCAAAAGACTACTATCCGTTGCCGAGCATCGACCAACTGGATGACTCAACCTCGGGCAACGAGATACTCTGCTTCCTGGATGCCTATTTAGGTTACCACCAGATCAGAATGGATCCAGAAGATAACGAGAAGACCACCTTCATCACTGACTTCGGCGTATACTACTACACCCGGATGCCCTTCGGGCTGAAGAATGCTGGAGCCACTTACTAGAGGCTGGTCAACCATATGTTCGAGGGACAGCTTGGTCGAAACCTCAAGGGGTATGTCGACGACATGCTTGTCAAGACCCCCAAGGCCGAGGACCACTTCGCCGACCTAGCTGAGAACTTCGACACTCTCCTAAGGTACAATATGAAGCTCAACCCCACCAAGTGTGCCTTCGGAGTAAGGTCCAGAAAATCCTGGGTTTCTTGGTGACCCAGCATGGGATCGAGGCCCACCCTGATAAGGTCCAGGCCATCCTGGACATGTGGCATCCCACCTACACCAAGGACATTCAACGCCTTACCGGGCGCATTGCTGCGCTGAACCGATTCCTGTCCCGTGCGGCCGAACGATGCCTACCCTTCTTCAAACTGTTGAGGAGGCCCAAAATGGCATCTGCTACGTTTGTATGGGACGACAAATGCCAAATGGCGTTCACCGAACTTAAGGAGTTCCTGGCTTCACCCCCAGTGTTGTCCAAGCCTGTCCCAGGTGAAGCCTTGTATCTCTACCTCTCGGCAACCCCATCCACAGTTATCTCGGTCTTGGTCAAAAATGACTCGGGAGTCAAGAGACCGGTCTACTACACCAGCAAGGTGCTCAACGAGGCTGAAAGAAGGTACCCCGCAACCGAGAGACTCATGCTAGCGTTGGTTACCTCAGCCAAGCACCTTCGACTCTACTTCCAAGGGCACTCCATCATCGTGTTGATCGGCGAACCACTGAAGAGGATCCTCGCTCACCCTGAAGCCTCGGGACGCCTCGTCAACTGGGCCATTATGCTCGGGGACTACGATATATCGTACCGACCGCGCTCGGCTATCAAAGGATATGCGCTTGCTGACTTCATCGCCGAAAGCACCCTCCCGACCGAAGAAAAATCTCCGTCCGCGCCCGAGACAACCTGGAAATTGTTCAGCGACGGATCCTCCAACTCGGCCGGGAGTGGCGTCGGTATCCTCCTGAAGTCCCCCGAAGGAGAAAAGCTGCAATACGCCTTGAAGTTCAACTTCTAAGTGTCTAACAATGCCTCCGAGTATGAAGCCCTTATCTCGGGAGCCCGCATGGCCCGACGGTTGGGGGCTGAGCGAGTCAGAATTCACACTGACTCCCAACTGGTCGCTAGCCAGGTCAACGGCGATTATGAAGCCCGGGAAGAATCGATGGTCAAATACCTCCAGCTGGTCAAAACCATGGCACAATAGTTCGAGAGTTTTGAGGTAGTCCGAATAGCTCGGGTGGAAAACTCCCGAGCGGACGCCCTCTCTCGGCTGGCCTCCTCTCTTGACCCCGAGGGTACTCGATCGGTCCTTCTCGAGGAGCTAGAGCGACTGAGCATTGATGCGGAGCTCATGGCTATTGACTCGGCCTCCCCAAGCGGCTAGCGTACCCCCTATCTGTCGTGGCTCCAAGACTCTCAGGAGCCTCCTGACCCTCGGGAAGCCCGGAGATTGAAATGTCATGCTTGGCGATTCATCATTCTGGATGGCACTTTATATCACAGATCCTTCTCCGGTCCCCTCCTGAAGTGCATCAGTACTGACGGAACCAGCCGAGCGATTCAAGAGGTTCAGGAAGGCCTGTGTGGAGCGCACCAAGGATGAAGGTCGTTCGCTAGGATCTTACTTCGGCAGAGTTACTAGTTGCCCACTCTGTAGCGCGACTGCTTGACCTACGTGCAACTGTATGATCGATGCCAGCGATTTGACCACTTGGTTCATTAGTCGGCAACGGAGCTCGTCACCCTAGCCGAGCCTTATCCTTTCACTCTATGGGGGATCGACATCCTTGGGCCGCTCCCTACGGCTCAGGCCCAGAAGAAGTTCATCATCGTCACCATCGACTACTTCACCAAATGGATCGAGGCCGAAGCTACAGCTAGGATCACCGAGACAGTCGTGTGGAGTTTCGTATGGAAGTCGATCATTTGTCGATACGGCATCCCTCGACTGATAGTGAGTGATAATGGTCGGCAATTTGATTCTTGTTATTTCCGAGAGAGATGTGCCGACCTAAACATCCGCAATCACTTCACCTCGGTCGCCCAACCTCAGGCTAACGGGCTGGTCGAAAATGCCAATAAGACTATCTTAAAAGGCATCAAGACTAGGCTCGGCAAAGCCAAGGGCAGCTGGCTCGAGGAATTGCCGAACGTACTTTGGTCACACTGAACGACTCCCAGAACGGCAACCGGTGAGAGTCTCTTTCAGCTGGTGTACGACACTGAGGCCATGATCCCGTTGGAGATTGGCAATCCCTCCCTCCGAGTCATCTACTTCTCACCCGAGGCAAACGACCAGAAACTGCTCGAAAACCTCGATCTAGCAGATGAAGTTTGAGAGATCGCCAACATCCGAGTAACGGAATATCAATGCCGCCTCACTCGATACTACAACATCAAAGTCCGAGACAGACACTTCCAGCCGGGAGACTTTGTTCTTAGAAAAGTCGAAGCCTCTCGACCACTTGAGGCGGCGGGCAAGCTATCCCCTAATTGGGAAGGCCCCTACCGAGTGGTCGAGACGCTCGGGAAAGGAGTGTACCAGCTATCTACTATGGAAGGAGAACCCATCTCTCAGATGTGGAATGCAACTACACTACGCAAGTTCTACTTCTGAACACTTCAGTCGTGTACGCAATACGAGATAAAACAAAGATTTCCTTCCTCTTTCATTCAAATAAGTGTTTGTACATCAGAAAGACCGAAGCCAATACAATACATGTCAAAAAAAAGTAAAAATCCATCTGGCGCCACCGTAAAAACCCATTGCTCGGCTGACTCGGTTAACCTTTCTGCGTCCAGCCACTGACTCTTCCTCATGCGAAAACTGGCTCGGATAAAGGATAGTCGACCCCGTTGGCTCGGGTAACTCGGAACAAAGGTGACAGAGGAAGGCTACCTTCCAAGTTGCACAGGGAAGATGAAGGGGAATAGGAAGCCTACTAATCACAGGGAATGCCGAGAGGCATCCTGCAAAGAGCAAAGAAATAAAAAAAGAGGATGTAAAGAGGCATCCTGCAAAGAGTGAAAGAAATGATAGAAAGGGCAGAATAGAGAGAAAGAGGCTGCGGGGAGAAGGGAGGAGAAGTAGGAAGTGGAGAGGAATCATGAGGGATCCCCTCCAGAGAGTGAGCGGGAAGGGACGAGAGAAAGGGGTGCCTGATCCCCCCATCCGTTCGTCGTTACGTCCCTCCCCGCAAGCGCCACCGGAACTGATAAAAAGAAGGCGACGTGCTTCCGCACGTTGAACCCCCTTCATACCCGCCCACCAGCCGTCGAAATCCCTTCAAACCCGAAGCAGCAAAGACTCTCTGCCCTCCGTCGTCGGCAGCTTCGTCTTCCAGAGTGTCTTCCATGCTTCAAATTGGATAGCACAACGCTTCGTGAAGAAGGAAGGGGGAAAGACTGTCAGAAGAGACCCTAAGCGATGGAGAGGAAGTGACGCCCTTCATACCTTTTATAGGCGAAGGGAGGCTACTTTCCATAAATGATTCTCCCCTCGAAAACATGCTAAATGGACCTCTCCCTACGAACAATCACCTCAGACTCCTCGGTTCCATCCCAGCGGGACACATGAAGTGGCCGGGCATTTAAAGCATGAGAAAACAGAAAGACACCCTGTCAGACACCCGCCCAACCATCATGCGAGATCCACGCAAAAAGTATCGACACTTTCCAACTACTACGAATACACTGGTCAAACCACGGCAATGGCGGTAAGAAATAGTCAAGTCTTTATCATAACGCTATTGCCTTACGTTTTCGACCTTCCCTTACAAAAAAAGAGAAGTTTTTTCTTCAAAAAGTAAAAATGTATAAGGAGAAAAATAAAAATAGATACATCAGGCCCCTAGCCCATCTTGAGGCTCGAAAGTTGAAGGCTCGGACGATCTGCCCCCAGCAACCTCGGTGACGGCCGACCCTGGCATTGACCCCACTTGCGTGGGAACTGCCTCGGTTGCGCGCCCTCCCAAGGCATCCGGAGTTGGCGACTCCTCGGACGAGTCCCCCTTGTATTCTCTTCCCCCGACGCCGAACTAGAGGAATCGGAGGACGCCGAATCCGAGTCGTAGCATTGCCCGGACGGGAAACTAATTGTCCCGGGCGCCTACTCCTTCGCGTAGAAGATGGCCCGGCCGTAGCCGTGCTCAAACCCCTGGCGGAGGCCCCGGTGAAGTGCCAACTCGTAGTAGGGGAGGGAAACCTCCTTAAGGTCGACCCGGTAGGCCTCCGAGCATTTGTATTGCTCGAGTGCCTCAGCCCCAGCCGATCCCACCCTACTAGCGAGCTCGGCCTTCTCTCACTCCGCCTCGGCCAACCTCTGCTCTGCCTCGACTATCTGCTTCTCTGCCTCGGCCCGATCAGCCTCGCCCTCAAGTCGAAGACGCGTGGCTTCCTACGCTCGGTCTAATAGCTCGGCGCGCTTGGCCTCCCACTGGCCATCTCGCTCGGCGCGGGCCATGCGCTCCTCCTCCAGAAGCTTGCTCTTCCTCTCGAGCGACCCACGGGCCTGAGACAGTTGCTCGGTCAATGTCTGGGCCTCCGCCTGGCTCACTCTCGCCAGCTCTCTAACCGAGGAGAGCTCATGCCGAAGCCCATCACGCTCCTCAGTGAGTCGAGCTACCTTCCCGTCGGACGCGTGATGCGGGACAGACACGTGACTCGACTCCAAATGGATATGTGATCCTTGGACTCTAAGCAAGCTCGCGATCGTCCCTAACGAGGGAAGCGTCAGACGTGCGCGGTTGAGAAACTGACAAGGAGCTAGGGTGGTCAACTTATAACTTCGTGCCCGGATCGGATCACGGGACGGTCTCTCTCTCTCGCTCGCAGCAGTGAAGAACAATAAATAGTGAGCTAAGTTTGTAATGCCCTGGATCTTTGCTGGATCCTTTGCAGGTCTTGTTGGATCTTCGTTAGATCTTTTGGATCTGTTTCGGATTGGTTTCGTTGAGTTTCGGTTCACTTTTGTGGCTTCCGAGTGAGTTTGACGAGCCGTGTGGGTTTTTCTCTCGTACTAGTTACGGAACCCTACGGTGAGTTTGTTTGTCAATTCTCGAACTCGTGGATGCTACAACGACGAAGTACTTTTCGAGCCGATCGTTTCAACTATTTTTGCGTATTTTTCTGAATTTGTGCATTTTCGGCGCATTTTCGGAATTTTTGGAAATTAGGAAAATTTCCTAATTTCTTTTCTATTTCTTTTCTTTTCCTCTCTCTTCCTTCTCATTCGCCGCCGTCGCCTCTCTCTCTCCCATTTTTTCTCCCGTTCGCCTCCTCGACTCCGGCTGCAGACAGAGGACCTAGAGGCACGTGTTGGAGACGTGATGGAGCTGGCTGGGTGCGCGATGGAGCAAGGATCGGATCGATTCTGGCGCGATCCTGAACGGTGGATTCGAAGCAGGTGAAATCTATTCGCGAGTGGTTTTCGGCGTGGTTTAGTCCCTTCGGGGCACGGTTTCTTCGGTGGAGGTAGGGTGACTGATCCTTACTTCGTCCTCTCCGTTTTCCCTGCCATTGCACGGCATTCGGCTAGGAAACGGTCGAGTTTGGGCTTGTCTTGCCTAAACCGTGATTTTCATGGTTTTTAGGGTCGGCCGGTAAACGGCGACCATTTGCGGCGTAGTTAGTTTCTAACTGACCGCTGGGATGTTAGGATCCCATCCACGTTGATTTCGTGTGGTTTGGTGTTCATTCGAGGCCGGTAGAAGCCCGGGAACCTCGGTGACCCACTTAGGGGCGATTTGTCTAAATCGCCCGGATCTTGCGTTTTTGAGCTTGCATGTGGGCTTTGGAGTCCCCTGATGTTGTTATTTGTCGTTTAGGTGTGTTTCCCCTGCGTTTGGGCGTGAATGGGGCGTGGAACGGGCCGGTTTGGCCGTTCCTCTGTTTTCTCGCCGTATGGCAAGTAGCGGTCGTTCCAGTGGTCGTTACTTGCTTCTGACGGTCCTACGACAGACCGTTACTTTGTTTGGCATTTTTGAGCTTTCTGGCTTTTGGGTGAGTGACGGCCCTAGGGTGGCGCGTCGCTTCCTTGTAAAGCACCAAGGCTAGTGCGTTACTTCGCCTTCGTCGTTTTGTGTTGGGGTTGAGTCGGTTGATCTAACGCGCTTAACCCAGTGCGTTAGATGGATGTAACGCGCCCTGCCCTGGCCGTCACTTGCTGTTTGACCGACGTTTGACCTGTTGAGGCGGTGCCTCCAGCGGTCGTACCCCGTGCGTTGTTTGAGTGTAACGCGCCTACCCCGGGCCGTTACATTCTGTTTTGGCTGAGCTTGGGTGGCTATGCCCATTGGATGTAGCGGTTGTGCCCCCATGCATCGTTGTGGTACAACGCGCCTGCTCCTGGCCATCGTTTGTTGTTTTGTGCTGGGTTGAGGGTGGCTGTGCACGTTGAGAGTAACGCGCCTGCCCCCGTGCGTCATTTGGCTCTGACGCCCCTCCCCTGCCGCGTTGTTTGGTTGTAACGCGCCTGACGTTGCGCGTTACTTCGCTTTGGTTGAGGGTGGCTGTGCACGTTGAGAATAACGCGCCTACCCCCGTGCGTCGTTTGGTTGTAATGCGCCTGGTGTTGTGCGTTACCTGGCTTTAGTGTGGTTTCATAGGTTTGTCAGGGTGGTGTGTGTGACGGATTGATTCCCGTTCGTTGTTTGGGAAGTAACGGCCCTAGGATAGACCGTCGCTTGCTTGTAGCGGTCTAAGGCTGGAGCGTTACATTCCTTGTGCCTTTGTTTTCCGCCCGTTGATTCCTATGTGTCTTGGCTTGGCCTTGTGGTCTGCCCGTTGTCCCGTGGATGTCTCCTGACGTCTTATGAGGGCTAAGATTACGTTGTAAGGTAGCCAAGAGTCTTCTTACTTGTGGTAGGATTCTTGATCCTACTTTTGCATGCTGCTGTTGTTTGGTTCAGGTCAACCCAGTTTGACCCAGTGGTTGACGTGGGACCTTGTTTGTGCGTGTCTTGGCGGTTCTGTCCTGTCCGAGACACTACTTCTAGATGCTTCGAGGTGTTGTTCTACCTCAGTTTGCGTGTTCAACTGTGCTGAGGGTTCTTGGTATTTCCCTCAGGTCTCTGTGTGTTGTTTTCTGCGGAGCGTCGTTTCTTCTGGCTTAGGATTAGACCGATTGGTGGCTTGTTCCGCTGTTTGTGACGATCTTGCCTTTGAGTCGTCCGACTCAGGGATCGTTACATTGTAGGTCTAGTTGCCTGGTTCTGAGTCTGTTGGCGGTTGTTTGACTGCCTGGGTGCTTTGTTGTGCACGAGACGGGGCTTTTCTTAGCTGTCTGTGCTGTAGCACCTGTGTTTCAGAGTTCGTGCCTTGTGAGCCTCCCCTGGTTGTAGCCCTAGGCTGTTTGCCGACCCACCGGGAGTGGTGGAGGGGTTTTTTCCTGTTGCGTTTGGTACGTACGATTTTTAAGCTAGTTCCGTAGGCCCCGACCAGCGGTAGCGTCCTACCGAGGGGAATACTAGCTAGAGGCCTGGCCTAGGTAGTGGTCAGTGTGTGCACACGTGGTCAGGGACAGGGGACTTGAGCCGACGGGCGTGGCCCTGACTAGTCACTCGCAGTTGGTGCTACAGTCCTGTGCTGTGGTGCCATGTTTCCTTGGAACTGTTGTTCCTCGGACCTGGTTCTTGGTGTGTCTTGTTCTTGAATGGACATGACACTTGAGGCGTAGTGTAAGTCGTCAGTGGATGCTTCTGGCTGTTCTTCTGGGAGGAGGGTGCTCCTGTCACTCGGTGCAGTGACTCTCGGCATTTTCCTGTGCACTGTGACCTTTGCGAGTTGCCCGTTCGTGGCTGTACTCGAGGTCAGTGTTCTGTCGTCTGCACGATGTTCTGATCGTGCGTGGGGCTGTGTGCACGACGCTTCCGGTCGTGCACGTGTTTGTTTGGCGTCTGTCAGGGTCTTGTCTAGACCTTGTTTGTTTGGGCTGGTTGACAGACTGGTGTACCCTTCTGCGTGAGTTTGGGGTCAACCATCTGTTGCCTTTTTGTTTGGAGTAGTTTGGGGTGCCGAGGTTAGTTCGGCAGCCGCTTGTTTGGTGCGGGTTCTCACCCCTCTCCTGCTTATTCCCTACTCCTGCTACCCGTCTGTTCCGTTGTCTCTTTTTAGCGGTAGTTCTACAGCTTTGTAGTGTAGCTTTTCCTGCTTTGCTACACCTGCTGTTCCTGCTGCTTCGTTGTTGCTTCCGTTGCACTGTGCATTTTCCAGTGGGGATCCGCGTGACCCCTACTGAGTTTCTGTTGAGACTCACCCCTACTTTTCAGGTGGGTTTCACCGTCTGCCTCTGTTGTTCCTGGTGGAGTGCGCGCTTGCTGTTGTAGCTGCCAGCCGTACCTGCGTCGGGCTTCTCCCGACCTCTGTGTACGTTTCTTTTCTGTCAGGCTGTACTTGTTGTCTTTCCTTTGGGGCTGGACTCTGTGTATAATTGTAAATTTGAATTATTAATGAAAAAGTAATTTTATTTCTGTTACTTTAGCAATCCAATCTAATGAAATTTAATTACTTACTGTTATGTCTGCTGGCTTCAATGTATTCCACACACTCCTTTTTTCCTTCGGCGCTTTCCCGCCCTTGGGAGGCCTCGCGGGTCCCATGTGGTATCACATGTATTCGGTATTTATACCGGGTGCACCGGGTATCCGGAATCCGGGTCGCTACAAAGTTACCCTATCATGCTCCGTAGCAGCGGCATATAAAGCATATATGAACTAAGCAAAGTGCTGAGTTAGGAGCGAACACGATACCTCCACGCTCTCGGCGTGGGGAAGACGACCTCGGCCGAATTGATACTCCCGGAACAATTATTACACAAATATTACAGCAATGAATATGAATGCCCACTCCACGCAGGGAGGTAAAGGGCGACACAATGGGACCCGGGAGTAGCGGGTTCGGGTTGACGGGCAGCTTCTTGTGTTGCTTCGGTGGCACACGTACTCACGATCGTGGGACCCACGTGCTGGTCAGAGGGGCCGTGAAGGACCGGGGTGGCACCACTGTTGTGGGGACGCCTGGAGGGGCGCTCCCTGGGACAGCGGTACGCTGGTTCGCCGGTTGGAGATCGGGCGGCTCCGATCTTCACTCGTCGAAGTTGCTGCCCACGGATCTGAACTGTTGTTTCAGACCCGCGCATCACGACGAGATTAGCTGCTGCGGTCACTCCCGACATCGGATCGACGTACAGGAGGTACCGATGGAAAGCTGACTTAAAATCCTTCGATCTATGGCTGGAGAAAGAAATTTGAGTTTCCCATTGATGGCCTTTGTCAAATTTTCAAGCTGCTGACTCACTGGATCTGAAGACTCAGGGCAGATTTGAGTTTTCATAAGAGTTGACATTGACCGTGATTTAGACCTTCGATTCAGCCTTTGAGCCCTTCATGAAAGTTGTAGAGGCCGAAGAGAGGAAAACAGAGATATATCTTATGCAAGGTTTGGTGGAAGTTTAGATTTTTTGTAGATTTTATACTTACTCGGGGTCGGATCTGGACAGCAGAGACGACGAAAATTTGTGGAGAGAGGGGATGGTGGAAAGAACCTGCAATAAATTTGGGGATTCCAACAAAAATCAGAAAGGGCGTCGAAAGGGGGAAGAACTAAGCTTCTGCTACACAGATCTGAAAAGGGACAGATTTGGAAGACAGAAAGACACGAAAATTGAAAAATATAAAATGAAGTCTAAATGACGTGATGTTTTGTACTGGAGGTTGGGAATCAAGAGAGGAACCAACCCTGAAAATCTCAACTCCAGATGATGCCGGAATTTGGAGTTAAAATTCTCGTAGTGAACCCCTGTCTAGCAAAACAGAACCCAAGACAGCACTTCAGATCTTGCTTTGCGGCGGCTCGATGGCGGCACGAATGGCGGCGGCGGCACCAGAGATGAATCTAGAGATAGAGGGGCTAATAAAGAAGGGGTCTACACCCTGAAATGCAGAGGAAGGAAGGAGGAACCAGAGGGAGAGAGGTAGGGGGCGCACCAAGCTCTTGGCATACATAAAATTTTCTTCTCATTAATTCACACAAAATGAAAATTACATGGCATATATAGTTATACATTAATGACCCAAATGACCCCAGATCTAGGGTTAGAGGAGGGGTATTCAAGGGAGTGGAAATGGGTCAAAAAAACACACAATAAAAAAATGAATATAAAGGGGAGTTTGCCCCCCACCTTGAGAGTCCAAATTGGACTTGATTTCCTTTCTTTAATTCATGGTCCAATTCCACATTTGGACCATGGACCAGCCCCCATGGGCCCTGTGGTGCGGACACCCGAGCAGTTACGCCGAGCCGCCGATACTGCACGCGGAGCACGACTCGAGCCACTTCAGGGTCCATCTGGCTCGGAGACAACCTGGAGACTCCCCCTTGAGTCTCGACATTTATCATATTTGTTTAGACTTTATTTGTGTGTAATGGGTGTTTGTTTCATTTTATTCAGTTTGTAATTTTGATTGTAAGAGGGGTTTATTTGCAAAATGGGACCCTCGGGTCCCACGGGCCCCCCCAGACCCCTCCCATTGATCCACCTCAGCCTAGGGCCCCATGTGGGGTCAGTCAACATTTCAAATGGAGGCATCTAGAAGGTTGAATGGTAAAAGACACATGGGAGACAATTGGACTTCAAAGTCCAAGGTAGGCTACCTACTAATTCTACCATGTCCCCTTGGTCAATAGGGCGCCCCTCCCCTTGCATTTTTTATTTATTTTTTTTGTGTTGGTCACATCTAATCCCAGCCATCCATTCCCCATCCCTAGATCCAATGGTGGATATGGGATTTGATATGTAACCTATAAAACTTGTATTTTTTCCATTTGGAAGAATTAATGCCATTTGAAATTTGAAATTTGCCTGGAGCAGCCTTGGGCGCCCCCCTCCTCTCTCCTCCCTCTCCCCCTTGCAGCTGAGACGGTTGCTATTATGAGGTGTGACGCCTCCCTTATCGTTCCGGTGATCGCTGCCGCCGCCATCGTGCCGCCCTCGCACCGCCACGGTTCTTGTCGGTATTCTGTCCGCACAGTGCAGCAGCAGCTTGTCCGAATTTTGCAGCCCTCCCTCGTGATCTTCTGGGCACAAAATTTGGAGGGGATGTTCTAGGGATGTCAACCACACCACATAAAATTTGGTTGGCCTCCTAGTTCACTTTTTCTAATTTTCCATTTTCATCCAACTTTCAATTTCAGTTCTGCCAGTTTCAGATCTGATTTCCATCTTTCCTGAGTTTCCCATCTTCAATCCATTTTATGATTTTTTCCAGAGCGTCCAGTTTTATTGGATGTTATACCTATCAATCTCTCCACCCACGATTTTTTTTTAATTTTTGATCAGCCCTCCACCTATTTTATAAAAATCATTTTCAGAGCCATGTACAGTGCTGTCTATCAGTTTCCAGATCCGACCACCCGCCAGTGTTAAAATCATACAAAATCATAGCCTCCTCCAATCCTTCCACAAGAATTATGTCTGTTTTGCTTGTTCAAATACCTATAACTTTGGTGAAGAGCTCAGGAGCTGAATCGGACGCCTATCTCGTGGTCAATGGCAGTTCTCAGACAACTCACCTGCTAATCTGAGAGTTCGGGTACTGTACAATAGGAGCTTCAAAATTCAAAAATGTCTAGATCCGCATAGATCTAGGTCCTCTCTCTGGGCCTAGATTGAAGGATTTTAAAAGAGCTTTCTAACGATAGCTCATGTGCCCTGATCCAACATCGGGATTGGTCGCAGCGGCCGATCTCGCCGGAGCGCGCGTCGAAAAACAGAATTCAAAATCCGTGGACAGCAACTTCAAGAGGTGGGGATCGGAGCCGAACGGCCACCGACCGGAGTTCCAGCCGACCGCCATCTAGGGAGGTGCGCCACCAGGGGTCCCCATCACAGCGGGCCCCACCCCTGCAGGCCGGGGGGACAGCGCCATCCGTGGGCCCCACGGACCCGTAGATCGCGCCTTCCAGAGCGCACGAAAACGTGGAGTTCGGCACCGCCGAGCGACATCAAGATGATGCCCGTCAACCCGATTCGCGTGATTCCCGGGCCCCACATGTGACCTATTACCTCCCTGCGTGGAGTGGGTCAAATCTTTGTACTGTTGTAAACTTGTTTAACCGGGAGTCCGTAAATCGGTCGGGGTTGTCTTCGCCACGCCGGGTGCGTGGAGGTAACGATCTTACCTTCTTGGCATTCATTTGCTTAGCTAGTATTTGGTCATATGCCACTGCGAGAGTGTAGGTTTCTAGCCCGTGTGTTCATGTCGCCGCTGTGAGTGTGAGAGTGACCCATCTCGCGTCTCGATCCGAGTCCAAAAGTTGAGTCAGACTACCTTGAACTCTGCAGGTTCCTTAACCGCGCACGATCCACGCTTTCCCTCGCCTAGGACGACGAGTGAGTTTGCACTTCTGTTAGTGACGTGTAGCCCGTAGGAGCTCTTAGTGTCGAGCCGAGGTCGCTCTAGTAGTCGTGTCATTGCTGGTCGAGTCGTGTCCGTCTCATATAGCGTCGTCTCCTCAGTCCGTCCCACATCAGTTTGGTATCAGAGCCAGGTTGAGTCTAGGGTAGTCTTGCATAAGTCTTGAATGCATCATGGTCTAAGTCGAGTATAGGATCATCATTATTTTTTCAAAAAAGTGTGTTTTAAAATTGCATTTTTCATCCCGATAACCCGGTATATCAAAAGGTGTTGTCCGAACGTTAGGCTATGCCTATCGGGAGGGCCGCACACTTGCACGAGTGATCTTCGGATCGGTTATCTTCGCCACGTACCGGATATTGGTTAGGTCTAAGTGCATCATCTAGTGTGTGTTTGCATCAGTCGGTCTTGTCCAAGTGTCGGCATGTGTAACATGTAGTTCCCCAATTTCCCATGGACTCCCGGTCGCCTAGGCGATATGACCGTTGGCCCACCCATGGGCTTGGCAACCATCCTCTCCGCTTCTGTAGGCCTGAAGCCTCAGATTTTTTTGGCTCTAATGACCCGGGCATCTACCTCAAGTGGGAGGCCACCATGGACACCTACTTTGATTGTTATACTATGTCCGAGGTAATGCAATTCTCTTTCGCCAAAGAGCGGCTTCTTCATGAGGCTACCAAAAAGTGGGATTACATCGAAAGAATGAGAGAGGTTAGGAGGCAATGGCCCATCGAGTCATGGTGGGACATGAAGAGAGAGCTTAGGAAGGTCTGCGTGCCCCAACCGGTCACCTCCAACCGGCCCCACCCAATCACTTCCAAACAAGTGGGTCCTAGTCAGAGGTAAAGAGCCCCACACGTAGATGAGCAAAGACCCAATCCTAGGACGGTTGACTACGGACGAGTCCACCATGATATCCCTATTCCAACCCACTCCGTTGCCGAACTTATGCAAATGATTTTGGACCGGTTGGATGGGGTGGATAGGACACGTACTCCTAGTGATGTACTCCTACCCGAGCCTAAGGAGGTCATCGCCGGTAGTCTTAACCCGACCCCATCAACGGAGTCCCCAAGCCCTCTCCCCATCATGGAGGATACCCACTCCCCATCCGAGGGCGACAATTCATCAAGGCCTTCACCCATGGAACTCCATACGGAGCCCATCGTGCTCCTAAAGGGTGAGGTAATTATTGAGGAGCCATTAGCTAGTTGGCTAAGGAAGGGTTTATTCCTAGATACCACACTCCCTTTCTACCCTCCCATAGAACCAACCCTACAGATAGTGTCCACCACAGCTTTTAGCACCACTTGCCAATCCTCTTACTTTGTGGACACTATGAATGACCTACTTAAGGGATTAAGTAGGTAAATGGAGCTGACCAATTTGTTGGCTCTCAGGCCCGAACCACCTAGGTGCCTTAGCTTCATATACCCATCCTTGGGTTCTATCACCTCTGTCTGCACGGTGGGTCCCTTCACTAGTGAGCTCATCTTGCTCTTACCTCTACCAGACGAGCTCCACCACTTTCCCTTCCATGACCCCTTCTCTCCCATAGGGAAGTCCCCCCATCCTAGGGAGACAGCTATTTCCCTGATCCCCTCAGGTGACGAGGGGTTGGCTTACATTGGGGATTTCTACCCAGGGTCAAAAGAGAGCCACATCACTGGATCCATAACTCTTCTTGATCCTTTTGATCCTTTTCCATGGGAATTCATCACGGTAGGTCACACTTTCCTCGATCCTGTCAACCCCTTTTCTAGGGAGCCCCGTGACCCACCACTTCCCATCCACGCCCTTTCTCCATGGGCCAGCCCTTCAGTTCACTCGAGAAATGGAGAAAGTGAATTTGGCTTCCCGGGTCCACCTAGACCACCCGAACCACTCGACCCTCCCACACCCAAGTCTAATAGGACGTCATTGACAGGCTGGTTTATACTTGGGTGTCTTGGAGCCAACCATGATGTCAACCTCCTGTTACGTCAAATGCATGCATGGTACACATTCGGGTGTCCTGGTCCGCCGTCACACATGTACAGGTCGGACTAATAGTAGGTTTATCTAGGGTCTTGTGTGTCTGTACATACATATGTCCAGCATATTAGGAGAGCATAGTGAGTCTGTCGAGTCGTTTGCTAGGTATGTTAGGAGTTTGCATGATGACATCCGTCGTCACATTGAGGCCAGCAATGCACGGTATAAGGAGCTAGCTGATGCCCATCGATACCACTGAGAGTTCCAAGAGGGCGAATATGTCATGATCAGGGTAAGACCTGAACGGTTTCCCTCTGGAACCGTTAAGAAGTTGCAAGCTCGCGGAGCCGGTCCATTTAGAGTATTAAAACGCGTTGGATCCAATGCGTATGTTGTGGACTTGCTCGAGGAATATGGTATAAGCTCTACTTTCAATGTATCGGATCTAGTTGTATATAGGGACCCAGCGGTGATCCCTAGTGAGCCTTTCGAGCCATCTCCTCCCCTTGAGAGTGATCCCACACCTGAGTGTCCACCTCCAGTGGATGTTGAGCTGATCCCATACTCCTCGAGCGAGTCCACTCGCCTCTCACTCATAAGAGACCAAAAACGAGCTTGCACAAGACACATGCAAACTCACCAAGTACTAACACACATATGCAAACCACACAAATAAGCCACACAAAATAAACCACACAAAGAAGAAACAAACCGACTCAAGCATTACCCTAGACTTAATGCAATGACATCACCCACCAGGTGGCCATCATCCAAGTGCCACATCCTGAGTGTCGGTAGGCTCCACCAGACTTTCTTACTCATCAGCTAGTTCCGGGTCGGCCTCGTAGCTGACAGTCACAAGCCCAGAAGGTGAGGCTTCTCCTACCCCTAGGGCTAGAGTGGCACGAGAGGGGAATTGGTTGGCGATGTGGCCAAACCCATGACAGTGGAAACACTGTAGTCGAGACCTACTACTCTTTCTAAGAAGAGGGCCCTTACCCTTATCCTCCCGACGGGCAGGGGGTGTAGGCAACAGGGGTGGAGCTGTAGGTGTCGTGTGTTAGGGATATGGAGTACCCAGACGAGGAGGACAACCAGCAGAGGAGGAAGAAGGAGAGAAGAAGAATCACACAAGAATACACAAGGATTTTTTACGTGGTTCGGAGGCAAGATGCCTTCCTACGTCCACGGCCGCAGCAGGATTCCACTAAGATACACAGACTGGTTACAATACAAGGAGAGAGCCCATCGTTTTATACTAGGAGATTAGGGCGTCATAAGTCAGGGCATTAAGGACAATAATACCCCTGATCAACAGAAATCCTCTTCTGGGATACATCAGACGTGCATGCTCGCCTGTCCCCCCGGATGCTCTCTTGGGACCGAATATGCCCTCCAGCGACTGCAGATGCTCCCCCACCATCAGTCAGATCAATGCATTGCCAAGACAATGCGTCGACGCATTGCCAAGGCAAGGTCGATGCACTCCAAGTGATATCGACTTGCCTTGAACCCACAATGCATGCTTCCCTGACGCCAGTGATGCTCTCCAGAGACAATGAATGCCCTCCAGAGACAGCATGTGCTTCCCTGCTAGAACTCAGATAGCATATGCTCCCCTGGAGCAGCGATTGCTCCCCTAGCACTGAAGGATGCTCCCCTGGAGCAGCGATTGCTTCCCTGGCACTGAAGGATGCTCCCCAGAGGCAGAGGATGCGCTCCTGAGGTAGAGTGTGATCCCGTGCAGAGGCGCACGATGAAGAGTTCTGACTCCACACTCTAACAATCTCCCACTTGGAGTCTGAACTCCAAATAAAGCAAACATCTCAATGTATTAACCCTGCTCAATATAACAATGGAAATACTGCTACGATATCCCTCCATTAATCATCCATGGAGGCCAACTGAGGCTTTGCACATCCTCAGTTTCTCTGTGGTCACCACCTTGGTTAACATGTCTGCTGGATTCTCTGCACAAAATATTTTCTCCAGCAGCAAAACATCATCTTCAAGCAGACCACGAATGAAGTGATATTTCAGTTGTATGTGCTTAGTCCTTGCATGAAAGACTGGGTTCTTGGCAAGGTGAATTGCACTTTGACTGTCACAAAACAACACACTATTGCTTTGTTCCTTGCCCAACTCCTTCAGATAATTTTTCAGCCATACCATCTCTTTGCTAGCTTCAGAGATAGCTACATACTCTGCTTCTGTTGTTGAGAGAGCAACAACCTTCTGAAGTTTTGAAACCCAACTCACTGCAGTGCCACACAAGGTGTAAACATAGCCAGTGGTACTTCTTCTGGTGTCCAGATCACCACCAAGATCTGAATCAACAAAACCTTGTAAGATAACATCACTTTTCCTGAAACAAAGTGATTTGCCTGAGGTGCATTTTAGGTATCTCAGAATCCATTTCACTGCCTCCCAGTGTTGCTTGCCCGGATCTGCCATATGTCTGCACACAACTCCCACTGCATGTGCTATATCCAGCCTGGTACAAATCATGGCATACATCAGATTTCCTACAACTGATGCATAAGGAATTTTCTTCATGGACTCATGCTCTTCATCAGGCTTTGGTGACTGCTCTTTAGACAGCTTGAAGTGACTTGCCAAAGGAGTGCTAACAGGTTTTACATCCTGCATGTTAAATCTGCCCAACACCTTCTGGATGTAACCTTCTTGAGATAGCTTCACAATACCAGCTGTTCTATCCCTTACAATTCTCATCCCAAGAATTTACTTTGCTGCTCCTAAGTCCTTCATATCAAATTCCTTTGATAATTGTATTTTCAGATTGTTAATCTCTGTCATACTTGATCCTGCAATAAGCATATCATCCACGTACAACAACAATATGATATAACAATTATCAAACTTCTTAAGATAACAACAATGGTCCATATTGCATCTAATGAAACCATTGTTACATATGAATCCATCAAACTTCTTGTACCATTGTCTGGGGGCTTGTTTCAGACCATACAAACTTTTCTTGAGCTTGCACACAAGGTTTTCTTTGCTTGGGACTGAAAACCCTTCTGGTTGCAACATGTAGATGTCTTCCTCCAAGTCACCATGGAGAAAGGCTGTCTTCACATCTAGTTGCATTAAATGTAAGTTCTCAGCAGCAACAATGCTCAACACCAGTCTAATAGTGGTTAGTTTCACAACTGGAGAAAAGATCTCAGTGTAGTCTATACCTTCCTTCTGCTGGAAGCCCTTCACTACCAACCTTGCTTTGTACCTCTTACTGCCATCAGGTTCATCTTTGACTCTGTAAATCCACTTGTTATGCAATGCCTTATTGTTCTTAGGGAGTTTAGTTAGCTCCCAAGTCTGATTCTTTTGCAATGAGTTCATCTCATCTTTCATGGCTAACTCCCACTTAACAAAATCTGTAACCTGCATTGCTTCATCATAACACTCGGGTTCACCTTCGTCAGTCAACAGTAGGTAATGCAAAGATGGAGAATACCTTTGTGTAGGCCTAGGTATTCTTGCAAATCTTCTCAGTTGTACCGATGTACAAGGTTGTGCTTCTATTTCAGATACATCCTGTATCTTATCATTCACATCATCTTGTGAAATTTCTTCTAGCTCAACCTGTCCACCATTCTCATTTTGTTTCCCTGCACTGTCAGATTCTACAACAGCCCTGTCTTTGTACAAGACATTTTCATTGAATATAACATTTTTCCTTCTGAGAATTTTTTGATTTTCATCATCCCAAAATCGATATCCAAACTCATCAGAACCATATACAATAAAAAAGTACTTTATAGACTTAGCATCTAGCTTATCCCTATCATTAGAATCTACATGCACATATGAAACACAGCCAAAGACTCTCAAGTGTGAAAGATTTACCTCTTTCCCTGTCCAGGCCTCCTCTGGAATTTCACCATCCAAAGGGACAGATGGTCCTCGGTTTATCAAGAAAGCTGCTGTGTTAATTGCATCTACCCAAAATGTTTTTGGCAGTCCGGCATGTATCCTCATACTCCTAGCCCATTCATTCAAGGTTCTGTTCATGCGCTCGGCAACTCCATTCTACTGTGGCATTCTTGGAACAATTCTTTCCATCCTGATACCACTAGCTGCACAAAAGTCCTTGAATTATTTGTTGTCATACTCTCCACCATTGTCTGATCTCAGACACTTCACCTTCAAACTTGTCTCATTCTCTACAAGGGTCTTCCAATTTTTGAAAGTAACAAATACATCAGATTTCCTTTTCAAAAAATAAACCCATACCTTGCGAGTAGAGTCATCAATGAAAGGGACATAGTAGAGTGAGCCTCCAAGAGATGGTACTGGTGAAGGACCCCATACATCTGTATGTACAAGCTCTAGCTTCTGTGTCTTCAAAGTTCTAACTGTCTTTGAGAATGTAACCTTCTTTTGCTTCCCAAAAATGCAGTCTTCACAAAGACCAACTTCCACAGATTTCAAGCCAGACAATTTTCCTTTTGACAGCAGTACCTTCATCCCTTTCTCACTCATGTGACCAAGCCTGTAGTGCCATATATTGGAGTCAACTCCTGAATTTGCCACTGCCACTATATCTTTGTTGTTGCTAGTCATGTAGAGAGTACCCATCTTGTTGCCTCGTGCTATAATCATAGCACCTTTGGTGATCTTCCAAGATCCACCCATAAAGGTTGTGACATAACCTTCATCATCAAGCTGTCCAACAGATATCAAGTTCCTCTTCAAGCCAGGTACATGCCTTACATTCTTTAACTTCCACAAAGTGCCATTTGTGGTCCTTACATTGACATCACCCTTCCCCACAATATCTAAAGGCTCATCATCAGCAAGATAAACCTTCCCAAAGTTTCCAGCATCATAATTTTACATACTTTCTTTATGTGAGGTAGAGTGAAACGACGCACCTGAGTCAAGAATCCATGACTCTAAAGGAGTGTCAACATAAAGAACTAAAGCATCTTGAACTTGCTCTGCTGTAGTTGCATTGGCAGACTCTTCATTATGGTTTTTCTTCTTTGGAGTCTTACAATATTTCTTTAAGTGCCCCTTTTTACCATAATTCCAGCACCCATCACCACCAAACTTTGATTGACCTTTCTTCTTGGACCTAGATCTGCTCCTATTTTGACCCCGCTATTTTGTTCTTCCCCTGCTCTCTGTATTCAAGGCAGAACCTGAGACTTCACCTGATTCCCTTCTACGAATATCTTCGCTTAGAATCAGGTCTCGAACCTCATTAAGCTTCAACTTGCTCGAACCGAAAGAACTACTTACAGCCGTCACAGTTGCACCCCAACTTTCAGGTAAGGAGGATAAAAGAATCAAGGCCCTAATCTCATCATCAAAGTTTATTTCTACAGAACTCAACTGAGTTGTAATCATATTGAATTCATTGATGTGGTCTGTAACAGAAGCACCTTCGGCCATCTTCAGATTAAATAAACGACGCATCAAATATACCTTGTTTGAAGCCGAGGGCTTTTCATACATATTTGATAGCACCTTCATCAATCCTGCCGTGGTCTTCTCGTTCATGATGTTGAAGGCGACGTTTCTGGCCAACGTCAAGCGAACAACTCCGAGTGCTTGTCTGTCTAGTAGATCCCAATCTTCCTTCTTCATCCCTGCCGGCATCGTTCCAAGAAGCGGCTCATGCAGCTTCTTATGATACAAGTAGTCTTCGATCTGCATCTTCCAGAAACCGAAGTCCTTGCCATCGAACTTGTCGATCCTCACCTTTCCTTCATCCGCCGCCATTACTCCCACTACTCCCTCGAACCAGAACAAGGCTCTGATACCAGTTGTTAGGGATATGGAGTACCCAGACGAGGAGGACTACCAGCAGAGGAGGAAGAAGGAGAGAAGAAGAATCACACAAGAATACACAGGGATTTTTTACGTGGTTCGGAGGCAAGATGCCTTCCTACGTCCACGACCACAGCAGGATTCCACTAAGATAATCACAGACTGGTTACAATACAAGGAGAGAGCCCATCCTTTTATACTAGGAGATTAGGGCGTCATAAGTCATGGCATTAAGGACAATAATACCCCTGATCAACAGAAATCCTCTTCCGTGATACATCAGACGTGCATGCTCGCCTGTCCCCCCGGATGCTCTCCTGGGACCGAGTATGCCCTCCAGCGACTGCAGATGCTCCCCCACCATCAGTCAAATCAATGCATTGCCAAGACAATGCGTCGACGCATTGCCAAGGCAAGGTCGATGCACTCCAAGTGATATCGACTTGCCTTGAACCCACAATGCATGCTTCCCTGACGCCAGTGATGCTCTCCAGAGACAATGAATGCCCTCCAGAGACAGCATGTGCTTCCCTGCTAGAACCCAGACAGCATATGCTCCCCTGGAGCAGCGATTGCTCCCCTGGCACTGAAGGATGCTCCCCTGGAGCAGCGATTGCTTCCCTGGCACTAAAGGATGCTCCCCAGAGGCAGAGGATGCGCTCCTGAGGCAGAGTGTAATCCCGTGCAGAGGCGCACGATGAAGAGTTCTGACTCCACACTCTAACACCGTGGGTAATAGGGGTGGGGGTGCCGGTGCCAGAGGACAGGCAATGGGTGCCAGGGGGTGAGCAACGGGTGCCCGTGGTTGGGATGGAGGTAGATCCCTTGACGGGGGAGGACGAGGTCTAAGAGCGAAGTGCTCCTGATGGGCGGGCTTGTGAGGTCAAGTCATGGGACACCTCGGGTATGGGCCTAAGGAGCTACGTGACTCGGCACTACAGAGAGGAATGTGGCCCAACCGTTGGATAGACTCGAACTGTCCCTCGAATTGCTCCATCTCGAGAGCAACTTGGTACGCATCCTCTAACTTGTCCACCTTGCGGCGGAGAAGCTCATACCGTAGGTGCGGTCGTAGACCACGCCAAAATCGTGACACCATAAGGGAGTCCTCCTCCATGGCATCACATCGTAAATAGTATTCATCGAACTTGACAATGTACTCGGAGACGAACTGATCTCCTTGGGTAAGACTCTGCCACCTGTCTATGAGACGCTGGCGGTAAGTGGCAGGGAGGTACTTCTTCCTAAGTTTGGACCTCATCTCTTCCCATGTTTCTACCTGGGGTTCATGACAGTGAAATAGCAGGTTCTCCATGTTTCTCCAAAAGGTTTGACCTTGCCCTACCAATTTCATCTTATCAAACTTGACCTTCCGTTGGTCCGACATCTCAAACCACTCAAAATATCGGTCCATACCGGCTTCCCAATCAAGATATACCCTTGGGTCTAAGGACCCGTCAAAAGTGGGAGGATCGGCACGAACGGTCCTAAGGGCCCGCTCATCCTCATCACGATTCCGTTGTTGAACACGACGGTCACGTCCATATCCCCTATTTTCATCCTCGGACTCATAGTCTAACACCTCGAGGAATTGACGCCTCCTAACATCTATCCCTTGAACCCTTGGGACAGTAGGTTGCTGAACCGGTTCCCGTTGACCATGTGTAGGTGGGGGGGTGCCTCAATTGGGGCTCTCGGGGGTGCATCGGCTGGGGGTCCCTCTAATGTGGCAACTTTGCCTACCAGGTCCTGAACGGACTAGTATGACTCGACAGTCTTATCTTCTAAGGCCTTCATCCTTTCTTCCAGACGGGTGCCTAAGCCATTCATCCGTGTACTCAACCCGTCCATCCGATCTACCCATGTAGTCAACGCATCCATGCGTGTACCCAACCCATCCATACGTGTAGTCAACCCTTGCATTTGCCCCATAAGGGTTTGGAACATTTTGGCCACCTACGACGCATCGAGACTAGGGGCTCGGGGATCCGCCATAGGTGGTGGTGGGGGTGAGTACTGTGTACCTCTACGAGTGGGCATGCAAAGACACACGGAGACACCGACTAATGCAAACACGGACTAAAGCAAAGAGAATGCACCTAGACCTAACCAAGACTCGGTACGTGGCGGAGTTAATCGATCCGAAGATCACTCGCGCAAGTGTACGGCCTTCCTGATAGGCGTAGCCTAACGTTCGGACAACACCTTTTGATATACCGATTAATGGGATCTAAGTGCAACCTAGACCGACTTAGACAATGACTAGACGTAAATGACACTTTTTTTTTAAACACCCTAGACTCAACTGGTGCTCTGATACCAAAACTGATGTGGGACGGACACGTGACTCAACTCCAAATGGATATGTGATCCTTGGACTCTAAGCAAGCTCGCGATCTTCCCTAACGAGGGAAGTGTCGGACATGCGCGGTTGAGAAACCGACAAAGAGCTAGGGTGGTCAACTCATAAATTCGTGCCCAGATCGGGTCACGAGACGGTCTCTCTCTCTCGCTCGCAGCAGTGAATAACAATAAATAGCAAGCTAAGTTACCCTATCATGCCCTCTAGCAGCGGCATATAAAGCATATACGAACTAAGCAAAGTGCCGAGTAAGGAGCGAACACGATACCTCCACGCTCTCGGCGTGGGGAAGACGACCCCGGCCGAACTGATACTCCCGGAACAATTATTACACAAATATTACAGCAATGAATATGAATGCTCACTCTACGCAGAGAGGTAAAGGGTGACACAATGGGACCTGAGAGTAGCAGGTTCGGGTTGATGGGCAGCTTCTTGTGTTGCTTCGGCGGCACACGTACTCACGATCGTGGGACCCACGTGCTGGTCCGAAGGGCCGTGAGGGACCGGGGTGGCACCACTATTGTGGGGACGCCTGGAGGGGTGCTCCTTGGGATGGCGGTACGCTGGTTCACCGGTCTGAGGCTGGGCGGCTCCGATCTTCACTCGTCTGAGTTGCTGCCCATGAATCTGAACTGTTGTTTCAGACCCACGCGTCCCAACAAAATTAGCTGCTGCGTTCACTCCCGACCTCGGATCGACGCACAAGAGGTACCGATGGAAAGATGACTTGAAATCCTTCGATATATGGCTGGAGAAAGAAATTTGAGTTTCCCGTTGATGGCCTTTGTCGAATTTTCAAGCTACTGACTCACAGGATCTGAAGATTCAGGGTAGATTTGAGTTTTCCTTAGAGTTGGCGTTGACCGTGATTTAGACCTTCGATTCAGCCTTTGAGCCCTTCATGAAAGTTGTAGAGGCCGAAGAGAGGTAAATGTAGATATATCTTATGCAAGGTTTGGTGGAAGTTTAAATTTTGTGTGGATTTTATACTGACTCGGGATCAGATCTGGACAGTAGAGACAGAACTGAATTTAAGGAAAAGACACAATTTCTAAAAATAGGTAGAGGGCTTTTGAAATTCGACTAAAATTTGTGGAGAGAGGGGATGGTAGAAAGAACCTCCAATAAATTTGGGGATGCCAAAAAAAAACAGAATGGGGGTTGAAAAGGGGAAGAACTAAGCTTCTGCTACACAGATTTGAAAAGGGACAGATCTGGAAGATAGAAAGACACGAAAATAGAAAAATATAAAAAGAAGTCGAAATGATGTGATATTTTTTACTGGAGGTTGGGAATCAGGAGAGGAATCAACTCTGAAAATCTCAACTCCAGATGATGTCGAAACTGGGAGTTAAAATTCTCGGAGTGAATTCCTATCCAGCAAAATAGAACCCAAGACAGCACTTCAGATCTTGTTTTGCGGCGGCTCGATGGCGGCACGTACGGCGGCGGCGGCACCAGAGATGAATCTAGAGATAGAGGGGCTAAGAAAGAAGGGGTCTACACCCTAAAATGCAGAGGGAGGAAGGAGGAACCATAGGGAGAGAGGTAGGGGGCGCACCAAGCTCTTGGCATACACAAAATTTTCTTCTCATTAATTCACACAAAATGAAAATTACATGGCCTATATAGTTCTACATTAATGATCCAAATGACCCCAGATCTAGGGTTAGAGGAGGGGTATTCAAGGGAGTTGAAATGGGTCAAAAAAACACACAATAAAAAAATGAATATAAAGGGGAGTTTGCCCCCCTCCTTGAGAGTCCAAATTGGACTTGATTTGTTTTTTTTAATTCTTGGTCCAAGTCCACATTTGGACCATGGACAAGCCCCCATGGGCCCTAGAGTCCATGTGGACCAATAAGAGGGAGGGAGGGGGCCCCTGCTGGACCTACATGCACTTTTGTAAAGAAACCCAATGGCCTTTTGTAAATAAACCCACTAAGACCTACAATTGTGTACCCATATATCACAAGGGTATACATACAAATATAAAAGGACATAAATGCAAACAAAATATGACCGGTCTTGCTTCGATGTCCCCATCAACGCGCCAAGGGTCCAGAAAGGTTCACCCGTTCTGACTCAGACCGAGCGTAGGCTTCAGCCAGAGAGGCCCCCAACTGGGCCAGGACCTAGCCACCCTCCATAACCATCTCGAGGGCCACGGGTGGGGAGCGTTGCTTGTCTCCTCCCCTCGCTACCTTCGTAGCTATACTGCAACATTTCTGGTACAGAGGGCCCCGGATACCCAGCCTCTCTAGAACAGCCGGAATAGGGACCCCCCCTCCGAGCGGCATCCCCTCAGGAGCCCCGCTGGCCGGCCCATATTGAGCTGCTACTTCATCCGCCCCTCTTGCCTCGGTCGGTTGGGGCTGCGTCACCTCTCCTCGCGACCCCCCGGCGTCGCGACCCGGAGTGCCGCCTGCCTCGCTTCACCGATCCTGGAGTCACCCGCTTCAGGCCCGGCCCCCTCGGCTCTTGTAGAAGGGAGAGCCGGGTCAGCGCCGCCGTCAACCGTAGAAACGGCCGTGGCCTCCTCGGCCCCCTCTTGCTCGGCGGATGGGAGAGCCATCCTAATAGGGTCAGCCCTGTCACGCTCGGCAGAGGGGCGAGCCGAGCCATAACCACCTTCGACTGCGAGGACGGCCCCGGCCTTCTCGGCCAGCTTCTTGGCCTTTACGGCGTCCCATATCATCCCCTCCACGAGATCCTTGCGCTTGGACCCCCACGGCCTGGAAGACCCTTCCCGGGCCTTGCCCTTACCTCAGGCTCGGGAGTGACCCTCGGGAGCTCGCGACTCGATGGCAGCCAAGTCGTTGCCCAGATCGATCACTTCCCGCTCGGTCACATGCTCCTCCTCCGCAGCCGGCCGCCTAGTGTCTACGCAAAAGAAGATATGGTCAAGAAAAGAAAAATGGCTTCATCATCCGAAGAGAACACTGATTCATGGTGCCCGTACCTGTCGGCCGTAGTCGCTGGAGAAGGCATCGCTCGATGTTCTCCAGGGTCACCAGCTCCTCTGTGGACTGGCGATGCTTCAGCAGAACGACTGCATACTTCTCCACATCCGGAGAGAACTCATCTTACCTCGGGGGAATGTTCGGGTGAAAGTTGGGGATTACATGACACCTCCAAGACTCCTCCACCAAAAAAATTCCCACCCAGAAGAACTGGGTCTTCCACCCATTGTGGGAAGAGTCCTTCACGGCTAAGGAAACACAGCTCCTATTTCGCCTCGCCTAGACGAAATAGAAGCCCTTCCCGACCGGGGAATGCTTCTTCAACTCAAAAAAGTAATGGAAGAGGTCCAAGGAAGAAGGAACCCCGCACTAAAGGTAGAGGATGCGGAAGGCAGAGAAGAGGAAATAAGAGTTGGCTACCAACTGTACGGGAGCCAACTGAAAGAAATTGAGAAGGTTAAGAACAAAAGGGTCGAAGGGAAGACGGAACCCACCCTTCCACAATAGAAGGAAGGAGCAGAAATGGCCCGTACGAGAATCCAAGCTCGTCTCGTTTGGGGTAGCCGCGGTGAAGTAGTACTGCCAGGGTAGGTGAAACTGGTACTCCAGTCGCTTCACCTTCGCCTCCCCCAGCTCGCTGCAGTTCGGAGCCGACGATATCACCACCACCCTCACCTCCGGCTCACCCTCCAACTCCTCAACCTCCGGACGCTGGTCCGCCATGGAATCTGAAGAGGAACTTGAAGAAGAAGGCTCCCAAGACTCCGAAGAGTTTGGAGGAAGGTGAAGCTGTCGAACCGCCTCCGTGGTTATCTCTGCCAACTTTGTGAACGCCGCTACGAGTCTCTGCTCTTCCATCGTATTCCCACGGCGCATCAAAGAGCCTCGAAAGCAAGTACAAAAGAAGGCAAAACCCTAAAGCAGAGGGAGTATGGAATGACAGCAAGCGCACAATGCTTATATCCCCTCGTGGAAGGTGGCGCGTCGTTCCAACCTCCGAGAAAAAGGGGCCCCTTCGTTTCAAATATGTCAGGATTATCATTATTACGGGCCTAGGTGACCATGGCACGTGGCTTCTTAACACCGCCAGATCTCCACCCACACGAGCCACGCTAGTCCAAAATCCCAACGGATACTCTTCCGAGCCTGCCAAGGCTTGGAAGTAGGAGGGGGACAAGTGGAGAGGGGGATTTCTGTGGCCCATCCAAGAGTGGCCGAACTAGGTCCAGCGAGACCAAACGAGGCCCAACTCATCTAACTGACCGCCCCACAGGGCCCACTTAACATAAAAGCCCAATAAGCTCACTCGGGATCAATCACTTCCTAGGCGGCCATTAGGCTTGGAAGGCCGAGCGTCGGTCCGGTCGGAGGAAGACCCACGCCCGACCTATCCCCCCAGGGCCGACACTCTTCACGCTTGGGTCGATCGACGGTTGCTTATCCATACTGTCGTTAAGATCCCTTTCTGAGCAAGAGTTTACGAGGATAAGGGGGCACACGACTCCTCAAGGCTATAAAGAGCCCACGTCGAGGACGTAACCCCTGCCTGAAGCTCCTCAGCTTACGGGACTCATAAGGCTGGCGCACTATTTAAACCTTGGACTCCCTCCAGCGAAAGGTAAGGCCAACATACGCCTAAAACTCCCTGAGCAGGAACCACTTCACCACCTTGGTGGAGAGGGATCTCGTGCATCTCCTTCCTCCTCCCTTCATAGCTTCCACCACTGCTCTACTGATTTAGGCATCGGAGGGTTTTCCCCAGGGAACCATCCCTGGGCCCCCTGATCCGTTTCCCGTCCATGCAGTTCACTGATCGGTGATCATCTCCTCTAGCTTAGGACTAGCGCGAGATCGCCCCTCTTCAGGTGCCACTTTGATTTTTTTATTTTTTAGCGGTATTGGAGGTGCTGAAGCTAAAGGAATCAACGACTATGATAAAGGCGCGGTTTGAAGAAATCTAGCACCCTGTGACAGTCATTATTTCTTACGGAGTCTGTGTGTTTGAACCGAATCAAAGGTTTTGAGTATTTGATCATTATTAAACACTTTCATTGGCTCAATTAAGGAAAAACCTCTTTATTTATTGATTGAAAGGAAGTAATCATTACATGCTTAGTGAGCCACCTAGGCCCTCAAATTCCTAAGAGCTATTACATATGATTTCCATTGCTCTTTATCTTCTTCCACTCGTTCCATAGGACGGTGTAGCTTGCTGACCCGCCATAGTGCTTGAATGGTCTTGATCTTTTCTTTGTCACCACTTGAGCCCAATTCTCTCTTCTTGATTGGCGAAAGATGAGAAGCCTCTTCAAAGAGATGGCGGGGAAGGCCGAGTTGAGAGAGGCACTGGTGAGTGTTGTAGAGTACGAGATTGGTGGCGCCGATTAGCCATAGCTCCACTCCGGAGGAGAGCCTTGCATGAAGGTTTTGTGTCTTAAGGAAGCCCAATGTGCATGTAAAAGCATTTTCTGGCATTGTCTTAAAGTGTCCGCGCCAATCCACCCGTTTCTTGAGCTTGGGCACTCAGTTGGTAACTCTCTCATGTAATCCTAGAGTGCCCGTCATATAGTGGAGTGGGCTCTTAGAGAAGATTCTAGAGGCTTGTTGGGTTTCTTCACATGGATCAAATTTGAAGTGGAGGTCCACCCAACTTGAGAGCAATAGCATAGACCCATATAGGGGACTCCCCTTGGAAGCCAAGGTAAGCCCACTATAGAGATAGGCTAGGACCGCCGGCCCAATCCTCTTTCCTTCCCATATCCCGCATATGGCACTCAATTGTTCCTCCTCCAAGAAATCATCCGCCGAGGGGAAGAGTAGTGCTCCCTCAAGGCAAATCACCATGGCCTTCATGATCAACTCCATCTCTTCCTCATTATTCTCTTTTCCCAAAGCCTTGTATACCCCTGCCGCAGACGTCATCAAGTTGATCCCCTTTGTGACTCTTATTTGGTCTATTATTTTTTGACTTGGGATTAAGCTTGCTAGCATCTCCATTGCACTAGTTGGTTCTTGCATAACCACCATCTTCTCTTCATCTCCTTGCTTTAGGCCCTTCAATCCTAAAAGCATCTCCACTTCTTCTAGTAGGATGGTAGCTTCGAAAGTGGGGAATAGGAAGGTGTGTGTGTGTGGGTGCCATATTTCCATAAGAGCTCCTATGGCGGCCCAATCAAAATGTACATCATTGTAGTGCTTAGCATGGGTGAGTAGGCCAATAAGGTGCCATCTTGAGAGATAGGACCTCATGTCTAAGGTAATTCTGGAGAGAAGAAGAGGAAGCCATTGTATTTTCGTGTATCTCCTAGCCCCCGGGATGAGTGGGTAATCCTGAAAATCAAATAAGGAAAAAGAAGAAGAGAAGACAAGGAGAGGATTCCATTAGAATTTTAGAGAGAAGTAGAGAGAGAAATAGATAGAGCTAAGGTTTTTTCTTGGATACTTACTTGATTTAGTGCAATTCTTCCACTAATGTGCCCCTCCACCTCATTAATCCTTGCAAAACCCATCTTGGTTTTCTTCACTGGACATTGCATCAACTTCTCCATTATTTAGCTCTTTGGTGTTCTCCGTTGAAAGAAGAGCTCCCGGTTTTGATTCCCTACGCAGAAGACTGTTTTGGATTGATTAAAGAGCTCTAGAGCTCTTTTTATAGAGAAGTCTCTGCTCAATTGGAGTTAGAGTAGGTTGACGATTGAGCGTTCAGTTTCTGGTTAGAACACGGGTTTCGAAAAACACAAGTAAATAGCGACTTCCACTAATCCATTATTTATTAAAAGAGCGCCCATAAGAGTGTTACGATTCTTCATGGAGCGCCCGTCCATACAGTCGCTATTTTATTTAATTCCGTGGATTTTTTATATTCTTCATGGAGCGCCCATACGGTCACCATTTCTCAGTGCTATGTCAGAAATTCATATAAATTAATATATCTATCATGGAGCGCCCGTGCACACGGTCGCTATTTTTGCAAATAGTGCTATTTTGAATTTCATATGGATTATGATAATGGGCTTTGAATACTAGAATTATTATTATTTTGAGGCCTGTATTTATCACATTTTTTTCATTTCTTGTGGTGACTAATGATCTTTTGAGATCAGAAAAAAGGACAGGCCGCACAGGTTTCGAGGTACTCTGAGATGTTTCTTGGGTGACATTTCTTTCCCTGTATATCCTCCTATATGCATTGTTACTATATGTTATCTACTCTACTAGAGTGTATCAAGGACCTTGTGGTCCTGATGAACCTGGAATTTGAGTTCCCCTTCATCAAAAATAATGATAATTCCTGGGGAGTCTTGATCGCACGGATAGGCCGTTGAGTTGTCTAAAGCTTGGGATGACAGTTCAAATTTCTAAGTTGATGCGCGGATAAACGGGCTTCGGCTTAGTATCAACTTAAAGATCTGGATTCCTGACCAAGTCTGGATGGCTTAGCAATATTCTCCTTGATTATTTTTTTTATTTTTTTAGTTTATTTTAAAAGTTTCTTTTAGCCTAGCATGCATCATGTAGGACTTTGAGCTTTAATGGTAAAAAAATCTCATATTAAGTCAGTAATGAGGTTCACTCACTCTAGATTTGAGTTGACAAGAAACATTCCATCTAAATCAAGTACTATGTTCTCCTTAAAGCCGCTCATGCTGGTTCCTTGGAAGCATTTTTGACTGGATTCCTACCTTCTTTCCTTACAAATCCACCTTGGTTGCAGCACGTCCACATTGGATGGTAATCACTCTCCAATGGTGTTTCTCCATTCGTGCCCTCGCGCACATTTTGTTAGCTTTGTTTTCATCTAGGCAATTATTATTTTTTCGAAATCATCCAAAGTTGTTTTATTCAGAACCATAGAAAGGTTTCCAACGCTTAGTGTCGGAGGTGTGTGACATCACACCTTGGCATCTACTTTTCATTCTATTCCGCCCTCATTCCGCTTTATTTCACTCCATTATGCATCATTCCATCTCACTCCCTTGCAAAGCAGACGCCAAGGCGGGGCAGCTGTAGACATGCCAAAACCGATACTTTGTTGAGTGAATTTCATGTCACGATGTAATGCCCCAAAGTAGACTTCATTATTGGTGTAAAAAGTGGGTTTCTTTCATTCTTTTTAATACTACGACCGTCGTCTGGTAACTATTTAAATAACACCTTTGGAGGTGTCACTGTTTCCTAGAATAGCGACCATGTGTGTGGGCATTGTTTTTAATTCTTTCTAATTTACAATCGGAATTAATTTCTATGAATTAATGCCTACATGGACGAGCGCTCTTTAATGAATGCCTCCGCGCGTGGTCTCTAATTATAAATTTCTTAATTTGTGAAAAGACCAAAATTTTTAGGAAATAGCGACAGTGTCAGGGGTGCTGTTTAGAAGAGCGACCGTCTCTAGGTCGCCATTTCAGTTCCGTCTCCGCTTCGCCTGCAACCTTCCCAGAGGGTGTCCTTCCTCGTTTTAACTCCATGACCGATCATAGAAAGGATATCCCTATTCAGAGATCAGCTTCCTTGTTTTAATCATATTAGAATGAGGATCTTCATCTCTATAAATACCTATAGTTTTCCATGAGAAAAGAACTTACGCATCTTGGTTATTCGAAAGTTCCTTCAGCAGTGATGGAGGCATCACCCACGACTCCCTCTGGCTCGGGTCATCTTCACACTCCGGAGTTGTTTGAGCTCGGACTTCATTCCTATGTGGGTCCAATTATCCATTTTGAGCTTTTATTTTGAGTCATTTGATCTATTTTCCCTTTATTTGAGTCTTGTACCTTGGTTAATGAGTCATTTACCTAAGAATGTTGGTCATTAGGATGTTTAGCCAATCTAATGGGCCCAATCCATTGGGATAGGCCCATGGGCGCCCCCTACCCCTTGCTTATTTGTCATTATGTCTAGAGTCAAAGACTTTTTGTAAAATGTGGGTTGCCTATATATAGGACCCCATTTCCCCCATTGGAAGTTAATGAAAAATTGTCATTTTAAGAGTTCAAAATTCAAATCTTAGTGGAGTGATTCTATGTGAGAAGGTGTGAAACCTAGGGTGAGAAACCCACTTCAATCCCCTACCCCCTCTCTCTCTCTCTCTTTCTCTCTCTCTCTCTATAGGGGTTCGCCCCCTTCTCTCTCTCCTCACCTTTCCAACCACTTTCTCTTTCCTTTCCCATCCATTAAGTCCACTCCAACTCCCCACACCCCCCTCTTTACTCCACCCCACCCCCAAGATAGACTCCACCTATCCCCACTCCACCCTCCAACCACCAACCACCCCTACCACTTCCCAACACAATCTCTTCTTTTCCCCACACAATCTCCCAACCCCCAAGACAATTTTGAATCTTTCCCTCCACTCCTCCCTCTCTCTTTCCATACCCTAGGGCGCCCCCAACCAAGGGACCTCAGATCTGGTCGCCCCCCTCCACTCTCCTTCCTCCAACAACTAGTTCTTCTTCCACCTCCCCTTTCCACCTCCACCTAGTGCAGTGAACCAGCAGCCTCTCTGCTCCTCCCCTCCCCAAACCCTTCTAAACACCACCACAACTCTCATTCCATACCTCCTCCACATCCCCTCCCACCATTCCACCACTTCCCTTCAACATCTAGCACCTTCACTACCCCATCACAAGCCCCACTTGAAGATACAACCAAGCTTCTGTTCGCAGCTCCGAGCCAGCAGAGGATCAATAGCTTGCAGAGGCGACCCCGGCTTTGTCCAAGCATCCCTGGAGGCCCAAAAGCTACCGTCAGAAGCATCTCTCTGTCCTCTTCGCAACGGCGGTGGTCCCATCCCTTACTGAGCTCGTGGTCGCCCAGGGGAGCCATTCTTCTCCGACTGCGCAAGATAGATCCGAACAGCAACCTGAGGCCACTTCCAGAAGCACCCACAGCGACATCCCTCTACTTCATGTGGCACCACTTGGCCGAGAGCTTCTGCAACGGGTCACTTTCCATCACCAAAAAGCGGCACCTCGTTCGACCTCCGGAGCAGCATTTTCTCTTTTTTTTCCTCAGGTGTGCTGGTCTGTCCACTCCTGGAGTCAACCAACACCTGATCACTATTTGGACTGCTCACATCTACTCTGACGTCTTCTGGCACCCCCGTGGGTCTCCGTTCGAAGAGGACTCGACAACAAAGCCGTCGATACTGGCCACGCCTGATTCAGAGCTCAGGAGCACCCGGAGTGACTTCATCTTCCTGCTGTTGTGGTCCTGAAGCAGACAGAGCCAGAGTTCTATTTCCCTTTTCGTGCCTCTGCCCCGACCAGCACCGGCGACCTGAGAAATCAACAAAATTTGGACGACTTCCTGGGTCACCTACGAAGATTTTCCAGCTGATCTCATCACCAAAAAAATTTGGGAGAGGCAGTAGCGTCAACATCTTCGACAATCTGTCCCTATTCACTGAGAGCTGGCAGAACCGGCTTCGACCAACCGTTCGACTTCATCTTTGGGTTTTTTCCCCTCCCCGCCTGGACGGCTTGCAGCCCCTCCCTGTGGGAGGTAGTGTTTGATTGTAACCATTGGCTTCCCTTCCCCAAGATCCCCCCCCCCCTTGCAAGGGGTGTAGTGTTGTAAGTGCTTAAATAGGTCAAGCTACTCTGGCGCGGCGTGTGGTGAACCCACGCTTCCCCGCTCGCCCACGTCTTCGAGCGGGACCAATTTCTTCAAACTGGTCGAGTAAGTGCTCCAACCTTTGCTCTATTTAGTGCTTATTTTTCCAATATTAGTTCATAACTCTGCTGGCCGTGAGAGTGAGAGCTCGATCCTTAAGCTCCGTTGCTTCAAGAGATCACCGTGGGGTGAAGAGTGTAACCCGTGCCCTTGGCACAATGCCAGCTCTCTTGAATTGGGCAGCCATACCCTTGGGGAACATCCATGGCCTTGCTGGCCCTCTACCAGCAAGGGCCCAACCCCCACATCCTCCACTTGGCATCGCCAAGTTATCACGGGAATCAGGTGAGCGTCGGGTGAGTGACCGCCAATATCGGTCCATTCCATTTGCAAATTGTGCTTGCTTGGCTAGGTCCGAGGGTGTGTCACATCAATTGGTATCAGAGCAAGTTTAGACTTGTCTCTATCAATTCTAAGTCCTAGGACCATTGCATTGTGTGTCCGTCCTGCCTTTCATTCCCCTCCCTTGCATGTCCACCCGTAGTGGAGCCATTTATCGACCCGACCCATCGTCTACGATTCCCCCCATGGATCCCAGTCCCCAACTCAACCATGATGCCCCTAGGGAGGAACCCCAAGGCCAAATGAACCGGGTGGATGCTACCCTTACAAACATTCTTGCCCAACTTGAGTCCCTTTCTACTCGGCTTGCTCGGCTAGAAGAGCATGAGTTCCACCCAAGGAACAATGAACCAAGAGCCCACCCTCCACATGTTGAAATTCATAGGGATGAGTTCGACCCAAGGAACAATGGACCAAGAGTCCACCCTCCACATGCTGAAATTCATAGGGAGGACTTGAATGTTGATCCCTACCATGACTATGAGAGGCCCCGCCACCACCACTATAATGAAAGGCGTCTACGGGACGACTCGGATGACCCTCTCTTAAGAATGATCAAGGTAGAATCCCCAAACTTTGACGGTTCCCATGAACCAAGTGCCTACATAGAATGGGAGACCGCCATGGATCAATATTTTGAATGGTACCCTATGTCCGACCCTAGGAGAGTGAGGTTGGCCAAGATGCACCTCACCAAATTAGCTAAGACTTATTGGCTAAACCAAGAGGGGTTAAGAAGGGTTAGGCAGGAAGAGCCTATTGACACTTGGGAGGGTATGAAGACCCAACTTAGAAACAAGTACCTTCCCCTATCCTACCACCAAATGCTCTTCGATGAGTGGCAAAGTCTCACCCAAGAAGGGAAGACCGTGGTCGAATACATTGAGAAATTTGACTCCTATCTTTTGAAGTGTGGAGTTCATGAGGACCCGGAAGTCACCTTGTCTCGATTTAGGAATGGGCTCTAAAACCACATCAAGAGGGAGCTTTTCATGAGAGATGTCGACAACCTTGAACAAGCCTACCAAGTAACTCGGGATGTTGAACGATTTTCAAGGATTCCTAGGTTTGCTTCCCCACGGTCGACCGATCCCAAAAGCATGGGACCCCGACCCACCCCGGCCACTCCCATGAAGGCCCCTAGCCCGAGTGGGAGTGCTCCTTTGAGGCCTTACAACCCACCTCCCATAACCACTCCAACCAAGGCCGCCCCTATCCATCCCTCTCCAAGGAGGGAAGAGGCTTCCAAGGGCCCAAATGTAGGAGGGACCACCCCGGGTAGTGGGCGCCAACAATGCTATAGATGTCAAGGGTATGGGCACTTCGCGGGGCAATGCCCATCAAAAGGGTTGTCTAGTTTGTTAGTGGGGGAAGAAGCTCCCCCACCACAAGGGGAGCTTGGGAGCATGATTGAGGAACATGAAGTCTCACTAGATTGGGAGGAAGAGTATGAGGCCCAATACCATGAGACGGGTCTAGATCACACCATGACATCCACCGACTCCCATCTAGAGTGATTAGATGCACCCTCACTAAACCCCAAGAGGAGGACTGACGTCGAACCTCAATCTTCCACACCTTTGTCAAGATAGGGGGTCATGTGAGAAAAGTGATCTTAGATAGTGGGAGTTGTGTCAATGTCGTGTCCCCCGACACCGTCAAGCTCCTTGGGCTTACTACCACTCCCCACCCAAGTCCATACCAGGTTTCATGGATCAATAACAACTCAATCCCGGTCAACACCCGTTGCCTTGTGCCTCTCACCTTCTCCTCCTACCATGGTCAAATATGGTGTGATGTCATCCCCATGGAAGTAGATAGCATCCTACTAGGGAGACCTTGGCTTTATGACGTTGATGCCACCATCTTGGGTAGGACCAACACATGCACCTTTGAGCATGAGGGAAAGACTATCCGTCTTAACCCCTCCCCACCACGTCCCATGCCTAAGAGGGACACTCTCCCTCAAGGACACCACCCCACCACACCACAAGTCTCGGGGAACTCCACCCCTCCAACCCAATCCCTTACCCAAAATCCCAAACAAGGTGTGACCTCGGGGTTGACCAAGGGTCTTCACCTCATCACCGAGAAAGAGCTTGAGGAGAAAATAGCTCAAGAGGCACCTTTATGTGCGGTGGTCATTTGTCTAGGGGAACCCACTCCCTCCAACCCCCATTCCATAGAAATCTAGCATCTCCTAGAAGAATTCCACGATGTGTTCCCGGAAGAACTCCCGGACCAACTCCCTCCCATGCGTGATGTGCAACACGCAATTGATTTAGTTCCGGGAGCCACCCTTCCCAACCTTCCTCATTACCACCTCAACCTCACGGAACATGCCAAACTTCGGAGGCAAATAGAGGAACTCATTAGGAAGGGCTTCATCCGCATTAGCAAAAGCCCATGTGCCGTATAGGCCCTTCTCACTCCCAAGAAGGATGGATCATGGCGGATGTGTGTGGATAGTCGGGCCATTAATAAGATCACCATCAAGTAAAGGTTCCCCATCCCTAGACTTGATGACATACTTGACATGCTAGCGGGAGCCACTATCTTCTCCAAGATTGACCTTAAGAGTGGCTACCACCAAGTTAGAATTAGGCCCGGAGATGAATGGAAAACGGCCTTCAAGACCAAGGATGGCTTGTATGAATGGTTGGTCATGTCTTTCGGGCTCTCAAATGCCCCAAGTACCTTAATGCGTCTCATGACGGAGGTCTTTAGGCCTTTCATTGGGATCTTTCTAGTGGTCTACTTTGATGACATCCTCATATATAGTCAATCCCAAGAGGCCCACCTTGACCACCTTAGGCAAGTTTGCACCGTCCTTCCACATGAGAGTCTATTTGCCAACCTAGGTAGGTGTCACTTCATGACCACATCCACCACCTTCCTAGGATTTGTGGTGTCTACCAAAGGTGTCTCCATGAACCCCGAGAAGGTCCAAGCTATTCTAGATTGGCCGGAACCCCACACTCTTCATGAGGTCCATAGTTTCCATAGGTTGGCCACATTCTATAAGAGGTTTATTCGGGGATTTAGCACCATCACTTCCCCTATCACCGATTGCCTCAAAAAGAGAACTTTTGTATGGACCAAACTAGCCTCCAAAGCCTTCCAAGAGCTTAAGGAGAAGATGACCCAAGCCCCGGTCCTATGCCTACCCGATTTCTCTAAGGTCTTTGAAGTCACATGTGATGCATCCGGGATAGGAATAGGAGGCATCCTTAGTCAAGAGAGTCACCCCGTGGCCTTCTTCAGTGAGAAGCTATGTGATGCTAGGACACGGTACTCTACTTATGACAAAGAGTTCTATGCCGTGGTTCAGTCCCTCCGACATTGGAGGCACTATTTGTTGCCCAAAGAATTTGTCATCTTTTCCGATCATGAGGCCCTCAAATACCTCAACTCCCAACAAAAGTTGAATGCCTGACATGCCCGTTGGGTTAAGTACATCCAATCCTACACCTTTGTCATCAAACACAAGGCGGGAAGTGAAAACCGAGCGGCGGATGCTCTTAGTAGGAGGGTGTCTTTGTTGTCCACTATCCAAGTGGAGGTTACCGGATTTGAGAAGCTCAAAGAAGAGTACCCTGGATGCCCCGACTTTGGGCACATATATACCACCTTGACCACCCACTCTAGCAAGGAACATGAGGGTTTTATCTTAGAGGATGGGTTCCTCTTCAAGGGACCAAAACTTTGCATTCCACGGACCTCACTCCGTGATTTCTTAGTTTTGGAATTACATGCAGGAGGACTAGCTGGTCATTTTGGGGTTCACAAAACTATTGCTCTAGTTGAGGGTCAATTTTATTGGCCAAGTCTCAAGAGAGACGTAGGCAAGATAGTGGGTCAATGCCGCACATGTGCTTCGGCCAAACAGGTGAAGCAAAACACCGGCCTTTATACCCCTCTCCCCGTCCCCGACCGTCCATGGCAAGACTTAAGCATGGACTTTGTGCTAGGCCTACCCAAGACTCAAAGAAAGCATGACTCAATTTATGTGGTCGTTGACAGATTTTCAAAGATGGCCCACTTCATCCCATGCTCCAAAACCTCCGATGCCTCCCATGTGGCCCGCTTGTTCTTTGATAAGGTTGTTCGCCTCCATGGTCTACCCAAGACCATAGTCTCTGATAGGGATGTCAAGTTCACCAGCTATTTTTGGAAGACTCTTTGGCACTTAATGGGTACCCTTCTCAAATTCTCCATAGCCTATCACCCTCAAACTGATGGTCAGACCGAAGTTGTCAATCGTAGTCTAGGGAACCTCCTTAGGTGTCTTGTTGAGGACCGTCCAGGGAATTGGGATCTCATTCTACCTCAGGCCGAATTTGCATATAACGACTCTATCAACAAGCCCATAGGGATGAGTCCGTTTGAAGCTGTGCATGGGTACAAGCCAAGGAAACCTTCAGATCTCATTCCCCTTCCACAGCATGCTAGAGTGTCTATTTCAGCTGAGTCATTTGCCCAACACATTAGATAATTGCATGAAGAAATCTGCAAGCACATTAGCATGAAGAATGAGACTTATAAAAGGCAGGCCGACTCTCATCGGCGTCACCAAGAATTCCACGGGGGTGACTTTGTGATGGTGAGAACGGAGAGGCTCTCCCCTAGAGCCATCTCGAAACTGAGACCTCGTGGGGCTAGTCCCTTCCAGGTTCTGAGGCGCATTGGCACTAATACCTATGAGTTAGATCTCCCCGAGGAGTATGGAGTGAGCCCCACATTCAATGTGACCGACCTAGTGCCATATAAGGGTCCCGCGGTGGTACCCAGTGAGGATATTGAGCCCATTCCCCCCCTTGAGAGAGCACCCACCCGTGAGAAGAGTCCACCAACCAAGAGAGCCCAGCGTGAGCGAGTTGAGCAAATATTGGATGAACGTGTCACTACCACCGGAGCAAGGTATACGAGCGCTATCTCATCAGGTGGAAGGATCAGCCTCCTTCGGAGGATTCATGGGTGAGTCGGGAAGACCTCCAGCAGCTGGACCCCGACATTCTCGAGCAGTATCACAGCAGGATGGACCCCTACTCGAAGGAGTCGAGCTCTTCGTAGCCCAGGGGATTTGATGGAGGCATCACCCACGACTCCCTCTAGCTCGGGTCATCTTCACACTCCGGAGTTGTTTGAGCTCGGACTTCATTCCTATGTGGGTCCAATTATCCATTTTGAGCTTTTATTTTGAGTCATTTGATGTATTTTCCCTTTATTTAAGTCTTGTACCTAGGTTAATGAGTCATTTACCTAAGAATGTTTGTCATTAGGATGTTTAGCCTAGCTAATGGGCCCAATCCATTGGGATAGGCCCATGGGCGCCCCCTACCCCTTGCTTATTTGTCATTATGTCAAGAGTCAAGGACTTTTTGTAAAATGTGGGTTGCCTATATATAGGACCCCATTTCCCCCATTGGAAGTTAATGAAAAATTGTCATTTTAAGAGTTCAAAATTCAAATCTTAGTGGAGTGATTCCATGTGAGAAGGTGTGAAACCTAGGGTGAGAAACCCACTTCAATCCCCTACCCCCCTCTCTCTCTCTCTTTCTCTCTCTCTATGGGGTCGCCCCCTTCTCTCTCTCCTCACCTTCCCAACCACTTTCTCTCTCCTTTCCCCTCCATTAAGTCCACTCCAACTCCCTACACCCCCCTCTTTACTCTACCCCACCCCCAAGATAGACTCCACCTATCCCCACTCCACCCTCCAACCACCAACCACCCCTACCACTTCCCAACACAATCTCTTCTCTTCCCCACACAATCTCCCAGCCCCCAAGACAATTTTGAATCTTTCCCTCCACTCCTCCCTCTCTCTTTCCATACCCTAGGGCGCCCCCAACCAAGGGCCCTCAGATCTGGTCGCCCCCCTCCACTCTCCCCCCTCCAACAATTACTTCTTCCTCCACCTCCCCTTTCCACCTCCACCTAGTGCAGTGAACCAGCAGCCTCCCTACTCCTCCCCTCCCCAAACCCTTCTAACCACCACCACAGCTCTCATTCCATACCTCATCCACATCCCCTCCCACCATTCCACCACTTCACTTCAACATCTAGCACCTTCACTACCCCATCACAAGCCCCACTTGAAGATATAACCAAGGTTCTGTTCACAGCTCTGAGCCAGCAGAGGATCAGCAGCTTGCAGAGGTGACCCCGGCTTCGTCCGAGCATCCCTGGAGGCCCAAGAGCTACCGTCGGAAGCATCTCTCCATCCTCTTCGCAACGGCGGTGGTCCCATCCCTTTCTGAGCTTGTGGTCGCCCAGGGGAGCCGTTCTTCTCCGACTGCGCAAGATAGATCCGAACAGCAACCTGATGCCACTTCCAGAAGCTCCCACAGCCACATCCCTCTACTTCTTGTGGCGCCACTTGGCCGAGAGCTTCTTCAACAGGTTACTTCCATCACCAAGAAGCGGCACCTCGTTCGACCTCCGGAGCAGCATTTTCTCCTTTTTTTTTCCTCAGGTGTGCTGGTCTGTCCACTTTTGGACTGAACTGACACCTGAGCAATGTTTGGACTACTCAGGTCTGCTCCGACATCTTCTGGCCCCCCCGTGGGGCTCCGTTCGAAGAGGACTCGACAATGAAGCCGTCGACTCCGGCTACGCCTGATTCAGATGTCAGGAGCGCCCGGAGTGACTTCATCCTCCTACTGTTGTGGTCTTGAAGCAGACAGAGCCAGAGTTCTGTTTCCCTTTTCATGCCTCTGCCTCGACCAGCACCGGTGACCTGAGAAATCAACAAAATTTGGACGACTTCATGGGTCACCTACGAAGATTTTCAAGCTGGTCTCATCACCAAAAAATTCGGGAGCGGCCGCAGCGTCAACATCTTCGACAGTCTATCCCTATTCACTGAGAGCGGGCAGAACCGGCTTTGACCAACCGTTCGACTTCATCTTTGGTTTTTTTTCCCTCCCCACCTGGCCGGTTTGCAGCCCTTCCCTGTGGGAGGTAGTGTTTGATTGTAACCATTGACTTCCCTTCCCAAAGATCCCCCCCTTGCAAGGGGTGTAGTGTTGTAAGTGCTTAAACAGGTCAAGCTACTCCGGCACGGCGTGTGGGGAACCCACGCTTCCCCGCTCGCCCATGTCTCCGAGCGGGACCGGTTTCTTCAAACCAGTCGAGTAAGTGCTCCAACCTTAGCTCTATTTAGTGCTTATTTTTTAAATATTAGTTCATAACTCCGCTGGCCGTGAGAGTGAGAGCTCGATCCTTAAGCTTCGTTGCTTCAAGAGATCACCGTGGGGTGAAGAGTGTAACCCGTGCCCTTGGCACAACTTCGGCTCCCTTGAATTGGGCATCCATACCATTGGGGAACATCCACGGCCTTGCTGGCCCTCTACCAGCAAGGGCCCAGCCCCCACATCCGCCACTTGGCATCGCCAAGTTATCATGGGAATCGGGTGAGCGTCGGGTGAGTGACCGCCAATATCGGTCCATTCCGTTTGCAAATTGTGCTTGCTTGGCTAGGTCCGAGCGTGTGCCACATCAAGCAGTCATCCTGATACATACAGAGTGCCTTCGCTCGGCTGCTTTCCTCTTCATGCCGCTGCTGTCGCCAGACTTCTCCATGAGCAGCAGCCGAAGCTTGTCTTCTCCCTTCTGCTTACAGGCGCAGAAAGGGGCAGCTCTTCTTGCTTTCTATTCTCTTTTTATTAATTGCATATCATCATCTTCAGTGATTTGCCTAAGGTTATCTTGGCATATTATTTTATCTTATTTACATTCATATTCTCCCCCACCTTTTACTCCTCTTAGGGGTTTAAAACAAACACACAAGGTGTGTTCATGCCTTTGTTGCATGGTTTAATTTCCATAGAGCATTGATACTACACTCATCTTTAGCTAGTCCATATATTTTGATCTCTTTGCTTGTCTTATAAGGGTAATCAAGAATAAAAACCCCCTTCATCGGTTGGCCGGTTGGAGGAGGAAGTTGGATCTACATCTCACCGGCTTCACAAGGTATTCTCCGCGATCATCTTTCTTCTTTTGAGGTAACCCCTCTGGCGATCACACTCCTTAGTAGCATCACATGCTCCCTCCCCTTATTATTATTATTATTACATTTATGTTGATTTTTATTCCTTTTTAAAATGTCTATGTGACACATTCACACCCGCTCAAACTCACATCGTTCGGCTCTAAATCACGAGAGAACGCAGGAAAAGAGTAGGGCATCTGTCCCCCTACCTCCACCGAAGATCTCACGTGCTGAAACGACCACGATACACCGAAAATCATCACACGAACCCGCACATGCTGGCTTTGAATCCACCGAGGGATCGTATCAACGTCAAGCCTTGATTTTCATGCCATCACGCGTCACAGTAGCTCCACGGTGTCTTCGCCTCGCTCGCCTCCATCTCTGTCGTGCACCCGGGGGAGAGGAAGAGAAAGGAGAGAGAGCGAGAGGGAGAGAGAGGAGAGAGAAAAGGGTTAAGAAGAAAAAGGAAAAAAGGAAATTATGCAATTCCGTAAAATCTGATGTTCTGCACAAAAATCTGTAAATTCAAAAAAATACAAAAAAATAGTCTTTGCGATCTTCGGAACGAGCACAACGCACCTATAGCATCCTTGAGTAGCAAAACTCAACGGTTAACTCTCCACAGGGTTCCGCAAGTTAAACAAGGGAAAAACCTGGGTGGATCGTAAAACACGTGTTAGGACCCACGAAAGCCATCCGATAGCTCTCCGATAAGGATATGAAGAATCCAGGATATTACAGTCAACTTGGTTCTGCCTTATCCTGCTCAGAATCTGACCTCCTATTATCTATCAAGTCCTCACGGTGCCTAGTTTTCAGCCTTCTCATCCCACATACTTCAACCGGCTTCATGCTAATTGGGTGGGCGATTATGGCCAAGATCGTTCTAGGTCATCTTCCCGGCCTATGGGAGCTCACTCCAGACGCTCCCTGCACTGATCTAGCTCCACCAGTTCCTCATGTGATCAAGATTGACATGTTTTCTTCTTGTTTGGTCTCTGTTTGTATAGGGCTATGCCCTTCGTTGTTGTTTCTTTTGGTGGTTTGGGTTGGGCCCCTCACTATTGTTTAAGACCCCAATGTGTAGGGCGTCTATTTTTGGCCCTGGTTCTTTTGTCCTTTATTTTCCTGTTCTGTTATATTTATAAAATTGCCTAGCTGATCTTCGGATCTGCCTAGGTATTGCCATAGTTAAAAAAAAGTAAAGAGTCTAGAAACCCAGGCAAACACTCATCAATCCTATGTTTGTCCCTTACAAACTTTTCCCATTGACTGTTTACTGTCTGCTCTACATGCACCAGTCTAGCATCTATTCTTTCCACTGCCAGACTCAATTGCATAACAGAAGAATTCAAATTCTTTAACTGTGACATCAAAAGTCTTACCAATCCCGGATGAATCTCATATGCATTTGGAGTTGAACTTGGTCCTGCTGAAGTAGATGCATGGAATTCTGGTTGAATCTGAGGCTCCTCAGGAGATAGAGGTGGTTGTATGCCAAATGCTATAAGAGGTCCATGATGGGGTCCATAATATGTGGCAGGACCTTGATAAGTATCTTGTAGCACTGCAGCCTCTTCTTGATGTACTTGATATTCTTCAAGCTACTGCTCTTCCTGCAACTCTACCAATTGCTATAGTTTTTCATGCTCCTGTAAATTCAGCTGCTCATCTTGCTGTTCCTGTAGCTGTTCTGACTGCTTTTGTTCTGCCAACTGCTCATCCGGTTGTTCTTCTTGTTGTTCTATTTGCAATTCAAGCTACTGCTGCTACTCTACTTCATGGACTTGCTCTTGTTGTTCTCCCAGCATCTCATCTAGTTGTTCTACTAGCTGATCAATCTGTTGTTCTAGCTGCTGTACTACCTCCATCTCAAATTGTAGCTCTTGTTGTTTTGTTAGCTGCTCTAGTTGTTCTTCTAATTGTGGCTGTTCTTATTGTTTTGTTGGTAGCTGCTCTTGTTGTACATCATGTTGCTCTGTCTCATGTAGCTCTGCTAGCTGTGGCAACTCCTTTAATGCTGTGGGTTTCAATTTCATGAAATTTGTAATAAAGTCCATGTTGTATACATTCATCTTAGGAATCTCTTTAAACTTTTTCCTCTAGAGGGACTTTCATCTTCTTGAAAATTGCAGTCAAGTGAGCTGCATAAGGCAAATGCCTTCTGGATTCCTTGCATGTTCCAATAATCTGAATCATAATCTCTGGCAGACAAACTTTGATGTTTTTGAACATTCAATAAAATAGGAATCTTTGGGATTTAGTCAGCCTTCCTCTCCCCCCATCTTGTGGAGTTATAATGGTGGTGAACATATGATGTAGCAATCTTTTCAAGGGAGAGAACCTATTTGTAAAACTTGTCAACTTGGTTTGCTTGTGGTCAATCGGATCACTGGGCTGATCTATGAGAATGGTATAGGCCTCAAATTCATCATACTCTAGTTCATTCTCAGTAATCCCATCCTCGAGTATTCTTAAAAACTTGTGAAGGGAATGTCTAGTTAGCTCAATTCTGATTCCCTTAACATAGGACCATATCTTAGATTGGTCTGGATCATATTTCAAGTTCTTGTAAAACTCAGTGACCAACCTAGGATAATAATACCTATGTTTTCCCATAAACTTCTTCCAACCCTAGAATTTAACTAGACTCAAAAACTCAGGATATTCACTAAGCAGCTTTTGATCATGGAAATCTACAAACCGGGGGAAGATAATCTTGGCAGACTCAACCAAAGTCTCGGCTTGCATAGATGCTGTTTCAGAGTCATCTTTTTCTTCAGTCAGCCGGTGAGTTTCTTCCTCAGCAGAAATATGGCGCCGCTTTGCCGGTGACTCAGACACCTTCTCTTTACCCTTAACGGATTTCTCTACAATCATGCCTGAAACAGTCCCCTTGTCATGCAGATACTTGGACCTACCCTCCTTGCGAGGTTTTTCAGCTTCATTCTTCAATTGCATGGCTTACGGGTGCTGCTCCGCTGGAACCTTTCGTTTCCCTTGGCTTTTGGTGGCCAGAGAAGACATGACTGATACGAAGGTAGGAAACGGAGGCTAACAGCACGGGTTAGAGAGAGATGGAGAGCAGGGATGGAGAAAAAAGGATTACGCAAGTAGTGAGAGAGCACGGACGACTCAGTTGCGTCGGTGCGAAGGGTTTTAAGAAGGGAGAAACCTTGACTTGGATATGTTATACTACAATGGTGAGGTAGACGCTTATAATAGGGTGGAGTAAGCTAAAAACCCATTAACTTTACCAATTTCAGGATGAATTACCAAACTACCCTTCTCTTTGAGATAAATTCCCCTTCCTTACAAACATGAGATTTGTGGCTTATAGGGGTTAAATCTTGATACATTAAAGTTCTAAAATTAATCCTTTAATGTAGAGACAATGGAGATAAACCAATCTCACCCATGTACTATGCCCAGCCCAAAAACCATAAACCTTATTTGTCATTTTCATTAGACAAGAATGGTATAAAAATCTACCTTATATTGAAAATTAATAGTTTTAAGTTTCTGAAAAAAATGACACAAAGTCAACCATATTTTTCTTTTTCTTTTTATTTATTTGCTTGAGCATGCAAGTATGACTGCACCTTTTTACTCAAGAAGACACGTTGATTAGACGCCTAAATCCCTAGTTACCTAGTGCAATCAACTGTTATGCTTGAATTTTTGAACAGAGTTAACATCTTTTATCATGACATAACCTTTGCATTTCTTTGATACAAATAGTCAGTTTCTCCAAAAGAAATGCCATTGCTCTGCCTTATTATCATTTTTATAAAATGGCATATTCCCTGGCCTTATATCAGATTTTACCTTAAAAGCAGTTTAAGGACAATATAAGTACATGCTTTTTCACCAGAGATGTCCTATTACATGTTATTTTCATATTTGAGGATATAAAGTGGGTAGTTCCATTTTCAGATGGTTTTAAAGCCATTGCAAGTACATTCATGGATAATCTATGAACAATTAAGATTAGATTTAATCCTCATAACAAACATATCACAATTTTGTAAGGTCAAGCAATTTTTCTTTTATATCTGGGTGGTCTTGTAATCAAGTCTCTTGATCAGTAAAGATAATAGATTTTATGACTAACTTCCCCTGAATGACAGACTCTATGACAAACTCCTCCTGAAAAGATGCACATATATCTAAGAGAGAACAGGAGAGACTTGACATAGAAGACATAGATGAGAATACAAAGATGGATTATTCTATGAAGCAAAGAGAGATAAGGTAGGTAATAGAGATGGCCATATTGAAGCATAAGAATAGCTAAGGTCAGACTTTGCAGGCAACCAAAGGCACAGCCTCAATACCCTCTCTTCAGAATTAAGCCTTCTCCATAGAGCACAACACCTTAAAACATCATACATCACATTCCAGATATAATGAGGTTGATGCACCTCTCATGTGCTTTGACCAGCAAGAGTAGTAAGGTCAGTGCACCTTCCATATGCATCGACCTGCTAGCTCATCTAGGCAAATGTTTCAGCCAAATATCACAGTAGCATCGACTCCACTAAACACAAACTCAACCTTATACGATTCCAACCAGCAGTAATAGCAAGAGTACATATTCAGACATCTGAAGCACACCAACATTTCTGACAGCATTAAATCATATTCTTCCACTGAATTTCATTTTGCCACTGATCAAAATGTATCAAGCTCCCCCTCACTGTGTGCAGTATTTCCAATAAAGTAGTAGTCTTTTTCTTATTGTACACAAGTATGCAACTATGAAATGCAAAATGCAAATTTATCACTACATGAAGTTTGGACCCTTTGGTACTTGACGGAAGTCTAGCCTCTACGCATGATGTGGGTTTCCAAACAGAAATGATTTGCCCTTCTCCCAGCGTACCATTTGATATACCAAAAGGTCATGCATGAAATTGCTTCTAACATGGATAATAAATGACTATTCACTATGCATATGCTCATTTGAAATTTCATGTGGCAGATTCTCAAATTAAATCTTAACAATCATGATAGGATAGCATCAAACAATACTAGTGACTTCAATCTGACCAAACATGCAAGATTCCAAAGTGTTTTATTCAAGCAATAGTAAATAGAGAAGAGGAATGGGGTTTTACTAACCTTCATGTGCCTTGAGTTTATTTAATCCCATTTTTATTATTTTCCACCAAGGCACACCTGCGAACAAGATTATTTCAAATATCTAGGAACCCAAGAGTTCTTGGGTCCTGTCAAATGAGTTACACCTTTAATAGGTGTTCTCCATGAATTCCAAACATTAGCATTATCAAATGTCATAGCAAAGCAATTGTCCATAACATGCCCCACCTTCCCACAGTAATAACATGAATTAAACACATCCATGTTCTTCTTTAGTTGATAAGCAGGGTATTTCTGTGGAATGACATAAGTTCTGCTATTTCTATCATGAAATTCAAATTTTCTTCTAACATGCCAGCAGTCTTGGACTGTATGGCCAACTCTTTTACAGTCGAAACACTGAGGCCTTTTGTTTGAAAACATATTTTGTCTTCTTTGGTCAGTGAAGCCTTTATGGGCTTTCAATTTGTTATTATGAAGAAACAAGCATTCATGCATTGTATGCCCAAATCTATTATAGTGAAAGCATTGAATACCCTTTTTTTGTACAACATGATGATTGACATGAGCCTTTTTATCATGCACAAGATGATTTTGAAACAAACCCTTTTTGTTTGAATTTGTCTTAGCATTTTTGAAACCATTCAATTTTTTGAAGGCACTCATGTCATCAAACTTCATAACATGGCAATCACACATCACATGCCCTGCCCTACCATAGTAAAAACATGAAGTTTCAATTTCATTTCTATTAGCATGTATGGGTAAACTATCATTGTGCTTAGCATGCAAATGGACACTCCTAGCATGGATGTGTTTATAATTTTTCTGCAAACCATTTTTATGTTTTTGCATATTAAAATTTTTATTTTATTTTTCTAATCTCTGAGTAGTAAATTGAAAGATTTGTGAATGATTGATTATGGCTATCTCAGAGTTGCCCTCAACTAATGTATGAACATTATTTTCAACTCCTTTCTTATTCTCTTGACTGTATCTCGGTCCTTCTCTCTGAAAGCTAACTTTAGCTCCAAAGATTCTGAATTTTTTTTCCCTTCAACAAATTTAGACATACATTCATTCAAATCAGCCACTTGACCTTCCAGAGATGTTATCATTAGTTCAGCATTAATTATTTCATCCTCACATTCAATTATTCTCATCTTTAGACTTTCATTTTCTTTTTGTAGAGTTGACAGATTTTCAAATTCATTGATGGAAACAGATTTCCCGTTTTCAAAGGTTAATAATCTTTCTGATATGATAGTATTTAGCACCATGAGTTTTTTGTTTTGATCTTTCAAATTTTTATTTTCCAAATTCAATTTTTTTATTTCATCATCATGGTTATCTTTGCCCATTAACTCTTCCTCAATCTTTTCTTGTTCTTTCTTCTTATCCAGCAACTCCTCATTCTCTTCCCTTATTGAAGCAAGCAATTCTTTTAGCCATTTAATTTCAGATTGAAAACTTGCATTCAAATCTTTCAAATACAAACACTTATTACATGATGAGCTATCATAAGAAGTATTTGGCATGTTTTATTTAACTTCTTATTTTCAGATTTTACTCTGCTATACTTTTCATACAGTTCAGTGTACATATCTCTTAGATCATCAAAGTCATTTCATCAATATCAATTTTAGAGTTTACCTGATCCTCTCTTCCATTGCTCGAAGTACCGCTGTCTGCCATAGAGCTTTTCTGGTTCTCATGAAATTCAATCACTAGATCCCAAATCTCCTTCGCAATCCTACAGGTAGAGATAGAGGAAATGACATTAGTATCTACTGCATTCTTTAAAATATTCAGAACTTTTATATTCTTGAAATTCTTTTGTTTGTGCTTCTGGGACCAAGTACTCTCCTCTTGAGGCAAAACATGTTGACCATGTTCAATAAGGTTCCACAGTTTTGGATCCATAGAGTTCACAAAACCGCACAACTTGCCTAACCATTTATTGAAATTTGAACCATCGTATATCACGGGAGAGTCCATTTTGACATATGATCAGAAACAATAAAAGTACACACAATAGGATCTGATCTGTAGGTCGTTGGATCCGTTAACACAGACACTCGCTCTGATACCAATTGTTGGGGCGTACGACTGAGATCCAGAGAGGGGTGAATAAATCCCAGTGAAAACTTTTGTGGAATTAAAATTTTAAACTAAGCTGACTGATTTAAAGAGATACCAGCGCACACTTATAGAGTGAACTCTTCACTCAAAACCAATATCAAATACTCACCGTGCATATAGATTCCAACATGTATCACTCGAATAAAGAGAGTAGAATAAAGAGAGTAACCAATCAACCCAATCTAGTACGAGGCAGAGGTTTGATCTAGGATCTCCTCATGAAAGAGGTGACATTCTAGATAGGCCTAACCTATCTTTCCTACCACGCCTTCTTATATACTGATTGATTGAAGGCTGACACAGTTCATACGAATGAAACTGCAATCATAACCATATGCTAGTAGACATCGATCCTAAGCATACATCTAACGAATCTGTAAGCAGATAAACAATCACACAAGACACAGGAGATTTTAGGTGGTTCGATCTAAGCCTTGCGACCTACGTCCACCCCTCACTAAAATTAGAGTGAGGATTCCGCTGATACACAGCTTAAACCGCTGATCCATAGCTTCGGGGATGAATCCCTACAGACCGCTGATCCACAGCTTTGGAGAATAAATCCCAGACCGCTGAGCCTCACAGCTTGTTGTCTAAGGAATACCTCCTCGCCGCTGAGCACCACAACTTGCTCTGCTGACTAACAGCTTTAAGAAAGGTTTAAGGAAACAAGAAAAACTAGTAACAGTTAACGGATAAAACTCGAAGAACAATGTAGCCCAGAGATGAGCAATCGATTCTAGATCTGATCTAGAAATCGAAAATAACCAGCAACAATCTCTCCCTTGTATTCTTCTTCTATCTCCGATACTCTGTTCTGCCTTCTTCCTCTCTTTTCTGCAACTATCTCTCTTTCTCTCCCATACTCTAGCTTCTTCTCTTCTGCTCTTCTATATGTCACTCTCACTGCTCTAGATCCTCTCTTCTGTTCGTATCTTCTCTATGGTTCGCCTCTTCACACACTTCTCTTCGACAGAGAGATCTTTTTATCCGGCGTGTAGAGGGAGCATTCCCACCAATAGCCTTTCCAGAAAAGTAGCTCAAAGAAGTCCACATGTCAGATATGAAGAAGATGCGAATTCACGTGGCGAATCGTTCTGGTGGAGATTCTGGTGCGGACACCAGAGCACGCGAGAGGCACGAGCCGGCGAGCCACTGGTACCGTACGCGGAGCACCACTCGAGCCACTTCGGCATCCATATGGCTCGGAGACGATCTAGAGACTCCCCCTTGAGTCTCGGTATTTTTTGTATTTTTTTTGTATGTTGTGTGTATTTTATTTAGATTGTAATTCGGATTGTAATAGGGGTTTATTTGTAATTTGGGACCACCTGGGTCCCACGGGCCCCCCATCCCACCTCCCATTGATCCACCTCATCACTGGGGCCCATGTGGGGTCAGTCAAACCTTCCATTGTGGGCTTCTAGAAGGTGGGACCAAAGGAGATGACAAAGGGGGGAGCATCTCCTAGATCTCTCCTTAATTTAAGGGAGTGTCCCCCTCCTTTTGTATTAGTTTAATAGGTTTTGAATCTTATTTTATTTGTTCCAAACCACATGGGAGAAATACTTTTGTTGACTCCCAAGTATGCCCCTCCCAAATCTAGATCTAGGGGTATTTTATGTCATTTTGTAATTCATACAAATACCATGTAATTCTCATTTTAGTTGAATTAATGCATAAGAATTTTGGTGAAATTGGTGAAGCTCCAAGTTTGGTGCGACCTCCCCATCCTCTCTCCCCCTTCTGCAGTTGAGATGGCTGTATTCTAAGGTGAGACGCCTCCGGTATCCGTTCTTGAAGCCCGCCGCCGCCGCCGCCACCATCGCACCGCCACCATCGTCGCCGGAGTTCCACCTTCATCCGACCACATCAGCTTCCACGAAATTCAGCCATCAGCCACGAGCTCAGATAGACTTGAGATTTTGAGAGGATGTTCCAGAGGTGTCAAGAACATCCCAAAAAAATTGGTTGGTCATAAAGATCCCCTTTGATATTTTTTCATTTTCGTCCAACCTTAATTTCCAGATCTGTCTGCTTGCTGTTTCAATTTCAACCCGCCCTGTGTTTCAAATGTTCGGACCCCTTTCCGATTTTTGTTAGAGCTCCCAATTTTACTGGGAGTTCTGTCTATCAACCCCACAGTCCCCAAAGTTTCTTGAATTTTTTGAAGCCATCCCATATTTTTCAAAAATTGATCTCAGAGATAGCTACAGTGCTGTCCACCTGTTCCCAGATCCGACCACCCTCCAGTAACAAAATCATAACAAATATCAGCCACATCCAATCAGTCCACAAAAAATATCCCCGTTCTCCTTGTTCAACATCCCATAAGTTTGATGAAGAGCTCAGGAGCTGAATCGGTCATCTTCCTCGCGGTCAAAGGCAGTCTTCAGACAACTCACCTGTGGATCTGAGGTTTCGGTTACTGTACAACAGGGACTTGTAAATTCAATAAAGTTCTGATCCGACCAGATCCAGCAGATCTCTCTGGCTCTAGATTGAAGAATTTGAAGAGAGCTTTCCAACGATAGCTCATGCGTCCCGATCCGACGTCGGGATTGATCACAACGGCCATTTTCACCGGAGCGCGCGCCGGAAGACAGCAACCAAAATCCGTGGGAAGTTAGTTCCAGAATTGGGAATCGGGGCCGATCGACCCCCGATCGGTGTTCCCGGCCGACCGTCGTCTATGGAGGCGCACCACCAGGGGTCCCCATCACAGTTGGTCCCACCCCCACAGATCCGAAGGACAGTGCCATCCGCGGCCCCCACGGGTCCGTAAAACCCGCCACTCGGAAAGCATGAAAATGCGGAGTTCGGCATCGCCGGGCGACATCAAGATGCTGCCCATCAACCCGATTTGCGCGATTCCCGGACCCCACATGTGACCTTTTACCTCCCTGCGTGGAGTGGGTCAACTTAGTGTATTGCTGTAATCATTGTTAACCGGGAGTCCGTAATTCGGCCGGGGTTGTCTTCGCCACGCCGGGTGCGTGGAGGTAATGGTCCGAACTTCTTGGCGTTCATTTGCTTAGCTAGTATATGGTATTTTGCCGTTGTCGAGAGCGATAGGAACTAGCCCGTGTGTTCATGTCACCGCTGTGAGTGTGAGAGTGACTCATCCCGCTACTCGATCCGAGTCCGGAAGTGAGTCTGACTACCTTGAACTCTGCCAGTTCTTCAACCGCGCACGATCCGCGTTTCCCTCGCTTGGGACGACGAGTGAGCTTGCATTCTGTTAGCGACGTATAGCCCATAGGAGCTCTCCATGTCGGGCCTAATGTCTCTCCCATCATGTGTTGCTGGTCGTGTCCGCATCTAGAGTCTGAGGTCCATACCACGTAGAGTCGGTCCCCGTGTCCGTCCTGCATCAGATTCCACCTTGGATCACATGACTATTAATTTGAATCTCGAACCACGTGACCACTTATGACTCTGATGCTTCCTGCTCTTTAAGTGTTCGATCAGGTTGCATTAGTGATTTAAGGCTTTTCATACTTAAGTCCCTGTCAACAAGACATAAAACAATTTCATTAAACACTTTATCATCATAATGGCTTAGTAGAATGTAGACTTAGGCAATTTCATAAGATCAGTCACTCAGATCAAAAATGTATATGAATGCTGTGTATGCTTTGATGTATAACCTCAATGCATTGACCTGTGTGAGCATGCCTTAGTACGAATGCAGTATGTTAACTACAACTGCACTGACCTATGTAGAACACAGGTAGACCTTATATGCAAAGTGAGATGGATGAAGACAAGAATATATGAAGATGCACCGACCTATGTGATACATAGGTTGACCTGTCGAGCTAAACCATGTAATGTTGCCCAGACTAGTTAAGGTGATGGATAGAATGGCTAAGGTTTAAGCATCGACCTGATGCCTTAAGCAAACATGAAAGCTTGGACCTGAGTCCAATGAATAACAAAGGTGCACCGACCTGTTATAACCTAGACTCTGCATGTGCATCGACCTTATAGTGCATGTTGCAACATGTGCATCGACCTGATAAACATACTGCTTGCATGTGTGTTGGCCTTGAAGAATGAGTGCATGAATATGCATCGACCTTGCTAAAGACAAGAACTGATGAGCATCGACCTTGCTGAGCCCAAGGTGCAATGTGCATCGACCTTGCTGAACACAAGGTCCAATGTGCATCGACCTTGATGAATCCAAGGTCCAATGTGCATCGACCTTAGTAAACCCAAGGTCCAATGTGGATCGACCTTTCTAAGCACAAGGTCCTCTAGTTCACCAACCTTGCTGAATACAAGGTTCACTTATGCACCGACCTGATACATTGCTGGTGTATACATGCACCGACCTTTCCTGACTACATGCGAGTATGTGCATCGACCTATCAAGCTGCAAGTAGGAATGTGCATCGACTTGACGTACTTCAACCATGAGTGTGCATCGACCTTATATGACTCAGACATGAACGTGCATTGACCTTATATGACTAAGTGCCTATATGTGCATCGACCTTGATTTCTAACACTTAGAATATGAATGACTTGTATAACATGAATGACTTTACGCAGTTCTTTATCAACATGATTCATAGTGTGACATCATCAAAACTAGGGTTCCAACACACCAAACTCAAGACAGTCAACTAGACCTGCTAATACAACGATCCTTGAGTCACACGACTCGGGTCAAGATCGCCGTACAAAACGGTAACATGCCGCCAATCAGCCTAGTCCCTAAGTCAAAACCATGGTAAAACATCATGTAAGTGGCACATAACAGCCAGATCCATTCATTAATCGAAAGTCCTCGGCCTCTTAGCCGCTAATCGGACTCACAATTCCACATAACGAGAAAACACGGAACATGAGGGGTCACCCAAACCCTCAAATCACACTGGCATGCCACCTGAGGTAACACAATACCTCCAAGCATCTAGGAACATAGTATTTATCCCCATGGGATAACTGAGACACTCACGAGGTCACGTGTCAACCACTGGGTCACAACCGGGTTGACCGGAGACCATAACAACTCTTAAAAAGACTCTCGAAACAACATGGCACACTACTCGGTATTACGGCACCTCCGGACACCCTATAACACAGTTACAGCCTTCATAAGACATCCAAGATATCCATGAGACCAAGGGCTAACCCAGGGTTCGAAACCAAATGAACCAAAAGCCAAACCATCACAAAAGGAACACCCAGAACAGGTAGCGGTCATCACATGGCCGCTACCTAATAGCCCAGGCAGGTGGCGGTCTCAGTAGGGCCGCTACCTACAGAACCAGATAGGCAGGAGGCGGTCTTGCCAAGTCCGCCTCTTGCAGAGGGCGGTCTTCTCAGAGCCGCCATCTCCAAACTGCCCCAAAAATGCACGAAAACCCATCCTGGTTGCGGTCCTCGACTGACCGTTACCTTCAGAAGGTGGTCAGTCACAAGACCGTGACTTGGAACCGACCTAACTGACTTAGAAAGCCAAATCGCAGTGCCCAAGGGCCGCCTTCTTAGTTGGAGGCAAGTGGTGATCTCTGGTACGACCGCTACTTACTTCCGGTCCAAAACTCGTAGGTTCGCATAAAACTCTGTCATTCCCCGCCCCAATCATCCCAGAACGACGGGGAAACAACCACAACCATAATACCAACCTTCTACAAGCCGGAAGGGACCAAACAAACCACAAAACGGCACCCAAACGAGTGATTTCCTCGAATCAACCCAAAACGACTCACATGGGCATCCGGCCTCATACCAGCCCTAAATAGCGAGCAAATGTAACCAAACTGACGGGAATCAAATCTTGACATTCCAGGGGTTCAAATTCCACCATTAGAACCAAGAAACATCACCTGGAACGATGATTTCATCTCACACCCCCAAAACATGCATTTTGCCCAAACATGGAAAAACCCGCTCAAACTCGTGCTAATCGGCACGAAATCGAGAGGAAATGCAGGACAAAGGTAGAGTATCCATCCCCCTACCTCCACCGACGATCTCACGTCCTGAAAATGCCAAATCCATGCCAAAAACATCACACGAACCCCGCCTAGGCTTCAAATCCATGGAACGGGATCATGCGATGCCATGCCCCGATTCTCGCACCATCACGCTCCTGGTCATCTCCACAGTGTCCCTGCCTCGTCCACCTCCACCACGGTCGACTGCCCGGGGAGAAGGGGAAGAGAGGAGAGAGAACCGGGGGAGAGAGTGAGAGACGTGAGAGATGAGATAGAGAGGGGTGAGGTGAGGGTTAAAAAGAAAAGAAGAGAAGAGAAATTACAAATATTTCTGAAATCCAATTTTTGGCCCATAATTTTGAAAAATCAAAAAAATACGGAAAAATAACCTTAACGATCTTCGGAAAGAGCACAACGCACCTGCAGCGTCCCGAAGTCCAAAATATCAATGGTTCACCCTCCACGGATCCAAAGATAAAATAGCCCAAAAAATTTATTCAAAGGCCAAACTCCACTCGGGACTCGCAAAAGCGCTCCGAAAGTTCTCGGATTCCAATCCGAAGGATTCTGGGTATTACAAGGGATGTGTTACTTTATCCCACATAAGTTTACAACCTGACCTACTCTCCGAGATCAGGGAGTCACAAGAAAATGATCCAATATTGGTAGAGATTAAAGGCAAGTTAAATGAGCGGCCCGATTTCAAGCTAGCATTTGATGGAAGGCTGCTACTTCACGAGAGGACTTGTGTTCCGGATTGTCCAGAGTTAGAAGAACAAGATTCCAGAAGAAGCTTACCAATCAAGATACACTATTCACCTTGGTGCTACCAAGATGTACCAAGACTAGAAGAGGAACTTTTGGTGGCCCAATATGAAAAGAGAGGTGGCGGAATTTGTTTCTCGCTGCCTTACCTGTCAAAAGATAAAGGTGGAACATCAAAAGCCCGCTGGTAAGTTACATCCCTTGGAGATTCCAAAATGGAAGTGGGAGATATATGGATGGATTTCGTCATGGGTTTGCCTAAAATCAAGGGCGGACATGATGGGATATGGGTGATTATAGATCGGTTGACCAAGTCTGCACATTTTCTGCCTATCAAGAGTCGATGATCGGTTGATGTGCTAGCAGCTCTATACATTAAAGAAATTGTGAGATTGCATGGAGTGCCTATCTCGATAGTATCTGACCGAGATCCTCGCTTTACATCACACTTCTGGAAGGGTCTACAACATTCATTGGGGACGACGTTAAACTTCAGCACTGCATTTCATCCCCAAACAGATGGTCAGACCGAGAGGACAAATCAAGTAGTGGAAGACATGCTCAGGGCTCGTATCATAGATTTTGGTGAGAGTTGACATGATCACTTGCCTCTGGTGGAATTTGCTTATAACAACAGCTATCAAGCTTGCATCCAGATGGCACCATTCGAGGCATTATATGGAAGGAGTTGCCGCTCACCAATATGTTGGGATGAGGTTGGCGAAAAGTAACTTCTATGCCCGGAGCTTGTAAAAGACACAATCAAGAAGGTACAAATCATCAGGGAAAGAGTTCAGATGGCTCAGTCTAGGCAAAAGACTTATGCTGATACCAGGAGAAGAGACCTGGAGTTCCAAGTCAGGGACCATGTGTTCCTTAAGGTTTCCCCAGGTCATGGAATTTGAAGGTTTGGTCTCAAGGGAAGGCTTACACCAAGATACATCGATCCCTTTGAAATTCTGGAAAGGGTTGGCGAGGTTACCTATTGGATTGCCTTGCCATATCATGCCCCGTACTCTATACCGTTGAGGTATTGTCCGCTTTGGCTTACCAACCTCACGGTTTTGTCCCTTTATAACAGTGATCGGCACCTGAATGGGGGACTTCCTAGGTAGGTCACCCATCCCAATACTACTCCCCATTAAGCACGCTTAACTTCAAACTTCTTTTCAAAAACTAAGCTGATACTTCAAAAGGCGTCTCGGTGATATAAAGTACAACTTAGCTATATTTGAGGGTGTTACAATCTACCCCTCTTATATAGGCGACGTCCTCATCGCTGGGCACATATAGCACGCAATCAAATCCCCAGGCAGGTAGGACTCTAGAGGTGGCCCCTATAGGCTCAAGAGGTGCCTCCCACAATATAGCACTTTATCCCATTGCGGGTTCAAGAGGTGGCTCCCATAGCGTAGCACTTTATTATGCATGACACTTAGTTCCTACACTTCCGGCTGGGGTATAGGTCTGATACCATTCTGTCACGCCCCGTACTCTATACCGTCGAGGTATTGTCCGCTTTGACTTACCGACCTCACAGTTTTGTCCCTTTCTAACAGTGATCGGCACCAGAATAGGGGACTTCTCGGGCAGGTCACCCATCCCAGTACTACTCCCCATTAAACACGCTTAACTTTGAAGTTCTTTTCAAGAACTGAGCCGATACTTCAAAAGGCGTCTCGATGATATAGAGTACAACTTAGCTATATTTGAGGGTGTTACATGCCACCTCAACTGTTTGAAGTTCACAATGTATTTCTTGTTTCTATGCTCAAGAAATATGTTCATGATCTGTTCCATGTAATAGAACATGACAACCTGGTCTTACAAAAGGATCTAACATACGAACAAAAGCCACTAAGGATATTGGACCGAGAGGTTCGTGTGCTAAGGAACAAGACTATTCCCATGGTGAAGGTTCAATGGAACAAAAAACTAGAACAAGAGGCCACATAGGAAACCGAAGAGTCAATGCGAAGGAGATTCCCCGAGTTATTCTAATTGTAAGTAATATGCACCCTCCATATTTACATGCAATTGAATTTGGGGACCAAGTTCTTTCAAGTGGGGGAGGGTGTAACACCCCGAATAAAATATTTAATAGATAAAAGTGCATAAAATGGATTTAAATAAAATCTAAACCAATAAACACCCAATAGTTACAAACCCTTTTAGCACATAATAAACCTTAAAAGGCCTTAGCCAATAACGTAGGAAAAGACCCCACGTTTAATAACCCAATAGCTAATGGGCCTTATGGTTAGTAAAAAGGGCCTTAAGGACATATGTATAAATATAATTATATATAGGGCCTTTTGTTTACACAAAGCCCTTATCATCTTCGATACTTGCATGAGGGCTTTAGGGTTTATAGGATTAACATGGAAACAGCTCGAACGCGGGAAGTTTGAGATCCATTAGGATCATACTTAGGAAATTTCAAACCCACTCGGACTCCCTAGCTCACGCAGGACTCTTTCCCTATAAATACAAGCCTGATCGAATGCATAAGGGTTACTACTGTCGTGCGTTCGAAGGGGTGCTGTTGCTGCTGCATCGACGTCCTCTTTTTCCTATTCGTGATCGGTTGCTTGAAGAAGGAGCGTGCTTTTTTCCTTCTTTTTCCTCCTGCTGCCTGCATCCCGTGCGTGAAGAAGGAGCATCTACTTCCCCTTCTTCCTTTGTCTCCCCACTGCTGCGGCTGTTGCTGCTTCCGTTGCCCGAAACTGAGAAGAAGCACGTGGCTTCTTCTGTTCATCGTCGTCTTCCTCTTCTGTCTGTTCATTGACACACACGTAAAGGTAGGTCATCTCAATAACTTAATCACAAGACATAGTTAAAGGCATAGCATGCATGAAAGCCAAGCTACTCCTCGATTAAATCATGATCTTGTTTTTTTTCATTACTGATGAGGGCATCCCTTGCCCCTCCACATTTTCTCCGGACTCGGATTGTTCGTCGGCAAGCACCATTATGTTAGTCATGTATTTTTGAGTCTAGTCATGTAATCTTCACATTTTCTTTGAGTCAATATCATGTAATTTTCCCTTTATTTGTGTCATGTACCTAGGTTAGTGAGTCATTGTCCTAAGTATTGTGTCATTAGGTTGGTTTGTTAGGCTATTGGGCCCAATTCATTAGGCTTGGCCCAAGGGTGCCCCTACCCCTTCAGTTATTTGTCATTGAGTCAAATGTCAGGGACTTTTGTAAAAATGTGGGTTGCCTATATATAGGACCCCATTCCCCTCATTTTGAACTAATGAACCATTGCATGAATATTGAAATCCAATTCCAAATCCCACTAGATCTCTCTCTCTCTCTCTCTCTCTCTCTCTCTCTCTCTCTCTCTCTCTCTCTCTCTAAGGGGTCCCCCCCTCTCTCTCTCTTCCTCAACCCCAAAATTCGAAATTTTCTCTCTCCTCCCCATTCACCTCTCATTAAGACCCCTCCCCTTCCCCATACACTCATTTAACTCCCCCCCAACCCCAAGGTGGAATCCCCCAATCACTAGGCCACCCTCCAACCCCCAACTACCCTACCCACTTCCCCAAGCACCCTTCCCTCTCCCCCATACAACTTACCACTTTCTCTAGGCCATTTGAATTCAAATGCCCCTTCCCTCCACAGCCCTAGGGCACCCCCAAGACCCCTCCCCTTGGTTAGGGTCCCACCCCCCTCTCTCTCTCATCTCCACCATTCTTCCTTGCCCCACTCCAACACCATTTGATACTACTAGGTTGCAGCTGGCGATCTGCAGAAGACCACCTGCTTGCAGCGGCGACCCTGATCACATCCCAGTGAATCTGAAGGCACAAGAGGTACCGTTGGAAGCGTCTTCGAGTCATCTTCGCAACGGTGGTGGTTTCGTCTGGATCCGAGCTCCGAGCTGGCCGTGAGACCATTTCTCCCCCGACTGTGTGCAGCTTCCCTGGCAGAGCACCTGAGCCGGAGTTGAAGCTCTACTGCGACATACCTGTTAGGAATCAGATCGAGCTTTCTTCAGTAAAAGTGTTCTACTTCGAGCCCTCCACCATCCCCAACAAGCAGAGCTTCAATCAGCATCTGGAACCAGGAGTTACCAATTTTCTTCCCTGATCGTGCGGATCTGCCTCCCCTCTGTCTGCACCGACCCTCTGTCACTGATCAGAAGCCACCAGTCCACTCCAATATCATTGGGTATCCCCGTCAGTTCGACTTCAAAGTAGACCCGCCTACGGTTGCAATGGCGACAACGGCACTAGATTCCGAGCTCGGGAGCGTTCGTGACGCCCTCTGCATCTTGCTGCTTGGAACCTGCAACCGTCAGAACCGAGGAGCTGCTACCCTGATCAAGCCCCTACCCTGACCAGCAGCTATACCAGGAGAAATCAAGAAAATTCAGGCACCTTCCCGGTCCAGTTACGAAGGTTTTCCCACAGATTTCGTCTTCAGAAATATTCGGGAGTGGCCGCAGCATCCAGAGAGCCGACTGCCTGTCCAGAAGCGTAGACAGTGGGCAGACCGACTACGGCGACCATTTATCATGTCTAGCTCGATTTTCCCTTTCTGCTTGGTCGGCTGAAGGCCCCTCCCTGTGTGGAGGTAACTTTTGGTTGTAATACATTAACCCCCACCCTGAGATCCCCCCCTTGCATGGGGCGTAGTGCTGTACTCTTTTCAATTTCAGGTTGAAGCGACACCGACGCGGCGTGCGGGTGCATACCCTCGCCTCCCCGCTTGCCCCCGTCTCCGGCCGGAGTCGGCGTCTTCACGCCGGCTAGGTGAGCTCCTGAACATCTCTCATTGCTGTAATGGACTTGCTTAGCTTAGTATTGCTATAGTTACTCCGTCGACGGTGAGAGAGTGTCCGATTTTAAATTGCCACCAAATTGAGTGACCACCGCAGGCGAGTTGTGAGAGCTTCCACTCAACCCACACCCTTGGTGTGTTGGCCGCCCGTGATTTGGGCTTCCCTTGGCCCATTTGGGGTCTGCAATAAGCTAGCCGACCCTTCGAGAACCAAGGTCAAGCCTCGGACCCTCTCCATCATCACCGAGTCACCTTCGGGCACTAATGTGCGCCAAGCGAGTGAGTCGCTAGTGTGAGTCCGCTGCCTAACCCGAATGCTTGCATACTTAGGTCCAAGGTCGGTCTCACATCAATTGGTATCATCATCATAGCATCCTAGTTGGTCTCACATCAAGTGTATCAAAACATCTTCATCACATCATCATAGGTCTTAGGTCGGTTTTACATCAAGTGGTATCAGAGCCAAGTTCACAACTTGTCTCTATCAAGTTGGTCCTAGGGCATGTCTATGCATTTAGAGTCTTCAAGTGCATCACTCTTATCCCCTAGTATGGCCACCTCATATCAACCTTACCAATCGGCCCACTCCATAAGTCTAAGCCACCAAGAGATTCCTACCACTAACACCCATAACTTCCCTTGCCATGTCAACTACTTCATGAAAGCCTTGACCTATGCCAATGAGCGGCTTGATAACATATCGGGCCGACTCAACTAACTTGGAGAAAATTGGCCCGCCCCAAGGACGGATGATAGGATGGTCCCTTTCCCGCTTCCCACCTTTGATGGAACCTCTCCTAGAGAATATTTAGATTGGGAAGCTACAATGGACCAATACTTCACTTGGTATCCTATGTCCTAGGATGAAAAGGCATGGGTTGCCAAAATGTAACTTACCAAACAGGCAGAAACTTATTGGATGCAAATTGTCGGGCTAAAGGTACTTAGAAGGGAAACTCCCATCACCACTTGGAAGGACATGAAGAAGCAACTTAGGGCAAAATATATGTCCCCTTCCTACCCGGGTTACCAAAGCCCAAGGAGCACTCCCACTCCCTCAACCCCACCCCAACCAAAACCGCCTCCCCTAACCCACACTGGTCAAGCCCCTTTAACCCCCACCTCCACCCCAAACGATCCCAATGGCAAGAGACCCTTAACCAGCCCGATTCCCTCCATAAGGACCACCACTCATCCAACTATCACCACTCAAACCCAAGTGGACCCCATGACCACCTCTCCACCTAGGCCCATAATGGCCATCACCCCCCAACCCAAAACCCCTCACCCAACCCACCTCCCGCTTCCTACACCAATCTTTCCCCAACCTAGGCCTCCTCTACTTCCCCATCCTATCCAAATCCAAGTCCACCCTTGCCCACCACCCCAAGTGCACCATGCTCCAGCTATCACCAATTCTCCCGCATTAGACCTACCCAACCCATTAACACTAGGAATTGAAACCCACACACCCATCCACATGGAAATAGATGCTAGTCCTGAACAAAAACCTACCCTAGAGGAAATCCAAGAACCTCCACTTCCACCCACCTCTCCTAGTCCGGATCCTCAAAAGCCACACACCTTCACCATGAATGAAGTCATACTCCAATGGCTCAAACAAGGACCCACCCTTCCTAGCTCACCCCCACCTCCCTCACCGTTGGGATACCCATCCCAAATTGCCCCCCTCCACTCCTATCACACCACAATCCAATCCTACTATGAGGTAGAAGGTTGGGATGATCTCCTCAAGGGTTTAGAATGGCAACTAGGGTTGACTTGCTTATTGACCTTAGGAAAGGCCCACCCAAAAAGCCTTAGTCTAATCCACCCATGTGATAGTTCTATCACCTCGGTCTTCACCATTGGTTGCTACACTAGTGACCTCCTTCTCATTCTCCCTATGGATGAAAAACCCATCATGATCCACTCCACTTCCATTGAGATCCCAAGTACCTTGATCGACTGGCCCACTAACGACCTTGGTACCTTGAGGGAGGAGGACCCACCGTGTGAAGACCATGTGGGCATAGAGTCTCTTCTTCTAGGAAACCCAGTCCATGACCCCTTTGATCCCTTCCTTTGGGAGTATGGGTACCCACGTGACCCACCCACATCACCCACCACCCACCCTTTCCTACCCCCACCCACCATGTTGGGCCAAGCCCACCTCATCCATGACCTAGGTTACACCATAGGAATCATGACCTTAGGCAACACCCGCCTAGAGATCAAGAAAGTGCCCCACCCCATATCCACCTACCTAGATCCCTTCGACCCTTTTGAGTGGAAGCTCAAAGGCCACCCCACCATCCCACATGAGGAAGTCATCTTTGGGAAATGAATTCATATGTCTTGGCACATCACACCGCTTGACATGATTAGTTTGTTGGGTACATTCATCCACATCACCCACATGTCAAGTAGGAAGCATAAGTGGACCATATTTGGATGTAATGGTCCACCCTCTTTCATCATGAGTCATAAGCATGAAAGGAGCATACATGGATGTCCGGGTCCCCCAGCATTTGTCACCACCATACATACCTATGGATACCCCGGTCCTCCCAAATCATTCAACGTCCTCATAACATCAATGCATGATAGGTCTATATGTGGTTGTCCTGGACCACCTTTGCATACCATACATTGTCAACTCACATCGCATCATAGTGCATGCCATATGCATTCAAGCAAGTATCAAGCAACAAGCGGTGGGATTCACAAGAAGCGAGTACAAACTCCTAAGCACCACTTTGAGTTCCAAGTTGACAACTTGGTGATGATGGCTTTGGAGTGGCTCTACTTTAGGGTCACCTCCAATCCGAGGGCACGAGGACTTGGACCTTGCTAAGATCTGAGTGGTTTTGGCAACCCAGCTTATGGGTTGGACTTTCAAATGGGTTTTGGGATTCACCCCACTTCCCATGTGGCGGATCCGGCACCCTCTAAGGGCACCGCGGTGGATCCTAGTGAGTGCCTCGAGCTTACACCTACCTTTGTGAAAGACACCCTCGGAGTGCCACCACAAATAGCCTGAGAGCCCGACGTGAGCACACGGCGGCAATACTAGGTAAGCAAGATCCCATCGCCAGCATGAGGGTATGACCGAGCCACTTTGTCGAGCTGAAGCGCCGTTCCCCGACTATGGTCGCGGGTTGAGTATGAAGATCGTGGATCGCCTAGAGCCTAAGTTCGATGTACTACTTCCCTGGTGGACCCATACTCGACGGGGTCGAGTTTTCCCCACCACGGGGGTATGATGAGGGCATCCCTTGCCCCTCCACATTTTCTCCGGACTCGGATTGTTCGTCGGCAAGCGCCATTATGTTAGTCATGTATTTTTGAGTCTAGTCATGTAATCTTCACATTTTCTTTGAGTCAATATCATGTAATTTTCCCTTTATTTGAGTCATGTACCTAGGTTAGTGAGTCATTGTCCTAAGTATTGTGTCATTAGGTTGGTTTGTTAGGCTATTGGGCCCAATTCATTGGGCTTGGCCCAAGGGCGCCCCTACCCCTTCAGTTATTTGTCATTGAGTCAAATGTCAGGGACTTTTGTAAAAATGTGGGTTGCCTATATATAGGACCCCATTCCCCTCATTTTGAACTAATGAACCATTGCATGAATATTGAAATCCAATTCCAAATCCCACTAGATCTCTCTCTCTCTCTCTCTCTCTCTCTAAGGGGTCCCCCCTCTCTCTCTCTCTCTTCCCCAACCCCAAAATTCAAAATTTTCTCTCTCCTCCCCATTCACCTCTCATTAAGACCCCTCCCCTTCCCCATACACTCATTTAACTCTCCCCCAACCCCAAGGTGGAATCCCCCAATCACTAGGCCACCCTCCAACCCCCAACTACCCTACCCACTTCCCCAAGCACCCTTCCCTCTCTCCCATACAACCCACCACTTCCCTAGGCCATTTGAATTCAAATCCCCCTTCCCTCCACAGCCCTAGGGCACCCCCATGACCCCTCCCCTTGGTTAGGGTCGCACCCCCCCTCTCTCTCATCTCCACCATTCTTCCTTGCCCCACTCCAACACCATTTGATACTACTAGGTTGCAGCTGGCGATCTGCAGAAGACCACCTTCTTGCAGCGGCGACCCTGATCACATCCCAGTGAATCTGAAGGCCCAGGAGGTACCGTTGGAAGAGTCTTCGAGTCATCTTCGCAACGGTGGTGGATTCGTCTGGATCCGAGCTCCGAGATGGCCGTGAGACCATTTCTCCCCCGACTGTGTGCAGCTTCCCTGGCAGAGCACCTGAGCCGGAGTTGAAGCTCTACTGCGACATACCTGTTAGGAATCAGATCGAGCTTTCTTCAGTAAAAGTGTTCTACTTCGAGCTCTCCACCATCCCCGACAAGCAGAGCTTCAATCAGCATCCGGAACCACGAGTTACCAATTTTCTTCTCTGATCGTGCGGATCTGCCTCCCCTCTGTCTGCACCGACCCTCCGTCACTGATCAGAAGCCACCAGTCGACTCCGATATCATTTGGTATCCCCGTCAGTTCGGCTTCAAAGTAGACCCGCCTACCGTTCCAACGGCGCCAACGGCACTGGATTTCAAGCTCGGGAGCGTTTGTGACGCCCTCTGCATCTTGCTGCTTGGAACCTGCAACCGTCAGAACCGAGGAGCTGCTACCCTGATCAAGCCCCTACCCCGACCAGCAGCTGTACCAGAAGAAATCAAGAAAATTCAGGCACTTTCCCGGTCCAGTTATGAAGGTTTTCCCACAGGTTTCGTCTTCATAAAAATTCGGGAGTGGCCGCAGCGTCCAGAGAGCCGACTGCCTGTACAGAAGCGCAGACAGTGGGCAGACCCGGCTACGGCGACCATTTATCATGTCTAGCTCGATTTTCCCTTTCTGCTTGGCCGGCTGAAGGCCCCTTCCTGTGTGGAGGTAACTTTTGGTTGTAATACATTAACCCCCACCCTGAGATCCCCCCCTTGCATGTGGCGTAGTGCTGTACTCCTTTCAATTTCAGGTTGAAGCGACACCGACGCGGCGTGCGGGTGCATACCCTCGCCTCCCTGCTCGCCCCCGTCTCCGGCCGGAGTCGGCGTCTTCACGCCGGTTAGGTGAGCTCCTGAACATCTCTCATTGCTGTGATGGACTTGCTTAGCTTAGTATTGCTATAGTTACTCCGTCGGCAGTGAGAGAGTGTCCGATTTTAAATTGCCACCAAATTGAGTGACCACCGCGGGCGAGTTGTGAGAGCTTCCACTCAACCCACACCCTTGGTGTGTTGGCCGCCCATGATTTGGGCTTCCCTTGTCCGCAATAAGCTAGCCGACCCTTGGAGAACCAAGGTCTCGCCTCGGACCCTCTCCATCATCACCGAGTCGCCTTCGGGCACTAACATGCGCCAAGCGAGTGAGTCGCTAGTGTGAGTCCGCTGCCTAACCCGAATGCTTGCATACTTAGGTCCAAGGTCGGTCTCACATCAATTGGTATCATCATCATAGCATCCTAGTTGGTCTCACATCAAGTGTATCAAAACATCTTCATCACATCATCATAGGTCTTAGGTCGGTTTTACATCAATTACGTTTTGAAGCTTTCTGTTCACTTAAAAATAAAGGCCAGAACAGTGGACGCTGTTTAATTGGCGCCTGCCCAGAAGGGCGCTATTTCTTGAAATAGCGACGGCCTGATTGAAGCAAATTAATGAGCGGCCACTACCCTTGATGGCTTTCTTTCAGCATATTTAATAAATAATGCATGTTCAAAATTAAATAATTATGAAACCCTAGTCTGAAAAGTCAGTATGAGCATGATTTTAAGATCCCCATAAATTTCACTTAATTATCATGTATTCTGATCTTTAAAAATCCCCATAAACGTCAAAGTGCTAATGTTCATGCAATTCTTAAAGAAATGAATGGTGATTAGTATCTGTAAACGTATCTTCCTGATGCCTTGTAGCATGTACACAGAAAAGAATTAGTGTCTATTTGAGCAGACGTTAATTCTGGAAATAGGGCATCTTCATAGAGACGCTGATTCTTGTCAAATTTATTAAAATTGAAATAACCTGAAAATCACGAATTGACGTCCATTACATGGACGCTATTTAAAGATATGGCCACTCCTTAAACGGACGCCAATTGTTATAAGTTTATTTAAAATTCAGTAAATTCTAGAATTGGCACCTCTCTAGAGGGACGCTAATTTATGAATTGACGCCTGCTTGAATGGACGCGATTTACATGTCTCACAGTTTTATCGGGTTTTTGGCCCATATCGTGGATCTATTGGCACTGCTATCTCATGGCCGAGATGGAGTCTATGTTTCACGAGTTTCACGATTACACCCTATTTCTTGGAGATTAAATGACCCTCCGCCGGATATTCTTGTTGGGCATGTGTTGAACATGCTTGATTCTATTATTTTGATGATGTCTGACTATGACTCATTGTGAGTCTTGTTTGCATTTGATGATGTCAACATTATTGTAGTGCAGGTCAAAGTCTATAGCAGTGTGAAGACATCATGCAAGGATCTTAATTGATGAGTGCACAGAATTCGAGGCAACTGGATGCATAGAAATCAAGGCAGGTGATGAAAAGTTAAAATACTGTTGGCATGCACAGAAACCAAGAAAGGGTTGGCAAAAGAAAGAAAAAGCAAATTGCAACAGAATTCAACTGAGAACGACAACTTCAAGAAGGCTGCGTCGACCCCAAGTCCTCACTGCGTTGATGCCTTGGCTTGTAAAGGAAGAAAAGCCCAAACGGGCCTAGGCCGCGTCGACTCCATCGCCTCATTTCGTCAACGTGATCATGCAAGGCATATGAAAAACAACAAAGGCGATGGCTCATGAAGACAAGGGTGACAAATAGGCTGTAGAGTTGAAAAATGGCGCATAAGGGTGACAAATACATATACAAGGGTGAAAATGGGTTGCGGAGTTGAAACGATCAAAATCAACATAGTTGCGTTGATGCAACCCTCCCTTGTGTCAACACAGTCAAGCGGAAACTGCTCAACTATGCACAAGAACAGGGGCGATGACTCAAAGCTGCTAAGGGTGACAAATGGGTGGTCAATGGTGACAAATAGAAGATAAGGCCAACAAATAGCTTGGTAAAGGTGAAAAATAGGTGGCCAGGCTGAAAATAGAGAAATCGTAGAAGGAGAGTTGACTCAAAATGTTGTTGGAGTCGACTCTAGTTACAATGAATCTCACAAGGCTGAAAGAAGAAGCAGTGGCAATGGCTATTGATTAATAAGGGTGACAAATAGATGGTTAAGGTAGACAAATGGGCGTTAAAGGTGAAAAATGCCTAGTAAGTCTGACAAATGACTTGCTGAGTTCAAATGAGTAAAATCAACGAAGGCTGCACCAACGTAGTGCCTTCAATGCGTCAACGCAATCAACGCCAGCTCGCCAACATGTACATGATACATGAAGCTGCGTCAACGCAGGATCACTACCGCGTCAACGCACCAGAAGGATTCTCAAGCAATTTATCTCTCAAGCCTGCAACTGGTTCTGAAGATCATCCAAAAAATTAAAATGGAACTGTAAACCTCCAAAAACACTTCTTTTGAGGTCTAGAACAGGATCCCAGGTCAGAGATTCTGCCATTCCATAATAAGGGCTCAAAACATCTTTTTGGACAAGATCCTGTCAGCCACCAAATAAGAAAAAGTCTTCTCTATCGGAAGACTATCTTAGAAGAAACTGTTCAGGTGGTTTGTCCTCAAGTGCACATTAGTGATGGGAATCAACACCGGAAACTAACATTTTATTTTTACATTTGTATCCTTTTATTTATATTTGTATCCTTGGGTTAATTGGGTTTGCAATTGTATGTCATTACAAGTCAATGGGTTAGTCTTTAGAAATCATTGGGTTTCTTTGCAAAAAGGCCACGTAGGCCCGGCGGGACCCCCACCCTCTCTCCCATTGGGCCACCTAGGCTCTCTAGGACTCATGTGGGGCTGATCTATGGTGCAAGTTAGACTCTTGACCAAGCCCCCCATGTTGACTCCATGAAGGGGGCGCCCCCTCCTTTGCCCCCATGTGGGATTAAATAATTCCCCCCTTTTAATTGTTTATATTTGTTGTATTTGACCACATGGGAGAAAATTCTTCTCTCCCCTAATTACCCCTCTCTAACCATAGATCTGAGGTTAGTTTAGGTCATTTACATTTCATATAAAACCCCTGTATTTTCCATATTTTGATAGATTAATAAGATGAAAATCAAGAAATTATTCTTGGAGCCCAAGGGCTCCCCTCCCTCCTCTCCCCTTGCAGCAGTGATTGCTGCCCCTTTCTAGGGTGTGAAGCCCTAATCTTGGTATGACTCCAAGATCTACCACCTCTGTTGGATGCGACTTCCAGCCACCGTCGCTGCCACCTCCATTCGTGCCGTCGTCGAGCCACCAGAGCCTGTTCTTTAAAGTGATGTCTAGGATTCTGAGATCCAGGACAGAAGCTAAGAGAAAAACTTGGTCCTCCCAATCCATTTGTCTGATGATCTTGAAATTTTGAGAGATCATTCCCCTCCTTGTTATCCATCCCCATTTTAAATTTCGTGTCAATCAGACGTTGTTTGCTATTTTTTCTAGTCTTTTATTTTCACCCCTGATAGTCTGCCAATCAGCAGATCTGCGGGATAATGTCTTGTTATTATATTTTTCCCGCCCCCTTATCCACCTCCAAAAATTACCACAAAATTCATTCGTGATCCTCACTTCCTACCCTACCCACCATAAAATTACCAAGATCCAAATCTATCATTCCCTTGTCGGTCAAAATTCATTTTCAGGCAGATCCTGTTCTGTCCTGACTGTCTGTAGTCCGAGCCAGCAGAAATACTTGGGGAACATTGGTTTTCATTTCCAATCCGTTTGCTGGATGGTCTTGAAATGATTATATGTTGTAGCCCTTTGAGTCTGCTTTCCAACGGCGTCAATCTCGCCTCGATCCGACACCAGATCTGGGCGGAACAATTCTTTTCATCGGGCCGCACAAACCTGTTCCGTGAATAGGCCAGCAGAGGCAGCAGCAAGTTAATTCTTGCAAAATTACTTCGACGTCGATTCAGCCACCGCCGACTTCAGGGATCGAAGAGGAGTATTCCACTGGCGTACGAGCCATATGTCGCTGCCAGAAGGTGACCGGAAGCCGCCGTCCCAGCAGTCGAGTTCGTTTGCTGTCCATCGGGCTGAACTAAGTTGCTGATCTGAGTTAGAATAGTGTCGAGTCGGACCAGCAGCCCGTCTTTGGCCCGAAAGTCCTTCCGACTTGCTGCCCGTCAACCCGAGTTCACTACTCCTGGATCGCCATTATAGCCCTTTTACCTCCCTGCGTGGAGTGGGTAATAAAAATTCACTACTGTAATTATTGATTTACTGTACACCGGGAGTACGAGTATTGGCTGGGGTCATCTTCCCCACGCCCGGAGCGTGGAGGTATCGTGTCCTCTCCCCAATTGGCATTTACTTTCCTCGTATATATTCTTATGCCACTGCTAGAGTGATAGATAATTCACACGATATATTTTATCACTGCTGCGAGAGTCTGTTGTGCCCCTGTGGTCATTTGTCATTTGATATTCATGGTTTTGATAATAACTAAACACTATAAGTCATTGATGTTTCCCACTGGCATATGATTGAAATACTTGATGCTTTTTCATGATAGATAAGCCAAGGAATGGAGTGGAGATGGAAAAAGTGAAAGACCAATGATCGCGCCCAAGCAAGGATTAAAATCCCTTCGAAGCAAGAGTCGACACTTCACACAGTCAAGGTCGATGCACAATGAAGAACACAATTGGTTTCAACGTCCAAGGTCTGAGCATTCATTAATAAAAGGTCAAAGACTCCATATACATCCTCAAGGTCTAATGAGTTTGATGCCATAGACTGGAATGGACTGCAAACGGGTTTAAGGGGTTGATTGAAGAAAATCTGTGAAAAACCAAGTTTTCGGTCGACCGCCGGTCATATACCAGTCGACCGGAATTACCAGAAACGAAAAGGCCACAAAAACTCTCAGAACCGGTCGACCACCCCAGGTCCGGTCGACCGCCCCACCATTGACGGTCAATTGAAAGTGCCAGAACGAAAACTCTTCACAACTGTAAAGTTCCGGTCGACCGACCACCAACCTCCGGTCGACCGGCAGCCCCGATGCAGCAATTGTTGACTTCATTTTTCACCTCGTGGGCTGCACTTCTTCTTGGATTTGTTTAATCCTAAAGTCACCCAACCTCCCATGATTTAGGGATCTGGTCTGGGGAATGTCTATGGACCATTCAAAAGATATAAAACCAACACAAGAGGGTTAGAAACCCTAATGCATCAAGAGAGATCAAAGGAGATCAAAGGAGGCTAGAGGAGGTCTAAGGATGAAGAAGATACTGTAGCCGTGAACAGTACTTCGTGCAGAGTTCTTCATCCATTCTAAGGTGATTCAAGCATATATCTCAAGCTAGCAACCTCCAAGGAAGAGTAGAAGCAAGCAAAGGTTTCAAGGGAGATCAAATCTACATCCATAATCCTCTTCATCAACTCAAGGGGATCCAGGGAAGATCACTTCTCATGGAAGAAGAAACCATTGCTGCAAGGAGGCTTTGCAAGGAAGAAGAAACCTCTATTTCAGACAAGATCTTCTCGATATTAGCATATCTCCATATCTTGTTTGATCATTTTCATTTTGTTCTCTTTTCAATTTGTTCAAGCTATTGAAACTGAGAATCGTCCCTACCGGTGGTTAGTAGGAAAGCAATCGGAAGTTCTCCGATCTGCAATTTGGTGCGCTGCACTAGTGAAGCCTTACCGGGTTTGGTGAGAGGTGGACGTAGGACTAGGTATTCAATCTGAACCACCTTAAAATCTCGTGTGTTATGATTTGCTTGTGCGATTGCTTTATGCTAGATGCATGATTAGGTTCAATCTCTATTTAACTTATTCATCCTACTATGCCAATCGGTGTATCCTTCATTAAGCTAGTTGTATTCCGCTGCTATTCTCTTCATCTAGCTTTAAAGAGGGGTGTTTTGCGAAAAGAGGGGCAGATCTATTCACCCCTTCCCTCTAGATCCGTCATCCACTACTCAACAAGTGGTATTAGAGCCTAGCTCTGCCATTCCCATATCCTACGATCTGCAGGGAAAGATCCCGGTGCATTTTATTTATATGGCTTCCCCGCCAATTTATGATGGTTCAGATTTTTCTACATGGGTAGAGAGAATGTTCATCATGTTAGCTCCATAGATCCACAATTGTGGACTCTTATATACAATGGTCCTCATGAGCTGCCATTAAATTCAATTGAATGGTCAGCCGAACATGAGACCAAACATAATGATAATCTTCCTGCATATAACTTAATTAAAGCTACAGTTGATCTCAGACTAACTCATCTTGTGTCCTCCTGCAGCACAGCCAAGCAAGTACTAGACAGGTTGGTGAAAATCTATGAAGGGAAGGAACAAGAATAAGAACGCTTCATGGCCGACCGTGCAGAACAGTCCAACAATCCATCCTAATCACAGTTAAGCTCTGATTCCGAGGAATTTACTTTTGAAGAGCTTATGGAAGCCTATGATGAGTTAATTAAACAATACAAAAAGTTAAAATCAGAAAACAAAAAATTGAAAAAGGATCTCAAGAAAAATAACCAAAATGAAAGCTCTTTTTGTAAAAATTGTTCTGCTTTTGAAGAGCTTAATGACACTCTTTCTTTTGATCTAGATACGCATAAACAAAGCATTGCTTGTCTAAGGGTTGAAAATAAAAATCTTCATGATGAAATCACTAGGTTGGAAGAAATTATAATAAAACTTCAAAACCAACCTAAATTAATTTCTAATGATCAACCTATGGCAGATGGGCTAATTAATGATGAGAGGTTGATTGAAGAAAATAAAAATTCTGAAACTCAAAGTGAAAAGGTCCTGAAAGAAACTGAAGTTTCATGCTCTGCTAATTTTGCATGCGAAGAATGCTTGTTCTTGAGAAAGATAAATACATGTCTCCATGATGATCTTGAATGGCAACAAAATCTGATTGAGTCTCTGAAAGAAGAAAATAGAGAATTGTGGGAAAAGAAAATTGAACTTGAACAAGATGAAGAAGAAGTGAATGAAAAACTGGATGCACTTGGAAAAGGTAAAACTGTCATGGATGATTGCTCTGAAACATTGCATGCTTTAGAATAAGAAAATCAAAATCTTAAAGCGGTAAATGCCATGCTCAATGAGCAATTGGCAGCATGCGAAGAGGATCTTGCTGAATCTAAACAGCATATTTTCTCGCTTGAAAATAAAGTTCAAGGTTTGAATGATTTCCTGTCAATGTTTGCCCAAGACCAAAATTATGGCTCACCAGAAGCCACCACTTCCTATGGTCACCAAAAAGGGTATATAGCTCGAAAGAAAAGTACAATTCAGCATGCTCATCCAAACATGTACCACAACATGTCCAATTCTAAATACCATGCTTTCCACAAAATGAATGTCATTTGTTATTATTGTGGTAGACATGATCATACTGTGCATGATTGTTTCATCCTGAGAAATGATGAGCTTAGAACATGACAATAAGTGAAAGGGCAAGGAAAGAAACATGTCAACACTGGCAGAGGACCTGCTTAGCAGAACTCTGCACAGAATCGCATGGATAACCAGAAGTGTCGACACTCCCATCTAGACAGGTCGACACTCCCCATGGCCTTCAACAGAAATGCTTCTCTTCGCTACTTTCATTATGGTAAGACTGGTCACATTGACCAGGAATGCTTGCATCTGAAAGAAAGACACCACCCTCATACCATAAAAGGTAAAAATCACGCTCACCCATAAAAGCATAGTCCACATGCACACGCACATGAACATAAAAAGAATAATCAATCTTTTGCACGTTATTTCTATTATGGGAAAAATGGGCATGAGATATATGAATGCCACATAATGAGGGAGGATGATGGGATTGCCCTGAAAAAGATGAGCCAAGATACTAAACATGTTGCTAACCCACAAGGACCCAAGCAAGCTTGGGTACCTAAAAATTCCAAATGAGATTTTTGGGTGCAGGATGCCTTGGAGCTGAGAAATAAATGGTCAGGTAAATAAAAGCTCAAGGCACAAGTATGTAAATATATTTTTTTATTTCCTATCATTTTGCATGTTTAGTCTTGACATGTAGATAGTGCATCATAAGTTTACCCATTTTGTTTAATAAAATTCTGCAAACTAAAGTGCTTGTTTGAAATGATAATTTATCCCCCATGGTGTGAAGATGAATATATGAGCTAGATTAATTGGTCACACCCTGCTTGACCTCTGGTATTTCAAATGGTCTAGAGTATAAAGGCAAGTCATGCTTGCTCGGAACTCTTACTATGCGTGAGAAGGGTCTAAGATCAAAACCTCCACCGTGTACCAGAGATCAATTATTTCAGTTGTTTAATTCATGAAAAATTTGTTTTGCTGATGTTGCTGATATAATGATGAGTTGTTTAATTCTTGCTACCAATCATATGAAATTCTTAGATATTGGTTTTGATGATGCATACCATGGCTGCATTTTTAACTCATTATTCATGTCAGCATTGTTCTAAGGGGGAGTCTAACAATTGGCATCATTATGTTACATTCAGTTCAAAATCAATTGTGAATGATTTATGTTTGCATCATCTTGTGATCTCATGTACTTCTATGCAAATCATGTTTAGGAAGACACAAAAATGTTCAATCATCATGCAGAATCTTCATTGCATTGTGCATTCACATAAGTCTTAGGCTGCATAGTTCATTGCCAACCCATGCATGCCTTGAGGGGGAGTCAACATCTAAAACCAAGTTTCATGCTCCCTTAGAATAAAGCTGTATCAAATGGATGTAAAAGGTGCCTTCTTAAATAGTTTGATCAAAGAAGAAGTCTATGTGGAGCAGCCCCCTGGCTTTGAGAACTCTAACCATGCAGATTTTGTATACAAGCTAGACAGGGCACTTTATGGCTTGAAGCAAGCACCAAGAGCTTGGTTTGAGAGACTAAGCTCATTCCTCATTGAGAAAGGGTACACACGAGGTAAGGTAGACTAAACACTTTTCACCAAGAAGTAAGGTAAGAACATCTTGATTGTTCAAATTTATATTGATGATATTTTGTTTGGTTCTATTAAATCTGAAATGTGTGAGGAATTTGCTAACCTCATGATTAGCGAATTCGAGATGAGCCTAATGGGAGAACTCCAATTTTTTCTCGGTTTGTAGGTCAACCAAGGAGAAGATGGGTGCTTCATAAGTCAAGCCAAATACATCAAGGAGCTACTAAAAATATTCAACATGATAAGTTACAAAATAATGGCAACTCCTATGAGCACCACAACATCACTGGATTCGGATGAAAATGGTAAATTAGTGGATGCAAAAATCTATAGAGGTATGATCGGCTCCTTACTTTATTTGACCTCATCTCGACCAGATATCCAGTTTAGTGTTTACCTATGCGCTAGATTTCAAGCTAGTCCTAGAGAATCCCACTTGACTGCCGTCAAACGTATCCTTAGATATCTTGCCGGAACTCAAGATTTGGGATTGTGGTATCTGCCATCATGTGATTTATCTCTTATTTCTTATTCTGATGCGGACTACGTTGGATGCAAGCTGGATCGCAAGAGTACTAGTGGCTACTGCCAGTTTCTGGGTTGGTGTTTAGTTTCTTGGGCTTCTAAGAAATAACACTCGGTTGCCCTCTCAACCGTAGAAGCAGAATACATTACTGCGGGGAGCTGTGACACCCAAGTGTTATGGATTAAACACCAACTCTAAGACTATTTAGTGGATTTTGGTTGTGTCCCGATTCTGTGTGATAACACCAATGGCATCAACCTTGCAAAAAATCAAGTCCAGCACTCTAGGACCAATCATATTGAGATTAGGCATCACTTCATTAGAGATGAGGTCTTTAATAAAAACTTTGAACTACATTTTGTTGATACACTCAATCAGATTACTGACATCTTCACCAAGCCCTCGTGTAATGACAGGTTTACAACACTCAGAAAGGAGCTTGGTCTTTGCAGACCTCAGGCTAATAAAAATTAAAATGATGATCTTCTTCAATTTGGTTGTGCATTTTTACTGATTGGTATCCATGCATTATTTATATATAAACATGTCATTATGCATATGGTGTAGCATTGTATGTAGTTGCATAATAAAGTTGAATTCATGTTCACGATGCCTTGCGTGTGGTGTAGCATCATTCTTGCATGGCCATGGTATATTAAATGATGAAGTGTGGAAAGGAAGGTTATGCTTGTCTAGAAGCATTCACCATGCGTGAGGATACACCTCCGCCAAATACCATGAGTCACTGTCTCATGTAGGCCATACAGTAAGGGGGAGTTATTTCTTTGAAGCATTCATGCATATGTTTCATCTTCATTCTGTTACCATTCATAAGTGTACAACCATGGGCCGGGTCATGCATTTCATTTCTGATCATTCCCCTTGTTTGCAAACATAACTCCTTGAATGCATCCACTGTATATCCTTAGGGGGAGTCTTGCTGCTTCTCTTACTCTCTTGCAATCTGAACTTCCATGACTTTCAGTCTGAAAATGTGATCATGAATCAGACAGAATTATGGTGTAAGAGCTATCTATTATATGAACTGATGATTGTCCATCCAATAAAAATGGTTCAGATTTAATGATTTCCTTGAAGCTCTGATATATTTTTTGAAATCATCTATGTTCCGTGATTTTAATAGTCTTTAACTAGAGATTGCATATTGTGCCTTGAATGACTATCTTGAAATCTGAAAATTCAAACTTCATGGCAACCTTGGTGATACTCTAATGCTTAGTATTGTTGTTAAACACCTTAATGAGCTGGAATTCCTAAAAATCAATTAGCCGGAGCAATGATATTGTTGCATAAAGAAATATGTCACGTTCTCAAAATGAGTGAGGAATGATATGTCATGATGTGCCCCCGTTATCTCTGTCTTAATTAAATTAGACTCTAGGTAGAGCAATGGCATAATTGTTGAGAAATATATCTCCTCATCAAAGAAATGAGGTCAGATATGTCATGAGGTGATATTGCTATCTATGTTCAATCTGAAGCATAACAGTTAGTCTTACCAAATACCTAGGAATATTGGCATCTAAACAACGTGTATTCTTATGGATAAGAGACATGTACTAGACTCGATAGCTCGTAAAATATGAGTCATGTGCATACAAATGCAAAAGATCATGCAAAATAGTGTTGAAATCATAAAATTCCATGCTTTAGTCATGCTTATTTAACCTCCATACTAGTTTGTGCAATTCCCAATGAAGTTATTGAATATGGATGTATAAGACGAAGGAAGGTTAACCACTGCCATGATATGCACTTCTAGTTCATTTCTATTAAAACATGGATGTAGCTACTTTTCGAACTCTATTGTTGATCTCGGATTTCATTAGCTTTGAACCATGTATCTTGCTGACGGCATGTTTCAGGTCTTCATATAATGGCTCGCTCTAAACTCCTATTCAGCTCTACACTCTCAAACATTTGTCACAGTCTCTACCTTATCCCTCCTTTTTGCTGTTGTCAAAGGGGCAGAATACTTTTGTGAGTTGAGTTGCCTTTGTGAGTGAGTTGTCAAAGGGGTAGACAAAGGGGGAGAATAACTTTGAGACAAAGGGGGAGAATAACTTTGTGAGAAAGGGGAGAATAACTTTGTGACATAATCAGGAGGAACTTTGCATTCACATGCTCTGATCATCCATGCATACATATCTGCATTCACATGCTCTGATCATCACTCTACATCTTAAGCTGCATATGTTAAAATCATCCATGCATAGCATAATCATCATCATCATGTATCTTGAGCTGCATATGTTATACAATTTACCATCTTGGACATTACTGCCAAATAATGACTCACAGTGTTGCCATCATCAAAAAGGGGGAGAATATTGTGCCCTTGTGGTCATTTGTCATTTGATATTCATGGTTTTGATAATGACTAAACACTATAAGTCATTGATGTTTCCCGCTCGCATATGATTGAAATACTTGATGCTTTTTCATGACAGATAAGCCAATGAATGGAGTGGAGATGGCAAAAGTGAAAGACCAATGATCGCGCCCAAGCAAGGATTAAAATCCATTCGAAGCAAGAGTCGACACTTCACATAGTCAAGGTCGATGCACAATGAGGAACACAATTGGTTTCAACGTCCAAGGTCTGAGCATTCATTAAGGAAAGGTCAAAGACTCAATAGACATCCTCAAGGTCTAAAGAATTTGATGCCACAGACAGGAATGGACTGCAAACGGGTTTAAGGGGTTGATTGAAGAAAATATGTGAAAAACCAAGTTTTCAATCGACCGTCGGTCATATACCGGTCGACCGGAATTACCAGAAATGAAAAGGCCACAAAAACTCTCAGAATCGGTCGACCGCCCAGAAAGTCTGATCGACCGCCCGTGGTCCGATCAACCGCCCCACCATTGCCGCTCGACTGAAATTGCTAGAACGAAAACTCTTCACAACTGTAAAGTTCCGGTCGACCGACCACCAACCTCCGGTCGACCAGCAGCCCCAATGCAGCAATTGTTGACTTCATTTTTCACCTCGTGGGCTACACTTCTTCTTGGATTTGTTTAATCCTAAAGTCACCCAACCTCCCATGATTTGGGGATCTGGTCTGGGGGATGTCTATGGACCATTCAAAAGATATAAAACCAACACAAGAGGGTTAGAAATCCTAATGCATCAAGAGGGATCAAAGGAGATCAAAGGAGGCTATAGGAGGTCCAAGGAAGAAGAAGATATTGTAGCCATGAATAGTACTTCGTGCAGAGTTCTTCATCCATTCCAAGGTGATTCAAGCATATATCTCAAGCCAGTAACCTCCAAGGAAGAGTAGAAGCAAGCAAAGGTTTCAAGGGAGATCAAATCTACATCCATAATCCTCTTCATCAACTCAAGGGGATCCAAGGAAGATCACTTCTCAAGGAAGAAGAAACCATTGTTGTGAGAAGGCTTTGCAAGGAAGAAGAAGCCTCTATTTCAGACAAGATATTCTCGATATTAGCATATCTCCATATCTTATTTGATCATTTTCATTTTTTTCTCTTTTCATTTTGTTCAAGCTATTGAAACTGAGAATCGTCCCTACCATGGTTAGTAGGAAGGCAGTTGGAAGGTGCTCCGATCTGCGGTATTGTCGTCCCCACCGGTGGTTAGTAGGAAGGCAATCGGAAGTTCTCCGATCTGCGGTTTGGTGCGCTGCACTAGTGAAGTCTCACCAGGTTTGGTGAGGGGTGGACATAGGACTGGGGATTCAGTCCGAACCACCTTAAAATCTCGTGTGTTGTGATTTGCTTGTGCGATTGCTTTGTGCTAGATGCATGATTAGGTTCAATCTCTACATAACTTATTCATCCTGCTAAGCCAATCATTGTATCCTTCGTTAAGCTAGTTGTATTCCACTGCTATTCTCTTTATCTAGCTTTAAAGAGGGGAGTTCTGTAAAAAGAGGGGCAGATCTATTCACTCCTCCCCTCTTGATCCGCCATCCACAACTCAACAGAGTGAGTGAGTGGAACCCGTCCCGTGACTTGACCAGAGCATGGAAGAGCCGACACCCGAGACTCATTGTCAGTTTCTCAACCACGCAGATCCACGCGTTTCCCTCGCTTAGGGTCGTCCGTGGGCTAGAGTCCCAGGTTCGCATTCCGTCCCACATCAAATTAGTATCAGAGCAGGTTAGAGTCTAGGGTAGTCGGTCCAAGGTTTCATATTACACCCTTTAGCCGGTATATTAAAAGGTGTCTCCGGAACTATAGGTTATGCCTATTGGGAAGGTACACACTTGCGTTAGTGCTATCTTCGGATCAAACCTCCGCCACGTCCCGGATACTGGTTGAGTCTAGGTTTGTAGTCGAGTCTGCATTCCAACTTTGACATTGTTGTTCTAGGGTCGTGTCTAGTCGATTTGTCTTGCACCAACTGTCGGCATGGCCATCCTATAGCTCCACGTGTCCCATGGATTCCCAAAAGCCCACGTCATATGAATGGTGGCGACACACCCAAGGATGGGGAACCCAACCCTTCCACCTCCGTAGGCCCGAAGCCCCAGACTTCTATGGCTTCAAAGTCCCGAGCGACTACCTAAAGTGGGAAGCCGCTATGGGCAACTAATTTGAGTGCTACATTATGTCCGATGCCATGGAAGTTGATTTTGCCACAAAGCGGCTTTTTGACGAAGCCGCCAAAAAATGGAGAGACATTGAATGCTTGAGAGAAATTAGGAGGCAATGGCCTATAGAGTCATGACATGAGATGGAGGGCGAGCTTAGAAGGGTCTACCTACCCGGCCCAGACACCTCCAACCGGCCCCACCCAGTCACCTCCATCCAAGTGGGTCATAGTCGGAGGCAACGAGCCCCGCACGTAGATGAGCCTAGACCCAAGATTAGGCCAATTGAATATGAGAAAACCCACCATGATGCCCCTAGTCCAAACCGCACCTTAGACGACCTCTTGCAAATGTTTATGGACCGGATGGATAGGAGGGATAGAATGTGGGCACGACTCCTACCCGAGCCTAAGGAGGTAGTAGCCGGTAGTCTGAACCCGGTGCTGTCTATGGAGTCCCCAATTCCTCTCCCCATCATGGAAGAAGTCCCTTCCCCAATCGAGGGAGATGTTGTGCTAGAACCTTTGCCCTTTGAACTTCAACCGGAGCCATACCTACGTACTAAGGGTGAGATTGTCATTATAGAGCCACTTTTTAGCTATTGCATCCCTACGGTTTTGATGATGTCTCACACTATAAATCAATCTTCTATCTCTAGATTAATTCATGCTTCATCATGTAGGACAGTGTAGTTCATATGGTTATCAGATAGATATGCACTACTTGATCATGTCTACACTCTGTCTGCATAGTCTGGACAGTTGTGGGTCGACGTCCCCTTCTGATGGGTCGACGCCCCCTTTGTTTTCCAAGTCCATACATTGGTCTTCATATTCAAAGCCTGTACAGCCATTCCTTGAGATCAAGTCCATACAACGGCAATGTAACTTGCACATCTGAAGTCTATACATCCTTCAAGGGGCCAAGTCTATATAGTCTCCCGTTCATTTCAAACTCTACACATCGCCTCACATCTTCCAAGTCTATACATCCAGTTGAACCTCAAAGTCTACACATCGCCTCACATCTTCCAAGTCTATACATCCTCAGTTGAACCCCAAGTCTATACATCCTCAGTTGGACCCCAAGTCTATACATTCTCCCGTTCATTTCCAAGTCTACACATCGCCTCACATCTTCCAAGTCTATACATCCTCAGTTGAACCCCAAGTCTATACATCGTCTGCCATTTCAAAGTCAATGCATTGTCCTTCGTCTCACGCATCATGTCCCAAAGTCTGTACAACCTCTAGTCACAAACCAAGTCCATACATCACCTTCTGCAAGCATTACTTCAAGCATGTACAGCATGTGCATTGCTTCATAACAAGTCTAGACATTCTGGTTGCGTTCAATGTCTACACATCATGCCTAGTCGCACTTCAAAGTCTGTACACTACGCTGCACTGTACAAGTCCATACATTGGCTGCACTGCACAAGTCCATACATTGGCTTGGGGATCCAAGTCTAGACATTGATTCACTATTCATGCCTTGATTCGAAGTCTGTACAGCGAGCGGCGTTCATCAAAGTCTGTACATTGCTTGGTGCTCACCAAGTCTTTACATCGCTTCAAGCGTTCCAATGTCTATACAAGGCTTGCATCATTAAGTCTAGACATAGCACTGTAGCTTCCCTAATTGAAGTCTGTACATTGCTAATCGAACGTAGGTCTATATGTTCCAACTATTCCTACGTTCGCTGCTTTAGTTACACCCTAAGTCTACACATTGGCAAAGTGTATTCATCGTTCATGCAAGTCTGTACAGCCAACGCTTTCATTGATTCCAAGTCTGTACACTGGTCCTCAGGCGTTCCAAGTAGGTACATTGGTTCAGGTTTACCAAGTATATACAGTGCTTCAATATTCTCCAAGTCTATACAGCCTGCCTTCACGTTCAGAGTTAATACACCATTCCTCAAAGGTCAAGTGTATAGATTGTCCATGTGTTGAAATGTTTCTAGTCTATACATTGGATAGGCTCGTTAATGCTCAGATTTCAAGTCTATACACTGAGGACGCTGAAGGCCTTCAAGTGTATACTCTCTCACGTTGTTCATACTTGCCTATATGCTGTTTTCAAGTGTATACACTCTCACATTGGGCACACTTGCCTAATTGACATCTCTAAGTCTATACACTCGATGGCTTCATACATTTCACAGAAGTCCACACATTCCCCCTATTGTGATGATGCATTCTTCAGCAAGTATATACACTGAGGTCGCATGAAGACTCACAAGTCTATACACTCTCTTAGTGTACACACTTACTCATTTGTTGTTCTAAAGTATATACATTCGTTGATATATGACTGAACTAACTAATCACATTTCCTTGTCTCTGCCTGCAGATGATTCAGGTTAATGATTGGGCACGTGAACCGAGGATGATGCTTGGCACGTGATCCGAGGATGCTCTGGAAAAGGAGGGAATGAGACCCACTCGTGTGAAGGCCTGAAAGTCAGGTCGAATGCCATATAAAAGGTGTCTTCTGTGATTAGATGGATGAACTGAAGAATAAGCTGAAGAAAAGAATCCCTGAGCAGAAGAAGAAAAGAGAGAGAGCCTCCACGTTCTAGAAAGAAGATAGAGAGAAAAGATCTGAGAGTATTGCTGTGAGAGAAAAGTCTGAGTGAGAGAGAAGAGTCTAATTTGCTTCTTCGGAAGCTACATTTGATTTTGGTTTTCTGAAACGATTGTTGTTCATCATTGGTCTTGTTTACATTTCTATTTTTCCTTTCATTTCTTCATATATCTGATTCCGAGTTGTTACCCTCCAGTGTTTAGAGGAAGGGAGAGTTACTCCGGTTCCCCTCTGGGCTGCAGAGGAAGAGAGATCTGTGATCTCTGGTTTTGCCAGTGACGGGTTGTCATTAGCAGGTTCCCTCCAGGTTGGAGGAAGGGAGAGCCATCTCCGGTTCTGGTCTTGCTGGTAGCAGGTCCAGGTGTCAAGCTCTGTGGGTGGCAGAGTTTGGTTGAGGGATTTGTTTCCCTTTGGTTGTTCAAGCTGTGTGGCAGCATATTGTTCGCAGACTGAGTCTGCAGTTTTCTAGTAGTGGCTAGTTGAATCCTCACTCTAGTTGGAGTGAGGGGTGGATGTAGATTGTGGACTACAATCAAACCACCTTAAAATTTCTTGTCTCCTCTGTGGTTTGCTATTATCGTTTGTGCTCTCCTTCTACTTGGCATTGTGTTTGTGTGTGGACGGCTTCTTCCAATCGCACCTTATTATTCTGTCTTAGTTTCTTACTGCATTAGCTATATTGTTTAGCTATTTCTGAAGGGTTGTATTTCGAAGTAGTGATTTTTCGTTGAAGTTTTCCAAATCGGGAGTGATCTATTCATCCCCCCCTTCTATATCACTCTTCGCTGCGCTAACATTTGGTATCAGAGCAGGTTTGCATCATGTGGACGAACGGTCAGGGAAATGCTAATGGTCCTAGAAGCTTCATGGCTGAAGGTCAATTCATTAGTCACCCTCCATTTTTTGATGGTAATAACTATCTCTTTCGGAAGAACATGATGGAAGTGTTTATCAGGGCACAGAGCCACAAGCTGTGGAGGGTAATTACTGTTGGGCCGTATGATCTGCCACCCAACGAGGACGCGTGGACAGATGACCATGTCAAGCTATCTTCACTCAACTGGACGGCGCTGAACATCATCCAGTGTGCTATTCACCCAGAGGAATATGCCCGTATATCTACCTACATGACTGCCAAGTGAATGTGGGATAAGCTGCAATTAATCTGCGAAGGTACAGCTCAAGTGAAAGCCTCGAAGGTAAACCTCTACACCTCAAAGTATGAACTGTTTAGGATGAATGCAGAGGAGAATATTACTGAAATGTATGCCAGGTTGTCCTTGATCACAAACACTCTTAAGGGGCTAGGGAAGGATCTAGCTAAGGTGGATATAGTCAGGAAAATTCTTAGATCTTTATCCCCAGCATGGCACACTAAGGCCATCGTGATTGAAGAGTCAAAAGATCTTACGACCTTGACAGTGAATGAACTCATAGGATCCCTCATGACCTATGAGATGAATTTTAAAGGAGGTGGTGAAGGAAGTGATAGGAAGGCTACGAATGTAGCTCTGAAGGCATCCCGCAACAAGAGTAGCAGTAGCAGCAGCAGCAGCAGTAGCGGTGAGTCTGATGGCTTCTCCGATCTCGACCAGAAGGAGCAGGCAATGCTTACTCGTCAGTTCAGTAAATTTTTAAGGAGAAAGGGGAAGACCTTTAGGAGGGAAAAGCCATACTCCTTTAACAAGAATGTTGAATCTACCAATCATAGGGATAGAAATCCTAAGAGACTGACTTGTTATCATTGTAACAAACAGGGACACATGAAAGGCGAATGCCCAGATCTTCAGAAGAAGGGTCCCTACTTCCAGAAGAAGAACACAAAGGTGCAGAAGAAGAAGAAGCCACAGGTGATGGTTTGCACATGGAGCGAGGAGGAAGAAGATCCCGAAGACACTTCCTCAGAGGAGTATGAAGAAGGAATTTTCCTAATGGCAAACAGTGAAGAGGAGGTAACCAATGTTTTTGAAAATTTTACGATTGATGACTGGGAAGATGCTTATGCTGAGTTATTAGATAAGTTCAATTCTCTTAGTAAAGAGCATAGGGTACTGAAAAGAAAATTTAATACTAATGTTGAAGAACAAACCCAGGTCTGTGAGGAAAATCAGAAACTAAAAGAGCAACTGGAAGAAATGACCTCACTAAGAAAAGAAAATGATAAGCTCAAGGGAGAAAACCAAGAAAGTCAAAATCAGCTCAATGAACTCAAAATAAGAATTGAAGAAAGCTTGAATGAAAGTAGAGTGAACTCAGAAAAATATGAAGCAGTTAAGAAAGTCAATGGTGAACATCTAAAAAATTCTGAGTCCCTTCAAAAGGAGCTGGAAGACAAACAGAAAGTTTTGGAAAAAATTGTCCAAGGAAAATCTAGTTGGGATGCTATACTGGGGGCTAGGGTTAACTTCAATAAGGAGGGTCTAGGCTATGACCCAACTAACAAAAGACCCTTACAATTCAAAACCATTACCTTCTGCCCAGAGAAGGGAAAAGAAAAGCTGGACACACCATCCAGCTCAAACAGTAGTAAGGGAACTCAATGTCAGAAGGAAAGTTCTAAAAACAGTGCTGGTCAACCATTTAAAATGGGAATGAATTCTGTGAAGAATTTCACTAAGCCTGCCAATCAAAACATAAATGGTAAATGGACCAAGCAAGTGGATCAGAAGAGAAGCTGTAATTACTACAATCAGATGGGTCCAAAGAGGACCTACTGGAGAAATGATCATCATCTTCAAAAATCTGTTGATCAACAAACTTACAGGAGATATCCTAGGAATGGCAAGCCTAATGAATGGAATATAACTTACTTCTCCAGACCAGCTGGACTTAATTTCAATAAACCAGAAGAAAAGGTGCCAGGGAAATCCATGCTGAAGCAAATTTGGATTCCTAAACATTTGATTAGAGATTTGAATAATGTCCTTGGACCCAACTCATCTTGGGTTCCAAATCACTCTGCTTGATGTTATTTGTGTAGGTCGGCCTGGCAGCTGAAGACAACAAGTGGTACCTCGACAGTGGCTGCTCCAGGCACATGACAGGAGACCGATCCAAGTTCAGCAAGATAGAGATGAAGGTAGGGGGTCTGGTCAAGTTTGGAGGAAAGAACAAATGTAAGATTATTGGAGTTGGTACAGTAGGTAAGTCTTCCACAAACTCCATTGAAAAAGTTCTACTTGTGGAAGGTCTTCAACACAACCTGATTAGCATTAGTCAGTTATGTGACAAGGGTTACAGGGTTGTGTTTGATGATAATTCATGCAAAATCTTTGAAATAAATTCCGATGTGGTTAAATTTGTAGCCAACAAGATTAATAATGTCTACATGGTAGACTTAGATGAGGAATCTGAATCTAACATTTGTTTATCTGCCAATTCTGAAAATGATGCTTTTGAATGGCATAGACGTCTAGGTCATGCTAGCTTTACTACTTTAAATAAATTGGTCAAGCATGATTTGGTGAGAGGCATGCCTAGATTTAAATTCAATTCTATTTCAAAATCATGTGATGCCTGTGCTCTAGGCAAACAGACCAGGAATTCTTTCAAATTAAGATCTGAGCCATTGTCCTCTAGACCAATGGAACTTCTCAATATGGACCTCTTCGGTCCTACTAGAACTCAGAGTCTTAATGGGAACAGGTTTGGCTATGTCATCATAGATGACTTCTCTAGATATTCATGGATCTTTTTCTTAGCAAATAAAAGTGATGCATTTCAAAAGTTTAATCTGTTTTTCAATAAGGTCAAACAAGAAGGAAAACATAATATCTATTCTATTCAATCTGACCATGGAGGTGAGTTTGAAAACTCCATGTTTTCTGATCTTTGTGAAAGAGAGGGACTAACACACAGATTTTCTTCTCCCAGGACACCTGAATAGAATGGAATTGTGGAGAGAAGAAATAGAACTGTGGTGGAGATGGCCCGAACCATGCTAATTGAAAGTCAATTACCAAGGAGGTTTTGGGCAGAGGCGGCCAATGCTGCAACTTACATAATCAACAGGGCCATGGTAAGACCCATTCACAAGAAAACACCCTATGAGCTTCTAAAAGGTAAGAAACCAAACTTGTTTCATTTCAGAATTTTTGGAGCAAAATGTTTTATTCATAACAATGACAAGAAAGATTTAGACAAGTTTGAAGCTAAAAGCTCCCTGGAATATTTTTGGGATATTCAGAAGTGTCTAGGGCATATAGTGTCTTTAACATAACAGACAAAAAGGTTGAAGAGTCTCCACACATTATTTTTAGTGAAAAGAAAGGTGTTTCTAACATTGAAAGTTTTGATAGGGATTCCAATCATGATGGGGAATTCCTAGAAGACCAAGAAGAAGAGAAGACTCAGCCAAGTGGAACAGCAAATCCTCCCAACCAGGAAGAGCCAAGAGAAGCAGGTGAGTCTTCAATAAATGTTAGATTTCTTAAAGATCATCCGATAGATAATGTCATAGGCAATCCTGAAGATCCTCTTCGAACTAGGTCTCATTTTAGGAATGTGAATAATGAAGACTTAATTGCTTTAGTCTCACAAATTGAACCCAAATCAATAGAAGAGGCCTTGGCTGATCAAGCTTGGGTCAATGCTATGTCTGAGGAATTGGGCCAGTTCGAAAGAAATAATGTCTGGGAACTTGTTCCAAGACCAGATAATGTTAATATCATAGGAACTAAGTGGGTGTTCAAAAATAAAATGAATGAAGATGGAATCATTTCTAGGAATAAGGCCAGATTAGTAGCCAAGGGCTACTGTCAGGAATTTGGTGTAGATTTCGATGAATCCTATGCACCTGTTGCTAGGATGGAAGCTATAAGATTGCTGCTTGCTTTTGCATGTTCAAAGAACATAAAACTCCAACAAATGGATGTTAAAAGTGCCTTTTTAAATTGAGTCATTAAAGAAGAGGTTTTTGTTGAACAACCCCCTGGATTTCAATTTTCTCCTCAACCTAACCAAGTTTTCAAGTTAAACAAAGCCTTGTATGGTCTAAAGCAGGCTCCAAGAGCATGGTATGAAAGATTGACTGAATTTCTTATCAGCAAGGGCTACAAAAGAGGTAAAGTAGATCAAACTTTATTTACCAAGGGTATAAATAAAGATCTCCTCATAGTTCAGGTATATGTAGATGACATTGTGTTTGGATCAACTAAGCATGAACTATGTGTTGAATTCTCTAAAATGATGTCTGCTGAATTTGAGTGAGTTTGGTTGGTGAACTAAAGTACTTTCTTGGCTTGCAAGTACAACAGCTAGAGGATGTGTGCTTCATCAACCAGACCAAATACACAATGGAACTGTTCATGAGGTTTGGTATGGAAAACCTGAAGCACATTACAACACCCATGGGTACCAATACCTCACTAGATGCAGATGAGATAGGTAAAGAAGTAAATGCCAAGCTCTATCGATGTATGATTGGATCTCTTCTTTACTTGACAGCTTCCAGACCTGATATATAATTCAGTGTAAGAATGTGTGCAAGGTATCAGTCTAGACCTACTGAATTACATTTAGCTGCAGTGAAAAGAATTTTCAGATAGTTGTCAGCTACTCATTCTCTTGGTTTATGGTTTCCTGCATCACACACATTTAACTTAGTTGCATACACAGATGCTGATTATGCAGGATGTAAACTAGACAGGAAAAGTACTAGTGGTCATTGTGAATTTTTGGGTGGGTGTTTAGTGTCTTGGGGTTCCAAGAAACAACATTCTGTGGCCCTCTCCACTGCAGAAGCTGAATATGTGGCTGCAGGGAGTTGTGGAACACATGTCATTTGGATTAAACACCAGCTTCAGAACTACCAAGTAGACCTGGGGTGCACACCTATCTATTGTGATAATTCCAGTGCCATTAATCTTGCCAAAAATCATGTTTTGCATTCACGCACCAAACACATAGAGATAAGGCATCATTTCATAAGAGATGAGGTTTCTAACAGCAATTTTGAACTGATTCATGTAGGTACAGATAATCAGATTGCTGACATCTCCACTAAACCTCTGGATAATGAAAAATTCACAACACTGAGAAGAGAATTAGGCTTATACAAATTGTCTTAATTGTGTAGTCTGTTCTTTTTGTGAGGGGGAGTTCTATATGACTGTTGGTTAGATTTCAGGAATGCTGTGAGTGAGGGGGTGCTGGTTGAGCTGTGAGAGGAAGTGTTCTTTGACAGATTCAAAAAGATTGACCAGATGTGTGTCTTTGCTGGTTTTCATGACAGATCTAGTGTGGTTCTCTCAGACAGTAGAAGGTCACTTAATTCTTAAGTCTATAAGTCAGTGATACTAAAGTCCAGTTAGAATCTTTCCTCTGGTATTCCTTCAGAGATCTGGATTAATTGTAAAAACGTATATCTTCCTACATTGTCAATGATTCTGGTTCAGGCCAAAATCTGTATGTCTTGATATCTGACCCAATCAGCTTGAAATCTAGACTTCAAGATTCACTTCAAGTAATAGTCCTTCTGGTATTGTTTTCAATCATTCCATCTCTTCAACACAAGGGCTTAACTAAACAAACATGTCTTGTTTTGTTCACTGAGAAACTGGGAGCTTCTTCAATGAAATGAATATTTCTCCTATGTCATGAGGTGTCAAATGCCTAAAATGAATGAAAAAGACATGACAGAGCAATGGTGGCCTGCTGGTGAGTAACTGGGGATTCTGGCCTCTAATCAAGGTGTTTCCTCATGTCAAAAGCCACAGTTACTAACTCTGTTCCTTTAAAAAAAAAGGAGGAAGTAATAAGGTACTCACTCTGAGTAACTGGGGATTCAGGCCTCTAATCAAGGTGTCTCCCTAATGTCAAAAGAGTGAATTACCAACTTACTCATTGATCTTCTTGAAAATCATCTCAAAAAAAAAATTCCTTGTTGTTATGCAACTAATGGATTGCTTGTCCTCAATACCTTGAGAACACCTCTCTGACTTTGTCCCTTGTTGTCTTTTTGGATTGTTGACAGTTCAGCTATATCTGGCCATACTTGTTAACTCCTGCTCTAAATCATACTCTATGTATGCTGATAAACTTTTCTATCATCCTATTTCTCTAGTGTGTACTGGAGTTCAAGAATCTTCACTTGAGTTTAGCACCTCACTTATTTTCTTAAGACTTGCTTGTGTCTTTCTGCACTAAGAAGTTACTGTTCTTCTTCTTCATGTCTCCAGCACTTTCATATATTCTGCATTTCCTTTTACTGATGTCAAAGGGGGAGAGAGGTTTTGCAATATCAGTAGATCATGTATTGTCATGAGTTTTGGGGGAGTTTTGTTCATGAGCTAAGGGGGAGATTACCTTGTCATGTGATGGCTTTATCTGAGAATGGGTTGTAGGGGAGCTGAGAGTGAGTTGTGGGGGAGTGGTTTTGGAGAGAGAAGTGCTTCTGCAGTAGTGTTTAATTTGGTTGTGCTTGCACTTGCTTTGAATTTGCTTTGATTGTTGAAACTGAAGTTAATTTCTTGTTAAGCTTTGATATTGCATGATTCATAGTGTTGCCATCATCAAAAAGGGGGAGATTGTTGCATCCCTACGGTTTTGATGATGTCTCACACTATAAATCAATCTTCTATCTCTAGATTAATTCATGCTTATCATGTAGGACAGTGCAGTTCATATGGTTGTCAGATAGATATGCACTACTTGATCATGTCTACACTCTGTCTGCATAGTCTGGACAGTTGTGGGCCGACGCCCCCTTCTGATGGGTCAACGCCCCCTTCTGATGGGTCGACGCCCCCTTTGTTTTCCAAGTCCATACATTGGTCTTCATATTCAAAGCCTGTACAGCCATTCCTTGAGATCAAGTCCATATAACGGCACTATAGCTTGCACATCTAAAGTCTATACATCCTTCAAGGGGCCAAGTCTATACAGTCTCCCGTTCATTTCAAAGTCTACACATCGCCTCACATCTTCCAAGTCTATACATCCAGTTGAACCTCAAAGTCTACACATCGCCTCACATCTTCCAAGTCTATACATCCTCAGTTGAACCCCAAGTCTATACATCCTCAGTTGAACCCCAGTCTATACATTCTCCCGTTCATTTCCAAGTCTACACATCGCCTCACATCTTCCAAGTCAATACATCCTCAGTTGAACCCCAAGTCTATACATCCTCAGTTGAACCCCAAGTCTATACATCGTCTGCCATTTCAAAGTCAATACATTGTCCTTCGTCTCACGCATCATGTCCCAAAGTCTGTACAGCCTCTAGTCACAAACCAAGTCCATACATCGCCTTCTGCAAGCATTACTTCAAGCATGTACAGCCTATGCATTGCTTCATAACAAGTCTAGACATTCTGGTTGCGTTCAATGTCTACACATCCTGCCTAGTCGCACTTCAAAGTCTGTACACTATGCTGCACTGTACAAGTCCATACACTGGCTGCACTACACAAGTCCATACATTGGCTTGGGCATCCAAGTCTAGACATTGACTCACTATTCATGCCTTGATTCGAAGTCTGTACAGCGAGCGACGTTCATCAAAGTCTGTACATTACTTGGCACTCACCAAGTCTATACATCACTTCAAGCATTCCAATATCTATACAAGGCTTGCATCATTAAGTCTAGACATAGCACTGTAGCTTCCCTAGTTGAAGTCTGTACATTGCTGATCGAACGTAAGTCTATACGTTCCAACCTATTCCTACGTTCGCTGCTTTAGCTACACCCTAAGTCTACACATTGGCAAAGTGTATTCATCGTTCATGCAAGTCTGTACAGCCAACACTTTCATTGATTCCAAGTCTGTACACTGGTCCTCAGGCGTTCCAAGTAGATACATTGGTTCAGGTTTACCAAGTCTATACAGTGCTTCAATATTCTCCAAGTCTATACAGCCTGCCTTCACGTTCAGAGTTAATACACCATTCCTCAAAGGCCAAGTGTATACATTGTCCATGTGTTCAAATGTTTCTAGTATATACATTGGATAGGCTCGTTAATGCATCAGATTTCAAGTCTATACACTGAGGACGCTGAAGGCCTTCAAGTGTATACTCTCTCACGTTGTTCATACTTGCCTATATGCTATTTTCAAGTGTATACACTCTCACATTGGACACACTTGCCTAATTGACATCTCTAAGTCTATACACTCGATGGCTTCATACATTTCACAGAAGTTCACACACTCCCCCTGTTGTGATAATGCATTCTTCAGCAAGTATATACATTGAGGTCGCATGAAGACTCACAAGTCTATACACTCTCTCAGTGTACACACTTACTCATTTCCTGTTCTAAAGTATATACATTCGTTGATATATGATTGAACTAACTAATGACATTTCCTTGTCTCTGCCTGCAGATGATTCAGGTTAATGATTGGGCACGTGAACCGAGGATGATGCCTGGCACGTGATCTGAGGATGCTCTGGAAAAGGAGGGAACGAGACCCACTCGTGTGAGGGCCCGAAAGTCAGGTCGAATGCCATATAAAAGGTGTCTTCTGCGAGTAGATGGATGAACTGAAGAAAAAGCTGAATAGAAGAATCCCTTAGCAGAAGAAGAAAAGAGAGAGAGCCTCCACGTTCTAGAAAGAAGATAGAGAGAAAAGATCTGAGAGTATTGCTGTGAGAGAAAAGTCTGAGTGAGAGAGAAGAGTCTAATTTGCTTCTTCGGAAGCTACATTTTATTTTGGTTTTCTGAAACGATTGTTGTTCATCGTTGGTCTTGTTTACATTTCTGTTTTTCCTTTCATTTCTTCATATATCTGATTCCGAGTTGTTACCCTCCAGTGTTTGGAGGAAGGGAGAGTTACTCTGGTTCCCCTCTGGGCTGCAGAGGAAGAGAGATCTGTGATCTCTGGTTTTGCCAGTGACGGGTTGTCATTAGCAAGTTCCCTCCAGGTTGGAGGAAGGGAGAGCCATCTCCGGTTCTGGTCTTGCTGCTAGCAGGTCCAGGTGTCAAGCTCTGTGGGTAGCAGAGTTTGGTTGAGGGATTTGTTTCCCTTTGGTTGTTCAAGCTGTGTGGCAACATATTGTTCGCAGACTGAGTCTGTAGTTTTCTAGCAGTGGCTAGTGGAATCCTCACTCTAGTTGGAGTGAGGGGTGGATGTGGATTGTGGACTACAATCGAACCACCTTAAAATTTCTTGTCTCCTCTGTGGTTTGCTATTATCGTTTGTGCTCTCCTTCTGCTTGGCATTGTGTTTGTGTGTGGACGGCTTCTTCCAATCGCACCTTATTATTCTGTCTTAGTTTCTTACTGTGTTAGCTATATTGTTTAGCTATTTCTGAAGGGTTGTATTTCGAAGTAGTGATTTTCGCTGAAGTTTTCCAAATCGGGAGTGATCTATTCATCCCCCCCCTTATATATCACTCTTCGCTGCGCTAACATTAGCTGGCTCAAGTAAGGCTTAGTCTCTAAAGCCCTTTTCTACCCATCCATGGGCCCCACACTACAAATAGTGCCCGCCAAGTCATTTCACACAACTTTCTAGTCTTGTCACCATGTTGATACATTGGATGACCTTATCAAGGGATTAGACTGGCAATGGAAGTTGACGTACCTGTTGGCCCCAGGCTTCGACCAATCCATGAGTCATAGCTTCATGCATCCTGCATTGGGGTCCATTACCTCCATGTGCACCGTGGGTCATGTCACCACGGAGGTTCTTTTATTCCTCCCCATGCCGGCTGAGCCTAACTTCATTCCACTTATCCCGAGGGAGGAACCATATTTTCTACATATGAGCACCGTCCCACCTACCACAATGAATGAAGGTGATCATTTACACCTTCAAGAATTTTAAACTTGGGACCATGTCATGAGGGAACCCATATCGAGGGGTCATACTTTCTTTGATCCCTTCGATCCCTTCCCTAGTGAACCTTATGGCCCACCTTATCCATTTCACCTTATTAGAAAAGTCCCCTATCACACCCCTCCCACTCGGGCCAGTCCACCTACACTCCGCCAGGGGCCCGTTCATTAGGAAGAGATACATACATATAGGGGTGATGAAGAAGGTGAATTAGGCTCTCCTAGCCCACCCAAACCTTCCAAATCCAATGGGCCGTCAGTGTATGATTGTTGCATGTTAAGATGTGTAGGATTCCATTCCACCAATATTCGGTTGCGTCGTGTGTATGCATGGCACACATTCGGATGTCCTAGTCCACCATTGCATATGTATGGGTTGGTCTAACAGTAGGTTTGCTTAGGGTCTTGTGTGAGTCTGTGTTTTTCTTTATTTGTCCAGTTTGTCAAGAGTCTATACATACATTTGTCGAGTGCATAGTGAGTCTGCATATGTCAAGGTGAGTCGGTCTAATGCAAGCTCGTGGTGTCAGTCCCTTTTGAGTGAGGCAAGTCGGGTCTACTGCGTACGTTGTAAACTTGCCAGAATTTGGGATCGACTCTACTTCAATGTCTCGGATATAGTCACATATAGGGACTCTGCGGTGATTCCTAGTGAGTCATTGAGCCGCCTCCTTCCTTTGAGAGTGACCCCACCCTGGAGTGTCCACCATTGGCCTCATTCCCACAACAACATGTGCATATCAAATATATACAGGATGAGCAGGTGACGATTACTTGGAGTGGAGCATACTCTGCACCACCTGATACGGTGAAAGATCCGTAGGAGCCACACGAGCAGTCGTACCCCTTACTAGACGGGGTCGAGTTCTTCACACCCGGGGAGAATTGATGGGGATCAACATCGGGCACTAATATTTTATTTTTGCATTTGTATCCTTTTGTTTGTATTTATATCCTTGGGTTAATTGGGTTTGCAATTGTATGGCATTATAAGCCAAATGGGTTAGTCTTTAGAAATCATTGGGTTTCTTTGCAAAAAGGCCGCGTAGGCCCGGCGGGACCCCCACCCTCTCTCCCATTGGGCCACCTAGGCTCTCTAGGACCCATGTAGGGCTGGTCTATGGTCCAAGTTAGACTCTTGACCAAGCCCCCCATGTTGACTCCATGAAGGGGGCACCCCCTCCTTTGTCCCCATGTGGGATTAAATAATTCTCCCCCTTTTAATTGTTTATATTTGTTGTATTTGACCACATGGGAGAAAATTCTTCTCTCCCCTAATTACCCCTCCCTAACCCTAGATCTGAGGTTAGTTTAGGTCATTTACATTTCATATAAAACGCATGTATTTTTCATATTTTGATAGATTAATAAGAAGAAAATCAAGAAATTATTCTTGGAGCCCAAGTGCGCCACTCTCTCCTCTCCCCTTGCAGCAGTGATTGTTGTCCCCTTCTAGGGTATGAAGCCCTAATCTTGGTGTGACTCCAAGATCTACCACCTCTGCTGGATGCGACTTCCAACCACCACCACCACCGCCGCTGCCTTCGTTCCTGTCGCCGTCGAGCCACCACAGCCCGTTGTTTGAAGTGCTATCCAGGATTCCGAGATCCAGGACAGAAGCTAAGAGAAAAAGTTGGTCCTCCCAATCCGTGTGTCTGATGATCTTGAAATTTTTCGAGATCATTCCCCTCCTTGTTGGCCATCCCCAGTTTAAATTTCATGTCAATCAGACGTCGTTTGCTATTTTTCCTAGTCTTTTATTTCCACCCCTGACAGTCTGCCAATCAGCAGATCTGCAGGATAGTGTCTTGTTATTATATTTTTCCCGCCCCTTATCTATCTCCAAAAATTACCAAAAAAATTCATCCTTGATCCTCAATTCCTACCCTACCCACCATAAAATTTCTAAGATCCAGATCTACCATTCCCCTGTCAGTCAATATTTATTTTTAGGCAGATCATGTTCTGTCTTGACTGTCTATAATCCGAGCCAGCAAAAATTCTTGGGGAATAGTGATTTTCATTTCCAATCCATTTGTTGGATGGTCTTGAAATAATTATGTGGTGTAGCCCTTCGAGTCTGCTTTCCAACGGCGCCAATCTTGCCTCTATCCGACACCGGATCTGGGTGGAACAATTCTTTTCGCCGGGCCGCAAAAACCTATTCCGTGAACAGGCCAGCAGAGGCAGCACCAAGTTAATTCTTGCAAAATTACTTCAGCGTCGATTCAGCCGCTGCCGACTGCAGGGATCGAAGAGGAGTCTTCCACTGCCATCCCAGCCAACCGCCACAACCAGAAGGTGACCGGAAGCCGCCGTCCCAGCAGTCGAGTTCGCTTGCTGTCCAGCGGGCTGAACTGAGTTGCTGAATTGAGTTGGAATAGTGCCGAGTCAGACCAGCAGCCCGTCTTTGGCCCGAAAGCCCTACCGACTTGCTGCCCGTCAACCCGAGTTTGCTACTCCCAGATCGCCATTGTAGCCCTTTACCTCCCTACGTGGAGTGGGCAATAAAAATTCACTGCTATAATTATTGATTTACTGTACACCAGGAGTACGAGTCTTGGCCGGGGTCGTCTTCCCCATGCCCGGAGCCTGGAGGTATCGTGTCCGCTCCCCACTTGGCATTTACTTTCCTCGTATATATTCTTATACCGCTACTAGAGTGATAGATAATTAGCTCGATACATTTTATCACCACTGTGAGAGTGAGTGAGTGGAACCCGTCCCGTGACTCGACCCGAGCACGGAAGAGCTGACACCCGAGACTCATTGTCGATTCCTCAACCCTGCAGATCCATGCGTTTCCCTCGCTTAGGGACATCCACGAGCTAGAGTCCCATGTTCACATTTCATCCCGCATCAATTGGACAAAGCAATTCCCTCTTTCACAAGCTTTCAAATATAGTCTACTTTCTGACTGCCACCGTCCTATCCAAGGACTGGTTTGAAAAACCCTGCAAGCTCAAGTCAACATTCTGCAGGTATCTACTTCAAAGCCAAGAAAAGATTTTAGAGGGAAAAATTTGTCTTCCCATCTGCTTCCTTATTCCCACTGAATCAAGTCAAGCACTGCTGGAAGAAGGTCAGAGGTCAAAGAAAATACTTTAATTTGAATTGCTCATATTGCAGATTTCTTGGAGGAAAATTTTCCGCATGCTCTTTTATATATATTTGAAGCTTCTATTGAAGGAGCTGCTACTGCCCTTGAAGAGAGCCACATCCCTTGTGCATTCAAGAAAATCTATGAGAAAGAATAGGAGGGAAAGTGAGCAGCCCAACACTAGGTTCGACCCAGTCCAGTGTTGTAAGAGAAAGGAGAAAAGAGAGAAGAAGAAAGGAGAAAAGAGAAAAGCCTTAGAGAGAGCAGCCCTGCCGAAAGCCTGAAGAGAAGATCCATTGGATCTATGTCTGAAGTTGCAGCCACCAGTCCACATATTCTTATCTAAAGCTATAGTCGGAGCTCTTCGTTGCCTTGTTTCTCTATCTTATTTTTGATCTGCATTTTAGTGTGTGTCCCGGTGCTCTGGTCAGAGACCGGAAGTGTTTTTGCTGCACTTACAGTTTGTTTTCTTCGTGTGTGTGTGTGTGTGTGTGTGTGTGCACGCGCTCGCGCGCCCGCGCGCGCGTGTGATTTCATCCCGGTGTGTGTTGAGGACTTCGTCCTCGTGTGGAAAAGCCTCACCGGTTCGGTGAGGGGTGGATGTAGGTCTGCGGGTTTGCAGACTGAACCACCTTAAAAACATCTGGTGCAGTGGGTGTGCTCTTGTGCGATTGATCCATCTCCTCTATCCCCATTCACAGATGTTGCATGTTTCAGATCTTTACAGTTTGTACCATTCTTGTGAACTCTAAGCATACACTCTAGCCAGCTTCATACTAGTTCACACCGTTGTATTGATTCACGTATTCACTGGGAGTGCAAGGAGCAGCAGTTCAGTGTAACTGATTGATCTGTGTATGTGGGTGTATCGACTCCACTAGTCTACTGCGTTAACGCAGCTTCTTGCTGAACTGCCTGTGTTTAAGAGTGTGTCAACCTCACCACTTGGCAATGTGTTTCTACCATTCTCATTTGAGCTGTGACTATTAAATCCGTTGTGCATTGTGTCTAAGTGTCTCATGTGCATTATAGCTCTTGTTCGTGCCTTAATAAGCTAAGCTTTAATTAGGCCAAAGTTTTTGAAAGGATCTATTCAGCCCACCTTCTAGATCCGGTTGCACCCAAGGGACCCAACAATTGGTATCAGAGCTAAGCTCTATCATACTCAGATCCAACCATCTATAGAGAAAGATCCCGGTGCATTTGATTTAAGGGCTTTATCCGTTGAACAAGTTTCAATGAATTCCCCGCCCTTATTCGATGGTTCTGATTTTACCATATGGCTAGAGAAGATCTGTGCCTTTGTCAACTCCATTGATACAAGGTTATGGAATCTCATATACCATGGTCCGCACACGCTGCCATCAGATACATCTGGATGGTGTGCTGAACAAAGGACCAAAAATATTGACAACCTTGTTGCCTTCAAACTAATAAAAGCTGTAGTTGATGTTTCCAAGTTCTCTTTTTCCTCTAGCTATAGTTCTGCCAAGGAAATTCTCAATGGATTGGCCAGGATTCATGAAGAAAGAAAAAGGCATGATTGCCTCATGGCCGATAGTCCAGATAGTTCAAGCGATCCATCTTCATCTCAGGTAAATTCTGACTCCGAAGACTTTACATTTGAAGAGTTTATGGATGCATATGATGAGCTAGCCAAACAATACAAGAAAATGAAATCAGAAAATAAGAAATTAAGAAAGGAACTTAAGAAAAACTGTCATGATGAAAGCTCCAATGATAGCTCTTCTTGTAAGAACTGTTCCATGCTTGAGGAGCTTAATGAAACTCTCATGATTGACTTAGATCTGCATAAAGAAAACATTGCTTGTTTGAGAGATGAGAATGGTATCTTGCAGGCTGAAATAACCAAGTTGGAAGAAATTGTAAGATAGCTTCAAGATAAGCCTAAGCATATGACTAATGATCAACACACACTCAATGAGCTAACTGAAAACCAGAACCTCATAAATGAAAATGGAAATTTGAAAAAGCAAAATGATGAGTTACTTGTTAAGCTTCATGCATGTGAAAAAGGCAAGGGTGTGAGTGTTGTTGAATTAGAAAAACTGAATGCTCTCCAAACGGAGTTTGATCACTACAAAATAGTGAATGAGATGTTGAATGAGCAGCTGGTCGGGTGTGAGGTTGATTTGGGCAGTGCAGAACAGCATATCTCCTCACTTGAAAATGAAGTTCAAGATCTGAATAATTCTCTCTCAAAATTTGTGCAGGGTAAAGAAAATCTAGACAGATTGTTGGGAACAAAAGTCAACTTTCAAAGAGAGGGTTTACGGTATAAACATGTAAACAAAAAGGCCTTCAAGAATAAATTGCACACATCCTTTGTCTTTGGCTCACATGAAGCTAGTACCTCTAATGGCCTCCCACAATCCCATGCAACTCAGAAAATTCAGAACCAAAATAAAAATCAGAAAAAGAAAACACAAAGACAAAAATAGAAAGATGATTTTGTTTGTATCCATGCTAGGATACACAATGCTAAACACCATGCTTCTCATAAAATGAATGTACATTGTTTCTATTGTGGTATGCTTGGTCATATTATGCATGACTATTTTATTTTGAAGAATGATGAGCTAAGAGCAGGTAAGAACAGAAGAAACAATGCAGAAAGCAATGCCAAGGGACGAGATGTCTCGAGAAGGAAGTATGCTCAGCATACTCATGTTCAAAGGCCCAGGGATGATCCGATGCATCGACGCACCCCTCAGGACAGGTCGAGGCACCCTATGGCCGCTAGAGGAAATATCCCTCCTTGCTACTTCCATTGTAGAAAAATAGGCCACACAGTCAAGGACCGTTGGCATCTGAAGGGTAGGACTCACTCTCATGCCAAGACCACTAAATTCCCTATTCACCCCCAAAAGGTTGATCCATATGCACATAGGAAGAATGTCAAATCACTTGTGTGCTATTTTTATTGTGGTGAATATGGACATGTACATGATGACTATCCTGGGATGAGAAGTAATGAACTGATCGCATTAAAGAAGAGAAACCTACATGTCAGAAATGATGCTAACTATCAAGGACCCAAGAAAGCTTGGGTACCTAGAAACTCCAAATGAGAATTTTGGATGCAGGAGTGCCTTGGAGCTGAACAAAGGATGATCAGGTAAATAAAAGCTCAAGGCATAGGTTTGTGAATAAAATTTTCAACTTATGTTAATTGGGCATGTTAGATTTTCTTTGTAGTTATTGCAGTATAGGTCTGTCTTGCTTTCAATAAAACCTGCAAGCATGAAACCTTCCCTCTGAAATGATGAATTTCCTCATTGTAATCTCTGAACATCTGAACTGGATTATATGATTAACACTTAACATTAATCTCTGGTATATCAAATGGTGATGGGCAGAAAGATAGGCTAAGCATGTCCGGAACTCTCACTATGCGTGCGTTGGGTCTTCGGATCATACCTTCACCTTGTACCTGAAGTCAAAATTTTCAGATGCTTAAACCATGAGAAATCTATTGTGCTGATGAAATTGATATGATGATGAGTTGCTGTTTACCTTCAATTTAGCAGCCATATGAATTTCCTGCTTAGTATTGTTAATCATTACTTTTGATGATGTCTGTCATGACTGCAGATAATTCAACTCATCATTCATATGGACATTTAACCTTCTGCTTAATTGTCCTAACATCCATAAGCATTTGACCAAGGGGGAGTCTGAGGATTTGCACTTCAGCTTAGAATTCATTTCAAATATCTTGAGCTTGCATATGTGTGCATTTTGAACATCACTTGTGTGCTCTCATGCACTCTCATGCATTTCATGCTTAAGGGACCCAACACTTCATGACTAGCACGTCTTGCGCTCTCAATGCATTATCATGACATGAACCCTTGGTATATACAATGGTGAGTTGTGGAAGGTTGGGTTAACTCCATCTAGAAACTATCACTACACGTGAGGTGATCTTTGGATCAAGTTCTCCGCCCAGTGCCATGGGTCTTGTGTTCACCCAAGACATAGGCTGCATATCCTCCTATTGATTTCCTTGAAGGCATTTTTGTAACCCATGCATAAGTTAATGGGGAGTCATCATAAAAGTCTAGGCTACATCCTTGCATACTTTGTTGATTTCTGGACCGATTTTATATCCCTAGGGGGAGCTGGCTGTGTTTTGACAAACCTTCATATCTGTAACGACCAAAGATCCGGATACCGGGAAAAGACCCGATACCATTCAAATCTTGGTCCGCCGCCCACGAGCCGGAGGGCTCGGAAGGGCTAAAAGATCTATGTGAGTGGCAATATATACAGAAATAAGAAATAAATCAAGAACAACATTAATAAACTAACTATAGAGTATAGTCCAAAAGTATAGTCTAGAAAAAATAAAACGTACCCAATGTCGAGTGAACACTAAGCCCGGTGAGCTGGCACCAAGAAACCTCCGCGCAGCACCCTCGAACCTCGAGGAAGAATCACCACACCTGCAAAGCAGGGGTGAGCCTCCTATCACTGGCTCAGTATGGTCCCGCGGAACACCAACCGTAAACAACAGCTACAATGGAAAGTAGCAACAAAAGCAAGAGCGGCAATCGCGACGGCCGCTAAAACTTCAGCTCTACAGCTACTCTTACTGTACCGGGAAACACACCCCGATCTCACAATCGGGGGACCGGACTACCTAACACCATAGCTACCGAGGGAAAACACACGGCAACTCTACAGAGGAGGCATGTCACCAAGATGGGGCCTAACTTGGACCACACAGTCCACGGGTCCCATCACGACCTCGCTATCGTGAACCCGACCTAGCCAAGGGATGAAGCCTCGGTAATCCTACCGAGCGTCCATGGCATCAACCTTGAAAAACACATAGAAACGGTCCGGGAGACCACGCCTCGCGGTCAGCAAATAGACTCTCGAGTCACAAAAACTCGCGTCCCATGACAGGGGCACCTGCCCACTAAAAGCACGACAGGAAGCGTCCACCGATGACTTATTCCATGCCTCAGGTGTCTCTCTCGCCCCAGGCGAAAATCAAGACATAACACAAGCAACAACAGAAAACAAGGCTCTAGTTAGGGTCGTGCTCATCAGCACGCGTCCGAAGCCCCTGACCATGCGTGCACACACTGACTGACTGTATAGCTCCAGGCCCTCTAGCAGGTTTTCCTCCCGGCTCGGACTCGAGTCACTACAGGGGAGGCCTTACGGTAACCATCCTAAAAACCATCTCTAACTGGTGTAGCTCTCCACCTACCCTCTAGGTGGGTTAGCACACGCGTGGCCAGGCAAGCTACTGTAGATCTCTAGCTACGCTCAGGTGGGTTGGCACAAGCGTGCCCAAGAAGCTACTACCAGCGGGGGTCACCACCGAAGCGACTCTCGGTGACAACAACCGAAACACGGACATGCCACACACAAGCCCTGTCACGTCTAGCTTGAAAAATAGGTGGCACCATGCCACCGGACTCCAAGCAGTCCACTAAACCTGTTAAACCAACGGTCCTTGATTCACAGGACTCAGGGTCAAGACCGTTGCGCAAGATAGCCCTAGGCCGTCAATCTGGCCTATCCCTAGGTCAGAAACCTTGATCCGATATAAGTGTTAATGTGGGACATAACTACCAACTCAATCCCTTCCAAAGGGAAGCTAAGAAAACCCTCCAGCCCCAGGCTGGGTAATTGGAATCACAGTCCACAGGCCATACGCACGGCCCACATGGAAATCACATTCCAAAGAAGCTAACGATGTGCTGGAATAGCCCTCCGCACACACGCCAACTCGTGGCAACTCAATCTAGCGAAAATACACGAAAGCCCAGAACACACGGGGGTCACCTGGACCCATAAACCCATAGGCACGTTAATCAAGGTAAAAAGGTACCTCCGAACACCGAAAAATATGATCACGATACCCACGGGGTGTCTGAAACACTCACGGGGCTAAAGGTCAGTCATTGGGTCTCAACCGGACCGACCGGGACCCAAAACGGGCAAGGGCAGGGCAGTTCAATCGACCAGACCCATTGGGTTGGTCGACCAACACAGCTGCGTCGACGCGGCCATAGGGCTGCATCGACGTGGCCATGACCCCACAAGGGGTCTGCCCTGGTCGGTCGATCGGACCAGCCCGGTCGGTCGACCGGCGCCCCCAAGTAGCGTCAACATAGCGCGTGCTACGTCGTCCCCCTGTCGCGGGTGGTCGCACCTGCAAACGCTGCGGCGTTCGGTCGACCGGCTCCGGCCGATCGGTCGATCGAACACGACGGCAACTCCGACCGGAGCCGCCCTAGGGCTCCGATTTACGCCCCGTTCGATCTCGATTGATGGGGAAAACATATGGGATCATTCCCCTGACCCCAAAACCCAAAAATTTAGGGAAAAGAAGCGTGAAACCTCGCTCGATCGGGCGAAATCGTCTCACGCCCTAAAACATGCAAAAATCACCCCAACGGGAAGGAAACCCTCGCTCGGCTCACCACGGCCTATGAAACTCGCGGGAAATGAAGTACAGGGTTTAAGGATCCATCACCCTACCTTCACCGAAGATTTGACATATCGTGGGCGCCGTTCCGTCGTGAAACGCTTCGCGAACCACCGTCGGCGCCCCAAACTCGCGAACGACGAACACCGCGCCTCCACCTCGATCCTCGCTCCATCCTTGCCACGACACGCCCCACGATCCTCGTCGCCTCGCCCCCATCCACCTCCGTTGGCCGCCGGAGAAGAGAGGGAGAGAGAAGAGAGTGTGAGAAGAGAGTGGGAGAGAAGAGAGAAATGAGAGTGAGGGGGGAGAGAAAAAGGGTGTGGGGTTTAAACAGAAAATCTGGAATTTTTAGAAAATACGAAAAATAGAGAAAAATAATCCCCACGATCCTCAGAAAATGCACAACGTGCTGGTAACATCTTGGAGTCGGACAACTCATCGGTTCACTCTATACGGAGTTCTGAAGGTCCGACAGGTAAAAACTATTAGCACAGCGAAGAGTGATATAGAAGGGGGGGATGAATAGATCACTCCCGATTTAGAAAACTTCAGTGGAAAATCACTACTTCGAATTTCGACCCTTTAGATACAACAAAACAATATAGCTAACGCAGTGAATAACTAAGACAGAATAAGAAGGTGCGATTGAAAAAGGCTGTCCACAGTCAAACACAATGCCAAGCAGATGGAGAGCACAACTGATAACAGCAAACCACAGAGGAGACAAGAAATTTTAAGGTGGTTCGATTGTAGTCCATAATCTACATCCACCCCTCACTCCAACTAGAGTGAGGATTCCACTAGCCACTGCTAGAAAACTACAGACTCAGTCTGCGAACAAGATGCTGCCACACAGCTTGAACAACCAAGGGAAACAAATCCCTCAACCAAACTCTGCTACCCACAGAGCTTGACATCTGGACCTGCAACCAGCAAGACCAGAACCGGAGATGGCTCTCCATTCCTCCAACCCGGAGCGAACCTGCTAGTGACAGCCCGTCACTGGCAAAACCAGAGATCACAGATCTCTCTTCCTCTGCAGCCCAGAGGGGAACTGGAGTAACTCTCTCTTCCTCCAAACACTAGAGGGTAACAATTCGGAATCAGAAATGAAGAAATGAAAAATAGAAAGGAAAACAAGACCAACGATGAACGACAATCGTTTCTGAAAACCAAAAACAAATGTAGCTTCCGAAGAAGCAAATCTTCATAGCACGATTTATTCTATCTCTCAAGGACTTTTCTCTCAGTTCATATCTCTCAAATTCTTCTGTCTGTCTTTTCTCTAGAACGTGGAGGCTCTCTCTTTTCTTCTTCTCCTCAGGGATTCTTCACTTCAGCCCTTTTTTTTTCCTTCACTTCTCCTGTTCGCAAAAGACACCTTTTATATGGAATCCGACCTGAATTCCAGGACTTCACACGAGTGGGTCTCGTTCCCTCCTTTTCCAGAGCATCCTCGGATCACGTGCCAGGCATCTCCTCGGTTCACGTGCCCAATCATTAACCTGAGTCATCTGTAGGCAGAGACAAAAGAAATGAATCGAATTAGTTAGTTCAGGCTTATAACAACGAGTGTATATACTTTAGAAGCAGCAAATGAATAAGTGTGTACAATGTGAGAATGTATACACTTGAGGGCCTTCAGCGTCCTCAGTGTATAGACTTGAAAACTGATGCATTACATAGCAGAGGGGGATGTGTAGACTTCTGGTAATGCATGAAGCAATCGAGTGTATAGACTTACAACCAAGGGACTGTACAGACTTGATGAATCAGGGCATGTGAAAGGCAGTGTACAGACCTGAGATGAACGCTGCATGAACGAGCCTAACCAATGTATAGACTTTACGATGCTCAGCCACTGTATAGACTTCACGATGCTCAGCCACTGTATAGACTTCACGATGCTCAATCACTGTATAGACTTCACGATGCTCAATCACTGTATAGACTTCACGATGCTCAATCCACTGTATAGACATTAATGCAAAAGCTGAAGTTGAGTGAACGATGTATAGACTTACCCCTTGAAGATGTGAGCGAGACAGTGTATAGACTTGGCCCTTGAAGGATGTACAGACTTGAAGGTTCGAAGCCCCACGATGTATAGACTTTGTAAATGTGAACACGTGGACAATGTATACACTTGGCCCTTAGGGAATGTACAGACTCTGAACGATGAAGCAAGCTGTACAGACTTGTAACGCTTGAGGACCGATGTATAGACTTGGGAACCCTGAACCAGTGTATATGTTGAAGTTAGATGGAAGGCTCTATCACCACAGGATGTGGATCTAGAGGGGGGGTGAATAGGTCAACTGGCTATTTAAAAATTTGGCCTAGAATGAAATGCGGAATTAGAAGAACACTAGACGAACACAGCCAATGCACCGAATGAAACACACAAGATCTGCTGAACAAGCAATCAAACACACGAGAGGCACAAGGCTTTTAGGTGGTTCGGTCAATCCGACCTACGTCCACCCGACATTCAACTCGAATGTGGATTACTGCTGATACACAGCTTCAAACTACTGGGCTCTACAGCTTGCCAACAACGGCTGGCGCTTACAGCTTATCCCGACCAGAGGAACATCCTCTGCAACAGCTGAGCACCACAGCTTGCTCTGCTGGGCACTACATCTTAGCCGACCAGAGGAACACCTCTGTAACCCGCTGCCTCACAGCTTGATCCCGCTGACTAACAGCTTGATAGAACAAGAGTTTTCAAAGGAAAATAACAAAGACTGAAAACAAACGAAACACACAATCGAATGGAAGAAAACCAAAACGACTGTAGCTCAAGGTTGAGCAATGTCAGCTCTGGTAACTAGACCAAGAGACTGATTCACAAGCTCTCACAATAACTCTCTCTCAACTCATCTCTCTTTTTCTTCTTCTCTCTTTTTCTTCTTCTCTGCCTTTCTTCTTTATTCTCACAGTGGATCTCGGTGGCTGCTGCTTCAAGCAGGATGTATAGACCTTTCCAATCTCAATCCGCCTGTACAGAAGATGAAGACTAATATATATAACAGCAGCAGGTGGATAAGGGCGCGTGGCTTCCATGCTTTCCCGCCCAATGGAATCCGCCAGCTTCGAGACAATTCCATCCACGTGTCAGCATTTGGTTCACGAGCTAGGCACCTTGGATCACGTGCGCTACAATTCAAAGACGTTTGATCAGCAAAACTCAAGACTGCTGCGTTGACTCCATCAGCCCATGGCGTTGATGCATCGATGATCTAGTGATCATGTCTTCAGTAGATGGGCGTGCTGCATCGACGCCGCTTCACTGCTACGTTGATGCATCGGTGTGTACTAGCAGCTAAAAGGTGTCGTTCCATCAACCTGCTGCGTCGACCCAATGAGCTACAACGTCGATGCTGCCAGGGTACTCCAGAGGTTGCAAGGAGTTACTTGAACTGCTGCGTCCACGCTGCCAGTGGGTGGCGCTGACGCATCTGTGTAACCCAGTAACCCATTGGTTCTCTTTTTGTAACTGCTGCGTCGACGCTACTTGCTCAATGCGTTGATGCACCAGAATAATCCAGGAGCTTCTTTCTTGATTTGCTGTGTCCACGTGTCAGCCTCTCAACTAGCTTCAGCACACGTGTCACAAGCCTGTCTGCCCTCCAGCCTCGAATCACGTGCCCTCCATAAGCTTCACAATCAGAACACCTGTCAGACAGAGTATCGGATAAGTCATCAGTTTAAGTGAAGAACTCTATATAGACTTGAAAAGACGATCATGCTGTATACACTGAGTGTGTACAGTGTGAGGGAGTGTATAGACTTAGTTAGAAGGAGCCCGATGTACAGACTTCCCTATGCGAAAGTCATTGTACAGACATTGAAAACGTGAAGCCAAAATGTAGACTTCACGCTGTACAGACTTGAGGCTTTGATGAACGAAGGTTCAGTGTATAGAGTTGGAATGTGAGGCCCAATGTATAGACTTCAAAGTCCACTGTGGATGTATAGACTTTATCAACTGAAGAAACTGAACTGAAGTGTCGACGCATCAGCTCAAGGAGTTGACGCACTACTGTATGGACAATGTTCAGACTTGCTGAAAGACCGATGTATAGACTTTCATACCTGAAGGCCAATGTGTGGACTTTGCGTGTGACGCTCAATGTACAGACTTCACCTTAGACTCTAAATGAGACGGACAGTGTATGGACTTGGCCACTGCACTGTGGATGTATGGACTTTGACGCCTGCATGCTATGCAATGTACACACTTGGTGCCTGATGCTCATATGCAGACATTGATGCCCAACAGCGATGTATAGACATTGAGACTATGAGTGTGTGTTTAGTGTTAAGATAAGATTAAATGCATATAACACACAGACAATCTGATAAAGTGATTTCATCAAAACATGAAGAGTGTTGCCAATTCATCAAAACAATGTGTTGCCATATGAAGTAAAGTTACATGTCAACACCATCAACACATAGGAGTCACAATAATCTCCCCCTTTTTGATGATGGCAACCCCCTATCATGTAGAGTGGCAACATCCTGTCATACAGATGCATTTTTGATGAAAGACATGATTTGTTATTCAGATTGTTATGCAGGTGCACGTATATGCTATGATGACATGCTGCATGCTACAAAATTTAAGCAACTCCCTGCCATACCTCCCCTGAATCAAAATTCTCCCCCTAAACTGAAGAAATGAATTCAGACAATATTTTCCCCCTTTGCCATCAACAAATAGGAGGGAAAGTGAATGGAAGGGAAGAGAAAGAAAGGTCAGCTGACTGGCATTCTTAGTAAGTAGTTCAGAAATTAAGTAACCAAAGCACAAAACCTTCAGTCATATGAACCTAGAAATGGCTTAGAAATTGAATTTCTGGTTTAAAGGTTATAAAAAAGAAAGTTCATGCACTACATTCATTGGATAAGGTAGATGTTCATGATAAAACAATAAACCAGAGTCATATTTATATGAGAGATTCAGTTTCAGAATATCTTACTTTAATAGACTCAGTAATATATGTTAAGAGAAATCAGGTTATGTATTGAAATTAAACAATTGACATCCATGAAATTTCTTCTAAGGAACAGCATTTTCAATATTGTTTCATTTAGGGCATTCAGGTACCAAAAGTCTTTTTGCGTAAGGGTATACGTTTATCAGACGCCAATACCCCTAGATACTTAACATGATGGACCATCTTGCCTATGATCAAATTCAATAGAATTGATTGACACCTCTTTGTGTGAGGGTACACGTTTATTAGACGCTAGTTACCCCCAGGTACTCAGTGAAAACAACCTACTGTTTTGATCATTTTATACAGAGATAGATGATACACCTCATGACATGAGTGGTGTCCACTTCTTTGATGGATCACTTAGTTTCTCAGTGATTTACCAGTCATTGCTCTGTCAATACTATTACTCAAATGATTTTCAATGTTTTTCAATATCTTTATTAGCTGCCCTTTATTTGTTTCAGAATGACTTGTTCAAGGATAATACACATACTTAGCTTCTCTAACATGATTTCAGATGAGTTTTCAGATTTCAGATATAATTAACTTTGTCTGACATGAAATAAGATAAGGGTTGAGAGCTTTATCAATTTTCAGCATCCTTATTTACTGATTGTAGTCTTTCAACTCTAAAGATTATAAATTTTAAACCATTAAGTCAGTCTTTAAGTAATTAACGTTCTTATGAAAGAAGAAATCTATTTTCTATTGCTTAATATTAGAACTGACTAAAAGATTGCAATATTGTCAGACTAAATCATTTAGAATCAAGGATTGAATAGACAGCGTCAACGCTGGAGTTCAAGGCGTCTACGCATCAGATGAAGAGACAAATAGTATAAGATACTGAGATAGTGACAGTGCGTTGACTCCATGCTATTGCAGCGTCAACTCATCAGAATAGTGAAACATAAATATTTCCAGATCTAGTTCATTGCGTCAACGCCACATTGTAGCAGCGTCGACGCAGCAGTTCACCTTGACAACTGACAAGACTCCCCCTGTCTATATGCATGATGATCATGAGTGCAATAAAAATATATGAGAGTCATGCATTATCATACGTCTGTTGCATAATGTTTATTCAATCTATCAACAGCAAATCCAAATCTGAAGTTTATTCAAAGCAGCTCAAATGTTTTATTCAAGTTAACAAAGAGTTTATTCATTATGCTGAAATTTACGCAAGCCAAGTTCTCTTCTAAAAAATTTAAAATTTTCATTTCCAAGTGGCTTAGTAAAAATATCAGCAACTTGTTTGTCTGTTTCAATGAAGTCCAGTTCAATTTCCTTTTTGTTCACAGCATCTCTTATAAAATGATGTTTTATTTCTATGTGCTTAGTCCTAGAATGATGAACATGATTTTTAGCAAGGCATATGGCACTAGTATTATCACATAGAATTGGAATACATTCCAATTTTATCTGATAATCATCTAGTTGGTGCTTAATCCAAAGTACTTGGGCAGCACAATTACCTGCTGCAACATATTCAGCCTCAGCTGTAGACAAGGCTACAGTGTGTTGCTTCTTAGATGCCCAAGATACTAGACAGCCACCAAGGAATTGACAGTAGCCACTAGTGCTTTTTCTATCTACTCGACACCCAGCATAATCAGCATCAGTGTAAGATAGAAGCTCTAACTCACACCTAGCAGGATACCATAATCCTAGCTCTTGGGTGCCTAGCAGATATCTAAAAATCCTTTTCACTGCTTTAAAATGATTTTCTTTAGGACTGGCCTGAAACCTAGCACATAATCCTACAGCGAATTGAATATCAGGCCTAAATGCTGTTAAGTAGAGAAGGGATCCGATCATACCTCTGTATAATTTCTGGTCAAATGGGTTACCTTTAGTGTCTTCATCCAAGCTTGTAGAAGTACCCATTGGAGAAGCTATCTCTTTAAGGTTATCCATCTTGTATTTCTTGAGTAGATCCCTTGTGTACTTGGACTGAGTGATAAACATTCCATCCTTTGTTTGTGTAACCTGCAGTCCAAGAAACAATTTGAGCTCACCCATTGAGCTCATTTCAAACTCATTAGTCATTGTTTCAGAAAATTCCTCACACAATTTGGGGTTAGTTGACCCAAAAATGATATCATCCACATAAATCTGTACAATAAGAATTTCAGAATGACTCACCTTTGTAAACAAGGTCTGATCAACTACTCCTCTAGTGAAATTTTGATCAGTGAGGAACTTGCTCAACCTGTCGTACCAAGCTCTGGGAGCTTGCTTAAGACCATAGAGAGCTTTATTTAATTTGTAAACATGATCAGGGAAATCTAGACATTCAAATCCAGGGGGCTGTCTAACATAGACATCCTCATTAATTCCCCCATTCAAGAATGCAGATTTTACATCCATCTGCTGGAGGATTATACCTAGGGAACATGCATAAGCTAATAAAATTCTAACAGCTTCTAATCTGGCTACAGGGGCAAATGACTCTTCAAAGTCAATACCAAACTCCTGCTTGTACCCCTGAGCAACAAGTCTGGCTTTATTTTTAACAATATTCCCTAATTCATCAGATTTATTCCTGAAGACCCACCTAGTCCCTATGACTGTTCCATGATCAGGAGGTGGAACCAAGTGCCACACATTGTTCCTGTCGAACTAATTAAGTTCTTCATGCATGGCATTAATCCAATGCATATCCTTGAGGGCACAGTCAATGGACTTGGGTTCAATTTGAGAGACAAGAGCATATGCATTTAATTCATGTTGAATTCTCAGGAGACCTCTAGTCCTAGGGGGGTCATGCAGATTTCTAATTATATTATCTACAGGATGATCTTTAAGATATCTAATGTTAACAATTGAATTGTCATGTGATTGATTTACCTCCCCCTGAACTGTAGACTCCTCTTCATTAAGTTCTGTATGTCCTTCTTCATCCTCTGAATTGTCTTCAGGATCTCCTTCCTTCAAGATTTCACCATTGTCTTCATTCCTGCATTGACCAACGTTAGAATTTACCAAGGATTCATCAAAAATTATGTGTGGAGATTCTTCAACAGTTTTAGAGTTCAGATTGTACACTCTATATGCTCGTGTGTTTTCAGAATAACCAAGAAAGATTCCTGGTTCACCTTTAGGTTCAAATTTATCAAGGTCTCTTTTATCATTTATATGAATAAAATATTTGTAACCAAAAACCTTGAAATGAGCAATAGAAGGTTTCTTACCCTTTAAGATCTCATATGGTGTTTGCTGGGTAGAAGGTCTTACCATGACTCTGTTAATTACATAACAGGCAGTGTTCACTGCTTCAGCCCAAAATTTCCTTGGTAGACCACCTTCAGTAAGAAGTGTACGACCCATCTCCACTAGGGTTCTGTTCCTTCTCTCCACAACCCCATTCTGCTCAGGTGTCCTTGGTGAGGAGTACCTATGGTCGATTCCATTTGACCTGCAGAGTTCATCAAACTGTGAGTTTTCAAACTCACCTCCATGATCAGTCAAAATATTTTCAATTTTCTGATTTATTTTAACATAGAACTCCTGAAATTCTAAGAAAGCATCACTCTTATTAGATAAGAAATAAACCCAAGTATACCTAGAAAAGTCATCTACCATGACAAACCCATACCTCCTTCCTGATAAGCTGACAGATCTGGTTGGCCCAAATAGATCCATGTGTATCAGCTCATAGGGTTTGGAAGACAGATTTTTAGTTCTAGACTTAAATGACTTTCTAGTTATCTTTGATTGAGTGCATGCATCACAGATTTTATTTTCTTTCTTGAAGGAAACTTCAGGAAGTCCTCTAACCATGCTATGCTTGTTCAGTTTATGCAAAATGGTATAACTAGCATGGCCTAACCTACGATGCCATAAAAATGCTAAATCTTCTCTATTGGCAGTAAGACATAGGTTAGAATGCTGAATATCATCTAGATCTATCATGTATGTGTTATTTATTCTTTTTCCAGAGAATTTTATAATTTCTGAATCAGGTTCAAAAACCTTGCAGCATTGAGAACCAAATAAAACTATATGACCCTTATCACACAACTGGCTGATACTAAGTAAATTGTAAGCTAACCCTTCAACCAGTATAACATCATCAATGTAGCAGGTAGAGCACTTACCTACCTTACCTGATCCAATGATCCTACCCTTTGTGTTGCTTCCAAAGGTGACAAGGCCTCCTAGCTTTTCAGTTAGCATACAAAACTTGGCCTTATCTCCTGTCATATGCCTGGAGCAGCCACTGTCCAAGTACCACAAGTTGCTCTTGGCTGCCAGGCATACCTGCACACACAATTAGGGCAAAGAGTTTGGAACCCAAGTCGGATTGGGCTCCAATGCAGATGAAGTGCAAGTAAAGAAAGAAAGCATGGTTTTGGGAATCCGCATTTGTTTGAAGCAGTTCTGTTCAGTGGATTTTCCAGATTTCCTTTTGTTTTGCTTTTTCTTGTTGACTTTCTTCTTATATGGACCAACAAAGTTATTCACAGAATTTTTGTTATTGTGCCAATGCTTTGGCCAGGTTGCATTCATAAAGTTTTGGCCATGGTAGTTCCTAGACTGGCTGTGGAAATATTAGTAATTCCTAGGCATCCGACTACCACACCCATTTTCCCAATTTCTGACATAGGGTCTGTAAAAGTGTGTAGGTTGATGAACATACCCTGTATACATCCCTTGAGTTCTAGTCCACCCATACCCATTAGGATAGATTGGCTGTTTGGGGTAGTAGGGCTGAACTCTAGGTGAATTGAATTTGTTGGGCTGACTTCTGAAAATGTTTTGTCTTCCCTGCACCCTTGACCCTGCTGACCTATTCATAGGTTTTGGTTGGGTCCTTTTCAGTGATGATGGTGGTGAAGACTTTTTGGCATTGATATGAGGTTTGTTTATCTGAACAGACTGACCCCTAACCTTGGGTTGAGCACTAGAGCTAGGTTTGGAAGTGCCAATTCTACTAGGCTCACCTACTTTCTGTTTGCCCTTCTCCTCTGCATTCAGCCTTTTCAGATTCAAATTTGTCTTTATAGCATTATTAGAATTCATGTTGATCAGAGGTCCTTTCTCCTTTTGTGCAACAAAGGAAATAGTTTTCATTCCAAAGCTTTTGGTTGCACTAGAGTTAAATCCTAGGCCCTCTCTTCTGAAATTTACTTTTGACCCCAATAATGCATCTAAATTTTCAGATCCTTGGGTCATTTTCTCAATTGTTTTTAGCTTATCCTCATTATCTTTCTGAACTTCATCAATAGATTTTTTTAACTCATTATTCACATTGAGGACAGCTTCATATTTTTCAGAAACAATCTTTATCTCATTTTCATAATTCTGAATTTTCAGTTTCCATGCATCAATTTCATTGTCTAATCTCACATTTTCTTCCTTAGACATTTTCAGTTCTTTATTGATTTCTTCAAATTCAGAACATGTGAGTTTCAGCTTACTGTTTTCAGTTTCTAAGCAGGCAATTTTATCAGACAATGAAGTATCATTTTGCATGATTTTAATTTTTCTTCGAAGATGCCTATTTTCTTTTCTGACCTCATCTACTCTGTCAGTAAGTTCATCATAGGCAACCATCCAATCAGTAATAGTAAAATTTTCATAGCGAGAGGATACCTTATCAGATTCTTCCTCTCTATCTTCTGAGCTGGTTGCCATGAGACAGATTGGCTTCTCAGCTTCAACTTCACTGTCCGAAGTGACGCTCAAAGATCCCTCGTCCTCATCACTCCAGGTACTCACCATAGCTTTCCCTTTTGTGTTCTTCTTCTTGGACTTGTCCTTGAGATTCTGATTTGTCGGACATTCAGCTTTAAAGTGACCCGCCTTCCTGCATTGATAGCAAACATTAGTTTCAGCTTTCTTTGCAGGGTTTGACTTATACCTTGTGTCTCGGCGGCCACTGTTGGGATTTTTTCGGATGAATCTTCTTCCTTCCTTCTTAAGAAATCTCCAGAATTCCCTAGTAATCATGGCAATATCAGCATTTGCCACTTCTTCTTCAGACAAGCTCTCTTCAGTTGATGATCCGTTGGGGCTGGATCGACTGGATCTGCTAGCACCAGCCTTCAGAGCTATAGGCTTCCTCTTTCTGTCAGCCTCCTCTATCTTTGGCATATTCATCTCGTAAGCCATTAGAGATCCGATCAGCTCATCTGCCTTAGTATTATGCAGATCTCTTGACTCTTCCATAACTGTGGCCTTGGTGTGCCACATTGGAGTTAAGGATCGCAAGATCTTCCTGACTACATCGTACTCAAAATATTTTTTCCCGAAGCCTCTGAGACCATTTGTGATAATGGTCAGCCGAGCATACATTTCCTTGATCATCTCATTAGGCTTCATCTTGAAGGCTTCGTATTCTAAGACTAGTAGATTAGTCTTAGTCTCTCTGACTTGTGAAGTTCCCTCATAGATGACTTCAAGTGCATCCCACATTTCCTTCGCTGAGGAGCAGGCAGATATTCGTGAGAACTCGGTGGGATGCAGAGAACACTGGATTGCATTGATTGCACTCCAGTTGAGCGTGGACCTTCTGATTTCTTCCTTAGTCCGTACATCTTCATTTGGAGACAGCTCGAAAGGTCCCTTGCTAACCACCTTCCAAATTTCATAATCTTTAGCCCTCAAGAATACCTACATACGGTGCTTCCAGTATGCGTAGTTGGTTCCATCGAAGTATGGGGGCTTGGATGTGGAGTGTTCTTCAGCTATCATCCCTCTTCCGTCCATCTGTGCTTATCCTCTTCGGGCGGTAAGTCCCTGTAGAAGAGTCTAGCTCTGATACCAAGTGTTGAAGTTAGATGGAAGGCTCTATCACAACATGATGTGGATCTAGAGGGGGGGTGAATAGATCAACTGGCTATTTAAAAATTTGGCCTAGAATCAAATGCGAAATTAGAAGAACACTAGACGAACACAGCCAATGCACCGAATGAAACACACAAGATCTGCTGAACAAGCAATCAAACACACGAGAGGCACAAGGCTTTTAGGTGGTTCGGTCAATCCGACCTACGTCCACCCCACATTCAACTCGAATGTAGATTACTGTTGATACACAGCTTCAAACTGCTGGGCTCTACAGCTTGCCAACAACGGCTGGGGCTTACAGCTTATCCCGACCAGAGGAACATCCCCTGCAGCAGCTGAGCATCACAGCTTGCTCTGCTGGGCACTACAGCTTAGCCGACCAGAGGAACACCTCTGCAACCCGCTGCCTCACAGCTTGATCCCGCTGACTAACGGCTTGATAGAACAAGAGTTTTCAAAGGAAAATAACAAAGACTGAAAACAAACGAAACACACAATCGAATGGAAGAAAACCAAAACGACTGTAGCTCAAGGTTGAGCAATGTCAGCTCTGGTAACTGGACCAAGAGACTGATTCACAAGCTCTCACAATAACTCTCTCTCAACTCATCTCTCTTTTTATTCTTCTCTGCCTTTCTTCTTTATTCTCACAGTGGATCTCGGTGGCTGCTGCTTCAAGCAGGATGTACAGACTTTTCCAATCTCGATCCGCCTGTACAGAAGATGAAGACTAATATATATAACAGCAGCAGGTGGATAAGGGCGCGTGGCTTCCATGCTTTCCCGCCCAATGGAATCCGCCAGCTTCGAGACAATTCCATCCACGTGTCAGCATTTGGTTCACGAGCCAGGCACCTTGGATCACGTGCCCTACAATTCAAAGACGTTTGATCAGCAAAACTCAAGACTGCTGCGTTGACTCCATCAGCCCATGGCGTTGACGCATCGATGATCCAGTGATCATGTCTTCAGCAGATGGGCGTGCTGCGTCGACGCCGCTTCACTGCTGCGTTGACGCATCGGTGTGTACTAGCAGCTAAAAGGTGTCGTTCCATCAACCTGCTGCGTCGACCCAACGAGCTACAACGTCGACGCTGCCAGGGTACTCCAGAGGTGGTAAGGAGTTACTTGAACTGCTACGTCCACGCTGCCAGTGGGTGGCGTTGACGCATCTGAGTAACCCAGTAACCCATTGGTTCTCTTTTTGTAACTGCTGCGTCGACGCTACTTGCTCAATGCATTGACGCACCAGAATAATCCAGGAGCTTCTTTCTTGATTTGCTGTGTCCACGTGTCAGCCTCTCAGCCAGCTTCAGCACACGTGTCACAAGCCTGTCTGCCCTTCCAGCCTCGAATCACGTGTCCTCCATAAGCTTCACGATCAGAACACCTGTCAGACAGAGTATCGGATAAGTGATCAGTTTAAGTGAAGAACTCTGTATAGACTTGAAAAGATGATCATGCTGTATAGACTGAGTGTGTACAGTGTGAGGGAGTGTATAGACTTAGTTAGAAGGAGCCCGATGTACAGACTTCCCTATGCGAAAGTCATTGTACAGACATTGAAAACGTGAAGCCAAAATGTAGACTTCACACTGTACAGACTTGAGGCTTTGATGAACAAAGGTTCAGTGTATAGAGTTGGAATGTGAGGCCCAATGTATAGACTTCAAAGTCCACTGTGGATGTATAGACTTTATCAACTGAAGAAACTGAACTGAAGCGTCGACGCATCAGCTCAAGGAGTTGACGCACTACTGTATGGACAATGTTCAGACTTGCTGAAAGACCGATGTACAGACTTTCAAACCTAAAGGCCAATGTGTGGACTTTGCGTGAGACGCTCAATGTACAGACTTCACCTTAGACTCTAAATGAGACGGATAGTGTATGGACTTGGCCACTGCACTGTGGATGTATGGACTTTGACGCCTGCATGCTATGCAATGTACACACTTGGTGCCTGATGCTCATATGTAGACATTGATGCCCAACAGCGATGTATAGACATTGAGACTATGAGTGTGTGTTCAGTGTTAAGATAAGATTAAATGCATATAACACATAGACAATCTGATAAAGTGATTTCATCAAAACATGAACAGTGTTGCCAATTCATCAAAACAATGTGTTGCCATATGAAGTAAAGTTACATGTCAACACCATCAACACATAGGAGTCACAACAGTATAGACTTGAAAGGCTTGAACACTGCGATGTGCAGACTTTGTGATGTATAGACTTAGGAGCATATGTCAAGGCTGTACAAACTTCACGCTTTGAACGTGTGTGCTGTGAGCACTGTATAGACTTGGTGATCTTTAAAGCACAATGTGCAGAGTTTACCACTGTATAGACTTGAAGTTCTGAACGTAGGTAAAGTGTCAGTGTACAGACTTGCTATGGATGTATGGAGTTTGAAGATGCAAGCGATGTACAGACTTGGGGTTCAACTGTGGATGTATAGACTTGGAAGATATTATGAGGCGATGTATAGACTTGGGGTTCAACTGTGGTAAAGGCTGGGAATGTATAGACTTCCAATGAATGCAACCGCTGTACAGACTTGATCAAACATACTGATGTATAGACTTGATCTCAAGGAATGGCTGTACGGACTTTGAAGGAAGGCATGAACAGTGAATCAATGAATAGACTTGGATGCCCAATGCCAATGAACTGACTTGCGAATCTGGAGGGTCGACCCATTTGGAAGGGGGGTCGACCCACTACTGTCCAGACTATGCTGACAGAGTATGGACTTGAACAAGTAATGCATGTCTATATGACAACCACATGAACTGCACTATCCTACATGAAGCATGAATTAATCTATTGATAGAAATCGATTGATTTATAGTGTGAGACATCATCAAAACCGTAGGGATGCAACAATCTCCCCCTTTTTGATGATGGCAACACTATGAATCAAGCAATATCAAAGCTTAACAGGAAATGAACTGCAGTTTCAATAATCAAAGTAAATTTAAGGCATGCTCATGCAATTTAAACACTCCCTACAACACACTCTCAGCTCCCTCACAACTCATTCTCAAAAATTTCCATGACATGAATTCTCCCCCACAGCTCATAAACAAAACTCCCCCAAATCTCATAAACAAAACTCCCCCAAAGCTCATGACAATTCATGACTTACAGATATTGCAGAACCTCTCTCCCCCTTTGACATCATCAAAAGGAAATGCGGAATATATGAAAGTGCTGGAGACATGAAGAAGAAGTACAGTAACTTCTTAGTGCAGAAAGGCACGAGCAAGTCTTAAGAGAATAAGTGAGGTGCTAAACTCAAGTGAAGGTTCTTGAACTCCAGTAAACAATAGAGAAATAGAATGATAGAAAAGTTTATCAGCATACATAATGTATGATTTAGAGCAGGAGTTAACAAGTATGGCCAGATATAGCTGAACTGTCAACAATCCAAAAAGACAACAAGAGACAAAGTCAGAGAGGTGTTCTCAAGGTATTGAGGACAAGCAATCCATTAGTTGCATAACAACAAGGAATTTTTTTTTGAGATGATTTTCAAGAAGATCAATGAGTAAGTTGGTAATTCACTCTTTTGACATTAGGGAGACACCTTGATTAGAGGCCTGAATCCCCAGTTACTCAGAGTGAGTACCTTATTACTTCCTCCTTTTTTTTTAAAGGAACAGAGTTAGTAACTGTGACTTTTGACATGAGGAAATACCTTGATTAGATGCCAGAATCCCCAATTACTCACCAGCAGGCCACCATTGCTCTGTCATGTCTTTTTCATTCATTTTAGGCATTTGACACCTCATGACATAGGAGAAATATTCATTTCATTGAAGAAGCTCCCAGTTTCTCAGTGAACAAAACAAGACATGTTTGTTTAGTTAAGCCCTTGTGTTGAAGAGATGGAATGATTGAAAATAATACCAGAAGGACTATTACTTGAAGTGAATCTTGAAGTCTAGATTTCAAGCTGATTGGGTCAGATATCAAGACATACAGGTTTTGGCTTGAACCAGAATCATTGACAATGTAGGAAGATATACTTTATACAATTAATCCAGATCTTTGAAGGAATACCAGAGGAAAGATTCTAATTGGACTTTAGTATCACTGACTTATAGACTGAAGAAATAAGTGACATTCTACTGTCTGAGAGAACCACACTAGATCTGTCATGGAAACCAGCAATGACACACATCTGGTCAATCTTTTTGAATCTGTCAAAGAACTCTTCCTCTCATAGCTCAACCAGCTCCCCCCCACTCAAAGCATTCCTAAAAGCTAACCAACAGACATACAGAACTCCCCCTCACAAAAAGAACAGACTTCACATTTAAGACAATTTGTATAAGCCTAATTCTCTTCTCAGTGATATGAATTTTTCATTATCCAGAGGTTTAGTGAAAATGTCAGCAATCTGATTATCATTGCCTACATGAATCAGTTCAAAGTTATTTTTAGAAATCTCATCTCTTATGAAATGATGCCTTATCTCTATGTGTTTGGTGCGTGAATGTAAAACATGATTTTTGGCAAGATTAATGGCACTGGTATTATCACAATAGATAGGTGTGCACCCCAGTTCTACTTGGTAGTCCTGAAGCTGGTGTTTAATCCATATGACTTGTGTACCACAGCTCCCTGCAGCCACATATTCAGCTTTTGCATTGAGAGGGCCACATAATGTTGTTTCTTGGAACCCCAAGACACTAAACACCCACCCAAAAAATCATAATGACCACTAGTGCTTTTCCTGTCTAGTTTACATCCTGCATAATCAGCATTTGTGTATGCAACTAAGTTAAATGTGTGTGATGCAGGAAACCATAAACCAAGAGAATGAGTAGCTGACAAATATCTGAAAATTCTTTTCACTGCAGCTAAATATAATTCAGTAGGTCTAGACTGATACCTTGCACACATTCCTACAATGAACTGTATATCAGGTCTAGAAGCTGTCAAGTAAAGAAGAGATCCAATCATACCTTGATAGAGCTTGGCATTTGCTTCATTACCTGTCTCATCTGTATCCAGTGAGGTATTGGTACCCATGGGTGTTGTAATGTGCTTCAGGTTTTCCATACCAAACCTCTTGAATAGTTCCATTGTGTATTTGGTCTGGTTGATGAAGCATCCATCCTCTGACTGTTGTACCTGCAAGCCAAGAAAGTACTTTAGTTCACCAACCAAACTCATCTCAAATTCAGCAGACATCATTTTAGAGAATTCATCACATAGTTCATGCTTAGTTGATCCAAATATAATGTCATCTACATATACCTGAACTATGATGAGATCTTTATTTGTACCCTTGGTAAATAAGGTTTGATCAACTTTACCTCTTTTGTAGCCCTTGCTGATCAGAAATTCAGTCAATCTTTCATACCATGCTCGAGGAGCCTGCTTTAGACCATACAAGGCTTTGTTTAACTTGAAAACTTGGTTAGGTTGAGAAGAGAATTGAAATCCGGGTGGTTGTTCAACAAAAACCTCTTCTTTAATGACTCTATTTAAAAAGGCACTATTAACATCCATTTGTTGGAGTTTTATATTCTTTGAACATGCAAAAGTAAGCAACAATCTTATAGCTTCCATCCTAGCAACAGGTGCATAGGATTCATCGAAATCTACACCAAATTCCTGATAGTAGCCCTTGGCTACTAATCTTGCCTTATTCCTAGAAATGATTCCATCTTCATTCATTTTATATTTGAACACCCACTTAGTTCCTATGATATTAACATTATCTGGTCTTGGAACAAGTTCCCAGACATTATTTCTTTCGAACTGGCCCAATTCCTCACACATAGCATTGACCCAAACTTGATCAGCTAAGGCCTCTTCTACTGATTTGGGTTCAATTTGTGAGACTAAAGCAATTAAGTCTTCATTATTCACAATCCTAAAATGAGACCTAGTCTGAAGAGGATCTTCGGGATTGCCTATGACATTATCTATCAGATGATCTTTAAGAAATGTAACATTTATTGAAGACTCACCTGTTTCTCTTGGCTCTTCCTGGTTGGGAGGATTTGCTGTTCCACTCGGCTGAGTCTTCTCTTCTTCTTGGCCTTCTAGGAATTCCCCATCATGATTGCAATCCCTGTCAACATTTTCAATGTTAGTGACACCTTTCTTTTCACTAAAAATGATGTGTGGAGACTCTTCAACTTTCTGGTCTGATATGTTAAAGACCCTATATGCCCTAGACACTTCAGAGTATCCTAAAAATATTCCAGGGGAGCTTTTAGCTTCAAACTTATCTAAATCTTTCTTGTCATTGTTATGAATAAAGCATTTAGCTCCAAAAATTCTGAAATGAAACAAGTATGGTTTCTTACCTTTTAGAAGCTCATAGGGTGTTTTCTTGTGAATGGGTCTTACCCCTGTTGATTATGTAAGTTGCTATATTGGCCGCCTCAGCCCAAAACCTCCTTGGTAATTGACTTTCAATTAGCATGGTTCGGGCCATCTCCACAACAGTTCTATTTCTTCTCTCCACAATTCCATTCTGTTCAGGTGTCCTGGGAGAAGAAAATCTCTGTGTTAGTCCCTCTCTTTCACAAAGATCAGAAAACATGGAGTTTTCAAACTCACCTCCATGGTCAGATTGAATAGAATAGATCTTGTGTTTTCCTTCTTGTTTGACCTTATTAAAAAACTGATTAAACTTTTGAAATGCATCACTTTTATTTGCTAAGAAAAAGATCCATGAATATCTAGAGAAGTCATCTATGATGACATAGCCAAACCTGTTCCCATTAAGACTCTGAGTTCTAGTTGTAGATTATAAAATTAGAACCCCCCCAAATTAAATGATTTGCATGAAAGATGATTTGACAAGATATAGAACTACAATTGATGATAAAAGGGGGGGTTACATGTAATAATCAAAATCCGTGATCGCCACTGAGGCCAACAACATGCCAAATAATATAAAGATCAAGATAGGGCATGTTAAATACCTTAGAAATTCAAGATGGCCAAGGGCTGGCCTGGGGATGAACGCGCTGTATCGTCCCAGCGCGTTCTTCAGATCGTGCCATGAACATATAGCGCGATATCAGACAGGAAGCGGGGTTATTTGGATTCGTTCCTTCCTTGCTCCAAGGCCGGCCAAGGTGCAAGGGCTCCACGTATTAGTCTTCTAGTGCCTACAAACAATCATAAACAACAAATAAAAGGCCCATTAGAACGAGATTTTAGTAGAATCTACCCCTATTCTTAATCAAAAGCATGCAAACAGGGGGCTCGATTACCTGGGGGTTTGGTGGTTTTTAAACCCCTATGGAAGGGCCAAAAGATAGTGTGGTGTGCGTGTATGCATGTGTTTTGTAAAAGAAGTATTTTTTGAGATCGATATGCAATGCTATGCAAAGATTGGGATGAACGAATTGGGGAGAAAAACTAAGAACTAGGAAGAACACAATATGCCGCTAAATACTCCCTTGGATGTGTGAGGAGCGAGGAGTTGTTGATTTGGAACGAAACGCAGCCTCCCCCTCGTCAAGATCTCGAGTTGCATCCCCCTGAAACGACGACCAAAGGGTGCAATTTATAGGAAAAAGATCGAGAAGCAACCCTAGGTCGGAGTTCAATTCAATCCAAAGGTTTGGCGGCTCAAATTGAGGTAATCTTGCCGATTAATGAGGGGGAAAGACTCCTATTAGGGTTTGGAACCTTACTTTGGAAGGAATATGATTGGAAACTTACCAAATAAGGACTCTGAGATGAAAGAGGGGAGTCCGGGTCGGACTGGGTTTCTGACTGAGAACGCGCTACAAGCGTATAGCGCGTTCATGAAGAACGCGCTATGACGATATAGCGCGATAATTAAAGGCCCATCAAATGATTTAGAAAAAGGAGAAAAATCTTTGGGCAGTCACTTAATCAAATGTTGAGTGAGAATAACATCCAAAGTGGATGCTATAATAATCAGATGTCAAGAAAATAATAACTGTTCAAATGATAACTTCAATTAGATCCACAACGCGCTATGAACAAGAAAGCGATAAGAGCGGATAGCGCGGGGATGCCAAACTCGAGACGAGATCCAAGGTATGGAATTGAAATGTTGGGCCATGAATAGAGAGACATCCCAGAAAATCAACCAACTAAGGATCAATTGGGGCATTAACTAGGAGAACAAAGAAAATGCCCAATTTATCGGCCAAAATTGGGTGTCTACACTAGTAGGACCGAAAAGGTCCATATGGAGAAGTTCCATTGGTCTAGAGGACAATGGCTCAGATCTTAGCTTGAAAGAATTCCTGGTCTGTTTGCCTAGAGCACAGGCATCACATGATTTTGAAATAGAATTGAATTTAATTCTAGGCATGCCTTTAACTAAATCATTCTTGACCAATTTATTTAAAGTAGTAAAGCTAGCATGGCCTAAATGTCTATGCCATTCAAAAGCATCATTTTCAGAATTGGCAGATAAATAAATATTAGATTCAGATTCCTCATCTAAGTCTACCATGTAAACATTATTAATCCTATTGGCTACAAATTTAACCACATCAGAATTTATTTCAAAGATTTTGCATGAATTATCATTAAACAAAACCCTCTGACCCTTGTCACATAACTGACTAATGCTAATCAGGTTGTGTTGAAGACCTTCCACAAGTAGAACTTTTTCAATGGAGTTTGTTGAAGTCTTACCTACTGTGCCAACTCCAATTATCTTACCTTTGTTCTTTTCTCCAAACTTGACCAGACCCCCTACCTTCATCTCTATCTGCTGAACTTGGATCGGTCTCCTGTCATGTGCCTGAAGCAGCCACTGTCGAGGTACCACTTGTTATCTTCAGCTGCCAGGCCGACCTACACAAACAAAATCAAGCAAAGTGATTTGGAACCCAAGATGAGTTGGGTCCAAAGAAATTGTTCAAATCTCTGATCAAATGTTTAGGTATCCAGATTTGCTTCAACATGATTTTCTCTGGCACCTTTACTTCTGGTTTATTGAAATTAAGTCCAGCTAGTCTGGAGAAGTAAGATCAATTCCATTCATTAGGCTTCCCATTCTTAGGAAATCTCCTGTGAGCTTGTTGATTAACAGATTTTTTAAGATGATAATTATTTCTCCAGTAGGTCCTGTTTGGACCCATCTGATTGTAGTAATTCCAGCTTTTCTTCTGATCCACTTGCTTGGTCCATTTACCATTTATGTTCTGATGAGTGGGCTTAGTGAAGTTCTTCACAAAATTCATTCCCATTTTAAATGGTTGACCAGCACTATTCTTTAAAGTTTCTTTCGGACATTGAGCTCCTTTACTGCTGTTTGAGCTGGATGGTGTGTCCAGCTTCTCTTTTCTCTTCTCTGGGCAGAAGGTGATGGTCTTGAATTGTAGGGGTCTCTTGTTAGTTGGGTCATAGCCTAGACCCTCCTTATTGAAGTTAACCCTTGTCCTTAGAATAGCATCCATACTAGTTTTTCCCTGAACAAATCTTTCCAAAACCTTTTGTTTGTCTTCCAGCTCTTTTTGCAGTGACTCAGAATTTTTTAACAGTTCAGCATTCACTATCTTAACAGCTTCATATTTCTCTGAGTTCACTCTAATTTCATTCAGGCTTTCTTCAATTTTAGTTTTCAGTTCATTGAGTTGGGTGTGACTCTCCTGGTTTTCTCCCTTGAGCTTATCATTTTCTTTTCTTAGTGAGGTCATTTCTTCTAGTTGCTCTTTTAGTTTCTGATTTTCCTCACAGACCTGGGTTTGTTCTTCAACATTAGTATTAAATTTTCTTTTTAGTACCCTATGCTCTTTACTAAGAGAATTGAACTTATCTAATAACTCAGCATAAGCATCTTCCCAGTCATCAATCATAAAATTTTCAAAAACATTGGTTACCTCCTCTTCACTGTTTGCCATTAGGCAAATTCCTTCTTCATACTCCTCTGAGGAAGTGTCTTCGGGATCTTCTTCCTCCTCGCTCTATGTGCCGACCATCGCCTGTGGCTTCTTCTTCTGCACCTTTGTGTTCTTCTTCTGGAAGTAGGGACCCTTCTTCTGAAGATCTGGGCATTCGCCTTTCATGTGTCCCTGTTTGTTACAATGATAACAAGTCAGTCTCTTAGGATTTCTATCCCTATGATTGGTAGATTCAACATTCTTGTTAAAGGAGTATGGCTTTTCCCTCCTAAAGGTCTTCCCCTTTCTCCTTAAAAATTTACTTAATTGACGAGTGAGCATTGCCTGCTCCTTCTGGTCGAGATCGGAGAAGCCATCAGACTCACTGCTACTGTTGCTGCTGCTGCTACTGCTACTCTAGTTGCGGGATGCCTTCAGAGCTACATTCTTAGCCTTCCTATCACTTCCTTCACCACCTCCTTTGAAATTCATCTCATAGGTCATGAGGGATCCTATGAGTTCATTCACTCTCAAGGTCGTCAGATCTTTTGACTCTTCAATCACGATGGCCTTAGTGTGCCATGCTGGGGATAAAGATCTAAGAATTTTCCTGACTATATCCGCCTCAGCTAGATCCTTCCCTAGCCCCTTAAGAGTTTTTGTGATCAAGGACAACCTGTCATACATTTCAGTAATATTCTCCTCTGCATTCATCCTAAACAGTTCATACTTTGAGGTGTAGAGGTTTACCTTCGAGGCTTTCACTTGAGCTGTACCTTCGTAGATTAATTGTAGCTCATCCCACATTCACTTGGCAGTCTTGTAGGCAGATATGCGGGCATATTCCTCTGGGTGAACAGCACACTGGATGATGTTCAGCGCCGTCCAGTTGAGTGAATATAGGTTGACATGGTCATCCGTCCACGCGTCCTCGTTCGGTGACAGATCATACGGCCCAACAGTAATTACCCTCCACAGCTTGTGGCTCTGTGCCCTGATAAACACTTCCATCCTGTTCTTCCGAAAGAGATAGTTATTACCATCAAAAAATGGAGGGCGACTAATGGATTGACCTTCAGGCATGAAGCTTCTAGGACCATTAGCATTTCCCTGACCGTTCGTCCACATGATGCAAACCTGCTCTGATACCAAATGTTAGCGCAACGAAGAGTGATATAGAAGGGGGGGATGAATAGATCACTCCCGATTTAGAAAACTTCAGCGGAAAATCACTACTTTGAATTTCTACCCTTTAGATACAGCAAAACAATATAGCTAACGCAGTGAATAACTAAGACAGAATTAGAAGGTGCGATTGAAAAAGACTGTCCACAGTCAAACACAATGCCAAGCAGATGGAGAGCACAACCGATAACAGCAAACCACAGAGGAGACAAGAAATTTTAAGGTGGTTCGATTGTAGTCCACAATCTACATCCACCCCTCACTCCAACTAGAGTGAGGATTCCACTAGCCACTGTTAGAAAACTGCAGACTCAGTCTGCGAACAAGATGCTGCCACATAGCTTGAACAACCAAGGGAAAAAAATCCCTCAACCAAACTCTGCTACCCACAGAGCTTGACACCTGGACCTGCAACCAGCAAGACCAGAACCGGAGATGGCTCTCCCTTCCTCCAACCCGGAGGGAGCCTACTAGTGACAGCCCATCACTGGCAAAATCAGAGATCACAGATCTCTCTTGCTCTGCAACCCAGAGGGGAACTGGAGTAACTCTCCCTTCTTCCAAACACTAGAGGGCAACAATTCGGAATCAGAAATGAAGAAATGAAAAACAGAAAGGAAAACAAGACCAACGATGAACGACAATCGTTTCAGAAAACCAAAAACAAATGTAGCTTCCGAAGAAGCAAATCTTCACAGCACGATTTATTCTATCTCTCAAGGACTTTTCTCTCAGTTCATATCTCTCAAATTCTTCTCTCTGTCTTTCCTCTGGAACGTGGAGGCTCTCTCTTTTCTTCTTCTGCTCAGGGATTCTTCACTTCAGCCCTTTTTTTTCCTTCACTTCTCCTATTCGCAGAAGACACCTTTTATATGGAATCCGACCTGAACTCCAAGACTTCACACGAGTGGGTCTCGTTCCCTCCTTTTCCAGAGCATCCTCAGATCACGTGCCAGGCATCATCCTCTGTTCACGTGCCCAATCATTAACCTGAGTCATCTGCAGGCAGAGACAAAAGAAATGAATCGAATTAGTTAGTTCAGGCTTATAACAATGAGTGTATATACTTTAGAAGCAGGAAATGAATAAGTGTATACAATGTGAGAATGTATACACTTGAGGGCCTTCAGCGTCCTCAGTGTATAGACTTGAAAACTCATGCATTACATAGCAGAGGGAGATGTGTAGACTTCTGGTAATGCATGAAGCAATCGAGTGTATAGACTTGCAACCAAGGGACTGTACAGACTTGATGAATGAGGGCATGTGAAAGGCAGTGTACAGACTTGAGATGAACGCTGCATGAACGAGCCTAACCAATGTATAGACTTTACGATGCTCAGCCACTGTATAGACTTCACGATGCTCAGCCACTGTATAGACTTCACGATGCTCAATCACTGTATAGACTTCACGATGCTCAATCCACTGTATAGACTTTAATGCAAAAGCTGAAGTTGAGCGAACGATGTATAGACTTTCCCCTTGAAGATGTCAGTGAGACAGTGTATAGACTTGGCCCTTGAAGGATGTACAGACTTGAAGGTTCGAAGCCCCACGATGTATAGACTTTGTAAATGTGAACATGTGGACAATGTATACACTTGGCCCTTGAGGAATGTACAGACTCTGAACGATGAAGCAGGCTGTACAGACTTGTAACGCTTGAGGACCGATGTATAGACTTGGGAACCCTGAACCAGTGTATAGACTTGAAAGGCTTGAACACTGCGATGTGCAGACTTTGTGATGTATAGACTTAGGAGCATATGTCAAGGCTGTACAGACTTCAGACTTTGAACGTGTGTGCTGTGAGCAATGTATAGACTTGGTGATCTTTAAAGCACAATGTGCAGAGTTTACCACTATATAGACTTGAAGTTCTGAACGTAGGTAAAGTGTCAGTGTACAGACTTACTATGGATGTATGGACTTTGAAGATGCAAGCGATGTACAGACTTGGGGTTCAACTGTGGATGTATAGACTTGGAAGATATGAGGCGATGTACAGACTTGGGGTTCAACTGTGGTAAAGGCTGGGAATGTATAGACTTCCAATGAATGCAATCGCTGTACAGACTTGATCAAACAGACCGATGTATAGACTTGATCTCAAGGAATGGCTGTACAGACTTTGAAGGAAGGCATGAACAGTGAATCAATGTATAGACTTGGATGCCCAACGCAAATGAATTGACTTGCGAATCTGGGGGGTCGACCCATCTGGAAGGGGGGTCGACCCACTATTGTCTAGACTATGCTGACAGAGTATGGACTTGAACAAGTAATGCAAGTCTATATGACAACCACATGAATTGCACTGTCCTACATGAAGCATGAATTAATCTATTGATAGAAACCGATTGATTTATAGTGTGAGACATCATCAAAACCGTAGGGAAGCAACAAAAACACGCGTAAAGCCCAAAACACTCTCTGGGCCTGACCAAGGCGCCCCGAACCCACAGATCCTGTTCCGAAAAAATTGACAAAAAATCTGGGGTGTTACAGTCCACCCCTCCTTATAGAAATTTCATCCTCAAAATTTGAGGCAACCACCAAGACACAGGGGAAGAACAACACACCCAGCTGGCGACACTCCCAGAGCTCCGGCCAAACCTCGACAGTCGTGGGAGCACAGATCCTGAGGGACACAACCAGACAATGATCACGATCAACATGCCTCGCTCAACACATACCACTCATCGATCATCAGAGCAGGCATATCCAAAAAGGCACAAGTCTGGCATCACCTCAGCCACAACGAAAAATCTAACCGTGGCATTGCTGCCACGATCTCACTCACCGAGGAAAACGCAATCCTCGTCACAAGAAACAGCCACCGATCAAATCCCATTCTTGATGGACCAATCAAACATCAGCTTCACCACCAACTGACTGGTCTCACACCCTACATTAGGGACGACCATCACTGAGCTTCAACCAACTCACACAGTCATCTCAACTGACTACGAAAATTCCCTCGGCTCTGTGCCAAGGACCATCTCACACTTGGCAAGCCGAATGCCAATAATCGCACTGGACCAGCTCTGTCAGAACTCAAGCTTTGATAATGCCCAGATCCTATCCGGCAAAAGGCATATCACGGAAACGGCCACCAAAGGCCTCACTTGCACACGGCTCTCACCGTTCTCGATGCACAACCATCAACATCTCCTGTCTGTGAAAGACCATCTGCTAGTCACCAGTTGTTCATCAACGGGAAACCTCTGCTTGGTCAACTTCTTCCTTCTTTCTTGGTCTTCTACCAGATCCAACAATGACATTCCAACTCTCGAGGCCATCCGCTGACTCTCGCACAGACCAACACCGCAACTCGAGCCGAACCTCACTCAGACTATAAGACCCCATAATTTTTATAAATTATTTTAGGAATATTTAACTATTTTGGGAATTTATAAAGGCCTAAATAAATTAATAAATAGAATATTGGATCAATAAGTCATTATAAGGCCCAATTAGGTTAAATAATTAACCTAGCCTATTTAAAGATAATCCAAAAGGTTAATGGACCAAGCCCATCAAGTTTGGCCCATATTCTAGAAGGGTAATTAGCTTATTCACGTATTTTAAGGATACATACTATTTATATAAGATAATTATGTGGATCAACGAATAAAAGAGTTTTATGAAATTGAAACTCTATACACGTTGAATGTAACGGTCTATCGGGTGACCGCCACAGCCCTATAACGCACCAGGCTGGATGCGTTACACTCTGTTAGTTCCGTGAAAGGAAGAACGAGCAAAAAGATTAGAACTTTGGGATCTTATCGACAAGAGATCGATTTGGGAGAGCTTATAACATTACTAAGGAATCTTAGGGATTAGGTTCTGGAAAATTAAGGACTCTAGAATCGATCTAATCTTCAAAACCCTATAAATAGGACCTAGTTCTGAACTGAGCGACCCTTACTTTTGGCTTGTAAAGAATCAAGATAAGGAGTCATAATTCCGGGTAAGTTCCTTACGACTTTTTGTTTATAATACATTAGACTAATAGCTCTTCAAATTACGTGCTAAGAGATCAAGCAACCAAGGAGATAGAAGCTTCCAAAGTTACTGATTCAACCTTAGCAACCCAGGAATCTGAACGCAAGTTCCCTGAAGATCCAGAGATTCGGACATCTAAATGAGGTCATTAGAGTTCAATCCTTTAGAACTTTTTGTTCCCAATAGTTTCATCTTCTTACCCTCAAAATTTCACATCCTTAGGTCAAGAGGCTGAGGAAATAGAGCAGATTGAAGTTACTGATTTATCATAAGAAGTACAAGGGACTAAGGGTAGCACCTAGCATCAAATTCGAAGTTTAAAGGTTTTAGAAGAGGTAGGTTATCTCATGATTGACAAAAAACACTTGTTAGGAATAAAAGCCCTCTGGTTGTGCTTGATTTCATGCATTCTAGACTAAGAATTTCATGATCTAATAGTTCTATACATTCATGCATCTCTTAGCCCTAAATAGAAATTAAAAGATATTGTCCTGTCTATTCACTAAACCCATGCATATAGTTGGCCTATACTTCGTTATTATGACTAGGACAGTGGTAGTATTTTGATTTCCATGTATGTTATGTTTTCATAAACCTTTACTTAGTTTACTGCCAGTAGATTCTCTGACGCACCAACCTAAGACCGTCACATGAATGTAACGGCTTTACGATAGACCGTCACACCCTGTTGTGTTTTATTGTTCTATTGTCTCTGACGCACCCTAGCAGGAGCGTTACACCACTGTAACGGCCCCTCGATAAATCGTCACAAGTACTATAACGTGCCTATCCTAGACCGTCAGACCCCTGTGTTCTGCCAGCCTAAGGTATAATAATAACCAGTTAAGTTTACTTATAAATAAACTAGATAGCTAAGATGGACCTCAAGTTTAGTTACTGATTCATAATCAAATTGCATGATTAATGTGTCTTATTTTATTTTAAGATATGCTACTTTCATTGGCTAAAACTCTATAGTTTTGTATTCTAAATCATGATTTTCCAAAGTTGTATTGACGGAGTTTTATCTTGGTTTCACATTGTTACACATTCTTCTTTGTTTATAGAGTCATTTCTTTAAGTATATAGCGCATATTCCGGTATGTTGTCCATTAGTTCACATTGCACTATAGGAACATTATTCTTAGACATGAAGACCTCTCTATTGGATATTCCTTCCAATGGATTAGGAAATCTTGTTGCAAGGCCTCCGTAATTCTCTGCGAGCCTGTGGTTCCCACTAGGACGCCGAGTTGGTTGTACCATTAAAGCCCAGTGATTAGATTACACTATCGATGTTTTTGGTTATCAATAATGTAACAGCTCTATGTTGGACTGTCAGGCACAAGTAACGGCCCAATATACAACCGTCACAGTTAACTGAGTCCAATTACTGTTTCTGGATTTAGTCGTTCTAACGCATCAACTCTAGACCGTCACATCATGTAACGGCCCAGTACACGACCGTCACACTGCTTGAGTATTTTAACCCAAGATAGACCAAGGGTTGATATTCCAAGATTTCTAGATGGACTATTGATGATCTAGAACTTATCATATTGATCAAGAAACCTAAAATAATGAATGGAAAATAAAGAATGTACCGTTATGCTACCGATTTATTTCCATAAGCATAACCTTGCTTTAAGTCATTCTTGATTTCTCATGATTCTTATTAAAGCATTCATTCATTGAATTATTGTTATCATGAGCTTATTGAACTTATTACATTCTTGGCCATACTTTATTGTTACATGCGTGGAAAAAGCTTGATTTATACTTGAAGATGCGATCGAGCACTGATTGTGTTCAAGGGCTCTACGCTAGTCCCCTCGGCTGATTGTCGGAAACATACTATTATAAACTATGGGGTATGATGCTACTAGCGTCGCATTGCGCTGGGAGTACTTTCTCTATAAATAAGTGAAAATCCACAATACGGCATGACATGACATTCTTGTACATGACTTTCTTGCTTGATATTCCATAAAAATTCACGAAGTACTTGCTCATCAGCAAAACGTACTAGAGTGATGATTATGTGGCTTGCTAGTACATTCTCGATACATTCTTGTTCATGAAAGGCCAATATGATGTTCTTGTTACATTCTTGCTAGTTCGTACTTGCTCTCATTCTAACTTACTTGATCGTCTTGTTACTATTGTGCCCCTTGTGCTTTGTTGATGATGTGATATTTTAATGATAGCAACATGAATGAGTCACCACATTGTCTTGAATATGTCTGACCTTTTCTGTGGGAGATTGCATAAGTGTGCAATGTCTGAATTGTGAAGAACGCATGTGTATGCTTGAGTCATGCTGTGATATATTGGCTTGTGCTTGATTTCTGTTCATGATTTCTGTTCTGTGCATTGCTTCTCTGCTGATATGTTCATACATTGTCTTAGGCTAAGTCTATACAGACTTTAGCGTCTCATTTAGCGTCTAAGGCAATGTCTACACATTGGCTAAGTGTGTACTTCGCTTACATTTCTTGAGATCAAGTCCATAAGTTGCACTGTTTCTTCAAGTCCATACAGTGGCAAAGTCTGGACATTGTGCTTTGAAGATCACCAAGTCCATACATCGTGAAAGTCTATACACTCCTCTTGGCCTTAGCATCTATTTTGAAGTCCATACATTGGTCTTCAGTTCAAATCTGTACAGCGTTACGTTCTCTTTGGAAAGTCTGTACAGCGTGAAGTCTGCACATTGGTCTTCGAATTCAAAGTCTGTACATTGGGTTTTTCACATGAAGTATGTACAGCCGTTCACTGTTGAAGTCCATACACTGGTCGGTGGAATTTGAAGTCTGTACACTGACTCGTTTCATTTCCTCAGATGTCTATACATTTGCCTCCATGATTCTAAGTCTATACATTCACTGCAGAGATCTCTGTCAAGTCTATACATCGACTGTCTTGCTTGAGCTTAAGTTTGTACTGAGTCAGCGTCTCGTTGACTGTCTCTTGTTGTGTCCTCATGTTATTTTTGCTGTTTGTTATGTCGTGTTGCTTTTGTATTCATGTCTTTGTGTTGTTTTTGTGTTTGAGTCTTCGTGTTATTTCTGTCTTCTGTCTTCATGTTGATTTTACTTCGAGCATTCTTCTCTAAGTTCAAGCGTTAAGTGTCTCAAGTCGATTCTGACTGTGCTGTCTCCATGTCGTCCTTAGTTCGAGTCGGTTCTTTGTTATTTCTATCTTCGTGTTACTTTTCCTAGACCTCGTGTCTTTCTTGTTTTGAAACCACACTTCGTGTCGGTTTCTATTTTCGTGTTTCTCTTGTGTTTATGTCCGCGTGTTGTTTTGCTTCTACCTTCGTCCAGGTTTCCTCTGACCGCGTGTCTTCCTTTTTACCTCGTGCTGTTCTCTTTCTACTTTGTGTCGTTCTCTTTGTGGTGTTAGTTTTATTATAATGTATCTCGTGTCGTTCTCTTCATAGTGTTTATTTTGTTACAGTGATACTTCGTGTCGTTTTCTTTGTGGTGTTAGCTTTATTTTTATGTATCTCGTGTCGTTCTCTTCATAGTGTTTGTTTTGTTACAGTGATACTTCGTGTCATTTTCTTTGTGGTGTTAGCTTTATTTTTATGTATCTCGTGTCGTTCTCTTCATAGTGTTTGTTTCATTACAGTGATACTTCGTGTCGTTTTCTTTGTGGTGTTAGCTTTATTTTTATGTATCTCGTGTCGTTCTCTTCGTAATGTTTGTTTTGTTACAGTGATACTTCGTGTCGTTCTTTTTTACCTCGTGCTGTTTGCATCTGACCTCGTGTCATTCTCTCATTGTCTCGTACTGTAATAATCTTGTGTATCTCGTGTCGTTCTCAGTAAAGTGCATCTCGTATTGCTATCACATACCTCATGCAGTTTTAGTTCTTGTGGCCCTCAGTGTTAATGGTTTTTATCTCCTTGCAGGTCCGAGGAAGAACATACACCGGTGTCTGGGCTGCACGTGATCCGATACTAAAGGAACCAATGCTATAAGGGCACGTGGCAAGAAGGTTCTGGATGAAGCGTGGGAGGCACACGCGTTCTGCACCTTACCCACCTGCTGCTGCTGGTATATAATGGAGCCTTCCTCTTCAGATGAAGGTTGATCGAAGCAGAAGCCTGAAGAGCAGAAAGCCCTTCGATCCAGAAAAAGAGAAAAAGAAGGAAAAGAGAGGAAGAAGAGATAGAAGAGAGAAGCCGTGAAGAGAGAGCGGTGAGTGAGAGATTAGGAGAGTAGAAGAGAAAGAAAGAGAGATAGAGAGTGAGAGATTTGGAGAGCAGAAGAGAAAGAAAGAGAGTGAGCGAGAGAGCTCGTGGAGAAGAAGGAAGAAGCTGCTTGAAGATCTGTCTTCACTGGACCGTGGATCAGATCCAGGCCAGTCAGCTCCGTTGAGAGCCACATTGTGCATTTCGTTTTACAGCTTTCTGATTGCTGTGTTATTTTCCTTTATTGTTTTTCTTTGTTTTCTGATCATCTTTGTTCTTCTGATTGCCCTGTTGGGGATCGGGTTCCTCCTGTTGGTTCAGGAGAAGGGAGATCTGATCTCCAGGTTACAAGTGACAGGTTGTCACTTGTGGGTTGCCCTCTGGTTAGAGGAAGGGAGGCTAGTCCTCCGGTTCTGGGCTTGTGGTTGCAAGTCCAGTGGTCCCTCCTGGTCTGGAGGAAGAGAGGTCTTCGACCTCTAGTTTCCAAGTGGCTGGGAGTCACTTGGGTGTCCCTCCGGTTGGGAGGAAGAGGGGAGGCTGTTCCTCTGGTCAAGCTGTGTGACAGCAACTGTTTGCAGACTGAGTCTGCTTGGTTCTAGCGTTTGCTAGTGAAGCCTCACTCCGGTTGGGAGTGAGGGGTGGATGTAGGTCTGGAGGACCGAACCACCTTAAAATCTTTGAGCAGTGGTTTGCTTGTAGTGTGTTCTTCCATATCTCCTACCACCCTTCACAGATTATCTTGAGATTTCTTATTCTCATTTGTGCTGCTTCCGTTAGTTGGTTATTTGGGGGCCAGTTACATATTTGCTCTTTTGTTTAAAAGGATTTTCAACTGGTTCATCAGATTGCTTGATTAGCTTCCGCTAGATGCTTGGATAGGCACGCTCCAAGTGTTTGTATTTGAGTTGAATCAAATTGGTTCTATTCTGTGTCTATCTCTAGCTTCCATGTTTTTATTTGGCCATTATACATAGAAGGATACATTCACCCCCCTCTGTATCCGGGCCTAGCACCCTAACAGTTGGTATCAGAGCGATGTTTGCATACAAGGTCCAACGACCTGCAGATTCGATCTCTGGTTTTCAGTGCTAATTTGTTTTTAGTGCATCAATATTCCTATTGCATTAATTTGATTTGTTTTCAATGGTTCATCCACCGATTTTCAGTGGTACGCATTTTAATGCATGGATCGCTAGTCTGAAGAATTATGTTAAATCTGTGAATCCAGACCTGTGGAAAGTAATTTCACACGGTCCTCATGAACTACCAAAGAAAAAGTCCAAATGGACTGACAGTCACAAGTCTAAGCATGAAGAAAATCAGATAGCTATAAATCTGATGAAGGCAGCTATTGATAGAGCTTTCCATTCATGTTTCTTTGATTGCAGTTCGGCTAAAGATATTTTGGATACACTGAAGCGAATTCAGTAGATAGATGTGGACAGCTGCATGATGGTCAACAGAAGCAATCAAAGTGGCAGCGATCAAGGCAGCAATCAAAATGAAGAAGATGATGATGATGAGGTAAATGTCTTCGAGAATTTTTCTCTAGAAGATTGGGAGAATGCATATGCTGAATTATTTGAATCTCATGAACAGTTAAGAAAACAATACAAAAAATTGAAGAAGAATAGTAGGTCAGACAGTTTCAATTCTCCATGTAAAAACTGTGCTGAACTAAAAAATGTTCATGATACTTGCATGTCTGATATTCAAATGCTAAAGAAACAAATTTCATTGCTGAAAATTGAGAATCAAGATCATGTAAAAGAAAACTCTAAACTTGAGAAGAAGCTTATCCAAACTTGTCATGAGTCTGTTCAGAGTAACGATTTGCTGAAAGAAGTTGAATGTGTTAAATCTGATCTAAACAAGCTAAAATCAGAAAATGATTCTCTTAGAGGGTTCTCCAAAGAAAATGAAAAAAAATCAGAGAAATTTAAACAGGAGAATAAATTGCTGATTGAAAAACTTAATGTCATAAAGTATGTAAACATAGAATTACAGAAAGATCTTGAAAAATAGCAAAAAGATATGAAGGAAATTGAAAAATTGAAGCTGTTAAACAGTGGCATGTCTGAAAGACTTCTTACTTTGGAAAGAGGAAAAACTGTTTGTATTGAAGATTCTGATAAACTGAGCAATCTGGAAAATGAAATTGAAAAATATAAAACTACCAACAAGGTGTTAACTGAATGTGTGAAGTACAGTGAACAAGAGATTGCCAGTTATGAGCTACATATTTCCTCTTTAGAAAATGAAATTCAGGATTTGAAAGTTTCCTTGTCTAAGTTTGTTGATGGGCAGAAAAACCTAGACAAGCTACTAGGTATAAAAATCAACCCTAGGAAGGAAGGGCTGGGCTACAATAAGATAAACAAGAAGGAACTTCAGAACAAAGTTATGACATCTTTTGTAAGTGGTTCAGATGTAGCCACCACCTCTAAAGACAAACATCCCATTGCTCAGAAAAAGCTGGGAACAAAGATTAATTTTAAAAAGGAAGGACTGGGTTACAGTCCAGTCATGAGGAAGGTTGATGGAGCCAACCTGAAAACTGTCTTTGTCAAATCTTCTGAACAAGAAAAGCCTTCTACTTCATCTCCAATTCAGTACAAGGCTAAGAAAACAGAGAAACAGGATAAAAATCAGAAAATGACTGGAGAACAGAAAATGAATAAAAATGGTCCATCAGTGTTTGCTGATCACAGTCCTCACACACACTCACATACATCTAAAAAGAAGATTATCTGTCATTACTGTCATAAAGTTGGACATCTGATGCATGAGTGTAAGTCGATGGAGAAGGATGATAAGAATGCTAGGAGATCTCATGATAAAAATTCTTCACCTCAGAAAAGGAGTGTCACATGTTCTAACTGTGGCAAATTAGGACACTCAATTGCTCATTGCTGGTTTGCTAGTGGTAAGAAAACCTTTTATTCATATCATGCTAAATTCCCTGCAAACCAACATGTTTTTAATAAAAACAGATATGTTTCAATGAACCAGCATATCATCTATTTTAATTACAACAAAATTGGTCACAAGACATCTGAATGCTGGTCAGGCTCTTTTAAAAGAAATTCTATTTCATGCTTTGAATGTGGAAAGCATGGCCACAGAGCCATTAATTGTTGGCATGCTCAGGGTAGAAACGTGAATCTTAAACATGCTAAATTCCCTGTAAGATAATTTGCAAAACTTTCATGTTATAACTGTGGGAAGCCAGGTCACAGGGCTGCAACCTGTTGGCTGGCAGGATATCAAAACCAAACTGGTTTTGGCAAACAGAATTTTTATTCTGTTAACAAGAAATCTCATGCTTATGCACATAGAATTCATGCTAACAAGAATGTGCATAAATCAGATCTGAAAACTACTCCTAGAAATGTGCTGAGAAAACCTGCTAGGAGTAATACTATTTTGTCAGGACCCAAGACTTCTTGGGTACCTGTTTGTGCAAAATAACATTGCTATGCAGGTGTGCCTTGGGACTGGAATAAAAAGGGGTAATGATCCAAGGCACTCAAGAATGAAAACCCCTTCCTGAGTCTTTCAGGTAAAATTCTTGCACTTCCTATTTTTAGTTCTACTGCATGACATACTAAATCTATTTTTGCATAATCATTCTTCATCTGCATTGTCTGAATTGATGCCTCTGAACTCTCCTCATCTGAAGTGCATATATGTGATTTGCATATATTGTACATTGAAAAATCTAAACTGCATCCGAATGCTGTTTGAAATTTGTCCATTGATTTCTGAAAAATCTGATCAGCTGAAATTTGATCCATGCATGCTGCCCATGTTGAAAAATCTGATAGGACAGTCTGATTGTGCACAAGTCACAATATCAATTGGTTTCATATGTTCAGTTTTTCAGTGCAAACATTGCATGTTTTCAGGGGGAGTAAGTTGCATATCCTTGCATAGCATTCAATGTTGAGTCTTTGCATGCATGTAGTTACTTGCACTGTATTTCATGAAAAATGCCAAAAAGATTGTCTGAATGTATAGTGTTAGGGGGAGTCAATGCATTGCATATAGGTTGTCAAATGCATACTCATGTGAAAATTCATTGCATATCCTTTCATTGATTCCTTTTGACCAAGCCGTGATTATTTTTGAAATCTTAAGCTTCAATATCTCTCCTATCAATTGATAACAATTAGTATCATTTGGTATCAGAATTCTATCAGTCCTTCATGAAGATTTCAATGGGCTACACTACCAGAAAAAGCGGGATTTCAGACGGAATTTTCAGACGGAAATTTCAGACGGAAATTTCCGTCTGAAATTTGTGACGGATTTTTTTCCGTCGAAAATCCCATCTGAAATTTGCAATTACACACCGAATTTCAGACGGAAATTGTGACGGAAAATATTCCGTCACAAATTTCAGACGGAATTTGGGACGGAAAATTTAATCTGTCAGAAATTTATGACCAAGAATTTGTGACGGCCACATTTGTGACGGATCCGTCTGACAATCCGTCACAAATGTGTCTTCTTACGGATTTTCAGACGGAAATTAATCCGTCACAAAATTTTTGCGCCCCCAATCCGTTGCAAATGTGCCTTTGCGACGGATTGGGGGCACAAACATTTTGTGACGGATTAATTTATGTCTGAAAATCCGTGAGAAGACACATTTGTGACGGATTGTCAGACGGATCCGTCACAAATGTGGCCGTCATAAATTCTTGGTCATATATTTCTGACAGATTAAATTTTCCGTCCCAAATTCCGTCTGAAATTTGTGACGGAATATTTTCCGTCACAATTTCCGTCTGAAATTCGGTGTGTAATTGCAAATTTCAGACGGGATTTCCGACGGAAAAAAATCCGTCACAAATTTCAGACGGAAATTTCCGTCTGAAATTTCCGTCTGAAAATTCCGTCTGAAATCCCGCTTTTTCTGGTAGTGCTATCTCGATCATAAATCTGAAAACTTTTGAACTAGAAATCTTCTATTATACGTTTTTATGAATATCTGAAATAACTCAGGTGGTTTAAGTTTAATGTACTCAAGGTTTGACTTTAAAATCTCTTAAAAATATCTGAAGCATGTTTAATAAACATTAACCATCTATTTCATGCTGTGTCTTGAAAACTTCTGAAATCTGCACTTTTGAATGCATGACTTCAACTGATTAAGTACATGAAACTATTATTGATTTGAAGCAAATGAAGTTTTCTGAAATGTCTAAATGGTAATATCTGTCAGAGCAATGACATTGGTCACTGAGAAACACATGTCCAAAGGACTGTGTCATGAGGTGCCTTAGTTAACTCTGATTAAGAATTCATTGAAATTCAGGGAGAGCAATGGCTTGCACACTGAGAAATACAACTCACTCATCAAGAAATGATTTGGAGTGTGTCATGATGTGTAAATGCTATCTCTGTTCATATATAGCATGACAGTTAGTCACACTAAGTGCTTAGGGATATTGGCCTCTGATCAAGGTATATCCTCTAGTTACAAGGTGTGAACTGAACTAGACTGCTCGTAAAATTTGTAGCATGGAAAATTGTTGAACAAATTGAAATATCTGAATATTGATGCTAAAATCAAATTGCTACAACCCTAGATAAAATCATATGACTTCATAATTGCTTGACCTCAATACTAGTGCATGTAATTCTGAAAGAAGTCAATAGATTTGATTGTGTAAGAGAAAGGGAGATTAATCAAGATAAATATGAGGGCTTGGTTCATCTTTATTAAAACATGGTTTTAGATATCAATACAGAATTTTATTGATAAACTCTGAATACATCATGTTTAAACCATGGTGTTCAAAAGTCTCATTCATAAGTCCCTATAATGGAAGACTTTGAAAAATTATGTTTTGGATTTATGAGATTGATATCTCCTTGAAAACCTTTCTGCTCACTTTCCTTAGATCATTGACCTGAACTTCTCCTTGTCTGCCCCTGTGGTCTCCTTCTCATCTATCTCATAGATTCCACTTATTGAAGGGGAGCTTCCATGTCATGCATCACTTGCATATCAAGTGACATCTATTCAGGGGGAGCATTCCTTGTCATACTGAATCATGTTCATATCATTTGTGACCTTTCATTCAAATCCCTCATGATCAGATTTATGCATGATCAACAAAAACTGTATAGTCAACTCCTTTCTTATCAGTTGACTGATTCCATCTGCATTTTTTCTGACCATACAAATGTGAGGTGCCACTCCCATTATTACCTTGTTCACTTGCAGCCTTCTGAACCTCAGAATCTTTATGATGGTGGATTTCAGATTGATTCCTGACTGTATTTCTCTCCACACTGTTGGAATCTTCCATCTTGTTCTGCAATAAGTTCTGATTCTGTGGTATCTTCACCAGAATTCAGATTCTTTGTAATGGCTGACTTCAGATTGATTTATTGGATAACCAGAGTCCATTCCAGTGCTTCAGGGGGAGTTATGGTTTATTTTCATCTAAGGGGAGAGTAGTCAATCATACATGGTGATAGGGGGAGAACTGTTTTATGGTCATTAGGGAGATCTTCATTCTAAAGAACCTTGACTCATTCTCTGCATTGTTATGCTGCATTTGACTATCAAACCATTTCCCTTCTTTTTGATTATGTCAAAGGGGGAGAATAGTTTGATGAGTCAGTGTGACTCATTATGTTGCCATCATTCAAAAGGGGGAGATTGTTGTGCCCCTTGTGCTTTGTTGATGATGTGATGTTTTAATGATAGCAACATGAATGAGTCACCACATTGTCTTGAATATGTCTGACCTTTTCTGTGGGAGATTGCATAAGTGTGCAATGTCTGAATTGTGAAGAACGCATGTGTATGCTTGAGTCAAGCTGTGATATATTGGCTTGTGCTTGATTTCTGTTCTTGATTTCTGTTCTGTGCATTGCTTCTCTGCTGATATGTTCATACATTGTCTTAGGCTAAGTCTATACAGACTTTAGCGTCTCATTTAGCGTCTAAGGCAATGTCTACACATTGGCTAAGTGTGTACTTCGCTTACATTTCTTGAGATCAAGTCCATAAGTTGCACTGTTTTTTCAAGTCCATACAGTGGCAAAGTCTGGACATTGTGCTTTGAAGATCACCAAGTCCATACATCGTGAAAGTCTATACACTCCTCTTGGCCTTAGCATCTATTTTGAAGTCCATACATTGGTCTTCAGTTCAAATCTGTACAGCGTTATGTTCTCTTTGGAAAGTCTGTACAGCGTGAAGTCTGCACATTGGTCTTCGAATTCAAAGTCTGTACATTGGGTTTTTCACATGAAGTATGTACAGCCGTTCACTGTTGAAGTCCATACACTGGTCAGTGGAATTTGAAGTCTTTACACTGACTCGTTTCATTTCCTCAGATGTCTATACATTTGCCTCCATGATTCTAAGTCTATACATTCACTGCAGAGATCTCTGTCAAGTCTATACATCGATTGTCTTGCTTGAGCTTAAGTCTGTACTGAGTCAGCGTCTCGTTGACTATCTCATGTTGTGTCCTCATGTTATTTTTGCTGTTTGTTATGTCGTGTTGCTTTTGTATTCATGTCTTTGTGTTATTTTTGTGTTTGAGTCTTCGTGTTATTTCTGTCTTCCATCTTCATGTTGATTTTACTTCGTGCATTCTTCTCTAAGTTCAAGCGTTAAGTGTCTCAAGTCGATTCTGACTGTGCTGTCTCCATGCCATCCTTAGTTCGAGTCGGTTCTTTGTTATTTCTATCTTCGTGTTGCTTTTCCTAGACCTCGTGTCTTTCTTGTTTTGAAACCACACTTCGTGTCAGTTTCTGTTTTCGTGTTTCTCTTGTGTTTATGTCCGCGTGTTGTTTTGCTTCTACCTTCGTCCAGGTTTCCTCTGACCGCGTGTCTTCCTTTTTACCTCGTGCTGTTCTCTTTCTACTTTGTGTCGTTCTCTTTGTGGTGTTAGTTTTATTATAATGTATCTCGTGTCGTTCTCTTCATAGTGTTTGTTTTGTTACAGTGATACTTCGTGTCATTTTCTTTGTGGTGTTAGCTTTATTTTTATGTATCTCGTGTCGTTCTCTTCATAGTGTTTGTTTTGTTACAGTGATACTTCGTGTCATTTTCTTTGTGGTGTTAGCTTTATTTTTATGTATCTCGTGTCGTTTTCTTCATAGTGTTTGTTTTCTTACAGTGATACTTCGTGTCGTTTTCTTTGTGGTGTTAGCTTTATTTTTATGTATCTCGTGTCGTTCTCTTCGTAATGTTTGTTTTGTTACAGTGATACTTTGTGTCGTTCTTTTTTACCTCGTGCTGTTTGCATCTGACCTCGTGTCATTCTCTCATTGTCTCGTACTGTAATAATCTTGTGTATCTCGTGTCATTCTCAGTAAAGTGCATCTCGTATTGCTATCACATACCTCATGCAGTTTTAGTTCTTGTGGCCCTCAGTGTTAATGGTTTTTATCTCCTTACAGGTCCGAGGAAGAACATACACCGGTGTCTGGGCTACACGTGATCCGATACTAAAGGAACCAATGCTATAAGGGCACGTGGCAAGAAGGTTCTGGATGAAGCGTGGGAGGCACACGCGTTCTGCACCTTACCCACCTACTGCTGCTGGTATATAATGGAGCCTTCCTCTTCAGATGAAGGTTGATCGAAGCAGAAGCCTGAAGAGCAGAAAGCTCTTCGATCCAGAAAAAGAGAAAAAGAAGGAAAAGAGAGGAAGAAGAGATAGAAGAGAGAAGCCGTGAAGAGAGAGCGGTGAGTGAGAGATTAGTAGAGTAGAAGAGAAAGAAAGAGAGATAGAGAGTGAGAGATTTGGAGAGCAGAAGAGAAAGAAAGAGAGAAAGAGAGTGAGCGAGAGAGCTCGTGGAGAAGAAGGAAGAAGCTGCTTGAAGATCTGTCTTCACTGGACCGTGGATAAGATCCAGGCCAGTCAGCTCCGTTGAGAGCCACATTGTGCATTTCGTTTTACAGCTTTCTGATTGCTGTGTTATTTTCCTTTATTGTTTTTCTTTGTTTTCTGATCATCTTTGTTCTTCCGATTGCCCTGTTGGGGATCGGGTTCCTCCTGTTGGTTCAGGAGAAGGGAGATCTGATCTCCAGGTTGCAAGTGACAGGTTGTCACTTGTGGGTTGCCCTCTGGTTAGAGGAAGGGAGGCTAGTCCTCCGGTTCTGGGCTTGTGGTTGCAAGTCCAGTGGTCCCTCCTGGTCTGGAGGAAGAGAGGTCTTCGACCTCTAGTTTCCAAGTGGCTGGGAGTCACTTGGGTGTCCCTCCGGTTGGGAGGAAGAGGGGAGGCTGTTCCCCTGGTCAAGCTGTGTGGCAGCAACTGTTTGCAGACTGAGTCTGCTTGGTTCTAGCGTTTGCTAGTGAAGCCTCACTCCGGTTGGGAGTGAGGGGTGGATGTAGGTCTGGAGGACCGAACCACCTTAAAATCTTTGAGCAGTGGTTTGCTTGTAGTGTGTTCTTCCATATCTCCTACCACCCTTCACAGATTGTCTTGAGATTTCTTATTCTCATTTGTGCTGCTTCCGCTAGTTGGTTATTTGGGGGCCAGTTACATATTTGCTCTTTTGTTTAAAAGGATTTTCAACTGGTTCATCAGATTGCTTGATTAGCTTCCGCTAGATGCTTGGATAGGCACGCTCCAAGTGTTTGTATTTGAGTTGAATCAAATTGGTTCTATTCTGTGTCTATCTCTAGCTTCCATGTTTTTATTTGGCCATTATACATAGAAGGATACATTCACCCCCCTCTGTATCCGGGCCTAGCACCCTAACAGTTACTTTGGTTTAATCGCATGATTGATCGCATTCGCATGATCTTTACCTCATTCTTTAGACCTAAATTGTTAATTACTTTAATAGTGCCTTCATGTTGATGCGAAGATACCTACTGGACAAGTGTGCTCATTACCTATTTCCAATCTTTTCAGGAGATGGAAGCGATTCGAATTCGGATTCGGGTTATACAAGTAGCGGGTCCGAGAGCGAATGAAAGTATTGTCAAGATGAGAGTGAAGACTTAGGAAGTCTAAATTGTTTAGATTGAGTCTATGTAATTTTCCTATTTCTTGAGTCTAGTACATATGGAAATTGAATTAGTGGTTGTACTTGAGTAAGTAATGAAATAAAGTTGAAGTTCATATATATATATACATATATATATATATATATATATTGTGCAATTACATTTGTGTGTGTGATTGTATTGCGCTCTAGTCGTTCTTGCTTGCAAGAGGCTTACCATGCCGGCTGTCCGCACTCCCCGAGTTAGTCTTCCGCTGTAATAAAGGCTCGGGGCGTGACAGTTAAGTTGGTATCAGAGCCTAAGTCTCAGGACTTTGGAAGAAGAGTCATGTCATAGGAAATGTCCAAGGTTTAAGGACCCCTACCTATGAACTAAGGAAGAAATTTCCATACCCATGTGAGAATTGGGTAGAGCCCGGGATAAGATAATTAATTAGCTTTAAGATTACTTTTTTTGTCATTACAATTTCATGAGAAATAACAAGTTGTTATTTTCTCTCAGGTACCTTATCTTACGAATGGGTCATCCCGTAGATTGGGATGGCATGCAACAAATAGTTACCGACCTTACTCAGGCATTGCAAACCATAGCGCAAGGTGGCGCAGGGGCAAAGGCTGGTGACCTATATCGTAATTTCTGGAGTTTAAACCCTCCGTGATTCTATGGTTCTTCTAATCCCGACGAGATAGAGAATTGTATAGACGAAATGAATCATATATTTGATGTAATCCAATGCACCGATCAGGAGAAGGTGCGTCTCGCAACCTTTCAACTTAACAAAGATGCTCGCACATGGTGGAAGTCGGTTCCGGCACCTCCGGCCGATGCACCTCATACATAGGACGGTTTTCTTACCCTATTCCGTGCCAAGTACTTTTCGGAGCACGTAAAGGAACGAAAGGCTATGGAGTTCGCCACTCTTTGGCAAGGAATGATGACGATTGCCGAATATGAACTGCACTTCTCAAGGCTAGCACCGTATGCATCACATCTAATCTGTATCGATTTATTAAAGGCGAATCAGTTTATGGACGGGTTACGTCCCAGTTTCATCCAGCAGCTCAGGATCCAAAACATCCGTAATTATGCGGAGATGGTTCAGCGAGCGTATTTATGTGAAAGGACCTTAGAGAAGGTCGAAAAATTGAAGGGAAAGGAGAAGAATCAAGCCGACGCTCAGATCGGCGCTATAAGAAAGAAAAGTTCAGCATCACGGAGCCTTACAAGAGCCGTGATAGTAAGAAGAGATCCAGGAATGGGAATGGTGGAAGTTCCCATAAGCAAAAGAAAGTCAAGGAGGAAAAGGAGCAAGTTACCATGGCTTGCACATTTTGTGAAAAATTCGGCCATTCGGCTGAGGAGTGTTGGAAGCGCCTTGGCGCTTGTTTACGTTGTGGAAGCAGGGAGCATCGCATGCCGGGATGCCCCCTTATGAAGGACCAGTCATCTGGTAATGGACGCAGGAGGCAGGCTCACCTCAATGCTATTCTAGAATAAGAGGAAGCGCCTAGGGATGATGGGCTTATGGAAGGTACTCTTCATATCTGTTCTCGTCCTGCATTTGTGCTATTTGATACTGGTGCCTCTCATTCTTTCATCTCCACTACTTTTGCTAAAACATTACCAATCGCATCAGTTCCCTTACCTTCAGATCTTGCTATTTCCACACCCTTACATTCTGGAACAAAGCTTACCGACTATTATCCTGATAGCGAAGTGATATTAGAGGGTCACAATCTCCCCGCAACCTTAGTATGCCTTAACATGAAAGGTTATGATGCCATTTTAGGGGTAGATTGGCTTGTAGATCATGATGCTTATATCAATTACCGAAATAGGATTATATCCTTTCCAAAGTCCGGTCTTCCGAGATTCTCTTTTCTTGGCATCAAGTACAAGAAGCATCCTACTATCATATCTTCTCTTCACGCTTGCAAACTTATCTCGCAAGGATGTGAAGCTTTTCTGGCTTCTGTCATTATTGCCGAATCTAAGGAGATTATCTTAGCCGACATCCCTATTGTAAATGAGTTCCCAGACGTGTTTCCATCTGAATTACCCAGTTTACCGCCCGAGAGGGAAGTGAACTTCACTATTGAACTCATTCCAGGAGCAACACCTATTTCTATAGTCGCTTACAGGATGTCCCCCACAGAGCTTAAGAAATTGAAGAAGCAATTGCAGGAACTTCTAGATAAGGGCTTCATCAGACCTAGCACATCCCCGTGGGGTGCACCTGTCCTATTTGTCAAAAAGAAAGATGGTTTTCTCAGGCTGTGCATCGATTACCAGCGACTGAATCAGCATACAATTAAAAACAAGTATCCATTACCGCGTATTGATGAGCTCTTCGATCAGCTTTCAGAAGCAGAATATTTCTCTAAGATAGACCTCAGATCAAGTTATCATCAGTTTAGAATTAAAGAAGAGGACATTTATAAATCGGCTTTTCGAAGTCGTTATGGCCACTATGAATTCGTAGTAATGCCGTTTGGGTTAACTGATGCCCCAGCAGCATTCATGCAACTTATGAATAATGTCTTCCAGCCATATCTGGACCAGTTCATCGTCGTCTTCATTGATGATATCTTGATATATTCCAAAGCAAAAGAGGAACATGAACAACATTTGAAAATACCTTTACAAACACTTAGAGAACACAAGTTTTATGCCAAACTCAATAAGTGTGAATTCTGGCTCGAGAAAGTCTCATTCCTAGGCCACATTATTTCAAAAGAAGGAATTGATGTGGATCCTTCCAAGGTAGAAGCTGTCAGAAATTGGAGCCGGCCAACGACTGTATCAGAAGTAAGAAGCTTTCTGGGTCTAACTGGTTATTATAGAAGGTTCATTAAGGACTTCTCAAAGATAGCAGTTCCTTTAACTAGACTCACAAGAAAAGAAAATCCTTTTGTCTGGTCAGAGGAATGTGAGAAGAGTTTCCAAACTCTTAAGAATCATCTTACCACAGCTCCTATTCTATCACTACCAATGGAAGGTGGTGGATTCGAAGTATATACGCATGCATCAGGTATTGGCTTAGGGTGTGTCCTCATGTAAAATGGAAAATTAATCTGTTATTCTTCAAAACAATTGAAACGTCACGAGGAAAATTATCCTGTGCATGATTTGGAATTAGCAGCTGTCATTTTTGCCTTGAAAATTTGGCGTCATTATCTTTATGGAGAAAAGTTCACGCTCTACTCGGACCACAAAAGCTTGAAATATTTATTCTCTCAAAAGGAGCTTAACATGAGGCAGAGGAGGTGGTTAGAATATCTCAAGGACTTTAATTTTGCTATTCAATATCATCATGGCAAGGCTAATGCTGTAGCAGATGCACTCAGCAGAAAACCAATGGGTATGCTATCAAGTCTTATGATAAGTGTAACTAACCTTGTTCCTCAATTTACTCAGTTGAACTTAGATATTGACATAAATGAAAAAGATTGTTTCATAGCTAATATCCGAGCTCAACCTACATTGATAGAAGATCTAGTCAAGCTGCAAAATGATGATCCTACATTACTGGAAATTAAAGCCAATATTGAACAAAGGCCGGATTTTTCTATTTCCAATGATGGAAGATTGTTATTTAAGGGCCGAATATATGTACCAGATCATGAGGCTACGAAGAAACTAATCCTAGATGAAGCGCATAATTCCAAATACATAATTCATCCAGGAGGAACAAAGATTTATCAAGATCTCAAAAGAAATTTTTGGTGGCCCAATATGAAGAGAGAGATAGCTAATTTCATGTCCCGTTGTCTCACCTGCCAACAAGTAAAAGCAGAACATTTTAGACTCGCAGGTAAATTACACCCCTTGAGTATTCCCAAATGGAAATGGGAGAGTTTAGGGATGGACTTAGACCAGAGGTGGACACGATGGAATATGGGTAATCATAGACCGATTGACTAAATCCGCACACTTCATACCAATAAAGAGTCGATGGTCTATGGATATTCTAGCAGCATTATACATAAAGGAGATTGTCAAACTACATGGTGCCCCAGTCACTATTATATCTGATAGAGATCCTCGATTCACATCATAATTCTGGAAGGGTCTACAACATTCACTAGGGACTAGATTGAATTTCAGCACAGCTTTTCATCCACAAACAGATGGTCAAACGGAAAGAACGAATCAGGTAGTAGAAGATATGCTCAGGGCTTGTGCTATCGACTTTGGAGGTAGTTGGTATGATCACTTGCCTCTAGTAGAGTTTGCATATAACAATAGCTATCAAGCTAGCATACGAATGACACCTTTTAAAGCCTTATATGGAAAAAGCTGTCGATCACCAATATGTTGGAATGAAATAGGGGAAAGGTAATTTCTAAAAAGAATGAAAATGGCACAAGATAGGCAAAAGTCTTATGCTGACAATCGAAAACGTGACTTGGAGTTTCAGGTCGGCGATCATGTATATTTAAAGGTTTCTCCAGGTCGTGGTATTCGAAGATTTGGCATTAAAGGAAAGCTAACTCCAAGATTTATTGGCCCATTTAAAATTCTTGAACGGATTGGTGAAGTGGCTTACAAACTGGCTTTACCTCCACAATTAGCAGGAGTTGATGACATATTTCACGTCTCTATGCTGAAGAAGTATGTATATGATCCTGACCATATTATCACTTATGACAATCTGGAGATTCAGAAGGATATGACGTTTGAACAAAAGCCAATAAAGATTCTGGAACGGGAGGTGCGTCAACTAAGAAATAAAGTTATTCCTATGGTCAAGATTCAATAGAAGAAAATATGGCCATATGAAGCAACTTGGGAAACCGAAGCAACCATGCAGAAAAGATTACCCGAATTATTTAACTGTAAGTGCACTCTCCGAAATTCATATATTAAATTTTGGGACCAAATTCTCTTAAGTGGGGGAGGGTGTAAGACCCCAGAATTTTTATAAATTATTTTAGGAATATTTAATTATTTTATAGAATTTATAAAGGCCTAAATAAATTAATAAATAGAATATTAGATCAATAAGTCATTATAAGGCCCAATTAGGTTAAATAATTAACCTAGCCTATTTAAAGATAATCCAAAAGGTTAATGGACCAAGCCCATCAAGTTTGGCCCATATTCTAGAAGGGTAATTAACTTATTCACGTATTTTAAGGATAAATACTATTTATATAAGATAATTATGTGGATAAACGAATAAAAGAGTTTTATGAAATTCAAACTCTATACACGTTGAATGTAACGGTGTATCGGGCAACTGCCACAGCCCTGTAACGCACCAGGCTGGATGCGTTACACTCTGTTAGTTCCGTGAAAGGAAGAACGAGCAAAAAGATTTTAACTTTGGGATCTTATCGACAAGAGATCGATTTGGGAGAGCTTATAACATTACTAAGGACTCTTAGGGATTAGGTTCTGGCAAATTAAGGACTCTAGAATCGATCTAATCTTCAAAACCCTATAAATAGGACCTAGTTCTGAACTAAGCGACCCTTACTTTTGGCTCGTGAAGAATCAAGGTAAGGGGTCATAATTTCAGGTAAGTTCCTTATGACTTTTTGTTTATAATACATTAGACTAATAGCTCTCCAAATTTCATGCTAGGAGATCAAGCAACCAAGGAGATAGAAGCTTCCAAAGTTGCTGATTCAACCTTAGCAACCTAGGAATCTGAACGTAAGTTCCCTGAAGATCCAGAGATTAGGACGTCTAAATGAGGTAATTAGAGTTCAATCCTTTAGAACTTTTTGTTCCCAATAGTTTCATATTCTTACCCTCAAAATTTCACATCCTTAGGTCAAGAGGCTGAGGAAATAGAGCAGATTGAAGTTGCTGATTTATCACAAGAAGTACAAGGGACTAAGGGTAGCACCTAGCATCAAATTCAAAGTTTAAAGGTTTTAGAAGAGGTAGGTTATCTCTTGATTGGCAAAAAGAACTTGTTAAGAATAAAAGCCCACTGGTTGTGCTTGATTTCATGCATTCTAGACTAAGAATTTCATGATCTAATAGTTCTATACATTCATGCATCTCTTAGCCCTAAATAGAAATTAAAAGATATTATCCTGTCTATTCACTAAACCCATGCATATAGTTGGCCTACACTACGTTATTATGACTAGGATAGTGATAGTATTTTGATTTCCAGACATGTTATGTTTTCATAAACCTTTACTTAGTTTACTGCCAGCAGATTCTCTGACGCACCAATGTAAGACCGTCACATGAATGTAACGGCCTTACGATAGACCGTCACACCCTGTTGTGTTTTATTGTTCTATTGTCTCTGACGCACCCTAGCAGGAGTGTTACACCACTGTAACGGCCCCTCGATAAACCGTCACAAGTACTATAACGCGCCTATCCTAGACGGTCAGACCCCTATGTTCTGCCAGCCCAAGACATAATAATAACCAGTTAAGTTTACTTATAAATAAGCTAGATAGCTAAGATGGACATGTTATCATGACTTCAAGTTTAGTTACTGATTCATAATCAAATTGCATGATTAATTTGTCTTAGGTTATTTTAAGATACGCTACTTTCATTGGCTAAAACTCTATAGTTTTGGATTCTAAATCATGATTTTCCAAGGTTGTATTGACAGAGTTTTATCTTGATTTCACATTGTTACACATTCTTCTTTATCTATAAAGTCATTTCTTTATGTATATGGCGCATATTCCGGTATGTTGTCCATTAGTTCACATTGCACTATAGGAACATTATTCTTGGACATAAGGACCTCTCTATTGGATATTCCTTCCAATGGACTAGGAAATCTTGTTACAAGGCCTCCGTAATTCTCCGCGAGCCTGGGGTTCCCACTAGGACGCCGAGTTGGTTGTACCATTAAAGCCCATTGATTAGATTACACTATCGATGTTTTTGGTTATCAGTAATGTAACGGCTCTATGTTGGACCATCAGGCACAAGTAACGGCCCAATATACAACCGTCACAGTTAACTGAGTCCAATTACTATTTCTGGATTTAGTCGTTCTAACGCATCAACTCTAGACCGTCACATCATGTAACGGCCCAGTACACGATCGTCACACTGCTTGAGTATTTTACCCAAGGTAGACCAAGGGTTGATATTCCAAGGTTTCTAGATGGACTATTAATGATCTAGAACTTATCATATTGATCAAGAAACCTAAAATAATGAATGAAAAATAAACAATGTACCGTTATGCTACAAATTTATTTCCATAAGCATAACCTTGCTTAAGTCATTCTTGATTTCTCATGATTCTTATTAAAGCATTCATTCATTGAATTATTGTTATCATGAGCTTATTGAACTTATTACATTCTTGGCGATACTTTATTGTTACATGCGTGAAAAAAGCTTGATTTATACTTGAAGATGTTGTATATCTATCTCAGTGTTTTTGATGATAACAAAACCAAGGACCTTTGGTGGCTCTCCTGTTTGGAATCCTTGACCCAAGTGTTTTTCACACGTTTTCAAGGCCGGATTTTTTCATGCTTTTGCTTAAGGTTTTAGCCTTCCGAATGGGCTTTCTCAGATCTCAAATGAACTTGACATTTCCCATAAACATGCATCCAATTCATGTCTCGACCTTGTGGATATGGTTCTCAGAGCTAAACTCTTATTTTTCAGGTTTTTTGATAGTCCAGTCGACCTCCAGCATGACCCCGGTCGACCTGAAATAACAGAATGCAATTCTCTACAGTCTGTCACAGTGGCGGTCGACCGCCCCTAAAATCCCGGTCGACCGGATTTCCCAGGGACCGGCCACTTGCAGGTTTCTCAGTGGCGGTCGACCGCCAGCCCCTGCAGGTCGACCGCCAGCCCCGATCTGCCAACAATTGTTGACTTTTTAACCTTTCGAGATAAGCCACTCTCATGGGAATTGTTTAATCCCCAAGCTACCCAACTCTCCAGATATTGTGGATCTGGTCTGGGGGAGGCCTTGGACCATTCAAGAACCTATATAACTTATACAAGAGGTTTTGGAAAACCCTAATGCTCAAGGAAGATCAAAGGGAGGCTGCCAAGAGGAAGAGAAGGGATTTGGCACTGTAGACGTGAACAGTGCTCCGAGAGAAGTTCTTCATCCTTCTTCATCAAGTCAAGCGAAGATCAGCCCAAGGATTCAAGCTGCATCCAAAGCATCCAACCATCCATTAAGGGGGAGCAAATCAAGATTCTTCTATTGTGTTCTAAATTCTTTTTGCCTTCTTAAGCTTCATATGTGGATCTTGTAGTTGTTAAAATATTTCGGTGTGTGTGGATCTTCCTAGATCCGTGTGTGTGTGTTTGTGTGTGTCCTCCCGTGTAGCTGTGTGTGTATTAAGGTGTTCTTACATCTTCGCGGGAACTCCTCTTCCCAGTGTGTAAGTGTTGTGTGTGGTTGATCTTGTAACTTTTTACAAGATAGTGTGTGGATCCTCACAGTCCGTGAGGGGTGGACGTAGGTTGCCGTTGTGGCATCCGAACCACCTAAAAATCATTGTCGCCGTGTGGTTTGTTCCTTTTCTTCTATCCCCATTCTGTGCAAATTGCATGTGTGATTTCCAGTTCAGTTTTATTCTCGTTTATCCTGAATAATCCATTTATCACCTTTTAGATCTTGCCTTGTTTTTTGGTCTCTGTTAACCTTGTCTCTCATATAGCATTCTATCACATATTTTATACAAAAGAAAAAAATCTTCATTAATTTTTTAACACCCAATTCACCCCCCTCTTGGGTGCCATTTAAACTCGGGACTTCAATTGGTATCAGAGCAAGGGCTCTTTCCTTCACAGATCTAACGATCTAGAGCAAGATCCGATTAAATGGCAAACAAGGGTATGATACCCGAGGGTCACTCCATCAACCGTCCTCCATTTTTTGACGTCTCAAACTACTCTTACTGGAAAAATAGAATGCATGTTTTTCTGAGGGCGCAAGAGTACGAAGTTTGGAGAGTTGTGGACAAGGGTCCTCATAAACTCGGGGCTGATGAAGAAAAATGGACGCCCGAGGAAATTAAGAAATGCACTGCTAATTTTAATGCCATGAATATTATGCAATGTGCAATACACCCTAGTGAATTCTCTCGTGTCTCTATGTGCAGTTCAGCCAAAGAAATGTGGGACAAGCTGCGACTCATATACGAGGGAACTTCAGAGGTCAAAGAAACCAAGGCAAATCTCCTAGTCACTCACTATGAGCTATTCAAAATGAAACCTGAAGAAACCATCTCTGAGATGTTTGCAAGGTTAACAGAGATCACAAATGGTCTTAAAGGTCTCGGGAAGGAATACTCAAATTCCGAGCTTGTGAGGAAGGTGTTAAGGTCCCTACCGTCAGCTTGGCACACAAAGGCCATGGTAATTGAAGACTCAAAGAACTTGTCAACTCTCACCTTGGATGAACTCATAGGATCACTCATGACCTATGAGATAAATATAAAGAGAACAGCTGACGAAGACATCAAAAAGAAAAAGGTCATTGGACTGAAAGCTCACCAATCCGATGACGAATTTCAAGAAGGTGAATCAAGTGACGGAAGCAATGAAGAGGAAGAATTGGCGATGATAACTCGCCAAGTGAGGAAATTTCTAAGGAAGAAGAGAAACTTTCAGGGAAGCTTTAGAAAGGGGCCAAGAAGGCCCACACAAGCCAAAGGCGAATCGAGCAAGCCAAGTAGCATCATATGCTACGAATGCAAGAAGCCTGGGCATATGAGAGGTGAATGTCCAGATCTAAAAAAGAAATTCAAGAAGGATAATTTCAAGAAACCCAAAGCCATGGTCGCCACTTGGAGCGACGAAGAAGATGAACCATCTGATGAAGAGATTCAAGAACTTGTGGAAAGCTTGTGCCTCATGGCACATGAAGATGAATCCACGGAGGTAAATTCTGACCATGAATTCATTTCCAATGAACAATGGGAATCTGAATATGAAAAGTTGTACACTAAGTACAAGAAATCCAGATCTGAAAATAAAACTCTCAAAAAGAAACTTGATGACTTGTCACGCGACGATATCTTTGCTAAATTTGAGAAACTGGAATAGGAATGGTTTGAGGCTACGGAAGAAAAGGAAAATCTACTGCAAACAATTATAGAATGTGATAAGACCAAAAAGGAACTATCATGCAAGATAACTGAAATGGAGGAAGCATGTGAAAGGATCAAAATTCAAGAAAAAATTTTGAAATCCACCAATTCAGAACTCGAAAGGAGAAATGGGTCTTTGACTGAAAAAGTTGCTGAACTTCAGCTCACCTTGACTAGGTTTGTTAAGGGGAAACAAAACCTGGATAACCTACTGGGAGTTAACGTCAACTTCCAAAAGGAAGGCTTGGGGTACACACCACAAAACAAAAAATCTTTTAAGCATAAGATCACCACATCCTTTATTCATGAAAAGGACTATAATCATGCTTCATGTTCTGATTCTCAATCCCAACATGTTCAGCCTAAACCACACAAAAATCAAAGAACCTTCTCACATGCTAATTACTTTCATTGTGGTAGATTTGGTCACGTGATGTCCAACTGTTGGTTCAGACAAAGCACACATAAATATCATGTTCCATGGACCACGAAAACATCAACAAGAAGTTGGACTAACTCCTATGGACCCAAACTTGTTTGGGTACCAAAAATAATTGCATGAGAAGTTTTTTTCTTGCAGATATGTCTTGAAGCCAGGGGGAGCAAATGGTACTTGGATAGCGGCTGTTCAAGGCATATGACAGGGGACAAGGAATTGTTCTCTACACTGCAAGATAAGGATGGAGGGTCAGTTGTCTTTGGAGGTCAAGATAAAGGTAAAATCATTGGAACTGGCAACATTGGCAAGAATTCTGAAATCCTTATTGAAGATGTGCTTTTGGTGAAAGGTTTAAATCATAACTTGCTAAGCATTAGCCAATTGTGCGATAAGGGTTTTAAAGTTATTTTTGATGAAACTCACTGCATTCTCTTAAACAAAATTTCAAATGAGATCAAATTTCTTGGAAAAAGGAATAACAATGTCTACACTGTTGATATTGATAATGTTTCATGCGATAACTTCTGCTTGGTTGCGAACAATCATGAAAATGCTTGGTTATGGCACCGAAAATTAGGTCATGCTAGTTTTGGAGTAATCTCCAAGCTGTCTAGACATGACTTGGTGAATGGACTGCCAAAATTAAAATTTGAAAGTGATAGGATATGTGAAGCTTGTACTAAAGGCAAGCAAACACGAACCTCTTTCAAAAATAAAAACATTGTTTCATCTGCTAGGCCTTTGGAACTGTTGCATCTTGATCTTTTTGGTCCCACTAGAACATCTAGCCTAGGAGGAAAATCCTACGGCTTTGTGATTGTTGATGACTTCTCCATATTCACATGGGTGTTATTTTTAGCTAATAAAAGTGATGCTCTGATGGAGTTTCAAGTGTTTGGCAGAAAAATTCAAAATGAAAAAGGTTACCTCATCACCACCATCCAGAGTGATCATGGTGGTGAATTTGAAAATCATGATTTCAGCATCTTCTGTGAAGAGCAGGGGTATACACACAATTTTTCATCACCAAGGACGCCCCAGCAAAATGGAGTAGTGGAAAGGAAGAACAGAACATTAATAGACATGGCCCGGACCATGCTAAGTGAGAATTCCCTGCCTAAGTATTTTTGGGCTGAGGCGGTGAGTACAGCTTGCTACATCATCAACAGGGCAATGGTAAGGCCCATTCTGATGAAAACTCCTTATGAGCTCTACAAGGGTAAGAAACCCAACATCTCTTATCTTAAACCTTTTGGATGCTCCTGCTATATTTTGAATAATGGTAAGTCCAACCTGGGTAAGTTTGATGAAAAGAGTGATAAAGGAATCTTCCTAGGTTATGCACTCAATTCTAGAGCTTACCGTCTATTTAATAAAAGGACTTTGGTTGTTGAAGAAAGTCCTCATGTCATCTTTGATGAATCCGAATCAAAACTGATAGACCAAACTTCTTCTACCTTGGATGCAGATGAAGATCCTAAGAACTCAATAAGTGTCAAGGCTAAGGATGAATCGTTGGAAGCAACCTCAAGCAATAGTGAAAAAGATGAAGATCCTATACTCGAGACACTACAAGAACCACAAGTGCAGCATCCTGATCTACCCAGCTCCTCCACCCGTCTAAAGGATCATCCAGCTGTGAACATCATAGGCAATTTGGAGGATGGGGTAAGAACTAGGTCCTCTCTAAGGCAAGTTGAAGAGGAAGACTTGATAGCCTTGCTATCACAAGAAGAACCCAAGGACTTTCGTGAAGCTCTTCAAAATGAATCTTGGATTCAGGCTATGCATGAAGAACTACACCAGTTTGAAAGAAATGAGGTGTGGACTCTCATGCCGCGTCCTAAGAACCATCCCACTATTGGAACTCGTTGGGTCTTCAGAAACAAGTTAAATGATGCGGGATTGGTGGTTAGGAATAAGGCCCGGCTTGTGGCCAAGGGGTATAGCCAGGAGATGGGCATTGATTTTGATGAGTCTTTTACACCAGTTGCCAGACTTGAAGCTGTTCGAATCTTATTTTCCTATGCTTGTTCTTTGAACTTTAAGTTATTTCAAATGGATGTTAAATCTGCATTTCTTAACGGCTATATCAAGGAGGATGTCTTTGTAGAACAGCCTCCAGGTTTTGAAGATTCCAAACATCCACAACATGTGTACAAACTCCAAAAGGCCCTATATGGACTAAAGCAAGCACCAAGGGCGTGGTATGAACGGCTTACCTCATTTTTGGTTGAAAATGATTTCAAGAGAGGTAAGGTTGACCAAACACTTTTCACCAAGAGATCAGGTAAAGACATTTTGGTGGTTCAAGTGTATGTAGATGACATCATCTTTGGGGCCACTAACAATGTCTTATGCAATGAATTTGCAAAAATCATGCAAGGAGAATTCGAGATGAGTTTAATGGGGGAGCTAACCTTCTTTCTTGGATTACAGGTGAAACAAACTTTAGAAGGAATCTTCATCAATCAAACCAAATATACTATTGAACTGTTGAAGAAATATGGGATGGCGGAAGCAAAACCCATATCAACTCCCATGGCTATCACCACAAAGCTGGATAAAGATGAAAATGGTAAAACAGTAGATCCTACACTATTTCGAGGTATGATCGGATCGCTACTGTACCTTACAGCATGTCGCCCTGACATTCAATTCAGTGTATGTCTCTGTGCCCATTTTCAGTCATGCCCCAAGCAATCTCATTTATCAACCGTGAAACGCATTTTCAGATATCTCATTGGATCCTTAAACCTTGGCTTGTGGTTTCCTATCGGTGGTTCCTTTGATTTAATTGCTTATACCGATGAGGATTAGGCTGGGTGCATTGTAGATCGTAAAAGTACAAGTGGATACTGTCAGTTTCTTGGTGGTTGCCTAGTCTCATGGGCCTCCAAGAAACAACATTCAGTAGCTCTCTCAACGGCCGAGGCTGAATATGTAGCCACCGGAAGTTGTGGAGCCCAAGTACTTTGGATCAAAAATCAACTGCTTGATTTAGATGTTGAAATGAAAACTGTTCCAATTCTGTGTGACAATACCAGTGCGATAAATTTGTCTAAAAACCCCGTTCAGCACTCCAGGACCAAACATATAGATATTCGTCATCATTTTCTGAGGGATCATGTAGGAAAAGGGGTCTTTAAATTGAACTTCATTGACACACACAATCAGCTAGCTGACATTTTCACCAAACCTCTAAACCAGGATCAGTTTAATAAGATAAGAAGAGAACTTGGGATGTGCAAGGGTGAGAGCATACATGCATAGGTTTGCATCTAAGGTATAGGGTTGCATTTGTAGAAAAATCATGTGTACCGAGGGTAGAAACAATGCATTTTGCCTCTTCTCTTTCTTATGTGTTGTTTCTCACGTTGTTACTCACCTTGCATGCATGTTTATTACTACTTATATCCAACCCTTCTTGAATAATTCTTCTATGGCTTAATATTCCTTGCTCAAACATCTGTGGACTCAGTGTGCTGGTACTAAAGGTACTTACTAGGGAAAATCAGAACCTCTTCTCAGTTATGCATCTTGCTTTTTTCACTTCCCTTGTCCTGATTAGTGGCCCCTCTCAGGCAGTCCGTTGCCTATCCCCCAATAGAGAAAGAAAAAGAAAAAGGAAAAAAAAAGGAAAAGGAAAAATAAAGAAACAAAAAAAAAGGAATATCTAGTTTTAGGGATTTTGGTCCTGGCGGTTGACCACCAGGCCCGCGCCGATCGACCACCGGCGGCGGACCGGCCCGACTTAGGGGTCCAACGACCCTTCATATATGGGTCTTTTTTCTTCCTTTCTCTCTCTCCTTCACTTCCACTCACTCTCTACCACCAAACCCTAACCCCAACACTCGTCATCTCCACCATCCAAGCCTCCACAACCCTTCTTCCTCCATCCGCACATTGATTCGATCGTCCCGGCATCACTTCGGGACCTCTCCCATATTGTCGGGTGTGCGTTCGTGGAGATCTCTCTCAACTTCTTCTCTGTGGAAAAGTTCCTCCAAGCCGTAGAAGTGTCCCTTGTGCTTCATCCACGTTCCCGGGGTTGAGATCGATTCCTCAAGAGTTTCCCGGTGGGTTTTTCAAGTTCGGAATGCCGCCAAGACGGAGTTCTCGGCATTCTACCCAAGGTGAAGCTAGCCGTCAACGGCAAGCGGCCCCGGCTCCTCCATCTCAGCAAGCTCCTCCTCTGCCTCGAGCACCCTTACCTCCACGTCCTATTATCGACCTTCGCTTGGTTGACTTTGATGAGGTGAATGAGCTCTTCCCGAATTTGTGCGCTCTTTTTGAGGTTCAGGACGGTTGGATGGATTTTGTTACCCGGTACAATAGGTATTATCCTCGGTTGGTGCAGCAGTTCTATGGCTTTTTAGCTGTGAGAAATGACCAGTTATACACCACGGTTGAGGGTGTGGAGCTTCATATCACTCCGGAGTTATTTCAGCAGGCCCTAGGAGTATCCGCCATGGGTGCAGATAGGGCATATGGTTTTGGTGAAGTTCCAGCAACATTTACTGCTATGACCAGCTGTGAGTATGTACATAGTGTGAGCAATTTGATCAAGCTAAATGCCAATCATTTTCCTTCAATACAGCAAGTCCTGCACCACATGTTTACATCATTGATTTATCCCAAAGTGGGCGGTCGGGATGAGGTTACAAAGGTTCAGCGTTTTCTATTCTATCATGTTATGAATGGTATTCAAATCAATATGGGTCGGCTCATGACTGATCTGATTGGAACCTGTCGTACCTACCTCCGGCGGTCTCTTCCCTATGCTTCGCAGTTGACCGGAGTCTTTATTCATGCCAGGATTAATGTGGCAAATGAGCAGTTCATCTATGTTCGACCGGATGATGTGTACAATAAGCATAAAATTTTCACAGATTTTGGCTACTACTTTGGTCCCGACGGCGAGCTTGTGCGGGACATTCCAGTTTATGGGGAAGATGAGCTCCGTGAGGAAGATGATGCGCCAGCGCAGCAGCAAGGCGACGGGGATGTCCCCCCTCCAGTTCCCGCTGAGGAGCAGCCTCCTCCTTCGTCCCCGTTTCACCCGGATCTTGAGATGCCTCCTCCACCCCAGTTTCACCATGGGGAATCTTCCACTCAGGGGGCCGGACAGCACACTTCGGTGGACTACGAGGCTCTTGATGGGCGGCTTACAGGCTTGGAGACTCGTGTGGATAACCTTGGGGATCATCTCTCTACCCTTGGAGACAATATGGGCACTGCGTTTGACACCCTATCAGGGCGTTTGGACACCTTCTCTACTACTTTTGAGACTCTCTCTACTCAGATGGCCACTCTTACCACCCACATGACTTCTCTCCGCGCAGATTTCGCTGAGTCTGGCCGATCCTTTACCCTCTTGCAGCTCTCCCTTATTGGCATGCGGCGCCAGGATGCGGCTCGTGATGTATCCATTGGTCATGTTCTTGATGTTCTTCACAGTCATGGCCACCAACTTAGGACCATTCGTCAGCACCTTGGCCTTCCACCTACACCTCCCGCCGATCAGCCCCCTCCTGCAGATGCTCCATGAGGCTTTGTTTTGCTTTCACCTCTAGCATGTTCTCTTTTGATCCAGTGCTACTTGAGTCCCTCCTTCGTCTATCCCATCCCTTTTTGCTGTTGACAAAGGGGGAGAAGTATTAGGGCAGGCTTATTATTTACTTATGTATGTCGTTGTGTGGTTGGGTTGCTTTCTTGCATGTCATGTGAGGGCTGTCTGTAGTGTTAGTCTTTTGCTTAGACTTTGGTTTTAGAGTCGTGCATCCACTCGCACTAATGTATCTTGTAATGAAACTATGATGAATTGAAAGCACTGGTGTTTGAATTCATTTGTTGGCTTTGGTGTCTCATTTCATATTCTTATTGCCTATCTAGTGATCTGTGCTACATCGTGTTGATTGGTTTGTTTTGGTGAATGACATTTCTAGCACAACGTTCAATCTGAATTTTTACAACATAAACCTTGGTGTGTAAGCCTAGCGTTTTGTCATCATCAAAAAGGGGGAGATTGTTGTATATCTATCTCAGTGTTTTTGATGATAACAAAACCAAGGACCTTTGGTGGCTCTCCTGTTTGGAATCCTTGACCCAAGTGTTTTTCACACGTTTTCAAGGCCGGATTTTTTCATGCTTTTGCTTAAGGTTTTAGCCTTCCAAATGGGCTTTCTCAGATCTCAAATGAACTTGACATTTCCCATAAACATGCATCCAATTCATGTCTCGACCTTGTGGATATGGTTCTCTGGGCTAAACTCTTATTTTTTAGGTTTTTTGATAGTCCGGTCGACCTCCAGCATGACCCCGGTCGACCTGAAATAACAGAATGCAATTCTCTACAGTCTGTCACAGTGGCGGTCGACCGCCCCTAAAATCCCGGTCGACCGGATTTCCCAGGGACCGGCCACTTGCAGGTTTCTCAGTGGCGGTCGACCGCCAGCCCCTGCAGGTCGACCGCCAGCCCCGAGCTGCCAACAATTGTTGACTTTTTAACCTTTTGAGATAAGCCACTCTCATGGGAATTGTTTAATCCCTAAGCTACCGAACTCTCCAGATATTGTGGATCTGGTCTGGGGGAGGCCTTGGACCATTCAAGAACCTATATAACTTATACAAGAGGTTTTGGAAAACCCTAATGCTCAAGGAAGATCAAAGGGAGGCTGCCATGAGGAAGAGAAGGGATTTGGCACTGTAGACGTGAACAATGCTCCGAGAGAAGTTCTTCATTCTTCTTCATCAAGTCAAGTGAAGATCAGCCCAAGGATTCAAGCTGCATCCAAAGCATCCAACCATCCATTAAGGGGGAGCAAATCAAGATTCTTCTATTGTGTTCTAAATTCTTTTTGCCTTCTTAAGCTTCATATGTGGATCTTGTAGTTGTTAAAATATTTCGGTGTGTGTGGATCTTCCTAGATCCGTGTGTGTGTGTTTGTGTGTGTCCTTCCGTGTAGCTGTGTGTGTATTAAGGTGTTCTTACATCTTCGCGGGAACTCCTCTTCCCAGTGTGTAAGTGTTGTGTGTGGTTGATCTTGTAACTTTTTACAAGATAGTGTGTGGATCCTCACAGTCCGTGAGGGGTGGACGTAGGTTGCCGTTGTGGCATCCGAATCACCTAAAAATCGTTGTCACCGTGTGGTTTGTTCCTTTTCTTCTATCCCCATTCTGTGCAAATTGCATGTGTGATTTCCAGTTCAGTTTTATTCTCGTTTATCCTGAATAATCCATTTATCACCTTTTAGATCTTGCCTTGTTTTTTGGTCTCTGTTAACCTTGTCTCTCATATAGCATTCTATCACATATTTTATACAAAATAAAAAAATCTTCATTAATTTTTTAACACCCAATTCACCCCCCTCTTGGGTGCCATTTAAACTCGGGACTTCAGAAGATGCGATCGAGTACTGATTTTGTTCAAGGGTTCTATGTTAGTCCCCTCGACTGATTGTCGGAAACATACTATTATAAACCATGGGGTATGATGCTACTAGCGTCGCATTACGCTGGGAGTACTTTCTCTATAAATAAGTGAAAATCCACAATACGGCATGACATGACATTCTTGTACATGACTTTCTTGCTTGATATTCCACAAAAATTCTTGAAGCACTTGCTCTTCAGCAAAAGGTACTAGAGTGATGACTATGTGGCTTGCTAGTACATTCTCGATACATTCTTGTTCATGAAAGGCCAATATCATGTTCTTGTTACATTCTTGCTAGTTCGTACTTGCTCTCATTCTAACTTACTTGATCGTCTTGTTACTTTGGTTTAATCGCGTGATTGATCACATTCGCATGATCTTTACCTTATTCTTTAGAGCTAAATTGTTAATTACTTCAATAGTGCCTTCATGTTGATGCGAAGATACCTACTGGACAAGTGTGCTCATTACCTATTTCTAATCTTTTCAGGAGATGGAAGTGATTCGAATTCGGATTCGGGTTATACAAGTAGCGGGTCCGAGAGCGAATGAAAGTATTGTCAAGATGAGAGTGAAGACTTAGGAAGTCTAAATTGTTTAGATTGAGTCTATGTAATTTTCCTATTTCTTGAGTCTAGTACATATGGAAATTGAATTAGTGGTTGTACTTGAGTTAGTAATGAAATAAAGTTGAAGTTCAAATATATATATATATTATGCAATTGCATTTGTGTGTGTGATTGTATTACGCTCTGCTCGTTCTTGCTTGCAAGAGGCTTACCATGCCAGCTGTCCGCGCTCCCGGAGTAAGTCTTCCGATGTAATAAAGGCTCGGGGCGTGACACAGACGGCACATCCAGACCTATCCTCATGCCAACTCTACCCTCTCAGGGGAGCACGGCAAAACCAAAGGACAAGATTCTGGGATCCTCAGTCCTCACCTCACTCGACTCAAGCTTACAGGAAAATCCACCCATGCTGGTCACAAGATCAAGGACCACCATCCAACGCCAACTTCCTCAAGGGACCTCCACACGCAGGCATCGTCCATCGTCCTGTCTCATCAAATCCTATCTCATCTCAATTACTCCTAATGGACGCCTACCAATTCTCAGCAACCTGGTTGATGACGCCACGACTAATGCACACCGGTCTGCAAACCTCACAGATTCTCTTTACCGTTGAGTCCTCTTCCACATCATTTTGAAACTTCCAGACTCAACTGGGACTCCGATAATATAGACCTTACCGTAGCCGATCACACGAATAGCATCACCAGCCGCTCATAGCTACCAACTGGGACTCATAATCTCTCAGAGGTCACTTCTCGAGAACCATGATCTCATCCGAGGACACAGCTTCCAACGCAAGTCGGGCACCAAGCCACCGACTCTAAACTCATTTCCTCAACTGCTGTCAGACAATACCTTAGCAATCTTATCCAGGTCTAGAACCCAAATGCCTGACATGGCTTCCAAATAATGAACAGGGTACTCCTGCGGCAACCTTGCTAACATATTTCCCAAACTCTCCACCTACCAGTGCCACAAATCGCCATATCTCAAGCAATGACACGGTAATAACATGTCTCACACAGCTCGAGACAATCTCACATCGAGGAACCAATCCTCCGATGCTCTTCTCAAATCCTCGAGAATCTGCCCTATCAACCAACGCTACGATCATGGGCCTATGGGGTTATAAGCTCTCTAGGCCTCTATTGCGCACTCTGATCCACGTGCACAGGCACCATAACAACAACTCAGGATCCACCATCCCGACAATCCTCAACTCGGCTGGCTAACTCCGAACAGCAGGGTGAGGAAAACACAGTTACCTCGAAGCTAGAGCATAGACTCTATTGCTAGTCTAGCAATGCTCTGCAACTCTGCAGGCTTCGATCTCCAACACATCGGGAATCACAACACCAGCCATGAGTCTTCACGACATAGCCCAATTGGCACACATCCTTCCAAATAAGCGCCAACACCCTCAAGCCTCAAGGGCATGGGCAACGCTTCTCACATGCAAGCACATTGCCAAAACACTGAACGTGTCTCACACGGACTTCATGGCACACGAAGGCCAACCAATCCCAACACACGACGCAAGACGACAAACTTGCAAAAATGCAATTTCTCCAACCAAAGGAGAAACCAACATACCTTCGACTAAACGAAAGGTCTCCACGCTCGACCTGACCTCGAACCTTGCACATACTGGGAGTACCTTACAGCACCAAGAAAAATAATAACCACCGTCAGGTCAGCTCCTCCAATGACACTCTCCAAGTGTCTCATCGGACCACGATCATAGCATCTCTCGATGCACCACCGCTGCAATTCCATGAACTGCAACTCGCCATGCCTCGAGCACTGACTCTATTGATCGCCAGCCACACTCTTCACCACAGCAGTTAGGCTAGTCGCTGCCACACGCTCCTTACCTACGCCAGCCTCTGATCTCAGACCCATTAACACACCAAAAGCTTACCGAGGAGCGAAGAAACCATAAAAGATGCCAAGCTTGAAGGCTGTTACACCTCTAGGCACCGGACATCATTCCCTCAAATCCGTCCGTGCTAACACCGATCCATTCTCGATACTCGGATCCTCACAATATCCATCTTTTGAGCTGCCACCGTGTGGACCACCACGCTGAGAACCACAACACGAACCATAATCGGCACCTGCCAACACTCATACTCCGTCCCAAATCTACCGCTGAACCTTCACACCTTGCCTGCAATCTCGCACAGCACGTCCAAGAGTGGCGCAATGGCCCCTAATTCCATAATCTGGGCCAAAACCAAGCCACCGCCACACGATCTCGGACCAAATCTCGTAAAAACACAGGACTTAGAGCACCCTAGGATAACTCTGCCCAATCCTGCTTCAAAATCCTCAAAATATTTGGGACCAGAACGTCATTTCTGACGCCACAGAGCACAACAGGAACATCGGGCTTGACCATCAACAGCCCATCCAGAAGATCCTCCGCTCATCCGAGCAGATTTCTTGACCAGAGCACCCACTCTGCCACCTCAAACCACAATCTCAACGCCTCATGGGCTGGATAATTACCAAATTGGGGTGACCAAAATAGATAACAGCTCCCTCAGAGCAATTTCACGGCCACTTAACCATGAACAATCCTCACCAGCCACCTGACTCACTGCAAATTCCTCGAATGCAGCACCACAGCAACGCACCTGCTGGCAATCTCCATCTAACGCAACATCACTGGGGCCACAACCCATCGGGAAGAAATCTCTCTATCTCATTCCTCGGGCCCCACACTAGCACTCCAATGACGTAGCAACCGCCTTCACAATGCCAACGCATCGCACTCACGCTCTCAAGTGAGAAACAAAAGTGAAAAAGTAAACACAGAACCCTATGCCAACTGCCGACTGTATTGCAACTTATAGACTCTGATCACTACAATTAACTTGAATTCCCATGTACACACCATAAACACACTTCGCTTTGATACCATCTGTAACAACCCAAGATCTAGATACCAGGAAAAGACCCGATACCATTCAAATCCTGGTCTGCCGCCCACGAGCCGGAGGGCACGAAAGGGCTAAAAGGTCTGTGTGAGTGGCAATTTACACATAAAGAAGAAATAAAGCAGGAACAACAATAATAAACTAACTATAGAGTCTAGTCCAAAAGTACAGTCTACATAAAATAAAATGTACCCAATGCCGAGTGAACACTAGGCCCGGCAAGCTGGCACCAAGAAACCTCCGCGCATCACCCTCAAACCTCGAGGAAGAATCGCTACACCTGAAAAGAAGGGGTGAGCCTCCTATCACTGGCTCAGTAGGGGTCCCGCGGAACACCAACCGTAAACAACAGCTATAGTGGAAAGTAGCAACAAAAGTAGGAGCGGCAATCATGGCGGCCTGTAAAACTTTGGCTCTATAGCTACTCCTATTGTACCGGGAAACACACCCCGATCTCACAGTCGGGGGACTGGACTACCTAACACTACAACTACCGAGGGAAAACACACGGCAACTCTGCAGTGGAGGCGTGTCACCAAGACGGGGCCTAACTTGGACCACACGGTCCACGGGTACCATCACGACCTCGCTGTCGTGAACCCGACCTAGCCAAGGGATGAAGCCCCGGTAATCCTACCGAGCGTCCCTGGCCTCAACCTCGGAAAACACATAGAAATGCTCCGGGAGACCACGCCTCGCGGTCAGCAAATAGACTCTCGGGTCACAAAAAGTCGTGTCCCGTGACGGGGGCACCTGCCCACTAAGAGCACGATAGGAAGCGTCCACCGATAACTTATTCCACGCATTAGGTGTCTCTCTCACCCCAGGAGAAAACTAAGACATAGAAAAAGCAACAATAGAAAATAAGGCTCTAGTCGGGGTCGTGCTTGTCAGCACGCGTCCGAAGCCCCCGACCATGCGTGCACACACTGACTGACTGTATAGTGCCTGGCCCTCTCGCTGGTTTTCCTCCCAGCTCGGACCCGAGTCACTACAGGGGAGGCCTTACGGTAACCATCATAAAAACCATCTCTAACTGGTGTAGCTCTCCACCTACCCCCTAGGTGGGTTAGCACACGCATGCCCAGGCAAGCTACTATAGCTCTGCAGCTACGCTCAGGTGGGTTGACACAAGCGTGCCCAAGAAGCTACTACCAACGGGGGTCACCACAGAAGCGACTCTCGGTGGAAACAACCGAAACACGGACAGGCCATGCACAGGCCCTGTCACATCCAGCTCAAAAAATAGGTGGCACCGTGCCACCGGACTCCAGGTAGTCCACTAAACCTATTAAACCAATGGTCCTTGAGTCACAGTATTCAGGGTCAAGACCGTTGCACAAGACAGCCATGGGCCGTCAATCTGGCCTATCCCTAGGTTAGAAACCTCGATCCGATATAAGTCTTAAGGTACATAACCGCCAACTCAATCCCTTCCAAAGGGAAGCTAAGAAAACTCTCCAGTCCCAGGCTGGGTAATTGGAATCACAGTCCACAGGCCATACGCACGACCCACACGGAAACAACGTTCCAAAGAAGCTAGCGATGTGCGGGAATAGTGCTCCGCACACACGCCAACCCGTGGCAACTCAATCTAGCAAAAATACATGATAGCCCAGAACACATGAGGGTCACCTGGACCCCTAGACCAACGGGCAAGTTAATCAAGGTAAAACGGTACCTCCGGACACCCAAAAATATGGTCCCGATACCCACGGGGTGTCCGAGACACTCACGGGGCTAAAGGTCGGTCATTCGGTCTCAACCGGACCGATCGGGACCCAAAATGGGAAAGGGCAAGGCAGTTCAATCAACCAGACCCATTAGGTTGGTCGACGAACACAGCTGCATCAACGCGGCCGTAGGGCTGCGTCGACGTGGCCACAACCCCACAAGAGGTATGCCTTGGTCAGTCGACCGGACCAGCCCGGTCGGTCAACCGGTGCCACCGGGTGGCTTCGACATAGCGTGTGCTATGTCGTCCCCCTGTCGCGGGCGGTCGCACCGGCAAACGCTGCGGCGTTCGGTCGACCAGCTCCGACTGGTCGGTCGACCGAACGCGGCGGCAACCTCGACCGGAGCCGGCCTAGGGCTTCGATCCACGCCCCGTTCGATCCTGATCGAAGGGGAAAACATAGGTGATCATTCCCCTGACCCCAAAACCCAAAAATGGTGGGAAAAGAAGCGAGAAACCTCGCTCGACTGGGCGAAACCATCTCACGCCCTAAAACATACAAAAACTGCCCCAACGGGAAGGAAACCCTCGCTCGGCTCACCACGGCCTATGCAACTTGCGGGAAATGAAGTATAGGGGTTAAGAATCCATCCCTTTACCTCCATCGAATTTTTGACGCATCGTGGGCGTCGTTCCGTCGCGAAATGCCCCGCGAACCACCGCCTGCGCCCCGAACTCGCGAACGACGAACACCGCGCCTCCACCTCGATCCTCGCTGCATCCTTGCCGCTCCACGCCCCACGATCCTCACTGCCTCGACCCCGTCCCCCTCTATCGGCTGCCGAAGAAGAGAGGGAGATAGGAGAGAGCGTGAGAAGAGAGAGGGAGAGAAGAGAGAAATGAGAGTGAGGGGAGAGAGAAAAGGGGTGGGGGTTTAAATAGAAAATATGGAATTTTTGAAAAATACAAAAAATAGAGAAAAATACTCCCCACGATCCTCGAAAAATGCACAATGCGCTAGTAACGTCCTGGAGTCAGACAATTCATCGGTTCACTCTATACAGAGTTCTGAAGGTCCGATAGGCAAAAACACGCATAAAGCCCAAAACACTCTCCGGGACTCACCAAGGCGCTCCAAACCCACGGATCCTGATCTGGAAAAATCTAGAAAAAAATTAGGGTGTTACAATATCGGTCATAGCATACTTATTTTATGTGTTTCTTGAACATTGAATCTCTTAAAGAGTAGGTTGAGCTTCATGAGAAATGGGAAATCATGTTGAATGCACCCTCTGGCCGTATGGTTTCAAGTGTTTTGCACAATGAAAAATATGTTGTAATCTCTATCTACAAGACATGTAGACCCTCAAATCATGAAGAGTCGACCCTACAATTCATTTCGCTTGGAACCTGTCTTCTGTCTGAACAGTGTGCGTCGACCTCCTGACGTACCTGCGTTGACGCACCTAGCTATCTGACAATTCGTTCAATTCTTTCAATCCTAATCCTTGAATTGATCAATGCTCACCTTTGGCTACAACATCTGAGCTCACTGCATAGACTCAGGGGGAGTGTTCATTGTCTACTTCCATTCATCCACCCAAGTGCATCCCATATTGTCATCAATCTACGCATCATGCTTCTTAATTGATGTGCTTCATCTTGGGTCTGAAATACCTTGAAATCTTGATTTCATTGATACTCCAAACTCATTGAATGCTTTGAACTCCTGGGAGCATTTTTACAAGTTGCTGAGTTCACTTAACAGAGTAAATTCTAAAAGAAGAATCTTCTTTTATGGAATTCTATGATTGCCCTAGACATGAAAATTGTTGGTTTAAAATTTCATGATTTCTTGAGCTTTAAAGTTAACTGGTCTTGAAATTGGTTGTATTCAAACTTAATAGACCTTAACCAGTCCTTTATATTTTGACATGTAATGCCTGCTTAAATCTGAAAGTTTATTTTAAGTACAAAGGCATCTCTATTTGAGGAACTTCTTCTTGTATTGTTTTTAAACATTTGTCAAATTTGAAGATTTTTAAAAAAAATGGACCTAAAAGGTTCAAAAAGAGGCAACTCTTAATGAATGCAATGAACTTCAGTCATGCTGAGTAATTGGGGATATTGGCGTCTGATAAATGTATATCCTTATGAAAAAAGGTGTGTACTGAGTTTAGTGCTCTAAGGCAGAGCAATGGCAATTGTTTCACTGAGAAACTGAGTCCCTTCATCAATGAAGTGGAGTGGACAAAGTTATGAAGTGCCTTGCTACATCTATTCTAGTTGAAGCAGAATGGTGAGCTACACTGAGTAACTGGGGATGATGGCGTCTAATCAGCGTGCATCCTCACGTCAAAAGATGCGTGCCACACCTGAATGCTCTTGAAAATTGAAAATCAATAACATTTGGTATCAAGAGAATATTCTGAAAATGGTAGCACCCCATGGATAAAATCAGGAACTTTAAGTGTTTAACCTCAATACTTTTGTAGTTTCCTTCAAAGGGCTAATGGAATTGAATGAGTAAGATGAAAGGAGGTTAACCTGGTCTTCATATGCAATATTGGTTCGTTTCTATTAATTTTCAATGTAGAAACTCTCAAATGCTTACTCTTGAGAAACTCAGAATTCATCAGGTTTAAACCAATCTGAAAATAAGGGCTTCATCATTGGTGTACCCTAATTGAAGACTGAAAAATCTATAACTCTGCATCTATGAACTTGGCTTCCGACTGAAGAACTCCCATCCTAAAGATTTCTTGAATCTGGGTCTTCTCTAATTCCAAGTGTCGACTCCAAGGGTCGACCCCTTGTGTCCAGACCTCTATCTGGCTATCATGGCATTTGTTCTTAAGACAAATTGGCTTCTTGTTGATGCATGCTGCAATGCTAATTGCTATCTCTGGACCATCTATGACAAACTCTCCTGGCTGCTATGGAAGCATCATCTCTCTAAGCAATTGGTAATCAGGTCTCATCGTGTAATTAGTTTGTTTGCATTTCCTTCCTTCATGCATTGCATAGAAAATATTAAAAAAATCTGAAAAATAGAAAACCAAATCAGCTATATGGCTTTTGAACTGATTGCATCTTCTTGCTGTGTCCAAATTTCTTGCATATATTTGTCTCTCATGATTCAGTATATGTTGCCTTGATGTGACTTCATGGCATTCGATGCTAATTTATGTGCCTTGTTTATACCAAGCCAAGGGACCCTACAATGCCAAGGGACCCAACAACAATGTGCACAACTTGCATTTATACATGTCTTGATACTTTTTTTTAATAAAACACCTCCCCGCAGAGGCTTATATTAGATTTATAGAAAAGTTGTTATAGCATCACCGGGGCATACCCCTACATGGACCAGCACAAAATATATGACTCCTGGCTACAAAATCTGCAAGGAGACAAGGCCCATCTGATCAAGGACAAGCGGCCCGATACAGATCCTTGGAAGTTCGGAGGGAGATAGGGCAACAAAATTGAGCTTATTTGAGCAAGCAAAAGACGCTAAAGCATCCGCAACTCGGTTGGCTTCACGGTAGACGTGGTGGACGCACACACCTGAACAGAGAAGATGATGATGGATTTCATGCCACCAACACAGCGAAGCCCAGACAGAAGCAACCCCAGACTGCAAAGATGATTCCAAGACCGCCCTATCAGTATGAATAGCCGACAAGAGAAGACCATGCTCCCTAGCGATACGGATTCCGTCACACATAGCTCAAGTTTCAGCCATAAAACAACTACCTTCACCCTAAAAATGAGAGAAAGCCAGGACTAAATTCCTAGATTTGTCCTGAATGCAGCCACCTCCACCACAAAGGCTTGGATTCCCTTTACTTGCACCATCAACGTTCAAGACTAGGCCCTGATCGGGCGGTATCCACTGGACAAGCTTAGCGATACACGTGGAGAGCCTAAACTTGAAACTGAGAGCCGAAAGGAGCTGGAGCGGAGGCGCAACAGGATGATGTTTGAAACTCATCTTTGCTAGGGCAGCATTTATCTGAAATTGAATATGGTGGATGAGGTGCACTGGAGAGGAGCAGAAACCCTCAAAATGCGCCTTACACCTCGCCTTCCAGGTTTCCCATACGATGAGGATGGATGCATAGATAGCTATGAAGCCATATAAATGGCGGGGGTTGCACTGTGTGATAATATCCCATAGGCGATGGGTGATATGAGAGCTGGCTCTATGAGAAACATGTAAGAAAGAAGCTGCCCAATTCCACAAGGATAAAGCCAAATCACTGCTAAGAAAAAGGTGATCAAGGTTTTCCATGTTCGAGAATTTGCAACAACAGTAGCGTGAAACCAACGGAATGCCACATTCAGCTACTCGCGAATCCACTGAGACCGCTCTGTGAAGAATCCTCCAGGTGAACAAAGAAGCACGCCGTTGAAAATGATGGTTCCAAAGTTTGGTTAAAGGCGCACACCGGATGCCTCTCGGCCGTAGATAATCATGTGCCGATTTAAGAGTAAACGCCCCAGAAGGAGAAAGTGTCCAGATGCATGCATCCTCAAAATCTGATTGTCTTGATACTTGACACACTGCTTCTCATGATTATTTATCTTTATTGCTCGCTAAGTGGTAATCGATTTTAATCTTTTGACCTCATGATATCCCATGTGCTCATTGTTAGTATTGGTGTGCTACAGGCCAATTTTGGGTCGAGTAGGCCCGATAGATATGCGATCTTGTTCATTATTAATAAAGTGGTATTTGAGCGTAAATATGTGATTGTATATTACTTTACGATGTCCCTAGGATATGTGGTTGTAAAGTCAACTCGAGATGGGATCTTGATCATGAGACTGACTTTACATGGACACATACCTTAAACTGTTCCTGGTTGGAGAGTAATCACTCGGGGACTTTGATTACCTATTAAACTAGTACACATGATGTGTGATTGACCAGTCTCATGGTCATTGGTGCGGGACACCAACACATATGTGTAGGTGTATGTCCTTGGATGATCTACACTGAACTGATCCACTATTGGATCTTCAGATGGTTGATTATACCTAATGTTAACTGAAGATCAAACTGTCTCAGTAGCATCGTTGGTCCTTTGACCTGAGACATTGATCGGATCTTACACAAGGACTGGAATGGTTTAATTACTTGGCTAAGTGACTTTAACCATAAGTCACGAATTACCGAGTCATTAACCATTTCAGGATACGTGTGAAGATCATCAATGGTCAAGAGGGGATCGCTCACTGCCGGGTATATATCAGACAATTAATGGGTCATGACACTGATGCTCCATTAAATCCCTGGCCAGGGTCGTGTGAGTTCGTTTAGAACGGACGTCATACACTTTAAGGAGGTCATGGTCAAATGGCACGATCATGGGGTTTGACAGAAACCATACCCTCGATCGAACCAGACTCATAGAGGAGCGAGGGATTATAGCGATGCGGCAACTGTAGACTTACATGTACCAGACATGTTAGTTTAAACCCGGCGTCCTCTAGGATCACGCGGATTTGCTTGACCCAACGTGATCAAAGGTTCGGAATAAATTAAACTATTATTCGGCTCTAGTAGAAGCGAATAATAAGTTTAATTTACTTCTAATTGGGAATTAGACGTTAATGGGCCTTAAACTAGAGTGACTAAGGACCTAGAGGATCACACACAATGGATTCTTGGGTGACGGATTATTATTGTACAAATGTATATATTAATTCCCTTGAAATCCTTTTGGAAAGACATATAAGAGGGGCTTAATATATATGTACAATAATGAAAAAGATATATATACGATTTCAGTCGTTATGAGTTCTTTTCAAAAGGGCATAATCCTATATATATGCCACTTATGAGAACTCTTCAACCCCTTGGCCTAATCAAGCATTAAGGCAAGAAAGAAGGATTAGCTCCTCCCCCCGTTCCTCCCTCTTCTTCTCTCTCTCCAGAAAGGGAAAGAACGGGAAGATCATGCCCGGGAGGACGCCATCGCTGTGTAAGGATCCATGTGGATCTTCTCTAGAGGCCGTACTTCTGTGTGGCTCGGTGTTCGCGAGATTCTGCATCGGGCACTGCGGACAGCGTCGTTCCGCGCAAGGTGAAATCTTTAACCTGTAGTTAGGGGTTGGGTAATTAATGCATCGATTAGAGCATAGATCTAGGATTCCATCAAGCCGGGTTCGGGTAAATAAATTTTTGTTATCCATTGCGTTGCCCGAACTGTACTGTGTGGAACCTTACAGTGGTATCAGAGCCAGGTTGACGCTCTGGTCGGTGTATTAGCGCCGTATAGAACCATATTTTAGGGGCAATCTTCATGATTTTCAATTACTAAAATGGATTGCGGGATGTTAGACATCCTTATTCGTGAAAATCTAAGAGAACATGATACTGGGCAATTTTTGTTCTCCATAGATCTTTAGAGGAAGCAGGTTAAAAATTTTAAAAAAATAAATTAAAAAAAATTAGGCCATTGGCGCACAGGGCGGAGGGCGCCCTGTGCGCCCGTCAACGCTGGACAGGCTCCGCGAGCGGGCATTGCCCGCGTGCGCACGCGGGGCGGGCGCCGCAGTTGCTGAGCCGCCTACGCAACGTTGACCGGCGTTTTTTTTAATATTATTTTTTTTGGTTTTTTTGTTTTTTTAACATATGCTTCGTTTTCAATTTATTGTGCTAGTATATATATATGTATATGATATATATATATAAATGCATAATAAATTAATGTAAATTATTATCTTAAATATTAATTATCTTATCAAAATAGAAAAGTCAAATGTTAAATTTTATTTAACTTTTGAATTTATCGAGGTGAGATAATTAATATTTACCTTGAGATAAAATGGTAATAATTGAAGTTACTTCAGTAAAATTTAATTTTTGATTTTTTAATGATTAGATAATTAGTAAATTCAGAATTTGAATTTCTTTAAAGTTATATATATATAATTCAAATATTTGAAATTTTAATTATTAGATAATTGTTAAATTCAAGTTTTGAATTTTAGAAAAATACTAATTGAGGATAATTAAATTATTTAAATTTACTTTCAAATAAAATTATTAGATAATTAGTTTGAATTTAAATTTAAATGACTATCATATTTAAATTTTAAATTTTAAATTTGATTATTAGATAATTAAATTTAAATTTAAAATTAAATAATTATCTCAATTATCTGACTTATTTGAATTAGATTCAAATATGCATGCCCCTATTAGAAATTATGGTTCTTTACGTGAGTTGCTTTATTTACCTTGTATTGGCTTGCTTAAGTGTTTAATTTTAGTTAATCCATATTCGATTTTTAAAATTAAACAAAGCTAGCCTATTTTTGTTTGCACATCCCATTTTTAAATCCAAAAGTAAGGATTATTTTTAGAAATAACCCTTGATTGATTTTACTTGAATGGGTTGGCAAGTGATCATGGACTTGGTTAATGTAATTAATTGGGGTCTGCGAACATCCTTTCTCTCTCTGTTAAAATTCATATGTACTTCTATCTCTTTTTAAAGTTGTACTCGCTCTAAGGGCTGCTGGAATTTTATTGACATGTAATTTAAATTTTGCCGGCCTACGTGTCATGTATAAGTTGTAATTAATGCGGCGTGGGAGTTTGAAAGCGCGGAGCACACCCGACGAGGACGATCCAGCTGCTTCGGAAGCGGGCCGGATGTCTTAGTTACATTAGGAATAAAGTCCATGATCACTTGCGGTTTAATTTTACATTGGATGCATTTACTTTGTGCAAACTACTAGGTACGGTAAATATACTGGATATATTTATATTACCATCTAGGGTGAGATCAAGATAAAATCAAATTCCCTTGCGATTTAACTTTAGATCTGGTAAACATGGCTATAGGAGTCGTCATGGCCCTCCAACATTATGGGGTTAATGAACGTCTTTAACTCATGGATTTGTTGTGCTTTCCACAAGGGGATGATTTCTTGGGGGCCGAACATCGGATATTGCATTAGATGCAAGTGCCTGTTGACTGCCCTTGAGATGATGTATGGCTTGTTGTGCTTTCCACAAGGCCGTACATCAGTCTCGTTGGGATCCCGACCCACTAGGTTGATCTCGTTGATCTCCCGTTCTATATACTGAGGGTTATATAGTTCGATCGAAAAATAGTGGGACTAACTAAGATAGAAAATCACATCTAAGTTAGAATTTGAACATATGCTAAGTTAACTTTAATTTCTTATCCAGAATACAATGTCGTCGTCCAACCCCCTCCGTGGCATCTTGGATGCCAACAGACTGAATGGACCGAACTACTCGGATTGGCTGTGTAATCTACGAATAGTCCTCGCTGTCGAAAAAAGAGCCTACGTGTTGGACACGGTTCATTCTGAGCCAGCTCCCGATGCCGATGAGGGTGAGTTAATGACTTTTGCCAAATGGTCTGAAGACTCTTCCCTTGCCCAATGTTACATGCTGGCCTCTATGGCTCCCGAGCTGCAGAGGCAATTCGAAAAGACTGATTGTAGAAGGATACTTCTTAATCTACGCCAGCTCTTCGGGGAGCAGGGCAGGATTAAGAGATATGATATCTCCAAAAGGCTTTTCAGGACACGGATGTCAGAGGGTGCTTCAGTACAGGCTCATGCACAGAAAATGATGCAGTGGATTGAGAGACTCAATGCACTGGGGTTCAAGTTGGATCTTGAACTGTGCATTGATCGTATACTCCAGTCATTGCCCGATTCCTTTTCTTCATGCATCATAAACATTAACATGAATAGAATTGAAGCAACTCTCCCGGAGCTGCTTAACATGTTAAAGAGTGCTGAAGGAACTATGCAGAAAGATAATCCATCTTCTTTTGTAATGATTGTTAGCCGGGCCAACAAGAAAAGGAAGACCACCCAGATATCCACCAAAGGTGACAAAGGGAAGGGAAAGAAGAAGGCCATGGGTAAGCAACTTGTCAAAGTTGACAAAGGGAAGGGCAAGAAGAATGAAAAAGAAGACACGTGTTTTCAATGCGGGGAAACATGGCATTGGAAAAGAAATTGCAAGGCAATTCTAAATGAAGGTATTTTTGTCATAGACCTTAATTTGTCATATATGGAATCCACATCATGGGTATTAGATACTGGATGTGTATCTCATATCTGCAATTCTGTGCAGGTGCTGGCAAATAGAAGGCGACTGGGTAAAAAGGAGATTGAACTCAGGATGGGCAATGGAGCTTTAGTTTTTGCCAAAGCTGTCGGGACTGCACGCCTCAGTTTACCTTCATGAGTCATTCAAGAGCTGAATGACTAATGTTATGTTCCTAATATTATTAAGAACCTTATTTCAATCTCTGGCTTGTATAACGTTGGATATACATTGGCTTCTAATAGCACTGGGTGCTCTATAATGAATAATGGTTTGATTATAGCCAATGGTTCATTAGTCAATGGTCTTTATGTATTAGATACATGTTCTAATGTTATGCAGGTTTTCAATACTAATGAAGTGAATTCTGCATATCTATGGCATTGCAGGCTTGGTCATGTAGGTGAGAAAAGAGTCTCTCACTTACACTCAAATGGGTATTTGAATTCATTCAATTACAAGTCATTTGATACTTGTGAGTCGTGTCTCATGGGGAAGATGACCAAGGCTCCCTTTAGTGGACATGGTGAGAGGGCTGCTGACCTTCTCGAGCTCATACACTCGGATGTGTGTGGACCCATGTCCATAGAAGCAAAAGGGGGTCACCTCTATTTCATTTTATTTATTGATGACTTCTCAAGATATGGCTATGTGTATTTAATGAGACATAAATCACAAGCCTTTGAGAAGTATAAGGAATACAATAATGAAGTAGAGAAATAGACTGGCAATAGTATTAAGACTCTTCGATCGGATCGAGGAGGTGAATACCTTAGCCATGAATTCACTTCTTATCTTAAAGATAATGGAATTGTTTCTCAGTGGACTCCACCGTATACACCACAGCATAATGGTGTATCTGAAAGGAGAAACAGGACCTTGTTAGACATGGCCCGATCCATGATGTCTATGTCAGGACTACCCTTGTCTCTCTGGGGCTATGCCTTAGATACTGTAGCCTATTTACTGAACAGGATCTCAAGTAAATCTGTCTATACCATATGAAATAAGGAAGGGCAGGAAACCAAATTTTAATCACATTAAAATTTGGGGGTGTCCTGCCCATGTAAAGAGGAACGATAGTGATAAACCTGAGTTTAGAACCGATAAGTGTAGGTTTGTGGGATATTGATGCGGGACGGACACGGGGACCGACTCTAAGTGATGCGGACCTCGGACTCTAAGTGCGGATGCGACCAACAACATACGAGTAGGAACGACACTTCGGCCCGACACTAAGAGTTTCTATGGGCTATACGTCGCTAACAGAAACGCAAGCTCACTCATTGTCCCAAGTGATGGGAAACGCGGATCCGCGCGGTTGAGAAACCGGCAGAGTCAAGGGTGGTCGACTCACTTCCGTGCTCGGATCGAGCTACGGGACGGGTCACTCTCTCGCTCACAGCGGTGACATGAACTCACGGGCTAAAATCCTAACGCACTCACAGCGGCATATGACCATATACTAGCTAAGCAAGCGTAATGCCAAGAAGTTAAGACCGTACCTCCACACACCCGGCGTGGGGAAGACAACCCCGGCCAAATCCGTACTCCAGATTAACAAATTTTTACAGCGGTACAAAGTTTTGACCCACTCCACGTAGGGAGGTAATAGGTCACATGTGGTGCCCGGGAGTAGCGGGAATTGGGTTGACGGGCAGCATCTTGATGTCGCTCCGACGGTGCCGAAACCCGCGTTTTGGTGCTGTCTGGACGGCGCGATGTGCGGGTACGTGGGGCCCACGTGCTGCTCAGTCCTCCGAACCTGGCGAGGTGGGTCCCGCTGTGATGGTGACACCTGGTGGTGCGCTCCCCTGGACGACAGCCGGACTGGAACACCGACCAGAGGCCGATCGGCTCCAATCGCCAAGTCTTGGAGTGGCTGCCCACGGACCTGCTGCTTCTATTTTGCCACGTGCGATCCGGCGAGATTTGTTGCTGCGATCATCACCAACGTCGAATCGACGTACAAGAGGTACCGTTGGAAAGCTCTCTCGAAGTTCTTCGACCCTTTGTGACTCCAGAAAATTCGTTGGAATTGTACTTTTGTTGGCCGATTTATGAACCGGACTGATCTCTGTTTCAGATCTGGCCAGACAGGAATGAACTTTCCTGAGAGTTGGCATTGACTGCATAGTAGACCTCGATTCAGACATTGAGCTCATCATGAAAGTTGTAGAGGGGAGAAAGAGGAAAACAGAAATAATTTTTATGAAGGGTTTCCTGGAGGTTTCAATTTTTTGGGGATTTTATACTGACTGGGGGTCGGATCTGGACAGTGGCAGGCAGAACTGAGTTGGGATTTGGAGAGAATTTTTAGAAAATATGAACATGAACCTAAATTCACAAGAGAATTTGTGGATGTGGTATTAGGTGGACAGAACCTCCAATAAATATTTCAAGCTATTTGGATCACTAGAAGGTGGTTTCAAGAATGACCTATTTGGGATCTGGAAATCTGGACAAACTGTAGGCAGATCTGTAGGAAGGTGGAGAACGAAAATGGAAAAATGGGAAATAAAAACTAGAAGCTCCACCAATGTTTTTAGGACGTGGTGATGACCCCTGGAACTCACCCGGAAAGTTTGGGCTCAAGAAGATCTCGGGGCTGGGAGCAAAAATTCGTGGAAGAAGGGGCTGTCCTGAATGGATAGAACTCCAGCGACGATGGCGGTGGTGTGATGGCGGCACGATGGCGGCGGCGGCGGCGGTGACGAGGATCTTCACACCTGATAGGGGAGGCTTCACACCTCTGATTCACAGCCTTCCCAGCTGCAGAAGGGGGAGAGAGGAGAGCGATAGGGGGCAACCCTTGCTTGCTCCAACAAAATTTAGATTTTTCTCTTCATTAATTCTTAAAAATAGGAAATACAACCCTTTTATATGAAACCCATGGATCTTGGTTTACATAGAGGAGATGCCAAATGCTATTTCCCCCCATGTGGTCAAGCCTAATTAAAAACGTTTAGCCTAATGAGGCCAAAAGAGGGGGGTAGCCCCCTTATTTTAAGGAGAGAAAGTGGGCTTTTCTTCCCACTTTGTCTCCCTTGGTCAACAAGAGAGGCTTGGTCCAAGTTGGGCCATAGATCAGCCAATTGGGCCTTCCAATCTAGGAAACCCATGAGAAAGAGAGAAGCCCAATTGGGCCTTAAGTCATTTAAAGACCCATTATGAAGTCTAGTGGTCCAATATGGCCACACTTCTTAATGGACTCTAAAGGGCTTAATCCAAATGGCTTATTAAGAGCCTTATAAAGAGCCCAACATGAAAACCCAAATAAAACACACATTACAAGCCCAAATACAATACAAATAAATGCTAAAAAAAGTGCCCAAACTCATGGCGGAGACTCCAGACTATCTCCGAGCCAAAGAGAAGCTGATGTAGCTCGAGTGGTGCTCCGCGTACGGTACCGACGGCTCGTCGGTTCGTGCTTCTCCCTCGCTCTGGTGTCCGCACCAGATATCCAAAGGAGACATTTGGATATTATTTCTATCACCCTTCTGAGCAAAGGGTCTTAGTGCCGAAGAGAGCTGTATTCCTAGAAAGTGAATATCTTCTCTAGAAAGACAGTGGGAGCCAAATAGAATTGGACGAGGTCCAAGAACCACAACCCATAGACACAAACTCATTAGATGAGACTGTATCGGTTGATCCTAGTCAGAGTGAAACATAGACACTACGGAGATCTGGTAGACTACCAAGAGAACCTGAGAGATATGTTGGACATGTCTCAGAGAGGTCTTCTAAGGTATGTATCGATGATGATGAAGATCCTCAATCGTACCAGGATGTAATCCGTAGTGCGGACTCCGAGAAATGGCAAGAGGCAATGGATTCAGAGATCCAGTCCATGTACACCAACAAAGTTTAGAACTTGGTTGATGTACCTGAAGAGAAAGTCTCTATCGCTGCAAATAGATTTTTAAAAGGAAAATCGGTGTAGATGGACAGATTGACACATACAAGGCCAGATTAGTGGTGAAAGGGTATCGTCAAAGATAATGTATTGACTATGACGAGACATTTTCACCTGTGGCCAAGGTTAAGTCAATCAGAATCCTCCTCGCCATTGATGCATATCTGGATTATGAGATTTGGCAAATGGATGTGAAGATAGTTTTTCTGAATAGAAATCTGTCAGAAGAGGTGTACATGGTACAGCCTGAAGGATTCACTTCCATGCTTCATCTTAATAAGGTATGTAAACTTCAAAGGTCCATTTATGGATTGAAGCAGGCATCTCGAGGCTAGAACTTAAGATTTGATGAAGCTGTCAAATCTTTCAACTTCATTCGGAATGAAGATGAACCCTGTGTTTACAAGAAGGTCAGTGGGAGATCTGTGACCTTCTTGGTCCTTTATGTTGATGACATCTTACTCATAGGGAATGATGTAGGGATGTTGACATCAACTAAGTCTTGGTTGTCCAAGACCTTCTCCATGAAGGATTTGGGAGAAGCATCCCATGTGCTGGGCATAAGGATCTATCGATATAGATCTAGAAGGATGCTAGGATTATCCCAATCTATGTACATAGATACTATCCTCAAAAGGTTTAGGATGGAAAATTCCAAGAGAGGTCTCATTCTTATGAGACATGGAATTTTCCTATCTAAGGGGATGAGCCCTAAAACATCTGAGGAGGTGGCACACATGAATAGGGTACCCTATACTTCGGCCATATGGTCAATCATGTCTGCAATGCTATGTACACGGCCTGATGTTGCCAATGTGATGGGGACATCACCTCCCATGCCCACGTTCACAGCTCGTCTCCTCGCCCCGGTTGCATCCGGCATGGTCTAATCATTTAATTTTGAGTCCTATGTAATTTTTATTTGAATCATTTAATGTATTTTCCCTTTTATTTGAGTCATGTTCCTAGGTCTTGTGTTCATTTCCCTAAGTTTGAGTGTCATTAGGTTGTCTAGTTAGCTATTGGGCCCAATTCATTGGGCTTGGCCCAAGGGCTCTCCCCTACCCCCTCGGTTATTTGTCATTGAGTCAATTGTCAGGGACTTTTTTAGAAATGTGGGTTGCCTATATATAGGACCCCATTCTCCTCATTTTGAAGTAATGAATCAATCAATGAAAAATTACCATTTTGGTGAGTTCTATCTTTATTTTTATGGTGGAGTGAATCCATTAGTGAGGTGAGAAGCCTTAGGGAGAGAATCCCACCCATTCCTCTCTTAATCTCTCTCTTTCACCCCTCTTTCTCTCTCCTCTACACCCAATTTTGAAAACTTTCTCTCTCCTCCCTTCCCAATCACCACTCTCCCACCTACCCCCATTAAAGGCCACTCCCCTTCCCCACACATCCCATTACTCCACCCCCTAGTCCCAAGGGAGCATCCCCAATCACTAAGCCACCCTCCAACCACCTCATCCCTTTCCCAAGCACCCTTCCATCTCCCCCATGCAACCCTCCACTTCCCTAGGCCATTTGAATTCAAAAATCCCCTTCCCTCCACAGCCCTAGGGCGCCCAAGACCCCTCCCCTTTGGTTAGGGGCGGCCCCCTCTCATCCTCTCCATCTTCCCTTGTTCCCCTCCATCACCCCCACCTTCTACCATCTAGAGTAAGAGGACCTGCAGAAGACCTGAAGCTTGCAGCAGCAACGCCGACCTCCTCCGGACGTTCCTAGAAGCCCAAGAGCCATCGTTGGAAGCGTCTGCCTGTCTTCTTCGCAACGGCAGTGGTCTCGTCCCCATCAGAGCTCGGTGATGCCCAGGAAGCCCATTCTCCCATGACTGCGCATAGCTGTACCTGCTGAGTACCAGAACCAGATTAGAAGCTCTGCCACGACGAACCTCGGAGGAATCAGCCCACAAGTTCTTCTGGAAAGTTCTTCCTCGCCTGTCTACTTTCATAAACAAGAATCGGAAGTCCATTCAGCATCCGGGAACAGAAGTTACCAATTTTCTTCCACGGTCGCGCAACTCTGTCTTCCACAGTCTGCACCGACCTCTCCTCACTCTTATGGTTCTACAGTTCGTCTCCGGCATCCTCTGGCATCCCCATTCCTTTTGCTGCAAAGAGGACTTACCCACGGTTCTAACGGCGCTGACGGCACCTAATTCGGAGTTCAGGAGCGGCCGGGACAGCCTCTTCTTCCCACTGTTGGTGATCTGCTACTGCTAGTCCGAGAATCAGAGGCCCAGTTCGAGCTCCCGCCCCGACCGGCAACGACCCCAGGAGAAATTAACAAAATTCTGAAGCATCCCAGCTCCTGTAATGAAGAGTTCCCCACTGGTGTCATCCCCGGCGAAATTCCAGAGGCAGATCTATAGCTCCGGCACCGGCTGTCTGTCCCCTTTGGCTGAAAGGAGGCAGATTCGGCATCTTCGTTGCTTCACCATCTTCGACTTAGTTTTCCCCTCCCCGCTTGGCCAGCTGAAGGCCCCTCCCTGTGTGGAGGTAGTTTTGATTGTAATCATTTAACCCCACCCCAAGATCCCCCTCCTGCGAGAGGCGTAGTGTTGTAATTGGTTTGAGCAGGTCAAACTTCACCGCCGCGGCGTGTGGGGATCCACCGCCTCCCCGCTCGCCCTCGTCTCCGAGCGGGACCGGTTTCTTCAAACCGGTCGAGTAAGTGCTCTAAACCCTTGCTCATTGTGCTTGTCTTTCAATGTTTATTTCTTAGATCCGCTGGTTGTGCGAGAGAGAGCCCGATCCTCAAGCCCCGTTGCCTTGAGTGATCACCGTGGGAAGAGTGAAACCGGTGCCCTTGGCACTTTGTCGGCCCCATTGAATTGGGTTCCACATCCCATTGGGAATCACATATTGGCCTTGCTGGCCCTCTACCAGCAAGGGCCCAACCCCTCAACCTCACCTTGGCATTGCCAAGTTACCCGGGCTTGGGTGAGCGACGAGAGAGCAGCGGCCCAATTCGGCCCATTTGAATGCGATTGTGCTTGCTTGCATTTGGTCCGAGGTTGTGTCACATCAAATTGGTATCAGAGCAAGTCATTGACTTGTCTCTACAAGTCAAGTCCTAGGGCATGCTTGCATTCTTGTCCGAACCGTACAAACCCATCATTGTTAACGTTGAGTCTTGGGTCACATGGCCCCTCTCCCAATCATATCCCATGCATGGTTACCTAATGGGGAGCCCATAGAAATTGATTTCATTGACCTAGAATCTGAAAATTGGGTGTCCCCCGATATCATTACCTCTCTTTGTAGGACCGGACAAATTGTGCATAATGGAGACCAAGTCTTCATTGAATTCCATAAATGGTTCGGGAAGACTAAGTATTTGGATGGGGTTTGATGTCAAAAGGGAACATTGGCGGGTCCATGTATAATCCTAGGTAAGAAATGGTTAGATGAAAGGAATGCCTACATCGACCCAACACGTCGGACTTGCCTAGTGCATCCACCCCACCTTCGGGAACCTTTAAATTCAACAACCTTGTATTCTCCCACCCACGGGAATCCCGCCCTTGTTCACCACCCCGGGTGCACCATACTCCGGCCATCATCACCCCACCATCAAAGAACCTTCCCACTCCATTAGCTTTGGAAGAAGTAGTCCACCCGCTTTGCCACATGAAGACAAATACCTCTCGGGAACCTATCCCCTCCATGGAGAGCACCCATGTCCCAATTGAAGAGGAAGCCTCGCACGAGGATCTTCACCCTACACCACCCCCTCTAGATAAGGCCGAAATCATCTTAGAAGAGTCCCTTGTTAGGTGGCTAAGGGAGAGCCTAATTAGAGAGATCTCGGCCCATGTTTGCCCTCCCATAGAACAAAATTTTCCCCTAGTGCCCTTCTTCTCCTATCACACCACAATCTAAGCATCCTACCAAGTGGAAACTTTAAGGGATCTTCTTAAGGGCCTAGCATGGCAAATTGAGTTCACTAGTATGTTGACCCCTATAGCCGAACAACCTAGGAGCCTTGGCCTCCTACACCTATGCATCGGGTCTATCACCTCAGTTTGCACCATTGGTTGCTACACTAGCGACCTCCTTCTATTCCTCCCCACACCCGATGAGCCCGACCTTCTCCTCCAATTGGAGCTTTTTATATCGGGTAGAGAGCCAAGCCCTCCCCTCATGGCCAACCCACTCACCAAGAGCATTGACCCAATTATCATTGATAGGGATGACTTAGCACCTTTTGAGGACCTTGAGGACATGGAGCTCCTTCCCCTTAGTAACCCATTTTATGATCCCTATGATCCATTACAATGGGAGTCAAAGAACCCAGGTGACCCAACCATCTTACCCACCACACACCCTTTCCTACCCCCACCCACCATATTGGGCCAAAACCACCTCATCCATGACCCGGGTTATACCTTGGGAGCCATGACCTTGAGCCACATATCCCTAGGTAATAAGGTTGTGCCCCACCCCATGATGACCACCTTCTTAGATCCATTCGATCCATTCCAATGGGAGTTCAAAGGTTGTCCCACACCTATATACATGGAAGTCACCTTTGGGAAACACATGCATGTGTCTAGGCCTACCACACCACTTGGCATGATCACTATGTTGGGTCCTTTCATTCATACCACCCACATGTCAAGTAGGAAGCATGAGGGGCCCATATTCGGATGTATTGGTCTACCTTCATTTATCATGGGTCTTAAGCATGTCAAAAGTATCTACGGATGTCCGGGTCCCCCTACATTCATCACCACTTTGCATGATAGGTTCACCTACGGGTGCCCCGGCCCACCTAGGTCCACCAAAGTCTACATGATAACATTGCATGATAAGTCCACATATGGTTGCCCCGGCCCTCCAAATTCCATCAAAGTCTTCTTGGCATCAAAGCATGATTGGTCTACTTTTGGTTGCCCAGGTCCACCCATCACCCCTAGAATATCAACATTCACAAAATTGCATGAAAGCCTTTGCAAGCACATAAGCAAAAAGAATGAGGCTTATAAAAAGCTGGCCGACTCTCATCGGCGTCACCAAGAATTTCATGTGGGTGACTTTGTGATGGTAAGGACGGAGAGACTCTCCCCGGGAGCCATCTCCAAATTGAGGCCACGTGGGGCTGGTCCCTTCCCGGTCCTGAGGCGCATTGGTGCAAATGTCTTTGAGTTAGATCTCCCTGAGGAGTATGGAATAAGTCTCACATTCAATGTTGCCGACCTAGTGCCATATAAGGGACCCACGGTGGTACCTAGTGAGGAGATTGAGCCTACTTCTTCCCTTGAGAGAGCACCCACCCGTGAGGAGAGACCACCAGCCAAGAGAGCCCAACGTGAACAAATTGAACAAATATTGGATGAACAAGTCACTACCACACGGAGCAAGGTATACGAGCGCTATCTCGGCAGGTGGATGGATCGGTCTCGTTCGGAAGACTTGAGGGCAGTACCACTTCTACACCCCCAAGGAGGGAAGGACACTTACTCGACGGAGTCGAGTTCTCCGCACCCCGGGAGTATGATGGGGACATCACCTCCCATGCCCACGTTCACAGCTCGTCTCCTCGCCCCGGTTGCATCCGGCATGGTCTAATCATTTAATTTTGAGTCCTATGTAATTTTTATTTGAATCATTTGATATATTTTCCCTTTTATTTGAGTCATGTTCCTAGGTCTTGTGTTCATTTCCCTAAGTTTGAGTGTCATTAGGTTGTCTAGTTAGCTATTGGGCCCAATTCATTGGGCTTGGCCCAAGGGCTCTCCCCTACCCCCTCGGTTATTTGTCATTGAGTCAATTGTCAGGGACTTTTGTAGAAATGTGGGTTGCCTATATATAGGACCCCATTCTCCTCATTTTGAAGTAATGAATCAATCAATGAAAAATTACCATTTTGGTGAGTTCTATCTTTATTTTTATGGTGGAGTGAATCCATTAGTGAGGTGAGAAGCCTTAGGGAGAGAATCCCACCCATTCCTCTCTTAATCTCTCTCTTTCACCCCTCTTTCTCTCTCCTCTACACCCAATTTCGAAAATTTTCTCTCTCCTCCCTTCCCAATCACCACTCTCCCACCTACCCCCATTAAAGGCCACTCCCCTTCCCCACACATCCCATTACTCCACCCCCTAGTCCCAAGGGAGCATCCCCAATCACTAAGCCACCCTCCAACCACCTCATCCCTTTCCCAAGCACCCTTCCCTCTCCCCCATGCAACCCTCCACTTCCCTAGGCCATTTGAATTCAAAAATCCCCTTCCCTCCATAACCCTAGGGCGCCCAAGACCCCTCCCCTTTGGTTAGGGGCGGCCCCCTCTCATCCTCTCCATCTTCCCTTGTTCCCCTCCATCACCCCCACCTTCTACCATCTAGAGTAAGAGGACCTACAGAAGACCTGAAGCTTGCAGCAGTGACCCTGACCTCCTCCGGACGTTCCTAGAAGCCTAAGAGCCATCGTTGGAAGCGTCTGCCTGTCTTCTTCGCAACGGAAGTGGTCTCGTCCCCATCAGAGCTCGGTGATGCCCAGGAAGCCTATTCTCCCACAACTGCGCATAGCTGTACCTGCTGAGTACCAGAACCGGATTAGAAGCTCTGCCACGACAAACCTCCGAGGAATCAGCCCACAAGTTCTTCTGAAAAGTTCTTCCTCGGCCTGTCTACTTTCAGAAACAAGAATCAGAAGTCCATTCAGCATCCGGGAACAGAAGTTACCAATTTTCTTCCACGGTCACGCGACTCTGTCTTCCACAGTCTGCACCGACCCCTCCTCACTCTTCTGGTTCTACAGTTCGTCTCTGGCATCCTCTGGCATCCCCATTTCTTTTTCTCAAAGAGGACTTACCCACGGTTCTAACGGCGCTGACGGCACCTAATTCGGAGTTCAGGAGCGGCCGGGACAGCCTCTTCTTCCCACTGTTGGTGATCTGCTACTGCTAGTCTGAGAATCAGAGGCCCAGTTCAAGGTCCCGCCCCGACCGGCAACGACCCCAGGAGAAATTAACAAAATTCTGAAGCATCCCAGCTCCTGTAACGAAGAGTTCCCCACTAGTGTCGTCCCCAGAGAAATTCCAGAGGCAGATCTATAGCTCCGGCACCGGCTGTCTGTCCCCTTTGGCTGAAAGGAGGCAGATTCGGCATCTTCGTTGCTTCACCATCTTCGACTTAGTTTTCCCCTCCCCGCTTGGCCAGCTGAAGGCCCCTCCCTGTGTGGAGGTAGTTTTGATTATAATCATTTAACCCCCACCCCAAGATCCCCCTCCTGCGAGAGGCGTAGTGTTGTAATTGGTTTGAGCAGGTCAAACTTCACCGCCGCGGCGTGTGGGGATCCACCGCCTCCCCGCTCGCCCTCGTCTCCGAGCGGGACCGGTTTCTTCAAACCGGTTGCTCTAAACCCTTGCTCATTGTGCTTGTCTTTCAATGTTTGTTTCTTAGCTCCGCTGGTTGTGCGAGAGAGAGCCCGATCCTCAAGCCCCGTTGCCTTGAGTGATCACCGTGGGAAGAGTGAAACCGGTGCCCTTGGCACTTTGTCGGCCCCATTGAATTGGGTTCCACATCCCATTGGGAATCACATATTGGCCTTGCTGGCTTTCTACCAGCAAGGGCCCAACCCCTCAACCTCACCTTGGCATTGCCAAGTTACCCCGGGCTTGGGTGAGCGACGAGAGAGCGGCGGCCCAATTCGGCCCATTTGAATGCGATTGTGCTTGCTTGCATTTTGTCCGAGGTTGTGTCACATCACAATGCTTTGATCATTTTCAGTAGATATCAGGCAAATCCAGGCGAAGAGCACTGGAAGACAGTAAAGGGCATCCTTAAGTACTTGCGAAGGGCTAAGGATCCTTTTCTTCTTTATGGAGGAGAGGACCTACGGCTTAGAGCTTCAACAGACTCTAGTTTCCAGTCAGATCCAGATGACTACAAATCCATGTCTGGGTTTGTATTCATGTTGAATGGAGGGGCAGTCAGTTGGAGAAGCTCCAAGCAAGATACGACTGCAGATTCGACGACGGAGGTAGAATATATTGCTGCAGCTGAAGCTGCTAAGGAAGATGTCTGGATGAAGAAATTCATCTTAGAACTTGGTGCAGTTCCCGAGATATCAGCTCCCATCCCATTATTTTATGATAATAATGGGCCCATCGCCCAGGCGAAGGAACCGAGATCTCACCAAAGGTCGAAGCATATTCTCAGGCGCTTCCACCTTATTCGGGAGATTGTTGATCGTGGAGATGTAGCGGTAGAGCGTGTACCGTCAGAAGACAACATAGCAGATCCACTGACTAAGTCTTTGACACAGATTGTATTTGAGCGCCATCGGGATAAGATGGGACTCAAAGTTGTGGGTAATTGGCTATAGTTAAAGTGGGAGATTGTTAGTACTGGTGTGCTATAGGCCAATTTTGGGTCGGGTAGGCCCGATAGATGTACGATCTTGTTCATTATTAATAAAGTGATATTTGAGCGTAAATATGTGATTGTATATTACTTTACGATGTCCCTAGGATATGTGGTTGTAATGTCAACTCGAGATGGGATTTCGATCATGAGACTGACTTTACATGGACACATACCTTAAACTGTTCCTAGTTGGAGAGTAATCACTCGGGGACTTTGATTACCTATTAAACTAGTACACATGATGTGTGATTGACCAGTCTCATGGTCATTGGTGCGGGGCACCAACACATATGTGTAGGTGTATGTCCTTGGATGATCTGCACTGAACTGATCCGCTATTGGATCTTCAGATGGTTGATTATACCTAATGTCAACTGAAGATCAAACTGTCTCAGTAGCATCGTTGGTCCTTTGACCTGAGACATTGATCGGATCTTACACAAGGACTGGAATGGTTTAATTACTTGGCTAAGTGACATAGATCTAGGATTCCATCAAGTCAAGTTCAGGTAAATAAATTTTTGTTATCCACTGTGTTGCCCGAACTGTACTGTGTGGAACCTTACACTCATATCCTGACTTTGAAATTCGCTTTAATCTAAGCCCTCCTTGCTGCTAGCAAAGGGGGAGAAGTTTTGATGAGTCATTGCCTGTTTCATGTCACCTGTTTCATGTCTATTTTCCTTTAAGAATGACTCATAATGAACTCATAATGACTCATAGTTGCCATCATCAAAAAGTTGGAGAATGTTAGGCATGTGTGGAACATGCTTGATTCTATTGTTTTAATGATGTCTGACTATGACTCATTGTGAGTCTTATTTGCATTTGATGATGTCAACATTCTTGTAGTTCAGATCAAAGTCTGTAGTAGTGTGAAGACATCATGCATGGATGTCAATTGATGGTTGCATAGAAATCGAGACAACTAGATGCACAGAAATCGTGACAACTGATGAAAAGCTAAAATATTGTTGGCATGCACAGAAACCAAGAAAGAGTTGGCAAAAGAAAGAAAAATCAAATTACAGTAGAATTCAGCTGAGAACGGCAAGTTCAAGAAGGCTACATCGACCCCAAGTCCTCACTGTGTCGATGCCTTGGCTTGTAAAGGAAGAAAAGCCCAAACGGGCCTAGGCTGCGTCGACTCCATCGCCTCATTGCATCGAAGCAATCATGCAAGGCTGAGCAAGAACAACAAAGGCGATGGCTCATGAAGACAAGGGTGACAAATAGGCTATAGGGCTGACAAATGGCGCATAAGGGTGACAAATACATATATAAGGGTGAAAAATGGGTCGCAGAGCTGAAACGAGCAAAATCAACATAGTTGCGTCGACGCAACACTGCCTTGCGTCAACATAGTCAAGCGAAAATCGCTCAACTATGCAAAAGAACAAGGGCGACGACTCAAAGCCGCTAAGGGTGACAAATGGGTGGTCAGTGGTGACAAATAGAAGATAAGGCCAACAAATAGTTTGGTAAAGGTGAAAAATAGGTGGCCAGGCTAAAAACAGAGAAACCGTAGAAGGAGAGTCAACTCAAAATGCTGTTGGAGTTGACTCCAGTTACAATGAATCTCGCAAGGCTGAAAGAAGAAGCAGTGGCGACGGCTATTGATGAATAAGGGTGACAAATAGATGGTTAAGGTAGACAAATGGGCGTTAAAGGTGAAAAATGCCTAATAAGGCTGACAAATGGCTTGTTGAGTTCAAATGAGAAAAATCAATGAAGGCTGCTCCAACACAGTGCCTTCAATGCGTCAACGTAATCAACACCAGCTCGCCAACATGTGTAGGATACATGAAGCTGCGTCAACGCAGGATCACTGCTACATTGACGCACCAAAAGGCTTCTCAAGCAATTTCTCTCTTAAGCATGCAACTCGTTCTGAAGATCATCTAGAGGATTAAAATAGAATCGTAAACCTCCAAAAACACCTCTTTTGAGGTCTGGAAGAGGATCCCAAGTCAGAGCTTCTGCCATTCCATAATGAGGATCAGAACATCTTTTTGGACAAGATCATGTCAGCCACCAAATAAGAAAAAGTCTTCTCTGTCAGAAGATTGTCTTAGAAGAAATTGTTCAGGTGGTCTGTCCTCAAGTGCACACTGGACATAGCCATTCCCTCTGCCACAAGCTTTCAAATATAGTCTACTTTCTGCCTGCCACCGTCCTATCCTAGGACTAGTTTAAAAAGCCCTGCAAGCTCAAGTCAACATTCTGCAGGATATCTACTTCAAAGCCAAGAAAAGATTTTGGAGGGAAAATTTTGTCTTCCCATCTACTTCCTTATTCCCACTGGATCAAGTCAAGCACTGCTGGAAGAAGGTCAAAGGTCAAAGAAAATACTTTAATTTGAATCGCTCATATTGCAGATTTCTTGGAGGAAAATTTTCCACTGGCTCTTGTATATATACTTGAAGCTTCTATTAAAGGAGCTACTACTGCCCTTGAAGAGAGCCACGTCCCTTGTGCATTCAAGAAAATCTATGAGAAAGAATAGAAGGGAAAGTGAGCAACCCAGCACTAGGTCCGACCCAATCCAGTGCTGTAAGAGAAAGGAGAAAAAAGAGAAGAAGAAAGGAGAAAAGCCTTAGAGAGAGCAGCCCTATAGAAAGTATGAAGAGAAGTTCCATTAGATCTATGTTTGAAGTTACGGCCACCAGTCCTAAGATTCTTATCTAAAGCTACAGCCGGAGCTCTTCGTTGCCTTATTTTTCTGTCTCATTTCTGATTCGCATTTCAGTATGTGTGCCCGGTGCTCATGTCAGAGACCGGAAGTGTTTTTGCTACACTTGCAGCTTGTTTTCTTCGTTTGTGTGTGGAGGGGGGGATTTCATCCCACTGTGTGTTGAGGACTTCATCCTCGTGTGGAAAAGCCTCACCGGTTCGGTGAGGGGTGGATGTAGGTCTGTGGGTCTGCAGACTGAACAACCTTAAAAACATCTAGTGCAGTGGGTGTGTTCTTGTGCGATTGATCTATCTCCTCTATCCCCATTCACAGATGTTGCATGTTTCAAATATTTACAGTTTGTACCGTTCTTGTGAACTCTAAGCATACACTCTAGCCAGCTTCATACTAGTTCACACCGTTGTATTGATTCACGTAGTCACTGGGAGTGTAAGGAGCAGCAGTTCAGTGTAACTGATTGATCTGTGTATGTGGGTGCATCGACTCCACTAGTCTGTTGCATTAACATAGCTTCTTGCTGAACCGCCTATGTTTAAGAGTGTGTCAACCACACCACTTGGCACTGGGTTTCTGCCATTCTCATTTGAGCTGTTCCTATTAAATCCGTTGTGCATTGTGTCTAAGTGTCTTATGTGCATTATAGCTCTTATTCGTGCCTTAATAAGCTAAGCTTGCTTTAATTAAGCCAAAGTTTTTGAAAGGATCTATTCAACACCCCCTTCTAAATCCAGATGCACCCAAGGGACCCAACAATTTCTTTTGTCGGATTGGAAATTCTCTCTCTAAGGCCTCCGTAAGACTTCGCTAGCCTTGGAATCCCTCAAGACAGCCAAGCAGATTGTGCCCTCAAAACCTTGGAAACTTTGATTGCCATGTCACTCTGAAGAAACATGATGCCCTAGCCATCATAAAGCGTTGTTTCTGGCATTCTGTGAGAACCCTATCACTACCTAGAATTGGCGACCAAGATAGTTGACGCCAAAACCAGATATAGCGTCCAGGGTAGGTGACGCTATTTTCCTTCGTGCTTGTACCTTTCACAGAATTAGCGACCACCACAGTGGACGCGTATTCTGTAATTGGCGGCGGCTTGGGTGGATTCCAATTGTCCTAGATTTCCTATATGTCTTGGTTTTATATGATTTATCACCATGTCATCTTGTCCAAAGTTCTGTCCTTGAAGTGAATCTACGTTAATGTTGTTGAGTTATGATTTTAATGATTGTTGTGATTGTTACGTTATGGTTTTGATGATAACTAAACTTAATATGTGATTAATCAATGATAACTAAACTTGTGGTTGATTGCTCATGCTCTTGTTATCTATGTATGGTTGAGATGGCAATGGCAACGGTTATAGGGTCTTGATCCTTGGTTTGCATATGTTGGTTTTACAAGAGGCAAGAGGTTTCATAACCTCTTTAATATGAACAAGCATAATATTAACCCTGACTATCTTGCTTGCAGGATTAAACTCATGGTAGTCACCTGGTGAACCAAACGTGTAGATAAGCATCATGCTCCTCTACAATCCATAACAGGTAGTATATGTCATGTACTGTTAAGAACCATTGGCAAGGCTCTTATCCTGTTATACACTCCGTGTTATTGAGTGTTCCATAAGGTTACTTCATGAATAATTTACTTGGGATGATTGAGTTTTATCTCTTAATTCTAAGCCCAGAACTTGATCCTTACCTCAGAACATGTGTGTTTCAAAGTGTTCATATGCACCTAGTTCATGAGGTTTCAAGCCCTTGCAAAACTCGCCATCGTGCGCCCTCGCACGTAGATCGACCTGCGCGGTAATACACCTTTTTGAGATAATGATTCAATCTAATAAGGATTACACTTTTCTACTCTACAATGTTAAGGACTTTTGATTCTCTATATGGAAATCACATATCTCGTGAGGAAAAAGTTATTTACCCCACAAAAATTTATATAAGTGGAATGTGGATCCGAGTAGCCGGGAATCCCCCCTGAAATAAAGGAGGAAACTCGCGTCGAAAGGGGAAACTAATGCACATTAAAATAAGTGTGATTTGCCACCGAGTAGTCGGAAAGTGCCCCTAATACAAAGGGTATAACTCGCATCGAAAAGTGTCTTATCCACATCATAAAAAATGACGAAACTAAGTAACCGTGAATTGCCCCTGAAACAAAGGGCATGACTAGTGTCAAAAGGGTAGTCACACCATTTATTATATTTAAAATAAAATTTGGGGTATACGTAGCTACCAATATTCGAGCATTGTGTATGAAAGTGTATGCATGATAAGTTCTTTTTAGTGTTCTTTAGAAAATCTGATTTTCAATATTACCTTGGAACTCATTACTCAATCTTCACATATGCACTTTGGGTTTGATTGTTTGAATGTCCTTTATGAATCAGTCGTCCTTCATGGTTAATGTAATACTTTATTTATGTAAGCACGACCTTCTTAATATTGTTCATGCACATCATGTTCAACAATCAATTGTATTATCCTTACACCCGTCCCAAAGGGACTTCCATGAGTCTATATTTAACTATACATGCTTGAGTGTTTGAATGCTTGATCCGTCTTGTCCATAACATACTTCATTTCATCTACATGCATCTCTAGGTTATACTTGTAAATAATAGGTTAAATAACCAATTGTCAATTGGTTTTTGTTCTTGACAATTGGGGGAGAATAACATACTCTTGAGCATAATACACTTTGTGCATAGCTTAGTCTCACATTCTGCATATAGCATAGTTTCTTTATACTCATTGTGCATACTTCGATCATACATTTGCATAGAGTTTAAAATTTGAGCATTTGCACTTATTTCACACATTTGCAGATTGCACATAATTCCCAAGTTGAGCACTTGTATACACTCTTGTCATCTTGCATACAACCTTGTCATACATCTAGCATATAATTCAAAAATTGAACATTGCACATCAAATTATACCTTTTTGTTTGGTGCTCATGCTTTTCACACCTTCCTCTCATGGGAAGTTAATTACTGTGTTCGTGCACTCTTGTCTCACTCGTTCTTGAAAACTTCACAGTTGCTCCTTAGCCCCCCCACTTTTTGATAATGTCAAAGGGGGAGAGAGTTTTTGTGGTCACAATATATTGTCATCATCAAAAAGGGGGAGATTGTTGGGTTCTGGGTGCCCCCTCTTTGTCTTTGACAATGGTTTTGATGATTCCAATATATTGTGGGTTGTTCGTATGTTTTAAAGTGAAAATTTTCTGTGTATGTTTTGTGGAAATATGCATTGATCATCTTGATCTTGATGCTCACATGTTGCATCTTCTTTTGCAGGTTATCTCACTTGTTCTTCACATGCACTAACCTGCCTCTGGGCTTGCATCGACCTCTTCTGGATTGCTTTCATCATATGCATCATCATCACCATGTTTACTTCTTGATGCACTTCATACATGATGTTTTTCATTGGTGAAATCATGTTTTCATAGAAGGTCACAAGGCCCTTGAGCCTTGTCACTTGTTCAGGATTTCAAGGACCCTTTACTGGTGTGAAATGCTTGGGTTTTCATGAGCACATCCCTTGGTTCTTCAAAAGTCTCAATGGATGTTATTCTAATTTGACGCTCTCATGCATATCATTGAAGTGTGGTTCATGGAGTTTTCAGATTTTCCAAATGGATATTGTTTCTAGTGTTATCATGCATTCTGATGGTTGAGAATTTTATGTCAGAATGTGCTGGTCATATTCCCCACATTATGATGGATCCAAAGGGTGAATTTTATCAAACAACTCATGGGTCCATGGTAAGCTTCCACTCTTGTTTACAATCCCTTGGATCCTTGGTATGAGTTTATGTTTATGTGGATTTCCATGAGCCATTACCTTAGTTCAATGCTTGGTAGTTTGATTTTGAGGTTTGATAGAGGTAAATTGGCTTTTTAAATGAGGTTATTGAGCTTTTCACATGTGCTAATGTGATTCTCATAAAACTTGTTGAAATTTGATTTGAATGGACCAAATCTAGATGTCTTTGGACAATGTCTGAATTTCTTGATTAAACTTGGAACCCATGTGTGACTTGCTTAAATCATTTTGATTTGTAAAGAACATGGATTGGAATTATGTGTATTATCTGTGCTTGTGGCTGCAATTCATCATGTTTCCACTGCATATGATCTTCATGTGTGGATTGGCTCAACATCAAGTGATCAAGGTATACATTTGCTTGAGTTGGAAATGAATTTCCATGTGCTTAGATTGGGGTTGATTCATTAGTCATGCTCTCAATTGATTTGCTAGTTGAGGACTTAATGGTTTCAAAGTGTTTTATGCATATTCTTGAGGAGGTTCTTGAGATGAAAATGTATTGAAAGCATTTATGTGCCTCATGCTAATGTTTTCATTATCATACTTCATGTCTTTTGGGTCTTGGACTCAAAACTAGCTCCATATGTTGATGCATGATCCAAATATTATGATTTCGATCTAACCTCTCATTTCATCATGTTTTTCAGGGCAAGAAATCATGGTTAATCATCATGAGACATGGTAACATTTAATCATTTAGTTTCCCATGTATTTTTGCTGGTTTAACACCCTTTTCTAACCCCTACTGGCAGGGGTCGACCCATAGGGTCGACCCTTAGGCAATATGGACATGACAGAAGGCTTTTTGGGGTGTCTGCCTACATGGGTCAACCCCTGGGGTTGACCCCCCTGCATGGGTCGACCCTACGGGTCGACCCCTGAGTTCTGGTATGTTATTTTGGCCCCGACCGACCTCTGTCTGTCCTAGGGTCGACCCTTTCCGGTCGGGATTTTCGAGAGTGCATAAAACTCTTTCTAAACCCTATCAAACTTTACCAAAACACCCCCCATTGGTTCCTAGACCTAAATGGATGATTTTAACATACTTTGGGAGGGGTTTTTGGGTCTTTTAGTCACTCATCTATATATATTATTGTGAGCTTCGAATTTGGAGATGAGGAACCCTAATGTGCTAACATTTCTCTTTGTCTTGTAGGAAAAGAAGGAGGGAAAGGAGAGGAGCTGGAGAAAAACGTGGATATCATCTACATCCAGGAGGAGTTTGCGATCGTGATTGAAGGAAGAAAGGAGCGGAACGAAAAGGGGAACACGTGGACGTTCTCATCGTCGACATCCGGCTACCCTCCGACTTGGGGCTTAGAGAAGATCTTCTTCAACTGTCACGCCCCGAACTGATAGCAGCGGAACGTGTAGTTCAGAACGTGGCAGTGATATAGTCGTGAATAATCAGAGTGAACATAAGACACAAAATTTCCAAGGCCAGACAATATGGACAAAATATAATCTTTATTGATAATCAAATGTCAATTACATAACTGGACTCCACTTATATGAGAAAAAGAAAAGACTCAAGTACTTTATTAAAGGGAAAAGACTAAAGGACAAGATATGACTCAAGAAAACTAAAAGACACTGGCTTGCTTTTTCCACAACACTCAACACTCTTGCCCTTCCCCATCTGATAGACTATCTTCAATGTCATTACCTGAAAAATGTTAAAAATAGGCTGGTGAGCAAAAAGCTCAATAGGAATTACATCTCTCATCAAGCAGAATATAAGTGATTAACTAATTACTCATGTTCATGACAAATGCAATGCAGGAAATGGTATAACTTGAAAATCATGACAATTGATCTAACAGTAAGGATAAATATCAAGGCCAAAGGCAGTTACGAGCTCAAGAGAAATAGGGATGAATTTCCCATGCAGAGTCAAGGACAAGCTATCAGAATATAACAAGGACAGATACTTAGATGAACATAACTTCAGAATTGGCCAAAATATAATAGAGTTTCAAAAAATATAAGCCGAATTAAACAATCTAACAGAATATCTAAATTATCAGAATAACCGAACAACAAAATATCAGAATAACAAAACTTCTAGAATTAACAGAATTTGCAGAATGACAAATATAACAGAATAACCGAATATAACAGATGTACAGACTTTGGTGCAATGCCACACCCAGAACTCCCATGGTTTACAGAATTGGACTTCCGTCCTACCTGGCACTGAAAAGTCGCGGACCCACAACCCTTAATGTTTCAGAATCAGATTTGGCCAAATACAGAGTCAAAGGGTTATGTTCTCGAATTGATGACAAGAAGATTCCAAAGGAGTAGAGTGTCAAGACTAACGGAAAACTAAAGTGACACGGATCAGATCTCGAGGTTTTTAGGGTACAACCAGCTTGGCTGCCTTGAGGGAATCCAAGGCTAGCGGAGACTTACGGAGGTCTCAATGACTAACTTGCCAGTCCGAAGGAACGGAATGTCCAACGGAGGACTCGTATGTCACCGAGAGTTGAGGTGTATAACGTGAACCAATCATGAAAAAGGGGCTCCATCTACGGACGTGAGATGAGAGTGCCAAAAGACCCGAGGTATGGGTCAAAACCGGAAGAAAACGGTGAGAACATGAATGCGTTAATTATAGAATTCATGTCCATCCAATTCTATAATTAACTATAATTAAATAAACTTATATTATTTGACGCCCGTGGGTGGCATCATTTATTAATTAGCATCCACATAGAGAGACGTTAATTTTATGATTTTTAACTTAATTTAATTAACAAGAATTCACGTCAATATCTATTTAATTGAATAATTTTAAAAATATACATTCAAAAAGACATTTATTTATTTAAAGTAATTTAGAGGAATAAAATATATTATAATTAGGAGAAAAATGTGAGAATTCCAAATATATAATTTTTATAATTTTCTGGTACATATTTTAATAGATATAAATTTTCAAAGATATTGTTACAAGATATATATATATATATATATATATATATATATATATATATATATATATATAATTTGACGACTTTGTGTTACGTCGTCAAAAGGATTTGATGGCAATAGACTTGTCATCATTTCATTAACAAATTGTCTCAACTCATAGTCCTCTCGTTTCCCGACGTAACCACGTCGGAATCGAGCCTATGATATACCGAAATGACGGGCTCGAAAAACTCTACCTAACCGGACGTTCAAAATAATTTTTCGTCGAGAGATGGGGGATCTTGAGATTGGAGGCACGAAAAATGGTGCAACCACACTCACTACCTCAGTCTCCACCCCAATAACACGCCCATAAAATTTCATGACCAAAGGTCACTCCGACGTGCACGAACAGATCGACAAAGTAAAAATCCATAACTATCACACTATATTAACTACCGTGATTTCGTCCGAGTATCTTGATAAAACATATTAAATTGTTTGACTAGTTAATGTTACTAATTATTACACCACATAAAGGCATGAAAACGTTACAAAATTCATACATAAAAATTATTCTTACATAGAAACCATGTTAACTGCATGCAATATTAACAGGTTTAGGCTTGAGAGAGATCACCTACATGTTAATTGATGGACTATGAACTCGAACACGAAATATAAGCATGCTGTTATGATCATAGGCGCATGTATTATCTTTGTTAATTGAGTTTAACCGTCAGAGAGAACACCTACCTTTTGACGTTGTTTAACAGGGTACAAAAAGAAGAATAGGAAGAAGTGGAAGAAGCCTTCTTCTCAACAGGAGGAAGATGGACGCAGCAGGGAAGAAGACGTAGTAGGATGAAGAAGGAAGCTCCTGCGGCAGCAACTCTCTTCAAGCAGAGGAAGAAGCCCACCCTTCGAATAGCAACCAACGTTGGCACGTTCGAGGGGTATGCTTATAGATATATATATATGAGTATGTGGTTTCCTTTTAGCTCGAAGGCTACTAACGGAAGGGTTTAATGACCATACAAGGGAAAGGTTTCGAGAGGGTTCATTGCTCTAATACATTAATTGCCTTCTATGTCCACCGCCGCCTGACTTGTTTTGGGTTTTGAACCCTAGAGGCAACGTCGAGCATGCGTGGGGGGTTGGCTTTACACATGGGCTGTGGGTTTAATTGAATGGAAAAAGCCCAAAGGAGAGTGGCAGGGGCTTGTAACAGTAGCTGGCTCAAGGGTTCAAGGTTTTAACTGCGTATATGGGCCTAGAACATGTGTTGGTTATCGGTTGCATGTTGGGCTTTATAACATGCATACATATTTGTGGGTTTTAGGGTTGGCTGTTATGCTGGCCTAGTGGGAGGCTCACGTGGGTTCTCATGTGAACATGGGTTAGAAGTGTTGGCTACAAGTGGGCTTTGGGTTTTATTTGGGTAGCATGTAAATGGGTTGTTCGTGTTGGATTTTAGTCAATTGTTTCCACATATATTTATATATGTGGTTGTCATTGAGAATTGTATTCATGACTTTCAACCCATTTGTCATATATGAGTCGAAATCTTTTGATTAAGGTTTCATAATTATATATTTAACTAAATGGGCTATCTTTATTGTGGTGCATTTATTTTTGGGCTGTTAAAATACTATAAGTATTAAGGCCCATTAAGCGTATAACTAAATATTTCTATGCCAATTTTAATTTATTTAGGAATTTTGTTCCTTAAATTATCAGGGGTGCTACAACAACCCCTCTCTACTCATGGTTGTTTGCATCTATTTGAGTCATCTACTTCCGGTTTACAAGGGTTTCCATCATTTTGGTTGAGCATAGATTAATATTTTGGGTGTTTATTGTATATCTTGTTGTTCATCAAACTTGATATATTATCATGTGTGGGCAGAGTTGCATCTCTGCATGTATGGATCTATTGCGGGGTAAGTTTCCCCGAGTTTGGTTGTGGTAGACGGAGCTGCGTCTTCGTGTGGTTTTAGTGTCCAGGGTGTGTTCCCCGATGTTGTGTGTGTGTGCTACGATGGCAACGTTTTGAGGCATGTCCCCGTGTGGATATTACTGGGGAAGCAGCGTGTGTGGTGTTGGGGTTCATCCCCGTGTTGCTACGTTCCGTAGCATGGAGTGAAGCCTCACCGGGTTCGGTGAGGGGTGGATGTAGGGAGCCCATCGTGGCCTCGGACCACCTAAAAATCTTTGTGTCTCGTGTGAATGCCTGTGTGATCGTCCATTTCATCTACCTCCCTTCACATGTCAACTTGTAGATTTTTATTCAAGACACCTCCACACATTGCTAGCTCCGTTATCCGTGTTAAGCATAAATTTATCTATGGTGAGCTTGATTTGTTTGATTAGTTGCATTGTTAATTCGAGTGAGATCGAAAAGCTTGAGAGATCTCTTTTAATCTCACATCTGTTTAGGGTAATTAGCGTTGTTAGTTTTATTTCCGTTGTAATTAGTTGGAGTTATTTTTAAAATCTGCCATCTCGACAAGGGGACAATTCAAGGTTCTTGTCCGCCATCTCTCTGGGCCAACAATTGGTATCAGAGCCCAGTCTCTGATTTTTTAGCGGACCTCACAGTCTAGGAGAAAAGATCGTTTCATGATGGCTAGTGTAAATGTGACCCCTGTCGTTGATGGTTTTGATTTCACATCATGGCTTGAAAAATTGTGTGTTTGCATTTCTAGTACTAATCTGAGGCTTTTGAACTTAATGACTAATGGCCCTCATGCTTTACCCAAAGACAAATCAAAGTGGACCGATGAGCACAAGAAAAAGGATTCTAATAATCTTTTTATTTTGAATACTCTTAAGGCTGCAGTGAACACTGACGTTTATCCTTTCATCTTATCTTGTAGGTCAGCCAAAGATATCTTGGATGGGCTAAGCAAGGCCCAAAAATGAAGTTGCAACAATGATGAGTGCCTCGTGACAAACAAAGAAAATGAATGTCAAAGCGAGGAAAATTCTAAGGTAAATTCCAATTCTAATGAAGAGTATGAGCTTAGCTATGATGAGTTAATGGATGCTTACGATGAGTTAGTTGATAAATACAAAGCCTTAAAGTCTGAAAATAGAAAAATGAAAAAGAAACTTGATGATCTTTCACATGTTAACTCTCCATGTGCTAAGTGGTCCCAAATTAAAAATACTTGTGTTGATAATCTTTCATGTGTGAAATGCTCTGAGCTTAGGAACTTCTATAAAAATTTGTTGCATGATGTTGCTGTGCATAAAGAAACTATTTCAATTCTGAAAGCTGAGAATGAATCTTTATTGGGAAAATTTTCAGAACTTGAACATATGGAAAAAGAGAATGAGAATCTGAAAGAATTGAATACTGCCATATCTGAAAAACTGCGTCTTCTTGAAGACGGCAAAGCTAATCTGAATGTTGACAAGTCTGAAAAGCTGAAGGAACTGAGAAAGGAAATAGAAAGCTTTAGGAACATAAATGATAAATTTGAATGTAATGAAACCATGAATAGAATGTTTGATGAAGATGTGAGTTTTCAAATGAAGGAACTTGAACACACTTCCATGAATAAAAATTCATTTTGACAAACTCCAAAATGAAAACAGTGCTTTGTTAATTTTACTATACATGAGTCTATATTTTACTATACAAGCTTGAGTGTTTGAATGCTTGATCTATCTTGTCCATAACATACTTCATTTCATCTACATGCATCTCTAGGTTGTACTTGTAAATAACAAGTTAAATAACCCATTGTCAGTTGGTTTTTGTTCTTGACAATTAGGGGAGAATAATGTGCTCTTGAGCATAATACACTTTGTGCATAGCTTAGTCTCACATTCTGCATATAGCATAGTTTCTTTATACTCATTGTGCATACTTCGATCATACATTTCCATATAGTTTAAAGTTTGAGCATTTGCACTTATTTCACACATTTGCAGATTGCACATAATTCCCAAGTTGAGCACTTGTATACACTCTTGTCATCTTGCATACAACCTTGTCATACATCTAGCATATAATTCAAAAATTGAACATTGCACATCAAATTCCACCTTTTTGTTTAGTGCTCATGCTTTTCACACCTTCCTCTCATGGGAAGTTAATTACTGGATTCGTGCACTCTTGTCTCACTCGTTCTTGAAAACTTCACAGTTACTCCTTAGCCCCCCCACTTTTTGATAATGCCAAAGGGGGAGAGAGTTTTTGTGGTCACAATATAGTGTCATCATCAAAAAGGGGGAGATTGTTGGGTTCTGTGCGCCCTCTCTTTATCTTTGACAATGGTTTTGATGATTCCAATATATTGTGGGTTGTTCGTATGTTTTAAAGTGAAAATTTTCTATGTATGTTTTATGGAAATATGCACTGATCATCTTGATCTTGATGCTCACATGTTGCATCTTCTTTTGCAGGTTATCACACTTGTTCTTCACATGCACTGACCTGCCTCTAGACTTGCATCGACCTCTTCTAGATTGCTTTCATCATGTGCATCATCATCACCATGTTTACTTCTTGATGCACTTCATACATGATGTTTTTCATTGGTGAAATCATGTTTTCATAGAAGGTCACAAGGCCCTTGAGCCTTGTCTCTTGTTCAGGATTTCAAGGACCCTTTACTAGAGTGAAATGCTTGGGTTTTCATGAGCACATCCATTGGTTCTTCAAAAGTCTCAATGGATGTTATTCTAATTTGATGCTCTCATGCATATCATTCAAGTGTGGTTCATGGAGTTTTCAGATTTTCCAAATGGATATTGTTTCTAGTGTTATCATGCATTCTGATGGTTGAGAATTTCATGTCAGAATGTGTTGGTTCATATTCCCCACATTATGATGGATCCAAAGGGTGAATTTTATTAAACAACTCATGGGTCCATGGTAAGCTTCCACTCTTGTTTACAATCCCTTGGATCCTTGGTATGAGTTTATGTTTATGTGGATTTCCATGAGCATTACCTTAGTTCAATGCTTGGAAGTTTGATTTTGAGGTTTGATAGAAGTAAATTGGCTTTTCAAATGAGGTTATTGAGCTTTTCACATGTGCTAATGTGATTCTCATAAAACTTGTTGAAATTTGGTTTGAATGGACCAAATCTGGATGCCTTTGGACAATGTCTGAATTTCTTGATTAAACTTGGAACCCATGTGTGACTTGCTTAAATCATTTTGATTTGTAAAGAACATGGATTGGAATTATGTGTATTATCTGTGCTTGTGGCTGCAATTCATCATGTTTCCACTGCATATGATCTTCATGTGTGGATTGGCTCAACATCAAGTGATCAAGGTATACATTTGCTTGAGTTGGAAATGAATTTCCATGTGCTTAGATTGGGGTTGATTCATTAGTCATGCTCTCAATTGATTTGCTAGTTGAGGACTTAATGGTTTCAAAGTGTTTTATGCATATTCTTGAGGAGGTTCTTGAGATGAAAATGTGTTCAAAGCATTTATGTGCCTCATGCTAATGTTTTCATTATCATACTTCATGTCTTTTGGGTCTTGGACTCAAAACTAGCTCCGAATGTTGATGCATGATCCAACTATTATGATTTCGATCTAACCTCTCATTTCATCATGTTTTTCAGGGCATGAAATCATGGTTAATCATCATGGGACTTGGTAACATTTAATCATTTAGTTTCCCATGTATTTTTGCTGGTTTAACACCCTTTTCTAACCCCTACTGGCAGGGGTCGACCCATAGGGTTGACCTTTTGGCAATCTGGACCTGACAGAAGGCTTTTGGGGGTGTCTGCCTGCATGGGTCGACCCCTGGGGTCGACCCCTGAGTTCTGGTATGTTATTTTGGCACCGACCGACCTCTGTCTGCCCGATGGTCAACCCCAAGGGTCGACCCTTTCTGGTCGGGATTTCCGGAGTGCGTAAAACTCTTTCTAAACCCTATCTAACTTTCCCAAAATACCCCCCATTGGTTCCTAGACCTAAATGGATGTTTTTAACATACTTTGGGAGGGGTTTTTGGGTCTTTAAGTCACTCATCTATATATATTATTGTGAGCTCCGAATTTGGAGATGAGGAACCCTAATGTGCTAACATTTCTCTTTGTCTTGTAGGAAAAGAAAGAGGGAAAGGAGAGGAGCTGGAGAAAAACGTGTATATCATCTACATCCAGGAGGAGTTTGCGATTGTGATTGAAGGAAGAAAGGAGCGGAACAAAAAGGGGAACGCGTGGACGTTCTCATCATCGACATCCGGCTACCCTCCGACTTGGGGCATAGAGAAGATCTTCTACAACCCCTCTCTACTCATGGGGATTCATTATTACATCTTGTTTGCATCTATTTGAGTCATCTACTTCCGGTTTACAAGGGTTTCCATCCTTTTGGTTGAGCATAGATTAATATTTTGGGCGTTTATTGTATATCTTGTTGTTCATCAAACTTGATATATTATCGTGTGTGGGCGGAGTTGCATCTCCGCATGTATGGATCTATTGCAGCGTAAGTTTCCCCGAGTTTGGTTGTGGTAGACGGAGCTGCATCTTCGTGTGGTTTTAGTGTCCGGGGTGTGTTCCCCGATGTTGTGTGTGGGTGTGCTGCGGTGGCAGCGTTTTGGGGCTTGTCCCCGTGTGGATATTACTGTGGAAGCAACGTGTGTGGTGTTGGGGTTCATCCTCGTGTTGCTACGTTCCGTAGCGTGGAGTGAAGCCTCACCGGGTTCGGTGAGGGGTGGACGTAGGGAGCCCATCGTGGTCCCGAACCACCTAAAAATCTATGTGTCTCGTGTGAATGCCTGTGTGATCATCTATTTCATCTACCTCCCTTCACAGGTAAACTTGTAGATTTTTATTCACGACACCTCCACACATTGCTAGCTCCGTTATCCGTGTTAAGCATAAATTTATCGGTGGTGAGCTTGATTTCTTTGATTAGTTGCATTGTTAATTCAAGTGAGATCGGAAAGCTTGAGAGATCTCTTTTAATCTCACATCTGTTTAGGGTAATTAGCGTTGTTAGTTTTATTTCCGTTGTAATTAGTTGGAGTTATTTTTAAAATATGCCATCTCGACAAGGGGACAATTCAACCCCCCTTCTTGTCCGCCATCTCTCTGGGCCAACAATTGGTACCAGAGCCCAGTGTCTGATTTTTTAGCGAAGCTCACGGTCTAGGAGAAAAGATCGTTTCATGATGGCTAGTGTAAATGTGCCCCCTATCTTTGATGGTTTTGATTTCACATCATGGCTTGAAAAATTGTGTGTTTGCATTTCTAGTACTAATCCAAGGCTTTTGAACTTAATGACTAATGGCCCTCATGCTTTACCCAAAGACAAATCAAAGTTGACCGATGAGCACAAGAAAAAAGATTCTGATAATCTTTTTGTTTTGAATACTCTTAAGGTTGCAGTGAACACTGACGTTTATCCTTTCGTCTTATCTTGTAGGTCAGCCAAAGATATATTGGATGGGCTAAGCAAGGCCCAAAAACGAAGCTACAACAATGATGAGTGCCTCGTGACAAACAAAGAAAATGAATGTCAAAGCGAGGAAAACTCTAAGGTAAATTCCAATTCTGATGAAGAGTATGAGCTTAGCTATGATGAGTTAATGGATGCTTACGATGAGTTAGTTGATAAATACAAAGCCTTAAAATCTAAAAATAGAAAAATGAAAAAGAAACTTGATGATCTTTCACATGTTAATTCTCCATGTGCTAAGTGCTCCCAAATTAAAAATGCTTGTGTTGATAATCTTTCATGTGAGAAATGCTCTGAGCTTAGGAACTTGAATAAAAATTTGTTGCATGATGTTGCTGTGCATAAAGAAACTATTTCAATTCTGAAAGCTGAGAATGAATATTTATTGGGAAAATTTTCAGAACTTCAACATATGGAAAAAGAGAATGAGAATTTGAAAGAATTGAATACTGCCATATCTGAAAAACTGCTTCTTCTTGAAAAAGGCAAAGCTAATCTGAATGTTGACAAGCCTGAAAGTTGAAGGAACTGAGAAAAGAAATAGAAAGCTTTACAAACATAAATGATAAATTTGAAAGTAATGAAACCATGAATAGAATGTTCGATGAAGATGTGAGTTTTCAAATGAAGGAACTTGAACACACTTCCATGAATAAAAATTCATTTGACAAACTCCAAAATGAAAATAGTGCTTTGTTAATTCAGATTTCTTTGCTTTGATGGGGGTCTTTGAACGATCTATAGGGGGGGTGAATAGATCAGTCACCCAATAAAATCTACTGCAACAGTTTCTAGTGCAGAAATAAAACAAACTGCTGCTGGACGGCAGAAATGTAAGAGAGAGCAGTCACATACATCCAACTATAGCAGATCTGAACTTAACCGGACCTAAGCATGCATCTATAGCGTATAATGGAAATGATCATGATGCACAACAATTCGCACGGCAATCACACAGGAGACATGAAGTTTTTAAGGTGGTTCGATCTCAAACCTGAGATCTACGTCCACCCCACACTCCAACCTGGAATGTGGCTTCAACCGCTGATTCACAGCTTCACCTGCTGGGCCTCACAGGTTGCCTACAACCGCTGACTAACAGCTTGACTGCTGGGCATTACAGCTTTGCCAACCGTTGGGGACTACAGCTTAACCCGTCCAGAGAAATCCTCCTCTGCCCGCTGAGCAATACAGCTTAGCTCTGCTGACTAACAGCTTGAAAATAAGGTTTTAGAAAATAAAATAGAAACAAACAAAAAGCAAGAAATCTCAAATGGAATGTAGCTCACAATGAGCAATCTCAGTTCTGGTATCTGAACCAAGAAACTGATGAACAATCATTCAGAGAAAGTCTCTCAGACTCCTCTTACTCTACTATCTTTTTCTCTTCTCTCTGGATCCTTTCTTTTCTTCTCTGCTGCTCTCTCTCTTTTTCTTATGTTCTCAATAGCACACACAGATCTTCTTGCACGATCAATTTCTCCTGATGGAGAAGTCTTCTATTTATTGCATCAGAGAGGTGGGCATGTGTCCTCCACAATTCCCGCCCAGAGCGCCTTGAACACGTGTCACGATCCTGGCACATCCTTCATTCTTGGATCACGTGCCCTTCTTAATTTCTTCGAGCAGATATCCTGCAAAGGTTAAAGCACAGAGTTGGTTCGAGATTTGATCTAAGCCTGTACATAGTTGATGCACATAATGTAGTATGCATATTAGAAAGTATGTACAATGAAGGTGAATGCACGGACATGCCACCAGAGAATGTATAGACTTTGTGTGCAATGTACAAGAAGATGTACAGACTTGCTGGCTTGTAATGCGATATGCATATAGGAAAGTATGCACATTGTAGATGAATGCTCGGACATGCCATCAACGAGTGTATGGACTTAGTGTGCATGCGACAATGATGTACAGACTTGCTGGTGTGATGATTCATGAACTTAAATACTCGTGCCAGCAACGGTTGTACAAACTTATGAATTAATGCACGAACTTAATTGCCAGTATCATCACAGGTTGTACAGACTTTGTGTACTTGTGTATGCGTAAGGCAACGTGATGCACTAACTTTGCATATGCATGAAGAACACTGGCTGTACTGACTTGATCGAGTGAAACAACGGAGGCTGTACAGACTAGCAAACAAAGAATGTATAGACTTTGATGAGAAGGGTGCACACATGCACAATGAACACTAATGCACTAACTAAGCCACGAGCTGAGCTAACGGATGTATAGACTTGCTCAGTCATCAAACCAACCGTGTGCAGACTTAGTGTACGCATGAAACAAACGAGTGCACTGACTATGGCTAACACATGCAAACACGCATTGATCAGTGATATGCAAGAGATGGTCAATGCACTGACTATGTGGCGTGCAACTATAATTAATGCACCAATGCAAGCTATGCACGAACTAGAATAGACCTGATGCAGAGAACAGACAATGCACCGTATAGCTGCGTCAATGCAATACCCATACTGTGTCAACGCACACCCCTTTTACTCTTAATGTATGAACTATATATGCTGAAGTATGAAGAAGTATGAAGCGTGCAGGACATTTATTAATTCTCTCACATGATTCATTAGTGGTTGCTATCATCAAAAGAATAAAACATCATCAAGGCACAGGGGGCACAACAATCTCCCCCTTTTTGATGATGGCAACACAATGAATAGATGCCATGAGATCAGTTCATGCTTGCACAGACTTATGCACTAATAGACGTATGCACTAAATGAGACTCCTATCCCATCTCCCATCTCCCCCTGCACATTCTCCCCCTTTGCCATCAGCAAATAAGGAGGAAAGACAGGAGCAACGTTCTATGTGGCAGTTCAAAATGTGAGCACATTATGACGCAATCCTTACAATATATGAATCAGGCAATGGCTTTCTTGATGTCAATTAGGTTTAACAGTGATAGAAGGTGAGGAGAAAGAACTAGCTTTCTGAGATAGGAACATATGCTTCAGTTATAGCAATGAACTTAAGTCACATGACCATAATAGTCTAGGTCGATACAAGACCCTAGTTACTTCAGAGAAAGTGAAAAGCAAGGAAAGTCACCTGAATTTGTATTGAGAATAAACAATTGACACTCAAAGAAATTTGTTTTTCTAAGGGTTATAGCAATTTCATTCACAAATTTCTGAAACATGAACTCATTGAACAGATAAGTATCATTTATGCCGTTGACATTAGGTGTATACCTTGATCAGAGGCTGATACCCCAGTTACTAAGTATAAACTACTATATCTATTTCTGTTCAAAGCTACAGGAATAATTTGCACCTTTGATGTTAAGGGTATACCTTGATCAGAGGCCAATACCCCTAGTTACTCAGTGAAATCTCCCTGGTAGATTCGACTAATGGAACAGAGATAATCTGAGTCACTTCATGACTTAAGGTATTCTCCATTTCTTTGATGGAGACCTTAGTTTCTCAGTGAAACTCAGTCATTGCTCTGTCGCTTTGTTCACTTCCTTTTTCTTTGAAGATCTTAATTTTAGCTGCCCTTTTGATTTTGGGAGTGACTTGTTTAAGAACAATACATAATTTTTGATTTTCAAACCTTAACCAACACTAAATCTGTCATGTTCAGGTATTGTGAAGACTTGTTCTATCATAATCATGAGACAGAGTTTAAGAGCTATAAATGCTTTCTATCACCTTATTTTCAGAAGACAGTCTGTTGAACATTACAGTCTATTAAGGTTGAACCTTAGTTTCAATCAATGAGCACATGAGATTCTTATAACAGAAGGGTTGTGATAATTTCAGCTCACAATAATGAACCAATCACTAGACAGTTATCGAATCAGTGAAGGAGTTGAATTTATTTCAGATGATGTAACCCTCCCCCTGACAACAATATGCATTTCACAAAAATATGCAATGATTCGACCTATCATGCAGTTAAGGCATTGAATGCATAGACTATGAGTAGAGCATGTTTTGACATGAGGTCTATACATGCGTAACCATCCATCGATTATATGTCCAACTATGCATTGACTCCAACTCATGATACCAACTGATGATGTGCATCAACTTAAGTACTCAGTCCACAAGAGATTATTCTATCATCAAACAACTTTATCCACAAGTTTAAGAACATGCACCCAATTATTGCAAGCATTCTAAAAGGTATCTCAAGAGAAAAAGATTAGTCATTTTCCTGCTGAAATTTACAAAGCCTTAGTTCTCTTCTTAGATATTTAAATCTTTCATTTCCAAGAGGTTTTGTAAAAATATCAGCAACTTGTTTTTCGGTTTCAACAAAGACTAATCAATTTCACTCTTGCCCACAGCATCTCTAAGAAAATGATGTTTAATATAAATGTGCTTAGTCCTAGAGTGGTGAACAGGATTCTTGGTAAGGCAGATGGCACTAGTGTTATCACATAGAATAGGAATGCATCCCAGACTTATCTGATAATCTGAAAGCTAATGTTTAATCCATAGTACCTGGGTAGCACAATTCCCTGCAGCAACATATTCTGCCTCTGTAGTTGAGAGTGCTACAGTGTGTTACTTTTTAGAGGCCCAAGATACTAGGCAACCACCTAGGAATTGACAATATCCACTAGTGCTCTTCCTATCTATCCGACACCCAGCATAGTCTGCATCAGTGTAAGATATAAGCTCGAACTCACACCTAGTAGGGTACCAAAGACCAAGTTCTTGGGTGCCTGATAGATACCTAAAAATCTTTTTCACTGCACTAAAATGAGACTCCTCAGGACTAGCCTGAAATCTAGCACATAAACATACTGCAAATTGTATATCAGGCCTAGACGCAGTGAGGTACAAAAGGGATCCGATCATACCTCTATACAGCTTTTGATCCACTGGGTTACCTTTTGTATCTTGATCAAGACTTGTGGAGGTACCCATTGGAGCTGCAATGTCCTTGAGGTCTTCGAGCTTGTATTTCTTCAGGAGGTCCCTAATGTATTTGGACTGGGTGATAAAGGTTCCATCTTTTGTTTGAGTCACCTGTAATCCAAGGAAGAGTTTCAGCTCACCCATTGAGCTCATTTCAAACTCTTGTGTCATTAAGTCAGAAAATTCCTTACACATCTTTGGGTTAGTTGAACCAAAAACAATGTCATCCACACAAATCTGAACAATAAGTATGTCAGGGTGACTTACCTTTGTAAACAACGTTTGGTCAATCTCACCTCTTGAGAACTTCTTGTCTGTAAGGAATTTGCTGAGCCTGTCATACCAAGCTCTAGGAGCTTTCTTCAAACCATAGAGAGCTTTATTCAACTTATATACATAAGAAGGGAAGGCTGAGCATTCAAAGCCAGGAGGTTGATGAACAAAGACATCCTCCTTAATTTCCCCCTTGAGAAAAGTGGATTTTACATCCATCTACTGGAGATTTATTCCAAGGGAGCATGTATAAGCTAACAGAATTCTAATGGCTTCTAACCTGGCTACAGGGGCAAAAGACTCTTCAAAATTAATTCCGAATTCTTGGTTATACCCCTGAGCAACAAGTCTGGCCTTATTTTTGACAACATTACCTTGCTCATCAGTTTTATTTCTAAAGACCCACTTTGTCCCAATGACATTTCCATCAACATGAGGTGGAACTAGATGCCACACCTTGTTCCTGTCAAACTGATTAAGCTCCCCGTGCATGGCATTGATTTAATGCACATCCTTTAGGGCAATGTCAACGGACTTAGGTTCTACATGCAAAACCAATGCATATGCATTTAATTCATTTTGAGCTCTAAGAAAACCTCTAGTCCTATGAGGTTCATACAAATCACCAATTATGTTCTCAATAGGATGGTCTCTTAAGAATCTGACATTGGTAAATTGGTTACCTTGATTTTCATTTACCTCCCCCTGAACATCAGGCTCTTCTGCATTGTTTTCTTATGGCTCTTCTTCTTGATCTGATTGGTCTGCAGTTTATCTTTCATTCAATATTTCTCCATCATCTTCTTTCCTGTACAGACCATTTTCACATTTAGTCAGGGATTCATCAAAGATAATATGTGGAGATTCCTCAATAGTTTTAGAATTAAGGTTGTACACTCTATATGCTCTAGTGTATTCCGAATACCCAAGAAAAATTCCTGGATCACTTTTAGGTTCAAATTTATCAAGATCTCTTTTATCATTAACATGAATGAAACATGTACAGCCAAAGACCTTGAAATAAGCAATTGAAGGCTTCTTACCTTTCAAAATCTCATAAGGAGTTTTCTGAGTGAAAGGCCTTACCATGGCTCTGTTGATTATGTGGCATGCAGTATTAACTGCCTCTGCCCAAAATTTTCTTGGTAAGCCACCTTCAACAAGCAGTGTACGGGCCATCTCCACAATCGTCCGGTTCCTCCTTTCTACTATTCCATTCTGCTTAGGCGTTCTAGGTGAGGAGAACCGATGATTAATCACATTGACCCTGCAAAATTCATCAAATTGAGAATTCTCAAACTCACCTCCATGATCAGATAAGATATTTTCAATCAAATTTTTATTTTTCTATTTTACTTTCAAATAGAACTCCTGAAATTCCATGAATGTATCATTTTTATGTTTAAGGAAAAAGACCCAAGTATACCTGGAGAAGTCATCAACTAGGACATATCCATATCTCCTCCCTGACAAACTGACTCAACGTGTGGGTCCAAATAAATCCATATGTATCAGCTCATAAGGTTTAAAGGACATGTTTTCAGTTCTTGATTTAAATGACTTCCTAGTTTGCTTGGACTGTGTACACGCACTACACACTTTAATTTCCTTCTTGAAAGAAACTTCAGGGAGTCCTCTAACCATGCTGTGTTTATTCAATTTATGCAAAACCGTATAGCTGGCATGGCCTAATCTACGATGCCATAAGAATGCTAAGTCAGCTTTATTTGTAGTTAGGTAAAGATTAGAATGAGCTAAATCATCTAAATTTACCAAGTAGATGTTATTTACCCTTTTTCCTAAAAATTTAACTATATCAGGAATCAGGTTCAAGGATTTTGCAATATTGAGAGTCAAATACTACCTTGTGTCCTTTGTCACATAGCTGGCTGATACTAAGTAAGTTGTATGGAAGACCATCAACCAGCAGTACCTCTTCAATGCAACAGGTAGTACACTTACCTACTTTACCTGATCCAATGATTCTACCCTTTGTATTTCCTCCAAAGGTGACAAGGCCTCCATTCTTCTCAGTCAGCATGCAAAATTTGGCCTTGTCTCCTGTCATATGCCTAGAGCAGCCACTATCAAGATACAACATATTGCTTCTGGCTGCCAGGCACACCTGCAATCACAATCAGGTAGAGAATTTTGGAACCCAAAACTGTTTGGGCTCCAAAGCAGAAATAGAACAATTGAAACAAGACATTAATTGTCTAGGAATCCACATTTGTCTAAACATGGTTGGTTTAGTGGAACTCATGACATTATGTTCATCATCTTGCTTTCTCTCAACACCAACTGATTGAACCTTCTTCCTCTGATGCTTTGGTTTATATTGAGTTCTGGCTCCATCTTTATTAGTAGCAAAATTATTTTTTTGCCAGTGCCCAGGTTAATAGGTCCTCAGATAATTGTGGCCAGCTGTAGTCCTAGACTGACCAACCCATCTACCAAATTGAGGTCTATGCCAATGAGTGAGAAAAGGTTGATATCTAGACCTCCCTTGGACCTGATTCCATCCAGACCTATAGAATGGTTGGACCTGTTTCTGAGGATAGGTGTAATAGGTCTGAACGTTGGGCTGGTAAGTATGGCTTTTCTGGCCCCATGCAGCATTATGTCTCCCTTGCACTGTTGACCCACTAGACTTCTGTACAGGTTTATGTTGGGTCTTCTTCTGGACAGGTGATGATGGTGGAGACTTGGTGGCTTTGCCCTGGGGTTTAGACTTGCTTGGAGGCTGACCCCGAACCTGAGACTTATATTTGGGTGAAGGGCAAGATATGCTAAGCTCACCTACCTTCTGTTTACCCTTGTCCTTGGCACTGGACATCTTCGAATTAACAATTTTTGAAACAGAATTTTCACTTACCATTTTTATGAGAGGTCCCTTCTTTTTCTCTGTCACAAATGATATGGTTTTCATGGCAAGGCTTTTAATGGCAGTTGAGTTGAATCCAAGACCTTCTTTTCTAAAATTTACCTGTGACCCTAACAGAGCATTGAGATTGTCTGTGCCTTGGGTCATATTTTCTATTATTTTCCTTTTGTCAACATTTTCTTTTTCTAAATTTTCAACTGTTTTCTTTAATTCAGAGTTCACACACAAAACAACTTTATATTTCTCATTTGAAATTTTTGATTCATTTTCAAACATTTGAGCTCTCAGCTTCAAATCATCAATGACATTCTTTAACAATTCATTTTCCTTTCTAGTATCTATTAAAGCATGCTTCAAATCATCAAACTCAGCACATGAAAATTTTAAATTGTCATTTTCTGATTGCAGACAGGCTATTTTATCAGACATGGTTTTATCACTCAAAATGGAGTTTACTTTCTTCTTCAAATGCCTGTTCTCCTTTCTAATATCATCTACTTTATCTAGCAAGTCTCCGTAAGCATCCTCCCAATCAGAAATTGTATAGTGCTCAAAGGGAGAGGATACCTCATCGGAGTCTTCTTCCTCCTTTTCATCATTCCTGGCCATCAGGCAGATGGGCTTTTCTTCATCTTCCCTTTCTGATGTCCTGCTCAAATTGCCCTCGTCCTCGTCGCTCCATGTGCTCACAATTACTTTTCCTCTGGGAGCTCTTTTCTTGGACTTTTCTTTCAGCTTCTGGAGCTCTGGACAATCTGCCTTCATATGCCCAGCCTTTCGCAATGATAGCAAACATTAGTGTCAGGTTTCTTATCTGGGTTGGACCTATACCTATTGTGTCGCCAACCATTGAATTGTCTTCGGCCGAAATTTCTGCCTTCTTTTCTCAAGAATCGCCTGAACTCTCTTGTCAACATAGCAAGTTGATCTCCATCGATTTCTGACCCAGATAGGCTGGTCTGCTCGCTTGATGATCCATTGTGGCTGGATCTGCTTGTTTAACTGGAACTAGCCTTCAGCGCAATTGGTTTCTTCTTGTTCTCGAGCTCATCAATTTTGGGAAGGTTCATCTCATATGCCATTAGAGAACCTATTAGCTCGTCAACTTTCATCATCTGAAGATCTCTTGACTCCTCAATCACTGTCGCCTTTGTGTGCCAGACAGGAGTCAGAGACTGCAAGATCTTCCTTACAATCTCATAGTCTGAATAGCTCTTTCCCAAATTCCTCAGACCATTAGTTATGATAGTCAAATGAGCATACATCTCAGTCACAGTCTCACCAGGTTTCATTCGGAATGCTTCATATTCAGACACCAACATATTAGCCTTGGTCTCTCTCACCTGTGATGTCCCTTCATAGATAACCTCCAGTGTGTCCCACATCTCCTTAGCGGTTTTGCACGATGACACTCTGGAGAATTCCGTGGGATGAAGTGCGCACTGGATAGCGTTGATGGCACTCCAGTTCAAAGTAGATTTTCTGATTTCTTCTCTCGTCCAAACCTCTTCATTCTCATGCAGTTCGAATGGTCCCTTGCTCACTACTCGCCAGATCTCGTAGTCTTTTGCTCTCAGAAACACCTGCATTATGTTCTTCCAATAGGCGTAGTTAGAGCCATCGAAGTACGGAGGCTTGGAGGTTGAATGTCCTTCTGCTATCATTCCCTTAGCATTCATGGTCGTTCCTCTTTAGGATGTTAGTACCTAAAAAAGAGTTAGGCTCTGATACCAAGTGATGGGGGTCTATGAACGATCTAGAGGGGGGGTGAATAGATCAGTCACCTAATAAAATCTACTGCAACAGTTTCTAGTGCGGAAATAAAACGAACTGCTGTTGGACGGCAGAAATGTAAGAAAGAGCAGTCACAGACATCCAACTATAGCAGATCTGAACTTAACCGGACCTAAGCATGCATCTACAGCGTATAATGGAAATGATCATGATGCACAACAATTCGCACGGCAATCACACAGGAGACAGGAAGTTTTTAAGGTGGTTATATCTCAAACCCGAGATCTACGTCCACCCCACCCTCCAACCTGGAATGTGGCTTCAACCGCTGATTCACAGCTTCACCTGCTGGGCCTCACAGCTTGCCTACAACCGCTGACTAACAGCTTGACCGCTGGGCATTACAGCTTTGCCAACCGCTGGGGACTATAGCTTAACCCGTCCAGAGAAATCCTCCTATGCCCGTTGAGCAATACAGCTTAGCTCTGCTGACTAACAGCTTGAAAACAAGATTTCAGAAAACAAAATAGAAACAAACGAAAAACAAGAAATCTCATATGGAATGTAGCTCACACTGAGCAATCTCAGTTCTGGTATCTGAACCAAGAAACTAATGAACAATCATTCAGAGAAAGTCTCTCAGACTCCTCTCACTCTACTATCTTTTTCTCTTCTCTCTGGATCGTTTCTTTTCTTCTCTGCTGCTCTCTCTCTTTTTCTTCTGTTCTCAATAGCACACACATATCTTCTTGCACAATCAATTTTTCCAGATGGAGAAGTCTTCTATTTATAGCATCAGAGAGGTGGGCGTGTGTCCTCCACAATTCCTGCCCAGAGCACCTTGAACACGTGGCAGCATTTCAGCTCACTACATTACACGTGTCACGATCCTGGCACATCCTTCATTCTTGGATCACGTGCCCTTCTTAATTTCTTTGAGCAGATATCCTGTAAAGGTTCAAGCACAGAGTTGGTTCGAGATTTGATCTAAGCCTGTACATACTTGATGCACATAATGCAGTATGCATATTAGAAAGTATCTACAATGAAGGTGAATGCATGGACGTGCCACCAGAGAATGTATTGACTTTGTGTGCAATGTACAAGACGATGTACAGACTTGCTGGCATGTAATGCGATATGCATATAGGAAAGTATGCACATTGAAGATGAATGCTCGGACATGCCATCAACGATTGTATGGACTTAGTGTGCATGCGACAACGATGTACAGACTTGCTGGTGTGATGATTCATGAAGTTAAATACTCGTGCCAGCAACGATTGTACAAACTTATGAATTAATGCACGAACTTAATTGCTAGTATCATCGCAGGTTGTACAGACTTTGTGTACTTGTATATGCGTAAGGCAACGTGATGCACTGACTTTGCATATGCATGAAAAACACTGGCTGTACTGACTTGGCCAAGTGAAACAACGGAGGCTGTACATACTAGCCAACAAAGAATGTACAGACTTTGATGAGAAGGATGCACACATGCACAATGAACACTGATGCACTGACTAAGTCACGAGCTGAGCTAACGGATGTATAGACTTGTTCAGTCATTAAACCAACCATGTGCAGACTTAGTGTACGCATGAAACAAATGAGTGCACTGACTATGGCTAACACATGCAAACACGCATCGATCAGTGATATGCAAGAGATGGTCAATGCACCGACTATGTGGCGTGCAACTATAATTAATGCACCAATGCAAGCTATGCACGAACTAGAATAGACCTGATGCAGAGAACAGACAATGCACCGTATAGCTGCGTCAATGCAATGCCCATACTGTGTCAACGCACACCCCTTTTACTCTTAATGTATGAACTATATATGCTGAAGTATGAAGCATGCAGGACATTTATTAATTCTCTCACATGATTCATTAGTGGTTGCTATCATCAAAACAATAAAACATCATCAAGGCATAGGGGGCACAACATGCTTGAATGTAAATTGAAAAGTCTTGAAAAAGTTAAAAAAGGAAAAAGTGTAGTTATTGATGACTTTGAAAACATTCATGTTTTAGAACAGGAAGTTACGAGTTACAAATCCATCAATTCTATGTTGAATGATAAAGTTGCATTGTGTGAAGAACAGCTTGCTAATTATGAACTTCATATTTCATCATTACAAAATGAAATCAAAATTTTGAATGAATCCTTGTCTTTGAGTGATAAAGAAAATGAAAAATAGAAAAATGTTGTTGATTGCTCATGTGTGCGTAAAAAACCCCCAAAAGTTAAACATGTTCATGCACCAAGAAAAAGAAGGAATGTCTTTTGTGACTATTGTGGCAAATTTGGCCACGAAATGAATGATTGTTCTTTGATGAAACTTGATGATGATGAGGCATTGAACTCAAAATTGAAAATTATTGATGAATCTAAAAATCATGAAAAACCTATGAAGAAAATTTTCAATGTTCATTCCTACTACTGTGGGTTACATGGTCATGTTTTTGAAAACTATTTCATAAAGAAAAATGATGATGAATGATCTGACAAAAAGAATTTTTCTTGTCATTATTGTGGTCAAGTTGGACACATGATGAATAATTACTCCTTATTGTAATATGATGAAAAGTGGTCCATGAGAAGAAAACTTTCTCATTATTTTTATTATTGCCTGAATGGACATTCAATGGATGATTGTACCATGATGAGGGCTGATGATGAATGGTATGAGCGAAAAAATAAAAAGAATACATTTGGTTATGTTAGAACTAACCCCTCGGGACCCAAGATGGCTTGGGTACCCAAATCTCCAAAATGAGAATCTATTTTGTAGGGGTGCCTTGAGGAGGAAGAATCTGTTGATAAATGAAGATCTTTCCAGGCAAAAGAAATAATGAGCTTTACTGGTAATGAACTTGGTACTGGTTCTTTTTGGATAATTAAACTCAGGTGAGAGTTTGAGTTTTAAGAAAAATAGTGTGCTTCTAATTCCATATCTACTATCATGTTGACTGTCCATGCTTACTAGGTAACATATTTTGGAAATAAAGTTAAATCTGACATTCATCTGAATTCATATTACCCTCTATTGACCTTGGTAGTTATGAAGAAAATGGTTTGATCTTGAGAACTTACCTTGGTTAGGTCAGTTTGAAAAAAAAAATTAAAAAGGTAAAAATTATGTTTGGAGGAAAATGTTTGCAATGTTGGTTCACTGATTTTGGCATCCTTTGAAATGTTGAGATCTTTTGAGTCTGATGAGTAGTTGTTTGGAATGCTTCTCTTTGCAAATCTTGTGAATAATCTTAGTTCTTGAATGCTTAACCTTGCACATATATGGTTCTTCATACACACCTTCTCTTCCGCTTTGCAAATAAAAAATTCAGGTTTGAATGTTTTGGTCTGCACATAAAGTCTTTCACACTTTCACTTACATCCTGCAAATAACAGTTCACTTTTACATACTTAGTTGCATGATACACATTGCACATATCATACACATCTTTACATACTTGTAAATAAAGAAAGTCTTCGATCATATGTTCATTTTCTTGCATACACTTACATATCATTGCATACTTATGTGCTTGAATGCCATAGTTATTCGGTATATAAAATGACGTTAGTGGAAAGGTGGATTACGTCCACTTGGAAGCTTTCCTTATGCGTGAGTAGGGTCTTTGGACCTCCATCTCCGCCACGTACCGGTGATCAACCTGTGTGAAAAATCTATTTCAATCCATGCTTGAATGTATACAAGATATCACCCACCTTTTTGACTCCTTCTATGACTCATCCCTTGCTAAATGAAAGTGCATTGATTTAGACATGTTTGTTACATGGCATATATTAAGGAGGAGATTTTTTAGAACCGTGCATACATTTAGGGGGAGACATTACTGTGATGAGACTAATTCATCTTTTACATTCTATACAACAATCCACACAAAATGCACCTTTTTGAGATAATGGTTCAATCTAATAAGGATTACACTTTTCTACTCTACACTGTTAAGGACTTTTGATTCTCTACATGCAAATCACATATCTTGTGAGAAAAAAGCTATTTACCCCACAATAATTTGTATAAGTGGAATGTGGATCCGAATAGCCAGGAATCTCCCCTGAAATAAAGGAGAAAACTCGCGTCGAAAGGTGAAACTAATCCACATTAAAATAAGTGTGATTTGCCACCGAGTAGCCGGAAAGTGCCCCAGATACAAAGGGTATAACTCGTGTCGAAAAGTGTCTCATCCACATCATAAAAAGTGACGAAACTGAGTAACCGGGAATTGCCCCTGAAACAAAGGGCATGTCTCGTGTCAAAAGGGTAGTCACACCATTTATTATATTTAAAAAAAAATTAGGGCATACGTAGCTACCAATATTCGAGCATTGTGTATGAAAGTGTATGGATGATAAGTTCTTTTTAGTGTTCTTTAGAAAATCCGATTTTCCATATTACCTTGGAACTCATTACTCAATCTTCACATATGCACTTTGGGTTTGATTGTTTGAATGTCCTTTATGAATCAATCATCCTTCATGGTTAATGTAGTACTTTATTTATGTAAGCACGACCTTCTTAGTATTATTCATGCACATCATGTTCAACAATCAATTGTATTATCCTTACACCCGGCCCAAAGGGACATCCATGAGTCTATATTTAACTATACATGCTTGAGTGTTTGAATACTTGATCCGTCTTGTCCATAACATACTTCATTTCATCTACATGCATCTCTAGGTTATACTTGTAAATAATAGGTTAAATAACCCATTGTCAATTGGTTTTTGTTCTTGATAATTGGGGGAGAATAACGTGCTCTTGAGCATAATACACTTTGTGCATAGCTTAGTCTCACATTCTGCATATAGCATAGTTTCTTTATACTCATTGTGCATACTTCGATCATACATTTGCATATAGTTTAAAAATTGAGCATTTGCACTTATTTCACACATCTGCAGATTGCACATAATTCCCAAGTTGAGCACTTGTATACACTCTTGTCATCTTGCATACAACCTTGTCATACATCTAGCATATAATTCAAAAATTGAACATTGCACATCAAATTCCACCTTTTTGTTTGGTGCTCATGCTTTTCACACCTTCCTCTCATGAGAAGTTAATTACAGGGTTCGTGCACTCTTGTCTCACTCGTTCTTGAAAACTTCACAGTTGCTCCTTAGCCCCCCCACTTTTTGATAATGTCAAAGGGAGAGAGAGTTTTTGTGGTCACAATATATTGTCATCATCTAAAAGGGGGAGATTATTGGGTTCTGTGCGCCCCCTCCAATATATTGTGGGTTGTTCGTATGTTTTAAAGTGAAAATTTTCTGTGTATGTTTTGTGGAAATATGCACTTATCATCTTGATCTTGATGCTCACATGTTGCATCTTCTTTTGCAGGTTATCTCACTTGTTCTTCACATGCACTGACCTGCCTCTGGACTTGCATCGACCTCTTCTGGATTGCTTTCATCATGTGCATCATCATCACCATGTTTACTTCTTGATGCACTTCATACATGATGTTTTTCATTGGTGAAATCATGTTTTCATAGAAGGTCACAAGGCCCTTGAGCCTTGTCACTTGTTCAGGATTTCAAGGACCCTTTACTGGTGTGAAATGCTTGGGTTTTCATGAGCACATCCCTTGGTTCTTCAAAAGTCTCAATGGATGTTATTCTAATTTGACGCTCTCATGCATATCATTGAAGTGTGGTTCATGGAGTTTTCAGATTTTCCAAATGGATATTGTTTCTAGTGTTATCATGCATTCTGATGGTTGAGAATTTTATGTCAGAATGTGCTGGTTCATATTCCCCACATTATGATGGATCCAAAGGGTGAATTTTATCAAACAACTCATGGGTCCATGGTAAGCTTCCACTCTTGTTTACAATCCCTTGGATCCTTGGTATGAGTTTATGTTTATGTGGATTTCCATGAGCCATTACCATAGTTCAATGCTTGGTAGTTTGATTTTGAGGTTTGATAGAGGTAAATTGGCTTTTCAAATAAGGTTATTGAGCTTTTCACATGTGCTAATGTGATTCTCATAAAACTTGTTGAATTTTGGTTTGAATGGACCAAATCTGGATGTCTTTGGACAATGTCTGAATTTCTTGATTAAACTTGGAACCCATGTGTGACTTGCTTAAATCATTTTGATTTTTAAAGAACATGGATTGGAATTATGTGTATTATCTGTGCTTGTGGCTGCAATTCATCATGTTTCCACTGCATATGATCTTTATGTGTGGATTGGCTCAACATCAAGTGATCAAGGTATACATTTGCTTGAGTTGGAAATGAATTTCCATGTGCTTAGATTGGGGTTGATTCATTAGTCATGCTATCAATTGATTTCATTTGCTAGTCGTTGACTTAATGGTTTCAAAGTGTTTTATGCATATTCTTGAGGAGGTTCTTGAGATGAAAATATGTTCAAAGCATTTATGTGCCTCATGCTAATGTTTTCATTATCATACTTCTTATCTTTTGGGTCTTGGACTAAAAACTAGCTCCAAATGTTGATGCATGATCCAAATATTATGATTTCGATCTAACCTCTCATTTCATCATATTTTTCAGGGCAAGAAATCATGGTTGATCATCATGGGACTTGGTAGCATTTAATCATTTAGTTTCCCATGTATTTTTGCTGGTTTAACACCCTTTTCTAACCTCTACTGGCAAGGGTCGACCCATAGGGTCGACTCTTAGGCAATCTGGACCTGACAGAAGGCTTTTTGGGGTGTCTGCCTGCATGGGTCGACCCCTGGGGTCAACCCCTGAGTTCTGGTATGTTATTTTGGCCCCGGTCGACCTCTGTCTGCCCGAGGGTCGACCCCAAGGGTCGACCCTTTCCGGTCAGGATTTCCGGGAGTGCATAAAACTCTTTCTAAATCCTATCAAACTTTACCAAAACACCCCCCATTGGTTCCTAGACCTAAATGGATGTTTTTAACATACTTTGGGAGGGGTTTTTGGGTCTTTTAGTCACTCATTTATATATATTATTGTGAGCTCAAAATTTGGAGATGAGGAACCCTAATTTGCTAACATTTCTCTTTGTCTTGTAGGAAAAGAAAGAGGGAAAGGAGAGGAGCTGGAGAAAAATGTGGATATCATCTACATCCAAGAGGAGTTTGCGATCGTGATTGAAGGAAGAAAGGAGCGGAACGAAAAGGGGAACGCGTGGACGTTCTCATCATCGACATCTGGCTACCCTCCGACATGAGGCTCAGAGAAGATCTTCTATAACCCCTCTCTACTCATGGGGATTCATTATTACATCTTGTTTGCATCTATTTGAGGCATCTACTTCCGGTTTACAAGGGTTTCCATCCTTTTGGTTGAGCATAGATTAATATTTTGGGCGTTTATTGTATATCTTGCTGTTCATCAAACTTGATATATTATCGTGTGTGGGCGGAGTTGCATCTCCGCATGTATGGATCTATTGCGGGGTAAGTTTCCCCGAGTTTGGTTGTGGTAGATGGAGCTGCGTCTCCGTGTAGTCTTAGTGTCCGGGGTGTCTTCCCCGACGTTGTGTGTGTGTGTGCTGCCGTGGCAGCATTTTGGGGCTTGTCCCCGTGTGGATATTACTGCGGAAGCAGCGTGTGTGGTGTTGGGGTTCATCCCCGTGTTGCTACGTTCCGTAGCGTGGAGTGAAGCCTCACCGAGTTCGGTGAGGGGTGGACGTAGGGAGCCCATCGTGGTCCCGAACCACCTAAAAATCTTTGTGTATCGTGTAAATTCCTGTGTGATCGTCCATTTCATCTACCTCCCTTCACAGGTCAACTTGTAGATTTTTATTCATGACACCTCCAGACATTGCTACTTCCGCTATCTGTGTTAAGCATAAATTTATCTGTGGTGAGCTTGATTTGTTTGATTAGTTTCATTGTTAATTCGAGTGAGATCGTAAAGCTTGACAGATCTCTTATAATCTCACATATGTTTGGGGCAATTAGCATTGTTAGTTTTATTTCCGTTGTAATTAGTTGGAGTTGTTTTTAAAATCCGCCATCTCGGCAAGGGGACAATTCAACCCCCCTTCTTGTCCGCCATCTCTCTAGGCTAACAAAGTTCAAGTTATAGATTGAGTATCCCGGTCGTCATCCTATAGGAATTCTGTGAGATTTGGGTAGAGCTTGGGGTTAAATTCTAAAAGAAGGATCAGATACTTAAGTTCCATTACTCAAACCATTAAAATTCTTAAATCAATAATTGATCTCCCTAATTATTCTTGCGGGAACCAAATAAAATGGAGGCGTCTAAGTCGAGTTTTATCCCCGAGATGGTATTGGTAGATGTCCAAGCTTATGCGGAGCTGGTTCAGAGAGTCCAAATGTTAGAAAAGGCCGCCGAAGAAAAAGAGAGGGTTAAAGAAAAGAACAAAGTCGAGAGAGATGAAGGGAAGAATCCAGCGGTTAATTCTAGGAAGTTCACCACAACCAAGAAAAGGCCAAACGAGGGTTGTAGTTCCCAAGAGTGTAAGAAGTGTAAGAAGTGCAAGAAGTGTAAGAAGGGTAAATGTTGGGTAGCTCCTATAGAGCCACCTCGAGAAAAGTGTAAGTATTGTGGAAGGCTAAATCATGAGTCAGAGGTTTGTTACCAGAAGACAGGGGCATGCCTTCGATGTGGAAGCCTTCAGCATAGGATAGTCAAATGCCCTCTCATAAACTCGGAGCCCCAAGGAGAGGCTCAAGCTTTAGTAGAAGTCGAACCTGCCAAAGGAGAATGTCTAGAAGGTAAGCCTCATCCTTAATCTTAAATTAGTTCTTTTCCATTCAGTACATCTTTGACTCCTTATCTTTTACTTGCATAGTTATAATAGTAGCTCTTCCATCCTAGATAGAAGGTGATATGAATTTGGGGACCAAATTCTTTTTAGTGGGAAAGGGTGTAACGCCCGGAAGTTTTAAAAGGATAAGATAGGAACAATTGCCTATATTTTAAAAATTAAAAAATACAATATTAAATCTTGTATAAGGCACCTTCCCTTCCACTGAATAGCTGCGCTAGCAGGTACTACGGGCCCTCTGTCCCACGCATCTAACCAGCTCCGGTGGTTCACTGGTTCCACCGAAAACTCTCATTTTTTGAAGCGGAGCATTGTGCGACGCCGAGCGAGAAACGTCTCTTCTTTCGGTTTATTCACTGATCTGAACTTAGCATTTGTTTTCTTATTGAAAATAATAATGGGGCTAGGCATTCACAGAATAAGTCAATCTATCTGAACCGAAGATGGACTTCTCAGATCAGTGACTGCCTCTCCAGCGGAGCTGGGCGCCGGGGCCCTAGAGACCTGTACGAGAAGCTTAGGGGACAATTAAATATCAAGGTATCTCATTTCAACTATAAATCAAGAGGGAATGTAAACTATCCACTAGTAAATGAAATGAAGGTATAAATAAATATTTAATAAAAATCAACTATATTCTTTGTGGCTGAAACTAAATAAAACATCAAGAATAATTAAGGTAGAAAGATAACTTGGGTGTTCATCTCTAGAAGAAATCTCAAATGCATTCCAAAAATATAAATATGTATATCAAGGCTATCATCGGATCGAACCTGTCTCTGATATCCTTAAGGTAGTAGAGAGATAAGAGTGTTGACAATAATGATATACGTGATCCGACCCAAAACGTGGGATTAGTAATAAACCATTAAGAACAACCCATCAAAGAACTAAGGGACATCTTAAACCTCATCCAAACCTTAATGGGCTTCAACCCATATACACCTGAAAAGCTTTAACCTTTTTATATCCATAATTAAATGGGCCTCAGTAGGAGAACACTAAAGGAACTTAACAGGATACGTACTACGGGTTGGAAGGATTAGTACACAATGGGTCTTGAGAAATTTATATGTAAATAAAAATACTATAACTATAATGGGCCATATGGTATGGTTTAAAGATATGTATAATATAGAATAACCCACAACTATCACAAATGGGCCTTAACCCATTCTAATGGGCCTTGTTAGACACTAAAACCCAACTCATAAAACTCACCAAAAGCTCTCAAGCGACACACATTAGAAAGGGCCTTGACATATACATAAATGGGCCTTTGCAAAGCCTGTACGTCTAAACAAGTGGACCTCACAGGGAGTTTAGTTATATGTATAAAAAAGAAAAAATAAAGGGCTTTCTACAATACCCCAAAACACTTAACTCCTCTCACGTTTGAAGCTTGCATGCCTTAGGGTTTCGAACCCAACCAGGAAGGTGGCTACAGATTTGGCAGTGGAAGGGTTTAGGATGGGAAACTTAACACTAACTAGGATTCTTACGTAGGAATCTAAATCCCAATAGGATGCCATGGGGTCATCGAAGCCAAAAGACTTATAAATAGAACTCCCCATCGACGACCTCCGGCTATTACTACTGCTCGAACTATTTCCCTGCGTCAACATCGTTCCTCCTCTGTTGTTGCCGTCTGTTTCTACTGCTGCCGTGTTGCAACCGTGAAGGAGCATCTGCTTCCTCCTTCTTCTTCTTCACAATCGTGAGTGGCTACTATAGTCGTTCCGCCATTCAGTTACGGTTGCAGTGAGAAGCCGCTGCTTCTCTTCCTCTTGTTGCTGAGTGTAGCTACCGTGAACGAAGGGAGAGGTCTTGCTTCTTATTCCGTTTCTTCTATTACCACAGACGTGCTGGAAGGCTATCCTCCTTCGTCTACATTTGTCCACTGCTGCAAGCCTGTTGCAGAAGTATTGCAGTCTTAACTATTATCCAATCTTCCTTCCACATGTTGCAGTTGCTGCTACAGTGCTCTTTCTTCTCTAATTCATCGTCCAAACCAAGCCAAGAGGTAGGTGTTCTCAAGTTACAAAGCCCAACCTCTTAAATAACAGTAATTTCATACATATTGCTTATCTAGCTTGATATCATGATTTTTGTTTTCAGTTTTCGTAGTTTTACTGAGTTCTTGTAAATAGCGACCCTGTCATGGGTGCTTATTTAATGAATGCCCGCACGCGTGGTCGCTAATTCTTCTGAACTACCGACAGCGGTCAAGGCGTAAATTAATGATCGACCTTATGCCCAGCCGCTTATTCTTTTGGTATTTAATAAATACCACATGTGTAAAACTAGATAACTATAAAACATGACGTTAAAATTATTGCATGAGCATATTTCTGGAACCTATATATTTTTCTCTACCTATCCATGTCCTTACTTCCATAATTCAATAAACTTTAATTACCATGTGTCTGTGATTGTACCTACCCGATGCGTATCACCAAACAAAAAAAGGGCGACATTCCATTAGTCGCTATTTCAAGAATAAACGCCCTCGTACAAGGGCGCTAATTTGTAATAAAACGGTATTGTAGAATATAATGAAAATTATGAATACACGACCGAGATCAGGGCGTCATTCAAAGAATGAACGCCACTGTACACAGCCGCTATTTGAAATCATAGATATTAATTTTGGAAAAAAATCCTAGAATTAATGCCCTTATATAGTGTCGTTAATTTCTAGTATATTCACGAAAATTCTGAAATAATCTTGATTGAACGGGCTTTCAGAAGGTCGCTATTTCATTAAATAGCGCCTTCTGTACATATGCAATTTTCCTGTCTCACAGATTTATCAGTTTTCTAGCCCATACTGCGGGTTTATGGCACTATGTCTCTGTCCATAGATGCAGTCCCACGTTTCACGTTGTTTTCCCTATAGCCCCTAACTTTCGGTGATGGTTGAGCCCTCAGCGGGATATTCCTTCCTTCAGACTGGTGATTTCATCATAGAGACCTCCGTAAGTCTACGCGATGCCTTAGATTCCTTCAAGGCCGCCGAGCAGGTTGTACCCTAAAAACCCTGGAACCTATCTTTGTCACGTCACTCTGAAGATACGTGATGTTTAGCCCTCAAAGAGCGTTGTTCTGGCCTTTTTTGAGAAATGTGATGTCTGTCCTGAATCTGCGACCTGGACTTGGACGCAAGAAGGAATTGGCGCCTAGTCAGAGGGCACAGTTTACTATTATAGCGACTGTGACATGGACACTATTTATGAATGAGCGACTATTTGAGAAGTCGCTAATTTTTTGTGCGTATGCTGTTCACAAGAATGAGCGACCATACAGTGGACGCTATTTCTGTAATTGGTGGTGACTGAGTGGGCGCCATTTACCTAGTTTCACGCCATGTCTTAGTTTTTGTGTGGTTTAAACGTAGAGTCATACTTGTCCAAAGTTCAGCCCTTGAACTCCTTCATTCGTGAAAATCTACCTTATCATCCTACAATGGTTTATCCTTTGGAACTCTATATCGGCTATAACTATAGTGGATGTCCAAAATATACATGACCCAATGCCTGCACATATAGGCCCCGATCTGGTCCTAAGTGGAGCACCCGAAAGTACTTGTGCCCATGGGAGTTGATTGATCACGGTGTGGCATTGCACCGAAGTACTTGTCTATCTAGCATTATGGCATTCCACACACTCACTCTCTCGTATTACTCGCGTGCTTGACTTGACTTGCGTGGCTCGGAACGGGCGAGTACTTGCTTGCTTAACTAGCCAATATCTCGTGACATTACTTACTATTACATGCTTGATATTCCTTGAAGCTTTACCTATTCCTGCTTGTTAATAACTTTCTTATCTTGTTATAGTCTCTCTCCATCTTGCGTTCATTCATGCATAGCCATGCTTGCATTCATGTAACATGTAATTACTTTAAGTAAACTTGTACTTGAAATATAATTCCTACTGAGCGTTTGCTCACCCAGTTTGTTCACACATTTTCAAGTAATCAGGTGACTCTCGAGACCAAGACTCAACTCGGAAGGGCAAGTGTAGAAGAGGGCTCAGGAAACTAGATGACCCATGTCTTTTACTTTTCTTGAGTCTAGTATGGTGCCTTCTATCTAGTTTTTCATGTCTAGATTAGCTTGGAGTCGTTTATCAAGTTTCAAATGTCTAAGTCCTGTTACTGTGTCCTTTCCTTTTCTCTTATGTTGTAATTGAGTCAATACGTTGTACTGACAAGTTCACATGAATAAAATTTATTTTGCCGAATTTTGGTCTTATGTGATTGCTTTGATTGACACGATTGTCTAACTGCCACGTTCTGAGCAAACGACACGTTCCGCTGCTATCGGTTCGGGGCGTGACATCACGCGCCACCTCTGGCCGCCCAGCTATAGATGCGACAGACTCCCAAGGCCGCCTCCTGCTGGGTTTGTAGAAAATGGACCAAACTCCACGTGGTGGGTGATCCTATGCCCTATTCTCCTCGGAACGATGGGAAAAACACGGGGAATCAATCCCCAGGCGTTCGTACATCCATGAAATCACTTTTAAACTACAAATCGAAGTCCAAATCTATAGAAACCATCACACGTCCTGGATCATGGATTTTCCCCAAAATGGACAATACTCCCACTCTCGGCCTCACCACAACATGGATTTGCAAGGAAAACACGTGAGAGTGCTAGAGATCCATTCCCCTACCTTTTTGAGGCTTTGAACCATCAAAAACCACGCAAAAATGTTGATCCTCCCCATGGTCAGCTCCCACCATTGCCATCGCTCCCGCCTCGCTGTTCGCCACTGCTCCTCGCCTTCGTCCTCGCCGCACACTATCGACGCCGTTCCATCATGCACCCTCTCACCGCCGTCAGCCGTCGGAGGTGAGAAACAGAGAGGGAAAGAGAGTGATGGGAGAGTGAGGGAGAGGGGGAGACGCGAGAGAGACGGGAGAAATGGAGGGGGATAGGGAGTTAAAATAGGATTTTTATTTATTTTATTATTTTATTCATTTTAGAAAATTCACATTAACTATAAAAAGTTCCCGAAAAATATATTTTAACTTAGAAAATTTTCAATAAAAATAAGGCTACTCAATGTGCCATCACGACCCGAAATAATTCTCATAAAAACTATTTAAGGGTTTGAAAATCCAATATTAAATTCTAAAAACCAACACAGACACGATCCGCAACCCCCGGAAATACGATCCGAGACCTGAATACATTACACATAGAGTTCAGCTATCTCAAAAAATCATTGACTATCTTAACAGAATTAAAGCTATATTCTCATATTTGTGATAGATACTGTATAACGCCCATGACAAAATACTTAGTCGATAGTTTAAATGAAATTATACTACTCAATCGATTGACACAACTATTTACACTAGAAGTCAAGAGTCAAATGCATTATCATCAGCTATCTGTCTTATATATTTTATATTCTTTTGATAGTTGTAGTTCAAGACTTATAAAATGACTTATTCGATATTATAAATGATATATCACTCCCTGATCGACTATGTCAAACAAATGACAAAATATTCAAAAGGTTGTTTGTACTTAAGTCATCAGCTATCCTATAAATATGATAGTTGTAGTTCAAAGCCTATGATAGAAATAATTAGTTGATGTATAAGTTAAGTTACACTTCTTAAACGACTAAGACAATTCAAATTTCAAACACTATAAATACTGTTGTGCTGACAATTAAATGCTTACTGTATATCGTATGAGCAAACATGATACTCTATTTCTTTGTCTATGAATTTCACCTGACAAACAACCTACAAAGATCAATGCTTATACTCTATTTTAGAAAGAAAGAGACTGAAAGGAAAGTATAGTAGTACAAACACGTTTTAGCCTCTGCAGAAAGAAGGGAGTATTCTAATGCAATCTTATTTGACTTTATCCTTTTATAAGATTATCAAATACCTTATGTAGTCTGATAGTCCCGGGAAAAGGAAGAAACCTATGAAAATGACTTTGCCAACAGAGGAAGCGCCAAAAGGAAGATTTTCGAAGAAATATACGAAGTCAAAAGGTTTATCAAAGGAAGATTTCCAAATATCTTTTTACGTAGAAAGAACGCCATATGCAGAACAACAATAAGCACCATGAAAGAAAAATGAAGCTCTCTTTGTAATGGATATAAGACTTGAGTCTAACGTCTACCTGAATGAGTCTAAACGATCATTAGGATATGTAACACCACGAACTTTTTTCAGATATTTTAGGGATCAGGATCCGTGGGTTTCGGAGCACTTTTGTGGGTCATGGATCATGTTTTATGATTTACTCGGGTTTTTGGCTGTCGAGCCTACGGAACCTAGTGTCGACTGAACCGCTGTGTTTTCCAGCCTTGGGACATTATAGGCACGTTGTGCGTTTCCCAATGATCGTGGGGAGTATTTTCCCCAAATTTTCTAATTTTTGGATTTATAAAATCATGGATTTCCTATTCAAACCCCCACCCCCTTTTCTCTCCCCATCTCTCATTTTCTCTCCCTCTCTCTTCTCACGTTCTCTCCTCTCCCCCTCTCTTCTCTCCGGGGGGTCGACGGAGACGGACGAGGGCGAGGTGGCGACGTACATGATGCGAGGAGCGGTGTGGACGGGACGAGGATCGAGATGGTGGAGGCACGGCGGCGTTCATCGGCGGGTTCGGGGTGCCGACGCGGGTTCGTGCTGCAGTTTTACGTGGAATCGGCGTCCACGGTGCGTGTAATCTTCGGTGGAGGTAGGGGGATGGATCCTTAGCCTTTATACTTCCTTTCCCCACATTTTATGGGCTAAGGCGAAGCAGAGATTTGGTTTATTTCACGCCGGGGTCAAAATCGCATGTTTGGGGTGAGCGGCGATTTTTGCGAGATTTGGGCCCAGATTGGGGTTTTGATTTGATTTTCCAGTAGTAGGGATGTTCGAGGATGAATTCCCCTTATTTTCCCATTCACTGGGAGGCGAATGGGGCGTGAAACTGAGCTTGCGGCGAGCTCGGTCCGTCTTCGTAAAAACACAGGAGATGGTCACATAGGTGGCTGTTTGTGCCTTGATCTGGGAGGCCAAGACCTTGGCTGCCCAAGTCACTAGGCAGCCAAAGGTCTGGCTGCCCATGGGTGTTGGTCGGCCAGGACCCGGGCCACCCTCACCATGCATGGCCCAAGTCTGGGCGGCCTGGTCGATGGTCACCTAGACCGCCCAGGCCAAGGGGAGCCTGGTGCTGGGCGGCTACAGGTGTGGCGGCCTAGGTCTCTGGGCGGTCAAGAGTTTGGCCACCCAGCCTAGTCAGCCCCCGGGGTGCTTGCCCCGAGGTATCTGTATGTGGTACAGTTTCACGGAAGAGGTGCCCGCGCGACTCTTCGTGATCCAGGCATCCTATGTGGGTCATCATGGGCCATCCCTGTGGAAATTTGTGTCTGTAGAGGGTGTTTTCCCCGTCCGGAGTCATCGTGAGTTTTCTTAGGGTCCGGACAACCCCGTGTGTTCTCGGGCTTTCGTGCATTCGTTAGATTGAGTCACCGTGTATTGGCGGTATGAGTGCGGTGGGCTGTTCCTGCACATCATAGCTTCTTTAGAAAGTAGTTTCCATGTGGGCCATGCGTATGGCCTATGAATTGTGAGTCTTATGACCTAGCCTAGGGCTAGGGGCTTTCTGAGGTTTCTCTCTCTAATGGAGATCGAATTCGACGGCTGTGAGCCGTCTCTTAAAGTACTCTACCGTGGTTTTTGACCTAGGGATAGGCCAGATTGACGGCATGGAGCCGTCCTAGTACAATGGTCTTGACCCGAGTCTTGTGACTCAAGGATCGTTAGGGTTTAGTAGGTCTAGTGGACCATCCAGAGTCTGGTGGCCCCGAGCCACCTGGTACTCTGTGTTACTCGCAATGGGTGCGTGTGTGACCTTCCGTGTTCACGTTTAATGACTTGTTCCACTAGTCGTAGCCCGACGACACGCGTTGTGCTGGCCCACCTGAGAGTGGTGGCGGGGTTACCCGAGAGAGACGGTTTTGAGGCTAGTTACTATAGGGCCCCTCACCTTACAGCCTGAGTCTGGGCTAGGGGAAAAACCATCTAGAGGACCCGACTTAGAGCGGATAGTCTATGTGTGCACACGTGGCTGGGGGCTACAGGCCTCTGCTGACGAGCGTGATCCCAGAGAGTCCTTGTTCAGTTTTCATGGTTACTGTACGATGTCGCAATTTCTGCCTGGGACGAGTAGGGAGACACCTGGGGCACGACCTAAGTCGTCAGTGGATGCATCCGGTCTTACTTCTAGTGGATAGTACTCCCGTCACGTGATGTGAGATTCTCGTGACTCGAGCTTCCATTTCCCGTCTGTGAGATGTGATTTTACGGGTAGTTCTGGGTTTTTTTCCAATGTAGAGGTCTAGGGTTCCCGGTAGAGTTACCAAGGTTTCACCTATAGAAACTGTAGGGTTCACAACTACGAGGTCATGACTTTTTACCCCGAACCGCATGGTCTTGGGTGGGTCGTTGCCTGTGAAGGCGTGCCTTCGCGACAGAGTTGTCGGGGCATTTCTTCTGGCAGCGTAGCTAGGGCTTTTTCTGTTAATTCGATGGTCCCCCGACTATTAGATCGGGGAGTTGGTTTCCATTCCAGTAGGAGTAGCTGTAGAGCCGAGGTTTTCCCCGCCACCATGTTTGTTGTTCCTGCTATTGTTGCTGCTTTTCGCTACCGCCATTGTTTACGATTGGGGTTCCGCGGGACCCCTACTGAGCCAGTGATAGGAGGCTCACCCCTACTTTTTAGGTGCGGTGGCTCTTCCTCGAGGTTCGAGGGTTCTACGCGGAGGTTCTTAGTTGCCAGATCACCGGGCCGAGTGTTCACTTGGCAATAGTGTATGTTTCCTTACCTTAGACTGTACTTTTATTTGGACTGGACTCTGTAGTTAGTTTGTTTAATTTTTGGTAATTTTTGATTTTTCCTACTTTATTTCCTATTTCTTTGTACCTCCACACACCTTTCAGCCCTTCCAAGCCTTCCGGCTCATGGGCGGTGGGCCAGGATTCGAGGTATCGAGTTATTCCCAGTATCCGGATATTGGGTCGTTACAGATGGTATCAGAGCATGGTTGTGGATGTACATGGAAATTCAAGATATCTCAGTGATTAGAGTCCATAAGGTCTAATATAGTCGGAAACTGGCATAGGGTTTTATGTTTATTTACCACTTTGTTTCTCGCGTGAGAGCTTGAGTGCTCTGTGTTGGTGCTGAAGAGGCAGTTGCTGTTCTCGTCGGAGTGCCGGCGTGGGGCCCAAGGGATGAGATAGAGAGATTTCTTCCCGATGGATGGTGGCCCCGATTGTACTGCGGTGGGTAGAGTTTGCCGGCAGGTGCGAGGCTACGGTGCTACGTTCGAGGAATCTACACCAAGGTCAGGTGGCTGGCGTGGATTGCTCATGGTTAGGTGGCCGTGAGTGTGCTCTGAGAGAGTTAATGCCGTTTTGGCCACCCCAGCTTGACGTTTAGCCAGCCCCTGAGGTTTAAGATCATGGTTTGAGGTGGTAGAGCGGGTGCTCTGATCGAGAATTATGCTTGGACGAGCGGAGGGTCTTCTTGATGAGTTGCTGATTATCGAGCCTGATTTTCTCATCATGCTCTGTGGCATTGGTTGCTACGCACTGATTCCTGAGGATTTGTGAAGAGCATTGGAGGATTGCTCCCTCGGTGTGAATTGTCTCTCGCTATGTGAGCCATGTCTATTGCCGTGCCATTGTGGTTCATGGCACGGGCTAGATGGAGAGTCGGGGGAATATGCTGGAAAGTGTATCGCATGAGTACCCCACTCATCCATTGGAAGCCGTGTCAGGCGTTGAAGTTAGACCCAGATGGGGTTGTTGAGGAAACGCCTGGCGGAGAACAAGGATGTGATGGTTAGAGTCGGTAGCTTGGTGCCCGACTTGGATAGAAGGTTGTGTCCTTAGATGAGATCGTGGTTCCCAGGAGTGATCTTTGAGAGATTATGGGTCCCAGTTGGTAGCTACGAGTGGCTGGTGAGGCTAGCCGAATGGTTGACCATGGCAAGGTCTGTATTGTCTGGGGATCCGTGTGCATTGGTGGCGTCATCGTCGACCACGTTGCTATGGCGGTAGGTGGCACTTCTCTGTTCAAGAGACGTATGTAGTAAATTGCTCAGGAGGTCTCTTGTGGCTCTGTGGCGAGAGCAGTCCCAGGATTGGCTGGTGTCCATTTGGAGTAATTGAGATAAGATAGGATTTGATGAGACAGTATGATGGACGATGCCTGTGTATGGAAGTCCTTGAAGGGACATTGTTGTTGGATGGTGACCCTTGGTCTTGTGACCAGCATGGAAGGATTTCCCAATAAGTCTGAGTCGAATGTCGTGAGGACCGAGGATGATGGAATTCTATCATTTGGTTCCACCGTACTCCCTTGAGAGGGTAGAGTTGGCGTGAGGATCAGGATCGGATGCGGTGTCTGAGTGAGGATCGGCTCGTGACGCAGTATTGGTCTATGCGAGAGTCAACAGATGGCCTATCGAGATTTGGAATGTGCTCATTGGGCCTGAGGAAGGCGAGCAAGTAAAGGTTTCTCGTTGATGACTATCTGGTGACCGGTGAATGGTCTTTCACAGATAGAAGATGATGGTTGTAGCGAGCCGAGAACGGTGAGTGCCGTGTGCAAGTGAGGCCCTTGGTGGCCGATTGTGAGATGTGCTTTTTCTCGGAAATTGGATCTAGGCTTTGTCAAAGTTTGTCTTCTGACAGATTTGGTCCCATGCTGTTGTTGGCATTCAGCTTGCCAAGTGTGTGATGGTTCATGGCGCAGAGCTGACGAATTTGCGGCAGTCAGTTGAGATGATTGTGTGAGCTGGTGGAAGTTCAGTGATGGTTACCCCTCGTGCAAGGCGTGATGTTTGAATGGTCTACTGAGAACGGGATCTTGTCGGTGGTTGTTTCTCGTGACAAGGATTGCATCTCCTCGGTGAGCGAGATGGTGGCAGCGTTGCCGTGATGGATCTTCGTCATGGCTGAGGTGATGCCAGACTTATCCCCTTTTGTGTTATGCCTACTCTGATGATAACTGTGTATTATGTATGGAGCGAGGCATGTTGATCGTGATCAAGGTCTAGCTGTGTCCCTCAGGATCTGTGTTTTTTGTGAATATCGAGATTTTGCTGGGGCTCTCAGAGCGTTACCAGCTGGGCGTGTTGTTCTTCCACTGTGAGCTGTGGTTGCCTCAAATTTTGAGGATGAAATTTCTATAAGGGGGGAGGTCTATAACGCCCCAGATTTTTTTCGGATATTTTTCGGATCAGGATCCGTGGGTTTCGAAGCGCTTTTGTGGGTCTCGGATCGTATTTTGTGATTTACTCGAGTTTTTGGCTGTCGAGCTTGCGGAACCCTATGTGCGGTGAACCGCTGTGTTTTCCAGCCCAGGGACATTGTAGGCATGTTGTACGTTTCCCGAGGATCATGGGGAGTATTTTTTTCTAAATTTTACAAATTTGGGATTTATAAAATCGCAAATTTCCTATTTAAACACCTACCCCCTTTTCTCTCTCCCCATCTCTCATTTTCTCTCCCTCTCCATCTCTCTTCTCACGTTCTCTCCTCTCCCCCTCTCTTCTCTCTCCGTGGCCGACGGAGATGGACGAGGGTGAGGTGGCGGCATGCGTGAGGCAAGGAGCAACATGGACGGGACGAGGATCGAGACGATGGAGGCACAGCTACGTTCGTCTGCGGGTTCGGGGTGCCGGCGTGGGTTCATGCGGCCGTTTCACATGGAATCAGCGTCCACGGTGCGCGTAATCTTCCGTGGAGGTAGGGGGATGGATCCTTAGCCCTTGTACTTCCTTTCCATGCGTTTTATAGGCATAGGCGAGGCCGAGAGTGGGTTTATTTCACGCTGGGGTCAAAATCACATGTTTGGGGTGAGCGGCGATTTTTGCCCGATTTGGGCCCCGATTGGGGTTTTAATTTGGTTTTCCAGTAGTATGGATGTCTAGGGATGAATTGACCTTATTTTTCCCTTCGTTGGGAGGCGAATGGGGCATGGAACTTAGTTCGCATGGAGCTCGGTCCGTCTCCATAAAAATGCAGGAGATGGCCACATAGGTGGCCGTCTGTGAGCTGGTCTGGGCGGCCAAAGGTCTGGCCGCCCAGGGCTGTTGGGCTGCTAGGACCCTGGCCACCCTCACCTTGCATGGCCCAAGTCTGGGCGGCCAAGGGTGTGTCCGCCCATGCCAAGGGGAGCTTTGGTGCTGGGCGACAACAGGTGTGGCCGTCCAGAACTTTGGGAACCCAAGAGTTTGGCCGCCCAGCCCAATCAGCCCCCGAGGTGCTTGCCACGAGGTGTCCGTATGCGGTACGATTTCGTGGGAGAGGTGCCCGCGCGACTCTTTGTGATCCGGGCTTCCTGTGTGGGTCATCATGGGCCATCCCTGTGGGAATTTGTGTATGTAGAGGGTGTTTTCCCCGTCCGAAGTCATCATATGTTTTCTTAGGGTCCGGAAAACCCCGTGTGTTCTCGGGCTTCCGTGTATTCGTTAGATTGAGTCACCGTGTATCGGTATGAGTGCGGTGGTCTGTTCCAGCATGTCGTAGCTTCTTCAGAAAGCGGTTTCTGAGTGGGCCATGCGTATGGCCTATGAACTGTGAGTCTTATGAGCCAGCCTTGGGCTGGGGCCTTTCTGAGGTTTCCCTCTCTAATGGAGATCGAATTCGACGACTGTGAGCCGCCTCTTAAATTACTCTACCGTGGTTTCTGACCTAGGGATAGGCTAGATTTACGGCATGGAGCCGTCCCAGTACAACGGTCTTGACCCGAGTCTTGTGACTCAAGGATCATTGGGTGTAGTAGGTCTAGTGGACCATCCAGAGTCTGGTGGCCCCGAGCCACCTGGTACTCCATGTTACTCATAATGGGTGCATGCGTGACCTTCCGTGTTCACATTTAATGACTTGTTCCCCTAGTCGTAGCCCGACGACACGCGATGTGTTGGCCCACCTAGGAGTGGCGGCGGGGTTACTCGAGAGAGACGATTTTGAGGCTGGTTACCGTAGGGCCCCTTGCCTTATAGCCTGAGTCTGGGCTGGGGGGAAAACTAGCTAGAGGACCCGACTTAGAGCGCCTAGTCTATGTGTGCACACATGGCTGGGGGCTACAGGCCCGCACTGACGAGCGCAACCCCAGCTAGTCCTTGTTCAGTGTTCCTAGTTACTATACTATGTCTTAGTTTTCGCCTGGGGCGAGTAGGGAGACACCTAGGGCACAGACTAAGTCGATAGTGGAAGCATCCTGTCACGCCCCGAGCGCAGAAGGAACCCGAGGAGAGCGTGACGAGTTTATATCAATCATGTCAATCAGAGCAAGTAGAATTTCGACATCAACATAGAGTGCGCAATAAGAGGAGAATTAAAACATAACCCAAAAGCTGATACCATTGATAACAACAAGTCCATAAATAAAGTCACATACTCCAAGACTTAACAATTCGAACCAGGACCATGAGCCTTAACTATTACAACACATTGACATAACACCATATCCAACGACAAGACTCCTAAGAATAAACTAAGGACGACAAGACACGATAAGTGATAGTAGCACGACGCTTGCAGATTCTACGCTCGTCACTCTTGCTCCTGCCCATCCGAGTCCGAGTTATGGTCCGTATTACCTGAAAAGTTTGGGGACAAGAACTTGATGAGCGAACGCTCAGTAGGAATTATATCTCAAGAACTAGCAATTGGTTTAAGTATTTAACTTTTTCAAATGAAAATGCAAGTCTATATGTAAAACATGTAAAATAAAATGTTATGGAATTGAACAGGATAACGAGAGGAAAACATATGCTGTTGATCCAAGATAGGGAATTTCAGTATTCAAGTATTTGAATGAGTACCAAGTATATCAACAAAGTCTTTCATGTCGTGAAATAATGGCTATTAACAAGCAAGTACTTTGCCCATTCTGGGCCACGCAAGTTATGTCAAGTCAGTCAAGTCAAGCACGCGAGAGAGAGATAGAGATATAGTGGAGATGTCGTAGATTCAAGCAAGTACTTCGGTGCAATGTCACACCGTGATCAATATAACTCACATGGGCAGAAGTACTTTCTGGTGCTCCTCCCAAGACCAGATCGGGCCCTATATGTGCTGACATTGATACATGTAATATCTAGACAACCACTTTATGTAAAGCCATGGAATTCCAAGAACAAACTCATGTAAGATATCAAGATAGATTTGTGGATAGGTTCCACGGAATTCAAGGAAATAGCTTTTAGAGTTCAAAAAATGATAATGACGGTATAATCATGAGTGTCGATAAAACTGGGTAGATTTAGTTCCCCAATTGGGTACCATAACAAATAGGTATCCATATACATGGATGGTCACCCATTTGATATAGAATTGAGGTCCACAAGAACAGCATATCATTGATATGATGTCCACATTCCATTAAGAATATACTCATGATATCCACATAGCATATCATGAGGGCCGGTATACCATGTTTCTAAAGAGTGACATGGCAAAATAGTGTAAGGGTTTTTATGGTACAACCTGCTCAGTCGGCCTTGAGGGAATCCAAGGCTCGAGGAGTCTTACGGAGGTCTCTATGACTAACTTGCTAGTCCAAAGGAACGGAATGTCCAATGGAGAGCTTGTAGGTCACCGAGAATTGAGGGGTAATGCGATAACCATCGTGAAACATGGGACTATATTCACGGAATGGAACATAGTGCCGATATATATATATATATAGATATAGAAAACCCTCGGTTCACAGAAAGCAATATGAAATAATTACACAGGAAATTAGCGACTTAATCTAAGTCATTACTTATCAAATTAACGCCTTTTACAGGGGCGTTTATTTATAATTTGACGACTTATACAGGGGTCATCCATTATATAATTCTATTTTTTAGGAATTTCTATATTCTGGAATTTTAACAAGAACGCGCCTTGGACAGGGGCGTTACTTTTAAATTAGCACCCTTTGCTGGGGCGTCAGTTCTATAAGAGACGGCCTGTATCAGGTCGTTAATTCAAGTTCATCCAAGATTTAACATGAACAGTGAAAATTTCCAGATAATACAATTTTGGGACAACAAGTTACATGGTCAGGACAAGAAAAATAGCAGGATTCAAGGGGTATAATCATGCATTAGATTGGATTCATGGTTTCATAGATATAACATTTTTAAGCATGAGTATTTAATAATTTTAAAGAATTGACGACTCCTGGGCAGGGCGTCAGATCTTGAATTAGCGCCCTGGGCTGGGTCGCTTCTTTTAAATTAGCGCCCTTGGCAGGGTCGCTTATTTTAAAATCTTACAAAACCTTTGAAAACGCAATAAGACTATATGCATGAGATCATGGATGATATTATTACATAATCTATGCTAGTTTGGGCTACGTTTCTTGAGAAAACCTACAATATGATCATGATTTATGCTTGTTTGGGCTACGAGACTTGAGATAACCTACCTTTGTTGGAGTTTTAAACGATGGACAGACGATGAACCGATACTCTGTTTTGAACAGAGTGTGGTGGTTGCTTGCAGGAAGAAGAAGTTGGTGTCCAGGCTTCCTAGCTGCAACAGGAGAAGAAGAGTTTCTTCCACTTCCTCACGTCCGCAGCAACAGGAAACAGAGGGAAGATGATCACGGTAGCAACAGGAGGAAGTCGATACAGCAGTAACGTTGCTACGGTCGATGGAGACGTAGTTTTATAGGGTTGTGTGGGTTCTGGGGGATTCAAATGCTTAGTTACGGAAGGGATTTACGATCAAGTTTGGCAGGGTTTTAAACCTACTATGCATGGTCCTCTCCCTTCCTAGATAGCAGCCGCATGCTTCCATTTGCATAGGGAAACCCTAACACTAGCCATGCATCGACCGAACATGCCTTAATGGGTTGCACGGTTTCCTTATTTAACTCTCAGGGAAAATGACGTCTGAGGCAAGGGTGTGTTTTTCACTAAATAGCGCCTTACTCGAGGTCGTGTTTTCATTAGATAACGCCTTAACCAAGGTCATCTTTTACTTTTCTATATTTCGCCGCTTTATTTCAAATTTTTCTTGGTACTAATTAGCGCCCATGATAAGGGCGTTATTACTATAATTAGCGTCTTAATGAAGGGCGTTATTTCATTTTGGCCCAATTGTTCCCTGAAGTGTAAGGCCCATTTATGTATTTCTCTTGGCTGGTTTTAAAGTTCATTAAGTACCTCTAAACATATATATATAGCTTAATTATTTTTATTCATTTAGAATATTTTATTCCTTATTAATTATCCGGGGTCTTACACCCTCCCCCACTTAAAAGAATTTGGTCCCCAAATTCAATTGCTTGAAAGGAGACATGGAGGGTATAGAGTACTTACGGTTTAGAACAATTCCGGATATCTCCTTCGCATAGATCTCTCAGTTTCCCATGTAGCTTCTTGCTCCAAGCATTTGTTCCACTGCACTTTTACCATGGGAATGGTCTTGTTTCTTAAGACTCGGACCTCTCGATCAAGAATCTTCATTGTTTTTTGTTCAGAGGTGAGGTCCCTTTGAATCACTAAGTTACTATGATCAATGACGTGGAAAGGGTCGTGCACATATTTCTTCAGCATGGAAATGTGGAACACATTGTGCACTTCTGACAGTTGAGGAGGTAAAGCAAGATGATAGGCTACTTCGCCAACTCTTTCCAATATTTCGAATGGACCAATGAATCTTGGTGTGAGCTTGCCTTTAACTCCGAACCTTCTTATTCCTCGACCGGGTGAGACCTTGAGGTAAACATGGTCTCCAACTTGGAACTCTAGTTCCCTTCTTCGATTATCTGCATAAGATTTCTGCCTGGATTGTGGTACTTTGAGTCTTTCTCGGATAAGTTCAACCTTTTCCGTTGTGTTTCTTACCATATCTGGCCCTAGTAGTTGCTTCTCGCCAACCTCATCCCAGCATATAGGAGATCGGCAACTCCTGCCGTACAAGGCTTCAAATGGAGCCATCTGTATACTGGCTTGATAACTATTATTGTATGCAAACTCAGCTAGGGGTAAATGATCATGCCAACCTCCGCCAAAGTCAATAATGCAAGCTCGTAACATGTCTTCCACTAATTGGTTTGTTCTCTCGGTCTGACCATTGGTCTGGGGGTGGAAAGCAGTACTGAAATTGAGCTTTGTCCCCAAAGAGTGTTGTAGACCCTTCCAGAAATGAGAAGTGAAGCGCGGGTCTCGGTCAGACACGATTGATGTTGGGACTCCATGCAATCTCACGATTTCCTTAATGTATAATGCGGCTAAAACATCAACCGACCATCGACTTTTAATTGGCAAGAAATGCGCCGACTTGGTTAGTCGATCGACGATTACCCAAATACCATCATGTCCGCCTTTACATTTAGGCAATCCCATGATGAAATCCATACCAATTCCTTCCCATTTCCATTTGGGAACATCAAGCGGGTGTAACTTTCCGGCGGGTCTTTGGTGTTCTGCTTTTACTTGTTGGCACGTGAGATAGCGAGATACAAAGTCTGCTACCTCTCTCTTCATATTCGGCCACCAGAAAGTTCTCTTTAGATCTTTGTACATCTTAGTTGCTCCAACATGAATAGTATACCTAGAGCGATGAGCTTCATCTAGAATCTTCCTTTTCAACTCAGGACAGTCCGGAACACATGTCCTTTCCTGAAACATTAGTCTTTCATCATTTGCTAGCTTGAACCCGGTTCTTTGATCTAGTTTCTCCCTGATTTCAATCATTCCCGGATCTTCATCTTGTAACTTCTTGATTTCGGATAGCAAGTCCGGATGCACACTCATGTGAGAGAGAGTAATACACCCGTCTTTCTGGTCCGTGCTTATATTTAGTCTAGAGAATTCCTCTAATAGTTTCCATTCCCGTATCATACAGCTGGCTATAAGGGCTCTCGGCTTTCGACTTAAGGCATCAGCTACCGAATTCCCTTTACCGGGGTGATACTGGATAGTGAAATCAAAGTATTTTAAATATTCCAGCCATCGACGTTGCCTCATATTAAGCTCCTTCTGGGAGAATAGATATTTGAGGCTCTTATGATCAGAGAATACTGTGAATTGTTCTCCGTAGAGGTAGTGTCTCCAAATTTTTAGTGCAAATACTACCGCGGCCAACTCCAAGTCATGCACCGGGTAGTTTTCTTCATGCTTCTTCAACTGCCTAGAAGAGTATGCAATAACTCTTCCTTATTGCATTAACACACAACCGAGGCCAATACCGGAAGCATCGGTATATACCTCATACTTCTCTCCTTCAATAGGAAGGGCCAAGATTGGAGCAGTGGTCAAACGGTCCTTCAATGTTCGGAAGGTTTGTTCACATTCCTTATTCCACTCATATGGCACTTCCTTGCGGGTCAACCTGGTGAGGGGTACTGCAATCCTTGAGAAGTTTTTAATAAAACGCCGGTAATAACCAGCAAGACCAAGGAAACTCCTAATTTCTGTTGCATTTGTTGGTTGTGCCCAATTCTTTACCGCTTCAACCTTTGCGGGGTCCACTGAGATTCCATCTTTTGAAATTACATGTCCTAAGAAGGACACTTCTTCCAGCCAAAACTCGCATTTGCTAAATTTGGCATATAATTGATTATCCCTCTATATCTGTAATGCTATTCTTAAATGCACTTCATGCTCCTCTTCAGACTTTGAATATATCAGGATATCATCGATAAAAACCACAATAAATTTGTCCAGATGCGGTCTAAAGATGCTATTCATAAGCTGCATAAAAGCTGTAGGGGCATTTGTTAGTCCAAAAGGCATAACAGTAAATTCATAATGCCCGTACCTGCTTCGGAATGCAGTTTTGTGAATATCCTTGACCTTGATCCTTAATTGGTGATAACCCGATCGAAGATCAATTTTTGAGAAATACTTTGCTCCAGAAATCTGATCGAAGAGTTCATCGATCCTTGGCAGTGGGTATTTATTTTTGATAGTGAGGTGGTTCGGCTGCCGATAATCGATGCACAGCCTCATCGATCCATCCTTCTTCTTGACGAACAGTACTGGTGCTCCCCATGGGGAAGTACTTGGTCTGATAAATCCTTTCTTTAATAGCTCCATTAGTTGTTGCTTCAATTCCTTCAATTCTGCGGGGGTTATTCTGTAGGGTGCTTTGGAAACAGGTCCGGCACCCGGAATAAGATCTATAGTGAATGAGACTTCTCTCTCTGGTGGTAGACCGGGCAAGTCTTCAGGGAAAACATCAGGAAACTCCCGAACCACTAGAATGTCGTCTAGTCTAGCTACCTTAGCCTCAGTGGCAGTTACAAATGCTAAGAATGCCACGCATCCTTTGTTGATAAGTTTGTAGGCTCGAAGAGCAGAGATGACTGGTGATCTCTTCCGGGGGGTAATGTAAGTTAACTCCGGGTAATCCACAAAAGTTACTTTTCCATTTCGGCAGTCTACAATTGCCCGGTGGGTGGATAGCCAATCGGCCCCTAAAATTACATCGTACTCCTTCAAGTCTAAGCATATTAAATCTGCAGGTAAGTTGTGGCCTTTAACTATAATCTTGCAGTTTGGGTAATGGAAAGTGACATCAGACTCATTCTCTAACGGGGTAGAAATCAGCAAGTTTATCCATTCAGGTTCCATAGAGAATGAAGCAACAAATTTCTTTGAAACAAAAGAATGTGTGGCGCCAGTATCAAACAGTATTTGAGCAGATTTAGAGCAGACAGTCAAAATACCTTCCACCAACCCACCCTCGGTTGGTTCCGTCTCTTGGAGAGCTTGTAAACGTCCTTGCTTCTTTGCCGGATGCTTCTCTTCCTTTGTCTCCGGCTCACTTTGCTCGTTCATCATTGGACAGTCGGGAATACGGTGTTCTTTACTCCCACAACGAAGGCATGCTCCGAGCCTTCTCCAGCATTCCGCAGCCTGATGACCCGGCTTGTTGCAATATTTACAATTCTCCTTTGGCGGTGCCGTGATGGAGAAAGGTTTGTTGTTGCCCTTCTTGAATTTCTTCACCTTTGAGGGTTCTCCTCCATTATTGGTCCGCTTTTTGAAGGATGGTTTAAAAGTGTTGGGACTTGTGACAATATCCCTTTTATCCTTACCACAGATTTTGTCAGACAGTTCCGTGGCGTCTTCTAGCAACTAGGTACGACGCACCATCTCTGAGTACACTTGAATATCCAAGGGTGCGAGCTGGGTGATATACTGGGGTCGTAACCCATTCAAGAACCTTCTTGCCTTTATCTTTTCAGTGCAAACTAAATGTGGTGCATATCTAGATAACCGGGAGAACTGGGCTTCATAGTCAGCTACCGATAGGGATCGTTGCTTCAAGGCAGCAAATTCTGCGGCCTTTTTCTCCTGAACACGGTCGGAGAAATACTTGCTATTGAAATGCTCGACAAATTCAACCCAAGTAACATGATTTTCGGGCAAGGTGGCCTCAACAGACTCCCACCAAGCACGAGCGTCCCGTTCTAGTTAGAACGTGGCCAGAAGCACCTTCTCATCATCCGCGCATTGCATGACGTGGAAGATCCGTTCGATCTCTTTTATCCAATTCTCTGCATCCTCGGGGTTTGATGATCCTGCGAACCTCGGAGGGTTGAGGTTCCTAAAACTCTGATGGAGGTCGCCAACTCCATGATGTGCCCCACCTTGAGCCACCTGTTGCAAGGCCTGGGTCAAGCCTTGAACAGTTCGTTGCATCTCACGCCATTGTCCGTGTTCAGCAGCCATAGTCCTACAAGGAGGGAACCTTAATTAGTTTCATGTTGGAATTTGTAGTCGGATGCCCTACAAGGACTTATACCCACGGCACTACCCATCTTCACAGTTTAGGGATAAACCTATCCTTGGACTTGGGTTTCCTAGGACTTGAAATCCTAGGCTCTGATACCACAAAAATTGTCACGCCCCGAGCGCGGAAGGAACCCGGGGAGAGCGTGACGAGTTTATATCAATCATGTCAATCAGAGCAAGTAGAATTTCGACATCAACATAGAGTGCGCAATAAGAGGAGAATTAAAACATAACCCAAAAGCTGATACCATTGATAACAACAAGTCCATAAATAAAGTCACATACTCCAAGACTTAACAATTCGAACCAGGCCCATGAGCCTTAACTATTACAACACATTGACATAACACAATATCCAACGACAAGACTCCTAAGAATAAATTAAGGACGACAAGACACGATAAGTGATAGTAGCACGACGCTTGCAGATTCTACACTCGTCACTCTTGCTCCTGCCCATCCGAGTCCGAGTTATGGTCCGTATTACCTGAAAAGTTTGGGGACAAGAACTTGATGAGCGAACGCTCAGTAGGAATTATATCTCAAGAACTAGCAATTGGTTTAAGTATTTAACTTTTTCAAATGAAAATGCAAGTCTATATGTAAAACATGTAAAATAAAATGTTATGGAATTGAACAGGATAACGAGAGAAAAATATATGCTGTTGATCCAAGATAGGGAATTTCAGTATCCAAGTATTTGAATGAGTACCAAGTATATCAACAAAGTCTTTCATGTCGTGAAATAATGGCTATTAATAAGCAAGTACTTTGCCCATTCCGGGCCACGCAAGTTATGTCAAGTCAGTCAAGTCAAGCACGCGAGAGAGAGATAGAGATATAGTGGAGATGTCGTAGATTCAAGCAAGTACTTCGGTGCAATGCCACACCGTGATCAATATAACTTCCATGGGCACAAGTACTTTCGGGTGCTCCTCCCAGGACCAGATCGGGCCCTATATGCGCTGACATTGATACATGTAATATCTAGACAATCACTTTATGTAAAGCCATGGAATTCCAAGAACAAACTCATGTAAGATATCAAGATAGATTTGTGGATAGGTTCCACGGAATTCAAGGAAATAGCTTTTAGAGTTCAAAAATCGATAATGACGGTATAATCATGAGTGTCGATAAAACTGGGTAGATTTAGTTCCCCAATTGGGTACCATAACAAATAGGTATCCATATACATGGATGGTCACCCATTTGATATAGAATTGAGGTCCACAAGAACAGCATATCAATGATATGATGTCCACATTCCATTAAGAATATACTCATGATATACACTTAGCATATCATGAGGGCCGGTATACCATGTTTCTAAAGAGTGACATGGTAAAATAGTGTAAGGGTTTTTATGGTACAACCTGCTCAGTCGGCCTTGAGGGAATCCAAGGCTCGAGGAGTCTTACGGAGGTCTCTATGACTAACTTGTTAGTCCAAAGGAACGGAATGTCCAATGGAGAGCTTGTAGGTCACCGAGAAGTGAGGGGTAATGTGATAACCATCGTGAAATATGGGACTATATTTACGGAATGGAACATAGTGCCGATATACATATATATATATATATATATAGATATAGAAAACCCTCGGTTCACAGAAAGCAATTTGAAATAATTACACAGGAAATTAGCCACTTAATCTAAGTCATTACTTATCAAATTAACGCCTTTTACAGGGGCGTTTATTTATAATTTGACGACTTATACAGGGGTCGTCCATTATATAATTCTATTTTGCAGGAATTTCTATATTCTGGAATTTTAACAAGAAAGCGCCTTAGACAGGGGCGTTACTTTTAAATTAGCGCCCTTTGCTGGGGCGTCAGTTCTATAAGAGACGGCCTGTATCAGGTCGTTAATTCAAGGTCATCCAAGATTTAACATGAACAGTGAAAATTTCCAGATAATACAATTTTGGGACAACAAGTTACATGGTCAGGACAAGAAAAATAGCAGGATTCAAGGGGTATAATCATGCATTAGATTGGATTCATGGTTTCATAGATATAAAATTTTTAAGCATGAGTATTTAATAATTTCAAAGAATTGACGACTCCTGGGCAGGGCGTCAGATCTTGAATTAGCGCCCTGGGCTGGGTCGCTTCTTTTAAATTAGCGCCCTTGGCAGGGTCGCTTATTTTAAAATCTTACAGAACCTTTGAAAACGCAATAAGACTATATGCATGAGATCATGGATGATATTATTACATAATCTATGCTAGTTTGGGCTACGTTTCTTGAGAAAACCTACAATATGATCATGATTTATGCTTGTTTGGGCTACGAGACTTGAGATAACCTACCTTTGTTGGAGTTTTAAATGATGGACAGACGATGAACCGATACTCTGTTTTGAACAGAGTGTGGTGGTTGCTTGCAGGATGAAGTAGAGGAGAAGAAGTTGGTGCCCAGGTTTCCTAGCTACAATAGGAGAAGAAGAGTTTCTTCCACTTCCTCACGTCCGCAGCAACAGGAAACAGAGGGAAGATGATCGCGGTAGCAGCAGGAGGAAGTCGATACAGCAGTAACGTTGCTACGGTCGATGGAGACGTAGTTTTATAGGGTTGTGTGGGTTCTAGGGGATTCAAATGCTTAGTTATGGAAGGGATTTACGATCAAGTTTGGCAGGGTTTTAAACCTACTATGCATGGTCCTCTCCCTTCCTAGATAGCAGCCGCATGCTTCCATTTGCATAGGGAAACCCTAACACTAGCCATGCATCGACCGAACATGCCTTAATGGGTTGCACGGTTTCCTTATTTAACTCTCAGGGAAAATGATGTCTGAGGCAAGGGTGTGTTTTTCACTAAATAGCGCCTTACTCGAGGGCGTGTTTTCATTAGATAACGCCTTAACCAAGGTCGTCTTTTACTTTTCTATATTTCGCCGCTTTATTTCCAATTTTTCTTGGTACTAATTAGCGCCCATGATAAGGGCGTTATTACTATAATTAGCGTCTTAATGAAGGGCGTTATTTCATTTTGGCCCAATTGTTCCCTGAAGTGTAAGACCCATTTATGTATTTCTCTTGGCTGGTTTTAAAGTTCATTAAGTACCTCTAAACATATATATAGCTTAATTATTTTTATTCATTTAGAATATTTTATTCCTTATTAATTATCCGGGGTCTTACACATCCGGCCTTGCTTCTGGTGGACAGTACTCCCGTCACATGGCGTAAGATTCTCGTGTTTCAAGCTTCCATTTCTCATCTGCGAGACGTGGTTTTACGTGTAGTTCCGGGTGTTTTTTTGATGTAGAGGTGTAGGGTTCCCGGTAGAGTTATCGAGGTTTCACCCGTAGATAGTGTAGGGTTCACGACTGCGAGGTCGTGACTTTTTGCCCCGGACCGCGTGGTCTTGGGTGGGTCGTCGCATGTGAGGGTGGGCCTTCATGACAGAGCTGTCGTGGCATTTCTTCTGGTAGCATAGCTAGGGCTTTTTTCGTTAATTCGGTGGTCCCCTGACTATGAGATTGAGGAGTTGGTTTCCGTTCCAATAGGAGTAGCTGAGCCAAGGTTTTACCGGCCACCGTGTTTGCTATTCCTACTGTTGGTGCTGCTTTTTGCTACCGCCGTTGTTTACGGTTGGGGTTCCGTGAGACCCCTACTGAGCCAGTGATAGGAGGCTCACCCCTGCTTTTCAGGTGCGGCGGTTCTTCCTCGAGATTCGAAGGTGATACGCGGAGGTTCTTAGTTGCCAGCTCGCCAGGCCGAGTGTTCACTCGGCAATAGTGTATGTTTCCTTGCCTTATATTGTACTTTTATTTGGACTAGACTCTGTAGTTAGTTTGTTTAATTTTTGTCAATTGTTGATTTATCCTACTTTATTTCCTATTTTTGTGTGCCTCCACACTCCTTTTAGCCCTTCCGAGCCCTCCAGCTCATGGGCGGCGGGCTAGGATTCGAATGGTATCGGGTTATTCCCGGTATCCGGATCATGGGTCGTTACGGGATGTGCCTAAAGGAACCAATCACAAGAAGTGCTATTTATATTTGTTGTAACTAAACATTAGAAGGTAGTTGAGCAGACTGAGCGTACACACACACTGTCACACCCTGATGCGGAACAATCGGAACGCAACAGTTATATCATTCATGACAATCAGAGCAGAATAATAGTTACAAGAGACAAATGAGGCAAGAACACATGGAACCATAAAATTCTAAATTTTATTGATAAATTCTTAGAAATATTCGTTACAACGACTCTTCTAGATTTTGACAAAAGAAAAATAGAAATCTCACTAAACAACTCCAACGTTCCAATGACAACGACTCACAGACTTCACATTTAGAGAAAAACTAAGACAACAGGATGGGACACGCCAAGACTACTATGTTGGTTCTCCCCAAGATTTACTCTTGCCCCTCCCCATCTGATTGAGGGTCCTCATCCGAGCTACCTGAAAAAGAATGGGAAAATTGGGTGAGCGAGAGCTTAGTAGGAATTATATCTCTATGCCAGGCAATCTTATAGTGATTATCTAGTTAATAAGAACTTAACATGCTAACGAAAAAAATAGCAGAAATAAATATCCGAAAGAAGTAGTTAACCATGGTAAGCCAAAATGGTGAGATGAAGTAGCCAAGATAACAACATGAGATAGAACAAGTGTATGACGAGACTTTCATGTGTTTGGCCATATCAAGCACGCAAGCATAGTCATGTCATGTAGAGTCTTGAATGTTCACGTGAAAATGAGGAAAGATGAATGCCATAGATCTAACACGCTAGCAAGTACTTCGGTACAATGCCACACCTTGTCATTACAACTCCCATGGGCACTAGTACTTTTAGACGCTCCTCCCAAGACCAGACCGGGCCCTTAATTATGCGTTGGCATTGAATGGTGGATCCAAGATCCCAATAAAATCTAGACATTCATTATTTACCGGCCAAGAATGCTAAGGACAAGCTCATGTAATCAAAGGCATTAAGAGTGGGGACAATTTCCTTAGAAGGTGTCAAGTTCATTAGATCAAGAGATAAGTCATAGGGATATGACTTAAAGACCAGTATTCAAGGTAGTTCCAGTAAAGTTCTGGGATATGACATAAAATGGGTCGTGAAAAATCTAGGGGAATAGCCTGGAAGGCTAGAACCTAGGTAAAGCACGGATCTCATCACGTAAAATAAGAAACTCATAATTCGAGAAAAATTGGGTTGGAACGCGGTTGGCATACCCACTGCGATATGGTAACACGATCTAGAGCATGGTCGCGTTCGGGAACAAAGCCAAAAAGTCTATCGATAGATATGGTAAGTCTGTCGACTAACTATACAAGTCTATCGACAGACTATGCAGGTCTGTCGACTTGCTACGTAGGAGAGGCTAACATGGTCGAGCGACCCACCGCGGCCTTCATAGACATGGTCAGGCCCAGGCCCGCGTTCAGAGCAGAGCCAGAGGTGGGTTGACGAGGGTCAGGTATCAGTTGACTGAGGCAAAAATCAGTCGACTGAAATCAAATTATCAGTCAACAGAATAGAATATCAGTCGACTAAAGCGGGTTATCAGTCGACTGAAGCAGGCATGCATAGTGGTTGAACGCGGTTGTTTCACTAGGCGTTAATAGTTGAACGTAGTGCTCCTAAGGCCCGCATTCACGACAGAGTTGGCAGAACTTGGTTACAACCTCGTACTACCCTCTCAAAAGCTGGTTGAACCCCATCCTATCCAGTAGGACGTGGATTCCAGGGGTTTTCAGGGTTTTTAGGGTACAACCCACTCGGTGTCCTAGTGGGAATCCCAGGCTCATGGAGACTTACGGAGGCCTTGTGGTAGTGGTTCCAGTCCGATAGAAGGAATATCCGACGGAGGGTTCCAACTACCCCAAGAATTAGGGTTTTAGTTACGCGAAAAATAGTGGTGAAGGTGAGTCGATACCACCAGAGTGGCATGACCCTCTAATAAGTCTTTACATAGCATCAATAGCATTAGGCTATCAAGTCATGAAAGTGTAGAAATCTCCAATGTTTAACAGGTTAATAGCAAGTTACCCTACTCTTTTCATGAAGTAGCATGGAGATGAAGTAAGCATCAAGGACCAAAAGGACATGGATCTTATTCATGATTTAAGCATTCTTTCATGAAATCCTAGTCATTCAGTGCATTCTGCATTATTTTCTACCTTAGAACATGCTGTCAAATCAATGTTTTCAAAAATCAGAACACGAGAAAAGGGCTGAGTTTGCTGGCAACCCGAGCATAGAACGTTGTCTCAATCAGGGCCGTGACCAGATAGACGCAATCTATCGTGGTGCCGCAATCAAGCAGCCTTTAATAGTTTTCATAATTTAATAAAAAAAATAGAAACGCTATAGTCGCGGTTGATTGGGGTGCCGCGTTCAGAGTCGCGGTCACTGGGAGTACCGCGATCTGAAACAGGGCCTCACCTTCCGGCGAACTCCGACACACCTTGACTCAAAACCTGATTCTGATCGATACACTTAATAAAAATTAGGCATAATGACACCAAATGAAAGAACACTTAAAGGCACACAAATTGATACATATTATCGAAGATTTGGCCTGAGAAAAAACCTACCTTAGTGGATCTGAGATGATGATGATGAAGGATGCCGGAACCCTAGATGACCTTGCCTTAACTCACTGAATCCTCCCTCGATCTAGCATGCCACCGGTCTCCCGAGCAAAATAGGGTTTGTTGGGGCATGGCCTCCAATTTATAGAGCTAAGAGACCCCTTAGTGTACTGGATTCGATCTAGGAAATTTGAGGAGAAAAATCCACGAAAAATTCACGGTTAACCTTATCATACATATACAATGGTATGGGACCTCAATCATTTTTTTTAACTAAAAGGTAATACTTGCAAGGTGGGAAATAAGAGAGTCCGATCATCCCTTCATTGCGGAAGGGATAGGACGTGCCACCCTGACCACCAGGCAAGCGATTTTCCATTAAGAAGTGCAGAGAGAAAAGGAACATAACATGGGGGATACAAAGGACGAGCAAGGTCCGGGGGAGGGGGAACACACTGTCAGGGATGACAAGAGGGCCAATACAACACAACGGCAAAGCCCAAAAAACCAAAGGAATAACAACACCAACAGCCAAACACGTGGCCAAAACAAGGAACCACAAACGAGAGGGCGACCTGCAAGACAAAGCAGCCAGCCGAACTCATCAGCGGTCCCGAGTGGAATTGGTGGAGTTGGATCTCCTGTGAGAACTTCTGGTAGCAACGCCCTCGTGCCTAGGGGTCGGCCTCGAATGCTCCTTCCCATGGTTTCCAACAAAGAGGGCATGAGTGCGTTGAAGGTCAAAGGAACCGGCAGGGACAGGCTGAAGGCCCAGAATGGTGAGAACCTGAAAAGGTGAGCAGAACTGGAGCCCTCCCTCAGCTGGGGAGGGTGGCACATCTACCCTAGAGGGCCCAGCCCAGGAAGGAGGATCCAAGATAGGAGTGGGGCACACAAACGGGCCGGGCGGACCGCGATCATAGGACTTTGTAGCTCGACGCAAGGCCTGGGCGAAGGAGAGCCGAGGGGCAGCAGGCAAAGCACCCTCCGCCCTAGGAGAGCTAGCAGCCCCCGTAGCAAGGGAACACGACGGGCTGGAGGAGGATGCTGTAGGGGCCACAACAGCAGAGGAAGACGAGGGTGCAGCAGCTACAGAAGGACCTATGGCACCAGCTGCATAGGGCCCCGTGCTGGCGGAAACAGGGGGAGGAGACCAGCAGGGGGCCTCGGAGTTGAGCGTGTAGATGGGGGTAGCCGGGGCAGTAGGAGGGCAAGACGCATCAGGTGGACGCGGGGACCCTCAGGCAAGCAACCGTCTGAAGGACAATATGCAGGCGAAGACGTAGCAGGAATAGGAGTGCAAGGTGCATCTAGAGGCGGGGGAGGCATTCTAGAGGAAGACCCCAAGCTGGAGCGACGAGGTTGACTGGAGGAGCTTGATCTAGGGAACCTAGGGGAATCAGGGTGTTTGACTTCTAGAAGGGGAGGAACACACGGGTTGTGGGAGGCAGCACCCACAGTGGCACCTGTTGCTGGTTGGCGAAGCAAAGGAGAGGGAGCAAGCAGGAGCTCCTCGCATGTCTGGGCAGTAGCCAACTCATGAGGGCCAGCGGGAACGGACGCAGCACCTCCAGGAATGGTAGACGCCAAGGTAGGCCCCACAAAAGAGGACCCAACCGCAGGTTGCGAAGGAGCCTCAACGCATGCAACAGGAGGAAAGGAGGAAGGGGAGGCAACGGCCGAGATAGCAAGGACTTCACGTGAGCAGGACTTTAGCATTTGTCGAAGTACACATACATATCATGAGACTTAATTTGACATGTTCATAGAGTTCAAGTGTAGTCTTTTTGGAACAAAGGAAATGTGGACCATCAGACTCAAAGAATATTGTTTTGACAAAGTATGAACACCGGACCTTCTTGAATTCCTATATGAACACTGAAACACACACATTAAACAAGGCAAAATGAACATGAGTTTTCGACCTTCAAGACAAATTAGACTTGCCATGCAATCATGTTTCCACATCTATTGCCATTTAGAACAAGGCATTCACACACATGCACATATGCATTCTTGCAAGCATGTTTCTCAATTTTCACAACCAATCTCATCTCTTCAAAATTCACATGCATCACATGCATCAATATGTATTCATGTAAACATGTTTCCACAGATTCACCATCATTCTCATTTCTTAAAAAGTCACATGCATCAATATGCATTCATTCATGTAAAGCATTCATTCATGTAAACATGTTTCCACAACATCATTCTCATTCAATACAAGGCTTTCTCAACCATGCATTCTCAATCATACTTTCTCACACATACATAAAGTTGAATTTCTGAATTTTGATATTAGGCGGAGATATTGATCCGAATATCCAACTCATGCATAGTGATAGCTTCCTAACAGACTTAACCTGTCATTTCAAATATCACCATTTGATATACCAACATTCATTCAATGGGACCTTGTATGGTTTGTGAAGAAATATTTGTTTTGATTAAATCAATTTCCCTTTGATTTGCAGTGCTTTTAAATTGAATCTGAAAATTTTCCTATTCAAGAAAGGTAAAAATTGCTAAACTGAAGAATTCCTCACCCTGTGCTACAATACTATTTTTGAATGATCATGGTTGAACATTTGGGTTCTAAAGAATATGGTTCTTCATGATGAAGTCTGAAATAAAATGCTCATGGTTCAGTTCTAGATTTAATGAAAATTTATCTCCTACATTTACTGGTTTCACGCTTACTTGAATGTTCTAGACTGCTCAATTTGTAAATAAGGTCAAGACTTCATATAGACTGAAAATCTGCATAAAAAGATTGCATTGGCATCTCTGCATATCATTCACAGATTCTGCATACATTGTAAATATGAGTCTCATGCATACTTTGATTCATTAATGCTTCAATGTCATGATTTTTTGGTATATAAAATGGTGTTGTATGGAAAGTTGGATTAGATTCAGCTGGAAACCTTTACTAACCGCCAGATGATTTTCAGATCAAGTTCTCCACCTTGTACCAAAAATCACTTTATATGATTGCCTTATTAAATCCCTGCATGCTTGGTTGTACATAGCTTACAAAGTAATTTTTTGAATGATTCTAAGACCATATACACCTTGATATATAAAAACTACACTGATTCAAACTAGGTGTGTTACATGGCATACATTAAGGGGGAGAAACCTAATATTGTGAGTGCATATACTCAGGGGGAGAAATCTCATGTCTCTAGCATAATTCATAGTACATACTTGAAACAAAACCCCCACACTTTGAAAAACTTGTGTTTAATGTCTTTTAACCATAAAGATATTGGTAGTTTGTTCTAATTCTTACATGATACTGGAAGTTCTACATGATCATCAGGAGTAATTGTGAGGAAAAAGCTACCTGCCCCTACAAATAGTGAATAAGTGGAATGTGGATCCTAGTAACCAAGAATTCTCCCTGAAATAAATGAGGAAACTTGTGTGAAAGGGTGAAATAAAATTTCACAAGAAAAATAGAATGAGTGACGGATCCTAGTAACCGGGAATCTCCATTGAGACACATGAGAAGACTCGCGTAAAATGGTGAAGTCCAATTTAAAAATAAAAAGAAAGGGGCTGTGTGAAGCTATCGATAGTCAAGGATCTAAAATGAAATTGTGGAGTGGAAAGACATCGGTTAGTGTTATTTGGAAATTTTGTATATCTTTATGTTTAAGATTCATTGCACACTTTTGAGCACATGCAATTCACAGTGTTTTTGTTTTAGGCATATCTTGTGAATTTGTCTATATACATGATTATGCAAACTCTTTGTACATGCACAGCTTCTTTAGTTTTGGCTCATGCTATGCTTCTAGTTTTTGAATCTATTGCACTTTTCTTATCCCACTCCTGGAGGGAGATCTATCTAATATATGCTAATATTTGCATGTCTGTAAAGAATGCTTGTATGCTTGCATGTCATTGCATAACCATTACTTCATTGCATTCCCTTGCATGATCATTACTTCATTGCATTTATTCCCCTCACTCTGACTTTTGTTGTTGACAATCTGTGTGCTTAGGACTCTGAATATCCATGAAATTTTGATCCATGAAGTCCTTCTATACTGCATGATCTTAATTTGAATGTTGAGTTGGAAGCTCTGAGTGGGAAATTTAATATGCATACTTGTCATACTTGATGTTTTATCTTCAACAAGTGGTGCTTAAGTTCCTAACAATTGACATCAGTCATGGCATCTAAGCATCTCATTTTGGCATGTAAGCATTAAATTCAGGCTCTTATGATTTATGGAACAATGTAAAGAACCATGTGATTATTTCTTGTGATGTGTGGCTCTGGTTCCTGAATCTAGTTCATGTGCTAAATTCAAACTGTGATGGTTATGAAATTGAATGCTCTGTTTCTTGCAAAATGCCCCACTTTTTGATTATGCCAAAGGGGGAGAAGAATCATTTGTCATAAAATTTTGTCATCATCAAAAAGGGGGAGATTGTTGTGTTATGTATGTGATTTTGATGACAATAAAACTTTATGTATGTGTGAGAAAGTATGAGTGAGAATGCATGGTTGAGAAACCTTGTATTGAATGAGAATGATGTTGTGGAAACATGTTTACATGAATGAATGCATATTGATGCATGTGACTTTTTAAGAAATGAGAATGATGGTGAATCTGTGGAAACATGTTTACATGAATACATATTGATGCATGTGATGCATGCGACTTTTCAGGAGAAGAGATTGATTGTGAAAATTGGGAAACATGCTTGCAAGAATGCATACGTGCATGTGTGTGAATGCCTTGTTCTAAATGGCAATATATGTGGAAACATGATTGCATGGCAAGTCTAATTTGTCTTGAAGGTCAGAAACTTATGTTCATTTTGCCTTGTGAAATGTGTGTGTTTCAGTGTTCATACAAGAATTCAAGAAGGTCCGGTGTTCATACTTTATCCTAACAATGTTCTTTGAGTCTGATGGTCCACATTTCCTTTGTTCCAAAAAGACTACACTTCAACTCTATGAACATGTCAAATTAAGTCTCATGATATGTATGTGTACTTCAGCAAATGCTAATTGAATGATTGAGCTCCCATACCATTGTATATGCCTTGGATGCAACATAAGATTCAAAGTTCATCAAATGCTAAAGCTTGTGCATTATGTCTTTATGGAATCATTTCTTGATGCAATGTGCATTTGGATGGTTGTAAAGTTGTGGACCTTTATGTGGAAGTATCAAGTTTAAATATAAGGAGTTTTTTTCATCATGAGATCATTAAATCTTGTTGAGCTTCATTTGATATGAGTTTAACTGTGAAATGATGTTCAATCTTCCTCATGCTATATTGAATGTTGAGTTTAATATTTTGCAAGTGTGCAACCATCAAGTAAAACCTCATCTAAAACAAGGACAATACTTGGTAAGATCTTATTTTTATGATTCAAGAGAATCTGAGATTAACTTGTGTCTTTGCAGGTTCAAGGATGGTTTCTAAACCCTCACATGTCATGTGGATCATGGTAACATCTAACCATTTGTTATGCTTGAAATGAATGAGGTTTGAAGTGTTTTTAAAACATTTTAGAATGGGTATATGGGTCATTTGGTCACTCCTTGCTATATATATATGTTTATTCCGAATTTGAGAGGATGAACCCTAATGTGTTTATGTTTTCTATCTTGTAGGAGAAGAAAGAGAAGAAAGAAAGAAGGAGCTCAAGAGAGGAGAATTTGATCTACTTCAAGTGATTTCTGGAGCTCGTGGAAGAAGGAAAAGTGGAGCAGATTGAAGAGAGGAATGAGAGGATGCTGAAATCGCAACCTTCTGACCATGAACTAAGAAGAACTAGATCATTCCAAGAAGGGGGAGCTTTACTCTTGATAGATTTTATTGGTTCAATCTTTAGAATTTTTTTGGGCTTATTGTATCCATCTATGATCATCTTGTCCATTTTTGAAAGAATATTCTGTGTGGGTGTTCGAAGATTTGACCTCTGAGTGGTTGTGTTGACGCTTGTGCGTCTTTTTGTGTGGAGCATCTCCACATGCAGTTTGGGGATTGTTCCCCGTGTGTGTTTGGGAGTTATCTCCCGTGTGTGTGCAGGCATCGTCCTGGCTGTGTGTCGGAGTGCCGCTCCGTGTGCGCTGTCTCTTAGGAAAATTTACAAGATAGTGGAATACTCACCGGGTTTGGTGAGGGGTGGACGTAGGTGCACAAAGGTGTGTGGCCGAACCACCTAAAAATTCTATGCCTTGTGGTTTGACGGTGGTTTGCTTGTGGTTTTCACTTCTTCTATTTTAGTTATTCGCTATTCGAGGTATCGACGCTGCGTTGAATACACTCATATATTCACATCATTGTTAATCACACGCGAGTGGGTCTTGAGTGAGTAATCCAAATTGCTATATCTTGTTCTTTGTTCATCTAGGCGCATAGGAATTAATTGCTTATCTATCCATCGTTCATCAAAGTTGATCTCAATTACTTGGAAATTATTTTTTAGTAGGCCAATCAATTCACCCCCCCTCTTGATTGCCGTTGCCTCGGACCCAACATTAGGGGTTCCTAGGGTTAGGGTTTTGAGTGCAATCGACCACCATAGGTGGGCTAAGGGTTTAGGTTTCGATTTTAGCCCATTAGGTCAAGAATTAGGGTCCAATTAGGCCGATTATGGGTTGGTTCTTTCAAACTCCGAGTTAACCCAAGAAACTCTAATCTAGGCCATTAACCCTATTTTGAATTTTCTTTTGGGGTTTTCCAATTTAGCAATTTTGTTATAAATTCCTTTTTCTACAGGGTTACATATTTTTCATATTTTTTTTATCTTTTTTAAAATTTTTGATTTAAGAAGGCAATTAAATAATCTTATTTATTTACTATTTTAAATGTAGTTGCTACACCCTCCCCTACTTTAAGAAATTTGGTCCTCCAAATTCACCTAACTTATTGGAACAGAACAATTATAGGCACTAACCTGAAAACAATTCTGGGTACTTCTTCTTAAGAGCCTCTTCTGATTCCCACGTGGCTTCCTCAACTCCACGTCTACTCCATTGGACCTTAACCATCGGTATGGACCGATTCCTAAGTTGCTGCTGTTTCTGGTCTAGAATCTGGACATGCTTCTCTTCATAGGATAGGTCCTTTTGTAGCTTCAAATCCGCATATTGGATTACGTGCGAAGGGTCATACACGTACTTTCTCAACATCGACACTTGGAAAACGTCATGAATGCTCGATAATTAAGGTGGTAAAGTCAGCCTATAAGCAATCTCTCCAACTCTTTCTAAGATCTCGAAAAGGCTAACAAATCTTGGACGTAATTTACCCTTGATCCCAAATCTTCGGACTCCTCTCATAGGTGAAATCTTCAGGAACACATGCTCATCGACTTGAAACTCCAAGTCTCTTCTTCTATTATCAGCATAACTCTTCTATCTAGACTGAGCTACCTGCAGACGATCTCTGATGATCTGAATATTCTTGGACGTCTTAGAGATGAGATCTGGTTCGAACCATTGCTTCTCACCTACTTCCTCCTAGCACAAAGATGATCTGCAACTCCTTCCATATAATGCTTCAAAAGGTGCCATCTGAATGCTTGACTAGTAACTATTGTTGTAAGCAAACTCAATTAGAGGCAAATGCTCATGCCAACTCCCTCCGAAGTGCGTTTGTCAACCCTAACCCTGGCCCCCTTCCCTTAGTTGTGGACGCCTCGCCGCCGGCTATGGCCGGCATGGTGGGGGGGTTTCCCCCCCTTCTCACGAGGATGAGGCTGATCCTCCTCCTCACCCTCCCTCCCCCAGTCCTACCGCACCTCGTCGTTCCTATGCCCAGATGCTTATGTTGTCTCATCATAGGATGCGGCTCTCCTTCCCAGTTAAGCCCCCAGCCTTCACCGACCTTGGGGAACCTGATGTGTTCTTCTCACAGGCTGAGATCTAGGCTTCCATGTAGCACCTCCATCTCGCCATCATTGCCAAGTGTGATTATGGCCTCCCTACCATCCCGGACATCAAGGCTTGCCTTGCTCAGCGTTTGCAACTCTCTTCTGATTTTGTGATTAGCAGATTGAACTCCAGGCACGTTCTTATTCATCTTGGTTGCGAGGTTGATTTCCTTAAGATTCTAATCTGGAAAAACCTGTACATCAAGGGCTACCTATTCCGGTTCTTCCGTTGGACTCATAGCTTTGACTTTGCTGCTGATCCGGCTTCGGCACCTATTTGGATTGGGTTCCCTTCACTTCTTGTTAATTTTTATATTGAGGACTTAATGCGTTCCATAGTAGGTAATATTTGTAAGACCCGCGAAGTTCAGATTCTTATTGGGTTTGGAATTTGGAAAATTCCTGTGAATTTGGTGGGTTTTTGTGGTCAATTATGTGTGTTATATGCGAATTATTCATCCATATAAAAATTACAAGGGAATTATTAAAATATTGGTCTCTTTAAGGACTTTTTGAAATAAAAGTTAATTTAACAAAAAAAAAATTTAAATCCTAAATCTACCCACAGTGGGAGAGAAATCCCCCATAGTTCTCTCTCTCCTCACGCACGTCTCTCTCTCCCTCGTTCTTCTGGCGACCCCTCTTCACCCGGTCGTGGTCGGCTTGGAGGAGGAGATCTTGGCGAGCCCAGGGTGACAGCGGAGTGATCGTGAGGCCGAGGAAGGAAGCTCATGTGGTGGTCATTCATTCTACGGTGTGGGAAGAGTTTTGGCGCGGTGGGACGCGTCTAAACAGCGTGGTTTCACGATTTGAGGTAGGGGGATGGAATTCTACCTCACCATCTCACATTTTCCCATCATTTTGAACTGTTAAAAGCATGCTAGATTGGCTATTTTGCTTAGAACTTCCATGTGAGTTTGGGTTCCTTAAAACCTTAATTGTTAGATTATGTTTAATGCTCTGTTTTGTATGTTTTTTGAGCCCAAATAGTGTGGAAATGATGTATGATAGTAGGTAATAGGTTGATTTTGTGTAATCCCCTTGATTTGATCAAGTGGGAATGGGTTCTAAACCAAACAACCATGTTTCGGGTCGACCGGACAGGTAGCGGTCTCCATCAGACCACTACCTAGCCTCTGGAAGGGAGTGGTGGTCTCATCAGAAGCCGCCTCCCGGGAGGCTCTGGCGGTTAGCAGGTAGCGGTCATGGGGTGACCGCCACCTTCAGGTAGCGGTCATCGTTAGACCGCCACTTGCAGGTGGCGGCCCATCCCAGACCGCCACCTGATGCCAGTATGGTTTTCAACCATGCTTCGATCGGCCTTATGTCCGGGGTCATACCATTGATATTTTTACACGCTGTGATGATCCGTGTCATGTATTTAAGTTCCATTTGAGTTAGTTTCTCTTTCCTATGTGATTGACCCACTAGTCGTAGCCTGATGACACTTCGTGTCGGCCCACCTGGGAGTGGTGGTGGGGCAATCTTAGTATACGATTTTTAGGCTAGTTTCCGTGGGCCCCCTTGCCTAGCAGTAGAGTCCAACTGGGGGGGAAACTAGCTAGAGGTCTGGCTCAAGGCATTGAGTCTATGTGTGCACACGTGGTCAGGGACGTTGGACCCGCGCTAACGAGCGTGACCTTGACTAGTCCTTATTCTTTGGTTACTATTACGGCATCTTAGTTACAGTGTTCGAGGCGAGTAGGAGACACCCGAGATGCAGTATAAGATGTTAGTGGATGCATCTGGTCTTACTTGCTTCTCGTGGATCACTTCTCCTGTCACCTGGATTGTAGGAATTCGACTCTAATGGTAATTAAAATATTCTTATATCTGATTACATGCTTTGGTATATGTATATATGATTCATGTGGTATTTATAATTAGATGTCTTTATTTAATTGTTCATTTATTGATATTCTTGCACAGCTTTTATTACTTGACATTGATATATGCCATTGCATTATTTAATGTGATCATTTGTTTATTCTGTGATTTTTGCTGCGAGGTAGGGATCCGCGGGACCCCTACTAAGCCAATGAAATGAGGCTCACCCTTTTGTTTTCAGGTGAAGCGTAACAGTCTTCGGATTTCCCACGTGGTTTTGGTGGGCAGTCAAAGCTTCGCCAGCGTCTGTCAGCCGAGGTATGCCCCAAGGCTTTGTAGTCTTCTTTTGTTGAGCTGTACTTCTGGGTCTTGTACATCTGGACTGGTGTTTTTGTAGCAATCATGTAAATTATGTAAACTTGTAGAAAATGGAAACATTTAAATTTTAGTTCTTTAATATCTGTACTGATTTTAGATTTCTATACACTCCCACAACACCCCTTTTTAACCCTTCGGAGCTTTACCACTCTTGGGTGGCATCTCAGGGTCCAAGTGGTATCGGGTTTTCTTGATATCCAGGTTCTAGGTCATTACAATATTGGTCCTATCCTTCGAATTCATGATAACACATTGGCTGTGACCGATACTTCTGAGGCTTTGGGCTGTATGGAACATGATTTGTCTGCTCCGTGCAAGGAGCGATTATGGATTGATATGGATGGGAAGGGCTTTTGGCAATCTATAAATTATCATAGAGTTCCCCATCTCTGCTCTTTTTGTCATAAGCTAGGCCACTTGGAGGCTGACTGCAAGAAGAAGCTTGGTAAGTCTGCCTTTCGGCCCTCTCGGCCTGTCAATGGAGATTCTGCCCAGGAACAGAGGCTCCTACATTACAGGCGATGTCCTACCCACACGTCTTGTCCAAAGGCACAACTAAATGTGAATCAGTCCAATAGATTCTCTACTATGCAACTTGACAATGAGATTCATGTTGACCCGGCTCCAGATGTTGACCCTCATGTTCAGGGTTGCCCCAAGGGGCACCATGATTTGGTTGCCCTGCTTGTCAAACTGCCTGCATCGACGCAGCCAGCCTCTGCGTCGACGTAGCTGGAGCCTCATGCCCATGCGTCGACACAGCTTGCCCCTGTGTCGATGCAACTGGAGCTCTGTCATGCCCCAGTGTCGATGTAGCTAGACATTCCTTCGCAGCTTGCCCCTTTGTCGATACTGTTGGAGATTTTTGTGCCCCCCTTGGCTCCCTTAGGCAGGTGCTCTGCATGCCTCTCACTCTATGGATGGCGTTGTTGTTGGTCAAGAGATCCCTTCATCCCAAATTTTGGTTCCACAACAAGCAGTTGATGCACGGGATACCTTCGCCTTGGGTGGCCACCCGACGCTTCCACCTAGTCTGGTTGTCTCTCCTGATGCTACTATTGGCAACGGGCCACTGGTTGCTAGTGGTGCTTGTAGGAATGAGATTTTTATTAAAAATATTTAATTATTGATTGATTTATTTGTTTATTTATTAAGGGTTTATTTACGTAGGGCGTGCCAGTCACTGAGTGATAAATTTATTATGCGCACCGTCTGACTAACCAGACGATTATAGGTGATCGTGTCGGGACCCAAAACCCTCCGTGCCATAAAGGCTACGGCGTTAATTACATCTCTCCAGAAGAGAGAAAATCCTTGATTAATCGCCAAAATAAAGAGGCCATGGGGGCCCGTAGAATATGTAAAAGATGTGATTGCATGCAAGCACACAATATGGTAGTATTTATTTATTAAGTCGGCTCCCGATACAGGGCGGAGAATTTAGGTCCGAGGACCACCATCACACATAATGAAAGCCTCCGGCCGGGCATAACCTGACTTTCCCCTAATCACCATTCGATATATATACCAGAGAGTCAGATCATACAGGCATGCAAGGTAGCAGCATTCAGTATTATTGTTTATTGCTTATTTGGTCATTTATTTATAAATTTAGGGAAGGCTTTGGCAATCCCTGTCACTCGTAGGGCTGTCGATTAGTCGTTACCTTTTTATTTTGAGACTGCACATAGCATTACGGTGCATACATATTGGCCCGTGAGGTGGGCCGAGTATGACCGTATTCGGGCAGACTCGTGTATCATCGGGACAATGTATGCCAGGGTATGGCAAATTTGATATTTGAACATTAAGGGGTTGCGGCTAAAACCCGATCGAGACGAATTGAATTCAACGGCTTATCGGCCCAGGACAAGGTCATGCCGTGGCCATAATGGGATTAATCCCGAGGTGCAGACACGACCTGTCAGGGGGTCATCAATGTTTCCATGCCCGGGGTCTAGAGGAGGTGAGAGCTCCGGAGTGGACACAGTCATGTTCATTATTCTTTATTTATTCTTATTATTATTTTTAAATGCATGAATGCACTTTATTTATTATTTACTTGTTTCTTTTTTTTATTATATTATTTTTTATTGGATGCATGCATTTTTTATTCCCTTTATTGACATTTATTTGGCATTTATTTGACAATTATTCATTCATTGTTTTCTTTGTTGTTTATTTACCACTTTTATTCTTATTTTTTTGTTATTTTGTTATTTTAATATTTTATTATTTTTATTGTCATTTTTGGTGACCATTATTTGTTTATTGTATTTTTATGTATATATATTCATATTCCTCACCATCACCTCCTTTTTAAATCTTCTATTTATATTTTCTTATGCAAGTGAGATGATATGTGTATATGAGTGCATGGGTGTTTCTATGTTTTACGTAAAATGCGTGCATGTGTGTGTACATGGGTGTATTTGTGTGAATATGGTGGGGATGGGTGTGTTACGTGTTTTAAGTGTGCATTACGTGAGTGTAATGAAAACGGCGCGGTGGATTATCTGGGTGATAAAACGACGCGGTGGTTGTGTAGAGAGATAAACGGCGCGCCTTGGCTTATATATATATATATATATATATATATATATATATATATATATATATATATATATATATATATATATATATATATATATATATATATATATTGAGTAAGGAGAAAGGTTAAAACGGCGCGGTGGTTGTGAAGATTAAAACGGCATGCCCTGGCCGCGCCGGATGAAGGCCAAGAGGGGAAAAATGGTTTATGAATGTGGGGCTAAAGCGGCGCGGGGGGGTTCCGCGCTGGGAAATGGCGCGTCGGATTAAGGGCGCGCCGAATTATGGCAGGTTTGATTTATTTTGGGTTAAAACGAAAGGCCAAATGATGTTCTTGGAACTTTGATGTTAATTAAGAAGATTAAAGAGTTTATTCAGGTCTCAAATGTCCTGCGAACATGACAAGTCCAGACTTATGCGAGGTTCCTACTCGAGCATAGTCCAAAATAGACTCATAGCTGAAAATTCATCATAATTCAGACTAAGTGTTCAGTCAAAAATTGGGCAGCACCTCCACATGCCCGGAGAGTTGCGGGGGCGAAGTGGAGACAGTCCCACAGCATCTGGGGTACGCTCGTTAAAGTCAGGAATGCCAAACGGTGATCGACAGACTTCGATGGAGGGAAACCCCGAGGGCTAGCCTACGAGGGGCACCAGTACTCCATGAGTCAGAGATATTATTTAAAGGGACGACCAGTGATGGAGGAAACCCCGAGGCCTAGCCTACGAGGGGCACACAACCCATGGTCACCACTAGTCCCCTAAGGGCAGTGGATTTAATGTTGGGCCATAGGCCCTGTTGATGTTCACCCCCTGACGGCCCATAAAGGCACATGCCATGAAAGGACATGACCCTATGATCCGGTGGTGACTCAGAGGAATGTTCCCTCCTCCCCGGTCCTGAGACTATTGTCTTCAAGCCAACATAACACAATAAAGCGACCTGCACACAGGAAAGAAGAGATACAAAGATCGATTGCTCAAGAGCTATACTGCCTAATTAGATATAAAATGGGAGTCAGTATGTTAGCAAGTCAGTACACGAGGCTAGTGAACCAGCATGTAGACTTATAGAGATTGAAAGGGGCAAATGATCGAGTAGCCGGGGGTATCATATGTCGCAAACGACCATGACAGAAGACTCCCGCACACAGGTTATAGGGATGACTCTACTCTCCCTGGTCCATGACTGTGGACGGGGAGATAGTGAGAAGCCAATCCCAGAGCTAGAGAGAGACGTATGCATGCATATACCTCCGGCGGAGAGAAACATGGCGGGCACACGGTACGTGAAAAAAATGCAATCTATATACCGGAGAGAACCCCGAGGAGGGGGAATATAACTATAGCCCTTTGGGGATACCCCAGGGCATGTTCGGACAAAGAGAAAATATGATGCTAACACACACGACATGAGACAATTGATTGGAGGGATTTAGAGAGAGGAGAGGAGACATCAAGAAGCATTGCCACATCCCATATCATCTATTTCATTACCAAAGAGGGCTCAATAAAACGCGACTACGGCGCGGCATGGCGTTGTCGCTCAGAGGCCGGCCACCGATTACACAGACGGGCATGAATCCCTGATTACAGAGGAGGAGGAAAGCTAAGGAAAATAGGAAGGAGATGAGCTCATATCATTGCCCCTCCATCCACATACATCCATGAAGATTTAACAAGAGAAAGTAGCGAGGGGTGGCCGGGAGAAGTCGTCGGAACCCACCTGACCCTTTCACTGTAGAAACAGAGTATCGGAGAGGGGTGCTTCTTCCCCGGCTTCGGGCTTCTCTAGACAGACGGACGGGAGAGATGGTGGCTCTCTGGCTCGCTCTCAGGAAGCTCCTTTCTTGTTCCCCAATCTTCCTTGCTCTCAGACGATTGGCCCCTTTTTCCTCGTCTCCCCTCTTTCTTCTGGGTCGAAAGCCCCTTTTATAGCCTTAACCGACGTGGCCTCACCCGGCACACATATGGGCGCGCCGGTTTAACCAAGGTTGCCTCATGCACGCCGGATTAAGAGCTTTGGAGAGCGCCAGATTAAGAGCTTTGGAGCGCGCCGGATTAGGGGCTCCTCCATCCTATCTCCATCATCTCTTGGCCCATTTAACTTGTCTAGGCCCAGTTGTGCTTATTTTCTTCTTTTGTGAGGGTTGCATCCGGCTTGTACTCGTTGTGCAGGCTTCTGCTTGTTTCTTCGGGGATGGTCCCAAATATTCTTCCGAGCTCTCAGGTCTTGCTTTAGTGGTTGTCCGTTGGAACCGAGCATCTTTTCTTTTCTTCTTTTTCTTTGGTCTCATCTTTTGTTTCTTTCTTCTCTATCGGCACAGGAGCACTCGATCAGAACTTAAGACCTATAGAAGCAGAAGTTAGAAGAAAATAGGAATATTTTTAGCGTCAACAGTGCTTCTCCTTATGGTCTTATGGTGCCCATCCCATATTTGCATGTGGTTGATCCTATCCAATGTAAGGTTTTGGAAATTCCAGGTATTAATGCTCCTCCTGATGACCCTGCCATTGTGCTCTCTGCTCACTCAAATTTTGTTGGAGAGCCGAATGTCTGTCGTTTGCAGCCAGTGGGTGTTATCACCAGGGAAAACTTCACCGTAGTGCCTCTTCTCAGTCTCTTTCCATTTGTAAAAAATGAATACCATCTTTTGGAATATTCGTGGTGTGGGTAATGCCAGATCTGTAGCTCGGCGGAAATTTATGATCCACTTTCTTCATATTGATTTTGTGGTGCTTATGGAACCTATGCTTGATGCTAGCCGTATTAGGAGGTGTATGAGTAGGCTGCATATGGCTTCCTCTCTTTTCAACTACCCTAGTAGGGGTCGCATCTGGTTGTTCTGGAGGCTGCCTATGGACTTTACTGTTGTGTTTGCTAATGACCAGTTCATTACCTTAGAATCTGGTCTGACTATGCCAATGAAGATTTATGTCACGGTTGTTTATGCTAACTGTTCTCTATATGATCGTCTGAGCTTGTGGCAGTATATGATTGATTTTTCTCGCTCTTGTTTGGCCCCTTGGGTTATTGGGGATGATTTCAACAACATTATGGATCCTTCTGAAAAGCGGGGTGGTCATCAGGCGTTCCAAAGGTCTTCTCTAAATTTCCAAAACTGTGTAGCTACGGCTAGTCTGGAGGACGCTGGGTTTTTTGGTTGCCCTTACACTTGGTTTAATGGTCGCTATATTGGTGGCATCTGGGCTCGTTTAGATCACTTGCTATTCGATGCTTCTTGGTCATTCTTGGCCGCAGTTGCAGGTTCATCATCTCTCAAGGACGTGCTCTGATCATTGCCCCCTACTTATCCGGCTACCTCCTTCTCAGCCTCGAACTCCTTCGCGTTTCTTTTTCTAACAGATATGGGCCAAACATGCAAAATTCCTGGATGATGTCTGTGTGGCCTGGGGGTCAACCCCCATTTCCTCCTACCCTCTGCATAATATTGTTCTAAAGCTTAAATATATGAAAACCTTCTTTAAGGAATGGAACTAGACGGTCTTTGGCAATGTCTCATTTCCTTGCAGCAGAAAGAAGAGTTGCTCAATAATGCACAACTTTCATATGACTCATAGCCAACTGTTGAAAATGCTGTGACCCTCAATTTGACTAGACACGAGTTGGACAGTGTTCTTGTAGCGCCCATGTTTTAATTGGATCCTTAGCAGTTTGGATCCTGGTTTTGTTAGGAGCATTTTGGCTATTTTTGCGGATTTTTAGGTGTTCGTTTAGCATTTATAGGAATTTGTATAAGAGTAATTGAATTATAAAGGGCATATTCATGATTTTTAAACTTATAGGGTTTATTTGCAATTAGAGTTAAATTTTCAAAAAAAATAATAAAACAAAATTTTTATAACTCTCGTACGCCTCTCTCTCTCTCCTCACCTTTTCTCTTTCTCTCTCTCTCATTCTCTCTCGCGATGGTGGTGACACTCCACCCTCTCTCTCGGTGTTCGTGCGTGCGGACCCAGGATCGAGGTGCAAGGGCAGTCAACGGGACCGGCTCGACGCGAGGATCGCGTTGGTGCCAGCCTCGTCGCGGATGGTCGGCCGTGCTGTCGCGTGGGCGTAAAAGCTTGTCGTGGTGATTTCTCAAAGTTCGTGCCAAGTTTGTCGTCAGTTCCGGGAAAAAGGTAGGGGGATGGAATCCTTACCTCGCTAGGAGCACATAGGTAGCACATGCATCGGCATCTGAGCTCATTTTCTTAGGTTTTCATGCGTTTTTACATGTTAGGCCCATTTTAGTTCAATTTGTGAAATTGCATGATTTGGGCTTTCTTTTGAGTTTGGATTGCATGTTTAGCTGTAGAATGGTTGTATGGCGTGTGTGGATTGGTTTATTTTCATTTTCTGTTTGTTTAGGCCCTTCCGGGAGGTGTTTCGGCCGAGACCAAACCCGACCCACCGTCACCCCATCAATACGGCTGATTGGAGACCGTCCATCATTGAGCGGTCAGCACTGGACCGTTTATCCCCTTTAGGCAGTGTGTAGTGGACCGTTTAACCCCTAGGAACCTCTAGGAGGGGATTTCCCAACGGTCAACCCCAGACCGTTTATAGACTCGTACGGTCTAGCCAAGACCGTTCAACCCCGTTATGCGGCCCCACTAGGACCGTTTACTCCTTTGACTTTCAATGGCGGTTCGTTGGAACGGCTTTAACCAGACCGTCCATGTCCCTTCTACGTTCTATCGTATGACCGTTTATCTGGTTTATTGGCATATAAGTTTTAATTCTACAAATTAGTTTAAATTCGTTTGATGCTATACGGCCACAGGGTGACCGTTTAATGTTTCTTAGGCGGTGAGCAAGGGACCGCCCATCTATATGTGCGGTGCTGATTGCACCGTTCATCCTTTCATGATTGATTTTTGTGCGGTCGGAGCAATGACCGTTTATCTTATTGGCGCGGCCATGGGAAGACCGTTTAACTCCCTGGGCGGCCAGTGGAGGACCGTTTATGTTTAGGTGGCTGGAGCAAGACCGCCCATGTATGCAGAGTTGTTAATAGCGTGGTTTACGTGGATTCGTGCATGGTTATGCGAGTAGGGTTGTTTCTCTCACTTTCCTTGTGATAGACCACTAGTCGTAGCCCTACGACGCGGGTCGACCCTCTTGGGTGGGGTGGTAGGGTAACCCAATCAACGGTTTCTAAGCTAGTTCCGTGGGCCCCCGGCTTGGCTGTAGTGTCCTACGGAGGGGGAAAACTAGCTGGAGGACCTGGCTCAGGCGAGAGTCAGTGTGTGCACACGTGGTCAAAGACAGGGACTGGCACTGACGAGTGTCGCTCTGACTAGTTACTCGGTTTGGTACTGGTTTTGTTATGCCTCTCCGTGTAGACGCTTACATGTGAGTTGCTGGAGGCCGCAGAGTAAGTCGTTAGGGACGCATCTAGTCTCTTTCTTCTAGTGAGGCTCTCTTGTTCTACGATAGAGTAGACTTCTCCTGTCACTTGGAAGGAGTGACTAGATTTATTTTCAGCACTGGTGTTTTGTGAGATTTGATGTTAGCTGTTTTATTTTACTGCGTAGTTAGATTTACAGCTTTATTATTGTTTTAATTATGCCATTTGCCTGTTTAATTGCTTATTGCATGCTGGTTGCCTTAATTTTTGCATGTCGGTGTGTTAGTGCGTTGTAGGGATCCGCGTGACCCCTACTGAGTCTGGCTGTGACTCACCCTTCACTTTTGCATGTGAGCCGCCCCAGCATCCCGCCGCTTCGTCGTCGCGTCCGTTTGGTGATCGTGTGTAGGGTCGCCAGCTGTAGTCGGTTTGTCTTTTGTTGTACTTTTGGCCGGGGTATGCCCCGTGTAGTTGTGCAGTGGACTTGTGCTCTGTTGTAAATCTGGACTAGTGTATATATTTACCACTCTATTTTTTTTAATTGCTTCCGTATTAATATTAATTTATGTTGCTAATTGTCAATGTTGCGCATTGTAATTCCAATTTGTAATGTAATCCCTCAACAACCCTCACTAACCCTTCAGGAGCCTCATCAGCCTCTTTGGTGGCCTCCCCAGTTTTTGGTATTGGTATAGCGATTTATCAATATATCGGTATCCTGAACTCTGGGTCGTCACAGCTGGTATCAGAGCATGTGTTGGGGAATTGTATTACGAATTGAAATTTCTTCAGCAAGTCCAGAACAAGTCCATCGAGTCGTCTATTGCTGGCTTAGGATGTTTTCCGTGTTTACTAATGGATTATTCGTTGCTTTGTTAGATTTAATATGCCGCCTCATCGAGGAAGACCTCCTCGTGTCCCAAGGAATGTGCCGCAAAATGTTCCGAGGGATATCCCAAGAGCTGAAAGCGGTGCCTCTCATCCTCCTGTTGTTCCTGCACCAGCCCTAGCTGCTGTCCCGCAAGCTGATCCGCCGGGTGGTCGTGGCAAAGCTCTCAAGGAATTCCTGCCTTTTAATCCACCAGCGTTCGACGATCAATCAGATCCCGAGGCAGCAAGGCAATGGATTGATGCGACGGAGTGCGTATTTCTAGAAATGGAGTGCGCGGAGGACGAGAAGGTCATGTTGGTAACTTTTCAACATCAAGGTGCAACGTTGACATGGTGGATGGCCGAGTGGCAAGTTGCTTTCCATTCTCAGCCGCTTCGGCAGATTACCTGGCCAGAGTTTGTTACTGCCTTTGAACGTGCTTTCACCCCGGCTTGTCTCCAGATGGCTAAAGCGTACCAGTTTATGGAGCTGATTCAGGGTGATATGACCGTGGTGCAGTACCGTAATAAGTTTCTGGAGTTAGGTCAATATGCGCCTTATATTCTTGCGAATGAAGCTATGAAGACGCAGCATATTTTGCGTGGATTAAGGCTCGAGTTACGATTGCCGTTGTACGCGACTCGTGTAGCTGATTTGGATGGAGCGTATCAGGTAGCCGTGACTTTAGAGATGGAGTTAGCGAGATCTCGAGGGCAGCTTCCCATTGCAGTTCCGCCGACTGTGCCGACCGTACAGTTTCAGCAAGGCAGTCAGCAGCTTGCAACAGGAGTTCATTCTGTGGTTTCTGATACCGGTGGTTCTTCATCTTTTTCTAAGCCGAGTTCTTCGTGGAAGCATAAGAAGTCCAAGAAGCGGTTTGACCAGCATGCTCCTTTAGGCACTGTGCAGCAGACGTCTTCTTTTCAACAGCACCAAGGATCCTTTGTTAGTCAGCCAAGGTTGTATTCGAGGTGTGGTGGAAGTCATCCGGGTGTTCCGTGTGCTTTGCCCGTTGTTTGTTATGCATGCAATCAGCCGGGTCAGCAAGCTCCAGCGCCTTCGCAGTAGTCTTCTACCCCCAGCCGTCAGCCGAGAGGCAGAGTTACCCACATCACGCGTGCAGAGGCTATCGCGTCAAATTTGATGGAAGGATTGTTTTGATTTTTGGTCATCCAGCGCATGTTCTTTTCGATTAAGGTGCCACTCATTCGTTTATTTCTGAGAATTTTCTTGCTCGTGTTGAGGAGCCGATGGTGGAAGTGTCCTGCAATTTGCTTGTTGAGCTACCATCGGGTGATTTCATGGCTACTCCAGTGTGCCTAGAAGATTCTCCAGTGGTCATCAATGACCGACAGATGCCAGCAATGTTGTATGCGCTGCAGTTGGTCGATTTCGATGCTATTCTAGGCATGGATTGGCTTGAGAAGTAGGGTGCCGTGGTGAACTGCAGATTGAAGTGCATCTACTTCATACCACGGGGGAAATCGGCTTTCTATTTTCAAGGTATGATTTGGTTCTTTCAGTTGCCTCCTTTTCCTTCCGTTTAAATTTCGGGGACGGAATTTCTTTAAGGAGGGAGGGACTGTAGCGCCCGTGTTTTAATTGGATCCTTAGCAGTTTGGATCCTGGTTTTGTTAGGAGCATTTTGGCTATTTTTGTGGATTTTTAGGCATTCGTTTGGCATTTATAGGAATTTGTATAAAAGCAATTGAATTATAAAGGGCATATTCACGATTTTTAAACTTATAGGGTTTATTTCCAATTAGAGTTAATTTTTTTAAAAAAAAATAAAAAAACAAAATTTTTATAACTCTCCTACGCCTCTCTCTCTCTCTTCTCACCTTTTCTCTTTCTCTCTCTCTCTTTCCCTCTCGCGACGGTGGCGACACTCCCCCCTCTCTCTCGGTGTTCATGCGTGCGGACCCCGGATCGAGGTGCAAGGGCAGTCAACGGGACCGGCTCGACGCGAGGATCGCGTTGGTGCCAGCCTCGTAGCGGATGGTCGGCCGTGTTGTCGCGTGGGCGTAAAAGCTTGTCGTGGTGATTTCTCGAAGTTCGTGCTGAGTTTGTCGTCGGTTCCACGAAAAAGGTAGGGGGATGTAATCCTTACCTCGCTACGAGCGCATAGGTAGCACATGCATCGGCATCCGAGTTCATTTTCCTAGGTATTCGTGCATTTTTACATGTTAGGCCCATTTTAGTTTAATTTGTGAAATTGCATGATTTGGGCTTTCTTTTGAGTTTGGATTGCATGTTTAGCTGTAGAATGGTTGTATGGCGTGTGTGGATTGGTTTATTTTTGTTTTCTGTTTGTTTAGGCCCTTCCGGGCTGTGTTTCGGCCGAGACCAAACCCGACCCACCGTCACGCCGTCAATATGGCTGATTGGAGACCGTCCATCGTTGAGCGGTCAGCATTGGACCGTTTATCCCCTTTAGGCGGTGTGTAGTGGACCGTTTAACCCCTGGGAACCTCTAGGAGGGGATTTCCCAACGGTCAACCCGAGACCGTTTATAGACTCGTGCGGTCTAGCCTAGACCGTTCAACCCCGTTATGTGGCCCTACTAGGACCGTTTACTCCTTTGACTTTCAATGGTGGTTCGTTGGAACGGCTTTGACCAGACCGTCCATGTCCCTTCTACGGTCTATCGTATGATCGTTTATCTGGTTTATTGGCATATTAGTTTTAATTCTGCAAATTAGTTTAAATTCGTTTGATGCTATACGCCCACAGGGTGACCGTTTAATGTTTCTTAGGCGGTGAGAAATGGACCGCCCATCTATATGTGCGGTGCTGATTGCACCGTTCATCCTTTCATGATTGATTTTTGTGCGGTCGGAGCAATGACCGTTTATCCTATTGGCGCGGCCATGGGAAGACCGTTTAACTCCCTGGGCGGCCAGTGGAGGACCGTTTATGTTTAGGCGGCTGGAGCAAGACCGCCCATGTATGCAGAGTTGTGAATAGCGTGGTTTACGTCGATTCGTGCATGGTTATGCGAGTAGGGTTGTTTCTCTCACTTTCCTTGTGATAGAGCCACTAGTCGTAGCCCTACGACGCGGGTCGACCCACCTGGGAGGGGTGGTAGGGTATCCTAATCAACAGTTTCTAAGCTAGTTCTGTGGGCCCCCGGCTTGGCCGTAGCGTCCTACGAAGGGGGAAAACTAGCTGGAGGACCTGGCTCAGGCGAGAGTCAATGTGTGCACACGTGGTAAGAGACAGGGACTGGCACTGATGAGTGTCGCTCTGACTAGTTACTCGGTTTGGTACTGGTTTTGTTACGCCTCTCTGTGTAGACGCTTACACGTGAGTTGCTGGAGGCCGCAGAGTAAGTCGTCAGGGACGCATCTAGTCTCTTTCTTCTAGTGAGGCTCTCTTGTTCTACGACGGAGTAGACTTCTCCTGTCACTTGGAAGGAGTGAGTAGATTTATTTTCAGCACTGGTGTTTTGTGAGATTTGATGTTAGTTGTTTTATTTTACTGCGTAGTTAGATTTACAGCTTTATTATTATTTTAATTATGCCATTTGCATGTTTAATTGCTTATTGCATGCTGGTTGCCTTACTTTTTGCATGTCGGTGTGTTAGTGCGTTGTAGGGATCTGCGTGACCCCTACTGAGTCTGGCTGTGACTCACCCTTCACTTTTGTAGGTGAGCCGCCCCAGCCTCCTGCCGCTTCGTCGTCGCGTCCGTTTGGTGATCGTGTGTAGGGTCGCCAGCTGTAGTCAGTTTGTCTTTTGTTGTACTTTTGGCCGGGGTATGCCCCGTATAGTTGTGCTGTGGACTTGTGCTCTGTTGTAAATCTGGACTAGTGTATATATTTACCACTCGGTTATTTTAAATTGCTTCCGCATTAATATTAATTTCTGTTGCTAATTGTCAATGTTGCACGTTGTAATTCCAATTCATAATGCAATCCCTCAACAACCCTCACTAACCCTTCAGGGGCCTCATCAGCCTCTTGGGTGGCCTCCCCAGTTCTTGGTATTGGTATAGCGATCTATCGGTATATCGGTATCCTGAACTCTGGGTCGTCACAGTTCTCCTCCAGGAGAAAATTTATTGGAGGCAAAAGGCCCGTATTCGATGGTTGAAGGAGGGTGATAAAAACACAAAATTCTTCCATTCCTGTGCTGTGTCCAACAAGAGGCTGGTGCATATTTCTCAATTGAAGGATTCTTCTGGGAATATTGTTGAGCAGCAGGATGTTATTGTTGGTATGTTCTTTTAGCATTTCATTGATGCCTTCTCCTCCTCAAGCCATACCATTGATTCTCACATATTAGACCAGATCCCGCCTCTTGTTCATCCTGCTCAGAATGCTGCTTTATGTAAGGTGCCTTCTGATTTGGAAATTCAGAATGTTATTTTCAACATGTCCCCATACAGTGCTCCAGGTCCAGATGGGTTTTTTGGCCACTTCTTTCAATCTTGTTGGTCTATCATTCAATATGATGTTTGTGCTACTGTCAAATCCTATTTTTGTGGCCAAATGTTTCTACAAGATATTACATCCTCCATCATTGCGCTGATCCCTAAGGTGGATAGACCAGTCACCTATGGGACTGTTGACACATTAAAAGTAATAACAATAACAATAATGATCAAATAATAATAGAAAGACTACACTATTTTATTTCTGTTAAAATGCCTTATTTCTGCTATATCTTATTTTCAGGAATAAAGAAGAAGATAAGAAAAGTAAAGACGCCCGGCTCCAAAGGACAGCCGCTGAAACAAGACTCAAGAGCTCAGAAAATGCTCGGGACCATCCCCGAGCGAACAAGATAGAATCTTGGATAGCAAGACAGATCAGCGGATGGGTCAACCCCCACAAAATGGGAAATGAGCACAAATGGGCCTAAACAAACAAAAATGGGCCAAAGGATGCTAAGAAATGAAACTAGCATGAAGAGAACCGGCACGACGAAACTGGCACGATGAAACTGGCACGCAAAAAGTTGCACCAATAGCATCAAGCCGCACCTGGAAGAACTTGCTCCGGGAAGGTCGCGCCAAATGAAATTGGCGCGCAAACAGCTGCGTCGATAGCATTGGGGCGCGCCGGGAGGGACTCACGTCGGGAAACTTGCGCCAATGGAAGCATGGTTCACCCTCTATATATATAACCCAAGTCTTTGAAAGAAAAGGGAGAACAGAAGAAGATAGGGCCACCAGCTAAGAGAGAAAGTGAGTCTGCTGAAGAGAGCCTGTCGAGCCAGAAGGCAAAAGTTGCTGAGAAAAAGGGATCCGGAGTGATCATCCCTGCTACTCTATTCAAGGTGGGAGTTCGTCGATCATTGCCCCGATGGGGCTACAGTTCCCCCTCCCCTTTGTCTGTCATTCATTTTATGTTTTCCTTTGAAGTTTTCTCCTCTGGGACTTGTTCGCCCATGATTCATGAATGATCCTTGTAATGATTTGCCTCAAGGGCATGCTATAATGCCATGAAAAGAATGCAATATGTGTATACCTTTGCTGCTGTGGTGTTGTTCTCTTGACTATTATTTTCTGTTTCTCGAATGCGCAGAGTTACTTCCCTGGCCAGCAGTCCACCGTGCCGAACAGAGACTCTGTTGAAGTTATAAAGTTCCTCATCATGATTTTTATTCTGCTCAAAGGTTTTGACCCGATTGGTCGACCCCTAACATGTTACGGAGGCCTGTGACAGACTATCACATGGCTTCGATTCATTCTAAAACGGGGGAAATGTCATGTCTCCGTTTCGCAGTTACCTGCCGATGTTCCACAGCCTCCCCTCAGATCTCTTTGTGGGTGAATAAGTCTCCTAATGGTTCACAAATCAGCCTTGCCAGAACTCCTAAAAAATCTGCCCAAACCTCAAACCCCTGAAAACCCCCAAGAACAAACCCTTGAAAATCCCTTTGATCAAGCCTCAAGCCCCCTGAAAACCTTCGAGAACAAACCCTTTGAAAATCCCATGGAACAAGCCTTGAACCAATCAGGAAATCCCCTCGGCGCACCCATTTCCTCTCGGCGCGTATACTCTCGCGTCGAGAGCTGAAAACGTGCCGAGAGCTGAAACACGTCGAGAGCCCTGCGTCGATGCCTATTCACGCCAAAAAAACCCATCCCTCACGCCGATACCCATTCGTGCCAAAGACATCCCGCGCACCGGTAGCTTTATGCCGAGATCACGCGCGCCGAGAGCCTTATGCCGAGACTAACCCGCGTCGATTCTCGCCGAATCCCTTATAAACTTCCACCCTGTTGTAAGAAGAAGAGACCAGGGGCTTCACTCAAAGCTATGGGAGCCAGATTAACGGGGTTGCACCCCTACATTGTGTTGACTCACAGATGATGTTCTTTTAACCCTATTGACCTACGGAGTTCTGCCACTACATGTTCTCCGGCGGTTCCTTAAGGGGATATTAGCCGAATGCCACAATGGTGGACATAAATCTATTATGCTCTCATCTCTTCGGATTCTGGGCTATATGCCCATCTTCTTTTGGTTTTCGTCCTGGCATTCCGTGGATGAATGTCCTATCTTCCCACTTGGCATAGTCCAAGATCAAGATGAGATGCTGCCGTATTTTTGCCAGACATACAGACTAACAGCCGAACTGTTAATAAAATAAAATATAATAATAATAATAATACAAACAAACAAATAATAAAATAAACATGATACTCTCATTTAAAATGGAGAAACAAAAATGACTAAAACAAAATAAAACAAACAAAAAATAGATGAATAAATAATAATAATAAAAGTGAGAAATAAAAGTAGACATAATAAATAGATAATGGACAATAAAATGACAATTAAATGGTAAATAATCAATACAAATAAAGGGTGAATAAATGATTAATTGTCAAATAAATACCAATAAAAGAAATTAAATGGTGCACGCATCTGATATAAGGAAAATATAAACAAACAAATAATGAACAAATAACAAATGAGTAACGAAAAGAGATGACATAAAAAAATGAGAATAAAGGCATTTATGCATCTAAAATAATAACAGAAATAAATGAAGAATAACGACCATGTCTGCTCTGGTGCCCTCACCTTCTCTGACTCCCGGGTATGGGATATTAATGCCGCTACGACGGATCGTGATTGGTTCTCGGGACTCACTCCCATTTTAGCCAAAGCATGACCTTGTCCCGAGCCGATAACTCATTGAATTTGATTTGTTTTGATCGGGTTTCAACCGTATTTCCTCTCTTCTCAAATATCAAATTTGTCGTGCCCCGGCATACATTGTCCCGATAATCTACGAACTTGCTCGAATATGGTCATACTCGGCCCACCTCATGGGTCCATGTGTGTGCACCGTAACGTGATGCACAACTTCAAAATGAAAATGCCCTGATGCCCCTTGGAGTAGGGTGGTGGTGCCGAAATCTCTCTCGAAGTTATAAATAAATGATCAAACAAATAATAAATGATAATATTGAATACTGTTATCTTGCATGCTTGCATGATCTGATTCTCCGGTATATCAAATGGTGATTAGCAAAAAGTCAGGTCACGTCCAACCGGAAACTATCACTATGTGTGATGGTGGTCTTCGGGCCTAAGTTCTCCATCTCGTACCAAGAGTCGATTTAATAAATAAGTATTACCATATTGTGTGCTTGCATGCAATTGCATATCTTATTATATGGACCCCATGGTCCTTATTTTGGCGAATAATCAAGGGTTGTCCCTCTTTCGGAGGGGCATAATTAACAGCGTAACCTTTATGGTACGACGGATTTCGGGTCCCGACACGATCACCCATAATTGTCTGATCAGTCAGATTAGCGCATAATAAATTGTCACGACACTGACTAGCACGCCTAATTAATAAACCAAATAAATACAAATAAATCAATGACACAATATTTTTAATAAAAACCCATTCCCACAAGCTGGCACGCCCAGTGGGACTTAACCTCCCTTCATCTTTTAGACAAAATAGATGGACCATGGGGTCCCCGCTCAACTGCTTCAAACCCTAACTACTCGTTCGTCTTGGCTTTCCCCTTTACAGGTTGAAGCGATGGCGAACGGACTGTCCGGGCTTATCTTTGGCACCGAAATCATATTCGACCATGCTGCACACGGCTATCTTACCGTGCCAACTACCTTTGGCAACTTTCCTCCGGTCGTTGGCTTCCCCAATTTCCTGGGAGTCGCGTTCATGGATCTTCTGGGTGAGGAGAACTCAAAACCTATGAAGCTGACAAAGAACAACAAACTTGCGGCTCGGCAAAGTGATGGTCAAATCAAGAAAACTTTGCTGAAGAACCCGGGGATTGTGAGCTGCCACGTTCACCATATCACCTGCGTGACTGGGGTATATGAGAAGAGGCCCGCTGGGGGCAATAGAGAAAACTTCAATAGAAGAAGAGTCACTGTTACTTCCAGAGGCCGACTCTCGGCATCTGGGAAGTCCATGATGATTGGGGGCATCCGGATCTTCTTCAACGGCCGTGATACCAAAATTCTGCCGGATCGGGTCATCCCAACTGTCCCCACCCACAACGCCTTCCAAGTATTGGCTAGCCGGAGGGCGAACATTGATGAGAACAAGCAAGGGAGGCCACACCCAAAATTATCAAAATTCAAGCAAATGTGGGTTCCCAAAAAGACCCGAAGCACTGCATCAACCCTACAAAACTTCAACAGTTCTATTGATGTCCCTGGGAGGGGGGGCAACAAAGTCATGCATGCGGAAGAGGTCGCAGCCACAACTCCTCCAGTCACTACTAGGGTCTGTACAAGGCAGGCTGATATTTTCAAGTACTCAAGGGATTCCAATCAAGCTGCTAAACTTACACAGCTATCATACATGCCATCTGCCCGGGACTGGACGCTGCCTGCTATCTCTTCAAAGCACAGCCAAGAAGATATGATTAAGAGGGTCCGAGAATATTTTTGTAACCTCAGAAGTCCTGTCATGGGCCGACAAAGGTCACTCCGTGCTGTCAAGGCCGGAGAGGGAAAAGGAAAAAACAAGATGTCACCCGTGGGAGTGAATGAAAAGAAAAAGCGAGCTAGGGTTGGAAGCTTTGAAAGGCCTTCACAGAAAGAAGACATGAGAATTTCAACAAATGAAGGGCCGACTCTCCTAAGTCAAGCCCAAAGAGGAATCAAAAAACACAGTGGAAGAATGCAAATCCTTACTTGTAACATGACGGGAGTGATGAGCAGACATTGCATCCTGCCGCATGAACAAGAAGAGCTGGCCAAGGTTGCCGAAAGAGAAGACCCGATGATAGGGCGAGGCAAAATTGAGGCTGAGTTACTGCAAGCCGCTAAGGGCAAGCAGGCTGCTGAGGAAGAGAGCACTCCTCCCAACACCAAAATAATAGCATCTGAAGAAGAAGGGGTACCTCTATCCGGATGTGCTTTCAGTGAAACACTTGAGGGCATTTGTAGCAAAACGACTATGGACCACACTGTCTTTAATGACACTGCAAAGGTATCAGCAGAAGGTAGAACTGCTGGAGAAGCAGTTGAAAGAGAAGATTGAGCATGCTGTGGCACCCCACCCCACGGGTGCTCTTTCACAGGGCATTCTGCAAACTGATGATCAGAGTTGGGTTGCTCCCCAGAATTATTCCCAGTCGCTCCAGCCAGCACATCTAAAGCCTCTTCAAATGCAGTGGAAGGTTCCACTATCGGAGCCTTTGCCATCTCATATTGCAACTCCAGCCACACGAGTAATGCAGCCCGCCCACCTCTACCCTCAACCAGCGGTGCCAGTTATGATGAATAAATTAATGGAGGAGAAGATGATCAAAGAAAGGCTAGCAAAGAGGGGTGGTGCTGATTACGCCCCCTTTGACATATATGAAGTGCATATCCAGCCCACCATGCTACTAAAAGATTGCCACCTGGCGTCAACAAACTGCCTAAATTTGACAAATTCAGTGGACAAGGCTCCCCGAAAGAACACATTGCACACTATGTGGCAGTCATGGGCGACTTGGCGGCAGACGAGTTGTACCTGTTGAAGTTCTTCGGGTCTTCTCTAACAGGACCCGCCTTTGAATGGTATTCTAGCTTGTCGGTTGGATCTATTGACGACTGGCCAGATATGCAACGAAAATTCAAAGAAAGATTCCATGTCGCCGAGGCAGAGGTGACCATGGCTGAGCTACTAGCGACCAAGCAAGAAGAGGATGAAGCTGCTGCGGAATATATCAAGAGATGGAGGGATCTTAGTGTGAGATGCCGGTGCCCTCTGCATCTAGAAGACCCAATACAGATATGTAAACAAAATCTGAAGAAAGAAGTCCTAGAAAAGATGATTGGAGTAGAAATCCGATCTTTTGACCGGCTAATTAATGTTGCAACGGAGATTGAAGACTTCTTTGCAAGATATCCCTCAGTTTCTGTCAACTCAAATCATCAGGCCAGGCAGGTTAATAAACGGCCAATGCTGAAAGCCGTCCATGCTATTAGCCTTGAGGCGAAAAGGCGTAAATGGGTATACAATCCTCCTCTCAATGGACCTGTTAAATATCAAGAAGGTCCTCCTTAGCAAAATAAAGAAAAGAAGCTCTATGCCTTCCCGAGGGACAAGACTCGAGCATTGTTCGAGTGGGCTATCAAGTATAACAAGATTACTCTGCTAAAGCCAAAGAGACCTGATAATGTCAGGAGAAGAGATGATCCGTATTTCTGCCCTTACCATCAGATCCTCAGACATCCTATTGAAGACTGTCAAATATTCAAGGATATCGTCCAAGGCTTAATAAAAAGAGGGGTTACAAATAGGGGACTACAAAGTTGATCCCCCACGCCCGCATGAAATGCCTGTGCCGAGGGCCTCAGTCAATATGATATCTATATGTCAACAGCTGCTTGAAGAGGTGCCAGAGGCTTATAGCCGACACACCTATGAAGATAATGTGTTGAAACATGAAAAAGAGCAAAGAAACTGGCAAGCAATGCCAACAAGGAAGAAAACTAGACTGGTACCTTGTTTGCCTCCAGAGGTCTGGGTTTATGGAGTAGTGGCCCGACCCACTCCACTCCCTACAGCTTCTATCTGCCATCAAACAACCTCACCAGCAATCATTAAAAGGCTAACGGATAGTAAGAAGAAACAAACCCCATCGTGGGCATATGAAGAAGCCAACTCAGCCATAGAACGGCTACAAGCCATTACGAGTGGGCCAGATAACCATGAGCAGCCAAGGAACCAGCCTGTGCAGCTCAAGAAGCATGCCCCTCAAAGATGCAATGAGTCCCGCCGACTAATAAAAAGAACTGAAGGAAAAGTAGAAGAGCTGAATGCATCGAATAGCCCACTATGGGGGCAGTGGTCGACCATGAAGAAAAAGAAGAATGCAAAGGCTGAAATAAAATATATTGCCCTTTCCTGCAACACATTGTCAGCATCCTTCAGTGGGGCACAAACTGCTAATGAAGAAGATGAATAAATTTGCTTTGTGCCAAAGGAAGCAGCTCCAGCTAAAGCTTCTGCCTCTCACCCATCTTCCAGGTCTGGGAGGATTCCAAAGCAACACTCACCAGCTAATAAGAAGGCTCAATGTCATATTCCTCCTCCACCCAAAGGCATAGAACAAAGGGAGTCTGTCCCAAAGGAGCTATCGACAGCTGGCAACGATGGCGGGAGAAAATTCATCTTGCACAAATCAGAGGCGGGGGGCAGTAGCACTCTCGGTCCCTTCTTACAAGACCCTGCCATAATGGCACTACTACACCAGAAGCAGCAAGAGATTGAAATGCTACAAAGGCAGCTGAATGAAATGAACATAAAGCCATCTATGCCACAATTGACAATGCATCTATATGAGATACCCCAAGATAGTGCTAGTGCATCTGAAGCTTCAACGCGGCCAATGATGCCCCGAACAGTACATGATCATTCAGGGGGCATCCTCAATCAGCCATTCCAACCCACAGTCTCCTGCGTAAGTCAAGGGGCAACTAAAGCATCTCCGATAATGATGTCGATGAGGCCGCATATGCAGCCAACTGCCCTACACCCGAGATCAGCAGGTCTAGCCACAAGAGACAAGTCAAAGGCGGGACAAACAATAAATACAAAGACGGCTGAAGAAGAAGTCATTGAGGCCGAATTACAAGTGGCCAAACAAAATGATAATGAGTCCATCAAGGACTACATAAGCAGATGAAGGAGCCTTCGTGAAAGATGTAGGCACCCGCCAAGTTACAAGGAGTCTGTCCAAATCTGCAAAGAGAATCTGAAGATGGAAATTCTACGATGGGTCATTGACTTTGAAGTCACGACCTTCGAATGTTTAAGTGACATCGCAGCTGAAGCCGAAGCAGTCCTTGCAAGGATTTGCCCAGCCTCCACAAGCTCAGGTCAAAAGAATAAGCCAGCCAGCAAACAACCAGCACAAGAAGAAGGTTACACCTCAAATATTGAAGTTTTCAAACAGCAAAAGAAAAAAACAAGAGAGGCAGCTAACCTTGCTTCCGCCAAGCCGAAAACACAAGGGTCCTCGTTAAGGGGTAAAATGATGAAGCCCTATTCATTCCCAAAAGATAAGACCTCGACTCTCTTTGAGTGGGCGCTAGAATGCGGCAAAGTGGTGCTTCCGGAGCCGAAGAGACCAGGCAACTCCACAAGAAAAGATAATCCACGCTTCTGTCCTTATCACCAGGTAGCGGGACATCCTATCGAGGATTGCTATGTGTTCTAGGACATCATCAAAGGCCTGATCAAAAAAGGTGAATTACAAATGGGCGAATACAAGGTGGATCTGCCACGCCCACACCAAATGCCCGTCTTCAGGCAAGCAGCCCCACGCGGCATCTCTTCCTCTGTTGTCCCTCACAAACTTGGCTAAAGCCAACATCTAAGCATCATCCCGTAGCTTGAGTATAGATATTTACAAAAAAAAGAGAAAAAAAAGAAGAAGAAGAAGAAGAGAAGAAAAAAAAAGAAGAAGAAGGGAAAAAAGAGCATGTTCTGGGGGAAGGCACTAATAAAAAAAGAAGAGATGAAAAGATCTTGATGGCCATATCTGTTGAGGGAATGGACACTCCCTTTATATCCTGGTTTGTACTAGATAAAACTACCATCGTGGGATTTAAGTGGTGGAGCAAACTACTCATCCCCTCCCTGAGGAGGTGAGCGCTCTCCTACACCCCCACCTTGGTCAATTCAAAAAAGAAAGAAAAAATCAATGAAGGGTGATACACCCGCACGGCACTTCATTATTAGGGCCACTCAAGTTGGCAGCTAAAAAAAGAGAGAAAAAAAAGAAGAAGAAAGAAAGAGAAAAAAAAAGAAAAAAAGGGGGGGGGGACGAATCCTGATGCAAGGAGGGAGAATAAAATGTCCGTCCCATTTATGGAGACCGGGAGGACTTCGTGCATGGTGCCTTGCCGTCTTCCCATCCTATGGTGAAATTACCCATTTGTCCCACCGGGATTGACCCTCTACCCTTAGTATGGGTCCTGGGCTCCGGCCAATGCATTCTCATTGCCCTTTGGCGTTCAACTGGCAATCACTCAAATACGCCAATAAATGTCACATTTGTCCGACGGGGCTCTCCCACCGTCGCTGTTTCGGACTTCTTGTCCAACGTGGGCTCATAAAACCTTTTCCTTGACATGAGGCACTCCGCCCTTGTCGAGCTCTAAAAATTTCCTTCTATCTCGCCAGGCTGCGTCCATAAAGCCTTTTCTCATTGACCTGAGGCACTCCGCCCTAGCCAATCTAAAAATTATCCTCTGTCCCACCAGTCCTGCCGGGCTGTGACCATAAAGCCCTTTTCATTGGCTTGAGGCACTCCGCCCTAGCCAAGCTAAAATTATCCTTCGTCCCACCGGTCCGGGCCTATAAAATCTTTTCTTTGGTATGGGTACTCCGCCCTTGCCGAGCTCTATAAATCACCTTTTGCCCCACTAGGCCAAGTTCAAAAAAAAAAAATCTTTCCCCTTGGCATGAGGCACTCCGCCCTTGCCGAGTTCCAAAATTACCCCAAACCCTACAGGTGCAATAAGTGATCAAATTCATCAATAGTCCCACCAAACAAAATGCCCTACATCGCAAGTGAGTCTGCACTAGGAGACTAAAAATGATAATAATAATAATAATAATAATAATAATAATAAACACAAAAATGAAATGGAAGAATGGAAAAAGAACGATGAAATGAAAATGATCATCTAAAAAATAATAATAAACAAATAGAAAAATAAAATAAATAAAAATAATAAAAAAGTAAAAAAAATCCAATAGACTCAATGATCAATAAAAATAATCATCATCAATAAGAAAAAAAATTAAAAAAAAGAGGAAAAAAGGAGAAACTAAAAAAATTAATACTAAAACTAATCAATCCACTGGGCTCAACAAATAAAATCAAACCAAATAAAGTCAATAAATCAATAAACCCAAAGCACTCAATATCCCTAATAAACTTAATAAAATCAATGAAATCAATTGAATTAACAAAATTCAACAAACCCAATAAACCCATCAAAAATCAAACTCAATGAATTAATAAACCCAATAAACCAAATAAACCTTAATAAACTCAACCAATAAATCTAATAAACCTAATAAACTCAACAAAACCAACAAAAAAATCCAACAAGCCTCAATAAACTCAACAAAATAAACCAAATAAACTCAACAAACTCAATAGACCCAACAAAAAAAAATGAATAAACAAACGGCTCAACAAGCTCAAAAAAAAATCCTAAGAAACTCGAACAAAGAAACTAACAAAAAAATTTCTTCACTTCGTCTTAGACCTTCATTCTGAGCAAGATTTGTTCATCCTGACATCTCCACGGGTCAACGTTCATATTCTATCCTGGCTTAGACCTCATGTCTTCGCCAGGTTGGTCAACTTCGACATGACGTCAGGCTGACATCCTCATCTACACATTCTACCCTTGTTTCAAACCTTCTGTCTGAACAAGGTTCGTTGACTCCGATTTTTTGTCGGATTAACATCAATATTTAGCCCTGGGGCTGGGCCTCTCATTCGTCTATTATCTGGTTTACCCTCACCCTAGACCTTCTATCAGGGTGGGGCTCGTTGACTTTGATATGACGTCAAGTCGACACCCATTCTATATTCTACCCTTGGCTTAGGCCTCACGTCTCTGCCAAGTTCGTTGGCTCCGACATGACGTGGAGTCAACGCCTATCTTATATTCTTCCCTTGGCTTAGGCCTCACGCCTCTGCCAAGTTCATTGGCTCTGACAGGACGTCGAGTCGACACCCATTCTGCATTCTACCCTTCGCTTAGGCCTCACGCTTCTGCCAAATTCGTTGGCTCCGACATGACGTTGGGTCAGCATCCATATCCTACATTCCTCCCTTGGACTATGGCCTCACGCCTTTGCCAAGTTTGTTGACTTTGGCAAGTCTGTTAAGTCAACGGTCATATTCTGCCCTGGCCCAGACCCTTTGTCTCTTCCAGGTTGGTCGTTTTCAACATGGCGCCAAGACGACAACAGTGTTTTATTTCTACCCTTATTCTGGACATACCGTCTAAGCAAGGTTTGTTGACTCCGACATCCCGTTAGGACGACATCAATATTTCATCTTTGGTACGGGCTTTTCGTTCGGTCAATGAATAAAAAGACCCTTTTACGTCTGGCTCGGACCTTTCGTCCAGCCAGTCAACAAAAAAAAACATTTCACCTCTGGCTCGGACCTTTCGTCCAGTCAGTCAACAAAAAAAGAACATTTCACCTTTAGCTCGGACCTTCCGACCATACAAAAAAAGAAACCCATCTTCTACCTCTGGCTCAGACCTTTCGTCAAGCAAGTCAAGCAAAAATTACCTTTCCGACCATACAATGAAAAGACCCTTCTACCTTTGGTTCAGACCTTCCGTCTGACCTCGTAACAAAAAAACCCTTGACATTCGGTTCGAACCATTTTGTTCGACCAAATAATAAAATACATTTTTTACTCTTGGCGTTATGGCCTTCCGGCTAAGCCAAGTTATTCGGCGTCATGGCCCTATGCCTAAGCAAGTCAACATTCTATCTTGGCGTCATGGCCTTCCACCTAAGCCAAGCTGTACGGCGTCATGACTATACGTCTAAGCCGTTAAATATTCTGCCTTGGCGTCATGGCGTTCCGCCTAAGCCAAGCTGTACGGCGTCATGGCCTTCCGCCTAAGCCAAGCTGTCCGGCGTCATGGCTCTCCGCCTAAGCCGGTTAAAAATTTTACCTTGGCGTCATGACCATACGTCTAAGTCAAGTTATACGACATCATGACCTTACGTCTATGCCGTTAAATATTCTGCCTTGGCGTCATGGCCTTCCGCCTAAGCCAACTTATCCGGCGTCATGACTTTCTGTCTAAGCTGGTAAAAATTCTATCTTGGCGTCATGACCATACGTCTAAGCCAAGTCATACGGCGTCATGACTTTACATCTAAGCCGTTAAATATTCTATCTTGGCGTCATGACCATACGTCTAAGCCAAGTCATACGTCGTCAGGACTTTACGTCTAAGCCGTTAAATATTCTACCTTGGCGTCATGGCCTTCCACCTAAGCCAAGCTGTACGGCGTCATGGCCTTCCGCCTAAGCCAAGTTATCCGGCATCATGTCTTTCCACCTAAGTCGGTAAAAATTCTACATTGGCATCATGACCATACGTCTAAGCCAAGTCATACGGCGTCATGACTTTACATCTAAGCCGTTAAATATTCTGCCTTGGCGTCATGGCCTTCCGCCTAAGCCAAGTTGTACAGCATCATGACTTTATGTCTAAGTTGTTAAGTATCCCCCCCTTGGCATCATGACCTTCAGTCTAAGCCAACAAACATCTTACCCTTGCCCCAGAATCGTTGTTCAAACTAATAAACAAAAAGACCCCCTTGGTTCCACACCAACCCTTGATCCCCCAGTGATTCGTCACAACATGTGACACATTCTCTCCATCACTGTGGCATCAGTCACCCACCTGTAAGAGAGAGTCGACCTGCGGATGTGCCTACTGAACCCTATAAAAAAAGAAGAAAAAAGGCAAAGAAGATGAGAAAAGAAGAAGGAAAAAAAAGAAGGAAGAAGAAAAAAAAGAAAAGAAAAAAAGAAGAGAAAGAAAGAGGAAAAGAAAGAGAACAAAGAAAGAGACAAAAAGAGAGACAAAAAGATAGAGAAAAATGATATGATTTGCATGCCTACTTGCTTCACTCGCATGTTTGCCTGTAATATTGTATTAACACGCCCCCTTCAAATTTCTAAGACCACACTCCCTTCCTAAATAAAGTTGCCCGATTCTAGGCATGTGTGCACCACGACATACGCTAAAGGATGAAAAGTCGATTCTCGGTAAGTGCATTCGTCAAGGGGAAGAGACGTAGCTATATTGCTAGCACAACTAGCAAGATACGCCCTCGACGAAACTCCCACACTTTATGTAAAATATGAGTAATGGTCCTTAGCCATAGGGACGTCATAAATTCTTCTTAACACTTCATGGATGCTAAAATCTCTACACTCGCGTAAAGGGTGACCGTGAGGAAAAAGCTGCCTACCCCCTTAAAAAAAAGAGAAAGAAAAAAATGATGATAATGATAAGTGGAATGTGAATCCAAGTAGCCGGAAATCTCCACTAAAACAAATGAGGAGACTCGCGTGAATATGGTGCGGCAAACTCCGCAATTAAAATAAGGATTAATCCTAGTAGCCGGGAATCCACATTGAGACACATGAAGAAACTCGCGTCAAACGGTGAAATCCACAATAGTATCATAATAAAGGACAAATCCTAGTAGCCGGGAATCCCCATTGAGACACATGAGGAAACTCGCGCCAAACGGTGAAATCCAAAATTAAGAAATAAACAAGGAGGTTGTGCGAAGATACCAAAATTTGAAAGCCCCGAATGTATGTGTAGGCGATAAAGTAATCCACCAGTGTTACTCAGAACATCTGCATGTCCCTATGACTAGGGTTCACGACCCATATGATTACACTTTCACGCTATGGAGGAATAGTCATGGGTGTGGATTGTGGTTTATGCTATGCATATGTTCTACGTGGCGTCCCCTTTACGCATGCACATCTCTCTTAGCTACGCTCCATGAGCCGCACTCGGTCTGTGAATCATGGGTGTTGTCCATATCCTATCCCTAATATAGGGGAACCATGCTATATACATTTAGCTCATGCGTGCGATCAATGTATGTCTGCATGCTTACATGAATTAAAGAAAAAAAAGTCTCAGATAGTTCTACACCTGCAGGTCTCACTCACTCGTCCCTCATTCGCACCACCTACGGGTGGGGGGCATTTGTTGACACATTAAAAGTAATAACAATAACAACAATGATGAAATAATAATAATAAGACTACAATATTTTATTTCTGTTAAAATGCCTTATTTCTGCTATATCTTATTTTCAGGAATAAAGAAGAAGATAAGAAAAGAAAAGATGCCCGGCTCCAATGGACAACCGCTAAAACAAGACTCAAGAGCTCAGAAAATGCTCAAGACCATCCCCCTAACGAACAAGATAGAAGCTTGGATAGCAAGACAGACCAGCCGATGGGTCAACCCCCACAAAATGAGAAATGAGCACAAATGGTCCTAAACAAAAAAAAAAAATGGGCCAAAGGATGCTATGAAATGAAACTGGCACGAAGAGAACCGGCACGATGAAACCGGCACGATGAAATCGGCACGTAAAAAGTTGCACCGATAGCATCAGGGCACGTCTGGAAGGTCGCACCAAATGAAATCGACACGTAAAAAGCTGCGTCGATTGCATTGGGGCGCGCAGGGAAACTTGCGCCGATGGAAGCATGGTTCACCCTCTATATATATAACCCAAGTCTTCGAAAGAAAAGGGAGAACAGAAGGAGACAGGGCCACCAGTGAAGAGAGAAAGTGAGTCTACTGAAGAGAGCCTTCCGAGCCAGAAGGTAGAAGTTGCTGAGAAAAAGGGATCCGGAGTGATCATCCCTGCTACTCTGTTCAAGGTGGGAGTCCGTCGATCATTGCCCCGATGGGGCTACAGTTCCCCCTCCCCTTTGTCTATCATTCATTTTATGTTTTCCTTTGAAGTTTTCTCCTCTGGGACTTGTTCGCCCATGATTCATGAATGATCCGTGTAATGATTTGCCTCAAGGGCATGCTGTAATGACATTGAAAAAATGCAATCTGTGTATACCTTTACTGCTGTGGTGTTATTCTCTCGACTGTTATTTTCTGTTTCTCGAATGCGCAGAGTTACTTCCCTGGCTAGCAGTCCACCGTGCCGAACATAGACTCTATTGAAGTTATAAAGTTCCTCATCATGATTTTTATTCCGCTCGAAGGTTTTGACCCGATCGGTCAACCCCTAACATGTTACAGAGGCCTGTGATAGACTATCACATGGCTTCTATTCATTCTAAAACGGGGGAAATGTCATGTCTCCGTTTCACAGTTACCTGCCGATGTTCCACAGCCTCCCCTCAGATCTCTTTGTGGGTGAATAAGTCCCTTAATGGTTCACAAATCAGCCCTGCCAGAACTCCTAAAAAACTTGCCTAAACCTCAAACCCCTGAAAACCCCCAAGAACAAACCCTTGAAAATCCCCTCGATCAAGCCTCAAACCCCCTAAAAACCTCCGAGAACAAGCCTTGAACCCATCAGGAAATCCCCTCGGCGCAGAAATCTCTCGGCGCACCCATTTCCTCTCGACGCGTATACTCTCGCGTCGAGATCTGAAAACGCGCTGAGAGCCCTGTGCCGATGCCTATTCACGCCAAAAAAACCATCCCTCACGCCGATACCCATTCGTGCCAAAGACATCCCGCGCGTCGGTAGCTTCGTGCTGAGATCACGCGCGCCGAGAGCCTTATGCCGAGACTAACCCGCGCCGATTCTCACTGAATCCCTTATAAACTTCCACCCTACTGTAAGAAGAAGAGACCAGGGGCTTCACTCAAAGCTATGGGAGCCAGATTAACGGGGTTGCACCCCTACATTGTGTTGAGTCACAGATGATGTTCTTTTAACCCTATTGACCTACGGAGTTCTACCACTGCATGTTCTCCGGCGGTTCCTTAAGAGGATATTAATCGAATGCCACAATGGTGGACATCAATCTATTATGCTCTCATCTCTTCGAATTCTGGGCTATATGCCCATCTTCTTTTGGTTTTCGTCTTGGCACTCCGTGGATGAATGTCCTATCTTCCCACTTGACATAGTCCAAGATCAAGGGGAGATGCTGCCGGATTTTTGTCAGACATACAGACTAACTGCCGAACTATTAATAAAATAAAATAAAACAACAATAATAATACAAATAAACAAATAATAAAATAAACATGATACTCTCATTTAAAATGGAGAAACAAAAATGACTAAAACAAAATAAAACAAACAAAAAATAGATGAATAAATAATAAATAATGAATGAAAAGATATAAAAATAATAATAATAATAAAAGTAAGAAAAAAAAGAAAACATAATAAATAGATAATGAATAATAAAATGACAATTAAAAGAATAAAAAATGGTAAATAAACAATACAAATAAAGGGTGAATAAATGATTAATTGTCAAATAAATACCAATAAAAGAAATTAAAAGGTGCATACATCTGATATAAGGAAAATATAAAACAAACAAATATTGAACAAATAACAAATGAGTAATGAAAAGGGATGGCATAAATAAAAAAATGAGAATAAAGGCATTTATGCATCAAAAATAATAACAGAAATAAATGAAGAATAACGGCCATGTCTGCTCCGGTGCCCTCACCTTCCTTGACCCTCGGGTATGGGATATTAATGCCGCTCCGACGGATCGTGCTTGGTTCTCGGGACTCACTCCCGTTTTAGCCAAAGCATGACCTTGTCCCGAGCCGATAACTCATTGAATTTGATTTGTTTCGATCGAGTTTCAACCGCATTTCCTCTCTTCTCAAATATCAAATTTGTCGTGCCCCGGCATACATTGTCCCGATAATCTATGAACTTGCTCGAATACGGTCACACTCGGCCCACCTCATGGGTCCATGTGTGTGCACCGTAACGTGATGCACAACTTCAAAATGAAAAGGCCCTTATGCCCCTTGGAGTAGGGTGGTGGTGCCGAAATCTCTCTCGAAGTTATAAATAAATGATCAAACAAATAATAAATGATAATATTGAATACTGTTATCTTGCATGCTTGCATGATCCGATTCTCTGGTATATCAAATGGTGATTAGCAAAAAGTTGGGTTACGTCCAACCGAAAATTATCACTATGCGTGACGGTGGTCTTCCGGCCTAAGTTCTCCGTCTCATACCAAGAGTCGATTTAATAAATAAGTATTACCATATTGTGTGCTTGCATGCAATTGCATATCTTATTATATGGATCCCATGGTCTTTATTTTGGTGACTAATCAAGGGTTGTCCCTCTTTCAGAGGGGCGTAATTAACGTCGTAACCTTTACGGTACGACTGGTTTCGGGTCCCGACACGATCACCCATAATTGTCTGATCAGTCCGATGAGCGCATAATAAATTGTCACGACAGTGACTGGCACGCCTAATTAATAAACAAAATAAATACAAATAAATCAATGACAAAATATTTTAATAAAAACCCATTCCCACAAGGACTACCGCCCAATCAGCGTCTGTAATTTTTTGTACAAGGTTATCTCCCGCATCATCACTGATAGGCTATCTACGCTCTTGCCTTTTCTTATCTCGGAGGAACAGGGTGCCTTTGTCAAAGGGCACTATATCATTGAGAATGTGTCTCTAGTGCAGGAGCTGATTCAGGATTTGGGTCGGAAATGTAGAGGCAGGAATGTTATTTTTAAACTGGACATGGCCAAGGCATATGATTGCATGGAATGGGATTTTATTTATTCTGTTCTTCAGAAGTTTGGCTTTTCCAGGGCCTTCATTTCCCTTATTGATCTGATGTTGTCAAATTGCTAGCTTTCTGTTCTGGTGAATGGTTCTCTTTGTGGTTTTTCCAAATCCTCAAGGGGCCTCCGATAAGGGGATCCTATCGCTCCTGCGTTATTCATCTTGCCTGAAGAAGCTCTGAGTAGAGGCATTAGTAGTCTATTCACTTCTCACAGGGTTGGTTATTACCACACTTATAGGAGGTGTAGCCCTGTTATGCACCTCTTGTTTGCTGATGAAACTCTGATTTTTTCAAATGGTTCTGCCAGATCGGTGTGCAACCTGATGACCTTTGTAAGATGATATGAAGCTTCTTCGCGCCAGCTGGTAAACATTGCCAAGAGTTCCTTAATTGTGCATAGGAATGCGCCTGCTAGTTTTTGCCATGCTATCTCGGCTGCTACGGGCTTTTACCGTAAACAATTACCTTTTGCTTATCTTGGCATTCTGCTCTTTTATGGTAGATCTAAAGTGGTCTATTTTTCTCATTTGGCTGCTAAGACTAATGCCAGAGTGTAGACGTGGAAAGCCAGTCTTCTATCTGCTGGGGGCCGGGTCATTCTTATTAAGCATGTCCTTTCCTCTATCCCGCTTTACACCCTCTCTACATTGGCGGTTCCTCATGTTGTTATCAGCTCGGTTCACAGGCTATTTGCAAACTTTTTCTGGGGATCCTTTGAATGAAGCACCCCTAGTAATTTTTTGGTAATTTTCTAGAATTTCTCAAAAATTTAATAGGATTTATTTAAGCTTTTAATGCGGCTTAAGAGCTTAATGGGTTAATTAATTTATTTAATGGATTAAAGCCTTTGATAAAAAGGTCCAGCTATTAAGTAATTGGTTAAGCCCACTTAAATGGACCCTAAGATCTAATTCTAAGCCTTTTGGCCCAAGCCCAACCCTTAGACACGTAATTGGGTAAGTTCCCTAATTAAGAAGGGAATTAGGAGATAATTAGGAGTGGAATTCGAATTAAATTCAAATTTTGGGAAGCAAGGCAGGTCGCGGTCTATTGCGACACCGCTATCTAGTGGTCGCGGTCCCTCCTCGACTGCGACTAGGTTTCGTAAACGTAAAGTGATAAACATGGAAGAATTCGGATTTCTGCCCAAAAAATTGCCATGCATCGACGTGATCTATAGTGGAAACATGCCCAGGACTCTTAGAGGATCGACTTGACACCCCATAGGACTTCTAATTCGACCTAAAACCCTAACCCTAGGTTATTTCCTATAAATATATCCCATGTTCGTCTTGCGCGAACCCTAAGTTTGGATCACAAGGGACGAAGGGTCGTCATTTCAGGTTATTGCCTTAGAGTTATTTAGTCTCCTTAGTGTCTTCTAACGTCCCTCTAATTTTGGTTTTAGGAGGTCAATTGTTCAAGGAGTTAGAAAGCACGAAAGTTGTTATTTATATGCAGGACACACAGGAATGGGAGCCTTCTTCCGGCGAGAAATTTCAAGGCTAGGAGCAACCCCAGAGGTAGGTTGTCTCGTGAATGGCTTAAACATCTTGTTAGGAGTAAAAGCCCTCTATCCTTACATGATTTCATGCATCGTACACATCGTATTTCATGTTTTTAATATGATCACCCAATAGGGTGTTTACTACATACTGTCCCTGCAACCCTACTACAAAGATAATAACGTTTGGTTAATTTATGCTACCCCATGCATTATTCCCATGATAGCATGCTTTTCGTGTCAGTTTAAGACTAGTTACATGTTGATTAGCCATACACATGGGTCCTGCAAAAGCTGGTATTGTCTCTATCTCACAGCAGAAAGAGAGCGGTCGACCCAGGAGCCGCGTCTTGAAGCCGTGGTCGCCCGACCAACCGCGATCTCCAGAAGGCGGTCATGAGAGAACTGTGACATGTGTTCAGTTAACCGAAATTAGTAACCAGGTCAACCTTTGTATATATGTAGTTAGCTATCCCATATCTTGTTTATTTGCATTCCTTGATCACGAAATGATTTTATATAGAGTCTTAGCATGGTTTTAAAGCTTATTATCATCTTATGTATTTTCATAGGAAATTTTTATATAATTTGTAATAAAAGGATTTTCAAGTAGTGACATGGTGGTTTATGTGTCAGCACATTTCCTTCTCATCTTATTTCTGGTTTCATTACTTACACATAGCCCGAACTCTGGTACGTTACTATTAGTTCACTTGCACATGATAGGAACACTTTCTTGGACACTGAATGCCTCTCCGTCAGATATTCCTTCTGCTAGACTAGGAATTCATGTTTCAAGGCTTCCGTAAGTATCCGCGAGCCTGGGATTCCCACTAGGACGTCGAGCTGGTTGTACCCTAAAAACCCAAAAAGTTAGAGAGCACTTCATGTTTTCAGCATTTTCTGTGGCCTATCTTTTTCGTGACTCATAGACAACCACGTCCTTCTGATAGTGGCTTGTTCCTGACCACGTTCTGGTTTCAGCACACAGACTTCTGATTAAGTCGACATGTTCCTTTCCTGGGTTGACTCTCTGCCTGATCGCGGATTGTTCCCTATTACGTTCTTTTAATTGTGGATCCCCGGCAACCGCGTTCTGTCAAGTTTTGCCCAACCCGAGGTTTAACCAACGGGTTGATCTTGCTCTGTTTCAGATGATCTTCTGACTATCTAGAACCCAAATATTATTCATTAAAGTCCCTAATGAACTATGAAAATTGATAAATATGATTTTATGCTGCCGGATTCCTCCCGTAACACAACATTCTTTTTAAGTCATTCTTGACCTCTCAGGTTCATGAAATTGGTACATTCATGCCTTGCTTACTATCATCTCAATGGTATTATTGAACTTTACATTCTTGGCCGACTTTATTGTTATTTCTCATGGAAGTAGCTTGATTTATAACTTGAAGATGCAAGGGCGGACACGGACGGTGTCCAAGGGCTCCTGTCTAACCCCATCGGTAGATGGCCGGAAATATACTATTAACCACGGTGTATAATGATTACTAGCGTCGCATTGTGCTGGGTGTACTTTTTTTATAAACGGGTGAAATCCATGAGGTCATTCACGAAATTATACGAGCTTGCTTGAAGTACATTCTTGTTACATGACTTTCTAGTGCATAGCCTTTTCAAGGTTATGAAAATTACATTCTCATTATTGATAGTACATTCTTGAATGAGAGGCCAACTTATATTCTTGCTAGATCTTGATCATATATTCTTGCAATATCATGTTCTTACCTTCATATCTTGCTACTTGTTATTACTATGGTTTTGTTCGCATGTTTTATCACATTCTTTTCTATCTTACCTTCTAGAGCTAAAATGTTAAACATGTAAAGAATGCCATCATGTTGACACGAAGATACCTACTGGGCGAGTGCGCTCATTCCCTACTTTTTCAATCTTTTCAGGAAGTTCTGGTGGCTCGGAGTCAGAGTACTCAAGTGGTGATTCCAAGAGCGAGTAAAGATCGAGAGAAGCCTAGATGGTCAAGAGTCTTTTATTGTAATTTAGATTCCTTCACTATGATAGGCGGTGAAGTTGATCATGTTATGAAATTTTATATTTTATTGAGTCTAGGGAGTCATGATGTCAAGTAAGTCTAAGTGTCATTGTAAACTTGGATTATTTGATTAATAAAGTTGAGGTTTTGATTATATGGTGTTGTGTTCACTATTTTGTGTGAATGGGTGTAGCGCTCTGATTGTCATGCTTGCTAGAGGCTTACATTGTCGATTGTTCATGTTCCCGAGTTGTTTCCGCTATACCTATATCTCAGGGCATGACATTGAAGGTGCCCCTAAAAGACACTGGAAATCTTGGGCTGTCATTTGCCAACCCAAGCGCTGTGGCGGGCTGGGGATTATCAGTCTTGAGGATATGCAGGCGGCCATTCATGTGAAGTTGCTTTGGACTGTGATCACCTCTTCTTCTTTGTTGTCCAGATTCTTCAAGGAGAAACATTTGTATCGGTGTCATTTCCCTGAAGCTAGTTTCCCCCTCGTTAAAGCTCTGGACAAGGCATTATGGATCAGAGTTGCATCCATTGTTGCTGAGCACCATCGCGTTGTCACCTCGACGTTGCTTCGTCGGCCCCATTCTGGTTCGACATTTAGGTGGGCAATAGCCCACTTAAGTCCACCTTTGTGGAACGCGGTCAGTGACAAGTTGATTACGATTAGTCTGGCCCTTGCTGCTCCAGATTGGCTCATCTGTCCCTGGCTGTCCAGCGTTGCCCCACTGTGATTTTTTAGCATATTCTTTCCACCTCGGAGTTGAAGGATACCTGGATTTGGTGTCCCACTCCCTCTGGCCGTTTCACTGCTAGTTCTGCTCGGGACATTATCCAAGGCGTTGCTCCCTTGGCTGACTGGCCAGCTCTTTGGGCTGCTCACATCGCAACCAAATGGTCTGTATTTTTGTCTGGAAGATTATGCAAAGGTGTTTCCCTACTAATGACATGGTCATGCGTTGTGGCATTCATCTCTGTTCAAAGTGCTCTTGTTGTTCTCTGGCATGTCAGGAATCTACATTCCATCTTCTCATTGAGCATAGTTTATAATTGGGGGATCTATTCACCCCCGCTCGAGATCCTAGCCGTGCACCCTAACAGAAGCTACATTGGAAATAGATAAAGCAATGAGGAAAAGATTCTCAAAGTGATCTAATTGTAAGTGTACGCCCTCCACAATCTCATGCACGAAATTTGGGGACCAAATTCTTTTTTAGTGGGGGAGGGTGTAGCACCCCTGGTAATTTTCTAGTAATTTTTTAAATATTTTCAAAATTTTAAGAGGATTTATTTAAGCCTTTAATGAGGCTTAAGGGCTTAATGGGTTAATTAATTGATTTAATGGATTAAAGCCTTTGATAAAAAGGCCCAACTATTAACTAAATGGTTAAGCCCACTTAGATGGACAGCCGAATTACTAAAGACAACCGAAGACTGGCTTGGCCCAGGAGTTGCAGCAGCTACAATCTGAATTCCCGCAATCAGGACAATTGATTAAATTTGCTAGAATTTTATTCATCATTACTCTTTGGAAGATATGGAAGGAACGATGTAGAAGAATTTTTGATGACACTTCCACCATAAAAACAAACCTTCTAATAGACATCCTTGATGATGCCAGAAGCTGCATGGAAGCGCAGGGTCAAAACAGATTGACTAGAAGGGAAGAATGCATTTTCAAAAGATTTATTCTTATTTCATAATTAAGCTACAAGACCACAGCCTGTGTGGACCTGAGCATGATAGTTCTGCTTTTCAGACTTCTGATGTACAGCTCCTTTTTCATTTAATACAAAGTTTATTACCTACCAAGAAAAAAAATAAGATCTGATTCTAAGCCTTTTGGCCCAAGCCCAACCCTTAGACACGTAATTGGGTAAGTTCCCTAATTAAGAAGGGAATTAGGATATAATTATAAGTGGAATTCGAATTAAATTCAAAATTTTGGAAGCCAGGCAGGTGGCAGTCTATCGCGACACCGCGATCTAGTGGCCGCGGTCCCTCCTCGACCGCGACTAGGTTCTGCAAACGGAAAGTGATAAACACGAAAGAATTCAGATTTCTGTCCACTAAATCGCCATGGATCGATGTGATCTATAGTGGAAACCTGACCAGGACTCTTAGAGGATCGACTTGACACCCTATAAGACTTCTAATTCGAACTAAAACCCTAACCCTAGGTTATTTCATATAAATAGGTCCCAGGTTTGTCCTGCGCGAACCCTAATTTTGGATCACAAGGGACGAAGGTATAGTGTCATCGTTTCATGTTATTCCTTTATGTTTATTTATTCTCCTTAGTGTCTTCTAACGTCCCTCTAATTTTGGTGTTACGAGGTCAATCGGTCAAGAAGTTAGAAAGCGCGGAAGTTGATGTTTCTATGCAAGATGCGCAGGAACGGGAGCCTTCTTCCGGTGAGAAATTCCAAGGCTAGGAGCAACCCCAGAGGTAGGTTGTCTCGTGAATGGCTTAAACATCTTGTTAAGAGTAAAAGTCCTCTATCCTTACATGATTTCATGAATCGTACACATCGTATTTCATGTTTTTAATATGATCACCCAATAGGGTTTTTACTACATACTGTCCCTGCAACCCTAATACAAAGATAATAACTTTTGCTTAATTTATGCTACCCCATGCATTATTTCCATGATAGCATGCTTTTCCTGTCAGTTTTAGACTAGTTAAATGTTGATTAGCCATACACATGGGTCCTGCAAAAGCTGGTATTGTCTCTGTCTCCCGGCAGAAAGATAGCGGTTGACCAGAAGCCGCGTCTTGAAGCCACGGTCGCCCGACCAACCACAACCTCCAGAAGGTGGTCGTGGGAGAATCCTGACATGTGTTCTGTTAACCCAAAATAGTAACCAAGTCAAACTTTGTATATATGTAGTTAGCTATGCCATATTGCATTCCCTGATCGTGACGTGATTTTATATTGAGTCTTAGCATGGTTTTAAAGCTTATTTTCATCTTATGTATTTTCACAGGAAAATTTTATATAGTTTGTAATAAAGAGATTTTCAATTAGTAACTGATGTGACACAACCTAAGACTTAGGCAAGCAAGCACATTCGCAATGAAAACGGCCAATTTTGGGCCACCGCTCTCCCGTCGCTCACCCAAGCCCGGGGTGACTTGGCAATGCCAAGTGGAGGATGTGGGGTTGGGCCCTTGCTGGTAGAGGGCCAGCAAGGCCAAAGTTTGATACCCAAAGGATGAGGGAGCCCAATTCAATGGGGCCAACAAAGTGCCAAAGGCACCGGTTACACTCTCCCTACGGTGATCACTCAAGGCAACGGGGCTTGAGGATCGAGCACTCACTCTCACGGCCAGCGGAACTAAGAACTAATATTGAAAGACAAGCACTAAATGGAGTGGGGTTTGAGCACTTACTCAACCGGTTTGAAGAAACCGGTCCCGCTCGGAGACAAGGGCGAGCGGGGAGGCGAGTAGATCCCCACACGCCGTGGCGGTGTAGCTTGACCTGCTCAATCACATTACAGCACTACACCTCACGCAAGAGGGGGATCTTGGGGTGGGGGTTAATGGATATTACAAGTAAAACTACCTCCACACAGGGAGGGGCCTTCAGCCAGCCAAGCGGGGAGGGGAACTTGAGAAAGGAACACCGAAGAGGGGAGATTGCCGATTCTGCCACGATCTGTAAGTGCTGACAGGAGATTGAAGATTTCACTGCTGCGACTGCTACCGAATTTTGTTGGGGACGAAACCATATGGGAAATCTTGGTAAGAGGCCAGGGAATACGTCCAAATTTATTTGAATTCTTCTGTCGCCAGTGCTGGTCTGGGTGGAGGCCCGAACAGGGAGGCAGACTCTCGGACAGGCAGCTCCTGGTTTCCAACAGCAGGTTGCAGAGGATGCCTCGACAGCTCCCGAACTCGGAATCAAGCACCGTCAGATTCGTTGGAACCGTGGATGAGTCTTCTTCGCAGAAAAACTGACGGGGAAGACAAACGATGCCGGAGAAGATCAGGGAACTCTGAACAATGATGACTGGTCGGTGCAGACTGTGGGTAGCAGAACCGCGTAGCTGAGGGAGAAAAATGATAACTCTGGATCACGAATGCCGATTGAAGTTCTGTTTCTTGATTCTGAAAGTAGACAGGGCAATGAAGAACGTTTCAGAAGAGCTCTTGAACTGATTCTTCTGAGGTTTGTCGTTGCAGAGCTTCTACTCAGGTTCAGGTCTTCAGCAGGGGTAACACTGCGCAGTGGTGGGAGAACGGATCTCCCGGGCAGCTCGGAGCTCGGATGGGGACGAAACCACCGCCGTTGCGAAGGAGACCGGTAGACGCTTCCAACGATAGCTCTTGCATCTTAAAACTCATCCAGAGGAAGTCGTGGTGGCCGCTGCAAGTTACTGGTTCACCTGTAACCTCTAGACTGCAAGCAGCAACCTAGGTCTAGCTTCCAATGACTAGGGAAGAAGAAGGAGAAGGAGGCATATGGTTAAGGGGAGATGATTGAGGGGTGGATGGAGATGGAGGGGGGTTGTGGAGGGTGGCTAAGGGTAGTGGAGGGGCTGGATAAGGGGGTGGCGCAAAGGGGTGTTCTGGTTCAGCCAAAGGGAAGGGTGAGTGGAGGGTGGATGGTGAAGTGGGTGGAGGAGGGTGGAGGGAAGGAGAGGGGCGAACCTAATCCAAGGGGACGAGGGAGGGGCGGCCAAAGCCCATGGAGGGAAGGGTTTTCAAATTTGAAATGGGCCTTGTGAGGTGGAAGGTTGCATGGGGAAGAAGGAAAGGGGTATTGGAAAGAGGTAGGGTGGTTGGGGGTTGGAGGGTGGAGTGGTGATTGGAGGGTTCACCCTTGGAACTAGGTGGGAGGAGTAAAGAGGGTGGTGGGAAGTGGAGGGGCTTTAATGGGGTAGGTGGGAGGGTGGAGGTGGTTGGGAAGTGGAGGAGAGAGAGGGAGGGGCGAACCAAGGAGAGAGAAAGAGGGAGAGAGAGAGAGAGGGAGGTGGGGTGGGGAATCTCTCCCCTAGGGCTTCTCACCCAATAGTGGAATCACTCCATTAGAACTAAGTTGAACACTCAATTGGAAATCTTTGTATTGATTCATTCATTAGTTCCAAATGAAGGGAATTGGGCCCTATATAGGCAACCCACATTTTACAATAAGACCCTGACAAAAGACTCAATGACAAATAACCGAGGGGGTAGGGGGGCTCTTGGGCCAAGCCCAATGAAATGGGCCCAATAGCTAACTAAACAACATAATGACACTCAAACTTAGGAAAATAAACACAAGACCTAGGGACATGACTCAAGAAAATGAAAATTACATCAAATGACTCAAATAGAAAGCACAAAAAGGATAATTGGGCCTTTATGGAGAGAGGCCCGAACTCAAATGGTGCCGGAGTGTGAGGAAGACCCGAGCCAAAGGGAGTCACGGGTGATGCCTCCATCAGTAACACGGTGGTTTATGTGTTAGCACATTTCCTTCTCATCTTATTTCTGGTTTCATTGCTTGCACAAAGCCCGTACTCCAATACGTTGCTATTAGTTCACTTGCACATGATAGGAACACCTTCTTGGACATTGAATGTCTCTCCGTCGGATATTCCTTCTGCCATACTAAGAATTCATGTTTCAAGGCCTCCGTAAGTATCCGCGAGCCTGGGATTCTCACTAGGACGCCGAGCTGGTTGTACCCTAACAACCCAAAAAGTTAGAGAGCACTTCATGTTTTCAGCATTTCCTTGGGCCTATCCTTTTTGCGACTCATAGACAACCGCATCCTTCTGATAGTGGCTTGTTCCTGACCACGTTCTGGTTTCAGCACACGGACTTCTGATTAAGTCGAACTGTTCCTTTCCTAGGTTGACTCTCTGCCTGATCGCGGATTGTTCCCTATCGCGTTCTTTTAATCGTGGATCCCCGGCAACCGCATTCTGTCAAGTTTTGCCCAACCCAAGGTTTAACCAACAGGTTGATCTTGCTCTGTTTCAGATGATCTTCTGACTATCTGGAACACAAACATTATTCATTAAAGTCTCTAATGAACTATGAAAATTGATAAATATGTTGTTATGCTGCCGAATTCCTCCCATAACACAACATTCTTTTTAAGTCATTCTTGACCTCTCAGGTTCATGAAATTGGGACATTCATGCCATGCTTACTATCATCTCAATGGTATTATTGAACTTCACATTCTTGGCTGACTTTATTGTTATTTATCGTGGAAGTAGCTTAATTTATAACTTGAAGATGCAAGGGCGGGCACGGACGGTGTCCAAGGGCTCCTGTCTAGCCCCCTCGGTAGATGGCCGGAAATATACTATTAACCATGGGGTATAATGATTACTAGCGTCGCATTGTGCTGGGTGTACTTTTTTTATAAATGGGTGAAATCCAAGAGGTCATTCACGAAATTATACGTGCTTGCTTGAAGTACATTCTTGTTACATGACTTTCTAGTGCATAGCCTTTTCAAGGTTATGAAAAGTACATTCTCATTATTGATAGTACATTCTTGAATGAGAGGCCATCTTATATTCTTGCTAGATCTTGATCATATATTCTTGCAATATCATGTTCTTACCTTCATATCTTGTTACTTGTTATTACTATGGTTTTGTTCGCATGTTTTATCGCATTCTTTTCTATCTTACCTTCTAGAGCTAAAATGTTAAACATGTAAAGTATGACATCATGTTGTCACGAAGATACCTACTGGGCGAGTGCACTCATTCCCTACTTTTCCAATCTTTTCAGGAAGTTCTGGTGGCTCGGAGTCAGAGTACTCAAGTGGTGATTCTGAGAGCGAGTAAAGATCGGGAGAAGCCTAGATGGTCAAGAGTCTGTTATTGTAATTTAGATTCCTTCACTATGATAGGCGGTGAAGTTGATCATGTTATGAAATTTTCTATTTTATTGAGTCTAGGGAGTCATGATGTCAAGTAAGTCTAAGTGTCATTGTAAACATGGATTATTTGATTAATAAAGTTGTGGTTTTGATTATATGGTGTGGTGTTCACTATTTTGTGTGAATGGTTGTAGTGCTCTGATGGTTGTGCTAGCTAGAGGCTTACTTTGTTGACTGTTCATGTTCTCGAGTTGTTTCTGCTGTACCTATATATCGGGACGTGACGGTTAAGGTGGTATCAGAGCCCTAGGCTTATTAAGTCCCAAGAAAATGTCAACTCCCAGGTTAAGTCCAAGATTTTATGGTTTTCCCTACCTATGAACTAGGAGAAAAAATTTTTCCAACCCATTGAGATTGGGTAGAGCCCGAGATAAGGTAGTTCTATTAAGAATTAACATCTAGATTAAACGCCATGAATTCTAAGGACAATAACAAAATTATTTATTTTCTCAGGTACCTTACTTCCCCAATGGCTACGAACCGAGCGAACTGGGAATCCATGCAACAAACTGTTGTGGGTCTCACCCAGGCCCTTCAAACTATGGCTAAGGCAGGCGCACGAGCTGGCGAGGGAGACCTACATCGTAACTTCCGAAGCATGAACCCTCCTCGCTTCTCGGGATCATCAAATCTTGATGAGGCGGAGAATTGGATTGACGAGATGGACTGTATTTTCCGTGTTATGCAATGCACGGATCAGGAGAAGGTCTTGCTTGTGGCCTTTCAATTAAACAAAGATGCTCGTACATGGTGGAAGGCCATATCGGCACATCTACCAAATGCCCAAATCAGCTGGGAAGAGTTCCTCGAGCTCTTCCGTGAGAAATATTTCTCGGAGCATGTCCGATAGAGGAAGGCAGTCGAGTTTGCCTCCCTAAGGCAAGGGATGATGTCGGTAGCGAAATATGAGCTACAATTCTCAAGGCTAGCACCATATGCTCCACATCTCATCAACACAGAGCTGTTAAAGGCCAATAAATTCATGGATGGATTGAGGCCGGTCTTCGTCAAGCAACTTGGTCCACAAAACATCCGAACTTATTCGGAGATGGTCCATAGGGCGCATCTGTGTGAAAGGACCCTTGAGAAATTTAAAAAATTCATGGGTAAAAGAGAGGAATGCAGCCACAAGCATGACAAGATAGAGAAGAAGGAGAAATTTAGCATTACGGGAACTTATAAATCCTGTGATAATAAAAAGAGGTCTCAAAATGGCAATGGTAATGGCAAGAACAAAAGGGTTAAAGAAGATGAGAAGCAAGTCATGACAGCTTGCACATATTGTGAGAAGTTTGGTCATTCGGTCGAAGAATGCTGGAAGTGCCTCGGTGCTTGTCTACGTTGTGGCAGTCAAGAGCACCGAATGCCAGATTACCCGTGTATGAAGGAGCAACCTCCGAAAAATGATGGTGGACGTAGGCGGCACGGTCGTTTAAATGCCATCTTGGATGATGAAGCTACAAAGGAAGGTGATATGATAGAAGGTACAATCCAAATCTATTCATATCCAACCTTTGTTTTATTTGATACTAGAGCTTCACATTCTTTCATTTTGACTGCTTTTGTTAAAACCTTACCTATTTCATCTGATCCATTGCCTTCAAGCCAAGCAATAACTACACCTTTAGGTTCTGGAACTGACCTCAAATATCATTACCCTAATAGCGAGGTAATCATAGAAGGTCACAATCTCCCTACAAATCTTGTGTGCCTAGATATGGAAGGCTATGATGCCATCTTAGGTATAGATTGGTTGTTGGAACACTATGCCGATATTAATTGTTTCCATAGGCGAATTTCTTTCTACAGGCCTGACCTTCCAAAGTTTTCTTTCCTTGGCATCAAGTATAAGAAGCATTCTGTCCTTATTTCATCTCTTCACGCCTACAAACTCATCTCGCAAGGCTGTGAAGCCTTTCTTGCTTCCATAGTTATCACCGAATCTAAGGAACTTATTCTTGAGGAAATTCTCATTGTAAGAGAGTTTCTCGATGTCTTTCCTTCCGAACTACCCAGTGTACCACCCGAAAGGGAAGTAAACTTTTCCATTGAATTAATTCCGGGAGCAGCACCTGTTTCCAAAGCTCCTTACAGGATGTCCCCACGAAACTCAAGGAGTTGAAGAAGCAATTATAAGAACTACTAGAGAAGGGTTTCATTCGGCCAAGCACATCCCCTTGGGGTGCGCTGGTTCTATTTGTTAGGAAGAAGGATGGATCCCTCAGGCTATGCATCGACTATTGGCAACTGAATCAACTAACAATCAAGAACAAATATCCATTCCCGCGTATTGATGAGCTGTTTGACCAGATCTCTGAAGCAGAATATTTCTCCAAAATAGACCTCAGGTCTGGTTATCATCAACTGAGGATCAAAGATGAAGACATTCACAAGACTACATTCCGAAGCAGATATGGGTATTATGAATTTGTGGTTATGCCATTCGGGTTAACCAACGCCCCTGCAGCTTTCATGCAGTTAATGAACAACATCTTCAAGCCCTATCTTGACCACTTTATGGTCGTATTTATTGATGACATTCTCATATATTTCAAGACACAAGAAGATCATGAAGAACATTTAAAAATAGCTTTGCAAACATTAAGAGAGAACATCAACTCTATGCGAAGCTTAATAAATTTGAATTCTGGCTAAAGGAGGTTTCATTCCTTCGCCATATTATTTTGAAAGAAGGTATCTATGTGGATCCTTCTAAGGTTGAAGTAGTAAAGAACTGGAGTAGACCAACGACCTTGACTGAAGTCAGAAGCTTTTTTGGTCTAGCAAGTTATTACAGGCGATTCATAAAAGATTTCTCAAAAATCGCGGTCCCTCTGACCAGACTTACAAGAAAGGAGAATCATTTTTTATGGTCAAAAGATTATGAATAGAGTTTCTTGACTCTTAAAGAACATATTACTACTGCACCAGTGTTAGCACTACTCATTGAAGGTGGTGGTTTCAAGGTCTACATCGATGCATCAAGTATTGGCCTTGGCTGTGTTGTAATGCAGCATGGCAGGGTAATATGTTATGCTTCGAGGCAATTGATGCGTCATGAGGAGAATTACCCGATACATGATCTCGAACTGGATGCGGTTATCTTCGCCTTGAAGATAGGGAGATATTACTTCTATGGAGAGAAATTTACTATATTCTCAAACCACAAAAGTCTGAAGTATCTCTTCTCTCAGAAAAAGTTAAATATGAGGCAAAGAAGATGGCAAGAATATCTCAAGGACTTTGATTTTTCTATTCAATATCACCCAGGGAAGGCTAATGCGGTAGTAGATGCACTCAGCAGAAAACCTCTAGCAATCTTATCTAACCTCGGGAGGGGTATGACAAACCTTGTAGAAGACTTTGCCAAGTTAAATCTGGATATAGACACGGAGAATGAAAGGTGTATTATGTCCAACATCCGGTCACAACCCATGTTGATAGGAGATCTAGCCAAGCTACAAGAAGATGATCCTACCGTGGTTAAGATCAAACCAACATTGAACAACGACCAAATTTCTCTGTCACTACTAATGGAAGATTATTATTCCGAGGTCGGATCTGTGTGCCAGATCATACGGAGACAAAGAAGTTGATTATGGAAGAAGCTCATAGGTCATGCTATGTAATTCACCCTGGTGCTACCAAGATGTACCAAGACTTAAAAAGAAACGTCTAGGGGCCTAACATGAAAAAAGAAGTGGCAGATTTTGTGTCCCGCTACTTAATATGTCAACAAGTTAAGGCGGAACACCAAAAGCCTGCCGGTAAACTACATCCCTTAGAAATTCCTGAGTGGAAGTGGGAAAGTATAGGGATGGATTTCATCATGGGTTTGCCAAAAACAAGAGGTGGACATGATGGAATATAGGTGATCATTGACTGATTAACAAATTCTACACATTTTCTGCCCATTGAAAGTCGATGGCCCATGGATGTTCTAGCAACATTGTATATCAAGGAGATTGTCCGGTTACACGGCGTCCCTGTCACGATAATATCCGACCGAGACCCTCGTTTCACATCCCATTTCTGAAAGGGTATACAACATTCCTTGGGGACCCGACTAAATTTCAGCATGGCATTTCATCTACAAACAGATGGCCAGACTGAACGAACCAATCACGTGGTAGAAGATATGCTTAGGGCTTGTGCTATTTATTTTGGTGGAAGTTGGCACGACCACTTGCCTCTAGTCGAGTTCGCCTACAACAATAGCTACCAAGCTAGCATTCAAATGGCACCGTTCGAGGCACTATATGGAAGGAGCTGCCATTCACCAATCTGTTGGGGTGAAGTTGGGGAGAAACAAATTCTAGGCCCAGAACTTGTCAGCACTACAACCGAGAAGGCACAACTTATCAAAGAAAGACTCCAGATGGCACAGTCAAGACAAAAGGCATATGCTAATAATAGAAAAAGAGACCTAGAATTTCAAGTTGGAGACCATGTGTTCCTTAAGGTTTCCCAAGGTCATGGAATTAGGAGATTCGGCATCAAAGGCAAGTTCACTCCGAGATTTATTGGCCCTTTTGAAGTTATAGAATGGGTAGGCGAGGTCACTTATCGGATAGCTTTATCCCCACAATTATCTGGAGTACATGACGTGTTCCACGTCTCAATGCTTAAAAGGTACGTTCATGACCCATATCATATTATAAATCATGACGATCTTGTGATACATAAAGATTTGACATACGAACAAAAGCCATAGAAAATACTTGATCGAGAAGCATGTCAGCTCAGGAACAAGACCATTCCCATGGTAAAGGTCTAGTGGAACAAATGTCTGGAGCAGGAAGCTGTTGGAACCCTGGTTTTGATGATGTCACACTATGATTCATGATGTTGTTAAACTGCATTTATGATGTTGACTGAGTTATCTCTCTGTGCATACGTCTTGATGTTCTATAAGGTCGATGCATATATGTTAGTTTCTGTTCTAAGGTCGATGCAGCCATACACGCATCTAGTCCATCAGGTCAATGCATCTTCACGTATTCAGTACATCAGGTTGATGCACATATAGAGTTAACTTCATATTAGGTCGATGCACACATAGAGTAAACTTCATATCAGGTCGATGCACCTATGTTAGTCACTGGACTCAAGTCGATGCAGTCATGTTCACTTGAGACATCAGGTCGATGCTTAAGCACAAGTTGTACTAGCCATCGCCTTGATAGGTCGATGCAGCTACACTTGTTCTAAGTTCAATAGGTTAGGTCGATGCAGCTACACTTGTTCTAAGTTCATTAGGTCAACCTGTGTTTCACATAGGTCGGTCCATCTCCATAACCTCTTGTGCTCATCCATCTCATCTTGCATAACAGGTCAACATGTGCCCCACACAGGTCGATGCTATCTTGTTGTACTTGTTCATCCTGTTAGTTTAAGAGGTTGATGCACATGCCTATTCATACATCTTCATGCATTCATCCCCTGTCATCATGATGTCAGGTCTACCTGTGGTTTACACAGGTCGATGCAGTTGTAGTTGATCTATTGCAATCGTTCTATTGTGTACACTCACAGGTCGATGCACTTGATGTATGCATCTATGCATCTGCATTATTACATGCTATATGTCATTGTCTGATCTTCATAGTTTTAGCTATATTTTGTTTATCCTTATAAGCATGCATAAGTCCACATTCCTTAGGCATCTCAATATTTCATGATCTACATGATGATAAAGTGTTTGATGAAAATTCCATATCTTGTTTGACAGGAACATCAATATGATAGCATCAAACGACTTTGGCAAATTGATCAAACATCTGAATTACAGAGGTTGTCGAAGACTTAATTGGTCACTTGGTTCGAAGAATCAATTGTCTGGCACGTGAACCAATGCTAATAGCTCAGCAGAATAATTCACCACGTGGATTCATCATCATTCAGATCTGACACGTGGACTTGATCAAGCTACTCTTTTTTGCAAAGTAATTGGCAAGAGCCTTCCCTCCACACGCCGAAGGAATCTTGTGGGGACTACAAGAATCAGCTCGAGGATATAAAAGAGGATCCTTCTTACGACGAGATAAGAAGGAGTATACAAGAGAAAAAGAGTTGGAAAATAGAAGAGAACTGAGAAGAAAAATATTGAATTAGAGAGAAAAGAATTTAAGAGAGGAGTGGAAAGAAAAATAGAGTGTCGTGTTGTAGAGTTGCAGTCGGAGATCTGAAGGTTCATTGAAGAGGGCTGAAGGTTCGACTTCTGGATCAGATCCAGAGTCGATGCTCATTTGAGCTATAGCGTTTTCTATCTATGAACGATTTCCTTTAGTTATTTTTGTTTTACTCAAACTCTTCGTTAAGTTGTGTGACAGCGGAGCAAGCTGTGATACTCAACGGATTGTCAAGCTGTGTGACAGCGGCGATGATTGGTTCCTCGGACAGCAGGCTGTGAGGCTCAACGGTGAGGACGTGTTCCTCGAGTTAAGCAAGCTGTGAAGCTCAGCGGTCCGGGATACGTCCCCAAAGCTGTGGATTAGCGGTCTGTAGGGATTCATCCTCGAAGCTGTGGATCAGCAGATTTAAGTTGTGGAATCAGCAGTAAGCCTCACTCAGGGTTGAGTGAGGGGTGGACGTAGATCTGTTGAGGCAGATCGAACCACCTAAAAAACCTGTTTGCGTTGTGCTTTGATGTTTGCTTGTATTTTCCCTTTATCACTCTTGGTGCTAAGTGGGTGAGCGGAGTATAACCTATGAGCTCGTTGAAGGTTGTCGTTGTGTTGTGTGGGTTGCGAGATTCGCTGGGAAGGTGTGTATCTGTCCCTCACCAAGTATCCAATATTGTGTCTTACCAGTTGGGCAGTTTGTCTAGCTTGCCTTGTAATCAAATTAGAGTCTCATTGAGCATAGTTTTTAATTGGAGGATCTATTCACCCCCCCTCTAGATCCCAGCCGTGCACCCTAACAATTGGTATAAGAGCGGATTCTGATTAATCAGATCTAACGATCTGTAGAGGATCCTGCTGATTTTAGGTGCATTACTTGATTGGATCATCATTTTTAGTCTTTTGCTTTAAACAGTTCTGAATTGTTTCAATGGCTCATCCACTTGTCTTCGATGGTTCTAACTTCAGTAAATGGCTAGACGGCCTGTGTGCTTTTATAAACTTCATTGACCCTAGTCTATGGAGTCTTATATCTCACGGCCTATATCGACTGTCTCATGATCAGACCAAGTGGTCTAATTAGCACAATTTGAAGAACCGTGATAATGTCACAGTTCTAGATATTTTAACTACTGTAGTTGATTCTGACATATTTCCCTCTGTCCGTAGATGCGCATCTGGAAAGGAAATTTTGGATAAAGTGATTGCCATCCATGAGAAAAAGAAAGAAGAATGCTTGATGGCCAACCGAAGTAATCATAGTAGTGATCTAAATGATGATTCATCATCTCAGGTAAATTCAGATGGTGAAGAGATCTCATTTGATGAATTGTTTATCTTGCATGAAGAATTTTTTGAAAGATATCGGAAGATAAAAATAGAAAATAAAAAGTTGAAAAAGACATTAATATCTGATAACAACTCTTGGTCTGAGAATGATGTAATTGAAAATCTGAAAATTGAGAATGATAAACTTCGAATGAAACTGCAAGAGATGAAAAGAGTTAATTCTAAACTAGATGAGTTGAAGTCTGAAAATGTAGAACTTCAGAAGAACTTTGAACAATCTAAAATTGAAATCAAGAAACTCAAAGAGAAAGTTGAAAACACTTGTCCTATTGAGTCTGCATGCAATAATTATTCTTCCCTAAAAGAAATGAATGATACTCTTCATTTTGAAATTAAATGGCAAGAAGAACTGATTACTTCAATAAGGGAAGAGAATGAGGAGTTGCTAGATAAGAAGAAAGAACTAGAAAAGATCAAGGAAGATCTAAATGAAAAATTAAGTTCGATGTCTAATGATGATAAACATGTTGAAGAACTTAAAAAATTGAAGTTGGAAAATGAAAATATGAAAGAACTCAACACTGCCATATCTGAAAGATTGATTGTGCTTGAAAAGGGAAAATGCTCATTGAATGAAACTCAATCTAAAAATGAACAAAAATTGTTACAGGAAATTGACATCCTTAAAAGCATAAATGATGCATTGCATCAACAAGTTATTTCCTATGAAAATGATGTTGCTAGTTATGAGCTTAACATTTCATCTCTATAATCTGAAATCCAAGATCTGAGAAACTCATTGTCCAAATTTGTTGAGGGAAGAGATAACTTGGATAAGATCCTCGGAGCTAAGGTGAGCTTTCAGAGAGAAGGACTGGGTTATAGCCCAGTGAGTAAGAAGGGGGTTGAGAACAATCTCTATACCTCATGTTGAGTTATCTAAAACTAAAAATCTACAAATCTTTTAATTTACTGCTCAGAGATCGGAAACACAAAATTAAAATCTGAAAACACACAAACAGAAAAATGTTTTGAACAATTGTGCTAAGGATGCCAAGGAAACTAATTTTGTTGATGTCTCCTTGAATGATAGTCAGAATTTAATTTCACCCACTCATGCACACCGAATAAAATACAAAACCTCATGTTTTTACTGTGGCAAAGTTGGTCGTATGATGCATGACTGTAGACTAATGAAACAAGATGATCAAACTGTTGGCAAATTGCATGCTACAAATAGTCAGTTTAGGAATACTCATGCTAGAAAACGTGTGTTTCAGAATAAGAAAATTAAGTGCTTCAATTGTAGTAAACTTGGACATATTGCTGCACAATGTTGGCTTGTCAATAAGAAAAGAAAATCCTTCCTTCATGCTAAACATGTTGAATTTCCAGCAAACCATCATGTCTATAATAAAAACAAGTTTGCTTCAAACGGTTGGAATCCTTCATGCTTTAATTGTGGAAAGCCAGGGCACAAAACATCTGAATGCTGGTCAGCTCTCTATGAGAAAAAAGATGTTCACTGTAAAGGGAAAAACTTTAATAGTTATGCACAGAAAGTCCATGCTCTTGCTCATATGCATAAGAAAATCATAAAGTCTTCCATTTCATGTCACTATTGTGGTCAGTTCGGGCATTCTATGAATAACTGCTATTGGTTGCAATTTGATAATCTTAATGCCCAAAAGATGTGGAGAACACCTACTAGAGATGTTACTAACCTCTCAAGACCCAAGAAAACGTGGGTACCCTTAAACAGAAAATGAGAATTATGTCTTACAGGTGTGTCTTGGAGACTGAAGAAAATAAATGGGGTAAAATAAAATCAAGGCACCTACTAGTTGGTAAAACCCCAAATCTTACTTCTTCTTTAGTATTTGATGTATCTGTCTTAATTGGCTTCATCAAGGCATCTATAAGTTGATTTTATTTTTAAATAAAGAACTTACTGTTTTGCACACTGCATTTTATCTGATATTCCATTGCATGCTATGGTAGCTCATAATTATCAATCTGTGAATCATCTGCTAAAACTTGATGGAAATTTACAAAGTTGATGAGAACTCCTCATGTCTTAATTTGTGAATGTTTGGCTTCTTAACTGCTTTGATAAGGGGGAGTGTGCATACCATTCTTATTGCATTGTATTGCATAAAATGTTGACCCTGTGGTATATAAAATGGTACACTAGGAGAAAGGCAGAGCACTTCTGTCCGGAAACCCACACTATGTGTAGAGACTAGTCCTCTGCCTTGTACCAAGGGTCTAACTTGCGTGTAGTTTCAAATCTGCATTTTATATTTCTTGTCTAGCATACATATGCATAAAGAAAAGGGGATGTTGTCTGTTTAGACTTATATTACACATTCTGAAGGGAAGCTTGGTGTCACTTGTTTGAGTTGGCTGAACTTTATCATTGAATGAGAAAGAGTTGATTTCATCTGAAATGTTAGTGACTGTGCTGATTGAGATAGATGAAAGGTTGTTCTAAAAGGTCCGCTGATCTTAGTCATGAGAGGTTGTCTCATTGTTTAGTCGAGTCAATGCGATAGTTAATTTGGATGAAACACACACTCTGGTTAAGTGTAGCAGGTAGACGCAGATTGGAAATGCATCGACCTCACTGCATTGGGATGAAGTTTTTGTTGTCTTTGTCTGCTTCATGAGGTCGATGGTACCTTGATGACAGGTTGATGCAATGCCTTAATTCTTGCAAATTTGACTCTATTCTTCCTATTGCTTTGATGTGGACACCTATTTCATTTGTTCTAGATCTTCCATGGTCTCATGCCATTTCCCTATCTCTTAAGTCGGTGCCTTCCTATCTCAACTTGTCTTCTCTTGAATTCGTATGCATTCATTCAGGGGGAGTATTTGACTTAATGATTCTATTTTCTTTACTGAATTAAGAGATGCCACTACAAGACTTCCTTCATCTAAAGAAACTTATTGATCTTACAAAAATAGTGACTTACTGTTTATTGTTGTTAAATCTGGGCCTAATTGTTCAAAAGTTAACAAAGCTTGCATTTACAATAGTCTTAAAACATTCTGTAAATGGAATTGCCTGACTCACTTCTTAACTTCTGAAAATTGTGAGTAAAAAGACATCTCTGGTAGAAAATCTTCTGCTTATATTGTTCTTAAACATTTTCAAAAGAAAAATTTGAAAAAGGTGAGGAAATACGCTATAAAAGTAAATAAAAATTTATAATATAAATATGGCAGAGCAATGGCCTATCATTTGGAGAAACTGACAATCTGCATCAAAGAAATGTAGAAGTTATGTCGTGATAAAAGCGGCAAACTCTGTTCATAAATTAAAGCATAACGGTTGATTACACTAAGTAACCTGGGATTCTACGTCTGATCAACGTGTCTGCTTGAGTCAAAAAGTGCAATCATACTAGAATGCTCAAGAAAATAAAAAAAATGGTTGACTATGTGCCTTTTCGGAAGTGTTTAATTGTTTATTTTCAATATAAGGAAGATTATTATACCACTGATGTCTAATGAAAATGATGAGTAAGATTGATGGTTTTTGGATTGGGCTTAGTACCTTGATAAGTTTGTTTTATTTCTATTAAAGTTGCATAATAGGATTAATTTCAGAACTTTAATGCATTAAGATTTAACTTCCATAAATAGCAAACCACCTGGTTTGTAAGGCCATGTAATATATCTTAAAGTGAAGGGAAATTTTGTAAAAGTCTCCAAAGTTGGTAAAGTTACCAGATGATTTGAAAACTCTACCCTATTTGTTTTTATCTTCCTCTCATCGAAACCTCATACTCAGGTCAAGGCTCTTTTTCTTTGAACCCCATCGCATGGACGTCGCAGAGTCCTCATAGTCACCAACCACCTGTTTCATCTTGCTCTTTTCACTCCTGTTGTCCACCTTCCTTCCATCTCTTCAAATCCCTGATGAAAGTGAGCCATCCGCATCCACTGTGTTCAAAAATGTCATCTTCTGTCACAAGAAGGAAAGGAAAATGACAAGCTGAGTTGAAGCTTCAACCAGAAGTAGAAATACCTCGTAAGGAGGGTAGATCCAACTGCATACATGACAGGGATTCCTTGAAAGGGAAGTCTAAGTTGCAAGCAGAGGGATCATCTAAAGTAAAAGAAAAATTGTCTGAAGTATCAGTAAAGCGGGGTCGGATTACACAAGAAGATGAGGAAGACTACAGTGTATCTGAAGAAAAGGCTGAGTCATATACTATGTCAATAGAGGCAGAAGAACTGGATGAATCTGTAAAAATTATCTTTCCACGGTATGTTGATTTTCATGACCAACAAATGCTCGATGAATTTCCTGAATTGTTGGGACTGATAAAATTCCAAGGGTGGAAGAAATTTATGGGGAAACACAGATACTACTATCCCAAGCTTGTTATTGAGTTTTATAAGAACTTAAGATACGACCCATATAGACCTAGGTTATGGTCATATGTAAAGGGGGTAGAAATTGAGCTTTCACGGCCTTTTCTTCATAAGGCTCTTAGAATACCTGAGGGAGGACTGTTTGAGAAAGAGCTACAGTATGATGAATTTGAAGCCTACTCTATCATGACTAATCAGCCAAGTAATCTCTGAGATTTGAAGCAGACTTTGCTATCCTCTCTTAATGCCAAAAGATTCCCACCATTGAAGAGGTTAATCCATCACATGTTTACTACTGTCATTACTCCTCAAGGTGGAGGAAGAGCTCGAGTAACTAAAACACATAGATTTAAGTTTTATTGTTTATTCAGAAACATTAAAGTCTATCTTCCAGAAATTATGATTCAAATAATTGGATGTCGCAAACAGGCCAGAAGACATCTACCATATGCAGCTCATTTAACTGCAGTGTTTAAGAGGATGAAGGTACCTCTAGAGAATGAGAAATTTAAAGAAATTCCACGAGTTAACATCTACAATATGGATTTTATAAACAAGTTCATGAAACTGAAAACTACAGCTGCGAGGCCTCAGAGAAAGCTGCCTAAAGATATTGAACAACAGGCAGAGCAGCAGATTGAGGAGCAAGAACAAATGGCAGATGAACAGCAGGCAGAACACCAGGTAGCAGATCAAGAACAAGTGGAAGAAAAAGAGCATGTTGCTCCATTTCAGCAGGAAATACATGACCAATCTCATGAGACCAATATTCAACAAGAAAGGTAAATACATCCACAAGACAATGTTTCACCTCCTAGACCCTCTCAGCATTTTGCTCAAGACACAGTAGGTCCTTCTTCCCTAGCACAAACTCAAGCTCCTACTCTAGTCTCTCCAGTATTATATCAATTCATTTCTGCTCAATTTGCAATGGTAAATTCCAACATTAGAGAAATGGCAAATGCTATTGAGCATAAATTTATTCAGTTGGAAATGCAAATAGGAGGAAGGATTACGGAATTGGAATAGAAGATTTTGAGTATGGAAACAAGGCTTGATAGAAGGCTATTTGACATCTTGCGAGACAAACACACTTCTGTTGCAAAGTTTAGACAATTAGTTCAAGATACTCAGGGAGTTCTTGGTTTAGCTGACAATCACATTGGCAGGTTCAGTGACAAATTAACTAAACATGATGATAAGCTCTCTACTGCAGTAACATACTTTCATGAATCAAAGTCACTTCATCGCAATTTCATTGGGAATTATGACAGTATTGAAGAAAAATTGAACTTGATGACAGATGACATTAAATATATGGTTGAAGTGTTTAAGGATCATTATCCCCAGCCAATTTTCGATGATGAATGTGATACTAACAGAGCAGATTTTTCATCTACACATGAACCAGTTCTTCCATCAGCCGAAGATGCGCAACTTACACATGTTACTCACATGATCCGGCAATACACCAGTGTAGTTCAAGCAAAGATTGATCTATATCAAGACTACCTGGTTGAGAGAAATCTAGCTATCAATGAAAGACTCACCTTGGTCTCCAATCGAGTACAAAAATCAGCAGAAGAAATTCATGCTAGTTTTTAGAAGATTGGGTCCAAAGATACTACTGGGACATCCACTCCAATGGAGTAGCAATAGCAGAAGTTATCCACTTCACTTCCTCTCACATTTTTTTTGATGATGTCAAAGGGGGAGAAGATGTCTGAGTCAAACAAGCTAGAAGAGAGTGAGACGGATCTGAACAGCAAGCTGGAGCAAGCAGTCACCTTTCTCATTGCATACAGTAGTTTAAGTAGTGCATTAGTCATGCATGTAGTATGTAGGTCTGAGTTGCTTGTGTCCCTTAGTTGAGTCTTATGACTTTTAGCATTAGGTGTTGAAATTTCTTTGTCTTTTTAAAAATCCTTGTCTGTGAATAATGAATGATGAATCGACAAGTTTGAAAATTTTTGGTTGAAATGAATGGAATCTATTTAGATGAGTGCTTAAATGATATATTGCTGTATCTTTGGTTGGAATGCAAGAAATGATGTATCTTTGATTGGAATGAAAGAAATTTTCATTCTTGTTGGATGAATGAGCTGCCAGTCGTTTTGTAATAAGTAGGTGACTCATAGTTGCCATAATCAAAATGGGGGAGAATGTTGAAACCCTGGTTTTGATGATGTCACACTATGATTCATGATGCTATTAAACTGCATTTATGATGTTGACTGAGTTATCTCTCTGAGCATATGTCTTGATGTTCTATAAGGTCGATGCATATACGTTAGTTTTTGTTCTCAGGTCGATGCAGCCATACACGCGTCTAGTCCATCAGGTCAATGCATCTTCATGTATTCAGTACATCGGGTCGATGCACATATAGAGTTAACTTCATATAAGGTCGATGCACACATAGAGTTAACTTCATATCAGGTCAATGCACCTATGTTAGTCACTGGACTCAGGTCGATGCAATCATGTTCGCTTGAGACATCAGGTCGATGCTTAAGCATAAGTTGTACTAGCCATCGCCTTGATAGGTCGATGCAGCTACACTTGTTCTAAGTTCGACAGGTCAACCTGTGCCCTACACAGGTCGACGCTATCTTGCTGTACTTGTTCATCCTGTTAGTTTAACAGGTTGATGCACATGTCTATTCATACATCTTCATGCATTCATCCCTTATCATCATGATGTCAGGTCTACCTCTAGTTTACACAGGTCGATGCAGTTGTAGTTGATCTACTGCATTTATTCTGTAGTGTACACTCACAGGTCGATGCACTTGATGTATGCATCTATGCATCTGCATTATTACATGCTATTTGTCACTATCTGATCTTCATAGTTTTAGCTATATTTTGCTTATCCTTATAAACATGCATAAGTCCACATTCCTTAGGCATCTCACTCAATATTTCATGATCTACATGATGATAAAGTGTTTGAAAATTCCATATCTTGTTTGACAGGAACATCAATATGGCAGCATCAAATGACTTTGGCAAATTGATCAAACATCTAAATTGCAGAGGTTGTCGAAGACTTAATTGGTCACGTGGTTTGAAGAATCAATTGTCTGCCACGTGATCCAATGCTAATAGCTAAGCAGAATAATTTGGCACGTAGATTCATCATCATTCAGATCTGACACGTGGACTTGATTGAGCTACTCTTTGCTGAAAAGTAATTGGCGGGAGCCTTCCCTCCACATGCCGAAGGAATCTTGTGGGGATCACAAGAATCAGCTCGAGGATATAAAAGAGGATCCTTCTTACGACGAGATAAGAAGGAGTATACAAGAAAAAAAGAGTTGGAAAATAGAAGAGAACAGAGAAGAAAAAGATTGAATCGGAGAGAAAAGAATTTTAGAGAGGAGTGGAAAGAAAAATAGAGTGTTGTGTTGTAGAGTTGCAGTCGGAGATCTGAAGGTTCATTGAAGAGGGTTGAAGGTTCGACTTCTGGATCAGATCCAGAGTCGATGCTCATTTGAGCTATAATGTTTTCTATCTGTGAACGATTTCCTTTTGTTGTTTTCCTTTTACGCAAACTCTTTGTTAAGCTGTGTGACAGCGGAGCAAGCTGTGATGCTCAGCGGATTGTCAAGCTGTGTGACAGCGGCGAGGATTGGTTCCTCGAACAGCAAGCTGTGAGGCTCAGCGGTGAGGACGTGTTCCTCGAGTTAAGCAAGCTGTGAGGCTCATCGGTCTGGGATTCATCCCCAAAGCTGTGGATCAACAGTCTGTAGGGATTCGTCCCCGAAGCTGTGGATCAGAGGATTTAAGCCGTGGAATCAGCAATATACCTCACTCAGAGTTGAGTGAGGGGTGGACGTAGATCTGTTGAGGCAGATCGAACCACCTAAAAAACCTATTTGCATTATGGTTTGCTGTTTGCTTGTATTTTCCCTTCATCACTCTTGGTGCTAAGCGGGTTAGCGGAGTATACCATGTGAGCTCCTTGAAGGTTGTTGTTGTGCATTATGGGTTACGAGATTTGCTGGTGAAGGAGTGTATTTGTCCCACACCAAGTATTCAATATTGTGTCTTACCAGTTGGGCAGTTTATCTAGCTTGCCTTGTATTTGAATTAGAGTCTCATTGAGCATAGTTTTTAATTGGGGGATCTATTCACCCCCGCTCGAGATCCAAGCTGTGCACCCTAGCAGAAGCTACATGGGAAATAGAAGAAGCAATGAGCAAAAGATTCTCAGAGCGATTTAATTGTAAGTGAACGCCCTCCACAATCTAATGCAGAGAATTTGGGGACCAAATTCTTTTTTAGTAGGGGAGGGCGTAGCACACCTGGTAATTTTCTAGTAATTTTTTAAATATTTTCAAAATTTTAAAATGATTTATTTAAGCTTTTAATGAGGCTTAAGGGCTTAATGGGTTAATTAATTGATTTAATAGATTAAAGCCTTTGATAAAAAGGCCCAGCTATTAACTAAATGGTTAAGCCCACTTAAATGGATAGCCAAATTACTAGAGACAACCGAAGACTGGCTTGGCCCAGGAGTTGCAGCAACTGCAATCTGAATTCCCGCAATCAGGACAATTGATTAAATTTCCTAGAATTTTATTCTGCATTACTCTTTGGAAGATATGGAAGGAACGCTGTAGAAGAATTTTTGATGACAATTCCACCATGAAAACAAACCTTCTAATAGACATCCTTGATGATGCTAGAAGTTGCATGGAAGCGCAGGGTCAAAAAAGATTGACTAGAAGGGAAGAATGCATTTTTAAAAGATTTATTTTTATTTCATAATTAAGCTCTAAGACCACAACCTGTGTGGCCCTGATCATGATAGTTCTGATTTTCAGACTTCTGATGTACAACTCCTTTTTCATTTAATACAAAGCTTATTACCTACCAAAAAAAAGATCTGATTCTAAGCCTTTTGGCCCAAGCCCAACCCTTAGACACATAATTGGGTAAGTTCCCTAATTAAGAAGGGAATTAGGAGATAATTAGAAGTTGAATTCGAATTAAATTTACATTTTGGGAAGCCAGGCAGGTCGCGGACTATCGCGACACCGCGATCTAGTGGTCGCGGTCCCTCCTCGACCGCGACTAGGTTCCGTAAATGAAAAGTGTTAAACACGGAAGAATTCTGATTTATGTTCAGAATTGCCATGGATCGACGTGATCTATAGTGGAAACCTACCCAGGACTCTTAGAGGATCGACTTGACAACCCATAGGACTTCTAATTCGAACTAAAACCCTAACCCTATGTTAATTCCTATAAATAGGTCCCATGTTTGTTATGCGCGAACTCTAATTTTAGATCGCAAGGGACGAAGGTATAGTGTCGTCATTTCAAGTTATTCCTTTAGATTTATTTAATCTCCTTAGTGTCTTCTAACGTCCCTCTAATTTTGGTGTTAGGAGGTCAATCGGTCAAGGAGTTAGAAAGCGTAGAAGTTGTTGTTTCTATGCAGGAAACGCAGGAACGGGAGTCTTCTTCTGGTGAGAAATTCCAAGGCTAGGAGCAACCCTAGAGGTAGGTTGTCTCGTGAATGGCTTAAACATCTTGTTAAGAGTAAAAGTCCTCTATCCTTACATGATTTCATGCATTGTACACATCATATTTCATCTGTTTAATATCATCACACAATAGGGTTTTTACTGCATACTGTCTCTGCAACCCTAATACAAAGATAATAATTTTTTCTTAATTTATGCTACCCCATGCATTATTTCCATGATAGCATGCTTTTCCTGTCAATTTTGGACTAGTTACATGTTGATTAGCCATACACATGGGTCCTGCAAAAGCCGGTATTGTCTCTGTCTCACGGCAGAAAGATAGCGGTCGACCCAGAAGCCGCGTCTTGAAGCCACGGTCGCCCGACCAACCACGACCTCCAGAAGGCGGTCGTGGGAGAATCGTGACCTGTGTTCTGTTAACCCGAAATAGTAACCAGGTCAACCTTTGTATATATGTAGTTAGCTATGCCATATCTTGTTTATTTGCATTCCATGATCATGACATGATTTTATATTGAGTCTTAGCATGGTTTTAAAGCTTATTTTCATCTTGTGTATTTTCACAGGAAAATTTTATATAGTTTGTAATAAAGGGATTTTCAAGTAGTAACACGGTGGTTTATGTGTTAGCACATTTCCTTCTCATCTTATTTTTGGTTTCATTGCTTCCACAAAGCTCGTACTCGGGTACATTGCTATTAGTTCAATTGCACATGATAGGAACACCTTCTTGGACACTGAATGTCTCTCCGTCCGATATTCTTTCTGCCAGACTAAGAATTCATGTTTCAAGGCCACCGTATGTATCTGCGAGCCTGGGATTCCCACTAGGACGCCGAGCTAGTTGTATCCTAAAAATCTAAAAAGTTAGAGAGCACTTCAAGTTTTCAGCATTTTCTGTGGCCTATCCATTTCGCGACTCACAGACAACCGCGTCCTTCTGATAGTGGCATGTTCTTGACCACGTTCTGGTTTCAACACACAGACTTTTGATTAAGTTGACCTGTTCCTTTCCTGGGTTAACTCTCTGCCTGATCGTGGATTGTTGATGGGAATGAACACCGGACACTAACTTTTTAGTTTGCATTTGTCTCCTTTTATTTGCATTTATATCCTTGGGAAAACATATTTGTAATTGTAAGGCTTTATAAGCCAATTTGTTAGTCCTAAAAGTCTTTGGGTTTCTTTGCAAAAGGCCATGTAGGCCCTGCAGGACCCTCCACCCCCTCCTCATTGGTCCAAGTGGCATCTTGGGGTCCATGAGGGGCTGGTCAAATATCCTAGGTGGCTTCTAGAAGGGTTTGACCATTCAAGGGGACAATTGGATTAAAAAGACCAAGATCCCTCCTTAAAAGTCAAGGGGGCGCCCCCCTCCACTTAATGTATTTTAATTTTTATTTTTTACCACATGAGATTAAATGTGATGTCCCTTGTATACCCCTCCCCTAACCTAGATCTGAGGATAGTTAGGGTCATTTTGTATTTCATATAAATAGCTTGTATTTCCCATTTTAGAAGAATTAATGAGAAGAAATTTTGCAAAATTGCACAAGCCCAAGGGCGCCCTCTCTCTCCCATCTCCTTGCAGCATGGATTTGCTGTATTTCTAGGGTGGATTCCCTACAACACTTGGTGGATTCCAAGTGATCTCTCCTCCCGGGGTGTGAAGCTCCGCCGCCGCCCTCCGTTCGTGCCGCCATCGCGCCGCCACCGCCATCATTGGAGTTCTGTCCACATCAGGACAGGGTCTCAAAGCTCGATTTTTAGCTCTCCATTAGGAGCTCAGGTCAAGCCCAAAATTGGAGGGTGAGTCCCCCACTTCCACCCCAGCCTCCAAAGAAAAAAATCTGGTTATTTACCCTTTGTTAGCTATTTTTCCCAATTCTATCTTTTTCCTCCTATCAATCTGCCTTCTGTGCAGATCCTGTTCCAGCCACCCTGTTCTTCCTATGTTCGACCCCCTTCCCAATTTTTGATTGAGCCCAAATTTGGACTGGGTGCTCTACCCACCAAAACCCATCTCCACAAATTTTCCACGAATTTAGAATTTCATTTACCCCTCCAAATAATTAAAACTCAGTCAAAAATTTGTTCTATCCTGTGCAGCCCTGATCCGACCCCTGTCTAGTCAAAATTCCATTTCTCCTGTCAAACCACCTCTAGAAAATCCACAAAAAATATCCACATCTTCCTTACTGTTCCATCTCCAACTTTCATCAAGAGCCCAACTTCCAGATCCGACGTTTTCCCTCCAGTAAACGCTCATTCTTAGGCAGATCCAAATCTATCCTGCCAGATCTGGTTCTGTGAACCAACAGGTTATAAATTCGACCAAGGCCATTACAGAGACAGGCAAAATTCCCTCTCTAGCCATAGGCCATAGCTCTCAAAGTAAGCTTTCCAACGGCACCAATCTCGCGTCAATCAGAGGTCGAGGTTGTTCGCAGCAGCCATTCTCGCCGGGTTGTGCACTATAGAATAGAAGTACCAGCCCGTGGACAGCAAGCCGCACCGACCGCCCGACCGATCGACTCACCTTCCTCAAGGCGAACCAGCATGTCGCCTTCCCAGGGAATGTCCCTCCAGGAGCCACCATCGCAACAGTACCATTCCCAGCCCACTCGGCCCACCAGCCAGCACATGGGCCCCACAACCCGCCATGCGTCATCCGGACGGCACCGACGGACCTATCCAAGTTGCTGCCCGTCAACCCAAGATCGATCCTCCCGGACCCACATTGTAGCCCTTTACCTCCCTGCGTGCAGTGGACAGCAAATTTACTTCTGTAATTATTGTAATATTGTTATCGGGAGTTACCGTACTTGGCCGAGGTCGTCTTCCCCATGTCCGGCGCGTGGAGGTATCGTGTCCGCTCCCTTACTCGATATTTGCTTTACTCATATTTATTTGTATATGCGGCTGCTAGAGAGCATGTTAGGATCCTAGCTTGATATATATATTTTTATCACCGCTGTGAGAGTGAGTGAGTGACTCGTCCCGTGACTCAATCCGAGTACACACGGAAGAGCCGAATACCCGAGACTCACTGCCGGTTCCTCAACCGCGCACTATCCCGTATTTCCCTCGCTTAGGGATGAGTTGCAAGCTAGAGTCCCAGGTTCGCTAGTCCGTCCCGCAATAAATTGGTATCAGAGTGGAAGGTTGAGTCTTGGGTATTATTTATTTAAAAAACACAAAAAAGAGTCATTTAAGTCTAGGAGTCTAAGTCTAAGTCGGGCGTTGCATTTGCATACCATTATTCGGTATATTAAAAGGTGTTGCCCGAACGTTAGGTTATGCCTATCGAGAAGGTCGCACACTTGCGAGAGAGGATCTTCGGATCTCGTAACTCCGCCACGTACCGTCTATTGGTTGAGTCTAGGTGTTTTAGTTTACATAAGCTTTTGCATATAACAACAAAAACCAAAAAAATGGCATTGCATGCCCATTCCTAGGGGATCCAACCCCATCTTTGCCACTATGGCCAACCCGTACATCAGGCCCGACCAAGGCAATCAGTTCGTGTCCGTGTACATTAGGGACTTCGAAGTGTACCGGACAAGATGTGGAGTCGGGAAGGAGAGCATCGAGGCCGGAACTCAATTTTGGAAATGTTTGCGGCTTCACTTCCAATTTGAATTAATTTGCCGCCACGTGAAAACTTTGGGGAACGCCTATCAGGTCGCTCTAGAGGTCGAGCCATTTGAGTCACGGTTTGATGCTGCCCTACGACAAGCAGATGCTACCCTACAACGCGCATCTACTGATGGGGACATCAGAGCAAGAGCATTAACATTTTATTTTACATTTGTGTCCTTTAGTTTATTTTTATATCCTTGGGAAAGTATATGTGCAATTGTAAGACTTTATAAGCTAATGTGTCATTCCCTTGGATTATTTGGGTTTTTATGCAAATTGTCAGTAGGTCCAGTAAGGGGGCCCTAACTCCTTCACCATTGGTCCACCTAAGCCATTTGGGTCCATGTGGGGCTAGTCAAAGGTCCAAGGTGGGCTTCTAGATGGTTTGACATTCAAAGGGGACAAATGGAATAAAAAGTCCAAGATGCCTTCCTTCCTTTCAAAGGAGTGCCCCCTCCATATGTAATTTATTTATTTTAGATTTTTTACCACATGGGGGAAGAAGATGGCCTCTCTCCCATGAAATTCCCAGCCCCCCACCCCTTGCCATTCTCTATATAAGCCTATGTATAGTGTCATTAGAGAAATTAATGGAGAATTAAGCATTTTTGCCAAGAGCAAGCCCAAGGGCACCCATTGTGTCTCTCCTCCCCTCTTGAAGATGGATTTCTACCATTCTAGGGTTTGAATCCCTCATCTTGGTGTGACTCCAAGATCTCCAACCTCCGCTGGATGCGACTTCCGGTCGCCGCCTTCCGTTCGTGCCGCCAACGCACCGCCACTGCCATCGTCGGAGTTCTGTCTCCATCAGGATAGAACCTCATCTCTGAAATTTTATCTTTTTTTATGGTTGTCTGTTCAAGCCCTAATTTTGAGGGTTTGTTCTGTCCATCTCCCTTAACCTCCAGTTCAAATTCCGTGTCATTTGGAAGTCATTTGGTATTTTTCCCATATTTTTGTTTGTCCTCTCAGTAATCTACCCTTTTGCAGATCTACGGGACAGAGTCACCTTGTCACATTTTCCCCACCCCCTTACAAATTTTCAAAAAATCCCAAAACAATACTCAGTGTTCCACACATATACCCCCTTCCACCATAATTTTCGTGGAGTCTAGAAAAATCATTTTCCCTTCGGTCAAATGTCAGTTTAAGACAGATCCCTTGCTTCCCTGTGTGTCTATGAGTCCGAGTCAGAAACAAAAACAGTGTTACAGTCATATTCATTTTCAATCCGTTCAGTGGATGGAGCTGTCAACAATATATGTTGTATATCTATGAGTGCTTTTTCCAACGGTACCAGCAACGCCTCGATCGGCCTCCGAATCTGAGCGTCATAATTCTTGCCGCCGAGGCGTGCAAATCTTTTCCCTGTGCAGATCAGAAAAATCAATCTGAGATTAATTCGTGCAAATATACCAAAAGTCAACTTCTGGAGCCGCCACTCCCAGGAGTCGATCAAGGACATCCCGCCATCGTCCCAGCCAAGCGGCGCTTTCAGAAGACCTTAGGAAGGCGACGTTCCTTTAGAAACCGTTGCTTGTTGTCCAGTGAGTCAGCAACCGAGTTGGTGCAGCACCGAGTTGGAATAGTGCCGAGTCGGACCAGCAGGCCGAGTTCGTGCCGTGCGTACCTCTAGATTGCTGCCCGTCAACCCAGGGTTGGTCCTCCCGAGCCCCACTTATAGCCCTTTACCTCCCTGCGTGGAGTGGGTAATAGATTTCACTGTTGTAACTAAATTTTTACTATGGTTACTGGGAGTTACCGTACTTGGTCGGGAACGTCTTCCCCATGCCCGGAGCGTGGAGGTACACTCGCTACCCTCCTCGTAGGCATTACTTTACTTGTATATTTTTGTATATGCCGTTGCATGAGTGGTAGATTATCTAGCTTGTTATCATTTTATCACCGCTGCGAGAGCGAGAGTGAGTGACCATCCCGTGACTCAATCCGAGTTAACGCGGAAAGGCCGATACCCGAGACTCAATGCCAGTTTCTCAACCGCGCACGGTCCACGTCTTCCCTCGCTTAGGGGTGATCACGAGCTAGAGTCCCAGGTCGCGTGTCCGTCCCGCATCATCTACCCATCAGCCGAGCGCTGAGCCGATCGACCAAGCACATGGACCTATGAGGCAGGACGCTCTTGCCCCACAGCCTCACCCACCTCAGCCGGAGCTACCCATACCTCTAACGGGGAAGCTACACATAGCCGAACCGCTTCTTAGTTGGCTCAGGATAGGCTTGGTCCCTAGACCGTCTTGCTATCCCTCCATGGACCCAGCCCTCCCAATAGTCCCCATTAACTCCTTTCACACCACGTTCAAATCCTTTTGCTTCGTAGAAAGTGTAAAGGATCTACTAAGGAGTCTAGAATGTCAGTGGGAGCTGACATATACTTTGGCCTTAGGGTCTGACCAACCCTATACGCATAGCTTCACGCTCCCAGTTTTGGGGTCTGTCACCTCAGTGTACACCTTGGGTCCTATCACCACCGAGGTCCTATTATTCTTCCCTGTTCCCGATGTGCTGGATTTCACCCCCTCCTACGGTATTGCCATACCAAGGGAGGAACCTTACCTCTTACATGAGATCTTTGTCTCACCTATCATGATGAATGAAGGTGACCACCTACACCTTCAAGAACCCCACACGTGGGTCCACGTGATGGGGGAGTCCATCTCATGGGGTCATACCTTCTTTGACCCTTTTGACCCCTTCACTAGTGAACCTCCCGAGCTATCATTCTCACTTCACTTCTTCCAAGGAGTCCACTATCACACCCCTTCCCCACGGGCCGAGTCATCTACACCCACCAAGCCAGATACACATAGGGGTGATGCAAATGATGCATTCAACTCTCCTAGACCACCCAAACCTCCCAAATCTAAAGGATCGTCCATGCATGAGTGGTGCATTTCGTGATGTCTAGGAGTCCATGATTCTACCGACCTTTGGTTGCATCTAGTGTATGCATGGCACACATTTGGATGCCCTGGTCCACCTTTGTATGTGTATGGGTCGGACTAACCGTAGGGTTGTTTAGGGTCATGTGTGAGTTTGTGTTTTTCTTTCTTGTCAAGTGCATAGTGAGTCTGCATACATCAAGTTGAGTCGATCTTTGTACGCTCGCGATGATTAGTCCCTTTCGCGTGCGAGACAAGTCAGATCTAATGCGTACGTTGTGGACTTGCCGTAATTTGGGAACTACCTCAACATATCGGATCTAGTCACATAAAGGGACCCACCGGTGATTCCTAGTGAGTCTTCGAGCCGCCTTCGCCCCTTTGAGAGTGACCCCACCCCGGAGTGTCCACCTCTAGCCTCATTCCCACAGCAGCATGTGCATATCGAATCTATACGAGATGAGCGGGTGTCGATTACTTGGAGTGGAGCCTACTCCGCGCTTCCAGGTTCCGTGACGGATCCACAGGTGTCATACGAGCAGCCGCACCCCTTACTCGACGGGGTCGAGTTCTTTCCACCCGGGGAGAATTGATGGGAATCAACACCGGGCACTAACTTTTTAGTTTGCATTTGTATCCTTTTATTTGCATTTATATCCTTGGAAAAATATGTTTGCAATTGTAAGGCTTTATAAGCCAATTTGTTAGTCCTAGAAGTCTTTGGGTTTCTTTGCAAAAGGCCATGTAGGGCATATAGGACCCTCCACCCCTTCCTCATTGGTCCAAGTGGCATCTTGGGGTCCATGTGGGGCTGTTCAAATGTCCTAGGTGACTTCTAGAAGGGCTTGACCATTCAAGGGGACAATTGGGTTAAAAAGTCCAAGATACCTCCTTAAAAGTCAAGGGGCGCCCCCCTCCACTTATTGTATTTCAACTTTTAGTTTTTGACCACATGGGATTAAATGTGATGTCCCCTGTATACCCCTCCCCTAACCTAGATCTGAGGATAGTTAGGGTCATTTTGTATTTCATATAAATAGCTTGTATTTCCCATTTTAGAAGAATTAATGAGAAGAAATTTTGCAAAATTGCACAAGCCCAAGGGTGCCCTCTCTCTCCGCTCTCCTTGCAGCATGGATTTGCTGTGTTTCTAGGGTGGATTCCCTACAGCACTTGGTGGATTCCAAGTGATCTCTCCTCCCGGGGTGTGAAGCTCCGCCGCCACCTTCCGTTCGTGTCGCCATCGCGCCGCCACCGCCATCGTCGGAGTTCTGTCCACATCAGGACCGGGCCTCCAAGCTCAATTTTTAGCTCTCCATCAGGAGCTCCGGTCGAGCCCAAAATTGGAGGGAGAGTCCCCCACTTCCACCCCAGCCTCCAAAAAATAAATCTGGTTATTTACCCTTTGTTAGCTATTTTTCCCAATTCTATCTTTTTCCTCCTAGCAATCTGCCTTCTGTGCAGATCCTGTTCTAGCCATCCTGTTCTTCCTATGTTCGACCCCCTTCCCAATTTTTGATCGAGCCCAAATTTGGACTAGGTATTCTACGCACCAAAACCCATCTCCACAAATTTATAATTTCATTTACCCCTCCAGAAAATTAAAACTCAATCAAAAATTTGGTCTGTCCTGTGCAGTCCAGATCCGACCCTTGTCTAGTCAAAATTTCATTTCCCCTGTCAAACCACCTCTAGAAAATCTACAAAAAATATCCACGTCTTCCATACTTTCCTCTCTCCAACTTTCATCAAGAGCCCAACTTCCAGATCCAACGTTTTCCCTCCGGTCAACGCTCATTCTCAGGCAGATCCAAATCTATCCTGCCAGATCTAATTCTATGAACCAGTAGGTTATAAATTCGACCAAGGCCATTACAGAGATAGACAAAATTCCCTCTCTAGCCATAGGTCGTAGCTCTCTGAGTAAGCTTTCCAATGGCACCAATCTCGCATCAATCGAGCGTCAGGGCTGTTCGCAGCAGCCATTCTTACCGGGTCGCGCACTACAGAACAGAAGTACCAGCCCATGGACAGCAAGCCACACCGACCGCCCGGCCGGTCGACTCGCCTTCCACAAGGCGAACTAGCACGTTGCCTTCCCAGGGAACGTCCCTCCAGGAGCCACCATCGCAGCAGTACCATTCCCGACCCACTCGGCCCACCAGCCAGCACATGGGCCCCACAACCCGCAGCACGCGTCATCCGGACGTCACCGACGGAGCTATCCAAGTTGATGCCCGTCAACCCAAGATCGATCCTCCCGGGCCCACATTGTAGACCTTTTACCTCCCTGTGTGGAGTGGGCAGCAAATTAACTTATGTATTTATTGTAATATTTTTACCGGGAGTTACCGTACTTGGCCGGGGTCGTCTTCCCCATGCCCGGCGCGTGGAGGTACCGTGTCCGCTCCCTTACTCGGCATTTGCTTTACTCGTAGTTATTTGTATATGCCGCTGCTAGAGAGAATGTTAGGATCCTAACTCGATATATATATTTTTACCACCGCTGCGAGAGTGAGTGAGTGACCCGTCCCATGACTCAATCCGAGTACACGTGGAAGAGCCGAATACCAAGACTCAGTGCCGGTTCCTCAACCGCGCACGATCCCACGTTTCCCTCGCTTAGGGATGAGTTGCGAGCTAAAGTCCCAGGTTTGCTGGTCCGTCCCACATCAAATGTTCCCTATCGCGTTCTTTTAATTGTGGATCCCCAGCAACCGCGTTCTGTCAAGTTTTGCCGAACCCAAGGTTTAACCAACGGGTTGATCTCGCTCTGTTTCAGATGATCTTCTGACTATCTGGAACCCAAACATTATTCATTAAAGTCCCTAATGAACTATGAAAATTGATAAATATGTTGTTATGCTGTCCGATTCCTCCCGTAACACAACATTCTTTTTAAGTCATTCTTGACCTCTCAGGTTCATGAAATTGGTACATTCATGCCTTCCTTACTATCATCTCAATGGTATTATTGAACTTTACATTCTTTGCCGACTTTATTGTTATTTCTCGTGGAAGTAGTTTGATTTATAACTTGAAGATGCAAGGGCGGGCACGGACGGTGTCCAAGGGCTCCTCTCTAGCCCCCTCGGCAGATGGCCAGAAATATACTATTAACCATGGAGTATAATGATTACTAGTGTCGCCTTGTGCTGGGTGTACTTTTTTTATAAACGGGTGAATTCCATGAGGTCATTCATGAAATTATACGTGCTTGCTTGAACTACATTCTTGTTACATGACTTTCTAGTACATAGCCTTTTCAAGGTTATGAAAAGTACATTCTCATTATTGATAGTACATTCTTGAATGAGAGGCCAACTTATATTCTTGCTAGATCTTGATCATATATTCTTGCAATATCATGTTCTTACCTTCACATCTTGCTACTTGTTATTACTATGGTTTTGTTCGCATGTTTTATTGCATTCTTTTCTATCTTACCTTCTAGAGCTAAAATGTTAAACATGTAAAGTATGCCATCATGTTGACATGAAGATACCTACTGGGCGAGTATGCTCATTCCCTACTTTTCCAATCTTTTCAGGAAGTTCTGGTGGCTCGGAGTCGGAGTACTCAAGCGGTGATTCCGAGAGCGAGTAAAGATCGAGAGAAGCCTAGATGGTCAAGAGTTTGTTATTGTAAATTAGATTCCTTCACTATGATAGGCGGTGAAGTTGATCATGTTATGAAATTTTCTATTTTATTGAGTCTAGGGAGTCATGATGTCAAGTAAGTCAAAGTGTCATTGTAAACTTGGATTATTTGATTAATAAAGTTGAGGTTTTGATTATATGGTGTTGTGTTCACTATTTTGTGTGAATGGTTGTAGCGCTCTGATTGTCGTGCTAGCTAGAGGCTTACTTTGTCGGCTGTTCATGTTCCCGAGTTGCTTCCGCTATACCTATATCTCGGGGCGTGACATTGAAGGTGCCCCAAAAAGACACTGGAAATCTTAGGCTGTCATTTGCCAACCCAAGCGTTGTGGCGGGCTACGGATTATCAGTCTTGAGGATATGCAGGTGACCATTCATGTGAAGTTGCTTTGGACTGTGATCACCTCTTCTTCTTTGTGGTCCAGATTCTTCAAGGAGAAACATTTGTATCGGTGTCATTTCTCTGAAGCTAGTTTCCCCCTCATTAAAGCTCCGGACAAGGCGTTATGGATCAGAGTTGCATCCATTGTTGCTGAGCACCATCGCGTTGTCACCTCGACATGGCTTCGTCGGCCTCATTCTGGTTCGACATTTAGGTGGGCAATAGCCCACTCAAGTCTTTCATTCCCCCACCTTTGTGGAACACAGTCAGTGACAAGTTGATTACGGTTAGTCAGGACCTTGCTGCTCTAGATTGGCTCATCTGTCCCTGGCTATCCAGCGTTGCCCCACTGTGATTTTTTAGCATATTCTTTCCACCTCGGAGTTGAAGGATACCTGGATTTGGTGTCCCACTCCTTCTGGCCATTTCACTGCTAGTTCTGCTTGGGACATTATCCAAGGCGATGCTCCCTCGGCTGACTGGCCAGCTCTTTGAGCTGCTCACATCCCAACCAAATGGTCTGTATTTGTCTGGAAGATTATGCAGGGGTGTCTCCCTACTAATGACATGGTCATGCGCTGTGCCATTCATCTCTGTTCGAAGTGCACTTGTTGTTCTCTGGCATGTCAGGAATCTACATTCCAGCTTCTCTTTTGCAGTGACATTGCAACGGGGGTTTGGGCACACTTCTCAGATTTACTTGGAAGCGCTATTCAGCAGAGTACATCTTGTGTGCAGTTTATTACCCACTTCTTTTAATCTATTCATATTACTTCCATGGCGGGATGTATAGCATGGGTGATTTTCTTTGTCCCTATGGAAAATCTGGTGCAATCGGAATAGGTGCAGATTTCAGGGGGTTGCGATGTCTTCCCAGCATATTTTTCACAAATGTCTCCTCCATTTGCGGGATGTCATCCCGGGTATTCCCATGAAGGGGTGCTGGCTCCCCCCTGTAGACGCCTAATTTTGGACATCCTGCGGATCCCCAGTTAGACTGTCATATCAGTGACACCGTTGCTTTACTCGATTTTATTGATGTTTTATGCTTTTAAGTCCAGCCCAACACACACATTATTGGGCCTAGCTCGAACATAGGGTGACAAGGGCCCATGGGTTGGGCGTCCAAGCCTTTGGCTGCCTAGGTCTGGTAGAAGGCCAGCCATCTGGCCACCTTCATTCTATAGAAGGCCAATGGTCTTTCCGCCTTCCTGCAACTGTTGGTCAACCAAACGTGCCACGTTCTTCCACCACACCTCGCACGAGCCCCGGCCTCGTCGCCCACATCTAGCCGCACGAAGCTATAGGTTTCTAGAGGGAGGCTTCCATGACAAAACCTCTGAAAATGAGAGTTTAAGGGCTTTTCTTCTTTGGAGTTGGGAGTCTTGGGTTTTTCGGAGAGAGATGGCGCGGAGGAGTCTTCGAGGAGAGAGATCTCTTTGGAGTCTGGAGTTGGAAGAGAGACTGGGATGAGCAGAGGGTTCGAGCTCGAACGCACCCTAGAGTACTAAAAGTTTGTGAGACAGGAGGTCATCCTCGGCTTCCGACTTTGTCCGACTTCAGTTCCCGGGTAGCCAAATGCTTGGCTGTCCCCTGGTTTGCTTTCGCGCTTCTGCTTCTTCCTTTCTCTGTTACACGTTACATACCCCTTTGCATTTACATCCATAGCATCTTAGCCAACCTTTAGACACCGCTTATAGAGGTTTGTCTTTAAACAAACAGGAAGGCGAGTGGTCGAAAGTCTTGACCATCCCCCCTTCCCAAACACCCCCAAGGTAATCACGCCACCATCATTTTCATTCCTTTGTGTTGTTTAGAACATTTACTGCACTTCCTAGATCTAATTGGTGTTTGTTTTCCTTGTGTTTCGTGAGCTCTTATCATCGTTTGTAGGACTTTTAGCATCCCCGGATTATGCAGGACTCTCTGTTCTTGGTCGGCTGAGCATGGAGAAGTCAGGTTCCCACAAGCTCCCCGTTTGAGGCACTTCAACATGATCATCCTTTCCTGTGAGGCTCAGGTATAAGCCTCTGGCGATCACCTTCTTTCCTTCAGTCTAACACGCGCACTGTAACATCAAGCAGAAGAGGAGCAAGTAGAGTGAGAGGGAAGGGGGAGCTTGTACCTCTCGGCGACGACCCCACGACTGCACCTTTCACCACGAGACACCCCATCCGGGCGTCTACAACATTCTAGCGATCACGGTGGGACCCGCTACCACCTACTGTAAGTCTGAGGTGTTAAAAGTTCAAGGATTTTGTTAGCCCGTTGGAATCACAAGCAAGAGGGGGTGAATTGATTTCGACTAATTAAAAATTTTCTAATGATCAAGGCTCAAGAAGATAATGAAATCAGCTTACCCACAAATGAATTAAGTTATTGACAAACACTGTAGAGCAGAGCCACACACACACTAGAAGACGAGATCGATAATCATACTTGAAGAGGTGTAATCTCACGCTGGACTTGAGCTGGGGGATGATCACCAAATAGTGAACTGCAAGAAAGGGAAACAGATCAGGGGGTCCAGGGATGGTTCCCTGGGAAAAACCCTCTGATGCCTAAGTCAGTAGAGCAATGGTGGAAGCTATGAAGGGAGGAGGAAAAGAGGCGCGAGATCCCTCTACACCAAGATGGTGAAGTGGTTCCTGCTCGAGGAATTTTAGGCGTGTGTCGGGCCTTACCTTTCGCTGGAGGGAGTCTCAGGTTTAAATAGTGCGCTGGCCTCATGAGTCCCATAAGCTGAGGAGTTTCAGGCGAGAGTTACATCCTCAACGTGGACTCTTTATGTCCTCATCGTGGGGTCTTTATAGCCATGAGGAGTCATGGATCCCTTATCCTCTTAAACTCCTGCTCATAATGGGTTTCTCAATGGCAGCGTGGATAAGCAATCGTCGGTCGATCCAAGCATGAATGGTGCCAACCCTGTCCGGGCGATAGGCATAGCTCGGATGAAGGTAGGTCGGAGTGGGCGCTGGGCGCTTGCCTCTATCCCGGTGAAGGGATAACTCGGGCATGGGTCTTCCTCCGTTGTGATCGACGTTCGGGCCTTCCCAGCCTAAGGGCCACCGAGGAAGGGTTTGATCCCGAGTAATCTTATTGGGCTTTTTATCTTAAGTGAGCCCTGTGGGGCTGTCACTTGGATGAGCTGGGCCTCGTTTGGTCCTGATGGACCTAGTTTGGCTGCTCTTAGATGGGCTACAGAAATCCCCCTCTCCACTTATCCCCCTCCTACTCCCGAGCTTTAGTAAGCTCGGAAGAGTACCTGTTCATGGTTTTGGACTAGCGTGGCTCAGGTGGGTGGAGATCTGGCGGTGTTAGTAAGCCACGTATCGTGGTCACCTGGGCCCATAATAATGATGATCCTGACGGATTTGAACTGAAGGGGCCCCCTTTTCTCAGAGGTCGGAACGATGTGCCGCCTTCCGCGTGGGAATATAGGCGTTGCGCGCTTATCGTCGCTCCAGACTCCCTCCGTTTTAGGGTTTGGCACTCCTTCGTGCTTGCTTTTGGGGCTCTTTGATGCATCGTGAGGACACGACAGAAGAGAAAAGGCTCGTAGCGGCGTTCACGGAGTTGGCGGAGATAACTGCGGAGGCGGTCCGACAGCTTCCCCTTCCTCCAGAGTCTTCGGGGTCCCGGGAGCATCTTTCCTCAAGTTCCTCTCCGGATTTCATGGCAGACCAGCGTCCAGATGCAGAAGAGTGGGAGGGAGAGCCTACGGTGAGGGCGGCGGCTCCAAACTGCAGCGAACTGGGGGAGGCAGAGGTGAAACGGCTGGAAAACCAGTTTCATCTGCCCCACAAGTTTTTCTTCGCCACGGCTGCCCCGCACGAGTCGAGCTTGGATTCTCCTACGGGCCACATCTGCACCTTTCTACTATCATGGAAGGGTGGGTTCCGCCTTCCCTTCGAGCGCTTTGTTCTCAAACTTTTTAATTTCTTCTAGTTGGCGCCCGTGCAGTTGGTAGCCAACTCCTATCTTCTTCTTTCTGCCTTTCGCATCCTCTGCCGTCAATGCGGAGTTCCTCCTTCCTTGGACCTCTTCCACTATTTTTTTGAGTTGAAGGTGCATCCCTCGGCCGGGAAGGGCTTCTATTTCATCCAGGCGAGGCGGAATAGGAGCTGTATCTCCTTGGCCGCGAAGGATTCTTCGCACAAGGGGTGGAAGACCCAGTTCTTCTGGGTGGGGATCCTCTCGGTGGAGGATACTAGGAAATGTCAAGTAATCCCCAATTTCCATCCGAATATTCTTCCGAGGCAGGACGAGTTTCCTCCGCATGTGGAAGAGTACACGACTATTTTGCTGAAGCATCGTTAGTCCATAGAGGAGCTGGTTACTCCGGAGAACGTCGAGCGGTGTCTTCTTGCGAGGCTGCAGTCGATAGGTTTGGTCGCCACGAATCAGTTTCTTCTTCGGATGTCGAGACCATCTCCTTTTCATGATCTCATCTTTCTTCTGTGCAGACACCAGGCGGCCGGCTTTGGAGGAGGCCGCAGAGGTGATCGATCTCGGCGATGACTCGGCTACCGATGAGTCAGCTGCTCCCACGGGTCGCTCCCGAGCCAGAGACAAGGGCAACGGGGCGGCTCAGGGTGAATCTTCTGGGCCGCGGGGGTCCAAGCGCAAGGATCCCATGGAGGGCATCATCCGGGCCGCGGTAAAGGCCAGGAAGCGGGCCAAGAAGGCCGGGGCTATTCTCGCAGCCGAAGGCGACCTTGCCGCGGCTCACCCCCCGCCGAGCATGATGGGGCCGACACTAATGGGCGAGCTCTCCCACCCGCCGAGCAAGAGGGGGCCGAGGAGGCTGGGGATACTCCTACGGTCGGTGACGATGCAGGCTCGGCTCCCCCTTCGACCGGAGCCGAGGGGGCTGAGGCTGCTTCTGCGGTTGGCAGCGGTGCTAGCCCGGCTCTCCCCTCGGCAGGAGCCGAGGGGGCCATAGATGAGGCAGGTGACGCTCGGACCACGGCTGGGATTGGGGCATTGACTGAGGCGTGCGACGCTCCAGGTGGTGTGGACGTCGAAAAATGACGGCGTCGATCGTACGGCATGCACATCGTAACACTCGAGAGCAAGTCAGAGACGAAAAGGCCAAATAAACCTCATGCCTTGCCCGATCAGGACGAGAACTCGCTTGGTGGTCCGCTACCCACTAAGGAAGCCCCCTAAGCAGAAGATACAGCTACAACGCTCCGACCGGCCATGCCGAGAGCTGAATCAGAGAAAAGTCGGGAACTCCAGCACAGTCTCGGCATGCACCGAAAGTCACGCAGAATCTGGGACCGAGTCCCAGAGGCTACAAATGGAATATTATGGAGGCCATACGTCGCAACCGGAACGTTCTGGGAATGCCGACATTCATATAAATGGCCGCGACTTCGAAAGGAATCCGTTTGGTGCTTAAAACGGCACGAAGTGGCCCTAAAACGTCGCCCCTTAAAACGGCGCGCCCCCCTCTTAAAACGGCGCGCCCCCTTTTTATTTGGCTACACGGCGCGCTCCTATCGAAGGGGCCTCCCCATTTGATGCTTAAAGCGGCGCCCCTTTGAATGTGGCGCCGTTTTAACCCCTCATTCTATTCTCTGAAGCGCTTCCCCGGAGCGCAAACAAGCCATCCCATCTACACTCCGATGCTCTATTTTTGCATCATTATGGCATGCAGAGAACATTCAATGCCCATGGCCCTTCTTCTACCTCCGTTCGACAGCACATAAGTAGCAGCAGCAAGGCAAGCTCCGACAAATCCATGAGCGTCCCATCCTCGGACGAGCAGCAGTGTACGAGACGAATCAACGGTGTCCAGCACAGCCAGTCAACTCCCGACTTCATTGCGGACGAGGTGGAATTGGCAGGGACGCTCCCAGGATGGTCGTTCTATAAAAGGGGCATCATTGTGAAGCCGAAGGAACACACAGACAGAAGGAGCTCACAGATAGAAGGAGCTAGAAGAAGAAAGGGCAGAGAGAAGAGAGGCTGAAGGGAAGGCTGGCTGGTTCGGCTAGGGTCTCCGGCGTCTGAAGAGAAGAAGAAGCTCTATCCATTCCCACCTGCAAGGTGAAGAAAAAGAGAGAGAGAGAGAGAGGGTGAGAGAGCGAGAGGGGAGAGAGGGGGAAGAGCTTGTGCTCTGTTCCTCCTTCTCCCCCACCGATGTATCTTCTTCCCCCCCCCCTCAACACCTAGTTTTTCTTTTATCTTCTCCGTTATATTCTTCTCTGTGCTTTGGGGGGGTAGATCTCCTCTTGTACCTCTCTTCCCTCCTTTCCTTTCCCTTGAGGATGAATAAAAGAGTGACTTTGTAAGCATGCGCAGTATTCTATTGCTCTGATCCCTCCCCCTTTTCTTCCGTTTTCTTCCTCCCGGTTTTCAACATTACCTGGGGTCCTCAGAAGCTTGCCCTTCTGTGGCATGAACTCTGAGGGAACCCGTTCGAAGGGTGAACATTCATGGCCACCTATGGCCTACATCTGTCCCGTTCCACGAAATCATCACCCGTGAGCTGTGGTCGTTCTTGTAGGCTGGCCCTCGAACGTTCCATACTCACATTTGGGTTCGGACCGCCGTGAGGCTACTCTGATTTTTGAGGGTCTACCCCGGAGCAATCTGATTGGTGACTCTCCTTTATCTCTGGCAAGTCCCGATCCGGGGGAGGTGCTGCCGGATTCTCGCCATGGCCAAGAACGCTCAAGATCAAATGAAGAAGATGCCCTCCAGGAACAAGCGAATAAACCACTTCTGAGAGCAAGAACCACACACAGTAAAATCTGTGAACTAAAACCCCTCGAACGAAACACTTAAAGTACACGCTAAGTCACCCTAATGAACAGCTAAACGCCTAAACTTCCTCCCTGGTCGCTTAATCTATCAAATGAATGAATAAACGCATCATAAAATCTATCTACGGGTGAAAGGAAAGAAACACAAAGTCAAGGCAATAAGCCCTCGGGGGAGTTTAATACGGCGCGGTGACTATTTCACCGCGCCGGTTTAACATCACTCTCAAAATCCTCTTTGAACCTTCAATCGACAAGTGCCTTCAATACCGTAGCCCGACGCGGCCCTAACCGGCGCGCCCTCCTCACAAAAGCCCCGTATCTTCTCCCTTCAAATGTTAAAATGGCGTGCCTTCCATCTCCTTCTGTGAACACCTAAAAGTGGCGCCCCCCACATTTCCTCCTCATTGAACCCTTAAACGGCGCGCCTCCCTCCTCCTTCATATCCATTTAACCGGCGCGCCTCTTTTATATACAGAGGGGGAGGTAAATAATAATAATAAAAGGGAGAAAGGTTCAAACAAAAAATACAAAGATCAATACCAAATAAAAAAAATGAAAGGAACTCTATTGCCCGTGCTTCGATTAAAATTTTGTTCCGGGGGCACTACCCCAGGAAACCCCCGCAAGGGGCGCTACCCCCTTGACCCCCGCGACCTGACCGGGCAGGTCGAACCCCGCGACCTGACCGCGCAGGTCGATCCGCGTGTGAGGGCGCACGTTAGTGAGCTCGGGCTATGCACTTAATAATTCACTCCCTCGGACTGGGTGCAAAGAGAAAATCGACGACGCCTTATGGTATCGGACGTGGTTTACGGAATTTCCGACATGGCCATAGTCCAAAATCATCTCCGGCCAACAGTCTATCAACTTGACCCGTCTCTACCGGGATCCAATCCCGTATTCTCATTAAACTTGCCTTGTTCGTGGCAGACATTCACGCGGTTTTGTCACCGTCTTTTATACTACAAGCACGGAGCTTCGTCCGAACATGAAGGGGCCCATGAGTGGCCGACATAGTCTGAACATTCACGTCCCAATACGGGTTTCTAGCATAGTTCGTCTTTCACTATCCTCCTGCATGATTAGTATTCTCTCTAGGCCGTAGGGCCCTTATTCCCGGCAATCAATCAAGGGTGTTCCCCCATATGGGGGATGTAAATAACGCCGTGGCCTTTACGGCACGGCGGGTTTCGGTCCCGACACGAACCACACAATTGTCTGATTAGTCAGATCGCGCGCACCATGGGCTTCCACGAAGCCCGAATAAATCCTCACTTTGTGATTGGCACGTCCTCGCACTAAATAGAAGAATTAACCCCGACCAACAAACGAACAGATTTACCCTCGAATTTTAGTGCGTCCACAAGTCTGGCACGCCCGGTGGGACGGAAATCACCCTTCATCTCTTTGCCGGGACTAAGGGCCCTACGGCCCCTTTCATGTAATGCTAATTGTTTGATTTGCAAATGCAAGTTGCATTTCGGACACCAGGATGGCCCCCACGTTCGGCCAACAGGCCATCGAGAGCCATGTTCGGAACGGCTACTTGGCCATCCCCCTCAGCTTCGGGAGCTTCCCTCCAGTGGTAGGCTTCCCCAACTTCCTTGGGGTAGCCTTCACGAACCTGCTGGAGAAGCGTCTGACTGGACTGAAAGCAACGCTCCCATCCAGGGGGCCGCCAAAGCTACTGTCGGCCGATCAATGGCCGAGACTTCCAAGACCGTCCCGACTGGGACGCTGAGCTGCAACGTGCACCACGTGCACCAAACTGTCGGCCCTTCTCACCCAGGGTCGGCCTCTCACCAAAGGAGTCTCCGAAGGAGCCATGCCACAACATCATACCGAGGCCGGTTCTCCAGCACCGGCAAGTCGGCTATCGTCGGGACTTTCCGGGTGCATTTTAACAGACAGCGTTCCGAGGTGATCCCGGATCGCATTGTACCCGCCGTACCAGTGCGCAACTCTTTTCAGGCACTGGAGAAGATGAAGGGCAGGATAACGCCCGCCATTCAGGCCCCAGCGCCGCAACATCAGTCAGCCTCCATGCCCACCAAAGCTAAGCAAGTTTGGGTTCCCAAGGGGGCCCGGTTCACCTCACCAGCCCAGGCGAGGCCCAGCACCTTCCGCCCGGCAAGGGCACAACAAGGAGATCGGGTCAAGACATCGGCCCCCGTCTACCAGACGACATTGACTACACCGGCCCCACCGGAGAACATCCACCGTCGACACTACCGACGTCACTATCAGGCTGCCCGTGTGGAGCCTGCAACCCATATGCCCGTTGCTGCCAACAGGGCGACATCATCAGCTTCTCCTCCTGACCAGGACTGGGAAGGAGTGGAGCAAGCCATGAAGAACTACTTGCGGGGCCCGGGGAGCACTCCCCTGGGTCGCCAGAGATTACTGGGGGCAGTAGCCTCCACCTTTGAAGAAGAAGAGACCCGTCCGGTGCCCAATGCCGAGTCAAGAAACTGCTCTCAGGAGCATTATCAGTCCCCGCCGAGGGAAGAAGTGAAGCCGCGGAGATCGGTCTTTCACAGATTGGTCTTTCCGGGTAGGCCATCGAGAAGAACAACAAGAAGAGGCAGAGACCTAAGAGTTATACCCGCAATATGGCAGGGGTATCTGGCCGGTACGGGGCTCTACCAACTGAGCCCGAGGAAGTAGCCAGGCTTGCCACAAGGCCAGGACCTCTCACCAGAAGAGGGAATGCGGCAGCTGAAAAGACACAAGTCCACACCAGAGGAGCTAACTATGAGGAACCTTCAACATCCTTGGCTGCCAATGTCATTACAGAAGGCACGGCGGGAGGACCATCCACTTCATCTGAAGAGGTGCTGATCGAAGAAAGAGGGGGCACCCCTAGCCTTTCCATGAACGACCCCGCGGTATTACACATGATGCAGCAATATCAGCGGGAGATCGAATTGTTAAAGAAACAACTGACTGAAAGAGCCGCTCAGCCCTCAACATTCGGGCAGACTGAAGCATTACCAGGGACCCCTGGGGGCAACGGTCAGGCCTCGGAAGCTTCTCCACAGGTGACGGTGTCTCCCCCAATACCTACCTACACTGGCGGCGTACCCCTACATCAGCCACAGCATATCACACCGGCCCCGCCACCGAACTTGCCATTCCAGGGGTCCACTATTGCACCTCAGGCGACAGTGTTAACAACGCCGCTGGCACAATCGGCCCATTTCTATCCAAACCCGGTTGACCCGGCAACAGTAAGTAGACTAATGCTCGAACAAATGATAGATATGAAGTTGGCAGGGAGGAGCGATGGTGATCACACGCCATTCGACGTATACCGGGTACCTTTCCCGGCACACTATGCTGCAAAGAGCCTGTCGGCGGGCATCACCAAGCCGCCAAAGTTTGAGAAATTTAATGGGCAAGGGTCTCCTAGGGAGCACATTGCCTATTATGTGAATGTTATGGGGGATCTAGCGGCGGATGAAGCTTATCTCCTCAAGTTCTTTGGCTCGACACTTACCGGGCTCGCTTTCGAGTGGTATTCGAGCTTTCTTGCCGGGTCCATTGCAGACTGGCCTGATATGCAGAAGAAAATCAAGGAAAGATTCTACATAGCTGAGCGGGAGGTGACTGTGGCAGAGCTTTACGCCACGAGACAGAGAAATGATGTGATGTGACACAGCATGCAGCGGAGAACAATGATACCAATTTGATGTGATATGACTCCCTTGGACCTAGGATAGCAAGCAACACATGAGTTGGCAACGTCGCACTAGCGGACTCACTCGTGTAGGCACACTCGGGTCCGAAGGAGGACCGGCGATGACGGTGAGGGTCCGGGGTTGGACCTCAAGGTTCCAAGGGTTTGGCTAGCTCGGAAGGGACCCCAATGGGCCAGGGATGCCCGATTTCAAGGGCGGCCGGCACGCCGAGGGCGTGGGATGCAATGGCTCTCTCTCAACTTGCTCCGCGGCTAACACACAAATTGATTGAATGGCGGGTCGATCGCTCGTCTCACTTCCGACGGGAAACAAAAAAGGCGATACTAAGCTAGCAATGGTAATAACCAGCAGCGAAGAGTGACCAGGAGCTCACCTGATCGGCGTGAAGACGCCGATCCCGGTCGGAGACGAGGGCGAGCGGGGAAGTGTGCTCCCCGCACACTGCGCCGGTGAAGCTTCAAAACCTGTTCAAGAGTACAATTACTACACCTCGCATAGGAGGGTGATCTCGGGGGTGGGAATTGGTTAATTACAGACAAACATTACCACCACGCAGGGTGGGGCGGTAAGCCGGCCAGGCGGGGATGGGAGGACGGACCGAAGTGGTTAAAAAGGAAATCAATGTGGGTTCAGCTGCAATCTGGACTGCTGGATAGGGTGCTGTTGTTGGCTCTGTCCCGGGCTCGTCCGGACTCCGAATTGAGCGAAACCACCTCGCAATGATTCCTGACTTGAAGCCGGTGTTGTCTGAATTTTTGGGCGGCCTCTGGAGCCAGGGACTGGCGACACCAGCGACTGAACCGAGTCGGCAGATGTGGTCTCTTGCCGGACCTGTTCTGTAGCAGCAGGTTGCAGACGCTGTTGTGAGCTCTCCCGAACTCCGAATGGCACGAAACCAGCGTCGTCGTCTCCATGGTCGAGGTAGCTTTCATCTGGAGTCAATGGGGCTGCGATCCAAGGCCGTGGACGGTCGGTGTGCCCTGAAGAGTAGGCACTGATCGCTGCAGACTGCAGGAGGCAGATCCGCGCGACGGAGGGATAAAATTTGTAACTATGGATCCTGGATGCCGAATGTCGTTCCGTTTCTTGCTTCTGGTCGTGGACAGATGGAGGAAGAATTTTTAAGAAGAGAGTTCAGCCTGATTCCTCCACGGTTAGTCGTGGTGCAGCAACGAACAGGGTTGCAGACTCTGGCCACAGCGGCTACCAGAAACAAACAGTGGATTGCAGACGTTGTCCCGGCCGCTCCCGGATGCCAAATCTCGAGCCGCCGGAGTTGCTGGAACCGTGGACAATCCCTACGCACTGCTAAACTGACGGGGAAGCCGTCTGATGTCGGGGTGGACTGGGGGATGCCAATGAGTGGAGGCAGGTCACTGCCCACTGTGGGAGACAGACCCGACCAGTTGAGGGAGAAAGACCAAAACTCTGACCTCCGAATGGCGAACGCACTTCCGCTTCTTGATCCAGTAAGAGCACTGGTGGAGGAAGATATTTTTAGAAGAACTCACAACTTGAATCTCTCACCGTCAGCCGTGGTGTAGCTTTGAACAGGGTTCAGGGACTCTGCTGATGGAGCTCTGCGCAGTCGGGGTAGAACAGCCTTCCCGGACGGCCACGAACTCAGAATGGGGTGATTCCACCTCGCCTGCGAAGAGGAAAGGGAGGCCTTTCCAGAAAGGTAGACCACGCCCCCAGAAGCTTCAAGATGTTGTCATGGTAGTCGCTGCAACTCGAGGCTGGTCTGCAGGTCAGCCTGCAGACAGAACTGAAGTTGACAAAAGGGGGGGTGGAGGGGTCGGCCAAGGCAATGGGAGGGTGGAGAGGGGTTGAGGGGGTCGACCCTAGGAGGGAGGGGAAGGGGGTGGACGACCTAGGGAGGTGAAGGGGCTCCTTGGGGAGGGGAAAGGGCCCTAGGGAGGTGGGAGGTTGCTTGGGGAAGGGGGAGGGATGCCTTGGGAAGGTGAAAGGGTGCTTGGGGAGGTGGAGTGATTAATGGTGAAGTAATGGGGGTCTTGGGAGGTGAAGAGACTTGCCTAGGTGGCAAGTGAGGTGGCAAGGGGTGAGGAGAGAGGGGAATTTTGAATTTTAGAGAGAGAAGGAGGGAGGAGAGAGAGGGGGTTCGCCCCTAGGAGAGAGGGAGAGAACTAGAGAGAGAGAGAGAGAACTAGAGGGAGAGAGAGAGAGAAGACTCAAGGGGATTCAAGTGGGTTCAATTTTCATTCATTCATCAATTACCCTCTTCAAGTGGGGGATTGGGGTACTTATATAGGAAACCCAGAATTTACAATAAGTCCTCACATTGTGGACAACTGACAGAAGACCAAAGGTTGGGGAAGGGGGCGCCCATGGGCTAGGCCCAATAGCCTACTAAGCTAGTTAATGAAACTTGGACTTAGGTAAATGACTAACTAACTTAGGTAATAGACTCAATAAAAGGCAAAATTACATGATAATGACTCAAGAAAATTATGGAAATTATATAGCTAGACTCCAAAAATCATGGCGAGCAAAATGGCGAGTAGCAGGACCCTCGGAGGTATGTGAAGGAGTAAGCGATGTCCCCATCATGATGAGTCGGCGCTCGACTACATAAAGAGATGGAGGAACCTTAGCATGAGGTGCAAACGTCCCCCGCATCAGGAGGATGCAGTGCAGATCTGTAAACAGAATCTAAAGAAGGAGATCCTTGAGAGGATGATCGGTGCTGAGGTGAGGTCATTCGACCGTCTGAACAACATAGTGGCAGAGATCGAAGCATTCCTTGCTCGATACTCTTCTGCTCCAGCTGCATCAAGTCAGAGGGTCCGGCAGGCCGAGAGGAGGCCAACACCGCCAGAAGTTCATACACTGGACTTCGAAGATTTGGAGAAACAGAAAGAGAAAGCCAAAGAGATGGCCAACACCTCCACTGAACGGCGGGAAGGTCCCTCCCTGCGGGAGAAGATGAGGAACAAATTGTATTCCTTTCCTCGAGACAAAGCCCGGGTCCTATTTGAATGGGCCACCAGGTACAACAAGATCACATTACCAGATCCAAAGAGGCCTGGTGACTTGAAGAAGAAGGATGATCCTCATTTTTGCCCATACCATCAGATGCTTGGGCATACCATTGAGGATTGCTACATCTTCAAGGATGTCATTGAGTCCTTGATCAAGAAGGGAGAGCTGGACATGGGGGAGCTCAGAGTGGATCCTCCGCAGCCGCACGAGATGCTGAGCCTTGGCACCACTGTCAACATGGTATCTTTATACCAACAGCTGCCTGAAGAATGGGCGGAGTCCAGTACGTAGGCCACTTATCAAGCCTTCGTCATGGCGCCAGCTCATGATCAAGGAGGTTGGCAAGCCGCGCCAACGAAGAACAGAAGAAGAAGACAAGCTCCTCGGCCCACTCCAGAGGTTCGCATAAGGGGTGTTACACCCCTACCAGCACCGCCACCGGTGACACCTGTTTTGCATGACACAGCCCCCCGGCTCGTTATAAGACGGTCCACTCAGAACAAGAAGAAACACATCCCGATGCGGGTGCACAAGGAAACTAGCCCTGCGGTTGAAAGACTCCAGGCTATTATTGATAGGCTTAAAGATTATGAGCAGCCCGAGATCCAACCTGTGGAGTTGAAGGAGTATGTCCCTTGGGAGGAGTTTGAGTCACTCGAACTAGCTCCAGAAGCGGAAGCCGAGACGAAAGAAGAGCCTCTCTTATGGGGTGAGCTTCCCCAAGAGCAGTTGCCAGCCACTGAAGAGAAAAAGAAAAAGAAGAAGAGAAGACCTAGAAACAAGAAGAAGAGTGGGGTGGTCCTTTCTTGCAACACCCTCTCAACATTATTTGACACAGCCCTCTCCCTGAGAGAGGAAGAGCAACAAGTGCCTGTCGAGCCGTCAGAGGTGAATCAAGCTGAAGCATCCACCTCCCAACATGCCACCAGGTCGGAAAGGAAGTGGGGACGCCCTCCTCAGGCCAACCACAACATCCTGCTTAGGGGAGAACAACCATATCACATCCCCGAGCCTAGGGTCCAAGGCATGGAGATCCCCCCTCCATTGGGCCTCTACCCCGGAGAACCAAGTGGCCAGAGTGCCCCGTCATTCATTGAATTTCTTACAACTCAGAGGGGAGGACATGTTGTGTAGTGGACAGCGGATCTAGAGGGGAGGGGTGAATAGATCAGCCCCACTCTTCGCAATGTGGCCCTCTATATAGCTAGTTAAAATAAATTGCAGCGGAATAGAAACTAGCTTCCAAGTATGCTATGATTCACTTAGCAAGATAAGTAAGATATAAAATAATTCGATCCTAAGCATGCACCTAGAACGATTCAATCACACAAGCAAACCACGCTAGACAGGATTTTTAAGGTGGTTCGGACTGAATCCTCAGCCCTACGTCCACCCCTCACCAAAACCCGGTGAGGCTTCACTTGTGTAGCGCACCAAACCGCAAATCGGAAACTACCGATTGCTTTCCTACTCACCACCTGGTAGGGACGTCAACTGCAAATTGGAACACCCTCCAATTGCCTTCCTACTAACCACCGGTAGGGATGAATGACACTTTCAATGTTTAACAATAATGAAAATGAAACAAATGTGAAGGAACTAAAACAAGAGATTGAGTTATGAGTGAAAATGAATTGGCCCTTGTATGAAATGTTGATCAGCAACAAGGCTCCTCTTGGCTTCAACTCAATCTTCTTGATTCACCCTTGATTGGATGAATGTTCTTCGCGGAGTACTGTTCACGTGAACAGTACATCTTCCTTCAATTCTTGTCTCTTGATCTTCTCTTTGAACTTCTTTGAATGAATGAAGGAGATGATGAAGCTACCTTGAATCTTGATTGCTTCTTTAGCTTCTAGGAGTTTGAATGCTTGAAATATCACCTTGAATGAACTTGAAAGAACTTGAATGGATGAAGATGATTTCCTTTGAATAACATGAATCAAACCAGCTTCCTTGGATCACTTTGATAGCCTTGCTTTGATGTAATCTTCCTTGAGGTTTGCTGGCTTTGATTTGAGCTTGATTCCCCTTTGATTGGATGAAGAACACCTTCATGAACTACTGTTCACGTGAACAGTAGCTCGTCTCCAAGCTCTCTTGCAACCTCCCTTGCAGCCACCCTTGTAACCCCTTGAAGGATTAGGGTTTCCAACCCTCTTGTATTGGTTTTATAGACCTTGAATGGTCTATGGACAAGCCTTAGACCAGATCCATAATTTGTGGGTGATTAGGTGACTTTTGGATTAAAGAAATCCATGTAGAATGGCCCTTTTCGAAGTTGGAAACAAAGTCAAAAATGAAGGCTCGGGGCTGGCGGTCGACCTGCAGCTCCTGGCGGTCGACCGCCACTGTAAAATGCTATAGACGAATGGACCCTGGGAATTCCGGTCGACCGCCACTGGCTGGCGGTCGACCGCCACTGAAAAATGTGCAGCTTTAGCAGTCCCTGGCTGGGGCGGTCGACCGCCCCTGTGCTGGCGGTCGACCGCCAGCTGGGCAGAGCCCGGGTCACCCCGGGTCGATCCGTTGGCCGCACCAGCTCCGTCGCTTGAGTCCGTTAGCCGCCCGTTCATGTCTGTGGCATCGACCTTGATTGTCTTGAAGTTTTATTACTGAGTCTTCAAACCAAACCGCGCAGGTCGATCCGCGTGCGAGGGCGCAACATTGAGCTTTCATGTGCATATCTGTCATGAACAAAACATCACATATGTCAGTCATAAGATAGTGGAAAAGAACAATGACTTATAGTGTTTAGCCATTATCAAAACCAAGAATACCAAATGACTCATATGATCATAGATTGATGTCGAATGACCTAATTGATCACATGATGACTCAAATGACTACAGGGGCACAACATTCTCCCCCTTTTTGATGATGGCAACACTGTGAGTCATTATGTGATATGAATGTCTAAAAAGGCACAAGTTATAACAAATGCAATATATGCAGTTCAAGATTCATGATAGTAGCATGTGAATGCAGATATGAATGCTATGCTATGTGACATGTGCAGCTCAAGATCCATCAATTAAAGCATGTGAAGACACATATGACATCTGAATGCGATTAAATGATGCAAACCCCATCACATACACAAACGCGCACACAAAGGTTCTCTCCCTTGGACTCTCCCTTGTCCACAATGCACTCTCCCCCTTTGACAACACGATAACACATAGCTCGTACAAAGACTCACACATAGAATTCTCCCCCTTTGCCAACAGCAAAAAGGAGTGATAAAGTGAAGTGTCTGTGAGACCAGAGCTGAAAGGAGTGAAGAGCAAGCCATTATATGCAAACTTGAAGTAGACCGTGAGCACATATATGGTTCAAAGCTAATGAAATCCAAGATCATCAACGGAGTTCGAGAAGCAGCTACAGTCAAGATTTAATAGAAATGAACAAAAAAGGCATATCATGGCAGTGCTTAACCGTCCCTTGTCTTATATATCCTTATTCAAGAACTACAAAGAGAATAACACAGAAACGAGTATTGAGGCTAAACAATCATGACTTGAGCAAGGAATTTGTATGATTAAAGCAAGAGGTTTCATATTTTGATTTTCAATATCTTGAGTATTTGAAGGCACATGACTCATATTTTACGAGCAATCAAGTCTAGTACATGCCTCCTAGCCGTAAGAATACATGTTGTTTAGACGCCAGTATACCTAGGTATTTGGCAAGACTGACTGTAATGCTTCAGAATGAACAGAGATAGCAGAGTCACGTCATGACATATCCAAACTCATTTCATTGATGAGAAGATATGTTTCTCAGCAATTATGCCATTGCTCTGCCTAGAGTCCAAAAGATTTATGATAGAGATAACAGGGGCACATCATGACATATCATTCGTCACTTGATTTGATGACGTGACATATTTCTCCGTGCAACAATATCATTACTCTGCAAATTGATTTTCAAGATTTCCAGCTCATCAAGATGTTTAGAAACAATACGAAGCTCTAGAGTATCTCCAAGATTGTCATGACGTTTGGATTTTCAGATTTCAGGATAGTCATTCAAAGCCTAATATGCAATCTCTAGTTAAGGTCTATTAAATCCATAGAATATAGATGATTTCAAAACAAATATTTCAGAACTTCAAGGAAATCATTAAATCTTAATCATTTTCATTGAATGAACAATCATCAAGGAACATAATAGAAAGCTCTTACACCATATATTCGCTAGTCTCATGAGCTCATATTCAGACTGTGAGCCAAGAAATGTAGATTGCGAGAGGTTAAGAGATTCAACAAAACTCCCCCTAAGTATATGCAATGGATGCACGAAGGAGTGATGTTTGTAAGCACATGTAATGATAACAGTCAAGAGGAGAATGACCTGAAACATGCAGGGGTTGTCATGAATTTGGCAGAAATGATGTGCATGACCCAACACATGGTTGTACACTTATTAAATGCAACAGAATGAATTTGAAGCATATGCATGAATGTTGCACACGGACAACTCCCCCTTACTATATGGCCTATATGCGACATTGACACATGGTACTTCACGGAGGTGAAACCTCACGCATATTGAGTGCTTCGTGACAAGCATAACATGCCCTTCCATACATCAACATTTGATATACCATGGCCATGCAAGAATGATGCGACACAAACCATGCAATGTATTGTGAACATAAATTCAACTTTATTATGCAACTACATGCAATGTGACACCATATGTAAAAAGACATATTGACATATAAACAATGCATGAATGCAAAACACACAACTAATTTGAACATGATCACCAATTCAAATTCTTATTGGCCTGAGGTCGGCAAAGACCAAGCTCCCTTCTGAGTGTTGAAAACCTGTCATTACACAAGGGCTTGGTGAAAATATCAGTAATTTGATTTAGAGTATCAACAAAATGTAGTTCAAAGTTGTTCTTACCGACCTCATCTCTAATGAAGTGATGCCTAATCTCAATATGCTTGGTCCTAGAGTGCTGGACTGGATTTTTTGCAAGGTTGATAGCACTAGTGTTATCACACAGAATCAGGACACAACCAAGATCCACCAAGTAGTCTTGGAGTTGGTGTTTAATCCATAACACTTTGGTGCCACAGCTCCCCGCAACAACATATTCTGCCTCCGCGGTTGAGAGGGCAACCGAGTGTTGTTTCTTGGATGCCCAAGAAACTAAACACCCGCCTAAAAACTGGCAATAGCCACTAGTACTCTTGCGATCCAGCTTGCATCCAGCGTAGTCCGCATCAGAATAAGATATAAGAGATAAATCACATGATGACGGATACCACAATCCCAAATCTTGAGTGCCGGCAAGATATCGAAGGATACGTTCGACGGCAGTCAAATGGGATTCTCTAGGACTAGCTTGAAATCTAGCACAAAGGCAAACACTAAACTGGATATCCGGTCGGGATGCAGTCAAATAAAACAAAGAACCAATCATACCTCTATAGACCTTTGCATCCACCAATTTACCATTTTCATCCGAATCCAGTGAAGTTGAGGTGCTCATAGGAGTTGCAATGATTTTGCTGTTTGCCATGTCAAATCTTTTCAATAGATCTTTAATGTATTTAGCTTGACTTATGAAGCACCCATCGTCTCCTTGGTTGACCTGCAAACCGAGAAAGAATTGAAGTTCTCCCATTAGGCTCATCTCAAATTCGCTAGTCATGAGGTTAGCAAATTCCTCACACATTTCAGATTTTATAGAACCTAACACAATATCATCAACATAAATTTGAACAATCAAGATGTTCTTACCTTGCTTCTTGGTGAAGAGTGTTTGATCTACCTTACCTCGTGTGTACCATTTTTCAATGAGGAATGAGCTTAGCCTTTCATACCAAGCTCTTGGTGCTTGCTTAAGTCCATAGAGCGCCCTGTCTAGTTTGTATACAAAATCTGCATTGTTAGAATTCTTAAAGCCAGGGGACTGCTCAACATAGACTTCTTCTTTGATCAAGCCATTCAAGAAGGCACTTTTGACATCCATTTGATAAAGTTTTATTCTAAGGGAGCATGCAAAGGCAAGTAGAATTCTGATAGCTTCGAGTCTAGCAACAGAGGCATAAGATTCATCAAAGTCTATCCCAAACTCTTGATTATACCCTTGAGCCACCAATCTAGCCTTGTTTCTTATTATCTTGCCATCCTCACTTAGTTTGTTCCTAAAAACCCATTTAGTGTCTATTACAGATTGTGATGAAGGTCTAGGAACAAGATGCCAAACTTTGTTTCTTTCAAACTAGTTTAACTCGTCTTGCATGGAATTTATCCAGTTTTCATCTTTTAAGGCTTCATCAATATTTTTGGGTTCATGCTGCGAGACAAGAGCAAGTTGATCTAATTCTTCCACAATTTTAAAATGTGACCTAGTTCTAGGTGGGTCATTCAAGCTACCAATGACATTCTCCAAGGGATGATCCTTAAGAATTCTAATATTTGTAGAATCGTTACCTTCTCCTGGAGCTTGATCCCTTGCATTGCTTGATTCGGCTAGGTCACCATCTTCTTTTATTTCTTCTTGTGGAGGATCACTCTTGTCCTTTATGCTTAGGAATTCCCCATCTTCATCGTTTTTCCTGCAAGAGTTATCATTGTTAGAATCATGATATTCATCAAAGGAAACATGGGGTGATTCTTCCACAGTTTGATTTTTGATATTGTAAATTCTATAAGCCCTAGATCTATCAGAATATCCAAGGAATATACCTTCATCGCTCTTGGGCTCGAATTTATCTAAGTCTCTTTTGTCATTGTTGTGAATGAAGCATTTCGATCCAAACACTTTCATATGTGAGAGAGAGGGCTTTTTACCTTTTAGCAACTCATAAGGAGTCTTTTTGGTGTGTGGCCTTACCATAGAGCGGTTGATAATGTAACATGCCGAGTTTACCGCTTCAGCCCAAAATCTCCTTGGAAGTTGCCGTTCAGCAAGCATGGTTCTTGCCATCTCTACAAGTGTTCGGTTTCTCCTTTCAACTACACCATTTTGCTCCGGTGTTCTTGGTGAAGAGAATCGGTGTGAAATGCCTTCAGCCCTGCAAAGGTTATAGAAGTTAGCATTTTCAAATTCACCACCGTGATCAGATTGAATCTTGGAAAGTTTAAACTCACCATCCTGCTTTATCTTCATGTAGAGTGCCTGAAACTCATCAAAAGTATCATTTTTATGTGTGAGAAAGAAAACCCATGTGAACCTAGAAAAATCATCCACCAAGACATATCCATATTTTCTACCACTTAAGCTAGCAGTTCTGGTTGGGCCAAATAGGTCCATATGAATTAGCTCGAGTGGTTTGGATGATGTATTTTTAGATCTTCCCTTGAATGATTTTCTAGTTTGTTTACCTAGGGCACATGCATCACACAATTTATTTTCTTGTTTAAAGGATAGTTCAGGCAAACCTTTTACCATTGAATGCTTTAAGAGTTTATGCAAAATATTGTAGCTAGCATGTCCTAGTCTACGATGCCATAACCAAGCAATTTCTGATTTTGGAGCAGCAAGATAAAGGTTTGAATAAGCAGGATCATCTAAGTCAATCATGTAAACATTGTTGACTCTCTTACCAAAGAATTTTATCTTGTCAGATTTTGGTTCAAGGATTTTACATTCAAGAGAATCAAACAACACTTTGTGACCTTTATCACACAATTGACTTATGCTGAGCAAGTTATATTTCAATCCTTCAACTAACAACACGTTACAAATGGAGTTGGAGAGGTTCTTACCTACATTACCTGTTCCAATGATTTTTCCCTTGTTGTTCCCTCCAAATGTGACGTGTCCTCCTTCCTTTTCCTCCAAGAGATAAAATTTTGATTTGTCTCCAGTCATGTGTCTTGAACAGCCGCTATCAAGGTACCACCTATTATGCATGGCTGCAAGACATTCCTGCACAAGCAATTAAGTAATGGTGTTTGGAACCCAACCAAATTTAGGTCCCTTCAAACTTTTTAGAATTTCAAAACATGAAACCATTTCTTTTGGAATCCAAACCTTCTTAACATTCATGCTTTGTTTGCTTGGAGCAGGAAATTATTTTTTCTTTTCAGCTTTGACATTCACATTTTGTTTTGAAGCTCTTTGTTGAATTTTGTGGAAGTTTGAGAAAGTTTGCTTCTTAAACCATTGAGGCCGTTGGTTGGTTTTGGGTTGAAAGTGATTGTTTTACCACCTAGGGGATTGAAACTTATAGGATTGCTGAATACATGAATCACAATTTCTCCAAAAGTATGGTGGTGGCCTATATGAGTGTGCAATGCAATTGTGGTGAAATCTGGAAGGTTGAGCATGCGATGGCCAAGGAAGTGTTGACCTATGTTGCGGGGAAGGTCGACCTTTCTTAGGCTTTTGGATAGGCTTTTTAGGAATTTCAGTTACTACCTCTTCAATCTTTTCTTTTCCTTTGGATGTTATTTTTGAGGTTGAAACATCAGAAGAGGAAACAAATGTGACTGTTTTTAACCCAATTGACCTTTTGTTTGTAGGTTCAAAACTTAACCCTTCCTTGTTGAAGTTCATTCTAGTACCTAGCAATGCATCTAGGTTTTCCCTTCCATCCACAAATTTTTCTAGAGATTGTTGTTTGTCCTTTAACTCTTTTTGTAGGTTTTCAATGTTTTGCAAGAGTTGAGTGTTGACATGTTTGACTGCTTCATACTTCTCATTGCTTAATTTACTATCCTTTTCATAGGTTTGCATTTTGAGTTTCATGCTGTCAATTTCATTCCTTAAGTCCTCATTTTCAGTTTCCAAGTCAGCCATTTCTTTTCTTCCTTCTTCCAAATCTTCAATCATTTTCTTAAGATCTTTAATTTCAGTTTCAAGTAGAACATTCTTATCATTCTTGTCATGATCATGCACAAAAGAATTGATTTTATTTTTCAATGAATTTTCCTTTTTGTATATTTCATATTTTTCCATGAGTTGTATATATGCATCCTCCCAATCATCAATTGTATAATCTTCAAATGGAGAATTTACCTCAGTTTCTTCATCACCTTTGGTCATAAGACAGGAATCTTCTTTTTCTTTGTCCGAGGAGCTAGTTCCATCATCACTTTCCTTTTCATCGCTCCATGTGGACACCATGGCCTTGTTCTTCTTCTTGCCCTTCCATTTGTCAGCTTTTCTGAATCTGTCGGGACAATCATTCTTGAAATGCCCTGGTTTGTTGCAAGAATAACAGATGATTTTGTCAGATTTCTTAGAGTTTTTAGAATTAGATTTGAAACCATTTCTTACCTTTGACCTTCCTCTCATGAAGCTCTTACCTTTCTTTCTCAGAAATTTTTTGAACTTACGAGTGAGCATGGCTACGTCATCCTCTTCTCGCTCACTTTCCGAATCCTCACCTTCATCGGAAGAGCCTTGACGGCTGGGTCCTGCTTTAAGAGCTAGGGACTTTTTCTTAGGTGCCTCAGCCTCTTTGTTCTTGAGGTTGATCTCATAGGTCATCAATGACCCAATGAGTTCATCTACCTTGGTAGTTGCGAGATCTCTTGATTCTTCAACCACAGTAGCCTTTGTGTGCCATGCTGGAGTCAGTGATCTGAGAATCTTTCTTACAATTTCTTGTTCTGAATATTTCTTTCCCAAATCAGTCAAACTGTTAGTAAGCACAGTTAATCGAGCATACATATCTTGAATTGATTCATCAGGCTTCATGCGGAACATTTCGTATTCAGAAACTAAGATATTAGCTTTTGTTTCTCGTACCTGAGAGGTTCCTTCGTAGATTACCTCTAACTTATCCCACATTTGTTTTGCAGATGTGCAGGTGGCCACTCTTGAGAATTCTACTGGATGGAGTGAGCATTGCATGATGTGTTTAGCATTCCAATTGATAGTTGATTGCCTTATCTGTTCTTTGGTCCACAAGTCTTCATTTTCCGTAAGCTCATACGGACCTTTGCTGATCACTCGCCAAAGTTCGTAGTCTTGGGCGCGAATGAACACCTGCATGGGATGTTTCCAATAAGGATAGTTAATTCCACTAAAATAAGGAGGCCTATTCACAGCATGTCCTTCGAGTAGAAAACCCTTAGACGCTGATCCACCATTTCCCTCAAGGTCGTTGGACCCCATAATGAGAGATTAGGCTCTGATACCACTTGTTGTGTAGTGGACAGCGGATCTAGAGGGGAGGGGTGAATAGATCAGCCCCACTTTTCGCAATGTGGCCCTCTATATAACTAGTTAAAATAAATTGCAGCGGAATAGAAACTAGCTTCCAAGTATGCTATGATTCACTTAGCAAGATAAGCAAGATATATAATAATTCGATCCTAAGCATGCACCTAGAACGATTCAATCACACAAGCAAACCACGCTAGACAGGATTTTTAAGGTGGTTCGGACTGAATCCTCAGCCCTACGTCCACCCCTCACCAAAACCCGGTGAGGCTTCACTTGTGCAGCGCACCAAACCGCAAATCGGAAACTACCGATTGCCTTCCTACTCACCACCTGGTAGGGACGTCAACTGCAAATTGGAACACCCTCCAATTGCCTTCCTACTAACCACCGGTAGGGATGAATGACACTTTCAATGTTTAACAATAATGAAAATGAAACAAATGTGAAGGAACTAAAACAAGAGATTGAGTTATGAGTGAAAATGAATTGGCCCTTGTATGAAATGTTGATCAGCAACAAGGCTCCTCTTGGCTTCAACTCAATCTTCTTGATTCACCCTTGATTGGATGAATGTTCTTCACGGAGTACTGTTCACGTGAATAGTACATCTTCCTTCAATTCTTCTCTCTTGATCTTCTCTTTGAACTTCTTTGAATGAATGAAGGAGATGATGAAGCTACCTTGAATCTTGATTGCTTCTTTAGCTTCTAGGAGTTTGAATGCTTGAAATATCACCTTGAATGAACTTGAAAGAACTTGAATGGATGAAGATGATTTCCTTTGAAGAACTTGAATCAAACCAGCTCCTTGGATCACTTTGATAGCCTTGCTTTGATGTAATCTTCCTTGAGGTTTGCTGGCTTTGATTTGAGCTTGATTCCCCTTTGATTGGATGAAGAACACCTTCACGAACTACTGTTCACGTGAACAGTAGCTCGTCTTCAAGCTCTCTTGCAACCTCCCTTGCAGCCACCCTTGTAACCCCTTGAAGCATTAGGGTTTCCAACCCTCTTGTATTGGTTTTATAGACATTGAATGGTCAATGGACAAGCCTTAGACCAGATCCACAATTTGTGGGTGATTAGGTGACTTTTGGATTAAAGAAATCCATGTAGAATGGCCCTTTTCAAAGTTGGAAACAAAGTCAAAAATGAAGGCTCGGGGCTGGCGGTCGACCTGCAGCTCCTGGTGGTCGACCGCCACTAGAAAATGCTGTAGACGAATGGCCCCTGGGAATTCCGGTCGACCGCCACTGAAAAACGTGCAGCTTTGGCAGTCCCTGGCTGGGGCGGTCGACCGCCCCTGTGCTGGCAGTCGACCGCTAGCTGGGCAGAGCCCGGGTCACCGCAGGTCGATCCGTTGGCCGCACCAGCTCCGTCGCTTGAGTCCGTTAGCCGCCCGTTCATGTCTGTGGCATCGACCTTGATTGTCTTGAAGTTTTATTACTGAGTCTTCAAACCAAACCGCGCAGGTCGATCCGCGTGCGAGGGCGCAACATTGAGCTTTCATGTGCATATCTGTCATGAACAAAACATCACATATGTCAGTCATAAGATAGTGGAAAAGAACAATGACTTATAGTGTTTAGCCATTATCAAAACCAAGAATACCAAATGACTCATATGATCATAGATTGATATCGAATGACCTAATTGATCACATGATGACTCAAATGACTACAGGGGCACAACAGGACAGTCATGCCCCCGCGAGTCCCGGCAGACCCAAGGGGCAGGCAGCCCCTCGGCTCCGTCTGTAGCAATCCCTCCTCGGCCAAGGGAAGAGCCCGACAACATCCCAAATCTTGTCGAGTTCTTGCAAGAAAAGGAAGTGACCCAGTAGGCCCCACAAGCTCAAGCGGCATCCGACCCAGTGGAGGAGGCACCCGTTGAGCCGACTCCCCAGGCCCAGACTGGGGGCAGGCGCAGTAGAGCCGAAGAAATGAAGTTGCTCGAAGTCCGAGCTAGCAACAGAATAGTCAAACACCTGAAGAAGATCCCAGCCAAGTTTATCGTCTGGGAAATCCTATCCTTAGATGAAGAAACACGGCAAGCTATCATCGCCGCACTCCAGACACCAGCATATGTTGAAGCCTGCCTTGCAGAAATGTCACCTGAGGTACCTGTGGCCTTCACTGAAGAGGACATGCTTTTACCAACCTGCAGTCACAACAGGCCACTCTACATGAAGGGGCAGCTGAATGGGCATCCCATCAATAGAGTCTTGATCGACCCTGGGGCAGCAGTGAACATACTCCCCTATCGGGTGTATCAGAAGCATTACTTTGACGTACACCTGGTCGAGGTCAGGAACGTCAAGATTGCCGGTTTCAACCAGAAGTGCGAAGTCCCTATGGGGGTCGCAGAGTTCAACCTCTCCCTCGGTGACTTCACCACCAAGGTCCAATTCCATGTGATCAACTCCAACACCTCTTACAAGGCGTTGCTCGGCCGACCTTGGCTACATCAAAATAGGGTGATACCATCCACTCTGCACCAATGCATCAAGTACCCCGGCAACGGGAAAGAGGAGAGAATCTTCGCCGACCTCCATCCTTTTGAAGTGTTCGAATGTCACTTGTCGGATGCTAATCTTTATTTGGAAAAGCCGAAGCAAGCCTCCCAATCTACTCAAGACAAAGGAAAGAAAAAGGCAGAGCTTGACAGCTGGTTCCCTCCACCACCGCCTGGCTATGTGGCTCCCCCTCGGGTGTCATTCGTTTCTAAAGCAGAAGGGGTATTCCGGGCCACCTACCTTCCCATCTACCCTACACCGGGAACACCATACCTTGAAGACTTGCTGGAAGACATCTGGGTCCCTCTCGGGATCATCAAGCCTCTTGCAGAAGCTGACTGCCAGGTGGCTGAACCGTTAAGGACCTTCGAGGTGCCCAACCCCGAGGGTCTGCCTACCATCTTTTATGTGGCCAAGGAGCACCCGGTCAAGGGGGATGATGATTGTAGACTCCCCGATGAGCTGCACGACCCACTTGTCCCAATAATGGGACTTCCTGACACAGCCGGTCATGTGGTCAAGATGGCCAGAAAGCAAGGGATCCCCTTCTGCCAGCTCTCCAGTCGGAAAGAAATGTTCAAGAAAATGTGGAACCCGCCAAACCTGGACCGGCGGTTGTTGCAAATCACCCGGCATCCAAGATTGGGCTTTTCACTAGAAGATTCCTATGAAGCTGATGTGATATCAGTCTCGGCTCTAGGTGGCAATAGCCACGCAGGCACTACAGGCCCATGGCAGGTTGAAGGTCGTCAGCATCTTATGCCTTTGGCCAACGAAGAACAAGATGAAGAAATATTCCTATGGAATCCACCTCCCTGCAGGAATAAGGGGAAGACCCCGTCCTCCTCCGGGGGACCAATCCCGAATGACCACAGCAGTGGGGTGCCATCGCCCTCGTCTGACACTGACCCAAAGGATGGGGAAGCGGGCCGAGCCCCGAACCTCACTCGGTGCGACTCTACCCTACTCGCCCTATACTGTAGGCAACAACGAGAGATCGAAATGATGAAGGTTCTCTTGGCCGAAATGATTGTACTCATTGGAGGCATCCTCTGTCGACAAAGCATCGGCCCGCACCGGTCCCCGAACACCGTCCCAAACGCCCCCGGGCACCTGAAAAGGGAGGCTAGAGATGTAGCTGCTTCCCTGGTCAGGCGATCAGTCGAGCGAAGCCCCACGCTGCGGGAGAAGATGCAAAGGCCCTACTCTTTCCCAAGGAATAAAACCCGAGGAATTTTTGAATGGGCCTGCTACTATGGCAAGGTCTCCCTCCCAAGGTCAAAGAGGCCGCAAAATGCTCGCAAAAGCGGTGACCCCTCGTTCTGCCCCTATCACCAAATACTGGGCCACTCCATCGAAGACTGCTACGTCTTCAAGGACATTGCTCAAGACCTGATTGAGAGAGATGAGCTCAGAATGGGAGATTATGTGGTCGCTCCGCCACGCCCCCATGTGGCAGGCGGCCATGAAAGAAGTGTTTACATGGTGTTAGTTCAGCACCAGATTTTTGAAGATGCAGCTGAGAATGGGTAACCCCAGCCACCTGCAGAGCAACAGCCCCCAGTATGGCAATCAATCACCTTAGCCCCTGCAAGAGCCATCTATGACAATTACAAAGAAGATCCCGAAGAAGTCCTTTACTTCTCCACACAAGAGATCCCCCCAGAGCCGCACACAGCAAGCCTAATAGAGGGGGAAACAAGCAAAGCCTCGTTACCTAATGAGGCAGAGCAAGAAAACACCTATGGTGTCCTTGAAGCAGAAGATGGTGAAGATAAGGATTTCATTGACCTGCTACCAGCTCCTCCAGAATTTGAAGATGGCGGCCAGGCCACAGTGGATGAGCTCATTGAAATTAATCTAGGCACAAAAAGCGACCCCAGACCGACCTTTCCGAGTGCCCTTCTTCCTCCACAGAAGAGGGGACAATATGTCAAGTTGCTGTAAGAATTCCGGGACTATTTCGCCTGGAACTACAAAGAGATGCCCGGTCTGAGCCCCGACATCACTCAACATATTCTGGCTATTGATCCCAAGGTGGAGCCGGTGAAGCAGCCCCCCAGGTGTATGAGGTCGGACCTAATAAAACTGATTTGTAAAGAAGTTGACAAGCTCATAGATGTCGATTTTGTAGCTGAAAACCAATACACTACTTGGTTGGCCAACATTGTGCTGGTGAAGAAGAACAATGGACAGATCAGGATCAGCGTGGACTTCCGTGACCTGAATAAAGCTTGCCCAAAAGATGACTTTCCGGTGCCCGTCACTGAAGTGATGATTGATGCAACTACTGGCCATGAGGCCTTGTCTTTCATGGACGGATCGTCCGGCTATAATCAGATATGGATAGCTGAACATGACCGAATTCATACGGCCTTCCGGTCACCTAAAGGGATATTCCACTACAAAAGGATGCCCTTCGGCCTCAAGAACGCTGGCGCCACTTACCAGCGGGCGATGACCAAGATATTCGATGAACTGCTATATAGCAAAGTCGAATGCTACATCGATGATCTGGTCGTCAAGACAAAGAAAAGGGGGGATCACCTGAATGACCTTAGAGTCATCTTTGAGAGACTCCGACAGTACGAGCTGAAAATGAACCCAATGAAGTGTGCCTTCGGCGTCTCTAGTGGAAAGTTTCTCGGCTTCATTGTCCGATATAGGGGGATCGAGATCGACCCCTTTAAAATAAAAGCCATTCAGGAGCTACCTCCTCCAGAGAATTTGGGAGAGTTAAGGTCCCTGCAAGGTCGGCTAGCCTACATCCGAAGATTTATCTCCAATTTGTCGGGGCACTGTCAACCATTCCACAAATTAATGATGAAGAATGCAGCTTTCAACTGGAACCAGGAATGTCAGAAGGCCTTTGATCGGCTGAAGGATTACTTAAAGACCCCGCCTGTGCTGGGGGCACCTGTCAAGGGGAGGCCACTTATTCTATATATAGCTGCCATTGAATGTTCACTGGGGGCAATGCTCGCCCAGAACAATGATGAGGGGAAGGAGCAAGCTCTTTATTACCTTACCCAAAGACTAATGGGGGCAGAAGCAAAATACACCCCGATTGAGAAGGTTTGTCTCGCCTTGGTCTTCGCAGTCAAGAAGTTGAGGCATTACATGCTCTCGCATGAAGTGAGCTTAATCTCTAAGGCTGACCCAGTCAAGCACATTCTCTCCCAGCCAGTCCTGAAGGGACGTCTCGGCAAGTGGGTCGTACTGTTAATGGAATTTGACATCATCTACGTGCCTCAGAAGGCCGTTAAGGGTCAAGCCATGGCCGATTTCTTTGCAGCACACCCTGTGCCTGAAGATTCCCCACTGGCCACGGAGTTGCCTGAAGATGAAACACTGGAGGTGGACAAAGCCCAACTGATTGCCTGGCAGCTGCACTTTGATGGAGCTTTGAGAACAGAAACAACCCCGTCTGGGCACACAAAAGTACGGGCCGGGGCCGGCATCATCCTTAAATCCCCTGAGGGAGAAGTATTGCACACATCCTGCTCCATTAGCAAGCCCTGCACAAATAATGAGGCAGAATATAAAGCTTTGATCATTGGTCTCCAAGTCACTTTACAGATGGAGATTAAAATATTACATGTGTTTGGCGATTCATTGCTGGTCGTCAAGCAGGTCCAGGGACAGTTTGACGTCCAAAAACCCGAGTTACTCCCTTACCACACTAAGGCGAAATGGCTCATGCAGCAGTTCTACCTCATTGAGATAGGCCACATTGCCAGAGGAGAGAATGCACAAGCTGATGCACTGGCAAAATTGGCGAGTTCATTGGCAGTCCCGCCAGATGGATCCCTCAGCATCCGGGTGGTGAATCAACGCCAAGTGCCTAGCATGATAGAAGGGCCAGGAGAAGAAGAACTTGAGGTCATCACAGCGGAAGCCATTAGCCCGCCCGACTGGAGAGACCCCCTTTTGCAGTGGTTTAAATATCAGCAACTGCCCAGGCAAAGAGAAGAGAAGATCAAGTTAATCAGAACAAAGGACTCTTACGAGGTCCGAAACGGGATCCTATTCCGAATTATGGTAGACGCCAAATGGAAGGTGCTCCTCCGATGTTTATCCACTGAAGAAGCTTGGAAGGCCATGAAAGAGGTTCACACCGGAACAGCTGGTGCACATCAGGCAGGACCGAAAATGAAAATTGAAATAAAGAAGCTCGGCTACTATTGGCCGACAATGTTCGACGACTACTGCAAGTATGCCAAGTCTTGTCAAAAATGCCAGGAGCACGCGACGGTACCCAGGAGACCACCCGTGCCCTTGCATCCAACACTGCCCAGCTGGCCCTTTGCCCAATGGGGAACAGACGTTGTGGGTCCACTACCCGCATCATCAGCTGGGTGCAAGTACACCTTGGCCGCAACTGATTACTTCTCCCGCTGGGCGGAGGCTATTGCTTTGAAAGAAGTGACTGGGGAGATGGTCACCAGATTTGTCCGTCGCAACATCATATTCCGGTTTGGCACTCCGAACCGAATTATCTCAGACAATGGAAGTCACTTCTATAACCAGAAGGTCTACCGACTGGCAGAAAAGTACAAGATCGACTAGAGGATGTCGACCCCCTACAACCCACAGGCCAATGGCTTGGCTGAAACTTTCAATAAGACTCTTTGCACTCTCCTGTCCAAAATTGTTAGTTCTAACAAGAGGGACTGGGAAGAGAAAATGTACGAGGCCCTGTGGGCGTATCGAACTGTGTATAAAACTCCAACGGGTTGTTCACCCTTTTCCCTGGTATATGGCTCAGAGGCAATTGTCCCTATCGAGCTGGAAATACCCTCCCTTTGAGTCGCAGTCCAACACGGGTTGGTCGGGGAAGAGCAGACAAATGTCGAGCGAAGGCTCAAAGAGCTCTCCAACTTGGAGGGGAAACGGCTCCAAGCCCAGCAGAACATCCAGGTCTATCAGGCCCGGATAGCTCGCGCCTTTGACAAGCTCGTCAAGGAACGCTAATTTAAGAAGGGTGACCTCGTTATGGTGAAGAGAAGAGAAGTCATGGCTTCCAACCCCAAGGGCAAGCTGAATGAGAATTGGCTTGGACCCTATGTGATCTAGAAAGTCTACGAGGGCGGAGCGTATGTAATCGTCGACCATCGGGGGGAGGTTCAATTTCCGCCCCTCAATGGTAGGCATCTGAGGTTGTACCATGCTCTGATTCCCCCATTCGAGGAATAATGCTTTTCTCTGCCCTGCCCCGGGCGAATTTGCATTACTATCATCCAGATGGATTGGGCACTATTTATCTTGCATGTCAAAAAAAAGAGAGAAAAAAAAAAAGAAGAAATAAGAAAAAAAAAGAAAGAAGAGAAAAAAAGAAAGAGGAAAAAGGGGGGGAGGAATCGGTCTCCCTTTATTAACACTCACTCTTATCTCCAAGAATATTTCAATAGACGAATCAACCATGTCAGCCTCTGACATCCTGTCGGCACTGACGAAGAACACCCCACCCGAACCTTTCATTCGAGATCAGGGAATCAACATTTTCTCCTTGCGTTGGCACCAGCCCGTACCAACGAATATTTCAATAGACGAATCAGCCATGTCAGCTCTTGACATCCTGTCGGCACTAACGAAGAACACCCCACCTGAACCTTTCGTCCAGGGTTGGGGAATAAACCTTTGCTCCTTGCGTTGGCACCAGCCCCCGCACCAACGAAAATACCAAGAGACAAACGAATCACGTCGGTCTCCGACTTCCTGTCGGCATCGATGAACAAACCAGTGGCCCGGACCTTTCGTCTGGTTCCATGAACAAAAGGACCCTTGCTTTGACACTAACCCCATGTCAATGAATAAACCATGTCGATCTCTGACTTCCTATCGGCATCGACGAATAAACCAGTGGCCCGGACCTTTCGTCTGGTTCCGTGAACAAAAAGACCCATGCTTTGATACTAACCCCGTGTCAATGAATAAACCACGTCGGTCTCCGACACCCTGTCGACATCAACGAATAAACCAGTGGCCCAGACCTTTCGTCTGGTTCCATGAATGAAAAGACCCTTGCTTTGGCACCAACCCCGTGTCAATGAATGAATCAAGTCGGTCCCCGACTCCTCGTCGGCGTCGATGAATAAACCAGTGGCCCAGACCTTTCGTCTGGTTCCATGAACAAAAAGACCTTTGCTTCGACACTAACCCCGTGCCGATGAACAAACCACGTCGGTCTCCGACTCCCTGTCGGCATCGATGAACGAACCAGTGGCCTGGACCTTCCGTCTGGTGCCATGAATAAAAATACCCTTGCTTTGGCACTAACCCCGTGTCAATGAATAAACCACCTCAATATTACAACTCCAGTCCCACAGACGAATAAACCCTCGGCTCGGATCTTTCATCCGAGTCGATGAACAAAAAGAACCTCCTTGCTTGGCTCAGACCTTTCGTCCAAGTCGATGAACAAAAAGAACCTCCTTGCTTGGCTCGGACCTTTCGTCCAAGTCGATGAACAAAAAAAAGAGAACCTCCTTGCTTGGCTCGGACCTTTCGTCCAAGTCGATGAACAAAAAGAACCACCTTGCTTGGCTCGGACCTTCCGTCCAAGTCAATGAACAAAAAAAAAGAGAGAGAAAAGAAGAACCTTCTTGCTTGGCTCGGACCTTCCGTCCAAGTCGATGAATAAAAAAGGACCGCCTTTGCTTGGCTCGGACCTTCCATCCAAGTCCATGAACATAAAGAAACCCCTCTTTGCCTGGCTCGGACCATCCATCACAGTCCATAAACAAAAGTGCATCCCATTACTCGGCTCGGACCTCTCACCCGAGTCGGTGAATGAACAACTTTCCTAAACCCAGCACGAGTCAACAACCCCCCCCCCCTTGGGTTTGGCCTCGTCTAAGTTGTTTTGGGCCTTTTGCCCGAGACGACACATAGACCCTTCATTCTCGCTTTGGTATTCACCCCATGCCGATGACTAAACCCTCACTCTGACATCTCAGTCCGCGTGCATATGCGGTGAAGTGATCCCCTCATCCCTTCGCTGAAGGAGTGAGCGCTTTCCCGTGAATTTGCACCGGACCAGCATCCCAGTGGCTCAGAAGAATAGACGTCATGTCGAAGAGCTCTACACTCGCAGGCCCCGCGCACTCGTCCCTCGTTTGCGCCACCCACGAGTGGGGGGCATTTGTGGACGTCGAAAAATGACGGCATCGATCGTACGGCATGCACATCGTAACACTCGAGAGCAAGTAGGAGATGAAAAGGCTGAATAAACCTCATGCCTCGCCCGATCAGGACGAGAACTCGCTTGGTGGTCCGCTACCCGCTAAGGAAGCCCCCTAAGCAGAAGATACAGCTACAACGCTCCGACCAGCCATGCCGAGAGTTGAATCAGAGAAAAGTCGGGAACTCCAGCACAGTCTCGGCATGCACCGAAAGTCACGCAGAATCTGGGACCGAGTCCCAGAGGCTACAAACATAATATTATGGAGGCCATACGTCGCAACCGGAACGTTCTGGGAATGCCGACATTAACATAAATGGCCGCGACTTCGAAAGGAATCCGTTTGGTGCTTAAAACGGCACGAAGTGGCCCTAAAACGGCGCCCCTTAAAACGGCGCTCCCCCCTCTTAAAATGGCGCGCCCCCTTTTTATTTGGCTACACGGCGCGCTCCTATCGAAGGGGCCTCCCCATTTGATGCTTAAAGCGGCGCCCCTTTGAATGTGGCGCTGTTTTAACCCCTCATTCCATTCTCTGAAGCGCTTCCCCAGCGCGCAAACAAGCCATCCCATCTACACTCCGATGCTCTGTTTTTGCATCATTATGGCATGCAGAGAACATTCATGCCCATGGCCCTTCTTCTACCTCCGTTCGACAGCACATAAGCAGCAGCAGCAAGGCAAGCTCCGACAAATCTCTGAGCGTCCCATCCTCGGACGAGCAGCAGTGTACGAGACGAATCAACGATCTCCAGCACAGCCAGTCAACTCCCGACTTCGTTACGGACGAGGTGGAATTGGCAGGGACGCTCCCAGGATGGTCGTTCTATAAAAGGGGCATCATTGTGAAGCCGAAGGAACACACAGACAGAAGGAGCTCACAGATAGAAGGAGCTAGAAGAAGAAAGGGCAGAGAGAAGAGAGGCTGAAGGGAAGGCTGGCTGGTTCGGCTAGGGTCTCCGACGTCCGAAGAGAAGAAGAAGCTATATCCATTCCCACCTGCAAGGTGAAGAAAAAGAGAGAGAGAGAGGGTGAGAGAGTGAGAGGGGAGAGAGGGGGAAGAGCTTGTGCTCTGTTCCTCCTTCTCCCCCACCGATGTATCTTCTTCCCCCACCTCAACACCTAGTTTTTCTTTTATCTTCTCCGTTATATTCTTCTCTGTGCTTTGGGGGGGTAGATTTCCTCTTGTACCTCTCTTCCCTCCTTTCCTTTCCCTTGAGGATGAATAAAAGAGTGACTTTGCAAGCATGCGTAGTATTCTATTGCTCTGATCCCTCCCCCTTTTCTTCCGTTTTCTTCCTCCCGGTTTTCAACATTACCTGGGGTCCTCAGAAGCTTGCCCTTCTGTGGCATGAACTCTGAGGGAACCCGTTCGAAGGGTGAACATTCATGGCCACCTATGGCCTACATCTGTCCCGTTCCATGAAATCATCACCCGTGAGCTGTGGTCGTTCTTGTAGGCTGGCCCTCGAACGTTCCATACTCACATTTGGGTTCAGACCGCCGTGAGGCTACTCCGATTTTTGAGGGTCTACCCCGGAGCAATCCAATTGGTGACTCTCCTTTATCTCTGGCAAGTCCCGGTCCGGGGGAGGTGCTGCCAGATTCTCTCCATGGCCAAGAACGCTCAAGATCAAATGAAGAAGATGCCCTCCAGGAATAAGCAAACAAACCACTTCTGAGAGCAAGAACCACACACAGTAAAATCTGTGAACTAAAACCCCTTGAACGAAACACTTAAAGTACACGCTAAGTCACCCTAATGAACAGCTAAACGCCTAAACTTCCTCCCTGGTCGCTTAATCTATCAAATGGATGAATAAACGCATCATAAAATCTATCTACGGGTGAAAGGAAAGAAACACAAAGTCAAGGCAATAAGCCCTCAGGGGAGTTTAATACGGCGCGGTGACTATTTCACCGCGCCGGTTTAACATCACTCTCAAAATCCTCTTTGAACCTTCAATCGACAAGTGCCTTAAATACCATAGCCCGGCGTAGCCCTAACCGGCGCGCCCTCCTCACAAAAGCCCCGTATCTTCCCCCTTCAAATGTTAAAATGGCGCGCCTTCCATCTCCTTCTGTGAACACCTAAAAGTGGCGCCCCCCCCCCATTTCCTCCTCATTGAACCCTTAAACGGCGCGCCTCCCTCCTCCTTCATATCCATTTAACCGGCGCGCCTCTTTTATATAGAGAGGGGGAGGTAAATAATAATAATAAAACGGAGAAAGGTTCAAACAAAAAATGCAAAGATCAATACCAAATAAAAAAAAATGAAAGGAACTCTATTGCCCGTGCTTCGATTAAAATTTTGTTCCGGGAGCACTACCCCAGGAAACCCCCGCAAGGGGCGCTGCCCCCTTGACCCCCGCGACCTGACTGGGCAGGTCGAACCCCGCGACCTGACCGCGCAGGTCGATCCGCGTGTGAGGGCGCACGTTAGTGAGCTCGGGCTATGCACTTAATAATTCACTCCCTCGGACTGGGTGCAAAGATAAAATCGACGACGCCTTATGGTATCGGATGTGGTTTACGGAATTTCCGACATGGCCATAGTCCGAAATCATCTCCGGCCAACAGTCTATCAACTTGACCCATCTCTACCGGGATCCAATCCCGTATTCTCATTAAACTTGCCTTGTTCGTGGCAGACATTCACGCGGTTTTGTCACCGTCTTTTATACTACAAGCACGGAGCTTCGTCCGAACATGAAGTGGCCCATGAGTGGCCGACATAGTCTGAACATTCACGTCCCAATACGGATTTCTAGCATAGTTCGTCTTTCACTATCCTCCTGCATGATTAGTATTCTCTCTAGGCCGTAGGGCCCTTATTCTCGGCAATCAATCAAGGGTGTTCCCCCGTATGGGGGATGTAAATAACGTCGTGGCCTTTATGGCACGGCGGGTTTCGGTCCCAACATGAACCACACAATTGTCTGATTAGTCAGATCGCGCGCACCATGGGCTTCCACGAAGCCCGAATAAATCGTCACTTTGTGACTGGCACGCCCTCGCACTAAATAGAAGAATTAACCCCGACCAACAAATGAACAGATTCCCCCTTGAATTTTAATGCGTCCACAGGTGGTGGTGCAGGTGTCGAATCGGTCCAAGCTGGAGGGTCACAAGAAAAGGCGATGCAGCTCCGACCGACCGAGGCACGAGGGGTGAACGAAGCCGCGGCTCGATCTGGGTCGTCCGGCGGGACGCCAACCGAAGAGAGGGTCTCTATTCTGACGGCCTTGGAGAGGCTCGGCATCCAGGGCTCTCTCTATCAAATATGCCGCTGTATAGCCGCGAAGGTGAAGGGGGGAGATAGGCAGCACTCCCTGTCCGTGGCCCTCGAGACGGTAATGGAGGGCGGCTTGGTCCTGGCCCAGATGGGGGCCACTCTGGCAGAAGCTTACGCTCGGTCGGAGTCAGAGTGGGCGAACCTGGCCTGGACCCTTGGTGGGTCTGACAGGAAGATGGCTCAGCTTGCCGAAGAGCGTGATGGTCTTCGGCGTGAGGTTTCCTCAGTTAGGGAGCTGGTGCGGGCAAGCCAGGTGGAGGCTCGGGCATTGACCGAGCAACTAGCTAAGGCCCGCAAATCGCTCGAGAGGAAGAGCAGGCTTCTTGAAGAGGAACGTGTTGCTCGCACCGAGCTAGATGGCCGGTGGGAGGCCGAGCGTGCCGAGCTGGTGGACCGAGCGGAGGAAGCCGAACGCCTTCGACGGGAGGCCGAGGTTGATCGGGCCGAGGCGGAGAAGCGGGTGGCAGAGGTCGAGAAGCAGACGCTGAGGCGGGACGGAGGTTAGCCGAGGTGGAGCGGGAGAAGGCCGAGCTCGCTGGTAGGGTGGGATCAGCCGGGGCGGAGGCACTCGAGTAGTACAAACGCTTGGAGGCCTACCGGGTAGACCTTAAGGAGGCTGCCCTCCCCTACTACGAGTCGGGACTTCGCTGGGGCATCCGCAAGGGGTTCAAACAAGGCTACGACCGGGCCGTCTCTTATGCCGAGGAGCAGGTGTCTGAGATAATCAATTTCCCATCCGGGCAATGCTATGACTCGGACTTGTCATCCTCCGGTTCCTCTATGTCGGAGGAAGAAGATCAGGGCGGCTCTTCGTCCGAGGGGTCGCCAACTCCGGATGCCTCGGGAGGGCACGCAACCGAGGCAGTTCCCACTCTGATGGGGTCAGTGCCAGGGTCGGCCGTCACCGAGGGTGCCGGGGGTAGACCGTCTGAGCCTTGCACTTTCGAGCTTCAGGGTGGGCCGGAGGCCTAATGTATCCGCTTTGCTTTCTCTTTTTATATATCTTTTTCTTTTTTTGAAGGAAGACTTTCCTTGTTGTATAAGACAAAAAGTAAAGCAGTAGCATTATGATGAAGACTTAACTGTTTCGTATCACCATTGTCGTGTTTTGTTCGGTGTATCTGTAGTGGTTAGAAAGTGCTGATACTTTCTACGTGGATCTCGCCTGATGGTTGGGTGAGCGTCTGACAAGGTGTCTTTCCATTTTCTCATGCTTTGAATGCTTGGCCGCTTCGTGTGTCCCGCTGGGGCAGAAACGAGAAGTTTGAGGTGACCGTTCGTAGGGAGAGATCCCTTTGGCGTGTTTTCAAGGAGAGAATCATTTAAGGCAAATAGCCTCCCTTCGCCTATAAAAGGTCTGAAGGGCGTCCCTTCCTCTCCACCGCTTAGGGTTTTCCCTGACAGTCTTTCCTCATTCTTTCTTCATGTAGAGTTGTGCCATTATATTTGAAGCATGGAAGACGCTCTGGAAGATGAAGCTGCCGATGACGGAGGGCAGAGGGTCCTTGCTGCTTCGGGTTTGAAGGAGGTTCGAAGGTCGGTGGACAGGTTTCAAGAAGGTTTGACGTGCGGAGGCACGTCGTCTTCTTTTTATTAGTTCCGGTGGCGCTTGCGAGGGGGCGAGATGGCGGACGGATGGGGGCATCAGGCATCCCTGCCGCCCGTCCCTTCCTACTCGCTCCGTGGAGGGGAGGGGGGAGCCAATTAAGCTCCCTCCTTTCCAGGCTTTCCCCTGCCTCCTCGTCCAGCTTTGCTAGTTTCTTTTTCCCTCTCGCAGCCTCTTTCTCCCTCTTCTGCTCTTCTCATCATTTCTTTCACTCTTCGGAGGGTGCCTACACTCTCTTCCTTCCAAAGAGTTGGCAGATTGGTGGGGAGGATGCCTTCATATGCGTTCCCTCTCCCCTTCCTCTTCCAAGTTTAACTTGGAAGGTAGCCTTCTCCTTCCTAATCCCTCTGTCACCTTTGTCCCGAGCTACCCGAGCCAACGGGGTCGACTACCCTTTATCGGAGCCAATTTCTGCACAAGGAAGAGTCAGTGGCTGGATGCAGGAAGGTCAACCGAGTCAGCTGAGTGATGGGCTCATACGGCGGCGCCAGATGGATTTTTTACTTTTTTGACATGTATTTTCTTGGCTTCGGCCTTTCTGATGTACAATCAAGTTGTTTGAATAAAAAAGGAAGTATATCGCTTACACAATGCTCGGCGTTCAGAAATAGAACTTGCGTAGTGTAGTCACGTTCCAGGTCCGAGGGATGGGCTCTCCTTCCATCATGGATAGTCGGTATGCTCCTTTCCCAAGCGTCTCGACCACTCGGTAGGGGCCTTCCCAATTAGGGGATAGCTTGCCCGCCGCCTCAAGTGGTCGAGAGGCTTCGGCTTTCCTGAGCATGAAATCTACCTGTTGAAAGTGTCTATCTCAGACTTTGGTGTTGTAGTATCGAGTAAGATGGCACTGGTATTCCATTGCTCGGATGCCGGCAATCTCTCGGAGTTCATCTGTTAGGTCAAGGTTTTCGAGCAGTTTCTGATCGTTTGCCTCGGGCGAGAAACAGATGACTCGGAGGGAAGGATTGGCAATCTCTAATGGGATGACTGCCTCGGCGCCGTATACCAACTGAAAAGGACTTTCACCGGTTGCCGTTCTGGGAGTCGTTCTGTGTGACCAAAGTACGTTCGGCAATTCCTCAAGCCAGCTGCCCTTGCGTTTGCCGAGCCTAGTCTTGATGCCTTTTAAGTAGTCTTATTGGCATTTTCGACCAGTCCGTTAGCCTAAGGGTGGGCGACCGAGGTGAAGTGATTGCGAATGTTTAGGTCGGTGCATCTATCTCGAAAATAACGAGAATCAAATTGCCGAACATTATTGATGAGGGCATCTCACGACACTCCCTCTAGCTTTGGTCGTCTACACACTCTTGATATGGATTGATCATGATCTCCACTTGTTATCTTCATTTTCCCAAGTTCATTTTATGTATTTTCCTTTTATTGAGTCCTATCTTATGTATTTTCCTTTATTGAGTCATGTGGTTCTAGTCCATTTCCCTTATTTTGCTTAATTGGGCCTTATTTCCTTAGTTATGGGCCCATAGGATTGAGTCTAGGTTATGCTCGGTCTTTTGTCCAATTGTCAGGGACATTTTGGTCATGTAAAGAGTGGTTGCCTATATATAGGCCCCATCTCTCCACTTGTACTCACTTTTTGGGATATTGAAAAAAACCACTTCCTTTTACCTCTTAAATCTCTCTCTCTTACTCTCTTTCCCTCACTCTCTCTCTCACTCTCTCTCTCTCCCAAGGGGAGTTCGCCCCCACCCTCTCTCCTCCTCCCCCCCCCTCACTTACTCCAACCCCCAACCACCTCCACTACCTCACCAACCTCCATTAAGACCCTCCACTTCCCCAAGCCCCTCATTTACTCCCCTCTCTTTGTCCCAAAGCAAATCCTCCACCTCCCAACACAATCCACCACTTCCCCACACAAATCCCACCCCTCCCTAGACCCATTTCAAATTTGAACCTTCCCTCCCTTGCCTAGACCGCCCCTCAACCCCCTCCCTTGAACCAAGTTCACCCCCACCATCTCCCTCTCACCCCTCTCTCTTGTGCACCCTCATCCTCCACCACCTTCACTAGCAGACCATATTCTCTTCAGCCCCACTTCGCCCCCCCCCCCCACCTCCATCTCCATAGCCTCCAATACCCCTCAAACACCACTCATCTTCCTCCCATAGCCAGTAGAACCACCTTCCACCACTTTCTCTCTTGGCCATTCCCTTCCCCACCACTTCATCTTCCCTTCATTCCCGCCCTGTTTTAGGAAGCAGGATTACAGCACTTGCAGAGGAGGCCACGGTCATCCCTCAACGACTCAGGAGGCGAGGCCTACATTTCTAGATTCTTCTGCAAGTCAGCTTTCAAGGCGAGGCAGTTTCGTCGGCATCCGAGCTCGGTGCTGTCCGCAACCACCATTCTTCTCCGACTGTGCAGAACTTCTCAGACCAGAAGCCAGAGCGGCAGAGAAGACTCTCCCACAACGAACCTTGAAGGAACCAGCCTTCAGGGTCTTCTACAAAGTTCTTCCTCCCCATGTCAGCGTCCAGGAACAGAAGGCAGAATCTCGTTCGGCATCCGACAACCAGAGATACCAATTTTCTACCACAACCATGCCGGTCTGCCTCCTCACAGTCTGTCCCGACCACCGTCCACTTCTCTGGACATCCAGCTCATCTCCGACATCCGAAGACTTCCCCGTTTGCTTTGCTGCAAAGTAGACTCGTATACGATTCCAACGAGTCCAGCGGTGTCAGATTTGGAGCTCAGGAACGACCGCGGCCGCTTCTGCAACCTGTGGTTTCAGACTGAGCTCGGCCAGAGACCAGAGCTGCATCCATCTTCCAGTCGCCAGAGCAGTCAGCCCCCAGATCAGAACGTCATCCAAAAATTCAAACCGCACCCCTCTCCGGTTAGCAATATTTTGGCGCAAGTCTCATCAGATTCTGAGCTCGGTGGATTTATTGGCTGCATCAACATCGACTCTCTGTCCAGAATTACAGAAGCTAGACAGAATCGGCGAAGCTCGGAAACTCGGTTTCCTTTGCATCTCTCCCCACCCCGCTTGGCCGGCTGAAGGCCCCTCCCTGCGTGGAGGTAGTTTTGAATGTATTAAGCATAACCCCCACCCCAAGATCACCCCTCCTACGTGAGGAGTAGTGCTGTACCGTTTGCAATTTCAGGTCAAGCTACATCGCCGCGGCGATCGGGTGCATACCCTCGCCTCCCGGCGCGCCCTCGTCTCCAATCGGGATCGGTGTCTTCACACCGATCAGGTGAGCTTCTGATACTATCCTTAGTAGCCTTATTCCTGCTAGTTTAGTATTGCTTTGATTGCTCGTCGGCGGTGAGAAGAGGGCTCGAACTTGCATGCTAGTTTGTTAGTGTCCATCGCGGACCGTGAGTGAGTGCCACCAAGCCCCCGCCCTGCGGGCCAGCAGCCCACAAAGTTGGGTATCCTAGACTCATTTGGGGTCAGCCCTAGCATTGTAAGTCCATTAGAACAATTGGGTCCCACCCCGGACCTTCATCATTATCTCCCGGACCCACCGGGTGAACGTGTGAATCGGGTGAGCAAAAATCGTCATCGTGAGAATCATTGAGCGCTTGTATGCTTGCGGGTCTAAGTCCTAGGGTCATCTCATCATATTTAGTGGTCTTTGGGCTGTGCCACATCAAGTGGTATCAGAGCGGTCATAGGCTTGTCCTTACAAGTCTAGTCTTGGGTCACACTAAGTCTTTCTTAGGTGCATTCGCACACTCTTGCATAGCCCACCCAACCTTGCATGACCACCCGTAGTGGAACTCATTATCAAGGCAATCCATCTTCTTCCAATAACACCATGAATCCCAATCCCCAAGGAAATCCCCCTCACAATGAGCATGAGCTTCCCGACCAAATGAGGTTTCTTGTGGACTACATGACCGAAATTATGGGAAGGCTTGACGGTATTACGGCCCGGCTTGAACAACTTGAGGAAAATAGACATATTCCAAGGGAAGGAGATAGGAGAGATCCCCCTCCACATGTGGAGCCAGCCATAGGAGGACTCAACCTTGACCCCCCTCCCGAACCGGAAAGGGACCCACCCCCTAGAAGGAATGAGAGGCCTCCCCGGGACAACCCGGATGACCAACTAATGAGACTTGTGAAAGTCGATGCTCCCACTTTTGATGGATCTCATCATCCGAGCATCTACTTAGATTGGGAGGCAGCCATGGATCAATATTTTGATTGGTACCCAATGACCGAGGATAGGAAAGTCCGACTTGCAAAGATGCAATTAACCAAACTTGCCAAGACTCATTGGATGAATGTTGAAGCCTTAAGGATAGTTAGGAGGGAAGTTCCAATCACCACATGGGGGGCCATGAAAGACCAACTCAAACTCAAATATGTCCCACCCTCCTACCATCAAAACCTCCTAGATGAATGGCAAGCCTTGACTCAAGAAGGAAAGACCGTTATGGAATATATTGAAAACTTTGACTACTACCTCCTCAAATGTGGAGTCCAAGAGGACCCCTCCGTCACACTCTCCCGCTTTAGGAATGGGCTTCAATTCCATATCAAAAAGGAACTATTCATGCGTCAAGTAACAACTTTAGAGCAAGCCTACCAAGTAGCTCGGGATGCCGAGAAATTCTCTCGGTACACGCGAATGGTTCCCCCTCGGGGAATGGACCCTAGAGCCATGGCACCTCGGGCCAACCCCCCACCACCCCAAAGAGTCTCCTTCCTACACCCATGGGAACTCCTCCCACACGGGTCACCCCTCCTAATGCCAATCCACCATTCCGCCCCGCAAGTGGGCCCCTAAACACAACTCCCAATAGGCCCAATTCGACACCCACTCTCCCTCACACTAAGGTGACCCCAAACCATCAAAGTGGGCAGCAATGCTTTAGGTGTTATGGGTATGGACACTTTGCCAATCAATGCCCCACCAAGGGAGCATCAAACTTACTCATAGAGGAGACCAACCCCCAACCCCAAGCTGAATTTGAAGGAGAGATTGAGGTATATGAACCCTCTCTTGAATGGGGGAGGAGTATGAGAACCACTACATAGAGAGCAACCAAGAACAACCTCCTCCACCCACCGAATCCCACCTCGGGGTGGTTAGATGCACCCTCACTCAAAACCAAGAGCATGATTAGAGAAGAAACACCATATTCCACACCTACATAAGAATAGGGAGCCATATTAGGAAGGTCATATTGGACAATGGAAGTAGTGTGAATGTGGTGTCACCCGACACCGTTAAACTTTTGGGCCTTACCACCTCCCCACATCCCCACCCATATAGGGTAGCATGGATTAATACCACCTCCATGCCTGTTAGTGCCCGTTGCCTTGTCCCAATTACATTCCAATCCTATCAAGGCCAAGTGTGGTGTGATATCATTCCAATGGAAGTTGGGAGTATCCTTTTAGGACGGCCTTGGATCTACGATGTAGATGCCACCTTCTTAGGAAGAACCAACGCTTGCATCTTCATTCATGAGGGGAAGAAGATCCAACTCAACCCATCTCCACCCCGCACTCTACTTAAGAAGGCCTCTCCCTCCCTTGAGGGACCCACTACCTTTCCCCCCATCCCAACACCAACAAACCCCACCCCATCAAGTCCTAGTCCTAGTAACATCAAAGAGCCTCCTAGGAGCCTACACCTTGTCACTAGGAAAGAGTTTGAGGAAGAAGTCAACCAAGGGGATCAAGTATGTGCCATTGTCATTTGTCTAGGGGAATCCACCCCAACCGATCCACACCCCCTAGAAATTCATCAACTCCTTAAGGACTTCCATGATGTATTTCCCGAGGAGCTTCCGGACAAACTACCACCTATGAGAGATGTGCAACATGCCATCGACCTCGTGCCCGGGGCTACCTTGCCCAACCTCCCACACTACCGACTCAACCCCACCGAGCATGCCGAGCTTCGGAGGTAAATTGAAGAACTCATCAAGAAGGGCTTCCTCCGAATTAGCAAAAGCCCTTGTGCCGTCCCGGCTCTTCTTACACCCAAAAAGGATGGGACTTGGCGCATGTGTGTAGATAGCCGAGCCGTCAACAAGATAACGGTCAAATATAGGTTCCCCATCCCTCGGCTTGATGACATGCTAGACATGCTAGCGGGAGCCACCATCTTCTCCAAAATTGATCTCAAAAGTGGCTACCACCAAGTCCGCATTAGGCCCGGGGATGAGTGGAAAACTGCCTTTAAAACTAAGGACGGTCTCTATGAATGGCTTGTTATGCCTTTCGGCCTTTCTAATGCACCAAGTACCTTCATGCGTCTCATGACCGAGGTCCTCCGGCCCTTCATTGGCATCTTTCTAGTTGTCTACTTTGATGACATCATCATATATAGCCAATCCAAGGAAGCCCACCTCGATCACCTCAAACAAGTGTGCACCATCCTTAGGAAAGAGAGTCTCTTTGCCAATCCCGGGAAGTGTCATTTCTTGACCAATCAACTAGCCTTCCTAGGATTTATTGTCTCATCCCAAGGAGTATCCATGGACCCCGAAAAGGTCCAAGCTATTCTTGAGTGGCCCGAGCCCAAAACCATTCATGACGCCCGAAGCTTCCATGGGCTAGCCACCTTCTATAGGAGATTCATCCGGGGGTTTAGCACTATCACCACTCCTATCACGGATTGCCTCAAGAAAGGCACATTTGTTTGGACTAGGGCAGCCTCCAAAGCCTTCCTAGAGCTTAAAGAGAAAATGACCCAAGCCCCGGTCCTTTGCCTACCCGACTTTTCAAAGGTCTTTGAGGTCACATGTGATGCTTCCGGGGTAGGGATTGGAGGTATCCTTAGCCAAGAGGGTCACCCGGTAGCCTACTTTAGTGAAAAACTTTGTGAGGCTAGGATGAGATACTCCACATATGACAAAGAGCTTTATGCTGTGGTTCAATCCCTCCGGCACTGGAGGCACTATCTCCTACCCAAAGAATTTGTGATCTTCTCGGACCATGAGGCTTTGAAATATCTCAACACTCAACAAAAGCTCAATGCCCGCCATGCCCGATGGGTATAATACATTCAAGCCTACACCTTTGTCCTCAAGTATAAGATGGGTAGTGAGAACTGCGCCGCCGATGCACTAAGTAGGCGGGTAGCCTTACTCTACACCGTCCAAGTGGAGGTAACCGGATTTGAGAGAATCAAAGGGGAATACCCACATTGCCCCGACTTTGGGGCTCACTACAACACCCTTTCCACCCAGCCACTCAAGGAGTATAAGGGGTTCATACTTCAAGATGGATATCTGTTCAAAGGGGATAGGCTTTGCATACCTAGGACTTCACTTAGGGACTTCCTAGTTTGGGAGTTACATAGTGGTGGCCTAGCTGGTCACTTTGGGGTCCATAAAACCATAGAGTTGGTTGAGAGGCAATTCCACTGGCCCAGTCTCAAGAAGGATGCGGCCCACATTGTGGGACAATGCCGCATATGTGCATCCGCCAAGCAAGTAAGACAAAACACCGGGCTTTACACACCACTACCCATACCCGACCAACCATGGGAGGATTTGAGCATGGATTTCATTCTTGGCCTACCAAAGACCTTGCGCAAACATGATTCCATCTTTGTAGTGGTTGACAGGTTCTCAAAGATGGCCCACTTTATCCCCTACTCCAAGACCTCTGATGCCTCTAGGATCGCCCGGTTATTCTTTGATGAGGTAGTCCGACTCCATGGGTTACCTAAGACTATTGTGTCCGATAGAGATGTGAAGTTCACTAGTTATTTTTGGAAGACTCTATGGCACTTGATGGGGACCCTCCTCAAATTCTCCACTGCCTATCATCCTCAAACCGATGTCCAAACTGAGGTCGTCAACCGAAGCCTTGGGAACTTGCTCCGATGCCTTGTAGGGGATCACCCTGGGAATTGGGATCTCCTCTTATCTCAAGCCGAGTTTACCTACAATGATTCTGTCAATAGGTCCATAGGCAAGAGTCCATTTGAGGTAGTACATGGTTTTAGGCCTAGAAAGCCCTCGGATCTCATTCCCCTTCCCCCACATGCTAGAGTGTCAGTCTCAGCTGAGTCCTTTGCACAGCATATCAAAGAGTTGCATGATGACATCCGCAAGCATATAGGTAAAAGCAATGAGGCTTACAAAAGACGGGCCGATGCTCACCGGCGCCACTGTGAATTCCAAGTGGGGGACCCGGTGATGGTGAGGACGGAGCGGCTCCTTCCCGGGCCTGCCTCCAAGTTGAGGGCACGAGGGTCGGGACCCTTTCGAGTTCTACGATGACTTGGCAGCAATGCTTATGAGCTTGACCTACCAAAGAGCTATGGCGTACACCCTACCTTCAACGTGGCGGACCTGGTACCCTACAAAGGCCCCGCGGTGGAACCTAGTGAGGAGCTTGAGCCTTTACCCCCCCTTATGAGAGACACCCCCGGAGGGACTCCACTTTCTAGCTTGAGGGACCGACAAGAGCAAGTAGAGGCAATACTGGATGAGCAGAGTATCATTACAAGGCACAAGGTGTATCAACGCTATCTGGTTAGGTGGAAGAACCGTCCCCCGACCGAGGATGCATGGGTGAGTCGGGAGGATTTGATGCGCCTGGACCCCGACATGATGGAGCAGTACGACAGTCAGGCAGACCCATACTCGACAGGGTCGAGTTCTCCCCACCCCGGGGGATTTGATGAGGACATCTCACGACACTCCCTCTAGCTTTGGTCGTCTACACACTCTTGATATGGATTGATCATGGTCTCCACTTGTTATCTTCATTTTCCCAGGTTCATTTTATGTATTTTCCTTTTATTGAGTCCTATCTTATGTATTTTCCTTTATTGAGTCATGTGGTTCTAGTCCATTTCCCTTATTTTGCTTAATTGGGCCTTATTTCCTTAGTTATGGGCCCATAGGATTGAGTCTAGGTTATGCTCGGTCTTTTATCCTATTGTCAGGGATATTTTGGTCATGTAAAGAGTGGTTGCCTATATATAGGCCCCATCTCTCCACTTGTACTCACTTTTTGGGATATTGAAAAAAATCACTTCCTTTTACCTCTTAAATCTCTCTCTCTTACTCTCTTTCCCTCACTCTCTCTCTCACTCTCTCTCTCTCCCAAGGGGAGTTCGCCCCCACCCTCTCTCCTCCTCCCCCCCCCTCACTTACTCCAACCCCCAACCACCTCCACTACCTCACCCACCTCCATTAAGACCCTCCACTTCCCCAAGCCCCTCATTTACTCCCCTCTCTTTGTCCCAAAGCAAATCCTCCACCTCCCAACACAATCCACCACTTCCCCACACAAATCCCACCCCTCCCTAGACCCATTTCAAATTTGAACCTTCCCTCCCTTGCCTAGACCGCCCCTCAACCCCCTCCCTTGAACCAATTTCACCCCCACCATCTCCCTCTCACCCCTCTCTCTTGTGCACCCTCATCCTCCACCACCTTCAATAGCAGACCATATTCTCTTCAGCCCAACTTCGCCCCCCCCCCCCCCCACCTCCATCTCCATAGCCTCCAATACCCCTCAAACACCACTCATCTTCTTCCCATAGCCAGTAGAACCACCTTCCACCACTTTCTCTCTTGGCCATTCCCTTCCCCACCACTTCATCTTCCCTTCATTCCCGCCCTGTTTCAGTAAGCAGGATTACAGCACTTGCAGAGGAGGCCACGGTCATCCCTCAATGACTCAGGAGGCGAGGCCTACATTTCTAGATTCTTCTGCAAGTCAGCTTTCAAGGCGAGGCAGTTTCGTCGGCATCCGAGCTCGGTGCTGTCCGCAACCACCATTCTTCTCCGACTGTGCAGAACTTCTCAGACCAGAAGCCAGAGCGGCAGAGAAGACTCTCCCACGACGAACCTTGAAGGAACCAGCCTTCAGGGTCTTCTACAAAGTTCTTCCTCCCCCTGTCAGGGTCCAGGAACAGAAGGCAGAATCCCGTTCGGCATCCGACAACCAGAGATACCAATTTTCTACCACAACCACGCCGGTCTGCCTCCTCACAGTCTGTCCCGACCACCGTCCACTTCTCTAGACATCCAGCTCATCTCCGACATCAGAAGACTTCCCCGTTTGTTTTGCTCCAAAGTAGACTCGTATACGATTCCAACGAGTCCAGCGGTGCCAGATTTGGAGCTCAGGAGCTACCGTGGCCGCTTCTGCAACCTGTGGTTTCAGACTGAGCTCGGCCAGAGACCAGAGCTGCATCCATCTTCCAGTCGCCGGAGCAGTCAGCCCCCAGATCAGAACGTCATCCAAAAATTCAAGCCGCACCCCTCTCCGGTTAGCAATCTTTTGGCGCAAGTCTCATCAGATTCTGAGCTCGGTGGATTTATTGGCTGCATCAACATCGACTCCCTGTCCAGAATTACAGAAGCTAGACAGAATCGGCGAAGCTCGGAAACTCGGTTTCCTTTGCATCTCTCCCCACCCCGCTTGGCCGGCTGAAGGCCCCTCCCTGCGTGGAGGTAGTTTTGAATGTATTAAGCATAACCCCCACCCCAAGATCACCCCTCCTGCGTGAGGAGTAGTGCTGTACTGTTTGCAATTTCAGGTCAAGCTACATCGCCGCGGCGATCGGGTGCATACCCTCGCCTCCCGGCGCGCCCTCGTCTCCGATCGGGATCGGTGTCTTCACACCGATCAGGTGAGCTTCTGATACTATCCTTAGTAGCCTTATTCCTGCTAGTTTAGTATTGCTTTGATTGCTCGTCGGCGGTGAGAAGAGGGCTCGAACTTGCATGCTAGTTTGTTAGTGTCCATCGCGGACCGTGAGTGAGTGCCACCAAGCCCCCACCCTGCGGGCCAGCCGCCCACAAAGTTGAGTATCCTAGACTCATTTGGGGTCAGCCCTAGCATTGTAAGTCCATTAGAACAATTGGGTCCCGCCCCGGACCTTCATCATTATCTCCCGGACCCACCGGGTGAACGTGTGAATCGGGTGAGCAAAAATCGTCATCGTGAGAATCATTGAGCGCTTGTATGCTTGCGGGTCTAAGTCCTAGGGTCATCTCATCATATTTAGTGGTCTTTGGGCTGTGCCACATCAATTATTCCTCACTATCACCCGGGGAATGCCGTAGTGACAGATGATCGACTTTCAGATGAAACTCCAGACGACTGTCTCGGTGATCCTTGATGTGGCTTTGGCCTCGATCCATTTGGTGAAGTAGTCGATGGCGACGATGACGAACTTCTTCTGGGCCTGAGCTGTAGGGAACGGCCCAAGGATGTCGATTCCCTAGCGAGCGAAAGGATATGGCTCGGCTAGCGTAACGAGCTTCGTTGCCGGCTGATGGACCAAGTGGTCAAATCGCTGGCATTGGTCGCAGTGCTGTAGCTAGGTCGAGCAATCACGCTGCAGAGTGGGCCACCAATAACCTTACCGTAACAAGATCCTGGCGAGTGACCTTCCTCCCAGATGCGCTCCGCACAGGCCTTGGTGAACTTCTTGAATAGCTCGGTTGGCTTCGTCGGTACTGAGGCACTTTAGGAGAGGACCGGACAAGGATCTTTGGTAGACAGTGCCGTCCAGAATAACGAATCGCCGGTCTTGGTACTTCAATCTTCGGGCTTCCCGTGGGTCGGGAGGCTCCTGAGAGTCTTGGAGCCACGACAGGTAGGGGGTGCGCCAGTCGCTTGGGGAGGCCTGGTCAACAGCCATGAGCTCCAAATCAATGCTCGGTCGCTCTAGCTCTTCGAGAAGGACCGATCGAGTTCCCTCGGGGTCAAGAGAGGAGGCCAGTCGAGAGAGAGCATCCTCTCGGGTGTTTTCTTCCCGAGATATTCGGACTACATCAAAACACTCGAACTGTTGTGCCACAGCTCTGACCAGTTGGAGGTATTTGACCATCGGTGCTTCTCGAGCTTCGTAATCACCGTTGACCTGGCTAGCGACTAGTTGGGAGTCAGTGTGAATTCTGACTCGCTCAGCCTCCAGCCACCGGGCCATGCGGGCTCCCGAGATAAGGGCTTCGTACTCGGAAGCGTTGTTAGACGCTTGGAAGTTAAACTTCAAGGCGTATTGTAGCTCTGCTCCTTCGGGGGACTTCAGGAGGATTCCAGCGCCGCTTCCGGCCGAGTTGGAGGATCCGTCGACAAACAGTTCCCAGGTTGGCCCAGGCGCGGATGGAGACTTTTCTTCGGTCGGGATAGTGCTCTCGGCGATGAAGTCAGCGAGCGCCAGTCCTTTGATAGCCGAGCGAGGCCGGTATGATATATCATAGGCCCCGAGCATGATGGCCCACTTGACGAGGCGTCCCGAGGCTTCAGGGTGAGCGAGGATTCTCTTCAGTGGTTCGCCAGTCAGCACGATGATGGAATGCCCTTGGAAGTAGGGTCGGAGGCGCTTGGCCGAGGTAACCAACGCTAGCATGAGTTTCTCGGTTACGGGTTACCTTCTTTCGGCCTCGTTGAGCACCTTGCTGGTGTAGTAGACCGGTCTCTAGATTCCCGAGTCATTTCTGGCAACGATCGAGCTAACTGTAGACGAAGTCGTCGAGAGATAGAGATACAAGGCTTCACCTGGGACTGGCTTGGAAAGCACCGGGTGCGAAGCCAGGAACTCCTTAAGCTCGGCGAATGCCCTTTGGCATTCCTCGTCCCATGTGAACATAGCAGATGCCATTTTGGGCCCCCTCAATAGTTTGAAGAAGGGTTACCTTCTTTCGGTCGCACGATACAGGAATTTACTGAGCGCGACAATGTGCCCAGTAAGGCGTTGAACGTCTTTGATGCAGGTGGGTGGGCGCATGTCAAGGATGGTCTGGACCTTGTCGGGGTTGGCCTCGATCCCACGCTGGGCGACTAAGAAACCCAGGAACTTCTTGGATCTTACTCCGAAGGCGCACTTCGTGGGATTGAGCTTCATATTGTACCTTAGGAGGGTGCTGAAGGTCTCAGCTAGGTCGACGAAGTGATCCTTGGCCTTGGGGGTCTTGACGAGCATGTCGTCAATATAGACCTCGACGTTCCGGCCGAGCTGTCCTTCGAACATATGATTGACCAGCCTCTGGTATGTGGCTCCAGCATTTTTCAAATGGAAAGGCATCCGGGTGCAGCAGTATACGCCGAAGTTGATGATGAAGGCGGTCTTTTCGATGTCTTCTGGATCCATTCTGATCTGGTGGTAACCTGAATAGGCGTCCAGGAAACTTAGTATCTCATTACCCGAGGTTGAATCAACCAGTTGGTCAATGCTCGGTAATGGATAGCAGTCCTTTGGTGTAGCCTTGTGCAAGTCGGTGAAGTCCACGCACATTCGCCACTTTCCCGAAGCTTTTGGCACCAGGACGACGTTGGCCAGCCACGTCGGGTATAGGACCGATCTAAAAAGACCAGTCTTTTACCCCTTGGTGACTTGCTCCTTGATGATCGCCTGCTTCTCCGGTGCGTGCTTTCGTTGGCGTTGTTGTATGGGCTTCATGGTTGGGTCGAGGTTGAGCTTATGCATCACCGTCTCCTCTGGTATCCCGGGGAGTTGGTCATCAGACCATTCAAAGACTCGGATGTACTCGAAAAGAAACTCTTTGTATTGATGTTGAACTTCAGACGGTAGGTCGGCTCCAATCTTTACTCCTAGGGTCGGGTCGTCGTTTAGGAAAACCGTTAGTAGCTAGCCTCCAGGCTCGGAGGTTGCGGGTTTTTCCTCGACTTCCCGGGGACCCTTATTCTTCCCGTCCGGCCTTGTGGCTTCAACCGAGATATTATAGCACCTTCTGGCCATCGCATGGTTACCTCGGACTTCCCCTATCCCATTTTTTGTGCGGAACTTCATCTTTTGCTGATAGGTAGAGGGCACCGCTTTCGTTCAGCTAAGGATTCCTCGGTCGAAGATTGCGTTGTATGCTATCATACCCTTGATCACTATGAAGTCCACCATGATCGTAACGATTTTGGGTGGGGTGCCGAGAGTAACTGGCAGGCTTAGGGCTCCCACGGGATAAGTGGTCTGGCCATTGAACCCGCAAAGGGGGGTTCGGATCGGGCGGAGTTTATACGGATTTTCCCCCATCTTAAGGAAACATTCGTAAGATAATACATCAGGGGGACTTCCATTGTCAACTAGAATTCTATCTACGTTACAATGGTTTGTTGTGGCCAATATGACTAGGGCGTCGTCATGCGGGGTGGTCAGCCCTTCCAGATCTTGGTCGGAGAATACTATGACCTGGGGCTCACTTGGCGGGGCCTTGGGAGGCTTGATGGCTCGGCTCGCCCGCTCAGCATGACACTTCCTTCCTCGGCTACTGTCTCCTCCTGATGCTGCTCCTCCGGCGATGACGTTGATGTGGAACCCGTGGGGCCGTTGTCGATCTCCTCTGGGGCGCCTCGGTCTTCCTCACGCCCAGCCAGGAACCGGGACAGGTGTCCCTGGTGGACGAGGCGCGTGATCTCATCCTGGAGCTGGTGGCAATCGCCGGTATGATGTCCGTGGTCGCTGTGGAACAAGTAGTGCTTACTGCGATTGCGATTCTTCGACTTCATCGGCTCGGGTTGGCGGAGAAGGCCCGAGCCTTTGATGTCTTCATATATCTCGTACACCGGAGCAGTCAAGGGAGTGTACCGCTCGTATTTCCAGGACGGCTCCTTGTGTTCTCCGTCTCGGTTCCGCCTTTTTCATTGACCTGAGCTTGACTCGAGTGCCCGCTTCTTGTCCCCCTCCCGACCCAAGCCGGTTGCGCCTCGTCATGCACTGAGTACTTCTTCGCACTCGGCGTGGCGCAAAGCCAGAGTCACTAGCTCGGCAAGGGTCGAGGGAGGGTGGAGGACAAGTTCGCGGCGAAGGTTTGTTAGGGTGCTAGGCCCGGATACAGAGGGGGGTGAATGTATCCTTCTATGAATAATGGCCAAATAAAAACTCAGATGCTAGGCAAAATCCGGAATTAAGCTAATTCGATTAAGCAAAATAACAAGCAGGTGGAGTGAGCCTATCCAAGCATCTAGCGGAAGCAAATCAAGCAATCAAACCACTGCTCAATAGATTTTTAGGTGGTTCGGTCCTCCAGACCTACATCCACCCCTCACTCCCAACCGGAGTGGGGCTTCACTAGCAAACGCTAGAACCAAGCAGACTCAGTCTGCAAACAGTCGCTGCCACACAGCTTGACCAGGGGAACAGCCTCCCCTCTTCCTCCCAACCGGAGGGACACCCAAGTGACTCCCAGCCACTTGGAAACTAGAGGTCGCAGACCTCTCTTCCTCCAGACCAGGAGGGACCCGACCTCAGTCCAGAGGATCGGAAGTACAAAGCTAACCAAATGAAGAAGGAAAGAAATAAGAAAGGAAAAAATACACAGCGATCAGAAAGCTGTAAAGAAAGATAACACAGATGTGGCTCGCATGGAGCTGACTGGCCTGGATTTGATCCACGGTCTAGTAGACAGATCTTCAGGTAAGCTTCTCTTCCTCTTCTCTTCTCTCTCACTTTCTTTTTCTCTTAACCCTCACGAGCTCTCTAACTCTCTCTTTCTCTTCTTCTCCTTCTGCTCTTCTTCTCTTTCTTTTCTTCTTCTTTCGCAGGCTCTCTCTGTCTCTTCTCTTCTCTTCTCTTCTCTGCAATCTACTGTAGCTCTTTTCTTCTTTTGCTCTTTCACTCTCTCGATCTCTGCTCCTCTATTCTCTTTGGCTCACTCTCTCTCTTTTTCTTCTCTGGATCGAATACTCTCTGCTGCTCTCAGACTGGATGTATAGACTTTTCTCCTTTTCTTTCGATCAGTCTTCTTTAGTGGAAGAAGGCTCGTATATATAGCAGCAGCAGCAGCAGCCCCTGGGCGCGTGGCTTCCACATTTTCCCGCCCAAGGAATTCGCCAGATCCAAGGCAGCTTCATCCACGTGTCAGCATCTGCATACCTCGTCCTCCTGGGATCACGAGCCAGGTCATCAATCTCGGTAAGAATCCCTATCAGACAGAGCATCGGATAAGTCATCAGTTTAAGTCTAAACACCCTGTACAGACTCTGTGAATGCAAAGCATTGTATAGACTTATAGAAATCAATATAGCAAGTGTGTACAGAGTGAGGGAGTGTATAGACTTAGAAGTCTTCATGCGTGCTCAGTGTATATACTTGCTGAAGAATGTATTATCATAACACGAGAGTGTGTAGACTTAGGCCTTCTGTTCAAGACAAAAACCAATGTACAGACTTCATGCTGTACAGACTTGATGTTGATCAAAAGACCTTTGGACATCAGCCCAAGGCGTCAACGCTTACATCGTGCAGCGTCGCCTCAGCTCCTCAAGCGAGATGCTCACGCCCTTGGCAACTGGCCAATGCGTCAACGCATCCAGTGTCAGCGTCGACGCAGTGAACAAGACAGGTGATGAATAATGCATGCACTAGCTTTACCAATGTGTAGACTTCACAATGCACAGCAACTGTATAGACTTCACGAAGCTCAACCAGTGTATAGACTTCAATGCAGAAACCAAGGCTGTATAGACTTCAAACTTGAACGTATGACCTGTGAGCGATGTATACACTTAGCCCTTGAAGGATGTACAGACTAGAAGGAATGAAGCCCACGATGTATAGACTTGAAGATTGAAGGCGATGTACAGACTTTGATGGAAGACGCAGAATGAGACGCTTAAGTCTGTATAGAGTTTGATGACTGAAGCATGAACAGTACGCCAACGTATGGACTTGGCCAAAGCGTAGGGAAAGCCCCCAATGTGTAGACTTCCAATGTGTATGAAATGCTGTACAGACTTGCTCAAACAGTCCGATGTATGGACTTGGAATTCCAACAAAAGGATGTATGGACTTTGATAAGAGAATGGCTGTACAGACTTCACCACAGCTGCGATGTACAGACTTTAAATGAAAGTCCGATGTACAGACTTTAGCTGAAGACCAATGTATGGACTTCGAATATGAAGACCAATGTACAGACTTTGAATACGAAGACCAATGTATAGACTTGACAGTGATCTCTGCAGCGAATGTATAGACTTCAAGGTTCATTGAAGGATGTTCAGACTTTGTTCCACCGACCAGTGTATTGACTTTGCAAGCATGAGACGCTGGATAAGACGGTGGATGTACAGACTTTAGGTGAAGGCATGAAACGATCTCTAAGACGATGAAGTATGTATAGACTTTGCAGTGAATGGATGCTCAGTGAGACGCAAGTTGAGACGATGCAGTGTACAGACTTCATGTAATGCATGCAGACGTTGAACAATAGAATGTGCAGACTTTGCCATGAGACGCTGAACAAGACGCTCCAATGAATAGACTAGCTGGATGCACTGTAGACAATGTATAGACTCTGAAAGCTAACAAGCGTCCTCAGTGTACAGACTTGGGCTATACAAACTTTGACTCAAACATGCATATAAGACGCTAAATGAGATGCAAAAGTGTATAGACTTATGCTGTGTAGACTTTGACTCAAATGTGCATATGAGACGAACGATGTATAGACTTGCATTACTGTACCAATGAATAGACTTGAGATGCACTAAGACGATGACTGTTCAGACTTTGGCAATGTGCAGACTTAGAACAGCAGCTAAGCATGTTTGTATTATGTGAGAGTGTATACACTTGAAGCTATTGAACACAAGTACAATGTATATACTTCATGAACAGACGATGTACCTACTTGGAATTGATGCATGCTATGCAATGTACATACTTTGAAATCATGCAAGCTGATGTGTAGACTTCAGTTGAACCCAACCGAAGAGTGTATACACTACACTTATCTGGGGGGTCGACCCATCTAGAAAGGGGTCGGCCCACACTATGCTGACTGTGATGTATGAATGCTTTATGCAGCAGATAACATGGCTGAACATCAAATATGCAATGCAAATGCTTTATGATCTGATAAACTAACAGAACAGCAATGCAATGCTTTGATAAACTGGCTGAACATCAGAATGACTGAACATATGAAGATGACCCATTTCAGCAAGATGACTCACAGTAACTCACATCAAACACCAATCATCAAAACCAAATCAATCATCAAAATAGAACATCAATGCATGGTGACTCACAGTGTATGACTCACATCAAAACCAATCATCAAAATCATAGAGGCACAACAATCTCTCCCTTTTTGATGATGGCAACTCTACACAGTGAGTCAATCTGATGACTCAAACTATTCTCCCCCTTTGACTTCATCAAAAAGAAAATAGTTTGAGAAATTATAGCATGTATAAAAATTCAGTCAATTTCTCCCCCTTTAAGAGTTTCAGCAAAAGCATGAGTCAGAGATGATCAAAAAAGGAGCCTGCATGCACTAATTGAATGATATTCTCCCTCTTTGGCAAACAATCTCCCCCTTTGGTATAATCAAAATAAACCATGGGAAGGGGTGAATGCAGATGCAGATACCAGAAATATGAATGCAAGAGCACAATTCTTCTCCTTCTATGCAGCATGATGCATATGACAAAGAGGCTCCCCCTCAATAAATGGAACCTTATGAAATGAATGAGAAGGAGACCACAGGGACAAATAAGGAGAAGTTCAGGTCAATGAGCAGAAGAGGTTCAATTAGCAGATTTTTTAAAGAAGCTCTAATCTCAAAAAATTCAGTCAGATTTTCATAGAGATATCAATCTCATAAATCCAAAACATAAGTTTTCAAAGTCTTCCATTATAAGGGCTTATGAATGAGCTTTATTGAAAAATATGGTTTAAACATGATGTATGCAGAGTTTATCAATAAAATTCTGTATTGATATCTAAAACCATGTTTTAATAAAAATAAACCAAGCCCTCATATTTATCTTGATTATCCTCCCTTTGTCTTACACAATCAAATTTATTGACTTCTTTCAGAATTACATGCACTAGTATTGAGATTAAGCAATTATGAAGTCATATTATTTTGTCTAGGGTTGTAGCAATTTGATTTTAGCATCAATATTCAGATATTGAGATATGTTCAACAATTTTTCATGCTACAAATTTTACGAGCAGTCTGGTTCAGTGCACACTTTGTAACTAGAGGATATACCATGATCAGAGGCCAATATCCCTAAGCACTTAGTGTGACTAACTGTCATGCTATATATGAACAGAGATAGCATTTTACACATCATGACACACTTCAAATCATTTCTTGATGAGTGAGTTGTATTTCTCAGTGTGCATGCCATTGCTCTGCCTAAATTTCAATGAATTCTTAATCAGAGTTAACTATGGTACCTCATGACACAGTCCTTTGGACATGTGTTTCTCAGTGACCAAGGTCATTGCTCTGACAGATATTACCCTTTAGACTTTTCAGAAAAATTCATTTGCTTCAAATCAATAATAGTTTCATGTACTTAATCAGTCGAAGTCATGTATTCAAGAGTGCAGATTTCAGAAGTTTTCAAGACACAGCATGAAACAGATGGTTAATGTTTATTAAACATGCTTCAGATATTTTTAAGAGATTTTAAAGTCAAACTCATTGAATACATTAAACTTAAATCACATGAGTTATTTCAGTCATTCATAAAAATGTATAATAGAAGATTTCTAGTTCAAAATTTTCAGATTTATGATCGAGATAGCCCATTGAAATCTTCATGAAGGACTGATAGAATTTTGAACCCAAAAGATACCAATTGATAGGAGAAATACCAATTGTTAAGAGAGATTGTGAAGCTCAAAGTTTTCAGAATATGATTAAGGTTTGTCAACAAAATCAATAAGAAAGGATATGCAATGAGTTCTGACACATGTATGCATTTGACAACCTATATGCAATGCATTGACTCCCCCTCACAATATGCATTCAAATTCTCTTTTTGGCATTTTCAATATAAGGAAATGCAATGCACTATATGTATGTAAAAACATGCAATTAACTCCCTCTCAAGACATGCAATGTTTGCCATGAGGTACTGAACATATGATTTTGATTCATGCACATTCAGGCTGTCCTAACCAGCAAAGTGACCCATGGTACGAGGCGGAGCACTTGGTCTAAAAGACCACCTCACACATAGTAAGAACCTCCAGACAGACCTCCCTGCCTTTTGGTACCTTACCATTTATATACCATTGAGGTCATGCATGATTATTCAACATGTAGTCCTATATGCAATTCAGAATTTCAGTGAGCTATTGCAACACACAAATTTCAAGTCACACTCATAAGCAGTTCAGATTTTTCAGAAAATTCGAAATGCAATTTGTTTTCAGAGTTTATGCATAACACAATTATCAAGCAATTGCAATTAGCCTATGTATGCATCAGATACAGACAACCCTTTTTAATCTGATATTTACACAGAACTCTCAGCAAATGCATGATCAGAAAATAATGCACATGGCAAATGATGAATGAAAATGCAAAAACAGATTTAACTTGCTATGCATTAAAACTAAAAAATAAGAAGAGCATGAAGTTTACCTGAAAAGTTCAGTATGGGGTTTTCTTCTTGAGTGACTTGGATCATTACCCCTTTTTATTCCAGTCCCAAGGCACACCTGCATAGCACTGTTATTTTGCACAAACAGGTACCCAAGAAGTCTTGGGTCCTGACAAAACAGTATTACTCCTAGCAGGTTTTCTCAGCACATTTCTAGGAGCAGTTTTCAGATCTGATTTATGCACATTCTTGTTCGCATGAATTCTATGTGCATATGCATGAGATTTCTTGTTAACAGAATAGAAATTCGGTTTGCCAAAACCAGTTTGGTTTTGATATCCTGTCAGCCAACAGGTTGCAGCCCTGTGACCTGGCTTCCCAAATGATGGCATGTAAATTTCGCAACATGGAATTTAGCAGAGTTATTCTGAACATGCCAACAATCTCCAGCTCTGTGGCCTGGCTTCCCACAGTGATAGCATGCAGGAGACTTTCCAATGGCAGGTTTAGAATTTAATTTTCTACCCTGAGCATGCCAACAGTGGGCTGCAATGTGGCCCATCTTGCCACAGTGAAAGCATGAATTAGAACTTTTCTTACCAGCATTCAGCCAGCATTCAAATCTCTTATTACCCAATTTTCTACAATTAAAGTATGTCATATGCTGGTTTATTGGAACAGACTTGTTCTTGTTAAGAGCATGATCGTTTGCATGAAATTTATTCTTATCACTAACAAACCAGCATTGTGAAATTTTGTGTCCTAGTTTACCACAATGAAAACACTCAATTTTCCTTTTCTGAGATGAAAGATTTTTATCATGATATCTCCCAACATTCTTATCATCCTTCTCCATCAACTTACACTCATGCATCAGATGTCCAACTTTATGACAGTAATGACAGATAATCTTCTTTTTAGATGCATGTGAGTGTGTGTGAGGACTGTGATCAGCAAACACTGATGGACCCTTTTTATTTATTTTCTGTTTTCCAATCATTTTCTGATTTTTATCATGTTTTTCTGTTTTCTTAGCCTTATACTGAGGTGAAGATGAAGTAGAAGGCTTTTCCTGTTCAGAAGATTTAACAAAAACAGTTTTCAAATTGGATCCATCGACCTTCCTCATGACTGGACTGTAGCCCAGTCCCTCTTTCTTAAAATTATCCTTTGCTCCCAACATTTTCTGAGCAATGGGCTGTTTGTCTTTAGAGGTGGTGGCTACATCTGAACCACTTACAAAAGATGTCATAACTTTGTTCTGAAGTTCCTTCTTGTTTATCTTATTGTAGCCCAGCCCTTCCTTCCTAGGGTTGATTTTTATACCTAGTAGCTTGTCTAGGTTTTTCTGCCCATCAACAAATTTAGACAAGGAAACTTTCAAATCTGAATTTCATTTTCTAAAGAGGAAATATGTAGCTCATAACTGGCAATCTCTTGCTCACAGCAATTCATAGCTTCATTCAAAACTTTGTTAGCAGTTTTATATTTTTCAATTTCATTTTTCAGATTGCTCAGTTTATCAGAATCTTCAATGCAAACAGTTTTTCCTCTTTCTAAAGTAAGAAGTCTTTCAGACATCCCACTGTTTAACAGCTTCAATTTTTCAATTTCCTTTTTAAGCTTATCATTTTGAACCAATTCATTTATTAGAAGCTGATCTTCTGAATTGACTTCATACTTTCTTCCATTTTCAATTTCCTTCATATCTTTTTGTTGTTTTTCAAGATCTTTCTGTAATTCTATGTTTACAGACTTTATGGCATTAAGTTTTTCAATCAGCAATTTGTTCTCCTGTTTAAGTTTCTCTGATTTTTCATCATCTTCTTTGGAGAGTTTTCTGAGAGAGTCATCTTCAGATTTTAGCTTGTTTAGTTCAGAGTAAACACATTCAAGTTCCTTCTTCAGTTTTGCATTCTGATTTTTATACATATGATTATCAGACAGACATGCATCATGAAATTGCTTCGTACTTGAACAGTTTTCACATGAAGAGCTAGAACTATCTATCCCAGTACCCTTCTTCAACTTTTTATACTGTTTTCTTAAGCTCTCATGTGACTCTAACAATTCAGCATATGCATTCTCCCAATCATCAAGAGAAAAATTCTCGAAGAGATTTACCTCATCATCATCATCTTCATTTTGGCTGCTGCTTTGATTGCTTCTGTCAGCCATCATGCAGCTGTCCACATCTATCTCCTGAGTTCGCTTCAGTGTATCCAAAATGTCTTTAGCAGAACTGCAATCAACGAAGCATGAGTGAAAGGCTCTATCAGTAGCTGCCTTCATTAGATTTATAGCTATCTGATTCTCTTCATGCATAGACTTGTGACTGTCAGTCCATTTGGACTTTTTCTTTGGTAGTTCATGAGGACCATGTGAAATTACTTTCCACAGGTCTGGATTCACAGATTTGATATAATTCTTCAGACTAGCGAACCATGCATTAAAATGCGTACCACTGAAAATCGGTGGATGAGCCATGAGAACACAACAGATTAATGCAACAGGAATATTGATGCACTAAAAATAAATTAGCACCTAAGACTGCAAGATCGAATCTGCAGGTCGCTGGACCTTGTATGCAGACACCGGCTCTGATACCAACTGTTAGGGTGCTAGGCCCGGATACAGAGGGGGGTGAATGTATCCTTCTATGAATAATGGCCAAATAAAAACTCAGATGCTAGGCAAAATCCGGAATTAAGCTAATTCGATTAAGCAAAATAACAAGCAGGTGGAGCGAGCCTATCCAAGCATCTAGCGGAAGCAAATCAAGCAATCAAACCACTGCTCAATAGATTTTTAGGTGGTTCGGTCCTCCAGACCTACATCCACCCCTCACTCCCAACCGGAGTGAGGCTTCACTAGCAAACGCTAGAACCAAGCAGACTCAGTCTGCAAACAGTCGCTGCCACACAGCTTGACCAGGGGAACAGCCTCCCCTCTTCCTCCCAACCGGAGGGACACCCAAGTGACTCCCAGCCACTTGGAAACTAGAGGTCGCAGACCTCTCTTCCTCCAGACCAGGAGGGACCCGACCTCAGTCCAGAGGATCGGAAGTACAAAGCTAACCAAATGAAGAAGGAAAAATAAGAAAGGAAAAAATACACAGCGATCAGAAAGCTGTAAAGAAAGATAACACAGATGTGGCTCGCATGGAGCTGACTGGCCTGGATTTGATCCACGGTCCAGTAGACAGATCTTCAGGTAAGCTTCTCTTCCTCTTCTCTTCTCTCTCACTTTCTTTTTCTCTTAACCCTCACGAGCTCTCTAACTCTCTCTTTCTCTTCTTCTCCTTCTGCTCTTCTTCTCTTTCTTTTCTTCTTCTTTCGCAGGCTCTCTCTGTCTCTTCTCTTCTCTGCAATCTACTGCAGCTCTTTTCTTCTTTTGCTCTTTCACTCTCTCGATCTCTGCTCCTCTATTCTCTTCGGCTCACTCTCTCTCTTTTTCTTCTCTGGATCGAATACTCTCTGCTACTCGCAGACTGGATGTATAGACTTTTCTCCTTTTCTTTCGATCATTCTTCTTTAGTGGAAGAAGGCTCGTATATATAGCAGCAGCAGCCCCTGGGCGCGTGGCTTCCACGTTTTCCCGCCCAAGGAATTCGCCAGATCCGAGGCAGCTTCATCTACGTGTCAGCATCTGCATACCTCATCCTCCTGGGATCACGAGCCAGGTCATCAATCTCGGTAAGAATCCCTGTCAGACAGAGCATCGGATAAGTCATCAGTTTAAGTCTAAACACCCTGTACAGACTCTGTGAATGCAAAGCATTGTATAGACTTATAGAAATCAATATAGCAAGTGTGTACAGAGTGAGGGAGTGTATAGACTTAGAAGTCTTCATGCGTGCTCAGTGTATATACTTGCTGAAGAATGCATTATCATAACAGGAGAGTGTGTAGACTTAGGCCTTCTGTTCAAGACAAAAACCAATGTACAGACTTCATGCTGTACAGACTTGATGTTGATCAAAAGACCTTTGGACATCAGCCCAAGGCGTCAACGCTTCCATCGTGCAGCGTCGCCTCAGCTCCTCAAGCGAGATGCTCACGCCCTTGGCAACTGGCCAATGCGTCAACGCATCCAGTGTCAGCGTCGACGCAGTGAACAAGACAGGTGATGAACAATGCATGCACTAGCTTTACCAATGTGTAGACTTCACAATGCACAGCCACTGTATAGACTTCACGAAGCTCAACCAGTGTATAGACTTCAATGCAGAAACCAAGGCTGTATAGACTTCAGACTTGAACGTATGACCTGTGAGCGATGTATACACTTGGCCCTTGAAGGATGTACAGACTAGAAGGAATGAAGCCCACGATGTATAGACTTGAAGATTGAAGGCGATGTACAGACTTTGATGGAAGACGCAGAATGAGACGCTTAAGTCTGTATAGAGTTTGATGACTGAAGCATGAACAGTACGCCAACGTATGGACTTGGCCAAAGCGTAGGGAAAGCCCCCAATGTGTAGACTTCCAATGTGAATGAAATGCTGTACAGACTTGCTCAAACAGTCCGATGTATGGACTTGGAATTCCAACAGAAGGATGTATGGACTTTGATAAGAGAATGGCTGTACAGACTTCACCACAGCTGCGATGTACAGACTTTGACAAAGCAGCGATGTACAGACTTTAAATGAAAGTCCGATGTACAGACTTTAGCTGAAGACCAATGTATGGACTTCGAATATGAAGACCAATGTACAGACTTTGAATACGAAGACCAATGTATAGACTTGACAGTGATCTCTGCAGCGAATGTATAGACTTCAAGGTTCATTGAAGGATGTACAAACTTCAGAACTGAACATAGGTAAAAGGCTCCCAATGTATAGACTTCGAAGTTCACTGAAGGATGTTCAGACTTTGTTCCACCGACCAGTGTATTGACTTTGCAAGCGTGAGACGCTGGATAAGACGGTGGATGTACAGACTTTAGGTGAAGGCATGAAACGATCTCTAAGACGATGAAGTCTGTATAGACTTTGCAGTGAATGGATGCTCAGTGAGACGCAAGTTGAGACGATGCAGTGTACAGACTTCATGTAATGCATGCAGACGTTGAACAATAGAATGTGCAGACTTTGCCATGAGACGCTGAACAAGACGCTCCAATGAATAGACTAGCTGGATGCACTGTAGACAATGTATAGACTCTGAAAGCTAACAAGCGTCCTCAGTGTACAGACTTGGGCTATACAAACTTTGACTCAAACATGCATATAAGACGCTAAATGAGATGCAAAAGTGTATAGACTTATGCTGTGCAGACTTTGACTCAAATGTGCATATGAGACGAACGATGTATAGACTTGCATTACTGTACCAATGAATAGACTTGAGATGCACTAAGACGATGACTGTTCAGACTTTGGCAATGTGCAGACTTAGAACAGCAGCTAAGCATGTGTGTATTATGTGAGAGTGTATACACTTGAAGCTATTGAACACAAGTACAATGTATATACTTCATGAACAGACGATGTACCTACTTGGAATTGATGCATGCTGTGCAATGTACATACTTTGAAATCATGCAAGCTGATGTGCAGACTTCAGTTGAACCCAACCAAAGAGTGTATACACTACACTTATCTGGGGGGTCGACCCATCTAGAAAGGGGTCGGCCCACACTATGCTGACTGTGATGTATGAATGCTTTATGCAGCAGATAACATGGCTGAACATCAAATATGCAATGCAAATGCTTTATGATCTGATAAACTAACAGAACAGCAATGCAATGCTTTGATAAACCGGCTGAACATCAGAATGACTGAACATATGAAGATGACTCTTTTCAGCAAGATGACTCACAGTAACTCACATCAAACACCAATCATCAAAACCAAATCAATCATCAAAACAGAACATCAATGCATGGTGACTCACAGTGTATGACTCACATCAAAACCAATCATCAAAACCACAGAGGCACAACAAGGTTCTCGTCCCGGGTGCCCCTGGTCAGTGCGGTTATGGCTGAGGCTACATCCAGATGGGGGATTCTCAGGGCTTCCGACTTGAATCGGTTGATGTAAGCCTGGAGTTTCTCCCCTTGTGCTTGTTTGAGAGCCAATAGCCCCGCTACCGACCTCGGGGGGCCGCTACCGGCGAAACTCTCCGTGAATACTCGCCCGAATTGCTTGAAATCCCGGATGGATCCGGGGGCGAGGGCCCGGAACCACGCTTAGGCACCTTGGACCAGGGTGGTCGCAAAGGCTTGGCACTTGATGGCGTCGGATGCTCTGTGAAGGGTCATCAGGGCATCGAAGCTATCGAAGTGGTCGGCCGGGTCGCCCTAGCCGTCGTAGGACTTGAAGGTCAGAATGGAGGTTCTGGGAGATACCTCTACCTTCAAGATGTAATCAGAGAATGGGGATTTTTCCTCATCGTCCGCCGGAGAGACCTTCTGCAAGGCGCGTAGGGCGTGCTCTTGTTCTGTGAAACGTCTCTCAAATTCTCGTAGTCGGAGGGATAGCTCCGGCTGTCGCTGCGTCGTGGGGCTGGGGGGGCATTCTTGGCGTTCCCCAGGGACTTCGGTCTCTGGGTTCAGATGGCGTGCCCCAGGCTTCCCCCTTTTCGACTTGGAGGAGGCTTCTTGCTCCGCAGGGGGGGCTTGTCAAGGTCCTCCTGACCTGTTACGGATAATCTGCCGGCCCCAGAGAGTGAAGCGGCCTCCGACAGTGTGCTGTGACTCGTTCTCGCGGGGAGGGCTCTCTGGAGGGGCGCGTGACCTTCCATCCCTGGCCGCCTGGGTCCTCATGAGTTCCACGAGGATGTCCAGTTTTGCATTGACGGCTTGAAAGGCGTCAGCGCCACCGTTGAGTGGTAGACCTTCACCGCGGGAGGAGGGGGTGGTCCGTCGGCGGGGGTGCTGGCATTGGAGGGGGGATTTTGTGAGGCTTGAGAGGGGCCTTCACCTGCCGCCACCATGGCCTTTCCCATGTCGCCGGTGGACCTCCTCCCTGAACTTCTTCAGACCATACTGGCTCTTTGGTCGTTTCCCACAGACGGCGCCAGATGAAGAGGCGTAATCTCGCGTTGGACCTGAGCTGGGGGATGATCACCGAATAGTGAACTGCAAGAAAGGGAAACAGATCAGGGGGTCTAGGGATGGTTCCTTGGGGAAAACCCTCCGATGCCTAAGTCAGTAGAGCAATGGTGGAAGCTGTGAAGGGAGGAGGAAAAGAGGCGCGAGATCCCTCTACACCAAGATGGTGAAGTGGTTCCTACCTAGGGAATTTTAGGCGTGTGTCGGGCCTTACCTTTCGCTGGAGGGAGTCCCAGGTTTAAATAGTGCGCTGGCCTCATGAGTCCCGTAAGCTAAGGAGTTTCAGGCGGGAGTTACGTCATCAACGTGGGCTCTTTACGTCCTCATCGTTGGGTCTTTATAGCCATGAGGAGTCATGTGTCCCTTATCCTCTTAAACTCATGCTCATAATGGGTTTCTCAACGGCACCGTGGATAACTAATCGTCGGTCGATCCGAGCATGAAGGGTGCCAACCCTGTCCGAGCAATGGGCATAGCTCGGATGATGGTAGGTCGGAGTGGGCGCTGGGCGCTTGCCTCTATCCCGGTAAAGGGATAACTCGGGCATGAGTCTTCCTCCATTCTGACAGACGTTTGGGCCTTCCGAGCCTAAGGGCCGCCGAGGAAGGGTTTCATCCCGAGTAATCTTATTGGGCTTTTTATCCTAAGTGGGTCCTGTGGGGCTGTCACTTGGATGAGCTGGGCCTCATTTAGTCCTCACGGACCTAGTTCGGCTACTCTTAGATGGGCTACAGAAATCCCCCTCTCCAATACTCGTACAAAAACTGAAGTAAATGACCAACGTGCCTCAACAGAGTCCACACGATAGAGTACAATAACAAACAAGCACGCCACAGCCAAACCATGAGAGCCAGATTTTTAGGTGGTTTGAACGCACCCAAGTGCGATCCTACATCCACCCCTCTCAACTCGAGAGGATTCACTAAAACAATGCTGATCAGAGGCAGCAAAACCACATGCACACACACGAAGTAAAGACCCTAAACACATGCCGACGAAAAAATCGTCAGCCTACACACACTGCCGGAGATGATATCTCCTCACACACCCACAAAAATCTCTCAAGTATTTGACAAGTGTTCAGCTCAGATGAATACAATAGACTTAAATAAGATAAGACACTGTGAAAAGAGTCTCCCCCTTTGATGTTGCTCAAGGTCCTTCACTAGAGTAGGAGGAAGCCGATAGTCGATGATATTTCTCGGAGAGTAGGAGGTAGCCGGTGAACATAATCTCACTTGGATGATGGATGCAGTGAGGGAACGCCTCTAGAGACCTTCAGATCATCAATTCCATGGGTTGGAGGTCGTTCTCCAGCTCTTCTCTTTGCTCTTCTCCCTTAGCTGTGTTGAAGGCGGCTCTCCAAGATCCTGGACGTGTTTCTCTCGTGGCTGCTCTTCTTTTCCTAGATAATGGGATGCCCTAATCATTAGCCTTTTATAGCTAGGGTGAATATCCTTTGAAAGGAGCAGGGAATGTAAATATTCTCTCCTCTGATTGGTTCCCCAAAGTTGACCTGGCATATGCCTCATATTCACAAAAAGAAAACATAGTTAAGTCTTAAACCTTGTGTTAGCATGCTAAGATATGATTAAGAAGGATAACATCTGCAAGACAAATTCCAATTGGTTGATCACTTCAATTCCAATGGTTAAAGATCGATTATTAAGCCCAAATTGATTTGAAGAATTATTAGGGTGAAATTCGGAATGTAATTGGTCGAACCAGAGATGGGGTGTCCCATCTGGCAAACTGGGTCGACCCTTGTTAGAGCAGATTCTGTTTCCAGAATCTATTTTTAATAGGGGTCGTCCCAGTTCTAGACTGGGACATCCCACCTGAGATAGATCAGTGCAGACAGAAACAGGTGATTTACAGGGGTCATCCCAGTTCCCAACTGGGGAACTGGGACATCCCATCTGAGAGAAGTCAGGGTAGATAGGGCCCTGCTTATGCAGGGGTCGACCCATCCAGCAACTGGGTCACCCCAGTTCAGTCAGATTCATGGTTTTCAATTTTCGCCTGTTCAGAAACAAAGGGATTAACCTCAACTGAAACTTGAATTTTTTGAAATTAAATTTTTCACCATATTAAACAAAAGGATAACCTCACTTCCTCACCTTTCAACTGGCAACACTCCTTACTTACCTTGCAGTTCACATGGTAGTTTTTACTTGAAGATCTTGTGAGTTTTTGCAATGTTAGCTGTAAAACATCAACTGAGGCTCATGAAAGAATGGGATGCTCATGAATGAAATAACAACGGAGATTTCACACGTGGAGAGGGGGAAAACTACCGCCCAAGAGCACGGCCCAATTAGGTCCAATTCGACCAAACTAGGCCCAACTACCCAAAGTGACAGCCCCATTTCGGGCCCGCTTACTTCAAGCCCAAAACTCACTCGGAGCAGCACTTCCTATGCGACCCTCAGGTCCGGAAGTCGAGCGACAGATCGGTTGAGAGATCCCCTGCGAGGACCCAACATGGCCTACCCGAGCTACACACTTATCGCTCAGGATAAAACCCCGAGCGAGTGCCCCAGGCTCGAACCGACTATCAGAAGCTTATCCAAGCATCCGTTATGCATCCAACAGGAGCAGGGAACTCCAAGGGATAAGGGAGAGCAAGAGTCCTTATACCATAAAGAGCCCACTACAAGGACGTAACCTCTTTGAAATCCCCTCAGCTCCCTGAACTCTTATGTTAAACGGACTGCTATATAAACCGCAGGGAGACCCTCCAAGAAGGTAAGCAATCATCCTGAGAGAAAACCACCACACCTCTTGGTGGAGAATAATCTCGCGCGGTCTCTTTCTCCTACCACCTATTTTCGCATCCGTGCTCTATCACATTTGCTGACTTAAGCATCGAAGGGTTTTTCCCAGGGACTCCTCCCTGGGAACCTCTGATATGTTTCCTGCCTTACAGTTCATACAGACGTGGTGACCATGATCAAAGACTCCCCTAAGATCTCACGGCTCAGGATCAGTGCGAGATTACACCTCTTCATCTGGCGCCGTCTATGGGAAAAGAGCAAAGAGCCATCATGGTGCGAAGAAATTCCGGTAGGATGATCACTAGCAGCAAGGGAAAGACCATGGTGGCAGATGGAGAACCTGTGCCTTCCCACCCCACAGAAAACCTCCCCTCCGACGACAGCAATCAAGCCGATGAACTGCCTCCACCGCCCACGGAGGTGCAACCCCCCAACGGGAGTTCTGACGCTCTCCAAACCCTCAACGCAAAACTGGATATCCTTGTAGAATTAATGAGGACCCAGGCAGTTAGGGAGGGAAAGTCACAACCCCCACGGGAAAGCCCCCCCTGTGGAGAAGCTTCCCAGCAAACGGCCGGAGGCCGCTTCACCCTCCGGGGGAGGCGGCTTATACGCAACAGGTCGGGAGGACCTTCGCACCCCCCCTCCAGAACAAGAAGCCTCCTCCACCCCGAGGAGAGAAAGAACTGGTGTAACGACTCGAAATCTGAACCCCGGGAAGGCCCGATAGCCCGAATCTCGAACCGCCATCCATGAGCCCAAAAAGTCGGAAGGGTTGAAAGGATGGTGTGGAGATACACAAGAATCTAAAAAAATTGTAGAGTTATGCAGTTAAATGAATTAAGCATGAAGCAATAAATAACATTAATTAAATTACATGGTCCACAAAAATAACAACAGTCTAAAAAGATAGTAGTCCATAACTAGTACAGTCCAAAGAAAAGTACAACTACACGGCGCATACCCCGAAACTGGCAACTGGCAACTAACCCTGGGCACCTGAACCACGTGGAGCCTCTGAAGCGCTCCCCTGAAGCCTCGTCTCACCTGAAACACGGTGAAAATACGCAGGGAATGAGCCTCAAAACACAAGGCTCAGTAGGGATCATCTGGTCCCCACCTCGTAAACCGAGAAACTACGCGAAAAGTAACTACAAGCTACTACGACCTACATCCACCCCGGTGAGGCTTTCCGGGTGACACACAGCTTGCTCCGCTGAGCAACACAGCTTGCTTAAACGGTTGAGCAACACAGCTTGCTATCCGCTGACTAATTGCTTGCCAATCACCCAGAGGAACATATCCTCTCTTCCTCTGAAACCGCAGAGGGAACCCGATCCCTAAATAGAGGATCAGACGATCAAGATGAAAAGTTGATAGATGAACTTGTTGATATGTTTTTACTTACGTTTCATTTCTTTACCGGCTTAAAAGATGTCTTCCTATCCCTTCTACTAAATCAATGTGAGAAATAAATGGAAAATAGAAGGGATATAGAATCAAGTAAACAATGGTGATCGCCACCAAGGTGCCTAATGTGACTGACACACCGTACCTTGGAAAGAGAGGGAGACACTCGCCTTATGAGTAGCACTACAGGGATGTGCGGCCTATGAAGAACCACATTCCTCATTGAACGGCCTCACGACATACTGCTCGTCAATGCTGCAGAGGACGCGGGACGTAGAACTACTGGCAGATGAACGGCTCCAAGGTAACCATAGTTGGAAGAAGAACGGTCAAAGGTACACCGCACCTCCTCTTGAACGGACGTAGGGGAACCGCGCATGACCACCACGAGTCCAACCTCCACCCTTTCCGGTCGGCCAGAAAGGATGGGCCTCGTGCTAGTGGGTTGCTGATCTACGAAACAGAGTGTAGAACACAAAGAAAAACCCAATATCGGAACTGTGAAGCATAGCAAATGCTCAAACGGAAAGAAATAAACATAACTAAATGAAGTGGGGGGGATACCTGGGGGGTTTTTAAACCCTTGGGGGCGTCAGAAAACATAGGAGGGTGTGTGCATGGCAGTGCAAACAAAGAAAACGTGGGAGAATGGACGTGTAAAAACAAGCATGCAATGAGAAAAAAATGGGACTATCAAATGTAAAAGACTCAAAACTAGGACTACTCTATGAACCGGAGGCTTGTGTGGATGTAGAAGGCCTCCCTCCTTGGTGCTAGGTCACTCAAGATTTCAGCAGGGCTTCGCCGTCGACCAAAAATCTCCCCCCTTTCAAAGGTAGCCTTTAGGGTCTATTTATAGAACCCCCAAATGCTAACCCCGAAATTAGGGTTTCTATGCATGTTTAGGTCGAGATAATCAAATAAAAGATGAAGATAATTCAATTATCTTTCAACCAGTCGAAATGGTACTCAAAATGGTTAAGTATCCGCGGAGAAAATGACGGGAGAAGTTAGGGATAAAACCATGGATAGAGAGAGAAAATCTGTTGAATCTTCAGCAAACGAGCAGATGAACGGTCTTACGATAGACCACACATCCATATGGGCGGCCCATCTTTGGCCATCCAACCCCGTCGGTGAAAAATTAAATATAGAGGAATTATCCACCATTTATCTATTAAACCAACCGAGAATCTCACCGTTGGATTCTCACAAATGAATGGCTAGGATTAGTCCGTTCAAGAGGAAGAGCGGCCAAAGACCGGCCGTTCTAGCCTTGTCAGTGATAAATAGATAAATTGGGTAATTATCTGAGAAAACCACCAAGCGTAGGACTCTGGAAGAAGAACGGCTACCATCCGTCCGTCCATCACTTTGGACGGCTAGAAGAAGACCGCATAAATGCTTGTAGGTGGAAATTCAGAAAATTAACCAAAATATTCCAAAAATGTATGGACGGCCTACGATCAACCGCACATTGATTGAGTGGCCAGGGATGAACCGTACATGTATATGGGCACTTGAATCTCATAAAAAGACTCAATCAACTAAAACCAAGGCCCATTAAGCCCTGAATCAACTCGGACCTAGCCAGGGAGGGAGGCTACCCATAAAATCGGCCCAGAACGTGCCAGAAAATAGCCCAGCGTGTGATGGACAACTCAAGACATCAATAAATGGGAGTAAGAGAAATGACTCAACTTTATCGACAAAAAATGGGTGTCAACATATGTCCCTCCTTAACGTCCTCTTTGTAGGGGCGCGAGTGGAGGTGAAGCGAAAGTGACATGGAACATAGAGATGAAGCGGAAACGAAGCGGAGTGGACAGAAAAGCAGGCGTTAAGGTAAAATGACACCCGTTTTTACCAACAAGCAATGGGAATCTTCCGGAAAACTCTGAACCGAACATAGGGAATGATCAGACTAAAAGCGACACCAATCCAGAGGAACTAAACTAAATAAAAAGAAACACACGATCAACCTCATGGGGGACACAATCCCTCGGACCAATGAGGAGACTGAAATAAGCAGAGAAAAGTAAAGAAACAGACTACAACTCCAGACGGGGACCTCTTAATCAACCAAACCAAGCGAATCGATCAAAGCGAACCTTCCAACTCAGAGTGGAATTACTCCTCTTACTCAATCACTAAACGCACAGCTAACCATCTCTGGTGGGACATTATCCAGGCAAACTATGGGTCATGAATGCTCAAAAGATGCGCATGGTGCATGCTGGGCTAAAATAAAAGAAATCATTAAAACAAATACAAAGAAAAGTTTAAAATAGAAGATACTCGAGAATAATATTGCTAGGCTGGGATAGTCAGAGTCAAGACACTATCCGCAACCACAGCGTGCAAGATAGAACCATCCTCCCCGGGACATCCCAACCTAACGGCCTATCCGAAGGTCAAACGCGTGAACCTGTATCATCATCATTTTTGTTGAAGGGGAACAACAGATCCTGGAACACGTGAGCAACCAACTGGTTCTCGAGATAATATACTATAGTACCATACAATAATGCAATAAGGGTGGTAGGTTAGAAGGCCATACCTGACTTACCTGTACAGGTGAAACGGAAAGTGAAAGTTTGATGCTGCACATAAGATTGCTAGCAAGATTTCCAATGATATCATCAAATAACCAAATGCATCAATCGAATACGAAGCGCAGAAATAAGGGTAAGATTTTCTCAAACATGCACGGTCAACTACAAATCGCCTAACACGAAGAACAGCTATATCTTAGCCGTCTATTCATGGAATTCGAACCGACTTTAGGCAGCGTACCGTTGGAGAAAAATGGTCACATCTCAACCGCTCCAAGGAAGGACGGTCTATCGTTAGACCGTCTCACTTCTGCAACCTCGAAAGGCTAAAACCCTTCGTCTCCCTCCTTCCACCGTAACCGACAATGGGAGGGAGAACGAAGGGAACACAACCCAATCTTCCATTCTCTCGATCCCCCTCACTCCCAATCTCTCTCACCCTCCCATACTTCCCGATGAGGACCAAGCACCAAGCTCAGTTCCCCGCCATGGCCGGCGAGGAGGAGTAGACACCGCCGCCGCCACCGGCGGATGCCACCGTGGAGGTGCCCACCGCGGCCGCGCCGCCCGCCGTCGTGGAGGAGAAGACTACGGCGGTTGCCGTGCCCGAACCCGAGGAGGAGGCCGCCGTGACCGGAGAAGAAGTGGAGGAAGGGGGAGATGCCGCCGCGCCACCGACGGCGGCGGCGAGGGAAAAATGGGCCCGGGACCCCGAGGTAGGCCCCCCCCTCTCTAGCTATTTTTTTTATTTTTAATGCAAGCATGCTAGTTCTAGGAAATTTCACGGGGGTTTAAAGGGCTTAGGAGCCAGTATGGGGGCAATGGTGGCCTCCCGCCGGTGGGGGAAACCCTCACCGTCGTCGGGGAAGACGACGGTTGAGCGGTTTTCAAAGAACCGCACAAACCAATACAAACGGCTCACATAGAGCCGCCCATAACCCACACGGCCCAGGGGTAGCCGTTTAAACAGACACAACACTAGAATCGAAACAAATAAAGACGGTGAGAGGCTCACCGTACAAATTACAAACGGGCCACATTGGTCCGTTCAACACTTTGCCATCCCAGAACAATGTGGTTCTCATCGGACCGCCCAACCTTCAAATGGCCCAAGAGTGGCCGCCTGAAACCAAACAACCCAGGGAAAGAATGGTGCATGGTCAACCGTTCAGCATATGAACGGCTAATAGTGGCCCGTTCAAAACAAGTAACCTCAGGACCGAGACGGCCCATATGGGACCGTTCATGAGGAAGAGTGGTCCATAGGGGACCGTTCTTCTGACAGAGAAGGGAACTTGTGATTAATTTCATCTATCTATGAAATAGAATGCCAAAATTAATTACTAAATGCATGAAATGGATGAATGAATGCAGGGAAAGCGCAGGACCCGCACCTCGTGGCTGCAGGTCCGCGTAGTGTATTTAGCACTGCTGGACTTCCAGCGGGAGCAGTTAGCTGCCATGGGGTTCGCCCCATTTCTGAGCATCGAGGTGTGTCGGTTTGACACAGCTCTACTCTACGCCCTGCACGACCGCTGGGATCCAGTGAGTCGTACGTTCCTCTTCCCGTGGGGGCATATGCTCCCCACTTTGGAGGACGTGGCCAGACTCACTGGCCTTCGAGTGCACGGGCTGCCGGTTAGCGGGACCACTTTTCCTGACTACCGGGTGATGGCTCGGGAGCTGCTGGGCCTAGAGCTGCGGCGCCCCGAGAGGCAGTCGACCCTCCTGCCCCGGGCTAGTCTTCAGGATAGCTTGGGCTTACGACGGGTGAGAGTTGTAGTTGGGGAGCAGTCGTAGCAGCACCTACAGCGGCTGATCGAGCTGGCGAGACCGATAGTAGCAGCAGAGCAAGGAGTAGAGGCAGATAGAGTGCTACGGCGATTCCTGATGCTATTGTTCGGGCGACTCCTTTTCTCCACCAGGGCGGACGTGATGAGCTGTCGGTTCCTTCCCTTCCTAGAGGAGCTCAGCCACGTGGGCGACTACATGTGGGGAGCGGCGGTCCTTGCCTTCCTATTCGATACGCTAAGTTTGACGGCCCGTCGGACCATGCTCGGGGGCTTCTCCCCCTTACTCCAGGTACGACTCCTATCCTAGACTTAATTATGCAACTTCTATATGTTTTCTAAATGCTGACACGATGCTGTGATGTAGGTGTGGGCCTACGTACACCTACATGGGCTAGGTAGAGGTGAGGAGACCCGTACTGGGCTCCTACCGATCGCCCGGAGGTGGACGGCACCTCGAGAGACCGCAGCTCTCAGGAGACAGGTCCAAGAGTTGGAGGATGACTTGGACGCTCTACCATTTGCCTCGATATGCTTCTAAACTAAGACTCTTTAATTAAATGCAATTCTAAATGATGATGATGATGCTGATGCGACTTTCTATTTCTTGCAGGTACGGTGGACACCTTTCACAGAGGAGGGCCAGGAGGGTCAGCCTTGGGTGGTTGGCGCCCTCACCTTCGCCGGATGAGACGTGTGGCTTCACTGCATGATTGTGGTGGAGCCACTGTACTACAGACTGGTGATGAGGACCATCGGGGTCCATTAGCCAGCGGTGGAGTTCCCGGCACCTGAGAAGGCGGGGGTGCGCGTGACGAGGACTACCCGGGGCCTGGCGGCAATGTTTAATTGGACGGTGAGGAACGCTGCATAGGTGGCCGACTGGACAGCTCTTGGGCGAGTGGTGACCGCCCGAGCCGACAGCGACTCAGCGTACTACACCGCGTACGCCAGACACTACCGGGACCAGGTGTTCCGGGGTGCCCACCGACCGGTACGACTTCTAAACTTAAACTCTACCTATTATGCTTATTATTTCTATATGATGATGCAATGACACTGGGACTTCTAAATGCAGATTGACCATGAGGGATGACTTGAGGAGCTGCAGGGGCTCCTGCACTCCACCATCAGGGAGCGGGACGAGGCCCGACAGGCCCTGGCTTTACTGGTGAGTTTTCTAAACCCTATACTTCCTAAATTATGCGAATGCTTATGATTATGGTTATGCATGTGACTGACCTGGAGTTTTAGATGCAGCGTGCCGAGGGGGCCCAGTGACAGGGGGCCGATGCTCCTTCTTCTTCTTCTACCCAGAGTCCTGCAGATCGGGCCGAGCGGGAGGCCGACTTCACTCGGATGGTAGCGCGGGCCAAGGCGGCCGAGGTGGCGCTCACCGAGAGGGTACGCAAATCATGACACTTTCCCTTGTTATTTATGCTTATAAAATGTAGTTGACTGACAATGATATGTGCATGCAGACGTCCGAGCTGACCCGTCTTAGAACAGAGCTAGAGCAGAGCCGGGCAGCGGCTAGGGAGGAGGTGGCCCGTGTACGGGAGGAGGCAGCACAGAGCCGACCAGCTGACACCCTCGAGATGGCCTTTCTGCGAGCGGAGCTAGAGCGACTCCGAGCTGGAGCGGAGGAGCTGGTGCGGGTCCGAGCGGAGCAGGATCGGTATAAACCCTCTGGTTTGATTGAATTGCATGCATAGTAGAGCATCAATTTCATGTTTTACTTGTTCTATGCATCACATGTATCCCTTAGCCCTAATTGAAGAATTAAAACTTGTTATTCATCTATTCAATGATACCTATGCATGTAGTTGGCTTATACTTCATTATCAAGTCTAGAAACTCATGGTGTTTTGATTTAGACATGATGTGAGTTGATATCTTAGGTTTTTATATCATTTTCTGTTAGCAGACTCGCTGACGCATCAGCGTAGGACCGTCACATTCTTGTAACGGCCTTACGACAGACCGTCATACGCTCTGTTATATTTGGGTTTCTTTGATGAATCTGATGGATCTAGGCAGGCGCGTTACATAACTGTAACGGCTGTTCTCTGACCGTCACAATAACCGTGACGCCCTACTTCTAGACCGCTAGAGGCTATGTTCTGCCAACCCTAAGACAGACTAAGACTTGTTTATTTTGCTTATTATTAAGTCTAGTTATCAAAGTTTTAACATGTTATATGAATTGAAGGTTATTTAAGCATTCATGATAGGTATCGCATGCTTTGGTATCTTATTGTTACTTTAAGTTATGAAGCCAAAACTCTATAGTTTTGTAGTTAGAAATATGATTTTGAATGATGTATTGTTAGAGTTTTTATCATGATTTCACATCGTTATATGTCTATATATATATATATATATATTCTTTCTCTATCAATAGAGTCGTTTCTATAAGTACATGGCACATACTCCAGTGTGTTGACTATTAGTTCACACTTTGCACTATAGGAACACAATCTTGGACATGAGGACCTCTCTATTGGATATTCCTTCCAATGGACTAGGAAATCTTGTTTCAAGGCCTCCGTAATTCTCCGCGAGCCTGGGATTCCCACTAGGACGCCGATTTGGTTGTACCATTAAAACCAATTAACTAGAATACACTATCATTATTTTTTGGATCTAGTAATGTAACGGCCTTGCATTGGACCGTCAGGCTCACGTAACGGCCCATTGTATGACCGTCACATTCCTCTGAGTCTATTTTTATCTTTCTAGACTCGGATCACTGTAACGGCCCACTACTGGCGCGTTACAGAATGTAACGGCCCAGTAGATGACCGTTATACCGCTTGCATATATTAACCCAAGGTTTGACCCAAGGGTTGATTTCTAAAGTTCTAGATGGACTAATGATAGTTTAGAACTTAGCATAATGATTAAAGAGACTTAATGTAATGAATGAAAGGTAAAAGAATGTACCGTTATACTGTCAATTTATTTCTATAAGCATAACATCGTTAAATCTATTTCTTGATCTCATATATTCGAATCGAAGCGTTCATTCATTGATTTTCATTATTTGGAAGTGCTATATTCTTGGCCATACTTTACTGTTACATGCGTGGAAGTAGCTTAATTTATACCTGAAGATGCGATCGAGCACTGATTGTGTTTAAGGGCTCTATGCTAGTCCCCTCGGCTTATTGCTGGAAACATACTATTTTATAAACCATGGGGTATGATGCTACTAGCGTCGCATTACGCTGGGAGTACTATTTCTATAAATAAGTGAAGACCCACGACACGACATGACATTCTTGTACATGCCTTTTTTGCTTGATATTCCACAGAAATTCATGAACTATCTACTCAAAAGAGACTAGTGTGATGAATATGTGGCTTGCTCATACATTCTCGTTACATGCTTGCTCGTGAAAGGCCAAATATCATGTTCATGTTATATTCTTGCTAGTTCATTCATGATCATTCTATCTTACGTGATTATCTTGTTACTTTGGTTTAATCGCATGATTGATTCGCATTCGCATGATTTTACCTTATTCTCTAGAGCTAAAATGTTAATTACTTTAATAATGCCTTCATGTTGATGCGAAGATACCTACTGGGCAAGTGTGCTCATTACCTATTTCCAATATTTTTCAGGAGATGGAAATAGTTCGAATTCGGATTCGGGTGATTCAAGTAGCGGGTCCGAGAGCGATTGAATGTTGTTATTACAAGAGCGAAGACTTAGGAAGTTTTATAATGTCTAGATTGAGTCAATGTAATTTTCTTATTTCTTGAGTCTAGTAGAATGAAAGATGATGAAAATTGAATTAATGGTTGTATTCTTGAATATTGATCATTTATGAAATAAAGATGGAGTTTGTTTCAATTCTGTGCAATTACATTTATATGTGTGATTGTCTCGCGCTCTGGTTGTTCTTGCTTGCAAGAGGCTTACCATGCCGGCTGTTCACGCTCCCCGAGCGAGTCTTCCGCTATAATAAAGGCTTGGGGCGTGACAGTTAAGTTGGTATCAGAACCTAAGTCTCAAGACTTAGGAAAAAAGAGCCATGTCATAGGATAAGTCCAAGGTTTAAGGACCCCTACCATGAATTAAGGAAGAAATTTTCACACCTAGGAGAGAATTGGGTAGAGCCCGGGATGAGATAGTTATTAGCTTTAAGATTGATTTTCCTTCAGTCTCACGAGAAATAACAAGTTGTTATATTTCTCTCAAGTACCTTATTATTCTTATCATGGCTCATCGCGTAGATTTGAATGGCATGCAACAAACCGTTGCCGACCTTACGCAGGCATTGCAAACTATGGCCCAGGTAGGGGCAGGAGCACATGCTGGCTGAAGTCCCGCGATCAATGACACCCAAGAGGGGGGTGAATTAGGTGTTTACCAATTTTAAGAAAACTTTTGGCCTTTTATAAAATATGTGATACAAAGCTAGTTAAGAGATTCAAAGGTATTTGAACACAAATTAGATTTATCAAACTTTATATGATAAGATATAGATTATGCAAGATATACGAAGATAAATCCAGAACAATAATTTAAACTAATGTTTATGTAGAATGGAGATAGAGGAAATGGAGCAAGCCACACAAAACAAGTATAATGCACAGTGGTTTTTAAGGTGGTTCGGATGCAACGACGGTAATCCTACGTCCACCCCTCACCAAACCCGGTGAGGCTTCACTTGGGGATAAATCCCCAAACGGAGACAACGCTCCAACCACACACGCAGGATGACGCCTTCCCACACACACGCGGATGCACCCCAACACACACACACACACACGGAGACGAGGTCTCCAACACGATCCAACAAGCGGATCAACAAGACACACACACGCTGCGACAAGTGCAGCACTCCACACACACAAACACTAAGATCTGGATAAAACCACACACACACGCAGATCTAAGAAGACCTACGCACAGATGAAAGGAACACGACGACCACACACGACCACGGATCTAACAACGATCCACACACACACAAGTTCACAGTTTATACAAAACACAAATATGAACTTGAAACATAATAAGGCACAGTTTAGAATGCCTTTGATTTAGGCTCCCCCTGAGTGTATGCTCCGGATGTTTGCGTTGATTCCTTCTTCACTTGAATGACTTGAGACTCAGCTTGAATGGCCTTGTATTTGATGTAGATCTTCTTGCACGGAGTACTGTTCACGGCTACAGTACTCTTCCTTCTTCACTTGAACAACCTTCCTTTGATCTCTTCTTGAAACTCTTGAATTGCTTCTTCTCTTGATCGGAAGTTCCTTGGCTTCAGATGGTGCTTGAATGACTCTAGTTGGATGAAGAACTTACTAGCTGGAGTATGCTTATGAGAGTTGTAGTAGCCTTCTTCTTGCCTTGATAGCCTCCCCCTTGATCTCTCTTGTTGGTTCTTGCTTCTTCAATTCATTGGAGGATGAACGCTTCAAAATGGACCTTAGATCTTCAGCTGTTAGATGGAGTTTTGATTCACAAACTACTGTTCATGCTACAGTAGCACTCCTCTTCTTCTTCTCCCTTGAGCCACCTTGATCTCCCTTGAAGCTCTCTTTGTTTCTTAGGGTTTATGGCTCCAAATTATATGTTTTATAGCCCTTGAATGGTCCATAAACAAGTCCCAGACCAGATCCACAATACATGGTGAGATTGGGGTCATTGGGACTAAACAAATGGGTAGAAAGACCTCTCCTCGAGCTTGAAACACGAAGTCAACAAAAGGGGGCTCGGGGCTGGCGGTCGACCTAGAAGTTTCAGACTGCAGCTCGGTTCATTCTGGCAGGGGCGGTCGACCGGACGCCCATGGGCGGTCGACCGCTAGAGGCAGAGCCTGTAGACTTTGGGGTGCTGTTATTTCAGGTCGACCGGGATTGGTCCGGAGGTCGACCGGACTTTGGTAAACCTGAAAAATGAGTAGTTAAGCCCAGAAAACTATGTCCATAAGTCAAGAGCTTCAAGTCCATATCAAATCCATGCATTTTCAGATTAAATTCAACTTATTTTATGCATTAGACCATTTGAGCATTTCATGTTGAGAGTGCGTGAATGAGGTGTATATATGAGATACACAAGGTAAGATCGATGCTAAGACAAGGTGAGAGTCTCACCAATCGTCCTTGACAGTAAATGACATATACCACCTGTTTTGGGTTGTAGAGGAGCAAAGTTTTGGTTCACCAGGTGACTACCATGAGTTTGATCCTGCATGCAAGATAGTCAGAGTTAATTGTATGCTTGTTGACATTAAAGATGTTATGAAACCTCTTGCCTCTTGTAAAACCAGCATATGCAACCAGCATAAATAACAAGATGAATGAACACAATCATCAAGAACATGTGTAATCAACCATAAGTTTAGTTATCATCACGTAATCACACATTAAGCTTAGTTATCATCAAAATCATAACATAAAAATTACAACAATCATCAAAACCATAACTCAACAATCTTCCCCTTTTTGATGATGACAAACTTAATGATAAACTTATGATGATATAACAGAATGGCACAAAATATTCTTCTCCCCTTGTTACACACAATCCCCTTGTCACACACCAATCATCAATTTTTCTCCCCCTTTGACATAATCAAAAGGCGGGATAATGCAAGTCTTTCTCCCCCTGTAACATGATCAACAATATCAACAAGCTGGAAGAAGCCAAATGAGGAAGAACAAACCTATCTCCCTTTGAAGTAACAAAAGCCCATCTTATCAATTTAGAAGAAGCAAGGGCAGATCATGGGCGAACAAGGCAATATGATTCAAATCAGAGGAGACCAATGGGTAATTAGTCTCACCAATCAATATGATACAAACCAAAGTAAAAATAGTCACTTGAAGGTGGTGATTGGTCTCAGGGATATGAACCAGTGGAGCAAGATGTTTACAAGATGAGGTGTTTAGCATGATAGCATTCAAAATCTAGATCCCATGGCAAATTTTCACAATAAGCAACAACAGGAGGGCATACCAAAAGAATTGTCGCTGGTTTTCAAATTTCTGATTTTTGTATTTTGGTTTGAAATGCATGAAATGCAACATATGCAAGGAATGACATGTGGGATGATTAAGAGCTATCAAACCAATACGTATATATACATGCAACACAGCTCTCCCGTACTTATATAAGAAGGGAATGGGTATAAGAAAGATGCAAGAGAGTCATGACAACCGGAATGCACATGTGTAGCACATGGGAAGTTGTGCAATCATATAGGAGATTCATGCAATTGCTAAAGTATTCAATCAATTTTTTGAATACATATTAAATCAAATTTCTAGATGTGTAAGGGAGAAACATGAAGGATGATAGTTGCAATATGGATATTCAGATTTTCAGATTAACACAAGGAGACATTTTACAGACTGCACTTTTATTTGGAGAACAGCGTATTGGAGGCTACGCTCTACCACAATGAGTTTTCACCATCATTTTTTAACTCAACCAATATCACATGACAGTCAGAATTTTTCAAGAGTGATCAAGTTCAAATAATCCCTTTTTACGCGAGTAGACGCATGGAGCTCATGTCAGAATCCTCAGTTACTCAAAATACTGAACCATTTCACCTCATTTTGAACAGGGATACTAGTCAACACTTTTCAGATTTGAACCACATCACGTCTCAGGTGACATGTGCCCAGTTTACTCAGTGAGACTTAGCATTGCTCTGCCGTTCATTTTCATTCGAGATTTTTCAACAAAGATAGGTAGGCAGCCTTTTCCTCAACTGTCTCTTTAACATACATGCAGTAAGTTTAACATCTCGAGAGTGTTAAAAAGAAATTCATATATCCTTATTTTTAACACTCATTTTCACCTTTTGTACATGAAGTGTGCGAATTTGATTCAGCATATATACCGAAAATATCATGAATACATAACAGTGCAACTCCCCCTAAATAGATGCACTTATGAAATATAAACTCTCCCAGAGTGTACGACATGAAACACTCCAATAATAACTCAATTGCAGTATTATTTATCAAGAAGACATAAGGCCATAGAAATGCCAAGGGATGGGGTGAATAGTATATAATATCAAGCAAGCACACAGAGGGAATGTATGCAACATGCAATGTAAATGTGCAATTGATGCCAAACAAATGGATACCAATTGAATGAAGTGAATGCAGCTAATGCATGAGTACTGATGCAATGCAACTTTTTCATATAGTAATGAAATGCAACATGCCAAGACAGAATGCAATGTGGTGCAAAACTTCTGATTCCAAATGAATGAACTAACTTCAGCTAATGCATGAATTCATCCTAATGCGTGCAACCTATGCCTAGATGAGCATGTGATGCAAGATGCAAATGTAGTATAAGTGGGCTTGATCTTCAAACCTTGAGGCAAATTTGACATTGGAGCATTCACATTATATTAATGTGTCAACAACATTTTTCATGACATGGCCTTTATGAATAAGGGTGCATAAATGATCAAAATTAAGCAATGCAACCTAATTTATAGAATTGTTCAAAATCGAATATTCAAGAGCATTTCACAAGTTTTGAAATTAGAAATCATCAAGAAGCTACATGTTTGAATCATTTGATCAGAAACATATGTTCAATTTAAAGAACTCAGCTCAAGGATTCATTCATAACTCCACCAATCACAAGCCAGTCACGATTTTTAAAATCTGGTACGAGAAGGAGATTTTAGTCCGAAGACCCAGCTCAGCGCATAGAGAATGCTTCCAAGTGGACACAATCCACTCTTTCACAAATACCATTTGATATGCCAGATATGCAGCTAAATTCAGGTGTGGTTGTGTAATTCAAAATGAGAAATATTCAATACACACTTCTCAAGCCAGTTAGACAAGTTCATCACAACAGACTAGTGAATGACAATTCAAGTTTTGAAACAATACCTGTCATCCTAAAGTGTCAACAAGTGACAAAATACCATTGCATGAATTGACGAGGTTGAATTACTTTAATTTAGATGACAAGATCGAATGCCTTCATGAACTAAGATTGCTAACCCCACAACGGTTAGTACTTCAGATTTTACTTTTCATACCTTTGCCTTGAGAATCCATTTTGATCCAAGCCTTCCACCTACAATCCACAGACGAATAAAATTCAGTTCATTCACGAGGCTTATAGCAAAATCTCCTTGCAAAAAATCCCTGCACATTGTTCAGAAAAGGCATTATTAGTAGTTTAAAGAGTGATATCATCCACATATGTTTGAACCACTAAAGTGTCTTTTACCTGATTTGCCTCATGAGATGTGTTTAATCAACCTTACCCATTCAACCAATTCTCAGTCAAAAGAGATGTGTGCCTTTCATACCATGTCTTGGGTACTCATCAAAATCATTTTCTATCTCCGGGTGATGGTGGAGGAAATTTCTTAACATGTTTATCCTTGCAAGGTGTTCCTTAATTGATTCAAGCCTGGTCATGACTAGCCCATTATCATTTGGCTTTTGGGAGTATGATCTGAGAAATCAAATTCAGTTTTTGATTTTTCTTCCAACCTTGCTTGAGTCACTTGACTCGTATGCCTTACCTTCTTAATGAAAATAGATGTCATATATTCCATTTCCATGGTACTCCTGCAAAACAGATTTCTTAATTTGCATTCTTAGGTACCCAAATCATCTTGGGTCCTTGTGGGTTAGCAGCATTCTTGGCACGTGGCTTACACTCCTTAACAACATTCAAATCATCATCTTTCACAAGAAAATAATCATGCTTAACATTTCCAGATTTTCCAAAGTGATGGTAGACGGCACGTGGCATCATCTTCTTTCTTCTCATGGGTTCTACTGATTTGTGTGTGTGAGCATGATGTGTTGAGTAGGAGTTCTTTATCTTCAACAAAAATCAGCAGTGTGAAGTTGTATGACTCTTTTTACCCTAGTGATTGCAATGCATGGAAGATTTTGTGGTGAAGGCTTTCTTTGCATTTTTTAAAACAGCTTGGTTTCTACATGCTCTCAAATCATCATTCTTCATAATGAAACAATTATGCCTAGCATGTCCATGTTTTCCACAATAAAAATATGTGAGTTTCTTTCTAATTGGTTGTGTGTGTGTGGAAGAGGTATGTTCAATATGCATGGAGGTGCTAGCAATATTTTTGGATTTTTGATGCAAATTGATTTTCTTTATGGATGCATGTGTGTGTGCAACATGATTTTCCTTTTTCAGATTTTCACTTGATCTTTTTATTATCTATGAAGAAGATTGATTTGGGGACCCATTTGATGTACTGACTATGTTTGAACTGTGCACAAAAGATGTACAAACTTTATTTTCAAACTTCTTTTTGTTCACAGGATTAAAACCCTGCCCTTCTCTTTGAAAGTTCACTTTCGTCCCCAATAATTTGTCTAAATTTTCTTGACCATTCACAAATCTAGACAGTGAAGCATTCAAGTCAATAATCTCTTTCTCAAGAGATGCAATGTGCAATTCATAGGAAGGAAGTTTATTTTCACAGGAGTTGACTTGTTCATGTAAAGTAGTATTGATGGTTTTGTGACTTTCAATTTCTTGCAACAAAGTATGTACTTTTTCATATTGATCAATATTCATAGATTTTCCTTTTTCAAAAGTAAGCAATCTTTCAGAAATGGTTCTATTCAATTTCTTCAGTTTCTCAATTTCTATTTCAAGATTTTTATCATGAGCAAACTCATTTTGACCATTGTTCATAAGACTTACTCTCTCTCTCAGCTCTTTGTTTTCATTTCTCAAAGAAGAAATTTGATCTTTATGAATTCTAATGTCAAACACATGACCATTAATCAATTCCTTCAAGTGCGAGCATTCTTTACATGGAGAATCACATTTATTTTGTTCAACATTCTTTTTCATTTTTTTATTTTCAGACTTAACCTTCTCATATTTATCAGCAAGCTCATCATATGCAATCAATAACTCCTCATAGCTAAATTCATCTTCATTATCAGAATCAGAATTTACCTTTGAACTTGAGTTAACTTGCTGATCACTCCCTTGATCACTCGTGCCTACCACAAGACATTGATCTTCATACCCTTCCCGGACTTTGGTTAAGCCAACCAAGATATCCTTCGCGGATCTGCAATGGGAGACAAAAGGGAAATGATTAGAATCAACTGCAACAATAAGCAATTTTAGAACGAAACAATTTTGATCATGTTTAAGCTTGGAATCTGCGATCCAGATAGATTTATCTTTAGGCAACTCATAAGGACCATGTGAGATAAGCTTACATACCTTAGGATCATATGAGATGACTAGACTACACATCCTTCCTAACCACAAATCAAAATTACAACCATCAAACACCGGTGGAGAATTCAAAATGTACATAATGGTAGTCATTGATCTGAATCACTCTAGATCGTTAGATCTATGAAATTAGAGCCTTGGCTCTGATACCAATTGAAGTCCCGCGATCAATGACACCCAAGAGGGGGGTGAATTGGGTGTTTACCAATTTTAAGAAAATTTTTGGCCTTTTATAAAATATGTGATACAAAGCTAGTTAAGAGATTCAAAGGTATTTGAACACAATATAGATTTATCAAACTTTATATGATAAGATATAGATTATGCAAGATATACGAAGATAAATCCAGAACAACAATTTAAACTAACGTTTATGTAGAATGGAGATAGAGGAAATGGAACAAGCCACACAAAACAAGCACAATACACAGCAGTTTTGAAGGTGGTTCGGATGCAACGACGGCAATCCTACGTCCACCCCTCACCAAACCCGGTGAGGCTTCACTTGGGGATAAATCCCCAAATGGAGACGACGCTCCAACCACACACGCAGGATGACGCCTACCCACACACACGCGGACGCACCCCAACACACACACACACACAGAGACGAGGTCTCCAACACGATCCAACAAGCGGATCAACAAGACACACACACGCTGCGACAAGTGCAGCACTCCACACACACAAACACTAAGATCTGGATAAAACCACACACACACGCAGATCTAAGAAGACCTACGCACAGACGAAAGGAACACGACGACCACACACGACCACGGATCTAACAACGATCCACACACACACAAGTTCGCAGTTTATACAAAACACAAATATGAACTTGAAACATAATAAGGCACAGTTTAGAATGCCTTTGATTTAGGCTCCCCCTGAGTGTATGCTCCGGATGTTTGCGTTGATTCCTTCTTCACTTGAATGACTTGACACTCAGCTTGAATGGCCTTGTATTTGATGTAGATCTTCTTGCACGGAGTACTGTTCACGGCTACAGTACTCTTCCTTCTTCACTTGAACAACCTTCCTTTGATCTCTTCTCGAAACTCTTGAATTGCTTCTTCTCTTGATCGGAAGTTCCTTGGCTTCAGATGGTGCTAGAATGACTCCAGTTGGATGAAGAACTTACTAGATGGAGTATGCTTATGAGAGTTGTAGTAGCCTTCTTCTTGCCTTAATAGCCTCCCCCTTGATCTCTCTTGTTGGTTGCTTGCTTCTTCAATTCATTGGAGGATGAAGGCTTCAAAATGGACGTTGGATCTTCAGCTGTTGGATGGAGTTTTGATTCATGAACTACTGTTCATGCTACAGTAGCACTCCTCTTATTCTTCTCCCTTGAGCCACCTTGATCTCCCTTGAAGCTCTCTTGGTTTCTTAGGATTTATGGCTCCAAATGATATATTTTATAGCCCTTGAATGGTCCATAAAGAAGTCCTAGACCAGATCCACAAAACATGGTGAGATTGGGGTCATTGGGATTAAACAAATGGGTAGAAAGACCTCTCCTCGAGCTTGAAACACGAAGTCAACAAAAGGGGGCGCGGGGCTGGCGGTCGACCTAGAAGTTTCAGACTGCAGCTCGGTTCATTCTGGCAGGGGCGGTCGACCGGACGCCCATGGGTGGTCGACCGCTAGAGGCAGAGCCTGTAGACTTTAGGGTGCTATTATTTCAGGTCGACCGAGATTGGTCCGGAGGTCCACCGGACTTTGGTAAACCTGAAAAATGAGTAGTTAAGCCCAGAAAACTATGTCCATAAGTCAAGAGCTTCAAGTCCATATCAAATCCATGCATTTTGAGATTGAATTCAACTTAGTTTATGCATTAGACCATTTGAGCATTTCATGTTGAGAGTGGTAAATGAGGTGTATATATGAGATACACAAGGTAAGATCGATGCTAAGACAAGGTGAGAGTCTCACCAATCGTCCTTGACAGTAAATGACATATACCACCTGTTTTGGGTTGTAGAGGAGCAAAGTTTTGGTTCACCAGGTGACTACCATGAGTTTGATCCTGCATGCAAGATAGTCCGGGTTAATTGTATGCTTGTTGACATTAAAGATGTTATGAAACCTCTTACCTCTTGTAAAACCAGCATATGCAACCAGCATAAATAACAAGATGAATGAACACAATCATCAAGAACATGTGTAATCAACCATAAGTTTAGTTATCATCACGTAATCACACATTAAACTTAGTTATCATCAAAATCATAACATAACAATTACAACAATCACCAAAACCATAACTCAACACTGGCGGCCTTCATCGCAATTTTCGGAGTCTAAATCCTCCGCGTTTCTATGGATCTTCCAATCCAGACGAAGCAGAAAATTGGATAGATGAAATGAATCATAAATTTGACGTTATTCAATGCACTGATCAGGAGAAGGTCCGTGTAGCAACATTCCAATTAAATAAAGATGTCCGTACTTGGTGGAAATCTGTCCCGGCACCTCCGGCCGATGCACCTCACACGTGGGATGGTTTTCTCACCTTATTTCGTGCCAGGTATTTCTCCGAACATGTGAAGGAAAGGAAGGCCATGGAGTTTGCCTCCCTTCGTCAAGGGATGATGTCAGTAGCAGAGTATGAGCTGCAGCTTTCCAGGCTAGCACCTTATGCACCACATTTGATTAGTACAGAATTATTAAAGGTAAATCGATTTATGGACGGGTTACGGCCCGGTTTTATTCAGCAACTTGGGACACAAAATATCCGCACTTATGCGGAGATGGTGCAGAGGGCATATTTATGCGAGAGGACCCAAGAGAAGGTTGAAAAGTTGAAAGGAAAAGGAGAAGAATCCAATCGGCGCTCAGATCGGCATTATAAGAAGGAGAAGTTTAGCATCACATAACCCTACAAAAGCCGTGATAACAAGAAAAGATCAAGGAGTGGGAACAGTGGAAGTTCCCAGAAGAATAATAAAAAGGTTAAAGAAGAGAAGGAGCAAGTTGCCTCGGCGTGCACTTTTTGCGAGAAATTCGGCCACTCGGCTGAAGAATGCTGGAAGCGCCTCGGTGCTTGTTTGCGCTATGGAAGTAGGGAGCATCGTGTGCCAGATTGCCCCATTATGAAAGATCAATCAGCTAATGGAGGACGCAGGAGGCAGGCTCGCCTCAATGCTATTATAGATGAAGATGAAGCACCCAGGGATCTAAATGATGGGCTTATGGAAGGTACTCTTCAAATCTGTTCTCGCCCTGCATTCGTGCTATTCGATACTGGTGCTTCTCATTCTTTTATCTCCACCACTTTTGCAAAAACGTTGCCAATTGCATCAGTTTCCCTACCTTCAGATCTTGCTATTACTACACCTTTAGGATCGGGAACTAAGCTTACCAAGTATTATCCTGATTGTGAGGTAGTGGTAGAAGGACACAATATCCCCGCAAACTTAGTATGTCTTGATATGAAAGGTTGTGATGCCATTTTAGGGGTAGATTGGCTTGTAGACCACGATGCTTATATAAACTGCCGAAATCGAATTATATCTTTTCGAAAGCCCGGTCTTCCAAGATTTTCTTTTCTTGGCATCAAATACAAGAAACATCCTACCATTATATCTTCTCTTCACGCTTGCAAACTTATCTCGCAAGGATGTGAAGCCTTTCTTTCTTCAGTCATTATTACCGAATCTAAGAAAATTATCCTAGTAAATATTCCTATTTCAAATGAGTTCCCAGATGTGTTCCCATCTGAACTACCTAGTTTACCGCCCGAGAGGGAAGTAAACTTTACCATTGAACTCACTCATTCTAGGAGCGGCACCTGTTTCTATAGCCCCTTACAGGATGTCCCCCACAGAACTCAAGGAACTAAAGAAGCAGTTACAGGAACTTCTAGACAAAGGTTTCATCAGACCCAGCACATCCCCTTGGGGTGCGCCTGTTCTATTTGTCAAGAAGAAAGATGGTTCTCTCAGGCTATGTATCGATTACCGGCGACTGAATCAGCTTACAATCAAAAATAAGTATCCGTTGCCGCATATTGATGAGCTCTTCGATCAGCTTTCAGGAGTATAGTACTTTTCTAAGATTGACCTCAGATCTGGTTATCATTAACTTAGAATTAAAGAAGAGGATATTTATAAATCAGCTTTTCGAAGTCGTTATGGCCACTATGAATTCGTAGTAATGCCATTTGGGTTAACTAATGCTCCAGCAGCATTCATGCAACTTATGAACAGTGTCTTCCAGCCATATTTGGACCAGTTCATCATCATCTTTATAGATGATATCTTGATATACTCCAAGACAAAAGAGGAGCATGAAGAACATCTAAGGATAGCCTTGCAAACACTTAGAGAACACAAGCTATATGCCAAACTCAATAAATGTGAATTCTGGCTCAAGGAAGTTTCATTCCTAGGCCACATTATTTCAAAAGAAGGTATTGATGTGGATCCTTCTAAGGTAGAAGCTGTCAGAGATTGGAGTCGGCCAACGACTGTATCTGAAGTAAGAAGATTTTTGGGTCTAGCTGGTTATTATAGGAGATTCATAAAGGACTTCTCAAAGATCGCGGTTCCTTTAACTAGACTTACTAGAAAAGAAAATCTTTTTGTCTGGTCGAAGGACTGTGAAAAGAGTTTTCAAAGTCTTAAAAATCATCTTACCACAGCCCCTATTTTATCACTACCATGGAGGGTGGTGGATTTGAAGTATATACGGATGCATCTAGAATTGGCATAGGATGTGTCCTTATGCAAAAGGGAAAGGTGATTTGCTATTCTTCAAGACAACTGAAACATCATGAAGAAAATTATCCTTTACATGATTTAGAATTAACAGCGGTTATCTTCGCCTTGAAAATTTGGCGTCATTATCTTTATGGAGAAAAGTTCACGATCTACTCAGACCACAAGAGCTTGAAATATTTATTCTCTAAAAAGGAGCTTAATATGAGGCAGAGGAGGTGGTTAGAACATCTCAAGGACTTTGATTTTGCTATTCAATATCATCCTGGCAAGGCGAATGCTGTAGCATATGCACTCAGCAGAAAACCAATGGGTATGTTATCAAGCCTCATGATTAGTGTAACTAACCTTATTCCTCAATTTGCTCAGTTGAATTTAGATGTTGACATTAAGGAAGAAGATTGTTTCATAGCTAATATCCGAGCTTAACCTACATTGATAGAGGACTTGGCCAAGTTGCAAGAAGATGATCCAATATTACTAGAAATTAAGGCCAATATTGAACAAAGGCCGGATTTTTCTATTGCTAATGACGGAAGATTGTTATTTAAGGGCCGAATGTGTATACCGGATCATGAAGATACAAAGAAATTGATCTTAGAAGAAGCACACAAATCAAAGTACACCATTCATCCAGGAGGTACTAAAATATATCAGGATCTCAAAAGAAGTTTCCAGTGGCCCAATATGAAGAGGGAAATAGCTGATTTCGTATCCCGCTGTCTCACATGCCAACAAGTGAAGGCAGAACATTTCAGACCTGCAGGTAAATTACATCCCTTAAATATTCCCGAATGGAAATGGGAGAGCATAGGAATGGATTTCATTATGGGATTACCTAAGACGAAAGGTGGACACGATGGCATATGGGTAATCATAGATCGATTGACTAAATCTGCACATTTTATACTAATAAAGAGTCGATGGTCTGTGGATATCCTGGCAGCATTGTACATAAAAGAAATTGTTAAACTACATGGTGTCCCCGTCTCTATTGTATCAGATAGAGATCCTCGATTCACATCACAATTCTGGAAAGGTCTATAACATTCACTAGGGACCAGATTAAATTTCAGCACAGCCTTTCATCCGCAAACTGATGGTCAGATGGAAAGAACAAATCAGGTGGTAGAAGACATGCTCAGGGCTTGTATCATTGACTTTGGAGGAAGTTGGCATGATCACTTGCCTCTAGTGGAATTTGCATATAATAACAGCTATCAAGCAAGCATACAAATGGCACCTTTTGAAGCTCTATATGGGAAAAGTTATCGATCTCCAATATGTTGGAATGAAATAGGGGAAAGGCAATTTCTAGGCCTCGACCTTATCAGAGATTCTACGGAGAAAATCAAGCTCATTCAAGAAAGGATGAAAATGGCACACGATAGGCAAAAGTCCTATGCCGACAATCGAAGACGTGACTTGGGGTTTCAGGTTGGAGATCATGTATATTTGTAGGTTTCTCTAGGACGTGGTATTCAAAGATTTGGTATTAAAGGAAAGCTAACTCCAAGGTTCATTGGCCCATTTGAAATTCTTGAAAGGGTTGGTGAAGTAGCTTACAAACTGGCTTTACCTCCATAGTTAGCAGGAGTTCATGACGTATTTCACATCTCCATGCTGAAGAAGTATGTATACGATCCAGATCACATTATCACTTATGACAATCTGGAAATTCAGAAGGACTTAACATACGAACAAACGCCAATAAAGATTCAGGAACGAGAAGTGCGTCAATTAAGGAATAAAGTTATCCCTATGGTTAAGATCCAATAGAAGAAAACATGGCCATATGAGGTAACATGGGAAACCGAAGCAGCTATGCGGAAAAGATTTCCAAAATTATTTAACTGTAAGTACACTCTCCACAATCCATGTATTGAATTTGAGGACCAAATTCTTTTTAAGTGGGGGAGGGTGTAGTGCCCCGGAATTTATATAAGTAATTTCTAGATTTATTAATAATTTTCTGAAATTCTTATTTCAAGGCCTCCGTAATTCTCCGCGAGCCTGGGATTCCCACTAGGACGCCGAGTTGGTTGTACCATTAAAACCCATTAACTAGAATACACTGTCGTTATTTTCTGGATCTAGTAATGTAACGGCCTTGCATTGGACCGTCAGGCTCACGTAACGGCCCATTGTATGACCGTCATATTCCTCCGAGTCTATTTTTATCTTTCTGGACTCGGATCACTGTAACGGCCCACTACTGGCACGTTACAGAATGTAACGGCCCAGTAGATGACCGTCACACTGCTTGCATATATTAACCCAAGGTTTGACCCAAGGGTTGATTTCTAAAGTTCTAGATGGACTAATGATAGTCTATAACTTAGCATAATGATTAAAGAGACTTAATGTAATGAATGAAAGGTAAAAGAATGTACCGTTATGCTGTCGATTTATTTCCATAAGCATAACATCGTTAAATCTATTTCTTGATCTCATATATTCGAATTGAAGCGTTCATTCATTGATTTTCATTGTTTAGAATTGCTATATTCTTGGCCATACTTTACTGTTGCATGCGTGGAAGTAGCTTAATTTATACCTGAAGATGCGATCGAGCATTGATTGTGTTCAAGGGCTCTATGCTAGTCCCCTCGGCTGATTGCCAGAAATATACTATTTTATAAACCATGGGGTATGATGCTACTGGCGTCGCATTGCGCTGGGAGTACTATTTCTATAAATAAGTGAAGATCCACGACACGACATGACATTCTTATACATGACTTTCTTGCTTGATATTCTATAGAAATTCATGAACTATGTACTCAAAAGAGACTAGTGTGATGAATATGTGGCTTGCTCGTACATTCTCGTTACATGCTTGCTCGTGAAAGGCCAAATATCATGTTCATGTTATATTCTTGCTAGTTCATTCTTGATCATTATATCTTACGTGATTATCTTGTTACTTTGGTTTAGTCGCATGATTGATTCGCATTCGCATGATTTTACCTTATTCTATAGAGCTAAAATATTAATTACTTTAATATCGCCTTCATGTTGATGCGAAGATACCTACTGGGCAAGTGTGCTCATTACCTATTTCCAATATTTTTCAGGAGATGGAAATAGTTCAAATTCGGATTCGGGTGATTCAAGTAGCGGGTCCGAGAGCGATTGAATGTTGTTATTACAAGGGCGAAGACTTAGGAAGTTTTATAATGTCTAGATTGAGTCAATGTAATTTTCCTATTTCTTGAGTCTAGTAGAATGAAAGATGATGGAAATTGAATTAATGGTTGTATTCTTGAATATTGATCATTTATGAAATAAAGATGGAGTTTGTTTCAATTCTGTGCAATTACATTTATATGTGTGATTGTCTCACGCTCTGGTTGTTCTTGCTTGCAAGAGACTTACCATGCTGGCTATTCGCGCTCCCCGAGCGAGTCTTCCGCTGTAATAAAGGCTCGGGGCGTGACAATCGGGCTTTGATCGAGGCGTCCGGGCTAAGTGGAGAGCTGTGGGCCTATAAGGAGATAAGCCGGCGATCGCGCAGCGGGACTCCGAGCGGCACCCATGGCTCTGTGAGGAGTTACTTCACGGGTTCCTCCGGTCAGCGGAGGAACGAGGAGGACGAGCAGCGCCGGCGACGTTAGCGTGACGAGGTGACTTCAGCGATGCCTCCACCAAAGAGGCACGAGGGCGGTGGAGACAGTGACGGGGGCCAGGGAGAGGGATAATCCGGACTTTTGTACTCGGGGCCCGACTTTTTACATGATATGATGTGATAATGATATGCTTTTCTTTGTTTTGATTTTGTGGATGTATGAATGTATGAATGAATGCAAATGACTGACTATGACAACAACACGAGTGAGACGGACACGAGTGAGAGAGAGAGAGACGACGCGAGTGAGTGAGTGAGGAGAGAGACACGACAGAGTGAGAGAGAGACGACACGAATGAGCGAGAGAGAGCCAAGTGTGAATGAGAGGAGTGACGCCAACTGAGTGAGATGAGTGACGTCAAATGAGATGAGTGACGCCGGATGAGTGAGAAGAGTGACGCCGGATGAGTGAGAAAAGCAATGCCAAATGAGTGAGAAAAGCAACGCCAAATGAGTGAGAAGAGGGACGTCAACTGAGTGAGAACAGTGACACCAAATGAGTGAGAAAAGTGACACCAAATGAGTGAGAAGAGTGACGGACACGACTACTAGTGGCCCAGGTGCACAACTTGAATGAAGGCCTCAGATCAGAAGGACGGTTTCAAGTGGGCCGCCCAAAGAGACGCACGGTCCTGAGTAGACCATCCAAAAAGACATTAAACGGCCTTCTCTCCACCGTTCAACGAAAAGAACGGTCTATAATCAACCGTGTGATCAAATAAACGGTCTAATTCAGACCACTCAAACTTCAGCACTCGAACTCTCTGGTAGGTGACAAACGGTCCCTCTGAGGCCGCTCAATAAGATAGGCGGTCTATCGTGAGACCGTCCAAATGGATGTTCTGCGACTATGGAAGGCACTCTGCAGGAGATTCCTAACCCGAGAGTAAACTATTTAACTCAATCCAAATCTTATCTTATCTCTGTGAGCGACGTCACGCGGTTCGGGGAGCGGAGAAGATGCGGAGCGCGCGGGCTCCTCTTTTGTTTGCTGTAACACAGAAATAAGAGAAAAGAGAGAAGGGGCCACCACGGGAGATTGCTCCGGCAGGGCGAGCGGGACAAATGTAATATAGCAAGATATGGGGGTTAAACGGCCATAGCGGGAAGTGACTCGCCGCGACCTCAGGGGGACGGGAATGGTGCAGAAATTAAATAGCAAGAATTGAAACGGCCATTGGGGAAGTGACTCGCCGCGGCCTCGAGAATATGAGCAGATAAGAAGATAACAGAATATAAAGAGAATATAAAGAGCGGGAATTTAAACGGCCATTGGGGAAGTGACTCGCCGTGGCCTCGAGAATATGAATAGATAAGAATATAACAGAATATAAAGAGAATATAAGAGCGGGTGCCATTGGGGAAGTGACTCGCCGCGGCCTCGAGAACATGAATAGATAAGAATATAACATATAAGAACGGGAATTTAAACGGCCATTGGGGAAGTGACTCGCCGCGGCCTCGAGAACATGAATAGATAAGAATATAACATATAAGAACGGGAATTTAAACGGCCATTGGGGAAGTGACTCGCCGCGGCCTCAAGAACAAGATGTGATCGCCAGGGGCCAAAACGAGCCCAAAATAAAGAAAGTGATCGTGCCTACCTCAAGAGCGGGAGATGGCGGGTTGCTTCTTCCTCCCCCTTCGACCGGCCGACGGAGAGGGCTTTCCTTGGTTACCCTTGCAAAACAGTAGACAATAAACGAACGGAATTAGAAAATGGCAGTGTAGTAACAATTCCTTGCAATAAAAGTAACGAGATCGTGACCTGACACACACCTGATTGGTGTGGTTTTAAACCCCTCTCGGACTCGAGTAGGAGGAAAATGCGATGATGAATGCAAGAAGTATGCAAGAGATGGCGCCCTTATGTAGGGAGATAGAGGATGCAGTATGATGAATGTAAAGAACTATGGAGAAAATGATGAAGAAAAGGCTTATTGGAGGAGCCGAGGGTGAGATCCGACGGAGCTCCGGCAGCGTAGGGACGACGTGGAAGCGCGGTGGATGAAGACGACCTTACTCTCGCGAGCGTGGGCACCCGAGAAGCCGGTAGAACCTCCACCTACAAAAGACCCCACGGGTTAGAAATGACTCCGGTAGCCTCTGGGCTCCGGCAGCCTATCGGATCTCTTAGAAGCTCTTCCAGAACTGAGGGGGTGGGCCTCTATTTATAGGGCTCCAGAGGGTGGAGGCGTCCAGGACCCTGGACACCTCCATCAGGGCCGAACTAATATTTTATTCTATTTTTATTTATTTTTTTGGAATATTTTTGTGGAGGTGTCCAGGGCCCCGGACGCCTCCAACAGGTCCACCGAACCCCACCGACGGCCGCACGCGGTTTGGCACAACGCGTGGTTTTGTGAGCGGCGCCTCGTGATTTAGAAATGGGTGCGTCCAGAAGTCTGGACGTCTCCATAATTTGGATTTTTTCACACACGACAAACCGTCGTTCGGTGGCCGGCGCCCGTGAGGGAGTTGATGGAGGCGTCCAGGGTCCTGGACGCCTCCAATAAAATATATTTTTGTCTTTGTTTTGTTTTTCTATGCCAAAGTTGGCATTTTATATTTTTTTATTTTTATTTTTATGGAGGAGTCCAGGTGCCTGGACGCCTCCATTAATATATTATTTTTATTTGGCTTTTGGTTTATTTGAAAATAAATTAAAAGAATGGGGGCGTCCAGGGGCCTGGACACCCCCAAAAAGACCCACCCGGATCCTCGGACAAGGTGTTGGCGGCTGCCCGGCAGACACCCTTTTTGGTTCCGGAACCTCCTGATGCGTCTGACTGGTGTTGATGCCGTCCGAATGCTGTGACGAGACGATTCCGGATGCCGAAAAGGGCGGAAGAAGACTCAAGAAAAGGAAGCACTCAAGTGATTCAAAACGCGTAAGCCGTCGCGGGGCGTTGTATAGTGATATGAGACTTTCTCAGGAGACGTCAGGAATAGCGTGTCTACAGCTGCCCCGCCTTGGCGTCTGCTTTACAAGGGAGTGACGCGTAATGCAATGGAGCGGGAGTGGACTGATAAGTTGATACCAAGGTGTGATGAGACGCGCTTTTGACATACTGTTTGGAATTTTTCCTATAGTTTCAGTGAGGTGGCCTTGAGGAAGGTCTTTCAAATTTTGACGGTTGCTCGGACAGGGATCAAATAAGGGCGGATGAGATGTGCACTCAGGCATGAAAATAAAGGCGACCAACTTCTCGGTGTGGAAGTAACTGGGTCATAAACCTGCAGGTTTCACCTTTGGGGAGCGGTTACCAGCCAACGTGGAAGTGCTGCGGCCAAGGTGGGTCAAGCAAGGTAAAAAGTAAAGGAATATCTGAGGATCTGTCCAAACAAGGGTCTCTTTTGGAAGAGCAGTGTAGGGCCGTTTCAAGGAAACTCAGTATTTCATTCGGAGTGGAATATCTCATATAAGAATTGAAGCACAGCGGCTTTCGCAATCGAATCACTTGAATGATCTTCCGCAATAAATCAAAGTCATATATGAATGCATGCTGGGCTTAAAAAAAATTTAAAACAAACTAAAATAGAAAATAGCCAAGGATAATATTGTCAACTTGTTAGAACGGGTCAGGATACCGATCCGGTGAGCCGACACTGGGCTGGGGCCCGTTTATCCGCGCACCAACTCACTGAATGGAACCGTCGTCCCTATGCTACCACAAGTTAACGGCCTATCCGTACAACCCAAATTCTTCCGGGATCATCATTGTTTTTGTTGAAGGGGAACTCAAATCCCAGATTCGTTCGGGCCGCAAGGTCCTTGACATGTTCTAGTAGCGTAGGTATCATATACTACGATGCATGAGATGGTGGGACCAACCATTGAAAGGTGGGATAGGAGATAGGACAAAGACGTCCGTTAGTAAAACCTGCACAGGCTAGCATGGATTAATAACATCAAAAAGTAACAGAATCGTAACAGAATCGCACCACAATGGAAAGGAGATCTAGCCAAAATCCTGACATTGACCGCTGATGTGACATGTTCTGTCCTGTAGCGCCCTACCCTTCCTATAAGAACTCCCCTTAGGCTAGTTCATTCAAAAGCATCAAGGTGGGTTTTGGAAGCTCAGAAGATGAAAGAGAGGAGAATCTAGAGATTTCAGGATGGAAGGAGAGTCTTCCCGCGTTATGAAGAGGAGCAGGCCTAGCAGCGAGATCAGGCGACTCTCCGACCTCGAGGGTCATTTGAGTGGGACGATCATGTCGCATATGGTAAGCTGATTCTTTTTAAATTTCTCCACGTGAACCTTCTTCTTACTTCCTTCATTTCTTTTTTCTTTTCTCTTCCAGCCATATCCACTCTTCCCAGGCCCGAGGAAGTTTTCCAAACTGCCATGGCTTTCAAAGCTAACTTCCAACATCTCCATCGGCATGAGGGCCATACTCTCGAAGTGGCATCTGCAGGGGCTCCTTATTCACGCCAAACACTATGAGAAGATTCGTATGGACTGGGTGGCTATGAGCGCACTAGTGGAGATCTGGCATCCCCAGACCCACACTTTTATCTTCCCGACCTTCGTGGTGACCATCCTCCTCGAGGAGGTGGAACTTCTGCTCGGATTGAAGAAATTCAAGAGTGACGGGAAGGTGAAGGCTATGCGGATGCTAACACAGAGGACTTCCGAAAGCGTCCTTGGAAGCTTCATGCCGCCTGACGCGGCCAGGAAGGTGCGTAATCAAAAGGGGATTGATTTGTAAAAGCTCGCGGAGTGGGTCATAGACGCCCTGAGGGGGGCACCAGATGATGACTACTTAAAAGGAATCTTGAAGGGGTTCACTATCTGTCTGGCGGGTGCTCTCTTGTTTCCTCATACCGACAACAAAGTGGAGGAGGATCAACTAAGTGCCATTCGTGGAATCTGGAGTGGAAAGAGGGTGAGACCCGCCGTCCTTGCCTATCTTTATAGCGGCCTTACTGCCTCGAGCATGGGTAAGCCTCCTTTTGGTTGCGCACTTGTCTTGAATTGCTGGCTTGATTTGCACTTCAAATTCGACCATCGCGAGGGAATGCCAACTGCTTCGAAGCTCTTCCAACAAAGCCCTCTTCATCACATAGTTGACGTGTTAGGCTTCGGTGGTACTGTAGTGAACCGCATTCCGTGGCTGAAGAAACGTGAAGACTGGTGGTCTCACTTTCGCACCGTGACACAAGGCTTCTTTACTTGCGCACCGGCATGTTTGCTTTCGCTTGAGCTCCTCATGAGGTCTTCTTGTGAAGTTGATCTCCAACTGATTGGTGCGACCGAGTTTGTCCTTTACAACGCGCATCGGTGCTGCCTCCAGATCGACATTCCACGCCATTCGTTCCCACTACCGACTGGCATCGTCCCTTTGAAGAAGAGGGAGTTGGGCACGGAAGCGGATGCGAGGGAAGCGAAAGCCATTAAAGCTCCCTGGAAGACAAGTGTTGCGGGAAAGGCCTTAGCGCACGTGGGGGAAGAATGTGAGCTGTGGAGGGCTTATGTAACCGAACTGGGGAAGTTAAGGCCTAAGGCGCCTAAGCCCCTGATGTAGCTCATTCTGCTTTTCTGATGGAATAAAATCTGGCATTTGGATGTTTTGGACCCTTGTCCCCTTAATTATTATTTTTTTGGTGATTTTTCTTTTTCTTTGTGTTTTTATTTTGTGCTTTTGTTTGGATTATATACATACTCTTGTCTTATTTCTCTTTTATTATTTGTTTTTTTTTTGAAATTTTTATTATGGGGGCGTCCAGGGGCCTGGACGCCCCTACGTTTTTATTTGTCGTTTTGTAATTTTTTTTTGGGAGCGTCCGGGGTCCTGGACGCCCCTAATTTTTTATTTTTTTTAATTTTTTTAGTTTTGTTTTGGGGGCATCTAGGCGCCTGGACACCCCTAATTTTTTTTTGAATTTTGAAAAAAAATAAAAAACGTGGGGGCGTCCAGGCACCTGGACGCCCCAAAGAAGGTGGATTCTATATATATGGGGGGCCTCCCCCCCCCCTTGCTCATTTATTGTTCATTCAGACGACCCAGTCAAACCAGACGACCCATTCCTAGTCCCAATGGAGGAAGGAGGCCCGAGCCAGGGTGGAGAGAAGCGGAAACGACGGGCTCGTCGTCCGAGGAGGCTGAGGGATGATGCCGAGGAGGCTGCTGCGGCGGAGGAGGAGGCTCCTCCTTTGGCCGTAGAGGCTGCAGTAGACGCTGGCGACGCGGGAGAGGACGATCACGACCCGGTAAGCCCTTCGGAACTTCAATCTGTTGGTTTAATAGGCTGGATAGGCGGACGAGAGGCCGTGTGGTGAGGGCCGGTGAGTGAGGGAAGGAGGCGTCCAGGGGCCTGGACGCCTCCACATTTTCTTTTTTTTTATTTATTTATTTACGTAAATAATAAAAATAGAATTAAAAATAAGGAGGCGTCCAGGGCTTGGGACGCCTCCATGATAATATATATATATTTTTTATTTATTTTTGTTTTGGTTTTTGGGTTTTTCTAAAAATAAATAAAGAAAATGTAAAGGAGGCATCCAAGGTGTTGGACGCCTCTAAAAAAAACATAAATATTTTTTTAAAAAATAAAAATAAAATAAAATAAATAAGTAGTATATACAGTGTTATTGTTTATTACTATTCATGATGCTGATGTGTTCTTTGTTGGTTTTGTGGTGTGCAGGGCGTGATGAAGGGCCGGATCAGCTGGTCCCTAGTGGTGGCAGCATACCGTGGGTTGCCAGACTTTCAGAGGGCGCGTGTGGACGCCATGGGCTTCGGAGCTTTCCTTAGGATCGAGCCCTTTCGGCTCGACCTTCCTCTTATCCAGGCATTGAGGGAGTGGTGGCACGCACCGAGCCGGGCGTTTCTGATGCCCTGGGGGCACATGGTGCCGACACTCGAGGACGTGGCTCGGATCACCGGGCTACGGGTTGACGGAGAGGCGGTGAGCGGGGTCACCTACCCCGACTACCGAGAGAGTGCCCTGGACCTGCTATGGTTAGAGACGAGCGTGACTGATAGAGACAGCAGGGTAGTCGGCCGAGTGGAGATCATGGAGGCGCTCGGATTCCTCGACCCGCGCCAGCGGGTTAGCGAGACTGGAGCGGAGTTTCTGGCACGACAGGAGGGAGATGCCCGTGCAGCTTTCACCCAGGACCCGAGCGAGCGGGAGCTGGTGGATCTAGACCTCCGGAGGTTTCTTTTCTTCTTCCTGGGCCGCCTTCTGCTGGGGACGAAGGGGGATGGCATCCACTGCCGCTTCCTCGGGATCCTGGCGGACCTTGACAGATTGGGGCACTACGCGTGGGGAGCAGCTCTGCTTGCCCATTTGATTGCTGATCTCTCCCAGACTTCAGAGAGGGAGACGACAGTCAGTGGCTTCGCACCTTTTTTCCAGGTACATAATTTATTTATGCATTTTACCGTAGTTAAATATGTAATCACTCGTGCTAATGATGTATGATGGATGCAGGTGTGGAGTTATTACTACTTCCCGATGGGGAGGGCCAGGCAGGGGAACAGGAGAGCCGTTCCTCTAGCGCGACAGTGGAGGCCGGTCGTGGTAGCGGCACCACACAGCTACCAGCTGGCATCACTTCGTCGGGAGCTGAGCGAGTATCCCGAGGCCATGGTATGATGCGTATGATTTTTTGTGTTTTTATGCATGTGACTGAATGGTAACTAACATGATGTATGTATGGTGATGCAGGTGGTGTGGAGACCCTACCTGGGCATGGGCGACGCTGGCCAGCCTTGGGTTGTAGCGAGTCTTCCTCATTTCAGGCGGGACGTGTGGGTCCATTGCCTGAACGAGATCGAGCCGCTTCGGCTGAGGCTGGTTATGAGGACATTGGGGCTACCCCAGGAGTGGGTTGATGTAGATGAGCCGGCCCGCATCGGGCGGAAGACCAAGGGGAAGGCGAAGATTGTGGACTGGCGTACGCGCTTCCCAGCACAGTACCAGGACTGGTAGTAGGGCGGGGCCCCAGTGGTGTCCCATGTACAGGACAGTACTGATTACCTGAGATGGTACCGGGCTTCGTACGGGGACCGCCTTTTCCTTGGTGGTATGGCAGGGGTAAGTGAAATGAAAATGCTTCACCCTTCTATATGTATATGCATGTGGCACTAACTTATGTTCAATGCAGGATGCTCGTGACAATATGATCGCCGACCTGCGGGCCCAGTTGGCGGACGCCAGGCGGCAGTTGGTGGCCATCCGATAGGAGTTGGAGATCCTGGTGAGTTTATGCGATGCATTTTTTGTGACCTGGATTTTTGATACTTGGCCTCTAACTGTCGTTTGCTCTGTGTTTCAGCGGGCCCACCAGACAGCGGCAGCCGGGACGGCTGGTGGAGCGGGTTCCAGTTCGTGGGGCCCTCCCCCGGAGATCTCTGCCCTTCAGGAGCAGCTGGCGTATGCGGTGGCTCGGGCTGAGGAGGCCGAGCGTGACCGCGAGGCTCGAGTGAGTGCTTGCTTGGCCCTGACCCTCTTCTAGCTGCTTTCCTTCTATCACTGTTCTCTTACGGTGCATGCGTGCTTTGACAGGTGGCCGAGATTCGGGAGGCCCTGGCCCGTGCTGTTCGTGCTGAGCAGGAGCGCGATGCCTGGGTGGCAGAGCGTGATGCCCGGATTGCGGAGCTAGAGGAGGAGCGGCGACGGGAGGCTGAGGAGCTTCCTTGCGACGTAGTGGATCTGCGGATCGCCCTCGAGCTGTCGAGGAGAGAGGCGATGAGGGAGAGAGAGGAGAGGGAGAGGGATAGGGAGAGCGTGGAGAGAGAGAGGGATAGGGATAGGGAGACCATAGAGAAAGAGAGGGAGTACAGGATGGCAGAGTGACATCGAGATTGGGACGAGAGGAGAGCTCTGGTGGCCCTGGTGTCAGAGCTCCGGCTGAGTCTTGGCACGGCGGAGGGGAGACTTCGGGAGAGTGAGGAGCGGTATCAGAGGGCGAAGGAACGTGGGGCGCCACTTCGTCAGTCCGGTTCCTTTTCTGTGGGTAGCTTTCTAGTTTCTTTGGCCGAGGAGCGTCGCCGCACCTTAGAGGCCGGCATGGTGCCACCTGGAGAGGCGAGCACGGCTTCTCAGGATTCGCAGAGGTCGCAGAGGCCCCCTAGGGATCCCCGTCAGAGGAGGGAGGAGAGAGATGACCAGGAGGGTGATGGTGAGAGTTAGAGAGTTGCCTGTACACTCCACCCTCCTTACTGCATGATGTACTTTCGGCTATTATATGAAATGAAAATGGCTTTCTTGTGTTGTGTGTACTTTTCTCTCTCCCACACTTTCTTCTTTGCACTGAGTTGTCCTTCGAGACACGCTCCACGAGACCTTGCCCTGAACAGCGGGGACTACGCTTTGCACGGGGGGATTCTGTTTCCTTTCTCCAATTTTTGGGCGCGTCCAGGCGCGAGGACGCGTCTTAATCCTTGAATTCAAATTTAAAGCGCCGGGTGGCCTTTCTTCTCCCGTGCCTTACCCGCAAATGAGCCCGCCTTCCGCCGAAACTCGCTTGCCTGTCTTTGTCTTCTTCCCCTCGATCGATGGAGTTCGGCGGTCTGGACCACGGCGAAGGTGGAGAGGGACGCGGGACCCCTCGCCTAAGGAGGGACGTGCCAGAGCACGGAACGGCGTCCATGGAGGAGGAAGGGCCGCTTCGGGCCCCCGAGGGACCCGAGGGGCCCGATGTCACGGAGGGAGGTGAACATGGTCTGGTAGGTCCTCCGATCTCTTCCTCTTTTGATCCATTTTGAGTTTTGAAGCGAGCCGCGCGAGGGGGGAAAGGGTTCGGCGAGTGTTGCACTCAAATGATGGACGCATCCTAGACAGGGGACGCGTTCTTTGTTATGAAGCGAAGTCCTTCTTTCTTGGTGCAGGACATGGCGAGGACCCTGGGCCTGGACGATGAGTGGGCGAGTGCAGACGAGCCGAGCCGCGTCAGGAAGGAGAGTCGCGGCAAGGCGAAGCTTGAAGATTGGCACATACGTCTCCCTGGGCAGCAAGGGAGCGTACTGGTGCAGGATAGTGTCGACTTCCTGCAGCGGCAGAGAGAGAGTTATGCGGGACTTCCCCAAGCCGGGGATACGCGCGACGTCGACGGGTCGCGTGCCCAATTAGCCGAGGTCAGGCGGCAGCTGGCCGCCACTCAACAGGAACTGTCGCTCTTGGTAAGCTAAGTGCTGCAGTTTCTATTTTTAAATGTGGAGCTTAGCTGACGGCTGTTGTTTGTTCGTTCCAGCGTGCCCAGCAGACAACGATGGTGGGAGTGACTGGCGGCGCATCTTCCAGTTCCTCGGCCCCTTTTCTCGAGATTGCCTCCCTTCGGGAGCAACTTGCTGGTGCGGTGGCTCGGGCTGCCCGGGCGGAAGAGGAGCGTGATGCTTGGGTGGCGACTGTAGCAGAGCTGCGACATCGCGGTGAGGAGAGACCTTCTCCAGACATCCTGGAGTTAAGGGTTCTTCTGCAGATGACGAGGAGAGAGGCAGAGAGAGAGAGAAAGCCGAGAGAAGGTCCGAGCGACAGCGGGATCAGACCGAGAGGAGGGCCTTGGAGGCCCAAGTGAGGGAGCTCCAGCTGGGCCTTCAGGCCGTCGTGCAGAGACTAGGAGGGATGGAGATGCGCTACGAGAGAGCGCGAGAGTTCGGGGAGCGACTGCGCCAGTCTGGTCGCTTTGCCGCCAGTGGCTTCTTTGCCACGCCAGGGGAGGAGCAGCGAGTCATTGCTGTGGAGCCGGCGCCACGAGGCGAGGCGGGTGCTACTGCACGGGGATCCCGGAGGCTTCTGAGGGACCCTTACCTCAGGGGAGAGGAGAGGGACGCCTAGAGGGACGAGCATGAAAATAATGGCAAGAGTTGGCGAGCTAGTGGACCCACCACCTCTCTATGATTGTAGTGTTTATGACAGCTTATGTAGAATTATGAAGTGATTTGATTTTCTGCTGCTTGTTTGTTCTCTTGTGCGTTACTTCTTCCCTACACTTCTTCTCCTTTGCACTGTTCCCATGTGATAGGTCTGCCGAGACTCCACCCCAAGTAGAGAATCGCGTCTTGTTGTGACCATTTTCCACGGGAATCTGCCGTCGAAGTCAATAATGACGGCCCTAGTCCCTTTTCCCGGATGTTGTGTCAAGTTTTGCGGACGTCCTCCAAAACATGATAGGGTATCCCTAGACAACATATGGGGCTAGTCGTCATATTCTTCGTCCAATCAATCATCCTGTGCGAGCGGTGAAGTGACACACGGGACCGTATGGCAGGTGCCTCATCGCGAGGTCTATCATTAACAGGTGATAGAGGCAATCTTGGCCTGGACTCCTTCCATTTCTATAAATCCGTGTCCCTTTTATCCTCCCAGGTATATCGAGAGCTAACTCGAGGAGCACAAGTTCTCACGGGAGAGGAGGAGTTCAAAATTCTGAGAGTTGGATGGAGGGCGAATCTTCTCACTCCTCGAAGAGAAGCAGGTCCAGTGGTAGTAGTTCTAGGAGGCTTTCGGACCTCGAAGGGCACTTCAGCGAAAGAGCCCAATCACAACTCGTAAGCCAATTTTTCCTGCCCTTTTTTCCATTCTTTTTATCTTCCTTTCTTTCTGACCAAACCTCCTCTCCATTCCCTGCATGCGTAGAGTGTGATGAAATCACAGATCTCATAGGAGTTGGTAGTGGCAGCATACCGAGGTCTCCCAGATTTTCAGAAGGCCAGGCTAGACGTGATGGGTTTTGGCACCTTTCTTCGGATCGAGCCGATCCAGCTCGACCTGGTCCTGATCCAAGCCTTGTGTGAGAGATGGGACCCAGTGAGTCGGGCATTCCTGATGCCCTGGGGGCACATGGTGCCCAGCTTGGAGGATGTGGTCCGGATCACAAGCCTGAAGGTGGAGGGCGAGGCAGTGACCGGGGTCACTTATGCGGATTACCGAGAAGGTGCCCAAAAGTTACTGGGTTTGGACCTAGATGGTCGGAAAAACAGGTCGGTAGCTAGGGCGTCCCTCATGGATGCATTAGGGCTCACCGACACTCGTCGGCGGGACGACGATTCCTCAGAAGAGTTCATGGAAAGGATGGAAATAGGATGCCGTGCCGTGTACTGCACAGATTTCGGCAACTGGGAAAGATGCAACATAGATTTGAGGAGATTTCTCCTCTTTCTTTTGGGGAGATTGGTACTGAGCTCGAAAGGGGACGGTATCCAATGTCGCTTCCTGGAGCTGCTATCAGACCTTGAAAGAGTAGGATACTACGCCTGGGGAGCTGCCATGCTGGCGCACTTGTTTGCAGGCCTGTTCCAAGAAGAGGATCGTGAGATGGCTGTGAGTGGTTTCACACCTTTCATCCAAGTATTTTTGGTTTTGCTTGTTTTGTATATTTTTTCTTATTTTTGCAAGGTACTGATGACCTGCGCCGAGCAGCTGTGGAGCTATTATTACCTCCCCATGGGGAGAGCTCGGCATTGGCGACCCGCGATGGTGCCGTTAGCCAGGCGGTGGGAACCCATCATGAGTGCGGCACCCCTAACCTACCAACTGATGGTGCTAAGGCGGGAGCTACAGGAGTTCCCTGCAACGATGGTAAACTGGAGACCCTACTCAGACATGGTCGATACCGACCAGCCGTGGGTTCTAGCAAGTCGTGCCCGGTTTGGACGGGAACTGTGGATGCACTGCCTGAATGAAATTGAGCCGCTTTGGCTACGATTGGTTATGAGGACTTTGGGACTGGTTCAAGAATGGGTGGATTCAGCTGCGCCACCTCGCGTCGGGAGAAAGACGCGAGGACCGGCGACCTGCATTGACTGGCGCGTGCGGTTCCCTGAACAGTATGAAGACTGGCAACGGGGTGGCATGATTGTAGAATCACATGCGCGGGATAGCGAGGACTACTTGCGTCTATATATGACAAAGTACGCAGAGCGGCTCCAACCCCGGGGACTTGCGGAGATAGGTTTCTCCTTTTTCTCTTTTCTTCTTTCTCCTTTTTTTGGTTTTCTGGTGGAAATGCTGACTCGTATGGCTGCAGGATATCCGTGATACGATGATAGCGACTTTACGAACTCGCTTGGCAGAGATGGAGCAACGGTTGGGCGATGCCCGCGGAGGTACGAGCGCCTTGGTAGGTGTACAGTGCGTTCCTAATTAGAACCGCAGATTCCATATGTTGGCTGCTAATTCACGCGGTCGTAGCATGCCCAGATTGGCGCGGCTTCCCCAGCGATGGGAGTAGGTGGTGCCTCTTCTAGTTTGTGGATTCCCACCTCAGAACTTGACTTGCTTCATGAGAAACTTGCTCACGCCACGCAGCGTGCTGCGGAGGTAGAAGGGATGCTCTGTATACAGGTAAAAGTTTCAGTGTTGAGTTCTCTTTGTTTACGCCTTATCGCATATCTGAGATGGTACACTCGGCAGGAAAAGGAGACGGAAGAAGCGCTTGCCCAAGCTACGTAGAGGGAGGCTAGGATAGCAGAACTGGAGAGGGAACTGCGGCGTCATCCTAATGACGACTCCTCTAGGGACGCCGTGGAACTGAGGATCACTCTCCAGTTGGTGAGGGAAGACCGCGAGAGAGAACGTGCAGAGAAAGAAAGAGACGCAGAGAGAGAAAGAGCCAACAGATTGACTGAAAGGGAGGAACGAAGGGCCATGGAGGCCCAACTATTCGAACTTCGAATCAGCCTTGGTCTTGCTGAACAGTGGCTGAGAGATGGTGAGGAGCGCTACCGAAGAGCACGAGAGCGTGGCTTTCGTGTTGGTAGCTTCTCTGCTGCTTCCGTGGATCAACGCCGGGATGTGGGAATAGGAAGGGGAGTACAGAGCGGTAGGAGTACCGCTTTTCATAGTTGGGTAGCACCTTTGAGAGCGTTTTGCCCGGAGAGTAGTGGGACGAGTAATGCAGAGAGAGAGGGCGGAACTTGATGTAATTTTTTTGGTTTTTGGAATAAAAAACAAGGTTCGGTTTGTTTGGTTTTCACCTTTGCTTCTGTTGCCTGAATCCCTGCACATATCACTGAAACAAACAAATCAGAATTTCTGTTCTGACTTGGCCCCTTGCTCAATAAGCAAATGGTCCTGTGACTATCCTTGAAACTGGTCAAGGGGCCAAGCCTTTATTTAACGAAGGCAAGGGAAAGATGCGGTGATGATAAATGCGACAGGCAAGCACACGAATGCAAGCGGTATTAAAAGTGAGATGCTGCACGCAAATGTAATCATGCAAAATTGATTTGTTTTCTTTTTTTATATTTGGCATTTTTTTGTTTTATCATAAAAAAGATTTTTTTGTTTGTAAATATGTACATTTTCTCTTTTCCATTTTTTGTTATTTTTATAATTTCAATTTTTTCTTGCTAACGCCTGGCAAGCACCCAAATGGCACCTAACCTACGTGAGAACAGGGGTTTCTTACTAACCTCCCAGGTATCCTAAGTGCACATCTAGGTTGATTTGGGCCTCTAGACCCCTCGAATGATGATTCCGCAGGCTAAGACTTACCCTGATGACAATACCGTCATGCCATGCTTAGGCTCCCAGTCGCTTCCGACCACAGGGATTCACCCAAAAGATGTTTGAGGTAAGTGATTTGCCCTACCCGGGTCTGTTTCCTCACAACTCTAGATGGTATATGATGGAACACCCTGGAACCCTAATGACCAACCGCGCGACGCTGACCCGGAATCAGACGCCGTCGCACCCATAGGTGACGTGCTTGCATTGGCCTAAGCCCAAGGTTAAGTAAGAAGACATCAAGGTGGTAAACATGGATCTTGACCAGCCAGAAACACGGAGACTCCTTCGCAGCGATAACTTTTACTTTTCAAAGTAGGCAACCAAATGTGTATATTAAAATAAGGTCGCAGACCCTGGGTAGTTTTCACCCTTTAGAAACTCCATCGAACCTTCCACTTTAGAGGGAGAAGGAAGAGTGTAGGGGATAAACCTCCTGAGAGGACCGGCAAAGCCGTTAACCCGGCGAGCAAATAAGGGCCCATTAACTCTTTCCTTTCGGACAACTTCGGACCAAATCTCGAGCATTTACATTCCACGGCCCCTTTTGTGGATTCAGACTTTTGCTTTGAGGGGTTCCGTTTATCGCGATAGGCACGGTCACGACCAGGCTTTTCTCTTGATTTTGATTTTGTATTTCTTTTTGTGAGGGAGATAAAGTCGTTTGACGTTTGTGGGCTCCCTTTTCGTATGCCTGCGGGGACACTGCCCTCTTCTCGTGCTCTGATCGATGCTCGAGGAAATGGATCCTACTCTTGCCTTTGGGGTTTGAGTTTCAGTTTCTCATGCTCAGCGTTTTAAGGGCGCCGACTGTCTCATTTGGTCGAAGAGAAAAGAATAAAGATTACAGCTTCCAGGGATCTTCTGGGTGGGGCCCCACCGTAGGTGATGCTACCGACTTTTTTGAATAAAATACATAAGTGAGCACATGTTAGCTTCCTTCGAGCGAGCATAGGCCGACGTGGTCGGACAGGGATCTCCACGGTTCTGGCAAACCAAGACCTGGTGCCTACCAAGCCTTAATGGGCCCTATCCTAACATGAAGGTTAGATGGAGGGACTTAACTACAAGGTGACTGCCAGGCATCGGCATTTTGAATTGTCCATATTTTTAGTGGTTTTCGGTATTTCTTTGTTTTTGATGTTTTTTATCTTTTCATCATTTTTTTTGTTTTGTGCTAAGGGTAGTATTTCTTAAGATAAAGTCCATTCCAAGGGTGGGATAACTCGGTCCCTTCGGCGTTGATTAGCTTGTAGGCATTGCGAGGGTACACGGCTTGAATTACAAATGGTCCTTCCCAATTGGGTTGGAGCTTAGATCGCGGCTCTCCAGGTTTGACAAAATTTCTTTTTACGACCATCTCACCGACTTTGAATTTTCTCTCAACGACTTTCTTTTGGTAAAAGCGAGCGAGTCTATTTTGATACACACGCGCGTGTTCGGCAGCGGCCAGTCACTTTTCATCCAAGAGTTCCAACTGGGCGAGGAGTGAATTACGACGATCATCGAGGGGAAATTTCTCGTCCAATTGTATCCTGAGAGAAGGGATCAGAGTCTCGTATGGGACTACTGCTTCCATACCACAAGTAACGGCAAACAGAGTCTGCCCGGTGGGGGTACGGATTGAAGTGCGATAGGCCCATAGGGCTTCGATAAGTTTTTCTGGCCAGTCTAAAAACTTACTAGACTCGCAGGTTTTTTTGATGATTTTGAGCAATGTTTTATTGGTGGCCTCCGCTTGGCCGTTACCTTGTGGGTAATAAGGTGATGAATGATGCAATTCAATTGCGTACCTTTTGCAGAGGTCCCGTAGGTCCTGAGAAATGAACTGTGACCCATTGTCGGTGACGATTGTGCTTGGGACGCCGAATCTGGCGAGGATGTTCTTCATGATGAACTTGCAGACTGTTGACGCCTTGATTTCTGCGTAAGCTTCGACTTCGGCCCATTTGGTGAAGTATTCCATCGCAGTAAGGATGAAAGATTTCTGCTTGGTGAGGGAATTGGGATCACCTTGGGGACCAATGATGTCGAATGCCCACATGGAGAAAGGCCACGGGGAGGATATTCGATGAAGTGAGGAGGATGGTGAATGGATTTTATCGGCGTGAAGTTGACACTTGACACACCTACGGACATAGACAGCACAATCCTCTTCCATAGTGGACCAGTAAAAGCCTTGCCGAATGATCTTCTTGGCGAGCACTTGACTATTCACGTGGCCACCGCACACACCCGAGTGCGTCTCCTCTACACATTTCCAAACCTCATCGTCACCAAGACATCTTAACAGAATACCAGTAAGGCTCCTCCTATAGAGTAGACCTCCAACCAAAGTATATTTCTGAGCCACCCTTCTTATGGCTTTCTTGTCCTCTGTGGTGGCCCCTTCAGGATAAGACTGATCTTGGCAGTATTTGACGATTTCATAGAACCATGGTTTCTCTTCATCAGCCAGTTCTTCTTCGGCCTCTGCCAACATGATTTCCCTTTTCTCAAGGATATCTTCCTACAGGATCTTCCTTGCTATCCTGTCTTTGATATTTACGTAGGAAGCATCATTGATTGCAGGGGCGTGAAGTTTGTAGATGGAAATGGACTCAAACCATCTTCCTAGAGGGAACCTTATGGATGATGCCAACGAGGCGAGGGCATCGGCGAGGATATTCTGATGACGAGGGACATGAACAAAGATCAGTTTTGTGAACAGTTTGGCAAAGGAAGCAGTGAGTTCTTGGTATGGCTTGAGTTTGGGATCGCGAGTGCGATATTTAGTGAGCACCTGGCGAAGAATGAGTTGACTATCACCTACGACTCGCAACTCAGTGATACGAAAAGAATGAGCGAGTTCTAGGCCAGCTAGAAGAGCTTCATATTCGGCTATATTATTGGTAACTAGAAATTTGAGCTGGTATGCCAATGGGAATGTGAGGCCTTCAGGCGACAGGAGGGCGACACCGATTCCTCTCCCTTGAGAATTCAGAGCTCCATCAAAATATAGCGTCCACATTGGCTCATCTGATTGGTTGACGGACATTAGTTCCTCATCTGGAAACTCTGATTGGACGGGATCGAACTTGGGAAGAGGATGGTGAGCGAGATGCTCGGCTATGGCATAGCCTTTAATCACCTTTTGCTGGATGTAGGTGATGTCGAACTGAGAGAGAAAACTTTACCAGCGTGCTAGCCTATCCGTAAGGACGGATTTCTCCAGAAGGAATTTGATAGGATTCATTCGAGCAATCAAGTGGACCTCATGAGCCAAGAAGTAGTGCTTCAATTTCTGCACTACCCAAACGAGGGCAGCACAGGTTTTCTCCATGACGGCGTACTTCCGCTCACAGGGATTGAGAAGTTTGGATAAGTAATAGGTTGCCCGTTCCTTGCCTTCTTCATCAGCTTGTGCGAGGACGGCTCCCACGGAGTCATCCAAGACTGAGACGTAAAGGATCAGAGGTTTTTCTGATTTGGGTGGAATGAGAATGGGTGGACTAGCCAGATATTCCTTCAATCCTTCAAAAGCTTTCTGACATTTAGAATTCCAGTGGAATTCTACTCCTTGCTTGGTCAACTCGTAGAGAGGTCTACACCTTTGTGAATGTTGGGACACAAATCGACGAATAAACTGCAACCTCCCGATTAAACCTCGAACTTCCCTCAAATTCTTGGGAGGCGGCATATCCCTGATAGCCTTGGCTTTGTCGGGATCTATCTCGATCCCTCTTTTACTCACAGTGAACCCCAGTAATTTACCCGATGACACACCAAACACACACTTTTTCGGGTTCATTTTCAATTGGAACTCCCTTGACCTCTGCAAGACCTTAGCCAAAACTTCTGGATGTTCCATCCTGGTCCTTGATTTCACCAATAAGTCATCCACATACACTTCCAGATATATGTGCATCATGTCATGAAATATGGCCATCATCGCTCTTTGGTAAGTAGCTCCAGCATTCTTTAATCCGAACGGCATGACCACGTAACAATATGTTCCCCAAGGGGTAGTGAATGATGTCTTTTCCTGATCCTCTTCTGCCAAACGAATTTGATTGTATCCTGAAAATCCATCCATGAATGAGAGGGTTTCGTAGCCTGCCGTGTTATCGATCAACACATCAATGTGAGGTAAGGGAAAATCGTCTTTTGGACACGCGCGGTTAAGGTCCCGGAAGTCGATACAAATCCTGACTTTCCCATCTTTTTTCATGACCGGGACAATGTTCGCCACCCATTGAGGATAAAGAACGACTCTAATGAACCTGGCTTTGTGGAGCTTATCGACCTCTTCTTTCATTTTCAAAGCCATCTGAGGGTGGAAACGCCTTGACCTTTGTTTTACCGAGACGGACCCTGGTTTTAGGGTTAAATGATGTTCGACCAAGGTTGAATCTAGACCCGGCATATCCTCGTAGCTCCATGCAAACATGTCCTTATATTCCTTGAGAACCTCAATTAATGCCTCTTCTTCAGAGGGTGGTAGGTTGTCACTTATGAGGATGATCCTAGGGTCTTCCTCAGTTCCCAAGTTGACTTCTTTGGTGGATTCTTCTACGGCGGTTGACGGCTCGTCGAATCTCCTCATTCCACTAGCGTATGCGCCCGCCGCATCCTCATATTCTTCACCCTCATCTTCAGTGGGGCATTCTTCATCCGTGATCTCATAGACTCCATACCCTTCATCAAATGCACAGTCGCCCTCACATTCTATTTCCGGTAGCTGGATGGGATTTTCTAACAACTGGGGGATGGCAAGAAGGGCCTGACACCTGGCGGCTAAATCCAGAAGGAATCGACGAGGGATCTGCCTACCCTTGGATTTCTTCCTAGGTACTACCCTTGGCCTATCATTCCTAGATTGACTGACAATATTTACAGAAGAAGAGGAAGACGAAGAGGATGGTGTAGAATGTACAGGAGAAGACCCCTCAGAGGAGGGGTAGAAAAGGTCGCTCATCGGACCTTGGACGGGTGGTCCGCAGGGCGGTACGCACCCGTGGGAGATGTAGGAGGTTTCCTCAACGAAGATGTGTTGTTGGGGAGTTTGAAAATTGACATTTTTTTTCGTTTTCATTTTTAATGACAAAGCAGTGAAAAGAGATTGGAGGAGAGAGAAAAGTGGTTATGGCTAGAGAATTGTGAGGCTCATAGAGCAGATCATGGTTGAAGACCTGGCGCGGGTTGAGAAGCCCGCGTAGGTATGTAAGCAGAGAAGGGGATCTGGGAAGATCATCAGACAATTGTCTGGCCCAGGAAGAAGATATCAGCAAAGGCTGAGACGAGTGGATGGAGAAGATGGCGGCTAATGAGCCGTCGACGGCAATGTTGAGGACGGATGAAGATCCGTCGATGACAGGGTCCTTCTGGCGAGGACGAGGATAGTTTGGAACCTTGGCAAGAGTGGTAATATTCTCTGGTATTTCAGGAGATCAATGGTGGTCCTTCAAGCTGCGGAGACGAGAACATCCTTTCCAGTGCAACAGAAATGTCCCGTATGTCGAACCATTTGTTCCACTCGCATTCCGGATCTTTGATCTTGCCTCTTTTGGTGATCCTCGGACATTTTTCAGCCAAATATACAGCATGTGATCTCCCATATGCTTCTCGTGGGTAATCTCCCATCTGAACAACGGGCCCTCTGTTGAAGTGGTTTGATAGAGTCCATGTGAGGGGCTTCCAATCCGCCTTGAACGGTCCTTTGAAGCCTAGGCCAAACCTGCGGTTCGGCCTAATTTCCTTTGGCGGTTTGAGCCTACCCTGTAACTGTGCGCCCAGACCTTTACCCTGTTGGTAGCCGATGTTCCTCATAATCTCCCACCCTTTGGAGTGAAAAGGGAGATATGATGTTGCGGTTGTCCTGACCGGCTCCTTTGGTGCTAGTGGAACGTGAGATGAATCACGTACGTCCAGTAGTGACAATATGGGCCGATGAGACGGCCAAACAGAGGGCAGAGAGGTGTTGATAGCATCCACTGTGTGAAGGACAGGTGTACTGACCACTTTAATAATTCTCCCATTGTAAGGAAACTTCAGGCACTGATGGTTGGTGGAAGGCACAGCGTCCATGGCTTCGATGTAAGGGCGACCCAGTATAGCCTTGAATGTGGGGTCCATGTCGAGGACATGGAATTCCGTGGGAATTGACATGGGGCCTAGTTCTGCCTTCAGAATAATCATCCCCTGCGGCGGCCTTTTGCTATTGTCATAAGCCGTGACCGTGATCGAGGAAGGTCTTATTTGTTCCTCGTTGACCCCACACAACTGAAGGGTGTCATGGAGATCACATTTATGGACGCACCCGTGTCCACAAGACACGGGTTTATGGATACCCCATTAATTTTTATTGAAATGCACAATGCATATTTTCGAGCTTCCTTGGGAGTGAGCTCGTAGTTGTGGAACATGATGGCCGGTTGTGTGTCTGTTGGGGTCAGGACGGTCGAAATCTTCTCCACGGGGAGGTCTTCATTAACCATGACTTTTTGAAGATATTCCATCAAGGCCGCCTGGTGGGATGTGGATCTTTGAAGTAGCTCCAAGATGGAGATTCGAGTAGGCGTCTTGTCCAAGTGTTTCAATAGATCATACTGTGTTCTAGGGATAGCTCTTTCTGGTTGTTCTCCATCATCCTTCTCTGGCTGAGATTGCTCAGGATTCTGACTGTTGTGGGGGAAAACCCTGTGGAAAATCCTTCCACTCCGGAGCACCATTGCCTGCGACTTTTGTACCTCTGTGGGGGTAGCAGTGGGTTTTAACAGGGATTTGAGGGGTAGTGGTGGAGGAATGGTTGATGAAGCAGGGGTGATGACGGGAGCAGGGATTCTGATGAGGGCTTTGTTAGGTGGAGGCATGGTGGAGGTAGAGGGGATATCGCGCGGATTATGAAGGATAAGGAGTCTGGAAGGTGGAGGTGGAGACAAAGTAGAAGTGGGTAGGGCTTGAAGCGGGCAATGATTTTGAGGTGGGTGATGGGTAATGAGTGGTTTTGAAGGCATTAGTGGTGATACGGTGGAGAAAGACGGGGTTATGTATGGTTGACGGATGATAAGGGGTTTAGAAGGCGTAGGGGTAAATGTGGTAGAGGTGGATGGTAAAGTGGGGGAGTGGGAGAAGATGAGAGGGTGTGAAGGCGTAGTGGAGAGTGTCGGTTGATAGGGGATCGGGGTACGGATGAGAGGGCGTAATGGTAGTGGAAATGGTAAAGGCGATACTGACGCGGGTTGATGAGAGAGAGGTGCTACCCGGGCAAGGCAAGGGTGTTGCGTGATGATAGGATTGGCGGTAGAAAGAATGGAGGTACTTTCCTGGTGCCACACCTGCTCTCTCCCGACTTCCGGGAAGGAGGAGATGGGGTTAACCTGATGATTGGGCTGTTGGTGCTCCGGTAATGGATTCTGGATTATGCCCATGTTGGGCTGTTGTTGTGGGGCCTGCTGAGGCTGTTGTTGTTGTTGTGGTTGTTGTTGTTGCTGCTGTTGTAACTGCTATTGTGGCCTATGAGGAGGTCTCCTAGCCTTGAGAGCGGCGACGTATCGTCTCATCTCATCCCAATCTATTTGATGTTCATCATTCATATCGTGGATGTAATCTTTGAAATGGAAGCAGTAATCTACTGTGTGTCCTGGCTGCCTGTGGTAGACGCAGTATTTGGAGGTATCAACATTCGGGGGCCACACGGGCCTTTCTCTGGGTAGCGCGAGTTGGTTTGATGCCATGAGGGCATTAAAAATGTCTGCTAAGGTTTCTGGAAATGGTGGATAGTAGGCTCTCTTGGGACCGATCGGCCTCCTTTGTTGTTGTTAGGGACCATAGTTCCCCGGGGGTGGAACTTGGTTGTACTGAAGCGGTGGTTGTTGTTGCTGAGGTTGTGGTTGTTGTTGCTGGGGTTGACGTAATGGAGGCATATTATCCTGGGGTGGATTATTTTGGGGTGGAGGACGAAGAGGGAAAGGACCTGGTTGGAGGGGAAGTCGGGGCATTTGTGGAGGCCTTGGGTTGACTGCATAGTTGGCATTGTTGACCGCACCCACTTGCTCATTTGTCACGACCCCTTCTGTGGCTCCGCCCGGGACACCAGCGCCTGTCTTTCTGACCACTTTGGGCTTCGACGACTCAAACATGTTCATAATGGGGGAGTCTTTTAACTGGGTTTGGATGTACCGGGCCCTTTCATAGAGTTCCTCCATTGTAGTAAGTTTATTCATGGCCAGGACGTGTCTGAACTGTGGGGTTGCATTAGACACAATCATCTTCACTTGTTCGGGCTCGGAGAGGGTATCCCTTATTCTTTCCGCCAGAGACCTCCATCTATCAGCATAGCGGACAAAATCCTCATCGGGCTTCATCTTTTCGGCCACTAGGTCGGTAATGGAGAGTGAGGGACCGACCCTATCCCTATATTTCTGCAAGAACCTTCTCTGGACTATTTCAAAATTCTCGGCCTCGCGGGGCTCCAAGGAATAGAACCACTCAAGCGCGGGACCATCCAATGATCTCCGAAAGAGGTATGCCAGGGACCTCTGATCGTTTTGCCAATAGGAGGACTCATACATGAAATCCTTGAGGTGAATGAAGGGGTTGTCGGTACCATTGTATCTGCGGTACGTGGGCATTTCGGAGGGAGGAAGATGAATGACGGGAAGGATTGGCAAAGCAACCTCTGGGGTGGCTTTCACGTCCACCATTCTTCTTAGATTTTGAAACTGCTCGTCCATGCGATTGAACCTATTGAGGAGCGATTGGGCGAGCTCCTCTGGAGGTGAAGGTGGCACTTGCCACTGGGGGAGAAACTGTCTCCCAGAGACTTGAGGGAGGAACCCCGAATGGGAGGGAGCTGTCGGACCGCCGATAGTTGGCCCCGGCTGAAGCGGTATGTGGGGAACAACGGGAGTTTGAGATTGTGACGGGAACTGGAATGAGGGTGGTTGTTGGCTCGCTTGTCCTTGAAGCGAGGGAGACTGGATGGCTTGCGCCAATGAAGGAGATGGAATGGCCTGCACGGACTCTTGGAGAGGTGCGATGGCCGGAGTTGATTCCTGGGGCGTGGGGGAAACAGATTTCCCCTTTAGAATGGCCTGGAGGCCCGGAGCTGTTCAGAGGTAAGCTCCGTGTTGGCGAGGACGCCCAGTAAGGAAGAGATATCCTGTGGTGGGGACGTGTCCCCGGCAATAACCTGCACCTCATGCGAGGGCTCATGAGAAGGACCCGAGTCCATAGCATAGACTCGCGGGTCGGCTGACAAACCACGACTAGGGTGGTTCTCCTCAAAAGACTCGTGAGCCATGCTCACAGTTTTCCCAGAACGCAAAAACATACACTAGCAAGCAGGTAGCAGAGATTATCAAACAAGTGGATGCCTTTACGCCTTTTTTGTGTTTTGATTTTGATGATTTTTTTGTGTTTTTAGCGAGATCCGAAGTTCACACAAAATAGGGACCCTAGTTTATTTTTGTTTCACCGCCGTGTCAGCTAGGGTCTCTCGTCTCACCACGAATGGAATGACTAACTCCGGGGAACTTCAATGGTACAACCAGCCCAGTGAACGAAGAGGAGATTCTTCGATGTCGGGGACTTACGGAGGTCCCAGTGGAGGAGATTCTAGTCCGTTGAGAGGAATTCTCAAACGGAGAGTCCTTCCTTCACCGGGAAAGGGTGATCCTTAGAAAAAATGAAAAAGGATATAAAAGAGGGATGGATGTATGCAATGGAATGCTGACAGAGATATAGAGTAAGAAAACAACAGAAATAACAAACATATAATAAACACCCAACCAATCACAATTGACAGTGCTGCCGTGAGCACAACGGGGGCGCGCGAGGGCGCCAAGGTGGAGAGGCACGGACGGTGCCGAACTTGCAAGGGTAGCCAAAAGGAAGCAGTAGAGGTCCCACCGTGATCGCCAATCTGTGAGCGACGTCACGCGGTTCGGGGAGCGGAGAAGACGCGGAGCGCGCGGGCTCCTCTTTTGTTTGCTGCAACACAGAAATAAGAGAAAAGAGAGAAGGGGCCACCACGGGAGATTGCTCCGGCGGGGCGAGCGGGACAAATGTAATATAGCAAGATATGGGGGTTAAACGGCCATAGCGGGAAGTGACTCGCCGCGACCTCGGGGGGACGGGAATGGTGCAGAAATTAAATAGCAAGAATTGAAACGGCCATTGGGGAAGTGACTCGCCGCGGCCTCGAGAATATGAGCAGATAAGAAGATAACAGAATATAAAGAGAATATAAAGAGCGGGAATTTAAACGGCCATTGGGGAAGTGACTCGCCGCGGCCTCGAGAATATGAATAGATAAGAATATAACAGAATATAAAGAGAATATAAGAGCGGGAATTTAAACGGTCATTGGGGAAGTGACTCGCCGCGGCCTCGAGAACATGAATAGATAAGAATATAACATATAAGAACGGGAATTTAAACGGCCATTGGGGAAGTGACTCGCCGCGGCCTCGAGAACTTGAATAGATAAGAATATAACATATAAGAACGGGAATTTAAACGGTCATTGGGGAAGTGACTCGACGCGGCCTCGAGAGCAAGATGTGATCGCCAGGGGCCAAAAGACCCCAAAATAAAGAAAATGATCGTGCCTACCTCAAGAGCGGGAGATGGCGGGTTGCTTCTTCCTCCCCCTTCGGCCGGCCAACGGAGAGGGCTTTCCTTGGTTACCCTTGCAAAATAGTAGACAATAAACGAACGGAATTAGAAAATGGCAGTGTAGTAACAATTCCTTGCAATAAAAGTAACGAGATCGTGACCTGACACACACCTGATTGGTGTGGTTTTAAACCCCTCTCGGACTCGAGTAGGAGGAAAATGCGATGATGAATGCAAGAAGTATGCAAGAGACGGCGCCCTTATGTAGGGAGATAGAGGATGCAGTATGATGAATGTAAAGAACTATGGAGAAAAAGGGGAAGAAAAGGCTTATTGGAGGAGCCGAGGGTGAGATCCGGCGGAGCTCCGGCAGCGTAGGGACGACGTGGAAGCGCGGTGGATGAAGACGACCTTCCTCTCGCGAGCGTGGGCACCCGAGAAGCCGGTAGAACCTCCACCTACAAAAGACCCCACGGGTTAGAAATGACTCCGGTAGCCTCTGGGCTCTGGCAGCCTATCGGATCTCTTAGAAGCTCTTCCAGAACTGAGGGGGTGGGCCTCTATTTATAGGGCTCCGGAGGGTGGAGGCGTCCAGGACCCTGGACACCTCCATCAAGGCCGAACTAATATTTTATTCTATTTTTATTTATTTTTTCGGAATATTTTTGTGGAGGCGTCCAGGGCCCCGGACGCCTCCAACAGGTCCACCGAACCCCACCGACGACCGCACGCGATTTGGCACAACGCGTGATTTTGTGAGCGGCACCTCGTGATTTAGAAATGGGCGCATCCAGACGTCTGGACGTCTCCATAATTTAGATTTTTTCACACACGATAAACCGTCGTTCGGTGGCCGGCACCCGTGAGGGAGTTGATGGAGGCGTCCAGGGTCCTAGACGCCTCCAATAAAATATATTTTTATTTTTGTTTTGTTTTTCTATGCCAAAGTTGGCATTTTATATTTTTTTATTTTTGTTTTTATGGAGGCGTCCAGGTGCCTGGACGCCTCCATTAATATATTATTTTTATTTGGCTTTTGGTTTATTTGAAAATAAATTAAAAGAATGGGGGCGTCCAGGGGCCTGGACGCCCCCAAAAAGACCCACCCGGATCCTCAGACAAGGTGTTGGCGGCTGCCCGGCAGACACCCTTCTTGGTTCCGGAACCACCTGATGCGTCTGACTGGTGTTGATGCCGTCCGAATGCTGTGACGAGATGATTCCGGATGCCGAAAAGGGCGGAAGAAGACTCAAGAAAAGGAAGCACTCAAGTGATTCAAAATGCGTAAGCCGTCGCGGGGCGTTGTATAGTGATATGAGACTTTCTCAGGAGACGTCAGGAATAGCGTGTCTACAATCTCGCCCTAGACTTATCTAAGGCCAATCTCAAGAGACCTAGGCCTCCTAATGAGCCCTATAAGTAGGAGGGGAGTCTAAATTCGTGATTCACACATCCTCCCTCTTCTAAGCCTTGAAACCTTTGCCATTCATCACCAAATCATCATGAAGAGGGCCTTGGAGGGGAGCTCCATGGAGGGAGCATCTTTTGAAGGGCCAAAGTCGGCCAAAAGGAGGGGGAAGTGCTCCAACGGCAGACCGCGATCCCCCGACATCTTAGCTCGAGTCCTCTGAGAGAGGTAAGTTAATCATGAATTCATTCAATTCAATTCTTTCATTTACTTACATGCTTTTCCTTTCTCTCTCTTTTCTTCCTTCTTCTTTCTTACCACCTCAGCTTCTTCCTGGCCCTAGGCGCTATTCCATCTTGAAGTGGATGGCTCCCATGGTTTACGCATTGCCCCTAGGAGTGACATCCATCCTGAGATCTTGGCACCTACAACCTCTCCTAGTACTTGGTCAGAACTACCCTAAGCTTTCTCTTGATTGGCACAGCATTTCAGCCTTAGTTGAAATCTGGCACCCTCAGACCCATGCATTCGTATTTCCGTCATTTGAGGCCACTATCCTACTAGAGGAGGTAGAGACCTACTTTTCTTTACCCAGGTCCCGAGTCGGAGAGGAGGACTCGGTGTGTCACACTGTTGCCCCTGTAGATCCTAGGCTCGTCTTGGGAGGGTTCATACCAGACAGCAAGGGCGTCCACACTTTCATAGGCCCACGTCAGATTCACCTTCTTCCTCTTAGTCAGTGGGTAGTGGAGCATTGCAGGAACAGGTGTGGGTGGGATGAAGCCATAGCTAAGTCCGCATCCATTTGCCTGTGCGGGACTATCTTGTTTCCTTCAGTTGACCATGTGCTAGAAATTCCCCTTCTTAGTACTATCAGCGGCCTATGGCAGAGCCTTTCTATTTCGTAGGCCATCCTAGCTTACTTGTACGAGGGCCTTACTTCAGCAACTTTAGGGGGTCCCCTGTTTGGTTCCATGATCCTTCTAGAGTGATGGATGGGTGTCAGGATGAAATTCATTTATAAGGAGGATGTCACTTCAGCTAGTAGGATCTTCGGGAGCCACCCCCTCTTCTTCATAGGTGGCGCATTCAGATTCTCTCCACAGGTAGAGTGCAAGACAGCAGAAAAGAAGACCAGTGACGAGTGGCGATTGCACATCAACAGGCTGCCCCTAGATTGGTTCATGATGCGACCGGACTTCCTCCGTGACACCACTGTCAGAGTTCCTAGGAGGCCAGACTTAGATCTGAGGCTCGTGAGCGACACCGCACTGGCGATGTACAGCCCGCACCGGTGCTACCTACAGGTTGGACTACCCCGGACTGTTCTACCAGCACTACCCCACCTTCCTGCACTCCAGGCGAGGAGGATCGGTACGGAGGAGGACGAGCAGGCGGTCAGGAGTGCCCTGATCATGTGGGAGGTGAGCAGGGTGCTTACCCTACCAGCAGAGGTTGCAGAGATCCCGGCGACACGCCAGGCCTACGTTAGAGAGCTGAGAGAGATTCATCCCCGCGGGGATGCCCAGCGGAGGAATGAGTGATTTTCTTTTCTTCTTTTCATGATGGTATTGATGTAGAGATTTTATGCTCAGAAAGTTTGATATATGAATGAGATTGATGAATTAATTGGTTGGAGCTTGAATTTTTCTTTGTGTGATTGAGTAAGTTGGGATATGACTTCAATTGGATAGAACGGTCGTCAGAGGGCCATTTACTGACTGAAGTGCTAACCTTGAGCTTCAACCCGCCCCTGCACACATATTTTTTTTTAAGGCAAATATGGCCTTGGATTGATTGGGGAGGGTGAGCCCATTTAACTGGGTGAGATCACTCTACCAGGTCAATGTCGAAAGTAGTTTTATTGAAAAATTGGTAGTTACAATATCTTCGGGGCATACCCCTGCATAAGAAGAGAGGTAAATGAAAGATTACAATCTCAAGTTTGGAATACCCATCCTATCTAGCCTACAAGCTCCATGAATTCTAGCTGGGATCATGTCCAGATTGCTATGAAAAGTAGAACTGAAATTACAATGGCAAGCAAAGTTGGCGAGACCATCCGCAGGCTAGTTGCCTTCTCTAAATATGTGAGAGATATTTATCTTCACTCTCCGGACCAGCTCGCATAGCTCAGCAATGATGGGTAGCAGCCTCCATGGACAGGAGCATTCCTCCTTGATGATACTCACTAGTATCTTGGAATCAGATTCCACAATGTGAAGATTGATGCCAAGAAGTGCAGCATATCGCAAGCCGTCAAGCATGGCACGAGCTTCTGCTATTAGACTGTAACATCTGCCATAGTAGTGGCTAAAGGCTAAGCAGATGTCACCCTTGTGGTCCCTAATCAGACCTCCTCCTCCACCATTACCAGGGTTTCCTTTGCTTGCACCATCAATGTTGAGCTTGAAGGTTCCATGAGGGGGAGGAGACCAATATACAATGATCGGATCCCTGCGCTTTTGGAGATTGGTAGCAATAGAGAGGTGTTGTAAGGAGCTCAGGGAAGAAAGATCTCCCGTCATGGAGCAAGTAGGGAATTTGGTGTTATTGATTCTCTAAGTAATCCTGTGGTATATGGTTGTCGGTGAGCTGTGTTTGCCTTCGAACCGACGCTTGTTCCTTTCACACCAAACCTCCCATAGCCATAGAGAAGCTAGAAGTAAGGACACCATGCTAGCTTGGGTAGCTATACGGGTCTGTTGAATCACTTGGCGCAAGAAAGCTTGACCCGAGCCACAATTGGCAGGATTAATTTGGAAGTAATGGCCCATAATTCTCCATGTTGTTCTAGCAAGCTCATTGCACAAGAGGAGATGAGAAGCAGTTTCAGTTTGGGGAGCTTGACAGCAAGAACATTTGGAGCAAAGAAGGATGCCACACTGCTGAACTTTGTTGTCAGTGGGTAGAATTCCATGAATAACCTTCCACAGAAAGACTGAAACTTTCGGTGGTATATAATTAGTCCAAATTTGCTTGAAGGGAAAAGAACCAGGCGGGTTGACAATAAGCTTCCTCAATGATTTAATGGAAAAGGAGCCAGCAGAATCAAGACACCAGATGCCCATGCACACATATAAACAAAAGAAAAGATTAAATTTGTTTTAGGCTTAACCCCTTGCCTATAGCAAGTTAAGAATTGACCGGTCCTTGATTTTTGGTCAAGGGGGTAAGCCTTATTAAATACGTAAACTGACGAAGATGAAGATGAATGCAATGGATGCTATGCATGCAAGTCATGAAAAACCCCCCTTTTGTAATTTTGAAAATATCCGATTTTTTTAGATTTCGAAATATTTGATTTTTGTTGTTTTTTGAGTTTTGAAATATTCAATTTTTTGGGGTTTTGAAATATCTGATTTTTTTGAGTTTTAAAATATTTGATTTTTTTTGAATTTTGAAATATTTGATTTTTTTGTGAGTTTTGAAATATTTGATTTTTGTGAGTTTTGAAATATTTGATTTTTTGTGAGTTTTGAAATATTTGATTTTTTTGAGTTTTGAAATATTTAATTTTTTTGGATTTTGAGATATTTGATTTTTTTTTGATTTTGAAACATTTGATTTTTTTTTGGATTTTGAAACCAGTTTAAACCTAACGACGGGGAACCTCACATCTCACTAGGGGTCTCCCAGGTCCAACATGTGCTAAGAAGGGACCGCCCGTGGCCGGGGCCAATTTCGCTTAACGGTGTTTCTACCGAGGCCATACCCGGGGCGGGATCCATTCCTTGGAAAATAAAACAAGATTTAACAGAGAAGCTGGCGATAGGTATAGAGGATTTTAGGGCTTGAGTTCTTCTCACGACACCCCCTTTTCAAAGAATTTTGGTCTGTTGCGCCGGGGCTTTGTGTCCGTCATCGAACCTACATCCGCTCTAGGCATGCATACGACCGGGCTCATAACATCCCGCGGGGAAACTGTACTGCCACTCTTGCCATGCCTAGTTCCATCATTTTGGGGACTTTCAGACTCTTGAGAGCTTTGAGCTTGGGGTGAGCTTCTAGCTTTGATTTTTGATTTTTTTTTACCCCTTTTCTCGATTTCTTTTCTTTTTCTCTTTCTTGCTCTTTTATTCTGCGGAATAAGGTCATAACAGACTGCCCCTATTTGAGACCTCATTTATCGGGGGGTCTAGATTAGTTCTCGCCCCCTTATTCACCACTTGCCCCTATTTTCAGTCGAGAGAGAAGAAAAGTAAGGATCTTCACCCTCCCCTAAGCATGGCCAAGGGAGAGACGGTGTTGCGCAAAAGAAGAAAACCGAACCACAGGCGATCGTGTAGTGTGTGAAATGTTGGACTGGGGCTCTCCTTTCGTGATCAAGTGAAGGCATACCCTACCGTCGGGCCATCGCTGGCTTGACTCTATGGATAAAAGCATTTTAAATATAGCCCATTCCACGGATTCGGCAATTCCTCACCCTCCGCGTTGATCAGACGATACGCATTACCCGGATAGACTTCCTTAACTACAAACGGCCCTTCCCAGTTAGGTCGTATCTTAGACCTGGGACCTACTGATCTGATAAATTTACATTTCAAAACCATGTTACCCACTTGGAATTTTTTTTCAATAACCTTTTTTTGGAAATACCGCGAGACACATTTTTGATAAACCGAGACGTGACTGGCCGCGTTAAGCCTCTTCTCGTCTAAGAGTTCCAGTTGGACTAGCAACGCCTCTCGACGCTCATCGAGATTAAGTTCTTTGTCTAGCTGCACCCTTTGGGAAGGGATCAGGATCTCGTACAGGAGTACCGCCTCCATCCCATTGGTGAGGGCAAAAGGGGTTTTCCCCGTGGGAGTACGGACGGAGGTGCGATAAGCCCATAGAGCTTCTATCAGTTTATCGGCCCAATCAGTAAATTTGTGTGACTCGCATGTTTTCTTGATGATTTTAAGAAGGGTTTTGTTCGTGGCCTCAGCCTGGCCATTACCTAGGGGGTAGTATGGTGATGAATGATGTAATGATATATTAAATTTCCTACAGAGGTCCCGGAGTTCTTCAGAAACGAATTGAGGTCCGTTGTCGGTGACAATATCACTTGGCACTCCAAACTGCGAGATGATATTCTTCAGGATGAAGCGGCATACTGTGGTGGCTTTGATTTCTGCATAAGCTTCAGCTTCTGCCCACTTGGTGAAGTACTCCGTAGCCGTTAGAATGAAGGATTTCTGTTTGACTGCAGAATTCGGGTCACCGAGAGGTCCAACGATATCAAAGGCCCACATGAAGAACGGCCAAGGAGCAGAGAGGGGATGGAGAGAAGAAGTAAGAGCATGGATCTTGTCAGCATGGAGCTGGCATTGAAGGCACCTACGGACATAGGTGGAACAATCTTCTTCTAGGGTTGGCCAGTAATAGCCCTGTCTAAGAATCTTCTTCGCCAACGCCTGTCCATTTACGTGCCCTCCACACTCGCTTGAGTGAGCTGCTTCTACTACCTTCCAAGCCTCATCGTCATCCAAACACCTCATCAGAACTCCATTGAGAGCCCGCCTATACAATTCTCAAGCAACAATCATGTATCTGGAGGTGACTCGTCGAATGGCCTTGCGCTGCTCAGCGTTTGCCATCTCGGGAAAGGAACCATCCCTGTAATACTGCTCAATCTCATAATACCACGGGCAATTCTTATTATTCTATGATCTCCTCAAGCTCAGTTAACGAAACTTCTTTCACCTCTTCCCTTTCTGCCTTCCTTTCTACAGATTTCCTAAGGTTGTCGAACCAGGGATCCTGAAGAGCAGGAGCATCTAACTGCTGGACCACAATGGTCTCAGTGGCGCGGCTGAGGGGAAATAAAAGAGAAGAAGCGAGTGAAGCAAGTGCATCAGCCAGGATGTTCTAAGAACGAAGAGTATGAATATAGATAAGTTTTTGGAATTTCCTATCCAAGAGCGTGACCAAATCTTGATAGGGCTTGAGCTTGGGGTCACGGGTGCGATAAGTTGACAGAACATGACGCAGCACCAATTGAGAGTCCCCTATAATGTTTAGGTATCGCGCGCCCATGAGGTAGGCGTGCTTCAGACCGGTAAGGAGAGCCTCGTACTCGGCTATATTATTCGTGGCAGGAAAAGAGAGTTGGTAAGCAATAGGGATGGTTACTCTTTCCAGAGTGAGGAGAACGGTGCCGATTCCACGGCCCTGAGAATTAAGAGCACCATCGAAATGGAGAGACCAAAAAGGAAGATGAGTGATTACTGCCAAGTGTTCATCAGGAAACTCGTCCTAGATCGAATCAGTGCGAGGGATAGGAGAATGAGCCAGATGCTCAGCAATGGCGTATCCCTTGATCGCTTTCTGGATGATGAAGGTGATATCGAATTGGGAAAGAAAGCTCTGCCAGCGAGCTAATCGGCTAGAAAGGACAGGTTTTTCTAATAGGTAACGAGTAGGGTCCATTCTAGAGATCAGCTTAACCTCGTGGGTAAGAAAATAGTGTTTGAGTTTCTGAGCTACCCATACTAGCACTGCACAGGTCTTCTCCATGATAGTATACTTGGATTCAGCAGGATTAAACTACCTCGAAAGATAGTATGCTGCCCTTTCCCTTCCTTCATCATCCACCTGAGCCAAGATAGCTCCTAGGGAGTCCTCAATAACGAAAATGTATAGGATCAGGGGTTTCCTAGGGACGGGTGGTTGCAAAACTGGGGGATTAGAAAGATAGACCTTAAGATCCTTGTAGGCCTTTTGGCATTGTTCATTCCACTCAAATTTAGCTCCCACCTTTAACAATTCATAGAATGGGTGGCATCTTTACGAATGTTGAGATATAAATCTCCTAATGAATTGTAAGTGCCCAATCAAACCTCTGAGCTCGGTGATGTTCTTAGGCGGCGGCATCTCCATAACGGCCTTTGCTTTATTCGGATCGATCTGAATCTCCCGTTTACTAACTATAAACCCATGCAATTTCCCTGATGCAACTCCAAACACGCATTTCTTTGGATTCATTTTCAATTTATACTCCCTAGCCCTTTGCAACACTTTGGCTAGAATGGCGGGGTGTTCTTCTTTGGACCTCGACTTTACCAGAATGTCATCCACGTAAGCTTCTAAGTACACATGCATCATGTCGTGGAAGATAGCCATCATTGCCCTCTGATAAGTAGCACCTGCATTCTTTAACCCAAATGGCATAACAATATAGCAGTATGTGCCCCAAGGCGTAGTGAACGAGGTCTTCTCTTGATCCTCAGGAGCAAGACGGATTTGGTTATATCCAGAATAACCATCCATGAATGAGAGGGCCTCATACCCAGCCGTGTTATCAACTAATACATCAATGTAAGGAAGCGAGAAATCATCTTTCGGACATGCCTTATTCAAGTCCCTGAAATCAATACAAATCTGAATTTTGCCATCTTTCTTCATCACTGGGACTATATTTTCCACCCATTACGGATATAAAACAACTCTAATAAACCTGGCCTTATGCAATTTATCGACTTCTTCCTTTATCCTTAAGGCCATCTGCGGGTGGAATCTTCTTGCTTTTTGCTTGACGGGTGTTGCCCCTCGTATAAGAATCAATCGATGTTCAACCAACATGGGGTCAAGACCCGGCATGTCCTCATAGGACCAGGCAAAAGAATCGATGTACTCCCTCAACACCTTGATTAGCTCCCCTTCAACCTGAGGAGGGAGATTAGCAAAAATAAGTATGGGCCTGGGATCCTCTTCTGTTCCGAGATTAATTTCTTTAGTGGGTTCATCCACTACCGAGGACGGTTCGTCAAACCTCTTCAAACCTTGCGCGTATAAATCGGCAGTGTCATCCACATCGCTTTCCTCATCATCGACTGGGTCCTTCCAATCTACAATTTCATACACTCCCAATCCGTCATTGCTCCACACCCCTCCCAATTCCTCATCATCCACTAAAACAATTGTGGTCTCTACAAACTCCGGGCACTTAAGAAGGGCATGGCATCTCTCGGCCAAATCTTGCAGAAACCTATTAGGGATGGATTTAGGATGACGCATCACAGGGTGCGTCGCAGACATGGATGGGCTAACTAGAACCGAACTAGACTCTACCCCAGCTAACTCAACTAACCTAGGAGATTCTGCACACTTTACATCTACCCTAGGAGATAAGAAATCTATTGGGAAAGAAGCAGGGGCCTCGTGCCCCTGGGAAGAGGATGGACTGAAGACAGCGTAATCTTCCATAGAAACCTCTGTTTTAAAATTGGCATTTTTTTTTGGAATTCGGAGGAGATCACGCAACAAGAAGGAGAAGACGGGGGAGGAGGGAGTTGCATGGGAAACAGATCGGGGAAGATGCAATCAAAGAAGGGATCAGAGGATCGAAACCACATCTCATTGAGTTGGGCATTGGGGGGAGGAGGAGTAAACAGAGTTGAAAGATCAATAGGCGGGCAGCGCCCACATGCACATGGCACGAACAGAATTTCAGGTGGTCTTTCTGTGAAATACGGGTCGACCATAATCGGAGGGGAACGAGGGACAAATTCCAATTGTTGAAATAGAGAGGCAAGACGGGATGAGGATAGAGAAAAGGTAGTGATAGAGCTCCCCGCTTCTCGTGGCCTCTGACGGACTAGCTGCATTAGAGAATGCTTCACCAGCTGCATCTCCTTCTTCTTCGGTCGGCCTTCTTCTTCACTAAACATCTTTTCAAAACAGAAACAAAAATCTTCCATATCACCCACCAGCCCCTTCAGTGGTTGCGGTGGGTCAGCAACATCACAGGCGGCATCAATCTTCTTCTCAGGGCAGGGTGGCGGCTTCTTCAAAGTGACGGGCTACAGCGGGCCTTTCACGAAGTGTTGATGGTAATCCCACGTCAGTGGCCCGGAGTCTCCCAGAATGGACAATGCAGTCTCGCGATAGCCAAGGCCTCGACGGCCCATCTTCCTGCCTTTGGGGACGGGCTTAGTTCCCCCCTGTAGTTGTGCGCCGAGACCCAAGCCCGACTGATAACCCAACTTTAAGATCATGCGCCACCCTTTCGAATCTCTAATCTCGGACTTACTTTTTACATTGACTGGCGCAGTGATGGGCTTGCGTGACGCATATGCCCGTGAGTAGTTTAAGTCCATCACAGAAAGAACTGGCCTGTTAGTCGGTCACAGAGTAGGGAGAATCTTAGCTGCTATCGCATCAACATTCTGGACAGTGGAAATACTCTTCACCTTGACCACCCGCCCTTGGAATGGAAACTTCAAACACTGGTGGGCAGTCGAGGGCACGACATTCAGACTATTTATCCATGGACGACCCAGAATTGCTTTGAACATTAGGTCTATGTCCAAAACGTAAAATGCCACGTCCATTACCAAAGGTCTTAGCTCGGCCTGAACAGTTACGACCCCATGACAAGCACGCCTGGAGTTATCATACGCTACTATTGTGGTCGGTGTGGGCTTTAACATTTCTTCTGAGATGTTGCAGGCACGGAGGGTACTTAATGGACACACATTTATTGATGCTAAAAATATGTCAGGGAGGGTTTCTGGCAGTGGTGGATAATTAGCCCTTTTGTGCCCCGGCCGAGCAGGCCCATAACCAGCGGGTGGGGGAACATTGTGGTACTGGGGTGGCTGTTGTGGCTGTTGAGGTGGTGGTGGTTGTTGTGGATGCTGAGGAGCTTGGAAAGTGGGTCGGGGAGCTTGTGGGGCGGCGAACTGGGGGTTGCGTGGTGGTTGCTGGAAACGGGGTGAAGCAGGCTGGTTAGGGAATTGAACAGCCTGGACCTGCTCGTTGACTTGGACTCCCTCAGTAACTGGGCCCTGGGATTTTTGGGTAGTCTTGGATTTCTGGGCTTCAAACAATGAATGGATGGGGGAGTCCTTAAATTGGGTCTGGATAAATCGGGCCCGACTGTACAGCTAGTGCATGTTAGAAATGTCGTTCATTACCAAAATATTCCGGAACGTCGGAGTAGCATTAGAAATCAGCAACTTTACTTTTTTTTCTTTCGGGATCTGCCCGGGCACACGCGAGGCCATCTGCCTCCATCTATCTACATATACAACAAAGTCTTCATCTGGCTTCATCTTTTCTGCAACCAGGTCGGTGAAAGAATATTCAGGACCGACCCGATCTTGGAATCTGGTGATGAATTTCTCCTTCACGGTCTTGAAATTGTCGGCTTCCTCCAAAAGAAATGTGTAGAACCACTCAAGGGCGACCCCTTCCAAGGATTGGCGAAACAAATATGCCATCAGACGGTCGTCATGCTGGAACTGCATCGACTCGTAAAGAAATTCCCTGATATGAATGAACGGGCTGCCATTCCCATCATACTTCCGATACACGGGGAGCTCGGACTGAGGAGGCAATCGGATATCCCGGAAGTTAGAAATAGGGACATCCATAATGGACTGAGGGCCTACCCGCTTACGGAGGAGGTCAATCTGCTACTACATAGCAGCCCATTTATCAAGGAGGTTTCGTTCCCGGGAAGAAGGAGACTGAGCAGGAAAGACGGAGCCTGGATGAGGAATTGAGGGGTGAACCGGCTGGGAGGGGCACCCATAGGATGGATAATGCGCCAAGGAAGGGCACATATCTGCGTGAGCCAATTGGGCGGCCCCGGGTTGTAAACGAGTGAAATCTGCCAGGGCCGGAGGGGCCTGCGGTGATGGAGAGATTTTAGTGTATGGATCAAGATAAGAACCAGAGGGGACCTGGGCCTTCCCCTTATCAAGATACTGATGGGCCGAGGTGGAGGCCTGGCCCGCTTCCATACTGGGATATCAGAGCACCTGGGAACCGATGGGAGTGAGATCAATGGGGGCAGCGGGGACGGGCGCTGACCCAACAACAGCAGACATAGTGGTGGTGGCGGCAGTCACGCCATAGGAAGGAACTGAGGACGGGGCCACTGCCCCTTGCAGAGCTTTTCGTATAAGGTGGAGCTAGGAGGGATCAAGCTGGGCCATCAAATTAAGAATTTGACGAGCCAAATTCTGTGTGGAGGAACTAGGAAGGGAGGGCTGAGAGCCCTCGATGGCAATGGTCGGGAGAGAAGGGGCAGTCCCCTCTCCTCCCTGCACATGGGCGACCCTGGGCGGGTCCTCAAGAAGTCCGCGAGGGAGAGAATCCTCTTGGGAATGGGAGAAGTTGTATGGCGACATGGGAAAGGACGAATCAAACAAAGGATTAAGGTAAGAATGGAAATAAGAACTGACCCTAGGAGGTGATCCTTATGGAAGGAAACAATTCCACATACACCGAACACTCCACGACTAAGGTAGACAATCCTAACCAGAGAATAAACAAAGCCTCAAACAACCAAGCATTCAATGGAGGGGAGAGACGAGAGGAGAATCAACCACTTTAAGCAACCAAGTTGTCAAATGATGCACGACAATTTTTAGATTTTTCTTCTAGGCCCTTAGTGGATTAATTAATGTATAAATTCGCTCAACCACAAGGTACCTAATCAAGGCAGGAAATGAGGAACATGGTGACTCTACGGAACTCTCTCTCTCACGGATGCAAACCATAAACTGGGGTGGATACGGTACAACCTGCCCGGCGTCCGTGTGGGAATCCACGGCTCACGGGGGCTTACGAAGGTCCTCAGCAAGGTCCCCTAGTCGGCTCCAAGGAGTATGGAGACGAGAGGAAACCCTACCTCGGTAGGGATGCAACTACTATGAACAGAATGTATGCCCCTATGTGCACCGGAGTGCACGCAAAGTCTAGCCTATCAACTAGCAATCAATGATCAATCGAATATGTGAGCAATGGGAGCAAGCATGCAACAATTATATAAGAGCAGGGGGAGATCAACAACTAGCACCAAATGCCATGACAATCATACAACATGGCAATCAAAGTGAATCACGGGTGCACTGTAGCATGACAAGCACGGTCTCTGTAAGACCGCGCAAGGAGATAGACGATCTGGAGACAACAGTATGATCCAGGGAGTAACGACAGACTAATCACGAAAATCAGAAAACTTTGGAATGAAAGGTGACAGTAATCAGAAACGTACAAGGTTGAACGGTCACTATATAGACCGTGTAAGATCTGGGACGGACCTGCAGAAACCGCATAATAGCAACCAAACCAGTAGTATGGGGACAGAGGCGTACCTGTGCCAGCAAGATGGATGGCCAAACGCAGGCCGTAGGGAAGATGAACGGGCGGTCGGAGATCGCTCGCGACAGCAAGCTTGGAGGGGAAGTGGCACTGTTCGCAGAGAAGGACGGTGAACCTTCAGCCGCATAAACGTTTGACGGCCCCGTGAGAGCCGTTCAAGTTCCAGAGGACAGAGAACGCGACCCAACCTGCAACCACTTCAAAAAAGGACTAACACAGCAAAAGAAAGGGTCAGCAAATCACTAACACGATGGGCACTAGGTGTCCCACCGTGATCGCCAAAGAATGGGCTGTTTATATGTTTTTACTTACGTTTCATTTCTTTACCGGCTTAAAAGATGTCTTCCTATCCCTTCTACTAAATCAATGTGAGAAATAAATGGAAAATAGAAGGGATATAGAAGCAAGTAAACAAGGGTGATCGCCACCATGGTGCCTAATGTGACTGACACACCGTACCTTGGAAAGAGAGGGAGACACTCACCTTATGAGCAGCACTGTAGGGATGCGCAGCCTGTGAAGAACCACGTTTCACGTTGAATGGCCTCACGACAGACTGCTCGTCAATGCTGCAGAGGACGCGGGACGTAGAACTATTGGCAGATGAACGGCTCCAAGGTAACCGCAGTTGGAAGAAGAACGGTCAAAGGTACACCGCACCTCCTCTTGAATTGACGTAGGGGAACCGCGCAAGACCACCATGCCAGAAGTTGTAAGAGTCCAACCTCCACCCTTTCCGGTCGGCCAAAAAGGATGGGCCTCGTGCTAGTGGGTTGCTGACCTGCGAAACAGAGTGTAGAACACGAATAAAAACCCAATATCAGAACTGTGAAGCGTAGCAAATACTCAAACGGAAAGAAATAAACATAACTAAATGAAGTGGGGGGATGCCTGGGGGGTTTTTAAACCCCTGGGGGCGTCAGAAAACGTAGGAGGGTGTGTGCATGGTAGTGCAAACAAAGAAAACGTGGGAGAATGGATGTGTAAAACCAAGCATGCAATGAGAAAAAAAATGGGACTATCAAATGTAAAAGACTCAAAACTAGGACAACTCCCTGAACCGGAGGCCTGTGTGGATGTAGAAGGCCTCCCTCCTTGGTGCTAGGTTGCTCAAGATTTCAGCAGGGCTTCGCCGTCGACCAAAAATCTCCCCCCTTTCAAAGGTAGCCTTTAGGGTCTATTTATAGAACCCCCAAATGTTAACCCCGAAATTAGGGTTTCTATGCATTTTTAGGTCGAGATAATCAAATAAAAGATGAAGATAATTCAATTATCTTCCAACCAGTCGAAAAGGCACTCAAAATGGTTAAGTATCTGCGAAGAAAATGACGGGAGAAGTTAGGGATAAAACCACAGATAGAGAGAGAAAATCTGTTGAATCTTCAGCAAACGAGCAGATGAACGGTCTTACGATAGACCACACATCCATATGGGCAGCCCATCTTTGGCCGTCCAACCCCGTAGGTGAAAAATCAAATATAGAGGAATTATCCACCATTTATCTATTAAACCAACCGAGAATCTCACCGTTGGACTCTCACAAATGAACGGCTAGGATTAGTCCGTTCAAGAGGAAGAGTGGCCAAAGGCCGGCCGTTCTAGCCTTATCGGTGATAAATAGATAAATTGGGTAATTATCTGAGAAAACCACTAAGCGTAGGACTCTAGAAGAAGAACGGCTACCATCCGTCCGTCCATCACTTTGGACGGCTAGAAGAAGACCGCAAAAATGCTTGTCGGTGGAAATTCAAAAAATTAACCAAAATATTCCAAAAAATATATGGATGGCCTACGATCAACCGCACATTGATTGAGCGGCCAGGGATGAACCGTACATGTATATGGGCGCTTGAATATCATAAAAAGATTCAATCAACCAAAACCAAGGCCCATTAAGCCCTGAATCAACTCGGACCTAGCCAGGGAGGGAGGCTACCCATAAAATCGGCCCAGAACGTGCCATAAAATAGCCCAGCGTGTGATGGATAACTAGAGGCAACAATTAATGGGAGTAAGAGAAATGACTCAACTTTATTGGCAAAAAACGGGTGTCAACAGAACTGAAACAAAAGAAAGGAAATACTGCAAGTGCAGTGGACAAACAATAGTGATAATGTAGACATCAGCTGAAAGAATAGATCAAGACATGAGAGCTGGTGGTTGCAGCTACAAAATTAGATCTAGGGATCTCTTTCTTCAAAATACTGGCAGACTGCAGGCTGCTCTCTCTATCTCTCAGGGCTTCTTGTCTTTTCTTCTTCTCTAGTAATGCTGGACTAAGTCAGACAAGTACTAAGGCTACTCTCACGCTTCTATAGGATCTTCTTGGTAGATAGTCTAGAGCGTGGCACTTATGGATGGTGGCAGCAGCAGCAGCAGCATGGGAAGCTAGATATTATACATATATACATTGTGCCACGCGGTCACTTGGTGAGGAACCTTTTCCCGCCAAGTTTTCCCACCAAGTGCTTTCTTTACTTAGAAGAAGATGCTCTGCAAGATTTGGCTTGAGCTGACTTTGTTTAGGTACAAGGATGGGACGGTGGCAGACTGTGTAAAGAGGTAGAGCAGATTTCCTTTTGATCAGTTCCAGATCTTCACATTAAATCTCTTTCAGACAAGTGGTCTTCTCATTCTGCTTGAAGTGTACTTTTCTACGAACAATGGCTTGTTGGACATCCCATTGGACGACAGTAGGATGATGGCAGACTGCAGAGTGTCCTATTTCCAGCAGTAGACAGTTTGGATAGGCAGTCAGATAAGACTTACATCGTGGCAAATAGAAGTGGCTCTTCCTACTGGATTTCTGACAAAACCATCTCCAAAAGGTAGACAAATGAGTGATAAGATGCAAGAGCAAGCGTCAGACCTCGGAACGTGGTTCAGACCACAAAATCCTTAATTTTAATGATTTACGGTTCTTTTTTCTCTCTCTGGATGGCCCACTGATCTGATAGTTTATTGGCTTGAAGAATTCTGGAAGAACAAGGGTGTGTCGACACTTTCCTAGCAGTGTGTCGAGACATCCCATTGAAAGCCTTGAAGAATCATTCTTGTTGAACGTGGATGTGTCGACACTTCCCTGTCAGTGTGTCGAGGCATCCCTTTGAAAGCCTTGAAGATAGCTTCTACCGGTTTCAAACACGTTCTGGTTGAACGTTGATGTGTCGATGCTTTACACTCAGTGTGTCGGGACATTTAGTGAGTGTCTTGAAGATCCATGGCGGATGTGTCGAACAACACTAAGAGGTGTCGGGACATGTGAGTCATGTGCAGAGTTGTTGCAAGAAGGTGTCGAGACAGAAGTGCCCTGTGCAGAGATTATCACCCGAATGTGTCGACACTTTTCACTCAGTGTGTCGAGACATTGATGAATCCAGATGCTTAGTCAGAACGGCTTCAGCTTGAATTCTTCTGGATGTGTCGAGACATGGGTTAGATGTGTCGAGACACCACAAGAGAGTTTCTTCTGTATTTGTTCGAAGGAAGCATTGCAAAGACCTTCATCATCGTGCTTATACTTTGTCTTCATGTGTGCACGGACCTTCTAGTGTTGAAGACCTTGATTTATCACATAGAGAATGTGCACAGACCTAGTTATCTACTGGCTAGAGGTTGCACAGACCTTGGTCTTCATAAGTGCTCAGACCTTAGTTCATAGGAATAGAACCTGCACCGACCTTGATCTTCATAAGTGCTTAGACCTTGGTTACCGACCTTGTCTTGAGCTAGCCAGAGGTTGCACCGACCTTGATTGAGCTAGCACCGACCTAATGCACATACTGGCACTGACCTTGCTGTACTTTAAAAAAGGATTGCACCGACCTTACTTGTAGATGTGTACGGACTTGGTTTGTTGCATGCGTGTAGACCTTGTAAGGTATGAGAGAAATGTGCATTGACCTGATGTTGTCAGAAGATGCACCGACCTTGCATGCATGTGAGCAGTGCTGTGCACAGACTTTATCTGCATGGATTCCTAAGAACCCATTTGCCTTGTGTTGCCTGTGCCTTGGTTTTTGTGCAACCATGAATCTTGAATTCTGCCTTGATTCTTGTGTAGCCACATACCTCGTTTTCTGTGCCTTACTTAATTTCTTTCTTTCTTTGTTGCCAAAGCTGGCTTGTCCTAAAATGCACAAATGTTGGCATTTATCAAATGCAGTCAAACATATTAATGAGTCATAGTCAGACATCATCAAAATAATAGAATTAAAACATGTTACATACATGCCTAACAACCCGAGCCTATGAAGTCCAAGCGCCGCAACCGCCGCAAACATTGCCAGCTCCACGATGACCAGGGGCACCATACTGGAGATTATCACCAGCTCAAGGATGAGATCGAGCGTCTCGTCCGCCAGGGAGACTTATCTCGGTACGTGTCCGAGCGCCAGAAGGAGGACCGTGGCATTCTAGAAGAAATTGACAATCACCCCCGCGGGGTCCATATCAATGTTATTTCTGGCAACACGGCATCAAGAGGCGACAGTAGCCGAGGAAGGAAGTGCCACGCTGAACGGGCGAGTTGGGCCTCCGAGCCCCCCAAAGCCCCGCCAGCGAGTGAGCAGCAGGCCCTAGTATTCTCTGACCAAGACCTGGAAGGGTTATCTACCCCACACGATGATGCTCTTGTAGTATCGACTACTATAAACCATTGTAACGTAGATAGGATACTGGTTGACAATGGTAGTGCCCCTGATGTACTCTCGTACGAATGCTTCCTTATGATGGGTGAAAACCCATCCAAGCTCCGCCCAATTCGAACCCCCCTTTGTGGGTTCAATGGCCAGGCAACCTATCCCGAGGGAGCCCTAAGCTTACCGGTCACCATTAGCACCCCTCCCAAGACCGTCACTGTCACGCCCCGAGCTTTTAATACAGTGGAAGAAATTTGGGGAACGTGAATAGCCGGCAAGAGAAGCCTCAAGTGACAATATCAATCAGAGCGCAAATCATTCACATAGAAGATGAATGTAAATAATTGATCAAAATCTGACTTTTATTAAAAATAACAATCTAGTACATGATCTTGACTCATAACTAACTGGACTCAATAAAATAGAAAATTACATAATTGACACTTGACTAGACTAACTATGGCTTTTCTCGAACCATCAATCACTCTCGGATCCATCACTTGAGCAATCTGAATCCGACCCGCTAGAATTTCTTGAAAAAGATTAGAAAGTAGGGTAATGAGCACACTTGCCCAGTAGGTATCTTCGTATCAACATGATTGGCAAATTTAAGTGATTAACAATATAGCTCTAGATTATAAGATAAATCATGCATATGCGATAAAACACGCGGATAAAACAAGTAACATAATAACACGATAAGATTATGATATACGATGAGTGATGAACAAGATTGAGTTGAATATAACAAGAATGTAACTTGGCATTTCACGAACAAGAATATGCTTGCTTGTATCAAGAACGCACTTTCACTTTCACTTTTCACTTTTCATAACCATAGAGGTTATGCACTAGAATGTCATATGTCAAGCATGTAGCAATTCAATCTTGAGAGAACCTTGCGAGGATTCGTGGATTTCACTTATTTATAAAGAAAGTACTCCCAACGTAATGCGACGCCAGTAGCATCATACCCTATGGTTTACAGTATGTTTTCGACAATCAACCGAGAGGACTAGCATAGCCCTTGAACACAATCAGTGCTCGAACTGCATCTTCACGTATAAATCAAGCTACTTCCACGAGTATAACAATAAAGTATGGTCAATAACTGAATTCCAACCAATAAGCTTCATCATGAAGTAACCAATGTATAGAATGTACTAAAGTTTGATATGACTTCAAAGAATGATTTTAAAAGGACATTATGCTACAGAGGCATTTCAGCAGCATAACGGTACATTCTTTAACTCTCAAAATTACTTAGGTATCTTTGGATTAATATGATAGGTTCTAGATAATCACTTGGACAATCTAGGAACATAGGAAAATCAACCCTTGAGTCAAACCCCGGGTTAATCAAATTTAGGAAGCTAGCGGTCATTTACTGGACCGTTTCTTGTTCCTGGCGGTCTAATACAGAACCGTTTATTAAGACAGTTCGATACTTTAAAAATAGAATATCTGGAGTCTTAGCGGTCTAAGGCATGGTCGTTTAGGATCCAATACCGGTCAAGTGCAGAACCGCTAGCAGAGTCAGACGGTCAACCAAATGGCCGCTAAAGTCCAGAATATAAAACATCGGTCTAAGTGCCTTCTAGATAATTGGGTTTTAATGGTACAACCAGCTCGACGTCCTAGTGGGAATCCCAGGCTCGCAGAGTCTTATGGAGGCCTTGAAACAAGATTTCCTAGTCCGTTGGAAGGAATATCCAAAGGAGAGGTCATCATGTCCAAGATTGTGTTCCTAATGTGCAAAGAGTGTAACTAATGACAACATACTGAGATATGTGCCATGTACTTAAGAAAATGACTCAAAAAGAGAAAGAGATCATTAAAAACCATAGTGAATCAAACTAGACCGATCCATAAACCTTTATGAAAAAAAATGTGTCATAATACAAGAATATATATTTTTGGCATGAAACTTAGTATAAGTTTTAAAATAGTTTCTAAGTACACAAAGTCATGAATTCTACTAAAATGATCTAGGTATATGAAAACAACATTTGAAACAGGTATAAAACCTATCTATCTAGGCTTAATATATATTAAAACATGTTTTTCTCGGGTTAAAAAAATGCAGAAATTCAGAAATCAAAAACGGTCCAATGGAAGACCGTCGCTTGCGGTTAGCGGTCTATCGTACGACCGCGACGGTTCTCTAGCGGTCTACTGGAAGACCGTCTCTTCCTGTGTAAAATTAAATTTCAAATGATAATAAACAAAATGATAACTAAGACACTTCATGCCTGGAAATCAACATATTTTAACTACCATAACCATGATAGAACAAATATAGGCCAACAACATGCATAGGCTCATGTGATTAACAAGAAAAATTCATTTTTACTTCATTAGGGCTCGTTCATGCATGAGGAATATACTAGATGCATAGTCCTAAGCAAAACATGAAATTCTCAAAGTACAATGCATGAAAACGAATGAAATCAGAGGGCTTTCATTCTTGACTTTAAATTTGAGCCTTTCATGAGATAACCTACCTCAATTAATCCTTCTAGATAGTCAATTTCAGACTAGAAGTCAGCCCTAATTCTGCCCGCTCTTGTACTAAATCAGCAACTTCACGTCCCTCTATCTCCTGATTCCCTTGACCTATGGACGTGAAATTTTTAGGGTAGATATAAGATATGAAGGGGAACATAAAGTCCTAAAGACAATTTTGCTAAATATCTCATTTAGAGCTCTGAATTCCTTGATCAATCAGGGTCGAATGCACTAATTCCTAAGTTACTTGTGTAGAATCAGCAACTTTGGAAGACTCTAACTTCCTGTAGACTTGATCTCCTAGAATAAAATTTGGAGGATAGTTAGTTCTAACTATAATAAACAAATTTCTAGAAGAAACTTACCTCTAATTCGTCCTCCTTACCTAAGTTCCATGCGAGCTAAAAGTAAGGGTCGCACAGGTGAGATCTGGGATATATTTATAGGGTTAGCTAGGGTTTTAAAGATTAGAACGAACTTAGAGTCCAAATTAAACTTTCAATTCGATCTACAATCCTTCTAGACTTATCTAATTAGCTGATACAATTGATCCTAAATGTTTTGGACGCTAAAAATCCAACATTTTCACCTTCTCTTTTTTTTCACGGAACCTGCAGTGGGTAGCGGTCATTGGGATGACCATTTACTGCCTGTTAGCGATCTCGCGATAGACCATTTTCTACTGTGGGCGCTGAATTTAAACCCAGTTTAAACTCTAGTATTCTTATCCACTTCTTTATCTATCTCCTTAATTCTGTGAATACCCTAATCTAAGCTTCTAGAATGTGGGCCAAAACTTATGGGCTTGGTTTTGGGTCATCTTGGGCCTATTTAAAAGATCTGATCTATTGAAATAAGTATTGGGCTTTAATAATCAAATTAAATTAATTATAATTCATTTACTAGATCCTTTGTCTTGAATTTATTCTAGAAAAAATCTTAGAAAATTCTAAAATATTTTATATAAAATTTTGGGGTGTTACACCCTCCCCAATTTAAAAGAATTTGGTCCCCAATTTCAATACATGGTTTTTAAGAAAGGGTGCATTTTTATTAATTAATTAATTATTTGTAATAACAATTAATGCTAATATGTAAATAAGTCAAGTTGCTACCTTTACTCATCTTACCTTTCCTGTCCAAGATGGCATTTAGTCGACCTCGTCGCCCGCGTCCATTGTTATCTTCTGAAGATTGTTCCTTTATGAGAGGACACATGGGCAAGCGATGTTCCTGACTTCCACACTTGAGACAAGCACCGAGACGCTTCCAGCATTCTTCGGCCGTGTGTCCGAACTTTTCACAAAATGTGCAAGTCGTAGCGACCTGCGTTTCTTCTTCCTTAACTCCTTTATTCTTTCCATTGCCATTTCCTTTCCTTTTTCCATTACCATTTCCATTACGGGACCACTTATTGTGACGAGATTCATTCTCATCCTCTTCTTTCTCTTCTCGCCTATAATGTTTTCGGTTCGACCTTTCTTCCTTCCCTCGGAGTTTTTCCACCTTCTCCATGGTTCTTTCGCATAAATGGGCCCTTTGAACCATTTCTGTATAGGTAAGGATATTTTGAGACCCAAGTTGTTGCATAAATCCGGGCTTTAAACCATCCATAAATCGATTAGCTTTTAACAAATCTGTGCTTACTAGGTGGGGAGCATAAGGTGCTAGTCGAGAAAATTGGAGCTCATATTCTTCCACGGACATCATGCCTTGTCTTAAGGAGGCAAATTCTGCCTCCTTCCTTTCCTTTACGTGCTCTGAGAAGTACTTTGCTCAGAAGAGTGTGAGGAATCCCTCCCAAGTGTGTGGTGCTTCCGCAGGCGGGACCGGAATAGACTTCCACCACGTACGTGCATCCTTATTGTGATGGAATGTGGTGAGACGAACTTTCTCTTGGTCGGTGCATTGCATGACATCGAATATTCTATTCATTTCATCGATCCAATTCTCCGTCTCGTCAGGGTTAGAGGATCCAGAGAATCGTAGAGGATTTAAACTCCAGAAATTGCCGTGTAAGTTACTAGCGCCAGCCCTTGTACCAGCTTGAGCCACCGTTTGCAAGGCTTGGGTAAGACCCGTAATAGTCTATTGCATCTCATCCCAGTTCACATGATGAGCCATCGAGAGTTCAAGGTACCTGAGAACATGGACATTTTAGTTATTTAAAGTCGGGAAGATTTACCGTAAGATAATTTCTATATAACTATCTCATCCCGTGTTCTAGCCAATTCTCACATGGGTTCGGAATTCTTTCCTAGTTAATAGGTATGGGTCCTTAACCTTGGACTTAACCTATAACATGACATTTTGTTTCCTAGGATTTACTTATGCCTAGGCTCTGATACCACTTTAACTGTCACGCCCCGAGTTTTTATTACAGCTTAAGAAATTTCGAGAACGTGAACAGCCGGTAAGAGAAGCCTCAAGTGACAATATCAATCAGAGTGCAAATCATTCACATAGAATATGAATGGAAATAATTGATCAAAATCTGACTTTTATTAATAATAACAATCTAGTACATGATCTTGACTCATAACTAACTGGACTCAATAAAATAGAAAATTACATAAATGACTCTTGACTGGACTAACTATGGCTTCTCTCGAACCATCAATCACTCTCGGATCCATCACTTGAGCAATCTGAATCCGACCCGCTAGAATTTCTTGAAAAAGATTAGAAAGTAGGGTAATGAGCACACTTGCCCAGTAGGTATCTTCGTATCAACATGATTGGTAAATTTAAGTGATTAACAATTTAGCTCTAGATTATAAGATAAATCACGCAAATGCGATAAAACACGCGGATAAAACAAGTAACATAATAACACGATAAGATTATGATATACGATGAGTGATGAACAAGATTGAGTTGAATATAACAAGAATGTAACTTGGCCTTTCACGAACAAGAATATGCTTGCATGTATCAAGAATGCACTTTCACTTTCACTTTTCACTTTTCATAACCATAGAGGTTATGCACTAGAATGTCGTGTATCAAGCATGTAGCAATTCAATCTAGAGATAACCTTGCGAGGATTCGTGGATTTCACTTATTTATAAAGAAAGTACTCCCAGCGCAATGCGACGCCAGTAGCATCATACCCCATGGTTTATAGTATGTTTCTGACAATCAGCCGAGGGGACTAGCATAGAGCCCCTGAACACAATCAGTGCTCGAACTACATCTTCACGTATAAATCAAGCTACTTCCACGAGTATAACAATAAAGTACAGCCAATAACTGAATTCCAAACAATAAGCTTCATGATGAAGTAACCAAGGTATAGAATGTACTAAAGTTTGATATGACTTCAAAGAATGATTTAAAAAGGACATTGTGCTACAGAGGCATTTCAGCAGCATAACGGTACATTCTTTAACTCTCAAAATTACTTAGGTATCTTTGGATTAATATGACAGGTTCTAGATAATCACTTGGACCATCTAGGAACATAGGAGAATCAACCCTTGAGTAAAAACCCGGGTTAATCAAATTCAGGAAGCTAGCGATCATTTACTGGACCGTTTCTTGTTCCTGTCGGTCTAGTACAGAACCGTTTAATAAGACAGTTCGATACTTTAAAAACAGAATATCTGGAGTCTTAGCGGTCTAATGCATGGCCGTTTAGGATCCAATAGCGGTCAAGTGCAAAACCGCTAGCAAAGTCAGACGGTCAACCAAATGGCCGCTAAAGTCCAGAATATAAAACATTGGTATAAGTGCCTTCTAGACAATTAGGTTTTAATGGTACAACCAGCTCGACGTCCTAGTGGGAATCGCAGGCTCGCGGTGTCACGCCCCGAACCGATAGCAGCGGAACGTGTCGTTTGCTCGGAACGTGGTAGTTAAACAGTCATGTCAATCAGAGCGTAGTCATTTCCATAAAATATAATTTGGACAAATAATAAATTTCATTTCAAATATAAGTTCTTTACATATTAGGGCCCATAATAAACGAAAAGACTCAATAAAGAAAAACTATAAGGAGACATAAGACGCAAGATAACCAGACTAGACGGTTCATCTAGATGTCAGAGTTCACTTCACTCTTGCCCTTGCCCATCATGTTCGGTCTCGTCGTCACTAAGGTCATTACCTGTAAAACATTGGAAACCATAGGGTGAGCGAACGCTCAGTAGGACTTAATATCTCATACTCCAACCTAGCTTTAAGTCAATTACAGTTTAACATGCTCATGCAGGTCATATAAGATATAGAAATCGAGAACTATAATGACACGAGATAAATTCAAGAACTATAAAAAAATGAGTAAGCAAGATGCTAGATACACTCATGAAGAGTAACGACAATGACAATCAAGAGAGTATAGCAAGATCTTAACAAGTACTTTCTCAAGATAGGTCAAGGGCATTCATGAGAAAATATAACATTCATCTCTCCATGACGAACAATATCACGAGGGCGGTTAATGAAACTAGCACAATATTCTCTCTATGACGACATTATCATGAGAGCTTTCATGTAACTAGCACTGTGGAGGATTGCCAAGACACTAAGGGAATATCACGACGATATGATAACCCCTCCAATAAGGCAATTCAAGATCTTTTCATGATGAACAATAAGTTATGAAAAGATGCACTATGATGGCAATTACTCCCGATCATCACTATCACGAAAGCTTTTACACATCTAGCACTACATAGGATTATGTACTATGATGGCAATTACTCCCGATCATCACTATCACGAGAGCGTTTGCACATCTAGCACTACATAGAATTGGCCAATGCACTAAGGGGAAAATCACGACGATATGACCGCACCTCATGGAAATAGCACTAGGTAGTATTTGGTCACACACTTAGGAGTTCTCACGACTGTATGATTGCCCCTAAATGCCAATAACCGAGTTGGTGAATGCCAGCACCCGATCATCGTATACCGGTAACGTTTGGACTTTGCCTCGCTCAATAGGGTCAGATCAGGACCCGTAGCATTTAAAATGTCATTTTAGTGGGACCCATAGCCCCTGACATTTAGTCTAGACTAATTTCATATTAATGGCCAAGAATTTCAAGGATCAAGCATGTAAGAACATTAAGATAGATTTCATGGAACATAGAGTTCAAGGATAGAACTTGTAATAAAAATGATATATCAATAAACCATATGAAAACCATGACATTCTGGAAATCTGGGTGATTAGGTACAACCAGCTCAGTCGGCCTTGAGGGAATCCAAGGCTGCGAGAAGACTTACGGAGGTCCCAATGACTAACTTGCCAGTCCGAAGGAACGGAATGTCCAACGGAGGGCTCGTATGTCACCGAGAGTTGAGGTATATAACGTGAACCAATCATGAAACGGGGACTCCATCTACGGACGTGAAATGAGAGTGCCAAAAGATCCAAGGTATGGGTCATAACCGGAAGAAAACGGCGAGAACATGAATGCGTTAATTATAGAATTTATGTCCATCCAATTCTATAATTAACTATAATTAAATAAATTTATATTAATTGACGTCTGTGAGTAGTGTCATTTATTAATTAGCATCCACTTGGAGGGATGTTAATTCTATAATTTTTAACTTAATTTATTTAACAAGAATTCACGTCAATATCTATTTAATTGAATAATTTTAAAACATACATTCAAAGACACATTTATTTATATAAAATAATTTAGAGAAATAGAATATATGATAATTAGGAGAAAAATTCAAGGATTCCAAATATATAATTTTTATAATTATCTGTTACATATCTTAATAGATATGAATTTTCAAAGATATAGTTACAAATATATACATATATTTATATATATATATATTAACGATATGACGACATTACAAAATGTCGTCAAAATAAATCAACGACATTCTCAATGTCGTCATTTCAAAAATATAAATTCTAACTGCTTCGAACCTCCGGTTCTCGACGTACGCACGTCAGAATCACGTGTTCTATATATCGAAATGACGGGCTAGAAAAACTCTACCTAACCGGGTGTTCAAAATAATTTTTCGTTGAGAGATGGGGGATCTTGAGATAGGAGGCACGAAAAACGGTGCAACCACTCTCACTACCTCGATCTCTACCCTAATAATACACCCATAAAATTTCATGACCAAAGGACACTCCGACGACCTAGAAAACTCTAAACAAAGTAAAACTCTATAACTATCCGCTACCATGTAAATCGTGATTCGCAGTGCAACTATTATAAATATACTAAATTAATTAACTAGTTAATGTTACTAGTTAATATCTATATCAAGACATGAAAATTTAAGGAAAAACATGGGGATTCTAATCGTATACACTTTACAATTTTTAGATGAGAGGTGACATGGATATAAAATTTTTAACCATAGTGTATTTAATATTTAATTAAGACAAAACATGCATAATGATGAAAACACAATACTTAAACATGCAGGACGTGCGGAAATATGATTTTATGAACATAATGAGATTTATGCAGAAGTTTTATCACGTTGGTTTGGCTTGGGAGATTGCCTACCACTTTGCATTGATGCTCTGACAGACGAAGAAGAAGAAGTGGCAAGATGAAGAGAAGAAGATGTGCAGAAGAACAGCTGCAGTAGTACACAGCAACGGCAGCAGAGGATGTAGAAGGAAGAATAACGACGACATCAGCACAACAGCTTTGCCCTCGTATGAAGGACAACAGAGCAACTGCAACAACGGCACGAACAGGAGACAGGGAAATAACGCGAGCAACAGCAACGGCCGAGCTCATCGAGGGAGGTTTATTTATAACGCTTCGCGGTTTAGAATCCTAATGGAACATGGTTGCTTAAGTACGATTCCTACTTAATATTAAATTCGCATATCCTTACGTTCCTTTCCCGATTTCGTAGCCGCCTTCCATATTATCTTCATAAACCCTTAAAGCTTTCTTTTAGTTCGAACGTGAGAAGGGTTTTGGGTTTTGAGAAAACCCTCTGGTTAATATATTTATATATATATATATATTACCTCCTTATTATATGTTTGTACGTAATTCTCTTAAGGCCCAAAAGTCCATTACTTTCTTTTTAATAGGGGATGCCATTTAGTTATTTCAAACCCATTAACTAAAGCCCCTTCATGTTTCTACATAACCCCCTCAGACCTCTTATAATAATAGTATATATATATATATACCCTTCGAAGCCCATTCTTCTAGTATACATAAGGCCCATTTAGCCTATCCAAGCCCTACCTATTGTATTTTAACGTCCGTTAGTCCCTCTTATTAAGGCCCCTCTATATATATATAGGCTTTTATGTTTTATAAATGTGTGTTGAGCCTTTTAATTGCCTGAGGCTCTTTAGGCCCGTTGGGTTTAATTTGGAGCCCATTAAGTTTAAAGAATTTATAACCTTCTAAAGTATGTGTGTGTGTGCCCAAATTAATTTGGGATATTATCACTTATGTGTTATATATATATATTCATTTTTAAAAGCCCTATAAACTAATTGTAGAACTATATATATATATATATTTGGACCTTACCCATTTATCTTCCTTATCCATTTCCATAATTATTTCGGGTATCAGAGTCATGTTCGATCCTAGGAAAATCTTTATATGTATTTGAACTCTTGAATTATATTTTCAAACTCAAATAGATAAGGTTACTCTAATTTCCATTTCTCAATTTATTTACTTATACTTTTTATTATTATTTAATCTCATTAACTAATTTAGCTAATTATCACCTTTTCTTTTATCGAAATTTAATTTCCATGATGAATATTTAGAGTTATTTTTATTTATTCTATATTTAAACTTTTGGGGTGCTACACTCTCCCCCACTTAAAAGAATTTGGTCCCCAAATTCACATAATTTCCTTTTTTTTTCATAATAGTGGGGTAAATCACCATATCCAAAACAATGTATTCTAACTAGATCTATTCTCGTAGTATGTTAAGTACCTAAGGTCATATCCGATTCATGCAAATTTTAGAGTTTAACCCATAGCTCTACCCAAATCTCACGGGATTCCTATAGGATAATCGACAAGGATGACTCAATCAGGGACTTGAACTTGATGACCTAGGGATTTAGAAAACTAGGCTCTGATACCACCTTCTGTCACGCCCCGAACCGATAGCAGCGGAACGTGTCGTTTGCTCGGAACGTGGGAGTTAAACAGTCATGTCAATCAGAGCATAGTCATTTCCACAAAACACAATTTGGACAAATAATAAATTTCATTTCAAATATAAGTTCTTTACATATTCGGGCCCATAATAAACAAAAAGACTCAATAAAAAAAAACTATAAGGAGACATAAGATGTAATATAACCAGACTAGACGATTCATCTAGATGTCAGAGTTCACTTCACTCTTGCCCTTGCCCATCATGTTCGGTCTCGTCGTCACTAAGGTCATTACCTGAAAAACATTGGAAAACGCAGGGTGAGCGAACGCTCAGTAGGACTTAATATCTCATACTCCAACCTAGCTTTAAGTCAATTACAGTTTAACATGCTCATGCAGGTCATGCAAGATATAGAAATCGAGAACTATAATGACACGAGATAAATTCAAGAACTATAAAAAAAGAGTAAGCAAGATGCTAGATACACTCATGAAGAGTAAGGGCAATGACAATCAAGAGAGTATAGCAAGATCTTAACAAGTACTTTCTCAAGCTAGGTCAAGGGCATTCATGAGGAAATATAACATTCATCTCTCCATGACGAACAATATCACGAGGGCGGTTAATGAAACTAGCACAATATTCTCTCTATGACGACATTATCATGAGAGCTTTCATGTAACTAGCACTGTGGAGGATTGCCAAGACACTAAGGGAATATCACAACGATATGATAACCCCTCCAATAAGGTAATTCAATATCTTTTCATGATGAACAATACGTTGTGGAAAGATGCACTATGATGGCAATTACTCCCGATCATCACTATCACGAAAGCTTTTACACATCTAGCACTACATAGGATTATGTACTATGATGGCAATTACTCCCAATCATCACTATCACGAGAGCGTTTGCACATCTAGCACTAAATAGAATTGGCCAATACACTAAGGGGAAAATCACGACGATATGACCGCCCCTCGTGGAAATAGCACTAGGTAGTATTTGGTCGCACACCTAGGAGTTCTCACGACTGTATGATTGCCCCTAAATGCCAATAACCGAGTTGGTGAATGCCAGCACCCGATCATCGTATACCGGTAATGTTTAGACTTTGCTTCACCCAATAGGGTCAGATCAGGACCCGTAACATTTAAAATGTCATTTTAGTGGGACCCATAGCCCTTGACATTTAGTCTAGACTAATTCCATATTAATGGCCAAGAATTTCAAGGATCAAGCATGTAAGAACATTAAGATAGATTTCATGGAACATAGAGTTCAAGGATAGAACTTGTAATAAAAATGATATATCAATAAACCATATGAAAACCATGACATTCTGGAAATCTGGGTGATTAGGTACAACCAGCTCAGTCGGCCTTGAGGGAATCCAAGGCTGCGAGGAGACTTACGGAGGTCCCAATGACTAACTTGCCAGTCCGAAGGAACGGAATGTCCAACGGAGGGCTCGTATGTCACCGAGAGTTGAGGTATATAACGTGAACCAATCATGAAACATGGACACCATCTACGGACGTGAGATGAGAGTGCCAAAAGACCCAAGGTATGGGTCATAACCGGAAGAAAACGGCGAGAACATGAATGCGTTAATTATAGAATTTATGTCCATCCAATTCTATAATTAACAATAATTAAATAAATTTATATTAATTGGCGTATGTGAGTAGTGTCATTTATTAATTAGCATCCACTTGGAGGGACGTTAATTCTATGATTTTTAACTTAATTTATTTAACAAGAATTCACGTCAATATCTATTTAATTGAATAATTTTAAAACATACATTCAAAGACACATTTATTTATATAAAATAATTTAGAGAAATAGAATATATGATAATTAGGAGAAAAATTCAAGGATTCCAAATATATAATTTTTATAATTGTTTGTTACATATCTTAATAGATATGAATTTTCAAAGATATAGTTACAAATATATACATATATTTATATATATATATATATATTAAAGATATGACGACATTACAAAATATCATCAAAATAAATCAACAACATTCTCAATGTCGTCATTTCAAAAATATAAATTGTAACTTCTTCGAACCTCCGGTTCTCGATGTACACACGTCGGAATCACGTGTTCTATATATCGAAATGACGGGCTAGAAAAACTCTACCTAACCGGGTGTTCAAAAAAAAATTTCGTTGAGAGATGGGAGATCTTGAGATAGGAGGCACGAAAAATGGTGTAACCACTCTCACTACCTCGGTCTCTACCCTAATAACACACCCATAAAATTTCATGACCAAAGGACACTCCGACGACCTAGAAAACTCTAAACAAAGTAAAACTCTATAACTATCCGCTACAGTGTAAATCGTGATTCGCCGTGCAACTATTATAAATATACTAAATTAATTAACTAGTTAATGTTACTAGTTAATATCTGTATCAAGACATGAAAATTTAAGAAAAAACATGGGGATTCTAATCGTATACACTTTATAATTTTTAGATGAGAGGTGACATGGATAAAAAAATTTTAACCATAATGTATTTAATATTTAATTAAGACAAAACATGCATAACGATGAAAACACAATACTTAAACATGCAGGACGTGCGGAAATATGATTTTATGAACATAATGAGATTTATGCAGAAGTTTTATCACGTTGGTTTGGCTTGGGAGATTGCCTACCACTTTGCGTTGATGCTCTGACAGACGAAGAAGAAGAAGTAGCAAGATGAAGCGAAGAAGATGTGCAGAAGAATAGCTGCAGTAGTACACAGCAACGGCAACAGAGGATGTAGAAGGAAGAATAACGACGACATCAGCACAACAGTTTTGCCCTCGTATGAATGACAACAGAGCAACTGCAGCAACGGCACGAACAAGAGGCAGGGAAATAACGCGAGCAACAGCAACGGGCGAGCTCATCGAGGGAGGTTTATTTATAACGCTTCGCGGTTTAGAATCCTAATGGAACATGGTTGCTTAAGTACGATTCCTACTTAATATTAAATTCCCTTATCCTTACATTCCTTTCCCGATTTCGTAGCCGCCTTCCATATTATCTTCATAAATCCTTAAAGCTTTCTTTTAGTTTGAACGTGAGAAGGGTTTTGGGTTTTGAGAAAACCCTCTGGTTAATATATTTATATATATATATATATATTACCTCCTTATTATATGTTTGTACGTAATTCTCTTAAGGCCCAAAAGTCCATTACTTTCTTTTTAATAGGGGATGCCATTTAGTTATTTCAAAGCCCATTAACTAAAGCCCCTTCATGTTTCTACATAACCCCCTCAGACCTCTTATAATAATAGTATATATATATATACCCTTCGAAGCCCATTCTTCTAGTATACATAAGGCCCATTTAGCCTATCCAAGCCCTACCTATTGTATTTTAACGTCCATTAGTCCCTCTTATTAAGGCCCCTCTATATATATATAGGCTTTTATGTTTTATAAATGTGTGTTGAGCCTTTTAATTGCCTGAGGCTCTTTAGGCCCGTTGGGTTTAATTTGGAGCCCATTAAGTTTAAAGAATTTATAACCTTCTAAAGTATGTGTGTGTGTGCCCAAATTAATTTGGGATATTATCACTTATGTGTTATATATAGATATTCATTTTTAAAAGCCCAATCAATTTGAATTATAAACTAATTGTAGAACTATATATATATATTTGGACCTTACCCATTTATCTTCCTTATCCATTTCCATAATTATTTCGGGTATCAGAGTCATGTTCGATCCTAGGAAAATCTTTATATGTATGTATACTCTTGAATTATATTTGCAAACTCAAATAGATAAGGTTACTCTAATTTCCATTTCTCAATTTATTTACTTATACTTTTTATTATTATTTAAGCTCATTGACTAATTTAGCTAATTATCACCTTTTCTTTTATCGAAATTTAATTTCCATGATGAATATTTAGAGTTATTTTTATTTATTCTATATTTAAATTTTTGGGGTGCTACACGCGGAGTCCTATGGAGACCTTGAAACAAGATTTCCTAATCCGTTGGAAGGAATATCCAAAGGAGAGGTCATCATGTCCAAGATTGTGTTCCTAATGCGCAAAGACTGTAACTAATGACAACATACCGGGATATGTGCCATATACTTAAGAAAATGACTCTAAAAGAGAAAGAGATCATTAAAAACCATAGTGAATCAAACTAGACCGATCCATAAACCTTTATGAAAAAAAAATGTGTCATAATACAAGAATATATATTTTTGGCATGAAACTTAGTATAAGTTTAAAAATAGTTTCTAAGTACACAAAGTCATGAATTCTACTAAAATGATATAGGTATATGAAAATAACATTTGAAACAGGTATAAAATCTATCTATCTAGGCTTAATATATATTAAAATGGGTTTTTCTCAGGTTAAAATACTGCAAAAATTCAGACATTGAAAACGGTCCAATGGAAGACCATCGCTTGCGGTTAGCGGTCTATCGTACGACCGCGACGGTTCTCTAGCGGTCTACTGGAAGACCGTCTCTTCCTGTGTAAAATTGAATTTCAAATGATAGCAAACAAAATGCTAACTAAGACACTTCATGCCTAGAAATCAACATATTTTAACTTCCCTAACCATGATAGAACAACTATAGGCCAACAACATGCATAGGCTCATGTGATTAACAAGAAAAATTCATTTTTACTTCATTAGGGCTCTGTTCATGCATGAGGAATATACTAGATGCATAGTCCTAAGCAAAACATGAAATTCTCAAAGTACAATGCATGAAAATGAATGAAATTAGAGGGATTTCATTCTTGACTCTAAATTTGAGCCTTTCATGAGATAAGCTACCTCAATTAATCCTTCTAGATAGTCAATTTCGGACTGGAAGTCAGCCCTAGTTCTGCCCGTTCTTGTACTAAATCAGCAACTTCACGTCCCTCTATCTCTTGATACCCTTGACCTATGGACGTGAAATTTTTAGGGTACATAGAAGATATGAAGGGTAACATAAAGTCCTAAAGATAATTTTGCTAAATACCTCATTTAGGGCTCCGAATTTCTTGATCAATCAGGGTCGAACGCACTAATTCCTAAGTTACTTGTGTAGAATCAGCAACTTTGGAAGACTCTAACTTCTTGTAGACTTGATCTCCTAGAACGAATTTTGGAGGGTAGTTAGTTCTAACTATAATAAATAAATTTCTAGAAGAAACTTACCTCTAAGTCGTCCTCCTTACCTGAGTTCCACGTGAGCCAAAAGTAAGGGTCGCACAGGTGAGATCTGAGATATATTTATTGGGTTAGCTAGGGTTTTAAAGACTAGTTAGAACTTAAAGTCCCAATTAAACTTTCAATTCGATTTACAATCCTTCTAGACTTATCTAATTAGCTGATACAGTTGATCCTAGATGTTTTGGACACTAAAAATCCAACCATTTCACCTTCTCTCTTTTTTCACAGAACCTGCACTGGGTAGCAGTCATTGGGACGACCATTTACTGCTTGTTAGCGATCTCACGATAGACCGTTTTCTGCTGTGGGCGCTGAATTTAAACCCAGTTTAAACTCTTGTATTCTTATCCACTTCTTTATCCTATAATTTTCTTATTTATCTCCTTAATTCCGTGAATACCCTAATCTAAGATTCTAGAATGTGGGCCAAAACTTATGGGCTTGGTTTTGGGTCATCTTGGGCCTATTTAAAAGATTCTATCTATTGAAATAAGTATTGGGCTTTAATAATCAAATTAAATTAATTATAATTCATTTACTAGCCCCTTTGTCTTGAATTAATTCTAGAAAAATCTTATAAAATTCCAAAATATCTTATATAAAATTTTGGGGTGTTACAGTCACTGTTATGGTTGACTTCATTGTGATCAAGGGGATGCCGGCCTATAATGTCGTCTTCAGCCTAGGTATCCTTAGCCGGACAAAGGCAGTGCCCTCCACCTATCACCAAAAAATGAAGTTTCCCACCAAATGCGGTATCGGGGAAGTCCGAGGTAACTAGGCAATAGCTAGAAGGTGCTACATAATCTCGGTCGAAGCCATAAGGACAGTGGGAAAAAATAAAAAGGGTGAGGGAGTCGAGGATGAACCAACAACATCCGAGCCTGGTGGCGAATTGTTAACGGTCTTCCTCAACGACGACCCCGCCCTAGTAGTAAAAATTGGAGCTGATTTACCACCCAATGTACAAAAGCAATATAGATATTTTCTTTCAAAGTATATTCAAGTCTTTGCATGGTCCGATGAACATCTTCCCAGGATCCCTGGTGAGATGGTGGTACACAAGCTCAACCTTGACCTGTCGGTGAAACCTGTCCAGCAACGTAGAAGAAAGCACGCCCCAGAGAAGCAGACGATCATCAAAGAGCAAATTATTAAGGGGAAGAAAATTGGCCTATTTTGACCGGTCCTTTACCTGGTGTGGCTCGCTAATGTCGTCTTAGTACCAAAAGCTTCAGGCAGATGGTGAATGTGCATGGACTTCTCCGACCTCAACAAAGCCACTCCGAAAGACTGTTACCCACTATCGAGCATCGACCAGCTAGTCGACTCGACCTCCGGTAACGAATTGCTCAGCTTCCTGGACACCTATTCCGGCTACCATTAGATCCAAATGGATCCTGAAGACATCGAGAAGACAACCTTCATCACTGACTTCGGTGTATATTGCTATACTCGAATGCCTTTCGGGCTGAAGAACGACAGAGCAACATATCAGAGGCTTATCAACCACATTTTTGAAGGACAAATCAGTCGACACGTTGAAGCCTACATCGACGACATGCTCGTCAAGGCACCCAAGGCCGAGGACCACTTCGCCGACCTAGCGGAAACCTTCGACACCCTCCTGAGGTACAACATGAAGCTCAACCCAACTAAATGCGCCTTTGGGGTTCGATCCAGAAAATTCCTGGGTTTCCTAGTCACTCAGCACGGGATCGAGGCCAACCCCGACAAAGTTCAGGCCATCCTGAACATGCAGCAGCCCGTTTGCGTCAAGGATGTCCAGCGCCTGACTGGACGAATTGCTGCGCTCAACCGTTTCTTGTCCCGAGCGGCCGAACGATGCCTGCCTTTCTTCAAATTGTTGAGAGGGCCTAAATTGGCATCCGCTACGTTCGCCTGGGATGAGGAATGTCAGAAGGCTTTTGCAGAGCTAAAGGAATTTTTGGCCTAGCCCCCAGTGTTATCGAAGCCGGTCTCGGGCGAAACGCTGCACCTTTACCTCTCGTCGACTCCGTCCACAGTGAGCTCGGTCCTAGTTCGAGATGATGCAGGAGTGCAGAGACCAATATACTACACCAGGAAGGTGCTCAATGAGGCCGAACGATGGTACACCGCAATCGAAAAACTCGTGCTAGCGTTGGTAACCTCGGCCAAGTGCCTCCGGTCCTACTTCCAAGGGCACTCCATCGTCATATTGACCAATGAGCCCCTGAAGGGCATCCTCACTCATCCTGAAGCTTCGGGTCGCCTCGTCAAGTGGGCTATAATGCTCAGGGCTTACAATATCTCCTATCACCCACGCTCGGCCATCAAAGGATAGACACTCGCAGACTTCATCGTAGAGAGCACTGTCCCGACCGAGGAAGTCCATCCGCTGACGCTCGGGCCCACCTAGGATGTTTTCATCGACGGATCCTCCAACTCGGTCGGCAGTGGCGACGACGTTCTTCTCCGATCCCCAGAAGGATTAGAACTGCAATATGCCCTGAAGTTTAACTTCTCGGCATCCAACAACGTCTCCGAGTATGAGGCTCTCATCTCGGGAGCCAAGATGGCACGATGATTGGGGGCCGAACAAGTCAGGATCCATACTGACTCCCAATTGGTCACCAGCCAGGTCAACGATAACTACAAAGCTCGAGAAACATCGATGATCAAATACCTTCAACTGGTAAGAGGAATAGCCCCACTATTCGAGAGTTTTCAGGTTATCCGGATAACTCGGGAATAGAACTCCCGGGCGAACGCCCTCTCTCGACTGGCCTCCTCTGCCAGACCAGAAGGAACTCGATTGGTTTTCCTTGAAGAGCTAGAGCGTCCGAGTATAGAAGCGGAGCTCATGACCGTTGATCAAGCATCATCAAGCAATTGGCGGACCCCATATATATCCTGGCTCCGAGATTCTCAGGAGCCCTCCGACCCTCAAGAGGCTTGAACACTGAAGTATCAAGCTCGGCTCTTCATCGTCTTAGATGAAGCCTTGTACCGGAGGTCTTTTTCCGGTCCCCTCCTCAAGTGCCTCGGTACCGAGGAGGCTAACCGAGCAATTCAAGAGGTCCACGAAGGTGTCTGTGGCGCGCATCAAGGAGGAAGATCGCTAGCCAGGTCTTGTTGCGGTAAGGTTACTGGTGGCCCACTCTCCAATGTGACTGCCTGACCTACGTTCAAAGGTGCGACCGATGCCAACGTTTCGATCATCTGGTCCAACAACCTGCCTCAGAGCTTGTCACCCTTACCGAGCCGTACCCTTTCGCTCGATGGGGGATCGACATCTTGGGGCCGTTTCCCACGGCCCAAGCCCAGAAGAAGTTCACCATCGATTATTTTACCAAATGGATTGAAGTTGAAGCCACCGCCAGGATTACCGAGTCAGTCGTATGGAGCTTCGTTTCAAAATCGATCTTTTGTCGTTTCGGTATCCTCCGAGTGATTGCAAGCGATAATGGTCGGCAATTTGATTCTTGTTACTTCAGGAACAGATGTGCCGACCTACACATTCGCAACCACTTCACTTCGGTAGCCCACCCGCAGGCTAACGGGCTGGTCGAAAATGCCAACAAAACTATATGAAAAGGAATTAAGGCCAGGCTCGGTAAGGCCAAGGGTAGTTGGCTTGAGGAATTGCCAAGCGTACTATGGTCACACCGAATTACTCCAAGACCCACCACCGGTGAGACTCCTTTCCAGTTGCTGTACGGCACGGACACCGTGATTCCTTTGGAAGTCGGCAGCCCATCACTCCGAGTCGTCAACTTATCGCTCGAGGCAAATGAGTAGAAACTGTTAGAGAACCTCAATATGCCAAGCGAGATAAGAGAGATCGTGAGCATCCGAGCCACGGAATATCAGCGGCGACTCACTCGATATTACAACGCCAAAGTTTGAGACAGAAACTTTGGCATAGGAGACTTCATCCTAAGGAAAGCCGAAGCCTCTCGACCACTAGAGGCAATGGGAAAGCTGGCCTCTAATTGGGAAGGCCCCTACCGAGTGGTCGAGATGCTCGGGAAAGGGGCGTATCGATTGTCTACCATGGAAGGAACGCCTATTCCTCGGAGATGGAATGCAACAACATTACAGAAGTTCTATTTCTAAGCTTTCCTCAAACATGTAAGCAACAAATGGTGATAATTTTCCTTTCATTAATGTTTTTCGTACATCAGATAGGCCACAGCCAATACAGTACATATCAAAAACAAAAATACTACATCCACTGGTACTACAACACGAGCTGATTACTCGACGCGGATGCGGCTAGCACCCCCAAGCCGAGCCACTGACTCTACCCAGTGTAGAAAATAGCTCGGATAACGGGGTGACTGACCCTGTTTGCTCGGGAAACTCAGAAAGAAGGTATCAGAGGAAGGGATGAAGAAAAGGAAGGAATGTTTGGATGTCAGGAAAACAAGAGAAGGCCTCCTCTGTGTTGTACCTCTGTGGTTTTGATGATGTCAAACACTATGATGATGTCAATCACTATGCTTCATCCATGCATTAACATCATATGTGGTTGCAGCATGATTTCATGGTCTACTGAAGGATGAAGAGAACAGTGCACACACATATCTGTCAAACAATGTTCAACTTGCTGCACATGTCTTGTTGCTTCTTAGTAATCTCGGTGCACATTTCCCTTGTATGATACAAGGTCAATGCATGCTTTGTCTTTCATATGGAAGAGATCGATGCTATTACTATTCATACTTTCACGAAGGTCACGTAGCTCCGTGCATGTTAATGCTAAAGTCTGTGCATGATTGGTTTAAGGCATGGTCAAGTCGGTACACATTTCAGCTCTCATGCTTACTAGGGTCCAAGGTCGGTGCAGACCCTGTTTATATGTATTGCTAAGGTCGGTGCAGTTTTCACCTTTTACACAATCCCGGTCGGTGCAATCTTTGCACCTAGCTTGTAGAGTTCGATGCACTTTCATCGTAGCATGCATATCCCAAGTCGATGCATTCTTTGCACATGCACATAAGGTCGGTGTAGGTTACGTTCTGCACGCACCTAGTCAGTGCATTCTTCTCCTAGCATACACAACGTCAGTGCATCTTTCAGTTGAATGCATATGATGTTGGTGCTAGACGCGTTATATGTTTAATCAATGTCTGTGCATATCTTGCTCCAACTGAAGTAAGGTCGGTGCAAGATTTCATCTACAGCAATTACACTCGGTGCATGCTTTGGCCAAACGAACATAAGGTCAGTGCATTGCTTTGCTTAAGGAATATAAGGTCGGTGCAAGCCATTGTACCGCACATATAGGGTCTGTGCATAGCTTGCATCATGCATACACAACGCCTGTGCTAAGTGAAGGGGCGTGATCTCGCACTTGTCCTGAGCTGAGAGGATGATCACCGAATAGTGAACTACAGAGAAAGGGAAACGGATCAGGAGGCCTAGGGATGGCTCTCAGGGGAAAATCCTCCGATGTCTAAGTCAGTAGAGCAATGGTGGAAGATATGGAGGGAGGTAGAAAGAGGTGCACGAGATCCCTCAACACCAAGGTGGTGAAGTGGTTCCTGCTCACGGGATTTTAGGCATGTATTGCCCTTACCTTCCACTGGAGAGAGTCCCTGGTTTATATAGTGTGCTCACCTTATGAGTCCTGTAAGCTGAGGAGTTTCAGGCGGGAGTTACGTCCTCATCGTGGGATCTTTACGTCCTCATCGTGGGATCATGGGTCCCTTATCCTCATAAACTCCTGCTCATAAAGGGCTCTCAACGGCAGCGCGGATAAGCAATCGTCAGTTGGTCCGAGCATAAAAGGTGCCAACCCTATCCGGGCGATAGGCATAGCTCGGATGAAGTCAGGTCGGAGTGGGCGCAGAGCGCTTGCCTCTATCCCGATGAAGGGATAACTCGGGCATGGGTCTTCCTCCATTCTGACGCTCGGGTCTTCCAAGCCTAAGGGCCGCCGAGGAAGGGTGCGATCCCGAGTAATCTTTATTGGGCTTTTTAACCTAAGTGGGCCCTATGCCCCTGTCACTTGGATGAGCCGAGCCTCGTTTGGTCCTGATGGGCCTAGTTCGGCTGCTCTTAGATGGGCTACAGAAATCCCCCTCTCCACTTGTCCCCCTCCTACTCCCTAGCTTTAGTAAGCTCGGAAGAGTAGCTGTTTTGGGTTTTGGACCAGCGTGGCTCAGGTAGGTGGAGATCTGGCGGTGTTAAGAAGTCACATGGCGTGGTCACCTGGGCCCGTGTTAATGATGATCCTGACGGATTTGAACTGAAGGGGCCCCCTTTTCTCAGAGGTCGGAACGACGCGCCACCTCCCGCGTGGGGATATAGGCGTTGGGCGTTTGTTGTCATTCCAGACTCCCTCTGTCTTTAAGGTTTTGGCTCTCCTCCGTTCTTACTTTTGGGGCTCTTCGATGCATTGTGAGGATGCGACGGAAGAGCAGAGGCTTACAGCGGCGTTCGAGGAGTTGGCGGAGATAACCGCGGAGGCAGTCCGGCGGCTTCCTCCTCCCCCGGAATCTTCAGGGTCTCGAGATCGCCTTTCCTCAAACTCTTCTTCGGTTTCCATGGCGGACCAGCGCTCGGACGCTGAGGAGTGGGAGGACGAGCCGGTGGTGAAGGCGCCGGTTCCAAACTGTAGCGAACTGGGGGAGGCAGATGTGAGAAGGCTAGAGCACCAGTATAGCTTGCCCCATAAGTTCCGCTTTATCGCAGCTTCCCCACAAGAGACGAGCTTGGACTCTCATACATGCCACATCTGTACTTTTCTTCTGTCATGGAAGGGTGGATTCGGCCTTCCTTTCGAACCTTTTGTTCTTCAGCTTCTCAATTTTTTCCTGTTGGCGCCCATTCAGTTGGTAGCCAACTCTTATCTCCTCCTTTCCGCCTTCCGCATCCTCTGCCGCTAGTGTGGAGTTCCTCCTTCCATGGACCTCTTTCATTATTTCTTTGAGTTGAAAGCACATCCTTCGGCCGGGAAGGGCTTCTATTTCATCCAGGCGAGGCGGAATAGGAGCTGTATCTCCTTGGCTGCGAAGGATTCCTCGCATAAGGGGTGGAAGACTCAATTCTTCTGGGTGGGGATTTGTTCAGTGGAGGAAACCTGGAGGTGCCCAGTAATCCCCAATTTCCACCCGAATATCCCTCCCAGGCAGGATGAGTTCCCTCCACATGTGGAGAAATAAGCAGCCATCTTGCTGAAGCACCGCCAATCCACCGAAGAGTTGGTTACTCCAGAGAATATCGAGCGGTGTCTTCTTACGCGGCTGCATCCGTCGGGCTCAGGTGCCACAAACTAGGTTCTTCCTCTGAATGTTGGGATCATCTTTCTTTTCCTGAATATGTCTTCCTTTTCGTGCAGACACCAGGCAGGAGGCTCTGAAGGAGGCCGCAGACGTGATCGAGCTTGGTGATGACTCGGCTGTTGATGAATCGGCTACTCTCATGGGTCACTCCCGAACCAGAGATAAGGGCAAGGGAGCAGCCTAGAGCGAATCTTCCAGACCGCGGGGATCCAAGCGTAAGGATCCCGTGGAGGGTATGATCCGGGCTGCCGCGAGGGCCAGGAAGCAGGCCAAGAAGGTCGGGGTCGTACCCGTAGTTGAAGGTGACCTTACCGCGGCTCGCCGCTCCGCCGAGCATGATGGGGCCGACCCTACCGGGCGAGCTCTCCCACCCGCCGAGCCAGAGGGGGCCGAGGAGGTTGGGGCTGCCCCTGCGGGCGGTGACGATGCGGGCTTGGTTCTTCCTTTGGTCGAAACCGAGGGGGCCGAGGGTGCTCCTGCGACTGGCAGCGGTGCCGACCTGGCTCTCCCCTCGGCAGGAACCGAGGGGGCCGTGGCTGAAGCTGGCACTGCAGGTGGCGGAGCAGGTGCCGAGCCGATCCAAGTTGAGGGGCCGCAAGAAAATCCAGTCGAGGCGCGAGAGGTGACCGAGGCTGGGGCTCAATCCGAGGCACACGGTGGGGCACCAGGCGATGGGGGTTCTCCGTTCCGGCGGCCTTGGAGAGGCATGGTATCTCGGGCCCTCTACACCAGGTATGCCGCGGTATAGCCGCGAAGGTGAGGGGGGGAGGTAGGCAATACTCTCCGTCTGTGGCCCTTGCTGGGGTTATGGAGGGCGGCCTGGCCCTGGCCCTGATGGGGGCTGCTCTGGCAGAAGCGTACGCTCGGTCGGAGTGGGAGCGAGCGAACCTGGCCTGGACCCTTGGTGGGTCTGACAGGAGGTTGGCTCGGCTTTCCGAGGAGCGTGATGGGCTTCGGCGGGAGCTTTCCTCAGTCAGGGAGATGGCACGGTCGAGCCAGGTGGAGGCCCAGGCGCTAACTGAGCAACTGGCCACGGCCCGCGAATCGCTCGAGAGGAAGAGCAGGCTTCTCGAAGAGGAGCGCCTTGCACGCGTTTGTTGACACCCATTTTTTGCCAATAAGTTGAGTCGTTTCTCTTGCTCCCATTTGTTGATGCCTCGAGTTGTCCATCACTCGCTGGACATTTTCTGGTAAGTCATGGGCCAGTTTTATGGGTAGCCTCCCTCCTTGGTTGGGACCGTATCGATTCAGGGCTTAATGGGCCTTGGTTTTTGGTTAATTGAACATGTTTATAAAAATCAAGTGTCCAGGAACATGTACGGGTCATCCCTCGCCCTTCAACCCTTGAGCGGTTATTTATGAGCCGTTCATACATTAAAAAGATTTCTGATGATTTTCTGAATTTCCACCGACAAGGGCTTATGCGGTTTATTCCTGACCGTTTAACATGATGAACGGTCTGGAATGCACCGTTCTTCTTCCAAAGTCCTAAAGCCTAAATATCTCTAGGATAATTATCCATTTTTTCCATTTATCACCGACAAGAGTTAAAACGGTTGGACCTTGGCCGCTCGCTCAAGTGGACGGTCCCATAATAGCCGTTCAAGTATAAGAGTCCAACGGCGATATCTTCGGTTGGTTAATGGATAATTTGTTGGTATTTATCCTATTTTTAGAATTTTCACCGACAGGGATGGACGGTCCCTTATTGACCGCCCAACCAGTTGAGCGGTCTATCGTGAGACCGTTTAACCCTGTGAACTCTCAAGAAATCAAGGCTTTTCTCTCTCTATCCGTAGACGTGTCCCCGGGATTTATCCGGATATTTCTTCTCGAATATGGAGTCTTTTTCGATGTCGTTTCTTCTTGATGAGAGATAACTCGATTATCTCCAACTTTTGTGATAATATCTCGTCCTAAAAATGAATGGAAACCCTAATTTCGGGGCTGACTTTAGGTGCTCTATAAATAAACCCTAAAGGCCGGGCTTGAAAGGGGGGGAGATTTTGGTCGACGGCGAAGCCCTGCCGCATTCTTGAGCGACCTAGTACCAATGAGAGAGGCTTTCTACGTCCATATAAGCCTCCGATTCAGGGAGTAGTCAAGTTTTGAGTCTTTATGTTTGATTAGTTTTGTCCTCTTTGTCATTGCATGCATTATTCCCATCACTCTCTCCCCACGTTTTTCTTCATCCTCATTACCATGCACACATCCATCTACGTTTTTGACACCCTAGGGGTTTAAAATCCCCCAGGTATCCTCCTTTCCACTTAGTCACGTTCACTTCTTATTATTTTGGCATTTACTACACATTTCAGTTCTAATCTAGGTTGTTTCTTAGTGTTTTCACGTTGTTTTTGCAGGTCAGCAATCCCTAGCACGAGGCCCATCTCCTCTGGCTGGCTGGAGAGGGTGGAGGTTGGACCCCTTTGCGACTTCTGGCTCAATGGTCTTGCGCGGTGCTCTACGGTCCGTTCGAGAAGACGTGCGGTGCTGATTGGACCGTCCATCGTCTTCCTGCGGTCGTGACTAAGCCGTTCAACAGCCAGGAGTCCTTCATCTCGCACCTCCTGCAGCGTCCTTAGGCGGTCTATCGTAAGACCATGCAAGCTATAGGCGGTTCTACCCGAACCATTCATCCCCCAGCGCTGCAGGTCAGGCGAGTGTCTCCCTCTCTTTCCAAGGCACGACGTGTTCATCGCGTACGGCACCTTGGTGGCGATCACGGTTCTTTACTCTCTTCTGTTCTCCTTCTACTGTCATATTTTATTTTGCACATCGATTTATTAGAAAGGGAGAATAGAGATCTTTCAAGCCAGTATTGAAGAGAGAAAGAAAGAGAGTAGAAAGAAACAAAATATGTCAACAGCCCGTTTTTTGGCGATCACGGTGGGACACCTAGTGCCCATCGTGCTTGTGATTTGCTGACCTCTTTTTCGTTGTGCTAGTCTATTTCTTGGAGTGATTGCAGGTTGGGCGCATTTTCAGCCATCTAGAGAGTGAACGGTTCTCCCAGAGCCATTCATCCACTGTGCGGTTGAACGTCCACCGTCCTTCCCTACAGCCAGTGCCGGATCTCCTGCGAGCGTCCTGTCATAGACGGCCTCCCATAGACCGTCCATACCGCCGAACGGCCTGTTCCTGGCCGTCCACCTTTCTAGCACACTTATGCTTGTAGGTGTTCTGGTTGTAGGTGCACGGTTTTTGGAGATCCGTTCCTGAGTTTATGCGGCTGTCCACAGACCGTTCTTCCTGGTACGCTTCTCATCCCTGTCGTCCGTCATTTCCAGCACTCTGTGATTCCTGTGCAGTTATTCTGTCGTTGTGTTGCTCCCTGGCTTATACGGTCCTGTACAGACCATCTGCCCCTTTGAGCGGTCGCATATGGACCGTCCTTGTGGTGCTACAGTGCATCATTATTTCATTTTTGATTGTCATATTCTATGATATTTGATCTCCTTGGTGCCATTTATTGATCTTCCCTCTGGTTATATGTTATTGCTGCCTACTTGTTTTCATCCTCGCATGTTTATTTTGGTCATTGGTTGCTAGTTTCTAGGCTAGACTTTGCATGCACTCCGGTGCACATAGGACTCATGCATTTCATTCACATCTAGTTGCATTCCTACCGAGGTACTCCTTGGAGCCGACTAGGGGACCTCGCCGAGGACCTCCGTAAGCCCCCGTGAGCCGTGGATTCCCACACGGACGCCGGGCAGGTTGTACCATACCACCCCCCAGTCTAGGGTCTACATTTGTGTGAGAGAGAGTACTTTAGAGTCTGCCAGTTCTCCATTCTCACCCTATTTAGGTACCTTGTGGTTGAGTGAACTCACATTTTAATTAATCCACTAAGGTCCTAAGAGAACTTATAAAAATCTTCGCGCATCACTTGGAATTTGTTTGGATAATTGGTTGATTCTTTTCTCATCTCTCTTCTCCATTGTATGTTGCATAGTGTCGTCATTTGCATCCTTTTGTCAGATTAGACTTATTTGGTCTAGTTCATTTTTGTGTGTCTCCATTTAGCTGCATTTGTCTTAGGTTCATTCCCATCCTTATATTCATTTGAAATTCACTGTATAAAGTCTCCATTCTCCCCATTGAGCACTTCTCCCCTGTACCTTATTCCTATACTTCTCCATCTTCTTACCCCCGTGTGGATTCCTCTTCTCATGCGGGCTTATCTCCTTATTCCTCTATTGGACCCTATTCTGTTAACGGGCCTCCTTATCCCGCCCGTGCTGCTGCTAGTCCAATCAATCCTCATTCTTACATACATGATTCTTCCAGGCCCACGCATTTTTCCGTTCCTGGAATGGGCTTTCCTTCTTCTCAGGTTGGGTCCCCTTATCCGGCCCATCAACATTACCCTGGTCTAAATTCGTCATCTCTTGCTCAGGCTGGCCCATATCCTTCTCGGACTCTTCCTACCGAGGAGATGTTCGCTCGGGCCCAACGCCAGCTTGATGAATTACAACGCCGAATCAATCCTCAGGCTTCGTTGGATATCCCGTTTGCCTTCCAAGGTCTTCAGCTTCCACCACGTCCACAGATTCCCGCATATCGCCGCTATGGTGGAGTTGGTGACCCCTATGCCCATTTGAAGGAGTTCTTATATGAGTCGGCCCAGTTCCAGCATGATCCATGCTTGATGGTCTATTTGTTTGGCTTATCTTTAGAGGGCTCGACCAAGGATTGATTTTTCACGTTACCACAAGAGCAGATGATGAATTTTCAAACCGTCCAAGCAAGGTTTATTCAGCAGTACTGAGACCAGGTGGGGCCCAGCTATTCTATGGTTGATCTGGCCCAGGAGAGGATGAAGCCCGGTGAGGAATTCTCCATGTTTGCCGACCACTGGCGTCGCCTAGTTGCGCAAGTCCCGGGGCATATTCCAGAGGGCGAGCAGATCAAGATGGTTATTTCTAATGCAACGCCTGAGCTTAGGTGTATCTTAGCCCTGAACGATATCACATCCTGGCAACAGCTTTACAATCCCGCTTCATTAGCCAACAACTCCTAGTTTCCTTTGACCATGAGCCTCCTCTGCCGTCACCTTCTACATACACTTTCCCTCTGCCCTCTACCGCAAGTCAGCCCTCCACTACATATCCCTCCACGAGTCGGTCTTCCGCTCCCCCACACCCCAATACCTCCATGAGCTCCACCTCACATCCCTCTACGAGTCGGCCTTCCGCTATTTCATCTCACCACACCCCTCCACCTCCAGTCAAGGAAGCACTACACCCAGAGCAGGTAGATACCGTCCATTACATTCCCACTCTCTCCACGCCGCCACATCATTCTAGCCCCCCGCCTTTGCCTACACAATCCCCCTTACCTATGCAACCTCCGCTACCATCTCCATTACCTTTTCACACCCCTCGGCATCCACCTTGCCCGAAGTGGGCTTCTCACTCTTCGTTGCCAGAATCTCTTGCAGATGTTTTCAAGGCTTTGATGACCACCCATGCGTTACAGCTCCCTCCGGTTATGCCTTGCCGACCCGCGGTCGGGAATTTGCTCCAGTTTTGTGAATTCCATCGTCAACAGGGGCATGTGGTCGAGAATTGCCCCGAGTTCCGGGAACTTGTTCACAGTTTGGAAGATAAGAAGATGATTGATTGGGCTATCATGCGCCAAGTTATTTCAGATCTCAGTAGCAAGCAGCAGCAGCAGCAAGCCGTGCCGCCTAGGCAACCGTCTCCACTTCAAGACCAGGGGCACCCTGGTGTTTCTCTAGTTGATAAGGTACCTGCTCCGTTACCCACTTCTTCCTCTATCCCATCTCCTCCACCACATTTACCTACTTCAGCCTCCGCTCGGGTAACTTCCCCTTCACCCGCCGTTTCCGCCACCACACCTATTCCCAACGCCTCTCGACGTGTTGTAAAGATACGCTGAAGAGCGCCACCACCCGCCACTTCCTCCATTACACCCCTACCTTCTTCTCCTCCTTCTTCCCCTTCACCATCTCCATCAACCATATCACCCCCTTTGCCACCACCTTCTCCACCCCCATCTTCACCACCTCCATTGGCCACATCTCCATCATCACCTTCTCCATTATCCCCATTACCGTCATCGCTACTATCTTCATCACCAACCCTTGTAATAATCCATGTTCCGTCACCTTCACCGATGCCACTTCTTTCACCATCATCCTCTGAGTCCGAGCGGGCCGACCCTAAACCCATACCTCCACTTTTGCCTTTACCTCCACCCATGCCCATCATCATCAGTATTTCCCCATCGCTTGCACCATCGCCACCCGCGCCCTTCAAACCTCTTCCTTCTAACCTCCCTCTGCCACTTCCCACTTCGCGAAGCAGGTACACGCTACCTTTGGTGCCCCTCGGGTCTAGTCCCCAGGGAGATAAAGAGACGAGCCAAGCTTTGATTATGCATTACAAGCTTCAAGATTTCATTTGCCGCATGCCGGTCCAAGTCCTGGTTCCTGGCCATTTTAGGGGTAATGAGCCTGCATTTACTACGAGAACGGTTGCAAAGAAGAGTTCCCTTGTGTTGGTACCAGTTTCTTCAAAGGCGAGGCTGGTAGCAATCTCTTTGCTTGCCGGGAAGTTCATCATTAATGTTGTTATTACCTCGCGCTCGATTGCTGTTCAATTCACTGGCTGAGAGAGGTTCTCTACTCAGATTATGCTAACACATACGGCCACCCGGAGCCTGATGGATTCCCTATTCACGTGGCAATTGGCCACATTTTTTTGCACTTTCCAAGGACATTCTGCACTTGTTGTGCAACTTCCCTCAATTTATTAGCATGTCGGCCACGTCAACGCCATGCGTGACTCTCCCTCAGTTCTGTCCTGCGCTTCTAGCAAGGGAGTTATGCTTCATGCCCGATTGTTTTATGAAGTTGCCGAATCTTATGCCTCTAGTGCCGAATGACAAAACTCCACTGCTTCCTGATGCTCATCCCAAGGAGTTGACTGTTCTAGAATGTCCTTCTGAGGTTAGCACCGCACAGCTAGGGGCAGCCGCCCTGATGAAATTGCATGTTCACAGTCGGGCCAGGCCGTCTGTCAGATGGGCTCGTTATTTGAGAAAGTATTGCAAGACAAGAAGCCTGAAGGTCCAAGCCCGGGCCAGGCGGCGTTGTTTCAAGAAGATTGTGGCTAAGAAGAGGCGGCGACGTAAGTTCAAGGGCCGTCAGTTGTGCACTCGGGGTCTCCTTCTTCCGTCCATTCGTCTTTTTTGTTGCTCAGTTCTTATCCGTGGGTGGTGTACCTTCCGCCACCTGACCATATTTCCACCATCTTTTCCTATCCTCACCATTCTAGGCCTCGGCCTATGTCCTCCTTTTCCCCTGATCTAGGGGCATCTTCTAGCTTTCCTTCCCGGATACGTCCGGATTTCACTTCTCGTCTCTTTCCCCCGACCTTGTTGGGAATTCCTTGCACTCGTTCCCCGACCTTGTCGGGTGGTTTTTCTGATCCTTCCCCGACTTCGTCGGGTGGTTTCCATTTCTTTTTCCCGACATTGTCGGGTGTTCATACATTCTCTTCCCCGCCTCCGTCTGGTGATCGCTATTCCTTTCCTCCGACCACGTCGGATGATCATTATCCATATTCCTTATCTTCACATTTATCTTTTCGTCGTCTTTCTGTTCTTTCTGTCTCACCCTTTCGGGGTTCTTACCCTTTTTCTTGCTGTTTTCGAGGCTTTAGTTCGCCTTGATCTTAGTTAATCTCTGTTCATTCTGTATTTGGTTCTTTGTTATCAGGGCCTCTGTGCTCTAACGAGGGAGTTCTAGCCCTCGTCTCTCTTCCTTTTATTTCTTCTTCGTCCAGTTTGATGTCTGCCGCTTCTCCATGTCAAGGAATATCTACACATTGCTATCCTTTTCACCCTTTTATCCTGGCAAGCAAGGAATATAAAGCTCGTGCTGATCAAAAGCTCGATGATCGAGATCGCTTCAGGATGCCGGTTTCCACGTCATGGATTTGCAAAGGTATTGTTATTTTGTGCAAGCATATGTTATCATTGCTATTACTCTTATTACTCCTACACATGCTTATAACATTGGTTCCTCAGCATGGTTGAGTGGCTTTAGTTGAATTTGCTTAATTAGTCAAATAAAAAGTTAGCTTCTGCAGCATCCTGAGGCTGGTAATAGTTTAGCGCTGGGAGTCTAGTTTCTTTCCCCAATTGTTGAGGGTGACCTATGAGTATGGGTTTTTCACACACTACACGGCAAGCCATAGTCGATTTCTCCAATGCAACACCGTTGCTGCTTTGTCCATACTTTGCGTATGCACAAAGGTCTTTTCTCTTCTTTGCTCGGCCAAGTGCAGGGGCAAAAGATGGATAGATAAGATGACTAACCTAGGCGCTCCCTAATACGGGAGAGGTCTCAAATAGGGGCAATCTTGACCCTCAAAAATGAGCTTTCACGCTAAATCTAGTCAGTAAAGGCTATGAATGAGAAAATTGATGGGGTCATCTCCGACCACTCCACAGCTTTGGGGGCTCTTGATGATCGCCAGCAGTGCTACATCTTGCCCGCCACTTTATTGTGAGTCATATGATGTATCTTTCATTTTCTTATTATGTAATCTTCCTTTTATTTGAGTCAAGTCCCTAGGTTAATTTGCATTAGAGTGGTTAATGAGTCAGTTGGGCCCAATTAAGTGGGCTAGGCCCATGGGCGCCCCCTTCCCCCCTTGGTTTATTGTCATTTGTCAAAAACTCAGGGTCTTTTGTTAAATTGTGGGTTTCCTATAAATAGGACCCCAATTCCCCCCATTTGAAGCTAATGAATTATTGAGTTTAAAATCCACAAGAATTGTGTCTCTTCTCTCTCTCTCTCTCTCTCTCTCTCTCTCTCTCTCTCTCTCTCTCTCTCTCTCTCTCTCTCTCTCTCTAGCTCTCTAGCTCTCTACCTCTCTCTCTCTCTAAAGGGGGCGGCCCCCTCTCTCTCTCCTCCCCCTCTCTCTCCAAATTTCACCCCTCTCTCTCTCTCTTCTCCTTGCCACATCATCCTCCACCTCATCCCAACCCTTCCCCTTCCCAAGGTCCACTTAATTCCTCCCATTACTCACACCATATCCCCAAGCAACCTTTCACCTTCCAAGACAACCTCTCCCTTTCCCAAGCCACCCCTCCATCTCCCAAGGGAGAATCCCACCTCCCCAAGCCCCTCTCCACATTTCCAACACACCTCTTCCCCTTCCCAAGACCACATTAACCATCCCAACATTAAACCAAGTTCAAATCTCCCTCTCCCTCCAAGCCACTTGCACCCCCCTTCTCACCCTCCACCCTTGGCCGCACCCCCCCTCCCCTCCACCTGCTAGCTGCGACCCAACCTCCTTCTCCAACCTCTCCACCATCTCTACCCACCACCATCCAAGCCCCACAGCCATTAGCCCCCTCCCCATTGCAGTCCCTTCAACCCTTCTCCACCAAATAGCCCCTTTACTCTGTTCAACCCGTAGGTAGCAGAATGGGGCCCGACTTGCAGAGCCTCCTCCGGAGTCATCCAACGTCATCTGGAGTTGTACCATACATCACCAGAAAGGTCTTCAAGTCTTCTTCATAGGCGAGGTAGAATCATCTCGTTCCGACTTCACTACAGATCGTGGTGCCCATTCTCGTCCGACTGCGCAACCGGGACCAGAACCTGGACCAGAGCTGCAGTGCAGAAGCTACCACGGCGACACCCCTCAACTTCTGAAGGCGCCACTTGGCCGAGAGCTTCTACTACAAGGCATCTACCATTACCAACAAGCGGCATCCCGTTCGGCATCAGGAAGAGCAGTTTCCAATTTTTCTTTCCCAGGTGCGCAGAACAGGACATCAAGGTCTTGTCCTGACCCCCCCTCACTCAACGGACCTCTCCTCGCCACCCCGACGTTGTCTGGTGCCCATCTTAGTTGCTGCTCGGAGAAGACTTGTCCACGGTCGTCCTCGACTAGGTCCTGCCACGTTTGGACTTCGGGAGCTGCCGTGGTGACTTCATCCATCTGCTGCTACACCCAGGGAGCAGTCCGAGTCTGATCGCAGGGACCCTGTTCCAGAGCCCGTCCCGGCCGGTGTCGACTTCGGAAGCGCCAACAAAAATTCACAGACGTACCTGGGTCTGTCAGTGACATTTCGGCGCTGGTTTCGTCAGCTTCTGAGTTCAGGAGCATCCGTGGCAGCGTCAACATCGCCCACCTGTCCAGCAGTTCCAGATACGGGCAGGATCGGCAAAGTCTTCATTCGGCGATTCCTTTAGCTCTCCGTCCGATCTCGCCTGGCCGGCTGACCGCCCCTCCTGCGTGGAGGTAGTTTTGGCTGTAACTAATTATCCCTACCCCTAGTCCACCCCCTCTGCGAGGGCGTAGTGCATGTACTAGCAGGTCTTCGGCTGAAGCTTCATCGGCGCGGCGTGCGGGTAACCCACGCTTCCCCGCTCGCCCTCGTCTCCGGCTGGGATCGGCGTCTTCACGCCGATCAGGTGAGCTCCTGGTTACGCTCCTCTTGGTTAGCACTTCTTGCTTAACTAGTATTGCTTCTTAGTTCCGTCGGTGGCGAGGGAGTGCCCGATCCAAAATCAATCAAATCGAATGTCCACCGCGGGGTGAGTTGTGAGAGAGCCACTACATCCCACGCCCTTGGCGTGCTGGCCGCCCACGGAATTGGGCATCCTAGGCCGTTAGGGGTTCATCCCAAGCTAGTCAAATCCCCGGAAAGGCGAGGTCCATCCTCGGACCCTCACCACGATCGCCGGTCCACCTACGGACCCGGGTGTGCGCGACGCGGGTGAATCCGCTTGAGTGGGTCCGCCATTCGGTTCGATTGCTTGCAAATTTAAGTCCGAGGGGTCGTGTCACATCAAATGGTATCAGAGCATCATCATCCTTAGGCGTGTCGCATCAAATGGTATCAGAGAAAGTTCACAACTTGTCTCTCTACAAGTTGGTCCTAGGGCGCATTCGCATTTAGAGTCATTTTTGGGCCACCCAGTGCATCATCATGTACACTCCACATTGGTTAAGTCCCCTCAACACGGCCTCCCACAAGAGTCCGATTGACCCCCTCCTCATGGACATCATCCTAGAAGGGGACCTTAGTTTTGACGGATCCAGTCCTAATGCCTACCTAAAGTGGGAGACTACCATGGATAAACACTTTGATAGGACTAGGGTCTATGGACACGCTAGAGTCCGCAGGGCCACAGGGCGGCTTCGGGGACAAGCCAAGAAGGAGTGGGATCACGTAGTGGGCTTAAGAAGGATTTGGAGGCAAGAACGCATAGGATCATGGGAAGAGATGAAGATCGAGCTTAGGAAGATCTACGCTCCCCGACCTTCCCACTCCTACCTTGAGAACCATAACCCGAGGAGCACTCCCACTCCTCCTTTCTCCCCCAGTCAACCCAAGACCACCGTTAGGGTCCAAACTTCACCACCCCGGGTACACCATGCCCCAACTTTCATCACCCCATCCCCAAAAGATCTTCCCATTCCCTTGGAGAGTAAGACCCCCACACCCCAAAAGGATAAGATTGTAATCGAGGAACATGAGGCCTCCCCAGAATGGGAAGAAGAATACGAGTCACAATGTCATGGGTTAGGCCAAGAAGTTCCCATCCCATGTGGAAGAAGCATCATGGCTCACTCCACCCTCACCATTTCAAACCCACATGGACCCCATGTCCACCCCTCCACCTAGGCCCGTGACAGCCACCATTCCCCAACCCGAAGTTACTCACCCAATCCACCTTCCGCTTCCAACTCCTATCCTACCCAAACCTAGCCCTCCACTACTTCCACTCCCAACACCAACCCAAGTCCGGCCTCACTCACCACCCTGGGTACACCATACACCAACCTTTATCATCCTGCCCTCAAAGGACCCACTCACCTCCTTGGTAGAGGAACCCATACCCGACCCTACAGTAGTGAACACTCCGGACCCCATCCCCGCCATGGAGACCACCCATGTCCAAGAAGAAGAAGAAACCTCGCATGGTGGCCTTCACCTTACACCACCCTCTCTAGTTGGGACCGAGATCATCTTAGGAGAACAGCTTGTTAGTTGGCTAAAGGAGAGCCCAATTAGGGAGATCACAACCCATGTTTTCTCCCCCATGGAACAAAACTTTCCCATAGTTCCCTTCTCCTCCTATCACACTACCATCCAATCCTCCTACCAAGTAGAAACTTTAGGAGATCTCCTTCATGGCCTAGCATGGCAAGTGGAGTTAACTGGCATGTTGACCACAGTGGCCGACCGACCTAAGAGCCTTGACCTCCTCCACCTATGTGTCCGGTCCATCTCCTCAATTTACACTGTGGGTTGCTACACTAGCGACCTTCTTTTACTCCTCCCTACACCCGATGAGCCTGATGCTATCTACAAACTTGAGTTGCTTATCTCGGGGAGAACATCCAGCCCTCCATTCATGGCCGACCATCCCACCAAAAACTTTGGCCCGATCATTTTACTGGAGGAAGAGAATCCGCCATCAAAGGGTTGTGAGGACCATGAGGACCTAGAGTCCCTCTCCTTAGGTGACCCTTACCATGACCCCTTCGATCCCTTCCTACACCCCCCCACCTTACTCGCCACCCACCTTTTCCTACCATCACCCACTATGTTGGACCAAGCCCATCTCTCCCAAGACTCAGATTACACCATGAGAGCCATGACTTCGGGCAATATACACTTAGGGAGTGAGGAAGTGCCCCACTTCAGGAAATCCACCTTCCTAGACCCCTTTGACCCATTCCAATGGAAGTCCAAAAGCCCACACATAGGGGACATCTTTGGTACAAAAGTGCATAAGTCTTGGCGTACATCACTACTTGGCAAGATTATTAAGTCAGGTCCACTCGTTCATATCACCCACATGTCAAGTAGGATGCATGATTGGTCTATATTCGGGTGTAACGGCCCTCCCTCATTCATCATTGATCATACGCATGTTAGGAGCATCTACGGATGTCCGGGTCCCCAGCATTCATCACCACTTTGTATGATAGGTCCCCCTACATATACCACGGCCCTCCAACCATTGTTATGACGTCCATGCAGGATAGGGCCACTTGTGGCTGCCCCGGTCCACCTAAGTTCATCAAGGTCCACATGGCATCAAAGCATGATAGGTCAATTTATGGTTGCCCCGGTCCACCTTTGCACACTACTCACTCTCACAACCACTCACCACATCATAATGCATGGCATGAGCATACACGCAAGCAATTCACAACGAGCGGTGAGATTCACAAAGAGCGTACAAGAGCTTGCAAGCGCCACTTGGAATTCCAAGTAGGCGATCTGGTGATAATGGTGTTGGAGTGGCTCTACCCTAGGGTCAGCTCCAATTCGAGGGCACGAGGACTTGGACATTCCCAAGTTCCGAGTGGTTTTGGCAACCCGGCTAACGGGTTGGACTTATTAATGGGTTTTGAGATTCACCCCATTTCCCACGTGGCGGATCAGGCACCCTATATGGACACCGCGGTGGATCCTAGTGAGTGCCTCGAGCCTATATCTTCCTTTGAGAGGGACACCCTCGGAGAGCCACCAAAAATCAGCCTGAGAGTCCGACGTGTGCACACGGAGGCAATACTAGGCAAGCAGGGTTCCATCGCCAGTAAGAGGGTGCGACCGAGCCACCTCAAGAGGATGAAGGACCGTCCCCTAGTTGCGGACGTAGGGCTGAGTTTGGAGGTTGAGGTTCATCCCGAGCTGCTTTAGAGGACCACCTCCCTCGTGGACCCATACCCGACGGAGTCGAGTTCTCCGCACCCCGGGGGTATGATGGGGTCATCTCTGACCACTCCACAGCTTTAGGGGCTCCTGATGATCGCCAGCAGTGCTACATCTTGCCCGCCACTTTATTCTGAGTCATATGATGTATCTTTCATTTTCTTATTATGTAATCTTCCTTTTATTTAAGTTAAGTCCCTAGGTTAATTAGCATTAGAGTGGTTAATGAGTCAGTTGGGCCCAATTAAATGGGCTAGGCCCATGGGCGCCCCCTTCCCCCCTTGGTTTATTGTCATTTGTCAAAAACTCAGGGTCTTTTGTTAAATTGTGAGTTTCCTATAAATAGGACCCCAATTCCCCCCATTTGAAGCTAATGAATTATTGAGTTTAAAATCCACAAGAATTGTGTCTCTTGCTCTCTCTCTCTCTCTCTCTCTCTAGCTCTCTATCTCTCTACCTCTCTCTCTCTCTAAAGGGGGCGGCCCCCTCTCTCTCTCCTCCCCCTCTCTCTCCAAATTTCGCCCCTCTCTCTCCCTCTTCTCCTTGCCACATCATCCTCCACCTCATCCCAACCCTTCCCCTTCCCAAGGTCCACTTAATTCCTCCCATTACTCACACCATATCCCCAAGCAACCTTTCACCTTCCAAGACAACCTCTCCCTTTCCCAAGCCACCCCTCCATCTCTCAAGGGAGAATCCCACCTCCCCAAGCCCCTCTCCACATCCCCAACACACCTCTTCCCCTTCCCAAGACCACATTAACCATCCCCACATTAAACCAAGTTCAAATCTCCCTCTCCCTCCAAGCCACTTGCGCCCCCCTTCTCACCCTCCACCCTTGGCCGCACCCCCCCCTCCCCTCCACCTGCTAGCTGCGACCCAACCTCCTTCTCCAACCTCTCCACCATCTCTACCCACCACCATCCAAGCCCCACAGCCATTAGCCCCCTCCCCATTGCAGTCCCTTCAACCCTTCTCCACCAAATAGCCCCTTTACTCTGTTCAACCCGCAAGTAGCAGATTGGGGCCCAACTTGCAGAGCCTCCTACGGAGTCATCCAACGTCATCTGGAGTTGTACCATACATCGCCGGAAAGGTCTTCAAGTCTTCTTCGCAGGCGAGTGGAATCATCTTGTTCCGACTTCACTACAGATCGTGGTGCCCATTCTCGTCCGACTGCGCAACTAGGATCAGAACCTGGACCAGAGCTGCAGTGCAGAAGCTATCACGGCCACACCCCTCAACTTCTGAAGGCGCCACTTGGCTGAGAGCTGTTACTACAAGGCATCTACCATCACCAACAAGCGACATACCGTTCGGCATCAGGAAGAGCAGTTTCCAATTTTTCTCTCCCAGGTGTGCAGAACAGGCCATCAAGGTCTTGTCCTGACCCCCCCTCACTCAACGGACCTCTCCTCGCCACCCCGACGTCGTCTGGTGCCCATCTTAGTTGCTGCTCGGAGAAGACTCGTCCACGGTCGTCCTCGACTTGGTCCTGCAACGTTTGGACTTCGGGAGCTGCCGTGGTGACTTCATCCATCCGCTGATACACCTAGGGAGCAGTCCGAGTCTGATCGCAGGGACCCTGTTCCAGAGCCCGTCCCGGCCGGTGTCGACTTCGGAAGCGCCAACAAAAATTCACAGACGTACCAGGGTCTGTTAGTGACATTTCGGCGCTGTTTCGTCAGCTTCTCAATTCAGGAGCATCCGTGGCAGCGTCAACATCGCCCACCTGTCCAACAGTTCCAGATACGGGCAGGATCGGCAAAGTCTTCATTCGGCGATTCCTTTAGCTCTCCGTCCGATCTCGCCTGGCCGGCTGACCACCCCTCCCTGCGTGGAGGTAGTTTTGGCTGTAACTAATTATCCCTACCCCTAGTCCACCCCCTCTGCGAGGGCGTAGTGCATGTACTAGCAGGTCTTCGGCTGAAGCTTCATCGGCGCGGCGTGCGGGTAACCCACGCTTCCCCGCTCGCCCTCGTCTCCGGCTGGGATCGGCGTCTTCACGCCGATCAGGTGAGCTCCTGGTTGGACTCCTCTTGGTTAGCACTTCTTGCTTAACTAGTATTACTTCTTAGTTCCGTCGGTGGCGAGGGAGTGCCCGATCCAAAATCAATCAAATTGAATGTCCACCGCGGGGTGAGTTGTGAGAGAGCCACTACATCCCACGCCCTTGGCGTGCTGGCCGCCCACGGAATTGAGCATCCTAGGCCCTTAGAGGTTCATCCCAAGCTAGTCAAATCCCCGGAAAGGCGAGGTCCATCCTCGGACCCTCACCACGATCGCCGGTCCACCTACGGACCCGGGTGTGCGCGACGCGGGTGAATCCGCTTGAGTGGGTCCACCATTCGGTTCGATTGCTTGCAAATTTAAGTCCGAGGGGTCGTGTCACATCAAAAATGAATATGCAAAATTATGAAAATCAAAGGCATGGCAAGAGTGGCAGTACAGTTCCCCGCGGGACGTCATGAGCCCAGTCGCATGCGTGCCTAGTAAGTATGGGTCTCAAAATCAAAGACACAAAGTCCCGACACAACAGACTGTATCCTTGAGGGGTAGTGCCCTGAAAGGAAGTCAAATCTTGATGTCTCCCATCCTGCATAAAGCTTATCTCCCAATTTTCTTCTATTCCTCCCTCTTACGCTGGGTTGTATCCCGGGTATGGCCTTAGTAGGGGCACCGTTCTTTAGAAGCGGTTGGTTGGGACGAGCCACCCTCACATGCACGCCCTACATAAGGGAAGCCTTTAATGAAAGGGGTAGGAACGACGATCTCTGGCCAGTAGTTCGAGCCCATCTTTAGGTGCTGTAGATTGCTATGAAAAAATCTAAAAAAAAATATCAAATATTACCAAAAGTCTAAAAAAATCAAATATTGTCAAAAATCAAAAAAAATCAAATACTTCAAATTTTCATTAAAAAATCAAATATTTCAAAAATCCAGAAAAAAAGAAATACTGATGAAAATCTAAAAAAAATCAGAAAATTACAAAAATCCAAAGATATGCCTTTTATTTTTATGTATTTTTTATCTTGAGGACAGATACGTAATCCGTTTGCTAAGTGTGCAGGTTGCAAGTACTCAGGCATTCTTTGCTATATCTTTTTGCTCTGCCTCATGTCCACATTTTTTATCTGTTCTTTCCTCCTTCAATCTTATCTCTCGATCTATTCTGAAGCTTTAGTCCTTCTCAGCTTTTAATAATCATATTTCTGTGGGAGGGTTTTGCCTCACAATTATGAACCTGGCGGTTCGGCTTCATTCTGATCTCGAGTTTTGATTGAAGAACGTGTTTTATTTATGTCTCTTTGTCCCACCGTATCTTTGTCTCATGTCCATATCCCACCGTGTTGTCCCACACATGTTGTTTTGTTCCTCACCACATGTTGTTAGTTATCTTGCACATATCGATGGTCGTCTTTCCATGTTCCATGTGTTGTCCCAACCGTCTGATCGACATATTCTTATCCAAACCATGTGTTGTCCCGTCGATTGTTGTCTTGTCACACCGTGTTCATGCATCCGTATTATCTGTTTATGTCGTTGCCTATGTGCTTGTTTGTCTTGTTGTGTTGTTTTCCACTCGTCATGTTATGTCATGTTGTTTGTCATTATGTTAATCGCTATGCTTATCTTGTTTGTCTTATTCATATACGTAAAAATCGGGAAAAAAAGTAAAAGCCAAAAAAAAACTTGCCGTTTCACCTGCTCAGGTAAGTCAGGTATGGCCTTCTATCCTTATCACCCTTATTGCATTATTATATGGTATTATGTTATAGTAATCTCGAGAACCAGTTGGTTATCTACGTGTTCCAGGATCTGATGTTCCCCTTTAACAAAAACGATGATGATCCAAGTTCACGTGTTTAATCTTCGGATAGGCCGTTAGGTTGGGATATCACGGGGAGGATGGTTCTATCCTGCACGCCGTTGTTGCGGATAGTGTCTTGACTCTAATTCTCCCATCCTAGCAATATTATTCTCGAGCATTTTATATTTTAATCTTTCTTTGCATTCGTTTTAATGATTTCATTTATTTTAGCCCAGCATGCATCATACGCATCTTTTTGAGCTTTCATGACCCATGGTTTGCTTGAAGAATGCCCCATCAGTGATGGTTAGCTGTGCGTTCAGTGTTTTGAGTAAGAGGAACTAATTCCACTCTGAGTTGAAAGGTTCTCTTTGGTCGATTCGCTTGGTTTGGTTGATTGAGAGGTCCCCGTCTGGAGCTTTAGCCTATTTCCTTTTACTTTTACTGTCTGCTTTTGGCCTCCTCATTAGACCGCGGGATTGTGTCCCCCGTGAGGTTGGTCTTGTCGATTTATTTCGTTTAGTTTAGTCCCTCCAGATAGGTGTCGCTTTTGGTTTTATCATTCATAGCGTTTGGTTCAGAGTTTTTCGGAAGATTCTTATCGCTTGTTGGTAAAAACAGGTGTCGTTTTACCTTAACGCCCACTTTTCAGTCCGCTCCGCTGCATTTCCGCTTCATCTCCATGTTCCGTGTCACTTTCGCTTCACCTCCGCTCGCTCCCCTGCAAAGAGGACGTTAAGGAGGGGCATCTGTTGACACCCATTTTTTGCGGATAAGTTGAGTCATTTCTCTTGCTCCCATTTGTTGATGTCTCGAGTTGTCCATCACTCGCTGGGCGTTTTCTAGTAAGTCATGGGCCAGTTTTATGGGTAGCCTCCCTCCTTGGTTGGGACCGTATCGATTCAGGGCTTAATGGGCCTTGGTTTTTTGTTAATTGAACATGTTTATAAAAATCAAGTGTCCAGGAACATGTACGAGTCATCCCCCGCCGTTCAACCCTTGAGCGGTTATTTATGAGCCGTTCATACATTAAAAAGATTTCTGATGATTTTCTGAATTTCCACCAACAAGGGCTTATGCGGTTTATTCCTGGCCGTTTAACATGATGAACGGTCTGGAGTGCACCGTTCTTCTTCCAGAGTCCTAAAGCCTAAATATCTCTCGGATAATTATCCATTTTTTCCATTTATCACCGACAAGAGTTAAACGGTTGGACCTTGGCCGCTCGCTCTATTGGACGGTCCCATAATAGCCGCTCAAGTATAAGAGTCCAACGGCGATATCTTCGGTTGGTTAATGGATAATTTGTTGGTATTTATCCTATTTTTGAAATTTTCACCGACAGGGATGGACGGTCCCTTGTTGACCGCCCAACCAGTTGAGTGGTCTATCGTGAGACCGTTTAACCCTGCGAACTCTGAAGAAATCAAGGATTTTCTCTCTCTATCCGTAGACGTGTCCCCGGGCTTTATCCGGAGATTTCTTCTCGAATATGGAGTCTTTTACGATGCCATTTCTTATGGATGAGAGATAACTCGATTATCTCCAACTTTTGTGATAATATCTCGTCCTAAAAATGAATGGAAACCCTAATTTCGAGGCTGACTTTAGGTGCTCTATAAATAGACCCTAAAGGCCGGGCTTGAGAGGGGGGGAGATTTTGGTCGACGGTGAAGCCCTGCCGCATTCTTGAGCTACCTAGCACCAAGGAGGGAGGCTTTCTACATCCATATAAGCTTCCGGTTCAGGGAGTAGTCAAGTTTTGAGTCTTTATGTTTGATTGGTTTTGTCCTCTTTGTCATTGCATGCATTATTCCCATCACTCTCTCCCTACGTTTTCCTTCATCCTCATTACCATGCACACATCCACCTGCATTTTTGACACCCTAGGGGTTTAAAATCCCCCGGGTATCCTCCTTTCCACTTAGTCACGTTCACTTCTTATTATTTTGACATTTACTACACCTTTCAGTTCTAATCTAGGTTGTTTCTTTGTGTTTTCACGTTGTTTTTGCAGGTCAGCAATCCCTAGCACGAGGCCCATCCCCTCTGGCCGGCTGGAGAGGGGGGAGGTTGGACCCCTTTGCGACTTCTGGCTCGATGGTCTTGCGCGGTGCTCTACGGTCCGTTCGAGAAGATGTGCGGTGCTGATTAGACCGTCCATCGTCTTCCTGCGGTCGTGACTAAGCCGTTCAACAGCCAGGAGTCCTTCATCCCGCACCTCCTACAGCGTCCTTAGGCGGTCTATCGTAAGACCGTGCAAGCTATAGGCGGTTCTACCCGAACCGTTCATCCCCCAGCGCTGCAGGTCAGGCGAGTGTCTCCCTCTCTTTCCAAGGCACGGCGTGTTCATCGCGTACGGCACCTTGGTGGTGATCACGGTTCTTTACTCTCTTATGTTCTCCTTCTACTGTCATATTTTATTTTGCACATCGATTTATTAGGAGAGAATAGAGATCTTTCAAGCCGGTATTGAAGAGAAAAGAAAGAGAGTAGAAAGAAACAAAATATGTCAACAGCCTTGAGCTGGATGGCCGGTGGGAGACCGAGCGTGCAGATCTGGTAGACCGAGCGGAGGAAGCTGAGCGCCTTCGGTGAGAGGCCGAGGCTGATCGGGCCGAGGCGGAGAAGCGGGTGGCGGAGGCCGAAGAGCGGACGGCTGAGGCCGAGCGGAAGTCAGCCGAGGCGGAGCGGAAGGAGGCCGAGCTCGCTGGTAGGGTGGGATCGGCCAGGGCAGAGGCTCTCGAGCAGTACAAGAGCTCAGAGGCCTACCTGGTCGATCTCAAGGAGGCTGCCCTCCCCTACTACGAGCTTGGACTTCTCCGGGGCATCCGCAAGGGGTTCAAGCAGGGATACGACCGGGCCGTCTCTTACGCCGAGGAGCAGGCGTCCGGAGTAGTTGACTTCCCATCCGCGCAATGTTATGACTCGGACTTGTCATCCTCTAGTTCCTCCGCTTCGACGCAGGATGAAGAGAATCACGGGGCCTCATCGTCCGAGGGGTCACCAACTCTGGATGCCTCAGGAGGGCACGCAACCGAGGCAGTTCCCACGTCGGTGTGGTCAGTGCCAGGGTCGGCCGTCGTCGAAGATGTCGGGGGCAGACCACTAGAGCCCTCTACTTCCGGGCTTCAAGGTGGGCCGGAGGCCTGATGTATCTGCTTCACTTCCTCTTTTTGTATGCTTTTTTTCTTTTTGAAGGAAAAAACTTCCTCTTTTGTGTAGAAATAAATAAGGTAATAGCGTTATGATGAAGACTTATCTGTTCTGTATCGCCATTGCCGTATTTTGTTCAGCGTATCTGCGGTGGTTGGAAAGAGCCGATACTTTCTGCGTGGATCTCGCCTGATGGTTGGGTGAGCGCCTGATAGTGTGTCTTTCCGTTTTCTCATGCTTTGAATGCCTGGCCGCTTCGTGTATCCCGCTGTGGCGAAAAATGAGAAGTTTGAGGTGACCGTTCGTAGGGAGAGATCCCTTTGGCGTGTTTTCGAGGAGAGAATCATTTAGGACAAATAGCCTCCCCCCTTTGCCTATAAAAGGTCTGAAGTGCGTCCCTTCCTCTCCACCGCTTAGGGGTTTCCCTGACAGTCTTTCCTCATTCCTTCTTCACGTAGCGTTGTGTCGTTGTACTTGGAGCATGGAAGACTCTCCGGAAGATGAGGCAACCGACGACGGGGGGTAGAGAGTTCTTGCTGCTTCGGATTTAAAGAGGGTTCAACGGCCGACGGACGGACTTAAAGAGGGTTTGACGTGTGGAGGCACGTCGTCTTCCCTTTATCAGTTTTGGCGGCGCTTGCAGGGGGGCGAGATGGTGGACGGATGGGGGCATCAGACATCCCTGCCGCCCGTCCCTTCCTGCTTGCTTCACGGAGGGAAGGAGGAAGCCAACTAAGCTCCCTCCTTTCCGGGCCTTCCCCTGCCTCCTCGTCCAGCTCTGCTGGTTTCTTTTTCTTTTTCACAGCTTCTTTTTCCCTCTTCTGCTCTGCTCCTCCTTTCTTTCACTCTTCGGAGGGTGCCTGCACTCTCTGTCTTCCAAAGAGTTGGCAGGTTGGCGGGAAGGATGCTTTCATATGCATTCCCTCTCCCCCTTCCCTTCCAAGTTCAACTTGAAAAGTTGCCTTCTCTTTCCTAATCCCTCTGTCACCTTTGTCCCGAGCTGCCCGAGCCAACGGGGTCGACTATCCTTTATCTGAGCCAGTTTCTACACGAGGCAGAGTCAGTGGCTGGACGCAGGAAGGTCATCCGAGTCAGCCGAGCGATGGGCTCATACGACGGCGCCAGATGGATTTTTTGGTTTTTTGACATATATTTTCCTGGCTTCGGCATTCCTGATGTACAAGTGGGTTGTTTGAATAAAAGAAAGGAGCCTTTTATCTTATCTCATGTCGTTTGCACAATGTTCAGTATTCAAAAGTAGAACTTGCGTAATGTAGTTGCGTTCTAGGTCCAAGGGATGAGCTCTCCTTCCATCGTGGACAGACGGTATGCTCATTTTTCGAGCGTCTCGACCACTCGGTAGGGGCCTTCCCAATTAGGGGATAACTTGCCCACCGCCTCAAGTGGTCGAGAGGCTTCGGCTTTCCTGAGGACAAAGTCTCCCGATTGAAAGTGTCTGTCTCGGACTTTGGCGTTGTAGTATCGAGTGAGGCGGCGTCGGTATTCCGTTGCTCTGATGCTGGCAATCTCTCGGACTTCATCTGCTAGGTCGAGGTTTTCGAGCAGTTTCTGGTCGTTTGCCTCGGACGAGAAGCAGATGACTCAGAGGGAGGGGTTGCTAATCTCCAATGGGATCACGGCCTCGGTACCGTATACCAGCTGAAAGGAGCTTTCACCGGTTGCCGTTCTGGGAGTCGTTCTGTGTGACCAAAGTACATTCGGCAATTCCTCAAGCCAGTTTCCCTTGGCCTTGCCGAGCCTAGTCTTGATGCCTTTTAAGATAGTCTTATTGGCATTATCGACAAGCCTGTTAGCCTGAGGGTGGGCGACCGAAGTGAAGTGATTGTGAATCTTAAGGTCGGCGCATCTATCTCGAAAATAACGAGAATCAAATTGCCGACCATTATCGCTTACTATCACCCGAGGGATGTCGAAATGACAAATGATCGACTTCCAGATGAAATTCCAGATGACTGTCTCGGTGATCCTTGCTGTGGCTTCGGCCTCGATCCACTTAGTGAAGTAATCGATGGCGACGATAATGAACTTCTTCTGGGCCTGGGCCGTGGGGAATGGCCCGAGGATGTCGATTCCCCAGCGAGCGAAAGGATAAGGCTCGGCTAGGGTGACGAGCTCCGTTCCTGGATGATGGACCAAGTGGTCAAATCGCTGGCAGCGGTCACAGTGTTGTGTATAGGCCGAGCAGTCGCGCTGCAGGGTGGGCCACCAATAACCTTGCCGTAGTAAGATCATGGCGAGCGACCTTCCCCCTAAATGCACTCGGCACAGTCCTTCGTGAACTTCTTCAATCGCTCGGTTGGCTTCATCGGTGCTGAGGCACTTCAAGAGAGGGCCGGAAAAGGATCTCTGATAGAGAGTGCCATACAGAGTGACGAATCGCCGAGCTTGGTACTTCAATCTTCGGGCTTCCTGAGGGTCGGGAGGCTCCTGAGAGTCTTGAAGCCAAGACAGATAGAGGGTACGCCAGTCGCTTGGGGAGGCCGAGTCAATATCTAGGAGCTCCGAATCGATGCTCGGCCGCTCTAGCTCTTCGAGAAGGACCGATCGAGTACCCTCGGGGTCAAGTGAGGAGGCCAGCCGAGAGAGGGCGTCCACTCAGGAGTTTTCCTCCCGAGCTATTCAGACTACCTCAAAACTCTCGAACTGTTGTGCCACGGTCTTGACCAGCTGTAGGTATTTGATCATCGGTGCTTCTCAAGCATCATAATCACCGTTGACCTGGCTAGCGACCAGTTGGGAGTCAGTGTGAATACTGACTCGCTCAGCCCCTAACCACCGGGCCATGCGGGCTCCCGATATGAGGGCCTCATACTCGGAAGCATTGTTAGATGCTTGGAAGTTGAACTTCAGGGCGTACTATAGCTCCGCTCCTTTAGGGGACTTCAGGAGAATCCCGGCGCCGCTCCCGGCTGAGTTGGAAGATCCGTCGATGAATAGTTCCCAGGTCGGCCCGAGCGCGGACGGAGATCTTTCTTCAGTCGGGATGGTGCTCTCGGTGATGAAGTCAGTGAGCGCCTGGCCTTTGATAGCTGAGCGAGGCCGATACGATATATCGTAGGCCCCGACCATGATGGCCCACTTGACGAGGCATCCCGAGGCTTCAAGGTGAGCGAGGATCCTCTTCAACGGTTCGCCGGTCAGCACGGTGATGGAGTGCCCTTGAAAATAGGGTCGGAGGTGCTTGGCCGAGGTAACCAACACTAGCACGAGTTTCTCGGTTGCGGGGTACCTTTTCTCAGCCTCATTGAGCACCTTGCTGGTGTAGTAGACCGGTCTCTCGACTCCCGAGTCATTTCTGACTAGGACCGAGCTAACTGTAGATGGAGTCGCCGAGAGGTAGAGATGCAAGGCTTCACCTGGGACAGGCTTGGAAAGCACCGGGGGCGAAGCCAGGAACTCCTTAAGCTCGGCGAACACTTTTTGGCATTCCTCGTCCCACGTGAATGTAGCAGACGCCATTTTAGGTCCCCTCAACAGTTTGAAGAAGGGTAGGCATCGTTCAGCCGCGCGGGGCAGGAATCTGCTGAGCGCAGCAATGCGCCCGGTAAGGCGTTGAACATCTTTGATGCAGGTGGGTGGGAGCATGTCCAGGATGGCCTGGACCTTGTCGGGGTTGGCCTCGATCCCACGCTGGGTGACTAAGAAGCCCAAGAACTTCCCGGGCCTTACCCCGAAGGAGCACTTGGCAGGATTGAGCTTCATGTTGTACTTCAGGAGGGTGTCGAAGGTTTCCGCTAGGTCGATGAAGTGGTCCTCGGCCTTGGGGGTTTTCACGAGCATGTCATCAATATAGGCCTCGACGTTTCAGCCGAGCTGTCCCTCCAACATATGATGGACCAGCCTCTGGTACGTGGCTCCAGCGTTCTTCAACCCGAAAGGCATCCGGGTGTAGCAGTGTACGCCGAAGTCGGTGATAAAGGCGATCTTCTCGATGTCTTCGGGGTGCATTCTGATCTGATGGTAACCTGAATAGGCATCCAGGAAGCGGAGTATCTCGTTGCCCGAGGTTGAGTCAACTAGTTGGTCGATGCTCGGTAATGGATAGCAGTCCTTTGGAGTAGCCTTGTTCAAGTCGGTGAAGTCCACGCACATTCGCCACTTGCCCAAAGCTTTTGGCACCAGGACGACGTTAGCCAGCCACGTCGGGTACAGGACCGGTCTAAAGAGACCAGTCTCTTGCCCCTTGGTGACTTGCTCCTTGATAATCGCCTGCTTTTCTGGTGCGTGCTTCCTTCTGCGTTGTTGCACGGGCTTCATGGTTGGGTCGAGGTTGAGCTTATGCATCGCCGTTTCCTCCGGTATCCCAGGGAGTTGATCACCAGACCATGCGAAGACCCGGATGTACGCGGAAAGAAACTCTTTGTATTGCTGTTGAACCTCAGATGTTAGGTCGGCTCCGATCTTTACTCCTAGGGTCGGGTCGTCGTTTAGGAAAACCGCTAGCAATTCGCCTCCAGGCTCGGCGGTTGCAGATTTTTCCTCGAATTCCCGGGGACCCTTGTTCTTCCCGTCCGGCCTTGTGGCTTCAACCGAGATATTATAGCACCTTCTGGCCATCGCCTAGTTACCTCGGACTTCCCGTATCCCGTTTTTGGTGGGGAACTTCATCTTTTGGTAATAGGTAGAGGGCACCGCTTTCGTTCGGCTAAGGATTCCTCGGTCGAAGATTACGTTATATGCTATCATACCCTTGATCACTATGAAGTCCACCATGACCGTAACGGTTTTGGGTGGGGTGCCGAGAGTAACCGGCAGGCTTAGGGCTCCCTCGGGATAAGTGGCCTGGCCATTGAACCCGCACAGGGGGGTTCGGATCGGGCGGAGTTTAGACGGATCCTCCCCCATCTTAAGGAAACATTCATAGGATAATACATCAGGGGCACTTCCATTGTCAACTAGAATCCTGTCTACGTTACAATGGTTTATTGTGGCCGATATGACTAGGGCGTCGTCATGCGGGGTGCTTAGCCCTTCCAGGTCTTGGTCGGAGAAGACTATGACCCGGGGCTCACTCGGCGGGGCCCTGGTAGGCTCGATGGCTCGGCTCGCCCGCTCAGCATGACGCTTCCTTCCTCGGCCACTGTCTCCTCCTGATGCAGCTCCTCCAGCGATGACGTTGATATGGACCCCGCGAGGGGCGTTGTCGATTTCCTCTGGGGCGCCTCGGTCTTCCTTTTGCCCGGCCAGGAATCGGAAGAGGTGCCCCTGACAAACGAGACGCTCGATCTCATCCTGGAGCTAATGGCAGTCGCCGGTGTGATGTCCGTGGTCGCTGTGGAACAGGCAATGCTTGCTGCGACTGCGGTTCTTCGACCTCATTGGCTCGGGTTGGCGGAGGAGGCCCGAGCCTTTGATGTCTTCATATATTTCATATACCGGAGTGGTTAGGGGAGTGTACCGCTCGTACTTCCTGGATGGTTCTTTATGCTCCCCGTCTCGGTTCCGCCTCTTTCCTTGGCCCGAACTTGGCTCGGGTGCCCGCTTCTTGTCCCCCTTCCGACCCAAGGCGGTTGCATCTCGGCATGCGCTGAGCACTTCTTCGCACTCGGCATGGCCCAATGCCAGAGTCACTAGCGCAGCAAGGGTCGAGGGAGGGTGGAGGACAAGTTCGCGGCGGAGGTTCTTGTCGCGGGTGCCCCCGGTCAGTGCGGTTATGGCCGAGGTGACTTCCAGGCGGGGGATCCTCAGGGCTTCCGATTTGAATCAGATAATGTTGGCCCGAAGCTTCTCCCCTTGCGCCTGTTTTAGGGCCAAAAGCCCCGCTATCGACCTTGGTGGACCGCTGCCGGTGAAACTCTCCTTGAATACTCGCCCGAATTGCTTGAAATCTCAGATGGATCCAGGGGCGAGGGCCCGGAACCATGCTTGGGCGCCTTGGACCAAGGTGGTCGCAAAGGCTCGGCACTTGATGGAGTCGGACGCTCCATGAAGGGTCATCAGGGCGTCGAAGCTGTTGAAGTGGTCGGCCGGGTCACCCTGGCCGTCGTAGGGCTTGAAGGTCAGGATGGAGGCTCTGGGAGATACCTCTGCCTTCAAGATATGGTCGGAGAATGGGGATCTCTCCTCGTCCTCTGGTGGAGAGGTCTCCTGCAGGGCTCGTAGGGCGCGCTCCGGCTCTGCGAAATGCCTCTCGAATTCTCACAGTCGGAGGGATAGCTCCGGCTGTCGCTGCACCGTAGGGCTGAGGGGGCGTGATGGCAGGCTGTCCTGGCGCTCCCTGAGGACTTCGGTCTTCGGGAGGGGACGGCTTGCCCCATGCTTACCCCGTTTTGGTGTAGAGGAAGCCACTTGCTCCGGAGGGGGGGCTTGTGAGGGTCCTCCTGCTTTGTTACGAATAAGCTGCTGCCCTAGGAGGGTGAAGCGGCCTCTGGCGGTGTGCTGGGACATGTTCTCGCGGGGAGGGCTCTCTGGAGGGGCACGTGACCTTCCATCCCTGGCCGCCTGGGTCCTCATGAGTTCCACGAGGACGTCCAGTTTCACGTTGAGGGCTTGGAAGGCGTCAGCGCCTCCGTTAAGCGGCAGCCCTGCCGCGGGGGGAGGGGACGGTCCGTCGGCGGGAGTGCTGGCACCGGAGGGGGGGGTTTGGGAGGCTTGAGAGGGGCCTCCCCCCGCCGCCACCATGGCCTTTCCCCTGTCGCCGGTGGACCTCCTCTCGGAACTTCTTCGCACCATACTGGCTCTTTGGTCGTTTCCCACAGACGGCGCCAGATGAAGGGCCATGATCTCGCGCTTGTCTTGAGCTGGGAGGATGATCACCGAATAGTGAACTGCAGAGAAAGGGAAACGGATCAGGAGGCCCAGGGATGGCTCCCTGGGGAAAATCCTCCGATGCCTAAGTCAGTAGAGCAATGGTGGAAGATATGGAGGGAGGAAGAAAGAGGCGCACGAGATCCCCCAACACCAAGGTGGTGAAGTGGTTCCTGCTCAGGGGATTTTAGGCATGTATTGCCCTTACCTTCCACTGGAGAGAGTCTCTGGTTTATATAGTGTGCTCACCTTATGAGTCCCGTAAGCTGAGGAGTTTCAGGCGGGAGTTACGTCCTCATCGTGGGATCTTTATGTCCTCATCGTGGGATCATGGGTCTCTTATCCTCATAAAGGGCTCTCAACGATAGCGCAGATAAGCAATCGTCAGTCGGTCCGAGCATAAAAGGTGCCAACCCTGTCCGGGCGATAGGCATAGCTCGGATGAAGTCAGGTCGGAGTGGGCGCAGAGCACTTGCCCCTATCCCGATGAAGGGATAACTCGGGCAGGGGTCTTCCTCCGTTCTGACGCTCGGGCCTTCCGAGCCTAAGGGCCGCCGAGGAAGGGTGGGATCCCGAGTAATCTTTATTGGGCTTTTTAGCTTAAGTGGGCCCTATGGGGCTGTCACTTGGATGAGCCGAGCCTCGTTTGGTCCTGATGGGCCTAGTTCGACTGCTCTTAGATAGGCTACAGAAATCCCCCTCTCCACTAAGGAACATGAGGTCAGTGCACCTCATGCTAGTAAGCCTATCCAAGTCCGTGCATATCCCTGTAGCGGTGAAATCAAAGTCTGTGCAACATCTAGGTCTATGCATCATTTAAGTTCGTGCACATTCTTCCTTGCGCAGAACAAAGTCCGTGCACACTCTGTTACATGCATTTATAAGGTCTGTGCTAAGTTGTACTATGTGCATACTAAGGTCAGTGTTGGTTGAATATAGGGTCAGTGCAAGTTTTTACTGTAAGCACAAGTCGGTGCAGTTTTGTGAGCGCCGCTAGCACAAGTCTGTGCAGGTCTAAGACTACGGCAACTTCTACAAACTTGGCCATACATTCGAGCACATGATCTGCATGAGGGCAGAAATCATCATATGGCACGTGAGCTCGTAAGGATAACAGAAACAATGATTGGCACGTGGTCCCAATAAGAATATCTCTGACATTCTGCCACGTGGATCAACATCCCCAATCCTCTCTGAACGCGTGAGCTCGTGGGAACCCTACCAACAGCCATATAAGAAGGCCGGTCCTTCGATCAAAGGTGACAAAAATAAGAGGGACAGAAGAGAGGAGAAGAATCTGAGGAGAGACGAAGAGCAGAAGAAGAGCAGAGCTGAAGAGAAAAAGAAAGAGAGAAAAATCAGAGTCTGAGAAGCAGAAGAAGAAGAGAGAAAGGAAAGAGTGATAGACGGAGAGGTGCACAGATAGTGAGATCGTGAGAAAGAGGAAGAGGAAGAAAGAGAGAGAGCTCGAGAAAAGAAAGTGGTGTTCCTGAAGATCTATTCTACTGGCCTTTGGATCAAATCCAAGCCAGTCTGCTCCTTCGAGAGCTATATTTTATCTGATTTCATTTCCAGCGTTCTGGTGCTGTTGATTTCATTTCCTTGTTTTTCTCTTAAACCTTTGTTTCAAGCTGTGTCAGCGGTTGCAGAGAATTTATTTCTCTGGACAGCAAGCTGTGAGGCTCAGAGGGCGAGGTGGATACCTCGGATAGCAAGCTGTGTTGCTAAGCGGTTGTTGGCAAGCTGTGAGGCCTAGCGGTTTAAGTTGTGTATCAGCAGAATCCACACTCGGGTTGAGTGTGGGGTGGATGTAGGTCTGAAGGACTGAACCACCTAAAAACCCTTTGTGCAGCGTGGTTTGATTGTCTCATTCGATTCGCTAGATCTATGCATAGGCTCGAACTGAATCTTTAATCTAGCATGGAATTTGATTGCATTTCATTCATTCAATAGTAGTCTTGAGAGACTCACCTTGGACTGATTACCTGTTGGTCCATGATAGATGTATGATTAGATTTGCTCTTTCACTGAGTGTCTAAGTGTTTCATCTGTCTGTCCATATTAAGTGTTAGAGTGTGAGCCTTCTTAGAACTGTGATCTTGTTGAGCCATCTGAGTGCGTTAATTTTGCACATCGATCAGCTATAGTTTTAATTGGGCAAAATTTTATAGGGGAGATTCATTCACCCCCCCCCCCCCTCTGAATCCAGGCCTAGCACCCTAACAATTGGTATCAGAGTGGGTCTCTGACTTTCCAGATCCAACGATCTGTCGAGGATCCTGCCTGCGATTGGTGCTATTTTTGGCTGCGGTTTAATGGTCTCAGTTAATTGCTTTGAATTGCTTATAATCTGCTTTGATGGCTCATCCTCTAGTATTCTATGGTTTACATATTAAACTCTGGCTGTGTCTCATGCGTAAGCATGTTAACTCTATGAATCCTCAACTGTGGAAGGTTATCTCTCACGGTCCACATGAAATTCCTAAGGATAAGTCCAATTGGACTCGTGTTCACAAGTTGGAAAATTATGAAAATGTAAGAGCTCTAAATCTAATGAAGGCCGCAATTGATTCTGATGATTTTCCTTTTATCTCAGGTTGTAGTACTGCAAAGGAAATATTTGATAGAGTGACTGCAACACATGTGGAGCAGGAAGAAGAGTGTCTCATGGCAAGAAGGAGTGATCAATCAAATGAGTCTCCATCCCAGGTAAACTCTGAGACCGAGGATATTAGCTATGATGATTTAGTTGCCATGCATGAGCATCTACTGGATAAATATGAAAGAAGTAAATCAGAAAAGAGAAAAATAAGAAAAGAGAAAAATACTGAAATCACAAGTTTAAAGGCTGAAAATGAAAATCTAAAATCAGAATAGAAAAATAAAGAAGGATCATGTGAAGACTGTTCATCCTTGAAAATTTTGTGTAACAGCATAAAATCTGATTTGAGCCTAAAAGAAACCTTGATTGATTCATTAAAAGAAGAAATGTTGCTCAATGAAAAAGAAATTGAGAAGCACAAAATTGTAAATAAAGTTTTGAGTGAATGTGTTAATTGTAGTGAACAAGAGATTGCTAGCTATGAGATACACATTGCATCCTTAGAAAATGAAGTTAAAAAACTTGAAAGACTAAAACAAGAAAATGAAGAATTAAAAAATCAGAATAAGAAATTGATGGTTCTAAACACAATTTTGTCTGAAAAATGGCTCACAATTGACAAAGGAAAATCAATGTTAAAGGAGAAGGAAAGGTGTGCTGAAACTAAACTTAATAATGAAAAAGAACAAAAACTTCTGCATGAGATTCAAATTTTGAAAAATCTGAATGATGCCATGCAAAAATAAATTCTCACTTGTCAAGAAGATCTAACAAACTCTGAAACACAGATCACTTCACTTAAATGTGAAATTGCTGATTTGAATAAATCACTATCTAAATGTGTTAAGGGAAAAGATGTAGCAACCCTGATAAATGAATATTGAAATAAAAGTAAAAACATACATAGTACAGAAGTAATACAGACAAAATAAAGCAAATTAAAAATAACGCCTCTGAGTAAGGCGTTAATTTAAAAATAAACGCCTCTACATACGGCGTGACTAAAGAAAGGACGCCCACGCATGTGGTCGTCAACTCTCACGCGACCAAATAGGCAAGTAAAATAAACGCCCATGTCTTAGGCGTGTTTCAAAAACAAGGAACGCCCTTATACAAGACGTTTCTTAAGAAACGACCTGAACAAGGTCGTTAATTTAAGAATAAACGCCCTGACCAAAGGCGTTAATTCAGTTCGTGACCCGTTCAAACCCAGAGCTTATCCAGGGAAAGATTAACCTAATCTAGTAAGTGTCTATTAGAGTAAGGACTCTATTAGGGATATGTTATCCTCAATCAAACACTACTTTTGTTAGGACTCCAAAATCCTATAAATAGTCTTGATCGAACAACCCTAAACCTATTTGGACGATCGAACTGCACAGGTACGTGAAGAACATATGTTCTTCTATTTTCTTCTTCTGTTCCTTTCTTATGAACGTAGCATGAGAAGAATTAATATTCTTCGTTTCCTCTCCAGGTTGACGGAAGAACGATTGTTCTTCTTCTATTAAGTTGCAGTTGAAGCTTCAAAGCCCTTTCATCTCCTTCATCCAGATCATAAGGTAGGATTTTCTCAAGTCTCGTAGCCCAAACTAAAAATAAATATAAGAAGCACCATGCATGACATATGTATACAGTTTGCATGTAGTTTTAATACGTTTTCTGTAAATTTTTCAAGAAACGCCCTTGAATAGGGCGCTACTTTAAAAGAAACGACCATCACAGTGGTCGTTAATTAAAAGTATACGCCTTGTATACAGGCGTTAATTTCATGAACAATCGCATGTAATCAATAACTGATCCTGTTTAAAATTTAATAAATATGAAATATCGATTCTAATATCTTGCATGACTCTACCTGTAAATTCCTGCTAATTTTCTTGTCATGATCATGTCTCCTGTCTTGGAAATTTATTTGTTGAAATATTGTAAATTCCTTGAATTCACGACCTTGACAACGTCGTTTTACACCTGTTAACGCCCCATCAGAGGGCGTAAATTGAAAAGAAACGTCCCTTTCTAGGGCGCGTTTTCTGTAAATTCCTGAACTATGTATATCCTGTAAAATAAAATTAAACAGTAACGCCCCTTTCCAGGGCGTGTTTTAAATAAATCCTAAAAATTATTTATATTCTGTCAAATATTTAAATAATCAGACGCCTGCTAATGTAGTCATCAACTCTGAAGAAACACCCCTGTCCAGGGCGCGTTTTATATAAATTATTGAAATAATGAAATTCTGCAAAACGGAACATATGTAAACGCCCTTATGTTAGGCGTTACTTACCTGAAAAACGCCCCTGACTAGGGCGTGTTTTTCATGAATTAATAAAATTATTAAAAATTCTGTAAAATAGAAATATGTAAACGCCCTTCTGTTAGGCGTTAATTACTTGAGAAACGACTTGACCTAAGTCGTTATTTTACTGTAAAACTGATTTTTCCCTGTTTTTGTTAACCGGTGATTTCATATGTTATATAATATATATATCGGCACTATTCTCCACTCCATGAGTATAGTCCCACGTTTCACGTTGTTTCATCGATCACACTCAACTCTCATTGACATACAAGCTCTCTATTGGACATTCCGATCATTTGGACTAGCGAGTTAGTCATAGAGACCTCCGTAAGACTCCTCGTAGCCTTGGATTCCCTCAAGGCCGACTGAGCTGGTTGTACCCTAAAAACCCATTACACGATCCTTGCCATGTCAATCTAAAGAAACATGGTATACCGGCCCTTATGATTATACAAAGAGTATATCATAAGAAATTCTTAATGGGATGATGATATCATGCCATATCATGTTGTTCTTGTAAACCTCAATTCTATGATAAGAATGAGGGTATCTTGCTTGATCTAATGTTTATGTGGACCTCAATTCTATATAAAGAATGTCCATATTGATTTGTCATGGGACCTAAGTTAAGGGAACCATATTCTACCTAGTTTTATTGATATCGTGATTTTACCGTTATTATCGCCAATCTATGTCCTTTGTCATATTTTTGGACTCTATTCTGTCAAAGTTGTCATACATGTCTACAAGCTTGAATATCGAAACTCTATATTGGCTATATAAACAAGAGTGGATGTCAAAAATACATGATAAATGCCTGTGCATATAGGGCCCGATCTGGTCCTGGGAGGAGCACCCGAAAGTACTTGTGCCCATGGGAGTTAAAATGATAAGGTATCTGGCATTATACCGAGTACTTGACTTGCTTCATTGAACATTCCACACACATCTTGTACTTGAATCGTACTTGACTTTACATGAAATGCGTGGCCCGAAAAAGGGTAATTTACTTGCTTGATACATGATAGCCAAAGTTCTTGACATGACTTGTTAAACGTGCTTGCTTGAATACCTTGAATACACTTGTCATCTTGTTGGAAGTTCATGATTAAGTTCATCTTATTTCTTGATATTACATTCTCTCTATCTTGTCGTTTTATGCGAGCATGCATAGCTTTATTGCATTCATGAAAGATGTAATTACTTAAACCCCTTGCTAGTACTTGAGATATAATTTCCTACTGAGCGTTCGCTCATTCCGTTTGTCCCTTTGTACTTTTCAGGTAAGTCCGACGACGATGGAAGTCAATCGGATGGGAATGTTCAAGAGTGAAAGTGATAGAGCTGCTCAAGTGTCGTCTAGTCTTTCCTATAGTTTCTTGAGTCAAATATGTATTCTTTTCCTTTTTATTAAACAGAGTATTGGATTTGTAATAGTCTATCCATTATGAAATAAAGGATTGGGTTATCTTGCTATTTTGCGCATCTCTGTCTTTGCGTCGAATACACGACCACTCTGATTGATATGATTGATATAGACACGTCGCGCATCTCCGGGTATCTTCCGCGCTCGGGGCGTGACAGTCTTTGTGGTATCAGAGCCTAAGGTATTCAATTCCTAGGAAAAACCCAAGTCCAAGGATAAGTTGAACCTTTAAACCAGTGAGATTGGGTAGAACCAAGGGTTAGATTTAACATAGTATACGAGTCTTTAAATACGATCACGTACTCATATAGTTATTGTAATTGTAGGATAATGGCTGCCGAACGTGCTCAATGGCGCAACATGCAGCGTACCCTTCAAGGGATGACCCAAGTGCTACAACAGGTAGCACAAGGTGGTGCTCCACGAGCTGGAAGCTTACACCAAGCCTTTAAGAATATGAATCCCCCGAAGTTTATGGGATCGACCGATCCGGACGATGCCGAGCATTGGGTTCGGGAAACCGAACGCATATTCCGTGTCATGCAATGCACGGACCAGGACAAAGTGCTATTAGCTACATTCCAGTTAGAGAAAGATGCTAGATGCTGGTGGAAGTCTATTGAAGCAACCATCGATCCTACTCAAGTAACATGGGAAGAATTCGTGGAATACTTCAATGCTAAATATTTCTCGGACCGAGTCCAAGAAAAGAAGGCTGCCGAATTCGCTGCATTAAAGCAACGATCCTTATCATTAGCCGATTATGAAGCTCAGTTCTCCAGGTTATCTAGATATGCTAAGCATCTTATTAGCACGGAGAAGATGAAAGCCCGTAGATTTCTTAATGGGCTTAGGCCCCACTATATTACTCAATTGGCGCCTATGGACATCCAAATTTATTCTGAAATAGTGCGCCGAGCTCAATTACTTGAAGATGCCACGGAACTATCTGATAGGATCCGTGGAAAAGACAAGAAGGAACAAGTCACGGGTTCGGGTTCTTTCAAACCCAACTTTAAGAAGAGGCCCAATAATGGAGGTTCTTCCTCTCAAGATCAGAAATTCAAGAAGACCAAGCCTTTCTCTATCACCACTACCCCTTCGAATACAGTCTGCAAGCATTGTGACAAGGCTGGTCACAAGACGGAAGAATGCTGGAGGAAATTAGGAGCTTGTCTCCGTTGTGGAAGCCGTGAGCATCGGATTCCCGAGTGTCCATTAATGAACGACCAAGCCGGCGATGGTAAACGCCCGGTGACAAAGAATGCTCGTCTTCATGCAATACAGGAGACCGAACCTGAAGAAGAAGGCGGATTAGTGGAAGGTACATTGAAAATTTGTTCCAAATATGCACATGTCTTATTTGATACGGGTGCATCGCATTCTATTATTTCTAAGAAGTTTGCTGACCCGTTACCTCTAGAACCGGAATGGATGAAAATAGTGTTGTCTACTCCTCTCGGAAACGAGACGGATATCACGCATCATTACCAAAACTGTGAGGTATTGGTTCGAGGAAAGAATTTTCCTATTGATCTTATCTGTTTAGATCTAAAAGAATATGATGTTATACTAGGAGCAGATTGGTTATCTAAGTACCAGGCAACGGTTGATTGCCGTAATAGCAAGATCGTTTTCAAAGAATTTCCAGAACTGACTTATACTAGTCCTAAGAGTCGAAGCAAATCCCCTCTTATTTCGGCTCTTCGAGCAAGCAAGCTCGTCAGGAAGGGATGTGTATCCTTCCTTGCTTTTGTCACTGTTAAAGAAGCTAAGAAAACCAAGATAGAAGACGTTCAGGTAGTGCGAGAATTCCCAGACGTATTTCCAGAAGATTTGCCGGGATTACCCCCTCAAAGAGAAGTGGCCTTCACCATTGACTTAGTCCCTGGTGCTGGTCCTGTTTCAAAGGCACCATATAGAATGTCCCCTGCTGAACTCAAGGAGTTGAAGGAGCAGTTGATGGAACTAATCCAAAAAGGGTTTATTAGACCAAGTACTTCCCCGTGGGGAGCACCAGTCTTATTTGTAAAGAAGAAGGATGGATCCATGAGATTGTGTATCGACTATCGACAGTTGAATCATCTTACTATCAAGAACAAGTATCCACTGCCGAGAATCGATGAATTATTTGATCAGATTTCAGGATCCAAATATTTTTCCAAGATTGATCTCAGGTCGGGATATCATCAGTTAAGAATCAAGGATGATGACATTCACAAGACCGCATTCAGAAGCAGGTATGGCCATTACGAATTTGTTGTTATGCCTTTTGGACTAACAAATGCCCCTGCTGCCTTTATGCAGTTAATGAATAGCATATTCAGGCCTTACTTGGATCAATTCATAGTAGTCTTCATTGATGATATATTGATATATTCTAAGACTAAGGAAGAACATGAAGAGCATTTGAGGATTGCATTGCAAGTCTTGAGGACAAATCAATTATATGCTAAACTCAGCAAATGCGAGTTCTGGCTTGAAGAAGTGGCTTTTCTCGGACATGTCATATCCAAGGACGGTTTATCTGTAGATCCGTCAAAGGTTGAAGCTGTAAGAAACTGGGAAAGACCCACTAATGCAAGCGAGATCAGAAGTTTCTTAGGTCTTGCAGGCTATTATCGGCGATTCATCAAAGATTTCTCTAAGATCGCCGTGCCCCTTACAAGGTTAACTCGTAAGGAGATCCGATATGAATGGAGTGAGGAATGTGAAAGAAGTTTCCAAACTCTTAAGGATCATCTCACTACAGCTCCGGTAGCTCTACCAATAGAAGGAGAGAAATTCGAGGTCTACACTGATGCTTCTGGCATTGGCCTCGGATGTGTCCTAATGCAACAAGGAAAGGTCATAGCATACTCTTCACGTCAACTGAAGAAGCATGAGGAGAATTACCCCGTCCATGACTTAGAACTGGCCGCGGTAGTATTTGCCCTAAAGATATGGAGACACTATCTCTATGGAGTACAGTTCACTGTCTACTCCGATCACAAGAGTCTCAAATATCTATTCTCACAAAAGGAGCTAAACATGAGACAAAGACGCTGGCTAGAATATCTCAAGGACTTCGACTTCAATATACAATACCATCCCGGAAAGGGTAATTATGTTGCTGATGCCCTTAGTCGAAAGCCGAGAGCAATGATAGCCAATTGTATGATACAAGAATGGAGGTTACTTGAATAATTCTCCGAGCTCAATATAAGCTTGGACACGGAATCCAAATTTGTTACATTATCTCATGTAAGCATACAGTCAGATTTATTATCTGAGATACAAGCACTTCAGGGTGATGATCCTATATTAGTGGAAATCAAGGGCAGATTAGAAGGACAATCTGATTTTCAACTAACTTCTGATGGAAGATTATTATTCAAAGGTAGAACTTGTATACCTGATTGTCCGGAATTAAAGAAGAAGATCTTAGATGAATCTCACCGATCAAGGTACACTATTCATCCTGGATCAACTAAAATGTACAAGATGTAAAGAGGAACTTTTGGTGGCCCAATATGAAAAGAGAAATAGCGGACTATGTATCACGCTGTCTTACATGCCAACAGGTCAAGGCGGAACACCAAAAGCCTGCTGGAAAACTACACCCTCTAGATATTCCTAAGTGGAAGTGGGAGGATATTGGTATGGACTTCATCATGGGTTTGTCTAAATCTAAAGGAGGACATGATGGAATCTGGGTTATCATTGACCGATTAACTAAATCGGCGCATTTCTTGTCAATAAAAAGTCGATGGTCAATTGATGTGCTAGCTGCACTGTACATCAAGGAAATAGTCAGGATACATGGAATTCCTGTCTCAATCGTGTCTGACAGAGATCCCCGTTTTACTTCTCATTTTTGGAAGGGATTACAACATTCGTTAGGAACAAGGCTCAACTTTAGTACTGCTTTCCACCCACAAACGGATGGTCAGACCGAGAGAACTAACCAGGTTGTTGAGGATATGCTTAGAGCATGCATCATTGACTTTGGAGGATGCTGGCACGATCATTTACCACTAGTGGAATTTGCATATAATAATAGCTACCAAGCTAGTATCCAAATGGCACCTTTCGAAGCCTTATACGGAAGGAGTTGCAGATCACCCATATGCTGGAACGAAGTTGGAGAAAAACAACTGCTAGGTCCAGACATGGTAAGGGATACAACTGAGAAGATACAAGTAATCAGAGAAAGATTGCAAGTTGCTCAGACGAGACAAAAAGCTTATGCTGATACAAGAAGGAGAGATCTTGAATTCCAAATCGGAGATCATGTATTTCTCAAGATATCGCCTGGACGTGGCATACGAAGATTTGGTGTTAAGGGCAAGCTTACGCCAAGATTCATCGGACCATTTGAGGTACTTGAAAGAGTTGGCGAGGTTGCTTATCGCATCGCATTGCCTCCTCAATTGTCCGAGGTACATAATGTATTTCACATATCCATGTTGAAGAAGTATGTGCACGATCCATCTCATATTATTGAACATAGAGATCTGGTGATCCAGAAAGATCTCACCTATGAACAGAAGCCTATGAAGATCTTAGATCGAGAAATACGAGCTCTAAGGAATAAGGTTATTCCCATGCTCAAGGTGCAATGGAATAAGAATCCCGAACGCGAAGCGACATGGGAGACCGAGGAATCTATGAAGAAACGATTTCCCGAGTTATTCTAAGAGGTATATACACTCTCCACGTGTATAATTATATATATTGAATTTGGGGACCAAATTCTTTTTAAGTGGGGGAGGGTGTAGCAACCCTGATAATGAATATTGAAATAAAAGTAAAAACATACATAGTACAGAAGTAATACAGACAAAATAAAGCAAATTAAAAATAACGCCTCTGAGTAAGGCGTTAATTTAAAAATAAACGCCTCTACATACGGCGTGACTAAAGAAAGGACGCCCACGCATGTGGTCGTCAACTCTCACGCGACCAAATAGGCAAGTAAAATAAACGCCCATGTCTTAGGCGTGTTTCAAAAACAAGGAACGCCCTTATACAAGACGTTTCTTAAGAAACGACCTAAACAATGTCGTTAATTTAAGAATAAACGCCCTGACGAAAGGCGTTAATTCAGTTCGTGACCCGTTCGAACCCAGAGCTTATCCAGGGAAAGATTAACCTAATCTAGTAAGTGTCTATTAGAGTAAGGACTCTATTAGGGATATGTTACCCTCAATCAAACACTACTTTTGTTAGGACTCCAAAATCCTATAAATAGTCTTGATCGAACAACCCTAAACCTATTTGGACGATCGAACTGCACAGGTACGTGAAGAACATATGTTCTTCTATTTTCTTCTTCTGTTCCTTTCTTATGAACGTAGCATGAGAAGAATTAATATTCTTCGTTTCCTCTCCAGGTTGACGGAAGAACGATTGTTCTTCTTCTATTAAGTTGCAGTTGAAGCTTCAAAGCCCTTTCATCTCCTTCATCCAGATCATAAGGTAGGATTTTCTCAAGTCTCGTAGCCCAAACTAAAAATAAATATAAGAAGCACCATGCATGATATATTTATACAGTTTGCATGTAGTTTTAATACGTTTTCTGTAAATTTTTCAAGAAACGCCCTTGAATAGGGCGCTACTTTAAAAGAAACGACCATCACAGTGGTCGTTAATTAAAAGTATACGCCTTGTATACAGGCGTTAATTTCATGAACAATCGCATGTAATCAATAATTGATCCTGTTTAAAATTCAATAAATATGAAATATCGATTCTAATATCTTGCATGACTCTACCTGTAAATTCCTGCTAATTTTCTTGTCATGATCATGTCTCCTGTCTTGGAAATTTATTTGTTGAAATATTGTAAATTCCTTGAATTCACGACCTTGACAACGTCGTTTTACACCTGTTAACGCCCCATCACAGGGCGTAAATTGAAAAGAAACGCCCCTTTCTAGGGCGCGTTTTCTGTAAATTCCTGAACTATGTATATCCTGTAAAATAAAATTAAACAGTAACGCCCCTTTCCAGGGCGTGTTTTAAATAAATCCTGAAAATTATTTATATTCTGTCAAATATTTAAATAATGAGACGCCTGCTTATATAGTCGTCAACTCTGAAGAAACGCCCCTGTCCAGGGCGCGTTTTATATAAATTATTGAAATAATGAAATTCTGCAAAACGGAACATATGTAAACGCCCTTATGTTAGGCGTTACTTACCTGAAAAACGCCCCTGACTAGGGCGTGTTTTTCATGAATTAATAAAATTATTGAAAATTCTGTAAAATAGAAATATGTAAACGCCCTTCTGTTAGGCGTTAATTACTTGAGAAACGACTTGACCTAAGTCGTTATTTTACTGTAAACTGATTTTTCCCTGTTTTTGTTAACCGATGATTTCATATGTTATATAATATATATATCGGCACTATTCTCCACTCCGTGAGTATAGTCCCACGTTTCACGTTGTTTCATCGATCACACTCAACTCTCATTGACATACAAGCTCTCCATTGGACATTCCGTTCCTTTGGACTAGCGAGTTAGTCATAGAGACCTCCGTAAGACTCCTCGTAGCCTTGGATTCCCTCAAGGCCGACTGAGCTGGTTGTACCCTAAAAACCCATTACACGATCCTTGCCATGTCAATCTAAAGAAACATGGTATACCGGCCCTTATGATTATACAAAGAGTATATCATAAGAAATTCTTAATGGGATGATGATATCATGCCATATCATGTCGTTCTTGTAAACCTCAATTCTATGATAAGAATGAGGGTATCTTGCTTGATCTAATGTTTATGTGGACCTCAATTCTATATAAAGAATGTCCATATTGATTTGTCATGGGACCTAAGTTAAGGGAACCATATTCTACCTAGTTTTATTGATATCGTGATTTTACCGTTATTATCGCCAATCTATGTCCTTTGTCATATTTTTGGACTCTATTCTGTCAAAGTTGTCATACATGTCTACAAGCTTGAATATTGAAACTCTATATTGGCTATATAAACAAGAGTGGATGTCAAAAATACATGATAAATGCCTGTGCATATAGGGCCCGATCTGGTCCTGGGAGGAGCACCCGAAAGTACTTGTGCCCATGGGAGTTAAAATGATAAGGTATCTGGCATTATACCGAGTACTTGACTTGCTTGATTGGACATTCCACACACATCTTGTACTTGAATCGTACTTGACTTTACATGAAATGCGTGGCCCGAAAAAGGGTAATTTACTTGCTTGATACATGATAGCCAAAGTTCTTGACATGACTTGTTAAACGTGCTTGCTTGAATACCTTGAATACACTTGTCATCTTGTTGGAAGTTCATGATTAAGTTCATCTTATTTCTTGATATTACATTCTCTCTATCTTGTCGTTTTATACGAGCATGCATAGCTTTATTGCATTCATGAAAGATGTAATTACTTAAACCCCTTGCTAGTACTTGAGATATAATTTCCTACTGAGCGTTCGCTCATTCCGTTTGTCCCTTTGTACTTTTCAGGTAAGTCCGACGACGATGGAAGTCAATCGGATGGGAATGTTCAAGAGTGAAAGTGATAGAGCTGCTCAAGTGTCGTCTAGTCTTTCCTATAGTTTCTTGAGTCAAATATGTATTCTTTTCCTTTTTATTAAACAGAGTATTGGATTTGTAATAGTCTATCCATTATGAAATAAAGGATTGGGTTATCTTACTATTTTGCGCATCTCTGTCTTTGCGTCGAATACACGACCACTCTGATTGATATGATTGATATAGACATGTCGCGCATCTCCGGGTATCTTCCGCGCTCGGGGCGTGACAAAAGAGAATCTGGATAAACTACTGGGAAATAAAGTGAACATTCAGAAAGAAGGTGTAGGTTTTAATCCAAATAATGAGAGAAGTATGAAAGGAAAAGAACAAATTATTTTTATGAAAAGTTCAGAATGTGCTAGTACCTCAAAATCTGTTTCACCTAAGAAATCTCAAAACATTCATAAGCACGGGACTGAACAAAAGAAAAAAAAATTACTGTGAAAAATCTTCTCATAAAATTCAGTTTGAAAAGAAAAAGAATGTGCAGTGTTTTTATTGCAATAAGATAGGTCATATGATGCATGAGTGTAAGTTGTTTGAATTAGATGACCTAGATGCTGCTACTGCACAGAAAATTTCTGTTAGAAATCATGCTGCTCATAGGAAGAAAATTAGTTGTTATTGTTGTGGGAAAGTAGGACATACCTATGCTCAATGCTGGTATGCACAGGAGAGCAAACCCATGTATAAATTTATCAAACTCCCTATTCACCAGAATATTGTTGATAAGAAGAAAAATGTTTTCATGAGAAAGTCAAGTGATTGTTTTAACTGTGGAAAACTTGGCCACAAAGCATCTCAATGCTGGCTGGCAGATTTTAGAGAACAAGATGTTCATGTTCATAATAGAAATTTCAATGTTCATGCACATAGATCTAATGCTCACAATAATGTGCATAAAAAGAACTTGAAACTTGCTACCTGTCATCACTATGGTCAATTTGGACATTCCTTGTCCAACCATAAGTTGATGGTTTTTGATAATTCTGTAGCTCACAAAAAGTCAAGAACACCATTTGGGGGTGTTAATGGTAAACCAGGACCCAAGGTTTCTTGGGTACCTGTTGCATCAAAATGATGTGTGTGTTGCTGGAGGCCTTGGAAGTTGATGAATAAAAGGGGTAATAATCTAACGCACTCAAGAATGAAACCCCCCAGGATTGCACTATTCAGGTCAGTTCTGAAAACCTGTTTTAAATTCTGTCATCTGAAATTGTGTGTTTTAGATAGCTGCATATCTTGTTTGATATGTTCATGCATATCTATCACCATTTGCAGACTATGAGTATTCATGTCCTTTAATGCTCATACTGAATTATCTGTCTAAATATTGGAATGAGAATAAAATTGCACTTCTAAAAATCTGAAATGACTGAATTTGAAGCCTGTATGTTGTATTGTGCATGAAATGCTCATATGCATACATAACATACACATAACTCACTGAAAATATGATGCACTTAGGACTGTTGATATTGCACTGAATTGCATGACCATTATGGTATATCAAATGGTAAGTTACGAAAGGGTAGATGCAATCTATCTAGAAGTTCTTACTATGTGTGAGGTGGTCCTTTGGACTAAGTCCTCTGCCAAGTGCCATGGGTCATTTTGCACGTACATAGGGGAGTCTAAGTCATTCATGAGCAGAACTCATTAAACTCTTAGCAACATGCTCAACGCATAAATTGCATTCAGAACTTAGTCATTCAATGCATATAGTCAGGGGGAGCATTTAAATCAAACTACTTTAACTGACTGGAAATTAAATTATTTCTCAACTGTCTAAATCAATTGACCAAAACTACATTTTCGGTCAACTGATACTTTTTTTTCTCAGTCCAGCCATATCTTTGCTCTTTCTATAACCTTTATCAATTGATGATATCAGTCGATATCCCTTGTCTCTATCTAGTCCAAATTTGCATCAATAAATGGCATCAGTGGATTTCACCTTTTTTCATCTGATCTGAAATCATTGGGAGTGTTACTTGACATCTCTGTCAACTTCGGTCGACCAACATCACCCATCCTGGTCAACCGATACTCAATGGTCTTATCTGAATAACTGATGGCTTGCTTCTCAATGTAATTCACATTTGCTGAACTCTGAATGATGACTCTCTCTAAACACTATAAGTCTGAATAAATTGATTATCTGCTCTATATCCCTTTTTAACAAATCTCTCTCATCATTCATAAATCTGCTTAACTACATGTGCTGAGAGGGAGCATCAAAAACTCCTGAACTGTCTGGTTACCCTTGGTATCTGCATTAGCTGCATTTGCCATATTGAACACTTAGTGTCAAGTTTCATTGGCTACTGCTGAATACTTATGAGTGTTTCTAAAAAATTTTGACAGACTTGAAATTCATTTTTGCTATTCTCTTCACGAAATTTCTTGAAATCTCCAGTCTTGTTTTTGGAATTCTCGCCATTTCTTTTATGTCTTCTAAACTATCTGAATTTTAGGAAGATTTCAATCTATATACCTTGCTCATAAATCTGAAAAATCAATTCAATGAGAAATCTTCCATTATACAGATTTATGAATATCTGAAAGATCAAATTTGTTTAAATTTAATGCATTCATTTAGGTTGGTTATAAATGCCTTGAAAATATCTGAATCAACTTTAATAGACCTTAACCAACTGGCTCACGTTAAGTCTTATCAAATCTTCTGAAATCTGAAAATGTTGAAATCATGACTTTATTTGGTTGAAATACATGAAATCTGTATTGTCTTTAAACATCTGAACTTTCTGAAAAAGTCCAAGGGTCAGATTTGATAAATCTTGCAAGAGCAATGACTTTGGTTACTGAGAAACACATGTCCAAAGAACTGTGTCATGAGGTGTCTTAGTTAATTCTGCTTAAAATCATTGAAAAACAGGGAGAGCAATGGCTGACACACTGAGAAACATATCTGACTCATCAAAGAAATGAGAAAAGGTATGTCACGAGGTGAAAAGTTAACTCTGTTTAATTTTAAAGCATGACTATTAGTCACGCTAAGTACTTAAGGATATTGGCGTATAAACAACACATATCCTTTAGCTACAAGGTGTGTACTGAACTAGATTGCTCGTAAGAATTAATTGCAAAAGTAATCCACTTGCTTAAATGAAAAATCTGAATAAGAATACAAAGAATAAATTGTTACAACCCTTGATAAAATCAAATGGTTTCATGATTGTTTAACCTCAATACTTATGAATGTAATTCCTAAAGAAGTCGTTGAAATTGATTGAGTAAGATAAAGGGAGGTTAATCAAGATGTTAATATGAGTTTTTGGTTCATTTGTATTAAAGCTTGATTTCAGATATGAGTACAGAATTTTATTGTCAAACCATGTATACATCATCTTTAAACCATGCCGTTTAATAAAGTTCATTCATAAACTTGTATAATGGGAGACTCTAAAAAAAAATTCCTATATTTGGATTTATGAAATTGGTATACTCTTTCACAATCTTACATAATGTGCTTAACTCTCACTATTCTTGATCATTCCATGCTCAATTTCTAATTATTGTTGAAATTCTCTGTGACCGATCCTGTGTTTTTGTTGATATCTCCTTCCACATCATTTGGTATCAGATTTAATTCTGACTGATGACAATTTTTTCACTCCAACTCCTCTATTCTGTAAAATGGGGGAGACTATTTCATCACCATCTTTCTGGTACTTAGGGGGAGATTAGTCAAGTCATTTTGTCATCTTCCTATCCCCACTCCCACTTATATCACATTTTCAAGGGGAGTAGGATTCCTCGAGTTCCTCTGTATATCAGCTTCACTTCATTTGAAAAGGGACAAAGGGGGAGAATGGTTTGGAGTCCTGCATGTCTTGGATCTCAATCTACTGATTCTCCCAAACTATTATTTCCTTTTTGATGAAGTCAAAGGGGGAGAATAGTTTGGAGTCAGGCATGTTGTCTTTGACTCATAGTGTTGCCATCATCAAAAAGTGGGAGATTATTGTACCTCTGTGATTTTGATGATGTCAAACACTATGATGATGTCAATCACTATGCTTCATCCGTGCATTAATATCATATGTGGTTGTGGCATGATTTCATGGTCTGCTGAAGGATGAAGAGAATAGTGCACACACATATCTGTCAAACAATGTTCAACTTGCTGCACATGTCTTGTTGCTTCTTAGTAATCTCGGCGCACATTCGTCTTGTATGATACAAGGTCAATGCATGCTTTGTCTTTCATATGGAAGAGATTGATGCTATTACTATTCATACCTTCACAAAGGTCACGTAGCTCCGTGCATGTTAATGCTAAAGTCTGTGCACGATTGGTTTAAGGCATGGTCAAGTCGGTACACATTTCAGCTCTCATGCCTACTAGGGTCAAAGGTCGGTGCAGACCGTGTTTATTTGTATTGCTAAGGTCGGTGCAGTTTTCACCTTTTGCACAATCCCGGTCAGTGCAATCTTTGCACCTAGCTTGTAGAGTTCGATGCACTTTCATCGTAGCATGCATATCCCAAGTCGATGCATTCTTTGCACATGCACATAAGGTCGGTGCATGTTACGTTCTGCACACACCTAGTCAGTGCATTCTTCTCCCAGCACACACAACGTCAGTGCATCTTTCAGTTGTATGCATATGATGTTGGTGCTAGACGCGTTATATGTTTAATCAACGTTTGTGCATATCTTGCTCTGACTTAAGTAAGGTCGGTGCCAGCTTTCATCTACAGCAAATACACTCAGTGCATGTTTTGGCCAAACGAACATAAGGTCAGTGCATTGCTTTGCTTAAGGAATATAAGGTCGGTGCAAGCCATTGTACCGCACATATAGGGTCTGTGCATAGCTTACATCATGCATACACAACGCTTGTGCTAAGGAACATGAGGTCAATGCACCTCATGCTAGTAAGCCTATCCAAGTCCGTGCATATCCCTGTAGCGGTGAAATTGAAGTCCGTGCAACATCTAGGTCTATGCATCATTTAAGTTCATGCACATTCTTCCTTGCGTAGAACAAAGTCCGTGCATACTCTGTTACAAGCATTTATAAGGTCTGTGCTAAGTTGTACTATGTGCATACTAAGGCCAGTGTTGGTTGAATACAGGGTCAGTGCAAGTTTTCATTGCAAGCACAAGTCGGTGCAGTTTTGCGAGCGCCGCGAGCATAAGTCTGTGCAAGTCTAAGGCTACAGAAACTTCTACAAACTTGGCCATACATTCGAGCACATGATCTGCACGAGGGCAAAAATCATCATATGGCACGTGAGCTCGTAAGGATAACAGAAATAATGATTGGCACGTTGTCCTAGGAAGAATATCTCTGACATTCTGCCACGTGGATCAATGTCCCCAATCCTCTCTGAACGCGAGAGCTCGTGGGAACCCTACCAACAGCCATATAAGAAGGTCGGTCCTTCGATCAAAGGTGAAAAAAATAAGAGGGACAGAAGAGAGAAGAAGAATCTGAGGAGAGACGAAGAGCAGAGCTGAAGGGAAAAAGAAAGAGAGAAAAATCAGAGTATGAGAAGCAGAAGAAGAAGAGAGAAAGGAAAGAGTGATAGACGGAGAGGTGCAGAGACAGTGAGATCGTGAGAAAGAGGAAGAGGAAGAAAGAGAGAGAGCTCGAGAAAAGAAAGTAGTGTTCCTGAAGATCTGTTCTACTGGCCTTTGGATCAAATCCAAGCCAGTCTGCTCCTGCAAGAGCTACATTTTATCTGATTTCATTTCCAGTGTTCTAGTGCTGTTGATTTCGTTTCCTTGTTTTTCTCTTAAACCTTTGTCTCAAGCTGTGTGTCAGCAGTTGCAGAGAATTTGTTTCTCTGGACAGCAAGTTGTGAGGCTCAGCGGGCGAGGTGGATACCTCGGACAGCAAGCTGTTTTACTCGGTGGTTGTTGGCAAGCTGTGAGACCCAGCGGTTTAAGCTGTGTATCAGCAGGAATCCACACTCAGGTTGAGTGTGGGGTGGATGTAGGTCTGAAGGACTGAACCACCTAAAAACCTTTTGTGTAGCGTGGTTTGATTGCCTCATTCGATTCGCTAGATGTATGCATAGGCTCTAACTGAATCTTCAATCTAGCAAGGAATTTGATTGCATTTTGTTCATTCAATAGTAGTCTTGAGTAACTCACCTTGGAGCGATTACATGTTGGTCCGCGATAGATGTATGATTAGATTTGCTCATTCACTGAGTGTCTAAGTGTTTCATCTGTCTGTCCATATTAAGTGTTAGAGTGTGAGCCTTCTTAGAACTGTGATCTTGTTGAGCCATCTGAGTGCGTTAATTTTGCACATTGATCAGCTATAGTTTTAATTAGGAGAAATTTTATAGGGGAGATTCATTCACCACCCCCCCCCTCTGAATCCAGGCCTAGCACCCTAACACTCTGCCAACTCTTTGGATGGAGGCCAGAGGCCGAACAGAAAGCAAGCACCGCCAAGTGGTGCGAGCAAGGATAAAGGCATCCTCCAAAGAGTGAAAGAAGAGAAAAGAAATTGGTTGAAGAGCAGAACAGGGAGAAATACTGAGCACCCCCTCGAAGAGGTGAGAGGGATGACGGGGTTAGAAAGAAAGGAGGAGCAACGACATTATGTCGTCAGTCCCCCTCAAGTGGGGCGGCAACTGTTGGCACTCAAAATATGATCGTCGGTGACCAAGCCATAGGGACGAATGACCCGGCCCACCGAAGTACGGAAGCCGATAAAGATCAACATATTGAAGACTTCTCAAGCTGCCAGAGCCTCGAGTCACTCCATGTGGACACGGGGACTTCACCTCAGGAGAGCCGAGACAAACTCGTCAACCAACCGACAGTGCGACCAAGCCTGCCCAATGAACCGGCATCGACTTTGTCATGCCGCATACACTACACCCGTTGTCCGATCAAGGACGACGGTCTATCCGGTGGTTCCCCACCATATGAAGAGATTCTCCCGAGGATGAAGGAGTACCCCCGGCTCTCCGAGACGGAGGACCGAAAGCTCTGTCGGCAGAAGATCCCGATCACCCGGCACGGGTACGGCTTCCTGCCAAGATGGGCCCATTAGTGGCCGAATGATCGCCCAGCTCGGGCGAAACTATCCCTGGTGTTATCTCACCTTTCGAGGAGCTTCGGGCACAAGCCAGGCCGAGCCAACGGCATAGATCATAGAGCTGAAGGCCGTGTCAGCGGAAAACCCGTATGAGTAGCCCAAAGCAATCCAGAACCTCGAGAAGGGCCGTACGCCAATCTAGGAGCTTCGACAAATCATCTCGTCGAGGTGTCAGTGAGCAGCGGCAGAACACATGTTCACGGTGGCTCCCCGAATCATCTCCAGACTCACCAGATGGCTCGAAGCTCGTATAGAGCACCAGCCCGGCATGCCCTTATCCCGGCGCGCCCCTACCTTCGACCCTTGTACCGGCGCGGCCCCATCTTCAGCCCTTATGCCGGCGCACAAATCACCCTGATGATGGCTTCGATCCCGGCGCGATAAGCCTTGAAGGCTCCCCGGGCGCGCCAATCCCACGCCGGTTCAACGTTCTAACTCATGCCCTATATATACGGCTGTTCGAGAGCAACAAAAGGGGGAGGGGCCAGAGACAGATCAAGAAGAAAATCAGAAGAGACAGAGAGAAGAAGAGGAGGGAGAGAGCTTTCGAGAGGGTTTCTTTTCTCTTGAGGTACAGAGAGCGAGGGTTCCTTCGGAGGAGCTACCGCCGGCCATCTTCTTCTTCTACGACACCCTGTTTCAGGAACAGGTGGGCGCGGGCGCTGATCCCTTTCCTGCTTTCCGCAGTTTTCTCTTCTGAAACTTCTACCCATCCAATGTAAGCGAGAGGGGGAGGAGCGACGATGATATGAGTCGATTCTCCTCCCCCCTCTACGCGATTTTCTCTACTACTCTTTCCCTGTTATTGCGCTATGAGCGTCCTCTGCTTCTGTTATTGTTGAACGGCGATCGAATAATGGCGCTGGTGCCAAGTCTGATTATGTAAATGCTGAGCCATTCCCGTTTCTGGGATGGTAACATATATATATATATATATATACATGCTGAATGTTGGGTTTAATGGGTCGAATGAATGGTCCTCATCTTCCCTTTCTTATGTATGCCAATGCGTGCGCGCGAGGCTTTCTCCGTATCATTCCCTGATTCCGCTTTCCCCCGAATCTCCTACCATGCCCTGAACCATCGTGGGCTACAGAGACGTCCCTTCCCCGGGGTTTCCCCTCCGAATATTCTCCTGTTTAATCTCAGGATTCTCGCATACCCCTCTCTTTTCGGACGGAGCCGTGCTTCTGCGCGTGCCTCTCTCCGCCACGCGTGGGGTTTCATCCCCTGAACGATGCTCTCTAACTGATCGAACATATGCCTCGTAATGGGCCTCCCTCATCTATGCATTTACTATCTCTACGCATCACGGTCATCCGAATGGTTTCCGGGGTTTTCCTTCTCATTATCTCGATCATCTGGGGAAGGGGAACACGCCCCTGTGGCTTCACGGAACTGCTAGGCAACTAAGAACCCTACCTCCCGATGGTAGATGTTCTCCCTGAGCCCACAACAGATAGCAACGACGAGGTCTTGGTTCAACGAGCTAGACCATAACAGTCCAGGACCCAACGGAGACCGGGGATGTGTGCTCCTCGCAGGCTAGCCCTCGGAGTTCCATCTCCCTAATGGTCGGTTCCTCTAAGGGATAAGTCATACACTGTGGGCTGTCCACCCGTCGCAGGCTAGTCCTCGAGGTATTGCTCCCGCCGATAACGGCTTCGTCTCTCTGTTTCTTCCCCTACGGGATTTTGGTGCCCCTAGCAGGCTAGTCCTCGGGATACTCCATCCACTGGGGTTTGCTAGCTGCCATTGTGCAGACCGGCGGTTTAGGGGCTTGTTCCACAGGTGAGCATGACCCCGCTTCTCCCCTGCAACTCTTCAGGTTCAGGGGAGATGTTGTCCAATTTTGGACATATTAAGATTAAATAAGCCTTAATGAAACGCTCGTTCTGGACCCAATTATCCCGGTGCTCGAGTAGGAACCTCGCACTGGCTTAATCACACCGTCCTTCTGGGTTCTGGACTTCAATTCAATAAGCAATTGGCCCCAAATAACTTCAGAATCCTCACCCAAAACTTAACAAACCCAATAGTTGCAAAATTCATAGAAAGGGTGGGTTGAACAGCGCGGCCTTAGCCGGCGCGCCCTAATCCGGCGCGGTACCCCCCCGCGCCTGATTAACGTTAGACTCATATCCCTTCTTTTTTCCTTTGCGCCTTTCCGGCGCTCCCTAAACCGGCGCGCCCCATCCCTTTTGCGCGCCGTCTTAACCGGCTGTATGGCCGCGCCGTATTAGCCGCTATACCTACGTTTCTTCGCGCCGTATTAACATTCATCATGGCCGCGCCGGATTAAGACGCTATACATGCGTTTTATCGCGCCGTATGAGCTACCTATCGCAGGGTCGCACCGGTTTTGAAACCTCTTGTTGCTTTAATCGCTCATTTGCCCCCGAGTGGATCTTGTCCCTCGGGGTTGGCATTAATAAATCACAATGGGTAATAAATTGAATAAGGGAGGGGCTGTCACGCCCCGAGCGCGGAAGATACCCGGAGATGCGCGACGTGTCTATATCAATCATGTCAATCAGAGTGGTCATGTATTCGACACAAAGACAGAGATGCGCAAAATAGCAAGATAACCCAATCCTTTATTTCATAATGGATAGACTATTACAAATCCAATACTCTGTTAAATAAAAAGGAAAAGAATACATAGTTGACTCAAGAAACTATGGAAAAGACTAGACGACACTTGTAGAAGCTCTATCACTTTCACTCTTGACCATTCCCATCCGATTGACTTCCATCGTCGTCGGACTTACCTGAAAAGTAAAAAGGGACAAACGGAATGAGCGAACGCTCAGTAGGAAATTATATCTCAAGTACTAGCAAGTGGTTTAAGTAATTACATTTTCATGGATGCAATAAAGCTATGCATGCTCGCATGAAACGACAAGATAGAGAGAATGTAATATCAAAGAAATAAGATGAACTTTCATGAACAAGATACAAGTTATTCAAGATATTCAAGCAAGTACCATTATCGAGTCATGTCAAGAACTTTGGCTATCATGTATCAAGCAAGTAAATTACCCTCTTTCGGGCCACACATTTCATGTAAAGTCAAGTACGATTCAAGTACAAGATGTGTGTGGAATGTCCAATCAAGCAAGTCAAGTACTCGGTATAATGCCAGATACCTTATCATTTTAACTCCCATGGGCACAAGTACTTTCGGGTGCTCCTCCCAGGACCAGATCGGGCCCTATATGCGCAGGCATTTATCATTTGTTTTGACATCCACTCTTGTTTATATAGCCAATATAGAATTTCAATAATCAAGCTTGTAGACACGTATGACAACTTTGATAGAATAGAGTCCAAAATATGACAAAGGACATAGAATGGCGATAATAACGGTATAATCACGATGTCGATAAAACTAGGTAGATTATGGTTCCCTTAACTTAGGTACCATGACAAATCAATATGGACATTCTTTATATAGAATTGAGGTCCACATGAACAGTATATCAAAGGTAAGATACCCTCATTCTTATCATAGAATTGAGGTTTACAAGAACGACATGATATGGCATGATATCATCATCCCATTAAGAATTTCTTATGATATACTCTTTGTATAATCATAAGGGCCGGTATACCATGTTTCTTTAGATTGACATGGCAAGGATCGTGTAATGGGTTTTTAGGGTACAACCAGCTCAGTCGGCCTTGAGGGAATCCAAGGCTACGAGGAGTCTTACGGAGGTCTCTATGACTAACTCGCTAGTCCCAAGGAACGGAATGTCCAAAGGAGAGCTTGTATGTCAATGAGAATTGAGTGTGATCGATAAAACGCCGTGAAAAGTGGGACTATACTCACGGAGTGGAGAATAGTGCCGATATATATATATATATATGTATAATATATAAACCATCGGTTAGCAAATCAGAGGAAAAATCAGTTTACAGTAAAATAACGACTTAGGTCAAGTCGTTTCTCAAATAATTAACGCCTAACAGAAGGGCGTTTACACATGGTCCGTTTTGCAGAATTTTCAATAATTCAATAATTTATTTAAAACGCGCCTTGGGAAGGGGCGTTTCTTCAAGAGTTGACGACTACAGTAGCAGGCGTCTTTTTATTTACAATATTTTTCAGAACATATTTATTTTCAGAAATTATCAAAAACGCGCCCTTGTCAGGGGCGTTAATTATTAAATTCTTATTTTCACAAAATATATATTCCAGGATTTTAAAAGATACGCGCCCTAGTAAGGGGCGTTTATTTTTAATTCACGCCCTATGATGGGGCGTTTACATATGGAAAACGACCTAGTCTAGGTCGTGAATTCAAGAGATACTGGGAAAGCAAGATTTGCACGATAATCAATGATAACAATCATATAGTCATGACAGGAAATTGGCAGGAAATCAGATGCAGTATTTTAGATTTGATGTTTCATGCTTATTGACTTTTAACCGTTAACAATTATTGATTGATTTCATGTAATTGCATGGATAATCCGTTCTGAAGATTTACATGAAATTAACGCCTGTGTACAGGGCGTCAAATATTAAATTGACGACCTGGACATGGTCGTGTCTTGTGAATTAGCGCCCTTGACAGGGGCGTCTCTTTCAAAATATTTCAGAAAACGCATGAAAACTATAATAATCATATGCATGACATGCTTATATATATATATATATCTTGCATTAATTTCATTTGGGCTACAGTAACTTGAGAAAACCTACCTTTAAGAGTTGATTTGGAGATGACCGTGAGGGGTTTTTGGCTAGCAGAGGATGATGGCTTTGATGAAGAGGCTTCTACTGCGACTTACGAACAGTGGCAGCAACAACAAGGAGAAGAACAATCGTTCTTCAGAGATCTTCACGCTACAGAACCTGTAGAGGAAGAGAAAGGAAGTAAATATGAAGATGTTAATATTCTTCATAGTTGTAATCGATATTTTAAGAAGATAGAAGAATATTACCTATTCTTCGGCAGCAGCAGAGTTTCCTGGACAAGAAGAAAATAATTATTCTTCACATAATCTGAAGCAAGAAAAAAAAAGAAAACAAAAGAAAATAAGAAGAACAGTTTGTTCTTCACGTACCTAGCAGCAGACGTTCGATCAAATGGGTTTAGGGTTCGTTCGATCAAGACTATTTATAGGATTTAGGAGTCCTAACAAATGTAGTGTTTGATTGAAAGTAATATTTCCAAGATTGAGTTATTACCACATTCGAACTCTTTCTCATAGTTATCACTTACCCTGGATAAGTTCTGGGTTCGAACGGTTCCGAATGGAATTAACGACTTTGGTCAGGGCGTGTATTATTTAATTGACGCCTTACTTTAGGGCGTTTCTTAAAAAGCGCCTTGAAAAAGGGCGTTTCGTGTTTTAAAACACGCCCAAGATAGGGGCGTTTCTTTTACTTACCCATTTGGTCGCATGAGAACTGACGACCGCATGTGTGGGCGTCCTTTCTTTAGTAACGCCATGGATAGAGGCGTTTCTTTATAAATTAACGCCTTAATAAGAGGCGTTATTTTTAATTTTGTTTTATTTCATCCAATTAACCCTATTCCTTTTATATATTACTTCTGTAATATATATATTTTAATTCATTTCAATTATTCATTTATTAGGGTTGCTACAGGGGCCAAGCGAGCCCGAACTATATTGTTATCATATCTTCATTACCATGTCCGTTAGCACTGTGCTTTCGCTATCACACTTGTGTTGCCTTCCCTCTTCTCGATGGGGAGTAATAAACGTGGTTGATCACCATTTGCTTCCACAATTCCATTATCATGCTTAATATGGTCATGAACGTCATGTGTGCATCCATGCATACATCCTCGGGTAGATCAAATGGCGTCGACAGAAAAGTTGGATTACGTCTGGTCGGAAGTCTTCGCTATGCGTGACGGTGGTCTTCGGACCTACGTCCTCCGCCACGTACCGAGGATCCATAATTCCATGAACTATGCATCTTCTGCACGATAAACATGTGCATCCTGCATGTCTTCGTCATGATCATCATGTAGCTCTTTTTAATCCGGCTTCGACAGCCCGCTATCTCGGCAATTAATCAAAGGTGTTCCCTCCTCGTGGGGGATGTAATTAACGCCATAGCCTTTATGGTATGGCGGACTGCTGGTCCCGACCGAACCTCACATTCGCCCGACATGGGTCAGAATGAGCGCATCATAAAATCGTCACTCATGTGACTGGCACGCCCGCGTCGTCAATCGATCATTTGACTACCAGTTGGTCAGTCGGTCGATCGACCCGCGAAAGAAAAGGAAAGAAGAAAAAAAGGGTTCGCGAACAAGTCTGGCACGCCCGGTGGGACCAGTGTCACCTTTCATCTCTTTGCCGAGATACTTGGGCTTCGAGGCCCTCCCAGAGGCTACTGATGTTTGGCTTGTTTCTTTCTTACAGGCGGACAATGACAACCAATGGGATAACTGGCGTCGACTTCGATCTTTCGATAGTCGCTGGACACGCGCAAGGGTACCTGGCGGTACCCATGGAATTCGGCAGCTTCCCTGCCGCTGTGGGCTTCCCCAACTTTTTAGGGTTAGCCTTTGTAGATATGCTGGAGGTCGAAGCCCCAGAACCTGTCAAGGAAGATGTGGAGAAAATGGAGCCTCTGGGGGTTCCCTGCTGCAAAGACTTCTCTGAAAGTCCGGCCCCGGCCGCTAGCTGTCTGGTGCACCACGTCATACGTGGGACCCACCCCAATGTCGTCAACAAACACCCTGGAGGACGCCAGCGTCGCCAGGCCCGCAAGAATGATGCTTCAGTTACCGAAACTCTGTCTCAGTCCGGGAAATCTATGCTAGTCGGGGGTATGCGCGTCTTCCTCGACGGACGCACTGCACGGGTGACCCCAGACCGAGTCATCCCCAACATTCCTGTTTACAATGCCTATCAAGCTCTCGCTGGAAGGAGGGCAGAAATAGAAGAAACCGATCATTATGGCCAGGGAAGCCCGGCACCCAGGCCGAGGAAGTTTAAACAGGTGTGGGTTCCCAAGCGGACCCGACCTGCCCACCAGCTAACACCCATCCGCCGTCGTTTTGTGAACGACGAGGCGGAAGTGAGAAGAGAAAGGGGCCTGCCCCCGAAGAAGGAAGAAGAGGTGGTCGCGGATCCTCCGCGCCACAGAAGTCTCCGGGCTGCGGCCCGTCAAGCCAACGTCCCTGCTGCCGGACGAAGATTCCAACAGCCGGCCGACAGAGCTCGGCTGGCCTATATCCCTCCTGCTGGAGGTCGACAATCACCCCCCGTCCTATATCAAGAACGGGGTCAAGAAGAGATGACCTGCTTGGTCAGAAATTATTTTCGAGGCTTAGGAAATCCCTCACTCGGACAGTAGCGACTGATGCAGACAGTCGCCACTAAGGAAGACTACTGCCCATCAGCGACAGAGGGAGGAAATATGGGAGATAGAAGGATGGTGTCGTCAGGCGACGACAATGGATATGATGACGGCTTCGAGGTCGAAGCCGATGAAGCCTTCCCCGAGCAAGAAGAAAGAAGAAGAGTTTCTGTGTTCGAAAGGCTGACCTTTCCGCAGCAAGCCAGAAGGAGGGTCTATCGATAAAAGAGAAGGATGCAGGTTCTCACCTGCAACATGGCTGGTATATCCAGCCGATATGGGGAGCTTCCTGAAGACCCCCAAGAATTGGCTCAATTGGCCGCACGGCCGGGGCCAACTACCCGCAGAACAGAAGCAGTAAGAGAGCTTCTGATGGTGGTTAAAGGGAAACAGCCCCAGGTCTATCCCCACTGGGATGACAAGGCTCCCGTCTTGACCGCTAATGTGGTGACGGCGGAAGAAGAAGATGACGTCCACCTCGACATCCTGCCTAAGGGTACGTCTGGGGAGACAACAGAGGGTATCCCCACCACTATAGACCCATCCGTTCTGATGCTGCTACAAAAATATCAACGGGAGATAGACTCTTTGAAGAAGCAACTGATGGAAAAAACTGAACATTCATCAGCATCTAAACCACCCAAAGTCCAGGGTGAGTCATCTCGGGGAGCGGCTCGTCGTGACGACCCTCCACCACTCTATACACTATCCCAGCCGTCAGAGCCAAGCATGGCGACAGCACAACAGCGGCCACCACAGTCTCAGCCGCTGCTACCTCCGGTGCTCCCTCCGATGCACCCGACACCCCCGCTGCTGCGTCCTCCACAGGCGACCACCCTGGTCACCCCGTACCTGCAGCCGGCGCACTTCTATCCAGAACCGGTTGACCCCACGGTCGTGAACCAGATGATAGTGGAGAGAATGATCGAGCTGAAGCTCGCAGAGAAAAGTGAAGGCGACTACGTCGCATTTGACGCTTATCGGGTGCCCTACCCGCAACACCATGCGGCTAAACGACTTCCCTCGGGGGTCAACAAGCCGCCTAAGTTTGACAAATTCAACGGGAAGGGATCCCCGAAAGAGCATATTGCTTATTACATGACCGTTATGGGTGATCTGGCCACCGACGAGTCATATTTGCTGAAATTCTTCGGGTCCTCGCTGACAGGGCTCGCATTTGAATGGTACTCTAGCCTCTCGGCCGGGTCAATCAACGATTGGTCGGATATGCAGAGAAAGTTCAGAGAAAGATTCCATGTCACAGAGAGGGAGGTCACGGTGGCCGAACTCTACTCAACAAAACAAAGGGCAGATGAGACAGCCCTTGATTACATCAAGAGGTGGAGGAACCTCGGAATGAGATGCAAGCGGGCCCCGCATCAGGAGGACGAGGTACAAATATACAAACAAAACCTCAGGAGGGAGGTCCTGGAGAAGATGATTGGAATGGAAATACGGTCGTTCGACCGGCTGAATAATGTGGTGGCCGAAGTGGAGGCTTTCCTAGCCAAGCATGTCCCGGCGTCAGCTGCCAGCACAGCCCAGAAAGGCAAGGCTGTGGAACGGCGCCCCACACCTAAGGAAGCGAATGCGCTTGATATCAAGGCGTTCGAACAGCAGAAGGAGAAAGGCAAGAAGGCGGCTCCCCCGCCACCTGCGAAAGCTCTAGATGATAAAGAAGGTCCTTCGCTGAGGGACAAAATGAAGAAAGCCTATTCCTTTCCAAAAGACAAGACCCGAGTCCTGTTCGACTGGGTAACATAATACAGCATGGTCACTTTGCCTGAGCCAAGGAGGCCGGAGGACCTGAAAAGAAAAGACAGTCCAAGATTCTGCCCTTACCACCAGATGTTGGGACATCCAATCGAAGACTGTTATGTTTTCAAAGACATCATCGAAGGAATGGTAAAGAAGAATGAAATAGAGCTGGGAGAGTACAAAGTAGACCCTCCTCAGCCACATGAAGCCCCTCTCAGGAGAGCAGCAGTCAACATGATCTCCCTCTACCAGGCCTTACCTGAGGAGATCTCTGAAGCAAGCACACGGAGCACCTACGAAATCCATTTCCTGGAGCCCGTGAAAGAACAACAGGGGTGGCAGCAGATCCCTGTGAAGCACAAGAAGAAGAGGGCACCCCGCCCGAAAGAGGGGGCACATATCCGTGGCATTACACCCCGGCCTGCTCCGCCAGTGGTAGCACCCGTATGGGTCACTCCACCTACAGCTGTCAGAATACATACACCTAACAGGAGGAGACAAACCCCGCTGCCAGTAATCAAGGAAACCAATCCTGGAGTCCTTCGACTGCAGCACCTGATTGAAGGGCTAGATGAATATATGCAGCCCGAATTAAAACCTCTGCTGGTACGGGACCACGTCCCATGGCAAAAGCTAGAGCAACTCTCACTCAAACAGGTGGAGGAAGCCGAAACAGCACCCCCTGAAGAGGGCAGCCTGTTCTGGGGGCAGGCACCCGCAGAAACCAAAAAGAAGAGAAAGCAAAAGAAGAAGAAAAGAAAGGCCGATGGGGCCAATAAAACACAGGTTGTCTCCTACAATACCCTGTCAGCACTCTTCAACCTACCCGGAGAAGAGGAAGAAGAAGAAATTTGCTCCACACCCCATGCTGGGGGAGGCAAAGCCGAGGCCGCAACTGCTGCGCATGCCACTCGGTCGGGCCGAAATTGGGGGCGCCAGCCACCACCCAATCACAACATCATGTTTAGAGGGGAGCAACCCTACAAGACACCTCCGCCGGAAGTTAAGGGAGTTCAAATCCCTCCTCCGTCAGGCCTATACAACAAGAGTGGGGGCAAGGCAGCCCCTTCATTCCTTGAATTTATGAAGATGTCAAAGGGGAAACAGCCTTGTCAAGAGGCTAACCCGACACCCGGGGCCATTCATCCGCAGACAGCGCAATCTACTGAGAATGCAAATGCAGATGGAGCTTGCCCTACAACAGCTAATAAAGAAGACCCGACAGTCGGTGCCAGCCAAGAGGATGCCGAGTCCGGGGAAGATGAAGCAGGTCCGTCTGGGCCCACAAATCAAAACCTCCCCAAGCCCAGATGGGCTGAAGAGATGAAGCTCTCCAATGTCTGGGCTGGGAGTCGAATAATGAAGTTGCTCAAAAAGCTCCCCGCTCGATTTACGATCTGGGAAATTCTCTCTTTGAGTGAAGAAACTCGACAGGCGATCATCACTGCTCTGCAGACGCCTGCTCATTTTGAAGCCTGCATAGCTGAGGCTATACCAGAAGCCAGTATGACCTTCTCTCCAGAAGACATGCTACTACCTACTGCCAGCCACAACAGGCCGCTATATATGAAAGGGCACCTGAATGGGAGAGAACTGAACCGGATCTTGGTCGATCCTGGTGCAGCAGTCAACATCATGCCACACAGAATATACGAGAGGCACCACTTTAATGTGCATCTCGAGAGAGTCGGGGATATGCGTATCGCTGGCTTCAACCAAAAATGTGAAGTATCTATGGGAGTGGCAGAGTTCACGCTGACCCTGGCAGATTTCACTACAACGGTGCAGTTTCATGTCATTGACTCTCGCACCTCCTACAAAGCGCTGCTCGGCCGCCCATGGCTACATGAAAATATGGTGGTGCCCTCCACGCTCCACCAATGCATCAAATACAGCCTCCAGGGGAAGGAGGAGAGGATATTTGCTGATATCCACCCATTCGAGGTGTTTGAATGTCACTTGGCGGACGCCAACCTATATACGGGGCCTCCCCGGAAGGTTTCTGAAGCTAAAGCCCCCATAGGGGCCTCGAAGAATAGATCGGGTGATGGTTGGTATCCACCACCGCCACGCGGATATGTCAAGCTGAAGGTGGTCTCCCACATCACCACTTCTGGAGATGTCGGCAGGGTAACACCCCCAGCATTATATCCCAAAGCTAAGGAAGTGCAGGTCAATCAACAGCACGACCGCATCGGAATCCCGGCCAGCCTCACCAAGCCAGTCCTCGGCCTCAATGATCCCACTGTCGAACCTTTCAAGGCTTGGGAGGTGACACAAGAAGATGGGCCCAACAGCTTGTTCTATACAGCTGAGGAGCATCCTACTCGGGAGGACACAGACTGCAGCCTCCTCGAAGATCTAAGCAACCCGCCGGTTCCTGTTCAAGGCCTGGCATTTACAACTGATCGGATGGCCAAGATGTTTCAGAAGCAACACATTCCTCCCGATCAGTCTCAAAAGCGCAAAGAAGCTTTCCAGAAGATGTGGTATCCTGCAAATCTGGATAAGGAAATGAGACGTGTCTCTCAACATCCAGGGTTGGGCTTCACCCTGGAGGAATATTATTACAGTGGGCGGTACGAGGTGGATACGAACTCCGCCTTCTATCCTACTGAAGATAGCCCTCTAGGGGCAACCTTTGATGAGTATCCGGTGGAAGCCGAATATCTTGAACTGGCTCGGTCCGGGAATCGAGAAGCGGAAACCTCGGCCCCTTGCCGATGCTGGGAGCAGGTTCATCCTGAAGAAGCGGCCTTTCAAGCCGAATTTGATACGGCTAGCAGCAGCGAAGCTAAAGACATTCAAGAAGCAGGAGTCTCTCCCTCCATAGAGGTCATACTAATGACAACTTCAACACCCTTTCGGCCAATCAGGGAGGCCTTGTTCAACTCCAATCAAGGGGAGCCAGCCACCAGGAAAGAAAAAGCCACTTCTGCGGAAGATACAACTGTCCCAGAAGGTGAAACTTCCTCAACTTCTGCTGCAAAATCAACATGCTGTCCGAGCCTGGCAGTAAACAATTACCAGCCCGTCGTGACTGCAATTTCATCTGCAAATACTAAGGCTGCTCTCTCGCCCTTGAGAGCTGCAACGACAATGGATTTATTAATAGAACAATCCACCCAGCCGCTAGCACAAGAAACAAAGAAACCTCAAGAAGCTCTGGTAGTGTCTGACGAGGAAGTCGAAGTACTCGACCCTCAAGATGGTATTCCAAACTTCGTTGACCTCCAACCGGCACCTCCGGAGATAGAAGACGGAGGCCAAGCCACAGTCGATGAACTAATAGAAGTCAACCTGGGAAATGAGAAGTACCCTAGGCCTACCTTCCACAGCGCCCAACTATCCCCAGAAGAACGGGAGCTGTACATTCAGCTGTTGCTAGAATACCGGGATCGCTTCGCCTGGACTTACAAAGAGATGCCAGGTCTCAGCCCCGCTATCTCGCAACATGAGTTGGCAATTAGCCCTGACGCCGAGCCGGTGAAGCAACCACCATGGCGCATGAGGCCAGAGCTCATCACCCAAATTTGTGCTGAAGTCGACAAGCTCATTGACGTGGGATTTGTTGAAGAAAACCAGTACACCACGTGGCTGGCGAATATCGTCCCCGTGAAGAAGAAGAATGGACAGATCCGGATATGTGTCGACTTCCAGGATCTAAATAAAGCCTGCCCTAAGGATGACTTTTCGGTGCCAATAACCGAGGTCATGATTGATGCTACAACCGGCCATGAAGCCCTGTCATTCATGGATGGGTCTTCCGGCTACAATCAGATTTGGATTGCGGAGCATGACTGAGTCCATACTGCTTTCCGAACCCCTAAAGGCATTTATCATTACAAGAGAATGCCGTTCGGACTGAAGAATGTTGGCGCAACCTATCAGCGTGCGATGACCAAAATCTTTGATGAGCTGCTCTACCACAAGGTTGAATGCTACATAGATGACCTGGTGATCAAAACCAGAAGAAAAGAAGATCATCTGCAAGACCTCTAGATTGTCTTTCAGAGGCTAAGGCAGCATGAGCTGAAGATGAACCCCATGAAATGTGCGTTCGGAGTGTCGAGCGGAAAATTCTTAGGCTTCATCGTCCGATATCGGGGAATCGAGATAGACCCCATAAAGATCAAGGCAATTCAGGGGTTACCTCCGCCAAGGAACATCTCCGAGCTGAGATCATTACAGGGCCGCTTAGCTTATATCCGGCGGTTCATTTCCAATTTGTCAGGGCGATGTCAGCCTTTTCATAAGTTGATGATGAAAGAGGTTCCCTTTCATTGGGATGAAGATTGCCAGGCAGCCTTTGACAAGCTAAAAGACTACCTGAAAACTCTTCCAGTGTTGGGCGCACCGGTGAAGGGACGACCATTGATACTGTATATAGCAGCTACACATAATTCTTTGGGGGCAATGCTGGCCCAGAATAATGAAGAAGGGAAAGAGCAAGCCCTCTATTACCTCAGTCGGAGACTGGTCAGAACTGAAGAGAAATATACTTATATTGAGAAGATCTGTCTGGCACTGGTCTTCGCAGTTAAGAAGCTCCGACACTATATGTTGTCGCATGAAATCAGCTTGGTGTCCAAAGAGGATCCCCTGAAGTACATCATGTCTCAACCGGCACTCAAAGGCCGCCTGGGCAAATGGGCGGTAATCCTTATGGAGTTTGATATCTCCTACGTGCCGCGCAAGGCTGTCAAGGGCCAAGCTATTGCAGACTTCTTCGCTGAGCACCCAGTACCCGCGGATTGCCCGTTGGAGCCGGAGCTTCCTGAAGATGAAACCCTAGAAGCCGTTCAAGTACAGCCCTCCCTATGGCAGCTATACTTTGATGGCGCTTCCAGAATTGACACCGCTACCACTGGATCAGCCAGAGTCAGGGCAGGAGCAGGCATAGTCCTGAAATCCCCAGAAGGAGAAGTGGTGCATACATCCTGTTCCATAAACAAGCAATGCACAAACAATGAAGCGGAATATGAAGCCCTGATAATCGGGTTGCAAATTACTCTGTCCATGGGAATTCAGATGTTGGAAGCATTCGGAGACTCCATGCTAGTTATAAAACAGCTGGAAGGAGAGTTCGATGTACGAAAGCAAGAGCTTCTCCCCTATCACCAGTTGGCGACTCGCCTGATGTCAAGATTTTACTTCATCAGCATCAAGCACATCAATCGAGGCCAGAATGCTCAGGCAGACGCCCTCGCTAAGCTGGCCAGTTCATTGGCGGTCCCGCCAGACACAAGCCTGAATATAACAGTAATCAACCGCCGACAGGTCCCCAGCGTAACAGAGGTCCTGGCCGATGAACAAGAGATGGAAGTAGCAGTCATCGAAGGGGTTCAGCAGCCCGATTGGCGAGAGCATCTCCTACGCTGGTTTCAACACCAGCAACTTCCAAAAGAAAAGGAACAGAGAATGAAGCTCTTGAGAATCAAGGATTCTTACGAGATGAGAAGCGGGACCTTGTTCCGAATTATGGCAGATGCCCGAAGGAAAGTCCTACTCCGTTGCTTGTCTTCAGCAGAAGCAGGACAGGTAATGCAGGAGGTCCATGCAGGATCAGCTGGAGCACACCAGGCTGGCCCGAAGATGAAAATTGAGATAAAGAAGCTGGGTTACTATTGGCCCACTATATTTGATGATTGCTGCAAGTTTGCCAAAGCTTGTCAGAAGTGTCAAGAACATGTTAATGTGGCAAGGAGGCCTCCAGTGCCATTGCATCCCACCCTACCAAGCTGGCCGTTTGCTCAGTGGGGCACGGACGTAGTAGGGCCGCTACCAGCATCTTCATCAGGGTGCAGATACATCTTAGCAGCTACGGACTACTTCTCCAGATGGGCGGAGGCAGTAGCACTAAGAGATGTGACGGGAGAACTAGTTGCAAGATTCTTCCGGCAGAATGTAATATTTCGGTTCGGGATCCCCAGTCGAATCGTCTCTGATAATGGCAGTCACTTTAGGAACCAGAAGGTTTATCGGCTGGCCGATAAATACAAAATCAACTGGAGGACATCATCCCCCTACAACCCTCAAGCCAATGGACTCGCATAAGCCTTTAACAAGACCTTATGCACGCTGTTGGCGAAGACTGTCAAGTCTAATAAAAAGGATTGGGAAGAGAGGATGTACGAAGCACTTTGGGCCTATCGTACTGTCTACAAGACCCCAACCGGCTGTTCACCTTTCTCCCTCGTCTATGGGTCGGAAGCTGTAGTGCCCATCGAACTTGAAGTTCCTTCATTGCGAGTTGCCGTCCAGCACGGACTAGTCAGTGGTGAACAGGCCAATGCAGAAAGAAGATTGGAGGAGCTCGCCGAGCTCGAAGGAAAACGCCTCCAGGCACAGCAAAACATCCAACTCTACCAAGCTCGCATGGCCCGCGCTTTTGACAAGCTAGTCAAGGGTCGAGAATTCAAGAAAGGAGACCTAGTAATGGTCAAAAGAAGAGAAGTGATGGCCTCCAACCCCAAAGGGAAGCTGGTCAAAAATTGGGTCGGGCCGTATATCGTCCGCCGAGTATATGAAGGGGGTGCCTACATCCTTGTAGACCACAAAGGAGTCATCCAGTTTTCTCCCCTCAATGGAAAACATATGAAGCTGTATCATGCAGCACAACCAACAAGCCCCGAGTGATCGGTCGGAGCTACCTTTTCCTTAGTTTAGTGGCACTCCGCCCTAACCGAGCTGTTATGCCCCTGGCCCCTGTGGCTTGTGGTTTTGATGATTGGCTTTAGGGGTTTGTGATGATTGGTTTCAATGTGAGTTAATCACTGTGAATCATCATGGTTTTATTCAGTCATTCTATATTCAGTCATTTTATCAGATCATAACTCAGTCATTCTTATATTCAGTCTGTCATTCAAATGTTCATTCAGTCTTTCATATGTTCAGACTGGTTATCTGCTGCATAAAGCACTCACATGCATTTATAGAGTCTGCACATTTGCATCAGGCAGCAAATGTGTACAACGCCCTGTGTAGGCACGACAAGTCCATACATTGGTTGCACATTGCACAGCTGCAGGCACTTCTAAGTCTACACACCGTGTAGCTTGCTGGCATAGACTGAACACTCATCTGTCTGCATGTGTCACCAAGTCCACACATTGCATCGTGTGTTTCTTCATGTAGTCTATACATTGGCATGCAGCATCTCTTGATGTATGTATATCCTCTTCAAGCATTTCAGAGTCTATACATCGATTGGAGTTCTTTCAAGTCTATACATTGTTGAGCATCTCACTGACTGTCTCATGCAAGTATATACAGTGGCATGTGCTTTAACTGTAAAGTCTATACATCCTGCACCGTCTCATGCAGCATCTCAAGCCAAGTCCATACATAGTTCATCATCACTTAGAAGTATGTACATCGACTGTCTTGTTTTAGCTTAAGTCTGTACAGAGTCTGCGTCTCGATTGACCGTCTCTTGTCGTGTCGTCATGTTATTTCTGTATTTTATATCTTCGTGTTGTTTCTGTGTTTGTGTCTTAGTGTTATTTTTATGTCTTTGTGTTGCTTCTTTCTATCTTCATCCAGGTTTCCTCTGATCACGTGTTTTTCTACCGTTTTTACTCCGTATTATTTCCTTCTCACCTCGTGCTGTTCTCATCTGACTTCGTGTCGTTCTCTTTGTAGTGTTAGCTTTATTATTGTGTATCTAGTGTCGTTCTCTTCGTAGTGTTTATTTTATTACAGTGATACTTCGTGTCGTTCTCTTTGTAGTGTTAGCTTTATTATTATATATCTCGTGTCGTTCTCTTTTTACCTCATGCTGTTTTCATCTGACCTCGTGTCATTCTCTCTTTATTTCGCACTGTAGTAATCTTGTGTATCTCGTGTCGTTCCTTCAAGTATTTAGTTGATCATCTCGAGTCATCCTTTTTATCTTTGCTCTTGTGTTTTCGTGTCATTTACTGTAGTTACTCGAGTCGTTTCACTGCTCACTGTTTTGTCACGTGTCCGGTTGCATGAGTCATTAAAGTCTATACACTGGTCTTAATATTCTAAGTCTATACACTCCCTCACTCTGTACACACTTGCTATATTGATCTCTGAAGTCTATACAATGCTTTGCATTCACAGAGTCTGTACAGGGTGTTCAGACTTAAAGTGATGACTTATCCGATGCTATGTCTGACACGGATTCTTACCGAGATTGATGACCTGGCTCGTGATCCCAGGAGGATGAGGTATGCAGATGCTGACACGTGGATGAAGCTACCTCGGTTCTAGCGAATTCCTTGGGCGGGAAAACGTGGAAGCCACGCGCCCAGGAGCTGCTGCTGCTGCTGCTATATATATGAGCCGTCTTCCACTAAAGAAGGTGGATCGATAGAAAAGGAGCAAAGTCTATACATCGAGTCTGAGAGCAGCAGAGAGTATTCGATCCAGTGAGAAGAGAAGAAGAAGAAAAAGAAGAGTGGCAGAGTGAGAGAAACAGTAGAAGTAAAAAGAGAAAGAAAGAGAGCTCGCGAGTGAGTGAAGGAAGTAGAGAAGAAAAAGGAAGAGAAAGAAGAAGCTTCATCTGAAGACTAGTTCCTACTGGACCATGGATCAGATCCAGGCCAGTCAGCTCCGTTGAGAGCCACATCTGTGTTTTCATCTTTTACAGCTTTCTGATTGCTGTGTTATTTTCGTTTATTGTTTTCCTTTGTTTTTCTGATTACCTTTGTACTTCCGATCCTCTGGACTGAGGTCGGGTTCCTCCTGTGGATTCAGGAGAAGGGAGACTTGTCTCCGGTTCTGGGCTTGTGGGTTGCAAGTCCAGGGGTCCCTCCTGGTCTGGAGGAAGAGAGGTCTTTGACCTCTAGTTTCCAAGTGACTGGGAGTCACTTGGGTGTCCCTCCGGTTGGGAGGAAGAGGGGAGGCTGTTCCCCTGGTCAAGCTATGTGGCAGCAACTGTTTGCAGACTGAGTCTGCTTGGTTCTAGCATTTGCTAGTGAAGCCTCACTCCGGTTGGGAGTGAGGGGTGGATGTAGGTCTGGAGGACCGAACCACCTAAAAAATCTATTGTGCAGTGGTTTGATTGTTTGCTTTGCTTCCGCTAGATGCTTGAATAGGCGCGCTCCAAGTGTTTGTATTTGAGTTGAATCGAATTAGTTCTATTCTGTGTCTATCTCTAGCATCCAAGGTTTTATTTGGCCATTATTCATAGAGGGATACATTCACCCCCCCCTCTGTATCCGGGCCTAGCACCCTAATAGTTGGTATCAGAGCAAGTGTCTGCATACAAGGTCCAGCGACCTGCAGATTCGATCTTGCGATCTTAGGTGCTAATTTGTTTTTAGTGCATCAATATTCCTGTTGCATTGAATCTATCTGCTATCTGTTTCAATGGCTTGTCCACCCGTCTTTAGTGATTCTGATTTCAACCAGTGGCACAGTGCTTTACGTGCTTATGTTAAATCTGTTGATCCAGACCTGTGGAAAGTGATTTCACATGGTCCTCATAAATTACCAAAGAAAAGGTCCAAATGGACTGACAGTCACGAATCAATGTATGAGGAGAATCAGACAGCTATAAATCTGATGAAAGCAGCTACTGATAGAGCCTTTCACTCATGCTTCTTTGATTGCAGTTCTGCTAAAGATATTCTGGATATGCTGAAGCGAACTCAGAAGAGAGATGTGGACACCTGCATGATGACTGACAGAAATGATCAAGGCAGCAATCAAACTGAAGAAGATGATGATGATGAGGTAAATGTCTTCGAGAATTTTTCTCTAGAAGATTGGGAGAATGCATATGCTGAATTATTTGAATCTCATGAACTGTTAAGAAAACAGTATAAAAAATTAAAGAAGTGTACTGGTTTAGATAGTTCAAGCTCTCCTTGTAGAAATTGTGTTGAATTGAAAAATATTCATGATGCCTGTATGTCTGATTTTCAAATATTGAAGAAACAAGTTTCATTATTGAAAACTGAACATCAAGATCATATAAATGTGATATCTGAACTCAAAGAAAAATTCAACTCAGATAATGATAATCAGACTCTTGTTAACTATCATGACCAGTATGAAAAATTGCTGAAAAACTTTGAAAGTGTAAACTCAGATTTAAACAAGCTGAAATCTGAAAATGATTCTCTGAGAACATCTGCTAATAAAAATGATAAAAATTTTGAGAAACTTGAGCAGGAGAAAAACTTGCTTGCTGAAAAACTTGAAGCCATCAAATCTGTGAATGTGGAATTACATAAAAACATTGAAAAAAAGGAAAAAGATTTGAAGGAATTCAAGGCTGGAAGAAAACTTGAAACTAACTCAGAAGATCAGACTTTGATAAATGAGTTAATTCAGAATGACAAACTTAAGCAAGAAAATGAGAAATTGAAAATGCTGAACTCCACTAAGTCAGAGAGACTTCTAACTTTGGAAAGAGGAAAAAGTATTTGTGTTGAAGATTCTGATAAACTGAGCAATCTGGAAAATGAAATTGAGAAATATAAAACTGCTAACAAAGTTTTGAATGAAGCTATGAATTGCAGTGAGCAAGAGATTGCCAGTTATGAGTTACAAATCACCTCTTTAGAAAATGAAATCCAAGACTTAAAGAACTCTCTGTCAAAGTTTGTAAGTGGACAAGAAAATCTGGACATGTTGTTAGGAGTTAAGGTCAATACTCAAAGGGAAGGGTTAGGCTACAATAATGTCAATAAAAAGGCTTTTGAAAATAAGCTGACGACATCCTTTATCAAAGCATCTGATGTAGCCACCACCTCAGAAAATAAACAACCAAATGTTCAGAAGAATCAGAAACAAACTGAAAAGTTGAAAAAGGTTGGTGGATCCAAGCTGAAAACTATTTTCATTAAAACCTCTGAACATGAAAAGATTTCTACTTCATCTCCAAGTCAGTACAAGGCTAAGAAAACAGGAAAAGAGGATAAAAATCAGAAAAGGACTGTAAATCAGAAAATAAATGAAAAGGGTTCATCAGTGTTTGCTGATCACAGTCCTCACACACACTCACATGCATCTAGAAAGAATATTATATGTCATTACTGTCATAAAGCTGGACATCTGATGCATGAGTGTAAGTTGATGGAGAAGGATGATAAGAATGCTAGGAGATATCATGATAAAAATCTTTCATCTCAGAAAAGAAAAATTGAGTGTTTTCATTGTAGTAAACTAGGACACAAAATTTCACAATGCTGGTTTGTTAGTGATAAGAATAAATTTCATGCAAACAATCATGCTCTTAACAAGAACAAGTCTGTTTCAATAAACCAGCATATGACATGTTATGTGACACCAAAATGCAGCAATAGAATTTGATCCCTATGACTTAATTCGCAATAGCAACAACAAGACTTGAGAGCTACTAGAGAGTCGCCAACACACCGCACGCTCGCGATTCCCGTGGTGACTCGGTGATGCCGAGTCGAGGTGGTGGAGTTAGCCCCTGGCTGGCTAGAGGACCAGCACCGCTAAGGTTGTCCCTCCCAAAGGTATGAAGCCCACAAACAAGGGCGGCCGGGTGCCTTGAGGGCACTAGGTCACTCGCTCACTTTTAGCCACGGTGACCATACTAAGATGGTGGCTCCGGGATCGGGCACTCGCTCTCCAACCAGCGGATAAGTCTCGCAAATATGAAATGAACAGGAATAAAGGGGCAAGGGCAAAGCTCACCTGGTTGGTTTGAGAAAACCAACCCCGGTCGGAGACGAGGGCGAGCGGGGAAGTGTGGGTTCCCCCGCACACTGCGCCGATGAAGCTTCAATCCTGTTTAAAAGTACAATCACTACACCTCGCGCAGGAGGGTGATCTCGGGGGTGGGAAATATTCAAGTACAATCAAACACTACCTCCCGCAGGGAGGGGCGGTAAGCCGGCCAGGCGGGGAAGGGAGAACCGTCGGGGAAAGGTAGGTTGGACGCCGAGGATGTTCCCACTTGCAACCAGCGACGGCTGACTACCCGATGATTCCTGGACTGTAGATCGCGTTCCTGAATTTCGCCGGAGGCGAGACCAGCGTGGAATTCCTCGTATCTGGCACGCGGATGTCCCTGAATTTCCTTGATTTCTTCTGCTGCAGTTGCTGGTCCGGGGTGGGGTTTGATCGGGGAGGCAGAATCTGGGTGCGACAGCTCCCTGTTTCTGACAGCATGATGCAGAGATCGCCCCGATGGCTTCTGAACTCCAAATCACGAGCTACTGGAGTTTCTGGAACCGTGAGCGAGTCCTCTCTGCAGCAAAACTGACAGGGCAGCCGTTTGATGTCGGGGTGGACTGGGGGACGCCGATGAGTGGCAGCTGGTCGTTGTGGGAGGCAGACCCGTCCAGTGGAGGAAGAAAAACGAAAGCTCTGACCTCCGGATGTTGAACGCACTTCCGCTTCTTGATCCCAAAAGAGGACAGGTGGAGGAAGATATTCGTAGAAGAACTCGTGGCTTGAATCTTCTAGTGGCTGGTCCGGGTAAAGCTTCGAACAAGGTGGCAGCTTCTGGCCGCAACAGCTACCTGACATGAACAGTGACTTGCAGGAGTTGTCCCGGCCGCTCCTGGACACCAAATCTCGAACCGTCGAAATTGTTGGAACCGTGGAGGAACCCTCTTTGCAGGAAAACTGGTGAGGAAGCCGTCTGATGTCGGGGCGGACTGGGGGACGCCGATGAGTGGTAGCTGGTCGCTACAGGTTGTGGGAGGCAGACCCGTCTAGTCGAGGAAGAAGAGCGAGAACTCTAGCCTCCGGATGCCGATCGTGATTCCGCTTCCTGATCCTGGAAGAGGATAGGACGTGGAGGAACTTTGTTGAAGAACTCTCAGTCTGAATCCTCCGCCGTTTGTCGTGGTACAGCTTCAAATCAGGTTCAGGAACTTGACAGGGGAAGTCCAGCGCAGTCGGGGGAGAATGGCTCTCCCAGGCAGCCTCGAACTCGGAATGAGATGAGGTCACCTCGCCTGCGAAGTCAACTGGTCGACCTTTCCAGCAATGTATGGTACGTCTTCAGAGGTCTCCGTATGACTCCGTGACAGCTTCTGCAAGATGACCCTTCCTCTGCCACCTGCAGACTGATCAAAGGGGGGAGAGGGGTGGAAGAACTTGGTAGGCCAAAGGAAGAACAATGGGAAGGGGGGTTGGGGGGCTGCGACCTAGGGAGGTGAAGGGGCTGGGAATGAATGGGTACAGTCCCCAAAGGGAGGAAAATTCGAATTTTAGCTTGGGAGGGGTGAAGGGGGTGCTTGGGGAAGTGAGGGGGTGTATGGGGAATGCCAAGGGGTGCCTTGGAAGAGGGAGGGATTAAATGGGAGAGTTAATGTGGCCTTGGGAGGTGAAAGGGTGGGTGATGTGGCAAGGTGAGGTGGCAAGGTGAAGAGAGAGAGGATGGTGCGAATTTGGGAGAGAGAGGGGGAGGAGAGAGAGAGGGGGCCGCCCCCTTTAGAGAGAGAGAGAATAGGAGAGAGAGAGATAGCTAGAGAGAGAAGGAGAGGTGCACAAATGCTGTGGCAAATTCTGTAATACTTCATTACTTCAAAAGAGGGGGTTTGGGGTCCTATATATAGAAAAACCCAATTTACAAAAAGTCCTCATGAAATGGACAAATGACGGAAGACCAAGGGGTGGGGAGAGGGGCGCCCATGGGCCAGACCAAAGAAATGGCCCAATAAGACCTACTAGCCCCATTAGCCCACTAGCCTACATACAAACATAAGTAAATAACATGATAACCTAGTAACATGACTCAAAACATAGGCAAATACATCAAAATGACTCAAGAAAATAGGAAAATGTAATAGGATGATAAGCACCAATGTTCCGTCTGAAGAAGGGCTGCTCCCTAGCTGCCTCCGGGAGGGAGAGAAGTGCCAAGCCAGAGGGTATGTGGTGTGATGCCCTCATCAACATGCTTTAATTGTGGAAAATTGGGTCATAAGAGATTTGAATGCTGGCTGAATGCTGGTAAGAAAAGTTCTAATTCATGCTTTCACTGTGGCAAGATGGGCCACATAGCAGCCCACTGTTGGCATGCTCAGGGTAGAAAAGTAAATTCTAAACCTGCCATTGGAAAGTCTCCTGTATGCTATCACTGTGGGAAGCCAGGCCACAGGGCTGTAACCTGTTGGCTGGCAGGATATCAAAACCAAACTGGTTTTGGTAAACAGAATTCTTATTCTGTTAACAGAAAATCTCATGCATATACACATGGATTTCATGCTAACAAGAATGTGCACAGATTAAATCCGAAATCTGGTGCATCTTACTATCATTATAGTAAACAGAACTCTCTCTGCGCCAATGAACTTCATGACAACAGAAATGTGCATAAGAGGAATTTGAAATCTACTAATTCATGCCATTGCTGTGGACAAATTGGTCACTCAATGTATAATTGCTATTTGATGAAATCTGATGAACTTCATGCACGAAAATTGTTGAGAAAACCTACTAGGAGTAATACTGTCATGTCAAGACCCAATACTTCTTGGGTGCCTATATGTGCAAAATAACATTGCTATGCAAGTGTGCCTTGGGACTGGAATAAAAGGGGGTAATGATCCAAGGCACTCAAGAAGAAAACCCCATACTGAACTTTTCAGGTAAACTTCATGCTCTTCTTATTTTTAGTTTTAATGCATAGCAAGGTAAATCTGTTTTTGCATAATCATTCTGCATCTGCATTGTCTGAATTGATGCCTCTGAACTCTACTCATCTGAAGTGCATATATGTGATTTGCATGTATAGTACATTGAAAAAAACCTGAACTACATTTGAATGCTGTTTGAAAACTGTATGTTGCATAATTCATTGAAAACCTGAATTGCATATAGGACTATTGATTTTACCTTGTTATTCATGACCTCTATGGTATATCAAATAGTAAGCTACCAAAAGGCAGGGAAATCTGTCCGGAGGTCCTTACTATGTGAGAGCTGGTCGTTTAGACCAAGTGCTCCGCCTAGTACCGTGGGTCATTTTGCTTGATAGGGCAGTCTGAATGTGCATGAATCATTTGGTATCATATGCTCAGTTTTCAGTGCAAACATGGCATGTTTTCAGGGGGAGTTAGTTGCATATCCTTGCATAGCATTCAATGTTGAGTCTTTGCATGTCCCTGCATACATATAGTGCATTGCATCTCCTTATATTGAAAATGCCAAAAAGAGAGTTTAAATGCATATTGTGAGGGGGAGTCATTGCATTGCATATAGGTTGTCAAATGCATACATGTGTCAGAACTCATTGCATATCCTCTCTTACTGATTTTGTTGACAAACCTTAATCATATTCTGAAAACTTTGAGCTTCATAATCTCTCTCTTAACAATTGGTATTTCTCCTATCAATTGGTATCATTTGGGTTCAGAATTCCATCAGTCCTTCATGAAAATTTCAATGGGCTATCTCGATCATAAATCTGAAATATTTGAACTAAAAATCTTCTATTATACAGTTTTATGAATGTCTGAAATAACTCATGTGGTTTAACTTTAATGTTCATGGAGTTTGACTTTAAAATCTCTTAAAAAATATCTGAAGCATGTTTAATAAACCTTAACCATTTGTTTCATGCTGTGTCTTGTGAAAAATTTCTGAAATCTGTACTTTTGAATACATGACTTTAATTGGTTAAGTACATGAAACTATTATTGATCTGAAGCAAATGAATGTCTCTGAAATGTCTAAAGGGTTACATCTGTCAGAGCAATGACTTTGGTCACTGAGAAACACAAGTCCAAAGGATTGTGTCATGAGGTGCCTTAGTTAACTCTACATAAAATTCATTGAAATAGGCAGAGCTATGGCATGCACACTGAGAAATACAACTCACTCATTAAAATGATTTGTAGTGTGTCATGATGTGTAAATGCTAACTCTGTTCACATAAAGCATGACAGTTAGTCACACTAAGGGCTTAGGGATATTGGCCTCTGATCAAGGTATATCCTCTAGTTGCAATGTGTGCACTGAACTAGAGTGCTCGTAAAATTTGTAGCAAGAAAATTGTTGAACAAATTGAAATATCTGAATATTGATGCTAAAATCAAATTGCTACAACCCTAGACAAAATCATATGACTTCATAATTGCTTGATTTCAATACTACTGCATGTAATTCTGAAAGAAGTCAATAGATTTGATTGTGTAAGAGAAAGGGAGATTAATCAAGATAAATATGAAGGCTTGGTTCATTTTTATTAAACCATGGTTTTAGATATCAATACAGAATTTTATTGATAAACTCTGCATACATCATGTTTAAATCATGCTGTTCAATAAAGCTCATTCATAAGCCCTTATAATGGAAGACTTTGAAAACTTATGTTTTGGATTTATGAAATTGATATTTCTTTGAAAATCTGCTACTTGAAACTCTTCTGCTCAATATCATTGATTCATTGACCTGAACCTCTCCTTGTTATCCATCTCATAAGATTCCACCTATTGAGGGGGAGCTTCCATGTCATATGCATAATGCTGCATAGAAACTCTTAAAGGGGGAGAATTGTGTTCTTGCATTCATATTTTTAGGGGCTTCTGCATCTGCATTAATTTTGATTATATCAAAGGGGGAGATTTTTGCCAAAGGGGAAGAATTTTATTCAAAACATTGCATGCTGGGTTGCTTTCACTTCTCAAACTATTTTCTTTTTGATGAAGTCAAAGGGGGAGAATAGTTTGAGTCATCAGAATGACTTTCATAAGAATGTCTTACATCATCAGAATGACTCACTGTGTATTGTTGCCATCATCAAAAAGGGGGAGATTGTTATGCCCCTGGCCCCTGTGGCTTGTGGTTTTGATGATTGACTTTAGGGGTTTGTGATGATTGGTTTCAATGTGAGTTAATCACTGTGAATCATCATGGTTTTATTCAGTCATTCTATATTCAGTCATTTTATCAGATCATAACTCAGTCATTCTTATATTCAGTCTGTCATTCAAATGTTCATTCAGTCTTTCATATGTTCAGACTAATTATCTACTGCATAAAGCACTCATATGCATTTATAGAGTCTGCACATTTGCATCAGGCAGCAAGTGTGTACAACGCCCTGTGTAGGCACAACAAGTCCATACACTGGTTGCACATTGCACAGCTGCAGGCACTTCTAAGTCTACACACAGTGTAGCTTGCTGACATAGATTGAACACTCATATGTCTGCATGTGTCACCAAGTCCACACATTGCATCGTGTGTTTCTTCATGTAGTCTATACATTGGCATGCAGCATCTCGTGATGTATGTACATCCTCTTCAAGCATTTCAGAGTCTATACATCGATTGGAGTTCTTTCAAGTCTATACATTGCTGAGCGTCTCACTGACTGTCTCATGCAAGTATATACAGTGGCATGTGCTTTAACTGTAAAGTCTATACATCCTGCACCGTCTCATGCAGCATCTCAAGCCAAGTCTATACATAGTTCATCAGCACTTAGAAGTATGTACATCGACTGTCTTGTTTTAGCTTAAGTCTGTACAGAGTCTGCGTCTCGATTGACCGTCTCTTGTCGTGTCGTCATGTTATTTCTGTATTTTATATCTTCGTGTTGTTTCTGTGTTTGTGTCTTAGTGTTCTTTTTATGTCTTCGTGTTGCTTCTTTCTATCTTCGTCCATGTTTCCTCTGATCACGTGTTTTTCTACCGTTTTTACTCCGTATTATTTCCTTCTCACCTCGTGCTGTTCTCATCTGACTTCGTGTCGTTCTCTTTGTAGTGTTAGCTTTATTAGTGTGTATCTAGTGTCGTTCTCTTCGTAGTGTTTGTTTTGTTACAGTGATACTTCGTGTCGTTCTCTTTGTAGTGTTGGCTTTATTATTGTGTATCTCGTGTCGTTCTCTTTTTACCTCGTGCTGTTTTCATCTGACCTCGTGTCATTCTCTCTTTATTTCACACTGTAGTAATCTTGTGTATCTCGTGTCGTTCCTTCAAGTATTTAGTTGATCATCTCGAGTCATCCTTTTTATCTTTGCTCTTGTGTTTTCGTGTCATTTACTGTAGTTACTCGAGTCGTTTCACTGCTCACTGTTTTGTCACGTGTCCGGTTGCATGAGTCATTAAAGTCTATACACTGGTCTTAATATTCTAAGTCTATACACTCCCTCACTCTGTACACACTTGCTATATTGATCTCTGAAGTCTATACAATGCTTTGCATTCACAGAGTCTGAACAGGGTGTTCAGACTTAAACTGATGACTTATCCGATGCTATGTCTGATAGGGATTCTTACCGAGATTGATGACCTGGCTCGTGATCCCAGGAGGACGAGGTATGCAGATGCTGACACGTGGATGAAGCTGCCTAGGTTCTAGCGAATTCCTTGGGCGAGAAAACGTGGAAGCCACGCGCCCAGGAGCTGCTGCTGCTGCTGCTATATATATGAGCCTTCTTCCACTAAAGAAGGTGGATCGATAGAAAAGGAGCAAAGTCTATACATCGAGTCTGAGAGCAGCAGAGAGTATTCGATCCAGTGAGAAGAGAAGAAGAAGAAAAAGAAGAGTGGCAGAGTGAGAGAAACAGTAGAAGTAAAAAGAGAAAGAAAGAGAGCTCGCGAGTGAGTGAGGGAAGTAGAGAAGAAAAAGGAAGAGAAAGAAGAAGCTTCATCTGAAGACTAGTTCTTACTAGACCATGGATCAGATCCAGGCCAGTCAGCTCCGTTGAGAGCCACATCTGTGTTTTCATCTTTTACAGCTTTCTGATTGCTGTGTTATTTTCGTTTATTATTTTCCTTTATTTTTCTGATTACCTTTGTACTTCCGATCCTCTGGACTGAGGTCGGGTTCCTCCTGTGGATTCAGGAGAAGGGAGACTTGTCTCCGGTTCTGGGCTTGTGGGTTGCAAGTCCAGGGGTCCCTCCTGGTCTGGAGGAAGAGAGGTCTTTGACCTCTAGTTTCAAGTGGCTGGGAGTCACTTGGGTGTCCCTCCGGTTGGGAGGAAGAGGGGAGGCTGTTCCCCTGGTCAAGCTGTGTGGCAGCAACTGTTTGCAGATTGAGTCTGCTTGGTTCTAGCATTTACTAGTGAAGCCTCACTCCGGTTGGGAGTGAGGGGTGGATGTAGGTCTGGAGGACCGAACCACCTAAAAAGTCTATTGTGCAGTGGTTTGATTGTTTGCTTTGCTTCCGCTAGATGCTTGAATAGGTGCCCTCCAAGTGTTTGTATTTGAGTTGAATCGAATTAGTTCTATTATGTGTCTATCTCTAGCATCCAAGGTTTTATTTGGCCATTATTCATAGAGGGATACATTCACCCCCCCTCTGTATCCGGACCTAGCACCCTAATACGAGCTACCCTTTTCTGGGTTTAGCGGCATTCCGCCCTAACCAAGCTACCTTTCTTCTTGGTTTAGTGGCACTCCGCCCTAACCGAGCTACCTTTTCCTTGGTTTAATGGCATCTCGTCCTAACCAAGCTACCCTTTCCTGGGTTTAGTGCCCTAACCGAGCTACCTTTTCCTTGGTTTAATGGCATCTCGTCCTAACCAAGCTACCCTTTCCTGGGTTTAGTGGCACTCAGCCCTAATCGAGCTACCTTGTCCTTGGTTTAATGGCATCTCGCCCTAGCCAAGCTACCCTTTTCTGAGTTTAGTGGCACTCCGCCCTAACCGAGCTATCCTTGCCTGGGTTTAGTGGCACTCCGCCCAAACCGAGCTACCCTCTCCTTGGTTTAGTGGCACTCCGCTCTAACCGAGCTACCCTCTCCTTGGTTTAGTGGCACTCCGCCCCGATCGAGCTACTCCTCTCCTCGGTTTAGTGGCACTCCGCCCTGATCGAGTTACCTTTTCCTTGGTCTAGTGGCATTGTAATGTCCCGGGTTTTTCGGATCCTCGTTCGTGGGTCTCGGATCTGGTTTCTAGGAGCGTCCGACTCCGTTGTGTCCGAAATTTCGTTTCGGACATCTTTCGTGTTCGGATCGGCGCGATCCGGAGTCGTTTCGGAGGCCCGGAGGCGTTCCGCGGCTTTTTCCGCGTGTGTTTTCCGATTCCCGGCGTGGGTTTCGGCTTTCCCTTCGGAACCTCGTTGCGGGTGAACCGGGACGTTCACCTAGGCGAGTGTGGTACCGTTGCGATCGGTGCGTTCCGAGGATCGCGAGGGTGTGATTTTCTATTTTTCGGGATTTTTCTGATTTTCCGGATTTTCCTATATATACCCCCACCCTCTCTCCCCTCTCATTTCTCACTCTCACCCTCTCTCTCTTCTCCCACTCTCTCCTCTCACTCTCTCCTCTCCGGCGGCCGACGGACCGAGGCGGGGGCGAGGCGGGGCGATGCGGGCGAGGAGGACGGCGAGGATGGGTCGAGGATCGAGGCTCGAGGGCGTGGCGAAGCTCGACCGTGAGTTCGTGGAGCGGCGAGACTTCAACGGTGTTTTCCTCGTGGATCGGCATCCACGGTGCGCGAAATCTTCAGTGGAGGTAGGGTGATGGACCCCCATCTCGTGCTCTTTCCTTTCCCGAAGTTTCCTAGGCCGTGGTGAGCCGAGCGGGTCATTTGGGGCGCTTTGGGGAAAAATCATGTTTCGGGGAGTGATCGCCCGATCTAGCGATTCATTGCGTTTCTGGCCGATCCGAGGCCGTAGATGCATGCTAGGGGTTATTTGGGGGCTTCCCCTATGTTTTCCCCCTCATCTGTGGATGTTTGGGGGCGTGGCGTGGATTTTTGGGATTTTTCCCGCCGTTCTCGATTTTTCGAAATGGTCGCGGTCCACCAGAAACTGCGTTCATTGGTCGCGGTCTTGGGAGAACCGCGTTCATCCTTTGTGTTTTGGTCGAGGAGGCCTTCGAGCGTCGCGGTCGTGCGATAGACCGCTTTGGTCTAGTCGCGGTCATGGGATGACCGCTACTGTTTGGTCGCGGTCCTTTGGCGACCGCTACCATCGGGGTTGCGTATGGCTGGTTGCGGTCGTGAGATGACCGTGACAGCATGGTCGCGGTCACCAGGTGACCACTACCATGTTCTGGTTCCTGTTTGCGCTGTTTTGACCCCCGGTCGACCCGGGTGTGACCCAGTGGTTGACTTTAGGTCTCGTGAGTGTCTCGGACACCTCATGGAGTTCCGTGACCGTGTCTTTGGGTGTCCAGAGGTTGTCCCACTTACCTCATTTTGCGTGCCGTGAGCTTAAGGGTCCAGGTGACCTTTTAGCGCTCCGATTGTGCTGTGTTGGTCTCTGGTCGACCCGGTTGTGACCCAGTGGTCGACCCTTGGCCTCGTGAGTCTTCGCATTATGGTTTTAGACCTAGGGATTAGGCCAGATTGACGGCTTAGTGCTGTCATGTGCAACGGTCTCGACTTTGAGTCGTGTGACTCAAAGACCGTTGAGTTCAGTAGGTCTAGTGGACTATCTAGAGTATGGTGGCGTCATGCCACCTGTTACTTCGCGATACTCGCAATGGGTGCGGGTGTGGTTTTCTATGTCCACGTTCTGTGACACGTCCACTAGTCGTAATTTCCTGCGCACGCGTGTGTGGACCCACCTGGGAGTGGTGGAGAGCGAGACCCAGTGTGACGCGATTTTTAGGCTGGTTTCCGTAGTGCCCCTTGCCTTTGCCACCAGAGTCCGGTGGGGGGGAAAACCAGCTAGAGGACCCGACCTAGAGCAGATGGTCTGTGTGTGCACACGTAGTTGGGGGCTTAGGACACGCGCGGACGAGCGTGACCCCAGCTAGTCCTTGTTGTGGTACGTGTTGCGTGTCTGAGTCTCACGCCCGGGGCGTCGTAGCTAGACACTTGTGACGTGGTGTAAGACGTCAGGGGACGCATCCGGTCGTTCTTCTAGTGGGTGGTGCTCCTGTCACGTGACGTGAGTTGTTGTGTATTGGGTTCTGTGTCCGTCCGCGAGACAGGACTTCGTGAGTGGTTTCGGGAGTGTTCCCGGAGTCGAGGTTTGGGGTTTCCGGTGAGCTTCACCGAGGGCCTTTCCCCAGACAGCGTTGTGTTTACGACGGTGAGGTCGTGACCGTGTTCCTTGACCGTGTGGTTTTGGCTTGGGCCCTTTTCGTGAGGGCAGGCCTCCGCTTTGGAGGTATCGTGACATTTTCCTAGTAGCGTGGCTAGGGCGGCTCGTGTTTGGTGGTCCCCGATCGTGGAATCGGGTGGTCGGGCGCGTGGCTTGGTTGTCCCCCGACGAGAGACTAGGTGGTGTTTTCTGGTACAGTAGGAGTAGCCGTAGTGCCGAGTTTTTGACCGACCACCGGTTTGTTGTTCCTGCTGTAGTTGTAGCTCTCCTTTCCGCTACCGCCGTTGTTTCCGGTTGGGGTTCCGCGGGATCCCTGCTGAGTCTCTGTTTTGGAGACTCATTCCCTGCTTTTCAGGTGTGGCGGTCCTTCCTTGAGGTTCAAGGGTGCGGAGCGGAGGTTCTTAGTTGCCAGCTTGCCGGGCCGAGTGTTCACTTGGCATGTGGTACGTTTTACTGCTTTAGACTGTACTTTCTATTGGACTGGACTCTGTTGTAGTTGTTTATTTATTTCTGTTAATCATTGAATTGTCCTGCTTTATTTCCTATTTCTTCGTGCCTCCACACTCCTTTTAGCCCTTCCGAGCCCTCCCGGCTCGTGGGCGGCGGTCCGAGTCTCGGGTTATCGGGCCTTCCCGGTAATCGGATTCTCGGGTCGTCATAGGCATTCTGCCCTAACCGAGCTACCTTCCTTTGGTCCAGTGGCATTCCGCCCTGATCAAGCTACCCTCTCCTTGGTCTAGTAGCATTCCGCCCTGATCAAGCTTCCAAAAGAATACGCCACACTATCATTACGAGCCTTACGTTCGAATTGGCACGAAAGCCCTTCCTTGCGTTAGCATGATCTCCCCGCTAACAAATAAACCCGGCTCGGCTGAAGACTTTGTGTCCTAGCTAGCATTCTCACATTGTTGCCACTACGGGCCATCTACTGTCGAACATCACACTTCGACCTGCCATCCTATACATATCAAAAAAAAAATGGGGTTAAAAATAGAGATACCCCGCCAGACTTACTCCTATATTAGGACAAGTGCAAAATGGCTATAACCCTGCTGTGGTGAAAACCCGAAGGGGCGCTGCAGGCAAAATCGGGTACCCCGCCGCGTGAAAACCCGGAAGGGCGCGCGGGTAAAAGCAAGAGGGGGCTGGCTCCGGCGAAAACTCGAAAGGGCGCTTGAGTCAGTAAAGTGGTAATTTCCAAATTCCTCTCCTATTCTCCACCCAATGAAACTCTGAAAGGGACAACCATCAAAGTCCCGCCAGAAATCCTTTAACAAACCCACATTCGACCTTCGTCATCACCGGCAAGATCGGGTGATCTCTACACTCAACTTGGACCTTACGTCCCTGTTGATAATCCCATCTTCGCTTCGGCATGTGACCCGTGCTGATGAATAAACCCACATTCGACCCTCGTCATCATCGGCGAGATCGGTCTATCTCTACCCCTAACTTGGACCTTACGTCCCTGTTGATAATCCCATCTTTGCTTTGGCATGTGACCCATGCTGATGAATAAACCCATGGTCGACCGTCGTCATCATCGGCGAGATCGGTCGATCCCCACCCCTAAGACTTGGACCTTCCGTCCTTGCTAATAAACCCACCTTTGTTTCGGCAATAACCCATGCCGATGAATAAACCCACATTCGACCCTCGTCATCATCGGCGAGATCGGTCGATCTTTACCCCTAACTCGGATCTTACATCCTTGTTAATAGACCATATCCTTCGCTTCGACATCTAGCCAGTGTCGACAAACCAAAGCAGGATCCAATCCTCGTCATCATCGACAAGGCCAGCCAATATTCTCGTCGTCCAGTTCTTCTGCATCCCGAATTCAAAAAAAAGAAAGAAAGAAAAGAAAATGGGGTTAAAAATAGAAATACCCCGCCAGACTTGTTCCTATATCAGGACAAGTGTAAAAATGGCTATAACCCAGCTGTGGCGAAAACCCGAAAGGGCGTCGCAGGCAAAATCGGGTACCCCGCCGCGTGAAAACCCGAAAGGGCGCGCGGGCAAAAGCAAGAGGGGGCTGGCCTCGGCGAAAACCCGAAAGGGCGCTTAGGTCAGTAATGTGAATAAAAAAATTGAATGATGAATAGTGATGATTCATTCTCTGTCCGGAAGACCCCTACGAGGTCGACGGGGAATTTTCATCTGATATCCCGCCTATATACATCTATTGTCTACCCTTTTCGACCCTTGTCACCATCGGCAAGATCGGTCGCTACCCTATCCGATTTTTGTCACCATCGGCAAGACCGTCTACCCTTTTCAACCCTTGTCACCATCGGCAAGATCGGTCGCTACCCTATCCGATTTTTGTCACCATCGGTAAGACTGTCTACCCTTTTTGACCCTTGTCACCATCGGCAAGATCGGTCGCTACCCTATCCGGTTTTTGTCACCATCGGCAAGACCGTCTACCCTTTTCGACCCTTGTCACCATCGGCAAGATCGGTCGCTACCCTATTCGGTTTTTGTCACCATCGGCAAGACCGTCTACCCTTTTTGACCCTTGTCACCATCGGCAAGATCGGTCGCTACCCTACCCGGTTTTTATCACCATCGGCAAGACCGTCTACCCTTTTCGACCCTTGTCACCATCGGCAAGATCGGTCGCTACCCTATCTGATTTTTGTCACCATCGGCAAGACCGTCTACCCTTTTCGACCCTTGTCACCATCGGCAAGATCGGTCGCTACCCTATCCGATTTTGTCACCATCGGCAAGACCGTCTACCCTTTTCGACCCTTGTCACCATCGGCAAGATCGGTCGCTACCCTAGTCCGGTTCTTGTCATCATCGTCAAGACCGTCTACCCTTTTTCGACCTTCGTCATCATCGACAGGACCGGTCGCTACCCATTCTCGGGTCTTGCCATCCTCGGCAGGACCGCTTACCCGCCAGTTTTGATATACCCTCTTGAGTCCCCCGAACTCTCGGCTGGCGTAGGCCGTTGCTAGTCTCGAGAAAAGTCACGGTGCGGTGGAGCGAACACCTCACCCCTTTGCTGAAGGCGTGAGCGCTCTCCTGCCCTAGTAACTCATATACTTGGATTAGAAACAACGGGCGAATGGAAGAGAAAAGAATAATGACCAGATGGAGTCTTCATTCAAAAAGCACGATGGAGATTTTCCATTACTATGAAGTAAAAGGTACATGTTACACGGGCCATCCCCCGGAGTACATGAAGTGCGTCAAAAAGGGAGCAAATAAAAAAAAAGAAAAGAAAAGACTACGGCAAAGGGCGTCGGAAGATGTCCTCCAGCGCAGGAATACCCAGGGAAGGATGGCGGGTCAGTTCTTGCAATCGGAATTCGGTGGCCTCCAGCTCAGATAGCTTCTCCTCGAGGGAAGCAGCTTGTCCCTCGGCCATCTCTGCATCCTCCGCCTTCTGGACTCCCAGGCGATCTACTTCTTCAAGTTCGGCCTCTACCCTAGAAAGTTCGGCCTGTAATGCCGCCATCCGGGTCGTCAAGAAGCTTCGGCGCTGTAAAGAGGCATTGGCTTCATCCCTCATCCTCGCCGCAGTCTCTTGCAGAGAAACAAGAGCTGCTCGGCTTTCAGCCCGCTCCAATGATATGGCCGCCAGCTGGTCAGCTGCTTCCCGGCCTAGAAATTCCCTCCTGTTTACATACTTCAGGAGCAGGATCACCCGTGGAGTCCAGTCGTCCATGGGACAACCAAAGGCCAACAGCGAGCGGGATAGATGTTCTATCAAGCCCCTCAGCTGAACATAAGTTAAATCCCTGCTGGCCGTTACGGTCTGCTCGAGGGTCCCCAGAAACTGCCACACAAAGTCATTTGAAGATTGAAGACCAAGTGGCGATGTCTCAGGCAGTTCAAATTCCACTCTACCATCCACGGCACCCCAGATATCATCAGCCGTCCCGGAAGATGACGATGGCATGAGCTGCAGTCCACTGCTGTGAGGAACAAGCGCGCTGGCGGATACAGTGGCCGGAGCCTCAATAACAGCAATCTCTTTTCCTGCCCCCTGGGATGGAGGTGCAACAGAAACATCGAGAGCCGAAGGCATCTGCTCTTCAATGATCTCTCCGGCTTCTATTTCAGGAAGACCATTCTTTTCCAGAGTTGATTGCTGTGCAGCCTCCATTGGCTGAGAATCCCCGGTTGCCGCCGAACTATCAACTTCCACAAGTGCTCCGGGTCCGACAGGAACCATTGCCGCTGCATAGTCCTTGGGGTATCGCAATGCGATAGGCCGCAGGATGGACGGAAGAGTTGCATGGCCCGTTCCCAGAGCCGGGAGTGGTAACTGCACCGTCATGGTTGGCAGCGCCACCTCAGCCTGCATCAGAAATATATATACATTAAAAAAAATGAGGCTGGAAGGAAGATAAAGAAGAACAGCAGACACCGACCCTGGGCAGGTCCTTACCTCAGCGGGTACTAAGCTCAAATCTTTAAGAGCAGCTCCCCCGGCACCGGCCTCTTCACTCTCAAGCGATAATGACGGCTCGGGACTGCCCCACGACAATCGGGCCGGGCTGAAAGTCAGATAATCACTTTCATAGGCCGAGGACGCCCCGGCGTCATCGGTCTCGAGATCAAGCAGTGAGAGCTCCTCGTCACTGGAGCCGCCACCATAATCTACCTGCTCAGAGGAAGAGGACCCCTCTGCTCTCTCAGGACGCTCCGCCGTTGGAGCAGGAGCCTTGCCAGCAGGAGCATCACCCTCGGCGGGAACTTCCCCGATGCTCTCCGCGCCAGGGGCAACAATAGATGATACCTCAAGAGCAGGTCCGCCCTGCCCCGAGGGGATCGCCTCCTCTATACCCTCCGAGCCCGGAAGCAATGACGGTTGTATATCAACTGCAATTTACGGCAAGAAGGGGTCAAGCTAGCTAAAGACATGAAGATTTGCGGTGCTATCGCGACTAAACTATAGATTACCTTCCATCTCCTGCCTGGGTGTTGGAGAGGGCAGATCCCTTTCTACGGGAGCAGTAGGGACTTCCTCTGCCCCGTCCCTAGCCGCTACATCTACCGTCGCCTCCAGCCCGACGACCGCGGCGACTGTGTCAGTAACCGTCATCATGGGCTAGCCAAGGCAGTCAAAACAAGCTAATGCACTTCGAAGAGAAAAGGAGCCTACCTTCAGCCTCTAGCTCTTGTGTGCGGGAAGCTTCAAACTCTTCAAAAGATACAACCGAAGGAAGGACGGTTGCCGACTCCTTCTCTGCAGCCTTCTTTCGGCATGCCCGTGTCACCCGGGTCACCGCCGCTTTCGCCTTTCCGACGGCCTCTCTCAGCTGGGACCGAGTCCTCTTCCTCGAATCCCCAGGAGGCAGTGGCGTCGTGGTCGGAGCAGGCTCAGGAACTTCAAAATATGTTGGCTTTTGGGCCTTTATGATCAGTTCCCTAAAGTGCCGGGTCTCCTCCGAAGTCGGTCGGACTGCACATGCACAAAGGTGAGAATGACACACCACAATGAAAAGAAGAAGCTGGCCAAAAGGCCTGAAAGAAGAAATGAAACATACTTTCCGGTCCCGTATAAAAGGGGAAGAGAGGCCAATAAAATAGCGATGGCGTTTTGTCCCTCAAAGCCACCTCGAGAATAAGCCAGCACAGATCTCCAATCTTTTCGCTCGGTTCGGCCAGCAGTGCCAGGTCCTCATGACCACGAGAGGATAGGAGATAATACAGGCTCAGATGGTCCAGCCCCCACCTGTCTGCATATTTGAATGAAATCTGAAGAGGATGGTCCAGGATGGCTTCGCTCGGATCACCCACCGACAGGCCATGCGGCCGAAGGAGTGCAAATAGCCAGGGAGTATTGTCGTACAAGGCATCCCGCCTGTCTTCCTTGCGAATGAAAGTCCGATAGGGATACAACCTATCCACCTCGGGACACCAGTCGACCACAGCCGCGATGGGCTCCTCTACCGGTAAAGGGAGTTGCTGGAGAATCACCCTCTCACTGCTTACCCGGCATAAACCCCGAAGGGTCTTCACATAATCATCCTTGTTGATCGGGGGCAGCTTCGGTTCAACTTTCGTCTTGCGGCTTTTCACAATCTTGCGGGCCTCCATATAGGCCTTCACTTCTGTATTGGTCCAAGACTTCAACTTCTTCAGATAAGAGGCTTCAATGTCAAGAACCGGCTCCGGCTGGGAAGCTAAAAACCTGTGCTCCGCCACGGCCCAGCACTCTCTCTGGGAGTTCCTGTAAAATCCCGTCCGCGCATTCCACCACTTGACGTATTCAGGCGTGACGCGAGGGAAGCGCGCAGGGGCGGGCACCCGAAAAGAAACGTCTTCACGACGATGGAAAAAGTCCCACCATATTCGGGCGTCATCATTTGAAACTTGCCCGGCCCTATGCCTGTTGGGCAATGCAAATTGTGAAGAGGAATGTGGAATCTGCTGGTCGTAGCCAAAGTTCCGGCTGAAGCGGAACGGGTAATACGGCTCCAACCACAGAATGCCGCTCTTGCGGAATACAAGGACACTAGGCCTGATGGCCAGTGCCCAATCAATCAACTCCGGCTCCAGAATAGGCTTGGTATATTTGGCCTTGGAAATCGGATGGATGTACTCCTCAGTCTCAAACAGCTTGCACTGCCTCGTCCTGTTCGTCAGCAGGCTCGAATGGGCAGCTAAGCTCCAGAAATGAAGAGCCCCAGGCGAATCCATGGGAATGCGGGCCAATTTATCCCGAATGGCGTAGAGTTGCTCCGCTAGTAAAGATGGCTCAACACTCGCAAACTCTATCATACGCGGGACCAGAGGAACCGCTTGTAATGCCCGAGGAGCTGCCTCCGGAAACAGGGTGCAGACCCAAGCATTAAAGAAATGTAACGGACCAACCGTCCGAAGGCTTCTGGGGAGACACGTCTTGTGCAAGTCTCCCAACATCTTGTAAATGAGGCACAAAGCCACTGGGCAAAGGGACAGCTTGATGCCCCAAGCCATAAGACAGGCCAGGTAAATGGCCTCCGCCCTAATCACGCTCTCGTCACCTTGAGGAAGAGCGAACGAACAAAGCCAATAAACCAGATATGCAGCACAGTGAGTGACTGCATCAACACCAGTAGGGTTTGGGTTTTCCCCCTGCCCTCCTTTCGAAGAAGATGATGAAGCGGCCTGGCGTCGCACCCTCTTCTTCCGCTTCTGGGCCACGGGCGCTATTGGAGGAAAATCTTCATACTTATTCTTCCCCTGGAAGAAATATTGAAGCCAGGCGCCCATCCGCACTCTTCGCTTCTCGCCCGGCTTCCGAGCTTCCCTCGCGTCGTGCGATGAATGAAAGAGGGTGCGATACGCCTTCATCAGATACGATAGGCGTAGCCCGCCAAATACCGACCGTCACCGTCGGTCTGGTCTTTCAACCAGTCAGGCCAGCAGACTTCTTCATACGGTTCCCCGTCAATGGGTAGGCCGCTAGGCTGCGATAGACTCCACAAGTCTAAAGAGGTCTCCCCCTCTGAAGTGTAGAAAGTGTTATATTCGGGGCAAAATACCTCGATCATTCCACAACACAAGCCTCGTGAGATTGGGTACCGGTACCTTGAAGCATACACACTGTGATATACGCCGGCCCTAGTCAGAAGAGGAGCGTAATGCTGCAGCACGTAGTCTGTGAACTCTACTGCTCCGGGCCTGAATGCATGAGCGTCTGTAACTTTCAGCTCAGCAAACCACCTCACCGATATCTGGTGCTTGAAGCGAACCGCCAAGCAATCCAGCAAGAACGATTCGTCTCTATATCCCCATCTCAACGGGGCAAGGAATAGACCAAAGATCGGTTTCTCCCGATCCACTCTGCCCGCGGAGTCATTCCACCGAGCGGGTACGAACTCGGGAGCTCTAGTCAGCAATCCGTCTGTCGGAGCCAGGTCTTGCAGCCCCAGCACAACGCTCCATTTCCTGACCTCCCCGGGGAGATAGATGGGTCTTCCCCGCATCACACATTCGGCCAGGCTATCTCTCTCCACCAGCAAGGCCTGCTCGACCTTCCGAACGGCAAACACATCCCTCTTCCCCTGAAGGTTGAAGCGTTGAAGAAGGGACATTAGGTGCTTGTCCTTGGGATAATCCCTCCTGGTCACGCCCTCTCTGTTATAATGAAAGGAGTCACCCCCGAGGATAAGGAGACGGCTGGCGTCCACAGTGTCTGTTTATGAATCCGAAGACTCCGCAACTATGGCCACCTGGCCGTGCCCCCAGTCGAGGGAATTGACGTTCTCCCATGTCACTACGGCACGAGAAGAAGAGCTGGATGCCATGATAGCAGCAAAAAGGGGCATATCAAACAAAAGCAAAGTCAGAAAATAGCTAATCAAAGGCGAACTTCTGACAAAATTTCGGCAGAGTCTCCCCAGCACAGGGAATTGCCGAAGAAAAGCGGGAACGCGTCCACTGAGGAACGGTCCCTAAAAGGCAGCCATCGGCATTACACCGAGGCCAGAGGAACACCGGGGGAATAGCTCCGAGGGCAAGCCCTGCTAGAAGCCTCCCGGGGTCCAAAGAATGGGTTTCGAAACCCAAATTGACAGCAAGTCCACTCACCCGAAGGAAGAAATCGCCGCTCTCGGCGCCAAAGGGAGAGAAGAAAGGGAAGAGAGAGAAAGTGTTGGTGCGAATGAAGGGCAATGAAGAAAAAACAAAGAAGAAGGAAGATAAATAGGGGGAGTCCCCCATCGCTAAACCGGCGCGCTATTTAGCGCGCCGGATTAACAACCCTTTAGGCGAAAGGCGCGCCGGTAAAAGGCGCGCGGGGTCAAAGCATGAACGTCAACGGCCGCGCCGGATTAAAAAGCCCAAGGGTCACAGGCCGCGCCGTATTAACATCTAAACGGCTCCGGGTTAACGCCCGTGCCGAATTAAGGGCCATCCCGGGCGCCCGCCAATCAAAGAAGGGGTCAGTCCGGATGGAATTCATCAGTCGGCCTTGCTGCACTCGTGCCTTGCTCGCAACACCCACGTCTGGGGGGCATTTGTTGGCACTCAAAATATGATCGTCGGTGACCAAGCCATAGGGACGAATGACCCGGCCCACCGAAGTACGGAAGCCGATAAAGATCAACATATTGAAGACTTCTCAAGCTGCCAGAGCCTCGAGTCACTCCATGTGGACACGGGGACTTCACCTCAGGAGAGCCGAGACAAACTCGTCAACCAACCGGCAGTGCGACCAAGCCTACCCAATGAACCGGCATCGACTTTGTCATGCCGCATACACTACACCCGTTGTCCGATCAAAGACGACGGTCTATCCGATGGTTCCCCACCATATGAAGAGGTTCTCCCGAGGATGAAGGAGCTCCCCCGGCTCTCCGAGACGGAGGACCGAAAGCTCTGTCGGTAGAAGATCCCAATCACTCGGCACGGGTACGGCTTCCTGCCAAGATGGGCCCATTAGTGGCCGAATGATCGCCCAGCTCGGGTGGAACTATCCCTGGTGTTATCTCGCCTTTCGAGGAGCTTCGGGCACAAGCCAGGCCGAGCCAACGGCATAGATCATAGAGCTAAAGGCCGTGTCAGCGGAAAACCCGTATGAGCAGGCCAAAGCAATCCAGAACCTCGAGAAGGGCCGTACGCCAATCTAGGAGCTTCGACAAATCATCTCGTCGAGGTTTCAGTGAGCAGCGGCAGAGCACATGTTCACGGTGGCTCCCGGAATCATCTCCGGACTCACCAGATGGCTCGAAGCTCGTATAGAGCACCAGCCCGGCATGCCCTTATCCCGGCGCGCCCCTACCTTCGACCCTTGTACCGGCGCGCCCCCATCTTCAGCCCTTATGCCGGCGCGCAAATCACCCTGATGATGACTTCGATCCCGGCGCGATAAGCCTTGAAGGCTCCCCCGGCGCGCCAATCCCACGCCGGTTCAACGTTCTAACTCATGCCCTATATATACGGCTGTTCGAGAGCAACAAAAGGGGGAGGGGCCAGAGACAGATCAAGAAGAAAATCAGAAGAGACAGAGAGAAAAAGAGGAGGGAGAGAGCTTTCGAGAGGGTTTCTTTTCTCTTGAGGTACAGAGAGTGAGGGTTCCTTCAGAGGAGCTACCACCGGCCATCTTCTTCTTCTACGACACCCTGTTTCAGGAACAGGTGGGCGCGGGCGCTGATCCCTTTCCTGCTTTCCGCAGTTTTCTCTTCTGAAACTTCTACCCATCCAATGTAAGCGAGAGGGGGAGGAGCGACGATGATATGAGTCAATTCTCCTCCCCCCTCTACACGATTTTCTCTGCTACTCTTTCCCTGTTATTGCACTATGAGCGTCCTCTGCTTCTGTTATTGTTGAACGGCGATCGAATAATGGCGCTGGTGCCATAGTCTGATTATGTAAATGCTGAGCCATTCTCGTTTCTGGGATGGTAACATATATATATATATACATGCTGAATGCTGGGTTTAATGGGTCGAATGAATGGTCCTCATCTTCCCTTTCTTATGTATGCCAATGCGTGCGCGCGAGGCTTTCTCCGTATCATTCCCTGATTCCGCTTTCCCCCGAATCTCCTACCATGCCCTGAACCATCGTGGGCTACAGAGACGTCCCTTCCCCGGGGTTTCCCCTCCGAATATTCTCCTGTTTAATCTCAGGATTCTCGCATACCCCTCTCTTTTCGGACGGAGCCGTGCTTCTGCGCGTGCCTCTCTCCGCCACGCGTGGGGTTTCATCCCCTGAACGATGCTCTCTAACTGATCGAACATATGCCTCGTAATGGGCCTCCATCATCTATGCATTTACTATCTCTACGCATCACGGTCATCCGAATGGTTTCCGGGGTTTTCCTTCTCATTATCTCGATCATCTGGGGAAGGGGAACACGCCCTTGTGGCTTCACGGAACTGCTAGGCAACTAAGAACCCTACCTCCCGATGGTAGATGTTCTCCCTGAGCCCACAGCAGATAGCAACAACGAGGTCTTGGTTCAACGAGCTAGACCCTAACAGTCCAGGACCCAACGGAGACCGGGGATGTGTGCTCCTCGCAGGCTAGCCCTCGGAGTTCCATCTCCCTAATGGTCGGTTCCTCTAAGGGATAAGTCATACACTGTGGGCTGTCCACCCCTCGCAGGCTAGTCCTCGGGGTATTGCTCCTGCCGTCAACGGCTTCGTCTCTCTGTTTCTTCCCCTACGGGATTTTGGTGCCCCTAGCAGGCTAGTCCTCGGGGTACTCCATCCACTGGGGTTTGCTGGCTGCCATTGTGCAGACCGGCGGTTTAGGGGCTTGTTCCACAGGTGAACATGACCCCGCTTCTCCCCTGCAACTCTTCAGGTTCAGGGGAGATGCTGTCCAATTTTGGATAGATTAAGATTAAATAAGCCTTAATGAAACGCTCGTTCTGGACCCAATTATCCCGGTGCTCGAGTAGGAACCTCGCACGGGCTTAATCACACCGTCCTTCGGGGTTCTGGACTTCAATTCAATAAGCAATTGGCCCCAAATAACTTCAGAATCCTCACCCAAAACTTAACAAACCCAATAGTTGCAAAATTCATAGAAAGGGTGGGTTGAACGGCGCGGCCTTAGCCGGCGCGCCCTAATCCGGCGCGGTACCCCCCCCCCCCGCGCCAGATTAACGTTAGACTCATATCCCTTCTTTTTTCCTTTGCGCCTTTCCGGCGCGCCCTAAACCGGCGCGCCCCATCCCTTTTGCGCGCCGTCTTAACCGGCTGTATGGTCGCGCCGTATTAGCCGCTATACCTACGTTTCTTCGCACCGTATTAACATTCATCATGGCCGCGCCGGATTAAGACGCTATACCTACGTTTTATCGCGCCGTATGAGCTACCTATCGTAGGGTCGCGCCGGTTTTGAAACCTCTTGTTGCTTTAATCGCTCATTTGCCCCCGAGTGGATCTTGTCTCTCGGGATTGGCGTTAATAAATCACAATGGGTAATAAATTGAATAAGGGAGGGGCCAAGCGAGCCCGAACTATATTGTTATCATATCTTCATTACCATGTCCGTTAGCACTTTGCTTTCGCTATCACACTTGTGTTGCCTTCCCTCTTCTCGATGGGGAGTAATAAACGTGGTTGATCACCATTTGCTTCCACAATTCCATTATCATGCTTAATATGGTCATGAACATCATGTGTGCATCCATGCATACATCCTCGGGTAGATCAAATGGCGTCGACAGAAAAGCCGGATTACGTCTGGTCGGAAGTCTTCGCTATGCGCGACGGTGGTCTTCGGACCTACGTCCTCCGCCACGTACCGAGGATCCATAATTCCATGAACTATGCATCTTCTGCACGATAAACATGTGCATCCTACATGTCTTCGTCATGATCATCATGTAGCTCTTTTTAATCCGGCTTCGACAGCCCGCTATCTCGGCAATTAATCAAAGGTGTTCCCTCCTCGTGGGGGATGTAATTAACGCCATAGCCTTTATGGTATGGCGGACTGCTGGTCCCGACCGAACCTCACATTCGCCCGACATGGGTCAGAATGAGCGCATCATAAAATCGTCACTCATGTGACTGGCACGCCCGCGTCGTCAATCGATCATTTGACTACCAGTTGGTCAGTCGGTCGATCGACCCGCGAAAGAAAAGGAAAGAAGAAAAAAAAGGGTTCGCGAACAGCAGCCAAGAGAGCAGGAGAGAGCCTACGACCAGGCCTCCTTTCTTCTTGTAGGTCGTCTGCCGGCAGTCCAGAAGTTGGGAGTGAGCCCATCGCCAGGCCTCCTTCTTTCTCGTACGTTGTTCACCCCGTCCTCCTTCCTTCTTGTACGTCGGAGCAGCACGAACACCCTGGCAACCGCGAGGGTCATCATCCTCTGAATCGCCCTCCATGCTTCGCTGGTAATCTCCCAGCACAGAGACAGACGCTTTGCGAGAAGGGAGAAAGAGGAAGAACTGTAAGAAAAGCCTTAAGCGTTGAAGAGAGGTGGAGGCGCCCTTCGGGACCTTTTATAAGCCGAAAGGCGAACCCTCAGCTTATATAATTTTCACCTTGAAAAAATGCGAAAGGCAGGAACCCTTCCCCTAGGGCAGTTACTCCATTTCCCTCAATAGCCCTTCCATAGGGACACGCGAAGTGGAAAGTCATTCAAAGCATGGAAAATCGGAAAGGCGCCAGTGCCACGACAGTCGCTGCACGTGAGATATCTGCAAATAAAATCCCCACCTTTTTAGTAACTGCAGATACGATGGTCAAATCGGGCCAAAGGCGGTAAGAAATAGTCAACTCAATGCTAAATATTACTGCCATTATATATCGAAAGGGTAAACCTTACATGGCAACAAAAAAAAAGAAGAGAAAAGAGCTGGCACATCGAACTTGTTTTCCTCCTAATCTATGGAGATGGGGGGACTCCGAGAGACCCACGACTTCTCTTGAGGCTTGGCGGTTGTAGGATCCTCAGCGCCAGGAGATCTGCCCCCGGTATCCACGGTGACGATCGGTCCAGGCACTGACCCCACTTGTGTGGGAACTGCCTTGACCGCGTGCCCTCTAGAGGTGATAGGAGTTGGCGATCCCTCTGCTAAACTACAGGCATCCTCACTCCCTCCTTCGCTCGACATCGGAGAGGGAGAGTCGGTAGTATCCACGTCCGAGTCGTAGCGTTGCCCGGAAGGAAATACAAGCTCGTCGGTCACCTACTGCTGGGCCTCAATGACCCCTCGATGGAAGCCTTGGGTGAATCCCTTCCGTAGTCCCCGATGGTAGCCTGGCTCGTAGTACGAGAACGCGGCCTTCTCGATAACTGCATGGTAACCCTCCAAGCTCCTGTATCGTTCGATCGCCTCTGCCCCAGCTCGCTCAGCCTCCTTCTCAAGCTCGGCTATTCTTTGCTCGGCCTCGAGCAACTTCCTCTCGGTCTCGGACAACTTCGCCTTAGCCTTAGTCCGCGCGACCTCGGCTTCCTCCTGCACTCGCTCGGCCCTCGGACCTAGTTGTTGAGCTCCTCCCGCTCGGCCCTCCACTGCTCGTAGCGCTCGACCTATGACTGACGCTCCTCTTCCAGGAGTTTGCCCTTCAGGTCGGCCATATAGCAAGCCTGGGCCAGCTGCTCGGCCAGAGTCCGAGCCTCCTCTTGGCTCGATTGAAACTGAGCTCGAAACGAAGTTGCCTCCTGTCAGAAGACTTCAAGCTCAGAAGTCAACTAACCGATCCTCCGATCGGACTCAGCGCGAACCCGAGAGAGTGACCTCTCTTCACTGTCCAGTCGAGCGAAGAAATCGATTATCCCGGCCCCCAGCTGGGCCATGATCAAGCCGCCCTCCGTAACCCTCTCGAAGAGTAAAGAGAGGGGACCGCGTCTGATTTCTTCCCGATTCAGCGATGGCACCAAGGATCGGCACCGTTGATATAGAGAAGCCCGAACCGTAAAGGCACCAGCGAAGGGGGGAGAGTCCTTTTTGGAAGGCACGGGACCGGGGCATCCCCCCCGAGCGCCCCCACTTTCGGGACGACAACGCTCGGCACGGGCCGGGATGTCGCCTTGTCCTGCGCCCCACCAACCGTGGTCGGGAATTTGGAGGCTATCGCCTCTGTCTGTGGTCTGGCAGGCTCGGTAACGGCTCCCCTACCAGTAACAGCTGTCTTTGGCTCGATGGACGGGAGATCCAGACGGCAGATTTCCTCGGTTGAAGGCTCCTCGACTGGTCGGACCCACTTCTCAGCTGGGCGAATGACCCCCGCCTTCTATAACCGCTTCTTCTCAGCGGTCAAGGCCTTCATGGAGGATAGCAATAGCTGCTCCTCAGGGTCCTTGCGTTTGGCCCCACGGCGCTCGGGGGAATCTCCCCGAGCAATCTGCTTGCCCCTATCTCGGGCACAAGAGGGGCCCCCGGAAGCTTGGGGTTCACTCGGAGTAGGCGTCTCCTCCAGATGGACGATCTCCTGCTCCGACGGTTGTTCCCCCTCGTCATTCGTCCACCTAGAATCTGAGCAGCGAAAGTCAGAACATCAGGAGAGGGCCTACCTGCTCGACCCGGAAGCAGCGACGCAGGACCTTAGGGTTCTTACCTTGAGACGGCACCGCATGGGAGGGATAATCCTCCATGTTGGCCGTAGTCATCAACTCGGCTGTAGCACCCCGGTGTATTCTTAAATAAAATAAAGGGAAATTATAAATTTATTTATGGAAATTACGATAAGTAAGATTTCCAACCAATTTATAAAAATCTAGAAAAAATTATAATCGTGTAGAGGTCAGAAAACTTAGACATATTATCTTCTACGACCAACCCAAAGGAAAATTTTAAGTGAGCTGAATTAACGGGTTTAAGCCCAAATCAACACTTAACCTAACCGGACCTTACATCGTCGAATTCGAGCCCAATTCGTGACCATTTATCCCCAAACCGGACCCAAATGGACGGTCTTGATTGACTGAGTGTTTCCCCTCTGTTTCTCCCCGAAACCCTAGCCCCAGTAGGAGTATTTGGAGGCGGAAGGCGGCGCGGACTCGGTCAAGCGCGATTCACGCACTCCCGCGGAGGAAGGACTCTATCCTCCCTAATCGACCCTTCTAGACTCAATTGACCCAATATAATCAAACCCTAGTCGACCTAGAAAAGATTGGATGATGTGGCGACCGACGAGAAGCGTGGACGAAGGCGTATTCCGGCGATCCTTGGAGGTGTTTCCCTAGCGCGACCGGCGACCTAGTCCCTCTTCTCCCTTTGCTTAGGTTCTAGCAGACCAAACCTTAAGTATCAATTATGGCTAGATTCATCTCTTAGTCCTCTTTCTAACGATCTAAAAAGCCCTAAAATCGATGTAGTATCCTGCGAGAATTTTAAGTTTTAGTGGAAGCATGTAAGATTTAGGGTTTTCCTTCTTTAACCTAGATTAAAGTAGGGATTTGTAGGCATTAACATTAAATTGATCTGGCCATGATATGCATATGCTTATTCTCGTTCCATTGCTGGCTTATTGCCTAATTTTCATACTCTGTGTGGTGAATATTGCTCGTTGTTTACCAACCCTAGCCGAGCTTACCGAAGTCGGGCATGGCGATCTTAGCGTAGTCCAACAGGAACCGCTCTGTTTTGAACGGCCCCTCGATAGACCGTGTGGTCGAGATCGACGGCCAACAGTTGACTGCTTAGTTATCTTCGCGTTTTGGATCCTCCATGATCAGGACGGCCATATCCAGACCGTGTCGAGACCCCCGCGGCCCCTCGATAGACCGCTCAGGCCCCGTTTGGCCCCTGGCCTTTAGGGATTGAACGGACTGTCGACCGACCGCTGAGGCCCTCGGAGCGGTTCTGGTCGAACCGTTCTGTTCTGCAGAGCTGCTTTATTCTTGTTCTAGCATGAACTATCTCAGTTAAATAATTATAATGATAGGCTAGCAAACCTACATATCAACAGGAACATATGAAAGTTAAGAATTGATAATTTTCTCTCTTGATTACTTTCATCATGCCCTTATTCGTCATTTCAATAAAGCTAATCTCAAACATGTTATAAAGAAATATTGACACTAGGATTGTTTTGACAGTCATTCCACTCCGGTGGAGTTGACTGACCGCCATATATTGTTTTCCGATGATTCTAGCCCTCTAACTCTTGTAATGGTTGGAACTCTCCGCCGGATACTCCTTTCGTCGGACTAGGACCTCCATTATGAGACCTCCGTAAGCCCCCGCGAGCCTGGGATTCCCACTAGGACGCCAGGCAGGTTGTACCTCAAGTCCTGCACCTAATTAACTCGATCGAATCGCATGGATTGCCCTGTTCTGAGTCACGGACCACATTGGACCGTCTGAGTGTTGCACGGTCGGAATCGGACTGTGTTACTCGTGGCGCGGCCCAGCGGAGATCGTGTAACTCTAGCTGAGTGCCAAGTCCTGCTAGTCGATTATCCTTGATTGTTCTTCAACCAGGCCATGTTAAGTCGACCCAGAAAGCCTCTAGGCCAACCTAAGGACAGTGGGCTGGACCCTGGTTCAGTTCCACCATGTCTATTGTGGCCTAGGAGCCCTTTTGGGGTAGCTTTCTCCATCCTACTTGGCCCATTTACTGAACGGCCAAGACTGGCACGTTTGGTTAATGGAGCGGACTATCGCCCGACCGCTCAAGTATTGCGCGGCCCCTATCCAGACCGTGTACCCACTTGGCTTCAGCTGGGTTGTTCTTTGGCCCAGTCATCTTAGCACGGCCCAGTATAAGGCAATGTTATGTGTTAAGCGGCCCAGTTTTGACCGCGTACCTTCTAGCATCTGATTTTTTTATGTTTTCTTGTGTGCCTCGGTAATTGGGCCATGAAGGGCTCGTGCTAATCAAACCCGGGATTTTCCCAGGTGATATCTTGAGAACTCATATCTTTCCTGGCCGAATTCTTAAATGTCTAGACATAACTTGGGATCTTGGATCCACCAAATCAATGCCAACGCATCATAAGGGCCCGATCTGGTCCTGGGAGGAGCGCCCGAAAAGTACGAGTGCCCCGGGGAGTTGTAATGACATGGTGAGACATTGCACCGAGTGCATGACTAGCGTGATGTCTATGACATATTCCTGTACATAATTCCTTCTCTGGAATTAACTACGTGACTTATTTATTTCATGCTTAATCGACCAGTGCCCTGTTATTCTATGATCATGTTCTTTGCTCTCTTTGTTCTTTTATCGCATCGCTATTTCTTTCTCTTTATTGCATATCATTAATGTAACTGGTTAATTACTTAAACATTGCCTGCTATTACCTACTGAGCGTTCGCTCACCCAGTTGTTTTCCCCCTTTTCAGGTAGCTCAGGTGAGGATTCTCAATCTGATGGGAATGGGCAGGAGTGGAGACCATGGAGCGAGCCAGCTAGAGAGCCTCGCAGAGATGTCCTTAGAAAAGTTATAGTCAAGATAGTCGTTTTGTTTCAGAGTCATATGATAATTGAGTTAAAATTGTTGGGTCGATGGTTATGTAACTATGTCAAGTTGATAGATAGTTTTGAAAGTTTTTGGGTACCTTATTGACTGGATGTTATGAGACTCGGTATGTTGATTATTTTGGTGTTATGATTATGATGGAATTTTCTTGCCTTAGTATCATGCTGAATGTTCTGATTCTCTAGTCTAAGACACAGCATGTCTGGAAATTAACATATTATTATTAACTCTTTCTACTGCCGCGTTCCGATATTCCGCGTCGGAGCGTGACATCGGCGGTCGACCGGCGATTCTCCTGGAGAACCCTGATCTCCTCCTCCAACTCCGAAGAAACCCCCTCTTGCGTCAGGGGGATGGACGGATGGAAATTGATCGCCGTCAGGAAATCCCAGGAGGAGCCATCTGCGGATGAGCTCACCCAAAAAAATTGGGTCTTCCACCCTTTATGAGAGGAATCTTTGACAGAAAGGGACACGCAGCTCCTTCCCCTCCTCGTCTGAAGATAGAAGAAGCCCTTACCGGCGTGGGTCTACTCCTTTAACTCAAAGAAGGAATTGAAAAGCTCCAATGAAGTGTGAAGCCTACATGAGCGACAGAGAAAGATGAAGGAAAAAATAAGTGTACAAGTTGGAAACCAACTGGACAGGAGCCAGTCGGTAAAACTGAAGCAACCGCATGACAATAGGGTGGAGGGGGAAATGAAACCCACACTTCCAAGCCAAGAGGAAAGTACAGAAAAGGCATGAACGAGCATTCAGATTAGACTCGTGAGGCTTAAATAGAGAAACGTAGTATTGCCATGGAAGCCAGTAACGTCTCTCCATCCTCTTTACTTCGGCCTCGCCCAGCTCACTGTGCATGCGATGCTCAAGCTACGACACCAAACTTCTCGTGCCTTGCCTGGCTTCCTACGTCTCGGTCAAAGGATGTTGCTCCGCCATGGAAGAAAGAGAGGAACAGGAAGAGGAGGAAAAGAGCGCCGAATCAGACGATTCAGGAAGAGGTGAAAGCTGGCGAATCGCCGCCACCGTAATCTCTACTAGCTCTGCAAAGTCCTCCGCAAGTCGCTTCTCTTCCTGATCACCCTCACGGTGCATGAGCCCTTCCGAAATACTGGTGCGATAGACAGAGAAAACCCTAAATGAAGGTGGTTTGGAACGCAAGCACGCGCAATATTTATCTCTCCATAAGCTTGGCGGGAAACGACGCGACGTTCCGAACTCCAAAATGGGGGCTCCTCGCATCAACTCAAAAGAGTCATCATTACGGGTGTATTCCCAAGATAGCCGCATTAAGTGGCCCCTATCGGAGATAATTCCTCACCCAAACCGAGCCACCAATGTCATATCATAACTACTACTCATCCGAGCCCAATCTTGGGTCGAGAGTATGAAGGGGACAAGTGGAGAGGGGGAAAATCTACCGCCCAAGAGCACGGCCCAATTAGGTCCAATTCCACCAAACCAGGCCCAGCTCCCCAAAGTGACAGCCCCATATCAGGCCCACTTACTTCAAGCCCAAAACTCACTCGGAGCAGCACTTCTTAGGCGACCCTCAAGTCCGGAAGTCTGAGAGACAGATCGGTCGAGAGATCCCCTGCGGCGACCCAACACGGCCTACCTGAGCTACACACTTATCGCTCAGGATAAAACCCCGAGCGAGCGCCCCAGGCTCGGACCGACTGTTGGAAGCTTATCCAAGTATCCATTAAGCATCCAACAAGAGCAGGGAACTCCAAGGGATAAGGGAGAGCAAGAGTACTTATGCCATAAAGAGCCCACTACAAGGACATAACCTCCCCAAAATCCCCTCAGCTCTCTGGACTCTTACGTTAAACGGACTACTATATAAACCCCACAGAGACCTCCGAGAAGGTAAGCAATCATCTTGAGAGAAAATCACCACACCTCTTGGTGGAGAATAATCTCGTGCCCTCTCTTTCTCCAACCACCTCTTTTCGCATCCGTACTCTATCACATTTGTTGACTTAAGTATCAAAGGGTTTTTCCCAAGGACTCCTCCCTGGGCACCTCTGATCCGTTTCCTGCCTCGCAGTTCATACAGACGTGGTGACCGTGATCAAAGATTCTCCAAAGATCTCACGGCTCAGGATCATCACGAGATTACGTCTCTTCAACACGCATTAATTATTGGCATAGCATTTTATCATCGTCAAAATTTACATAGGGCACAACAATCTCCCCCTTTTTGATGATGACAAAATCATAATGCAATTTCAGCATAATGAGATATAACATGCTATCAAACCATGAAGCATCCCCCTCGACAACTACCAACCATTCAAAAAATTTCATGAACGGTCAAACTCTCCCCCTCAACCACAACCTAATTTGAAATCGCACACTCACAGTATTAGCAGCAATTTATGTCAACTAAGCAAGTTCTCATGCATTCAAAGTCATAAGTTCTCATTCATTCAAAGCCGTGTAACAATAGCATAACAAGTTCATTCATTCAAAGCCACAAGTTTTCATTCATTCAAAGCCATAACAATTTCATTCATTCAAGGCCAAGTAGCAATAGCATAACATGTTCACAAAAAACTAGCAGCAAAAATTGCATTCACATTCTCCCCATTTTGTCATTAGCAAAAAGAAGCTTGCATTGTAGGAGCATATGGAGACAACTACTCAAAGAAGAGAGAATATCTAGAACTATCTACTATAGACGGACAGACAACTACATGGGGCACACAAGCATGCGGGCATGCAGTTAAATGTACTAAGTAGAGAAATCAAAAGGGTTGTAGTAAGGGATGTTCAAATAGGCAGCTCCATTTTGGTGATGTAGGGAAGACACACTTCAAAACTGGATTAGTCAGATGGTCTCGAGATGAAATCCCAGATCTGTTGTAGCATTTGGTTCTGGCCATCAAGGGTCTTGGAGATGGAGTCGAATGTGTGCAGGAACTGCTCATGATGTAGCTTCAGGCCATCGACTTTCGCAGCCAGCTGATCCACCTTATGTTAATTCAATCGAGGCGAGACTCTATAGGCTCTGGTCCAGAACTACTTCTCTTGGCCTGGGAGGAACCTTCACCTGCATTCCTATGTGGCTGTGGTGCCTCTGCTTCAATATGTTTTTCTTCCTCCTCATCATCACTGCCTTCATCAGAGATTTTTTCTTTCCCTTTTTTCTTTTTTAAAATTCAAACAAGCATTCCATGTGCATCCATCTGGTATCCCATGTGAGTACATAGACTGTGAGCTGTGTAAACATCTCTGTCCTGGAGTTCTTCACAAACTTCAGCATCCAGTTTGATGTGCAAATAGTTAAAGACAGCTGTCAACTGAGCGGCATAAGGAAGACTCCGCCGTTTCTCTTTTTGACATAATAAAATTAAATCCATCATAAGAGATGGAAGATCCAGTTCAAGTCCATTGTAGAGGCAATAGAAAAGAAACTTGTGGATTTTGTTGACTTTGTTTCGACTGCCTCCTCTTGGATAGATTATAGTGGTGATGAAATGATGGAGAATTCTTTGCACAGGAGGGAAGACATTGGCATCAATTTCCTTTGGAAGATCAGATTCTTGTAACTGACCTGTGTCATCCCAACCCATCATAATTTTGTAAACTTCAACTTCATCATACTGGGTGTTTGCTATTGTGGCAGCTTGAGCACTGGGGAGACCAAAGAGACGGCTAAAAAATGCTGAAGAAATTTTGATTGATTTCTTGTTTACAATAGTGTAGACTTGCCCGTCTTTGGTCACCATGTTGTGATATAACTGTTGGACAAGAGAGGGATAAATCTTCCGATGCTTAGACATAAAGAACATCCAGTTTTGTTGACTATTTATAAGATTTATCAACCCAGGGACAACCTTGTGTATATCATTAAAATCCACAGCCCTTGGTCTCATAATCTTTCGAGGTATAATCTTAGAGGAATCGGAAAAGCTTAATACCTCGCGGTGAGGTTGCTTTGTTCGTTGAGTCCGCGGCTGGAGTGGAACTGCCTGCGGAGGTGAGAGATCCTCTTCTTTAGATTCAGACTGGGGCACCTCAACTGTAAGAGGTGGTGGTCTGGTTGGAGCAGAATGCCTAACAGGATGCCTAGACATCATCTTCATCCTCGTAGCCATTTGAAGAGACTGAATGCAGAGCCCTAGAGAAAACACCTTTCTCTCCTTGGTGAGAAGGTGTAGAGCCGGCTGAAGAAGGGGCTTTCCTCCACCAGTCAGAGGTTCTTTGGCACGGTAGTATAAGGCTCGAAGGATCGACCTTGATGCCTGAAAAAAGGGGGGGTCAGCGGCAGCCGCGGTGATGTCCGCTTGGAGCAAAAGTGTGCTGGAGGAAGAAAAAGAGAGGGTGAAAGGGACGAAGGGTTGCGGCTGGGGTTTGTAGTAGGGAATGCCTTTTAAAATAAGTCTGGTCAGCATTGGGTTGAAAGGGCTTGACCAACCTTAGACATGGTTTGCATAAAAAATGGACAGAGAAAGGTTGCTTCGGGCGAAACTGAGTGGGTTGTCCCAATTTCGGGGGGGGGGGGGGGGGTCGACCCATTGGGCATTCCAGCAAAAACTTCCAAAAGAGAAAAAAACATGGCTTGCAAGAGAGGATAAAATGGGCAACACACTGGACCACTGAAATGATAGGATAGGCGCAACAGTGGGGAATTGATCCTAGTGAGAAAATGGTACAGCAAAATCTAGTGATTTGATCAGGACCTTCCAAGATAATCAAGAAAGAAGATCAATCAGACCTTCATACCAAGTAGGAGCTTGCACCTTATTTCATTCAAGGATAAAGAGGCCTTAGACTGTTCAAGTGGAGGGTTTATGTATACCAAACACTGTTAATATCATGCAGGGTCAATGTTCAAGCAATAATAATAATTTTTTTCACACAAGAATGCATATTGTATGAAGAGTATGATATGGACAGTATTGTGCTGAGTACTAATCTCAAGGAAATGCATGCTCAAGTGATGATTTTATGAATGCTCAGTGATATGGAAGTAGAAGATGCAGTGTGGTATGATACCTTTATGAGTGAACACTACTAGGGGGAAGGACATAAGCCAATCTATGTGCTCTCTACTCTGCAGACTCCTAATTCTCTTACGAGGGAAGTGAATTTGTCATTGCTTAGAGGTTTTGTAAAAATGTCAGCTAAGTGCTTATTTGTATCAATGAACTTCAATTCAAAATTTCCTTTATTTACATGGTCTCTCAAGAAGTGATGTCGGACATCAATGTGTTTCATTCTTGAATGATGAATTGGATTTTTCGACAGATCAATTGCACTCATGTTATCACACATAATGAGAACACATTTCAAAACCAAATTAAAATTGACTAGCTAGTGTTTGATCCAATGAACCTGTGCACCACAACTGCCGGCAGCCACATATTCGGCTTCGGCAGTCGACAATGCCACAAAATTTTATTTCTTGGAGGCCCAGGAAACTAGGCAACCTCCAAGAAACTGACATGTGCCACTCGTGCTTTTACGATCAATGAGACACCCAACATAGTCGGCATCAGTAAAGGCCACAAGTTCAAAATCATATCCGTGAGGAAACCATAGTCCTAGATCATGAGTACCGGCAAGATAACGAAAAATTCTTTTTACGGCACTTAAATGAGACTCATGTGGACTAGATTGATACCTTGCACAAAGACAAACTACAAAATGAATATCCGGCCTACTTGCTATTAAGTACAGGAGAGAACCAATCATGCCTCTAAATAACTTTGGTTCAACTAGTTTACCTTTGCAGTCCTTCTCAAGTTTTATGCTGGTTGACATAGGTGTGGCATATGGCTTCGCATTCTCAAAGTCATACTTCTTTAAGAGCTCCAGCAGGTATTTCTTTCGATTAATGAAGATTCCATCCTTCCTTTGTTGAATTTGCAGCCCCAAGAAGTAATTCAACTCGCCCATCGGACTCATTTCAAACTCAGCCTGCATCATCTCACAAAATTCCTTGCATAGAATCTCATTAGTAGAGCCAAAGATAATATCATCAACATAAACTTGAATAAGAAGCAAATCATTTTCCGAATGCTTAGAAAATAGGGTATGATTAACAGAACCCCTCTTGAAACCATGGTTAATCAAAAAAGAACTTAGACGATCATACCAAGCCCGTGGGGCTTGTTTTAGACCATACAAAGCTTTATCTAGTTTAAACACATGATCTGGATTTTTTATATAGCAACCCGGATTTTTATATGAATAAATTAAATAAATATAAAGAAACTTAGAAAAAAGGAGAAAGAAAGGAATTGGAATAAATATAATTGAAATTAAGTGCAATATAATAATGGGCTATTAAATTAAGGCTTAATGGGCTAAAAGGCCAAATAAATTCCTAAAATTTGGAATTTTCTAAAACCCATATTTTAATTGGGCTAAATTGGTTCAAATTGATCCTTAATGGGCTAATTACCTCAACTAAACCCTAATCCACTAAGAAGAGTTCGAAGTTAACTAAAACCCTAACCCTAATTTGATTTAGATAAGCTAGGGTGGCTCTAGATTTAGATAGAATTCGCTATTTTCGGAGCTTATTTCTATCTAGGACTCCTTGACCTATTTAGGACTCTAGGGAGCCTTAAATCCTATAAATAGGACCCCATAGCCTCCTTGGATCGACCTTAGATCATGGGAGCCGCTGTTGGGCATGGGAGATTTGAGCTAGGAGGAGGATTTCGTGGGTTCTTTGAGTTCGCCATTCTTCTTCCCTTTCTTCCTAATTCGATTAAAGCTAGGTGATCTCTTGAGCTAAATCTAAAATTAATGAGTCAAAATTGTTCATCTGCATGTCTCCTTTTATTCTACATGATTTTGCCCAATGTTTATAGCCTACACTGCCCGAATTTCATGAATCATGCACTGTATATCGTCATTTTAGGGTTTTCCTGCCAGAAACGTTCTCTATTTGAGCTAGCGGTCGTTCCAGGAACCATTTCTAATAGCGGTCACCCGATAGACCACCACCTAGTGCTCGTTTTCAAAATTTTAATATGTGATTATGAAAGCGTCAATCATATGGACGCCTTCTTTTTAACACGTCACCATACTTAGACGTGTTCTTTAGTAGTAAAAATATAGTGTTCCTATTATATTATGTGAGAAATATTAACTGCGTCAGTTCCCATGGACGCCTTATTTTAGGCACGTCCCTTAGAGTGGATGCCTTCGTTAAAAGTATTTATTTATTTATTTATTTATTTATTTATTATCATTCTCCTGATAGCGGCCCTGTCATGACCGCCACCTATATATTGCGGCACTTCCAAGACCGCATTTTGGCACGGGTTCCAGATGTTGTGTCCCATTATGTTTACATGTACATCCTTGATGATATAATCCTGATGTATTATGAGAAAATGTCAGAACATGTTTAAGAATGACTCACGGGTCATGAAAAAGAAGTCAACCCAAGTCAAAGTCAACTCATTGACAAGTAAGGTCAATGCACAGTCAGATCAAGTATTGCTCTGCCTAATCTCAGATCTGTGCATATGTTAATACTTGTACAGAAATATTGGTGCATATGTTAAGTCCATGCACATAGAAGGTCAATGGCAGTCTCCATTGTGTAAGAAAACTCCAGGCATTTCACTGTTCACATGAACATATGAAGTCGGTGCGAGTTCCTATAGCACTTCATGGAGGTGATGCACGTCATCTTATCGAACACTTTGTGTGCATGTCATGTTAGTGTGCATAGCATTTCCATCGAGTAGCTTGTGAGCATGGTGCATACTTTGAACTGGGCAGATAACATCGGTGCACTTCTTCGTCTTATACACCCAAGGTCTGTGCATATCTTGTGTCTTAGCTTGTGTGTTCACACAACTAAGATCGGTGCAGATTTTTGTCTACTGCATATACATTCGGTGCATGTTTTGGCCAAACGAATATAAGGTCGGTGCATATGGTAGGTCAGTGCATGTTCCTGTGTATGCACGTCTCATACCAAGGTCAGTTCATTCATACACTCGGTGCATGTTTAGGTCCATGCATATTACAGTTTAGGGTATGTGGACACTTCAAAGTCCGTGCACATTCATGTAGCCTGCGTCTCATACTGCGTCTTTAGCGCCAGTCTTAGCAGCTCTCTCTCTCTCCTGCGTCTCTAGCGCATGCTCTTGGTCTTCCGTCTCTGTTAGCGTCTCCTGCATAGCTGCGACTGTGTTTGCGTCTCTGTTAGCGTCTCATGTGCCTCACGTGTCTCTATGTCTTATTCTGCGTCTCATGGTGGCCTGAAGTTCGTGCATGTGTGCGTCTCATTTAGCGTCTCACACACACCTAAAGTCGGTGCACATTCTGTGCCATGTGCATATAGGACTGTGCATCGTTGTATAATGTCCGTGCATAGTCAAGCATAAGGATTACCGTCGGTGCATTCCTGTCTTTACGTACGTTTGAGCTACACAACGTCTGTGCATTGTTTACCTCGGTGCAAGTTTTGCCTTGAGCAAAATAAGGCATGTGCATGTCGGCACGTTACAATTTAGAGTCTATACACCCTTCATGACTAATGTTTATAAGGTGTTTGACTAAAAGCTTTGTTGACTTTACTTACAGGGAACAATTTCGTTCGCAGAAGGGGCTCGTGACCTCTGAAATGGTAGAAGGCTGGCTCATGGATAAAGGGGTAAATGATAGGCACGTGATCCGAGGAAAGGAAGCTTCTATTCCCTAACACGTGGACCAATGGAATGTCAGTAGGGTTTTGTTGCTTGATCCTTACGGAGCCCATGCTCCTATATAAGAATACCTTACCCTTTGAAGAAGGGTGCTGGTGCTGGAAGAGAGGCCGCCAGAAGAAAAGAAAGGAGTGCCAGAAGAAGAAGAAGAAGAAGAAGAAGAAGAAGAAGAAGAAGAAGAAGAGAGGTAGTCAGTGAGTGAAGAAGAAGCTGAGAGCCAGAGTGAGAGAGAAGAAAATCGTGAGAAGGAGAAAGAGTGTGCAGCCAGTACATCCTGAAGATTTGTTCATGAATTGACTCATAGATCAAATCCATAGTCATTGTGCTCCTCGGAGCTATATCTGTTTTTATTTCTCTTGTTTATTTTTCGTTTGTTCTTTTCATATCCTTAGTGCTTTCCATTTCCCTTGTTTGGGATCGGGGTTCCTCCTATGGACTCAGGAGAAGGGAGACGTAGTCTCCGGTTGCAAGTAGTGGTGTGCTACTTGTGGGTTTCCCTCCGGTTTAGAGGAAGGGAGGATTGGTCCTCCGGTTTGTAAGTGACTGGGTGTCACTTGTGGTTTTCCTCTTGTGTGGAGGAAGGGAGATTCGTCTCCGGTTCTGGTCTTGTGGGTAGCAAGTCCAGGTGCTAAGCATCTGTGGGTTACAGAGCTTGGTTTGAGGGATTTGTCTCCCTCGGTTTGTCAAGCAGTTAGGTAGCATCTGTTGCAGACTGAGTCTGCTATTCTTGTGTTTGCAAGGAAAGCCTCATTCCGGTTTGGAGTGAGGGGTGGATGTAGACAGACTGGTGTCTGGCCAAACCACCTAAAAAATCCTGGTGTTATGTGGTTTGCTTCTGCGCTCTACTCCATATCTTCTATCACCCTTCACAGGACGTTTCATGAGTGCTATATGGTTGATGGTTATCTCACTTGACTCATTTATTAGCCTATAGCGTTATTGGATTTGTTCAGTGAGCTTGCGTACCTTTGCTCTTATCTGTTGTTATCATCTTCCTCACTGAGTTAGAAGTTTGATTGGTTGAGCAGTTTGGTGACTGAGTGTTACTTAGTTGGCATTATTTTATTTCTGAATAATTTTTTAAGGGGATTCATTTGTCCCCCCTCTGAATCCGTGCCTCATACCCCAACAAGTGGTATCAGAGCGGGTCTCTGATTTATCAGATCCAACGATCTACAGAGGATCCTGCTATCCTATTTTAGGTGCATTTCTTTTAGTGCTCAGTCTGCCGTGAGAATTACTCTTGAACTGGTCACCATGGCTCATCCACCGGTTTTCAATGGGTCTAATTTTGATTTGTGGCTTAGTAGTCTACATAACTATGTAAAACTGATTAATCCTGATCTGTGAAAATTAATTTCACACGGTCCTCATAGATTACCAAAGAAAGAGTCCAAATGGACTAACAGTCACAGATCAAAGCTTGGAGAAAATTAGAAAGTTTTCAATCTAATGAAAGTAGCTACTGACAAGGTCCTACATTCTTGCTTTCATGACTGCAGGTCCGCTAAGGACATTCTGGATAAGCTGAAGCTCGCTCACAGGAGAAATGAGGACAGCTGCATGATGACTAACGGAAGTAATCAAAGTGGCAGCCAAAATGAAGAAGAGAACGATGATGAGGTAAACCCTTTTGAGAACTATACTATAGATGACTGGGAGAATGCATATGTTGACTTGTTAGAGTCACATGACAAGTTGAGAAAATAATATAAAAAATTGAAAAATGGTACTGGGTTGAATAGCTCAAATTCGTCTTCTTGTGAAAAATGTATGGAATTGAAATAATCTCATGATGCTTGTTTGTCTGATAATCAAAAGCTTAAGAAACAAATTGGATTGCTAAAAATTGAAAATCAAGAACTTGCAAATGAGATCTCTGATCTAGAAGAGAAGCTTAGCTCAGCTAGTGATAATCAGTTCTGTGCTAATGATCCTGTTCAGAATAAAAAATCACTTGAAGATTTTGAACTTGCTAACTCAGAACTGAACAAACTTAAATCTGAAAACGATTCCCTTAGAAAATCTGCTAAAGAAAATGAAGAAAAATTTAAGAAACTTGAGAAAGAGAAGAATTTGTTTGCTAAAAAATTTAATGCTATCAAGACCGTGAACATGGAATTACAGAAGAATGTGGAAAAATAGCAGAGAGATCTAAAAGAATTTGAAATCAGAAAGAAGCAGGAGGTCAATTCAGAAGATCATGTTTTAATAAATGAATTAGTGCAAAATGATAAGCTTAAAGAAGAAATTGAAAAATTGAAACTGTTAAACAATGCTATGTCTGAAAGGCTTCTCACATTGGAGAAAGGAAAAACCGTCTTTACAGACGAATCTAAAAGGGTTGATGAGTTTAGAAAGGAGATCGAAGAATACAAAATTACCAACAAAGTTTTGAATGAAGCTGTCAATTGCAGTGAACAAGAGATTACAAGTTATGAAATACATGTTGCATCTCTTGAAAATGAAATTCAGGATTTGAAAAGTTCTTTGTCAAAGTTTGTTAGTGGGCAAGATAATCTGAACAAATTACTGGGAACAAAGGTCAACTTTCAGAAGGAGGGGTTAGGCTATAACCCTGTAAATAAAAAGAATTTTGAAAATAAAATTCAGACATCCTTTGTTTCTAGCTCTACTTCTCACATTTCTCAGAACCCACCTATTTTTTAATTTACGGTTTAGAAAACCATACAACCAACTGATCCACAAAAGAACAAAAAGGCTCCTGCCACTTGACTGCATGATGTTCAAAAATCATCCACGCACACACATACACATGCATACAAATAGAAAACTTCATGCCATTACTGTCATAGATTCGGTCATTTGATGCATGAATGTAGATTAATGGAGCTAGATGATCTGAATGCTAGAAAAATGCATGCCAGAGACTCTCATGTCAAGAAGTTTCCTGCCATTAAGAAAAAGAGTATCACATGCTTTAATTGTGGTAAGGTAGGACATGTAGGTGCACAATGATGGTTTACAAATGGTAAGAAAATCTCACAGTCACATCATGCTAAATACCCTACAAACCATCATGTTTTTAACAAGAACAAAACTGTTTCAGTAAACTAGCACATCACATGTTTCAATTGTAACAAGCCTGGTCACAAGGCTACTGAATGCTGGTTAGGCTCTCATAGGAGAAACTCTTTTGGTTGCTCTAACTGTGGAAAGTATGGCCATACAGTCAAGGACTGCTGGCATATCCAGGGTAGGAATGTGAATTTCAAACATGCTAGATTCCTTACAATAGGACATGAACTTGATAGGAATAAATTTGCATTTAAAAGAAAGATTCCTGCATGTTTTGAATGTGGAAAACATGGCCACCGAGGCTCTGACTGCTGGATGGCATGATATGAAAATAGTATGTTCATGCAAATAACAGAAATTTTCATGTTAATGAACATAGATTCCATGCTTATGATAATGTGCATAAAAAGAACTCAAGATCTGCTATTTCATGTCATTACTGTGGAGCCTTTGGGCACTCCATGAGTGATTGTAATGTAATGAAATCTGATGACTTACATGCTCAAAGATTGTGGAAAGCACCTATCAGAGGTGTTACTAACCATGTAGGACCCAAGATGTCTTGGGTACCTAGAAACATAAAATAAGGTCTGTGCTTTGCAGGTATGCCTTGGGGATGTGGAATAAAAGGGGGTCAAATAAACCAAGGCATCCAAAGGTTGGTAAAGCCCCACCTCTGCTGGTAGACATTTGAGCTTTTGATAACCTTGTTTAGATAGTTGCATATCATGTTTGATCTGTTAATCCAAACTTCATGCATATAGTTTCTCATTTGCATCTATGCTTGGCATTAAAATCTCTCAATGAATATGATGTGTTATTTGTGCAACAATTTAACTGAAATTGGTGCTTGCATACTGAAATCTGAATTGATTGAAACTGACTGAAAATGAATTACACATCAAAAAACTGAAAAGCTGAATTGAATGAATTTATTGCTTGCACGATGTCTCATGCCTAAAATGTTCACCTGCACATTTGACATGCATATGTATTCACAATTGCATTTAAGTAGCATATTGTCAGCTTAAGATGCATATAGAACTGCATCTGCATTGGATTGTCATGCATGACTCTTGGTGTATAAATAGTGAGATACTGAAGGGTAGATGAATTCTATCTGGAAGTTCTTGCTATGTGTGAGGTAGTCTTTAGACCAAGTCCTCCGCCGGGTACCATAGGTCAAAGTTGCACGAAGAGCAGTCTAAATGTTCATGAGCATAAGTCATAAAAATTCCATACATAAATTCCATTGCATCCATTGCTCTTAGATTTCAGTCATACAATGCATGGTGTCAGGGGGAGTTGTTTACCAAGGAAACAATGTGATTGCATATATTACATGCTGTCAGCTCACTGCACTTGCATTCACTGGTAAGAAGTGTCGACACCTTGAGTCGACAATAAATGGCAAATGTTCTGTATTTTGCTGATAAAACTCCTCAACCAGAACAGTCTAGTCATGCATATGATACATTCATGTGACTTTGTTTACATACCTTGAGTGCTAGCTCATGCATACATTTAGGGGGAGCATTATTCATATTCTTGAAATTGCATCTGACCCATGCATCTCATAACTGTCTATCTAGCTCACTTCTATCAACTGAACTTCTCATCTTCAGTTTGAACTGCTATCTTATTTAAATCCCTGTGATGAATGTGAAATGCAACACATCTCAGCTTCCTGCTTCAACTGTTATCAGCCATTATCACTCATCCTATCCATTGGTATCTGTTGAATTGGCTGCTCCTTAAAATGGTTCGGCCTTCCCTGAAAATTCAGAAAGATTTCTCTGTGCATATCTTGATCATAAATCTGAAAACTACTTAAAGAGGAATCTTCTATTATATAGGACTATGAATGTCTGAAATTTTCACCCGGTTGAAGTTTTATATATGTCTTGTGTTTGTTTATGAACATATCTTGAAAATATCTGAGTTAGTCTTAATAAACTCTAACCAACATTTTTACGTTGTGTCTTTTAAACTCTTCTGAATTCTGAAAATTCTGAAATCATGATATTCCTTAATTGATATGTATGAAATAAGTATTGTTTTTAAACATATGAGAATCTGGAACATGTCTAAGGGTAAATCTAGTCAGAGCAATGTCTTTGGTCACTGAGAAACACATCTCACTCATCAACGAAATGAGTTGAGGTGTGTCATGAAGTGCCCTAGTTAACTCTGCTTAAAAATTGATTGAAAAATCTGGCAGAGCAATGGCATGCACACTAAGAAATACATCTCACTCATCAAAGAAATGATTTGTAGTGTGTCATGAAGTGTAAATACTATCTCTGTTCTTATGAAGCATGATAGTTCGTCCTTCCAAGTGCTTAGGTGTATCCTCTAGTTACAAGGGTGTACTAAACTCGAGTGCTCATGAAGTTTGTTATGAAAATTGTTGCTGATCAAGTATATCATTTGAACACTTGTCAGATACAAATGTTTTCTTATGTGTTTAACCTCAATACTATTGATTGCATCTCTTAAGGGAATCTTTGAATTGAGTGAGTAAGAAAGAAGAAGGTTAAACAAGACTTTCAATATGAAAGCATGGTTCACTTTTATTAAGAAAACCGATTTCAGATATGAGTACAGAAAGCGTATGAACAAGCCTTGCATACATCATATTCTGATCTGACTAGTCAATGAAGAATCATTCATAAATCTCTATAATAGAAGAGTCTGAAATACATGTTTAATCAGATTTATGAAATTGATATCCCATTGAAAATATTTCTCATTCATTCTGAATGCTTGCTTTCTCAAATTGGACTCCATTATTTCAGACCTAACTGTTGACTTCTTTATGTCATTACTTTATCTGTCCATAATTACTCCTGTGCTTCATTCCAATCATTGTCCGTCCAAGGGGGAGAACTTTTGCATGTCCATGTGGTTCAATGATCATTCAATTCATTCCACCCCTCCTGCTCTGTCATACAAGAGAGTATCTTGTCAGGGGGAGTTTTAGATGACAGTCACTCAGTTTGCATAATACCTTCAATATTCTCTCCTTCAATAGTCAATGATCATTCCATTTTTTTGATGTTGTCAAAGGGAGAGAACTTTTGTGAGTTATTGAGTCATTTGTCACTCACTCTTGGTTAGTCATCATTTGCATCATCAATTGTAACTCTTGTCAGATGTTGCACACATGGTGTTTTATATGCTCATTTCTGACTGAGCTATTCTATGGTGAATGTTCATGAACTTTCATATGATATTTCATAATCATCATGATGAATCTATTGCAATGACTCATAATATTTCCATCATCAAAAAGGGGGAGATTGTTGTGTCCCCTGTGGTTCTGGAGTTTTGATGATGACAAATATTATGTCTCATTATGTTTACATGTACATCCTTGATGATATAATCCTGATGTATTATGAGAAAATGTCAGAACATGTTTAAGAATGACTCACGGGTCATGAAAAGGAAGTCAACCCAAGTCAAAGTCAACTCATTGATAGGTAAGGTCAATGCACAGTCAGATCATGTATTGCGCTGTCTAATCTCAGATCTGTGCATATGTTAATGCTTGTACAGAAATATTGGTGCATGTGTTAAGTCCATGCACATAGAAGGTCAATGGTAGTCTCCATTGTGTAAGAAAAGCCTAGGCATTTCACTGTTCATATGAACGTATGAAGTCGGTGCTAGTTCCTATAGCACTTCATGGAGGTGATGCACGTCATCTTATCGAACACTTTGTGTGCATGTCATGTTAGTGTGCATAGCATTTTCATCGAGCAGCTTGTGAGCATGGTGCATACTTTGCACTGGGCAGATAACATCGGTGCACTTCTTCATCTTATACACCCAAGGTCTGTGCATATCTTGTGTCTTAGCTTGTGTGTTCACACAACTAAGATCAGTGCAGATTTTTGTCTACAGCATATACATTCGGTGCATGTTTTGGCCAAACGAATATAAGGTCAGTGCATATGGTAGGTCAGTGCATGTTCCTGTGTATACACGTCTCATACCAAGGTCAGTTCATTCATACACTCAGTGCGTGTTTAGGTCCATGCATATTACTGTTTAGGGTCTGTGGACACTTCAAAGTCCGTGCACATTCCTGTAGCCTACGTCTCACGCTGCGTCTTTAGCACCAGTCTTAGCATCTCTCTCTCTTGCCTGCGTCTCTAGCGCATGCTCTTGGTCTTAAGTCTCTGTTCGCGTCTCATGCACAGCTGCAACCGTGTTTGCGTCTCTGTTAGCGTCTCATGTGCCTCATGTGCCTCACGTGTCTCTGTGTCTTATTCTGTGTCTCATGGTGGCCTGAAGTCCGTGCTTGTGTGCATCTCATTTAGCTTCTCACACACACCTAAAGTCGGTGCACATTCCGTGCCATGTGCATATAGAACTGTGCATCGTTGTATAATGTCCGTGCATAGTCAAGCATAAGGATTAACGTCGGTGCATTCCTATCTTTACGTACGATGAGCTACACAATGTTTGTGCATTGTTTACCGCGGTGCAAGTTTTGCCTTGAGCAAAATAAGGCATGTGCATGTCGGCACATTACAATTTAGAGTCTATACACCCTTCATGACTAATGTTTATAAGGTGTTTGACTAAAAGCTTTGTTGACTTTACTTACAGGGAACAATTTCATTCGCAGAAGAGGCTCGTGACATCTGAAATAGCAGAAGGCTGGCTCGTGGATAAAGGGGTAAATGATAGGCACGTGATCCGAGGAAAGGAAGCTTCTATTCCCTAAGACGTGGACCAATGGAATGTCAGTAGCGTTCTGTTGCTTGATCCTTACGGAGCCCCTGCTCGTATATAAGAATACCTTACCCTTCGAAGAAGGGTGCTGGTGCTGGAAGAGAGGCCGCCAGAAGAAAAGAAAGGAGAGCAAGAAAGAGAAGAAGAAGAAGAAGAAGAGAGGTAGTCAGTGAGTGAAGAAGAAGCTGAGAGCCAGAGTGAGAGAGAAGAAAATCATTAGAAGGAGAAAGAGTGTGCAGCCAGTACATCTTGAAGATCTGTTCATGAATTGACTCATGGATCAAATCCACAATCATTGTGCTCCTCGGAGCTATATCTATTTTTATTTCTCTTGTTTGTTTTTCGTTTGTTCTTTTCACATCCTTAGTGCTTTCTGTTTCCCTTGTTTGGGATCGGGGTTCCTCCTGTGGACTCATGAGAAGGGACACGTAGTCTCCGTTTGCAAGTAGTGGTGTGATACTTGTGGGTTTCCCTCCGGTTTGGAGGAAGAGAGGATTGGTCCTCCAGTTTGCAAGTGATTGGGTGTCACTTATGGTTTCCCTCTGGTGTGGAGGAAGGGAGATTCGTCTCCGGTTCTGGTCTTGTGGGTAGCAAGTCTAGGTGCCAAGCTTATGTGGGTTGCAAAGCTTGGTTTGAGGGATTTGTCTCCCTCGGTTTGTCAAGTTGTTAGGCAGCGTCTGTTGCAGATTGAGTCTGCTGTTCTTGCGTTTGCAAGGGAAGCCTCACTTCGGTTTGGAGTGAGGGGTGGATGTAGGCAGACTGGTGTCTGGCCGAACCACCTTAAAAATCCTGGTGTTCTGTGGTTTGCTTTTGCACTCTAATCCATATCTTCTATCACCCTTCGCAGGATGTTTCATGAGCACTATATGGTTGATGGTTGTCTCACTTGACTCGTTTATTAGCCTACATTGCTATTTGGTTTGTTCAGTGAGCTTGCGTACCTTTGCTCTTATCTGTTGTTATCATCTTCCTCACTGAGTTAGAAGTTTGATTGGTTGACCAGTTTGGTGACTGAGTGTTGCTTAGTTGGCATTATTTTATTTCCACAATAATTTTTTAAAGGGGATTCATTCACCCCCCTTTGAATCCGTGCCACGCACCCCAACACCAGAAACCCTAGTGCTTCTCCCAACATGTTTAGTGGCTTATTTTTGGTCTAATTGCATATTTTCATGTCTGTTAATCATCAGAATCCATTTATGTAATTAGGGTTGCGATTAAACTTAATATCTTCTAAGTTAATTATCCATCTTTCCTTGATTCCATGCTTGTATCTTTCTCTGAAGTTCTCAGCATGATTAAATAAGTAGACGTTTCTGTTAACCTGAAAATTATTGCTTGAAAGCATTTTTTAAATCTTAGCACATATGATGTTATTCATATCATGAGTTTTGTTGATTAAGGTTATGTCACCCCGGTGATGTTAACCTACCGCTTGATTTCTATAGCGTGATAGGAACACTTTCTTGGACATTGAATGCCTCTCCGTCATATATTCCTTCTGTCGGACTAGGTGTTCATGTTTCAAGGCCTCCGTAAGTCTCTGTGAGATTGGGATTCCCACTAGGATGCCGAGCTGGTTGTACCACAAAAATCCTTGAAACCTCTGTAATCCTCGTCCTACTGTATAAGACAGGGTTCGATCGGCCTTTGGACCCGCAAAATGGGGTTCTCTTTGGGTTCTGCTAGCCCTGAGAAGAACGCGGCCATCCCGTGACCGCCTACTTATGATAACAGTCACATTGGGATCGCTTTCTGATCAACTTGACCAAAATTTATGTGATCGATTGTGAACGCGTCTGTGAATGTGGACGCCTTCTTTTAAAGGCGTCAGCCATAGGGGATGTACATTCATATTCCAGACTGTGTGCCGACTCCACTTGATAGCGATCTTGATTTAACTGCCTTATTCTGATAGCGGTCCTATCCTGACCGCTACCTACCCTGTGATTTCGAGCGTGATTCCTTTAGTTTAACTATGGTTTATGAGTCCGATATTCGACTGTCCTAGGTTCTGAAAATGTTACTTGCTTCATGATTATCATCTTTATTGGCTATGGCATGATATTTTCCATTGGAATTTCTTTCATGATATTTCTGGAACATAACCCCTTTGACTCTATATTGGTCATATATGCAAACTCTGAAATTTTAAGGGATGTGGGTCTGCGACATCCAATGCCAGGTTGGATGGATATCCATTCTGTAAACCATGGGAAATTATGGGCGTGGCATTGCACCAAATTCTGTTATTCTGTAATTCTGATATTATGTTATTATGTTATCTTGTTAATTCTAATAATTTGGATATTTTGCTAGGCTGATTATTTCTATTTATTATTTTAATTCTGATATATTCTGGCCAATTCTATAAAGTTATGTTCATTTGGAGCATCTGTCTTTGTTTCATACTAGCATTGTAGCAACCCTGGTAAATTAAAGGACTAGAAAGTCTAAATAAATTAAAAATAATAATTAAACAAGGCCCAGACCTTGTACATGACCCTCTTACGTCCTAAAAAGTCTAACAAAAGAACTTATGGACACTACTATTGTATTATAATAAATTTAAGAATGATTGTTATATTTAGGTAAGCATTTAATACACAACGTAATTTTAATTGAATTAAGAATCATTAAATCTTGAAGAAAATGTCAATTTATATTTTTACTAATTTAGAAATTTTAATATTCCACATTTATTACATTATAATTTTATTAGAAGGGAGAAGGATATATATATAAGATTTAATTACATTAAAGCTATGTAAAAGATAAAAGAATGAGCATATATGCAATTTCGGTTCTTTCAAGAGCATTAAGAAAAGGCCAAAAACTCAATTGACGCCTCTTCGTACAGGCGTATCCAACGTGAAAGACGACTTAATGCAAGTTGTTATTTACAATTAGCAAAAGTCAAATAAAGTATATAGATAACAGAGTGATAGAAATAGTAGGGATATATATACAATATTAGTCCTTTGGAGGTTAAGGAGAAATGCCAAAATGCAATTGACGCCATTGATTTAGGCGTTGATTTCAAATGTGACGACTTAATAAAAGTTGTTATTTTATTCTAAAATGAATAGTGCCCATTTTTGAATTAAAGAAATTTGGAAAACTAATTATATGAAAAAATAGAGAAAAATGGAAAGTTGTACCCCTAAAATTTCTCATCTAGATCACATCAAGAAAAAAAAGATAAAAATTCAGAAAGATCGTTACACCTTAAATTAACAAATAGGGAAAGGTGAATGACGTCTCCGAGCAAGTCGTCATTTAATTTTGACGACTGTGTATACAAGCGTCATTTATTGAAATAACGCCCCAACCTGAGGCGTCATTTACAAACTAAACATGTTAGTATTTGGTTCGAACAAGGATGTTATCCGTGTAAGTTTTGATTAGGAAAGTATCAACATGTTGATGTTTAAGTTTAAGCAGGAGTCTACCTAGAAGTTTCAACTCCAATCAAACTCCTAGAACCCATTAGGATTCTTTTCCCTATAAATACCATCCCCTCCATCGAACCCATGTTGACCCTAAAGACGTCCTGCTGCTACTCCTCTGCCGTGGAAGTTCTTCTTCATCTTCCTCTTGCTGTCAATACTGTGAAGGGAGGACACCGTCTTCTGCTCCTTCGACAGTGCTTCACATATTGCTGTAGGTTGCTTCTGCCGTGGGTGTACGTCAAGAACGTGAAGTTCTTCATCCTTTCTTCTTCTTCCTTGCTGCACGAAGGATTGAAGGCCATTGATTTCCTTACCATAACTGCTGTTGCTGATTGCCTTCGACCGTTGAAGCAAGAAGAACAAGCTGCTGTGTCTTCTTCCTTCTACGCGGTTACTCTGTTTCAAACAGGGTATCATTTGTGATCAAATCTTCATATATATTCTTCACGTTCCATCAACCAGATCATCACCAAGTAGGTTTTCTCAAGACTTAGCAAAATCTTATAATTCACTAAGTGATTACATGCATATAGGTCTAAAGGAGTTACATATTTCATTTTCTAGAATGAATTTTCTCCGTTTACTGCATGAATGTAACTGACGACCCAAGATAGGGCGTCATTTAAAATCAACGACCGTGCAAACAATCATTTTTTCCTAGATAGTTAATAATTGTACAAAGTTTAAATTTTAATAACTATGAACTCTTACATGTACACTAATGCATAACTGTGTCCATAAATTCCTGTTATTTTTCCCTATCTGTTCATGTCTTTAGAATCTTGATCAGACATACTCCAAAAATCATGTGTCTGTGATTGTACCTGCGGGTGCAAATCATATGACAAAGAATTAGCGACCCAGATTAGGTCGTCAATTGAATGAACGCCCCTATAAACGGGCACCAATTTAGTGATAAACTGTGAAATTATAGAAATGGTTATAATGTTCTTGGATATGGAAATGACGACATATACCCTGCCCTTTAATTTGTTATATGACGCCCCTGACTAGGGCGCTGTTTATTGAATTGAAGCCTTCATGAAAGGCGTCATTTTTATAATAATCAAACTTGAAAAATGTTTATAGATATTAATCTGGATGTAACGACTGAGTGAACAGTCGTCATTTATTGAACTGACGACCCTGACAAGGACGCCAATTCATAAAATAAAGACTTAAGCTCAGGCGCCATTTGACTGATCCCTGATTTTTTCGTGGTTTTTATATAACCCTTGTTAATGGGTTATGCGTATCGGCACTATATTCCATTCCGTGAATATAGTCCCATGTTTCTCGTTGTTTTATCGATTACCCACAAATTCTCGGTGATAGATGAACTCTCCATAGAACATTTTGTTCCTTTGGACCAGTGACTTTATCATAGAGACCTCCGTAAGACTCCGCTAGCCTTGGATTCCCTCGAGGCAGCCGAGCTGATTGTACCCTTAAAACCTATGTCACTATTTGATTACCATGTCACTCTAAAGAAACATGGTATACCGGCCCTCATGACTTGCTAAGAGGATGTCATGAGAATACTCTAAATTAATGGAATGGGAAACCATGCCATTAGTGTTCTTATGAATTAGGTGCCACACTTGTGGACCTCGATTCTATCTAGCTTATCATGTCCAAGAACGAGTGACCATCGCTATATGAGCGCTTATTCCTATTGTCATGGCACCCATTTGGGAGCCGATTCCACCTAGTTTTATCGTTAATCGTGATTATACCGTTATTGTTGTTTTTATACATCATGTTCAGTCCTTGAAATTCTATTCCACAAGATCTACCTTAAAGTCCCTACAAGCTTATTCCATTGAAACTCTATATTGGCTATAACCATAGTGGATGTCAAAAAATACACGATCAATGCCTGCACATATAAGGGCCCGATCTGGTCCTGGGAGGAGCACCCGAAAGTACTAGTGCCCATGGGAGTTGTAATGATCACGGTGTGGCATTGCACTGAAGTGCATGACTAGCTTGATTAGACATTCCACAATCTCACACTCGACTTGACATGACATGACTTGCGTGACCCGGAAATGGTATTTATATACTTGCTTGAAATGTGATAGCCAATTCTCGACGTGACATGATGAATATACTTGCTTGAATTTCTTGACATTTATTGATATAATTTCTTGAAAGACATGCTAGTTCACTCGATTATCTCTTGTTATACTCTCTCTCTCTCTTGTCGTTTTACGCAAACATGCATAGCTTTATTGCATTCATGTAACACGTATTTACTTAAAGCAAGCTAGCTCTTGAGATATAATTCCTACTGAGCGTTCGCTCATCCAGTGTTTTCCCCTATTTTTCAAGTAAGTCTGATGACGAGACTCAATCGGATGGGGAAGGTCAAGAGTGAAGAGATTAGAGCTACTCTATCCATCCAAGCGTCACTAGTATTATCTTTCTAATTTCTTGAGTCAATCATTGTACCTTTTCCTTTTATTGAGTCTTAGCATTTTCATTTTTAATTGAAGTACTTTGAGATTGTGATTGAATAAAGGATTGGGTTATCTTTACTTTTGTGCACTCTGTCTTTGTGTTGAATACACTAACGCTCTGATTGACATGATCGATATAAACTCGTCACGCGTCATCCGAGTTCCTTCCGCGCTCGGGGCGTGACAAGCATCTTGTCCTTAGTTCTACATGGAAATTATTTCCTTTTCTCTTGAGCTTATATCTGCCCTTGGCTTTGATGTTCGTTAATCATCATCCTTTCTACTAGATCGATTGTCATGATTTTGAGTTATATCGTTCATGCATTACTTATTCGTGTACATGATTAACTAGTTAATCAATTATATCGTGCTCGACGATAGAGATGTAATTCCTATTGAGCTTTTTGCTCACCCAGTTCTCTTAAACATTTTTTAAGTAATAATGATGAAGATAACCAATCAAATGGGGAAGGGCAAGAGTGATGAGGGCTATGGAGGATCGAGTCGGTGTCCTTTTTATTTTCTTGAGTCTAAGTTCTGTAATTTCAAGGCTTTCCTTCATTTCCATTAATGTAGTTGAGTCAAAGATGTAATATTCATATTTTGATATTAATAAGAATTATATTTTTTGTCAATATTGGCTGGCCTTGAATTTGTGTCTTGTGGTTTGCTCTGATTATTCATGACTGTTCGCCGTCATGTTCCGACTAGTTTCCGCTGCTATTGTTGTGCAGGTGGAATGGCGGTCTAGAGGGGGGGTGAATAGATCCGCCCCCAAATTCAAGAACTATTGCAGACTTATGTAAACAATTTAAACTATGCGGCTTAAGCGGAAATTAAAGCGTATACTCTATGCATAACAAAGACGAACCTAGGCATGCATCTAGCGGAGATCACAAACAATCACACAAAGGAGACAGGGATTTTTAGGTGGTTCGGCCAGACATCCAGTCTGCCTACATCCACCCCTCACCAAACCCGGTGAGGCTTCCTTCCGCTGAATCACAGCTTGAACACTCCGCTGACTCACAGCTTGAACAACCTCAGATCTGAGCAGCTCAGCTCAATCTGAATATTCCGTTGACGAACAGCTTGATTAACAGAATAGAAAAGTAAAATGAAAGATTGAATAGAGATATAAATACAGATCGAGTGTAGAATTCTCTTGATGATTGGGTATCTTGATCTGTAGATGGAGTTCACCGAGCTTCTTCTCTGATTTCAGATATTGGCTGATCTTGTGCTGCTGTCGGTGCTTCTCCTACTGCTGCTCTTCTCCTACTGGTGCTTCTTCTGCTGTTGCCCTTGTTTTCTTCTTCTCCTTTTTCTTCTTAATCTAGGTCGCACAGGCCCCTTTTCTCTTTTCTTCCCACGAGATACAGACACTTCTCTCTAGATGCAGCGCACTTCCTTTTTCCAGTAGCTTCTTCTTGCTTCTTTATCTGGGTCGCACAAGCTCTTCCAAGTATGCTTCTTCCACGACCTGCAGATTTTTCTCTCTAGATGTAGCTCTCTCTAGATGCAGCGCACTCTAGATGCAGCGCTCTCTTTTTCCAGCAGCCTCCCTGATTTTAGTTTGCTGCTGCCTCCCTTCCTTCTGCCTTCCCGCCATCTCTTTCTGATTTTTAGGAACTCCCATGATTTCTGCTAGTTCAGTTGGAGAATCTAATGGGAAATCTCCTATTTTTCAGCTAGGAAGTAGAAGACCAAGTCAAATCCATGAAAAGAACTAAAACTTGGCAAAGACCCATGTTTCCTGGCTTATCTGGACCCTCTAGGTGCGTACCATAATGGATCCAAGCCTTGGTATCGGATCTCACAAGAAACGGGTCCATTTTAGGGCTTACAATTCGCATCTCCGCCCGTGGTCGGCTTCCAGGGCCTCCGTGGTCGGCTTCTGAACAGAACCAGAATTCCCTGGTTTCTGTTTGCCTTCAAGTGTCGGCTTCCAGGGCCTCCGTGGTCGGCTTATGAACAGAACCAAAATTCCCTGATTTCTATCTGCCTTCAAGTGTCGGCTTCGAAGCCCTTAGGTGTCGGCTTCTGAGCCAGTCCAGAACCTGTTTTAGAGATCTTGAAGGGCTGAGCTTCTGAATTGAGTTTGGTTCATCCTTGACCTTTGGCTGGCCTATTTTAATCATCAATATACCTACATTGATCATTTAGATATTAAACATTTGGCATGTGCATATGGTAAAGACAATGAGATACAACTTGTCATCATTAAAACAAGGGATGCACAACATTCTCCCCCTTTTTGATGATGGCAACTGTAGATCATTGTGAACTATGCATGAAAAGTATTCATGATAGATAAGTCATTATTATGAATGAGTCATATGATGAATGGACAGACAAGACAGACTTGACACTCTCTCCCTCTTCATATCTCTCTCTACATCTCCCTCTTAACAATCTCTCCCCCTATATGAAATACGTTGACATTCTCACAATGACACTCTCTCCCTCTTCATATCTCTCTCTACATCTCCCTCTTAACAATCTCTCCCCCTATATGAAATACATTGACATTCTCACAATGACACTCTCTCCCCGTTTGACATCATCAAAACAAGATTTGGGAGTTTAGAGGATGAGAGATAAAACTAATATCAGGGATTGAGGAAAGATGTGGACTAAGTTGTTAGGGATGAGAGGAAGTAATGGCATGAGCAAAGCTGTTCAACATGGTTCACATGAGAGATTTCACCTGAGGGTTGAAATTGAGAAACACTCATGAATTTTCTTAAAGGCTAAGGTAACTGGCCTTATTTTTGCCAATGGTTCAAGACATATAAGCCTCAAATCTGAAGTTAAAAAACCAAGAGCAATTTCATTCTAGCACATATAACAGTGTTAAAGCAACCTCTTCAAACCAGTTCCCGTCCAAGCTCTTTTGATCGTCAAGATGATTTCATTAGTCACCTCTCGGAAGAGTTTTCACTAGTATTGTGGTTAAACTTGTATAAGTTTTGATATTTGCCTTGGGTCAACCATTTTTACAATTTGCTCCTCTCCTTTTTTTTGTAATGAGCAATCAAGTTCAGCATGGCTTTTCAGTGCGAGGAAACATGTTTATCAGACACCAGAGTCCCCGATTACTTCGCACAACTGACCATTTTGCTTCCTTTTGGACAGAGTTAGCATTTCATATCATGACGCTGTCCTCATCACTTCATTGGTGCAGGGACTTGGTTTCTCAATGAAATATGCCATTGCTCTGCATTTCCCTTTTTTTTCATTAGAATATCTTGTAGAAATTTAATGGCGTATTCCCATTTGGCTTTTTCAAGATACACGTTTAAAAAAAATACTAAGTTAAAACCATTCAACTAGAGTTGCCTCACTACTATCAAAAATTCAATCTCAAGAGAAGGTGAGGACATATTTCCCTTAGGCTGATTCAAAATAATTATATGAACACAGGCCGAAATTTTCATAGGCATTTAATTTCAAATTTCAGAGGTTTATAAACCCCAAACCATTGACTTATTTCCATGGGTCAATTTCAATAGCTCTCTAAGAAATTAGAAGAGTATTTGCCCATTACTCCCCCTGAAATCATGAACCTGTGTTGAATTCAAATGGGTTAGAATTATTGCAATAAGGATGTAAGAATGATGATATAAATTGACGACAGTGAATTGAGGAATTTTGCAAGGGTTCTTGATAAGATGGGGGCAAATGCATGAACAACGTTTAGAGCAGTAGGGATAGAAAGATGGAAATAGTCTGAGCTCCCTCTCAGTCAAATCAGGTGACTCCATATGCATTCATGACATGTAATGCATCTTTTGACCTATCCAAAGGCTTTCTGTACATGAATTTTGGACCTTTGGTACTTGGCGGAGGAAAGTCCTCTACGCATAGTGTGGCTTTCAGACAAGCTTAACATGCCCTTCCACCAATCACCATTTAATATACCACAAGAATCCATGCTATGAATGCATGACAACTGCATAAGCAAACTCAGATATGAAAATATATGCATGACTCATGCAGAACACCTATACCACATGTGCAACTCCCCCTCACTGTGTCATACAATAAGAAATTAAAATCAAGATTGTTGCAGCAAGATCATGAAATCTGTAAATGGATAAATGCAGCCGCCTTCAAAATTTTCATGAAGCAAATTTTAATTCATAAGAATTACCTGATTCCAACATGTTGTGCAGCTAATTAAGAGAGCAAAAATCTTACTGTTCAACCATAAGCAGAATTTCATTTGTTCCCCCTTAGTCATGCCTTGGACAGCCATTTTTATGAAGCCCCTTTTTGTGAGTGGCTGCAAGGCTTAGCTGCAAGCACATTAAGCTGCAAATTTGGGAACCCAAGTAGCTTTGGGCCCCTTTTGAGTGTTTAATTCTTCGAGACATGATAGTATGGTTTTTGGTATCCATATCAACCTTGCTCGCGTTGGATTCTCATTAGGTCTGCATGAAGATTTCTTAACGACATCAATAAAGACATTAGAAAGATTCACCAAATTTTGCTTCTTTACAAGATTCATGTTTTTATCTTTCCAATAAGTAGAGGGTGATTGGGACTTACCATTAACTCTGGATTTACCTACCCATTGACATTTAGGATGATGATATAATCCATGATGCCCATGCGTTGACCTATGTAAGGGCAAGCATCAACTTGGAGGGGCTTTATACCCTCTGCTGTAGCCAGAAGTCGACTTTGGAGGGGGTCTGTGTCGACTTCCATGTTGCCAGAAATCTGTGATGTTGCTGTTGCTTCCCATAGTCGACTCTTGAAGGGGTCTTGGTCGACTGCTGTTCTGCCAGACTTCAGAAAAGCTTCTTGCTCTGCCTGTGGTTGACTCAGGATGGGGTCTTAGTCGACTTCTGTTCTGCTTCCAGAATTGCTTTTCTCTCATTTGATGGTGGTTAATTGACCTTGAAACTTGGCTTGGTAGTTTGTTCCTATTTGTTGAGAATTTTGATCTTTCTGACCCATACATGTCAACAAGAGGTTTTTTCCCTTTTATGTCTTTTTCATCCATAAAGGTGATAGTTTTTAATTTAAATTCCTTTTTGGCTGTTGGGTTGAAACCTAATCCTTCCTTTTGAAAGTTTACTCTAGATTCTAACACAGCATCTAGGTTTTCTCTACCTTTCATCAACTTTTCCAAGGATTTTTGTTTGTCTTTCAGTTCTTCTTGAATCTTTTCAATTTCCTTCTGAAGTTGACAGTTGACCTCCTTGATTGCATCATATTTTTCATTGGCTAGTATGGTTTCCTTTTCATAGTCTTACAATTTCAGTTTGAGATCATCTATTTCCCTTTTTAAGCTCTCATTTTCATCTTTCAAATCTTTTGAATCTGAATTTTACATTTTCATTCTTAGCTCATCAATTTCATCTCTCAAATTTTCATTCTCATCTTCTAGATCTTTTAGTTCAGACTTGGAAGCATCTAAATCATGAACTTGTTTCATCAGATTTGAAATCTCAGTTTGCAAGCATGCAATATTTTCAGATGAAGGTGTATCATGAGCCATGGTATTTATTTTCTTTTTCAAAGCTTCATTTTCTTTTCTTACAGTATCGCATTTATCAAGCAATTCACCATATGCTTCTTGCCAATCATCAATGGTGAAATGCTCAAATGGAGAAGAGTTTTCATTTACCTCATACTGACCTATTGCCATAAGACCTAAGTCTTCATTGGTTTCACTGGATGAACTCTTCCCTTCACTTTCCTCTTCATCACTCCATGTGCCTATCATGGCTTTCTTCTTGTCTTTCCTCTTGGAGTGTGTTTTCTTCTCATTGTGTGGACATTCAATCTCGATGTGTCCAGGCTTGCTGCAATTGTAACAAATAAGATTGTTAGATTTTTTTCTCAAGTGATTCAGATTTGAACTTGGATGGCATTCTTACCTTACCCTTTGGATTCTTGAAGTTCTTACCTTCCATCTTCAAGAACTTTTTGAATTTTTTGGTTAACTTGGCAAACTCACCCAAATCCTCCTCGGTGCTGGATGACTCACTATCATCTGAGGATGCCTCGCTAAGCTCTTTAGCCTTTAGTGCTAACGACTTCTTCTTTGATGTTTCTTCCTCATTTCTCTTCAGGTTAAGCTCATAAGTCATCAATGAGCCTATCATCTCATCAACAGTCATAGTAGATAAGTTTTTAGAATCCTCAATCACTGTTGCTTTGGTATGCCAAGTAGAAGTTAAAGATCTAAGGACTTTCCTTACAAGTTCATTATTAGTGTAGTTTTTCCCTAGACCTTTTAAGCTATTAGTTAACTGAGTTAGTCTAGCATACATTTCAGAAATGGATTCATGTGGTTCCATTTTAAACATTTCATAATCGGAGATAAGCATATTGGCTTTAATTTCTCTTACCTCAGAAGTGCCTTCATATATTACCTCTAACCGGTCCCACATTTCCTTGCCAGTGGCACATGAGGAAACCCTTGAAAATTCTGTTGGGTGAAGCAAGCATTGCATAATATTCATTGCTCTCCAGTTCTGATTTGACTTCTTTATCTGCTCTCGTGTCCAGGTGTCTTCATCTTCAGGAAGTTGATGTAGCCCTCGGCTTACAACTCGCCATAATTCATGGTCCTGCGCTCTGAGAAAGACCTGCATTCGGTTTTTCCAATACGGGTAGTTAGTACCATCAAAATATGGTGGCCTAGTCACCGAATGACCCTCTGCCAATAATCCTTTGGCGTCCATTCCACTAATCTATCCGGGTCGTTGGACCTCTTGAATGGATAACCCGCTCTGATACCACGTGTTGTGCAGGTGGAATGGCGGTCTAGAGGGGGGGTGAATAGATCCGCCCCCAAATTCAAGAACTATTGCAGACTTATGTAAACAATTTAAACTATGCGGCTTAAGCGGAAATTAAAGCGTATACTCTATGCATAACAAAGACGAACCTAGGCATGCATCTAGCGAAGATCACAAACAATCACACAAAGGAGACAAGGATTTTTAGGTGGTTCGGCCAAACATCCAGTCTGCCTACATCCACCCCTCACCAAACCCGGTGAGGCTTCCTTCCGCTGAATCACAGCTTGAACACTCCGCTGACTCACAGCTTGAACAACCTCAGATCTGAGCAGCTCAGCTCAATCTGAATATTCCGCTGACGAACAGCTTGATTAACAGAATAGAAAAGTAAAATGAAAGATTGAATAGAGATATAAATACAGATTGAGTGTAGAATTCTCCTGATGATTGGGTATCTCGATCTGTAGATGGAGTTCACCGAGCTTCTTCTCTGATTTCAGATATTGGCTGATCTTGTGTTGCTGTCGGTGCTTCTCCTACTGCTGCTCTTCTCCTACTGGTGCTTCTTCTGCTGTTGCCCTTGTTTTCTTCTTCTCCTTCTTCTTCTTGATCTAGGTCGCACAGGCCCCTTTTCTCTTTTCTTCCCACGAGATGCAGACACTTCTCTCTAGATGCAGCGCACTTCCTTTTTCCAGTAGCTTCTTCTTGCTTCTTTATCTGGGTCGCACAAGCTCTTCCAAGTATGCTTCTTCCACGACCTGCAGATTTTTCTCTCTAGATGTAGCTCTCTCTAGATGCAGCGCACTCTAGATGCAGCGCTCTCTTTTTCCAGCAGCCTCCCTGATTTTAGTTTGCTGCTGCCTCCCTTCCTTCTGCCTTCCCGCCATCTCTTTCTGATTTTTAGGAACTCCCATGATTTCTGCTAGTTCAGTTGCAGAATCCAATGGGAAATCTCCTATTTTTCAGCTAGGAAGTAGAAGACCAAGTCAAATCCATGAAAAGAACCAAAACCTGGCAAAGACCCATGTTTCCTGGCTTATCTGGACCCTCTAGGTGCATACCATAATGGATCCAAGCCTTGGGTATCGGATCTCACAAGAAACGGGTCCATTTTAGGGCTTACAATTCGCATCTCCGCCCGTGGTCGGCTTCCAGGGCCTCCGTGGTCGGCTTCTGAACAGAACCAGAATTCCCTGGTTTCTGTCTGCCTTCAAGTGTCGGCTTCCAGGGCCTCCGTGGTCGGCTTCTGAACAGAACCAGAATTCCCTGGTTTCTGTCTGCCTTCAAGTGTCGGCTTCGGATCCCTCAGGTGTCGGCTTCTAAGCCAGTCTAGAACCTGTTTTAGAGATCTTGAAGGGCTGAGCTTCTGAATTGAGTTTGGTTCATCCTTGACCTTTGGCTGGCCTATTTTAATCATCAATATACCTGCATTGATCATTTAGATATTAAACATTTGGCATGTGCATATGGTAAAGACAATGAGATACAACTTGTCATCATCAAAACAAGGGATGCACAACAGCTATCAGTTCGGGGCGTGACATTTTATGTCCTCAAACCCCAGAGGTTGCTCAACAAACACTTCTTCCTTGATAAAGCCGTTTAAGAAGGCGCTCTTCACATCCATTTGATACAATTTAAAATTTTTAGAGCATGAAAAAGAAAGTACAATGCGCACAGCTTCAAGGTGAGCAACCGGAGCGAATGATTCATCAACATCGATCCCGAGCTCTTGGCTATAACCCTTGGCCATGAGTCGGGCCTTATTCCTAATAACCACACCTTGATCATTCATCTTGTTTCGAAATACCCATTTGGTTCCGATCACGTTGTGGTTATCAGGAGGGGGCACTAGTCTCCACACCTCATTCCGTTGGAATTGGTGTAGTTCCTCGTGCATAGCCATCACCTAAGATCATCTTTTATTGCATCATCAATGCTCTTGGGTTCTACTTGTGATGTGAGTGCAAATGCATTTAGTGCAAGCATAAGATTCAAGGATGAGAGAGTTTTTATACCTTCATTTACCTCACCTATGACATTTTCTGCGGGATGATCTTTCATGTACTTCCATGGGCGAGGTAGGCCTGGATGCATTTGAGGTGCATCTCTCAAATGTACTACATTGGGTTCTTCAACTGCATTCTTTTCTTTGGATGTTGTACCTGAAGTCGATGGATCATGCAGTTTTTCTCTCTTTACATCTTCTTGACTTTTGGCCTGCAAAAAATCTGATTCATCAGTAACTTGCATGGAAGCCTTGGATTCACTTTCATCAACAATCACGTGCAGACTCTCTTTAATCACTAAATTTCTTTTATTAAAAACACGATAAGCCCGTGAGTTATTAGAATAACCTAAGAATATCCCAACATCACTCTTTGCATCAAATTTCTCTAGATCATCCCTATCATTATTCAAAATGCAACAAGTACTCCCAAAGGATTTAAAATAAGAGATATTTAGTTTCTTACCTTTGTAGAGTTTATAGGGTGTCTTATGTACAAACGGCCTTACCATAGTGTAGTTTATGATGTGACACGCTGTATTTACCGCTTCAGCCTAGAAATAGCGAGGAAGATTTCGCTCACTCAGCATTGTTCTTGTAGCAACCCAAAAATTTAAATAGAGAATAAAGTGTAACAACTATATAATACAAGTCATATAACAATTATGGGAAATAAAATTTTAATGTAAGTAAAGTAGAGATAGCTAAAATAAGATAACGGGCCTTAATATTAAGTTAGTAAACCATTACGAAAGAATCCCTAAAAAGATAAAGGTCCAACGTATAAATCCTAATGGCCTTACCCCATTGAAAATTTAAAGACTTTAAAGCAACTAATGGGCTTAAACTATCAACGTAAAGCACTAACAGGACATTAAATGGGCAGAGGATATATATATATATATATATATATATATATATATATATATATATATATATATATATATATATATATATATATATATGCATGGCTTTAAATAACAAACCTTCTCACGTCGAATTTAAACCCTAATACATGTTCAATGGTTTGCATACGGATTAAGGTTCCTACGAACCATCAAGGGAAAACAGCTGCGGATATGGCAGGGAAGGGATTAGCACGTTAAAGTTGAAACCCAGTAGGATTAAACGTAGGGAAATTTAATTCCCACTAGGATCCATGCACACAAAGGAGTTCTCCTCCTATAAATACCAACCCCATTCGATCAAGCCAGGGCTACTGCTGCCTAGGTATCGACGGGAGCTTTCTATTACTGCTACGTCGACGTCCGGTCTTCTTCCTCCCTCTTCGTCCTGTGCGTGGGCGTGCTACAGTTGCTATTGCTACTGCCGTTGCTGCGCATTGAAGCAAACGAGCTTCTTCCTCTACCTTCTTCTTTCTCCTGCTGTGCCATCTGTCTGCATCCTTTGTTCCCTCTCACGTCTCTGTCCTTCAAGCGTAAAGGTAGGCAATCTCCCAAGCAAAACTCTAATTAACTATCATGTTAGATCATTAGAGCATGTAGATTCCTTCATGGATCTTTCTACTTACATATAGCTTACTTCCAAGATCCATGTTCTGAGTTTTTATGTAGAAGTTATTGTTTCTGTTTCACATGGAAATAGCGGCCAGAGCAGTGGCCGTAGGTTAATGGCCGACCATGCGAATGAACGCTAATTCTTGAATTAGCGACAGTCTTCTAGGAGTCAATTAATGAGCGACCATCCCACTGACGCTATTTGTTTTAGTGCAATTAATAAATAACCCATGTTTAAAATTTAATATCTATGAAACCTGACATTAATATCCTTGCATGAGCATGTTTCTGGATTCTCCATATTTTTCTCTGCATGACCATGTCTTTAGTTCCCTGAAAATCCTGATAAACATCGACATGCTACTGTTCATGCCAATTCTTAGAAATTGAATAGTAGTTTGTCTTAGTAAACATATCGGGCCGGTGTGTGTTACTTTGTAACTGAAAGGAATGGGCACCGCCAAACAGTCGCTATTTAATAAATGAGCGCCCCTGTAAGTAGGCGCTATTTTCTGAAATATAATTATATAATGAAATAGGCATTGTTTCTGTAGTTAAAAGAATTAATGCCCTACTAAAGATGCGCAATTTCCTTAATGTGCGCCCCTTCGGAGAGGCGGTGTTTTCCTGAAAATATATAGATATATGAATAGAAAAATAAAAGAATTGATGCCTTGTGTTAAGACGCAAATTACTGGAAAAATCAGATATAATTGCTGGAAAATCATGAATGGATGTCGAGTTAGTGGGCGCCAATTGGAATTGACGGCCACTGCTAAGGCGTAGTTTTCTGTGATTGTTTCATCGCACGTTTTCCTCGATCCTACACCATCGGATCTCATTGGCACCACTGTCTCACGTCCGAGACTTGGTCCCTATTTTGTTTGACGCTTACACACTCAACTCTTGGTGATGATTGCACCCTCTGCGGGATATTCCTTCCTTCAGACTGGTACTTTCTTCATTGAGACCTCCGTAAGACTCCGCTAGTCTTAGATTCCCTCAAGACAGCCGAGCTGTTTGTACCATAAAAACCTTGGAACCATTGATTGTCACGTCACTCTGAAGAAACATGATGTCCTAGCCCTCATGAAACACTGTTTCGGGCACTCTGTGAGAAGTCTGTCTCTATCTGGAATTAGCGACCAGACAGTGGATGCTAATTGAATTAGCGACCGTTTGAGTGGTCGTTATTTCTTCGTGCCTGTACTGTTCCCAGAATTAGCGGCCATCACTGTGGGCGCCAATTCTAGAATTGGTGGTGATCTGAGTGCACGCCAATTACCTAGTTTTATGAATATTCAGTTTTCACGAGAGTCTTATTCTTGGAATCTCTATTCCGTCAATCTACCTTTATGTTCCTACATAACTTGATCCTTGAAACTCATTTGGCCATCAAATTGACGTGGAATTGGTCTAGAACTTAAAAGGGGCTATGGGTCCAACAAAGATTGACACTCAATGCTAGAACAAAAAGTGACGGGGTCCTGATCTGATCCCATGGACGAGGCAAAGTCCAAACATGTGCCGGTATCATGATTGATCGGGTGTGACATTGCACCAACGAAAAGCAAGATTGATCTATGACATTTCCACAAAAGATTGACATGTTCATGACTAGAGATGTTTGAATTCATATTGTACATATAGCCAAACTTATAAGTGATAGTCTCATGTTATGCTCTTGAGAAAGCAAGCACCTTGTTGAAATGATTGTTAAAGTCTCCTCAAGATTGTTCTTAAATTTATTGTCTAGTCTATTCCCTCTATAGTTCTGGAAATTATTGTCTTATTTGTTACCTTTATAGTTCTTGCATTATCTCCGAATTCTTGATATGTATCGTGCCATTATAGCTCTTTACTATCGCACCTTGCATGATCCACACCTTGCATGATCTGCATATTCATGATAAATTGTTATTTACTTAAAACTAGCTTAGAGCAAGAGATATAAGACCTACTAAGCGTTCGCTCACCTAGTGTTTTTCTATATTTTTCAGGTAATATTGATAATGAGTGCGGTCAAGATGGGAATGGGCAAGAGTGATGAGAACTCCGGCCATTAGATGATCCTCCCTAGTCTTATGTCAAGTCTATATAGTCATGAGTCCATTGTAATTTTCTTTTATTATGTCTGTTAGCTAGAGTCCAATTGTAATAAACTTATATTTTAAATGAAATTATATTTGGTTCAATTATATTGTGCCTGTATGGTTTGCTCTGATTGACACGACTGTTTCGCTGCCACGTTCCAAGCAATGCATTCCGCTATTATCGGTTCAGGGCGTGACAGTTCTCACCATATCTATTAGCGTGCGATTCTTCCATTCCAATACGTCATTTTGCTCCTATGTCCTGGGGGCAGAGAAGTTATGGATGTATCCTTCATTCCTGTAAAATTCATCAAAATTAGCATTGCCAAATTCACGCCCATGATCACTTTGCAATCTGGTAATCATATATCCTTTCTCGTTCTGAACTCTCTTACAAAAGGCTTAGAACTGCAAAACATCACTTTTACTGCTCAAAAATAGAACCCATGTAAAGCGAGAAAAATCATCAACAATGACAAATCCATAACACTTACTGGAGCACCCCGGGAATTTATTTGGATTTTTCAGGAATTAAATAGAATTAATTAAGCTTAAAATAAGTTGACTATTGATTTAATGGGTTACTTAACATTTATTTAAATACCCAATTACTTGTAGACCATTAAGACCATTTAAAATGGGCCCATAGACAAATTCTAAGACTTTTAGGCCCAAACCCAGCCCTAGAGACGTATTCGGATTATTTCCCTATTTTAACTACATTAATAGGGATAATTAAAAGAGGAATTAGACTCAGTTTATCACCCAGGCAAGAGGCAGTTTATCGCAAGACCACTGCCTGGTGAAGGCGATCCAGGGAAGACCGCTTCCTCATTCCGTAAACGGAAGGTGAAGAACCACATAAAGATCAGATTTTTATCCACCCAAATCACTAGGGATCAATGTGATTTCGCTTGGGAACATGTCTAGGACTCTTAGAGATTGATTCTAACCCCAATAAGGACTCCTAGTTCGATATAATCTCTCAACCCTGGGCTGAACTCTATAAATAAATCCCAGATTCGACCTACGCGAACCCCAATTTTGGATCGCGTAGTTCGAAGGTAAGGCGTCGTCTGTTCAGGTTCATCCTTTAGGGTTATTTGTTCCTTTTTATATCTTCTAGCTTCTTTCTAAATCCCGTGCTAAGAGAACAAGCCGTCGAAGAGTTAGAAGGTCTGGAAGTTGCTAGTTCCACGCAAGACAAGTAGGAACGAGAGCATACTTCCGGAGACAAATTCGTAGTCTAGGGGCAATACCAGAGGTAGGTTATCTCAAGTTAGCTTAAACATCAAGTTAGGAACAAAAGCCCTTTATTACCATGTGATTCCATGCACTAGACATGGAGTATTTAACGTTTCTATATGACTACGCAATCAAGTTTTTTTTACTACATACTAGCCCTCCACCCTTAATTAAAAGATAAGATCTATGGCTTAACTCATGCCTTTTCCATGCTTTTCCTTTGTTCTAAACACATTATCATGTCTTACTCTTTCTGTCCTTTATAATTTTCATGCGTTAATTGCCTAGAATAAGCCCTGCACGATGATTTTTAGCTTCTATCTGATAAAGGAATAAGGCGGTTCCACAGAGATCGCTATCTGCAAGTAGCGGCCCCCGACAGACCACCATCTTAAAGTAGCGGCCCTATATAGATCACTACCTGGTTTCTGTCACCAGGTTAAACCCTTTTTATTTCCAATATATATATGCTATCCTGCATACCCTAGCTTGTTGGTTACATATCTTGATCATGGCATGATTCATACTGCATCTTGGCATGTTTAAAAGCTTATTTTCCATATGTGTTAATTTCCACGCCAAAACCTTATAGTCTTGTATTTAAGGGTATTTATGTAAGTTACTACACTTGGATTGATGCTTTGACGCGTTCCTTTCTCATCTCCTTTCTGTTTATTACTTCACATATAGCCCGTAGTCTGGTACAACACTATTAGATCACTTGCACTTGATAGGAACACCTCTTAGACTTGAGAGTCTCTCTGTCGGATATTCCTTCTACTGGACTAGGTGATCTTGTTTCAAGGCCTCCGTAAATCTCCGTGAGTCTGGAATTCCCACTAGGACGCCGAGCTGGTTGTACCCTAAAAACCCAATGGTCTAGAAAGCACTCGAGTTTTCTACGTTTTTTGCAACCTGTATAGATCGCGGCCAACAGGTGACTGCTACTTCCAGATAGCAGCCCCAGCGTGACCACGTTCTTCCAGGCTTGATCACTGCATCGACCCCATATCTTTCTTGTGTCGACCCTGTCAGATAGCGGCCTTGGCTAGACCGCTACTTCATGATAGTAGTCCTGGCTCGACCGCCTTACGCTATCTTGTGTTAAACCCGAGGTCTGATCCAAGGGTTGATCCAACTTTGTTCTCAGTTGACCATCTGATCGTCTGGAGCCTAACATCCTATACATTAATTTATTAATGAACTATAAAACTATGGAAATGTACCATTATACTGCCGAATTCCTCCCGTGGCATAATATCCTTTAATTCATCCTTGATCTCATGATTTCATTTTGGTACATTCTTACCTTGGTTTTATTACCATGAAACTATTGTTTGAACTTGACATTATTGGCCTACATTTATATTTCTCGTGGAAGTAGATTGATTTATAACTTGAAGATGCAAGAGCGGGCACGGACAGTGTCCAAGGGCTCCACGCTAGCCCCCTTGGCAGATGGCCAGAAACATACTATAAACCATGGGGTATGATGAACACTGGCGTCGCATTATGCTGTGAGTACTTTTTTTATAAACGGGTGAAATTCACGAGGTAATTTCATGAAATTATACTTGCTTGATACATGACTTTCTAGTGCATAGCCTTTTCAAGGTTATGAAAAGTACATTCTCGATACATGCTAGTACATTCTTGTTATTGAAAGGTCATATTACAAACTTGCTTGATCATGCTCTCTTACTTACTTCTCATATCTCTACACTTATCTTGATATCTTGTTGTTACTTTGGTTTTATCGCATGTTTTATCGCATCTTACATTATTATCTTTTTATAGAGATAAAATGTCAATTATTTAAATTATGCCTTCATGTTGATACGAAGATACCTACTAGGCGAGTGCGCTCATTCCCTACTTTTACAATCTTTTTCAGAAAATTCTAGCAGGTCGAATTCGGACTACTCAAGTGACAGGTTTGAGAGAGATTAAAGTTCGAGAGAAGACTTAGAGAGTCATGAGTCCACTTATGTTAGTTAAAGTCATGTCTATGTAATTTTTCTTTTATTGAGTCTAGTGAGTTACTATGTCGAAAGTCATGTGTTGTTGTAAACATTGATTATTATTCAATAAAGTGGAAGTTTGAGTATATTACCTTGTGTTCACTCTTTTATGTGTGGATATTATAGCGCTCTGTTTATCTTGCTAGCTTGAGACTTATTTGCCGGCTGTTCACGTTCCCGACTTAATTTCACTGAATATCTTGGGGTGTGACAATAAAGTTGGTATCAGAGCCAAGGCTTAAGTCCTAGGAGAATGTCAAGTCGTTGGTTAAGTTTAAGGCTTAAGGACCCACACCTATGAACTAGGAAGAAAATTCTGAACCCATGTGAGATTAGGTAGAGCCGGGATGAGATAGTTTATTTAGAAATTAATTCTTAGGTTAACCCCCCGTAAACTCCAAAGAAAATGACAAACTTTGTATTTTCTCAGGAACCCTACTTTCCAAATGGCTGGCAATCGTGCAAACTGGGAAGCTATGCAACAAACAGTTGCGAGTCTTACCCAGGCCCTGCAGACTGTGGCACAAGCTGGCGCGCGGGCGGGTGCCAGAGATCTTCATCGTAATTTTTGGAGTATGAACCCTCCGCGGTTCTCGGGATCTTCCAACCCTGATGAGGCCGAGAATTGGATAGATGAAATGAACTGTATATTTCATGTAATGCAATGCGCGGACCAAGAGAAGGTCCTTCTTACTACATTTCAACTCATCAAGGATGCCCGTACGTGGTGGAAAGCTACCTCAGCCCATCTTTATAATGCACAAATTACTTGGGAGGAGTTTCTTGAACTCTTCCGAGAAAAGTATTTCTCGGAGCATGTCCAGGAAAGGAAGGCTGCGGAATTTGCCTCTCTTAGGCAAGGTATGATGTCGGTAGCGGAATATGAGCTACAATTCTCAAAGCTAGCACCATATGCTCTGCATCTTATCAGTACGGAGCTCTTGAAGGCTAATCGCTTTATGGACGGTTTAAGGCCCATCTTTATTCAACAACATGGGCCTCAAAATATCCGCATATATACGGAGATGGTCCATCGAGCCCACTTATGTGAAAGGACCCTTGAGAAGGTCGAGAAATTCAAGGGTAAGGGAGTAGAATCTAGCTGAAAACATGATAAGCGAGGAAGGAAAGAGGAGAAATTCAGCATCACGGGGTCCTATAAATCCTGTGACAACAAGAAGAGGTCCCGTAATGGGAACGACAATAACAACCACAAGAATAAGAAAGTTAAAGAAGAAGAGAAGCAAGCCATGGCGACTTGCATGTTTTCTGAAAAGTTCGGTCATTTGGCCAAGGAATGTTGGAAGCGCCTTGGTGCTTATCTCCGATGTGGAAGCTGGGAGCATCGCATGCCCGATTGCCCCCTTATGAAAGATCAACCCTCTAGAAACGATGGTGGACGCAGGCGGCATGCTTGTTTAAATGATGTAATGGATGAGGAAGCGCCAAAGGATGATAGTTTGATGGAAGGTACTATCCAAATTTATTCACATTCTACTTTTGTATTATTTGATATTGGTGGTTCTCATTCTTTTATATCTACCGCTTTTGCTGAAACTCTACCAGTTTCAACGATTCCTTTACCTTCAGACCTAGCTATTACTACACCTTTAGGTCCAGGAACTGAACTCAAAACCCACTACCCTAATAGCGAGGTAACTATAGAAGGCCACAATCTCCCTGCGATCCTCGTATGCCTTGATATGGAAGGTTACGATGCCATCCTAGATGTAGATTGGCTATGTGAACATTATGCGAACATTAATTGTCACAATAGGTGAATTTCTTTCCATAAATCGGACCTTCCAAGATTTTCTTTCCTTGGCATCAAATATAGGAAGCATCATATCCTTATTTCTTCTCTTCACGTCTGCAAACTCATCTCGCAAGGTTGTGAAGCTTTCCTTGCTTCTGTAATCATCACCAAGTCTAAGGAAATTATTCTTGAAGAAATTCCAGTCGCAAGAGATTTCCCTGATGTCTTCCCTTCCGAATTACCCGGTTTACCACCCGCAAGGGAAGTAAACTTTTCCATTGAACTCATTCCTAGAGCAGCACCTGTTTCAAAAGCTCCTTATAGGATGTCCCCCATAGAACTTAAGGAGTTGAAGAAGCAACTTCAAGAGTTATTAGAGAAGGGCTTTATTCGACCAAGCATGTTCCCTTGGGGTGCACCGGTCCTATTTGTCAGGAAGAAGGATCGCTCTCTCCATCTATGCATCGATTACCGGCAGTTAAATCAACTCACAATCAAGAACAAGCATCCACTGCCGCGTATCGACGAGCTGTTCAATCAAATCTCTGGTGCAAAATATTTCTCAAAGATAGACCTCAGGTTTGGTTATCATCAGCTGCAGATTAAAGATGAAGATATTTCCAAAACTGCTTTCTGTAGCAGATATGGGCACTACGAGTTCGGGGTTATGCCATTTGGGTTAACCAATGCCCCTACAGCTTTCATGCAATTGATGAACAACGTCTTTAGGCCTTATTCGGACCGATTTGTGGTCATCTTCATTGATGATATTCTCATATATTCTAAGACCCGGGAAGAGCATGACGAACATTTAAGAATAGCTTTGTAAATATTAAGGGACCACCAACTGTATGCAAAGCTCAACAAATGTGAATTTTGGCTAAAGGAAGTCTGATTCCTTGGTCATATCATATCAAAGGAAGGTATCGCTGTAGATCCTTCTAAGGTCGAAGCTATCAAGAATTGGAGTCGACCGACAACTATATCTGAAATCAGGAGTTTTTATGGTTTGGCTGGCTATTACCGGCGATTCATGAAGGATTTCTCTAAGATCGCCGTTCCTATGACCAGGCTTACAAGAATGGAAAACACCTATATATGGTCAAAGGATTGCATAGAGAGTTTCTTGACTCTCAAGGAACATCTGACTACTGCACCTATTTTAGCACTGTCCGTTGAAGGGGGTGGGTTTGAAGTCTATACGAATGCATAAGGCATTGGCCTTGGTTGTGTCATGATGCAGAATGGTAAGGTGATCTGTTATGCTTTGAGGCAATTGAAGCATCATGAGGAGAACAACCCAGTTCATGATCTGGAATTACCTACTGTTATCTTCGCCTTGAAGATATGACGACATTATCTTTATGGGGAGAACTTCACTGTATTTTTGGACCACAAAAGTCTGAAATATCTCTTCTCCAAAAAGGAGTTAAACATGAGGCAAAGAAGCTAGCAAGAATATTTAAAGGACTTCGCCTTTTCTATTCAATACCACCCAGGCAAGGCAAATGTTGTGGCCGATCCACTTCGTAGGAAACCACTGGCAACTCTATCAAGCCTCAGGAAAGGTATGACCAATCTTACAAAGGATTTTGCACACTTGAATCTAAATATTGATACAGAAGAAGAAGGGTGTGTTATTGCTAATATCTAGTCACAACCCACATTAATAGAAGACCTAGTCAAGTTACAAGACAATGACCCTGTACTGGTGGAGATCAAAACTAATATTGATCAACGGCCAGATTTTTTCATCACAACCGATGGAAGATTACTCTTCAAAGGTCGGACCTATGTACCGGATCATGTCGACACTAAAAAGTTGATTATCGAAGAAGCTCACAAGTCAAGGTATGTTATTCACCCTGGTGCTACCAAGATGTATCAAGACCTTAAAAGGAATTTCGGGTGACCCAATATGAAGAGAGAAGTAGTGGACTTTGTAGCTCGCTGTCTCACTTGTCAACAAGTTAAGGCAGAACATCTAAAGTCCACTGGGAAGTTACATCCCTTGGAAATTCCCTAGTGGAAATGGGAGAGTATAGAGATGGATTTCATCATGGGTTTGCCAAAGACAAGGGGTGGACATGATAGTATTTGGGTGATCATCGACCGATTGACAAAATCTGCACACTTTCTACCTATTAAAAGTCTATGGTCTGTGGATGTTCTAGCAGCCTTATACATGAAGGAAATTGTTAAACTACATGGAGTCCCTATTACAATTATATTCGATCGAGACCCTCATTTCACATGGAAGGGTCTACAATATTCCTTAGGGACTCGGTTAAATTTCAGCACTATTTTTCATCCACAAACTGATGGTCAGACTGAAATAACAAACTAGGTGATAGAGGATATGCTCAGGGCATGTGCAATTGACTTTGGTGGAAGTTGACACGACCACTTGTCTCTAGTTAAGTTTGCCTATAATAATAGCTATCAGGCTAGCATTCAAATGGCACCATTCGAGGCATTGTATGGAAGGAGTTGTCGCTCACCAATCTACTGGAATGAAGTTGGGGAAAGACAACTTCTAGGCCTGGAAGTTATTAGAGATACAACTGAGAAGATTAAATTGATCAGAGAAAGACACCAGGTGGCTCAATCAAGGCAAAAGATATATGCAGATATAAGAAGAAGAGACCTAGAATTTTAAATGGGAGACCACGTCTTTCTCAAGGTTTCCCAAAGACATGAAATTAGAAGATTTGGCATTAATGGCAAGTTTACACTGAGATTTATCGGCCCTTTTGAAATTCTTGAAAGGGTTGGCGAGGTCGCTAATCGGATAGCTTTGCTGCCACAATTATCTGGAGTTCATGATGTGTTCAATGTCTCGATGCTTAAAAGGTACGTTCATGACCCATTTTATGTCATCTGTTATGATTGTAGTACCCCAGAATTTATATATATAAATTTTGAATTATAAAATAGTTTTCTTGAAATTATAAAGGCCTAAATAAATTAATGAAGGATTATTGGATTAATAAGTCATTATAAGGCTCAATTAGGCTAATTAGTTAACCTAGCCTATCTAATTATTATCCAAAAGGTTAATGGACTAAGCCCTTTAAGTTTGGCCCATATTCTAGAAGGGTAGTTGGCTTATTCACGTATTTTAAGGATAAATACTAATTATATAAGATAATTATATGGATAAACGAATAAAAGAGTTTTATCAAATTGAAACTCTATATACGTTACATGTAACGGTCTATCGGGCGACCGCCACAGCCCTGTAACGCACCTAGACACGACCGTTACATCCTGCAGATTCCTTAAGGTGAGGAAATTGCAAAAAGATTGGAACTTTAAAATCCTATCTACAAGAGATCGACTTAGGGAAGCTTATAACATTACTAAAGACTCTTAGGGATTAGGTTCTGGTAAATTAAGGACTCTAGAATCGATCTAATCTTCAAACCCTAGTCAAAACCCTATAAATAGGACCTAGTTCTGAACTGAGCGACCCTTACTTTTGGCTCGTGAAGAATCAAGGTAAGGAGTCATAAATTTGGGTAAGTTCTTTAGAAGCTTTTATTTAGTATACTTTAGACTAATGGTTCTCCAAATTTCGTGCTAGGAGATCAAGCAACCAAGGAGATAGAAGCTTCCAAAGTTGCTGATTCAACCTTAGCAATCTAGTAATCTGAACGCAAGTCCCCTGAAGATCCCGAGATTATGATGACTAAACAAGGTAATTAGAGTACGATCCTTTAGAACTTTTTGTTCCCAATAGTTTCATCTTCTTACCCTCAAAATTTCACATCCTTAGGTCAAGAGGCTGAGGAAATATAGCAGATTGAAGTTGCTGATTTATCACAGGAAGTACAAGGGACTAAGGGTAGCACCTAGCATCAAATTCGAAGTTTTAAGGTTCTAGAAGAGGTAGGTTATCTCATGATTGGCAAAAATAACTTGTTAGGAATAAAAGCCCTCTGATTGTGCTTGATTTCATGCATTATAGACTAAGAATTTCATGATTTCATAGTTTTATACATTCATGCATCTCTTAGCCCTAAATGGAAATAAAAAGGTATTATCTTGTCTATTCACTAAACCCTTGCATATAGTTGGCCTATGCATCGTTATCATGACTAGGACAGTGGCAATATGTTGATTTCCAAGCATGTTATGTTTTCATAAACCTTCACTTTAGTTTACTGCCAACAGGTTCTCTGACGCACTAACGTGAGACCGTCACATGAATGTAACGGCCTTACAATAGACAATCACATCCTGTTATGCTTTTATTTGTTCTATTTTCTCTGACGCACCCTAGCAGGAGCGTTACACCACTGTAACAGCCCCTCGATAAATCGTCACACACTGTAACGCTCCTATCCTAGACCATCAGACACCTGTGTTCTGTCAGCCCAAGGCAGAATAATAACCAGTTAAGTTTACTTATAAATAAGCTTAGATAGCTAAGTTTGGACCTATTATCATGACTTTGAGTTTAGTTTCTGATTCATAATCAAATTGCATGATTAATGTGTCTTAGGTTATTTTAAGTTATGCTAATTTCATTGGCTAAAACTCTATAGTTTGTATTCTAAATCATGATTTTCCAAAGTTGCATTGACGGAGTTTTATCTTGGTTTCATGATGTTACACATTCTTTCCTATATATAGAATCATTTCTTTAAGTATATGGCACATATTCCGGTATACTGTCCATTAGTTCACTTTGCACTATAGGAACAGTATTCTTGGACATGAGGACCTCTCTATTGGATATTCCTTCCAATGGACTAGGAAATCTTGTTTCAAGGCCTCCGTAATTCTCCGCGAGCATGGGATTCTCACTAGGACGCCGAGTTGGTTGTACCATTAAAGCCCATTGATTAGATTACACTATCGATGATTTTGGTTATCAGTAATGTAACGGCTCTATGTTGAACCGTCAGGCACAAGTAACGGCCCAATATACGACCGTCACATTCTACTGAGTCTGATTTCTTGGTTCTGGATTCAGACTAATGTAACGGCCCAATACTGGAGCGTCACATCATGTAACGGCCCAGTACACGACCGTCACACTACTTGAGTATTTTAACCCAAGGATTGACCAAGGGTTGATATTCCAAGGTTCTAGATAGACTCTTGATGATCTAGAACTTATCATATTGATCAAGAAACTTAATATAATGAATGGAAGATAAAGAACGTATCGTTATGCTGCCGATTTGTTTCCATAAGCACAACCTTGCTTAAGTCATTCTTGATTTTTCATGATTCTTATTGAAGCATTCATTCATTGAATTATTGTTATCATGAGCTTATTTGAACTCATTATATTCTTGCCCATACTTTATTGTTACATGCGTGGAAAAAGCTTGATTTATACTTGAAGATGTGATCGAGCACTGATTGTGTTCAAGGGCTATATGCTAGTCCCCTCGGCTGATTGTCGGAAACATAATATTTTATAAACCATGGGGTATGATGCTACTGGCGTCGCATTGCGCTGGGAGTACTTTCTCTATAAATAAGTGAAAATCCATGGCACGACATGACATTCTTGTACATGACTTTCTTGCTTGATATTCCACAGAAATTCACGAAGTACTTGCTCATAAGCAAAAGATACCGGAGTGATGATTATGTGACTTGCTAGTACATTCTCGATACATTCTTGTTCATGAAAGGCCAATATCATGCTCTTGTTACATTATTACTAGTTCATATTTGTTCTCATTCTAACTTACATGATCATCTTGTTACTTTGGTTTAATCGCATGATTGATCGCATTCGCATGATTTTTACCTTATTCTTTAGAGCTAAATTGTTAATTACTTTAATAGTGCCTTCATGTTGATGCGAAGATACCTACTGGGCAAGTGTGCTCATTACCTATTTCTAATCTTTTCAGGAGATGGAAGTGATTCGAATTCGGATTCGGGTTATACAAGTAACATGTCCGATAGTGAATGAAAGTATTGTCAAGATGAGAGTGAAGACTTAGGAAGTTTAAATTGTTTAGATTGAGTCTATGTAATTTTCCTATTTCTTGAGTCTAGTGTATAATGGAAATTGAATTAGTGGTTGTACTTGATTATTTTGAATTAAAGTTGGAGTTTGAGTAATATTGTGCAATTGTATTTATGTGTGTGATTGTCTTGCGCTCTGATCGTTCTTGCTCGCAAGAGGCTTACTATGTCGGCTGTTCGCGCTCCCCGAGTTAGTCTTCCGCTGTAATAAAGGCTCGGGGCGTGACAGTTAAGTTGGTATCAGAGCCTAAGTCTCAGGACTTAGGAAGAAGAGTCATGTCATAGGAAAAGTCCAAGGTTTAAGGACCCCTACCTATAAACTAAGGAAGAAATTTCCATACCCATGTGAGAATTGGGTAGAGCCCGGGATAAGATAGTTAATTAGTTTTAAGATTGATTTTCCTTCCAATTCCACGAGAAATAACGAGTTGTTATTTTTCTCTCAGGTACTCTTCAAATTTGTTCTCGTCCTGCATCTGTGCTATTTGACACTGGTGCCTCTCATTCTTTATCTCCGCTACTTTTGCTAAAACATTACCAATCGCATCAGTTCCCTTACCTTCAGATCTTGCTATTTCCACACCCTTAGGTTCTGGATCAAAGCTTACCAACTATTATCCTGATAGCGAAGTGATGGTAGAAGGTCATGATCTCCCCACAAACCTAGTATGCCTTGACATGAAAGGTTATGATGCCATTTTAGGGGTTTTAGCTTGTAGATCATGATGCTTATATCAATTGCAGAAATAGGATTATATCCTTTCGAAAGCCCGGTCTTCCAAGATTCTCTTTTCATGGCATCAAGTACAAGAAGCATCATACTATCATATCTTCTCTTCAAGCTTGCAAACTTATCTCGCAAGGATGTGAAGCTTTTCTTGCTTCCGTAATTATCACTGAATCTAAGGAGATTATCTTAGCAGACATTCCTATTGTAAATGAGTTCCCAGACGTGTTTCCATCAGAACTACCCAGTTTACAGCCCGAGAGGGAAGTGAACTTCACCATTGAACTCATTCCAGGAGCATCACCTGTTTCTATAGCCCCTTATAGGATGTCCCCCACATAACTCAAGGAATTGAAGAAGCAGTTGCAGGAACTTCTGGACAAGGGTTTCATCAGACCTAGCACATCTCCTTGGGGTGCACCAGTTCTATTTGTCAAGAAGAAGGATGGTTCTCTCAGGCTATGCATCGATTACCGGCGACTGAATCAACCCACAATTAAAAACAAGTATTCGTTGCCGCGTATTGATGAGCTCTTCGATCAGCTTTCGAGAGCAGAATATTTCTCTAAGATTGACCTCAGATCAGGTTATCATCAGCTTAGAATTAAAGAAGACGACATTTATAAAATGGCTTTTCGAAGTCGTTATGGCCACTATGAATTCGTAGTGATGCCGTTTGGGTTAACTAATGCCCCAGCAGCATTCATGCAACTTATGAACAATGTCTTCCAGCCATATCTGGACCAGTTCATCGTCGTCTTCATTGATGACATCTTGATATATTCCAAGATGAAAGAGGAGCATGAACAACATTTGAAACTATCTTTTCAAACACTTAGAGAGCACAAGCTTTATGCCAAACTCAATAAGTGTGAATTCTGGCTCGAGGAAGTCTCATTCCTAGGCCACATTATTTCAAAAGAAGGTATTGCTGTGGATCCTTCTAAGGTAGAAGCTGTCAAGAATTGGAGTCGGCCAACGACTGTATCAAAAGTAAGAAGCTTTCTGGGTCTAGCTGGTTATTATAGGAGATTCATTAAAGACTTCTCAAAAATTACAGTTCCTTTAAAACCCTTTTGTCTGGTCAGAGGAATGTGAGAAGAGTTTCCAAACTCTTAAGAATCATCTTACAACAGCCCCTATTTTATCACTACCAATGGAGGGTGGTGGATTTGAAGTGTATACGGATGCGTCTGGCATAGGCTTAGGATGCATTCTCATGCAGAATGGAAAAGTAATCTGTTATTCTTCAAGACAATTGAAACGTCACGAGGAAAACTATCCCGTACATGATCTGGAATTAGCAGCGGTTATTTTCGCCTTGAAAATTTGGCGTCATTATCTTTATGGAGAAAAGTTCACAGTCTACTCGGACCATAAAAGCTTGAAATATTTATTCTCTCAAAAGGAGCTTAACATGAGGCAGAGGAGGTGGTTAGAATATCTCAAAGACTTTAATTTTGCTATTCAATATCATCATGGCAAGGCTAATGCTGTAGCAAATGCACTCAGTAGAAAACCAATGGGTATGCTATCAAGTCTTATGATAAGTGTAACTAACCTTGTTCCTCAATTTGCTCAGTTGAACTTAGATATTGACATAAAAGAAGAAGATTGCTTCATAGCTAATATCCGAGCTCAACCTACATTGATAGAAGATCTAGTCAAGCTGTAAAATGATGATCCTATATTACTGGAAATTAAAGCCAATATGGAACAAAGGCCGGATTTTTCTATTTCCAATGACGGAAGATTGTTAGTTAAGGGCCGAATATGTGTACCAGATCATGAGGCTACGAAGAAACTAATCCTAGATGAAGCACATAATTCCAAATACACAATTCGAGGAACAAAGATGTATCAAGATCTCAAAAGAAATTTCTGGTGGCCCAATATGAAGAGAGAAATAGCTGATTTCGTATCTCGCTATCTCACCTGCCAACAAGTAAATGCAGAGCATTTTAGACTCGCATGTAAATTACACCCCTTGAGTATTCCCGAATGGAAATGGGAGAGTATAGGGATGGACTTTATTATGGGTTTACCCAAGACCAGAGGTGGACACGATGGAATATGGGTAATCATAGACCGATTGACTAAATCTGCACACTTCATACCAATAAAGAGTCGATGGTCTGTGGATATTCTAGCAGCATTATACATAAAAGAGATTGTCAAACTACATGGTGTCTCCATCACTATTATATCCGATAGAGATCCTCGATTCACATCACAATTCTGGAAGGGTCTACAACATTCACTAGGGACTAGATTGAATTTCAGCACAACTTTTCATCCACAAACAGATGGTCAAACGGAAAGAACAAATCAGGTAGTAGAAGATATGCTCAGGGCTTGCGCTATCAACTTTGGAGGTAGTTGGCATGATCACTTGCCTCTAGTAGAGTTTGTATATAACAATAGCTATCGAGCTAGCATACAAATGACACCTTTTGAAGCTTTATATGGAAAAAGTTGTCGATCACCATTATGCTGGAATGAAATAGGGGAAAAGCAATTTCTAGGCCCCGATCATATCAGGGATTCTACAGAAAAGATCAAGCTCATTCAAGAAAGAATGAAAATGGCACAAGATAGGCAAAAGTCTTATGCTGACAATCGAAGACGTGACTTGGAGTTTCAGGTAGGAGATCATGTATATTTAAAGGTTTCTCCAGGTCGTAGTATTCAAAGATTTGGCATTAAAGGAAAGCTAACTCCAAGATTCATTGGCCCGTTTGAAATTCATGAACGGATTGGCGAAGTGGCTTACAAACTGGCTTTACCTCCACAATTAGCAGGAGTTCATGACGTATTTCACGTCTCTATGCTGAAGAAGTATGTATATGATCCCGACCATATTATCACTTATGACAATCTGGAAATTCAGAAAGACATGACATATGAACAAACGCCAATAAAGATTCTGGAACGGGAAGTGCGTCAACTAAGAAATAAAGTTATTCCTATGGTCAAGATTCAATGGAAGAAAACATGGCCATATGAAGCAACTTGGGAAATCGAAGCAGCCATTCGGAAAAGATTTCCAGAATTATTTAACTGTAAGAACACTCTCCGAAATCCATATATTGAATTTAAGGACCAAATTCTTCTAAGTGGGGGAGGGTGTAGTACCCCAGAATTTATATATATAATTTTTGAATTATAAAATAGTTTTCTAGAAATTATAAAGGCCTAAATAAATTAATGAAGGATTATTGGATTAATAAGTCATTATAAGGCTCAATTATGCTAATTAGTTAACCTAGTCTATCTAATTATTATCCAAAAGGTTAATGGACTAAGCCCTTTAAGTTTGGCCCATATTCTAGAAGGGAAATTGGCTTATTCACGTATTTTAAGGATAAATACTAATTATATAAGATAATTATATGGATAAACGAATAAAAGAGTTTTATCAAATTGAAACTCTATATACGTTACATGTAACAGTCTATCGGGCGATCGCCACAGCCCTGTAACGCACCTAGACACGACCGTTACATCCTGTAGATTCCGTAAGGTGAGGAAATTACAAAAAAAATGGAACTTTGAAATCCTATCCACAAGAGATCGACTTAGGGAAGCTTATAACATTACTAAGGACTCTTAGGGATTAGGTTCTGGCAAATTAAGGACTATAGAATTGATCTAATCTTCAAACCCTAGTCAAAACCCTATAAATAGGACCTAGTTCTGAACTGAGCGACCCTTACTTTTGGCACGTGAAGAATCAAGGTAAGGAGTCATAAATTCGGGTAAGTTCCTTAGAAGCTTTTGTTTAGTATACTTTAGACTAATGGTTCTCCAAATTTCGTGCTAGGAGATCAAGCAACCAAGGAGATAGAAGCTTCCAAAGTTGCTGATTCAACCTTAGCAACCCAGGAATCTGAACGCAAGTCCCCTGAAGATCCTGAGATTAGGATGACTAAACGAGGTAATTAGAGTACGATCCTTTAGAACTTTTTGTTTCCAATAGTTTCATCTTCTTACCCTCAAAATTTCACATCCTTAGGTCAAGAGGCTGAGAAAATAGAGCAGATTGAAGTTGCTGATTTATCACAAGAAGTACAAGGGACTAAGGGTAGCACCTAGCATCAAATTCGAAGTTTTAAGGTTCTAGAAGAGGTAGGTTATCTCATGATTGGTAAAAACAACTTGTTAGGAATAAAAGCCCTCTGATTGTGCTTGATTTCATGTATTATAGATTAAGAATTTCATGATTTCATAGTTTTATACATTCATGCATCTCATAACCCTAAATGGAAATAAAAAGATATTATCTTGTCTCTTCACTAAACCCTTACATATAGTTGGCTTATGCATCGTTATCATGACTAGGACAGTGGTAATATGTTGATTTCTAGGCATGTTATATTTTCATAAACCTTCACTTTAGTTTACTGCCAGCAGGTTCTCTCACGCACTAACGTGAGACCGTCACATGCATGTAACGGCCTTACGATAAACCGTCACATCCTGTTATGCTTTTATTTGTTCTATTGTCTCTGACGCACCCTAGCAGGAGTGTTACACCACTGTAACGGCCCCCCAATAAACCGTCACACACTGTAACGCGCCTATCCTAGACCGTCAGACACTTGTGTTCTGTCAGCCCAAGGCAGAATAATAACCAGTTAAGTTTACTTATAAATAAGCTTAGATAGCTAAGTTTGTACCTATTATCATGACTTTGAGTTTAGTTTCTGATTCATAATCAAATTGCATGATTAATGTGTCTTAGGTTATTTTAAGTTATGATAATTTCATTGGCTAAAACTCTATAGTTTGTATTCTAAATCATGATTTTCCAAAGTTGTATTGACGGAGTTTTATCTTGGTTTCATAATGTTACACATTATTTTCTATCTATAGAGTCATTTCTTTAAGTATATGGCACATATTCCGGTATGCTGTCCATTAGTTCACTTTGCACTATAGGAACACTATTCTTGGACATGAGGACCTCTCTATTAGATATTCCTTCCAATGGACTAGAAAATCTTGTTTCAAGACCTCCGTAATTCTCCGCGAGCCTGGGATTCCCACTAGGACGCCGAGTTGGTTGTACCATTAAAGCCCATTGATTAGATTACACTATCGATGATTTTGATTATCAGTAATGTAACGGCTCTATGTTGAACCGTCAGGCACAAGTAACGGCCCAATATATGACCGTCACATTCCACTGAGTCCGATTTCTTGGTTCTGGATTCAGACTAATGTAACGGCCCAATACTGGAGCGTCACATCATGTAACGGCCCAGTACACGACCGTCACACTACTTGAGTATTTTAACCCAAGGATTGACCAAGGGTTGATATTCCAAGGTTCTAGATAGACTCTTGATGATCTAGAACTTATCATATTGATCAAGAAACCTAATATAATGAATGGAAGATAAAGAATGTATCGTTATGCTGTCGATTTGTTTCCATAAGCATAACCTTGCTTAAGTAATTCTTGATTTTTCATGATTCTTATTGAAGCATTCATTCATTGAATTATTGTTATCAGGAGCTCATTTGAACTCATTATATTCTTGACCATACTTTATTGTTACATGCGTGGAAAAAGCTGGATTTATACTTGAAGATGCGATCGAACACTGATTGTGTTCAAGGGCTCTATGCTAGTCCCCTCGACTAATTATCGGAAACATACTATTTTATAAACCATGGGGTATGATGCTACTGGCGTCGCATTGCGCTGGGAGTACTTTCTCTATAAATAAGTGAAAATTCACAGCACGACATGACATTCTTGTACATGACTTTCTTGCTTGATATTCCACAGAAATTCACGAAGTACTTGCTCATAAGCAAAAGATACCGGAGTGATGATTATGTGGCTTGCTAGTACATTCTCGATACATTTTTGTTCATGAAAGGTCAATATCATGTTCTTGTTATATTCTTACTAGTTCGTATTTGTTCTCATTCTAACTTACATGATCATCTTGTTACTTTGGTTTAATCGCATGATTGAGCGCATTCGCATGATTTTTACCTTATTCTTTAGAGCTAAATTGTTAATTACTTTAATAGTGCCTTCATGTTGATGCGAAGATACCTACTGGGCAAGTGTGCTCATTGCCTATTTCTAATCTTTTCAGGAGATGGAAGTGATTCGAATTCGGATTCGGGTTATACAAGTAGCGGGTCCGAGAGCGAATGAAAGTATTGTCAAGATGAGAGTGAAGACTTAGGAAGTCTACATTGTTTAGATTGAGTCTATGTAATTTTCCTATTTGTTGAGTCTAGTGCATAATGGAAATTGCGTTGGTGGTTGTACTTGATTATTTTGAAATAAAGTTGGAGTTTGAGTAATATTGTGCAATTGCATTTATGTGTGTGATTGTCTTGCGCTCTGATCGTTATTGCTCGCAAGAGGCTTACCATGCCGGCTGTTCGCGCTCCTCGAGTTAGTCTTCCTCTGTAATAAAGGCTCGGGGCGTGACAATGATGATCTTGTAATACAGAAGGACTTAACATATGAGCAAAGACCACACAAAATACTTGATCAAGAAGTACGTCAGCTTCAGAATAGAACCATTCCCATGATAAAAGTCTGGTGGAATAAAAGTACAGACTAAGCGGCAACATGGGAAATGGAGGAAGCTATGTGCAAGAGGTTTTCAGAGCTATTTGATTATAAGTAAAATACACTCTCCATATATCTCATGCAATGATTTTGGGGACCAAATTCTTCTTAAGTGGGGGTGGGTGTAGCACCCTAGAAATTTAATTAAAATTTTTAGTAATTAAATAGAATTAATTAAGCTTAAAATAAGCTGAATATTGATTTAATGGGTTACTTAACATTTATTTAAAGACCCAAACTTGTAGAGCATTAAGGCCATTTAAAATGGGCCCATAGACCAAATTCTAAGACTTTTAGGCCCAAGCCCAGCCCTAGAGACGTACTAGGATTATTTTCCTATTTTAACTACATAAATAGGGATAATTAAGAGAGGAATCAGACTCAAATTAAAATTTCATATGCCCAGGCAAGAGGCGGTCTATCGCAAGACCGCTACCTCATGAAGGCGGTCCTGGGCAGACCGCTATCTTGTTCCGTAAACGGAAGGTGAAGAACCATGGAAAGATCAGATTTTTATCCACCCAAATCACTAGGGATCAATGTGATATGGCTTGAGAACATGTCTAGAACTCTTAGGGATCGATTCTAACACCAATAAGGACTCCTAGTTCGATCTAATCCCTCCACCCTAGGCTAAACTCTATAAATAGAGCCCAGATTTGTCCTACGCGAACCCTAATTTTGGATCGCGTAGTTCAAAGGTAAGGCGTCGTCTGTTCAGGTTCATCCTTTAGGGTTATTTGTTCTCTTTTATATCTTCTAACTTCTTTCTAAATCACGTGCTAAGAGAACAAGCCGTCGAAGAGTTAGAAGGTCTGGAAGTTGCTAGCTCCACGCAAGATAAGTAGGAACAAGAGCATACTTTCGGAGACAAATTCGTAGTCTAGGGGCAATACCAGAGGTAGGTTATCTCAAGTTTGCTTAAACATCAAGTTAGGAACAAAAGCCCTTTATTACCATGTGATTCCATGCACTAGACACGGAGTATTTCACGTTTCTATATGACTGTGCAATCATGTGTTTTTTACTACATACTAGCCCTCCACCCTTAATTAAAAGATAAGATCTATGGCTTAATTCATGCCTTTTCCATGCTTTTTCTTCATTCTAAACACGTTATCATGTCTTACTCTTTCTATCCTTTATAATTTTCATGCGTTAATTGCCTAGAATAAGCCCTGCACGATGATTTTTAGCTTCTGTCTGATAAAGGAATAAGGCGGTTCCACAGAGACCGCTATCTGCAAGTAGCGGCCCCCGACAGACCACCATCTTAAAGTAGCGGCCCTATATAGATCGCTACCTGGTTTCTGTCACCAGGTTAAACCTTATTTATTTTAAATATATATATGCTATCCTGCATACCCTAGCTTGTTGGTTACATATCTTGATCATGGCATGATTCATACTACATCTTGGCATGTTTAAAAGCTTATTTTCCATATGTGTTAATTTTCATGCCAAAACCTTATAGTCTTGTATTTAAGGGTTTTTATGTAAGTTCCTACACTTGGATTGATGCTTTGACGCGTTCCTTTCTCATCTCCTTTCTATTTTATTACTTCACATATAGCTCGTACTCCGGTACAACGCTATTAGATCACTTACACTTGATAGGAACACCTCTTGGACTTGAGAGCCTCTCTGTCGGATATTCCTTCTGTTGGACTAGATGATCTTGTTTCAAGGCCTCCGTAAGGATCCGCGAGCCTGGGATTCTTACTAGGACGTCGAGCTGCTTGTACCCTAAAAATCCAATGGTCTAGAAAGCAAAATTTTCTGCGTTTTCTGCAACCTCTATAGATCGCAGCCAACAGGTGACCGCTACTTCCAGATAGCGGCCCTGGCGCGACCGCGTTCTTCCAGGCTTGATCGCTTTGTCGACCCCATCTCTTTCTGGTGTCGACCCTGTCAGATAGCGGTCTTGGCTAGATCGCTACTTCATGATAGCGGTCCTAGCTCCACCGTCTTATGCTATCTTGTGTCAAACCCGAGGTCTGATCCAAGGGTTGATCCTACTTTGTTCTTAGGTGATCTTCTGATCGTCTAGAGCCTAACATCTTATACATTAATTTATTAATGAACTATGAAACTATGGAAATGTACCATTATGATGTCGGATTCCTCTCGTGGCATAATATCCTTTAATTCATCCTTGATCTCATGATTTCATTTTGGTACTTTCTTACCTTGGTTTTGTTACCATGAAACTATTATTTGAACTTGACATTATTGGCCTACATTTATATTTCTCGTAGAAGTAGCTTGATTTATAACTTGAAGATGCAAGAGCGGGCACGAACAGTGTCCAAGGGCTCCACGCTAGCCTCCTTGGCAGATGGCCATAAACATGCTATAAACCATGGGGTATGATGAACACTGGCGTCGCATTGCGCTAGGAGTATTTTTTTTCATAAACGAGTGAAATCCACGAGGCAATTTCATGAAATTATACTTACTTGATACATGACTTTCTAGTGCATAGTCTTTTCAAGATTATGAAAAGTACATTCTCGATACATGCTAGTATATTCTCGTTATTGAAAGGCCGTATTACAAGCTTGCTTGATCATGCTCTCTTACTTACTTCTCATATCTCTACACTTATCTTGATATCTTGTTGTTACTTTGGTTTTATAGCATGTTTTATCGCATCTTACATTATTACCTTTTTAGAGAGCTAAAATGTTAATTACTAAAATTATGCTTTCATATTGATACGAAGATACCTACTGGGCGAGTGTGCTCATTCCCTACTTTTCTAATCTTTTTCAAAAAATTCTAGTGGGTTGAATTCGTACTACTTAAGTGACAGGTCCGAGAGCGATTAAAGTTCGAGAGAAGACTTAGAGAGTAGTCATGAGTCCACATATGTTAGTTAAAGTCATGTCTATGTAATTTTTCTTTTATTGAGTCTAGTGAGTTGCTATGTCGAAAGTCATGTGTTGTTGTAAACATTGATTATTATTCAATAAAGTGGAAGTCTGAGTATATTACCTTGTGTTCACTCTTTTATGTGTGGACATTATAACGCTCTGATTACACTACAAGAAAAATGAGAAATATCAACGGTATTTTCTGACGGAACAATATTCGTCGAAAATATGTCGAAACTATTCTACTTTCTGACGGAAATGTCTTTTGTCGGAAATTCATCGGTAATTACCGACTATTTTTCGACATAGATATTTTGTTGTAAATACGTCAAAAAAATTTGACAAAAAAAATTGTACATCGGAAATACATCAAAACTTTTGGACGTATTTTCGACTAACAAAGGTTTCATCAAAAATAAATAATTGCGGGTTAGAATTTATGAACAATTTCTGACGAATAAATTTAAGGTCGAAAATTAGTCAAAAACTTTCCGACGAACCAAAAATCCGTCAAAACTTACAACAAGTGGCGACTGATCTTTTGTCTGTCTAAAAATTAAATAAATTTATGTCAGCCAAACTCACGTATTTGTAGGCCTTAGGAAGCTATTTGTTAGACTTAATCTGTCGCTAAAGGTTGAAGCATCGCTTACTAGAAGCGTCACATGTTGAGCACGGCAAACAGATGTTTACTAGAACGCCATTTAAATTCATAAGAGGGTAATTTTATGTGTTGTTTTATCGTTTATGGTATTTTTATATCATTTTCATAATTATTTTATTATTATTATATTGTTACATTTATTAACTATCATTTTTATGGTTTTTTATCTTTGATTCATCTTTCGTATAATTTTCATAATTATTTTATTTTTATTATAGTGTTATAGTTATTAGTTATCACTTTTATGGTGTTTTGTCATTTTTGTAATTATTTTATTATTATTATACTATTATATTTATTAATTATCACTTTTATGGGTTTTTATCATTTTTATAATTATTTTATTATTATTATACTATTACATTTTTTAATTATCACTTTTATGATTTTTTGTCATTGACATGAAATTATTTTAATATTATTATACTGTTATATTTATTAATTATCACTTTTATGATTTTTCATCATTTTCGTAATTATTTCATAGTTATTGGATGATAAGGGTGATAAATATATGACATGGGTGACAAATTTATGCTAAGGGTGACAAATGGATCATATGGGTGACAAATGAGTTACTAAGGGTGACAAATGGGTTACTAAGGGTGACTAATGGATTATATGGGTGACAAATGAGTTACTAAGGGTGACAAATGGCTCATATGGGTGACAAATGGGTTAATAAAAGTGATAAATAGCTCATATACGTGACAAAATGAGTTACTAAGGATGACAAATGGGTCATATGGGATAACATATAGATGACAGAGGTGGGTTGAGTCGACTCCATGCCAAGATGGAGTCGACTCCATGACAAATGGGTCATAAACGTTTCGTGGTGACAAATAAGTTGACAGATAAGGGTGATATTTATGAGTTTCTTATCATTAATGATATTTTTCTATCAATTTTACATTTTTGTTAATGTTGTATTTATTAATTATCATTTTTATAAATTTTTAGTCATTTTCATAATTATTTTGTTATTATTATATTTATTGGTTATCATTTTTATGATTTTTTATCATTTTCATAATTATTTTATTATTATCGTAATTATTGATTATCATTTTTATGGTTTTTATGTTATTTTCAAAATTATGTTATCATTATTATATTTATTGATTATCATTTTTATTTTCTTGCCTAGGTGATAAATTATTGTATTTATTGATTATCATTTTTTATGATTTTTTATTATTATTATCTTTTTTTCTCTTTTAGGTTCTCCTTCCGTATGCGAGAGCAGCAAGGTGAAATGAATGATAAGGGTGATGTATGCATATTAGTGGTGACAAATAAGTTGAGAGAGCCAGTAAATGCACATTAGTGGTGACAAATAGGTTGACAGGGACGACAAATGAGCATGAGGGGTGACAAAAGACTCTTAACGGTGAAAAATGCACAAAGATGGCGGCTCCCAGGGGCAAAGACGACGACTCCTGCATACTAAGAGTGAAAAATACCTATTAGTGGTGACAAATAGGTCAACAGGGGCAACAAATGTGCATGAATGGTGAAAAGTGGATGGTTAAAGGTGAAAAATAAATGGTTTACGTAAAGAATATATAGCTCAGGTGAAAAAGAGATGGCTAAAGGTGAAAAAGAGATGGCTAAGGGTGAAAAATGAGTGCTAGGAGTGACAAATAGATAACAAGAGTGAAAAATAGATGGTTAAGGGTGACATAATAAAGGCGCCCAATGGATGGTTAAGGGTGAAAAATAGATGGGTAAGGGTGACAAATGACTTGGTAACGCTAACAAGTGGCCAACAGAGGTGACAAATAGGTTATTAAGGCTAACAAATAGCCAAATGGATGGTTAAGGGTGAAAAATAGATGGGTAAGGGTGACAAATGACTTGTTAAGACTAACAAATGGCCAACATAGGTGACAAATAGGTTGTTAAGGTTAACAGATAGCCAACAGAAGTGACAAATGGGTTATTAAGGCAAACAAATAGCCAACAAAGGTGACAAATGGGTTGTTAAGGCTAATAAATAGCCAACATAGATGACAAATGGGTTGTTAAGGATAACAAATAGCCAACAGAAGTGACAAATGGGTTGTTAAGGCTAACAAATAGCCAACAGATGTGACAAATGGGTTATTAAGGCTAACAAATAGCCAACAGAGGTAACAAATGATTTGTATGGGTGACAAATGCATATTAAGGGTGACAAATGGGTTTATATGGGTGACAAATGGGTTTGCATGGGTGACAAATGCATATTAAGGGTGACAAATGGGTTTGTATGGGTGAAAAATAGGCTGAGAATGGTAACAAGTGGGTTATTAAAGGTGAGACATGGGTTTCAATGGTGGCATATAGATGACAGAGGTGGGCTGAGTCGACTCCATGCCAAGATGGACTCGACTCCATGTCCATATTTTTTTTTGCACAAAAGAAATCAGGGATCGAAGCCCTATATCTCATTTCCTCTTGAAAGAAGATTACACCAAGGAAACCCCTGCAGAATATACAATATAGATCGAAGGGCAAGGCAGAAGGGCCATCCGGCCCATTTGGCCCATTCACATCTGGCCCATTCAAATTGTTCTTTTCTTCTCTTTTTTGTATTGGGCTTGGCCCCCCTTTTCACTCTTTTTTTTATTCCTTTCTCTCTTTTTTTGGTGCCAACAAACACATGTACAGCCGTTGCGACCATATAATTGATCTCACATAGGTAATTGATCTCACATATGTATACGGTCTGGCATATACACTAGCTATGATCTCTTGGCTTACGCATAATGTAATCATTTTTTTCCCAATAGAAATAAGTAGTTCATACATCAAAATGTAGTTGATTTAATGCTACATCATAATTTCTACATACACAAGATGATGAATAAAGGGAGGAATAATGAGAGCATGTATTGCCCATCAAATCAAAAGGTACTGATCAAACATATTGATATCAAATTGCAATTCATATTTCATTAAAACAAACAAAGGGATCTTAACGATGAACTATGAGCATGAAGATAAGCCCTACTAATATTAGAAATAACATAAAGACACATAGCATAAGTAGGACAATGATGATGCATGACATCCAGGGGATTTCTATCCGCATCTTGTTTCTTAGCTGGGGAGGGGTGACATCAATTGACTTGGATGGTTGCAGTGCACTAGAACCATGCATTGGGGTTGAATTGTCATTACAGGTAGTTAAGACCCCATAATAAGCATGTTCTACCTCCTCTATAGAATAGAATCCCTTCTATTGAGCTCCTAGATATCCATTAACTTGAGCGTAACATTCTGGCCAAGTGCAATATATACCAGGTGATCGGCCAACCCACACTACATAACACTTATATTTTCCCATGTCAGTAGGTTTTCAGAAACCTACACAAAAGATTTGCATAGGATAGAGTGTCAACCAAAGTCTAAAGATGCGAAGATACAACATAAATATAATTCCACTAGAATGACAATGAAACAAAAAATAATACTCCGACTACTTATATTGAGGGATGGACGAAGAGTATGTCCATCATGTTAATCCAAACAGGCATCAAACCTACTAATGAGAAGGCCACTGATGATACAATTGACGTCGTCGAAGTCACAGGTGACAAAGCTCGCAAAGAAGAAGGAAGCCGCCCAATGTTGTCTCAGTAGATGCTAGCAACCATCGCTTGGCTTCTTATAGACACATGGAACCTTGCATTTATAGAGAGGTGAAGTGGGAAACCTGTAGCATTGAAAGGATGTAGGAAGAACCTCGAGAGGGGAAAAAGGCGGTCATCGGAGGAGGAATCGACGTCGTCACATCTCGTCGGGGTCAGAAGAACTGCAACCCTTGCTAGGCTTAGTTATGCAGAGGAGGACGACCTGCATCAGTCCTCCTCAGTCTTCTCTCGAAGACTCAGCATTCGGTAATGAAAGGTCGACGCATTAGTTATGCAAACCCTAGTCGGAGGGCATGCGGAGGGAGGAGCTAATGAAGGGGAGAAAATGACACCGCCTACCCTTATCTACATTTTCTTAGCTATTCATTTTAAAAAGGGCTGCTCTATTCACCCCCCCAGATCCGCCTTACACACTTATCGTCCATTTGTCAGTCATAAGGCCTATTTGTCACCCTTATGTTCAATAGCCGTCGCCTTAGCCTTTTTCCAGTTATGCCTTGGTCATCGCCTTAACCATTTGTCACCGCTAGGTGTGTATTTGTTACCACTAAAGTGGCATTTGTCACCCCTACTGGATATTTATCACTCCTACTACATGAGCAACCGTTGCCTTCTTTTGTCTCCAGTAGCTGCTTGACTTTGACCTAGATCACTGTAGCTCACTAGTCTATCCATTGACCTTTGACTTTGACTGGGTCTTCATGACTGTAGTCAATAGAAAGTTGAGCTTGGCTAGACTCTTCTTTTATTGGCGTTGACTTTGACCAGTCAACATTTACTGTCGTTGCCTTGACCAAGTCCCTTCGTTGTTCTTCTGATTGCTGTAGAAACTCTTGATACACTGTTCATATTTTTGTCCTCTTGTGAACTTGACTCCTTCTTTCAGCTCCTTCTGCTTTTCATTTGTTAGCTCTAGGATCTATTTTTCACCCTTACCAGTGTATTTGTCTACTCTTCAAATCTAGTTGTCACCACTGAGCTTTGTGTCTGAATGGATGAGGTCGAGGCACAATGTTGCCAAGTCGAGGCAGTGTATAGCAGGATGTGGTTCATATCCTCTTGCGCCAGGTCATCTATTAGCTGATTTGACCTTGTTAGCTTCAATCACCAGTTCCGAGCTGAGTGCGTCGATGCACTTCACAGATGCATCGAAGCATAGACTTCAAATTATTAGTTTACGCTTGATGCGTCGGTGCAGGTAGTTTGATGCTTCAACGCAGTGTGACTTGTTGACAGGTTTTGTTCTTAGTGCGTCGGTGCACTAGATGAGAATTGAGATAGTGCGTCGATGCATTGGCCTTGTGGCTTCGATGCTTTACTGACTTCAAGATTCTGAGGTTGGCTTCTGCAACCAGAAATGCGTCGAGGCTGGCTTGCCTTGCCTTGACACTGCTGTGTCCAAAACCTCTAAACAGAAATTGATGAATGAAGAATTTGTTCTTCAACGTTGACACTCTTCCTTTGAAAACTCGACATGTTGTATTCAAAACTTGAAGTTGTGTCTGCTATAGTCTCTCCTGTTAACACACACGTATTAACTTTTAGGATTTGATCAATCAGTTCAGCCTTAATGATACATAGTATGTCATCATCAAAACTAGAGAACACAACATTCTCCACCTTTTTTATGATGGCAACTATTGGTCATTAAACCAGCTGCCAGTTTTTAACCCAAGATTTTATAAGGCAATCTTTTTATCAGTCATTAATGATGAGTTAGAAAAAGAACACTAAAGTCCATGCATCAAAACACTCTTGCTGAAATCATGTCATTTAATTGTATAGTAGTGTGAAGAAAGTACACAAGGATTTTACATGTTCAAAAACTGCTTCACCACATACATATAAACACACATACAAAATGCAGAATGCATGACAAAATGCAAAATGCATGACTATGACCATGACTCAACTCTCAAAATCATCTACTCCCCATCATCTTCATCTTCTTAAATTCGCATGACCTGACCACATTCTGAGGTTTGAGACGTGAAATTGTTTAAGATCTTTTATTTCCCAAATTAATGAGTTCGGCCCCAAACCGAGCTCTAATCATATTATACTCACGCTCACTAAATGTCCATGATATCTCCCTCTTCCTTGACAATTCATCAACATATTTCAGTACATAAATTGCATAGTTGAGGCTTCAATCTACCTGTTGGGGACATTCGTTATTAAACACAAGTTTCCATTGATCAACTCCCTCGAATGTCCTATATTCCTTCAGTAACCCCCGTACAACTGCAGCTTGTAAATGAAATATTTGACATTATTAAGGAATAATTAATATACACATTATAAATATCTTTAATACAGGTACATGGATAAGAAAAAGTACCCATTTTCTTGTAGTGGCATCATGGATGGCCATGCCTCTCATGGAATTATATGAGACAAAGTGATGATTCTCCGTGTCAACAACAAATAGATGCCAGTGATTACTTTAGTGTAACATGAAGAATAAATATTTTTTCTCATGTAGTTGTAATAATTCATCATTCTCGTGTAAGGATTCAGTCAGCGCAGTTCGGGCAACGTAGCGGATAACAAAATTTTTAACCCGAACCCAGGCTTTGTGGAATCCTAGAACCGTGCTCTAATCGATGCAAAAAAACTCCCAACCCCTAACAGCAGGTTGTAAATCTTTACCTTGTGCGGAACGATGCTGTCCACAACACCCGATGCCGATTTCCACGAACGCCGAGCCGCATAGATGTACGTCCTCTAGAGTTGATCCACACGGATCGTCGCGCGGTAACGGTGTCCTCCCATCCTTCCCCCGCGCACACAAGCCGTGGATCCTCCAAAAAACTATCCTTCTTTCCTAAGCTTTCCCCCTTAAGAGAGAGAAAGAGAGAGAGAGAGCTACTAGGGAGAGAGAGAGAGTAAGAGGGAGGAGAGGGGAGGAGAGAAGCTTTTCATCTTTCTTTATAATGCTTGGCTAAAGAAGTGGAGAGGAAGAGCTTCCTACGTAGGATGCATATATATATAATGGTTGGGCTCTTTCTAAAAGAGCCCCTAAGAATGAATATTGCATATGTATCCTTCCATATTATTATATATATCTATTAAGCCCTTCTTATATTCCGTTCCAAAAAGAATTGAAGGCTTTTAATATATACCTCTGTACAATAATATACCATCACCCGAGAACCCATTGTGTGTGATCCTCTAGGCCCATAGTCACTTTAGTTTAAGGTCTATTAACTTCTAATTCTTAATTAGAAGTAAATTAAACTCATAACTTGCTTCTACTAGAGCAAAAAAATAGTTTAATTTATTCTGAACCTTTGATCAGGTTGGGTCAAGTAAATCCGCGTGATCCTAGAGGACGCCGGATTTAAACCACCATGTCTGGTACCTGTAAGTCTACAGTTGCCGCATCGCTGTAATCCCTCGCTCCTTTCTATGAGTCTGCTTCGATCAAGGGTATGGTATCTATCAAAACCCCATGATCGTGACATTCGACTATGACCTCCTTAAAGTGTATGACGTCCATTCTAAATGAACTCACACGACCCTGGCTAGGGATTTAACGGAGCGTCAGTGTCATGACCCATTAACTGTCTGATATATACCTGATAGTGAGCGATCCCCTCTTGACCATTGATGATCTTCACACGTATCCTGAAATGGTTAATGACTTGAAAATTCATGACTTGTGGTTAAAGTAACTTATCCAACTCATTAAACCATTCCAGTCCTCGAGTGAGATCCAATCAATATCTCAAGTCAAAGGACCAACGATGCGACTGAGACAATTGGATCTTCAGTTGACATTAGGTATAATCAACCATCTGAAGATCCAATAGCGGATCAGTTCTGTGTACATCCTCCCAGAACGTACACCTACACATATGTATCGGTGCCCCGCACTAGTGACCATAAGACTGCTCACCCATACATCATGTGTACTGGTTTAATAGGTAATCAAAGTCCCCGAGTGATTACCCTCCAACTATGAACAGTTTAAGGTATGTATCCATGTAAAGTTAGTCTCATAATCGAGATCCCATCTCGGGTTGACTTTACAACCACATATCCTAGGGACATTGTAGAGTAATATACAATTACAAATTTACGCTCAAATACCACTTCGTTAATAATGAACAAGATCCTACAACTATCGGGCCTACCCGACTAGAAATTGGCCTATAGCACATCAATACTAACAATCTCCCACTTGAACTACAGCCAATTTCTCACAACTTTGAGACCCATCTTATCCCGATGACGCTCAAATATAATATGTGTCAAAGGCTTAGTCAGTGGATCTGCTATGTTGTCTTCCGACGGTACACGCTCTACCATCACATCTCCACGATCAACAATCTCCCGAATAAGGTGGAAGCACCTCAGAATGTGCTTCGACCTTTGGTGAGACCTCGGTTCCTTCACCTGGGCGATGGCCCCATTATTATCATAAAATAAAGAGATGGGAGCTGATATCTCGGGAACTACGCCGAGTTCCAAGATGAATTTCTTCATCCAGACGACTTCCTTAGCAGCTTCAGCTGCAGTAATGTATTCTGCCTCTGTCGTCGAGTCTACAGTCGTGTCTTTCTTGGAGCTTCTCCAACGACTGCCCCTCCATTCAACATGAATACAAATCCAGACATGGATTTACAGTCATCTGGATCTGACTGGAAACTAGAGTCTGTGTAAGCTCTAAGCTGTAGGTCCTATCCTCCATAAAGCAGAAAAAGATCCATAGCCCTTCGCAAGTACTTAAGGATACGCTTTACTGCCTTCCAGTGCTCTTCGCCTGGATTTACCTGATATCTACTAACAATGCTCAAAGCATTGGCAACATCAGGCCGTGTACATAGCATTGCATACATGATTGACCCTATGACCGAAGCATAGGGTACGTTATTCATGTGTGCCACCTCCTCAGATGTTTTAGGGCTCATCCCCTTATATAGGTAAATTCCATGTCTCATAGGAATGAGACCTCTCTTGGAATTTTCCATCCTAAACCTTTTGAGGATAATGTCTATGTACATAGATTGGGATAATCCTAGCATCCTTTTAGATCTATCTTTGTAGATCCTTATGCCCAGCACATAGGATACTTCTCCCAAATCCTTCATGGAGAAGGTCTTGGACAACCAAGACTTAGTTGATGTCAACATCTCTACATCATTCCCAATGAGTAAGATGTCATCAACATAAAGGACCATAAAGGTCACAGAGCTCCCACTGACCTTCTTGTAAACACAGGGTTTATCTTCATTCCGAATGAAATTGAAAGATTTGACAGCCTCATCAAATCTTAAGTTCCATCTCCGAGATGCTTACTTTAATCCATAAATGGATCTCTAAAGTTTGCATACCTTATTAGGATGAAACATGGAGGTGAATCCTTCAGGCTGTACCATGTACACCTCTTCCGATAGATTTACATTAAGAAAAGTTATCTTCACATCCATTTGCCAAATCTCATAATCCAGATATCCAGCAATGGCAAGGAGGATTCTGATTGACTTAACCATGGTCACAGCTAAAAATGTCTTGTCATAGTCAATATCTTGCATTTGACGATACCCTTTCGTCACTAATCTGGCTTTGTATGTGTCAATGTGTCCATCTGCACCGATCTTCCTTTTGAAAATCCACTTGCAGCCGATAGAGACTTTCCCTTCGAGTACATCAACCAAGTTCCAAACTTTGTTGGTGTACATGAACTGGATCTCTGAATCCATTGCCTCTTGCCATTTCTTGGAGTCTGTACTACGGATCACCTCCTGGTAGGATTGAGGATCTTCATCCACAACAATGCATACCTTAGAGGACCTCCCTGAGCCATGTCCAACATATCTCTCAGGTTCTCTTGGTAGTCTACCAGATCTCTGTAGTGTATGTGTTTCACTCTGAATAGGATCAACCGATACAATCTTATCTAATGAGATAGTGTCTTCAGGTTGTGGTTCTTGGATCTCGTCCAATTCTATCTGGCTCCCACTATTTTTCTGGAGTAGATATTCTCTTTCTAGAAATATAGCTCTCTTAGCCACTAAGACCCTTTGATCAGAAAGGTGATAGAAATAATATCCAAATGTCTCTTTTGGATATCCCACAAACCTACACTTATCGATTCTAGATTCTAGTTTATCACAATCGTTCCTCTTCACATGGGCAGGACACCCCCAAATTTTAATGTGATTAAAATTTAGTTTCCTGCCCTTCCATATCACATATGGTATAGAAGGAACAGATTTACTTAAGATCCTATTCAGTAAATAGGCTACAGTCTCTAAAGCATAGCCCTAGAGAGACAAGGGTAGTTCTGACATGGATGTCATGGATTCGACCATGTCTAACAAGGTCCTATTTCTCCTCTCGGATACACCATTATGCTGTGGTGTATACGGTGGAGTCCACTGAGACACAATTCCATTGTCCTTAAGATAAGAAGTGAATTCATGGCTAAGGTACTCTCCTCCTCGATCTGATCGAAGACCCTCAATACACTTGCCAGTCTGTTTCTCTACTTCATTCTTGTATTCCTTAAACTTCTCAAAAGCTTACGATTTATGCCTCATTAAATACACATAGTCATATCTTGAGAAGTCATCAATAAAAGAGATAAAATAGAGGTGACCCACGATTAAGCAGATAGGTAAAGGACCTAGAGTAGACCCCATGCAGGTGCTTTGACCTAGCTTTAATGGTGTCCTCGGGGGGGCCCGCTGCAGCCCCCTCCGCCGTGTCCCCCTCCGCTGTGGCTGACGATCGGTCGCCATGTCCCACCTTTGTTTCCTCGCCACCAGCCGAATCCCCTGCTGTCTCCGCGGGGGGTACCCGTACTTTTGCTGAAGCTCTTGCCGCGTCCCTATTGCCGCCTGTCGTCCTTGGCAAGGTTCATGAGCCAGCGCTCACCGACGGCGGCGAACCAGCCGTGTTCTTCTCTGCTGAGGAACTTGCAGCATCCTTGAAGCCTTTTGCATTTGCGCTGGTTGCACGTACGCCCCATGGGAGACCGGCTTTCCCTGAGATCAGGGCCCATCTTTCTAACCGGTGCCGATTCAAGGAAGATTTTGTGATCAGTGCCCTGGACTCTAAGCATCTTCTTCTGCGATTCCGGAATCATGAGGACTACCTCCAGCTTCTTCTGAGAGAATAGCTTTACGTTCATGGTAGAATTTTCCGTTTCTTCAAGTGGACGATGTTCTTTTCACCCAATGAAGATTCCTCCATAATGCCGGTATGGATTTCTTTCCCTGGGTTGCCTGCTAATCTTTTTGTGGAACCCATGTTGCGATATATCGCTGGGAACATTGGGAAGGTGTTAAAAATTGATTCTTCCACTCTAAACCTTTCTAATACGGTGGCTGCCCGTGTTTGTGTTGAGCTGGACATCCTGAAGTCTCATCCCCATAGACTGTGGCTTGGCTTCCCTGGAGGAGGATCCAGGCAAGATATTATTTATCCCGATCTACCTTCCTTCTGCTCGAATTGCTCCAGACTAGGCCACTCAGCGAATGATTGTAAAGGAAAATCTATTTAGACAGTGGTGACCTCTGTATTGCCGCAGGGTACCTCTCGGCCTGTTCCAAAGGTTAAAAATTTGTGGAAACCAGTGGCTCAGCAGAATACTAGTATTCAAAGGTCTGTTGACAATGATGTGCCTACTTCTGCTAAAGCTGTGAGTTTATCGGTCACTCCGGGTGGTAATGATGCTGGTGATAATCCAGAAGTTTGACCAAATAGAGAAGGCGGTTTGGTAATTCTCTCAAAGATTACGGGGGATAAAGATACTGATCAGACAGTACCTTCCCCTGTTAACCAGCAAATTCCTATGCATTGCCCAAAGGAAACCTGTGTTCTAAGTAAGCATAATGACTCAATTCCTTCTGCCGCAGTACAACTGGGTGGTGCTTCTTCCTCTACGATCCCTTCAGACTCCTCTCTTCAGCCTCCAGAAACTTCTATTGCTTCCAGTAGTGAGCTCCCTTCAGCACAAAGATTGGATGGAAATAATCTTATAGTCCCTGTTCCGGAATTAGCTGTTGTTGATCATAGTGTGATAACTCAACAGGCCCCCATGTTTGCCTTAAGCAATCGTCCGGATCCACTGCCCCCTAACTACTTTGCAAATGGTGATGACATGGCTCACATTTGGATTCTCTGCAGAGATTCCCTGAACTTTTCCATTCTCAATTCTGATGAGCAGCAAATTACACTCACTCAAACCGGTTCTGTTTGGCCGCTCTTTCATCTAACCTTTGTCTATGCTAAATGCTCTATACAGGAGAGACAACCTTTGTGGACATCCCTTATATCAGTTCATTCTCAAATTTCAGGGCCATGGCTAGTTGCTGGAGATTTCAATTGTATTATGACAGTGGATGAAAAAATTGGTGGTAACCCACCCAATTTGGGAGCTATCTCAGAATTTCTTGAGTGTGTATCAGATTGTGCCCTTTTTGATGCAGGTTTCATGGGCTCTCAGTATACATGGCATAATAACCAATCTGGGAGGCATGGTATTTGGGCTCGGCTGGACAGGGTTCTTATTAATTCAGAGTGGCAAACTACCTTTCCCATTTCAGTGGAACATTTATCCAGGGAAGCATCTGATCATGCACCCCTTCTGGTGAAACTGCTAACCAAGAATTTATTCAAGAGCCGTTTTTTTTTCAGAAAATGTGGACTTTGCATGACAGATTTCTCATGGATGTTAAATGTCCAACGTTTGGGTGTTCAAATGTGCTCCAAGTGTGCTTGCTGCCAGGTTCATCAGGGAGAAACCCTAAATCATCTTTTTATTCACAGTGAATTAGCTTCCCACATTTGGTATTTCTTCAAATCTGAGGGGCTGCCAATAGAAGGAAACTCTGTTTTATCTCTCATTTCAAATGCTGCCTCTCATATTAAGTTGAATTCTGCTTTTGGCATTCTAATCCTAGCTGTGATTGGCTTTGGCTGCTGGGAAATATGGAGAGCTAGGAATCATGTGCGATATGAAGGCAATGCTATGTCCAAAAACAGTATCCTCCACCGAATCAAAGCAAAAGTGAAGCAGGCATGTTCTAGTGCTTATTACAAAGAGTATGATACTAATAACCGAAGGATACTTGACTCATTAGGGATTGCTGTCTCAAGACCAAGCAGTGCACACCTGAAAGTTATCAAATGGGTGTCCCCTCCCTGGCCCTTCTTAAAATTAAATACCGATGGGGCGTGCAAGTCAGATGGAACATCAGGAGGAGGTGGTGTCATTAGAGATTATCATGGAAACGTTCTCCTAGCTTTCTCCCATTTCTATGGACAGGCTAACAGCCTTGTTGCAGAGGCTAGAGCTCTTACTGATGGCATCCATTATTTGCATACTATTTCAGAACTTCCTGCCTATATAGAATGTGATTCACAAGTTCTGGTTAGAGTTATAAACAAGGACTTCCCTTGTCCTTGGTCCATTCTCTCCTATGCAAGATTGATTTGGAGATCTACTACTCAGGGTGACAAGATTATTCATACCTACAGAGAAGGAAACAAAGTTGCAGATCTTCTGGCTTCCTTAGCCTGCTCCATTAAATGTAATGTTTTTTTCTCTCACAATGAGTTACCCTCTATTATAAAGGGAGAGGCTCGAATGGATAAGCTGGGTATGCCTAGCATCCGTATGATGTAATATCTATTCATTTTTTCAGCAATAAAATTCACCCCCTAGAGGTCGATGGCCCCCATTTACCTCTAGGTAGGGCTTCTTTGGATTAAAAAAAAAATAGATAGACAAAAGCTGAGAAAGCCATGAGCTTCATAACAGATCCAGAGATAGGATTGAAGAGATGAGAATAGATCGAAGAATATGAGAAGGAGGCAGAGCGAAATATAGAGCAAGGAAAGCTTGAACATGCAACCTGCACACTTAGCAAACAGATTACATATCTGTCCTCAAGATAAAAATAAAAAGGGCAAAAGAGAAGTATTTTTGGATTTTTGTATTTCTAATTTTTTTGCCATATTCAAATTTTTGGGATTTTTTGACATATTTGATTTTTTTCAGAATTTTGACATATTTGATTTTTTTGGGGGGAATTTTGACACATTTATTTTTTTTGGAATTTTGACATATTTATTTTTTTCAATTTTGAACCATATTTCAATTTTTTGATTTTGACAATATTTCATTTTTTTTTGGATTTTGAACCATATTTCATTTTTTTGAATTTTGAAAATAGCAATCCGCAGCACCCAAAGACAGACTCGAACTATTGGCCAGGGATCGCCGTCCCTCCCCTCTCATTAAAGGCTTCCCTTAAGCAGGGCGTGCATGTGAGGGTGACTTACCACAACCAACTGCCTCTAAAGAATGATGCCCCTACTAAGGCCATACCCGGGATACAACCCAACCTAAGAGGGAGAAATAGAAGAAAAATTAGAGGCAAGCTTTATGCAAGATGAGAGATATCAAGATTCGACTTCCTTCTAGGGAACTATCCCTCAAAGAGTAGGTCTGTCGCGCCGGGGCTTTGTGTCTTTGATTTTGAGACCCATATTTACTAGGCACGCATGCGACCGGGCTCATGACGTCCCGCGGGGAACTTTACTGCCACTCTTGCCATGCCTTTGATTCATAATTTTACATATTTATTCATTCTTATTTTGATAGCCCATATTGACTAGATATAGCATGAAAGCTCATTTTTGAGGGTCAAGACTACCCCTATTTAAGACCTCTCTCGTATTAGGGAGTGCCTAGGTTGGTCATCTTATCCATCAATCTCTTGCCCCTTACACTTGGCCGAGCAGAGAAGAGAAAAAGACCTTTGTGCATACCCAAAGTATGGCCAAAGCAGCAACGGTGTTGCTCAGAGGGATCGGCTATGGCTCACCGTGAAGTGTGTGAAAAACCCATGCTTAAAGGTCACCATCAACGATCAAGGAAAGAACTACACTCCCAGCGCGGAGCTATCACCGGCCTAAGGATGCTGCAGAAGCGAACTCATTCTAAATGAACTAAGCAAATTTCTAAAAGCCACTTAACCATGTTGAGGAATCAACGTTATAAGCATGTGCAGGACTAATAATGAAAATGATAGCATATTCTTACACAAAATAACGATACCTCGCAAATCCATAGTGTGGAAGTAGCATCCTGACATGATTTTGATCATCGAGCTTCGTGCAGCACGAGCTTTATATTCCTTACTTGACAGGATGAAAGGGAGAGGATAGCAAAGGATCAAAGATTCCTCTACATGGAGGAGCGGCAGACACGACACTGGACGAAGAAGGATAAAAAGGAAGAGAGACGAGGGCTAGAACTCCCTCGTTAAGGCACAGAGACCCTGATAACAAGGAACCAGATATAGAAGAAACCAGATTATCTCAGATCAAGGCGGACTAAAGCCTCTAAAGCAGCACGAGAAAGGGCGAAGACCCCAAAAGGGTGAAGAGGAGAGAGTAGAAAGATGATAAGAAGAATCATCCGACGTGGTCGGAGAAGAGGGATGAGAATCATCCGACAGTGCCGGAGAAGGAGAATGGGAGACACCCGACAAGGTCGGGGAATAAGAAGAACCCGGAGATACCGGAGGAGAAGAATCAGAGGAGGACATAGGCTGAGGCCGAGGATGGTGAGGAGATGGAAAATTTGGAGGTTCCGGATGGGAAAAGGAAGAACGGGGATTCGCAGACCCGAGATGGGAGGAGAGAATCATGGAGGGATAATTAGGAGAGGGAAGATACACCACCCAGGGGTCGGAACCAAGCAGAAGAAATGATGAGTGAAATGAAGAAGAAGGAAGAGAAGTGGACCCCTGAGTGCACAACTGACGGTCCTTAAACTTACGCCGTCGCCTCTTCTTAGCTGATACTTCTTGAACATGGACTCGCCTGGCGCGGGCTCGAATCTTTGGGCACCTTGCCTTACAATATCTTCTCAAATAGCGAGCCCATCTAGCAGATGTCCTGGCCCGGCTATGAACATACAGCTTTGCTGGGGCAATTACCCCTAGACACCCCGTGCTAACAACAGTAAGTGGGCATTCTTGGACAAGTAACCCTTCAGAGTGATGAATATCACAAACCCACGGCGTTTTGTCTCTCGGCACTAGAAGCATGAGATTCGACAACTCCACTCGGAACTCAGTCTTGAAGCACAACTCCCTTGATAAAAGAGACGGGTGAAGTTGAGGGAGAGTAATACACTTCGTTGACATGGCCGATTTGCTAATAAATCGAGGAAGATTGCATAACAAGTGTAGAGTATCCTTGGAAAGTGTAGAAGATACGGCCAATTGCCCCTTGAACATAGAATCCATAATCTGCTTGGCGGCCGTATGCGTTAGCACAACATGGGTAGAGAACCCTTCTTGGCCTGTCATCTAAATAGCAATAGAGCGAGGAGAAATAATAGCATCAACGGTGAACTCTCCGGCGAGCAAGGAGATTGCCACCGGCCTCGCTCGGGAAGAAACTGGCATCAACTCAAGGGAACTCTTCTTAGCAACTGTCATCTTTGAAAGTAGAGGCGCATCATCCCCAAAATAACCAGGGACGAGGACACGAACCGGCATCTGACAGATAAAATTCTGAATCTTGAAATGCATGGCCGGCATTGAATCATCCTGACTTGGCTTATTGTCTCCCTGGGGATTAGACCCAAGGGGCACCATGGGTAACCCGCACCCGCTCCGTGGGGGATAAGTGAATGGAGGAATGGGGATAGGAATCGGTTTGGATGGCATGGAGGTTTCAATGGGAGTGGTTATGTGTTTAGGTGGATGCAAAGGGGTTGAGATGATGGCAAGCTCAGGTGCGGACAAAGGTGAAGTCGGAGGTGAGGGTGGAGGTATAGCCTGCTCAGGCCCGAGCCACGATGGTGACAGAGATGGCAAAGGTGGTGGAGATGGTGGAGGTGATGGAAGCACTGGTGGTGGAGACGGGGATGATAGTGATGGCAATGAGGATATTGATGAAGATGATGGGGGTAGTGGACATGGAGGTGGAGAGGGTGAAGAGGGAGGTCGTGGTGCCCACCGTCGACGTGTCGACACAACGCGTCGAGCACCGTTAGGGATAGAAGTAGTGGAAGTGGCGGCGGGGGAAGAAGGGGAGGCACTGGCCTGAGCGGAGACTTGGGTTTGTGGAGGTTGCGGAGATTGGATATGAGATGGTGAAGGTAACGGGGTAGGTGACGGAGCAAGTGTAGCACTTGATGAAGAATCACAGGGGTGCCCCTGGTCTTGAAGTAACGGAGACGGCTGCCCGGGCGACACTTCTTGTGGCTGCTGCTTGCTACGGAGATCTAAAATAACTTTATCCATGGCAGCCCAATCAATCCTTTTCTTAGCTTCCAAATCATAAACATAATCCCGGAACTCGGGACAATCCTCAACCAAATGCCCCTGTTGGCGGTGGAAATAACAGAACTGAAGCATATCCCCGACCGCGGGTCAGCAAGGCACAACCGGAGAGAACGGCAACGCGTGAGTGGCCATCAAAGACCGAAATATATCGGTGAAACACTCTGGCAATGGAAGGCGAGGAGCCTGCTTCGGGCAAGGTGGATGCCGAGGGATATGTGATGGAGATGGTTGTGGAGAGGAAAGCGGAGGTTGCATAGGTAATGGAGTGTGGCTAGTGGTGAGGGGATTTGGGGAAGGCATATGTGGAACGGGAAGGGAGATAAGAGGTATGTAGACAGCATCCACCTACTCGGGGTGTGATGTTTCCTTGACCGGGGGTGGAGACATAGGTGGAGACACATGTGGGTATGTGGAGGCAGAGGGCTGACTCGTGGAGGGTTGATATATGGGGGGTTGTCTTACGGAAGGATATGTAGAGGGTGAGGTGTGAGTGGAAGGCTGATATGCGGCGGAAGGTTGACTCATGGCTGGCTGACTCATGAGAGCATAGGGTTGGCACGTGGTGGGTGAAGGTTTATATGTGGAGGTGGATGGTGGAGACTCGGGGTCAAAGGAATTTTAGATTTGTTGGCGAATGAAGCGGGCTCGGCTGTATAATTGTTGCCAGAAGGTAATGTCGTTGAGGGCTAAGATGAACCGATACTCAGATATTGCAATTGATATCAGCATCTTGATTTGCTCTCCCTCCGGAATGTGTCCCGGGACTTGCACGGCAAGGTGACGCCAGCGGTCGGCAAAGGTGCAGAAATCCTCTTCGGGCTTCATCTTCTCATGGGCCAGATCTACGATAGAATACTTGGGCCTAACCTGGTCTTGAAACTACTGTATAAATCCCTCTTGTACAGCTTGAAAATTCACAACTTGATCTTGCGGAAGAGAGAAGAACCAATCCCGAGCCGGGCCTTCCAATGACAGACCAAACATATAAGCCATCAAGTGTTGGTCATGTCGAAATTGGGCCGACTCATAAACGAACTCCTTCAAGTGCACATACGGGTCACTGACTCCACTATAACGGCGATATGTGGTAATTTATGATGGAGGTGGGAGCCGAAGACCTTGGAAAGCGAATGGAATACTTAAGGAGGATTTGGGATCGATCCGACGTTGAATCTCATCAAGTTGGCGTTGGGTTTGAGCAATCATCTCCTGGGTAGGGAGAGATCTAGAAGAATATGGGCCAGCTTGAGCAAGAGGATGTGAATTAGGACCAGTATGATGATAATGGGCCGGATAAGAGGATCCGTGCTGAGAAGAAGAAGGGCACATTCCAAGAATGGAAGGATATGTGGGCCTGGAAGAAGCATGAGCATAAGGATTGAATGGGCCAGCAGCAACATGGGCAGAATAATGAGGCCCATTAAGAAAATAAGTCCCATTAGAAATCGGGCCAGTAGCATATGAAGGAGAAGAAGGAGGCCCATGAACAGAAGATGGCCCATTATGAGAAGAAGGCCCATTAAGATGAGACGTAATGATGCGTTGGGCCTGGACCGGGTCCATTTGGCGAACTAGGCATGATAGATGGGCCATGATATTGGCATGTTCCTCAGATGGGTCAGAGGGACCATGAGAAGATGGGCCCGCATGGGAAGAGGATTCCACGCGGGAATAGGAAGAAAATTGGGGAAAATGATGATACAAGGGGTTGGAATGATACTCCATGAGGGAAAATGGAGACTTAATACAAGGAGATCAAAGACAATACAAGTGGGGAAGCAATGGCTTAATGGGCTTGAGAATAAGGAGGGCTCACCCACTAATGCAAAGACGAATAGACAACGGACCACGAGATAATGGACACACAAAATGGGCTAAGCTAAATGGGCATAACAACAACAAAACATATGGATGATGAAAGAATGCAACATAAAAATCACTAATGGGCTTGGACAAGCCCAATCAACATGAACAATGCAATGTGAGAGTTTTCACCCAAGTCAAACAAGTTGATATGATGGGAAATATTTTAGAGATTTTAATAGACCTTTTAATGATTTGAATTAATAATAATTCCCTCAAGATAGGAATCCTATGGGAATAAGGTCCAAACTTTGGGTTGACTAAGGCTAACTCCCTCACACGTATGCAAATGCAAGCCTAAGGGGTGGGAAGGTACAACCGGCCCGACATCCGTGTGGGAATCCACGGCTCACGGGGACTTATGGAGGTCCCTGATGTGCTTTCCTGGTCGGCTCCAAGGAATATGGAGACGAGAGGTCCACGCACCAAGGTAGGAGAATGCAACTATGATATGCAATGTATGGCCCTATGTGCACCAGAGTGCATGCAAATTCTAGCTTAAAACTAGAAAATCAAGACTAGATTAAACTATGCAAACATGATCCAACTAAAACAAATAGTATATGGATGGAAAGATAATACAAAGGTCTGCGCAACGGGCCCAAGAACAAATCAATCTGACCCCAGGAGGTCAATCAAATCACTGAGCAAAGTTGCCCCCGTGAACCTGTGTGCAGACCACATACAGATTTTATGCACAAAATGCTAAAATGATGACAATTTTTAACTAAGCAAATGAGACCCAAATAATGTAAATAAGCTATGGATGGAAAAACAATACAAAGGACTATCCAATGGAATAAAAATTAGTGCAATCAGACACCGGGAAGGCAGTCAAATCACTGAGTAAAGATGTACCTGTGAACCTGTCCCTGAGCCTGCCTGCAGAACTTATGCAGAAAACTCAAAAAGTTGGACAATATTAGAATAATCAAATGTTAACCAAATGATGCAAATGATATATGGATGGAAAGACAATATAAAGGGCTATCCAACGGAAGAAAAATCAGCGCAATCGAACATCGGGATCAAAAGTTATCCCCCGACGAACACGGCCCTGTGAGCAGGTGCGCAGGACTGCCAGAATCTGTAACGGTCTACCAAATGACTGTTACACTGCTCTAACGGTCTACTATAGGACCGTCACACTACCAGAGCCCTTAAAACCCCCCAAACAGTGGAAGAATGGATAAAATATCACCCAAACATGCACATGCACACACCCAACTCACAAAAGAGCATGAAAACAAACGTGATGGGCATTGGTGTCCCACCGTGATCGCCAAAAAAGTGTAGATTTGTTTTTTAATTAGATTCCTATCCCGCCCTCTTTAAATACATACATAAACATGTGAATCAAGGATAAAGGGGATGAAAGGATGAGAAATACTAACCGTGATCGCCACCAAGGTTCCAACAACGCCAAAGGATAAAGAAGTGTAAAGAACGGCGCCGTGTATCTTGGAAAGAAAACTTGATCGCGCTTGAAACAGGGTGCGGGGAACTTGTGGATTCAAACCTCTTCTCCTTCCAGCCGGCTAGATGAAGAAGGCCTCACGTTGTATTCATGCTCTCCTGCAAAACAAAGATGAAACACAAAGGTAAAAACCCATTAGAACATGAAGTGTAGAAATCTGCCCAAAGTGATAAAATAACATGAATAAAAGGGGGAGAACGCACCGGGGGGAGGTTTTTAACCCCTGTGGAAGGGTGAAAAAGATAGGTGGGTGTGTTGTGCATGCATGAGATTTGAAATCACGAGATTTGATTGAGAGAATAGAGAGAAAACGATGATGCAAAACGGAGAAAAACGCATGTGTAGCAGAAAGTGCAAAAAACCGTGATGATTTCTGATTTTAAGAGACTTGAACTAAGAGTGTAGACCATGAAATCAAGCCCAGAATGGTGCAATTGAAAGCTAATACTTCTCTCTCCAAGATGGGGTCAAAGTTGTGAGTTAGAGTTGCAGCATGGCTTCGCCCCACGTCCGGAAAGAGCCCCCCGTCGCGACTGCGAACTGGGTAGTTTTTATAGAGTTTTGTAAGAAAGCCTCATCTTCTTATCACGATTCCCAGAGATAGAGTCCAAGATAAATCGAGTTCATTAGATCAAACTCGAGATAATACTAAGGATAAGAGATAGGAATAAACGGGGATCAATTCAGAGGAGGATTCTAGAAGATATGGCTCTTGGAAGATAGCCCCGGAGCCTTATCTGCAGAGTTTTAGTTGAACTAGGATACTTAAATCCTGATCTTGCGACCCAGATTCCGAGAGATATTTCCAATGAAAATTTGATTCCTATGAACCAAATTCAAGATAATATAAAGGGCTAAAAGTAGAAAAAAATGGGGATCAATTTGGATAAGAATTGAAGAAGTTATGGGCTCTGCAAGATAGGCATGTTGCATAGTTTTCAGGCCAGAGTCCAGCACGAATTGGACTCTCTGGTGTGTGTAACGGTCTATCGTAGGACCGTCAGAGTTATGTAACGGCTTAGGGTAGGTCCGTCACACTCTGGGGGTCAAACGAGACGATTTCGGACAAGTTTGGGTGTAACGGTCTACTGTAGAACCGTCACATGGACTCTGACGGTCTAGGGTAGACCGTCACAATGCTCTGACGCATCTCCAGTAGACCTTCACACCGATGAAGGCAGATTCTGGGCAGACTACGCGCGACTTTGGAAATTGAAGCGTATCTCTCAAACGGGGAAGAACTAGCGAAAGTGGTAGAAGAAGAAATTGTACATAACTGAGAGAGAAATAAGTTTTATGAAGAAAAAAAGTTGAGAAAATGACCAGAAGAGGGAGAAAATGGGGCTGGAAGAGAGAAGAAAATTCTGAGACATAGGTAAACAGCATAGCATGTCAGAAAAATGTGAATAGCTCACAATTGGGGCATAACTGGCCAACGGCATAGAAGAAGAAATTGTAGATCTTTGAAAGATGAACAACTTTGATGAAGACAACCTTTTGAAAATAGAAACAGAAAGAGATGAAAAAGGACCACTTTCAGGACCGCGCAGCAAGAGAGAGCCGATTACTTGAGGGAAGCTGGCCTAAATGGGCCGTAAGTTGACTTGGAAGCCAGAAGTTGATAAGATAAGCTCCAGGGCTCTAGGAAATCATGATCTCCAATACTTAAAGGATATGGAGTGGTAAAAATGGGCTCAAAAATCTATCTAAGGAAGGCTCCAAAATAATGGGTAATTCGAGACATCAAAAATGATGAATAAGAGAAATGACACAACTTATGGGCTAAAACGGGTGTCAACACTTCTGTGCTGGGAGAATTCGTCGAAGCAAGTGGAGTGATTGAAACGTCGCCGCAATTGTTGACCTCACCCAATCTCGGCTGACTACAAGTTTTAGGGATAAGGCTTCGGTGAATTGGCAGAGGGAAAATGATCCATAGATCGTGGCCTTTCATTTGCCACCGATTTGGGCTCACTTGATGGGGTATTAAGCCCTAATTCCGCGGTTTAAGTTAAGGTTAGGTAAGTGTGCATTTTAAGCTCAAGCCATTGATTAGACCTGGTTACGGATTTTTGTTGGGTCGACCACAGAAGATAAAGTTGTTAAATAAATTGTCCTTTACCAAATTACCATTTTTCTAGATTTTTATAAGATAGTCAAAATTCCACTTGTCCTATTTACTAAGGAATTAAATATTAAATTCCGAAATTCATTTATTTCAATTTCATTTCAATTTCCAAACCGGGGTATTACATACAATCATGATAAAATAGTGATAATCAAGAGACCATGATGTGAATAAACTTTAGATTTATCATTCTTTCATAAAGCCCTAACCATTACATGCGTTTCTAGCCCTGGAACATGTTGTCTACTCACGACAAAGCACATGAAAAACACAATGTTCCAGCAAGAACCTAAGCGATGATCGCGGTCAGGAGAGGACCGGTACCTGATGGTAGTGGTCGGTCAACGAACGTGTTCACGCCACTTTGACCAAAATTCAAAATTTTCCACGGGTGAAAGGAAGCGGTCTATCGCGAGACTGAGACCACGGTCTCCAAGTAGCGGTCTCTGGTGAACCGCTATCTGGGACCGTTTCCCGCTTCGGCGATCCTTGACAGGCCTCTAGAAAAAATTGACATAGCTTTCGATATACTCCATAAAAATTGGGCATTTTACTATCAATGCAAAGAGGACGAAAATACACATAACATGGATATATTTGATTAAAGTTTAGCCTGTAAGAATCTTACCTTTAAACGCAATAAAGGAAGTCCACCTTGCCAGAACCCTAGATGGAACACCCTATTAGACTCGACGTTCCCGCCCTCGAACGCGCACGCCGTCGGCTGCCTCATCAAATGAGGGTTCTTAGTAGTTTGAGGCTTTGTTTTATAGATCTAGGGTCGAATCTATGGACGTGATATAGACATGGGAAAGCCGTGGAGTCAGACGCGCGCGATATTCGCGCTTGACCTGGTCGCGCCGCCTCCTCTTCAAAATTCGGCCGCTAGGGTTAGGATTTTCACAGGGAAACAGAGGGGAAATGGTCCTCTAACGAGGGCTTATGGATTGGGTCCGGATTGAGCCCATAAGAGCAAGAATTGGGCCCGAATTTGGTCAGATTCGGGCCGTTCTATCAAAATTCTGAGTTTAAGCCAAAAACCTAGAATTCGGGCTGGACCAAATTTTCTGTTGGATTCGCTTTAGAAGATAAAGTTGCAGGAAATTCGACCCCCTACACGAATATATTTTTTCATATTTTCTTAAATTAGTCAAACTTTGACCCTAGAGAGAAATTCAATTTAATAATTTTTTTTTTCTTCAAAGACCTACCTAGAGGTGTAAAGAGACCACTAGGAATTTAATTTATTAATTAAATTCGGGTTGCAAAAAATTGTCTAATATATACCTGACAGTGTGCGATCCCCTTTTAACCATTGAAGATCTTCACACGTATCCTGACATGATCAATGACTTAGCATTTCATGACTTATGGTTAAAATCACTTAGCCAAGTATCAAACCATTCCAGTCCTTGTGTAAGATCCGATCAATATCTCGGGTAAAAGGACCAACGATGTTACTGAGACAATTGGATCTTCAGTTGACATTAGGTATAATTAACCATCTGAAGATCCAATGGCTGATCAGTCCAGTGTACATCCTCCCAGGACATACTCCTACACATATGTGTTGGTGTCCCGTGTTAGTATTGGTGTGCTACAGGCCAATTTAGGGTCAGGTAGGCCCAATAGTTGTACGATCTTGTTCATTATTAATAAAGTGATATTTGAGCGTAAATATGTGATTGTATATTACTTTACGATGTCCCTAGGATATGTGGTGGTAAAGTCAACTCGAGATGAGATCCCGATCATGAGACTGACTTTACATGGACACATACCTTAAACTGTTCCTAGTTGGAGGGTAATCACTCAGGGACTTTGATTACATATTAAACCAGTACACATGATGTGTGAGTGACCAGTCTCATGGTCATTGGTGCGGGGCACCAACACATATGTGTAGGTGTATGTCCTTGGAGGATGTACACTGAACTGATCCGCTATTGGATCTTCAGATGGTTGATTATACCTAATGTCAACTGAAAATCCAACTGTCTCAGTAGCATCGTTGGTCCTTTGACCTGAGACATTGATTGGATCTTACACGAGGACTGGACTGGTTTAATTACTTGGCTAAGTGACTTTAACCATAAGTCATGAATTGTCGAGTCATTAACCATTTCAGGATACGTGTGAAGATCATCAATGGTCAAGAGGGTATCGCTCACTGTCAGGTATATATCGGACAGTTAATGGGTCATGACACTGACGCTCCATTAAATCTCTGGCCAGGGTCGTGTGAGTTCGTTTAGAACGGACGTCATACACTTTAAAGGAGGTCATGGTCAAATGGCACGATCATGTGGTTTGACAGAAACCATACCCTCGTTCGAACCAGACTCATAGAAGGAGCGAGGGATTATAGCGATGTGGCAACTTTAGACTTATAGGTACCAGACAGACTGGTTTAAACTCGGCGTCCTCTAGGATCATGCGGATTTTCTTGACCCAACGTGATCAAAGGTTCGCAATAAATTAAACTATTATTCGGCTCTAGTAGAAGCGAATAATAAGTTTAATTTACTTCTAATTAGGAATAAGATGTTAGTGGGCCTTAAACTAGAGTGACTATAGGCCTAGAGGATCACACACAATGGATTCTTAGGTGACAGATTATTATTGTACAAATGTATATATTAATTCCCTTGAAATCCTTTTGGAAAGGCATATAAGAGGGGCTTAATATATATGTACAATAATGAAAAGGATATATATATGATTTTGGTTCTTATGGGTTCTTTTCAAAATGGCCTAATCCTATATATATGCCACTTACGAGAACTCTTCCCTCCCTTGGCTTAAGCAAGCATTAACAGCAAGGAGGAGAGATTTTCTCTCCCCCCTTCCTCCCTCTTGCTCTCTCTCTCTCCCTAGAAGCTCTCTCTCTCTAGAAAGAGAAGCAAAGGGAAGATCATGGTTGGAGGATACCGTCACTGCGCGAGGATCCGTATGGATCTGTTCTAGAGGCCATACATCTGTGCGGCTCGGTGTTCATGAGAATCTGCATCGGGCACTACGGACAGCGTCGTTCTGCGCAAGGTGAAATCTGTAACCCGTAGTTAGGGGTTGGGGTATTTTAATGCATCGATTAGAGCATGGGTCTAGGATTCCATCAAGCCGGGTTCGGGTAAATAAATTTTTATTATCCGCTGCGTTGCCCGAACAGTTCTTTTTGGAACCTTACAGTGGTATCAGAGCTAGGTTGACGCTCTGATCGGTGTATTAGCTCCGTATAGAATTATGTTTTAGGGGATAATCTAAATTCTTCAATTATTATTAGAAGACAGGGGTGCTGGGCATTTCTGTTCTTCCTGGATGATAGGCATCTGAAGCAAATTTTTTTAAAAAAAAATTATTGCGCTGAGCGCACTGCGCCGCTCAGGGAGCACTATGCTCGCTCGCGTGCACGGGCGGCGCATGCGGGCGCGAGGGCCTGCCACGCGGGCGCCAGCGAGTGGACGCGGGCGCGTCCGCCCACGCGTCCCGTGTGGGCGCCCGCGCCCGAAGGCGTTGACCCCTTTTTTTTAAAATAAAAAAAATTACTTTTATTTAATTTAATTGTGCTAGTATATATATGATATATATATATAAATGCATATTAATTAATCTAAATTTTTATCTCAGATATTAATTATCTATTCTCATTAAAGAAAATTCAAAACTTAAATTATATTTAACTTTTGAATTTAATGAGGTGAGATAATTATTTTTTTACTTTGAGATAAAAAGGTAGATAATTGCAGGTAATTCTGTGAAATTTAATTTTTAAATTTTTTATTATTAGATAATTAGTAAATTCAGAATTTGAATTTCATTGAAATTATTTGTATAAAATTTAAATATTCAAACTTTTAATTATTAGATAATTATTAAATTCAAATTTTAAATTTTAGAAAAATGATAATTGAGGATAATTACATTATTTAAATTTACTTTCAACTAAAATTATTGGATAATTAGTTTAAATTTAAATTTAAATGATTGTCATATTTAAATTTTAATTTTAAATTTAATTATTAGATAATTAAATTTAAATTTAAACAATTATCTTAATTATCTGACTTATTTGAATTAGATTCAAATATGTATACCCCTGTTACAAATGATGGTTCTTTACGTGATTTGCTTAATTTACCTTGAATTGGCTTACTTAAGTGTTTAATTTTAGTTAATCCAACTTCGATTTTTAAAATTAAACAGAGCTAGCCTATTTTTGTTTGCACATTCCATTTTTAAATCCAAACGTGAGGATTATTTTCAGAAATAACCCTTGATTGATTTTACATGAATGGGTTGGCAAGTGATCATGGGTGTGGTTAATGTAATTATTTAGGGTCTACGAACTTCATTTCTCTCTCTATTAAAATTCCTATGTACTTCTATCTCCCTTTAAAGTTATACTCACCCTAAGGATTGTTGGAATTTTAGTGACATGTAATTTAAATTTTTTGGCCTACGTGCCGTGTAAAAGTTATAATTAATGCGGCATCGGAGTTTGAAAGCGCGGAGCACACTTGACGAGGATGATCCAGCTGCTTCGGAAGCGGGCCGGATGTCTTAGTTACATTAGGAATAAAGTCCATGATCACTTGTGATTTAATTTGTGCATTGGATGCATTTATTTTATGCAAATTACTAGGTACGGTAAATATATTGGATATATTTATATTGCCACCTATGGTGAGATCAAGATAAAATCAAATTCCCTCGCGATTTAATTTTAGATCTAATAAATGTGGCTCTAGGAGTCATCATGGCCCTCCATCATTATGGGGTTAATGAACGTATTTAACTCATGGATTTGTTGTACTTTCACAAGGTTCATGGGCTTGGAGGCAGGATGTAACCCTAAGGCTAGGCCTCAATGGGGTAAGGAATTGAACCCGACCTTATTGTACTTTCCACAAGGGTCGGATCATGAACTCATTGCTTTATCGTAATGGTGGTTAGATCTAACCGAGAGTATCCCTTATTATGCTTTCCACAAGGGGATGATTTCTCAGGGGTCGAAATCGGATATTACATTGGATGTAAATGCTTGTTGACTGCCCTTGAGATGGTGTATGGCTTGTTGTGCTTTCCACAAGGTCATACATCAGTCTCGTTGGGTTTCCCACCCACTAGGATGATCCCGCTGATCTCCCATTCCATATACTGAGGGTTATATAGTTCGATCAAAAAAATAGTGGGACTAACTAAGATAGAAAACCATATCTAAGTTAGAATTTGAACATATGTTAAGTTGTCTTTTATTTCTTATCCAGATTACAATGTCATCGTCCAACCCTCTCCGCGGCATCTTGGATGCCAACAGACTGACTGGACCGAACTACTCGGATTGGCTACGTAATCTACGCATAGTCCTCATCGCCGAAAAAATAGCCTACGTGTTGAACATGGTTCATTCTGAGCAAGCTCCCGATGCCGACGAGGGCGAGTTTATGACTTATGCCAAATGGTCAGAAGACTCTTCCCTTGCCTAATGTTACATGCTGGCCTCTATGGCACCCGAGATGCAGAGGTAATTTGAAAAGACTGATTGTAGAAGCATACTTCTTAACCTACGCCAGCTCTTTAGGGAGCGAGGTAAGATTGAGAGGTATGATATCTCCAAAAGGCTTTTCAGGACACAAATGTCGGAGGGTGCTTCGGTACAGGCTCATGTACTGAAAATGATGGAGTGGATTGAGAGACTCAATGCACTAGGGTTTAAGTTGGATCTTGAACTGTGCATTGATCTTATACTCCAGTCATTGCCTGATTCCTTTTCTTCCTTCATCAAAAACTTTAACATGAATAGAATTGATGCAACTCTCCCGGAGCTGCTCAACATGTTAAAGAGTGCTGAAGAGACTATGTAGAAAGATAAACCATCTTCTTCTGTAATGATTGTTGGCCGGGATAACAAGAAAAGGAAGGCCACCCAGATATCCACCAAAGGTGATAAAGGGAATGGAAAGAAAAAGGCCACGGGTAAGTAACTCGCCAAAGTTGACAAAGGGAATGGCAAGAAGAATGAAAAAGAAGACAAGTGTTTTCGATACGGGGAAACAGGGCATTGAAAAAGGAATTACAAGGTAATTCTAAATGAAGGTATTTTATCATAGACCTTAATTTGTCATATATGGAATCCACATCATGGGTATTAGATATTGGATGTGCATCTCATATCTGCAACTCTGTGTAGATGCTGGCAAATAGAAGGCGGCTGGGCAAAAAGGAGATTGAACTGAGGATGGGCAATGGAGCTTTAGTTTCTGCCAAAGCTGCCGAGACTGCACGTCTCAGTTTACCTTCAAGAGTCATTCTGGAGCTGAATGATTGTTATTATGTTCCTAATATTATTAAGAACATTATTTCAATCTCTAGCTTGTATAACGTTGGATATACATTGGCTTTTAACAGCACTGGGTGCTCTATAATGAATAATGGTTTAATTATAGCCAATGGTTCATTAGTCAATGGTCTTTATGTATTAGATACACGTTCTAATATTATGCAGGTTTCTAATGCTAATGAAGTGAATCATGCATATCTATGGGATTACAGGCTTGGTCATGCAGGCGAGAAAAGAGTCCCTCACCTACACTCAAATGGGTATTTGAATTCATTCGAATACAAGCTATTTGATACCTGTGAGTCGTGTCTCATGGGAAAGATGACCAAGGTTCCCTTTAGTGGATATGGTGAGAGGGCTGCTGACCTTCTCGAGCTCATACACTCGGATGTGTGTGGACCCATATCCATGGAAGCAAAAGGGGGTCACCTCTATTTCATTTCTTTTATTGATGACTTCTCGAGATATGGCTATGTGCATTTAATGAGACATAAATCATAAGCCTTTGAGAAGTTTAGGGAATATAATAATGAAGTAGAGAAACAGACTGGCAAGAGTATTAAGGCTCTTCGATAGGATCGAGGAGGTGAATACCTTAGCCATGAATTCACTTCTTATCTTAGAGACAATGGAATTATTTCTCAGTGGACTCCACCGTATACACCACAGCACAATAGTGTATCCGAAAGGAGAAACAGGACCTTGTTAGACATGGTCTGATCCATGGTGTCTATGTCAGGACTACCCTTATCTCTCTGGGGCTATGTCTTAGAGACTGCAACCTATTTACTGAATAGGATCTCAAGTAAATCTGTTCCTTCTATACCATATGAGATATGGAAGGGCAGGAAATCAAATTATAATCATATTAAAATTTGGGGGTGTCCTGCCCATGTGAAAAGGAACGATAGTGATAAACTTGAGTCTAGAACCGATAAGTGTAGGTTTGTGAGATATCCAAAGGAGACATTTGGATATTATTTCTATCACCCTTCCGAGCAAAGGGCCTTAGTGGCTAAGAGAGCTGTATTTCTAGAAAGAGAATATCTCTTCCAGAAAGACAGTGGGAGCCAAATAGAATTGGACGAGGTCCAAGAACCACAACCCGTAGACACAAACTCTTTAGATGTGACTGTATCGGTTGATCCTATTCAGAGTGAAAGATAGACACTACAGAGATCTGGTAGACTACCAAGAGAACCTGAGAGATATGTTGGACATGTCTCCGAGAGGTCCTCTAAGGTATGTATCGATGAGGATGAAGATCCTCAATCCTACCAAGATGCAATCCGTAGTGCGGACTCCGAGGAATGGCGAGAGGCAATGGATTCAGAGATCCAGTCCATATACACCAACAAAGTTTGGAACTTGGTTGATGTACCCGAAGGGAAAGTCCCTATCGACTGCAAATGGATTTTCAAAAGAAAAATCGGTGCAGATGGACAGATTAACACATACAAAGCTAGATTAGTGGCGAAGCGATATCGTCAAAGATAAAGCATTGACTATGATGAGACATTTTCACATGTGGCCATGGTTAAGTTAATCAGAATCCTCCTTGCCATTGCTGCATACCTGGATTATGAGATTTGGCAAATGGATGTGAAGATAGTTTTTTTGAATGGAATTCTGTCAAAAGAGGTGTACATGGTACAGCCTGAAGGATTCACTTCCATGCTTCATCCTAATAAGGTATGCAAACTTCAGAAGTCCATTTATGGATTGAAGCAGGCATCTCAGAGCTGGAACTTAAGATTTTATGACGCTGTCAAATCTTTAAACTTCATTCGGAATGAAGATGAACCATGTGTTTACAAGAATGTCAGTGAGAGCTCTGTGACCTTCTTGGTCCTATATGTTGATGACATCTTACTCATTGGGAATGATGTAGGGATATTGACATCAACTAAGTCTTGGTTGTCCAAGACCTTCTCCATGAAGGATTTGGGAGAAGCATCCTATGTGCTAGGCATAAGGATCTATAGAGATAGATCTAAAAGGATGCTAGGATTATCCCAATCCATATACAGAGATACTATCCTCAAAAGGTTTATGATGAAAAATTCCAAGAGAGGTCTCATTCCTATGAGATATGGAATTTGCCTATCTAAGGGGATGAGCCCTAAAACATCTGAGGAGGTGGCACACATGAATATAGTACCCTATACTTCGGCCATAGGGTCAATCATGTATGCAATGCTATGTACACGGCCTGATGTTGTCAATGCTTTGAGCATTGTCAGTAGATATCAGGCAAATCCAGGCGAAGAGCACTGAAAGGCAGTAAAGGGCATCCTTAAGTACTTGCGAAGGGCTAATGATCTTTTTTTACTTTATGGAGAAGAGGACCTACAGCTTAGAGCTTACACAAACTCTAGTTTTCAGTCAGATCCAGATGACTGCAAATCCATGTCTGGGTTTGTATTCATGTTGAATGGAGGGGCAGTCAGTTGGAGAAGCTCCAAGTAAGATACGACTGCAGACTCGACGATGGAGGCAGAATATATTGCTACAGCTGAAGCTGCTAAGGAAGCCGTCTAGATGAAGAAATTCATCTTGGAACTCGGCGTAGTTCCCGAGATATCAGCTCCCATCCCATTATTTTGTGACAATAATGGGACTATCGCCCAGGCGAATGAACTAACATCTTACCAAAGTCGAAGCATATTCTCAGGCTCTTCCACCTTATTCGGGAGATTATTGATCGTGGAGATGTGACGGTAGAGCGTGTACCGTCAGAAGATAATATAGCAGATCCACTGACTAAGCCTTTGACACAGATTGTATTTGAGCGCCATCGGGATAAGATGGGCTTCAAAGTTGTGGGCAATTAGCTGTAGTTCAAGTGGGAGATTGTTAGTATTGGTGTGCTACATGCCAATTTAGGGTCGGGTAGGCCCAATAGTTGTACGATCTTGTTCATTATTAATAAAGTGATATTTGAGCGCAAATATGTGATTGTATATTACTTTACAATGTCCCTAGGATATGTGGTGGTAAAGTCAACTCGAGATGGGATCCCGATCATGAGACTGACTTTACATGGACACATATCTTAAACTGTTCCTGGTTGGAGGGTAATCACTCGGGGACTTTGATTACCCATTAAACCAGTACACATGATGTGTGAGTGACCCGTCTCTTGGTCATTGGTGCGGGGCACCAACACATATGTGTAGGTGTATGTCCTTGGAGGATGTACACTAAACTGATCCGCTATTGGATCTTCAGATGGTTGATTATACCTAATGTCAACTGAAGATCCAACTATCTTAATAGTATCATTGGTCCTTTGACCTGAGACATTGATTGGATCTTACACGAGGACTGGAATGGTTAAATTACTTGGCTAAGTGACTTTAACCATAAGTCATGTATTACCGAGTCATTAACCATTTCAGGATACGTGTGAAGATCATCAATGGTCAAGAGAGGATCGCTCACTATCGGGTATATATCAGACAGTTAATGGGTCATGACACTGACGCTCCATTAAATCCCTGGCCAGGGTCATGTGAGTTCGTTTAGAACGGACGTCATACACTTTAAAGGAGGTCATGGTCAAATGGCACGATCATGGGGTTTGACAGAAATCATACCCTCGATCGAACCAGACTCATAGAAGGAGCGAGGGATTATAGTGATACGGCAACTGTAGACTTACCGGTACCAGACAGGCTGGTTTAAACCCGGCGTCCTCTAGGATCACGCAGATTTGCTTGACCCAACGTGATCAAAGGTTCGGAATAAATTAAACTATTATTCGACTCTAGTAGAAGTGAATAATAAGTTTAATTTACTTCTAATTGGGAATTAGAAGTTAATGGACCTTAAACTAGAGTGACTATGGGCCTAGAGGATCACACACAATGGATTCTTGGGTGACGGATTATTATTGTACAAATGTATATATTAATTCCCTTGAAATCCTTTTGGAAAGGCATATAAGAGGGGCTTAATATATATGTATAATAATGAAAAGGATATATATACGATTTTGATCCTTATGGGTTCTTTTCAAAATGGCCTAATCCTATATATATGCCACTTACGAGAACTCTTCCCCCCCTTGGCTTAAGCAAGCGTTAACAATAAGGAGGAGAGATTTTCTCTCCCCCCCCTCCTCCCTCTTTCTCTCTCTCTCCCTAGAAGTTCTCTCTCTCTAGAAAGGGAAGCAAAGGGAAGATCGTGGTTGGGGGATACCGTCGTTGCGCGAGGATCTGTGTGGATCTGTTCTAGAGGTCGTGCATCTGTGCGGCTCGGTGTTTGTGAGAATCTGCATCGGGCACTATGGACAGCGTCGTTCCGCGCAAGGTGAAATCTGCAACACGTAGTTAGGGGTTGGGGTATTTTAATGCATCAATAAGAGCATGGATCTAGGATTCCATAAAGTCGGGTTCGGGTAAATAAATTTTTATTATCCGCTGCGTTGCCTTAACAGTACTTTTTGGAACATTACACCCCGCACTAGGGACAGTTTTAAGGTATGTGTCCATGTAAAGTCAGTCTCATGATCGAGATCCCATCTTGAGTTGAATTTACCATCACATATCCTAGAGACATCTTAGAGTAATATATAATTAAAAATTTATGATCAAATACCACTTTATTAATGATGAACAAGATTGTACAACTATCGGGCCTACCCGACCTGAAATTGGCATGTAGGACACTCAATACTAATAGACTCGACCTTGAATCTCATGCATGCTAGGAACCTCACCTTCCAGCACCAGGAAAACCATTGCTACCATCAGGGCAACTCCTCTGACAACACTCGCCAAGTGTCCCGTCAGACCACACTGGTAACATCTCCCGGTACACCATTGCAATTCCCCGAACTGTAATTCACCACGCCTCGAGCATTGACCCTGCTAATCGCCAGTCATACTCTACCACAACTGTTGAGCTAGCTGCTGCCACACGCTCCCTTCCTAAGCCTGTCTCTGATCTCGGAGCCATTAACACGTCAAAACATTTATCGAGGAGTGAAGAAATCACTTAAGACGCCAGGCTCGAAGGCTGCTACACCACTAATCACAAGGCATTAGTCCATCGAATCCGTCCTTGCTACAATTGACCCATTCTCAATTCTTGGATCCTCAAATCGTCCATCTCCTGAGCTGTTGTCGCGCAGACCACCACGCCGAGAGCCACGACATGAACCATGATCGGCACCTACCAAGGTTTATCATTAAGTCCCGAGTCTACCGCTGAACCTTTATATATCATTTGCCACCTCGCATTTCGCATTAAGTGCGGTGCATAATGGCCCCGAATTCCATAATTTGGGCCAAAAACTAAGCCACTACCATACTAACTCAAACCAAATCCAAAGCTAACACAGCTCATTCACACGTAGACAGATGCGGGACGAGACCACGGACACGACAAGCTCGTGACTGTCCCTTAACGAGGGAAGCGTCGGACGTGCGCGGTTGAGAAACCGGCAATGAGCTAGGGTGATCGGCTCTCTCGTGTGCCCGGATCGGGTCACGGGACGGTCTCACACTCTCTCGCAGCAGCGGTAATGAATAGATAAAGTGAGCTAGATATCCCTACACATGCTCTCTAGCAGCGACATAAATAAATATATATGAAGTAAGCAAAATGCCAAGTAAGGGAGCGAATGCGATATCTCCACGCGCTCGGCGTGGGGACGACGGACCCGGCCGAAGTTGTACTCCCGGGATAGTTAATACATAAAGATTGCAGTAATGAGTTACAGCCCACTCCACGCAGGGAGGTAAAGGGCGACACAATGGGGTCCGGGAGGACCGATTTCGGGTTGACGGGCGGCTTCTCGCATAGCTTCGGCCGCACACTTACTCGCGCCTGTGGGGCCCACTTGCTGTCCGGAGGGGCCGTGTGGGACCCGGTGGCACCGCTGTGGTGGTGGATGCCTGGATGAGCGCTCCCTGGAGTGGAGGCACGCTGGTTCGCCGGCTGGAGGCCGGGCGGCTCCGATCGGCACCAGTCGGAATGACCGGCCACGGATCTGCAACTTCTGGTTTTCAGCGCGCGTCCCGGCGAGAACGGGCGCTACGATCAGCCCCGATGTCGGATCGACACGAGACTGGCGCCGTTGGAAAGCTAACTTCAAATACTTCAATCTAGGCTTGAAGATCTAGCCTGGATCTGCACGGACCTGGGCTTTAATGAATTGTTGAGTTGCTGTTGTACAGTGACCGGGCTCTCAGATCTGCTGAGAACTTGTCTGAGAACTACCTTTGACCGATATGTGAACGTCCGAATCTGAAGTGGTAGTCTTTAGAAAAGTTGTAGGAAATCAAGATAGGAAAACGTAAAGACTAGTTTGGACAAGTTTGGATGTGGCTACGAATTGATACGAGTTTTACACTAGCAGTGGGTCGGATCTGGAAATGGGGTGAAAGCACTGTAGCTGAGATAGAACACGAATTTTGAAAAATGGTTAAATGGCGGATAAAAAAATCAAAAAAAATGGTGGATGTAGGGGATGATGGAAAAAACTCCCAGTAAAATTAGGAGGGTTTTGAAAATTCAAAAAGGTGGTCGAAGATGGGAAACTCAGAGCTGTTGTCACTGTAGACAGAGATAAAATAGATCTGGGAATGCAAAATGAACGAAAATGGAAAATTACTAAATTGAGGAGTTTGGACGTGAAACTTTAGGTGGAGGTGGTGATTCAAGGTAAGAACACACCCTCAAAAGTTCAAATCCATCTGAGCTCGTGGCTGACAGCAAGAATTCATGGAAGTAACCTCTATCCAGCAGGACAGAACCTTGACGATGGCTCCGTGGCGGCTCGTAGGCGGCACGAACGGCGGCGGCGGCGGCACAGATCACAACCAGAGATTGGGGAAGGGGGATAGATATGATTCCACTCTAGAAAGGGGGGTTGGAGAGGGAAGAACACTAGGAGAGAGGAAGGGGGCGCAATATGCTCCAAGCTTCAACACAATTTTCTGATTTTTCATTGATTTTTACATGAAAATACAAGCTTATATATGACTCCAATCAAATCAATTGTGCACCCTTAGATCTAGGGATGGAGATTGAAGGGCTAGGATGTAATGTGAACAACCCACCTAATACATTTTTTTTAATCTAACTTGACCATTTCTATTCAAACTTAGACTAATTCCATTCCAACTCTACCTAAATCACACCTACCTAGCCTAATAGGACAAGGAAGAGGGCGCCCCCCTTCATGGGCTTCTCATGGGCCTAGACTGGTCCAAGGCCAACCACTCAAGTCCAATAACCCATGTCTAGATTTGGGCCTTCCAAGTCTTGGTGGTCCATGAGAGGAGAAAGCCCACTTGGGCCTTAAGTGGCTATTAAGGTCCAATATGAACTAGGCTTCTAATGGACTCTACTAATGGCAACCTAGCCATGGACTTTACATTACAAGTGGCCCATTGGCTTGTTATAAGCCTTACAAGGAGATCCCAAATGAAAGAAATCAAAAAAATACACACTTTCAAGCCAATACAACCCATACTACACACCTATACAAGCCAATACACACAATACCATCCCATAAGCCCTTGATGTCCTCATCAATTCTCCCTGGGTGGGAGGAACTCGACCCCGTCGAGTAGGGGTATGGATGCTCGAGTACTCCGGCGGATCTGTCACCGTGCCAAGTAACGCGGGTATGCTCCACTCCAAGTGACCGTCACCTGCTCATTCCATATATACTCGATATGCACGAAGTGCTATGGGCTAAAGGTGGACACTCCGAATGGGCACTCTCAAAAGGGAAGGAAGCGGCTCGAAGACTCACTAGGAATCACCGCTGAGTCCCTGTAGGTGACTGATCCGGGTATAGATGTAGAACCGATCCCATACTCATCGAATGAGTCCACTCGCCTCTTACTCATAAGAGAATGACAACGAGCTTGCACAAGACACATGCAGACAAACGACACAAGCAAACAAGCCACACAAAACAAACCACACTAACTCATGCACGACTCGAGACTAAGGTGGTGACATCAAGCCCACTTGGTGGCGGCATCCTGGGTGGCCGGAGTGCAGTCCAACTCTTCCCCCCCAAGGCATAGTACTCATCGGCTAGTGCCTCATCGGCCACGTAATTAACATACTCAAGCTCGGGAGGTACCGATTCTCCAACACCTAGGGCTAGGGTGGTGCGAGCGGGACACTTGCTGGCAATGTGGCCAAACCCGTGATAGTAGAAACACTGCACTCTCGACCGACTACTCTCTCCTATAAAAGGGGCCTTACCCTTATCATCCCGTCGGGTAGGGGGTGTAGGCAGCAATGGTGGAGGTGTAGGTGCCTTGGGCAATAGTGGAGGGGGTGCCGGTGCCAGAGGACGGGCTATAGGAGCCGGGGGATGGGCAACGGGTGCCCGTGGTTGGGGTGGAAATAGATCCCGGGGTGGAGGAGGGCGAGGCCGTGGAGCGAAATGCTCCTGACGGGTGGGCTCCTGAGGTCGAGCCATGGGAGGCCGTTGATGTGGGCCTAAGGAGTGACGGGGCTCGGTACTACGGAAAGGGGTGGGGCCCAACCGATGGCTAGACTCAAACTCTCCCTCAAATTGCTCCAACTCGAGAGCAACTTGGTATGCCTCTTCCAACGTCTTGGCATTGCAGTGGAAAAGCTCATACTGATAGTGTGGCCGCAAACCACGTCGAAAGCGGGAAACGGGCATGGTACTCTCCTCCGAGACACCACATCGTAGAAAGTACTCATCAAACTCCGCGATGTATTCGGAGACGGACCGGTCTCCCTGGCTAAGACTTTGCCATCTATCAATGAGTCGCTGGCGGTATGTAGGAGGAAGGTACTTTTGCCGAAGCTTATGCTTCATCTCGGCCCATGTGTCAATCAGGGGTTCTAGCCGCTGAAGTAGCAGGCTCTCCACATTCTTCCAATAGGTTTGCGCCTGCCCCATGAGTTTCATGGTGGCGAATCGGACCCTTCGACGCTCCGACATATCATACCATTCAAAATAACGGTCCATGCCGAACTCCCAATCTAGGTAGACTTTCGGATCCAAAGACCCGTAAAAAGAGGGAGGGTCCACTCGCACGGTCTTAAGGACCCTATCATCATCCTCTTCTCGTTGTGGCTGAAAACCACGACGGCGTTGACCATACCCCTCATAGGCATTGTCGGACCCATAGTCCTCGAGACCAAGGTCACGGTGCGGTAGTTCGGGAACCCGAGGAGGGGCGGGTGGAGGAGCCTGTGGTGGCTGGTTTTGGGCCGTGGGAGCGGCCTGGACTTGGGCCATGGGAGCGGGTTGGACTTGGGCCACCGCGGGAGTTGGTGCGGGTGGGCTTTGGGCTGCCCTAGGAGGGTCCCCGTGTGACATCCTATCTAACCGCCCAACGAGGTCTTGGACCGACCTATCGGAGGTCTCCATGCGTCCCTCCATGGCTCTAAGGCGACCATCCATATTATTGGAGAAAGTCCGAAAGTTAGCATCGGATTGGTCCAACCTAGTCATAATGGCCATCACCGCCTCGTGTAGGGAGTGGAAGTCTCCCCAGGCGCCATCTTGTGGGTTAGCCATAGGGGAATGGCGATGGTATTGGGTACCTCGCCGAGTGGGCATGCAACGACACAGACTAGGAAACACCGACTAATGCAAACGCACACTACAAGATGATGAACCTAGACGTAACCAAAACTCGGCACGTGGCGGAGTTAATCGATCCGAAGATCACTCGCGCAAGTGTGCGGTCTTCCCGATAGGTGTAGCCTAACGTTCGGACAACACCTTTTGATATACCAAGTAAAGGGATGCGATGCCAAAAGACACTTTTTTTGTTTGTTTTAAAACAATGATGACCCTAAACACGACTTAGACAATGACTAATGACTAGACCTAAATGACACTTTTTTTTGACACTCTAGACTCAACTCGCTCTGATACCAAATTGATATGTGACTGTCCCTTAACGAGGGAAGCGTCGGACGTGCGCGGTTGAGAAATCGGCAATGAGTTAGGGTGATCGGCTCTTTCGTGTGTCCGGATCGGGTCACAGGACGGTCTCACACTCTCTCGCAGCAGCGGTAATGAATAGATAAAGTGAGCTAGATAGCCCTACACATGCTCTCTAGCAGCGACATAAACAAATATATATGAAGTAAGCAAAATGCCAAGTAAGGGAGCGAATGCGATACCTCCACGCGCTCGGCGTGGGGATGACGGACCCGGCCGAAGTCGTACTCCCGGGACAGTTAATACATAAAGATTGCAGTAATGAGTTACAGCCCACTCCACGCAGGGAGGTAAAGGGCGACACAATGGGGTCCGGGAGGACCGATTTCGGGTTGACGGGCGGCTTCTCGCGTAGCTTCGGCCGCACACTTACTCGCGCCTGTGGGGCCCACTTGCTGTCCGGAGGGGCCGTGTGGGACCCGGTGGCACCGCTGTGGTGGTGGATGCCTGGATGAGAGCTCCCTGGAGTGGAGGCGTGCTGGTTCGCCGGCTGGAGGCCGGGCGGCTCCGATCGGCACCGGTCGGAATGACCGGCCATGGATCTGCAACTACTGGTTTTCAGCGCGCGTCCCAGCGAGAACGGGCGCTGCGATCAGCCCCGATGTCGGATCGACACGAGACTGGCGCCATTGGAAAGCTAACTTCAAATACTTCAATTTAGGCTTGAAGATCTGGCCTGGATATGCACGGACCTGGGCTTTAATGAATTGTTGAGTTGCTGTTGTACAGTGACCGGGCTCTCAGATCTGCAGAGAACTTGTCTGAGAACAGCCTTTGACCGATATGTGAACGTCCGAATGTGAAGTGGTGGACTTCAGTAAAGTTGTAGGAAATCAAGCTAGGAAAACGGAAAGACTGGTTTGGACAAGTTTGTATGTGGCTACGAATTGATAAGATTTTTTCACTAGTAGTGGGTCGGATCTGGAAATGGGTTGAAAGCATTGTAGCTGAGATAGAACATGAATTTTGAAAAATGGATAGATGGTGGATAAAAAAATCAAGAAAAATGGTGGTGGTAGGGGATGATGGACAGAACTTCCAGTAAAATTGGGAGGGCTTTGAAAATTCAAAAAGGTGGTCGGAGATGGAAAACTCAGAGCTGTTGTCACTGTAGACAGAGACAAAACAGATCTGGGAATGCAAAATGAACGAAAATTACTAAATGGAAGAGTTTGGACGTGAAAATTTAGGAGGAGGTGGGGATTCAAGGTAAGAACACACCCTCAAAATTTCAAATCCATCTGAGCTCGTGGCTGACAGAAAGAATTCGTGGAAGTCACCTCTGTCCAGCAGGACAGAACCTTGACGATGGCTCCGTGGCGGCTCGTAAGCGGCACGAACGGCGGCGGCGGCGGCATAGATCACAACCAGAGATTGGGGAAGGGGAATAGATATGATTCCACTCTAGAAAGGGGGGTTGGAGAGGGAAGAACACCAGGAGAGAGGAAGGGGGCGCAATATGCTCCAAGCTTCAACACAATTTTTTGATTTTTCATTGATTTTTACATGAAAATACAAGCTTATATATGACTCCAATCAAATCAATTGTGCACCCTTGGATCTAGGGATGGTGATTGAAGGACTGGGATGTAATGTGAACAACCCAGCTAATATATATTTTTTAATTTAACTTGACCATTTCTATTCAAACTTAGACTAATTTCATTCCAACTCTACCTAAATCACACCAACCTAGCCTAATAGGACAAGGAAGAGGGCGCCCCCCTTCATGGGCTTCTCATGGGCCTAGACTGGTCCAAGGCCAACCACTCAAATCCAATAACCCATGTCTAGATTTGGGCCTTCCAAGTCTTGGTGGTCCATGAGAGGAGAAAGCCCACTTGGGCCTTAAGTGGCTATTAAGGTCCAATATGAACTAGGCTTCTAATGGACTCTACTAATGGCAACCAATCCATGGACTTTACATTACAAGTGGCCCATTGGCTTGTTATAAGCCTTACAAGGAGAGCCCAAATGAAAGAAATCAAAAAAATACACACTTTCAAGCCAATACAACCCATACTACACACCTATACAAGCCAATACACACAATTCCATCCCATAAGCCATTGATGTCCTCATCAATTCTCCCCGGGTGGGAGGAACTCGACCCCGCAGAGTAGGGGTATGGATGCTCGAGTACTCCGGCGGATCCGTCACCGTGCCAAGTAACGCGGGTATGCTCCACTCCAAGTGACCGTCACCTGCTCATTCCATATATACTCGATATGCACGAAGTGCTATGGGCTAAAGGTGGACACTCCGAATGGGCACTCTCAAAAGGGAAGGAAGCGGCTCGAAGACTCACTAGGAATCACCGCTGAGTCCCTGTAGGTGACTGATCCGGGTATAGATGTAGAACCGATCTCATACTCATCGAATGAGTCCACTCGCCTCTTACTCATAAGAGAACGACAACGAGCTTGCACAAGACACATGCAGACAAACGACACAAGCAAACAAGCCACACAAAACAAATCACACGAACTCATGCACGACTCGAGACTAAGGTGGTGACATCAAGCCCACTAGGTGGCGGCATCCTGGGCGGCCAGAGAGCCGTCCAACTCTTCCCCCCCCCCAAGGCATAGTACTCATCGGCTTGTGCCTCATCGGCCACGTAATTGACATACTCAAGTTCGGGAGGTACCGATTCTCCAACACCTAGGGCTAGGGTGGTGCGAGCGGGACACTCGCTGGCAATGTGGCCAAACCCGTGATAATGGAAACACTGCACTATCGACCGACTACTCTCTCCTATAAAAGGGGCCTTACCCTTATCATCCCGTCGGGTAGGGGGTGTAGGCAGCAATGGTGGAGGTGTAGGTGTCTTGGGCAATAGTGGAGGGGGTGCCGGTGCCAGAGGACGGGCTATAGAAGCCGGGGGACGGGCAACGGGTGCCCGTGGTTGGGGTGGAAATAGATACTGGGGTGGAGGAGGGCGAGGCCGTGGAGCGAAGTGCTCCTGACGGGTGGGCTCCTGAGGTCGAGCCATGGGAGGCCGTTGATGTGGGCCTAAGGAGTGATGTGGCTCGGTACTACGGAAAGGGGTGGGGCCCAACCGATGGCTAGACTCAAACTCTCCCTCAAATTGCTCCAACTCGAGAGCAACTTGGTATGCCTCTTCCAACGTCTTGGCATTGCGGCGGAAAAACTCATACTGATAGTGTGGCCGCAGACCACGTCGAAAGCGGGAAACGGGCATGGTACTCTCCTCCGAGACACCACATCGTAGAAAGTACTCATCAAACTCCGCGATGTATTCAGAGGCGGACCGGTATCCCTGGCTAAGACTTTGCCATCTATCAATGAGTCGCTGGTGATATGTAGGAGGAAGGTACTTTTACCGAAGCTTATGCTTCATCTCGGCCCATGTGTCAATCGGGGGTTCTAGCTGCTGAAGTACCAGGCTCTCCACATTCTTCCAATAGGTTTGCGCCTGCCCCATGAGTTTCATGGTGGCGAATCGGACCCTTCGGCGCTCCGACATATCATACCATACAAAATAACGGTCCATGCCGAACTCCCAATCTAGGTAGACTTTCGGATCCAAAGACCCGTAAAAAGAGGGAGGGTCCACTCGCACGGTCTTAAGGACCCTGTCATCATCCTCATCTCATTGTGGCTGAAAACCACGATGGCGTTGACCATATCGCTCATAGGCATTGTCGGACCCATAGTCCTCGAGACCAAGGTCACGGTGCGGTAGTTCAGGAACCCGAGGAGGGGCGGGTGGAGGAGCCTGTGGTGGCTGGTTTTGGGCCGCGGGAGCGGCCTGGACTTGGGCCATGGGAGCGGGTTGGACTTGGGCCACTGCGGGAGGAAGTGCGGGTGGGCTTTGGGCTGCCCTAGGAGGGTCCCCGTGTAACATCCTATCTAACCGCCCAACGAGGTCTTGGACCGACCTGTCGGAGGTCTCCATGCGTCCCTCCATGGCTCTAAGGCGACCATCCATAATATCAGAGAAAGTCCGAAAGTTAGCATCGGATTGGTCCAACCTAGTCATAATGGCCATCACCGCCTCGTGTAGGGAGTGGAAGTCTCCCGAGGCGCCATCTCGTGGGTTAGCCATAGGGGAATGGCGATGGTATTGGGTACCTCGCCGACTGGGCATGCAACGACACGGACTAGAAAACACCGACTAATGCAAACGCACACTACAAGATGATGAACCTAGACGTAACCAAAACTCGGCACGTGGCGGAGTTAATCGATCCGAAGATCACTCGCGCAAGTGTGCGGTCTTCCCGATAGGCGTAGCCTAACGTTCGGACAACACCTTTTGATATACCAAGTAAAGGGATGCGATGCCAAAAGACACTTTTTTTTGTTTGTTTTAAAACAATGATGACCCTAAACAGGACTTAGACAATGACTAATGACTAGACCTAAATGACACTTTTTTGACACCCTAGACTCAACTCGCTCTAATACCAAATTGATGCGGGACGAGACCACGGACACGACAAGCTCGTGGCTGTCCCTTAACGAGGGAAGCGTCGGACGTGCGCGGTTGAGAAACCGGCAATGAGCTTGGGTGATCGGCTCTCTCGTGTGCCCGGATCGGGTCACGGGACGGTCTCACACTCTCTCGCAGCAGCGGTAATGAATAGATAAAGCGAGCTAGATATCCCTACACATGCTCTCTAGCAGCGGCATAAACAAATATATATGAAGTAAGCAAAATGCCAAGTAAGGGAGCGAATGCGATACCTCCACGCGCTCGGCGTGGGGACGACGGACCCGGCCGAAGTCGTACTCCCGGGACAGTTAATACATAAAGATTACAGTAATGAGTTACAGCCCACTCCACGCAGGGAGGTAAAGGGCGACACAATGGGGTCCGGGAGGACCGATTTCGGGTTGACGGGCGGCTTCTCGCGTAGCTTCGGCCGCACACGTACTCGCGCCTGTGGGGCCCACTTGCTGTCCGGAGGGGCCGTGTGGGACCCGGTGGCACCGCTGTGGTGGTGGAAGCCTGGATGAGCGCTCCCTGGAGTGGAGGCGTGCTGGTTCGCCGGCTGGAGGCCGGGCGGCTCCGATCGGCACCGGTCGGAATGACCGGCCACGGATCTGCAACTTCTGGTTTTCAGCGCGCGTCCCGACGAGAACGAGTGCTGCGATCAGCCCCGATGTCGGATCGACACGAGACTGGCGCCGTTGGAAAGCTAACTTCAAATACTTCAATTTGGGCTTGAATATCTGGCCTGGATCTGCATGGACTTGGGCTTTAATGAATTGTTGATTTGCTGTTGTACAGTGACCGGGCTCTCAGATCTGCAGAGAACTTATCTGAGAACTGCCTTTGACCGATATGTGAACGTCAGAATCTGAAGTGGTGGTCTTCAACAAAGTTGTATGAAATCAAGCTAGAAAAATGGCAAGACTGGTTTGGACACGTTTGGATGTGGCTACGAATTCATAGGATTTTTGGACTAGCAGTGGGTCGGATCTGAAAATGGGCTGAAAGCACTGTAGCTGAGATAGAACACGAATTTTGAAAAATGGATAGATGGCGGATAAAAAAATCAAAAAAAATGGTGGATATAGGGGATGATGGAAAGAACTCCCAGTACAATTGGGAGGGTTTGGAAAATTCAACAAGGTGGTAGGAGATGGGAAACTCAGAGCTGTTGTCATTGTAGACAGAGATAAAACAGATCTGGGAATGCAAAATAAACGAAAATTACTAAATGGAAGAGTTTGGACGTGAAAATTTAGGCGGAGGTGGGGATTCAAGGTAAGAACACACCCTCAAAATTTCAAATCCATCTGAGCTCGTGGCTGACAGAAAGAATTCATGGAAGTCACCTCTGTCCAGCAGGACAGAACCTTGACGATGGCTCCATGGCTGCTCGTAGGCGGCACGAACGGTGGCGGCAGCGGCACAGATCACAACCAGAGATTGGGGAAGAGGAATAGATATGATTCCACTCTAGAAAGGGGGGTTGGAGAGGGAAGAACACCAGGAGAGAGGAAGGGGGCGCAATATGCTCCAAGCTTCAACACAATTTTCTGATTTTTCATTGATTTTTACTTGAAAATACAAGCTTATATATGACTCCAATCAAATCAATTGTGCACCCTTGGATCTAGGGATGGGGATTGAAGGGCTGGGATGTAATGTGAACAACCCACCTAATACATTTTTTTTAATCTAACTTGACCATTTCTATTCAAGCTTAGACTAATTCCATTCCAACTCTACCTAAATCATACCTACCTAGCCTAATAGGACAAGGAAGAGGGCGCCCCCCTTCATGGGCTTCTCATGGGCCTATGCTGGTCCAAGGCCAACCACTCAAGTCCAATAACCCATGTCTAGACTTGGGCCTTCCAAGTTTTGGTGGTCCATGAGAGGAGAAAGCTCACTTGGGCCTTAAGTGACTATTAAGGTCCAATATGAACTAGGCTTCTAATGGACTCTACTAATGGCAACCTAGCCATGGACTTTACATTACAAGTGGCCCATTGGCTTGTTATAAGTCTTACAAGGAGAGCCCAAATGAAAGAAATCAAAAAAATACACACTTTCAAGCCAATACAACCCATACTACACACCTATACAAGCCAATACACACAATACCATCCCATAAGCCCTTGATGTCCTCATCATAGATGAGCAGGACTTAGAAATTACTCGAGCATCTCCATCCATTCCTACCTCGAGATCCATAAAAATGATTGGGACTGGAACGTCATCTCCGACGCCACAGAGCATGACGAGAAAGTCAGGCTCGACCAGCAACAGCCCACCAGGAGAATCCTCCACACGTCCAAACGGTCTCTCGATCAGAACATCCGCTCCACCATCTCAACCCACGGCCTTGACGCCTCAGGGGCTGACTAAACCTCAAGTTGGGGTGGCCAAAATGACACTAACTCAATGTTGACACATGAAAAATGACAGTTTTAATAAATGATATATATATGTGGGATATACGTATAAAAAAATGATATATGCATACATGCACATATGCTAATAATAATCATAATAAATAATGACAATATAATAATAATAATGCTAAAATATTCTATTTCTGTTGAAATATCTTATTTTTGACATGTCTTATTTTTCAGGAATAAAGAAGAAGAAGAAGAAGAAAAAGAAGAAAAATGATTAAATGGGCTGAAGAAGGCACGAATGGGCCAAAGCAGGATGCGACTGGGCTCGAAATGAAGCAAATGGGCCAAAGGAGCACTCAACTAAACTAAAGAAATTGGAATGGACTTAAAAGAACCTGAAATGGACCAATATGCATGTGATCCGGCGGCTAGAAGAGGGGCGCTTTCCCAGCCACCGAATCAAGAGGCCTCCCATCCTCTATAAAAAGCCCCGGCTGCGAACAAAAGAAACGGGGAGACGAAGTCGGGCAGAAGAGAACGGAGGAGAATCAAAAAAAAAAAGAGGGAGAGCTGAACGGAAAAAAAGGGGGAGAGAACAACAGAGAAAAAGCCATTAGAAGAAGAAAAGAGAGAAGCGGAAGAGGAGAGAGAGAGGGCCGTCCTCGGAGGAGCAGCAAGTTCCCCTACTACAGGTGGGGTCATCCACCATGTGAAAGGCCCCTTCGTGGGCTACAGCGCCCCCTCCCTGAGCGATGTCTCCTTATTACTTTTGTTTCCACTGTAAGTTTTCTTCTCTGCTCTGTTTCACGGAGGTATGCGTTGTATTAATTTGTCTTTTGGAAGGTTATAAAGGAATCAAATCAGGAGAATTTCTGATGGATGTATATTCTACCCGTGACTCTGTTCCTTCTTCCCCATTTCTTTTATTTGGTGGCTCCCAAGGGCTACCTTGAGCTAGATACAACGCCCTCCGGGTTACAGTTCAATTTGATTAATCGTATCGTTGGTGTTTTCTTTCGCTGATCTTCCCTTTCCCGTTGGCCATTTGGAGGCCAGGGATCTGCATCTCCCTTGACATGTTCTCTGGAACTGGCTATATTATAACTGAAGTTCTACGTTACTCCTGGTGCTCTGTCTGAGAGCTTAGGTACGCCGCCGTATAACTGAGTTTTACTCAAATTAATCATAGATTTGAATTATCTTTGAATCTCAATAGCTTGCTCTGACTTCCCCGTGGCATTCCATTTTAATTACCATGCTATTTACCCATTTTTTTAATTATTATTCTCTGTTCTCGTGCAAACACTTCCAAAAATCGTCCAAAAGTGATGAGAGGGGGACGATCCGGCGGCCAGACCGATCCGGCGCGTGTTGGCCGCCGGATCACCCACCTCCATTTTGCCGCCGTGTTACCCCTCTGCCACCGTGCCAACTTCCCAGCCGCCGGAACCGTTGCCCATTTCCACTCCGTATACATGCATCCACATATTGATATATCTAAGCATATAGCTGTGTCATGGCCCCCACCACCCATTTGAATGGTTACACATGGCTGCATGTGACCCACTCACCTGCCAACCCATTTGGGACTATATATGTGAATAAACACATGTTAACACGTGCATTGTTGCTAGCTCTTTAATTTCCACCATATGTATTAATAAACCAATGGGTGCATAGAAACCTCATCCAACCGCCAGCTTGTTACACCGTCTGCATGAATAAACACATACCACCATCTGCATGAATAAACATATATGGGTGTATAAAACATTCCCAGCCGTCGGTTCACAGTGTGTCACACCTGCGCATGTACTGTTATCCCATTTAATCATCTACGTACACATGAGTTGCATGCATATAAGCCCAGCCGACGGATCAATGGGTTGTTTAGATACCCATGTATATCCTAGCCACTAGCTCACCCATCCCTATATTTGGCCGCCGGACCGCCTCCATTTCTGATGGCCACCGGTTCACAACGCAGTGCTCTCTTGTTATCCATCAATATTGTAACGGCGGGAAAATTATTCTTAGGTCACGTACCACCTTCTTTATTTATTTGTTGGGGAAGTCGTCTCGGACCCGTGGATGTCTGTAAACACCAAGAAACCGAAAGAGGCGTCAGAAGGAGTCCCGGGTGTTACCCCAGGGGACAACCCTCCGATGCTTAAGTCAGCAAGGGATCAATGAGCAATAGAGAAGAGCTAAGTAAGAGTGAAGTAGAGGCTGTGATAGTTGATCTGAGAGGTGGGTAGGTCCTCTGCACGCGTGCTCGCTACTCCCGGTGGGTACTCAGAGAGTGCTCGCTGGGTTGTAAGGCCGTGCAGGAGGAGGATTTTCTATCGTCGTGGCGGGTAGCCTCTCGGTCGTAGTTGTAGGGCTGGTTGCTCTATTCTTAGTAGGAAGCTCGAATGGCAGAAGTATCCACCGTCTCTCCTCTTGCGTAGTAGTATAGGGTTTTGTAGAAGAATCTACCGTGTCTCTTCTCTTCCGTCGATGTCCCTTTTATATGGGTTGTCCGGGAGCGAGGGACCTCATCCCTTGAGAGGGAAGGGTCTGCTTAGTAGAGTATGTTGTGCCCCTGTGGTTTTGATGTCAGCAAGCACTATGAGTATGAATGAATGATTGATCACCATGTGTCTGCATATGAATGATTGATTGAGCATCTTACTTCCATGTATGCATAAAGAGTCGTATGGGTTCTAGTAGTGCGTCGACGCACTGTAGTGGCTACGTCGACTCAGTCTAGCATTTCTGGAAGGATATCCATTCTGGAAGGGGGTGTGAGTTGACGCAGTATGGGCACTGCGTTGACGCAGTCAGTTGTGTGTTCTAGTATTAACTCTGTGAAAATACATGCATACTCGGTGCATTGTTAGTTCTCCTGCACATTATATCGGTGCATTCATCAGTTGCTTCAATACTAAGTCAGTACAGTTCATGCATACCGCATACACATATTCGGTGCTATTTATAGCTCCGCATTCACGACAAGTTTGTCCATGCATAACTTGAAGTCGATACATTCAAGTGCATTTCATGATAACCAGCATAGTCAAAGCCTGTGTATACTTTATTTACGCATTGAAAGTCGATGTGTGTTCATTGCATATGTCAGGTCTATACATCGCCGCATGCTATCAAGTCTATACATCGCAGTATGCTATCATGTCTGTACATCTCCCGTGTTCTTCATGCATATACATAGTCAGTACATTCGTTTGTTTCATGTGTACATAAAGTCTGCACACTCTCTGTTGATATGTCCGTGCATCATCTCACAAGTCTGTACAACCGTTGTTGATACTAGCATTTAAGTTCATGCATCATTTCACAAGTCTGTACAACCTCTGTTGATTCGAGCGTTTAAGTTCGTACATCATTTCATCAGAGTCTATACATTAGGAAGTCTTGCTTAAACTGTTGGCACAGCAAGTCGATGCATCGTTTGTACATTGTACACAAAGTCTGCACATTCCTCTGTGGTATATCTGTGCATCGTTTGTACATCGCACACAAAGTATGTACACTCGTCGGTGGCATGTCCGTGCATTCATATTCAATGTGCATACTTTCCTGCATGCAAACTGCATTACACACCATCAAGTCTGTACATGCTTTGCATCAAGTCTGTACATGCTTAGTTCAACTCTCGAACTAACTCGGTGCGTTTTTATGTATTTCCTTTCAGATTAACTCAAACTGATGACAAGTCTGATCTGACAGAACTACTGGTCGAGGAACTCAAGAAGGGCACGTGATCCAAGAATGGAGGAAGTGCCAGGATTGTGACACGTATATTGCAGCAGGCTGAAATACTGCCACATGGTCAAGGTGCTAGGGCGGGAATTCGTGGAAGACACACGCCCATCTACCTTCACTGCTCTATAAATAAGAGACTTCTCCATCTGGAGAAAGTGATCGTGAAAAGAGTGATCAAAATAGGGGAACTTACTTGAAAGAGCAGAAGCAGAAAGAGCCTGCACGATCCAGAAAAAGAAGAAAGAGAGAAGAAGAGAACGAGAGAGTTGAGAAAGAAAGAAAGAGTGAGCATTAAAGAAGAAGAAGAAGAAGAAAGAGAGATCAAGAGTTTAGAAGAAGAAGAAGAGAGTCATCTGAAGCTTTATCTATACTGGACTGTGGATCAAATCCAGGCCAGTCAGCTCTTTGAGAGTCACTTTGTGTTTTATCGTCTACAGCTTTCTGTTGCTGTGTCCTTTCCATATTTTGTTTTCTTTTGAACCTTTATTCAAGCTGTTAGTCAGCAGAGCTAAGCTGTATTGCTCAGCGTTGCAGAGGAGGATTCCTCTGGACAGCAAGCTGTGTTGCTCAGCGGGCGAGGTGGATACCTCGGACAGCAAGCTGTGATGCTCAGCTATTTGTAGGCAAGCTGTGAGGCCCAGCCGTTCAAGCTGTGAGTCAGCGGGAAGCCACACTCGGGTTTGAGTGTGGGGTGGACGTAGGTCTGTGGACCGAATCACCTAAAAATTCCTTCGTGCACTGTGGTTTGAATGCTTACTGTTTGCTTCCGCTAGATGAATGCTTAGGCTCGATCTATCTTTCTATGTCCAGTGAGCCAATTGACTGCACGTTCTTTGTTTGATTAAACGCACCAGTCTTTCAGATTCGATTGAACTTAGTTCGTTTCAATTTCGTATCTCCGAGTGTTCAAATTTATCAATTGGGCAAAAATTTTTAAGGATAGATTCATTCACCCCCCTCTGAATCCTTCGCGCCAGCCCCAACAATTGGTATCAGAGCTGGTCTCTGACTTTCTAGATCCAACGATCTGCAGAGGATCCTGCTGTCTTCGGTGCTATATTGCTATTGGTGCATTTCTTATCGACTGCTTTGTGCATTGAACCTGTTTGCTATCTGTCTTAATGGCTCGTCCGTTTGCGTTTGATGGTTCTAATTTTAGTAATTGGTTAGGCGGCCTATGCGTTTATATAAATTCCATTGACCCTAATCTATGGAGTTTGGTTTCAAAAGGCCCACACCAATTACCTCATGATCAGACCAAGTGGTCTAGACAGGACATAGTAAAGAACCGTGATAATGTCACAGTTCTTAATATTTTGAAAGCTGTAATTAATACTGATAGACTTCCTTTTGTTCTCAGGTGTACATCTGGAAAAGAAATATTGAATAAATTGATGGCCAGTTACGAAAAGAATGGGGAACAGTGCTTGATGGCCAAACGAAGAGATGATGATGAGGAAACAATATCTCAGGTAAGTGCCAGATCAGAAGAATCTTCTTTTGATGAATTGGTTGTGATGTATGATGAATTATTAGAGTTGTCCAAGAAAATGAAATTTGAGAACAAAAGACTAGAGAAAAAGATCGAACAAAATAAGTCTAAATTCACATGTGATGTTTGTCCTACATTGAAGCAGTCTTATGATGCTTATTTAATAGATGTTCAAAATTTTAAGGAACAAAATGGTTCTTTAAAAATTGAAAATCAAACATGGTTGAAAAAGATATCAGAACTTGAGAATCAACTGAATAAGAAGAAAGAAGAGCATCTAAAAGGCATGCAAGAACTGATCGAGATTAATTTTGTAATAGACAAACTGAAGTTTGAAAATGCTGAAGTTCAAAAAGAAAATGAAAACCTCAAGGCTAGAATGAATGAAGTCAGTAAGGAAGTGTGGACATCGAAAAATGAGGGCGTCGATCGTACGGCATGCACATCGTAACACTCGAGAGCAAGCCGGAGACGAGAAGGCCGAATAAGCCTCATGCCTCGCCCGACCAGGACGAGAACTCGCTTGGTGGTCCGCTACCTGCTAAGGAAGCCCCCTAAGCAGAAGATACAGCTACAACGCTCCGACCGGCCACGCCGAGAGCCGAATCATAGAAAAGTTGGGAACTCTGGTACAGTCTCGGCATGCACCGAAAGTCACGCAAAATCTGGGATCGAGTCCCGGAGGCTACAAACGGAATATTGCGGAGGCCATGCATTGCAACCAAAATGTTCTGGGAATGCCGACATTTATATAAACGGCCGCGACTTCGAAAAGAATCCGTTTGGTGCTTAAAACGGCACGAAGGGGCCTTAAAACGGCGCGCCTTAAAACGGCACACCCCCCCTCTTAAAACGGCACGCCCCCTTTTTTTCTTTGGCTACACGGCGCGCGAAGGGGCCTCCCCTTTGATGCTTAAAACGGCGCCCCTTTGAATGTGACGCCGTTTTAACCCCTTAGACTATTCTCTGAAGCGTTTCCTCGGCGCGCGATCAACCCATCCCGTCATCTGTCCGATCCCCTGTTTTCGAGCGCAAACGAAGAGAACTTACCTGAAATGGCCAGACCTCCTGCGTCCGACCAGCGTGCAACCACCTGAGCTCCTCAAGCTCCCTGGAATGGCAAGCTTCGAGCCCCGCATCGAACGTCGCTGCTTCGTCGGTCACCGTCGACCAATCCGGTGGAGGCACCTCCCCTGCGCTATGGATCCCTCTACCTGCAGGCCACTCAACAGCGACAAGAATGGAAGCGAAGGGATTTTCAGACTTCAAGAAGCTTCGTTCCCAGCTCGATGGATATATATATCGAGAGAAGAAAAGAGAAAGAGGAGAGGATCAAAAAAAAGAAGGGAAGAAGAGGTGAGAAAAAGAAGAAGAGAGAGCCAGAGAAGGGAGAAGAAGAAACCGACATTCGAGAGCTCCACGGTTCTGGGCTGAAGAAAAGAGAAAAGAGGTAGGGGGTGAGAGCGAGAGGTGAGTCGGAGGGGGAGAAGCCGGTGCTTCCCTCTCCTTCCTCCGTCTAATGCTTCTCTCTTTCTCTCCATCGAATGTATTTTCCTTTTCTGTTTGTAACGCCTTCTCTTCCATTTTTATCTGTATCAAGTTTCCTTCCCCGTTGTGTGGATGAATAAAAGAAGAAAAGCTATTTTTTTGCAACTCTTGTGTTCTCCGTTCCATTCTCTGCTCCGTCTGCTCATTCTCCGATCTTCCCGGGTCCTTAAGGGCTACCTTTCCATGGCATGGCCCACAAAGGTACCCACCGCCGGATGAATATCTATGGCCCTTGTGGCAAACACTTGTCCCGTTTGGAAAGTTCCTCACCCGTGAGCTGTGGTCGTTCTTGTAGGCTGGCCCTCGAACGTTCCATACTCACATCTGGGTTCGGACCGCCGTGAGGCTACTCCGATTTTTGAGAGTCTACCCCGGAGCAATCCGATTGGTGGCTTTCCTTTATCTTTGGCAAGTCCCGGTCTAGGGGAGGTGCTGCCCGATTTTTGCCAAGGCTAAGAACGCCTAACAACTGGTGAACGAGTTGAATTAAGGAGGAATAAACCGAGGCCTCTGTGAGCAAACTATCTGAACAAAACACTTAGATGTTCATGCTGTTTCATCATAATAAACGATTAAAATGGTTAAAGCTATTAAAACCTCCTCATTACCAGCTTGATATATCAACAGAATAAGCAAATCAAACCTTGAATCAACCTACGGGTGAAAGGAAAAGAAAACGCAGTAAACAGAGCTTCAAAATAACCTCCATATAGCTATCCCGGCGCGAGTTAAAATGGCGCGGCCATTGCTCCACCGCGCCGCTTCAACCCTCCTCACAAAATCCCCCCATCTCTTCTCTAAATGCTAAAACGGCGCGCCCTCTCCCTTGCCCTCCGTATCCGGCGCGCCCTCAATCTCTCCCTTGCCCTCCAAAAACGGCGCGCCCTCTCCCTTGCCCTCCATATCCGGCGTGCCCCCAATCTCCCCATTGAACATTGAAACGGTGCGCCCTTGGCCGCGCCGATTTAGCCCTTTTCTTTGTTTCTCTCGACAATAGCATAACCCCCCCCCCCATAATTAAAATTTTGTTCCGGGGGCGCTGCCCCCGGAAACCCCCGCAAGGGGCGCTGCCCCCTTGACCCCTGCGACCTGACCGCGCAGGTCGATCCGCGTGCGAGGGCGCACGTTGGCGAGTTTAGGCTTCACACCTAATAACCTGCTCCCCCGGACTGTGCATGAAGAGAAAAGTAATGATGCCCCTGTGATATCGGACGCGGACTGCGGGATCCCCGACACGGTCATGATCCGGGCACCTTTTGGGCCGATAGTTCGCCAGCTTGACCCGCTTCTTCCGGGATCTAATCCCGCATTCTCATTAAACTTGCCTTGTCCGTGGCATACGTCTGCGCGGTTTTTGTTACCGTCTCTTGCGCTACAAACACGGACCTTCGTCCGAACATGAAGTGGCCTACGAGTGGCCGACGTAGTCTGAATGTTCGCATCCCGGGATGGGTTTCTAGCATAGTTCATCTTTCACTATCCTCCTGCATTATTAGTATTCTCTTTAGGCCGTAGGGCCCTTATTCCCGGCAATCAATCAAGGGTGTTCCCCCGTATGGGGGATGTAAATGACGTCGTGACCTTTATGGCGCGACGGGATTTGGTCCCGACATGAACCACACAATCGTCTGACGAAGTCAGACCGAGCGCACCATGGGCTTCTCGGAACCCGAATAAATTGTCACTTTGGTGACTGGCACGCCCACGCACATAACAAACGAATAAACTAACGAGAGAATAATAAGCGAATTTTAGTGCGTCCATAGGAAGCTGCACATATTTCCTCTATAGAATCAAGCTGCAACAAATGCTCGGTTCTGCGATAACGTAATGAGGAACTCTACAGTGAAAATGAATGGCTGAATAAACATATTGCCTCATTTGAAGAGGATCACAAAAATTTGTTTGCTGAAAAAATTAAAGTGGAAGAAAGAGAAGAGGAACTAATTGAGAAACTGGAGTTGATGTCCAGAAATGAAAAATGTGATGAAGAAATTGAGAAGCTGATCAAAGAGAACAAAGAACTGAAAGAACAAAATAAGAAACTCATGGTCTTAAATACTGTTATTTCAGAGAGGCTTCTGGCTATCGAGAGAGAAAGGTCTATAAATAAGGAAATTCAAGCACAAAAACTTGAGGAGGACAAAATTGAATTGAAAGCTGAAATTGAAAAATATAAAACTGCAAACAAAGTACTAAGTGAATGTATTAATTGCAGTGAACAAGAGATTGCTAGTTACGAAATCCACATTGCCTCTTTGGAAAATAAAATTCATGATTTGGAAAATTCAGCACCTAAGACTGCAAAAAATAAAGGAAAAATGAAAGCTATTATGAAAGGTGAGGATGATAATTTAAGAAAGGGGATAAGTTGCAGTTCTGATGTTAAGGAAATTGTTAGAAACCAGCTATACACCACTTTTGTGCAAAGCTCTGATGTAGCTGGTACCTCAAGTCAATCCCCAAAACAAAATAAAAATCAAAAATCACCTTCATCATCTGTGTTTCAATTCAAAGCTCAGAAAAATGAAAAACAAATGAAAATTAAGAAAAACAGGAAGAATTTAAAAAGAAATGCTCAACCGAAGAAGATTAAATTTGTCCCTGCTCGTGCTAGGAATTTTGATGGTTGCTTGGATTATGATAGTGAATTGCAGGCAACTTACAAATCACCTACTCACTCGCATGCATCTGAGAAGGAAGCCTCATATTATTACTGTGGCAAAGCAGGGCATATCATGGACGACTGCAGACTATTAAAATAAGATGAGCATACAAATAAAACACTGCATTCTAGGAATTCATCTGATAGAAATCACACCACTAAGAGATCTGATGCATCATGTTATTACTGTGGTAGGCGTGGTCATCTAATGAATGCATGTTTTATCATGAAAGAAGATAATAAACTGCATGCTAGAATTTCCTCACATGCTCACGGCCCATATAAATATAAATATACTTCAGGCCAGCACACTATTTGTTTCACTTGCAACAAGCCTGTGTTAGGACCGGTGCGATTTGATTCAGAGGGGGGTGAATGAATCTCCCCTTGAAATTTCGCTCACTTCACAAATTTAAGCAAACTAAAACGCTAATCAAATCTTCTGTTGAACCAGTAAGCAAATATGTGGAGCGCACCTATGCATGCATCTAGCGCCAACCAGATAAAAGAACAAACCATGAAGATAATGAATTTTTAGGTGGTTTGGTCCTCCAGACCTACGTCCACCCCACACTCAAACCCAAGTGTGGATTACTGCTGCGCAACACAGCTTGCGTCTGCTGGGCCTTACAGCTTAGCCTACAACCGCTGAGCCTCACAGCTTGCTTCCGCTGGGCAATACAGCTTAGCCATCCGCTGCCTAACAGCTTGCACTGAGCCTCACATCTTGCTGTCTAGAGAACCACCTTCTCTACAACCGTTGAGCTTCACAGCTTGCTCTGCTGGGCAATACAGCTTAGCCGTCCAGTGGAATTCTCCACTGCAAAACCCGCTGATACACAGCTTGAAGAAAGGTTTAAAAAGAAAACACAAAACAGGAAACAATCAGCGACTGAAAGCTGTAAATGAAATGCAAAAAAGTAGCTCTCATAGGAACAAGTCTGGTTTGGATCTGATCCAATTTCCAGACAGCCAGATTCTTCAATGGATGCCTCAGATTCTCTGCTCGAGCTCTCTATCTCTCTCTTTCTCTTCTTTCTCTTCTGCTTCTTCTCTCTTTCTCTTCTTCACTCTTTTTCTTCTTCTGGATCGTGCAGGCTATCTCTCTGCTTCTGCCCCTTCTGCTTCAATCTCGATCACCTCCCTCCTGAGGAAGACGCTTGGTATTTATAGAGCATCAGAAGTAGGGCGTGTGCAGGGCTTGTTCCCTCTTTGTCTAGAGATAACCTCGGATCACGTGCCAGGTGCCAACCTCGGATCATGTGCCCAATCATCAGCTTGAATCAATCTAAAGGAAGAGAAAAAGGATGCATCGAGTTAGTTCAGGATTTGAACTAAACATGTATAGACTTGATAGTGTGTAATGCAGTGTGCATGCAGTGAAGTGTGTACATTGAAAGTGGATGCACAGACGTGCCGTCAACAAATGTATGGACTTATGTGTGCGGGCAGACAATGTATGGACTTTAAATCAAGGGATGCACTGGCTGTACAGACATTGTGTGTGTGTATGAAATAGCCGAATGCACTAACTTCCTATATGCTCAAGCATGACTTTCATTTAGATAGAGATGTTCATGATATGCAATGCTGACTCATAATATTTGCTATCATCAAAATCACAGGGGCACAACAGCCTGGGCACGAAGCAGATGAGTGCTGGTCAGGAAATTATTAGGGGTAACAATGACTCAAGAGGCAAGCACCTTAGATGCCTTGAATGTGGTAGGTATGGGCATGCAATCAAAGAATGCTGGTATGCTCAGGGAAATCATGCTAACTCCAAATCTACTAAGTTCCCTAGAACAAGACCTGTAAATATTTCGTGCTTCAACTGCGATAAACACGGTCATAAGTATGTAAATTGTTGGTTATCAGGTAATAAGAAACAAACTGTCTATGCATACAACAGAACATTTCATGCTTATGTTCATGGGTCTCAGACTGCTGTTGATATGCATTATAGGACCATAAAATCTGTTGTTTCATGTAGATATTGTGGAAAATCTGGTCACTCAATGGATAGTTGTTACCTGATTGATTATGATGATAATGCTGCTAAGAGACTGTTCTGAACACCTGTCAGGGTTAACTCAGGACCCAAGACTGTTTGGGTCCCTGCAGGATCAAAATGATTAATGTGCCGCAGGTGTGCCTTGGAAGTTGATGAATAAAGGGGGTAAATAAACCAAGGCACTCAAAATGAAAACCCCAGGATCCTACGCTTCAGGTCAGTTCTGAACACTCTGTTTAAATTCTATCATCTGAAATTGTTAATTTGAAATGACTATATATCATGATGCTCTGTTGGTGCTAAATTGAAATTTTCTTTAAATATGAATTGCGCAATCATGCTTATGGTAGTTCCCTTTTGTATGAATTGCATGAATCGTATATGAATGAAGAATTTGAAATCATGTGTTGTGCTTTCATTACATTTCATGCACTTAGTCAGGGGGAGTTCAACCATTCGTGGTTAACCATACTGTTGCTCATGCTTTGTTGATTACATGATGCATCTAGACAGAAGGAGCTTTTTAGATCATCTTGTTCACTTTCACCTGAAATCTTCCTGTCTAGTTTATCGGTTCGTCTAATGCTCTCAATTTGTTTCAATTGAATTCTCTGTTGTCTTCACTGAAATAGCTGATTTGTCTGTCTTCCAGACTCAGCTACTGCTTGTTGATATACTCTCTTCTAATGCTTTTCTCTCTTGTTGTTGACTCTTCCACCAGCTTACACTCATCCTTCACATACTTCTTAGCTGGTGTGACTGATTTATTTCTATTGTTGATTGGTTGGTCAGCTACATTTTTGATTTGATCTGAGGAACACAAGCTGCAGGCCATGCAATTCAGTCTGAGAATCATGTAGAAATTCTTATCATATAGGTTTAAGAATGACCACTGAATCAGACTGATATAAAGTTAATGTATTCTCAGATTTGCATTTAAATGATTTGAAAATATCTGGATGATAAGTTTTAATAAATTTTAACCACTTGTGTCATGAAAATCTTAGATTTACTCATCTGAAATCTAAAATTTTGAAATCAAGGCTACTTTGGCTGAGATACATAGAGTGTGTATTGTTTTTAAACATTAACCTGAAAAAATATTGACTAAATAAAAAAAAAATTTACATTCAGAGAAATGACTTGGTCACTGAGAAACTGGGTTCTCTATCAATGAAATAGAGTAAACCTACGTCATGAAGTACCATAGTTATCTCTGGTGAAAATTTATTGAAAAAAAAACTGACAGAGCAATGGCATGTGTGTGTTGAGTAACTGGGGAGTCTAGCCTCTCATCAAAGTGTCTCCTCACGTAAAAAGACATTTCTATTGCTAACTCTGGTCTTAATGTCGAGAGGCAATGATAGTTATCACACTGAGTAATTGGGTCACTTCACCTGAGACGTGTTGTGCCTCACGTAAAAAGGTGTTGATCAACTTAAATTGCTCAGGAAAAGTATAATGTGCTTCAAATGAAAATATCTTGCAAACTCTATCAACTCATTCTCTTATAAAAGTGTTTAATCTCAATACTAATCTGTGTAACTTTCAAAGGAGTCATTGAGATCATGCGTGTAAGACAAAGATGATTGGTCCTGAGTGTTATCTAATTATTTGGTTCACCTTTATTAAAACTTGAATTCAGATATAAGTATTGAGTTTAATTGATAAATTTGGTATACATCATAATTAAATCAGGTTGGTCAAGTTGCCAATTCATAACCCTCTATGATAGGAGAGTCTTTTCATGTTAAGACTTATTGTAGTGGTGCATGCCTTACAATCCCTCATGGTCTGATTCACTCCTGACAACTTGATCAACAGAAACTTTGTTGACAATTATCTCTTATCGGTTGATTGATTGCTCCTTGAGATGTACTGTGCTTTGACTGTTTCTCACCCCTACTCTTGTCCACACTGTTGGAATCTTCCATTTTGTTTCTGTAACGAGTTCTGGTTCTGTGGACTTCCACCTACTTTATTCTATCCATACATATGTGAGGTGCCTCAACCATTATTGTTTTGGATTCCTTGTGTTGGCAGATTTCAGATTGCTTCATTGGATAACCAGAGTTCATTCCTGCACTTCGGGGGAAGTTCTGGGTCTTCTGCATTTAAGGGGAGAGTAGTCAAGAATTCATGTTGAACAGATTTCATTTATTGCTTCTTAAAGGGGGAGGATTGATCTTGGCTGTCTAACTGCCCATGTGCTTGTTGATTGTATTCCTTTATTCAGGGGAAGTTTCTTGTATGGTTGTTCTTCCTTTTTATCTAGGGAAAATATGTGGTGTCATATTGCACTTTGGGGGGAGAATAGCTAGCTCTAATGTGCTTTCATGTAGTTAAAGGGGGAGATGTTATATCAATCTTTTCATACCTGCTTAATTTCTCTCTCAAACTATTTTCTTTTTGATGAAGTCAAAGGGGGAGAATAGTTTGAGTCTGTGTGACTCATAGTGTTGCCATCATCAAAAAGGGGGAGATTATTGTGCCCCTGTAGTTTTGATGTCAGCAAGCACTATGGGTATGAATGAATGATTGATCACCATGTGTCTGCATATGAATGATTGATTGAGCATCTTACTTCCATGCATGCATAAAGAGTCGTATGGGTTCTAGTAGTGCGTCGACGCACTGTAGTGGCTGCGTCGACTCAGTCTAGCATTTCTGGAAGGATATCCATTCTGGAAGGGGGTGTGCGTTGACGTAGTATGGGCACTGCGTTGACGCAGTCAGTTGTGTGTTCTAGCATTAACTGTGTAAAAACACATGCATACTCGGTGCATTGTTAGTTCTCCTGCACATTGCATCGGTGCATTCATCAGTTGCTTCAATACTAAGTCAGTACAGTTCATGCATATCGCATACACATATTCGGTGCAATTTATAGCTCCGCATTCACGACAAGTTTGTCCATGCATAACTTGAAGTCGATGCATTCAAGTGCATTTCATGATAACCAGCATAGTCAAAGCCTGTGTATACTTTATTTACGCATTGAAAGTCGATGCGTGTTCATTGCATCTGTCAGGTCTATACATCGCCGCATGCTATCAAGTCTATACATCGCCGTATGCTATCATGTCTGTACATTGCCCGTGTTCTTCATGCATATACATAGTCAGTACATTCGTTTGTTTCATGTGTATACAAAGTTTGCACACTCTCTGTTGATATGTCTGTGCATCATCTCACAAGTCTGTACAACCGTTGTTGATACTAGCATTTAAGTTCATGCATCATTTCACAAGTCTGTACAACCTCTGTTGATTCGAGCGTTTAAGTTCGTACATCATTTCATCAGAGTCTGTACATTAGGAAGTCTTGCTTAAACTGTTGGCACAGCAAGTCGATGCATCGTTTGTACATTGTACACAAAGTTTGCACATTCCTCTGTGGTATATCTGTGCATCGTTTGTACATCGCACACAAAGTATGTACACTCTTCGGTGGCATGTCCGTGCATTCATATTCAATGTGCATACTTTCCTATATGCAAACTGCATTACACACCATCAAGTCTGTACATGCTTTGCATCAAGTCTGTACATGCTTAGTTCAACTCTCGAACTAACTTGGTGCGTCTTTCTGTCTTTCCTTTCAGATTAACTCAAACTGATGACAAGTCTGATCTGACAGAACTGCTGGTCGAGGAACTTAAGAAGGGCACGTGATCCAAGAATGGAGGAAGTGCCAGGATCGTGACACATGTATTACAGCAGGCTGAAATACTGTCATGTTGTCAAGGTGCTAGGGCGGGAATTCGTGGAAGACACACGCCCATCTACCTTCACTGCTCTATAAATAAGAGACTTCTCCATATGGAGAAAGTGATCGTGAAAAGAGTGATCAAAATAGGGGAACTTACTTGAAAGAGCAGAAGCAGAAAGAGCCTGCACGATCCAGAAAAAGAAGAAAGAGAGAAGAAGAGAACGAGAGAGTTGAGAAAGAAAGAAAGAGTGAACATTAAAGAAGAAGAAGAAGAAGAAAGAGAGATCGATAGTTTAGAAGAAGAAGAAGAGAGTCATCTGAAGCTTTGTCTATACTGGACCGTGGATCAAATCTAGGCCAGTCAGCTCTTTGAGAGCCACTTTGTGTTTTATCGTCTACAGTTTTCTGTTGCTGTGTCCTTTCCATATTTTATTTTCTTTTGAACCTTTATTCAAGCTGTTAGTCAGCAGAGCTAAGTTGTATTGCTCAGCATTGCAGAGGAGGATTCCTCTGGACAGCAAGCTGTGTTACTCAGTGGGCGAGGTGGATATCTCGGACAGTAAGCTGTGTTGCTCAGCGGGCGAGGTGGATACCTCAGATAGCAAGCTGTGATGCTCAGCTGTTTGTAGGCAAGCTGTGAGGCCCAGCCGTTCAGGCTATGAGTTAGCGGGAAGCCACACTTGGGTTTAAGTGTGGGGTGGACATAGGTATTTGGACCGAACCACCTAAAAATTCCTTCGTGCACTGTGGTTTGAATGCTTACTGTTTGCTTCTGCTAGATGAATGCTTAGGCTCGATCTGTCTTTCTATGTCCAGTGAGCCAATTGACTGCACATTCTTTGTTTGATTAAACGCACCAGTCTTTCAGATTCGATTGAACTTAGTTCGTTTCAATTCCGTATCTCCGAGTGTTCAAATTTATCAATTGGGCAAAATTTTTTAAGGCTAGATTCATTCACCCCCCTCTGAATCCTTTGCACCAGCCCCAACAGAGTAACGTTCCTTCGCTATGTTGGCGGGAGTTTCCCGTTGAGGGGCGATAGCCTTGGCACCAGCCGGTCCCTGGGGAAGTCTTACGGCGCTCATGTCGCGTGCTCGCCCGTTACATGGTCAAGGCCGACGTCGTGGGGGCAACGGTCGGTCGTCGGAGTATCCTCCGGTGATAACTACGCTTGGGCCGTGGCCGTTGTGCGTCATGGAATCCGATGCCTTGTTGGGCTGGGCCTCCTCTTAGTGGGTTGAGTGTGCGTGCTCATCCTTTGGCTGGGCTTATCACATTCGAACCTTAGTGGGCCGCCCGTCACTGGGTCATTCCTAGGTCAACCCAGATTTACCCTCCTCACTTCCCCCCTACTCTCAGTTGCCGAGCACTTTGCAGGGGGCTGAGAGTAGTTCAAAAGAGGGTTTTTTTGGAGCATAGGATCCGAAGATGATTTCCTCGTACAGTGGGAGTTGGTGGCTTCGACAGCCTGCATGGCATGCAAGGTGCCTCTGGCGGAGGCAGAAATCACGCTGGCAATGATGACCCTGGGTCTTGTCTTGTTCTGAGGGCGTAGGCTCAGAACGGTCATTTGGCATCGATAGTCGTACCGCCGTAGTGGTCGCTCTTTCATCTGCCCTTCAAGGGATGACATCGACCCTGCGAAGGCTCTCGCACACTATACCCACATCTTACTGGTTGTAGCGCTTCATTGTAGGCATCTTCCTCCTTCGCCTGGTGAGAATCCTTCTTTCCCTATATTTCTCATCTTCTGTAGTGATGCCTCCGGGTAGGAGAGTTCTCAGCATCAGTTCTTCCTCTTCAGAGGAGGAGCCTCATGGTCGGGGTAATATGCCGAGCACCTCAGGTGCGGGTACTAGTCGACTTGGTTCCCCACCTTTAGTGACCTATAGGGTAATCCATGGCCTGCGGCAGGCCTTCCAGATTCCTCTCAAATATGACATCGTCTTCCCTTCTGTGGGAGATGATATAACGAGTCGCCCTTCCGACGAGATCATGGTTCTGGTGGCCTCCTTTCAGGCGGGCTTCCGTGTTCCAGTTCATCCCTTCATCTCATCCATCCTCCACCACTATGGGCGGAATCCTGGGGAAATAACCCCCAATTCTTACAGCATCCTCTGCGGGTTTGTCTATGTGTGCCGTAGGGCGTCGGTGGAGCCAAGTGTCGATCTATTACGGCACTTCTTCCTCCTCCAGAGTTGCCCATTCGATACCTTTTTTGCCTATTTCAAGGCTCGCACCCACGAACATTTCATCACAGTTTCCCGTACCGCGTCCAACCGCAAGGGCTGGGCGGAGCGGTACGTATACCTCATGAAGTCGAAAGACTGGGAATGGGCCTCTGATAGTTGGATGCGCAGCGGATTCCGCTGTACTTGGCGTGATTCGAAGCCCTCTCTCAGGGCCGAGGACCGCCAGAAGCTGAAGGCTATTTCCCGGTACCCTCTTGTTGATGCAGACTTCATTCTGACCCCGGCGCTGCTTCGGGATCTGGGGCTGTGTCTTCCGTTGTCGCAGGGTACTGGCTTTGTTCTTCTGTAGAGTGGTGTCAGTAGTGACTGGTGCTTGCCTGGTCTTGTTCTTATTTTCAGGGGCAACTAAAGCATAGGGTTGGACTTACGAGACCGTCCAGTTGCCGCGGCTTGCTCCTCGCCTTGTGGATCACGTCGCTCCGAGTGCCAGTCAGGTATCGATCGTCGCCCCCCAAGCCCAGGTCACGTTTGCCCCGGGGAGGCTGCAGTGTCCGATCCCAGTTGGCGTTCCTCTTGTGCGTTCGCCTGAAGCGTCGGTGGCCAGCAGAGGGCCCAATCTTCGGCGGAGTTCTCCCGAAGCCACCCTTAGCGGGACTGGTGAAGAGCCCGCCATGAGTGGCAGTAGTCGAGCCTTTCTGACTGATGACGAGCTGGCGGAGATGGACAGACGCCGTCGGCTGAGGAAGAGAGGGAGAGATTCGACCCCGGCCAGAAGCCGTGGCCCACCTTCCTCTGAGGTGCCTCCCCCCAGTGTTCCTCTACCGCCATCGCCTTAAGTGTCGACAGCTGCTGTTTCGGTGCCCGCCTCCGGAGGGCGGGGGCGCGAAAGGGGCAAAGCTCCTGCTACTGTCGAAGTCGGTGTTCTCCCCCCATCAAGGAGCCCTTCGCGTGGTCAGTCCTCGCAGCCCGAGGACTTGACGACGGGGCTGCCCGGGGTCGCGACTATCGTCGACCTTATGGTGCGTAGTGCTTGCTGGCACGAGCATGTTGGGGAGCTCGGTCCCGGGACCGCAGACGAGTTGACGGCCGTCGCTGCGAGGAGCGCGTGCCTGGCCGTCAATGCCTTCGGGTTGTCGAGGCACCGTTTTATCGATGCCGTCTGCAAACTGGGGGCCAGCCAAGCCCTTCAGGCGGAGGCTGAAGGGCGCCTGAAGGAGTCTGAAGCTACAAACATCGGACTCCAAGAACAGTTGGCTCAGCTAGGGTCGGCCCTTGCCAGCATGGAGCGTGATTGGGACTCCTTCCGGGCGCAGGCTGATGCGACAGGGGAGCGAGCAGCTAAGTCGGAGGTAGCGGTCCGAGCCATGGAGGCCCGTGCCTAGGAGGTCGAGGCAGAGCTTGCCAGGCTGCGTATGTCCCTGTCCTCGGCTGGCGAGGAAGCTGTGGAGAACTTCCATGCCTCCTCGGCTTACCAGGATGAGCTGATGGAGGCAGCCTTGGCATACTACAGGCCAGCCCGTAACCGTGGCTTCCGGGAGGGCTGGAGCGCTGCAGTGAAGGCCATAGCGGAGTCTCTTGGTCTCGTGGCCCCGAACATCCCCCCTCCTTCAACTCCTTATGGCTCAGAAGCCTTGGATGGAGAGGGGGAACCCGATTCCTTAGGGATGCGCGCCGAGAGGTCAATGCTGAGCACGGGTGAGTGAGCACCTGTTGATGTTTCGGTGGCGGGGGACCAGGTGGACTTGGACGAGGAGTCACCTCCTGCTAGAGTTGTAGGTGCACGTGAGCCCGATGAGACTGGGGCACGTGACGATGTATCCGGGGTACACCTTTAGAAGGGTGCCCCTGCTCTTTTATTTCCTACTTTCCTTTGTCTCTGCCCAGGTGGCAGTCTTCTTTTGTAGCCCTTGCATTTTGAAATGGAAAGAAAGCTTCCTTTATTTCGCAAGTCTTGAAGTTCCTCCCGTGTACTTACTTTCTTCTGGGCGGTTATGAGATCTTTCGGGGATACGAAGCGGCGTCCTCGAGGTAACCGCGATGGGGCGTGACTTTCGGGATCCGTCTCTTCGATTTCCATGGATTTGATTGAGGCGGTAGGAGTCCTCATACTTCCGAGGACTCTGTTCCCCCTATAAATGGTGGCCTTTACGATGTCCCGGCGATCAACCTTGCACACACGAACCTTTGGGGGTAGCCTTCTTATAGGATGTCATCGGGAGAGTCTGGTACTTCGTCAGATGATGAATTCCTGTAGGCTCGTCGTCAACCTTTGGTCCTCCGGAGGAACCCAGTGCCAGTACCATGGCAACCGTGGCCTGCACCTGGAGACGGTGGCCCAATCTCTGAGCAGTACATGCTCGGATACATGGACGGCTGGCAGGAGGTCTTGGAGAAGGTTAACCGCTTATACGTCGGCAGGGGAGTCCTGCTTCTTGAGCCTGATAAGTTCCATTCCTGAAGGGATGAGAAGTATCTGGGTATTGCTGCTTTCTGTCTCTTAGCCAGTTTCCGTCGCCTGTCCTTGCGGTATGTAACCTTTGTTTGCTTTTTGCAGGTTCTTGGTGAGATGCTCTCCGTTGCTAGAACATCTTCCTATCTTCTGGTAGGAAGGGGTGTAAGGAAGTGTGGGAGTTGTTTTCCCTTCTTCCACTTTGTAGACAAGGCCATGTGGCTGGACGACGGCGGTGGACTTGTCTGTTTGAAGGCATGGTCAGTACGCCGGAGTGGCCTTCATAATGTGTTGGCCTCATAGTACCGCTGCCCCTCGTTGGCTTGTATAGACCTGCTTGTTCCTTGTAATGGGTGGCCTAGTTTTCCCGGTGCAGGTTTTCTACTAGTGAAGCCCTTTGTTGGCCTAGAGGCTTTGTCCCTCTTCTCTGGCATAGGAGGCTTCTCCGTCGGTACCCTTCCACATAACAAAAATGGGTATTAGGTGCCTGCTCAGAGACTCAGCATGATCGTTGGCAGAGGACGATGCCCGGGAAGCGAGCCGTTGAAAGTCGTACGTCGCCATAGTCGAGCACATTTTGCCTTTTTACGTACTTGTATTTGGCCCATGTGAGGGTATTTTACCGATTTCTGGCAGCTTGTATTTTGACTAAAGAAATATAAATTCTTTATTTTTGAGCCAATATTATTGTGTACCTTTATTGGAGTGTTTATGCTTTCTGGGCGATCCCTCGTGCTCGCGTTCCGCAGTGTTCTCGTCCTTTATGGAAACCTTTAGGTTACCTCTTTGTTTTTAAGGGGAGCAGAGCTCGTCTCTAGGAAACTCTTAGGCTACCTTCTCGTTTTCAAGGGGAGCCGTGCTCGCCACTAGGAAACCGTTAGGCTACCTTCTCGTTTTCAAGGGGAGCAGTGCTCGTCTCTAGGAAACCGTTAGGCTACCTTCTCATTTTCAAGGGGATCTGTGCTCACCTCTAGGAAACCCTTCGGCTACCTTCTCATTTTCAAGGGGAGCCGTGCTCGCCTCTAGGAAACCCTTAGGCTACCTTCTCGTTTTCAAGGAGAGCAGTGCTCGCCTCTAAGAAACCCTTAGGCTACCTCTTTATTTTCAAGGGGAGCAGTGCTCACCATTAGGAAGCCCTTAATCCACCTTCTCGCTATCTGTAGACAATTTACCTTAGTGGAGTATGGCTGGTGATGTTTTACTAGAAGTATTTTCTGAGGTTGACGGAGTTCCACGTCCTGAGCACCTCTCTCCCCCCCAGCGTCACTAGCCTGTACGCTCCTTTGTCGAGTGTCTCTGCTACCCTGTACGGGCCTTCCCAGTTTGTTGTGACCTTTCCTGCGGCCCCCCGTGGGTCAGCCACACTTGCTCGCCGTAGAACTATATCACCGGGGAAGAATTGTCACTCCTTAACTCGGGCGTTGTAGTATTGAGCCAGCTTTTGCTGATATGTCACGAGTTTTATCTAGGCGTTGGCTCTTCCTTCTTCGAGCAGGTCCAGATTTTTTCGCATTGCCTGGTTGTTCCTGGCCTCATCAAAGTGTCCCACTCATAGCGAGGGGTTGGATATCTCCACAGGAACTACTGCCTCAGCTCCGTAGGCGAGATGAAAAGGCGTCTTGCCGGTGGCGGCTGTAGCGGTGGTCCGATGTGCCCATAGAATGTTAGGGATCGAATCAACTCATGAGTCACCTACTTGGTCCAAGCGGGTCTTGATGCCGTAGAGTAGAGTTCGATTGGCGTTTTCCACCAACCCATTGGCTTGGGGGTGTCCCACCGAGGTGTAGTGGTTCCAAATCCCCAACTCCGAGCACTTCTCCTAAAAGGTAGTGCTCGCGTACTGTCTGCCGTTGTCGGTTGTAAGAACCCTTGGGATCCCAAATCGGTAAATGATGCTTCGTAGCACGAACTTCCAAGCTGCTTCGCTTGTTATCTTCCCTAATGGTTCAGCCTCGATCCACTTGGTGAAGTAGTCGATGGAGACTATGAGGAATTTCTTCCTCCCTTGTGCTTTAGGGAAGGGTCCCAGTATATCAATTCCCCACCGAGCGAACGGGTGAGGCTCCGTCAAGGCGTGGAGTTGTGTAGCCGGCTGGTGGTGTAGGTGGGAATATCTCTGGCATTGGGGGCACCTTCGAACGTAGTTGAGACAATCTTGCCGCAAAGTGGGCCACCAATATCCTTGTCGGATCAGCGTCCGTACGAATGCTCGCCCTCCCACATGGCTTCTGCAAAGTCCTTCATGGACTTCTTGGATGGCCTGGTTGGCCTCCGTGGGGAAGAGGCACTTGTGTAGAGGAGCTGAGAGAGACCGGCGATACAGCCGGCCGTCCACAATAGTGAAATGGGCCGCTCTTGCTCGCGTGCGTCACGCTTCGGCGTGGTCGCTCGGGAGCTGTTACCGAAGAAGGAAATCGAGAAGAGGATCCATGTAACGCCCCGGGGTCCGGTCCCAAATTTTGGGTCTATTTTTTTTTCTTTATCAGACCCTGACGCAATTACTCCGTACATATCGCGGAAGCACCAATGTAAATAAACGTGCATTCATTCACATGAGAAAGAAACCACATGTTACAAGGAATGTAGATAAGTATCTCAACCATTCATAATCTCCAAAAAGTACAGGTTCATGTTCCAGATTACACAAGAGCCCACATGGGCTTTTCACCCCACACCCTACATATAGCAAAACATTTGTCTGCAGCATACCCAGACAGATGGTGCTAACTCTATTCCTCAGCTACGGCCTCCACCTCAACCTCCTGCTCTATGTCTCCTGAAAATGTGTGTCACAAAAGGGGTGAGTGTGACGCTCAGTATGCAGCCTAAACAAATCGGGGTTAACTTCCATTTATATAACCAAATTATGTACATAATTCAGATGTTAATAATAGCATAATCCATTCATTATAGTATGCTGAAAATAACTCATAAGAGGAAAATACATATTCTTAAGCTGACATATAAGGTACCCATGCATGTGCTAAAACCACGGTGAATAAGCATTTACACATTATCACATTTCCATATTTTCACACTTTCACATATCACTTTTCCACATTTGCGCATTTCACATTTTTACATTTCACATTTCACATTTCCACATTTCCACATTTTGTTATTCATGAAACAAACAGCTGCCACAATCATAGGAGGCCCACACACACACACAACGAACGAAAGAGTACTGCGCAGACCTGAGAGCGAACTCCCACCTAAATTTTTATGGCCCCGAGGCGTTACATAATGCCACATCACAAGGGCCGCCCCACAATGGGACCGAAGACTGAATCAATAAGATTTTAAACCAGGGCCGTCCCCCCACAGGGACCGAAGTCCTATCTCACAGAAGGCTGTTGTTTCCATTTATATCATTTACATCATATTCACATTCACATACATACCCATTTTACACATATTAGTATGATACTTTATCATAACATGCATGCTTCCAATAATTTAAGTGGGCTAAACATACTTATATGCTGACTGATGCAGAACAATGCATGATCAGGTTATTATATAAAAGGAACATGTTTATCCTTCTTGGCTACATATGCATAGAAATTGATTTATATCTGAAAGTACAGAATTTCTGTGGGTATGAATTTTTTACTGTGGGTTACTAACTTAGCCTTCTGCCATTTTCTAATTTTTTAGATTTTTATGAATTAATATGCCCCCTCAAAATTCTCCTTTTCTCAGTTTCTGGAAATTGGGTCTGTGCAGCATGTGCACCGACCCCACTAGAACATGCACAGACCTTACTGGAACATGCACAGACTCTGCTTGTGGCCAGGGCCAGACATGCACTAACCTCACTGGAACATGCACCGACCTCACTGGAATATGCACAGACCTCACATATGATTTGAACTAAACCTGCACCGACCTCACTAGAACATGCACAGACCTCACTGAAACATGCACAGACCTCACTTATGATTTGAAATAAACCTGCACCGACCTCACTAGAACATGCACAGACCTCACTTATGATTTGAACTAAACCTGCACCGACCTCACTAGAACATGCACCGACCTCACTTATGATTTAAACTAAACATGCACCGACCTCACTAGAACATGCACAAACCTCACTTATGATTTGAACTAAACCTGCACCGACCTCACTAGAACATGCACCGACCTCACTTATGATTTGAACTAAACATGCACCGACCTTACTAGAACATGCACAAACCTTAAACATGCACAGACCTTATAAAACATGCACAGACCTTAAACATGCACAGACCTTATAAAACGTGCACATACCTTACTATAACTAAAACATGCACAGACTTTAAACATGCACAGACCTTATTGTAAAACATGCACTGACCTTGAACATGCACAGACCTTACAAAACATGCAAAGACCTTACTACAACTAAAACATGCACAAACTTTAAACATGCACAGACCATATTATAAAACATGTACTGACCTTGAACATGCATAGACCTTACTATAACTAAAACATGCACAGACCTTATAAAACATGCACTGACCTTAAACATGCACAAACCTTATAAAACATGCACAGACCTTAAACATGCACATACCTTACTATAGCTAAAACATGCACAGACCTTACTATAAAATATGCACAGACCTGAAACATGCACAGACCTTACAAAACGTGCACAGACATTACTATAACTAAAACATGCACTGACCTTGAACATGCACAGACCTTACAAAACATGCACATACCTTACTATAACTAAAACATGCATAGACCTCTCTATGCTTGACCTTACTATGGATATTAGGAACTATGCACAGACCCTGCTGTGACCCATATGAAACATGTATAGACCTTGTCCCAAGGGCTGACCCTCCTAGGGACTGTACTATTCCTTAGAGACTCAGAGGTAACTCATGGACGTCCGAAACCTGATGAAACCAAAAACCAAGAATGATCATGGTGGTGGTCCCCACATGCCCTGAATCCCTCTTTAAAGTGTATAAAATATATTTAAAAACCGTTCTAATGCAGTATTGACCCCTAAAGTTTGAGGTTAGGTGCCTACCTTTGAGATGATAAACCGACGATCCAGGGATGAAATCCACACCCCAGATCCTCTTAAAGCTTTTTCTTCCGATCCGGGGATGAGTTTCACACCCTAGACCCACCAAGACTTCACTGCAGGTTCACCCTTTACGAAATGCCAAGGTTCCTCACTCCTCTTCCTTACCCGAGAGAAACCGTAGATGGTGGGTGTTGAGGATAGGTGTTGCTAAAGGCTGATCACCCTTAGAACCCACTTCTTTATATAGGTTTAAAGCCTCCCAAGGCCTGTCCCACGTCCATCAGGTTCAACCCAGCCCCCAGGTCGCTGGTTTAAAGAGGTGTTAATGCTAAGCATCGCTTCGGGTTTGAACAGGTGTGACCATTCATCTACCCGGTCAAACATGCGAGTGGGCGCATTTATTTGTTAGGATTTAGGTTGGGATGTCTTCATATGAAATGAAGAGGACTTCCATATCTGACTTTCAGTCTTGATTTCATCGAATTCCATCAATACTATCGTGATTTATGATTTTCACAATATTAACGTTATTCCTCCTCTGTTTCAGTCACGACCCTTCATCTACCTGGTCAAAAATGCGAGTGGGCACACTTTCCTGTTGGGATTTTGATTCAAATGTCTTCAGATGAAATCAATAGGGCTTCCATATCTAACTTTTGGTTATCGTTTCATTGAATTTCAGTATTCCTATCCGGAGTTATGATTTTTGAAAGTTTACCATTTATTCTGCCTTATTCAAATTGCGACCTTTCGGTAGCCCGAGGTAATCCGGGCACATCTCTATTATCCAGTCCCTATTGGGCCTCGACTCCATCATAGAAGTTGTGTCTAACATCCTAATCAAAATTTTGGCCTTAGTTTCAGGTCATTTCATTAACCACATGCGAAGTTATGAATTTCTCATTAATTACCTTCGAATTTCCCCAACAGTCACACCCCTTCGTGACAGCTGTCAGCCAAAGGGTTCAGAACCTTGGGTTCTGGTGCGAATTGGGTTTCGAACTCATCAGAAGAGTTTAGGTCAAGGGCCCAATCTTTCTAATGGGCTAGGTTTTGACCCATTTGGATAACCTTGGGCCAAGATATCTTTGTTTCAACAGTCGGCAACGTTTTCTGTAACTATTTCGACCTATTTTCATAAACTCACTCTTAACCCCCATTAGGCCTTTTATTCGGAAGTTATATTCTTCATCAAAGTTATTTTTTACCCAATGGTCATTTCAAGGGCTTAGTTTTCACCTAATTCTGACCTCCCTATATTATTTTTCTGAATTTCCTAAAGATCCTTCCATAATCTGTCTAGATTTTCTAGCTTGTTGAGTGCATGGGCCCAAATTATGCACAATTGGGCCAGTGTCTAATTAGTGGTCATAACAATCCATCCAGGAAGGTTCGTAGTCGATGGTGTTTACCTGGAGCGCCAGATCATCTATGCTCGGTGCTGATAATTCCTCTATTAGGATCGATCTCGAACTGGAGACTGCGGTGGGTGACGCTAGGCGGGAGAGGGCGTCTGCTCGGACGTTCTCTTCACGTGGGATGTGGACCACTTCAAAGTGGGCGAACTCACTCGCCGCGGCCTTGGCCTTCTCTAAGTACTTCATCATGGAGGGGTCGCGGGCCTCAAACTCCCCCCTGACCTGGTGGGCGATGAGCATGGAGTCGTTGTACGCTCGCACACTTGACGCCCCTAGGTGTCCTGCCATGCGTAGCCCGGAGAGGAGTGCCTCGTACTCGGCTACATTGTTCATGGTCGGAAAGTTGAAATGTAGGGCATACGGCAGATCCACTCCTTTTGGTGAGAGCAAGACCAACCCTGCACCGCTGCCCGCAGCGGAGGAAGATCCGTCGACGTAAAGCTCCCAGGTGGGCCCCGAGGACTGCTCGGGCGAATCCTCGATGGGTAAGGTGTATTTGGCGACGAAGTCGGCGAGAGCTTGGGCTTTGATCGTTGTTCTCGGTCGAAACTTGATGTTGAATTCCCCTAACTCGATCGCCCACTTGACCAGCCTTCCGAAGCATCAGGGTTTTGAAGGATTTGTCTGAGGGGGTGATCGGTGAGGACGACGATCGGGTGAGTCAGGAAGTATGGACGTAGCTTGCGAGCAACCGTAATCAGCGTGAGGGCAAACTTTTCAGTCCGCGAGTACCAGAACTTCGGTCCTTGTAGTGCACAACTAACATAGTAGACGGGCTTCATGACTCCCGCTTCCTCCCGCGTGAGCACAACACTCATGGTGCTGGACGTCACGGATAGGTACAGGAGCAGCTGCTCTCCCCTTTGGGGATTGGCGAGGACAGGAGGGGTCGTCAGGTAGCGCTTTAACTCCTCGAATGCCTACTCTCATTCCTGGTCCTAGTCGATCCATCCCTTTTTCTCTGGTGTCAGATTGACTTGCTTGATCAGTCGGAAGAAGGGGAGACACCGCTCGGCGGCTCGGGATAAGAAACGAGCCAGGGCGGCAACGCGCCCAGTGAGGCACTGTACATCCCTCACCTGTTTCAATCGTTCCATCTCTAACACTGCTCTGATCTGGTCGGGGTTGGCCTTGGTTCCTCGGTGGGTGACGAGGAAATGTAGGAACTTTCCTGACCGTACCCCGAACGCACATTTAGCAGGGTTGAATTTCATGTTTTACCTTCCGAGTGTGGCGAAGGTCTACGCCAGGTCGCGCAAGTGTTCGGCTGCTCGGAGGCTCTTCACGTGCATGTCGTCGATGTAGACCTCCATGTTGTAGCCGATCTGCGAGTAAAACATATGGTTGGCTAGGCCTTGATAGGTAGCCCCAGCGTTCTTCAATCCAAATGGCATGCGAGTGTAGCAGTATAGGCCATGGTCGGTGATGAACGCGGTCTTGTCTTGGTCAGGCTGGTGCATGCTGATCTGATGGTACCCAGAATAGGCGTCAAGGAAGTTCAACATCTCGTGCCCGGCCGTAGCGTCGACTAGCTGGTCAATCCGGGGCATGGGGAAGCTGTCTTTGGGCGTGGCCTTGTTGAGGTCGGTGTAGTCCACGCACATCCGCCACTTCCCGTTGCTTTTGGGCACCAGGACTACGTTGGCTACCCAGTCTAGATACTGGGTAGGTCGGAGTAGCCCCGATCGCAACTTTTCTCGTACTTGCCCCCTGATGATGGCCTGTAACTCGGGGTTGCAGCGCCTTCAACGTTGTTGTACCAGGCGGCAGGTGGGGTCCAACCTTAGTTGGTGTGTGATGACCTCTGGAGGAATTCCGGGGAGTTCATCCTCGGACCATGCAAAGACGTCTTGGTTGGCTGTGAGGAAGCTTGCGTATTCCCGCTTTTCGTGCTCGATCAGGGTAGCACCAATCTTCAGTGTTTTGCTTGGGTCGTCCCCAACCTGGATGAGGTATAAATCCTCCGCTGGCGCGCTCGTGCTCGGGCCTGGATCTTCGGTGCTCACCTTCTTCTCCGGTGGCACCTCTTCGGGACGTCGATCGCGGGTGGAAATAAGGTAGCACCTTCTAGATTCCTGCTGATCACCCCGGACTTCCCCTAACCCACGGGGGGTGGGGAACTTAAGCTTCTGGTGGTAGGAAGAAGGGACACCTCGAAGCTTGTCGAGGATCCCTCGGCCAATAATGGCGTTGTACCCTGTCATTGCACAAACTACGGTAAAGTCGACAAGGAAGTTTACCTCTTTTGGTGCCGTCCCGAACGTGATCGGGAGCGAGATACGCCCTTCCGGGAAGATAGTCATGCCGGAGAATCCGTACAACGGCGTGTGCAATGGCGCAAGTCGAGACATATCCACACCCATGAGTATAAGACAATCGTACGTAATAACATCGGGTCCACTTCCATTATCTACCAGGATGCGTCATACAGTACATTGGTTAATGGTGGCAGAAACCACCAGAGCATCGGAATGGGATGTCGTGACACCTTCCAGGTCATCCTTAGAGAAGACTATGGGGTCTCCCAGATGACCCGAGGGGGACAGTCCTTGTGTGGTGCCGTCGCCTTGGTCCACTAAGTCGATGGCCGTCGCGTACCGACGCCTTCTGCCCGCGCTATCTCCTAACGGGCCCTCCAGAGATCATCATGATCTCTCTGCCGTTGGGCCGGTTGTCGATCGGGGGATGTGTCTTCTGTCGTCTCTCGGCGGCCTTGGCGAGGAACTTGTCGATGAGTCCTCTACGGACGAGGTCCTCGATAGCATCCTTCAAGTTGATGCAGTCGGCGGTGTCATGACCATGATCCTGATGGAAGTGGTAGTACTTCTTTTTATTCCTTGAATTTGGATCTGACTTCATCCGTGAGGGCCACTTGAGGAATGGCTCCTCGCGGATTTCCATCAAAATCTGGTCGGGTGGGGCCGTTAGGGGAGTATAGTGGCAGTAGCCACCCCTTTCCTTCTTGGAGTGGTTGCGATGGTTCCCATCGCATCGCTCTCGTTTATTCAAGCCCTCCCGTAGTGGGTCAGCGGCTCTCTTCCGGTCGGGCTGGTCAGCCCGGGTTGCGCGGCGTAGGGTCGCAGTGTTCTCCTCGCAGTGCGCATGTTTCTGGGCTAACGCGAGGAGGTCTGGAAGGATCGTCGGGGCTTCGACCCCCAGCGCGTGTCGGAGAATGTGGTCTCGTGTCCCTTGGGAAAGTGCCGTGATGGCGATGCCAACGTCGAGGTGGGGAATACGGAGCGCCTCCGAGCGGAAGCGGGAGACAAAGTCCCATGGCGTTTCTTCCTTCCTCTGCCTGAGAGCGAGCAAGGTTACAGCATATTTGACTACCTTTCGGCAGCCCACAAAGTTCTCCTTGAACGGCCTTTTAAGCTGCTGGAAGGAGGAGATTGCTCCGGCCGGCAAGGACTCAAACCATGCCGGTGGTCCATATCCGGGTTGGAATGAAGTGGGCTGCGTACCTTGGGTGCAGGCACGCTGGGTGACCGTTGGGTCCTTGCGACGGAGGTATGGGATGCCTCTCATACATGTCAGAAGTTCTCTCCGGTCCATCCTCCTTCGCCCTCTTATTGATTGGGTGGGGTGTACTAGGGCCTCTGGTCCCGAAGCTCTCGGTAGAACTCTGCCAGGGCCCGGACCTCTTGGCGAAGCTCATCTAGGTCACCTATGGTGACCTCTTGTCAGGGGTGAGCGGAGGAAGCCTCCTGTGATCCCCGGCGAGAGTTGGGTCCCTGGTGGGAGCCCTGCCCCCAGTTGCTGGCATTGCGGAGGCTTCCACGGGGCGCCATAGCTTTTTGCTCGGATTCCCACAGATGGTGCCAAGAAGTGTAGCGGCAGGAAAATGATTCCTAGGCCACGTACCACCTTCTCTATTTATTTGTTGGGGAAGTCGACTCGCGCCCGTGGATGCCTGTAAACACCAAGAAATCAAGAAGGCGTTAGAAGGAGTCCCGAGTGTTACCCCAGGGGACAACCCTCCGATACTTAAGTCAGCAAGGGATAAATGAGCAATAGAGAAGAGCTAAGTAAGAGAGAAGTAGAGGCCGTGGTAGTAGATCCGAGAGGTGGGTAGGTCATCTGCACGCGTGCTCGCCGCTCCCAGTGGGTACTCGGAGAGTGCTCGCTGGGTGGTAAGGCCGTGCAGGAGGAGGATTTTCTCTCGTCGTGGCGGGTAGCCTCTCGGTCGTAGTTGTGGGGCTAGTTGCTCTATTCTCAGTAGGAAGCTCGAATGGCAGAAGTATCCACCGTCTCTCCTCTTGTATAGTAGTATGGGGTTTAGTAGGAGAATCTACCGTGTCTCTTCTCTTCCATCGATGTCCCTTTTATATGGTTGTCCTGGAGAGAGGGACCTCATCCCTTGAGAGGGAAGGGTCTGCTTAGTAGAGTAACGTTCCTCCGCTATGTTGGCGGGAGTTACCCGTTGAGGGGTGATAGCCTCGGCACCGGCCGGTCCCTGGGCGAGTCTTACGGCGCTCATGGCGCGTGCTCGCCCGTTACGGGGTCAAGGTCGACGTCGTGGGGGCAACGATCGGTTGTCGGAGTGTCCTCCGACGAGAACTGCGCTTGGGCTGTCGCCGTTGTGCGTCATGGAATCCGATGCCTTCTTGAGCTGGGCCTCCTCTTAGTGGGTTGAGTGTGCGTGCTCGTCCTTTGGCTGGGCTTATCACGTTCGAACCTTAGTGGGCCGCCCTGCGCTGGGCTGTTCCTGGGTCAACCCAGATTTACCCTCCTCAAATATTACATCCACGGCCCATATAATTGCTGGGGGTTGGATTCGGTTCTGGAATATCTACAGGAGCTACAGTAATTGTTTTTTCCCCCCTATTGTGTTTTACTATCCCGGGTTTTCGATTACCCCATTAAGGCATGGGGATCCACTACTTACTATAGCGTGTTCTCCACTAACTTCGAAAAGGGGAAAAGAGAATAAATTGCCTCTATGATGAATGATGGCCCTTTTGGCTCCCGGGCTTTGATATGCCGATTTGTTACTGACCCTGTCTCGGCTCTCCGTGGATGAGTATTCAAATTATCCCCTAGCACATCCCGAGATAAGGGGAGATGCTACTGGAATTCATTCAAGAGGCTGATATATCATACCGTATTTTCCAAATTACCCCTTTGGGTCACGGAGGTCCGCCGGTTCCTATGGCGTGTTCTTCGATGGCTTCATCAGAGAAATAATGAAGAAATCGCTTTGATAGCAGATAGTGTCCCATTACTCTCACCCTTGTGGCCCTCGGGCTTCGGTATGCCCATGTATCACGGACCCCGTCTCGGCTCTCCCTGGACAGGTATCCTATACAGCTCTTGGCATATCCCGAGATAAGGGAAGATGCTGCCAGAATGAAATCGGGAGGTTGTGTCATGTCATGCCTTTCCGGGTGTTTTAATCATCCCACTGAATCACGGGGCGTCGCTATACATTATAACGTGAGCCTCGATGATCCCGCCTCAGAAATAGAACATTGACTGCCTTAAAGGCGGACAATGCCCCGATCCTTTCAGGCCCTTCGGGCCATAGTTGTGCCGACTTTCCTTAAAGCTTGTGTATACACCTTGTGTTACCAAAATGGGTCAAAACTAATCGGCAAAGGGTTCATTACCCGCTGTTGGATCTGGGTCGTCATTCTGACATGCCCGTCTTTTCGGAGTCCGTCTCAGCTCACTGTGGACGGATTTCCTATACATCTCCCCCAACATACTCCGGGACATGGGGAGATGCTACCGAAATTCTGTTAGGAATCTACGGTTTAGTTCCGTATCATGTTTCTCAGATTTCGTACTCGGTATTCGCCCCCATGGTGGTAAATGGCCTCACAACTACTTGCGCCAAATTATGAGAGTCGAATACCCAACCAAAGGGAATAAAACATTAACAAATGTCATTCCAGGCATACAGCGTCCCAGCAACATATGAGTCCGCCCGAACGCGGTCATGCTAGGTCCATACTCGTGGGCCCGTATGCATGCACCGCTATGCCACACGCTGTATCAAAATAAAAAGCCAACCACAGATCGACAACCCTGCGAGTGATAGGGATCACTCAGAGGGCTAGCCTTTGGGCTCCCCACTCATCAAATGGTGCGGGATTTCCGTCCAGGCATGACCATCTCTTCGGAGTTCATCTCGACTTTTCGTGGACGAACCTCCTATACCCTCCCTGATACTCTTCGGGACAAGGGAAGTGCTGCTGAAATTTTCTTTGAGTTTGTTGAATATGCATGCGAATAAATGATTAGATAAAGTAATAAATAATTGAATAACATCAAAGTCAACTTCCACTCTTAATCCTCAAATAAAAAGGAATAAACCGCTATACGCACCGTACTCGTTTGTATGAACCCATGCATGAGCACTTGCAGCTGCTCGGTTCTCCGGTATATCAAATGGTGACTAGTCAAAAGTCAGGTTAAGCCTAGCCGGAAGCTATCACTAAGCGTGAGGTGATCTTCGGAGCTAAGTCCCCCGCCATGTACCGAGAACCGGTTTAATAAATCGTATTACACTACTTGCCTGCATGCACTATATCTCACTTTGTAAAGCGAGCATTACTTTCATACATTTTCTTTGGCCCCGAGGGCTCTTGTACTTTGACGATTAATCAAGGATTTTCCTTCTTTCGGAAGGATGTAATTAACGCCATAGCCTTTATGGTATGGCATACTTCAGGTCCTGACACGATCACCCACCATTGTTTGATTGGTCAGACGAGTGCACAATAAATTTTGTCACGAAAGTGATTTGTACGTCCCGTGTTAATAAAATGAACCAATATAAAAAAAACCAAATGAGAGATTTTTCATCCCCACAAAGCTGGCACGCTCGGTAAGTCTCCCTTCATCTTTTCGCCAAAGTAGAAGGCCTCGGGGCCTTCCCTAAAAATATTGACTACTTGTTCATTCCGTTTTGCAGGAAATAATGGCCTGCGGACTTGCTGAACTTACTTTCGGCACTCAAGTGGTTGCCGCACATGCTGAGTATGGGTACCTGGTGGTGCCCACTGTTAGAGATGTATGCCCTTCAAGCCAATCACAAGTGTTGTGATGGTGACATTTCTTGTACAATTTCATTCAATATACTAATGGCATTTTCTTCATTATATTCTTAGCACGTTATAGTATGTTTGTTGTAATATGATGAAGTCCTTGAATATGAGCTATGATGATTGGATCATAATGAGATTGTGATAATGAGAATAATCATCTAGATGTTTATATTCTAAATGTTCCTGGTCGTAGGATCTTCAAGAAGGGACATTGAAGATCCGGATAGACCGGTGCACGTGGTACTCACTCATGTGATGAGGGTGGTCGATCTCATAATCACCGGTGTGGTGACATCAAGGTACACGTGCAGGTGCTCGTTAGTGGAATGAGTTCACTGAACTGACCCGATCTAGAATTCCTGAATGGTAATCATGCTGACTGTCAATCAGGAGATTCTAGTGCCAGAGTAGCATAGTTGGATCTTTGACCTGAGTCACTAAAGAGGTTTTGCACGGACTCCACTGAGCATTTGATTGCTGACTTATGAACTTCAATCTTGTGGTTCTTAATAGTTAGCTATTCGGACTCAGTGGGATTCATGTGAAAAACACTTTGGTGGACAACAAGAGATCATTCACTCTCTGCATGGATTAAGAGAGAGAATGCTCTATGGACATGTACTTAGAAATCCCTGGCCAGGGTATGGGGGTTCACTGAGAAAAGGAGTTTTCTAGTGAACTGTACTTAAGAGTACAAGGGTCCATAGGATCAGGATGTTTTAGGGTTTGACAGTTTGACCATACCCTAATTCTGATTGGAGCATTGTATGAATGAGGATCTATAACTGTGTGGAATCTGATGACGGAAAGGTTCAATATGGGTTGCATCCCTCCCAAAGTCATTTGGGATCACGAGGTGTTGCTTGGTGCCGTTCGTGGTCGGAAAGCCTGATAAATCCATTAAGAGTTATTGGATTATAAATAATTAAGTTAAGAAGAGTTCTTAGCTTAATGGGCCAGAAAACCAAACAGACTATTGGGCCTAGAGGGTCACACACAATAGAGTAGTGGATAAGACGGATAAGGACAGTAATTATAGACAGTTTCTAGGTTTTTGTGAAAAATGCCAGAGTCTATAACTACACGCTGAGGAGAGAAACCCTGGCCAAGCACTAGGGTTTCTCCCCTGGCCGCCCCCTCTCTCTCTCTCTCCTCCCTGACCTGGGCGTGCCCCTCTCTCTCTCCTCCTCCGAAGGCGGTGGATGGTGGTGCGGAGGAGTGGCCGACTTGTGGAGATCGAGAAGGAGACTCCGTCCGTTCCTACTGCTCGTGTGGATACATCTAGAGGCCGGACACTTGGACTGCTAGCAGCCCGACGAGCCTCTACTCGATCGTCTTCGGGCATCTGGGAATTGATTAATCCCGCAAAGGTATAGAACTATTCTTCCTTGGCGGGTTCTTAGATGAATCGTTTCTTGATTTTGATCGCCAGCAACGATACGACTCTTAGGGTTTCGTTGTTTCCGCTACTCCTCTGATCGAAACCTTACAGTGGTATGAGAGCCAGGTTGCTGGTCTGATCAAAATCAGGATTATTATATTACTTTTCATCCTTCATGTTCATGCTTAGGGCTCAGTTTAGGATGTTCGATTGAGTCTCTCACGAATGAGTTTTTCGTCAATTGATCCCATGGAATTGTTCCTGGTATCAAGAGGATCAAAACGCACGTTTTGGTGCGTTGATTGACCCTATGGTGAGGGCGAATCGAACATGTCTTCGGGGCCGCGGTCGCCGTTCGCACAGGGAGAGGGAGGCCGATTCAGGCCGTTAATCTCCGATTGTGGATGTCCATGGGGCTGGCAAGGGTTGCTGGATGATTCCCCATGGCGTCCCACGGCGTCCGGGTGCGTGCGGCGGACGGATGGGGCGGCTCCGGCGAGGTTCACGGCGAACAGGGCGGAACGGCCCCGTGATGATCGCGGGCGCCTCCTCCGGCCACGGCGTCTAGGGCGGTGGCCGGCGGACGTGCCGGCGGGACCCCAGGGGTCGTCTGCGGTGGTCGGGGGCGGCGGACGGGCCCCCTACGGCGAGCACCGGGGGGCTAGGGTTTTACATCAGCCCCCTCCCCTTCGCGATCGGGCGGGGGAGACGACCCCTTCGTGGGTCTCCCACGGGCGGATCCGGACCGCGCCCGGATCCGCGCCCGATAAGCCCCCCCTTTATTTTTTTTTGAATTTTATTCATTTTAAAATGTTTAAAATGCATTTAATGTCAGAAAAATTCCGGGAAAATTCTGAAAAATATTTTAATGTGATTCTAAAATTGTTTTAGCGATCTATTAACTTATTTTTCATTATTGGCCCTTGGTTAATTAGTTAATGGGAATTTTAAAATTGTTTTAAGTATTTCCTATTATCTAATTAATTAAAGTTAATTACTATAAGGATGTGATTCTTATGAGGTTAATTAACAATATATTATTGTTGAGCCCATGCAGTGAATGTGAATGATGATTGTCTAAAGTTGTTTAGACTTGATTGTTTTAACTAAATTGTTTAGTTAATTTATGTTGCGTGATTTCAAAACTAATTACTATTATTTTGAAATCAACGTTATATCTCGCTGTAATTATATGATAATTACTTGATGATGCATGTGATGTGTCATGTGTGTGGGATGGATGGTCATAGACTTAGATATCATGTGATGGTATGGTTTGTGGTGAATGGATCATGATGTGATTATTGGGGGCCTGCGTGCCTCCTTCTCTCTCTCTCTTATTAATCCGGGTTGTACATTCTATCTCCCACCTGTGTTGTACTCCCCTTGACTGGTTCAAGGTTTCTTATTATCATCTGATGTATATTTATGGGCCTGCTTGCCCAAATTTCAAATTTACTTGTAATAATGAGAAGCGGATGGAGACTAAGAAGGAGACCGACTACGGTGGCTCGGGAGATTCTTCACATCTAGTGGGAGCATTGGATGCTCCAAGTCTTTAAGCATTTACCATGTTGTGTGTACATTACCAACTGGCTCTGGTAATGTTGCTAGGTTTAAAGTCCATGATCATCCATCGGTGTTACAACATATATTTGATAAATGTGGTCATGCTGTTAATTGTATATATATACATAATTTTAGAGTATATTTGATACTCCTAATTATTATTATATATATATAGCACCTATATTGATGAGACCAAAATATTCAAATCCCCTTCAATCAAATATTAGGTCGATAAGCGTGAGACATTAAGAATGTTCCACGTAGCCTTCCGTTGTTATAGTCAAAGTGAGCCGTCCTTAGACTGTGGGAGTTTGTTGTGCTACCACAAGACTATCACAGCAAGGGGACGGAGACTTAGGCTAGGGCTTGGGCCGAACCTTGGGATGGGGGCTGGCATGGCTTTGTTGTGCTACCACAAGAGTTATGTCAAAAACTCACTCTCATAACGTAACAACGGGTTGGACCTAACCAACGCTCGTGATTTGTTGTGCTACCACAAGATCACGAAGTGTTTGGAGGCTAAATTACTGGGAGTTACAAGGAGTTGTAATTGGCAAGAGTTGCCTACCCATTAAGTGTGGGGTAGTTTGTTGTGCTACCACAAGACTACTTCCATAATGTTAATGGGATCCTAGTACCCACTAGGACATAGTCGTTGTGTCCCGTCTTTGCATATTAGGGGTTATGCAAAATCATCGAAAATTAGTGGGAGTATTAAGTTAGGATAAAAGTCCATGTCTTAATTTAATATCATGAATGTCTGCAATGTTATTCTAAATTCTGTTATTTCCTCTTATAGATCGCAATGACGAACCACCCATTGAGAGGCATATTGGATGCCAACAGGCTGACTGGTCCAAATTATGTCGATTGGCTTAGGAATCTGAGAATTGTTCTCACGGCTGAGAAAATAGCCTATGTCCTTGAGCAGCCTGTTCCTCCTGTTCCTGATGATGATGCCGATGAGGCTGAGGTGATTCTTTATGAGAAGCATAAGGAAGATGCCACTCTGGCCCAATGTTATATGCTAGCCTCCATGACTAATAAGTTACAAAGGCAGCATGAAAAGATGGATGCTAGATCCATCCTATTCCATCTGGAGGAGCTCTTTGGAGCTCAGAGTACAACAGAGAGATATGAGATATCTAAGAATCTGTTCGGGGCCAAAATGTCTGAGGGAACATCTGTGCAGACACATGTTCTCAAAATGATAGAGTGGATTGAGAGGCTGAAAGAATTAGGTTTTGAAATGAACAAGGATTTGTGCATTGACCTAATCTTGCAATCTCTCCCATGTTCATTCTCCCAGTTCATAGTGAATTTCAACATGAATAAGATAGAGTGCTCTCTAGCAGAGCTTTTTAATATGTTGAAGACAGCTGAGGGGACAATGAACAATGGGAAATCTTCTGTGCTACTTGTTGGTAAGACCAACAAGAAGAGAAAGAATCAATCTGTTTTTAAGAAAAATAAGAAGAAAAAGCAGGATAAGCAGGGAAAGACTGCCAAGAAGGATGAGGCTAAGAAGGACAAGGGCCAATGTTTCCACTGCCATAAGGATGGTCATTGGAAGAGGAACTGTAAGTTGTATCTTGCAGAAAAGGTAAAACAGAAGCTTGGAGAAGCTTCAGGTATGTTCATGATTGTTGACCTAAACTTGTCTTATAGATCCACATCGTGGGTATTAGATACTGGATGTGCATCTCATATCTGCAATGACTTGCAGGTGCTGACAAGCAGTAGGCAATTGAACAAAGGCGAGGTTGACTTGCGACTGGGAAATGGAGCAAAGGTTGCTGCGCTCGCGATCGGGAAGGTGAACCTCCAGATGCCTACAGGAGTTACACTAGAGCTTATAGACTGTTATTATGTTTCTTCTATAATAAAGAACATTATTTCCATTTCTTGCTTAAATAAATATGGATTTGTTGTAAGTTTTGGAAACAATGGTTGTTCTTTATTATTAAATGGTGAATTGTTTGCCAGTGGGAGCTTAATGAATGGTTTGTATATTTTAGATGTGGCATCTCCTGTGATGTGTGTGGACAGACCTCTTAAGAGAAAAAGAGGCAATGTGAATCAAGCTTATCTTTGGCATTGTAAGCTTGGTCATATCAATGAGGAAAGATTGAAAAAGTTGTGTAAGAATGGATACATTGATCCATTTGATTATGAATCATTCACGACTTGTGAATCTTGCCTCATGGGTAAGATGACCAAGTCTCCATTTTCTAGACATGGAGAAAGAGCAAATGAGTTGTTAGAACTCATACACTCTGATGTGTGTGGACCTATGTCCATACATGCCAAGGGAGGTTATTCATACTTCATTACATTCACTGATGATTTCTCAAGATTTGGATACGTGTACTTAATGAAGTACAAATCGGAAGCTTTTGAGAAATTTGTCGAGTTTAAGAATGAAGTAGAGAAACAAACCGGGAAAAGTATTAAAACTCTTCGATCAGATCGAGGGGGTGAATACTTGAGTACGGAGTTCACACAGTTTTTAAGGGATAATGAAATATTATCTCAATGGACTCCTCCTTATACACCTCAGCTGAATGGTGTAGCAGAAAGGAGGAATCGTACCCTATTAGATATGGTACGGTCCATGATGTGTTTTGCTGATTTACCCTTGTCCCTCTGGGGTTATGCCTTGGAGACTGCTGCACACTTGTTGAACAAAGTCCCATCGAAGTCTGTCGACTCCACTCCATATGAGATATGGAAAGGAAAGAAGCCAAATCTTAAGTACTTTAAAGTATGGGGTTGCCCTGCCCATGTAAAGAAACATGACTCTGATAAACTGGGATCTAAGACTGAGAAGTGTAGGTTTGTGGGATATCCTAAGGAAACTTATGGATATTATTTCTACCAGCCTAGCGATCAAAGAGTGTTTGTAGCTAAACATGCTGTATTCCTTGAGGAAGAGTATATCCTTGAAGGGAACAGTGGGAGCTCGGTAGAACTAGAAGAAGTTCTAGAACCACAACCTGTCAGTGTACCTTCTCAAGATCCAGAACAAACTGACCCAAAAACTGTGCGTAGGTCAGGCCGGATACCTGTTCAACCAGATAGATATGTAGGACATATTTCTGGTAAGGTATCACATAATGAGGATGATGATCCTAAGACCTACGAGGAGGCAATGAGTGTCATTGACTCTAGGAAATGGCAAGAGGCCATGATATCTGAAATGGATTCCATGTACTCCAACCAAGTTTGGAACTTGGTGGATCCACCTGAGGGTATTGCACCTATTGGATGCAAGTGGATCTTTAAAAGAAAGATTGGAGTGGATGGAAAGGTTGATACCTATAAGGCAAGGCATGTAGCGAAGGGATATCATCAAAGGCAAGGGGTTGACTATAACGAAACCTTCTCTCATGTAGCCATGCTAAAATTCATTAGAATTTTACTTGCCATTGCTGCACACTATGATTATGAAATCTGGCAGATGGATGTGAAGATGGCATTCCTCAATGGAAACCTTGAGGAAGAAGTGTACATGACACAGCCTGAGGGATTCACATCCAAAGAGTATCCAGATAGAGTGTGCAGGCTTCAGAGGTCCATATATGGACTAAAGCAAGCATCTCGCAGTTGGAACATAAGGTTTGATGAAGCAATCAAATCTTATGACTTCGTTAAGAACGAAGATGAGCCATGTGTATACAAGAAGACAAATGGCAGTGCAATCATCTTTTTGGTACTGTATGTGGATGACATACTACTCATTGGGAATGATGTAGGTATGTTATCGTCAGTCAAAGCCTGGCTATCAAAGTATTTCTCCATGAAGGATTTGGGAGAAGCATCCTATGTGTTGGGGATTAGGATCTATAGAGATAGATCAAAGAGGATGCTAGGCTTGTCCCAATCGATGTACATAGACACCATTGTCAAAAGGTTTGGCATGGAAGATTCCAAGAGAGGTCTAATACCGATTAGACATGGAGTTTACCTCTCTAAGGAGATGTCCCCTAAAACTCCAGAAGAGAGGGAGTACATGAGTAGGGTTCCCTATGCCTCTGCCATAGGGTCCATCATGTACGCGATGTTATGTACTAGGCCTGATATAGCTTATGCTCTAAGTGTTACGAGCAGGTATCAAGCAGATCCAGGTGAACAACACTGGATAGCTATGAAATGTATCCTTAAGTACTTAAGAAGGACTAAGGATCTATTTCTGGTATATGGAGGAGAGGACTTGAAACTGAGAGGATACACTGACTCTAGTTTCCAGTCTGACAAAGATGATAGCAAGTCAACCTCTGGGTTCATTTTTACTCTCAATGGTGGGGCAGTGAGTTGGAAGAGTTCCAAACAAGAAACCACTGCTGATTCAACAACCGAGGCCGAGTACATTGCTGCTGCCGAGGCGTCAAAGGAGGCGGTCTAGATGAAGAAGTTCATCGATGGATTGGGAGTTGTCCCAAGCATCTCTGATCCTGTCCCCATGTTTTGTGACAACAATGGGGCAATTGCGCAAGCAAAGGAGCCGAGGTCTCATCAGAAGTCCAAGCATGTTCTGCGGCGTTATCACTTGATCAGAGAGATTATAGCTAGAGGAGATGTGATAGTAGACAGAGTATCTTCTGCTGATAATATTGCAGATCCATTGACTAAGCCTTTATCTCAAAGTGTGTTTGAGCGTCACCTTGGGCTGATAGGGATCAAGCATGTGGGTGATTGGCTTTAGTGCAAGTGGGAGATTGTTAGAGATGTATGCCCTTCAAGCCAATCACAAGTGTTGTGATGGTGACATTTCTTGTACAATTTCATTCAATATACTAATGGCATTTTCTTCATTATATTCTTAGCACATTATAGTATGTTTGTTGTAATATGATGAAGTCCTTGAATATGAGCTATGATGATTGGATCATAATGAGATTGTGATAATGAGAACAGTCATCTAGATGTTTATATTCTAAATGTTCCTGGTCGTAGGATCTTCAAGAAGGGACATTGAAGATCCGGATAGACCGGTGCACGTGGTACTCACTCATGTGATGAGGGTGGTCGATCTCATAATCACCGGTGTGTTGACATCAAGGTACACGTGCAGGTGCTCGTTAGTGGAATGAGTTCACTGAACTGACCCGATCTAGAATTCCTGAATGGTAATCATGCTGACTGTCAATCAGGAGATTCTAGTGCCACAGTAGCATAGTTGGATCTTTGACCTGAGTCACTAAAGAGGTTTTGCACGGACTCCACTGAGCATTTGATTGCTGACTTATGAACTTCAATCTTGTGGTTCTTAATAGTTAGCTATTCGGACTCAGTGGGATTCATGTGAAAAACACTTTGGTGGACAACAAGGGATCATTCACTCTCTACATGGATTAAGAGAGAGAATGCTCTATGGACATGTACTTAGAAATCCCTGGCCAGGGTATGGGGGTTCACTGAGAAAAGGAGTTTTCTAGTGAACTGTACTTAAGAGTACAACGGTCCATAAGATCAGGATGTTTTAGGGTTTGACAGTTTGACCGTACCCTAATTCTGATTGGAGCATTGTATGAATGAGGATCTATAACTGTGTGGAATCTGATGACGGAAAGGTTCAATATGGGTTGCATCCCTCCCAAAGTCATTTGGGATCACGAGGTGTTGCTTGGTGCCGTTCGTGGTCGGAAAGCCTGATAAATCCATTAAGAGTTATTGGATTATAAATAATTAAGTTAAGAAGAGTTCTTAGCTTAATGAGCTAGAAAACCAAACATACTATTGGGCCTAGAGGGTCACACACAATAGAGTAGTGGATAAGACGGATAAGGACAGTAATTATAGACAGTTTCTGGGTTTTTGTGAAAAATGCCAGAGTCTATAACTACACGTTGAGGAGAGAAACCCTAGCCAAGCACTAGGGTTTTTCCCCTGGCCGCCCCCTCTCTCTCTCTCTCCTCCCTGACCTGGGCGTGCCCCTCTCTCTCTCCTCCTCCGAAGGCGGTGGATGGTGGTGCTGAGGAGTGGCCGACTTGTGGAGATCGAGAAGGAGACTCCGTCCGTTCCTACTACTCGTGTGGATACTTCTAGAGGCCGGACACTTGGACGGCTAGCAGCCCGACGAGCCTCTACTCGATCGTCTTCGGGCATCTGGGAATTGATTAATCCCACAAAGGTATAGAACTGTTCTTCCTTGGCGGGTTCTTAGATGAATCGTTTCTTGATTTTGATCGCCAGCAACGATACGACTCTTAGGGTTTCGTTGTTTCCGCTGCTCCTCTGATCGAAACCTTACACCCACTGCTTTCGGAACTCTGCCAGTGGTGGTAGGGTTCCCCAATTTCCTTGGAGTCGCCTTCATCGGCCTGTTGAGGGTAGAGGATGAGGAAGCTGACAAGACTGCTGCGGCCAAGGCTGTAGCCCCTGCTATGGCGAGCTTCCCACAGAGGGCCGCTCCGTCCCTCCGCACTATCTCATGCTTTGTCCACCACTTGGACTACCGTACCGTCCCCGCCAGTGACAAGGCATCCGAGGGGAAGAAGAAGAATCAAAGAAGAAGAGTTGTTGTTGTTCCCCGAGGCCAACTCTCGGCTTCTGGGAAGTCTGTTATGATTGGCGGCGTCCGAGTATATTTGAACGGCCGCAGTGCTGAAGTTTTTTCGAACCGCATCATCTCAGCAGTATCTACACACAATGCCTTCCACGCACTAGCAAGCCGGAAGGCCAATCTGGACAAGGATATCCAGGGGAAGCTAGCCCCCAAGCTGCTAAAATTCAAGCAAATTTCGGTCCCCAAGAGGACCCGGGGCCCAGCTTCGACCCCGCAAGAGTCAACATCAACTGCTAAAGACCCCAGGAGCAGGGGCAATAAAGCCGCACCAAAGGAAGAAGAGGTCATGCCAGTGGTCTCTCCACCTGCTCATAGGGTCTGTGCCGGGTAGACTAATGCTTTCTGACGTTCGAAAGATCGAACAGAGCTACTAGACCATCGCGGCCCTCCTACATGCCGTCGATGCAAGACCAACTACTGATTCCTGCCTCTCTCTAGGGCACTGTCAATAAGAAATGACCAAGGTGGTCAGGGATTACTTCTATGGCTTGGGTTCCCTAGGTTGACAGCGACTGCTCCGCATCATCGGCACCAAAGAAAAAGAGGAAGAAGGAAAAGAAAGAAGAAGGATGGCGTCACTCATGCACGTCAATGGATATGAAGATGGCTTGCAAGCTGAATACTCTGAAGCTTCCCTACAACATGAAGAGAATAAAAGGATATCAATGTTTGAAAGGTCAGCCTTCCCCGGTCAAGCCAAGAGGGTAGTCTGGGGGCAAAGAAAAAAGAATGCAAGTCTTCACTTGCAACATGGCAGGGGTGGCCAACAGATATGGGGCCCTACCCGAAGAGCCAAAAGAATTGGCCAAGCTAGCCGAAAGGCCCGGGCTAGTAACATGAAGAGGCAAAGCTGCAGGAGAAATACTTAAAGCAGCCAAAGAGAAGCAAGCTATCACTACTTCGACTACCAACATGGTGACTTCTGAAGAAGAAGATATTACTCTGCAAGCCTCGTCTGAAGGTGTTTCGGGCAAAGCATTCGAGGGTACTTCCGCTATGGCAACGCTAGACCCAGCTATCTTAATGATGCTGCAAAATTACCAGCAAGAGATTGAAACCCTGAAAAGGCAGTTGAATGAGCCTCTCTTCCTTGGCAACAAGATGTGCATGCTGAATCATCCCAGGAAGCTCCTAACCCAGTCGATGCTACACTCCTAGCTACTTCTCAACCAATAAACTATGGCGAGGCCGCTCTTCAGCCACATTTCCTGCAGCCACCACTGGCGCAACCGTGCCCTTCCACAAATACAGTATATACCACCGATGATGCCGTCGGCACTTCAAGCCGCTGCTCTAACCTCTCCTTCTATGCAGCAGCTTGCACATCTCCATCCGAGACCGGTGGACCCGACCATGGTGAATAAATCAATGGTGGAACAACTGATTGAAATGAACTTGGCCGAGAGGACAAACGATGATTTCAGCACTTCTGATTTGTACAAGGTGCCGTAACCACCGCAATATGCTGCAAAAAGGATCCCGCTCGGCATCAACAAGCTGCCCAAGTTTGAAAAGTTTAATGGGCATGGCTCTCCCAAAGAGCATGTTGCTTAGTACATGACAGCGACGGGCGATCTGGCAGCAGATGAAGCCTACCTGCTAAAATTCTTTGGGTCCTCGCTGACAAGCCTAGCATTTGAATGGTATTCGAACCTGCCAGCCAGATCTATTAGCGACTGGGCAGCTATGCAACGGAAGTTCCGGGAGTGATTCCATGTTGTTGAAAGGGAGGTCACAGTAGCCGAGCTATATGCCTCCAGGCAGAGACATGATGAGACAGGCCTAGAATACATCAAAAGATGGTGGAATCTCAGTATGAGATGCAAGCGGCCGCCACATCCAGATGATGCAGTGCAAATATGCAAGCAAAATCTGAGCCGAGAAATCCTCGGTAGGGTGATCGGAATTGAAATCCGGTCTTTTGACTGGCTAAACAATGTGGTTGCAGAGATTGAAGCCTTCATCTCCAGCTCTCCCTCTACTCCAACTGCTACAAGCCAAAAGGGCAGGTCTATTGACAAGTGGCCATCACCCAAGATCGCCTAAGGAAGTTCACACAATTGATTTCAAAGCATTCAGCCAACAAGAAGAAAAGGAAAAAGGAGTGGCTAACCCTCCTCCCGCTAAGCCAGCTGAGCAACAAGAAGTCCCGTCCTTGAGGGCCAAAATGAAAAAGCTCTACTCTTTCTCCAAGGACACAACTTAGATCCTCTTCGAATGGGCTGTCGCATACAACAAGGTCACCCTACCAGAGCTAAAGAGACCGGAGGATGCTAGAAAGAAAGACCACCATCGCTTTTGTCCATACCACCAGATGGTTGGTCACCCTATTGAAGATTGCTACGTCTTTAAAGATGCTATTGAAAAGCTAATCAGGAGAGGGGAGCTACAGATGGAAGACTATAAGGTTGATCCTCCTCACCTGCATGAACTGCCTGCTATGGAAAGAGCAGCTAATATGGTATCTCTATGCCAGCAATCATCTGAAGAGTTGGCAAAATCTTACATAGCACATCAAGCATTAGCCGCAGAGGGAAAAGAGAAGAATAAGCTAAATAACAGAAAGAAGAGCATTGCCCTCTCCTGCAACACCCTATCGGCCTTGCCTAGTGCGAGCCGAGCTATTGAAGATGAAAAAGAAGAGATATGCTATACACCAATGAGGGTAGGCCAAGCTGCGGCATTTACCTCTCGCCATCAATCCCAGGAAGAGTGGGGACATCCTCCATCACCTGCTAAAGAAGCTTGCTATTATGCCCCTCCTCCTCATGAGGGCATGGGGGTAATAACATCAACTCATACAGGACCGTACGCGTCCCGTGCTGACAATAAAATGCAGCTAGTCCCACCTGGAGTCAGCACAGAAAATAGCACTCCCAGCTCCTACCAAGCTAACCCTGCTCTGATGATGGAGCTCTATCAGAAAATACAAGAAGTGGAAATGCTGAGGAAAAGATTGACTGAGATGGGCTTACTCCCAGTCACACCCGGGCAGGCAGGACCCTCATCTGAAGCCCTACAAGGTGGTGGTAAATCATTTGAAGCCTCACTGCAACCGGCTATGCCCTAGTTAACACAAGGTCGTGATGGGAACACCCTCCCGCAGTAACTATACCACGTGGCCCTCGTGTACCCCTCAGCTATCCAGGCACGTCAGGGGACAGCCTCTACACCTCATGCAATGCCACCTCTACAATCAACTGGCTCACGCTAGAGTCTAATAGTTGTAGCCGCAACAAACAAGCCAGTAATGGAACAAGCAACTGAGATAAAAACCCGCTGACGGAGAAGTCACCGAAGCGGAGTTATATATGATCAAACAAAAAGATGGTGAGTCTACTTCGGACTACATTCAACGCTGGAAGAATCTCAGTGCGAGATGCAAACATCCACCAAGTTACAAGGATGCTGTCCAGCTATGCAAGCGTAATCTCAGGAAAGAAATCCTGTGAAGGGTAATTGGCCTTGAAGTCACATCCTTCGACCAATTAGAAGACATGGCAATTGATATTGAAGCCTTTTTGGCAAAGTACTGCCTGGCTTCTGCTAACCCAATTCAGAAGAATAAGCCAGTCAAACAGCAACCGGCACCATAAGAAATAAACACTGCTGACTTTGAAGTCTTCAAGCGTCCATGGAGGAAATCACAGGAGGCAATTGGCCCCTCTTCTACCAAGACTACTGAGCAGACACCACCCTCGCTGGGAGTAAGAATGAAAAGACCATACTCCTTTCCCCATAGCAAGACCCAATGTAACGACCTGAGAATTCGATTACCGGGAAGGCCCGATAACCCGAGACTCGCACCGCCACCCACGAGTCTGAAGACTCGGAAGGGTTAAAAGGATGGTGTGGAGATTGCACAAGTATCACAAATAATTGTAGAAATTAAATAGTTATATAATTAAGTAGGGAATAAATTAATATTTTACATGATACATGGTCCACAAGATAACAAAATAACAACAGTAGTAGTCCACAACTAGCACAGAGACAAAAAGAAGAGTACAGCTACACGGGGCATACCCCGACTCTAACCTCTGGCACTAACGCTGGGCACCTGAACCACGCTGAGCCTCATACGCACTCCCCTGAAGCCACGCCTCACCTAAAACACGGTGAAAAGTAGTAAGCGAGTACCTCGGAAAGGGAAGCCCTGCCATCTACAAAACACCAGTCTCATGGCACGAAGACTGACACACGTGCCACGGTGAAATGATCGAAACACCACGGCCAACACGACAAAACCCGAAGTTCGAAGTCGCAATGACTGACAGTCTGTCACTCCCGACTCGACAGGAGTACCTCCCACTAGAAGCAAGGCCGAATGCGTCCACTGACGTCTTAGTCCGCGCCTCAGGTGTCTCCCTCCGGCCCAGCGGGAACTGAGACAACGTACAAGTAACCACAAACAAGTGACTAGTTTGTGTCACGCCCGTCAGCGTGGGTCCAATCGCCCCCAACCACGTGTGCACACATAGACCGCGCGTCCCTGGTCTGGCCCTCTTACCGGTTTTCCCCTCAGCCGGACTCTAGCTGCAAGACGTGGGGCCCGACGAAAACCAGTCTAAAACCATCCTCAGGGTAAGCCCGTACACCTACTCCCAGGTGAGACCAACACACGCGTACTGGTGGGCTACGACTAGTGGAGGGTCACTAAAGGAGTAGACTCTCAAGTCAACAAAAAACCAAGTCCGCATCCGACAACGTACAGGGACCGTCTCACGTACCAGCACCGTCGCACGGTGACCACAGTCGGAGAGGAAACGAGACTGCAAACCACCCGGTACAGTCCTGAGCTTGGCGGTCTACTCTAGACGCGCCACAGGCTCTGACGGTCTAAGGCTGGACCGTCACAGCCATCTGACGGCCCAACACAGGGGCGTCAGACCCTCGGTGCAAAAATGACTGTGACACGCTGTAATACCCCGGTTTTTAAAATATGTAATTTAGTTGAAATAAATGAAATTTTAGTTTAGATAATAAAATTCATAAATTAATATTTAATTCTTTAGTGAATAGTGGTTAGTGAATAGTGCCTTCGTGAATAGTACCTTCCGTAAATAGTATTATTAGTGTAATTTTGATATTTTCATAAAAATCTAGAAAAATACGAAATTGGTAGATCATGATTTATAGAACAACTTTATCTTCTTGAGATTTATTAGTAAAAATCTGTATTTAGATCTATTTACCGTTTAAGTGAGTATAATTAATTAATATTGTATTCATGTGAATAGTACCATCGAAAATATTTCTACTTGATAAAAATTCACAAAAATGGTAATTAGATTTCTGGAAGTGTATGTAACAAACTTGTCTTCTATTATTAACCCTGTGAAAATCCGTGGTAAGATCTATTTAGAGATTTAAGTAGAAAATTCAAACTTTTCAACCTTTACCTAACCCCATTTTAAAACTCAAAATTCGAGCTCATTTCTCAACCATTTGATCTGAAATTGGTGTCAAATTAAAGGTCTTGATTTAATCTTCAAAAGCCCTCTCATAATCGGTCGAAACCCTAACCCTAATTGAGGCGGCTAGACAAATTAGACTTGGTCTCTCTTTTCGGCGCCGTTTCCAAGACGCCACTTCAAGCACCGAGATCTCCCTCTCTCGACCACCTCAGAAGGCCCATGAGCTATTAAAAGAAAGCTCTCTGGGTCTATTTTCTTTTGATACCCACCATTGGTGCTGAAGTTTTCAGAGCTGGGCGATATCCTGCGAGGAGTGCAGGGGTGTCCAAGTTCCTTGTTCTTCATCTATCTTTTGTTCTTCATCAAATTGAGGTAGGTTCTCTCAGGCTCAAACCCTAAATAATATATCAAGCTTTTCAGCATGAACCCCTCTTTCTTTTGATACCAAAAGCCCCATCATTTATTTAGTATTTCATGAGATTTTAATTGTTTAAGTTAGACATGTTAAGTTAAGGCTAAACTAGGATTTTAGTTGTTCTTTCTTAAATTACGTGATCAATTCATGTTGTAAATCAACCTTTAAGCTATGCATCTTATGTAGAATTTCATGCTCGTCATTTTGGTAGCAAAAGCCCCTTGTTTCATTAGGTATATCATGAGAATTAATTCATTTAGTTCTGACTTATCCAATTAGGGCAGAAGACTGTTCATTCACTGTTTTAGTAGTAATTAAAGATTGTAAATCTGAAAGTGATTCATGTAGATTGTAGAGCTCTCTGTGCTCTTTCCATGGACAGTAAGAACACTAAATTTCATTGAGTATAACTCCCGGAATTAATGTTTTAGTGTAACCCTAGCAAACCCTCACTTCCCGGCATTCACCGGACGCGGCAGGGATGACCGAAGACGACCCAGGGATGGACGGTCTTACGATAGGCCGCCCAACTCAGGCCTAAACTTTGACCATATTTGACTCTAGTATAACCATAGTTAAACGGTTTTTCCGGAACCACACATCCCAGGATGAACGGTTCCACAGGAACCACACATCTAGATGTAAGGTCCCGGATCAACCACATATCCTGGACGGCCCTGGTCTGGCCGCACAACCGGGATGGGCGGTCAGTCCAGAACCGCCCAACCCTTTGGGCGGCCCAGGAGGAACCGCCCAAGTACTTGGGCGGCCCTGCCAGAACCGCCCAAGTCCCCAGAGTGCCCCTTTCAGCCTGTTTAGCCCCGTTCAGCCCTGTTTAAGCCCAGTAGATGTAAGGTTCATCCAGAACCGTTTATCTACCCAGCAAATGACTTAGTAATGATTCTAATGCATCCTTTTTCATGTCATTAGGTTTGGACGGTTGCCCCCTAACCGCCCAACACCCTGGAGCCCTAAAACGGCCCTTATGCGACCGTTTAACCTCCAGAGCCGGTTTTCGCGCTCGATTTCACCGTTCGACGCCCCAATCGACTTAGTAAAAGCATGATTTGATAATATATCTATATTTCTGTATCATAAATCTATTTATCACATAAAATGATTTAAAAGTGATTTTTAATTATTATTCAGCATCTTACTTGTTAATTAGCTCTTAAAGTGATAATTAGTTTTTAAGTGCTAAATTAGTATCTTAATTTCATACTTAGCCAGTAAATTTATCTTTCTGTCTCAGAAACATGTTTTCACAGACAATAATCTTATTAATTATAAATTAGTATTTTTGATTATTAATTAGTATCTTAATCACATTTTAATTGCTAATTGGTACTTAAATTACAAATTAGTATTCTTAAGTGCTAAAATTAATATCTTAATTACTGTCAAGACAATAGATTTATATTTATGTTCTAGAAATATATTGTTCACAGAAAATACTTTAATGAATAGATAATTAGTGTTTTTAAGTGTTAATTAGTATCTTAGTTACTAATTAGTATCTTAACTTGATAATTAGTGTGTTTAATAGATAAAATAGTATCTTGATGCTGTTAAGATAATAGATTTATATTTCTGTTCCAGAAATATACTTTTCATAGAAAATGATTTAATGTGTAGTTAATTACGTGTTTTTAATGTTACTTAGTGATTTAAATTGCTATTTAGTATCTTAAGTTGATAACTAGTGTTTTTGATGGTTAGATTAGCATCAAAATTTGCTGTTAGAAAGTAGATTTTATATTTCTGAAATCAGCAACATATGTGTTTATGGAAAATGATTTAATGTAATTCTAGATTGTTAATTGGTATCTTAATGGTTAGTTAGCATGTTAAATGGAGTTAATAAGCATCTTAAACTGTTAATTGGTAAGAAACGCACATGATAAGTGGTAAATATACAAGTAAATTTCTTTAAATGCATGCTATCCTTTGAGCTTGATTCCTTGTCTATCTTGATCCATCTTCATCCTGTGAATGAAAAATCTTATACCTAATTAAGCATGTAAAATTAGGCGTGTAAAGGTTTTGTTGGTTTTTCTTAATTCTGTCAGTCAGTTCGTACTTAGAGCTAGCGGCATACTGTCAGTCGCTATTGTTGGCCTCGTGACTCGTGGTTCGTGACTCTTTGGAGTACGGCCGGTGTGGCCGTATAACCCTCGGTATGTGAGTTTTATCGTGTTTTGAACTCTCGAATCCAAGGACAAGTTAGTCCTTTAATCTTGAGCTTATGACAGTAATTTCTCCCGATTATTTGGCCATTTACTTGACTATCTAGACATTTGGATCTTGGATCCATTTTTATGCCAACGCACCATAAGGGCCCGGTCTGGTCCTGGGGAGAGCGCCCGAAAGTTAGTGAGCCCATGGGATGTTAATGACAGGGTGAGGCATACACCCGAAGTGCAGGACATGCTTGTTATGTCTAGAATAAACTCTTGTTACTTATTACCAGTTACTTGGGTACTTGAATTACAATGACGTCGCCCCCAAGGTTTTTGATAAGTAACGTACTTGAATCCCGCTGAGCGTATAAGAGACGCTTGCCCTACTTGCTTGCTTGGCCAACTCTTGCTATTTCCTGTTGGAAACCATTGTATTTGCAATCATACATGACATGTTTGACCAAAGAGGTTAATATACTAGTGATCGATCTTCATGCTTATACTTGAGTTCTATCTTGTGGTAATTTTTGACTTGAAACTCCTGTAACAAATTCTTGTAGACTCTTGTTCAATCTTGTATTTGATATCTTATTCGTTCTTACTTGATTTTCTTGACCTTGCAAGATCTGTTTATTACATTATACCGTCATTACTTCTTTTACTAGCATGCTACCGTCTTTTACATATTTAACATGGCATGAAAAAACGTAATTACTCGTTAATCACTTTAACCAATGCCTGATGATAGAGTATAATTCCTACTGAGCTTCTTGCTCACCCCTACTTCCAACCCTTTTCAGGTGTGCGAGTATTGGTACGTGCATGGGAATCGGATCGGTGTGATCGAGTGGTACCTGGACCCTAGAGTTGGAGTCTGTGTCCTTTCTATTTTCTTGAGTCTTGTTAGTTTAGTTCCTTCTTTTTGTTATCTATTTCGAAGCTTTTATTGTAAGTGGTGTTGAATATATCTTTTTAAATTAATAAAAGCTCGTATTTTCTCAATGTATGTCTAGCTTCATTCTATTTTAATTGTGGTTATTATTTTTTTTTCCGCTCTTGTTATCGTGACTTGTCTCCTGCCACGTTCCGAGCATCGCCTCCCGCTGCTATCGGTTCGGGGCGTGACAGTTTTGGTATCAGAGCCTCCTTCTTATCTGAGTCGCTTGGATTTTGTCCAAGTTTCGCCTTCTTCTCTGACTCCTTCTTATTTGAGTCCCTTGGATTTTTGTCCGAGTGTATAGGTTACCCTAAGTCTTAAGACCCGTGTCGTCCCTTGTACCCTGGTGAGATTGGGTAGTATAGTGGGTTAAGTAATAAAATATATACAAGATTGCGTTGCGGTAGGCGTAAGGACAATAAAAAGGTTAACCATCTATTATCTTCCAGGTTTAAGCCGTTCTTAAAAATGAAACCGAGTGGTTCCGGTAAGGCGAGTTTCATTTCTGCTGAAGGCCGGCGAGTTCGTCGTAAGGAAACCCGACGTAATAAGAAGAAGAAGAGTAACATCGCGCAAAGGGAATGTCTGTATTGTCACAAGCTTGGTCATCTCGCGAATGAATGCTGGCGGAGGAGCAAAGCATGTCTGCGTTGCGGCAATCAAGATCATAAGATGGCTAATTGCCCTAAGCAGAAGGGTAATATTGAGAGTAATATTGCTCAAAAGGAATGCAAGAAGGAATGCAAGTACTGTCGCAGGCTTGGTCATCTCGCGAAGAAGTGCTGGCGGAGGAGAGGATCGTGTCTACGTTGCGGTAATCCGGATCATAAGATGGATAATTGCCCTAAGTTACTTTCACAAGTAAAACTTCCAGAAGAATCGGAACCAACTTCCGCCGAATGACGAACTATATACGGTATCATTCTCTTTTACCCCGAGCATTCGTCATTAATCGTATAGTTACCATATTATTTTGATAAATCTTAGTTAGTTAATTTCTTTCATCCTTAACATGTTATTTTCATAAATGTGATCTTCTGAGTTTAAACTTTTACTTAATTGAAAATAATCGGTGAATTTGGGGACCAAATTCCTTTAAGTGGGGGAGGGTGTAATATCCCGATTTTTAAAATATGTAATTTAGTTGAAATAAATGAAATTTTAGTTTAGATAATAAAATTCATAAATTAATATTTAATTCTTTAGTGAATAGTGGTTAGTGAATAGTGCCTTCGTGAATAGTACCTTCGGTAAATAGTATTATTAGTGTAATTTTGATATTTTCATAAAAATCTAGAAAAATACGAAATTGGTAGATCATGATTTATAGAACAACTTTATCTTCTTGAGATTTATTAGTAAAAATCTGTATTTAGATCTATTTACCGTTTAAGTGAGTATAATTAATTAATATTTTATTCATGTGAATAGTAACATCGAAAATATTTCTACTTGATAAAAATTCACAAAAATGGTAATTAGATTTCTGGAAGTGTATGTAACAAACTTGTCTTCTATTATTAACCCTGTGAAAATCCGTGGTAAGATCTATTTAGATATTTAAGTAGAAAATTCAAACTTTTCAACCTTTACCTAACCCCATTTTAAAACTCAAAATTCGAGCTCATTTCTCAACCATTTGATCTGAAATTGGTGTCAAATTAAAGGTCTTGATTTAATCTTCAAAAGCCCTCTCATAATCGGTCGAAACCCTAACCCTAATTGAGGCGGCTAGACAAATTAGACTTGGTCTCTCTTTTCGGCGCCGTTTCTAAGACGCCACTTCAAGCGCCGAGATCTCCCTCTCTCGACCACCTCAGAAGGCCCATGAGCTATTAAAAGAAAGCTCTCTGGGTCTATTTCCTTTTGATACCCACCATTGGTGCTGAAGTTTTCGGAGCTGGGCGATATCCTGCGAGGAGTGCAGGGGTGTCCAAGTTCCTTGTTCTTCATCTATCTTTTGTTCTTCATCAAATTGAGGTAGGTTCTCTCGGGCTCAAACCCTAAATAATATATCAAGCTCTTCAGCATGAACCCCTCTTTCTTTTGATACCAAAAGCCCCATCATTTATTTAGTATTTCATGAGATTTTAATTGTTTAAGTTAGACATGTTAAGTTAAGGCTAAACTAGGATTTTAGTTGTTCTTTCTTAAATTACGTGATCAATTCATGTTGTAAATCAACCTTTAAGCTATGCATCTTATGTAGAATTTCATGCTCGTCATTTTGGTAGCAAAAGCCCCTTGTTTCATTAGGTATATCATGAGAATTAATTCATTTAGTTCTGACTTATCCAATTAGGGCAGAAGACTGTTCATTCACTGTTTTAGTAGTAATTAAAGACTGTAAATCTGAAAGTGATTCATGTAGATTGTAGAGCTCTCTGTGCTCTTTCCATGGACAGTAAGAACACTAAATTTCATTGAGTATAACTCCCGGAATTAATGTTTTAGTGTAACCCGAGCAAACCCTCACTTCCCGGCGTTCACCGGACGCGGCAGGGATGACCGAAGACGACCCAGGGATGGACGGTCTTACGATAGGCCGCCCAACTCAGGCCTAAACTTTGACCATATTTGACTCTAGTATAACCATAGTTAAACGGTTTTTCAGGAACCACACATCCCAGGATGAACGGTTCCACAGGAACCATACATCTAGATATAAGGTCCCGGATCAACCACATATCCTGGACGGCCCTGGTCTGGCCGCACAACCGGGATGGGCGGTCAGTCTAGAACCGCCCAACCCTTTGGGCGGCCCAGGAGGAACCGCCCAAGTACTTGGGCGGCCCTGCCAGAACCGCCCAAGTCCCCAGAGTGCCCCTTTCAACCTGTTTAGCCCCGTTCAGCCCTGTTTAAGCCCAGTAGATGTAAGGTTCATCCAGAACCGTTTATCTACCCAGCAAATGACTTAGTAATGATTCTAATGCATCCTTTTTCATGTCATTAGGTTTGGACGGTTGCCCCCTAACCGCCCAACACCCTGGAGCCCTAAACGGCCCTTATGCGACTGTTTAACCTCCAGAGCCGGTTTTCGCGCCCGGTTTCACCGTTCGACGCCCCAATCGACTTAGTAAAAGCATGATTTGATAATATATCTATATTTCTGTATCATAAATCTATTTATCACATAAAATGATTTAAAAGTGATTTTTAATTATTATTTAGCATCTTACTTGTTAATTAGCTCTTAAAGTGATAATTAGTTTTTAAGTGCTAAATTAGTATCTTAATTTCATACTTAGCCAGTAAATTTATCTTTCTGTCTCAGAAACATGTTTTCACAGAAAATAATCTTATTAATTACAAATGAGTATTTTTGATTATTAATTAGTATCTTAATCACATTTTAATTACTAATTGGTACTTAAATTACAAATTAGTATTCTTAAGTGCTAAAATTAATATCTTAATTACTGTCAAGACAATAGATTTATATTTATGTTCCAGAAATATATTGTTCACAGAAAATACTTTAATGAATAGATAATTAGTGTTTTTAAGTGTTAATTAGTATCTTAGTTACTAATTAGTATCTTAACTTGATAATTAGTGTGTTTAATAGATAAATTAGTATCTTGATGCTGTTAAGATAATTTTAGTATCTTGATGCTGTTAAGATAATAGATTTATATTTCTGTTCCAGAAATATTCTTTTCATAGAAAATGATTTAATGTGTAGTTAATTACGTGTTTTTAATGTTACTTAGTGATTTAAATTGCTATTTAGTATCTTAAGTTCATAACTAGTGTTTTTGATGGTTAGATTAGCATCAAAATTTACTGTTAGAAAGTAGATTTTATATTTCTGAAATCAGCAACATATGTGTTTATGGAAAATGATTTAATGTAATTCTAGATTGTTAATTGGTATCTTAATGGTTAGTTAGCATGTTAAATGGAGTTAATAAGCATCTTAAACTGTTAATTGGTAAGAAACGCACATGATAAGTGGTAAATATACAAGTAAATTTCTTTAAATGCATGCTATCCTTTGAGCTTGATTCCTTGTCTATCTTGATCCATCTTCATCCTGTGAATGAAAAATCTTATACCTAATTAAGCATGTAAAATTAGGCGTGTAAAGGTTTTGTTGGTTTTTCTTAATTCTGTCAGTCAGTTCGTACTTAGAGCTAGCGGCATACTGTCAGTCGCTATTGTTGGCCTCGTGACTCGTGGTTCGTGACTCTTGGGAGTACGGCCGGTGTGGCCGTATAACCCTCGGTATGTGAGTTTTATCGTGTTTTGAACTCTCGAATCCAAGGACAAGTTAGTCCTTTAATCTTGAGCTTATGACAGTAATTTCTCCCGATTATTTGGCCATTTACTTGACTATCTAGACATTTGGATCTTGGATCCATTTTTATGCCAACGCACCATAAGGGCCCGGTCTGGTCCTGGGGAGAGCGCCCGAAAGTTAGTGAGCCCATGGGATGTTAATGACAGGGTGAGGCATACACCCGAAGTGCAGGACATGCTTGTTATGTCTAGAATAAACTCTTGTTACTTATTACCAGTTACTTGGGTACTTGAATTACAATGACGTCGCCCCCAAGGTTTTTGATAAGTAACGTACTTGAATCCCGCTGAGCGTATAAGAGACGCTTGCCCTACTTGCTTGCTTGGCCAACTCTTGCTATTTCCTGTTGGAAACCATTGTATTTGCAATCATACATGACATGTTTGACCAAAGAGGTTAATATACTAGTGATCGATCTTCATGCTTATACTTGAGTTCTATCTTGTGGTAATTTTTGACTTGAAACTCCTGTAACAAATTCTTGTAGACTCTTGTTCAATCTTGTATTTGATATCTTATTCGTTCTTACTTGATTTTCTTGACCTTGCAAGATCTGTTTATTACATTATACCGCCATTACTTCTTTTACTAGCATGCTACCGTCTTTTACATATTTAGCATGGCATGAAAAAACGTAATTACTCGTTAATCACTTTAACCAATGCCTGATGATAGAGTATAATTCCTACTGAGCTTCTTGCTCACCCCTACTTCCAACCCTTTTCAGGTGTGCGAGTATTGGTACGTGTATGGGAATCGGATCTGTGTGATCGAGTGGTACCTGGACCCTAGAGTTGGAGTCTGTGTCCTTTCTATTTTCTTGAGTCTTGTTAGTTTAGTTCCTTCTTTTTGTTATCTATTTCGAAGCTTTTATTGTAAGTGGTGTTGAATATATCTTTTTAAATTAATAAAAGCTCGTATTTTCTCAATGTATGTCTAGCTTCATTCTATTTTAATTGTGGTTATTATTTTTTTTCCGCTCTTGTTATCGTGACTTGTCTCCTGCCACGTTCCGAGCATCGCTTCCCGCTGCAATCGGTTCGGGGCGTGACACGCGCCTACCCTGGTGCGTCACAAGCCCTGACGCACCCAGCCTGGTGCATCACAAGGCGAGCAGAAAATGACTGTGACGCACAACTCACGGGGCGTCACAGGCTGTAACGGACCACTCTTGGTGCGTCACAGGGCACGAAGTAATAAACTGTGACGCGTGCCACTCGGTGCGTCACAGACTGTAACGGACCAACCCTGGTGCGTTACAGGGTGGGAATGCGTCTGCTCTAATGCACCCACACAGGGGCGTCACAAGGCAGTGACGCACCAGTCCTGGTGCGTCACATGCCTTGACCCCCAACGGTCAAAACCAACGGTAAAGCCAACGATCGACTCGTCCCTAACGGTCCAACCCAGGCGCGTCACAGCGTCTGTGGCGGTCTATCGTGGGACCGTCACAGCCCACAAACCCCAATTGGCTAAAAACAAGGCTATGACGCACCCACCTGGGCGCGTCACATGGTGTGACGGTCACTGTAACGACCGTCACACCGGTCCGACGGTGAAACAACGGGAAATATCCCAAAAACACAACCACGCCCCCATGCCTCCATAGGAGAGGGGGAAAACAAAGGGGAAGACTCCTGGGGACCCCTAACATGCTTCTAGGCCATCAAAATGCCGAATCGCGGCTCAAATACATAGATCGGGCGAACTCTCCCCAAAACATGATTTTGCCCTAACACGCTCAAAAACACCCCTCTCGGCTCCCATTCGGCCTACAAATCGCGGGGGATGACAGGATGAGCATAGGGATTCGTCCCCCTACCTCAATGGAGCGAAAGCTCCACGGAATCGAGCTCAAACCACGAAGAACGCTTTTAGAAACCCCGCGCCTTCACGCTTCCCACGAGCACCGCACGCCCACGAGATCGCCTCGCCGCCGCCCACGTTGCCGCGCAGTCGCCCCGCCGCCGTCTGCAGCCGGAGAGAGGCCCGCCGCGTCGAAATGGGAGAGAGAGAGGAAGAGGGGGCGGTCACGGTGGGAGGAAGAAGAAGAAGAAGAAAGAGAAGGGTGGGGAGAGAGAGAAAATGAGAGATATTTATAGAAAATCTGAAAATTCTGGAAAATACTAAAAAAATAAAAGTTATATTTCCTCGATCCTCGGAACGTACCGATCGTAATGGTACCACTCTCGCCTAGGTGAACGGCCCGATTCACCCGCAACGAGGCTCCTAAGGAATTGCAGAAACACACACCGGGAATCAGAAAACACACGCGAAAAAGCCGCGGACGCACTCCGAGCCTCCGAAACAACCCCGGATCGCGCCGACCCGAACACAAAAGATGTCCGAAATGAAATTTCAAACATAATGGAGCCGGACACTCCGAAAAACTAGATCCGAGACCCACGAAGAAGGATCCGAAAGGTCTGAGATATTACACCCACATTCTATTCGAGTGGGCCCTCGAATACAACAAGGCCGTCCTCCCTGAGCTCAAAAGATCAAATGCAATTGAAAGCAAAGATGACCCTTGATTTTACCCCTACCACCGAAAGAGGGTGCATCTCATCGAGGATTGCTATGCATTTAAAGACATCATGGAAAATTTGATCCAAGATGGTGAATTGCAAATTGGAGAATATAAGGTGGACCCACCTCGCCCTCACCCGATGCATGCCTTTAAGACGGCAGCCAACTCGGTTTCTCTATACCAACCGGGACAACATACCCTCTGAAGTGCATCTTGAGCTCTCCCTGCTGCAGCAAGAAGCCGAATAAATGCAAATGGTGCTTCACCCCGGGGGCAACTGCTGAAGACAAGAGAAAAAATTAACTTGAAGATAAAAAGAAAAGATGTTGCTCTGCTGCTTAATGCAATGCCGACTTCACTTAAGACAATCAGTTCAAGAATAGAGTCGACTCATATCAGGGCCAACTACAAAATGATGAGGATGTAGTGAAGAATCTCCTTCCAAATGAAAAGACCCTACACGACACAGCCACTACTCTATATGCTCCAACACACATGGAAGAATGCTCAGCCCTTTAAGGAAGGTGTACTCCTACCCTCCACCAGCCCCTCACAAGTCACTCCGTGTGAGAGGGGACAGCTGAATAAACAACTATCAAACAGGGCCAGTTAACCCAGGAGGCACCCAACAGCATACTCCTTCTTGGAGTCAATAGAAATCCTATTCCAACACACACTTGACATGGGGGAGAAGAATGAAAAGATGCTCAACTACAATCAAGCTCTAAGGTGCCGCTGGGCACAGCAAGACTCTATTCCCCGCTTGGGGGCTGCCAACAAAAGAGAAGAGGGTAGAGTCCGACGGCTGGATTTCCCCGCTATTATCTGCCTACATGAGTGCTCGTGAAGAGAACAAGCTACCCAATGAAAAGACATGCTTTAAGCAACTCGTCTTCAGCTATCCACCCCAGCTTGGGGGCATTAAAAGCGAGAATGAACTCTCCAGCTATCCACCCCAGCCTGGGGACATCCAAAGCTAAAAAGAAGAGAGAACGGAATTATTCAGGGCACACCAACGTCCTGCCGTGAACTAGACAACCCGTTGCAGATGCTAACTGTTCGACAAGCTCAACTGCTAAAGATTTCAAGCTTCTCAATTAGAGGACCCATTTGCTGCATTTCATTCAATGTCAGAATGGGATTTCTCCTTCTCCGGAAGCTACTCCATACAATTTAGCACTATGGAATCGGGGTAAGCCCTACAGTCTTTTCTTCAAATAAAATCCCTATAGGCAGAGCAAGGCGCACGTCTATAGGAGCTTAAAGCCACCAGGCACCAATCTTGGAGCTGAAGAGACCCCGCAACCACAACTACTGAGGCAGGCATGTCTAGAGACCAGCATAAGGTGCAAGTCCTGGGAGCTCACCCTCGTCAAGCTACAACATTCCAGATACCCCCGCAGAAGACAACAATATAAAAGGTAGCCGATGACTTCGCACACGGCTACTGCCACCTGCCATCTGTCCCCTGGGGTGACGCCGACTCAACGCAGTCATGCAACAACCTCCCCGCTATCAAAGGATCCGTGTCAATCTAGTCTGAAACACTCGAGCTGACACACTAGCCGAGCTTGCAAAGCTTGTATCGACAGTCCACCCCTTTCTGTCCTTAGCCTGATTCTCCGGCTAGGCCATCAAATAAACATTTTTCAGCTTTGCCAGCTTTTCATCCAACCAGATGCGTCCCATCAGTCACACCTGGGTTGACCCTCTACCCTCGGCCTAGAACCAATGATCCTAGCCGAGGAATTCTTGCCATCCCTTGGCATCCTACCGCAACAGCTACACCAACATACTAAGAGAAACCAAGTTTGTTCCACTGGGCTCGCCCTCCACCACCTGAACTGGGCTCACAAACCTTTTCCTTGGCCTGGGGCACTCCACCCCCTACTGAGCTCTCAAACATTGCCCTAGTCCCGCTGGGCTGGGCTCATAAACCCTTTTCCTTGGCCTGCGGCACTCCGCCCTCGCCGAGCTCTTAGACTTTGCCCATCAAATACTGCCAGATTGGGCCCACAAACCCTTTTCTTGGCTCAAAGGCACTCCGTCTGCACCGAGCTCTCAACTACTGCCCCTACATAAACCTCTTCCCTTGGCCCAAGGCACCCCCGCCTTGGCCGAGCTATCGGATGTTAATCCCTAGTCCCACCGGTGCAGTAACATGGCGATCAAGTCCACCGATAGTTCCACCGGCACTATAACAAAATAGTTAAGTCCATCAATAGTCCCACCGGACAATATAGCCCACACTATGGACTGGTGTGTACCATGAGTACTTTCGGAGGGTACCATTCTTAGCCCTCGTCAGCCGGCTAGGTTTTACCCTTGGCCTAGACCGCACGTCTTCGCTGAGTTGCTTGATTTCGGCGTTCTGTCGAGTCAATGCCCATTTATATATCCTACCCTTGTTCAGACCTCCCGTCTAAGCAAGGTTTGTCAGCTCCGACTTATCGTCGGGTTGGCATCTATATTTTGCCTTGACCTGGACGTCACTTCTCTACCAGGTTGATTGACCTCGATGTACCATCAGGTCAACATCTACATTACATCTCCTTCCCTTGGCTCAGACCTTCTGTCCGAGCAAGGTTTGCTGACTTCAATCTATTATCGGGTCAATGGCCACATTACATCTTCTACACCTCTATATTCTGCCCTTGTTTCAGACCTCCCGTTTGAGTAAGGTTTGTTGATTCTGATATCTCGTCGGATCGACGTATGTATTCTACCCTTGCCCCAGACACGCTGTTCGAGCAAGGTTTGTCGATCCTGATATCTCGTCAGATCGACGTCTACATTCTACCCTTGTCTCGGACCTACCATCTAAGTAAGGTTTGTCAGCTCCGACATATTGTCAGGTTGGCATCTAGATTCTACCTTTGACGCAGACCTCCCGTCTGGGTCAGATGTATGGGTTGTCTTCGATAATCCGTCGAGGCAACACCTATTCCAGATTGCTTCCAAGTCCGACATCCTACCAAGATCTGCTAGCCTATCTTCCGGCCTTGACGTCCAGTCAAAGTAAGCTATCTTTGTTTTCAAACTCAACATTCTATCATATATTTCAACTGCCTTACCTTTCAGCTCGACCACCTCAGTTGAAGCCCACTACCATATATCTCACAACTTCTAGCTATTTTATCCCCTGACTCAGCCATGTCAGCCGAAGTCACTATTATTCATTTTTATCTATTCCATCATCCAGCTAAACCCGCTATCATAATTTGTCAATTATCTCATCCTATAGCTTAGCCATCCCGGCCAAAGCCGCTATTACAATTCTTCAGCTATCTCCTCTTTCGGTTTAGCCATTTTGGCGAAAGCCGCTATCACAATTTGTCAGTTATCCTATCTTCTGGCTTAGCCATTCTGGCCAAAGCTGTTACCACAATTTTCATCTATCTATCCTTCAGCTTAGCCATTCCGGCCAAAGCCGCTACCATATCCTTCAATTGTTCCATCGTCGGCTTAGCTACTCCGGCCAAAGCTGCTATCATAATTTTCAGCTATTCTAGCTTTCAGCTTAGCCATTCCGGCCAAAGCTACTATCATGATTTTCAACTATTCTATCTTTTGGCTTAGCCATTACGGCCAAAGCTGCTATCTTAATTTTCAACCATTCTATCTTTCGGCTTAGCCATTTCGGCCAAAGCTGCTATCACAATTTCCAACTACTCAATCCCTCGGCTTAGCCATTTTTGGCCAAAGCTTGCTATCAGGGTTCATCCACCCGTCCCATTGCAATAATCAATGCAATGCAATGGCCTAGACCTGTCATCGAAGCCCACTTCTCTTGATTATGACTATTCAGTCTCTCTCTCTTCAATTTCAACTCACATTCTGCCCTCCTGGATGTCAGCTTGGAAGCTCGCTTCCCTATAGCATGTGACCACTATCCTATCTTTCGGCTTAGCCATTTCGACCAAAGTCGCTATCATAACTCCTCTGCTATCTTATCTTCCAGCTTGGCCATTCTGATTAAAGCCCGCAAACAATAAACCCCAGCTATCTTACCTTTCGGTTTGGCCATGATAGCCAAAGCCCGCTACCTTACACCTAAGCTATCTTATCTCTCGGCTTAGCCAAAGCCCGCTATCATGACTTTCAGCTATCTCTTCCTTCAGCTTAGTCATTTCGACTGAAGCTCGCCTTCCCATATTTCAGTTATCTTATATTCTGGCTCGGCCTCTTCGGCTGAGGCCCGCTATCATATAATTCGGCTAAACTGCCTTTCAGCTTTCACAAGCCCACTTCCTTACTGCTCTCTGGCTTTCGTAGCCTGCTATCTCTGCTATTTTCTGGCTCTCTTGGCCTGCTATCTCTGGCTTTCATAGCCTGCTATCTCTGGCTCTCGTAGCTTGCTATCCTGGCTTTTGTAGCTTACTATCTCTAGCTCTCGTAGCCTGCTATCTTGGCTTGTATAGCCTGCTATTCTAGTTCTCGCAGCCTGCTATTTCTGGCTCTCATAGCTTGCTATATCTGGCTCTCGCAGCCTGTTATTTCTGGCTCTTGTAACTTGATATCATGGCTCTTATAGCCTGCTATTTCTGACTCTCATAGCCCGCTATCCCACGATCTCTGGCTCTGGTAGCCTGCTATCTCTGGCATAGCCTGGCCTACTATATCTGGCTCTTGTGACCTGCTATATCGCCATTTGGGCTCTTGTAGCCTGCTATCCCGCTACCTTCTGAATTTTACATCATGCTATCCTGTTACCCCCTTGTTGGGTCCCGTGAGGTGTAAACGGATCTAGAAGGGGGGGTTGAATAGATCCTATCAAAAGCTTTAGCCTATTTAATAACTCTTAGCTAGCGGAAGCTTAAACCACTCTTATAAAGTGAATGAATCACTTAGGCACAATGCACAGCGGAATTAAGTAGAGTGGCTCAAATGAAAAGACTTGAATTACAAGCTATGAAACGTCCACACTTCTTTAAGTGAATTACAAAGCATAACACATAGATGAACATGCAATAGCTTGCAACAACCATGTGTGTGTATGTATGCTATGTTGATCACTCAAAGTGCATATGTGTGTGAGCAATATAACCAAGTGTGGAAGCACACGAACCTGCGAATGGGGTTAGAAGATATAGATCAATCACACACAATAAACAACCCACAACACAGGGATTTTTAAGGTGGTTCAGTTGCAACCCCGCAACCTACGTCCACCCCTCACCAAAACCCGGTGAGGCTTCCTTGCTGACTCACAGCTTGACCCGGGGACACGCCCCAAACCACACAACAGAGAAAACTCTCTTTCTGTCTTCCTACACACAAAGCCGGCAGGGACGGCTACACCGCAGATCGGAGAACTCCCGATTGCCTTCCTACTAACCACCGGTAGGGACGTCAACCGCAAATTGGAACACCCTCCAATTACCTTCCTACTAACCACCTGGTAGGGACGAATCACAACTTCAATGTTTAACAATATTGAAAGTAAAACAGATGTGAAGGAATTAAAATAAGAGATTGAGTGAGAAGGAATTGGCCCTTGTATCGATATGCTTTGTTGATCAGCAGCAGGGATCTCTTCTTCTTGCAAATCAATCTTCTTGTAATCACCCTTGAATGGATGATTGTTCTTCACGGAGTACTGTTCATGTGAACAGTAACTGTTCTTCCAATCTCCTCTCTTGATCTTCTCTCTATGATCTCTTTGATTGGATGAAGAAATGAATAGATGCTACCTTGATCCTTGCTTCCTTCTTCACGGATCTTGGAAGATGATTTCTTTGATATGAGCTTGAATACCTTGGATTGGATGAAGATGTTCTTCACGGAGTACTGTTCACGTGAACAGTAACACGAACTCCTCTTGCTTTGAACACCCCTTTGAAGCCTCCTTTGATCTTCCCTCTTAGCCTTACTTGCTTCTACTCTTTCTTGGAGGATGTTGGATTGAGATATGAGCTTGAATCACCTTGAGTTGATGGAGAGGATATTGGATGTAGCTTTGATCTTCTCTTGATCCTCTTGAGTTGATGAAGCGGTTTATGGATGCAGCTTTGATCACCTTTGAGAGCCTTGAATGCTTCTAGCTTCCTTGGAGATTGAGATAGCTTCAGATCTAGGCTTGAATCTCTTGGAAGGATGAAGATGTTCTGCTCGAAACACTGTTCACGGAGGTGCTACAGTGCTCTCGAAATGGCCTCCCTTGATTCACTTCATCAACTCCATCAACTAGGGTTTCTAACCCTCTTGTAATGATTTTATAGACTTTGAATGGTCTATAAACAAGCCCCAGACCAGATCCACAAATCATGGGAAGTTAGGTGAGGTTTGATTAAACAAAACCATGGAAAGGGGCTGGCCACGAGGTGGATTTTGAAGTCAAATAAGGTTGGCTCGGGGCTGGCGGTCGACCTAAGGTTCCTGGCAGTCGACCGCTACTGTAAAACTTTCATTCGGGTGATCTCTGGGAATTTCGGTCGATCGCCACTGGCTGGCGGTCGACCGCTACTGAAAACGCCTGTAGACGGTGAGGCTCTGGCTGGGGCGGTCGACCGCCCCTGTGCTGGCGGTCGACCGCCAGCTGGGCAGAACCCGGCCCATCCCGGGTTGGTCCGTTCATGTTGTAAATCAACCTTTAAGCTATGCATCTTATGTAGAATTTCATGCTCGTCATTTTGGTAGCAAAAGCCCCTTGTTTCATTAGGTATATCATGAGAATTAATTCATTTAGTTCTGACTTATCCAATTAGGGCAGAAGACTGTTCATTCACTGTTTTAGTAGTAATTAAAGATTGTAAATCTGAAAGTGATTCATGTAGATTGTAGAGCTCTCTGTGCTCTTTCCATGGACAGTAAGAACACTAAATTTCATTGAGTATAACTCCCGGAATTAATGTTTTAGTGTAACCCTAGCAAACCCTCACTTCCCGGCATTCACCGGACGCGGCAGGGATGACCGAAGACGACCCAGGGATGGACGGTCTTACGATAGGCCGCCCAACTCAGGCCTAAACTTTGACCATATTTGACTCTAGTATAACCATAGTTAAACGGTTTTTCAGGAACCACACATCCCAGGATGAACGGTTCCACAGGAACCACACATCTAGATATAAGGTCCCGGATCAACCACATATCCTGGACGGCCCTGGTCTGGCCGCACAACCGGGATGGGCGGTCAGTCCAGAACCGCCCAACCCTTTGGGCGGCCCAGGAGGAACCGCCCAAGTACTTGGGCGGCCCTGCCAGAACCGCCCAAGTCCCCAGAGTGCCCCTTTCAGCCTGTTTAGCCCCGTTCAGCCCTGTTTAAGCCCAGTAGATGTAAGGTTCATCCAGAACCGTTTATCTACCCAGCAAATGACTTAGTAATGATTCTAATGCATCCTTTTTCATGTCATTAGGTTTGGACGGTTGCCCCCTAACCGCCCAACACCCTGGAGCCCTAAAACGGCCCTTATGCGACCGTTTAACCTCCAGAGCCGGTTTTCGCGCCCGATTTCACCGTTCGACGCCCCAATCGACTTAGTAAAAGCATGATTTGATAATATATCTATATTTCTGTATCATAAATCTATTTATCACATAAAATGATTTAAAAGTGATTTTTAATTATTATTCAGCATCTTACTTGTTAATTAGCTCTTAAAGTGATAATTAGTTTTTAAGTGCTAAATTAGTATCTTAATTTCATACTTAGCCAGTGAATTTATCTTTCTGTCTCAGAAACATGTTTTCACAGAAAATAATCTTATTAATTATATATTAGTATTTTTTATTATTAATTAGTATCTTAATCACATTTTAATTGCTAATTGGTACTTAAATTACAAATTAGTATTCTTAAGTGCTAAAATTAATATCTTAATTACTGTCAAGACAATAGATTTATATTTATGTTCTAGAAATATATTGTTCACAGAAAATACTTTAATGAATAGATAATTAGTGTTTTTAAGTGTTAATTAGTATCTTAGTTACTAATTAGTATCTTAACTTGATAATTAGTGTGTTTAATAGATAAATTAGTATCTTGATGCTGTTAAGATAATAGATTTATATTTCTGTTCCAGAAATATACTTTTCATAGAAAATGATTTAATGTGTAGTTAATTACGTGTTTTTAATGTTACTTAGTGATTTAAATTGCTATTTAGTATCTTAAGTTGATAACTAGTGTTTTTGATGGTTAGATTGGCATCAAAATTTGCTGTTAGAAAGTAGATTTTATATTTCTGAAATCAGCAACATATGTGTTTATGGAAAATGATTTAATGTAATTCTAGATTGTTAATTGGTATCTTAATGGTTAGTTAGCATGTTAAATGGAGTTAATAAGCATCTTAAACTGTTAATTGGTAAGAAACGCACATGATAAGTGGTAAATATACAAGTAAATTTCTTTAAATGCATGCTATCCTTTGAGCTTGATTCCTTGTCTATCTTGATCCATCTTCATCCTGTGAATGAAAAATCTTATACCTAATTAAGCATGTAAAATTAGGCGTGTAAAGGTTTTGTTGGTTTTTCTTAATTCTGTCAGTCAGTTCGTACTTAGAGCTAGCGGCATACTGTCAGTCGCTATTGTTGGCCTCGTGACTCGTGGTTCGTGACTCTTTGGAGTACGGCCGGTGTGGCCGTATAATCCTCGGTTTGTGAGTTTTATCGTGTTTTGAACTCTCGAATCCAAGGACAAGTTAGTCCTTTAATCTTGAGCTTATGACAGTAATTTCTCCCGATTATTTGGTCATTTACTTGACTATCTAGACATTTGGATCTTGGATCCATTTTTATGCCAACGCACCATAAGGGCCCGGTCTGGTCCTGGGGAGAGCGCCCGAAAGTTAGTGAGCCCATGGGATGTTAATGACAGGGTGAGGCATACACCCGAAGTGCAGGACATGCTTGTTATGTCTAGAATAAACTCTTGTTACTTATTACCAGTTACTTGGGTACTTGAATTACAATGACGTCGCCCCCCAAGGTTTTTGATAAGTAACGTACTTGAATCCCGCTGAGCGTATAAGAGACGCTTGCCCTACTTGCTTGCTTGGCCAACTCTTGCTATTTCCTGTTGGAAACCATTGTATTTGCAATCATACATGACATGTTTGACCAAAGAGGTTAATATACTAGTGATCGATCTTCATGCTTATACTTGAGTTCTATCTTGTGGTAATTTTTGACTTGAAACTCCTGTAACAAATTCTTGTAGACTCTTGTTCAATCTTGTATTTGATATCTTATTCGTTCTTACTTGATTTTCTTGACCTTGCAAGATCTGTTTATTACATTATACCGTCATTACTTCTTTTACTAGCATGCTACCGTCTTTTACATATTTAACATGGCATGAAAAAACGTAATTACTCGTTAATCACTTTAACCAATGCCTGATGATAGAGTATAATTCCTACTGAGCTTCTTGCTCACCCCTACTTCCAACCCTTTTCAGGTGTGCGAGTATTGGTACGTGCATGGGAATCGGATCGGTGTGATCGAGTGGTACCTGGACCCTAGAGTTGGAGTCTGTGTCCTTTCTATTTTCTTGAGTCTTGTTAGTTTAGTTCCTTCTTTTTGTTATCTATTTCGAAGCTTTTATTGTAAGTGGTGTTGAATATATCTTTTTAAATTAATAAAAGCTCGTATTTTCTCAATGTATGTCTAGCTTCATTCTATTTTAATTGTGGTTATTATTTTTTTTTCCGCTCTTGTTATCGTGACTTGTCTCCTGCCACGTTCCGAGCATCGCCTCCCGCTGCTATCGGTTCGGGGCGTGACAGTTTTGGTATCAGAGCCTCCTTCTTATCTGAGTCGCTTGGATTTTGTCCAAGTTTCGCCTTCTTCTCTGACTCCTTCTTATTTGAGTCCCTTGGATTTTTGTCCGAGTGTATAGGTTACCCTAAGTCTTAAGACCCGTGTCGTCCCTTGTACCCTGGTGAGACTGGGTAGTATAGTGGGTTAAGTAATAAAATATATACAAGATTGCGTTGCGGTAGGCATAAGGACAATAAAAAGGTTAACCATCTATTATCTTCCAGGTTTAAGCCGTTCTTAAAAATGAAACCGAGTGGTTCCGGTAAGGCGAGTTTCATTTCTGCTGAAGGCCGGCGAGTTCGTCGTAAGGAAACCCGACGTAATAAGAAGAAGAAGAGTAACATCGCGCAAAGGGAATGTCTGTATTGTCACAAGCTTGGTCATCTCGCGAATGAATGCTGGCGGAGGAGCAAAGCATGTCTGCGTTGCGGCAATCAAGATCATAAGATGGCTAATTGCCCTAAGCAGAAGGGTAATATTGAGAGTAATATTGCTCAAAAGGAATGCAAGAAGGAATGCAAGTACTGTCGCAGGCTTGGTCATCTCGCGAAGGAGTGCTGGCGGAGAGAGGATCGTGTCTACGTTGCGGTAATCCGGATCATAAGATGGATAATTGCCCTAAGTTACTTCCACAAGTAAAACTTCCAGAAGAATCGGAACCAACTTCCGCCGAATGACGAACTATATACGGTATCATTCTCTTTTACCCCGAGCATTCGTCATTAATCGTATAGTTACCATATTATTTTGATAAATCTTAGTTAGTTAATTTCTTTCATCCTTAACATGTTATTTTCATAAATGTGATCTTCTGAGTTTAAACTTTTACTTAATTGAAAATAATCGGTGAATTTGGGGACCAAATTCCTTTAAGTGGGGGAGGGTGTAATACCCCGATTTTTAAAATATGTAATTTAGTTGAAATAAATGAAATTTTAGTTTAGATAATAAAATTCATAAATTAATATTTAATTCTTTAGTGAATAGTGGTTAGTGAATAGTGCCTTCGTGAATAGTACCTTCCGTAAATAGTATTATTAGTGTAATTTTGATATTTTCATAAAAATCTAGAAAAATACGAAATTGGTAGATCATGATTTATAGAACAACTTTATCTTCTTGAGATTTATTAGTAAAAATCTGTATTTAGATCTATTTACCGTTTAAGTGAGTATAATTAATTAATATTTTATTCATGTGAATAGTAACATCGAAAATATTTCTACTTGATAAAAATTCACAAAAATGGTAATTAGATTTCTGGAAGTGTATGTAACAAACTTGTCTTCTATTATTAACCCTGTGAAAATCCGTGGTAAGATCTATTTAGATATTTAAGTAGAAAATTCAAACTTTTCAACCTTTACCTAACCCCATTTTAAAACTCAAAATTCGAGCTCATTTCTCAACCATTTGATCTGAAATTGGTGTCAAATTAAAGGTCTTGATTTAATCTTCAAAAGCCCTCTCATAATCGGTCGAAACCCTAACCCTAATTGAGGCGGCTAGACAAATTAAACTTGGTCTCTCTTTTCGGCGCCGTTTCTAAGACGCCACTTCAAGCGCCGAGATCTCCCTCTCTCGACCACCTCAGAAGGCCCATGAGCTATTAAAAGAAAGCTCTCTGGGTCTATTTTCTTTTGATACCCACCATTGGTGCTGAAGTTTTCGGAGCTGGGCGATATCCTGCGAGGAGTGCAGGGGTGTCCAAGTTCCTTGTTCTTCATCTATCTTTTGTTCTTCATCAAATTGAGGTAGGTTCTCTCGGGCTCAAACCCTAAATAATATATCAAGCTCTTCAGCATGAACCCCTCTTTCTTTTGATACCAAAAGCCCCATCATTTATTTAGTATTTCATGAGATTTTAATTGTTTAAGTTAGACATGTTAAGTTAAGGCTAAACTAGGATTTTAGTTGTTCTTTCTTAAATTACGTGATCAATTCATGTTGTAAATCAACCTTTAAGCTATGCATCTTATGTAGAATTTCATGCTCGTCATTTTGGTAGCAAAAGCCCCTTGTTTCATTAGGTATATCATGAGAATTAATTCATTTAGTTCTGACTTATCCAATTAGGGCAGAAGACTGTTCATTCACTGTTTTAGTAGTAATTAAAGACTGTAAATCTGAAAGTGATTCATGTAGATTGTAGAGCTCTCTGTGCTCTTTCCATGGACAGTAAGAACACTAAATTTCATTGAGTATAACTCCCGGAATTAATGTTTTAGTGTAACCCGAGCAAACCCTCACTTCCCGGCGTTCACCGGACGCGGCAGGGATGACCGAAGACGACCCAGGGATGGACGGTCTTACGATAGGCCGCCCAACTCAGGCCTAAACTTTGACCATATTTGACTCTAGTATAACCATAGTTAAACGGTTTTTCAGGAACCACACATCCCAGGATGAACGGTTCCACAGGAACCATACATCTAGATATAAGGTCCCGGATCAACCACATATCCTGGACGGCCCTGGTCTGGCCGCACAACCGGGATGGGCGGTCAGTCCAGAACCGCCCAACCCTTTGGGCGGCCCAGGAGGAACCGCCCAAGTACTTGGGCGGCCCTGCCAGAACCGCCCAAGTCCCCAGAGTGCCCCTTTCAACCTGTTTAGCCCCGTTCAGCCCTGTTTAAGCCCAGTAGATGTAAGGTTCATCCAGAACCGTTTATCTACCCAGCAAATGACTTAGTAATGATTCTAATGCATCCTTTTTCATGTCATTAGGTTTGGACGGTTGCCCCCTAACCGCCCAACACCCTGGAGCTCTAAACGGCCCTTATGCGACTGTTTAACCTCCAGAGCCGGTTTTCGCGCCCGGTTTCACCGTTCGACGCCCCAATCGACTTAGTAAAAGCATGATTTGATAATATATCTATATTTCTGTATCATAGATCTATTTATCACATAAAATGATTTAAAAGTGATTTTTAATTATTATTTAGCATCTTACTTGTTAATTAGCTCTTAAAGTGATAATTAGTTTTTAAGTGCTAAATTAGTATCTTAATTTCATACTTAGCCAGTAAATTTATCTTTCTGTCTCAGAAACATGTTTTCACAGAAAATAATCTTATTAATTACAAATGAGTATTTTTGATTATTAATTAGTATCTTAATCGCATTTTAATTACTAATTGGTACTTAAATTACAAATTAGTATTCTTAAGTGCTAAAATTAATATCTTAATTACTGTCAAGACAATAGATTTATATTTATGTTCCAGAAATATATTGTTCACAGAAAATACTTTAATGAATAGATAATTAGTGTTTTTAAGTGTTAATTAGTATCTTAGTTACTAATTAGTATCTTAACTTGATAATTAGTGTGTTTAATAGATAAATTAGTATCTTGATGCTGTTAAGATAATTTTAGTATCTTGATGCTGTTAAGATAATAGATTTATATTTCTGTTCCAGAAATATTCTTTTCATAGAAAATGATTTAATGTGTAGTTAATTACGTGTTTTTAATGTTACTTAGTGATTTAAATTGCTATTTAGTATCTTAAGTTGATAACTAGTGTTTTTGATGGTTAGATTAGCATCAAAATTTACTGTTAGAAAGTAGATTTTATATTTCTGAAATCAGCAACATATGTGTTTATGGAAAATGATTTAATGTAATTCTAGATTGTTAATTGGTATCTTAATGGTTAGTTAGCATGTTAAATGGAGTTAATAAGCATCTTAAACTGTTAATTGGTAAGAAACGCACATGATAAGTGGTAAATATACAAGTAAATTTCTTTAAATGCATGCTATCCTTTGAGCTTGATTCCTTGTCTATCTTGATCCATCTTCATCCTGTGAATGAAAAATCTTATACCTAATTAAGCATGTAAAATTAGGCGTGTAAAGGTTTTGTTGGTTTTTCTTAATTCTGTCAGTCAGTTCGTACTTAGAGCTAGCGGCATACTGTCAGTCGCTATTGTTGGCCTCGTGACTCTTGGGAGTACGGCCGGTGTGGCCGTATAACCCTCGGTATGTGAGTTTTATCGTGTTTTGAACTCTCGAATCCAAGGACAAGTTAGTCCTTTAATCTTGAGCTTATGACAGTAATTTCTCCCGATTATTTGGCCATTTACTTGACTATCTAGACATTTGGATCTTGGATCCATTTTTATGCCAACGCACCATAAGGGCCCGGTCTGGTCCTGGGGAGAGCGCCCGAAAGTTAGTGAGCCCATGGGATGTTAATGACAGGGTGAGGCATACACCCGAAGTGCAGGACATGCTTGTTATGTCTAGAATAAACTCTTGTTACTTATTACCAGTTACTTGGGTACTTGAATTACAATGACGTCGCCCCCAAGGTTTTTGATAAGTAACGTACTTGAATCCCGCTGAGCGTATAAGAGACGCTTGCCCTACTTGCTTGCTTGGCCAACTCTTGCTATTTCCTGTTGGAAACCATTGTATTTGCAATCATACATGACATGTTTGACCAAAGAGGTTAATATACTAGTGATCGATCTTCATGCTTATACTTGAGTTCTATCTTGTGGTAATTTTTGACTTGAAACTCCTGTAACAAATTCTTGTAGACTCTTGTTCAATCTTGTATTTGATATCTTATTCGTTCTTACTTGATTTTCTTGACCTTGCAAGATCTGTTTATTACATTATACCGCCATTACTTCTTTTACTAGCATGCTACCGTCTTTTACATATTTAGCATGGCATGAAAAAACGTAATTACTCGTTAATCACTTTAACCAATGCCTGATGATAGAGTATAATTCCTACTGAGCTTCTTGCTCACCCCTACTTCCAACCCTTTTCAGGTGTGCGAGTATTGGTACGTGTATGGGAATCGGATCTGTGTGATCGAGTGGTACCTAGACCCTAGAGTTGGAGTCTGTGTCCTTTCTATTTTCTTGAGTCTTGTTAGTTTAGTTCCTTCTTTTTGTTATCTATTTCGAAGCTTTTATTATAAGTGGTGTTGAATATATCTTTTTAAATTAATAAAAGCTCGTATTTTCTCAATGTATGTCTAGCTTCATTCTATTTTAATTGTGGTTATTATTTTTTTTCCGCTCTTGTTATCGTGACTTGTCTCCTGCCACGTTCCGAGCATCGCTTCCCGCTGCAATCGGTTCGGGGCGTGACACGCGCCTACCCTGGTGCGTCACAAGCCCTGACGCACCCAGCCTGGTGCATCACAAGGCGAGCAGAAAATGACTGTGACGCACAACTCACGGGGCGTCACAGGCTGTAACGGACCACTCTTGGTGCGTCACAGGGCACGAAGTAATAAACTATGACGCGTGCCACTCGGTGCGTCACAGACTGTAACGGACCAACCCTGGTGCGTTACAGGGTGGGAATGCGTCTGCTCTAATGCACCCACACAGGGGCGTCACAAGGCAGTGACGCACCAGTCCTGGTGCGTCACATGCCTTGACCCCCAACGGTCAAAACCAACGGTAAAGCCAACGATCGACTCGTCCCTAACGGTCCAACCCAGGCGCGTCACAGCGTCTGTGGCGGTCTATCGTGGGACCGTCACAGCCCACAAACCCCAATTGGCTAAAAACAAGGCTATGACGCACCCACCTGGGCGCGTCACATGGTGTGACGGTCACTGTAACGACCGTCACACCGGTCCGACGGTGAAACAACGGGATATATCCCAAAAACACAACCACGCCCCCATGCCTCCATAGGAGAGGGGGAAAACAAAGGGGAAGACTCCTGGGGACCCCTAACATGCTTCTAGGCCATCAAAACGCCGAATCGCGGCTCAAATACATAGATCGGGCGAACTCTCCCCAAAACATGATTTTGCCCTAACACGCTCAAAAACACCCCTCTCGGCTCCCATTCGGCCTACAAATCGCGGGGGATGACAGGATGAGCATAGGGATTCGTCCCCCTACCTCAATGGAGCGAAAGCTCCACGGAATCGAGCTCAAACCACGAAGAACGCTTTTAGAAACCCCGCTCCTTCACGCTTCCCACGAGCACCGCACGCCCACGAGATCGCCTCGCCGCCGCCCACGTTGCCGCGCAGTCGCCCCGCCGCCGTCTGCAGCCGGAGAGAGGCCCGCCGCGTCGAAATGGGAGAGAGAGAGGAAGAGGGGGCGGTCACGGTGGGAGGAAGAAGAAGAAGAAGAAAGAGAAGGGTGGGGAGAGAGAGAAAATGAGAGATATTTATAGAAAATCTGAAAATTCTGGAAAATACTAAAAAAATAAAAATTATATTTCCTCGATCCTCGGAACGTACCGATCGTAATGGTACCACTCTCGCCTAGGTGAACGGCCCGATTCACCCGCAACGAGGCTCCTAAGGAATTGCCGAAACACACACCGGGAATCAGAAAACACACGCGAAAAAGCCGCGGACGCACTCCGAGCCTCCGAAACAACCCCGGATCGCGCCGACCCGAACACAAAAGATGTCCGAAATGAAATTTCAAACATAATGGAGCCGGACACTCCGAAAAACTAGATCCGAGACCCACGAAGAAGGATCCGAAAGGTCTGAGATATTACACCCACATTCTATTCGAGTGGGCCCTCGAATACAACAAGGCCGTCCTCCCTGAGCTCAAAAGATCAAATGCAATTGAAAGCAAAGATGACCCTTGATTTTACCCCTACCACCGAAAGAGGGTGCATCTCATCGAGGATTGCTATGCATTTAAAGACATCATGGAAAATTTGATCCAAGATGGTGAATTGCAAATTGGAGAATATAAGGTGGACCCACCTCGCCCTCACCCGATGCATGCCTTTAAGACGGCAGCCAACTCGGTTTCTCTATACCAACCGGGACAACATACCCTCTGAAGTGCATCTTGAGCTCTCCCTGCTGCAGCAAGAAGCCGAATAAATGCAAATGGTGCTTCACCCCGGGGGCAACTGCTGAAGACAAGAGAAAAAATTAACTTGAAGATAAAAAGAAAAGATGTTGCTCTGCTGCTTAATGCAATGCCGACTTCACTTAAGACAATCAGTTCAAGAATAGAGTCGACTCATATCAGGGCCAACTACAAAATGATGAGGATGTAGTGAAGAATCTCCTTCCAAATGAAAAGACCCTACACGACACAGCCACTACTCTATATGCTCCAACACACATGGAAGAATGCTCAGCCCTTTAAGGAAGGTGTACTCCTACCCTCCACCAGCCCCTCACAAGTCACTCCGTGTGAGAGGGGACAGCTGAATAAACAACTATCAAACAGGGCCAGTTAACCCAGGAGGCACCCAACAGCATACTCCTTCTTGGAGTCAATAGAAATCCTATTCCAACACACACTTGACATGGGGGAGAAGAATGAAAAGATGCTCAACTACAATCAAGCTCTAAGGTGCCGCTGGGCACAGCAAGACTCTATTCCCCGCTTGGGGGCTGCCAACAAAAGAGAAGAGGGTAGAGTCCGACGGCTGGATTTCCCCGCTATTATCTGCCTACATGAGTGCTCGTGAAGAGAACAAGCTACCCAATGAAAAGACATGCTTTAAGCAACTCGTCTTCAGCTATCCACCCCAGCTTGGGGGCATTAAAAGCGAGAATGAACTCTCCAGCTATCCACCCCAGCCTGGGGACATCCAAAGCTAAAAAGAAGAGAGAACGGAATTATTCAGGGCACACCAACGTCCTGCCGTGAACTAGACAACCCGTTGCAGATGCTAACTGTTCGACAAGCTCAACTGCTAAAGATTTCAAGCTTCTCAATTAGAGGACCCATTTGCTGCATTTCATTCAATGTCAGAATGGGATTTCTCCTTCTCCGGGAAGCTACTCCATACAATTTAGCACTATGGAATCGGGGTAAGCCCTACAGTCTTTTCTTCAAATAAAATCCCTATAGGTAGAGCAAGGCGCACGTCTATAGGAGCTTAAAGCCACCAGGCACCAATCTTGGAGCTGAAGAGACCCCGCAACCACAACTACTGAGGCAGGCATGTCTAGAGACCAGCATAAGGTGCAAGTCCTGGGAGCTCACCCTCGTCAAGCTACAACATTCCAGATACCCCCGCAGAAGACAACAATATAAAAGGTAGCCGATGACTTCGCACACGGCTACTGCCACCTGCCATCTGTCCCCTGGGGTGACGCCGACTCAACGCAGTCATGCAACAACCTCCCCGCTATCAAAGGATCCGTGTCAATCTAGTCTGAAACACTCGAGCTGACACACTAGCCGAGCTTGCAAAGCTTGTATCGACAGTCCACCCCTTTCTGTCCTTAGCCTGATTCTCCGGCTAGGCCATCAAATAAACATTTTTCAGCTTTGCCAGCTTTTCATCCAACCAGATGCGTCCCATCAGTCACACCTGGGTTGACCCTCTACCCTCGGCCTAGAACCAATGATCCTAGCCGAGGAATTCTTGCCATCCCTTGGCATCCTACCGCAACAGCTACACCAACATACTAAGAGAAACCAAGTTTGTTCCACTGGGCTCGCCCTCCACCACCTGAACTGGGCTCACAAACCTTTTCCTTGGCCTGGGGCACTCCACCCCCTACTGAGCTCTCAAACATTGCCCTAGTCCCGCTGGGCTGGGCTCATAAACCCTTTTCCTTGGCCTGCGGCACTCCGCCCTCGCCGAGCTCTTAGACTTTGCCCATCAAATACTGCCAGATTGGGCCCACAAACCCTTTTCTTGACTCAAAGGCACTCCGTCTGCACCGAGCTCTCAACTACTGCCCCTACATAAACCTCTTCCCTTGGCCCAAGGCACCCCCGCCTTGGCCGAGCTATCGGATGTTAATCCCTAGTCCCACCGGTGCAGTAACATGGCGATCAAGTCCACCGATAGTTCCACCGGCACTATAACAAAATAGTTAAGTCCATCAATAGTCCCACCGGACAATATAGCCCACACTATGGACTGGTGTGTACCATGAGTACTTTCGGAGGGTACCATTCTTAGCCCTCGTCAGCCGGCTAGGTTTTACCCTTGGCCTAGACCGCACGTCTTCGCTGAGTTGCTTGATTTCGGCGTTCTGTCGAGTCAATGCCCATTTATATATCCTACCCTTGTTCAGACCTCCCGTCTAAGCAAGGTTTGTCAGCTCCGACTTATCGTCGGGTTGGCATCTATATTTTGCCTTGACCTGGACGTCACTTCTCTACCAGGTTGATTGACCTCGATGTACCATCAGGTCAACATCTACATTACATCTCCTTCCCTTGGCTCAGACCTTCTGTCCGAGCAAGGTTTGCTGACTTCAATCTATTATCGGGTCAATGGCCACATTACATCTTCTACACCTCTATATTCTGCCCTTGTTTCAGACCTCCCGTTTGAGTAAGGTTTGTTGATTCTGATATCTCGTCGGATCGACGTATGTATTCTACCCTTGCCCCAGACACGCTGTTCGAGCAAGGTTTGTCGATCCTGATATCTCGTCAGATCGACGTCTACATTCTACCCTTGTCTCGGACCTACCATCTAAGTAAGGTTTGTCAGCTCCGACATATTGTCAGGTTGGCATCTAGATTCTACCTTTGACGCAGACCTCCCGTCTGGGTCAGATGTATGGGTTGTCTTCGATAATCCGTCGAGGCAACACCTATTCCAGATTGCTTCCAAGTCCGACATCCTACCAAGATCTGCTAGCCTATCTTCCGGCCTTGACGTCCAGTCAAAGTAAGCTATCTTTGTTTTCAAACTCAACATTCTATCATATATTTCAACTGCCTTACCTTTCAGCTCGACCACCTCAGTTGAAGCCCACTACCATATATCTCACAACTTCTAGCTATTTTATCCCCTGACTCAGCCATGTCAGCCGAAGTCACTATTATTCATTTTTATCTATTCCATCATCCAGCTAAACCCGCTATCATAATTTGTCAATTATCTCATCCTATAGCTTAGCCATCCCGGCCAAAGCCGCTATTACAATTCTTCAGCTATCTCCTCTTTCGGTTTAGCCATTTTGGCGAAAGCCGCTATCACAATTTGTCAGTTATCCTATCTTCTGGCTTAGCCATTCTGGCCAAAGCTGTTACCACAATTTTCATCTATCTATCCTTCAGCTTAGCCATTCCGGCCAAAGCCGCTACCATATCCTTCAATTGTTCCATCGTCGGCTTAGCTACTCCGGCCAAAGCTGCTATCATAATTTTCAGCTATTCTAGCTTTCAGCTTAGCCATTCCGGCCAAAGCTACTATCATGATTTTCAACTATTCTATCTTTTGGCTTAGCCATTACGGCCAAAGCTGCTATCATAATTTTCAACCATTCTATCTTTCGGCTTAGCCATTTCGGCCAAAGCTGCTATCACAATTTCCAACTACTCAATCCCTCGGCTTAGCCATTTTTGGCCAAAGCTTGCTATCAGGGTTCATCCACCCGTCCCATTGCAATAATCAATGCAATGCAATGGCCTAGACCTGTCATCGAAGCCCACTTCTCTTGATTATGACTATTCAGTCTCTCTCTCTTCAATTTCAACTCACATTCTGCCCTCCTGGATGTCAGCTTGGAAGCTCGCTTCCCTACAGCATGTGACCACTATCCTATCTTTCGGCTTAGCCATTTCGACCAAAGTCGCTATCATAACTCCTCTGCTATCTTATCTTCCAGCTTGGCCATTCTGATTAAAGCCCGCAAACAATAAACCCCAGCTATCTTACCTTTCGGTTTGGCCATGATAGCCAAAGCCCGCTACCTTACACCTAAGCTATCTTATCTCTCGGCTTAGCCAAAGCCCGCTATCATGACTTTCAGCTATCTCTTCCTTCAGCTTAGTCATTTCGACTGAAGCTCGCCTTCCCATATTTCAGTTATCTTATATTCTGGCTCGGCCTCTTCGGCTGAGGCCCGCTATCATATAATTCGGCTAAACTGCCTTTCAGCTTTCACAAGCCCACTTCCTTACTGCTCTCTGGCTTTCGTAGCCTGCTATCTCTGCTATTTTCTGGCTCTCTTGGCCTGCTATCTCTGGCTTTCATAGCCTGCTATCTCTGGCTCTCGTAGCTTGCTATCCTGGCTTTTGTAGCTTACTATCTCTAGCTCTCGTAGCCTGCTATCTTGGCTTGTATAGCCTGCTATTCTAGTTCTCGCAGCCTGCTATTTCTGGCTCTCATAGCTTGCTATATCTGGCTCTCGCAGCCTGTTATTTCTGGCTCTTGTAACTTGATATCATGGCTCTTATAGCCTGCTATTTCTGACTCTCATAGCCCGCTATCCCACGATCTCTGGCTCTGGTAGCCTGCTATCTCTGGCATAGCCTGGCCTACTATATCTGGCTCTTGTGACCTGCTATATCGCCATTTGGGCTCTTGTAGCCTGCTATCCCGCTACCTTCTGAATTTTACATCATGCTATCCTGTTACCCCCTTGTTGGGTCCCGTGAGGTGTAAACGGATCTAGAAGGGGGGGTTGAATAGATCCTATCAAAAGCTTTAGCCTATTTAATAACTCTTAGCTAGCGGAAGCTTAAACCACTCTTATAAAGTGAATGAATCACTTAGGCACAATGCACAGCGGAATTAAGTAGAGTGGCTCAAATGAAAAGACTTGAATTACAAGCTATGAAACGTCCACACTTCTTTAAGTGAATTACAAAGCATAACACATAGATGAACATGCAATAGCTTGCAACAACCATGTGTGTGTGTGTATGCTATGTTGATCACTCAAAGTGCATATGTGTGTGAGCAATATAACCAAGTGTTGAAGCACACGAACCTGCGAATGGGGTTAGAAGATATAGATCAATCACACACAATAAACAACCCACAACACAGGGATTTTTAAGGTGGTTCAGTTGCAACCCCGCAACCTACGTCCACCCCTCACCAAAACTCGGTGAGGCTTCCTTGCTGACTCACAGCTTGACCCGGGGACACGCCCCAAACCACAGAACAGAGAAAACTCTCTTTCTGTCTTCCTACACACAAAGCCGGCAGGGACGGCTACACCGCAGATCGGAGAACTCCCGATTGCCTTCCTACTAACCACCGGTAGGGACGTCAACCGCAAATTGGAACACCCTCCAATTACCATCCTACTAACCACCTGGTAGGGACGAATCACAACTTCAATGTTTAACAATATTGAAAGTAAAACAGATGTGAAGGAATTAAAATAAGAGATTGAGTGAGAAGGAATTGGCCCTTGTATCGATATGCTTTGTTGATCAGCAGCAGGGATCTCTTCTTCTTGCAAATCAATCTTCTTGTAATCACCCTTGAATGGATGATTGTTCTTCACGGAGTACTGTTCATGTGAACAGTAACTGTTCTTCCAATCTCCTCTCTTGATCTTCTCTCTATGATCTCTTTGATTGGATGAAGAAATGAATAGATGCTACCTTGATCCTTGCTTCCTTCTTCACGGATCTTGGAAGATGATTTCTTTGATATGAGCTTGAATACCTTGGATTGGATGAAGATGTTCTTCACGGAGTACTGTCACGCCCCGAGCGCGGAAGATACCCGGAGATGCGCGACGTGTCTATATCAATCATGTCAATCAGAGTGGTCGTGTATTCGACACAAAGACAGAGATGCGCAAAATAGTAAGATAACCCAATCCTTTATTTCATAATGGATAGACTATTACAAATCCAATACTCTGTTTAATAAAAAGGAAAAGAATACATATTTGACTCAAGAAATTATGGAAAAGACTAGACGACACTTGTAGAAGCTCTATCACTTTCACTCTTGACCATTCCCATCCGATTGACTTCCATCGTCGTCGGACTTACCTGAAAAGTAGAAAGGGACAAACGGAATGAGCGAACGCTCAGTAGGAAATTATATCTCAAGTACTAGCGAGGGGTTTAAATAATTACATTTTCATGAATGCAATAAAGCTATGCATGCTCGCATAAAACGACAAGATAGAGAGAATGTAATATCAAAGAAACAAGATGAACTTAATCATGAACTTCCAACAAGATGATAAGTATATTCAAGGTATTCAAGCAAGCACGTTTAACAAGTCATGTCAAGAACTTTGGCTATCATATATCAAGCAAGTAAATTACCCTTTTTCGGGCCACGCATTTCATTTCATGTCAAGTACGAGTCAAGTACAAGATGTGTGTGGAATGTCCAATCAAGCAAGTCAAGTACTCGGTATAATGCCTGATACCTTATCATTTTAACTCCCATGGGCACAAGTACTTTCGGGTGCTCCTCCCAGGACCAGATCGGGCCCTATATGCGCAGGCATTTATCATGTGTTTTGACATCCACTCTTGTTTATATAGCCACATAGAACTTCAATAATCAAGCTTGTAGACACGTATGACAACTTTGATAGAATAGAGTCCAAAAATATGACAAAGGACATAGAATGGCGATAATAACGGTATAATCACGATGTCGATAAAACTAGGTAGAATATGGTTCCCTTAACTTAGGTACCATGACAAATCAATATGGACATTCTTTATATAGAATTGAGGTCCACATGAACATTAGATCAAGCAAGATACCCTCATTCTTATCATAGAATTGGGGTTTACAAGAATGACACGATATGGCATGATATCATCATCCCATCAAGAATTTCTTATGATATACTCTTTGTATAATCATAAGGGTCGGTATACCATGTTTCTTTAGATTGACATGGCAAGGATCGTGTAATGGGTTTTTAGGGTACAACCAGCTCAGTCGGCCTTGAGGGAATCCAAGGCTACGAGGAGTCTTACGGAGGTCTCTATGACTAACTCGCTAGTCCAAAGGAACGGAATGTCCAAAGGAGAGCTTGTATGTCAATGAGAATTGAGTGTGATCGATAAAACACCGTGAAAAGTGGGACTATACTTACGGAGTGGAGAATAGTGCCGATATATATATATATATGTATAAGATATAAACCATCGGTTAGCAAATCAGAGGAAAAATCAGTTCACAGTAAAATAACGACTTAGGTCAAGTCGTTTCTCAAGTAATTAACGCCTAACAGAAGGGCGTTTACACATGGTCCGTTTTGCAGAATTTTCAATAATTCAATAATTTATCTAAGACGCGCCTTCGGAAGGGGCGTTTCTTCAGAAGTTGACGACTGCAGAGGCAGGCGTCTCATCATTTACATATTCGACAGGATATAATTATTCTCAGAAATTTATCAAAAACGCGCCCTTGGAAGGGGCGTTACTTTCTAATTCCATTTTACAGAATATGTGAATTTCAGGATTTTAACAGATACGCGCCCTAGTAAGGGGCGTTTATTTTTAATTCACGCCCTGTGATGGGGCGCTACCACATGGAAAACGACCTAGTCTAGGTCGTGAATTCAAGAATTTACATGATCAGCAAGAATTGCACGATAATCAAGGATAACAATCATATAGTCATGACAGGAAAATTGACAGGAATTCAGATGCAGTATATTAGATTTGATGTTTCATGTTTATTGACTTTTAACCGTTAACAATTATTGATTTGCATGGATAATCAGTTTTTTTTAAGATTTATGTGAAATTAACGCCTGTGTACAGGGCGTCAAATATGAAATTGACGACCTGGACATGGTCGTGTCTTGTAAATTAGCGCCCTTGACAGGGGCGTCTCTTTCAAAATATTTCAGAAAACGCATGAAAATTATAATAATCATATGCATGACATGCTTATATATATATCTTGCATTAATTTCATTTGGGCTACAGTAACTTGAGAAAACCTACCTTAGTATGGTCTGGATGAAGGACACGTGAAGAACTTGATAGGGAACAATACTCTGTTTGTAACAGAGTCTTCTCGGAAGAAGAAAAGTTGATGCTGATGAAGGCTTCCGACCTCAATCAGCCGCAGCAGGACGCACAGAAGAGGATGCAGACGAATAAGTTATTTGATGAAGGACCTTCGTTCTTCACTTTGTCAACTCACTGTAGATCCTATGGAAGAAGAACTGCAGTCATAAGTTTCTTCATCACACATAATCAGAGGAGAAGAAAGAGGAAGAACAGTACTTTGTTCTTCACGTATGCGGCTTTCCCTAACCTGTATAGAAGAGAAAGAGATGAAGAGTCAGTAACTCTTCATGTGATAGAAAGAAAAGAACGTTCAGTTCTTTACTCACCATAGCAGATGATCGATCAAATAGGTTTAGGGTTCGTTCGATCAAGACTATTTATAGGATTTAGGAGTCCTAACAAAAGTAGTGTTTGATTGAAAGTAATATTTCCAAGATTGAGTTATTACCACATTCGAACTCTTTCTCATAGTTATCACTTACCCTGGATAAGTTCTGGGTTCGAACGGTTCCGAATGGAATTAACGACTTTGGTCAGGGCGTGTATTATTTAATTGACGCCTTACTTTAGGGCGTTTCCTAAAAAGCGCCTTGAAAAAGGGCGTTTCGTGTTTTAAAACACGCCCAAGATAGGGGCGTTTCTTTTACTTACCCATTTGGTCGCATGAGAACTGACGACCGCATGTGTGGGCGTCCTTTCTTTAGTCACACCATGGATAGAGGCGTTTCTTTATAAATTAACGCCTTAATAAGAGGCGTTATTTTTAATTTGTTTTATTTCGTCCAATTAACCCTATTCCTTTTATATATTACTTCTGTAATATATGTTTTAATTCAATTATTCATTTATTCGGGTTGCTACAAGTACTGTTCACGTGAACAGTAACACGAACTCCTCTTGCTTTGAACACCCCTTTGAAGCCTCCTTTGATCTTCCCTCTTAGCCTTACTTGCTTCTACTCTTTCTTGGAGGATGTTGGATTGAGATATGAGCTTGAATCACCTTGAGTTGATGGAGAGGATATTGGATGTAGCTTTGATCTTCTCTTGATCCTCTTGAGTTGATGAAGCGGTTTATGGATGCAGCTTTGATCACCTTTGAGAGCCTTGAATGCTTCTAGCTTCCTTGGAGATTGAGATAGCTTCAGATCTAGGCTTGAATCTCTTGGAAGGATGAAGATGTTCTGCTCGAAACACTGTTCACGGAGGTGCTACAGTGCTCTCGAAATGGCCTCCCTTGATTCACTTCATCAACTCCATCAACTAGGGTTTCTAACCCTCTTGTAATGATTTTATAGACTTTGAATGGTCTATAAACAAGCCCCAGACCAGATCCACAAATCATGGGAAGTTAGGTGAGGTTTGATTAAACAAAACCATGGAAAGGGGCTGGCCACGAGGTGGATTTTGAAGTCAAATAAGGTTGGCTCGGGGCTGGCGGTCGACCTAAGGTTCCTGGCGGTCGACCGCTACTGTAAAACTTTCATTCGGGTGATCTCTGGGAATTTCGGTCGATCGCCACTGGCTGGCGGTCGACCGCTACTGAAAACGCCTGTAGACGGTGAGGCTCTGGCTGGGGCGGTCGACCGCCCCTGTGCTGGCGGTCGACCGCCAGCTGGGCAGAACCCGGCCCATCCCGGGTTGGTCCGTTCATGTTGTAAATCAACCTTTAAGCTATGCATCTTATGTAGAATTTCATGCTCGTCATTTTGGTAGCAAAAGCCCCTTGTTTCATTAGGTATATCATGAGAATTAATTCATTTAGTTCTGACTTATCCAATTAGGGCAGAAGACTGTTCATTCACTGTTTTAGTAGTAATTAAAGATTGTAAATCTGAAAGTGATTCATGTAGATTGTAGAGCTCTCTGTGCTCTTTCCATGGACAGTAAGAACACTAAATTTCATTGAGTATAACTCCCGGAATTAATGTTTTAGTGTAACCCTAGCAAACCCTCACTTCCCGGCATTCACCGGACGCGGCAGGGATGACCGAAGACGACCCAGGGATGGACGGTCTTACGATAGGCCGCCCAACTCAGGCCTAAACTTTGACCATATTTGACTCTAGTATAACCATAGTTAAACGGTTTTTCAGGAACCACACATCCCAGGATGAACGGTTCCACAGGAACCACACATCTAGATATAAGGTCCCGGATCAACCACATATCCTGGACGGCCCTGGTCTGGCCGCACAACCGGGATGGGCGGTCAGTCCAGAACCGCCCAACCCTTTGGGCGGCCCAGGAGGAACCGCCCAAGTACTTGGGCGGCCCTGCCAGAACCGCCCAAGTCCCCAGAGTGCCCCTTTCAGCCTGTTTAGCCCCGTTCAGCCCTGTTTAAGCCCAATAGATGTAAGGTTCATCCAGAACCGTTTATCTACCCAGCAAATGACTTAGTAATGATTCTAATGCATCCTTTTTCATGTCATTAGGTTTGGACGGTTGCCCCCTAACCGCCCAACACCCTGGAGCCCTAAAACGGCCCTTATGCGACCGTTTAACCTCCAGAGCCGGTTTTCGCGCCCGATTTCACCGTTCGACGCCCCAATCGACTTAGTAAAAGCATGATTTGATAATATATCTATATTTCTGTATCATAAATCTATTTATCACATAAAATGATTTAAAAGTGATTTTTAATTATTATTCAGCATCTTACTTGTTAATTAGCTCTTAAAGTGATAATTAGTTTTTAAGTGCTAAATTAGTATCTTAATTTCATACTTAGCCAGTAAATTTATCTTTCTGTCTCAGAAACATGTTTTCACAGAAAATAATCTTATTAATTATAAATTAGTATTTTTGATTATTAATTAGTATCTTAATCACATTTTAATTGCTAATTGGTACTTAAATTACAAATTAGTATTCTTAAGTGCTAAAATTAATATCTTAATTACTGTCAAGACAATAGATTTATATTTATGTTCTAGAAATATATTGTTCACAGAAAATACTTTAATGAATAGATAATTAGTGTTTTTAAGTGTTAATTAGTATCTTAGTTACTAATTAGTATCTTAACTTGATAATTAGTGTGTTTAATAGATAAATTAGTATCTTGATGCTGTTATGATAATAGATTTATATTTCTGTTCCAGAAATATACTTTTCATAGAAAATGATTTAATGTGTAGTTAATTACGTGTTTTTAATGTTACTTAGTGATTTAAATTGCTATTTAGTATCTTAAGTTGATAACTAGTGTTTTTGATGGTTAGATTAGCATCAAAATTTGCTGTTAGAAAGTAGATTTTATATTTCTGAAATCAGCAACATATGTGTTTATGGAAAATGATTTAATGTAATTCTAGATTGTTAATTGGTATCTTAATGGTTAGTTAGCATGTTAAATGGAGTTAATAAGCATCTTAAACAATTAATTGGTAAGAAACGCACATGATAAGTGGTAAATATACAAGTAAATTTCTTTAAATGCATGCTATCCTTTGAGCTTGATTCCTTGTCTATCTTGATCCATCTTCATCCTGTGAATGAAAAATCTTATACCTAATTAAGCATGTAAAATTAGGCGCGTAAAGGTTTTGTTGGTTTTTCTTAATTCTGTCAGTCAGTTCGTACTTAGAATAGCGGCATACTGTCAGTCGCTATTGTTGGCCTCGTGACTCGTGGTTCGTGACTCTTTGGAGTACGGCCGGTGTGGCCGTATAACCCTCGGTATGTGAGTTTTATCGTGTTTTGAACTCTCGAATCCAAGGACAAGTTAGTTCTTTAATCTTGAGCTTATGACAGTAATTTCTCCCGATTATTTGGCCATTTACTTGACTATCTAGACATTTGGATCTTGGATCCATTTTTATGCCAACGCACCATAAGGGCCCGGTCTGGTCCTGGGGAGAGCGCCCGAAAGTTAGTGAGCCCATGGGATGTTAATGACAGGGTGAGGCATACACCCGAAGTGCAGGACATGCTTGTTATGTCTAGAATAAACTCTTGTTACTTATTACCAGTTACTTGGGTACTTGAATTACAATGACGTCGCCCCCAAGGTTTTTGATAAGTAACGTACTTGAATCCCGCTGAGCGTATAAGAGACGCTTGCCCTACTTGCTTGCTTGGCCAACTCTTGCTATTTCCTGTTGGAAACCATTGTATTTGCAATCATACATGACATGTTTGACCAAAGAGGTTAATATACTAGTGATCGATCTTCATGCTTATACTTGAGTTCTATCTTGTGGTAATTTTTGACTTGAAACTCCTGTAACAAATTCTTGTAGACTCTTGTTCAATCTTGTATTTGATATCTTATTCGTTCTTACTTGATTTTCTTGACCTTGCAAGATCTGTTTATTACATTATACCGTCATTACTTCTTTTACTAGCATGCTACCGTCTTTTACATATTTAACATGGCATGAAAAAACGTAATTACTCGTTAATCACTTTAACCAATGCCTGATGATAGAGTATAATTCCTACTGAGCTTCTTGCTCACCCCTACTTCCAACCCTTTTCAGGTGTGCGAGTATTGGTACGTGCATGGGAATCGGATCGGTGTGATCGAGTGGTACCTGGACCCTAGAGTTGGAGTCTGTGTCCTTTCTATTTTCTTGAGTCTTGTTAGTTTAGTTCCTTCTTTTTGTTATCTATTTCGAAGCTTTTATTGTAAGTGGTGTTGAATATATCTTTTTAAATTAATAAAAGCTCGTATTTTCTCAATGTATGTCTAGCTTCATTCTATTTTAATTGTGGTTATTATTTTTTTTTCCGCTCTTGTTATCGTGACTTGTCTCCTGCCACGTTCCGAGCATCGCCTCCCGCTGCTATCGGTTCGGGGCGTGACAGTTTTGGTATCAGAGCCTCCTTCTTATCTGAGTCGCTTGGATTTTGTCCAAGTTTCGCCTTCTTCTCTGACTCCTTCTTATTTGAGTCCCTTGGATTTTTGTCCGAGTGTATAGGTTACCCTAAGTCTTAAGACCCGTGTCGTCCCTTGTACCCTGGTGAGATTGGGTAGTATAGTGGGTTAAGTAATAAAATATATACAAGATTGTGTTGCGGTAGGCGTAAGGACAATAAAAAGGTTAACCATCTATTATCTTCCAGGTTTAAGCCGTTCTTAAAAATGAAACCGAGTGGTTCCGGTAAGGCGAGTTTCATTTCTGCTGAAGGCCGGCGAGTTCGTCGTAAGGAAACCCGACGTAATAAGAAGAAGAAGAGTAACATCGCGCAAAGGGAATGTCTGTATTGTCACAAGCTTGGTCATCTCGCGAATGAATGCTGGCGGAGGAGCAAAGCATGTCTGCGTTGCGGCAATCAAGATCATAAGATGGCTAATTGCCCTAAGCAGAAGGGTAATATTGAGAGTAATATTGCTCAAAAGGAATGCAAGAAGGAATGCAAGTACTGTCGCAGGCTTGGTCATCTCGCGAAGGAGTGCTGGCGGAGGAGAGGATCGTGTCTACGTTGCGGTAACCCGGATCATAAGATGGATAATTGCCCTAAGTTACTTCCACAAGTAAAACTTCCAGAAGAATCGAAACCAACTTCCGCCGAATGACGAACTATATACGGTATCATTCTCTTTTACCCCGAGCATTCGTCATTAATCGTATAGTTACCATATTATTTTGATAAATCTTAGTTAGTTAATTTCTTTCATCCTTAACATGTTATTTTCATAAATGTGATCTTCTGAGTTTAAACTTTTACTTAATTGAAAATAATCGGTGAATTTGGGGACCAAATTCCTTTAAGTGGGGGAGGGTGTAATACCCCGATTTTTAAAATATGTAATTTAGTTGAAATAAATGAAATTTTAGTTTAGATAATAAAATTCATAAATTAATATTTAATTCTTTAGTGAATAGTGGTTAGTGAATAGTGCCTTCGTGAATAGTACCTTCCGTAAATAGTATTATTAGTGTAATTTTGATATTTTCATAAAAATCTAGAAAAATACGAAATTGGTAGATCATGATTTATAGAACAACTTTATCTTCTTGAGATTTATTAGTAAAAATCTGTATTTAGATCTATTTACCGTTTAAGTGAGTATAATTAATTAATATTTTATTCATGTGAATAGTAACATCGAAAATATTTCTACTTGATAAAAATTCACAAAAATGGTAATTAGATTTCTGGAAGTGTATGTAACAAACTTGTCTTCTATTATTAACCCTGTGAAAATCCGTGGTAAGATCTATTTAGATATTTAAGTAGAAAATTCAAACTTTTCAACCTTTACCTAACCCCATTTTAAAACTCAAAATTTGAGCTCATTTCTCAACCATTTGATCTGAAATTGGTGTCAAATTAAAGGTCTTGATTTAATCTTCAAAAGCCCTCTCATAATCGGTCGAAACCCTAACCCTAATTGAGGCGGCTAGACAAATTAGACTTGGTCTCTCTTTTCGGCGCCGTTTCTAAGACGCCACTTCAAGCGCCGAGATCTCCCTCTCTCGACCACCTCAGAAGGCCCATGAGCTATTAAAAGAAAGCTCTCTGGGTCTATTTCCTTTTGATACCCACCATTGGTGCTGAAGTTTTCGGAGCTGGGCGATATCCTGCGAGGAGTGCAGGGGTGTCCAAGTTCCTTGTTCTTCATCTATCTTTTGTTCTTCATCAAATTGAGGTAGGTTCTCTCGGGCTCAAACCCTAAATAATATATCAAGCTCTTCAGCATGAACCCCTCTTTCTTTTGATACCAAAAGCCCCATCATTTATTTAGTATTTCATGAGATTTTAATTGTTTAAGTTAGACATGTTAAGTTAAGGCTAAACTAGGATTTTAGTTGTTCTTTCTTAAATTACGTGATCAATTCATGTTGTAAATCAACCTTTAAGCTATGCATCTTATGTAGAATTTCATGCTCGTCATTTTGGTAGCAAAAGCCCCTTGTTTCATTAGGTATATCATGAGAATTAATTCATTTAGTTCTGACTTATCCAATTAGGGCAGAAGACTGTTCATTCACTGTTTTAGTAGTAATTAAAGACTGTAAATCTGAAAGTGATTCATGTAGATTGTAGAGCTCTCTGTGCTCTTTCCATGGACAGTAAGAACACTAAATTTCATTGAGTATAACTCCCGGAATTAATGTTTTAGTGTAACCCGAGCAAACCCTCACTTCCCGGCGTTCACCGGACGCGGCAGGGATGACCGAAGACGACCCAGGGATGGACGGTCTTACGATAGGCCGCCCAACTCAGGCCTAAACTTTGACCATATTTGACTCTAGTATAACCATAGTTAAACGGTTTTTCAGGAACCACACATCCCAGGATGAACGGTTCCACAGGAACCATACATCTAGATATAAGGCCCCGGATCAACCACATATCCTGGACGGCCCTGGTCTGGCCGCACAACCGGGATGGGCGGTCAGTCCAGAACCGCCCAACCCTTTGGGCGGCCCAGGAGGAACCGCCCAAGTACTTGGGCGGCCCTGCCAGAACCGCCCAAGTCCCCAGAGTGCCCCTTTCAGCCTGTTTAGCCCCGTTCAGCCCTGTTTAAGCCCAGTAGATGTAAGGTTCATCCAGAACCGTTTATCTACCCAGCAAATGACTTAGTAATGATTCTAATGCATCCTTTTTCATGTCATTAGGTTTGGACGGTTGCCCCCTAACCGCCCAACACCCTGGAGCCCTAAACGGCCCTTATGCGACTGTTTAACCTCCAGAGCCGGTTTTCGCGCCCGGTTTCACCGTTCGACGCCCCAATCGACTTAGTAAAAGCATGATTTGATAATATATCTATATTTCTATATCATAAATCTATTTATCACATAAAATGATTTAAAAGTGATTTTTAATTATTATTTAGCATCTTACTTGTTAATTAGCTCTTAAAGTGATAATTAGTTTTTAAGTGCTAAATTAGTATCTTAATTTCATACTTAGCCAGTAAATTTATCTTTCTGTCTCAGAAACATGTTTTCACAGAAAATAATCTTATTAATTACAAATGAGTATTTTTTATTATTAATTAGTATCTTAATCGCATTTTAATTACTAATTGGTACTTAAATTACAAATTAGTATTCTTAAGTGCTAAAATTAATATCTTAATTACTGTCAAGACAATAGATTTATATTTATGTTCCAGAAATATATTGTTCACAGAAAATACTTTAATGAATAGATAATTAGTGTTTTTAAGTGTTAATTAGTATCTTAGTTACTAATTAGTATCTTAACTTGATAATTAGTGTGTTTAATAGATAAATTAGTATCTTGATGCTGTTAAGATAATTTTAGTATCTTGATGCTGTTAAGATAATAGATTTATATTTCTGTTCCAGAAATATTCTTTTCATAGAAAATGATTTAATGTGTAGTTAATTACGTGTTTTTAATGTTACTTAGTGATTTAAATTGCTATTTAGTATCTTAAGTTGATAACTAGTGTTTTTGATGGTTAGATTAGCATCAAAATTTACTGTTAAAAAGTAGATTTTATATTTCTGAAATCAGCAACATATGTGTTTATGGAAAATGATTTAATGTAATTCTAGATTGTTAATTGGTATCTTAATGGTTAGTTAGCATGTTAAATGGAGTTAATAAGCATCTTAAACTGTTAATTGGTAAGAAACGCACATGATAAGTGGTAAATATACAAGTAAATTTCTTTAAATGCATGCTATCCTTTGAGCTTGATTCCTTGTCTATCTTGATCCATCTTCATCCTGTGAATGAAAAATCTTATACCTAATTAAGCATGTAAAATTAGGCGTGTAAAGGTTTTGTTGGTTTTTCTTAATTCTGTCAGTCAGTTCGTACTTAGAGCTAGCGGCATACTGTCAGTCGCTATTGTTGGCCTCGTGACTCGTGGTTCGTGACTCTTGGGAGTACGGCCGGTGTGGCCGTATAACCCTCGGTATGTGAGTTTTATCGTGTTTTGAACTCTCGAATCCAAGGACAAGTTAGTCCTTTAATCTTGAGCTTATGACAGTAATTTCTTCCGATTATTTGGCCATTTACTTGACTATCTAGACATTTGGATCTTGGATCCATTTTTATGCCAACGCACCATAAGGGCCCGGTCTGGTCCTGGGGAGAGCGCCCGAAAGTTAGTGAGCCCATGGGATGTTAATGACAGGGTGAGGCATACACCCGAAGTGCAGGACATGCTTGTTATGTCTAGAATAAACTCTTGTTACTTATTACCAGTTACTTGGGTACTTGAATTACAATGACGTCGCCCCCAAGGTTTTTGATAAGTAACGTACTTGAATCCCGCTGAGCGTATAAGAGACGCTTGCCCTACTTGCTTGCTTGGCCAACTCTTGCTATTTCCTGTTGGAAACCATTGTATTTGCAATCATACATGACATGTTTGACCAAAGAGGTTAATATACTAGTGATCGATCTTCATGCTTATACTTGAGTTCTATCTTGTGGTAATTTTTGACTTGAAACTCCTGTAACAAATTCTTGTAGACTCTTGTTCAATCTTGTATTTGATATCTTATTCGTTCTTACTTGATTTTCTTGACCTTGCAAGATCTGTTTATTACATTATACCGCCATTACTTCTTTTACTAGCATGCTACCGTCTTTTACATATTTAGCATGGCATGAAAAAACGTAATTACTCGTTAATCACTTTAACCAATGCCTGATGATAGAGTATAATTCCTACTGAGCTTCTTGCTCACCCCTACTTCCAACCCTTTTCAGGTGTGCGAGTATTGGTACGTGTATGGGAATCGGATCTGTGTGATCGAGTGGTACCTGGACCCTAGAGTTGGAGTCTGTGTCCTTTCTATTTTCTTGAGTCTTGTTAGTTTAGTTCCTTCTTTTTGTTATCTATTTCGAAGCTTTTATTGTAAGTGGTGTTGAATATATCTTTTTAAATTAATAAAAGCTCGTATTTTCTCAATGTATGTCTAGCTTCATTCTATTTTAATTGTGGTTATTATTTTTTTTCCGCTCTTGTTATCGTGACTTGTCTCCTGCCACGTTCCGAGCATCGCTTCCCGCTGCAATCGGTTCGGGGCGTGACACGCGCCTACCCTGGTGCGTCACAAGCCCTGACGCACCCAGCCTGGTGCATCACAAGGCGAGCAGAAAATGACTGTGACGCACAACTCACGGGGCGTCACAGGCTGTAACGGACCACTCTTGGTGCGTCACAGGGCACGAAGTAATAAACTGTGACGCGTGCCACTCGGTGCGTCACAGACTGTAACGGACCAACCCTGGTGCGTTACAGGGTGGGAATGCGTCTGCTCTAATGCACCCACACAGGGGCGTCACAAGGCAGTGACGCACCAGTCCTGGTGCGTCACATGCCTTGACCCCCAACGGTCAAAACCAACGGTAAAGCCAACGATCGACTCGTCCCTAACGGTCCAACCCAGGCGCGTCACAGCGTCTGTGGCGGTCTATCGTGGGACCGTCACAGCCCACAAACCCCAATTGGCTAAAAACAAGGCTATGACGCACCCACCTGGGCGCGTCACATGGTGTGACGGTCACTGTAACGACCGTCACACCGGTCCGACGGTGAAACAACGGGAAATATCCCAAAAACACAACCACGCCCCCATGCCTCCATAGGAGAGGGGGAAAACAAAGGGGAAGACTCCTGGGGACCCCTAACATGCTTCTAGGCCATCAAAATGCCGAATCGCGGCTCAAATACATAGATCGGGCGAACTCTCCCCAAAACATGATTTTGCCCTAACACGCTCAAAAACACCCCTCTCGGCTCCCATTCGGCCTACAAATCGCGGGGGATGACAGGATGAGCATAGGGATTCGTCCCCCTACCTCAATGGAGCGAAAGCTCCACGGAATCGAGCTCAAACCACGAAGAACGCTTTTAGAAACCCCGCGCCTTCACGCTTCCCACGAGCACCGCACGCCCACGAGATCGCCTCGCCGCCGCCCACGTTGCCGCGCAGTCGCCCCGCCGCCGTCTGCAGCCGGAGAGAGGCCCGCCGCGTCGAAATGGGAGAGAGAGAGGAAGAGGGGGCGGTCACGGTGGGAGGAAGAAGAAGAAGAAGAAAGAGAAGGGTGGGGAGAGAGAGAAAATGAGAGATATTTATAGAAAATCTGAAAATTCTGGAAAATACTAAAAAAATAAAAATTATATTTCCTCGATCCTCGGAACGTACCGATCGTAATGGTACCACTCTCGCCTAGGTGAACGGCCCGATTCACCCGCAACGAGGCTCCTAAGGAATTGCAGAAACACACACCGGGAATCAGAAAACACACGCGAAAAAGCCGCGGACGCACTCCGAGCCTCCGAAACAACCCCGGATCGCGCCGACCCGAACACAAAAGATGTCCGAAATGAAATTTCAAACATAATGGAGCCGGACACTTCGAAAAACTAGATCCGAGACCCACGAAGAAGGATCCGAAAGGTCTGAGATATTACACCCACATTCTATTCGAGTGGGCCCTCGAATACAACAAGGCCGTCCTCCCTGAGCTCAAAAGATCAAATGCAATTGAAAGCAAAGATGACCCTTGATTTTACCCCTACCACCGAAAGAGGGTGCATCTCATCGAGGATTGCTATGCATTTAAAGACATCATGGAAAATTTGATCCAAGATGGTGAATTGCAAATTGGAGAATATAAGGTGGACCCACCTCGCCCTCACCCGATGCATGCCTTTAAGACGGCAGCCAACTCGGTTTCTCTATACCAACCGGGACAACATACCCTCTGAAGTGCATCTTGAGCTCTCCCTGCTGCAGCAAGAAGCCGAATAAATGCAAATGGTGCTTCACCCCGGGGGCAACTGCTGAAGACAAGAGAAAAAATTAACTTGAAGATAAAAAGAAAAGATGTTGCTCTGCTGCTTAATGCAATGCCGACTTCACTTAAGACAATCAGTTCAAGAATAGAGTCGACTCATATCAGGGCCAACTACAAAATGATGAGGATGTAGTGAAGAATCTCCTTCCAAATGAAAAGACCCTACACGACACAGCCACTACTCTATATGCTCCAACACACATGGAAGAATGCTCAGCCCTTTAAGGAAGGTGTACTCCTACCCTCCACCAGCCCCTCACAAGTCACTCCGTGTGAGAGGGGACAGCTGAATAAACAACTATCAAACAGGGCCAGTTAACCCAGGAGGCACCCAACAGCATACTCCTTCTTGGAGTCAATAGAAATCCTATTCCAACACACACTTGACATGGGGGAGAAGAATGAAAAGATGCTCAACTACAATCAAGCTCTAAGGTGCCGCTGGGCACAGCAAGACTCTATTCCCCGCTTGGGGGCTGCCAACAAAAGAGAAGAGGGTAGAGTCCGACGGCTGGATTTCCCCGCTATTATCTGCCTACATGAGTGCTCGTGAAGAGAACAAGCTACCCAATGAAAAGACATGCTTTAAGCAACTCGTCTTCAGCTATCCACCCCAGCTTGGGGGCATTAAAAGCGAGAATGAACTCTCCAGCTATCCACCCCAGCCTGGGGACATCCAAAGCTAAAAAGAAGAGAGAACGGAATTATTCAGGGCACACCAACGTCCTGCCGTGAACTAGACAACCCGTTGCAGATGCTAACTGTTCGACAAGCTCAACTGCTAAAGATTTCAAGCTTCTCAATTAGAGGACCCATTTGCTGCATTTCATTCAATGTCAGAATGGGATTTCTCCTTCTCCGGGAAGCTACTCCATACAATTTAGCACTATGGAATCGGGGTAAGCCCTACAGTCTTTTCTTCAAATAAAATCCCTATAGGCAGAGCAAGGCGCACGTCTATAGGAGCTTAAAGCCACCAGGCACCAATCTTGGAGCTGAAGAGACCCCGCAACCACAACTACTGAGGCAGGCATGTCTAGAGACCAGCATAAGGTGCAAGTCCTGGGAGCTCACCCTCGTCAAGCTACAACATTCCAGATACCCCCGCAGAAGACAACAATATAAAAGGTAGCCGATGACTTCGCACACGGCTACTGCCACCTGCCATCTGTCCCCTGGGGTGACGCCGACTCAACGCAGTCATGCAACAACCTCCCCGCTATCAAAGGATCCGTGTCAATCTAGTCTGAAACACTCGAGCTGACACACTAGCCGAGCTTGCAAAGCTTGTATCGACAGTCCACCCCTTTCTGTCCTTAGCCTGATTCTCCGGCTAGGCCATCAAATAAACATTTTTCAGCTTTGCCAGCTTTTCATCCAACCAGATGCGTCCCATCAGTCACACCTGGGTTGACCCTCTACCCTCGGCCTAGAACCAATGATCCTAGCCGAGGAATTCTTGCCATCCCTTGGCATCCTACCGCAACAGCTACACCAACATACTAAGAGAAACCAAGTTTGTTCCACTGGGCTCGCCCTCCACCACCTGAACTGGGCTCACAAACCTTTTCCTTGGCCTGGGGCACTCCACCCCCTACTGAGCTCTCAAACATTGCCCTAGTCCCGCTGGGCTGGGCTCATAAACCCTTTTCCTTGGCCTGCGGCACTCCGCCCTCGCCGAGCTCTTAGACTTTGCCCATCAAATACTGCCAGATTGGGCCCACAAACCCTTTTCTTGGCTCAAAGGCACTCCGTCTGCACCGAGCTCTCAACTACTGCCCCTACATAAACCTCTTCCCTTGGCCCAAGGCACCCCCGCCTTGGCCGAGCTATCGGATGTTAATCCCTAGTCCCACCGGTGCAGTAACATGGCGATCAAGTCCACCGATAGTTCCACCGGCACTATAACAAAATAGTTAAGTCCATCAATAGTCCCACCGGACAATATAGCCCACACTATGGACTGGTGTGTACCATGAGTACTTTCGGAGGGTACCATTCTTAGCCCTCGTCAGCCGGCTAGGTTTTACCCTTGGCCTAGACCGCACGTCTTCGCTGAGTTGCTTGATTTCGGCGTTCTGTCGAGTCAATGCCCATTTATATATCCTACCCTTGTTCAGACCTCCCGTCTAAGCAAGGTTTGTCAGCTCCGACTTATCGTCGGGTTGGCATCTATATTTTGCCTTGACCTGGACGTCACTTCTCTACCAGGTTGATTGACCTCGATGTACCATCAGGTCAACATCTACATTACATCTCCTTCCCTTGGCTCAGACCTTCTGTCCGAGCAAGGTTTGCTGACTTCAATCTATTATCGGGTCAATGGCCACATTACATCTTCTACACCTCTATATTCTGCCCTTGTTTCAGACCTCCCGTTTGAGTAAGGTTTGTTGATTCTGATATCTCGTCGGATCGACGTATGTATTCTACCCTTGCCCCAGACACGCTGTTCGAGCAAGGTTTGTCGATCCTGATATCTCGTCAGATCGACGTCTACATTCTACCCTTGTCTCGGACCTACCATCTAAGTAAGGTTTGTCAGCTCCGACATATTGTCAGGTTGGCATCTAGATTCTACCTTTGACGCAGACCTCCCGTCTGGGTCAGATGTATGGGTTGTCTTCGATAATCCGTCGAGGCAACACCTATTCCAGATTGCTTCCAAGTCCGACATCCTACCAAGATCTGCTAGCCTATCTTCCGGCCTTGACGTCCAGTCAAAGTAAGCTATCTTTGTTTTCAAACTCAACATTCTATCATATATTTCAACTGCCTTACCTTTCAGCTCGACCACCTCAGTTGAAGCCCACTACCATATATCTCACAACTTCTAGCTATTTTATCCCCTGACTCAGCCATGTCAGCCGAAGTCACTATTATTCATTTTTATCTATTCCATCATCCAGCTAAACCCGCTATCATAATTTGTCAATTATCTCATCCTATAGCTTAGCCATCCCGGCCAAAGCCGCTATTACAATTCTTCAGCTATCTCCTCTTTCGGTTTAGCCATTTTGGCGAAAGCCGCTATCACAATTTGTCAGTTATCCTATCTTCTGGCTTAGCCATTCTGGCCAAAGCTGTTACCACAATTTTCATCTATCTATCCTTCAGCTTAGCCATTCCGGCCAAAGCCGCTACCATATCCTTCAATTGTTCCATCGTCGGCTTAGCTACTCCGGCCAAAGCTGCTATCATAATTTTCAGCTATTCTAGCTTTCAGCTTAGCCATTCCGGCCAAAGCTACTATCATGATTTTCAACTATTCTATCTTTTGGCTTAGCCATTACGGCCAAAGCTGCTATCATAATTTTCAACCATTCTATCTTTCGGCTTAGCCATTTCGGCCAAAGCTGCTATCACAATTTCCAACTACTCAATCCCTCGGCTTAGCCATTTTTGGCCAAAGCTTGCTATCAGGGTTCATCCACCCGTCCCATTGCAATAATCAATGCAATGCAATGGCCTAGACCTGTCATCGAAGCCCACTTCTCTTGATTATGACTATTCAGTCTCTCTCTCTTCAATTTCAACTCACATTCTGCCCTCCTGGATGTCAGCTTGGAAGCTCGCTTCCCTATAGCATGTGACCACTATCCTATCTTTCGGCTTAGCCATTTCGACCAAAGTCGCTATCATAACTCCTCTGCTATCTTATCTTCCAGCTTGGCCATTCTGATTAAAGCCCGCAAACAATAAACCCCAGCTATCTTACCTTTCGGTTTGGCCATGATAGCCAAAGCCCGCTACCTTACACCTAAGCTATCTTATCTCTCGGCTTAGCCAAAGCCCGCTATCATGACTTTCAGCTATCTCTTCCTTCAGCTTAGTCATTTCGACTGAAGCTCGCCTTCCCATATTTCAGTTATCTTATATTCTGGCTCGGCCTCTTCGGCTGAGGCCCGCTATCATATAATTCGGCTAAACTGCCTTTCAGCTTTCACAAGCCCACTTCCTTACTGCTCTCTGGCTTTCGTAGCCTGCTATCTCTGCTATTTTCTGGCTCTCTTGGCCTGCTATCTCTGGCTTTCATAGCCTGCTATCTCTGGCTCTCGTAGCTTGCTATCCTGGCTTTTGTAGCTTACTATCTCTAGCTCTCGTAGCCTGCTATCTTGGCTTGTATAGCCTGCTATTCTAGTTCTCGCAGCCTGCTATTTCTGGCTCTCATAGCTTGCTATATCTGGCTCTCGCAGCCTGTTATTTCTGGCTCTTGTAACTTGATATCATGGCTCTTATAGCCTGCTATTTCTGACTCTCATAGCCCGCTATCCCACGATCTCTGGCTCTGGTAGCCTGCTATCTCTGGCATAGCCTGGCCTACTATATCTGGCTCTTGTGACCTGCTATATCGCCATTTGGGCTCTTGTAGCCTGCTATCCCGCTACCTTCTGAATTTTACATCATGCTATCCTGTTACCCCCTTGTTGGGTCCCGTGAGGTGTAAACGGATCTAGAAGGGGGGGTTGAATAGATCCTATCAAAAGCTTTAGCCTATTTAATAACTCTTAGCTAGCGGAAGCTTAAACCACTCTTATAAAGTGAATGAATCACTTAGGCACAATGCACAGCGGAATTAAGTAGAGTGGCTCAAATGAAAAGACTTGAATTACAAGCTATGAAACGTCCACACTTCTTTAAGTGAATTACAAAGCATAACACATAGATGAACATGCAATAGCTTGCAACAACCATGTGTGTGTATGTATGCTATGTTGATCACTCAAAGTGCATATGTGTGTGAGCAATATAACCAAGTGTGGAAGCACACGAACCTGCGAATGGGGTTAGAAGATATAGATCAATCACACACAATAAACAACCCACAACACAGGGATTTTTAAGGTGGTTCAGTTGCAACCCCGCAACCTACGTCCACCCCTCACCAAAACCCGGTGAGGCTTCCTTGCTGACTCACAGCTTGACCCGGGGACACGCCCCAAACCACACAACAGAGAAAACTCTCTTTCTGTCTTCCTACACACAAAGCCGGCAGGGACGGCTACACCGCAGATCGGAGAACTCCCGATTGCCTTCCTACTAACCACCGGTAGGGACGTCAACCGCAAATTGGAACACCCTCCAATTACCTTCCTACTAACCACCTGGTAGGGACGAATCACAACTTCAATGTTTAACAATATTGAAAGTAAAACAGATGTGAAGGAATTAAAATAAGAGATTGAGTGAGAAGGAATTGGCCCTTGTATCGATATGCTTTGTTGATCAGCAGCAGGGATCTCTTCTTCTTGCAAATCAATCTTCTTGTAATCACCCTTGAATGGATGATTGTTCTTCACGGAGTACTGTTCATGTGAACAGTAACTGTTCTTCCAATCTCCTCTCTTGATCTTCTCTCTATGATCTCTTTGATTGGATGAAGAAATGAATAGATGCTACCTTGATCCTTGCTTCCTTCTTCACGGATCTTGGAAGATGATTTCTTTGATATGAGCTTGAATACCTTGGATTGGATGAAGATGTTCTTCACGGAGTACTGTTCACGTGAACAGTAACACGAACTCCTCTTGCTTTGAACACCCCTTTGAAGCCTCCTTTGATCTTCCCTCTTAGCCTTACTTGCTTCTACTCTTTCTTGGAGGATGTTGGATTGAGATATGAGCTTGAATCACCTTGAGTTGATGGAGAGGATATTGGATGTAGCTTTGATCTTCTCTTGATCCTCTTGAGTTGATGAAGCGGTTTATGGATGCAGCTTTGATCACCTTTGAGAGCCTTGAATGCTTCTAGCTTCCTTGGAGATTGAGATAGCTTCAGATCTAGGCTTGAATCTCTTGGAAGGATGAAGATGTTCTGCTCGAAACACTGTTCACGGAGGTGCTACAGTGCTCTCGAAATGGCCTCCCTTGATTCACTTCATCAACTCCATCAACTAGGGTTTCTAACCCTCTTGTAATGATTTTATAGACTTTGAATGGTCTATAAACAAGCCCCAGACCAGATCCACAAATCATGGGAAGTTAGGTGAGGTTTGATTAAACAAAACCATGGAAAGGGGCTGGCCACGAGGTGGATTTTGAAGTCAAATAAGGTTGGCTCGGGGCTGGCGGTCGACCTAAGGTTCCTGGCAGTCGACCGCTACTGTAAAACTTTCATTCGGGTGATCTCTGGGAATTTCGGTCGATCGCCACTGGCTGGCGGTCGACCGCTACTGAAAACGCCTGTAGACGGTGAGGCTCTGGCTGGGGCGGTCGACCGCCCCTGTGCTGGCGGTCGACCGCCAGCTGGGCAGAACCCGGCCCATCCCGGGTTGGTCCGTTCATGTTGTAAATCAACCTTTAAGCTATGCATCTTATGTAGAATTTCATGCTCGTCATTTTGGTAGCAAAAGCCCCTTGTTTCATTAGGTATATCATGAGAATTAATTCATTTAGTTCTGACTTATCCAATTAGGGCAGAAGACTGTTCATTCACTGTTTTAGTAGTAATTAAAGATTGTAAATCTGAAAGTGATTCATGTAGATTGTAGAGCTCTCTGTGCTCTTTCCATGGACAGTAAGAACACTAAATTTCATTGAGTATAACTCCCGGAATTAATGTTTTAGTGTAACCCTAGCAAACCCTCACTTCCCGGCATTCACCGGACGCGGCAGGGATGACCGAAGACGACCCAGGGATGGACGGTCTTACGATAGGCCGCCCAACTCAGGCCTAAACTTTGACCATATTTGACTCTAGTATAACCATAGTTAAACGGTTTTTCCGGAACCACACATCCCAGGATGAACGGTTCCACAGGAACCACACATCTAGATATAAGGTCCCGGATCAACCACATATCCTGGACGGCCCTGGTCTGGCCGCACAACCGGGATGGGCGGTCAGTCCAGAACTGCCCAACCCTTTGGGCGGCCCAGGAGGAACCGCCCAAGTACTTGGGCGGCCCTGCCAGAACCGCCCAAGTCCCCAGAGTGCCCCTTTCAGCCTGTTTAGCCCCGTTCAGCCCTGTTTAAGCCCAGTAGATGTAAGGTTCATCCAGAACCGTTTATCTACCCAGCAAATGACTTAGTAATGATTCTAATGCATCCTTTTTCATGTCATTAGGTTTGGACGGTTGCCCCCTAACCGCCCAACACCCTGGAGCCCTAAAACGGCCCTTATGCGACCGTTTAACCTCCAGAGCCGGTTTTCGCGCCCGATTTCACCGTTCGACGCCCCAATCGACTTAGTAAAAGCATGATTTGATAATATATCTATATTTCTGTATCATAAATCTATTTATCACATAAAATGATTTAAAAGTGATTTTTAATTATTATTCAGCATCTTACTTGTTAATTAGCTCTTAAAGTGATAATTAGTTTTTAAGTGCTAAATTAGTATCTTAATTTCATACTTAGCCAGTAAATTTATCTTTCTGTCTCAGAAACATGTTTTCACAGAAAATAATCTTATTAATTATATATTAGTATTTTTGATTATTAATTAGTATCTTAATCACATTTTAATTGCTAATTGGTACTTAAATTACAAATTAGTATTCTTAAGTGCTAAAATTAATATCTTAATTACTGTCAAGACAATAGATTTATATTTATGTTCTAGAAATATATTGTTCACAGAAAATACTTTAATGAATAGATAATTAGTGTTTTTAAGTGTTAATTAGTATCTTAGTTACTAATTAGTATCTTAACTTGATAATTAGTGTGTTTAATAGATAAATTAGTATCTTGATGCTGTTAAGATAATAGATTTATATTTCTGTTCCAGAAATATACTTTTCATAGAAAATGATTTAATGTGTAGTTAATTACGTGTTTTTAATGTTACTTAGTGATTTAAATTGCTATTTAGTATCTTAAGTTGATAACTAGTGTTTTTGATGGTTAGATTGGCATCAAAATTTGCTGTTAGAAAGTAGATTTTATATTTCTGAAATCAGCAACATATGTGTTTATGGAAAATGATTTAATGTAATTCTAGATTGTTAATTGGTATCTTAATGGTTAGTTAGCATGTTAAATGGAGTTAATAAGCATCTTAAACTGTTAATTGGTAAGAAACGCACATGATAAGTGGTAAATATACAAGTAAATTTCTTTAAATGCATGCTATCCTTTGAGCTTGATTCCTTGTCTATCTTGATCCATCTTCATCCTGTGAATGAAAAATCTTATACCTAATTAAGCATGTAAAATTAGGCGTGTAAAGGTTTTGTTGGTTTTTCTTAATTCTGTCAGTCAGTTCGTACTTAGAGCTAGCGGCATACTGTCAGTCGCTATTGTTGGCCTCGTGACTCGTGGTTCGTGACTCTTTGGAGTACGGCCGGTGTGGCCGTATAATCCTCGGTATGTGAGTTTTATCGTGTTTTGAACTCTCGAATCCAAGGACAAGTTAGTCCTTTAATCTTGAGCTTATGACAGTAATTTCTCCCGATTATTTGGTCATTTACTTGACTATCTAGACATTTGGATCTTGGATCCATTTTTATGCCAACGCACCATAAGGGCCCGGTCTGGTCCTGGGGAGAGCGCCCGAAAGTTAGTGAGCCCATGGGATGTTAATGACAGGGTGAGGCATACACCCGAAGTGCAGGACATGCTTGTTATGTCTAGAATAAACTCTTGTTACTTATTACCAGTTACTTGGGTACTTGAATTACAATGACGTCGCCCCCAAGGTTTTTGATAAGTAACGTACTTGAATCCCGCTGAGCGTATAAGAGACGCTTGCCCTACTTGCTTGCTTGGCCAACTCTTGCTATTTCCTGTTGGAAACCATTGTATTTGCAATCATACATGACATGTTTGACCAAAGAGGTTAATATACTAGTGATCGATCTTCATGCTTATACTTGAGTTCTATCTTGTGGTAATTTTTGACTTGAAACTCCTGTAACAAATTCTTGTAGACTCTTGTTCAATCTTGTATTTGATATCTTATTCGTTCTTACTTGATTTTCTTGACCTTGCAAGATCTGTTTATTACATTATACCGTCATTACTTCTTTTACTAGCATGCTACCGTCTTTTACATATTTAACATGGCATGAAAAAACGTAATTACTCGTTAATCACTTTAACCAATGCCTGATGATAGAGTATAATTCCTACTGAGCTTCTTGCTCACCCCTACTTCCAACCCTTTTCAGGTGTGCGAGTATTGGTACGTGCATGGGAATCGGATCGGTGTGATCGAGTGGTACCTGGACCCTAGAGTTGGAGTCTGTGTCCTTTCTATTTTCTTGAGTCTTGTTAGTTTAGTTCCTTCTTTTTGTTATCTATTTCGAAGCTTTTATTGTAAGTGGTGTTGAATATATCTTTTTAAATTAATAAAAGCTCGTATTTTCTCAATGTATGTCTAGCTTCATTCTATTTTAATTGTGGTTATTATTTTTTTTTCCGCTCTTGTTATCGTGACTTGTCTCCTGCCACGTTCCGAGCATCGCCTCCCGCTGCTATCGGTTCGGGGCGTGACAGTTTTGGTATCAGAGCCTCCTTCTTATCTGAGTCGCTTGGATTTTGTCCAAGTTTCGCCTTCTTCTCTGACTCCTTCTTATTTGAGTCCCTTGGATTTTTGTCCGAGTGTATAGGTTACCCTAAGTCTTAAGACCCGTGTCATCCCTTGTACCCTGGTGAGATTGGGTAGTATAGTGGGTTAAGTAATAAAATATATACAAGATTGCGTTGCGGTAGGCATAAGGACAATAAAAAGGTTAACCATCTATTATCTTCCAGGTTTAAGCCGTTCTTAAAAATGAAACCGAGTGGTTCCGGTAAGGCGAGTTTCATTTCTGCTGAAGGCCGGCGAGTTCGTCGTAAGGAAACCCGACGTAATAAGAAGAAGAAGAGTAACATCGCGCAAAGGGAATGTCTGTATTGTCACAAGCTTGGTCATCTCGCGAATGAATGCTGGCGGAGGAGCAAAGCATGTCTGCGTTGCGGCAATCAAGATCATAAGATGGCTAATTGCCCTAAGCAGAAGGGTAATATTGAGAGTAATATTGCTCAAAAGGAATGCAAGAAGGAATGCAAGTACTGTCGCAGGCTTGGTCATCTCGCGAAGGAGTGCTGGCGGAGGAGAGGATCGTGTCTACGTTGCGGTAATCCGGATCATAAGATGGATAATTGCCCTAAGTTACTTCCACAAGTAAAACTTCCAGAAGAATCGGAACCAACTTCCGCCGAATGACGAACTATATACGGTATCATTCTCTTTTACCCCGAGCATTCGTCATTAATCGTATAGTTACCATATTATTTTGATAAATCTTAGTTAGTTAATTTCTTTCATCCTTAACATGTTATTTTCATAAATGTGATCTTCTGAGTTTAAACTTTTACTTAATTGAAAATAATCGGTGAATTTGGGGACCAAATTCCTTTAAGTGGGGGAGGGTGTAATACCCCGATTTTTAAAATATGTAATTTAGTTGAAATAAATGAAATTTTAGTTTAGATAATAAAATTCATAAATTAATATTTAATTCTTTAGTGAATAGTGGTTAGTGAATAGTGCCTTCGTGAATAGTACCTTCCGTAAATAGTATTATTAGTGTAATTTGATATTTTCATAAAAATCTAGAAAAATACGAAATTGGTAGATCATGATTTATAGAACAACTTTATCTTCTTGAGATTTATTAGTAAAAATCTGTATTTAGATCTATTTACCGTTTAAGTGAGTATAATTAATTAATATTTTATTCATGTGAATAGTAACATCGAAAATATTTCTACTTGATAAAAATTCACAAAAATGGTAATTAGATTTCTGGAAGTGTATGTAACAAACTTGTCTTCTATTATTAACCCTGTGAAAATCCGTGGTAAGATCTATTTAGATATTTAAGTAGAAAATTCAAACTTTTCAACCTTTACCTAACCCCATTTTAAAACTCAAAATTCGAGCTCATTTCTCAACCATTTGATCTGAAATTGGTGTCAAATTAAAGGTCTTGATTTAATCTTCAAAAGCCCTCTCATAATCGGTCGAAACCCTAACCCTAATTGAGGCGGCTAGACAAATTAAACTTGGTCTCTCTTTTCGGCGCCGTTTCTAAGACGCCACTTCAAGCGCCGAGATCTCCCTCTCTCGACCACCTCAGAAGGCCCATGAGCTATTAAAAGAAAGCTCTCTGGGTCTATTTTCTTTTGATACCCACCATTGGTGCTGAAGTTTTCGGAGCTGGGCGATATCCTGCGAGGAGTGCAGGGGTGTCCAAGTTCCTTGTTCTTCATCTATCTTTTGTTCTTCATCAAATTGAGGTAGGTTCTCTCGGGCTCAAACCCTAAATAATATATCAAGCTCTTCAGCATGAACCCCTCTTTCTTTTGATACCAAAAGCCCCATCATTTATTTAGTATTTCATGAGATTTTAATTGTTTAAGTTAGACATGTTAAGTTAAGGCTAAACTAGGATTTTAGTTGTTCTTTCTTAAATTACGTGATCAATTCATGTTGTAAATCAACCTTTAAGCTATGCATCTTATGTAGAATTTCATGCTCGTCATTTTGGTAGCAAAAGCCCCTTGTTTCATTAGGTATATCATGAGAATTAATTCATTTAGTTCTGACTTATCCAATTAGGGCAGAAGACTGTTCATTCACTGTTTTAGTAGTAATTAAAGACTGTAAATCTGAAAGTGATTCATGTAGATTGTAGAGCTCTCTGTGCTCTTTCCATGGACAGTAAGAACACTAAATTTCATTGAGTATAACTCCCGGAATTAATGTTTTAGTGTAACCCGAGCAAACCCTCACTTCCCGGCGTTCACCGGACGCGGCAGGGATGACCGAAGACGACCCAGGGATGGACGGTCTTACGATAGGCCGCCCAACTCAGGCCTAAACTTTGACCATATTTGACTCTAGTATAACCATAGTTAAACGGTTTTTCAGGAACCACACATCCCAGGATGAACGGTTCCACAGGAACCATACATCTAGATATAAGGTCCCGGATCAACCACATATCCTGGACGGCCCTGGTCTGGCCGCACAACCGGGATGGGCGGTCAGTCCAGAACCGCCCAACCCTTTGGGCGGCCCAGGAGGAACCGCCCAAGTACTTGGGCGGCCCTGCCAGAACCGCCCAAGTCCCCAGAGTGCCCCTTTCAACCTGTTTAGCCCCGTTCAGCCCTGTTTAAGCCCAGTAGATGTAAGGTTCATCCAGAACCGTTTATCTACCCAGCAAATGACTTAGTAATGATTCTAATGCATCCTTTTTCATGTCATTAGGTTTGGACGGTTGCCCCCTAACCGCCCAACACCCTGGAGCTCTAAACGGCCCTTATGCGACTGTTTAACCTCCAGAGCCGGTTTTCGCGCCCGGTTTCACCGTTCGACGCCCCAATCGACTTAGTAAAAGCATGATTTGATAATATATCTATATTTCTGTATCATAAATCTATTTATCACATAAAATGATTTAAAAGTGATTTTTAATTATTATTTAGCATCTTACTTGTTAATTAGCTCTTAAAGTGATAATTAGTTTTTAAGTGCTAAATTAGTATCTTAATTTCATACTTAGCCAGTAAATTTATCTTTCTGTCTCAGAAACATGTTTTCACAGAAAATAATCTTATTAATTACAAATGAGTATTTTTGATTATTAATTAGTATCTTAATCGCATTTTAATTACTAATTGGTACTTAAATTACAAATTAGTATTCTTAAGTGCTAAAATTAATATCTTAATTACTGTCAAGACAATAGATTTATATTTATGTTCCAGAAATATATTGTTCACAGAAAATACTTTAATGAATAGATAATTAGTGTTTTTAAGTGTTAATTAGTATCTTAGTTACTAATTAGTATCTTAACTTGATAATTAGTGTGTTTAATAGATAAATTAGTATCTTGATGCTGTTAAGATAATTTTAGTATCTTGATGCTGTTAAGATAATAGATTTATATTTCTGTTCCAGAAATATTCTTTTCATAGAAAATGATTTAATGTGTAGTTAATTACGTGTTTTTAATGTTACTTAGTGATTTAAATTGCTATTTAGTATCTTAAGTTGATAACTAGTGTTTTTGATGGTTAGATTAGCATCAAAATTTACTGTTAGAAAGTAGATTTTATATTTCTGAAATCAGCAACATATGTGTTTATGGAAAATGATTTAATGTAATTCTAGATTGTTAATTGGTATCTTAATGGTTAGTTAGCATGTTAAATGGAGTTAATAAGCATCTTAAACTGTTAATTGGTAAGAAACGCACATGATAAGTGGTAAATATACAAGTAAATTTCTTTAAATGCATGCTATCCTTTGAGCTTGATTCCTTGTCTATCTTGATCCATCTTCATCCTGTGAATGAAAAATCTTATACCTAATTAAGCATGTAAAATTAGGCGTGTAAAGGTTTTGTTGGTTTTTCTTAATTCTGTCAGTCAGTTCGTACTTAGAGCTAGCGGCATACTGTCAGTCGCTATTGTTGGCCTCGTGACTCGTGGTTCGTGACTCTTGGGAGTACGGCCGGTGTGGCCGTATAACCCTCGGTATGTGAGTTTTATCGTGTTTTGAACTCTCGAATCCAAGGACAAGTTAGTCCTTTAATCTTGAGCTTATGACAGTAATTTCTCCCGATTATTTGGCCATTTACTTGACTATCTAGACATTTGGATCTTGGATCCATTTTTATGCCAACGCACCATAAGGGCCCGGTCTGGTCCTGGGGAGAGCGCCCGAAAGTTAGTGAGCCCATGGGATGTTAATGACAGGGTGAGGCATACACCCGAAGTGCAGGACATGCTTGTTATGTCTAGAATAAACTCTTGTTACTTATTACCAGTTACTTGGGTACTTGAATTACAATGACGTCGCCCCCAAGGTTTTGATAAGTAACGTACTTGAATCCCGCTGAGCGTATAAGAGACGCTTGCCCTACTTGCTTGCTTGGCCAACTCTTGCTATTTCCTGTTGGAAACCATTGTATTTGCAATCATACATGACATGTTTGACCAAAGAGGTTAATATACTAGTGATCGATCTTCATGCTTATACTTGAGTTCTATCTTGTGGTAATTTTTGACTTGAAACTCCTGTAACAAATTCTTGTAGACTCTTGTTCAATCTTGTATTTGATATCTTATTCGTTCTTACTTGATTTTCTTGACCTTGCAAGATCTGTTTATTACATTATACCGCCATTACTTCTTTTACTAGCATGCTACCGTCTTTTACATATTTAGCATGGCATGAAAAAACGTAATTACTCGTTAATCACTTTAACCAATGCCTGATGATAGAGTATAATTCCTACTGAGCTTCTTGCTCACCCCTACTTCCAACCCTTTTCAGGTGTGCGAGTATTGGTACGTGTATGGGAATCGGATCTGTGTGATCGAGTGGTACCTGGACCCTAGAGTTGGAGTCTGTGTCCTTTCTATTTTCTTGAGTCTTGTTAGTTTAGTTCCTTCTTTTTGTTATCTATTTCGAAGCTTTTATTGTAAGTGGTGTTGAATATATCTTTTTAAATTAATAAAAGCTCGTATTTTCTCAATGTATGTCTAGCTTCATTCTATTTTAATTGTGGTTATTATTTTTTTTCCGCTCTTGTTATCGTGACTTGTCTCCTGCCACGTTCCGAGCATCGCTTCCCGCTGCAATCGGTTCGGGGCGTGACACGCGCCTACCCTGGTGCGTCACAAGCCCTGACGCACCCAGCCTGGTGCATCACAAGGCGAGCAGAAAATGACTGTGACGCACAACTCACGGGGCGTCACAGGCTGTAACGGACCACTCTTGGTGCGTCACAGGGCACGAAGTAATAAACTATGACGCGTGCCACTCGGTGCGTCACAGACTGTAACGGACCAACCCTGGTGCGTTACAGGGTGGGAATGCGTCTGCTCTAATGCACCCACACAGGGGCGTCACAAGGCAGTGACGCACCAGTCCTGGTGCGTCACATGCCTTGACCCCCAACGGTCAAAACCAACGGTAAAGCCAACGATCGACTCGTCCCTAACGGTCCAACCCAGGCGCGTCACAGCGTCTGTGGCGGTCTATCGTGGGACCGTCACAGCCCACAAACCCCAATTGGCTAAAAACAAGGCTATGACGCACCCACCTGGGCGCGTCACATGGTGTGACGGTCACTGTAACGACCGTCACACCGGTCCGACGGTGAAACAACGGGATATATCCCAAAAACACAACCACGCCCCCATGCCTCCATAGGAGAGGGGGAAAACAAAGGGGAAGACTCCTGGGGACCCCTAACATGCTTCTAGGCCATCAAAACGCCGAATCGCGGCTCAAATACATAGATCGGGCGAACTCTCCCCAAAACATGATTTTGCCCTAACACGCTCAAAAACACCCCTCTCGGCTCCCATTCGGCCTACAAATCGCGGGGGATGACAGGATGAGCATAGGGATTCGTCCCCCTACCTCAATGGAGCGAAAGCTCCACGGAATCGAGCTCAAACCACGAAGAACGCTTTTAGAAACCCCGCTCCTTCACGCTTCCCACGAGCACCGCACGCCCACGAGATCGCCTCGCCGCCGCCCACGTTGCCGCGCAGTCGCCCCGCCGCCGTCTGCAGCCGGAGAGAGGCCCGCCGCGTCGAAATGGGAGAGAGAGAGGAAGAGGGGGCGGTCACGGTGGGAGGAAGAAGAAGAAGAAGAAAGAGAAGGGTGGGGAGAGAGAGAAAATGAGAGATATTTATAGAAAATCTGAAAATTCTGGAAAATACTAAAAAAATAAAAATTATATTTCCTCGATCCTCGGAACGTACCGATCGTAATGGTACCACTCTCGCCTAGGTGAACGGCCCGATTCACCCGCAACGAGGCTCCTAAGGAATTGCCGAAACACACACCGGGAATCAGAAAACACACGCGAAAAAGCCGCGGACGCACTCCGAGCCTCCGAAACAACCCCGGATCGCGCCGACCCGAACACAAAAGATGTCCGAAATGAAATTTCAAACATAATGGAGCCGGACACTCCGAAAAACTAGATCCGAGACCCACGAAGAAGGATCCGAAAGGTCTGAGATATTACACCCACATTCTATTCGAGTGGGCCCTCGAATACAACAAGGCCGTCCTCCCTGAGCTCAAAAGATCAAATGCAATTGAAAGCAAAGATGACCCTTGATTTTACCCCTACCACCGAAAGAGGGTGCATCTCATCGAGGATTGCTATGCATTTAAAGACATCATGGAAAATTTGATCCAAGATGGTGAATTGCAAATTGGAGAATATAAGGTGGACCCACCTCGCCCTCACCCGATGCATGCCTTTAAGACGGCAGCCAACTCGGTTTCTCTATACCAACCGGGACAACATACCCTCTGAACTGCATCTTGAGCTCTCCCTGCTGCAGCAAGAAGCCGAATAAATGCAAATGGTGCTTCACCCCGGGGGCAACTGCTGAAGACAAGAGAAAAAATTAACTTGAAGATAAAAAGAAAAGATGTTGCTCTGCTGCTTAATGCAATGCCGACTTCACTTAAGACAATCAGTTCAAGAATAGAGTCGACTCATATCAGGGCCAACTACAAAATGATGAGGATGTAGTGAAGAATCTCCTTCCAAATGAAAAGACCCTACACGACACAGCCACTACTCTATATGCTCCAACACACATGGAAGAATGCTCAGCCCTTTAAGGAAGGTGTACTCCTACCCTCCACCAGCCCCTCACAAGTCACTCCGTGTGAGAGGGGACAGCTGAATAAACAACTATCAAACAGGGCCAGTTAACCCAGGAGGCACCCAACAGCATACTCCTTCTTGGAGTCAATAGAAATCCTATTCCAACACACACTTGACATGGGGGAGAAGAATGAAAAGATGCTCAACTACAATCAAGCTCTAAGGTGCCGCTGGGCACAGCAAGACTCTATTCCCCGCTTGGGGGCTGCCAACAAAAGAGAAGAGGGTAGAGTCCGACGGCTGGATTTCCCCGCTATTATCTGCCTACATGAGTGCTCGTGAAGAGAACAAGCTACCCAATGAAAAGACATGCTTTAAGCAACTCGTCTTCAGCTATCCACCCCAGCTTGGGGGCATTAAAAGCGAGAATGAACTCTCCAGCTATCCACCCCAGCCTGGGGACATCCAAAGCTAAAAAGAAGAGAGAACGGAATTATTCAGGGCACACCAACGTCCTGCCGTGAACTAGACAACCCGTTGCAGATGCTAACTGTTCGACAAGCTCAACTGCTAAAGATTTCAAGCTTCTCAATTAGAGGACCCATTTGCTGCATTTCATTCAATGTCAGAATGGGATTTCTCCTTCTCCGGGAAGCTACTCCATACAATTTAGCACTATGGAATCGGGGTAAGCCCTACAGTCTTTTCTTCAAATAAAATCCCTATAGGCAGAGCAAGGCGCACGTCTATAGGAGCTTAAAGCCACCAGGCACCAATCTTGGAGCTGAAGAGACCCCGCAACCACAACTACTGAGGCAGGCATGTCTAGAGACCAGCATAAGGTGCAAGTCCTGGGAGCTCACCCTCGTCAAGCTACAACATTCCAGATACCCCCGCAGAAGACAACAATATAAAAGGTAGCCGATGACTTCGCACACGGCTACTGCCACCTGCCATCTGTCCCCTGGGGTGACGCCGACTCAACGCAGTCATGCAACAACCTCCCCGCTATCAAAGGATCCGTGTCAATCTAGTCTGAAACACTCGAGCTGACACACTAGCCGAGCTTGCAAAGCTTGTATCGACAGTCCACCCCTTTCTGTCCTTAGCCTGATTCTCCGGCTAGGCCATCAAATAAACATTTTTCAGCTTTGCCAGCTTTTCATCCAACCAGATGCGTCCCATCAGTCACACCTGGGTTGACCCTCTACCCTCGGCCTAGAACCAATGATCCTAGCCGAGGAATTCTTGCCATCCCTTGGCATCCTACCGCAACAGCTACACCAACATACTAAGAGAAACCAAGTTTGTTCCACTGGGCTCGCCCTCCACCACCTGAACTGGGCTCACAAACCTTTTCCTTGGCCTGGGGCACTCCACCCCCTACTGAGCTCTCAAACATTGCCCTAGTCCCGCTGGGCTGGGCTCATAAACCCTTTTCCTTGGCCTGCGGCACTCCGCCCTCGCCGAGCTCTTAGACTTTGCCCATCAAATACTGCCAGATTGGGCCCACAAACCCTTTTCTTGGCTCAAAGGCACTCCGTCTGCACCGAGCTCTCAACTACTGCCCCTACATAAACCTCTTCCCTTGGCCCAAGGCACCCCCGCCTTGGCCGAGCTATCGGATGTTAATCCCTAGTCCCACCGGTGCAGTAACATGGCGATCAAGTCCACCGATAGTTCCACCGGCACTATAACAAAATAGTTAAGTCCATCAATAGTCCCACCGGACAATATAGCCCACACTATGGACTGGTGTGTACCATGAGTACTTTCGGAGGGTACCATTCTTAGCCCTCGTCAGCCGGCTAGGTTTTACCCTTGGCCTAGACCGCACGTCTTCGCTGAGTTGCTTGATTTCGGTGTTCTGTCGAGTCAATGCCCATTTATATATCCTACCCTTGTTCAGACCTCCCGTCTAAGCAAGGTTTGTCAGCTCCGACTTATCGTCGGGTTGGCATCTATATTTTGCCTTGACCTGGACGTCACTTCTCTACCAGGTTGATTGACCTCGATGTACCATCAGGTCAACATCTACATTACATCTCCTTCCCTTGGCTCAGACCTTCTGTCCGAGCAAGGTTTGCTGACTTCAATCTATTATCGGGTCAATGGCCACATTACATCTTCTACACCTCTATATTCTGCCCTTGTTTCAGACCTCCCGTTTGAGTAAGGTTTGTTGATTCTGATATCTCGTCGGATCGACGTATGTATTCTACCCTTGCCCCAGACACGCTGTTCGAGCAAGGTTTGTCGATCCTGATATCTCGTCAGATCGACGTCTACATTCTACCCTTGTCTCGGACCTACCATCTAAGTAAGGTTTGTCAGCTCCGACATATTGTCAGGTTGGCATCTAGATTCTACCTTTGACGCAGACCTCCCGTCTGGGTCAGATGTATGGGTTGTCTTCGATAATCCGTCGAGGCAACGCCTATTCCAGATTGCTTCCAAGTCCGACATCCTACCAAGATCTGCTAGCCTATCTTCCGGCCTTGACGTCCAGTCAAAGTAAGCTATCTTTGTTTTCAAACTCAACATTCTATCATATATTTCAACTGCCTTACCTTTCAGCTCGACCACCTTAGTTGAAGCCCACTACCATATATCTCACAACTTCTAGCTATTTTATCCCCTGACTCAGCCATGTCAGCCGAAGTCACTATTATTCATTTTTATCTATTCCATCATCCAGCTAAACCCGCTATCATAATTTGTCAATTATCTCATCCTATAGCTTAGCCATCCCGGCCAAAGCCGCTATTACAATTCTTCAGCTATCTCCTCTTTCGGTTTAGCCATTTTGGCGAAAGCCGCTATCACAATTTGTCAGTTATCCTATCTTCTGGCTTAGCCATTCTGGCCAAAGCTGTTACCACAATTTTCATCTATCTATCCTTCAGCTTAGCCATTCCGGCCAAAGCCGCTACCATATCCTTCAATTGTTCCATCGTCGGCTTAGCTACTCCGGCCAAAGCTGCTATCATAATTTTCAGCTATTCTAGCTTTCAGCTTAGCCATTCCGGCCAAAGCTACTATCATGATTTTCAACTATTCTATCTTTTGGCTTAGCCATTACGGCCAAAGCTGCTATCATAATTTTCAACCATTCTATCTTTCGGCTTAGCCATTTCGGCCAAAGCTGCTATCACAATTTCCAACTACTCAATCCCTCGGCTTAGCCATTTTTGGCCAAAGCTTGCTATCAGGGTTCATCCACCCGTCCCATTGCAATAATCAATGCAATGCAATGGCCTAGACCTGTCATCGAAGCCCACTTCTCTTGATTATGACTATTCAGTCTCTCTCTCTTCAATTTCAACTCACATTCTGCCCTCCTGGATGTCAGCTTGGAAGCTCGCTTCCCTACAGCATGTGACCACTATCCTATCTTTCGGCTTAGCCATTTCGACCAAAGTCGCTATCATAACTCCTCTGCTATCTTATCTTCCAGCTTGGCCATTCTGATTAAAGCCCGCAAACAATAAACCCCAGCTATCTTACCTTTCGGTTTGGCCATGATAGCCAAAGCCCGCTACCTTACACCTAAGCTATCTTATCTCTCGGCTTAGCCAAAGCCCGCTATCATGACTTTCAGCTATCTCTTCCTTCAGCTTAGTCATTTCGACTGAAGCTCGCCTTCCCATATTTCAGTTATCTTATATTCTGGCTCGGCCTCTTCGGCTGAGGCCCGCTATCATATAATTCGGCTAAACTGCCTTTCAGCTTTCACAAGCCCACTTCCTTACTGCTCTCTGGCTTTCGTAGCCTGCTATCTCTGCTATTTTCTGGCTCTCTTGGCCTGCTATCTCTGGCTTTCATAGCCTGCTATCTCTGGCTCTCGTAGCTTGCTATCCTGGCTTTTGTAGCTTACTATCTCTAGCTCTCGTAGCCTGCTATCTTGGCTTGTATAGCCTGCTATTCTAGTTCTCGCAGCCTGCTATTTCTGGCTCTCATAGCTTGCTATATCTGGCTCTCGCAGCCTGTTATTTCTGGCTCTTGTAACTTGATATCATGGCTCTTATAGCCTGCTATTTCTGACTCTCATAGCCCGCTATCCCACGATCTCTGGCTCTGGTAGCCTGCTATCTCTGGCATAGCCTGGCCTACTATATCTGGCTCTTGTGACCTGCTATATCGCCATTTGGGCTCTTGTAGCCTGCTATCCCGCTACCTTCTGAATTTTACATCATGCTATCCTGTTACCCCCTTGTTGGGTCCCGTGAGGTGTAAACGGATCTAGAAGGGGGGGTTGAATAGATCCTATCAAAAGCTTTAGCCTATTTAATAACTCTTAGCTAGCGGAAGCTTAAACCACTCTTATAAAGTGAATGAATCACTTAGGCACAATGCACAGCGGAATTAAGTAGAGTGGCTCAAATGAAAAGACTTGAATTACAAGCTATGAAACGTCCACACTTCTTTAAGTGAATTACAAAGCATAACACATAGATGAACATGCAATAGCTTGCAACAACCATGTGTGTGTGTGTATGCTATGTTGATCACTCAAAGTGCATATGTGTGTGAGCAATATAACCAAGTGTTGTAGCACACGAACCTGCGAATGGGGTTAGAAGATATAGATCAATCACACACAATAAACAACCCACAACACAGGGATTTTTAAGGTGGTTCAGTTGCAACCCCGCAACCTACGTCCACCCCTCACCAAAACTCGGTGAGGCTTCCTTGCTGACTCACAGCTTGACCCGGGGACACGCCCCAAACCACAGAACAGAGAAAACTCTCTTTCTGTCTTCCTACACACAAAGCCGGCAGGGACGGCTACACCGCAGATCGGAGAACTCCCGATTGCCTTCCTACTAACCACTGGTAGGGACGTCAACCGCAAATTGGAACACCCTCCAATTACCATCCTACTAACCACCTGGTAGGGACGAATCACAACTTCAATGTTTAACAATATTGAAAGTAAAACAGATGTGAAGGAATTAAAATAAGAGATTGAGTGAGAAGGAATTGGCCCTTGTATCGATATGCTTTGTTGATCAGCAGCAGGGATCTCTTCTTCTTGCAAATCAATCTTCTTGTAATCACCCTTGAATGGATGATTGTTCTTCACGGAGTACTGTTCATGTGAACAGTAACTGTTCTTCCAATCTCCTCTCTTGATCTTCTCTCTATGATCTCTTTGATTGGATGAAGAAATGAATAGATGCTACCTTGATCCTTGCTTCCTTCTTCACGGATCTTGGAAGATGATTTCTTTGATATGAGCTTGAATACCTTGGATTGGATGAAGATGTTCTTCACGGAGTACTGTCACGCCCCGAGCGCGGAAGATACCCGGAGATGCGCGACGTGTCTATATCAATCATGTCAATCAGAGTGGTCGTGTATTCGACACAAAGACAGAGATGCGCAAAATAGTAAGATAACCCAATCCTTTATTTCATAATGGATAGACTATTACAAATCCAATACTCTGTTTAATAAAAAGGAAAAGAATACATATTTGACTCAAGAAATTATGAAAAGACTAGACGACACTTGTAGAAGCTCTATCACTTTCACTCTTGACCATTCCCATCCGATTGACTTCCATCGTCGTCGGACTTACCTGAAAAGTAGAAAGGGACAAACGGAATGAGCGAACGCTCAGTAGGAAATTATATCTCAAGTACTAGCGAGGGGTTTAAATAATTACATTTTCATGAATGCAATAAAGCTATGCATGCTCGCATAAAACGACAAGATAGAGAGAATGTAATATCAAAGAAACAAGATGAACTTAATCATGAACTTCCAACAAGATGATAAGTATATTCAAGGTATTCAAGCAAGCACGTTTAACAAGTCATGTCAAGAACTTTGGCTATCATATATCAAGCAAGTAAATTACCCTTTTTCGGGCCACGCATTTCATTTCATGTCAAGTACGAGTCAAGTACAAGATGTGTGTGGAATGTCCAATCAAGCAAGTCAAGTACTCGGTATAATGCCTGATACCTTATCATTTTAACTCCCATGGGCACAAGTACTTTCGGGTGCTCCTCCCAGGACCAGATCGGGCCCTATATGCGCAGGCATTTATCATGTGTTTTGACATCCACTCTTGTTTATATAGCCACATAGAACTTCAATAATCAAGCTTGTAGACACGTATGACAACTTTGATAGAATAGAGTCCAAAAATATGACAAAGGACATAGAATGGCGATAATAACGGTATAATCACGATGTCGATAAAACTAGGTAGAATATGGTTCCCTTAACTTAGGTACCATGACAAATCAATATGGACATTCTTTATATAGAATTGAGGTCCACATGAACATTAGATCAAGCAAGATACCCTCATTCTTATCATAGAATTGGGGTTTACAAGAATGACACGATATGGCATGATATCATCATCCCATCAAGAATTTCTTATGATATACTCTTTGTATAATCATAAGGGTCGGTATACCATGTTTCTTTAGATTGACATGGCAAGGATCGTGTAATGGGTTTTTAGGGTACAACCAGCTCAGTCGGCCTTGAGGGAATCCAAGGCTACGAGGAGTCTTACGGAGGTCTCTATGACTAACTCGCTAGTCCAAAGGAACGGAATGTCCAAAGGAGAGCTTGTATGTCAATGAGAATTGAGTGTGATCGATAAAACACCGTGAAAAGTGGGACTATACTTACGGAGTGGAGAATAGTGCCGATATATATATATATATGTATAAGATATAAACCATCGGTTAGCAAATCAGAGGAAAAATCAGTTCACAGTAAAATAACGACTTAGGTCAAGTCGTTTCTCAAGTAATTAACGCCTAACAGAAGGGCGTTTACACATGGTCCGTTTTGCAGAATTTTCAATAATTCAATAATTTATCTAAGACGCGCCTTCGGAAGGGGCGTTTCTTCAGAAGTTGACGACTGCAGAGGCAGGCGTCTCATCATTTACATATTCGACAGGATATAATTATTCTCAGAAATTTATCAAAAACGCGCCCTTGGAAGGGGCGTTACTTTCTAATTCCATTTTACAGAATATGTGAATTTCAGGATTTTAACAGATACGCGCCCTAGTAAGGGGCGTTTATTTTTAATTCACGCCCTGTGATGGGGCGCTACCACATGGAAAACGACCTAGTCTAGGTCGTGAATTCAAGAATTTACATGATCAGCAAGAATTGCACGATAATCAAGGATAACAATCATATAGTCATGACAGGAAAATTGACAGGAATTCAGATGCAGTATATTAGATTTGATGTTTCATGTTTATTGACTTTTAACCGTTAACAATTATTGATTTGCATGGATAATCAGTTTTTTTAAGATTTATGTGAAATTAACGCCTGTGTACAGGGCGTCAAATATGAAATTGACGACCTGGACATGGTCGTGTCTTGTAAATTAGCGCCCTTGACAGGGGCGTCTCTTTCAAAATATTTCAGAAAACGCATGAAAATTATAATAATCATATGCATGACATGCTTATATATATATCTTGCATTAATTTCATTTGGGCTACAGTAACTTGAGAAAACCTACCTTAGTATGGTCTGGATGAAGGACACGTGAAGAACTTGATAGGGAACAATACTCTGTTTGTAACAGAGTCTTCTCGGAAGAAGAAAAGTTGATGCTGATGAAGGCTTCCGACCTCAATCAGCCGCAGCAGGACGCACAGAAGAGGATGCAGACGAATAAGTTATTTGATGAAGGACCTTCGTTCTTCACTTTGTCAACTCACTGTAGATCCTATGGAAGAAGAACTGCAGTCATAAGTTTCTTCATCACACATAATCAGAGGAGAAGAAAGAGGAAGAACAGTACTTTGTTCTTCACGTATGCGGCTTTCCCTAACCTGTATAGAAGAGAAAGAGATGAAGAGTCAGTAACTCTTCATGTGATAGAAAGAAAAGAACGTTCAGTTCTTTACTCACCATAGCAGATGATCGATCAAATAGGTTTAGGGTTCGTTCGATCAAGACTATTTATAGGATTTAGGAGTCCTAACAAAAGTAGTGTTTGATTGAAAGTAATATTTCCAAGATTGAGTTATTACCACATTCGAACTCTTTCTCATAGTTATCACTTACCCTGGATAAGTTCTGGGTTCGAACGGTTCCGAATGGAATTAACGACTTTGGTCAGGGCGTGTATTATTTAATTGACGCCTTACTTTAGGGCGTTTCCTAAAAAGCGCCTTGAAAAAGGGCGTTTCGTGTTTTAAAACACGCCCAAGATAGGGGCGTTTCTTTTACTTACCCATTTGGTCGCATGAGAACTGACGACCGCATGTGTGGGCGTCCTTTCTTTAGTCACGCCATGGATAGAGGCGTTTCTTTATAAATTAACGCCTTAATAAGAGGCGTTATTTTTAATTTGTTTTATTTCGTCCAATTAACCCTATTCCTTTTATATATTACTTCTGTAATATATGTTTTAATTCAATTATTCATTTATTAGGGTTGCTACACCCTCCCCCACTTAAAAGAATTTGGTCCCCAAATTCAATATATATATAATTATACACGCGGAGAGTGTAGGACATATACCTCTTAGAATAACTCGGGAAATCGTTTCTTCATAGATTCCTCGGTCTCCCATGTCGCTTCGCGCTCAGGATTCTTATTCCATTGCACCTTGAGCATGGGAATAACCTTATTCCTTAGAGCTCGTATTTCTCGATCTAATATCTTCAAGGGCCTCTGTTCATATGTGAGATCTTTCTGGATCACCAGATCTCCATGCTCAATAATATGAGACGGATCGTGCACATACTTCTTCAACATAGATATGTGAAATACATTGTGTACCTCGGACAACTGAGGAGGCAACGCGATGCGATAAGCAACCTCGCCAACTCTTTCGAGTACCTCAAATGGTCCGATGAATCTTGGCGTAAGCTTGCCCTTAACACCAAATCTTCGTATGCCACGTCCAGGGGATATTTTAAGAAATACATGATCTCCGATTTGGAATTCAAGATCTCTTCTTCTTGTATCTGCATAAGTCTTTTGTCTGGTCTGAGCAACTTGTAATCTTTCTCTGATTACCTGTATCTTCTCAGTTGTATCCCTTACCATGTCTGGACCTAATAGTTGTTTCTCTCCAACTTCGTTCAACATATGGGAGATCGGCAACTCCTTCCGTATAAGGCTTCGAAAGGTGCCATTTGGATACTAGCTTGGTAGCTATTATTATATGCAAATTCAACTAAAGGTAAGTGGTCATGCCAGCTTCCTCCAAAGTCAATAATGCATGCTCTCAGCATATCTTCAACAACTTGATTAGTTCGCTCGGTCTGACCATCCGTTTGTGGGTGAAAAGCAGTACTAAAGTTGAGCCTTGTTCCCAACGAATGTTGTAATCCCTTCCAAAAATGAGAAGTAAAACGGGGATCTCTATCAGACACGATTGAGACAGGAATTCCATGTATCCTGACTATTTCTTTGATGTATAGTGCAGCTAGCACATCAATTGACCATCGGCTTTTGATTGGCAAGAAATGTGCCGATTTAGTCAATCGGTCAATGATAACCCAGATTCCATCATGTCCTCCTTTAGATTTAGACAAACCCATGATGAAGTCCATACCAATATCCTCCCATTTCCACTTAGGAATATCTAGAGGATGTAGTTTTCCCGCAGGCTTTTGGTGTTCCGCCTTGACCTGTTGGCATGTGAGACAGCGTGATACATAGTCCGCTATTTCTCTTTTCATATTAGGCCACCAAAAGTTCCTCTTTACATCTTGGTACATTTTGGTTGATCCTGGATGAATAGTGTACCTTGATCAGTGAGCTTCATCTAAGATCTTCTTCTTTAATTCCGGACAATCGGGTATACAAGTTCTATCTTTGAACGATAATCTTCCATCAGAAGTTAGTTGAAAATCAGATTGTCCTTCCAATCTGCCTTTGATTTCTACTAACATAGGATCATCATCCTGAAGTGTTTGTATCTCAGATAACAAATCTGACTGTATGCTTACATGGGATAGTGTGACAAATTTGGATTCCGTGTCCAAGCTTATATTGAGCTCGGAGAATTGTTCAAGTAACCTCCATTCTTGTATCATACAATTTGCCATCCTTGCTCTCGGCTTTCGACTAAGGGCATCAGCCACATAATTACCCTTTCCGGGATGGTATTGTATACTGAAGTCGAAGTCCTTGAGATATTCTAGCCAACGTCTTTGCCTCATGTTCAGCTCCTTTTGTGAAAATAGATATTTGAGACTTTTGTGATCGGAGTATACAGTAAACTGTACCCCATAGAGATAGTGTCTCCATATCTTTAGGGCAAATACTACCGCGGCCAGTTCCAAGTCATGGACGGGGTAATTCTCCTCATGCTTCTTCAGTTGACGAGAAGAGTATGCTATGACCTTCCCATGTTGCATTAGAACACATCCGAGGCCAATGCCAGAAGCATCAGTGTAGACCTCGAATTTCTCTCCTTCAATTGGTAGGGCTAAGACCGGAGCTGTGGTGAGATGATCCTTGAGAGTTTGGAAACTGCTTTCACATTCCTCACTCCATTCATATCGGATCTCCTTACGAGTTAACCTTGTAAGGGGCACGGCGATCTTAGAGAAATCTTTGATGAATCGCCGATAATAGCCTGCAAGACCTAAGAAACTTCTGATCTCGCTTGCATTAGTGGGTCTCTCCCAGTTTCTCACAGCTTCAACTTTTGACGGATCCACAGATAAACCGTCCTTGGATATGACATGTCCGAGAAAAGCCACTTCTTCAAGCCAGAACTCGCATTTGCTGAGTTTAGCATATAATTGATTTGTCCTCAAGACTTGTAATGCAATCCTCAAATGCTCTTCATGTTCTTCCTTAGTCTTAGAATATATCAATATATCATCAATGAAGACTACTATGAATTGATCCAAGTAAGGCCTGAATATGCTATTCATTAACTGCATAAAGGCAGCAGGGGCATTTGTTAGTCCAAAAGGCATAACAACAAATTCGTAATGGCCATACCTGCTTCTGAATGCGGTCTTGTGAATGTCATCATCCTTGATCCTTAATTGATGATATCCCGACCTGAGATCAATCTTGGAGAAATATTTGGATCCTGAAATCTGATCAAATAATTCATTGATTCTCGGCAGTGGATACTTGTTCTTGATAGTAAGATGATTCAACTGTCGATAGTCGATACACAATCTCATGGATCCATCATTCTTCTTTACAAATAAGACTGGTGCTCCCCACGGGGAAGTACTTGGTCTAATAAACCCTTTTCGGATTAGTTCCATCAACTGCTCCTTCAACTCCTTGAGTTCAGCAGGGGACATTCTATATGGTGCCTTTGAAACAGGACCAGCACCAGGGACTAAGTCGATGGTAAAGGCCACATCTCTTTGCGGGGGTAATCCCGGCAATTCTTCCGGAAATACGTCTGGAAATTCTCGCACTACCTGAATGTCTTCTATCTCGGTTCCCTTAGCTTCTTTAATAGTGACAAAAGCAAGGAAGGATACACATCCTTTCTTGACGAGCTTGCTTGCTCGAAGAGCCGAGATAAGAGGGGATTTGCTGCGACTCTTAGGACTAGTATAAGTCAGTTCCGGAAATTCCTTGAAAACAATCTTGCTATCACGGCAATCAACCGTTGCCTGGTATTTGGATAACCAATCTGCTCCTAGTATAACATCATATTCTTTTAGATCTAAGCAGATAAGATCAATAGGAAAATTCTTTCCTCGAACCAATACCTCACAATTTTGGTAATGATGTGTGATATCCATCTCGTTTCCGAGAGGAGTAGACAATATTAACTTCATCCATTCTGGTTCTAGAGGTAATGGGTCAATAGTAGCTTCAATCGACTCCCACCAGCATCTAGCATCCTTTTCTAACTGGAAAGTAGCTAATAAGACTTTGTCCTGATCCGTGCATTGCATGACACGGAATATACGTTCAATCTCCTGAACCCAATGCTCGGCATCGTCTGGATCGGTCGATCCCATGAACTTCGGGGGATTCATATTCTTGAATGCTTGGTGTAAGCTTCCAGCTCGTGGAGCACCACCTTGTGCTACCTGTTGTAGCACTTGGGTCATCCCTTGAAGGGTACGCTGCATGTTGCGCCATTGAGCACGTTCGGCAGCCATTATCCTACAATTACAATAGCTATGTTAGTATTATATCACTATGATCTTATAAAGGACTCATTGATCATTTAACCCTTGGTTCTACCCACTCTCCTTGGTTAAAGGTTTTGAAACCTATCCTTGGACTTGGGTTTCCTAGGAATTGAATACCTTAGTCTCTGATACCACAAAGACTGTCACGCCCCGAGCGCGGAAGATACCCGGAGATGCGCGACGTGTCTATATCAATCATGTCAATCAGAGTGGTCGTGTATTCGACACAAAGACAGAGATGCGCAAAATAGTAAGATAACCCAATCCTTTATTTCATAATGGATAGACTATTACAAATCCAATACTCTGTTTAATAAAAAGGAAAAGAATACATATTTGACTCAAGAAATTATGGAAAAGACTAGACGACACTTGTAGAAGCTCTATCACTTTCACTCTTGACCATTCCCATCCGATTGACTTCCATCGTCGTCGGACTTACCTGAAAAGTAGAAAGGGACAAACGGAATGAGCGAACGCTCAGTAGGAAATTATATCTCAAGTACTAGCGAGGGGTTTAAATAATTACATTTTCATGAATGCAATAAAGCTATGCATGCTCGCATAAAACGACAAGATAGAGAGAATGTAATATCAAAGAAACAAGATGAACTTAATCATGAACTTCCAACAAGATGATAAGTATATTCAAGGTATTCAAGCAAGCACGTTTAACAAGTCATGTCAAGAACTTTGGCTATCATGTATCAAGCAAGTAAATTACCCTTTTTCGGGCCACGCATTTCATTTCATGTCAAGTACGAGTCAAGTACAAGATGTGTGTGGAATGTCCAATCAAGCAAGTCAAGTACTCGGTATAATGCCAGATACCTTATCATTTTAACTCCCATGGGCACAAGTACTTTCGGGTGCTCCTCCCAGGACCAGATCGGGCCCTATATGCGCAGGCATTTATCATGTGTTTTGACATCCACTCTTGTTTATATAGCCACATAGAACTTCAATAATCAAGCTTGTAGACACGTATGACAACTTTGATAGAATAGAGTCCAAAAATATGACAAAGGACATAGAATGGCGATAATAACGGTATAATCACGATGTCGATAAAACTAGGTAGAATATGGTTCCCTTAACTTAGGTACCATGACAAATCAATATGGACATTCTTTATATAGAATTGAGGTCCACATGAACATTAGATCAAGCAAGATACCCTCATTCTTATCATAGAATTGGGGTTTACAAGAATGACACGATATGGCATGATATCATCATCCCATCAAGAATTTCTTATGATATACTCTTTGTATAATCATAAGGGTCGGTATACCATGTTTCTTTAGATTGACATGGCAAGGATCGTGTAATGGATTTTTAGGGTACAACCAGCTCAGTCGGCCTTGAGGGAATCCAAGGCTACGAGGAGTCTTACGGAGGTCTCTATGACTAACTCGCTAGTCCAAAGGAACGGAATGTCCAAAGGAGAGCTTGTATGTCAATGAGAATTGAGTGTGATCGATAAAACACCGTGAAAAGTGGGACTATACTCACGGAGTGGAGAATAGTGCCGATATATATATATATATGTATAAGATATAAACCATCGGTTAGCAAATCAGAGGAAAAATCAGTTCACAGTAAAATAACGACTTAGGTCAAGTCGTTTCTCAAGTAATTAACGCCTAACAGAAGGGCGTTTACACATGGTCCGTTTTACAGAATTTTCAATAATTCAATAATTTATTTAAGACGCGCCTTCGGAAGGGGCGTTTCTTCAGAAGTTGACGACTGCAGAGGCAGGCGTCTCATCATTTACATATTCGACAGGATATAATTATTCTCAGAAATTTATCAAAAACGCGCCCTTGGAAGGGGCGTTACTTTCTAATTCCATTTTACAGAATATGTGAATTTCAGGATTTTAACAGATACGCGCCCTAGTAAGGGGCGTTTATTTTTAATTCACGCCCTGTGATGGGGCGCTACCACATGGAAAACGACCTAGTCTAGGTCGTGAATTCAAGAATTTACATGATCAGCAAGAATTGCACGATAATCAAGGATAACAATCATATAGTCATGACAGGAAAATTGACAGGAATTCAGATGCAGTATATTAGATTTGATGTTTCATGTTTATTGACTTTTAACCGTTAACAATTATTGATTTGCATGGATAATCAGTTTTTTTTAAGATTTATGTGAAATTAACGCCTGTGTACAGGGCGTCAAATATGAAATTGACGACCTGGACATGGTCGTGTCTTGTAAATTAGCGCCCTTGACAGGGGCGTCTCTTTCAAAATATTTCAGAAAACGCATGAAAATTATAATAATCATATGCATGACATGCTTATATATATATCTTGCATTAATTTCATTTGGGCTACAGTAACTTGAGAAAACCTACCTTAGTATGGTCTGGATGAAGGACACGTGAAGAACTTGATAGGGAACAATACTCTGTTTGTAACAGAGTCTTCTCGGAAGAAGAAAAGTTGATGCTGATGAAGGCTTCCGACCTCAATCAGCCGCAGCAGGACGCACAGAAGAGGATGCAGACGAATAAGTTATTTGATGAAGGACCTTCGTTCTTCACTTTGTCAACTCACTGTAGATCCTATGGAAGAAGAACTGCAGTCATAAGTTTCTTCATCACACATAATCAGAGGAGAAGAAAGAGGAAGAACAGTACTTTGTTCTTCACGTATGCGGCTTTCCCTAACCTGTATAGAAGAGAAAGAGATGAAGAGTCAGTAACTCTTCATGTGATAGAAAGAAAAGAACGTTCAGTTCTTTACTCACCATAGTAGATGATCGATCAAATAGGTTTAGGGTTCGTTCGATCAAGACTATTTATAGGATTTAGGAGTCCTAACAAAAGTAGTGTTTGATTGAAAGTAATATTTCCAAGATTGAGTTATTACCACATTCGAACTCTTTCTCATAGTTATCACTTACCCTGGATAAGTTCTGGGTTCGAACGGTTCCGAATGGAATTAACGACTTTGGTCAGGGCGTGTATTATTTAATTGACGCCTTACTTTAGGGCGTTTCCTAAAAAGCGCCTTGAAAAAGGGCGTTTCATGTTTTAAAACACGCCCAAGATAGGGGCGTTTCTTTTACTTACCCATTTGGTCGCATGAGAACTGACGACCGCATGTGTGGGCGTCCTTTCTTTAGTCACGCCATGGATAGAGGCGTTTCTTTATAAATTAACGCCTTAATAAGAGGCGTTATTTTTAATTTGTTTTATTTCGTCCAATTAACCCTATTCCTTTTATATATTACTTCTGTAATATATGTTTTAATTCAATTATTCATTTATTCGGGTTGCTACAAGTACTGTTCACGTGAACAGTAACACGAACTCCTCTTGCTTTGAACACCCCTTTGAAGCCTCCTTTGATCTTCCCTCTTAGCCTTACTTGCTTCTACTCTTTCTTGGAGGATGTTGGATTGAGATATGAGCTTGAATCACCTTGAGTTGATGGAGAGGATATTGGATGTAGCTTTGATCTTCTCTTGATCCTCTTGAGTTGATGAAGCGGTTTATGGATGCAGCTTTGATCACCTTTGAGAGCCTTGAATGCTTCTAGCTTCCTTGGAGATTGAGATAGCTTCAGATCTAGGCTTGAATCTCTTGGAAGGATGAAGATGTTCTGCTCGAAACACTGTTCATGGAGGTGCTACAGTGCTCTCGAAATGGCCTCCCTTGATTCACTTCATCAACTCCATCAACTAGGGTTTCTAACCCTCTTGTAATGATTTTATAGACTTTGAATGGTCTATAAACAAGCCCCAGACCAGATCCACAAATCATGGGAAGTTAGGTGAGGTTTGATTAAACAAAACCATGGAAAGGGGCTGGCCACGAGGTGGATTTTGAAGTCAAATAAGGTTGGCTCGGGGCTGGCGGTCGACCTAAGGTTCCTGGCGGTCGACCGCTACTGTAAAACTTTCATTCGGGTGATCTCTGGGAATTTCGGTCGATCGCCACTGGCTGGCGGTCGACCGCTACTGAAAACGCCTGTAGACGGTGAGGCTCTGGCTGGGGCGGTCGACCGCCCCTGTGCTGGCGGTCGACCGCCAGCTGGGCAGAACCCGGCCCATCCCGGGTTGGTCCGTTCATGTTGTAAATCAACCTTTAAGCTGTGCATCTTATGTAGAATTTCATGCTCGTCATTTTGGTAGCAAAAGCCCCTTGTTTCATTAGGTATATCATGAGAATTAATTCATTTAGTTCTGACTTATCCAATTAGGGCAGAAGACTGTTCATTCACTGTTTTAGTAGTAATTAAAGATTGTAAATCTGAAAGTGATTCATGTAGATTGTAGAGCTCTCTGTGCTCTTTCCATGGACAGTAAGAACACTAAATTTCATTGAGTATAACTCCCGGAATTAATGTTTTAGTGTAACCCTAGCAAACCCTCACTTCCCGGCATTCACCGGACGCGGCAGGGATGACCGAAGACGACCCAGGGATGGACGGTCTTACGATAGGCCGCCCAACTCAGGCCTAAACTTTGACCATATTTGACTCTAGTATAACCATAGTTAAACGGTTTTTCCGGAACCACACATCCCAGGATGAACGGTTCCACAGGAACCACACATCTAGATATAAGGTCCCGGATCAACCACATATCCTGGACGGCCCTGGTCTGGCCGCACAACCGGGATGGGCGGTCAGTCCAGAACCGCCCAACCCTTTGGGCGGCCCAGGAGGAACCGCCCAAGTACTTGGGCGGCCCTGCCAGAACCGCCCAAGTCCCCAGAGTGCCCCTTTCAGCCTGTTTAGCCCCGTTCAGCCCTGTTTAAGCCCAATAGATGTAAGGTTCATCCAGAACCGTTTATCTACCCAGAAAATGACTTAGTAATGATTCTAATGCATCCTTTTTCATGTCATTAGGTTTGGACGGTTGCCCCCTAACCGCCCAACACCCTGGAGCCCTAAAACGGCCCTTATGCGACCGTTTAACCTCCAGAGCCGGTTTTCGCGCCCGATTTCACCGTTCGACGCCCCAATCGACTTAGTAAAAGCATGATTTGATAATATATCTATATTTCTGTATCATAAATCTATTTATCACATAAAATGATTTAAAAGTGATTTTTAATTATTATTCAGCATCTTACTTGTTAATTAGCTCTTAAAGTGATAATTAGTTTTTAAGTGCTAAATTAGTATCTTAATTTCATACTTAGCCAGTAAATTTATCTTTCTGTCTCAGAAACATGTTTTCACAGAAAATAATCTTATTAATTATAAATTAGTATTTTTGATTATTAATTAGTATCTTAATCACATTTTAATTGCTAATTGGTACTTAAATTACAAATTAGTATTCTTAAGTGCTAAAATTAATATCTTAATTACTGTCAAGACAATAGATTTATATTTATGTTCTAGAAATATATTGTTCACAGAAAATACTTTAATGAATAGATAATTAGTGTTTTTAAGTGTTAATTAGTATCTTAGTTACTAATTAGTATCTTAACTTGATAATTAGTGTGTTTAATAGATAAATTAGTATCTTGATGCTGTTATGATAATAGATTTATATTTCTGTTCCAGAAATATACTTTTCATAGAAAATGATTTAATGTGTAGTTAATTACGTGTTTTTAATGTTACTTAGTGATTTAAATTGCTATTTAGTATCTTAAGTTGATAACTAGTGTTTTTGATGGTTAGATTAGCATCAAAATTTGCTGTTAGAAAGTAGATTTTATATTTCTGAAATCAGCAACATATGTGTTTATGGAAAATGATTTAATGTAATTCTAGATTGTTAATTGGTATCTTAATGGTTAGTTAGCATGTTAAATGGAGTTAATAAGCATCTTAAACTATTAATTGGTAAGAAACGCACATGATAAGTGGTAAATATACAAGTAAATTTCTTTAAATGCATGCTATCCTTTGAGCTTGATTCCTTGTCTATCTTGATCCATCTTCATCCTGTGAATGAAAAATCTTATACCTAATTAAGCATGTAAAATTAGGCGTGTAAAGGTTTTGTTGGTTTTTCTTAATTCTGTCAGTCAGTTCGTACTTAGAATAGCGGCATACTGTCAGTCGCTATTGTTGGCCTCGTGACTCGTGGTTCGTGACTCTTTGGAGTACGGCCGGTGTGGCCGTATAACCCTCGGTATGTGAGTTTTATCGTGTTTTGAACTCTCGAATCCAAGGACAAGTTAGTTCTTTAATCTTGAGCTTATGACAGTAATTTCTCCCGATTATTTGGCCATTTACTTGACTATCTAGACATTTGGATCTTGGATCCATTTTTATGCCAACGCACCATAAGGGCCCGGTCTGGTCCTGGGGAGAGCGCCCGAAAGTTAGTGAGCCCATGGGATGTTAATGACAGGGTGAGGCATACACCCGAAGTGCAGGACATGCTTGTTATGTCTAGAATAAACTCTTGTTACTTATTACCAGTTACTTGGGTACTTGAATTACAATGACGTCGCCCCCAAGGTTTTTGATAAGTAACGTACTTGAATCCCGCTGAGCGTATAAGAGACGCTTGCCCTACTTGCTTGCTTGGCCAACTCTTGCTATTTCCTGTTGGAAACCATTGTATTTGCAATCATACATGACATGTTTGACCAAAGAGGTTAATATACTAGTGATCGATCTTCATGCTTATACTTGAGTTCTATCTTGTGGTAATTTTTGACTTGAAACTCCTGTAACAAATTCTTGTAGACTCTTGTTCAATCTTGTATTTGATATCTTATTCGTTCTTACTTGATTTTCTTGACCTTGCAAGATCTGTTTATTACATTATACCGTCATTACTTCTTTTACTAGCATGCTACCGTCTTTTACATATTTAACATGGCATGAAAAAACGTAATTACTCGTTAATCACTTTAACCAATGCCTGATGATAGAGTATAATTCCTACTGAGCTTCTTGCTCACCCCTACTTCCAACCCTTTTCAGGTGTGCGAGTATTGGTACGTGCATGGGAATCGGATCGGTGTGATCGAGTGGTACCTGGACCCTAGAGTTGGAGTCTGTGTCCTTTCTATTTTCTTGAGTCTTGTTAGTTTAGTTCCTTCTTTTTGTTATCTATTTCGAAGCTTTTATTGTAAGTGGTGTTGAATATATCTTTTTAAATTAATAAAAGCTCGTATTTTCTCAATGTATGTCTAGCTTCATTCTATTTTAATTGTGGTTATTATTTTTTTTTCCGCTCTTGTTATCGTGACTTGTCTCCTGCCACGTTCCGAGCATCGCCTCCCGCTGCTATCGGTTCGGGGCGTGACAGTTTTGGTATCAGAGCCTCCTTCTTATCTGAGTCGCTTGGATTTTGTCCAAGTTTCGCCTTCTTCTCTGACTCCTTCTTATTTGAGTCCCTTGGATTTTTGTCCGAGTGTATAGGTTACCCTAAGTCTTAAGACCCGTGTCGTCCCTTGTACCCTGGTGAGATTGGGTAGTATAGTGGGTTAAGTAATAAAATATATACAAGATTGCGTTGCGGTAGGCGTAAGGACAATAAAAAGGTTAACCATCTATTATCTTCCAGGTTTAAGCCGTTCTTAAAAATGAAACCGAGTGGTTCCGGTAAGGCGAGTTTCATTTCTGCTGAAGGCCGGCGAGTTCGTCGTAAGGAAACCCGACGTAATAAGAAGAAGAAGAGTAACATCGCGCAAAGGGAATGTCTGTATTGTCACAAGCTTGGTCATCTCGTGAATGAATGCTGGCGGAGGAGCAAAGCATGTCTGCGTTGCGGCAATCAAGATCATAAGATGGCTAATTGCCCTAAGCAGAAGGGTAATATTGAGAGTAATATTGCTCAAAAGGAATGCAAGAAGGAATGCAAGTACTGTCGCAGGCTTGGTCATCTCGCGAAGGAGTGCTGGCGGAGGAGAGGATCGTGTCTACGTTGCGGTAATCCGGATCATAAGATGGATAATTGCCCTAAGTTACTTCCACAAGTAAAACTTCCAGAAGAATCGAACCAACTTCCGCCGAATGACGAACTATATACGGTATCATTCTCTTTTACCCCGAGCATTCGTCATTAATCGTATAGTTACCATATTATTTTGATAAATCTTAGTTAGTTAATTTCTTTCATCCTTAACATGTTATTTTCATAAATGTGATCTTCTGAGTTTAAACTTTTACTTAATTGAAAATAATCGGTGAATTTGGGGACCAAATTCCTTTAAGTGGGGGAGGGTGTAATACCCCGATTTTTAAAATATGTAATTTAGTTGAAATAAATGAAATTTTAGTTTAGATAATAAAATTCATAAATTAATATTTAATTCTTTAGTGAATAGTGGTTAGTGAATAGTGCCTTCGTGAATAGTACCTTCCGTAAATAGTATTATTAGTGTAATTTTGATATTTTCATAAAAATCTAGAAAAATACGAAATTGGTAGATCATGATTTATAGAACAACTTTATCTTCTTGAGATTTATTAGTAAAAATCTGTATTTAGATCTATTTACCGTTTAAGTGAGTATAATTAATTAATATTTTATTCATGTGAATAGTAACATCGAAAATATTTCTACTTGATAAAAATTCACAAAAATGGTAATTAGATTTCTGGAAGTGTATGTAACAAACTTGTCTTCTATTATTAACCCTGTGAAAATCCGTGGTAAGATCTATTTAGATATTTAAGTAGAAAATTCAAACTTTTCAACCTTTACCTAACCCCATTTTAAAACTCAAAATTCGAGCTCATTTCTCAACCATTTGATCTGAAATTGGTGTCAAATTAAAGGTCTTGATTTAATCTTCAAAAGCCCTCTCATAATCGGTCGAAACCCTAACCCTAATTGAGGCGGCTAGACAAATTAGACTTGGTCTCTCTTTTCGGCGCCGTTTCTAAGACGCCACTTCAAGCGCCGAGATCTCCCTCTCTCGACCACCTCAGAAGGCCCATGAGCTATTAAAAGAAAGCTCTCTGGGTCTATTTCCTTTTGATACCCACCATTGGTGCTGAAGTTTTCGGAGCTGGGCGATATCCTGCGAGGAGTGCAGGGGTGTCCAAGTTCCTTGTTCTTCATCTATCTTTTGTTCTTCATCAAATTGAGGTAGGTTCTCTCGGGCTCAAACCCTAAATAATATATCAAGCTCTTCAGCATGAACCCCTCTTTCTTTTGATACCAAAAGCCCCATCATTTATTTAGTATTTCATGAGATTTTAATTGTTTAAGTTAGACATGTTAAGTTAAGGCTAAACTAGGATTTTAGTTGTTCTTTCTTAAATTACGTGATCAATTCATGTTGTAAATCAACCTTTAAGCTATGCATCTTATGTAGAATTTCATGCTCGTCATTTTGGTAGCAAAAGCCCCTTGTTTCATTAGGTATATCATGAGAATTAATTCATTTAGTTCTGACTTATCCAATTAGGGCAGAAGACTGTTCATTCACTGTTTTAGTAGTAATTAAAGACTGTAAATATGAAAGTGATTCATGTAGATTGTAGAGCTCTCTGTGCTCTTTCCATGGACAGTAAGAACACTAAATTTCATTGAGTATAACTCCCGGAATTAATGTTTTAGTGTAACCCGAGCAAACCCTCACTTCCCGGCGTTCACCGGACGCGGCAGGGATGACCGAAGACGACCCAGGGATGGACGGTCTTACGATAGGCCGCCCAACTCAGGCCTAAACTTTGACCATATTTGACTCTAGTATAACCATAGTTAAACGGTTTTTCAGGAACCACACATCCCAGGATGAACGGTTCCACAGGAACCATACATCTAGATATAAGGTCCCGGATCAACCACATATCCTGGACGGCCCTGGTCTGGCCGCACAACCGGGATGGGCGGTCAGTCCAGAACCGCCCAACCCTTTGGGCGGCCCAGGAGGAACCGCCCAAGTACTTGGGCGGCCCTGCCAGAACCGCCCAAGTCCCCAGAGTGCCCCTTTCAGCCTGTTTAGCCCCGTTCAGCCCTGTTTAAGCCCAGTAGATGTAAGGTTCATCCAGAACCGTTTATCTACCCAGCAAATGACTTAGTAATGATTCTAATGCATCCTTTTTCATGTCATTAGGTTTGGACGGTTGCCCCCTAACCGCCCAACACCCTGGAGCCCTAAACGGCCCTTATGCGACTGTTTAACCTCCAGAGCCGGTTTTCGCGCCCGGTTTCACCGTTCGACGCCCCAATCGACTTAGTAAAAGCATGATTTGATAATATATCTATATTTCTATATCATAAATCTATTTATCACATAAAATGATTTAAAAGTGATTTTTAATTATTATTTAGCATCTTACTGGTTAATTAGCTCTTAAAGTGATAATTAGTTTTTAAGTGCTAAATTAGTATCTTAATTTCATACTTAGCCAGTAAATTTATCTTTCTGTCTCAGAAACATGTTTTCACAGAAAATAATCTTATTAATTACAAATGAGTATTTTTTATTATTAATTAGTATCTTAATCGCATTTTAATTACTAATTGGTACTTAAATTACAAATTAGTATTCTTAAGTGCTAAAATTAATATCTTAATTACTGTCAAGACAATAGATTTATATTTACGTTCCAGAAATATATTGTTCACAGAAAATACTTTAATGAATAGATAATTAGTGTTTTTAAGTGTTAATTAGTATCTTAGTTACTAATTAGTATCTTAACTTGATAATTAGTGTGTTTAATAGATAAATTAGTATCTTGATGCTGTTAAGATAATTTTAGTATCTTGATGCTGTTAAGATAATAGATTTATATTTCTGTTCCAGAAATATTCTTTTCATAGAAAATGATTTAATGTGTAGTTAATTACGTGTTTTTAATGTTACTTAGTGATTTAAATTGCTATTTAGTATCTTAAGTTGATAACTAGTGTTTTTGATGGTTAGATTAGCATCAAAATTTACTGTTAAAAAGTAGATTTTATATTTCTGAAATCAGCAACATATGTGTTTATGGAAAATGATTTAATGTAATTCTAGATTGTTAATTGGTATCTTAATGGTTAGTTAGCATGTTAAATGGAGTTAATAAGCATCTTAAACTGTTAATTGGTAAGAAACGCACATGATAAGTGGTAAATATACAAGTAAATTTCTTTAAATGCATGCTATCCTTTGAGCTTGATTCCTTGTCTATCTTGATCCATCTTCATCCTGTGAATGAAAAATCTTATACCTAATTAAGCATGTAAAATTAGGCGTGTAAAGGTTTTGTTGGTTTTTCTTAATTCTGTCAGTCAGTTCGTACTTAGAGCTAGCGGCATACTGTCAGTCGCTATTGTTGGCCTCGTGACTCGTGGTTCGTGACTCTTGGGAGTACGGCCGGTGTGGCCGTATAACCCTCGGTATGTGAGTTTTATCGTGTTTTGAACTCTCGAATCCAAGGACAAGTTAGTCCTTTAATCTTGAGCTTATGACAGTAATTTCTTCCGATTATTTGGCCATTTACTTGACTATCTAGACATTTGGATCTTGGATCCATTTTTATGCCAACGCACCATAAGGGCCCGGTCTGGTCCTGGGGAGAGCGCCCGAAAGTTAGTGAGCCCATGGGATGTTAATGACAGGGTGAGGCATACACCCGAAGTGCAGGACATGCTTGTTATGTCTAGAATAAACTCTTGTTACTTATTACCAGTTACTTGGGTACTTGAATTACAATGACGTCGCCCCCAAGGTTTTTGATAAGTAACGTACTTGAATCCCGCTGAGCGTATAAGAGACGCTTGCCCTACTTGCTTGCTTGGCCAACTCTTGCTATTTCCTGTTGGAAACCATTGTATTTGCAATCATACATGACATGTTTGACCAAAGAGGTTAATATACTAGTGATCGATCTTCATGCTTATACTTGAGTTCTATCTTGTGGTAATTTTTGACTTGAAACTCCTGTAACAAATTCTTGTAGACTCTTGTTCAATCTTGTATTTGATATCTTATTCGTTCTTACTTGATTTTCTTGACCTTGCAAGATCTGTTTATTACATTATACCGCCATTACTTCTTTTACTAGCATGCTACCGTCTTTTACATATTTAGCATGGCATGAAAAAACGTAATTACTCGTTAATCACTTTAACCAATGCCTGATGATAGGGTATAATTCCTACTGAGCTTCTTGCTCACCCCTACTTCCAACCCTTTTCAGGTGTGCGAGTATTGGTACGTGTATGGGAATCGGATCTGTGTGATCGAGTGGTACCTGGACCCTAGAGTTGGAGTCTGTGTCCTTTCTATTTTCTTGAGTCTTGTTAGTTTAGTTCCTTCTTTTTGTTATCTATTTCGAAGCTTTTATTGTAAGTGGTGTTGAATATATCTTTTTAAATTAATAAAAGCTCGTATTTTCTCAATGTATGTCTAGCTTCATTCTATTTTAATTGTGGTTATTATTTTTTTTTCCGCTCTTGTTATCGTGACTTGTCTCCTGCCACGTTCCGAGCATCGCTTCCCGCTGCAATCGGTTCGGGGCGTGACACGCGCCTACCCTGGTGCGTCACAAGCCCTGACGCACCCAGCCTGGTGCATCACAAGGCGAGCAGAAAATGACTGTGACGCACAACTCACGGGGCGTCACAGGCTGTAACGGACCACTCTTGGTGCGTCACAGGGCACGAAGTAATAAACTGTGACGCGTGCCACTCGGTGCGTCACAGACTGTAACGGACCAACCCTGGTGCGTTACAGGGTGGGAATGCGTCTGCTCTAATGCACCCACACAGGGGCGTCACAAGGCAGTGACGCACCAGTCCTGGTGCGTCACATGCCTTGACCCCCAACGGTCAAAACCAACGGTAAAGCCAACGATCGACTCGTCCCTAACGGTCCAACCCAGGCGCGTCACAGCGTCTGTGGCGGTCTATCGTGGGACCGTCACAGCCCACAAACCCCAATTGGCTAAAAACAAGGCTATGACGCACCCACCTGGGCGCGTCACATGGTGTGACGGTCACTGTAACGACCGTCACACCGGTCCGACGGTGAAACAACGGGATATATCCCAAAAACACAACCACGCCCCCATGCCTCCATAGGAGAGGGGGAAAACAAAGGGGAAGACTCCTGGGGACCCCTAACATACTTCTAGGCCATCAAAACGCCGAATCGCGGCTCAAATACATAGATCGGGCGAACTCTCCCCAAAACATGATTTTGCCCTAACACGCTCAAAAACACCCCTCTCGGCTCCCATTCGGCCTACAAATCGCGGGGGATGACAGGATGAGCATAGGGATTCGTCCCCCTACCTCAATGGAGCGAAAGCTCCACGGAATCGAGCTCAAACCACGAAGAACGCTTTTAGAAACCCCGCTCCTTCACGCTTCCCACGAGCACCGCACGCCCACGAGATCGCCTCGCCGCCGCCCACGTTGCCGCGCAGTCGCCCCGCCGCCGTCTGCAGCCGGAGAGAGGCCCGCCGCGTCGAAATGGGAGAGAGAGAGGAAGAGGGGGCGGTCACGGTGGGAGGAAGAAGAAGAAGAAGAAAGAGAAGGGTGGGGAGAGAGAGAAAATGAGAGATATTTATAGAAAATCTGAAAATTCTGGAAAATACTAAAAAAATAAAAATTATATTTCCTCGATCCTCGGAACGTACCGATCGTAATGGTACCACTCTCGCCTAGGTGAACGGCCCGATTCACCCGCAACGAGGCTCCTAAGGAATTGCCGAAACACACACCGGGAATTAGAAAACACACGCGAAAAAGCCGCGGACGCACTCCGAGCCTCCGAAACAACCCCGGATCGCGCCGACCCGAACACAAAAGATGTCCGAAATGAAATTTCAAACATAATGGAGCCGGACACTCCGAAAAACTAGATCCGAGACCCACGAAGAAGGATCCGAAAGGTCTGAGATATTACACCCACATTCTATTCGAGTGGGCCCTCGAATACAACAAGGCCGTCCTCCCTGAGCTCAAAAGATCAAATGCAATTGAAAGCAAAGATGACCCTTGATTTTACCCCTACCACCGAAAGAGGGTGCATCTCATCGAGGATTGCTATGCATTTAAAGACATCATGGAAAATTTGATCCAAGATGGTGAATTGCAAATTGGAGAATATAAGGTGGACCCACCTCGCCCTCACCCGATGCATGCCTTTAAGACGGCAGCCAACTCGGTTTCTCTATACCAACCGGGACAACATACCCTCTGAACTGCATCTTGAGCTCTCCCTGCTGCAGCAAGAAGCCGAATAAATGCAAATGGTGCTTCACCCCGGGGGCAACTGCTGAAGACAAGAGAAAAAATTAACTTGAAGATAAAAAGAAAAGATGTTGCTCTGCTGCTTAATGCAATGCCGACTTCACTTAAGACAATCAGTTCAAGAATAGAGTCGACTCATATCAGGGCCAACTACAAAATGATGAGGATGTAGTGAAGAATCTCCTTCCAAATGAAAAGACCCTACACGACACAGCCACTACTCTATATGCTCCAACACACATGGAAGAATGCTCAGCCCTTTAAGGAAGGTGTACTCCTACCCTCCACCAGCCCCTCACAAGTCACTCCGTGTGAGAGGGGACAGCTGAATAAACAACTATCAAACAGGGCCAGTTAACCCAGGAGGCACCCAACAGCATACTCCTTCTTGGAGTCAATAGAAATCCTATTCCAACACACACTTGACATGGGGGAGAAGAATGAAAAGATGCTCAACTACAATCAAGCTCTAAGGTGCCGCTGGGCACAGCAAGACTCTATTCCCCGCTTGGGGGCTGCCAACAAAAGAGAAGAGGGTAGAGTCCGACGGCTGGATTTCCCCGCTATTATCTGCCTACATGAGTGCTCGTGAAGAGAACAAGCTACCCAATGAAAAGACATGCTTTAAGCAACTCGTCTTCAGCTATCCACCCCAGCTTGGGGGCATTAAAAGCGAGAATGAACTCTCCAGCTATCCACCCCAGCCTGGGGACATCCAAAGCTAAAAAGAAGAGAGAACGGAATTATTCAGGGCACACCAACGTCCTGCCGTGAACTAGACAACCCGTTGCAGATGCTAACTGTTCGACAAGCTCAACTGCTAAAGATTTCAAGCTTCTCAATTAGAGGACCCATTTGCTGCATTTCATTCAATGTCAGAATGGGATTTCTCCTTCTCCGGGAAGCTACTCCATACAATTTAGCACTATGGAATCGGGGTAAGCCCTACAGTCTTTTCTTCAAATAAAATCCCTATAGGCAGAGCAAGGCGCACGTCTATAGGAGCTTAAAGCCACCAGGCACCAATCTTGGAGCTGAAGAGACCCCGCAACCACAACTACTGAGGCAGGCATGTCTAGAGACCAGCATAAGGTGCAAGTCCTGGGAGCTCACCCTCGTCAAGCTACAACATTCCAGATACCCCCGCAGAAGACAACAATATAAAAGGTAGCCGATGACTTCGCACACGGCTACTGCCACCTGCCATCTGTCCCCTGGGGTGACGCCGACTCAACGCAGTCATGCAACAACCTCCCCGCTATCAAAGGATCCGTGTCAATCTAGTCTGAAACACTCGAGCTGACACACTAGCCGAGCTTGCAAAGCTTGTATCGACAGTCCACCCCTTTCTGTCCTTAGCCTGATTCTCCGGCTAGGCCATCAAATAAACATTTTTCAGCTTTGCCAGCTTTTCATCCAACCAGATGCGTCCCATCAGTCACACCTGGGTTGACCCTCTACCCTCGGCCTAGAACCAATGATCCTAGCCGAGGAATTCTTGCCATCCCTTGGCATCCTACCGCAACAGCTACACCAACATACTAAGAGAAACCAAGTTTGTTCCACTGGGCTCGCCCTCCACCACCTGAACTGGGCTCACAAACCTTTTCCTTGGCCTGGGGCACTCCACCCCCTACTGAGCTCTCAAACATTGCCCTAGTCCCGCTGGGCTGGGCTCATAAACCCTTTTCCTTGGCCTGCGGCACTCCGCCCTCGCCGAGCTCTTAGACTTTGCCCATCAAATACTGCCAGATTGGGCCCACAAACCCTTTTCTTGGCTCAAAGGCACTCCGTCTGCACCGAGCTCTCAACTACTGCCCCTACATAAACCTCTTCCCTTGGCCCAAGGCACCCCCGCCTTGGCCGAGCTATCGGATGTTAATCCCTAGTCCCACCGGTGCAGTAACATGGCGATCAAGTCCACCGATAGTTCCACCGGCACTATAACAAAATAGTTAAGTCCATCAATAGTCCCACCGGACAATATAGCCCACACTATGGACTGGTGTGTACCATGAGTACTTTCGGAGGGTACCATTCTTAGCCCTCGTCAGCCGGCTAGGTTTTACCCTTGGCCTAGACCGCACGTCTTCGCTGAGTTGCTTGATTTCGGCGTTCTGTCGAGTCAATGCCCATTTATATATCCTACCCTTGTTCAGACCTCCCGTCTAAGCAAGGTTTGTCAGCTCCGACTTATCGTCGGGTTGGCATCTATATTTTGCCTTGACCTGGACGTCACTTCTCTACCAGGTTGATTGACCTCGATGTACCATCAGGTCAACATCTACATTACATCTCCTTCCCTTGGCTCAGACCTTCTGTCCGAGCAAGGTTTGCTGACTTCAATCTATTATCGGGTCAATGGCCACATTACATCTTCTACACCTCTATATTCTGCCCTTGTTTCAGACCTCCCGTTTGAGTAAGGTTTGTTGATTCTGATATCTCGTCGGATCGACGTATGTATTCTACCCTTGCCCCAGACACGCTGTTCGAGCAAGGTTTGTCGATCCTGATATCTCGTCAGATCGACGTCTACATTCTACCCTTGTCTCGGACCTACCATCTAAGTAAGGTTTGTCAGCTCCGACATATTGTCAGGTTGGCATCTAGATTCTACCTTTGACGCAGACCTCCCGTCTGGGTCAGATGTATGGGTTGTCTTCGATAATCCGTCGAGGCAACACCTATTCCAGATTGCTTCCAAGTCCGACATCCTACCAAGATCTGCTAGCCTATCTTCCGGCCTTGACGTCCAGTCAAAGTAAGCTATCTTTGTTTTCAAACTCAACATTCTATCATATATTTCAACTGCCTTACCTTTCAGCTCGACCACCTCAGTTGAAGCCCACTACCATATATCTCACAACTTCTAGCTATTTTATCCCCTGACTCAGCCATGTCAGCCGAAGTCACTATTATTCATTTTTATCTATTCCATCATCCAGCTAAACCCGCTATCATAATTTGTCAATTATCTCATCCTATAGCTTAGCCATCCCGGCCAAAGCCGCTATTACAATTCTTCAGCTATCTCCTCTTTCGGTTTAGCCATTTTGGCGAAAGCCGCTATCACAATTTGTCAGTTATCCTATCTTCTGGCTTAGCCATTCTGGCCAAAGCTGTTACCACAATTTTCATCTATCTATCCTTCAGCTTAGCCATTCCGGCCAAAGCCGCTACCATATCCTTCAATTGTTCCATCGTCGGCTTAGCTACTCCGGCCAAAGCTGCTATCATAATTTTCAGCTATTCTAGCTTTCAGCTTAGCCATTCCGGCCAAAGCTACTATCATGATTTTCAACTATTCTATCTTTTGGCTTAGCCATTACGGCCAAAGCTGCTATCATAATTTTCAACCATTCTATCTTTCGGCTTAGCCATTTCGGCCAAAGCTGCTATCACAATTTCCAACTACTCAATCCCTCGGCTTAGCCATTTTTGGCCAAAGCTTGCTATCAGGGTTCATCCACCCGTCCCATTGCAATAATCAATGCAATGCAATGGCCTAGACCTGTCATCGAAGCCCACTTCTCTTGATTATGACTATTCAGTCTCTCTCTCTTCAATTTCAACTCACATTCTGCCCTCCTGGATGTCAGCTTGGAAGCTCGCTTCCCTACAGCAAGTGACCACTATCCTATCTTTCGGCTTAGCCATTTCGACCAAAGTCGCTATCATAACTCCTCTGCTATCTTATCTTCCAGCTTGGCCATTCTGATTAAAGCCCGCAAACAATAAACCCCAGCTATCTTACCTTTCGGTTTGGCCATGATAGCCAAAGCCCGCTACCTTACACCTAAGCTATCTTATCTCTCGGCTTAGCCAAAGCCCGCTATCATGACTTTCAGCTATCTCTTCCTTCAGCTTAGTCATTTCGACTGAAGCTCGCCTTCCCATATTTCAGTTATCTTATATTCTGGCTCGGCCTCTTCGGCTGAGGCCCGCTATCATATAATTCGGCTAAACTGCCTTTCAGCTTTCACAAGCCCACTTCCTTACTGCTCTCTGGCTTTCGTAGCCTGCTATCTCTGCTATTTTCTGGCTCTCTTGGCCTGCTATCTCTGGCTTTCATAGCCTGCTATCTCTGGCTCTCGTAGCTTGCTATCCTGGCTTTTGTAGCTTACTATCTCTAGCTCTCGTAGCCTGCTATCTTGGCTTGTATAGCCTGCTATTCTAGTTCTCGCAACCTGCTATTTCTGGCTCTCATAGCTTGCTATATCTGGCTCTCGCAGCCTGTTATTTCTGGCTCTTGTAACTTGATATCATGGCTCTTATAGCCTGCTATTTCTGACTCTCATAGCCCGCTATCCCACGATCTCTGGCTCTGGTAGCCTGCTATCTCTGGCATAGCCTGGCCTACTATATCTGGCTCTTGTGACCTGCTATATCGCCATTTGGGCTCTTGTAGCCTGCTATCCCGCTACCTTCTGAATTTTACATCATGCTATCCTGTTACCCCCTTGTTGGGTCCCGTGAGGTGTAAACGGATCTAGAAGGGGGGGTTGAATAGATCCTATCAAAAGCTTTAGCCTATTTAATAACTCTTAGCTAGCGGAAGCTTAAACCACTCTTATAAAGTGAATGAATCACTTAGGCACAATGCACAGCGGAATTAAGTAGAGTGGCTCAAATGAAAAGACTTGAATTACAAGCTATGAAACGTCCACACTTCTTTAAGTGAATTACAAAGCATAACACATAGATGAACATGCAATAGCTTGCAACAACCGTGTGTGTGTGTGTATGCTATGTTGATCACTCAAAGTGCATATGTGTGTGAGCAATATAACCAAGTGTGGAAGCACACGAACCTGCGAATGGGGTTAGAAGATATAGATCAATCACACACAATAAACAACCCACAACACAGGGATTTTTAAGGTGGTTCAGTTGCAACCCCGCAACCTACGTCCACCCCTCACCAAAACCCGGTGAGGCTTCCTTGCTGACTCACAGCTTGACCCGGGGACACGCCCCAAACCATAGAACAGAGAAAACTCTCTTTCTGTCTTCCTACACACAAAGCCGGCAGGGACGGCTACACCGCAGATCGGAGAACTCCCGATTGCCTTCCTACTAACCACCGGTAGGGACGTCAACCGCAAATTGGAACACCCTCCAATTACCTTCCTACTAACCACCTGGTAGGGACGAATCACAACTTCAATGTTTAACAATATTGAAAGTAAAACAGATGTGAAGGAATTAAAATAAGAGATTGAGTGAGAAGGAATTGGCCCTTGTATCGATATGCTTTGTTGATCAGCAGCAGGGATCTCTTCTTCTTGCAAATCAATCTTCTTGTAATCACCCTTGAATGGATGATTGTTCTTCACGGAGTACTGTTCATGTGAACAGTAACTGTTCTTCCAATCTCCTCTCTTGATCTTCTCTCTATGATCTCTTTGATTGGATGAAGAAATGAATAGATGCTACCTTGATCCTTGCTTCCTTCTTCACGGATCTTGGAAGATGATTTCTTTGATATGAGCTTGAATACCTTGGATTGGATGAAGATGTTCTTCACGGAGTACTGTTCACGTGAACAGTAACACGAACTCCTCTTGCTTTGAACACCCCTTTGAAGCCTCCTTTGATCTTCCCTCTTAGCCTTACTTGCTTCTACTCTTTCTTGGAGGATGTTGGATTGAGATATGAGCTTGAATCACCTTGAGTTGATGGAGAGGATATTGGATGTAGCTTTGATCTTCTCTTGATCCTCTTGAGTTGATGAAGCGGTTTATGGATGCAGCTTTGATCACCTTTGAGAGCCTTGAATGCTTCTAGCTTCCTTGGAGATTGAGATAGCTTCAGATCTAGGCTTGAATCTCTTGGAAGGATGAAGATGTTCTGCTCGAAACACTGTTCACGGAGGTGCTACAGTGCTCTCGAAATGGCCTCCCTTGATTCACTTCATCAACTCCATCAACTAGGGTTTCTAACCCTCTTGTAATGATTTTATAGACTTTGAATGGTCTATAAACAAGCCCCAGACCAGATCCACAAATCATGGGAAGTTAGGTGAGGTTTGATTAAACAAAACCATGGAAAGGGGCTGGCCACGAGGTGGATTTTGAAGTCAAATAAGGTTGGCTCGGGGCTGGCGGTCGACCTAAGGTTCCTGGCGGTCGACCGCTACTGTAAAACTTTCATTCGGGTGATCTCTGGGAATTTCGGTCGATCGCCACTAGCTGGCGGTCGACCGCTACTGAAAACGCCTGTAGACGGTGAGGCTCTGGCTGGGGCGGTCGACCGCCCCTGTGCTGGCGGTCGACCGCCAGCTGGGCAGAACCCGGCCCATCCCGGGTTGGTCCGTTATCCGCGTCAGCTCCGTCATTCAACTTCTTTAGCAGCCCGGTCATGTCCGTGGCATCTTCCTTGACTGTCTTGAAGATTTTATTATTGAGTCTTCAATCAAATTTTTGTTCCGGGGGCTCCGCCCCCGGAAACCCCCGCAAGGGGCGCTGCCCCCTTGACCCCCACGACCTGACCGCGCAGGTCGATCCGCGTGCGAGGGCGCAACATTGAGCTTTGACATTTGCATTGAGCTTTGACATTTGCATTGAGCTTTCACGTTTGCCTTGAGCTTTCACATTTGCCATGAGCTTTCACATTTGCCAATTCCACTTCATTCCTTGGATTATCTTGTAGCATGCTTATGTGTGATGCTATTCAGCTTGATTTCTGTGCTTGAAACATGCTATATTTTCGTTCATCCAATATTGTCATATGCCTTGACATCTGTCAATTCAGTTGTCTACATTGGTGTGCCATTCTTGAGCTTTGTCTAGATTGGTGTGCCATTCTTGAGCTTTTACACTGGAAGTATAATGACCTGAAATGTATGAATATTAACATTATCAAATGCAAGTATAGTTCATTAATGGCTAAAGAGGAAGACATCATCAAAACCATAAAATGATTTAATCATGTTGCACACATGTTCAACACCCCTGGCTTGTAAAGCTTGCTATTATACTATTTCGGCTTGTATAGCCTTCTATCTTACCACTTTCTGGCTCTTATAGCCTACTGTTCCACTATCCTTGGCTCTTGCAGCCTGTTATTTTTTGCACTTGTAGCCTACTCTCCTTGGCTCTTGCAGCCTACTATCCTGGCCTTTATAGCTTGCTATCTCGCTATCCTGGCCTTTTCGGCTTGCTATCCCGCTATCCCGCTATCCTGGCTCCTGCAGCCTGCTATCACGGCTTTTATAGCCTGCTATTTCTGGCTCTTGTAGCCTGCTATCCCTGGCTCCCATAGCCCGCCACTCCTCCATCCATGGCGCTTGTGGCCTGCCATCCTGGCTTTTACAGCCTGCTACCCCCCATCCTGGCACCTGCAGCCTTCTACCTTGGCTTTCACAGCCTGTTATCCCGCTATCCTGGCTCCTACAGCCTGCTATCCTGGCTTTTATAGCCTGCTATCCTAGCTTTTATAGCCTGCTATTTCTGGCTCTTGCAACCTGATATCCCTGGCTCTTGCAGCCTACTATCATGGTCTTTACGGTTTGTTGTCCCGCTATCCTTGCTCTTTTAGCCTGCTATCCTGGCTTTTATAGCTTGCTATCTCGCTACTCCTAGCTTTTATAGCTTGCTATCTCGCTATCTCCGGGCTTTCGTAGCCTGCTATCCTGCTGTGCCTAGCTCTCGTAGCCTGCTATTCCGCTAGTCCTGGTTCTCGTAGCCTGCTATCTCTAGCTTTTACGGCCTGCTATCTCGCTATTTCCTGGCTCTCATAGCCCGCTATCATGTTATCTCAGGCTCTTACAAGCCTGCTACATCGATTATTCCTGGCTTTTGTAGCCCGCTATTCCCACTACCTCTGGCTTTTACAGTCTGCCATCCCTGGTTCTTGTAGCATGCTATCTCTGGCTTTTATAGCCTGCTATCCCGCTATTTCCGGCTTACACAGCTTGCTGACCCACTATTTCCATGCTTACAATCTACTATCCCGCTACCCTTTGGCCTAGACATATCGTCAAAGCTCACTGTCTCGCTACCTTTTGGCTTAGACCTATCTCAATAATTAGTACCATGTCCCACCGTGATAATCGGTACAACTCAATGACTTAGGCCTCCCTTTGAGGCCTACTGACCCTCTATCCATTGGTTTACATAGCATGTTATCCTGCTATCTTTTGGCTTTTGCGGCCTGCTTTCCACGCTACCTTACGGCTTTCATAGCCCGCTTCCCTTGCTAACCATTGGCTTTCGCAACACAATCTCTTGTATTTGGGTTAGACCTCCTATCAAAACCCACTGCTTGTTCTCGGCCAAGACACCCCGTCGAAGTCCACCATCCCACTTTTAACCCAGATTCACCATTTGAATAAAATGACCTCTGTTGACTAGTGTCAACCCCTCGTCCCACTGGGACCCATCACTATGCATAAAACCCCTTTTTGGCATTAATGATTTGCTTACTCTTAAAATGACTAACTTGTAGGTATTCGCAGCAGGCGTTCGAATAAATAGATGAACATTTTTTCAAAAAGGGATAAAGAGAAGAAGAGAAGAAAAAGAAAAAGAAAGGAAGAGAAAAAAAATAAAAAAAATAAAAAAAAGAGGAGAAAGAAAGAAAAGAAGAACATACTTCTGTATGCTTTTGACTTCGGGTGTTTGTTCGCCATATTTGCATGCTTGCTTATACTATAGATTATTACACTTCCTTTGAATTTCTAGGACCGCGTTGCGTTGCTAAATAAAGTTGCCCGATTCTAGGTACGTATGCATCACGGCATACATTAAGGAATGACAAATCAATTTTCGGTGAGTGCATGCGTTTAGGGGAAAAGTCATAGCTATGTTGCCAACGTAGCTCATGAGACACACCCAGACAAAACTCCACACACTCTACACACAATGTTAGCAATGGTCTTTAATCATATGGATGCTAGAAAGTTCTTCCTAATGTTTTATGGATGCTCAAATCTCTACACCTACACGAGGGGTAATCGTGAGGAAAAAGCTGCCTGCCCCCATTCAAAGAAAAAAAAGAAAAAAAAGAGAAAAAAATGATAGGTGGAATGCGGATCTAGGAAGCCGGGAATCCCCACTGAAACAAATGAGGAAACTCGCGCGAAAATGGCGAAGCAAACTCCACAATAAAATTACAATAAAGGATGAATCTTAGTAACCGAGAATCCCCATTGAGACACATAAGGAGACTCACGTCAAATGGTGAAGTCCGTAATAAAATTATAATAAGGATGAATCCTATGACCGGGAATCCCCATTAAGACACATGAGGAGACTCACGTCAAACGGTGAAGTCCGTAATAAAATTACTATAAGGGATGAATCCTAGTAAGTCGGGAATCCCCATTGAGACACATGAGGAGATTCGAGCCGAACGGTGAAGTTCAGAAATAAGAATAAACCAAGGGGATTGTGCGAAGCTATCGAAAATCGAGAACCCTAACAGTATGTGTAGACGCTAGAGCAGTACTCCAGTGCTATTTAGAACATCTACGTATCCCTATGTCGGAGATTCGTTGCTCACATATTTGCACTGCCACAACACGGAGAAGTAGTCTTGGGTGCATATTATGTCATATGCTATGCAGATATTCTATGTGATGTCCTCTTTGCGTATGCACATCTCTCTTAGTTGTGTTTCATGAGCTGCATTCTGTCCATGAATACGGGCGTTGTCCTTATCCTATCCCCAATATAGGGGGCTACCCTACATATGTATCTTTTGTCTGATATTGATGAGTGCTTGCATGCTTGCATGAATAAAAAATTAAAGAACAAAAAGACGCATTACAACATTTTCAAACGTGCTATAGGTTACACCTGCAGTTCCCGCTCACTCGTCCCTCGTTCGCGCCACCTACGGGTGGGATATTTGTTGACACATGAAAAATGACAGTAATAATAAATGATATATATATGTGGGATATACGTATAAAAAATGATATATGCATACATGCGCATATGCTAATAATAATCATAATAAATAATGACAATATAATAATAATAATGCTAAAATATTCTATTTCTGTTGAAATATCTTATTTTTGACATGTCTTATTTTTCAGGAATAAAGAAGAAGAAGAAGAAGAAGAAAAAGAAGAAAAATGATTAAATGGGCTGAAGAAGGCACGAATGGGCCAAAGCAGGATGCGACTGGGCTCGAAATGAAGCAAATGGGCCAAAGGAGCACTCAACTAAACTAAAGAAATTGGAATGGACTTAAAAGAACCTGAAATGGACCAATATGCATGTGATCCGGCGGCCAGACTTGATCCGGCGGCTAGAAGAGGGGCGCTTTCCCAGCCACCGAATCAAGAGGCCTCCCATCCTCTATAAAAAGCCCCGGCTGCGAACAAAAGAAACGGGGAGACGAAGTCGGGCAGAAGAGAACGGAGGAGAATCAAAAAAAAAAAGAGGGAGAACTGAACGGAAAAAAAGGGGGAGAGAACAACAGAGAAAAAGCCATTAGAAGAAGAAAAGAGAGAAGCGGAAGAGGAGAGAGAGAGGGCCGTCCTCGGAGGAGCAGCAAGTTCCCCTACTACAGGTGGGGTCATCCACCATGTGAAAGGCCCCTTCGTGGGCTACAGCGCCCCCTCCCTGAGCGATGTCTCCTTATTACTTTTGTTTCCACTGTAAGTTTTCTTCTCTGCTCTGTTTCACGGAGGTATGCGTTGTATTAATTTGTCTTTTGGAAGGTTATAAAGGAATCAAATCAGGAGAATTTCTGATGGATGTATATTCTACCCGTGACTCTGTTCCTTCTTCCCCATTTCTTTTATTTGGTGGCTCCCAAGGGCTACCTTGAGCTAGATACAACGCCCTCCGGGTTACAGTTCAATTTGATTAATCGTATCGTTGGTGTTTTCTTTCGCTGATCTTCCCTTTCCCGTTGGCCATTTGGAGGCCAGGGATCTGCATCTCCCTTGACATGTTCTCTGGAACTGGCTATATTATAACTGAAGTTCTACGTTACTCCTGGTGCTCTGTCTGAGAGCTTAGGTACGCCGCCGTATAACTGAGTTTTACTCAAATTAATCATAGATTTGAATTATCTTTGAATCTCAATAGCTTGCTCTGACTTCCCCGTGGCATTCCATTTTAATTACCATGCTATTTACCCATTTTTTTAATTATTATTCTCTGTTCTCGTGCAAACACTTCCAAAAATCGTCCAAAAGTGATGAGAGGGGGACGATCCGGCGGCCAGACCGATCCGGCGCGTGTTGGCCGCCGGATCACCCACCTCCATTTTGCCGCCGTGTTACCCCTCTGCCACCGTGCCAACTTCCCAGCCGCCGGAACCGTTGCCCATTTCCACTCCGTATACATGCATCCACATATTGATATATCTAAGCATATAGCTGTGTCATGGCCCCCACCACCCATTTGAATGGTTACACATGGCTGCATGTGACCCACTCACCTGCCAACCCATTTGGGACTATATATGTGAATAAACACATGTTAACACGTGCATTGTTGCTAGCTCTTTAATTTCCACCATATGTATTAATAAACCAATGGGTGCATAGAAACCTCATCCAACCGCCAGCTTGTTACACCGTCTGCATGAATAAACACATACCACCATCTGCATGAATAAACATATATGGGTGTATAAAACATTCCCAGCCGTCGGTTCACAGTGTGTCACACCTGCGCATGTACTGTTATCCCATTTAATCATCTACGTACACATGAGTTGCATGCATATAAGCCCAGCCGCCGGATCAATGGGTTGTTTAGATACCCATGTATATCCTAGCCACCAGCTCACCCATCCCTATATTTGGCTGCCGGACCACCTCCATTTCTGATGGCCGCCGGTTCACAACCCACTGCTCTCTTATTGGCCATCATTATTACATCCACGGCCCATATAATTGCTGGGGGTGGGATTCGGTTCTGGAATATCTACGGGAGCTATAATAATCGTTTTTTTTACCCCCTATTGTGCTTTACTGTCCCGGGCTTTCGATTACCTCATTAAGGCATGTGGATCCACTACTTACTATAGTGTGTTCTCCACTAACTTCGCAAAGGGAAAAAGAGAATAAATCATCTCAACGATGAATGATGACCCTTTTGACTCCCGGGCTTTGATATGCCCATTTGTTACGGACCCCGTCTCGGCTCTCCGTAGATGAGTATCCTATATATCCCCTAGCACATCCCGAGATAAGGGGAGATGATGCTGGAATTCATTCAAGAGGCTGATATATCATACCGTATTTTCCAAATTATCTCTTTGGGTCACGAAGGTCTGCCGGTTCCTATGGCGTGTTCTTCGATGGCTTCATCAGGGAAATAACGAAGAAATCACTTTGATAGCAGATAGTGTCCCATTGCTCTCGCCCTTGTGGCCCTCGGGCTTCGGTATGCCCATGTATCACGGACCCCATCTCGGCTCTCCGTGGACGGGTATCCTATACAGCTCTTGGCATATCCCGAGATAAGGGAAGATGCTGCCGGAATGAAATCGGGAGGCTGTGTCATGTCATGCCTTTCCGGGTGTTCCAATCATCCCACTGAATCACGAGGCTTCGTTATACATTATAACGTGAGCCTCGATGATCCCGCCTGGGAAATAGGACATTGACTACCTTAAAGGCGGACAGTGCCCCGATCCTTTCAGGCCCTTCGGCCCATAGCTATGCCGACTTTCCTTAAAGCCTGTGTGTACACCTTGTGGTACCAAAATGGGTCAAAACTAATCGACAAAGGGTTCACTATCCGCTGTTGGATCCGGGTCGTCATTCCGACATGCCCGTCTTTTCGGAGTCCGTTTCAACTCACTGTGGACGGATAATACATCTCCCCCAACATACTCCGGGACAGGGGGAGATGTTGCCGAAATTTCGTTAGGAATCTATGGTTTAATTCTGTATCGTGTTTCTCAGATTTCCTACTCGATTTCCGCCCACATGGTGGTAAACGGCCTCACAACTACTCGCGCCAAATTATGAGAGTCGAATACCCAACTAAAGGGAATAAAACATTAACAAATGCCATTCCAGGCATACAGCGTCCCAGCAACATACGAGTCCGCCCGAAAGCGATCATGCTAGGTCCATACTCGTGGGCCCGTATGCATGCACCGCTATGCCACGCGCGGTCTCAAAATAAATATCCAACCACAGATCGACAACCCTGCGAGTGATAGGGATCACTCAGAGGGCTAGCCTTCGGGCTCCCCACTCATCATATGGTGCGGGATTGCAGTCCAGGCATGACTGTCTCTTCAGAGTTCGTCTCGACTTTTCGTGGACGAACCTCCTATACCCTCCCCGATACTCTTCGGGACAAGGAAAATGCTGCCAAAATTTTCTTTGAGTTTGTTGAATAAGCATGCGAATAAATGATTAGATAAAGTAATAAATAATTGAATAACATCAAAGTCAAATTCCACTCTTAATCCTCAAATAAAAAGGAATAAACCGCTATACGCTCCGTACTCGTTTGTATGAACCCGTGCATGAGCACTTGCACCTGCCCGGTTCTCCAGTATATCAAATGGTGATAAGTCGAAAGTCGGGTTAAGCCTGATCAGAAGCTATCACTAAGGGTGAGGTGATCTTCAGATCTAAGTCCCCCGTCATGTACCGAGAATCAGTTTAATACATCTTATTACATTGCTTGCATGCATGCACTATATCTCGCTTTGTAAAGCAAGCATTACTTTCATACATTTTCTTCGACCCCGGGGCTCTTCTACTTTGGCGATTAATCAAGGGTTTTCCTTCTTTCGGAAGGATGTAATTAACGCCATAGCCTTTATGGTATGGCGGACTTCAGGTCCCGACACGATCACCCACCATTGTCTGATTGGTCAGATGATCACACAATAAATTTTGTCACGAAAGTGACTGGCACGTCCCGCGTTAATAAAATGAACCAATATAAAAAAAATCAAATGAGAGATTTTTCATCCCCACACTCACCCAGAGTACACTCACGACCACCTAGCCACGAACTATCCTCGCCAGCCACCTGACCTCGTCGCTAATGTCTCTGATGTTGCACCACAAACTCACACGTGCTAGCAAAACTCTGCCCAACTTAACACAACCAGGGCCACCACCACTAGGGAAGGTACGTAGCTCTCTTATCTTACTCCTCAGGCCCCACGTCGGCACTCCGATAATAACCGGAACAACCTTCATAGCGCCAACGTCGTACACTCTAGCTCTCACACGAGAAGCAATGCAGTAAATAAACACAAAACCCTATGCCAACTGCTGATTGTACTGGACTTTATGGACTCTGGAACACTACAATTATCTCAAATTCCCATGTACATCCACAACCACACTCTCATACCAACTGTAACGACCCAAGATCCGGATACCGAGAATTACCCGATACCATTCGAATCCTAACCCGCCACCCATGAGTCGGAAGGCTCGGAAGGGTTGTTTAGGTGTGTGGAGGTATGTTGAAATTTAAAATAATGTAGGAAAAATCTACACAATCAATTATTCAAATAACAAGAAATAAATTATATTTTTAATTAATAAACTAACTACAAAGTCTAGCCTAACAAAGTACAGTCTACAAGGAAAAGAAACGTACTCAAATGTCGGGTACGCCTCAAGCTCTTGCGAGCTGGCAACTATAGCACTCAGCGCTGCACCTCCGAATCTCGAGGAGGAACCACAACACCTGAAAAGAAAAGCGATGAGCCTCATCTCATTGGCTTAATAGGGGTCCCGCAGATCCCCACCATGAAATAATGGTGGTAAATAGCAGCGCTAACAATGACAATAACAACAGTAATGTGAGTAGCAATAGCAACAATAACGATGAAATTAATAGCCGTAGCACGAACAGTCAAAACGGCAACCGGTGGAATCACGGCTCTCTAAGCTACTCTTAATGGCAACGAAAGAATAAACCTCAACCTCACAATCAGGGACCACCAAACCAACGGAAACCCTGGTTACACTATTGAAGGAAATACCACGACAACTCTATCATGGAGGCCCGTCCTCGCTGACGGAGGCCCAACCAGACTACGCAGTCCAAAGGTACAGTCACGACCTCTCCGTCGTGAACCCTACACTGTCTACGGGTGAAACCTCGGTAACCCTACCAGAAACCCTAGACCTCTACATCAAGAAGTGTACACGGAAATCACCCCAAGAATCACGTCTCACTGACGGGAAACCAAACCTCGAGTTACGAGGGTCATGTGTCGTGTGACGAGAGAACCTGCCCACTAGAAGTAAGGCCGGATGCGTCCACTAACAACTTAGTCTGCGCCCCGAGTGTCTCTCTAGTCGCCCTAGGCTGAAACTGAGATACCGTATAAGTAACACAAGGACAAGGGTCTAGTCAGGGTCGTGCTCGTCAGCACGCATCCGAAGTCCCCGACCATGTGTGCACACACTGACTGACTGCGCTACCTCAGGCCCTCTAACTAGTTTTCCTCCTGGCCCAGACTCGAGCCGCTACAGTGGGAGGCCCCATGGTAACCAACTTAAAACCATCTCTCCCGGGTGTAGCTCTCTGCCGTTCCCAAGCGGGTCGGCATACGCGTGCCCAGGCAAGCTACGACTAGTGGGAAAGCCACTCTTTTTTTTTCATTTATAGTGGGAAAGCCACTCGACGTAAGACTCTCAGAAGAAACTACCGGAGTACGGACAGGCTACACCCAGGCCCGTCGCAAGTAACTCAGAACACGGGGTGGCACAGTGCCCCCAACTCAAGACGAGTAGCTAAACTCGCTAATCCAACAGCCATAGAGTCGTGCGACTCATCCCAAGGCCATTGTACCATACAGCACCATGCCGTCACATCATCCTACTCCAAGAGTCAGAAATCACGGTCCAAGGATTCTTAAGGCGGCTCACATCCGCCGAGTCCATTCCCTCTCTAAGAGAGACTAGGAAGTTCCCAGCCCCTAGCTGGGTCACTGGACTCTCGGTCACTGGCCATACACATGGCCCATATGAAAAACCATTTTTCGAAGATGTCACGCCCCGAGATATACATATACATCGGAAATAACTCGAGAACATGAACAGTCGGCAAAGTAAGTCTCGCGCTAGAAAGACAATCAGAGCACAACATACAACATCAAAAACATTGTACGCAAATGTCATAGGACAAAAACCTTCAACTTTATTAATCAAATAAATCAAAGTTTACAACTTGACAATGACTCTTTTAACAATATGACTCTCTAGACTCAAGAAAATTGAAAATTACATAACATGGTCAACTTCACCGCCTAGAGTCTCATGAAAATGCCAAAAAAAGTAGAGTATGAGCGCACTCACCCAGTAGGTATCTTCGTGTCAACATGATGGCAAGTTTACATGATTAACATTTTAGCTCTAGAAGGTAAGATCATGAAAATGCGATGAAACATGCAAATAAAAGCATAGTAAGTAACAAGATAGGAATGTAAAGAATGATATAATTTGTAAGAATATATCATCATAAGAATATAAGTTGGTCTTTCAATCAAGCATGTAATATCACGAGAATGTACTTTCATAACCTTATAATGCTATGCACAAGAATGTGATGTAACGAGAATGTACTAGCAAACATGTAAATTTCATAAGATTGCCTCGTGGATTTCGCATGTTTATAAAAAAGTACTCCAAGCACAATGTGACGGCAGTAATCATTATACCCCATGGTTAATAGTATATATCTGGCCATCTACCGAGGGGGATAGACTGGAGCCCTTGGATACCGTGTCACGCCCCGAGCGCGGAAGGATACCCGAGATTGCGCGATGAGTTTATATCATTCATGTCAATCAGAGCACGAGGTAATTCGACAGAAAAGACAGAGTGCACTAAAATAGAAATCACCAAGTCCATTTCATTTATCAAACTAATATTCCAAAGTACAACTTGTAAACTAGCAAATATTCCATAACCACTAGACTCAATAAAAGAAAAAAATACAATAATGACTCAAAATAGAAAGACTCGACTCGATAACTCATGTCGATATCCGGGATAGCTCTACGCTCATCACTCTTGGCCATCCCCATCCGATTGAGTCTCGTCATCGGAATTACCTAAAAAATAGGGGAAACACACTAGATGAGTGAACGCTCAGTAGGAATTACATCTCAAGAACAAGCTCGCTTTAAGTAGATTACATGTTACATGAAAATGCGATATGGCTATGTGTGAATGAACTCAAGATAATATCGAGAGTAGAATAACAAGAAATAATAAAGATGAACTAGCAAGATTTCAAGATGAATCATGTCAAGTTAACAAGGATATCACGCATGTATATCAAGTCACGCCACGAGATTTGACTATTTAATGTAGCAAGCAAATACCCATTTCGGGCCACGCAAGGCACGTCATGTCATGTCAAGTAAAGTACGAGATATGGAATGTCATAGATTAATCTAGAAAGTCATGCACTTCGATGGAATGCCACACCGTGGTCAATATAGCTCCCATGGGCACAAGTACTTTTGGGCGCTCCTCCCAGGACAAGATCGGGCCCCATTAACGCCAGACATTGAGTCATGTAAGTATCTAGACATCCACTATAGTTTATAGCCAAATAGAGTTCCAAAGGAATAAGCCATTGTAGGAACATTAAGGTAGATTCACGAAATAGAGAGTTCAAGGGAAGAATCTTGTGTAAAGATGACAGGGCGATAAATCTCATATGAAAATAAGACACTCATGAATTTGGGACAATTGCCGTCCACTCAGGCCGCCGCCAATTACAGAATACGCGTCCACTCGGGTGGTCGCCAATTCTGTGAACAGTAAAGGCACGAAGAAATAGCGTCACCTGTGACGGCTGCTATTTCAGTTATGCCATCAACTGTACTGGTCGCCAAATCCAGACAGTGACAAGACTCTCACAGAGCACCCAAAATAACGCTCTAGGATGGCTAGGGCGTCATGTTTCTTCAGAGTGACATGACAAGACACGATTTTTAGGATTTTTAGGGTACAACCTGTTCGACCGCCTTGAGGGATTCCAAGGCTAGCAGAGACTCACGGAGGCCTTAGAGAAAGAATTTCCAATCCGGCGGAGGGTCATTCAATCTCCAAGAATTAGGGTGACAGCATGAAAAATCATGAAACAGGGACTCCATCTCGATCATGAGATAGTAGTGCCAATAGACCCGTGGTATGGGTCAAAACCCGATAAAACTATGAGACAAGAAATAGTGTCAATCAGGAAGGCGTCAATTAAAGAATACACATCACTGTGAAGCAACGTCAATAGTATATTAAATAATTAATTTACAAATTAGCGTGTTTGTAAGGAGGCGCCAATTCTTGATTTTTAAATAATCAATTAAAAAATTTTATAATTGGCATCCGTGTACGGAGGCGCTATATCTTTAAATAGCGTCCATGTCATGGACGTCAATTCATGATTTTCCAAGTTATTTCAGTTTTAATAAATTTAACAAGAATTAACGTCTCTATGAAGATGCGCCAATTCTATAAGTCACGTCTGCTCAAGTAGACGCCAATTCTTTTCTGTGTACATGGTCATAAGGCATCAGACAGATACGTTTTTAGACACAAATCACTGTTCGTTTTTTTAAGATTTACATGAATAGTAGCACTTTGACGTGTATGGAGATCTTTAAAGATCAGAGTAAATGATAATTAAGAGAAAAATATGGGGATCCTAGAATCATGCTCATACATATTTTTACACATCAGGTTCCATACTTATTCAATTTTAAAGATGCGTTATTTATTAAATATGCTGAAAGAAATAGAGTCAAGTGTAGTGGCCGTTCATTAATTGGCGTCGACCAGACCGTCGCTGTTTCAAGAAATAGCGCCCTTCTGGAAATGTGCCAATTAAACAGCGTCCAATGTTCTGGCCGCTATTTTCATGTAAAACATAAAGCTATAATATCTACGTAAAAATGCCATGAAACAGTATGACATGGAACATGGACATGGGTTAATCGAAAAAGAACTTGGTTGGCATGCATGCTATAGTTTTTATCATATTTTGCTTGCGATATTAAGAACACCTACCTCGGTTTAAGATGAACGGAAAAGAAAAATGGTGAATATGGAAGTAGAGGAAGAAGTAGTAGCAGCAGCCCATGTTCGACTAGGAAAGGAAGCAGACAAACGAGGTAGCGGAGGAAGAAGAAGACACTGCCTTCTTCCCTTTCACAACAACGTCATAGCCGCACGCACTCGAACAGGAAGAAGAGGAAGAGGATGCAGGCGATGCTCCTTCTTCACACACAGGACGTCGACGTAGTAGCAATAGGATGCTTCTGCATCGAATAGAGGGTGTATTTATAAGGGATTAATCCTTCCGAGTCCTAATACGTAAATGGTATCCAAATGGGTTTTAAATTTTCCAAGATAAACCCAATCCTCCCTTATTTCCAACTGCTTTCCTATTTGATTCAAACCCTAATCCTAGGCATGCACAGGTTGACCTATCTCTTCGAACAACTTCTGTTGGGTTTACGTAGAAGCCCATTTGCTAATCTTTAAGCTTATAATGGTTCTAAGCCTACTTATTGTAATTAGTTGGGCCTGGGCTCATGTGAAGGGCTTGGAAATTTTATGAGGGCCTATTTAGTTTATGGTTAAGAAACCCACTTATGATCCTTTACTTATTAAATATTTTTCTATATTTTATTTGGGATGCTACACCCTCCCCCACTTAAAAGAATTTGGTCTCCAAATTCAATTGAATAGATAAATAGAAGGTGTATATTAGTTCATCTTGTACATAGATTCTTCAGTTTCTCATTGGCTTCTTGTTCTAAGTTCTTGTTCCATTGAATCTTCACCATGAGAATTGTCTTGTTCCGTAGCAGACAAACTTCTCGATTCAAGGATCCTTAATGGCTTTTGTTCATAAGTCAGATCCTTTTGTATCACTAGATTGTCATGTTCTATCACGTGGAATAGATCATGAACATACTTATTGAGCATGGAGACTTGGAACACATTGTGGACTTCAGACAATTGAGGTGGCAAGGCAATCTGGTAGGCAACCTCACCAACCTTTTCCATAACTTCAAAAGGGCCGATATATCTTGGTGTAAGCATACCCTTGACACCAAATCTTCGGATACCACATCCTGGGGAAACCTTAAGGAATACATGATCCCCGACTTGGAACTCTAGGTCTCTTCGTCTAGTATCGGCATAAGTCTTCTACCTTGACAGAGCCATCTGAAGTTTTTCCCTAATGATTTACACCTTCTCAATCGTATCCCTTACTACCTCTGGGCCTAGTAGTTACTTTTCGCCAACTTCATCCCAACATATAGGTGAGCGGCAACTCCTTCTATATAATGCCTTGAATGGTGCCATTTGGATACTAGCTTGGTAGCTATTATTGTAGGCAAATTTCACTAGAGACAGATGATCATGTCAACTCCCACCAAAATCTATAACACAAGCCCTAAGCATGTCTTCCACTACCTGGTTTCTCCTTTCCGTCTGACCATCCGTTTGGGGATGAAATGTCATGCTGAAATTCAATCTCGTCCCCATGAAATGTTGTAGACCCTTCCAGAAGTGAGATGTAAAGCATGGGTCTCGGTCAGACACTATTGAGACAGGAACTTCATGTAATCTTACTATTTCCTTCATATACAAGGCTGCTAGCACATCAACTGACCATTTACTCTTGATGGGCAGAAAATATGCAGACTTGGTCAACTGATCAATAATTACCCATATCCCGTCATGTCCGCCCTTTGTTTTAGGCAAACCCATGACGAAATCCATCCCTATATTCTCCCACTTCTATTTCGGAATCTCTAAGGGATGTAATTTACCGGCAGGCATTTAATGTTCCGCCTTTATCTTTTGGCAAGTAAGGTACGAGAAACGAACTCCGCTACCTCCCTTTTCATATTGGGCCACCAAAAGTTCATCTTCAAATCTTGATACATCTTGGTGGCGCCAGGGTGAATAGTATATTTTGATCAGTGAGCTTTTTCTAGAATCTTGTTCTTCAATTCCGGACAATCTGGCACACAAGTTCTTTCATGGAATAGTAGTCTCCCTTCGGAGGCTAGCTTGTCGTCGGGTTGTTGGTACAGTTTGTCCCTAATTTCCACCACTGCTGGGTCATCACCTTGCAACTCCTTGATTTCGGAGAGTAAGTCAGGATGTAGACTCATATGCGATCGAGTGACACATCCCTTCTCCTTGTTCACATCTATATTCAACTTGGAAAATTGTTCTAGCATTCTCCATTCTTGTATCATACAACTGGCTAATAGTGCTCTCGGCTTCCGACTAAGGGCATCAGCTACGGGATTACCTTTTCTTAGATGTATAGAGAAGTCTAAGTCCTTGAGATATTCAAGTCAGCGCCTTTGTCTCATGTTCAACTCCTTTTGAGAGAATAAATACTTCAAGCTTTTATGATCAGAGTACACAATGAATTGCTCTCCATAAAGATAGTGTCTCCAGATTTTCAAGGCAAATACTACCGCGGCCAGTTGTAGATCATGCACAGGGTAATTTTCTTCATGCTTTTTAAGTTGCTGTGAAGAATATGCAATCACCTTCCTTTGTTGCATTAACACACATCCTAGTCCGACGCCAGATGCATCGGTATATACTTCAAACTTTTCTCCTTCAATAGGCAATGATAATATCGGGGCAGTGGTCAAAGGATCCTTTAGAGTTTGAAAGCTCTCTTCGCGCTCTTTGGTCCATACATATCGATTCTCCTTCCTTGTCAACCTTGTGAGTAGAACATCAATTTTGGAGAAGTCCTTAATGAATCGCCGGTAGTAGCCAGCCAGACCAAAAAAACTACGGATCTCGGCAGCATCGATAGGTCTTTCCCAGCTCTTCGTCGTTTCGACCTTTGACGGATCAACAAAAATTCCTTTTCTTGAAATTACGTGCCCCAAGAAAGATACTTCCTCAAGCCAGAAGTCGCATTTACTAAATTTGGCATATAATTGATTGTCCCTTAATAATTATAGTGCAATCCTCAAGTGCTCTTCATGCTCTTCCTCAGACTTGGAGTATATCAAGATATCATCAATGAATATCACGATAAATTGATCTAGATGAGGCCTGAATATGTTGTTCATCAATTGCATAAAGACTGCAGGAGCATTCGTTAGTCTAAAATGCATAACAGTAAATTCATAATGCCCATACCTACTCTTGAATGTCGTCTTGAAAATATCCTCTTCTTTAATTCTCAATTGGTGATATCTCGACTTGAGATCAATCTTCGAAAAATATTGAGCTCCTAAAATTTGATCAAATAATTCATCGATCCTCGGCAGCGGGTACTTGTTTTTGATAGTGAGTTGGTTCAACTGTCGATAATCTATCATAGCCTCATGGATCCATCCTTCTTCTTGACAAATAGGACGGGCGCTTTCCATGGGGAAGTACTCGGCCTAATAAATCCTTTCTTCAAGAGTTCCATCAATTATTCCTTTAGCTCCTTAAGTTCAGCAGGGGACATTCTATAAGGTGCCTTTGAAACAAGTCCAGCACTAGGGACAAGGTCAATTGTGAATGACACTTCCCTTTCTGGGGGCAAATCGGGCAAATTCTCCGAAAACACGTCGGGGAAATCCCTAATCACTCGGATATCTTTTAGCTTAGACTCCTTGACCTCTGTTACAGTCACAAGGGCAAGGAAATCCATACAACCTTTCCGTATTAACTTACTAGCTCGAAGGGCCAAAATAAGGGGTGACTTGTTACGACTCCGGGGGCTAGTGTAGACAAGCTTCAGGTGATCACTGAAAGTTATTCTACCCTTTCGGCAATCTATAACCGCCTTGTGATTAGATAGCCAATCCGCACCTAGTATGACATCATACCCATCCATATCTAGGCATAGTAGATCGCCAGGTAAATTTTGCCCTTCAATTAAAACTTCACTATCCGGGTAAAGGTGTGTAATCTTGGATCCGCTTCCAAGATGAGTGGAGATAACTAGATCCATTTCTAACCAAACAAGTTTTATAGATAATGAAGCAGTAAATCTCTTTGAAACAAATGAATGAGTGACAACGGTATCAAACAAGGCATGTGTAGTCTTGGAACAAATAGTCAGCATACCTTCCACGATTCCTCCTTCACTTGGTTCTGTCTCTTGTAGTGCTTGTAGACGGCCTTGCTTCTTAACTGGGCGCTTGTCATTGCTAGCTTGCTCATTTAGTAGAGGATAGTCGGGAATCCAATGATCGCGGATCCCACAACGGAGACAACCTCCTAACCTTCTCCGGCATTCCTCGGCCTTGTGTCCGACCTTGTCACAATGCTTACAAACTTCTTTAGATGGTGCAGTGGTGATGAAAAAAGGCTTGTCGTTCTTCTTAATCTTCTTATATTTAGAGTGGTCTCCTCCATCATTAAACCTCTTCTTTGTGGATGAGGCCTTAGAAGATCCTGAACTAGTAACATGCTCCTTCTTATCTCACCCACAGATTCGATCAGACAGCTTCGTGGCATCTTCTAGTAACTGTGCTCTTCTCACCATCTCTGAATAGTCTTGTATGTCCATCGGCGCTAGTTGTTTAATGTATTGGGGTTTAAGCCCGTTTAGGAACCTACGGGCCTTCATTTTGTCCGTATGCACTAGATGTGGTGCATAACGGGACAATCTAGAGAATTGGGCCTCATATTCGGCCACCGACATGTTCCTTTGATTTAACACGGCAAACTCTGCGGCCTTCTTTTCTTGTATACAATCGGAAACGTACTTGTTATTAAAATGGTCGACGAACTCGCCCCATGTGATGTGTTCATGCGGAAGGGTCACTTTCACAGACTCCCACCAGAATCGAGCATCCCGCTCTAGTTGGAAAGCTGCCAACAGAACCTTCTCCTCATCCATGCATTGCATTACACGGAATATACGCTCGATCTCCTTCATCCAGTTCTCGGCGTCGTCGGGATCGGACGAGCCGACAAACTTCGGTGGGTTCATGTTCCTAAAACTTTGGTGGAGATCTCCGGCTCCACGGTTCATGCCACCCTGCATTACTTGTTGAAGCGCCTGGGTGATGCCTTGAATAGTTCGTTGCATGTCGCGCCACTAGGATCTCTTGGCGGCCATGATCCTACAAGAATTTTAAATAATTAAATTAATATGGGATTATGTGGACACCAAAAATTGCACATCCAGATATCCTACAGATTAACTATAGGTTTTATCTTCCTAAGTTGACTCAACCCATGGCTCTACCCATCTCACCGGGTAAAAGGAATGAAACCTATCCTTGGACTTTGGTAACCTAGGTAATTTGAAAACCTAGGCTCTAATATCACAAAAATTGTCACGTCACGAGTGTGGAAGGAGACCCGAGATTACGCAACGAGTTTATATCATTTATGTCAATCAGAGCACGAGGTAATTCGACACAAAAGACAGAGTGCGCTAAAATAGAAATCACCAAGTTGATTTTATTCATCAAACTAATATTCCAAAGTACAACTTCCAAACTTGCAAGTATTCCATAACCACTAGACTCAATAAAATAAAAATTACAATAATGACTCAAAATAGAAAGACTCGACTCGATAACTCATGTAGATATCCAGGATAGCTCTATGCTCATCACTCTTGGCCATCCCAATCCGATTGAGCATCGTCATCAAAATTACCTGAAAAATAGGGGAAACACACTAGATGAGCGAACACTCTATAGGAATTACATCTCAAGAACAAGCTCGCTTTAAGTAGATTACATGTTACATGAAAATGTGATATGGCTATGTGTGAATGAACTCAAGATAATATCGAGAGTAGAATAGCAAGAAATAATAAAGATGAACTAGCAACATTTCAAGACGAATCATGTCAAGTTAACAAGGATATCACGCATGTATATCAAGTCACGTCACGAGATTTGGCTATTTAATGTAGCAAGTAAATACACATTCTGGACCATGCAAGTCACGTCATGTCATGTCAAGTCAAGTACGAGATGTGGAATGCCATAGATTAATCTAGAAAGTCATGCACTTCGGTGCAATACCACACCGTAGTCAATATAGCTCCTATGGACACAAGTACTTTCGGGTGCTTCTCCCAGGACCAGACTAGGCCCCATTAACGCCAGACATTGAGTCATGTAAATATCTAGACAACCACTATAGTTTATAGCCAAATAGAGTTCCAAAGGAATAAGCCATAGTATGAACATTAAGGTAGATTCACGAAATAGAGAGTTCAAGGGCAGAATCTTGTGTAAAGATGACAGGGCGATAAATCTCATATGAAAATAAGACACTCATGAATCTGGGACAATTGGCGTCCACTCAGGCCGTCGTCAATTACAGAATACGCGTCCACTCGAGTGGTCGCCAATTCTGTGAACAATAAAGGCACAAAGAAATAGCGTCACCTGTCACGGCCGCTATTTTAGTTATGACGTCAACTGTACTGGTCACCAATTCCAGATAGTGATAGGACTCTCACAGAGCACCCAAAACAACGCTCTATGATGGCTAGGGCGTCATGTTTCTTCAGAGTGACATGATAAGGCACGATTTCCAGGATTTTTAGGGTACAACCTGCTCGGCCGCCTTGAGGGATTCCAAGGCTAGCGGAGACTCACTGAGGCCTTAGAGAAAGAATTTCCAACCCGGCGGAAGGAATATCCGACGGAGGGTCATTCAATCTCCAAGAATTAGGGTGAGAACATGAAAACTTGTGAAATAGGGACTCCATCCCGGTTATGAGACGGCAGTGCCAATAGACCTGTGGTATGGGTCAAATCTGATAAAACTGTGAGACAAGAAATAGCGTCAATCAGGAAGGCGTCAATTAAAGAATACGCGTCACTGTGAAGCGATGTCAATAGTATATTAAATAATTAATTTACAAATTAGCGTCTCTGTAACGAGACGCCAATTCTTGATTTTTAAATAATCAATTAAAATTATTTATAATTGGCATCCGTGTATGGAGGCGCTATATCTTTAAATAGCGTCCATGTCATGGACGTCAATTCATGATTTTCCAGGTTATTTCAGTTTTAATAAATTTAACAAGAATTAGCGTCTCTATGAAGAGGCGCCAATTCTATAAGTCATGTCTGCTCAAGCAGACGCCAATTCTTTTCTGTGTACATGGTCATAAAGCATCAGACAGATACATTTTTAGACACAAAATCACTATTCATTTCTTTAATATTTGCATGAATAGTAGCACTTTGACGTGTATGGGGATCTTTAAAGATCAGAGTACATGATAATTAAGAGAAAAATATGGGGATCCTAGAATCATGCTCATACATATTTTTATGCATCAGGTTCCATACTTATTCAATTTTAGAGATGCGTTATTTATTAAATATGCTGAATGAAATAGCGTCAGGGGTAGTGGCCGTTCATTAATTGGCGTCGACCAGACCGTCGCTATTTCAAGAAATAGCGCCCTTCTGGAAATGTGCCAATTAAACAGCGTCCATTGTTCTGGCCGCTATTTTCATGTAAAACACAAAGCTATGATATCTACGTAAAAATGCCATGAAACAGTAAGACATGGAACATGGACATGGGTTAATCGAAAAAGAACTTGGTTGGCATGCATGCTATAGTTTTTATCATATTTTGCTTGCGATATTGAGAACACATACCTCAGTTTAAGATGAACGGAGAAGAAAAATGGTGAATATGGAAGTAGAGGAAGAAGTAGCAGCAGCAGCCCACATTCGAATAGGAAAAGAAGCAGACGAACGGGGTAGCGGAGGAAGAAGAAGACACGGCCTTCTTCCCGTTCACAGCGTCACAGCCGCATGCACTCGTATAGGAAGAAGAGGAAGAGGATGCATGTGATGCTCCTTCTTCACGCACAGGACGCCGATGCAGCAGCAATATGATGCTTCTGCATCGAACATGGGTGTAGACACGCCATTCTTAACGTCTCCTGAGAAAGTCTCATATTACTATACGACGCCCCGCGACGGCTTACGCATTTCGAATCACTTGAGTACTTCCTTTTCTTGGGTCTTCTTCTGCCTTTTTCGGCATCCGGAATCCTCTCGTCACGGCATTCGGACGGCATCAACACCAGTCAGACGCATCAAGAGGATCCGGAACCAAGAAGGTGTCTGCCGGGCAGTCGCCGATTGAGGACCCGGGTGGGTTTTAATGGGGGCGTCCAGGCCCCTGGACGCCCCCATATTTTTAATTTTATTTATTTATTTTCTCAGGGCCCAAAACTAAATAAAAAATATATATATTAATGGAGGCGTCTAGGTCCCTGGACGCCTCCATAAAAATAAAAATAAAAAATGTGTGTAAAATGCCAGTTGGCATAAAAAATAAAAAAAATAAATAAAAATATATATATATATATTAATGGAGGCGTCCAGGTCCCTGGACGCCTCCGTAAAAATAATTATAAAAAAATCAAAATGCCAGCCTTGACACAAAAGACAAATCAAAAGAAAAAATAATATATTTTTGGAGGCGTCCAGGCCCCTAGACACCTCCATCAACTCTCTCACGGGTACCGACCACCGAACGACGGTTTGTCGTGTGTGAAAAAAGCCAAATTATAGAGACGTCCAGCCCCCTGGACGCGCCCATTTCTGAATCACGAGGCGCCGCTCACAAAACCACGCGTTGTGCCAAGCCGCGTGCGGCCGTCGTCAATTTTCGATGGACTTGTTTGAGGCATCCGGGGCCCTGGACGCCTCCATAAAAGTATTCCAAAAAAATATATAAAAATAGAATAAAATATTAATTCGGCCCTGATGGAGGTGTCCAGGGTCCTGGACGCCTCCACCCTCCGGAGCCCTATAAATAGAGGCCCACCCCCTCAGTTCTGGGAGAGCTTTGAAGTGACCCGATAGGCTGCCGGAGCCCAGAGGCTACGTAGTCATTTTCTAACCCGTGGGTTCTTTTGTAGGTGGAGGTTCTGCCGGCTTCTCGGGTGCTCACGCTCGTGAGAGGAAGGTCGTCTTCATCCACTGCGCTTCCACGTCGTCCCCACGCTGCCGGAGCTCCGCCGGATTTCACGATCGGCACATTCAATAAGCCAATTCTTTCCTTTTCTTCGTAGTTCTTTTGCATTCATCATCTTGCATCCCCTATCCCCCTTCATAAGGGCGCCTTTTCTTATACACTTCTTATATCCATCATCTCATTTTCCTCCTACTCGAGTCCGAGAGGGGTTTAAAAGATAACACCAACCAAGTGTGTGTCTTGCCATCATTTCGTTATTTTTATCGCAAGGATTTGAATACTACACCTCCATCTTTCTAATCCACTTGTCATTTGTTTGTCGTTGTTTTGCAAGGGTAGACGAGGAAAGCCCTCTCCGTCGGCCGGCCGGAGGGAGAGGAAGAAGCAACCCGCCATCTCCCGCTCTTGAGGTAGGCGCGATCACCTTCTTATTTTTGGGGTCTTTTGGCCCCTGGCGATCACATATTGTTCTCGAGGCCGCGGCGAGTCACTTCCCCAATGGCCGTTTAAATTTCTGTTCTTATATGTTATATTCTTATCTATTCATGTTCTCGAGGCCGCGGCGAGTCACTTCCCCAATGGCCGTTTAAATTTCCGTTCTTATATTCTCTTTATATTCTGTTATATTCTGCTCATATTCTCGAGACCGCGGCGAGTCACTTCCCCAATGGCCGTTTAAATTCACGTTCTTATACGTTATATTCTTATCTGTTTATGTTCTCGAGGCCGCGGCGAGTCACTTCCCCAATGGCCGTTTAAATTCCCGCTCTTTGTATTCTCTTTATATTCTGTCATCTTATTATCTGCTCATATTCTCGAGGCCGCGGCGAGTCACTTCCCCAATGGCCGTTTCAATTCTTGTTATTTAATTTATGCACCATTCCCGTCCCCCCGAGACCGCGGCGAGTCACTTCCCGCTATGGCCGTTTAACCCCCATATCTTGCTATATCACACTTGTCCCGCTCGCCCCGCCGGAGCAATCTCCCGTGGTGGCCCCTTCTCTCTCTTCTCTTATTTCTGTGTTGCAGCAAACAAACACCAAAAAAAAGAGGAGCCCGCGCGCTCTGCGTCTTCTCCGCTCTTCCCCGAACCGCGTGACGTCGCTCACAGATTGGCGATCACGGTGGGACGTCTACTGCTTCCTTTCGGCTACCCTTGCAAGTTCGGCACCACCCGTGCCTCTCCACCTTGGCGTCCGCGCATGCCCCCGTTGTGCTCACGGCAGCACTATCAGTTGTGATTGGTTGTTTGTTTATTATATGTCTGTTATTTCTGTTGTTTTCTTACTCTATATATCTGTCAGCATTCCATTGCATACATCCATTCCTCTTTTCTATCCTTTTTTCATTTTTTGAGGATCACCCTTTCCCGGTGAAGGAAGGACTCTCCGTTTGGGAATTCCTCTCAACGGACTAGAATCTCCTACACTGGGACCTCCGTAAGTCCCCGACATCGAAGAATCTCCTCTTCGTTCACTGGGCTGGTTGTACCATCGAAGTTCTCCAGAGTTAGTCATTTCATTCGTGGTGAGACGAGAGACCCTAGCTGACACGGTGGTGAAACAAAAATAAACTAGGGTCCCCATTTTGTGTGAACTTCGGATCTCGTTAAAAACACAAAAAAAAAATCATCAACATCAAAACATAAAAAAGGGCGTAAAGGCATCCACTTGTTTGATAATCTCTGCTACCTACTTGCTAGTGTATGTTTTTACGTTCTGGGAAAACTGTGAGCATGTCTCACGAGTCTTTTGAGGAGAACCACCCTAGCCGTGGTTTGTCAGCCGAGCCGCGAGTCTATGCTATGGACTCGGGTCCTTCTCATGACCCCTCGCATGAGGTGCAGGTTATTACCGGGGACACGTCCCCACCACAGGATATCTCTTCTTTACTGGGCGTCCTCGCCAACACGGAGCTTACCTCTGAACAGCTCCGGGCCTTCCAGGCCATTCTAAAGGGGAAATCTGTTTCCCCCACGCCCCAGGAATCAACTCCGGTCATCGCACCTCTCCAAGAGTCCGTGCAGGCCATTCCATCTCCCTCATTGGCGCAAGCCATCCAGTCTCCCTCGCTTCAAGGACAAGCGAGCCAACAACCACCCTCATTCCAGTTCCCGTCACAATCTCAAACTCCCGTTGTTCCCCACACATCGCTCCAGCCAGGGCCAACTGTCGGCGGTCCGACAGCTCCCTCTCATTCGGGGTTCCCCCCTCAAGTCTCCGGGAGACAGTTTCTCCCCCAGTGGCAAGTACCACCTTCACCTCCAGAGGAGCTCGCCCAATCGCTCCTCAATAGGTTCAATCGCATGGACGAGCAGTTTCAAAATCTAAGAAGAATGGTGGACGTGAAAGCCACCCCGGAGGTTGCTTTGCCAATCCTTCCCGTCATTCATCTTCCTCCCTCCGAAATGCCCACGTACCGCAGATACAATGGTACCCGCAACCCCTTCATTCACCTCAAGGATTTCATGTATGAATCCTCCTATTGGCAAAACGATCAGAGGTCCCTGGCATACCTCTTTCGGAGATCATTGGATGGTCCCGCGCTTGAGTGGTTCTATTCTCTGGAGCCCCGCGAGGCCGAGAATTTTGAAATAGTCCAGAGAAGGTTCTTGCAGAAATATAGGGATAGGGTCGGTCCCTCACTCTCCATTACCGACCTAGTGGCCGAAAAGATGAAACCCAACGAGGATTTTGTTCGATATGCTGATAGATGGAGGTCTCTGGCGGAAAGAATAAGGGATACCCTCTCCGAGCCCGAACAGGTGAAGATGATTGTGTCTAATGCAACCCCACAGTTCAGACATGTCCTGGCCATGAATAAACTTACTACAATGGAGGAACTCTATGAAAGGGCTCGATACATCCAAACCCAGCTAAAAGACTCCCCCATCATGAACATGTTTGAGTCGCCGAAGCCCAAAGTGGTCAGAAAGACAGGCGCTGGTGTCCCGGGCGGAGCCACAGAAGGGGTCGTAACAAATGAGCAAGTCAGTGCGGTCAACAATGCCAACTATGCAGTCAACCCAAGGCCTCCACAAATGCCCCGACTTCCCCTTCAACCGGGTCCTTTCCCTCTTCGTCCTCCACCCCAAAATAATCCACCCCAGGATAATATGCCTCCATTACGCCAACCCCAGCAACAACAACCACAACCTCAGCAACAACAACCACCACTTCAGTACCAAGTTCCACCCCCGGGGAACTATGGTCCCCAACAGCAACAAAGGAGGCCGCTCGGTCCCAAGAGAGCCTACTATCCACCATTGCCGGAAACCTTAGCAGACATTTTTAATGCCCTCATGGCATCAAACCAACTCGCCCTACCCAGAGAAAGGCCCGCGTGGCCACCCAATGTTGATACCTCCAAATACTGCGTCTACCACAGGCAGCCGGGACACACAGTAGATTACTGCTTCCATTTCAAAGATTACATCCATGATATGAATGATGAACATCAAATAGATTGGGATGAGATGAGACGATACGTCGCGGCTCTCAAGGCTAGGAGACCCCCTCACAGGCCACAGCAGCAGTTACAACAGCAACAGCAACAGCAACCACAACAACAACAGCAGGCTCAGCAGGCCCCACAACAACAGCCCGACATGGGCATAATCCAGAATCCATTACCGGAGCACCAACAGCCCAATCATCAGGTTAACCCCATCTCCTCCTTCCCGGAAGTCGGGAGAGAGCAGGTGTGGCACCAGGAAAGTACCTCCATTCTTTCTACCTCCAACCCTATCGTCATGCAACCCCCTCACCTTGCCCGGGTAGCACCTCTCTCTCATCAACCCGCATCAGTATCACCATCACCATTTCCACTACCATTACGCCCTCTCATCCGCACCCCGACCTCCTATCAACCGACACTCTCCACTACGCCTTCACACCCTCTCATCTTCTCTCACTCCCCCACTTTACCATCCACCTCTACCACATTTGCCCCTACTCCTTCTAAACCCCTTATCATCCGTCAACCATACATAACCCCGTCTTTCTCCACCGTATCACCACTAATGCCTTCAAAACCACTCATTAACCATGACCCACCTCAAAATCATTGCCCACTTCAAGCCCTACCCACTCCTACTTCGTCTCCACCGCCACCTTCTAGACCCCTTATCCTTCATAATCCGCGCAATATCCCCTCTACCTCCACCATGCCGCCACCTAACAAACCCCTCATCAGAATCCTTGCTCCCGTCATCACCCCTGCTTCATCAACCATTCCTCCACTACTACCCCTCAAACCCCTGTTAAAACTCACTGCTACCCCCACAGAGGTACAAAAGTCACAGGCAATGGTGCTCCGGAGTGGAAGGATTTTTCACAGGGTTTTTCCCCACAACAGTCAGAATCCCGAGCAATCTCAGCCAGAGAAGGATGATGCAGAACAACCAGAAAGAGCTATCCCTGGAACACAGTATGATCTATTGAAACACTTGGACAAGACACCTGCCCGGATCTCCATCCTAGAGCTACTTCAAAGATCCACATCCCACCAGGTGGCCTTGATGGAATATCTTCAAAAGGTCATGGTTAATGAAGACCTCCCCGTGGAGAAGATTTCGACCGTCCTGACCCCAACAGACACACAACCAGCCATCATGTTTCACAACTACGAGCTCGCTCCCAAGGAAGCTCAGAAATATGCATTGTGCATTTCAATAAAAATTAATGGGGTATCCATAAACCCGTGTCTTGTGGACACGGGTGCATCCATAAATGTGATCTCCATGAGCACTCTTCAGTTGTGTGGGGTCAACGAGGAACAAATAAGACCTTCCTCGATCACGGTCACGGCTTATGACAATAGTAAAAGGCCGCCGCAGGGGATGATTATTCTGAAGGCAGAACTAGGCCCCATGTCAATTCCCACGGAATTCCATGTCCTCGACATGGACCCCACATTCAAGGCTATATTGGGTCGCCCTTACATCGAAGCCATGGACGCTGTGCCTTCCACCAACCATCAGTGCCTGAAGTTTCCTTACAATGGGAGAATTATTAAAGTGGTCAGTACACCTGTCCTTCACACAGTGGATGCTATCAACACCTCTCTGCCTTCTGTTTGGCCGTCTCATCGGCCCATATTGTCACTGCTGGACGTACGTGATCCATCTCATGTTCCACTAGCACCAAAGGAGCCGGTAGGGCAACCACAACATCATGTCTCCCTTTTCACTCAAAGGTTGGGAGATTATGAGGAACATCGGCTATCAACAAGGAAAAGGTCTGGGCGCACAGTTACAGGGTATGCTCAAACCGCCAAAGGAAATTAGGCCGAACCGCAGGTTTGGCCTAGGCTTCAAAGGACCGTTCAAGGCAGATTGGAAGCCCCTCACGTGGACTCTATCAAACCACTTCAACAGAGGGCCCGTTGTTCAGATGGGAGATCACCCACGAGAAGTATATGGGGGATCACATGCTGTATATTTGGCTGAAAAATATCCGAGGATCACCAAAAGAGGCAAGATCAAAGATCCGGAATGCGAGTGGGACAAATGGTTCGACATACGGGACATTTCCGTTGCACTGGAAAGGATGTTCTCGTCTCCGCAGCTTGAAGGACCACCATTGATCTCCGAAATACCAGAGAATATTACCACTCTTACCAAGGTTCCAAACTATCCTCGTCCTCGCCAGAAGGACCCTGTCATCGATGGATTTTCATCCGTCCTCAACATTGCCGTCGACGGCTCATTAGCCGCCATCTTCCCCATCCACTCGTCTCAGCCTTTGCTGATATCTTCTTCCTGGGCCAGACAATTATCTAATGATCTTCCCAGATCCCCTTCTCTGTTTACATACCTACGTGGGCTTTTCAACCCGCGCCAGGTCTTCAACCATGATCTGCTCTATGAGCCTCACAATCCTCTAGCCATAACCACTTTTCTCTCTCCTCCAAACTCTTTTCACTGCTTTGTCATTAAAAATGAAAACGAAAAAAAACCGTCAATTTTCAAACTCCCCAACAACACATCTTCGTTGAGGAAACTTCCTACATCTCCCACGGGTGCGTACCGCCTTGCGGACCACCCGTCCAAGGTCCGATGAGCGACCTTTTCTACCCCTCCTCTGAGGGGTCTTCTCCTGTACATTCTACACCATCCTCTTCGTCTTCCTCTTCTTCTGTAAATATTGTCAGTCAATCTAGGAATGATAGGCCAAGGGTAGTACCTAGGAAGAAATCCAAGGGTAGGCAGATCCCTCGTCGATTCCTTCTGGATTTGGCCGCCAGGTGTCAGGCCCTTCTTGCCATCCCCCAGTTGTTAGAAAATCCCATCCAGCTACCCGAAATAGAATGTGAGGGCGACTGTGCATCTGATGAAGGGTATGGAGTCTACGAGATCACGGATGAAGAATGCCCCACTGAAGATGAGGGTGAAGAATATGAGGATGTGGCGGGCGCATACGCTAGTGGAATGAGGAGATTCGACGAGCCGTCAACCGCCGTAGAAGAATCCACCAAAGAAGTCAACTTGGGAACTGAGGAAGACCCTAGGATCATCCTCATAAGTGACAACCTACCACCCTCTGAAGAAGAGGCATTAATTGAGGTTCTCAAGGAATATAAGGACACGTTTGCATGGAGCTACGAGGATATGCCGGGTCTGGATTCAACCTTGGTCGAACACCGTTTAACCCTAAAACCAGGGTCCATCTCGGTAAAACAAAGGTTAAGGCGTTTTCACCCTCAGATGGCTTTGAAAATGAAAGAAGAGGTCGATAAGCTCCACAAAGCCAGGTTCATTAGAGTCGTTCTTTATCCTCAATGGGTGGCGAACATTGTCCCGGTCATGAAGAAAGATGGGAAAGTCAGGATTTGCATCGACTTTCGGGACCTTAACCGCGCGTGTCCAAAGGATGATTTTCCCTTGCCTCACATTGATGTATTGATCGATAACACGGCATGTTATGAGACCCTCTCATTCATGGATGGATTTTCAGGATACAATCAAATTTGTTTGGCAGAAGAGGATCAGGAGAAAACGTCATTCACTACCCCTTGGGGAACATATTGTTACGTGGTCATGCCATTCGGATTAAAGAATGCTGGAGCTACTTACCAAAGAGCGATGATGGCCATATTTCATGACATGATGCACATATATCTGGAAGTGTATGTGGATGACTTATTGGTAAAATCAAGGACCAGGATGGAACATCCAGAAGTTTTGGCTAAGGTCTTGCAGAGGTCAAGGGAGTTCCAACTGAAAATGAACCCGAAGAAGTGTGTGTTTGGTGTGTCATCAGGTAAATTGCTGGGGTTCATTGTGAGCAAAAGAGGGATCGAGATAGATCCCGACAAAGCCAAGGCTATCAGGGATATGCCGCCTCCCAAGAATATCAGGAGGTTACAGTTTATTCGTCGGTTTGTGTCCCAACATTCACAAAGGTGTAGACCTCTCTACGAGTTGACCAAGCCAGGAGTAGAATTCCACTGGAATTCTAAATGTCAGAAAGCTTTTGAAGGGTTAAAGGAATATCTGGCTAGTCCACCCGTTCTCATTCCACCCAAACCGAAAAAACCTCTGATCCTTTACGTCTCAGTCTTGGATGACTCCGTAGGAGCCGTCCTCGCACAAGCTGATGAAGAAGGCAAGGAACGGGCAACCTATTACTTGTCCAAACTTCTCAATCCCTGTGAGCAGAAGTACACCGGCATGGAGAAAACCTGTGCTGCCCTCGTTTGGGTAGTGCAGAAATTGAAGCACTACTTCTTGGCTCACGAGGTCCACTTGATTGCTCGAATGAATCCTATCAAATTCCTTCTGAAGAAATCTGTCCTTACGGATAGGTTAGCACGCTGGCAAAGTTTTCTCTCTCAGTTTGACATCGTCTACGTCCAGCAAAAGGCGATTAAAGGCTATGCCATAGCCGAGCATCTCGCTCACCATCCTCTTCCCAAGTTCGATCCCGTCCAATCAGAGTTTCCAGATGAGGAACTAATGTCCATCAACTAATCAGATGAACCAATGTGGACGCTATATTTTGATGGAGCTCTGAATTCTCAAGGGAGAGGAATCGGCATCGCCCTCCTGTCGCCTGAAGGCCTCACATTCCATTGGCATACCAACTCAAATTTCCAGTCACCAACAATATAGCTGAATATGAAGCCCTTCTAGCTGGCCTAGAACTCGCTCATTCTTTTCGTATCACTGAGTTACGAGTCGTAGGTGATAGTCAACTCATCCTTCGCCAGGTGCTCACTAAATATCGCACTCGCGATCCCAAACTCAAGCCATACCAAGAACTCACTGCTGCCTTTGCCAAACTATTCACCAAACTGATCTTTGTTCATGTCCCTCGTCATCAGAATATTCTCGCCGATGCCCTCGCCTCGTTGGCATCATCCATAAGGTTCCCTCTAGGAAGATGGTTTAAGTCCATTTCCATCTATAAACTTCACGCCCCTGCAATCGATGATGCTTCCTACGTAAATATCAAAGACAGGATAGCAAGGAAGATCCTGCAGGAAGATATCCTTGAGAAGAGGGAAATCATGTTGGCAGAGGCCGAAGAAGAACTGGCTGATGAAGAGAAACCATGGTTCTATGAAATTGTCAAATACTGCCAAGATCAGTCTTATCCTGAAGGGGCCACCACAGAGGACAAGAAAGCCATAAGAAGGGTGGCTCAGAAATATACTTTGGTTGGAGGTCTACTCTATAGGAGGAGCCTTACTGGTATTCTGTTAAGATGTCTTGGTGACGATGAGGTTTGGAAATGTGTAGAGGAGACGCACTCGGGTGTGTGCGGTGGCCACGTGAATAGTCAGATGCTCGCCAAGAAGATCATTCGCCAAGGCTTTTATTGGCCCACTATGGAAGAAGATTGTGCTGTCTATGTCCGTAGGTGTGTCAAGTGTCAACTTCACGCCGATAAAATCCATTCACCATCTTCCTCACTTCATCCAATATCTCCCCGTGGCCTTTCTCCATGTGGGCATTCGACATCATTGGTCCCCTTGGTGATCCCAATTCCCTCACCAAGCAGAAATCTTTCATCCTTACTGCGACGGAATACTTCACCAAATGGGCCGAAGCCGAAGCTTACGCGGAAATCAAGGCGTCAACAGTCTGCAAGTTCATCATGAAGAACATCCTCGCCAGATTCGGCGTCCCAAGCACGATCGTCACCGACAATGGGCCACAGTTCATTTCTCAGGACCTACAGGACCTCTGCAAAAGGTACGCAATTGCATTGCATCATTCATCGCCTTATTACCCACAAGGTAATGGCCAAGCGGAGGCCACCAATAAAACATTGCTCAAAATCATCAAAAAAACCTGCGAGTCTAGTAAGTTTTCAGACTGGCCAGAAAAGCTTATCGAAGCTCTATGGGCCTATCGCACTTCAATCCGTACCCCCACCGGGCAGACTCCATTTGCCCTTACTTATGGTATGGAAGCGGTAGTCCCGTATGAGACTCTGATCCCTTCTCTCAGGGTACAATTGGACGAGGAATTTCCCCTCGACGATCGTCGTAATTCACTCCTCGCCCAGTTGGAACTCTTGGATGAGAAGCGACTGGCCGCTGCCGAACACGCGCGTGTGTATCAAAATAGACTCGCTCGCTTTTACCAAAAGAAAGTCGTTGAGAGAAAATTCAAAGTCGGTGAGATGGTCGTAAAAAGAATTTTTGTCAAACCTGGAGGGCCGCGTTCTAAGCTCCAACCCAATTGGGAAGGACCATTTGTAATTCAAGCCGTGTACCCTGGCAACGCCTACAAGCTAGTCAACGCCGAAGGGACCGAGTTATCCCACCCTTGGAATGGGCTTTATCTTAAGAAATACTACCCTTAGCACAAACAAAAAAATGATGAAAAGATAAAAACATCAAAAACAAAGAAATACGAAAACCACTAAAAATATGGAAAATTCAAAATGCCGATGCCTGGCAGTCACCATGTAGTTAAGTCCCTGCATCTAACCTTCATGTTAGGATAGGGCCCATTAAGGCTTGGTAGGCACCGGGTCTTGGTTTGCCAGAACCGTGGAGATCCCTGTCCGGCCACGTCGGCCTATGCTCGCTCGAAGGAAGCCAACATGTGCTCACTTATGTATTTTATTCAAAAAAGGTCGGTAGCATCACCTACGGTGGAGCGTCACCCAGAAGATCTCCAGAAGCTGTAATCTTTATTCTTTTCTCTTCGACCAAATGAGACAGTCGGCGCCCTTAAAACGCTGAGCATGAGAAACCGAAACTCAAACCCCAAAGGCAAGAGTAGGATCCATTTCCTCGAGCATCGATCAGAGCACGAGAAGAGGGCAGTGTCCCCGCAGGCATACGAAAAGGGAGCCCACAAACGTCAAGCGACTATATCTCCCTCACAAAAAGAAATACAAAATCAAAATCAAGAGAAAAGCCTGGTCGTGACCGTGCCTGTTGCGATAAACGGAACCCCTCAAAGCAAAAGTCTGAATCCACAAAAGGGGCCGTGGAATGTAAATGCTCGAGATTTGGTCCGAAGTTGTCGAAAGGAAAGAGTTGATGGGCCCTTATTCGCTCGCCGGGTTAACGGCTTTGCCGGTCCTCTCAGGAGGTTTATCCCCTACGCTCTTCCTTCTTCCTCTAAAGATGAACGTTCGATGGAGTTTCTGAAGGGTGAAAACTACCTAGGGTCTGCGACCTTATTTTAATATACACATTTGGTTGTCTACTTTGAAAAGCAAAAGCTATCGCTGCGAAGGAGTCTCTGTGTTTCTGGCTGGTCAAAACCCCTGTTTACCACCTTGATGTCTTCTTCTTTAACCTCGGGCTTAGGCCAATGCAAGCGCGTCACCTATGGGTGCGACGGCGTCTGATTCCGGGTCAGCGTCGCGCGGTTGGTCGTTAGGGTTCCAGGGTGTTCCATCATATACCATCTAGAGTTGTGAGGAAACAGACCCGGGTCGGGCAAATCATTTACCTCAAACACCTTTTGGGTGAATCCCTGTGGTCGGAAGCGACTGGGAGCCTAAGCATGGCATGACGGTATTGTCATCAGGGTAAGTCTTAGCCGGCGGGATCATCATTCGAGGGGTCTAGAGGCCCAAATCAACCTAGATGTGCACTTAGGATACCTGGGAGGTTAGTAAGAAACCCTGTTCTCACGTAGGTTAGGTGCCATGTGGGTGCTTACCGGGCGTTAGCAACAAAAAAAATCGAAATGATAAAAGCAACAAAAAAAATGGAAAAGAGAAAATGTACATATTTGCAAACAAAAAAAATCTTTTTTATAAAATAAAAAAAATGCCAAATATAAAAAAAGAAAACAAATCAATTTTGCATGATTATATTTGCGTGCAGCATCTCACTTTAATACCGCTTGCATTCGTGTGCTTGCCTGTCACATTTATCATCACCACTTCTTTCCCTTGCCTTCGTTAAAATAAAGGCTTGGCCCCTTGACCAGTTATCAAGGACAGTCACAGTGACCATTTGCTTATTGAGCAAGGGGCCAAGTCAGAACAGAAATTCTGATTTGTTTGTTTCAGTGATATGTGCAGGGATTCAGGCAACAGAAGCAAAGGTGAAAACCAAACAAACCAAACCTTGTGTTTTATTCCAAAAACCAAAAAAATTACATCAAGTTCCGCCCTCTCTCTCTGCATTACTCGTCCCACTACTCTCCGGGCAAAACGCTCTTAAAGGTGCTACCCAACTACGAAAAGCGGTACTCCTACCGCTCTGTACTCCCCTTCCTATTCCCACATCCCGGCGTTGATCCACGGAAGCAGCAGAGAAGCTACCAACACGAAAGCCACGCTCTCGTGCTCTTCGGTAGCGCTCCTCACCATCTCTCAGCCACTGTTCAGCAAGACCAAGGCTGATTCGGAGTTCGAATAGTTGGGCCTCCATGGCCCTTCGTTCCTCCCTTTCAGTCAATCTGTTGGCTCTTTCTCTCTCTGCGTCTCTTTCTCTCTCTGCACGTTCTCTCTCGCGGTCTTCCCTCTCCAACTGGAGAGTGATCCTCAGTTCCACGGCATCCCTAGAGGAGTCGTCATCAGGATGACGCCGCAGTTCCCTCTCCAGTTCTGCTATCCTAGCCTCCTTCTGCGCAGCCTTGGCAAGCGCTTCTTCCGTCTCCTTTTCCTGCCAAGTGTACCATCTCAGATACACGATAAGGCGTAAACCAAGAGAACTCAACACTGAAACTTTTACCTGTATAGAGAGCATCCCTTCTGCCTCCGCAGCACGCTGCGTGGCGTGAGCAAGTTGCTCATGAAGCAAGTCAAGTTCGAGGTGGGAATCCACAAGCTGGAAGAGGCACCACCCACTCCCATCGCTGGGGAAGCCGCGCCAATCTGGGCATGCTACGACCGCGTGAATTAGCAGCCAACATCTGGAATCTGGGGTTTTAATTAGGAACGTACTGTACACCTACCAAGGCGCTCGTAGCTCCGCGGGCATCGCCCGACTGTTGTTCCATCTCTGCCAAGCGAGTTCGTAAATTCGCTATCATGGCATCCCGGACATCCTGCAGCCTTACAAGTCAGCATTTTCACCAGAAAACCAAGAAAAGGAGAAAGAAGAGAAGAGAAAAGGGGAAACCTACCTCCACAAGTCCCCGGGGTTGGAACCGTTCTGCGTACTTTGTCCTATATAGACGCAAGTAGTCCTCGCTATCCCGCGCCTGTGATTCTACAATCGTGCCACCCCGTTGCCAGTCCTCGTACTGTTCGGGGAATCGCACGCGCCAGTCAATGCAGGTCGCCGGTCCCCGCGTCTTTCTCCCGACACGAGGTGGCGCCGCTGAATCCACCCATTCTTGAGCCAGTCCTAAAGTCCTCATAACTAATCGTAGCCGAAGCGGCTCGATTTCATTCAGGCAGTGCATCCACAGTTCCCGTCCGAACCGGGCACGACTTGCTAGAACCCACGGCTGGTCGGCATCGACCATGTCTGAGTAGGGCCTCCAGTTTACCATCGCTGCAGGGAACTCCTGTAGCTCCCGCCTTAGCACCATCAGTTGGTAGGTTAGGGGTGCCGCACTCATGATGGGCTCCCACCGCCTGGCTAACGGCACCACCACGGGTCGCCAATGCCGAGCTCTCCCCATAGGGAGGTAATAATAGCTCCATAGCTGCTCGGCACAGGTCATCAGTACTTTGCAAAAACACAAAAAAATACAAAACAAGCAAAACCAAAAAAATACCTGGATGAATGGTGTGAAACCACTCACAGTCATCTCACGATCCGTTTCTTGGAATAGGCCTGCAAACAAGTGTGCCAGCATGGCGGCTCCCCAGGCATAATACCCTACTCTTTCAAGGTCTGACAGCAGCTCCAGGAAGCAACATTGGATACCGTCCCCTTTCGAGCTCAGTACCAATCTCCCCAAAAGGAAGAGGAGAAATCTCCTCAAATCTATGTTGCATCTTTCCCAGTCGCCGAAATCTGTGCAGTACACGGCACGACATCCTATTTCCATCCTTTCATGAACTCTTCTGAGGATTCATCGTCCCGCCGACGAGTGTCGGTGAGCCCTAATGCATCCATGAGGGACGCCCTAGCTACCGACCTGTTTTTCCGACCATCTAGGTCCAAACCCAGTAACTTCTGGGCACCTTCTCTGTAGTCCGCGTAAGTGACTCCGGTCACTGCCTCGCCCTCTACCTTCAGGCTTGTGATCCGGACCACATCCTCCAAGCTGGGCACCATGTGCCCCCAGGGCATCAGGAATGCCTGACTCACTGGGTCCCATCTCTCACACAAGGCTTGGATCAGGACCAGGTCGAGCTGGATCGGCTCGATCGAAGGAAGGTACCAAATCCCATCACGTCTAGCCTCGCCTTCTGAAAATCTGGGAGGCCCCTGTACGCTGCTACTACCAACTCCCATAAGATTTGTGATTTCATCACAACTACACTACAAGGAATGGGGGTGAGGTTTGGTCAGAAGAAAGGAAGAAAGAATGGAAAAAAGGGCAAGAAAACTTGGCTTACGAGTTGTGATTGGGCCCTTTCGCTGAAGTACCCTTCAAGGTCTGAAAGCCTCCTGGAACTACTACCACTGGACCTACTTCTCTTCGAGGAATGGGAAGATTCGCCCTCCATCCAACCCTCAGAATTTCAAACTCCTCCTCTCCCGTGAGAACTTGTGCTCCTCGAGTTAGCTCTCGATATACCTGGGAAAATAAAAGGGACAAGAATTTATAGAAACGGAAGGAGTGCGGGCCAAGATTGCCTCCATCACCTGTTGATGATAGCCCTCGCAATGAGGCACCTGCCATGCGGTCCCGTGTGTCACTTCACCGCGCGCACAGGGTGATTGACTGGACGAAGAATACGACGAATAGCCCCTATGTTGTCTAGGGATACCCTATCATGATTTGGAGGACGTCCTCAAAATTTGACACAGCATTCGGGAAAAGAAACTAGGGCCGTCATTATTGACTTCGACGGCAGATTTCCGTGGAAAATGGTCACAACAAGACGCGATTCTCCGCTCGGGGCGGAGTCTCGGTAGACCCATCACATGGGAACAGTGCAAAGGAAAGAAGTGTAGGGAAGAAGGAACGCACAAGAGAACAAACAAGCAGCAGAAAATCAAATCATTCCATTCATAATTCTACATAAGCTGTCACAAACACTACAATCATAGAGAGGTGGCGGGTCCACTAGCTCGCCAGCTCTTGCCATTATTTCCATGCTCGTCCCTCTAGGCGTCCCTCTCCTCTCCCCCGAGGTGAGGGTCCCTTAGAAGCCTCCGGGATCCCCGTGCAGTAGCACCTGCCTCACCTCTTGGCGCCTGCTCCGCAGTAGTGACTCGCTGCTCCTCCCCTGGCGTGGCGAAGAAACCACTAGCGGCAAAGCGACCGGACTGGCGGAGTCGCTCCCCGAACTCTCACGCTCTCTCGTAGCGTGTCTCCATCCCTCCTAGCCTCTGCACGACGGCCTGAAGGCCCAGCTGGAGCTCCCTCACTTGGGCCTCCAAGGCCCTCCTCTCGGTCTGATCCCACTGTCGCTCGGACCTTCTCTCAGCTTTCTCTCTCTCTGCCTCTCTCCTCATCATCTGCAGAAGAACCCTTAACTCCAGGATGTCTGGAGAAGGTCTCTCCTCACCGCGATGCCGCAGCTCCGCTACAGTCGCCACCCAGGCGTCACGCTCCTCTTCCGCCCGGGTCGCCCGAGCCACCGCACCGGCAAGTTGCTCCCGGAGGGAGGCAATCTCGAGAAAAGGGGCCGAGGAACTGGAAGATGTGCCACCAATCATCCCCGCCGTCGCTGTCTGTTGGGCACGCTGGAACAAAATAACCAACGGTCTCAGTGAAACTCCAAATCTGAAGATAAAAGTGCGGCACTTAACTTACCAGGAGTGACAGCTCATGTTGAGCGACGGCCAGCTGCCGCTTAGCCTCTGACAGTTAGGCGCGCGAGCCGCCGATGCCACGCGTGTCCCCAGTTTGGGGAAGCCCCACATAAGTCTCTCTCTGCCGCTGTAGGAAGTCGGCGCTGTCCTGCACCAGTACACCCCCTTGCTGTCCAGGGAGACGTACGGGCCAGTCCTCGAGCCTCGCCTTGCCGCGACTTTCCCTCCTGACGCGGCTCGGCTAGTCTGCACTCGCCCACTCATCAGCCAGGCCCAGGGTCCTCGCCATGTCCTACACCAAGAAAGGGGTCCCACATCAGTCAAAAAGAACGCGTCCCCTGTCTAGGACGCGTCCATCATTTAAGTGCGACACTCACCGAACCCTTTCCCCCCTCGCACGGCTTGCTTCAAAACTCAAAATGGATCAAAGAGGGGGAAAACCAAGCACTCACCGAGCCATGTTCACCTCCTTCCGAGCCATTGGGCCCCTCGGGTCCCTCGGGGGCCCGAAGCGGGCCTTCCTCCTCCATGGACGCCGTTCCGTGCTCGGGCGCGTCCCTCCTCAGGCGAGGAGTTCCTCGTCCCTCTCCACCTTCACCATGATCGGGCCCATCGAACTCCATCAATCAAAAGAGGAGGAAGACGAAAAGGGGCAAGCGAGTTTCGGCGGAAGGCGGGCTCGTTTGCGGGTAAGGCACGGGAGAAGAAAGGCCACCCGACGCTTTAAATTTGAATTCAAGGACTAAGACGCGTCCTCGCGCCTAAACGCGCCCAAAAGGGGGAGAAAGGAAACAGAATCCCCCCGTGCAAAGCGTAGTTCCCCCGCT